>CM066582.1:15152946-17640446 GCA_033816785.1 Picus viridis | reverse complement strand
CACTGAAGCCATTATCCCTTTCTCTGAGAACCTGACTGATGGAGCTGCTTGTGTTATATATCAATAATTCAATACAGATATATTTTTAAATTGCTCTTTCCACTTTCCACTTTGTTTTCTGATTTTAATATCAGAAAGCTGAGGTGCCTACTATGTCAGGGATCTATCAGGATTTTGACTCTGCAAGACTTTGAACACCTCTGTGAGGTATGCTGTTGACTCCCATTAGAGTTTATGAAAACTAATGCTGAAGAGTGTTTGACCAGCATCAATATGTCTGCAATACTGACCATAGGACTCAAATGGGTGTGAAGCTGCACTGTGTCAGATACATCTATAAAGAGTTCATGTCTGGCATTTTGGAGTAAATATTCCATCATCACTTCTAAATATCTAGTTCAATGTGTGGGAATCTCCAACAGGAATTCCTAAGCCCTAAAGTAGGATAATTAAAATGACTTGGTTATATGAAATTGTTTCCAAGAGAATTCATGTTGATGATTGGTCTCAGTTAGTACTTATCTCTAAATGTTTATTTTGCTTATGGGACTCTCTGAAACATGTTGATATGTCTCCTCTAATACCGCTGCTCATAGGTGAAGGAATTTTAAGAAGTCTAAAATATCATAGAATCCACACTAATTTTTTAATGTAGTTTAAAGTATTATCACTTCCCAATTATATTGTAAGTTATAAACCTTCACTACTTCTTCTGAAGTATTTCCCTAACTGAGCTACAAGGATGATCTTCCAAAAGTCGCAGCCAGACAAGCAAACTAGCCAGCAGTTGTTACATGTTGATTGGTTGAGATAAAAAGCAGTGCTAAGAACTTTCTGACATCTCATTTTAAACACAATTGTATATATATTATATGGCTCAGTTCTTCTGACAGCCCACTCCTGTCAGTTCTGAACATGGTCATATACCTAGTTTGTACCCCATTTTGAATTTAAAGGAAAATCTTGGAATCAACAGGAAGGCCACGTGCAGTAATAGGGAACAAAGATGCAATAGAGGAGAAAAGACTGATGGCAAACACTGGGAAGGAGCCTGCACCCTTCATGGTGGTGCTATTCATGGATATAAATCATCTCCTTATGTGTTTTTCTGTATCTGTGCCTAACTGCACCACTGGATTTCTTTGAAGTGGCAAGTAAGTGCAAGAAAAGGCAGAACACAAACGTAGATTCCTGTGGTGTAGCTCAGGCCCACAAATCAGAAAGCCAAGGACTGTAAATGAAAGCTGCAAATAACCTGGAAAAGGGAAGACAGTAGAATGTGACTTTGCAGAGTGGTGGTTTAGCGTTAGTATTTTGAACTGAAAATGCTTGTTTGCTGAGCTTAGAGGTTTGTGATCAACCTTCTATTAATCTTTGATTACATTTTAAGAGAATGGAGCTGGATCTGGATTAAAGCCCTACTGAGGTAAAGAACAAAGCTATATTTTGGTCTCTGAGGAGGCTGACTCTTGTTTCAGTGCAAACTAAGATTTTGAAAGCTTTACTAAGAGTGCATTATGAAACCTTGAATTGGTAGTGGATGGTGACTGTGAAAGATACTGAGAATATAGAGTGTAGTAACAGACTGGTGAGTGCTACACAGTGTAGAACTAAAGTGCGGGCGGGTCACAGCAGGTTCCCTTCAGAGCTGAACAGTGTTAACATCATGCAGAATGCCGAATACAGCTTGTTCATCTGCTGGACAAGAGAACTTGCTACCTTGCTTAATCTGTTCTTTTGTCAGGTAGCCAGCTGGCAGCCTAAGCCCTGTGCCATTTATTTTCTAATTTTTAACATTTCTGCATTGCATAATAAAAATAGGAGAGGTGTGGAAATAAAATTGCAGCTTGGTTAGTTTCATTTAAGTGAATCATTCATTTATGTGGACAATTAATGGCTATTCTAAACCATATTGTCCTCTAAAGAGAGACGCGTGGAAATAAAAATGCATTTATTGATGACACTTCAATGTCATGAAAAAATGTAGTGAAACAGGAAGATAATTGGATTGACATGTAAAATACAAATACTTTATGTTAATCCACTGAGAGATCTGTCCTGGTGCTAGATATTTATGAGGGTTTGAGTAAATGTGACACTGTCCTTTATCTAATAGGTGTAAATGAAATCTCATGCAAGATTGGAAAATTCAGTGCTTTGTACTGCAGAATCTTCCTTTCCCATTCCAGTGATGCAGCTGCCATAATCATAAGTCATTCATGACAAAAAGTCAGTTACCTTAGTTTTCTGACAGCTTTTGTTCACTGTTCCTAGGAACTGTTTTCTATCTTTTTTTCAAGAGGGTATTCAGAATTTAAACTCCCTCTTCCTCCTTGTTTATTATGTACAGTGCCATTTATTTGCCAAGTGACTATTTTGCCAAGTTCCAGCGTGGCATTTGTGGAACATTTTCCTTCCAGTCCTTGAGAATACATACTTTGGTCTCTCACCCCAGTGAAGTGGTGTGGTCTAAGCTGAAGTGGGCAGAAAAGTTACCAGCATCTGCTTCAGTGTTTCTGTCCACAATATGGTACATATGCTAACTTACCAATGATGGCTTTTGAAAGAAAAAAATATGAAGGAAGGCTTTTTTATTTTTTCCCCTCTGATTCTGTATTTGGATGAAATCTCTCTAATTGCATGGGTAGAATGTTAATTTTTTCTAGTACCTGTTATATCCTACTGCTGAATTTTGAGAGAAAAGAAAAAGTGCAGCAGTTGGCCAGACTTGTGAAAGATCGTGTGGTTCTGCTCCAGTAAAACTGGCCTTTTACAATCCATTATATGATTAGTCAATATAAAATCAACAGACCTCATCTGCAAACTAGGGTTGCCAGTATAGTTACTTTCCAAACAGGGTACAAGATAAAAAGCATTTGCTATCAATTCTGCTCCTTAATGGTGCCTTAAAACCTTTTAATGCTGTTACCTGGAGGCAAGCCGAGGGCAGCCACCACCATTGAAAAAATATTAATTTTTCTAGGATATCCTGTGTTTGTTATGCAGATTGCAAATAGAGACAGAATACAGCTTATACCATGGTGAGAAGAAGGTGTTGTGATTAAGTCTGGAATCTGTATTCTCTTAACCCTTTGTTGATCAATTTTCATAGGTTAAAATAAATTCTCATAGAATTCTTTTTTAAAACACAGTAATAGGTAAAGTTGTGCTTTGTTAAATCTGTCTATCTTCTGCCATTACAGAATGAGAAGATGCATAAGTATACAGGGTTTAACCAGAGGCTTCAACTGTATTAATTCATCTAGATGTGCCTAGCCTCTGCATATCCTCCTTTAGAATAGAATAGTTGGTTTGTTAGGTCTTTTGAGGACCAGCTTTTTACTTGTATGCTGCTATACATGTATGCCTTCTTTTATGTTAGTGATGAGAAGAGACAGGAAAAGATGAGCCAAACAAATCTCCATTAGGCTTAGACAACCTTGTAGCTGCTCAGTAAGAAGCAAAAACTGGCTGGTCAGAGCCTGAATAGGCAGAAGGACAAGGAGCTGTTGCTGAGCTGGTTATATATGACGTAGGTCTTTGGAGAAGGGGGGTAGGGGCAGGAAGCTGATTTCACTGGAGGTGTTTTTCAGTGGTAAGTGTGGGGCTGTCATCTTAATTCCCTGTCTATTGGACTGCCCTGGACTGCCTCCAGCTCACTCCCACCTGCCTGTTCTTGTCTGCTCCTGGTTTGCCCAGATTCACAGCTTCACAGCCCTTTTCCACTTGAGAATGCTGGCAGGCCTCTGTGAGGGTCTTTATCTGGCATGGTACAAAGGCAAGCTCACATCTGCCAGTATGATTCATCTGCTTATTCCTCTGTGCAACTGCATGCTCTTCAAGAGTTGTCTCACTGCAGAGCTTAGTCTCCCTTGAGGAAGAACTAGGAGGTAGTGCTAAAGCAAATAAAGAAGGCAGGTACTTTGGGTTCTCATGAAACAGATCGACTCCACCACCCCAGCAGAGAGCCTTTGGTGTTGGTGATGCTCCCAGTGCAGTCTCTAGTCAGGAAACAGGATTTCATTTCAGATTCAGTACCATCACCTCAGCACTTTGGGGATTGTGTATTGCACCACCATTTATAGTCTCCTGGACATTGCCAATTTACACGAAACGGGCTAGTATCTGTCTCCTTATAGTATCGCGTGTTACCATGAGAAATATCTTTAGCTGACGGCTATCTGTTAGGAGTGATGAGGTTCCATGTTGCAGTGAGATCCCAACTTTGGTGATATTCTAGCTCCTGCATCAGTTTCACAAGCAAGATCACAAATAATTACCTAGGTGGTATTTTTGTTTGGTTTTGTTTTTTCTTTTTGTTTGTTTGGTTCTTGTTTTCTGAAAAACATGTGAAACATTAAGCCTTGAGGATTTCAGTCTCTGCTTCCCTGCTGAGAAGGGATGGGTTGTTTTCAGATGTAGAGTAGGAACATAGTTCTCAGTGGTTCTGTATCATATAACATTTGGCTACTGCCCTGGGGCTATTTCTGCTAAGTGCAATAGAAGTTACAGTGTCAGGGCATGTCTATTAATGTTCTAGTAAAATAACTGGTAGTGTGATGCAGACTACATGAGTAACAGATTTGGAGCCTTTCACCTCATTTGTGGTGCACATATTAAAAAATGAGCTTGTGTTTAATGGAGATTACACAGGGATTATGAAATGTAGAAACTGTATCTGTAAAAAGCAGTTTTATTCAGCAGCAGATTACTGTCATTTTACTGCACGCTCATGAAAAACTGGAAATATAGAAATACAGCATTTCAGTTGGAAAAAATGTGGAAAATCATTATCAATGCCTTTGAAATTAATATCATTTACATAGTACCACCAAGTTGTCCGCAGTTTCAACAAATTCTTAATTAGAGAGGCCCCTGCACATTGCAAGTTATCCAGTGAATAATGCTAACCAACCCAGATAATGGATAGCTGATGTAGAAGTGTGGGGTCAGTGAAAACGTGCTGTTCCATCCATGATGGGAGCCTAAGCGAAGAGAACCATGTTATTTAAGGCAGTGATGATGTAACATATATGACTTTTTTGAAGTGAACAAACAAACAAAAAACCCCATATGCATAGATCCATATATGACATATATGGCTTTACCTGTTCTGTTGATGCTGTTCTGCAAAAATGTCTGCTGCAGCCTATTGATTACTTCATCCTGCACCAACCTGGGAGTACATAATTGTACCTCTGCGTAATTACAATTGAATTATACACATGGGTATGAGTGATCCTGCTCCAAAACAGGCAACTGTTAAAATATTAGGATCCTCTGATTTATTGGAACTAAATGATCCTTGTGGTCCCTTCCAACCCTGACTGATACTATGATACTATTTCAAAATATCAGGAATTTTAGGGCAAACAAAACCAAAATCCAAGCAGTAGAACAAAACACACACCACCACCACCCCCAACAACTTCAATAAAAAGCTATCAAAGTGGAATGGGAAAAAGAAGCAAAAATATAAATCTTCTGTAGAATATTGATTTTTATAGGCAAACATACAGGGTAGAAAATAGGTAGCCAAGATGAAGACAGCAGAAAAAAAAATGCACTTCCACCAATCCCTTAAGAAAGCAGAACCGTAAAAAGAAATATTTTTCCTGATAAAATGTATTCTGAGAGAAGGGCTGGGCAAAGTTTCATATTTTAGTGATAATTTACTTTGGGGTTGGGGGTGAAAATGTCATTTGTTTTAGTAATCTCTTTTTTCTGCACTTGAGTATGTTCAGAAACAAATGAACACGTGATTAAATGAGCTAGAATTTAATATACTTTGAAGATAAATCACCTCTGGATGTTTTGAATGAGGAGAAACCATTTGCATTTTAATCTTTAAAAATTTTCTTTCCATTTTTTACTGCCTTTTCCTGAGGCTGGAGAGAGTCATTCTAAACAGGCAAGATCCATGCTTGTCTCCTTAGAAGGGAGCTTTGTTTACTAGCTGTTTGGGTGTTTTTAATCCTGCTTTTTCACTAAGGTGGTGTTCAGCAGCAGGATTGAATGAAAGGATACTCAAACAACTCAGAAGCTGTCTGCCCATCAGGGCTAATCTTGAGACACAAACAATAAGAAAGAGGGAAGTGGCAGCAAGATTTTTTTTTTCTTCTCTGTAATTATCAATTGAGAATGATGGGCCTGAGGCAATAATGAGTGGTTTATTGGGTGGTATAATAAAAGCCAATGCAACAGAATACAGAGGTATTTCAGAAAGACCAGCTTGTGCATCTGGAATGGGAACTCCCAAATGCTGTGGCTCCACAAGAGGACAGGGTGATGGCCTGTGGTTGGCCTTTGATGCGTAGCTAATAGTCGTGGAAAGAATTTCAAAAGAGGTAGATGAGGGAGATGAAGCTCTTTCTGATGATCCTTGTGCTACTTCCATGCCAAAGGTGCTTGCTTACATTGTAAAGGTTTGGTTGAAGTAGATATAACATAAATCTGTTCTCAAAATATAAAGTGGCTACAGGAAGGCAACTTGGTTTGATACTGATGCTAAATTTCTACTCGGTCATAAGCATGGTTTTAGATGTAGTCTTCATGTTATGCAAGGCTGGCTATTGATTTTTCCCGTTCTTGCCTTGTCTTGTGGTATGAAACAACTTCCTGTTACATAACTTGAGGGTTCTAAGTCTGCCACATTTATTTACTACCATTCCTTTTGATTTTGTGTAAGAAAGTGGTAACTTAGCACCAGTTCATATTACTGTGTGTGACCAATTTACAGGATTATACATGATACCATGGATTCATGAGTCATTGTGAGACTGTAATGACTCAGTTTGGGCCTGGGAGCCAGAGACCTAAATATAGTACGTAGCATTAGAGCCTGGTACAGTTGGAGAAAAAAATTATCCATTTTGGGACTTGCAGAAGATCAGTTTGGAACAGAGGTGCCTGGAGTGCTTGCCTTGACCATTAACTTCACTCTGTTCTCATTTGAGAAGTAGGACTGTGGAGCTGGTGGGAACAGAAAAAACGTGCAGGAGGGTAAGACAGTGAGAGACAGAGATGGAAGAAATGGACACTGAAAAAGAACTGATTATTAAGTCTCTCGGCTGCTTATTCCAGGTACTAGTGCAGGATGTAGGCTTGGCAATGTCTAGTTCTGTGAGAAAGTGACAGTGTAGCACTGCAAATATCTGGGGTACCAACCCTGGTGAGCTATACACCAGCTTTGCCTTACTTAATTAGGAAAGCAGACACCACTCCTCCCTCCCCCTTCTCTCCCACCCCTTGTTCCCATCTTTGTATCTGTGGCAATACTACCCACCAGCAGTTTTTTGAGTACTTCTGCAGTACTGATGCAAGGCAGTCTCCTCCACATGGTAAACATCTGATTGTAAGAAGCACTAGGACTCAGGGGAGCATGTTTCACTGCATTCAGGAGCATAGCTTGCTTGGACCAACTGCTTGATAGTACCCTGCCTTCTTTAAAAATGTTCCAACAAAGTGCTGGAGAAGCACCCTTTCAAAACAGCAGAAATTAGATGTGAAATTACTATTGTTTTCCTGATCTTGGCTATGATTTTCAGTTTAGAATGATGACCAGCTGGCAAGAGCAAATCTTTTCTATTGAAAGGGTAAGACCCCCGACCTCTACTCTGTCAGTGACTGCCACTGGCTGCAAGCTGTGTAGCACCAGCAGATTGAGGACAAGGTATTACAGTGTCTGCTTCAAGTAAGTCCTCCTGATAGGTAGTCCAACTGGTGTAGGAGTGGGGGGTGAGTATGGCAATCCATACTTGTGTTTTGTCCTGGTACTAGGGTCCTTCTGGAAGAAGAGACTTTTACTTCTTTGACCCCAACTCTGAAACAACAGCAAGACTTTTTGCAAGACTCCATGACAGGGCTCAGAGAGGAAACAGCAGACAAAAAAGTACTTCGGATTACATGCTGAAGTGCTGGCACACCTCCAAAGAGAAGATTCTACATACATGAGCAATCTACGCTACTGATATCAAAATCAATGAACAATTGGGTCTATATTCTGAAAAACAACAGCAGCTTGCATTCAGAGGTGTATTAAAACTTCCTCTCTAGGTAAAAATAACTGTTTCACCTGCTCTGAGTTTTTGGAATATCAGTGGATGCACAATGAAAGATGTAGTTCCCTTCCACTTAAGCTGGAGCCATGGCATACTCTTACTAGGAAACTGTCATTTTGTTGAGTGTGTACAAACTCAGCATACTCTGTGCAAGTTCTTTATTGAAACAATGATCAATTTACAAGCTGGATCACATTTCATTTTGCCACTTCAGCACAAACTGGTCTCTTTGTGGTTTACGGCTGTGAACTATAAAATCCTAACAGTTATTCAAATCAAAATACAGTAACTGTTTCTCAGAAGAACACATTCATATTTGTCTTACAGTTTCTTGAAAAATCAAAAAAGTATTTAATAATAAACAAACTATAACTTAAGATACTTCAGTGCAAGCATTTTCTTTGCATCTAAGAAGCTTTCGGTTGTCCCACTAAGCACAACATACTTAAGAGGCCAACTCTTAAAATAGCATGCTGCCAAGATATCCATGAGAACTCTTAAAATTCAACATTGTTAACACTTCCCAGAATCAAACCGAATGTCAGAAAGCCCTGGTTATGTGTTACAGTACTTCTGTCAAAGGGTAACTGCAAATCAAAGAACGGACACAGTTATGTACAGTAGGATAAAACAGGCACTGGTATTAAAAAGTCACCGTCCGCCCACATGTGCCATTCTGCAACTCTTCCAATTAGAAAGGAACTTCTAAGCACAGCAGCCAACCACCGTGCCTTGCCTAATACTCGTAAATCATCATTGAAATGCTGATCTGTGGGTTCTTATAAATTTTTTAAATGACAATCTCAAAAATGACTGAAGGGTAGGTTTCATCACAGGCATACTCAAATTAGAGAATAAAAGAAAGGATCAGCAGTAAACAAATGCAGCTCAGAATGTTGAGTAAGTAGATAGCAAGCACTCTGATTAATATAGGCTTGATTTAGTGGGAAAAAATAGTAAGTGTAAAATTCAAATCCAACACTGATTTCTTGTGCTGCAGAAATCTATTCATGTTTCATGAAGTTTTGGCCAAAATATTTTTAAATGGTGTAAATATATCTTGCAAATCTCTTTTCCTTTCTATGCCTGACTTGGTGTTCCTTATGCTTTTGGAATGCTTTCAGTTGGACTGGATTTTCCAGACTCTGAGTGTTTTAAGAACCATTAGTATATGGAACCATGTAACAATAGGTGTGCATAGTCAAATGATGGGGACAGATCACTCTCGCATCCCTGAAGTGCTTAAGATGCATGAAAATACATAACAATGGAAATATTAATGCTTTCTTAGAGCCACCCTTAATTTTATATTTGTTAAAATAAAATATCCATTTCCAAAGAAATACTGTGAGACAGAATTGTTTACTTTATAATAGCATATCAGAAAGTCTGGAATGGGACAGATGGGTTTGGCTTTTGCTTCCCATCAATCTCCCACAACAGATGTGCCTGAAAACATGTAAATAGCTTTAGGCTTACAGGTGTTATACAATAGATGCATAAAGATAATGAGCAGCATATATGAAAACAGAAGAAGATTCCAGAACCATCACAATCTGTATTTTCTTCAGATACAGTGCTGTTCTGCTTTTGTTCTAAATGTCCAAAGAATCTATAGCAGACTGGCTGGAGCAGTCCTACGTGTGACCCCTAAGCTCTGAGTCCAGCTCCAGCAAAGGCAAGGTCCTTTTGACCTTACTGCAGCTGGAATTCAACACTGCAACTATACATGCATCTGATCCAACCAGCTGTTGCTCACAGGCAGGTTGCAATGTACATCCGTGTGCGCATCAAATACATCCTCTTTGTGGGCAGCCTTTGGAAAACAACTAATCTGTACCTTCTAGCAGGTTTACACAGAGATACTGAAAAAACCCATGAGGATTCTTTGCTCTCAATTGTTTCTCAATAAATAAATAAATAATAAATATCAAACAGGCTGGAGGACAGCCTGGGGTAGCAGATGGGATCAGAACCGCCTGGTACTGATCACCATATGAATACATGAGGGGGTCTGGTGTCTACTGTATAAAGTCATAATTAAAAAAACAACTAAAATAGTGTAGTTTAAAATAAAATGTTTCAAATTTATTTGTTAAAGTGTAATTTAAAAGTTGGTTTTATGCTTCCAAGGACAACATCCTTGCTCATTTGTGCAATCTTAGTAGGGCATTAAGCAGGTACCTTTGGAATGCAGGAGCATTTTTTGTAAATGCTGGACAGGCAAACAAATCAAGATGTCTCTTTTCAGGTGGTTAAGGTGAGTTAAATGAATTTAGTGCAAGTTCCTGCTTTTGCTTCTACCCTCACCCTTTTTCATACCAGAACCAAATTAAGTAACTTGAAAAACTGCTGTGAACATTAAAAAGAAATGTACTTTAGACTCAGACAAGAAGTGAACAGTTTGCATCAGTAGTATTTTCAATCACACTGGTCAGAAGTGAGGTTCTTTGTAGTATTCCCTTAGTCTACCCTGTTGTCTAGATTTATATTGCTGCGCTGGAACTGAAATATTTCCAGCCACATTCTTAAAGGGACTTTGCCCACTACTGGGGCATGTGCAAATGCATTTCGTATAGATGCCTGCTACTGCAGTGAGCACAAATAAACATCAGGCAACTAAATGTTATCATATTCACAAGTTGGTTGCAAAATCTGAAGTCCATTATTAAAAATGTATTTTTTAAAATAACCATTGAAAGGTAAATATGCAGCCTTCCCTGCATCACTTCTGAAACTCACTGAGTGTTCCTGTATTACTAGGGAAGCTCTGCACTTTAGCATGAGAAAGTTGACATAAAACCTCAATTCACTATCAAGGGTTCTTTTAGATAGCTGCAACATTGACTTTGGTCTCAGTTAGCCATGCAGTTAACACAGCTTGATTGCCTCCAACGGACACTTTATGTAGCAGTGTCTACTTCAGTAAAATGTCCAGAAAGCCATCCACACATCACCTCCCAATAGACCTAAGTGACTTCTTTTTCTGTAGTATATTTGACTCCAGATTTGAGAATCTATATTTACTCTACAGTCCTTCTTAAACTATTAAGTAATTGTTCATTAGTTGTACATTAAATGTGTGCCAGGTAATTAAGTAATAGGCTATCAGATCTACACAAGATCCTCCTTGTGCATGTTTTGTTTCCACCTTGGAGAACGTCCTTTTTATTGTCTGTCTGCAACATAAATTGTCACTTCTCTTCCACTCCTGGGGTTTCCTGGCATAAATGTTGATCCTTTTAACACCACAATCACTGTGATCATTAAAGCTTTAGTGGGCTAGAGTCACATGTACTCAAGCAGTGAATATCCTACAAAGGGAGGAGGTTCTTAAAATACCAAAGCAATTATAACAAAGTAAAGAGTTTGTGTGATCGTCATTGTCATTTCACAGAACATTTGATTATAATTTGTTTGCTTGTTTGGATAAAACACTCTCAGACTTATGCTTCAGGATTGATTTTCAGAATACAAATCTGCACAAAATTGAGAATTTCAACTTCTGCCATTTCAGCCTTGCCATCAGCTGATTACTGGTGTTTGTAGGACTGTTAAGGAATCTGCATATCTTCTGGTAAGGTAGTGCACACTTACTCTTACCAAATTACTACAAAATAAGCTGCATACTTGCAGCTGTTGCCAGATAAAATTCTGGCAAAGTAAAAAATGGTCAAATACATGCAAACCCCCAAACCCTATTGGATTGTAGCTTTCTATAAGATGTTTCTAGGCTTTCCCAACTGTAAAATACACCTCAAAGTTGTTTCTCAGTGTGAAAGAAACAATTGTTGGCATCATCATTCCATGGAAAGGGAAAACTATTTCCCATGTGCCTAAGCACTGTGGTCTCAAATGAAACGGAAACATTTTAACTTTCTTTAATAGCCCTCTAAATCACAATGCAGCTGAGCAAACAGGCTTTGTAAATGGGATCTATTAGGATTTTATTTGGCTACTAGAGTGCTGCCTCTTGGGCAATATTTCAAATTCACAAGACAATATTTGCAAAAATGCAATAAATTGAAATAATGAGAGTGAAGGAGGAAAATTAAAACTGGTTTTATGTTTAGCAAGTTCAAGTGTCCTACATCAAAGACTACCAATGACTTCCAGGAGGCCACTACAGGTGACTCCAACCTAGAAGATGCTGAGGTAAATGTTTCTTGGAAATACTCCTAATCAAAAAGAGCAATTAATATTAATGTAATAGCAATTACTCTGCCATACATCATGGTAAACTGAAGTCAAACTGAGAAGATAGTGCCAAATAACCCACACACATGCTTTTGTTATGATAGTCTCCAGGTAAGGCTTAGCGGCAAGTACAATATGTATTTTTAAAAGAGCTCCACCTGATTTTCCTGCTATGCATAGATTCAGGAGTAACTATCATACATGGCTTTCATATATAACACACGTATTTTTGTCATTTGCCAATGCTGTGTCATCAGAACTGAGTTCAGCAGAAGGCTCAGGAGGGGGCTCTGCAGGAAGTGCTGGTGTTTGAGGAGTGTCGTCTTCCTGGGTGTCCAACTGCATGCTTTCTTGTGATTGACCATCCATGCAATCCTTTTTGGACAATGGGTGAACTGACACTTTTATTGCAATCTGTTGAGGTGGCTCATGCAGTGACGATACATCAGAGTCAGCTGTGGGAGAGTCACTGCGCTTCAAAGCATTTGGGATCATGTACAGCTCATCTGTTTCAGTGGTTTCCTGGCCTTCTGCTGTCTGCCGCACAAAATTCTGTCCTTGTTCCTCCAGACCAACAACCTCCATAATTTCTTCCATTATAGTCCTGCAGTTCATGATGAGAGGTGGCAAAGGTACGCTCCGAGCAAGCTCCTCAATATAGCGAGCAAATTCCATCGTCTTGAACTGGGTTACTTTGGCAAGCTCGAGTGTCTTGGCTGAAGTGATAATTGGGATACGTTTTGCAATCTCAAAGGCTTTCTGGAGTTTCTCTGCCCCTTCTGTTCTGAAGAATTCATTGATTGCTTTCTCAGTTTTCTTCAGATGACTGCTCATCATACACAAACGAGTAATGTTCAGTATCATAACAATGGTAAAAGCTACAAGGCAGACAATCATGTAATAGATTCCCATATCTCCAGAGGTGAAAACAACCCTCAGCGTCACAGTATTGTTAGCACTGCCATACATATTAGATGCGACACATGTGTATTTGCCTCTGTCTTCAAAAGACACGCTGGTAATGTTTAATAGCCCATTGTCAAGAAACCACCATTTTCCTGCTGGAGAGGAGACAGAGTAATGTAGTTAGAAGTGTTTTGTTCACATGACCAGCATATTCTTAAACATGAGTTTTGTCAAACCAGCTTCAGATTTTGGGAGAAGGAAACAAAGACAAAGAATTTAGCATCACAAAGGCCTGCCTGTTTCTGAGGTTCTAGCTGGTTTACTATCAGATCCATGACAACAATTCTGAATAATCAGATCACGGCCTAAAAGAGTCTCATTTTAAAAAGTTAATATGCATGACATCTATTACAATCTTATGGTCAGTTAGGTTACAAAGATATGACTACTTACCCCAGAGAGCCTCCTAAGCACATGCCACTTCTTCAAAGAACAGTAGTAACAGGATTGTGAGGCAGAAAAACCTGCTAAGCCCTCTTTGTTTTGTTCCCCAGCAATGCATTTTCTTACAATTAGGTTATTCTGGTGTTTTGCTACTGTACTGTATATACTTCTGTTAAAAACCTCCAAAGCCCTAACATTTCAGACATCACGTAGTATACTGCTTGCCTTGTTAAGTGTTCTGAATCTAATTTTGAAGTATGATTTTTTTAAAAAGGGAAATAGTATCAGAGAAGTAACATGGATGGGTAAAACAACAGTCATGACCAATTAAGAAAACATCTTTGCTATTATGAACTTCTGTGCACCAAGATGGAACTTCTTTTACATGTAATTTCTATCAGTGTAATATAACTGATATTTTTACTCACAATATGTAATTTTACATGCACATTTAATTTCATATCCTTTGAAGGATATGGCACAGCAGAACATCTTAGCTATTAAACTGAGTTTGAAACAGCATGTTAAAAATCAGCACTTCTATCACTGCCCAAGTGATTCAAGATTCAGCTGGTTACTGTGTTTGCCACTATATATTAGTAATTAATTAGATTTTTAGTTCCCCAAATGAGCTTCATTTTTATTCAAATATCACATCCAAGGTCTGAGGATGTGTATTTTTTGCTTTATTCCTTGTGATATGATTTACTAGATTACAATTTTGGTATAATAAACATGATTCAACTCCAACAGGAAAGCCTGGTGTCAGTTCTTTCCTTCATGTAAACCCATGGTTCACATGGTGGAGAGAGCAGCCAGAAACTGTTAGAGTGCCTCCATACCTTTTGAATACTTCATACAGGAAGATGTCATAAAGAAGAAGAAATTGCACTTTCAGGTGTTTACCTGCCTCTATTACCAGAAAGTTGTTTTCCTTTAACCTAACCAGCTGCAACTTCAAGATGAGCAAAGACAGTGTGTAGTAGATCTTCACACAGAATAAATTGCCCCAGTCCGCTAAAGTTAGGCAAATTCAGAGGAAAATTCTCTTCCAGGTGAAATGCTAGCATGAGTAACAGATGACACTTCTTTCTCCACCTCTCAAATAAGAAAAAAGATGGAGTATTGGCTGCTCAGCATTTCTTTGAATTACATTGGTGGCAAATTAGGTCTTTATTAATTGTAAAATGACAAGATGCCTTGCTGATATATCCTGGCTCCAGCTGTTATAAATGACATAATGGCATTGAACTGTGACTGGGCCTGTGCCAGTGCATCGTGGCAGACAGCATAACCCTAATGAGAAAACAATGATTAGAAAAGGTATCATAGCTGGGTTTTGCTAACAATTCAGTACCATACTCAACATAACTATACACACAGTAAAGAATGGTCTGGTGCTAGGAAACATTTCTCACAGAAAGGCAGGCAGTTTCTTAGAGGAGGAAGTGCACTGTTTGAAGTCTAAGTTAAAATTAAGTCGCCTTAATACCACATCTGCAATTTTTACTTATTTTGTCAAAGTTTTTGCTCACCTACCTAAATATTTCTGTTAGTAGCTATCTCTCTCAGCTGTCTAAAAGCCTACTAAAAGAAAGCTGGGGAGGAACTGTTCACAAGGGCATATAGTGATAGGATGAAGGGAAAAGGTTTTAAACTACAGCAAAGTAGATTTAGGCTGGACATTAGGAGGAAGTTCTTTATAGTGGAGGTAGTGAAATACTGGAACAGATTGCCCAGAGAGGTGGTGGGGACCCCATTCTTGGAGGCATTCAAGGTCAAATTTGATGATGCCCTGAGCAACCTGATCTAGCTTACTGCAGGGTGGTTAGATGAGATGACCTTCGAAGGCTTCTTCCAACCTGATGCCTTCTGTGATTCCATGACTATAAAAAGACCGAATGTTAGATGCCTAACTGAAGGGGAACATTTCTGTTAGTCTGCCTTAGCAAAGCACTCTAGTGCACTGATCACAGTATGTTGCCATGATAGCACTAATTATGTTGAAAATTGGCTTGCTAGCTCAAATACTTCCTTCTCTAGCTTTACTCAGAAAACGATAAAATAATGTAAAATATAACCAGTTGTGCAGTAAGCTTTTGCAGATGCTGCTGTACATCCAGCTGGGTCAATTATTACTCCCATCATAGCAGAGTTCTCCCTCATGTCAGCTATGAGTTAAGCAAGCTATCTTGCATTTACTATGAATAACTAAAGAGTTTATTTCATCATGCTGTGAACAAAGCAGTCAGTATGGAAGGATTACATGAGCATTACACCGTCCACACTACCCCCTCCCCCGGAAATGTTCTCTAGAAGTATAATTAGGATTATCATCCAAACCTTCTATGTAAGGGAAACAAGCTCATGAGTAATTAAGGTCTCTGGCAAATGCAACTGAAGAGTCTTAGCTAAAGCTAGGAAGGCACAAACTTGGCTGGTCCTTCTGACTGCTGCCCTATATAGGTTTTTCTGTTGGTCATTCAGGGCATCTCTTGTTTCTCACACTCCCATGGCACCTTGCGTAAAGACAGCAGGCTTATCAGAGAGTTAGCTGTGTTGAATTCATGCCAATAAACTATTCTCATATATGTCTAGCAAGCCCTCCCTTGAGTTGGAAAATAGATTTTGTCTTTTTTGGTGTAGAGAAGAACAAAAGAGGACAGAATGAGATATAAGATCAAACCAGGAATCTTCCAATGAAAAGCAGCCTGTCTACACCTTCTGTTAAGTGCTTCAGCTTCTTGCTATGTGTTGCTATAAACAGCACATAAAAAAGATGTTATGGTTTTCTTCCGAGGTGCACACAACAAACGTATGGCTGCCACTGGGCTTTGTTTTATTTTCACACAAGAAAATAGCACAGTCAGGCTATTAAATCCAGGTTGTAAGTCAACCTGCTGAAATCAGAAGTGTTTCTAGACAGGCTTCATCAGTGAGAATACTAGGATCTTACCTTTGTTTTCTTCCTCTTGGAGCAGGCGGCCGTTGGAATTGTACCATCTGTAATGTGGACTAGGACTACCTTGGACATTGCAGTCAATCAAGGCACTACTCCCCTCCTTGACGATAATATGGTCGATGCGGGAGATTACCATAGGCACAGATCCCACGCTCACGTCAGTGCGGTTGAAAGTGCTGTTAGTCACATCCTCTGCAGTTGTCAAAGCTGCTAGTAAGATGACAAGGCGTGTTGTAGGCAGAAAGTACAAAAAATGGTGGCTGTTCAGTATGTGCATTTTCCTTCAAGTGGTATATGTGACTGGTTGGGAACTGGGATCGGTTCTGTTGAATGCAGGCCCTTGAGGTGAAGAGGTCACAGAAGACTTCTACTTTGAGCTGTTCAATTTTGTGTTTAAACTACCCTATAAAATAAATAAATACATACAATAAGACAGCATGTATAAACAATTTATTAGATGTGCTCTTCTAAAATAGTGACACATCCATTAATGCATTTCATAATCATCAGCTCAGTCTTGTCTAAATGCTAATGCTACCAGGGACCTTCTTCTTACTGGAAAAAGAGGCATACATTTTCCTGACAATAGTGTTGTTCAGAGTGGCAAGTGTGGGAGAAGGCTTTCATCACCTAGACATTTAGCAGCAATTTAACTACAGCAAAAGCTACTGTTTTACACCAAAAGTTCTACAGACTTTTTTTTTTTTTTTAAACCTCTGCAAAAACAACAGGAAAAACAAAGGTACAGCACCTTAAAGCCCTCACTGCAGCTCAGTGCCACAGCTCTGGCATGGACATGGTCTTAATGTGAGATGTGGAACATGGTATTATAAAGAATCTGCTCCTGGAAAGGTTTATGGAGCTGTTGCTGAAATCCTTAATATACACAATCTTATCCAAATAAAATAGTGCATACAGCAAAGCTTCTCAGACCATCTACTCTCCTTAAGCTACTGCATTTTTTAAAGTTTTCTGAGATAAAACATACTGTGGAAGAATATTCTTAAAAGAGGAAATTTATACTCAATAAAGTAATTTCAATGCTATTTTTAGACCAGACTTGCAAAGAAAAATACTTGCTAGTAACATAAATATGGGTAGAGTTTCTTCGAGATACAAATGAAGGTGGAACTTTTCTATTCTTCGTGTGGCATTACGCACTTTGCCTGTATACTTTTTCCACGCTCTCACTACAATATTTTCCCTCAACTGGTCATCAACAAAGAGCCCTTTCTTAAACAGTGATTTCAGTTTGCAGACAGAGGATGGGGGTTTACAAATGTGCTCTTTACGGGCCTTATTATGCTCCCAGCAAACACAACTGGCATTCAGTCCTGACCAAGGGCACAATGTTGGCCTCAAAATGAGCACCTTTGAAAAATGCGCTCAGAGTCTAAGGGCCACAAATGATGTTAAAAATCACATCAAAGTATCCAACTACATTGGCTTTATTTGTGTTTCTAGAGTAAATAATGGAAACTTAGTGAAACTTACTAGTTAGAGGAGTATACATGGAATCCAATAGAGGTAACAAACTTCCCCCAAATGAACATTTCACTTACATAACTGTTTAGATTTTATTAGAGATCTGGGTGACAATGTCATAACTCATCTACCTTAGCACAGAATGTGACTGCTGGTAAGATTAGGTCAGTTCCATGCATAAGGAAAACACTAAATTAAAAGCAAAAAACCCACAATCCCCTCTCCATTTTTTAAAAAGGAAAGAAAACAACATTAGTGTCTTTCACTGATAATATATGACAGATTTTCTTCTTCCTTTGTTCTCTGTAATGAAGTTTATTTCACAGAAATACAAACAATTGTTATTGAGCAAAATAGTTTCCTCCTTTTTGCAGGACAAATAATTAATGTAAATTATAAACTATGGGGTTTTTTTAGATAAGCTGCATACATGGTATGGATGTTTGTCACCACTCCAAGCCTGCCCTCAATTTTCCTCTGTTTTTCTAGTTATTGAATATAGAAATATTTGTCTTGAAGACTCAGAATAATTTTTAACTTTAAATTAATATGTAAGTCTCATTTGTCATATCAAGCAACATAAACAATTACCTCAGAAATCCATTTCTAATTATGCAAAGCATACAGAGCCTGCACTTTTGAAGTTCTCTACAGGTACAGCCTGTGCCTGCACTTTGAAAAAATCCTTTGATGCTCCCTATTCACTTCAGTAACTATTTCCACCTCATTTCTACTATTCCATTAACCTTGGAGACAGACATTCTTTATTGTTACATGTATTCACTCCATAACATGTTTCTGTACAGTGTTACGAGATCTGCATTGTGCCATATAGAAAAGCAAAAAGACATGTCATGCCTCCTGGCAAGTGCAGGAACAAAGACTGCCTGGATTAGGACAATGGGAAGAGTAAAAGAACAACATCAATTGATTAAACTTTCTGTTACCAATTACTGGCTGTGGCTTGTTATCATTGTATTTGATGTCCTCCATATTTTTTGATGTCACAAAAATCAGTAGTGATCAAAAAAGGTGTTTAGCACTGTAAGAAGTTGAGTGTGCTTATTTCATGTTTGCCTCAATGCTGTTTGTCCCGAGATATTTTTACACCTGTTTGCCCCTGCTGCTTATTTACAAATAACAGCTGATAACCAGACAAGGCCACAGGTTCTGTGTTCAGGAGTGTTGTAATGCAAGCTGGGGCTCACTGTGGCAGTTTTATGGGTCTTTTGATGGAAAAGACCCTCATAGATGACCAATGCAACAGTTTAGAGCCAAAGGAGCGCACAACTAGCTGTGGGACCGGGGCTGACACATGCAATTTACTGCAGGACCAGGGCCGACATGTGCAGCGTACTGTGGGGACCAGGACTGACACACGTAACTAACTGTGGGTCCAGCTGAATGTACTATAACCATGGCAACTGAATTAGGAACTGTGACCACATATCAGATTGGAAAAGGTATAAAACTTTGATGGTAACAGGGAAGTTTGGAGCTCCCCCACTGGTTTAAGCCTTCAGGATTGGTGAGACTTGATCTTCAGTGGTAACTATCTCTGCTTTTGCTATCCCTTGCCTTTTTCCTCCTTTTCTGTATTTCTACATTTTCCCCCTGCACATGTAAGTGAAATAAAATTCAAGTGCTTTTCCCAATCAGCTGCTCAGTTCTGTCTTGGTTTCATTTGGGTGATCCCTAAAAGAACCTCCTCCTCTGCAAAAGCAGATCAAGACAAGCATGGAGAACAATTTGCATTCCAGAAGGAAATGAAACAGCATCACCCCAGTGGGTGAATAGAAAACCTGTAAGGAAAAAACTGCAGTATATTGGGAAGCTCAAGGCAGTTGGTGGCCCACTGAATCCCTGCAGTAGAGGGATGCTGTGGTTGGCTGTTTGGAAAGTGTGTGATAGCAGTAACAACGTAAGGTGTGGCCACTCTGTGTTTACCTGAATTTAACATGGTGTGTATGAAAGTAAAACCTGTACCTTTGTGCAGCAGTAACAAATGTGACTTGTTCTTAACATGGTCAAAGGGCCAGTTACTTGTCTGAAAATAACAGCAACTCCCTCACTCTGGCACAGAATTGTATCATAAGTAGCTGCAATAAATGTTAAGAAATACAGTTGAATATTTTATGTCTACTGTGGGAGATCCATACCTACTCATGCGAGTCCTGGCAATGTACTTTCCCCTACATGTTCCTGGAATGCAGAATGCTGAGAAAACACTAAAAACCTATGCAGCTGCATTTCTGTTTGAAAAAAACACAGTCTGGTGGATGCTATGAGGAATAACTAGACAGCAGGCTTAAAGCAAATTTTTTAGAAATGCTGCTGTGCTAGGCAGCCTCACCTAGCACAAGAAAGTTAAAGGGTGGCTACACAGAGATCTGAATGTCCAGGACCCTCTGCTAACCTTTTGGGCAGGACCAAAACCACTAGTTTGGTTAGGAAAGCAGGAAGAAGCAGTGAGAGAGAACTGAAAGGTTAGGAAATGTGCTTATACCAGCATGTGGTGCAAAGGGAGATTTCCTGAGAGTCTCTGTCCTACTGCTTTGCTGTAGGCACAACAGCAGCCTGAAGACATCATGGAAAACAAATCTGAGAGTTGCAGGTGTTAGAAGCACTAAACAGTGGAATATAGCAGAGATCAATATTACTGATAAATCCATAGTGACCAGAGCAGGCATAGGTGAAGACCCAGTGGTCTATGGCACCATGGCACCAGAAAGAAGGGGCAAGACCCATTGCTCCAGTCTTCCATTGGAGGAGTTACACCATGTGACCGGTTTAGGCTGTGCCTTTAAGAAATGGACACTTTCTGAACACTCTGGCTGAATGTTTTTGATATTTGAATGAAAACAAAGATATGCTAAACCAATTTCATTGGTGGATAGGTATAATGCAACTTTTAGATTTGGGTTCAGTCTATTTGGAGTCAGTCTGTTGAATCTGTTCTTCTCTGTCCTGTTGGCTGGCCTGGTTCTCTCTCTGAAGCAACAGCTTGCTGGGCAGGAACGACCTTGCTAACCAGATAAGAAAACTAACTATTGCATTCGCTTTGAGCTTAACAGGATTTTCTCCTTAATTACCTTCCTTTCTCTCTCTCTAACCCTTTTTGGGAAAAAAGGGGAGGGAGGGAGGGAGGGAAGAAGGGGGAACAGGCCGAACCCCCTGGCTGCAAGGGGGGAAAGGTCTCCTGTATTACATACATTGCTGTATATTTCTGTATATATTGTGAATATTGTATATTTTTGT
Source organism: Picus viridis (assembly GCA_033816785.1). NCBI lineage: Eukaryota > Metazoa > Chordata > Aves > Piciformes > Picidae > Picus > Picus viridis. The sequence continues at coordinate 17,619,134 of CM066582.1, read as the reverse complement.
ACATATTCATTGCATTCCATTTCTGCTTGTAAATATAGCTTTCATCTGCTTCTCCGGCTGAGTTAGCTGTGGATTCTTTTGTGTGTGTGGGGTGGACTTTTCTCATCCTGCCACACACCAAAACCAAGAAATGTTTTGTGCAACTGGTAAAAGAACCACAGTTTGACTACCAGGAACTATGGCTTGACCACAGTCCCACACACGCTTTGTACAATAGTAGATAACATGGTAAAAATATTACCCTCTTCCCCCTCCCCAGAGTGATACCTTGTGATAAGATTTGAAACCTTGGCTACACCAAGTACTTCCCCAGAGGATCAAGTTTGTGACTGAATCCGTATTTTAGAGCTAGAGAGCTACTTTGTAGTTTGATGCATTTATCACTGGCAATCTTAAAGTATCTGTCTATGTTGCATATAAACAGAACTATCAGTGCACTCGATTGCTGCTTCTGAATGCAGCTGGACCTACAGCAGGCAGGCTGTTCGTGCATCTGGTGTTGGGCCTGTAGTCACAGCCACAATTGGGAGATGTGTTAAGAGATAAATCCATCTGCCCTTAGCCCTTCCAGTCTCTGAGGCCCGACTACAACACAAGGGCATTCATCTCTTACCAAACTCATTAATCTTTTACAAAATTTATCCACTGCTGAACAGACCAAGCTGCTTTGTTAAATATAAGTGATGTAAGGGGTTATGATTCAATCACACTACTAAATGGGGAGGTTAAGGAGACTCAAACAGGACTGCTAGTGGTGTCTGTGCAATTCTGACAAAGAAGGAAGAGAATCTGGAATAATAGAGAAATGGGTACAGTGCTGTCACTTTGGAGCTTGGCCATGAGAGGCAGTAATTAGTTGTGGCTCATGATCAATCTCATGAAGGCAGCCAAAATTGTAACCTTTTGTAGTAACTCCTCATGACTAAGAGTAATACAGAACAGTAATAAAGGAGGACATCTGCAATACAGAATATTGCTCTGTAGGAACAGACTGTCTCTGGGAGGACTTTTGCTACAAAAGGATTACTATAAGCAAAGTTAAATTTCTGGTCACAGAAAGAATGTAGGTACTCTCTCCCATCCTCAAAGCATGTGATCTACCTGTAAAGGATTTATAGAAAGTCAAAGTTTATAATACATTTAATATGGTTACATATATAGTTTTCCTTTTAAATTATTTTTTCTTAATCATTTTTAAAACTGTGCTGCATGAAAATTAAAAAGAAGAGCCCCCAGTTATTCTGAGCTACCGTCTCCTTCCAACGTTTTAGTCAGAAACAAGCTTACCTCACAAAACAGAATCAGAGGAATCCCCAGACACTCCTCCAGCACCTAGAAGATATAGATAATTTACCTGGCTGCATTTTGTCTGTAGCAACATTTACCACTGAGAGGTGATTACCAGTGGTCCTTTTAATTTTTTTTTTTTCCCCTCTAACCCAAATAGTATAAACTGAAAATCTGAAAGGAACAGATTTACTGCTCTTGAGATAAATTTCCAAGGAAAACTGCGTAAGACTTGAGCCATGCAAGGAAACTCTCAGGCTTTTCTTCTAAGTGACAGAATAGTCAGTTCTAGCATGCTCTCTATGCATTTTTATCCAGAGAAGTTTCCTGGAATTCACTCCAGAACAAGCACAGCTGCAGAGTGCTGGTATTATTTCTAACTATGTGAAGCAGTTATGAAAACTGAGGTTTTAACTTCTCTATCCAAAATCAAACATCAGTCTAAACGTAAGACACAGCTCGGACTGACAGTTGGATAGCTTCAGAAGACGTGTTCTGATTAACCATCTAATTTTTCTGATTGTTTCAGGTGAGTTTGCTTTCCATTATTACTGCCACCAACAAAAATTACTATGGATGAGGGGCCACATTTACAAGTACTGTATTTGTACAGAACAACATGATGACAGACTACAAAATAACAGAAAAGGAGGGCAGTGATGCATACCTTTTCCTGGCTCACTCACTTCTCTAAGACCGGACTGTTCTTGTTCTTAGAATAATGTGTAATCCTATTAACTGTGAAGTTGTTCAATTCAGAAGTGAAGCATAAGAAACCAGCTTATTGTACAAATAAATTATGTTACTGTGGCTTTAACATTCCAATACTATCTTGCTCAGCTTGTAAATTATCAAGAAAATTAAATTATTTTTATTCTAGTCCTCACCTGTCCATAAATAAGTATCAAAGATGAATTAAATGAAAGCTAATTATTTATTTAAAAACTTCTTACTACCTTTCCTAATTTCCATAGGCATTGCCTTTACAGCTGGGCAGATGTAAAAGTTAGTAGTTTTACTGGAACAGGAATGCAATTGGAGGAACACAGTAGGCGATGGCTGTCAGTTTACAGACTTAAGAGTGAGAACACCTACTGAAAAGGTTAAGCTATTAGGGTCCAGACAGGCAGATAAAGAGAAATGTCACTCACTTACAACTAGAAGAAACTTTCTGACTGATTTTTCTAGTCACACAATCATTTTGGTTGGAAAAGACCTTTAAGATCATTGATTACAACCGTTATAGAACTCTACCAAGTTTGATGCTAAACCTTGTCCCTGAGCCCAAGTAATTTGACAGTTGATAAAATGTTAAGGGTTGGTTCCAAAAGAGCTGCTCTGTTCATTCTCTTTGGGAGGATTTCTGTTCTTCATAGCTTCACGGTTTTCTGCTTCCCTGGCTATGTTGAATAAGTGGCATGCTGGTGGTGTTTTTGTAAGAGGGTGAACTTCCTTCTGCACATCTAGACCAGGGCCTCCCTACTGGGCAGAAGCTCACAAATATATGCATGTTTCAGTCACTTCAGCTGCCTGGTTATCTTGTAGAAGCTTCTCACCAGGGCTGTGGGATCCTGCCCTAACCACTTGAATGTCTCGCTCACTGCCTTCAGCGCCTGATGGTGTGCTACAGACAAGACAGACCCAGGTTCCTCTCAGAGGCACACGTTGAATTTTTAAGCAGAAAGTCAGTCGAGCTCTGCAACAGGTTGCTCAGAGAGGTTGTGGAATCTCCATCCATTCAGATGTTCAAAACTTGACTAGCCACAGGCTAAGCAAACTGGTCCACACTACCCTGTTTTGAGGCCTCTAAAGGCCTCTCCCAAACTAAAGAAACTACATGCTCAGATTCCTATATGGGATGCTGGGATACTGCTTTCTTGATTCCCTTCATAATCCTTTTGAGTAGCAGTACTGTAGAGTGATGACACAGATAGTGATGACTAGAGTCCAAGAAAAATGTGTTTGGCCTTCTCCATTGTACTTACACGATGAAGTACAATGATAAGCCCTCTTTACCATATAGAGAAGACTTATTACCAGCCTAAGTAACTAGAAGTAGGTCATCCTGCGTGTCACATGGGACACGCAAGGCAAGCAGGTGCTCATGCCCAGTCAGCATGGATTTATGAAAGGCAAGTCCTGCCTAACCTGATCTTCTACAGGGTGACCCGCAGTAGGTGAGAATATTGCCTACCTGGACTTCAGTAAAGCCTCTGATGCTGTGTCCCCCAGCATTCTCCTTCAGAAACTCACGGCACAAGGCTTGGATACATGCATTCTGCACTGGATAAAAAAATGGCTGGAGAGTGGTGGGGAATGGAGTTAAATCTGGCTGGTGTCCAGTCACAAGCAGTGTTCCTCAGGCGTCTTTTCCTTTTAATATCTTTATTAATGATCTGGATGAGGAGACTGAGTGCACCCTCAGTAAGGTTGCAAATGACACCAAGCTGGGTGGAGGTGTCAATCTGCTAGAGGGTAGGGAAGCTCTACAAGTGGGATCTAGACAGGTTAGACAAACAGGCCAAAGTTAATTGTATGAGATTCAACAAGGCCAAGTGTCAGATCCTGCGCTTGGGTCACAACAACCCCATGGTAAGCTACAGACTCAGGGATGTGTGGTTGGAGAGCTGCAATTTGGAAAGGGACCTGGGGGTGTTGGTTGATAATCAACTCATGACAGTGAATATTCAGAGACCCTAATGCATTAGCCTAAAAATGAATAGATGAAGACTGTAGGTATCATTATTGAAGAGTATCTCAAGAATGCCAGACTTCTAAGAAGTTCCCTTTTGATATCACAGCTCTTGTGATCCGAGCATCTCTGCTGCATCAAACCAACTTTTTATGAAATACACTAAAATAACAAAACCACTCACACTTTTCATTAAATAAGTTGTAGTTCATATGTGCTGCATTTTGATAGAGACTGAGCAATTTAGGTGTTCTTTCCTGGAGGTATTTTAATGAAGTAAAAGCAAATTTGTATATTTAGTGGAGAGCTTTCTGGTTTTAATCAAGACAGGTACTGTGTTGGAAATGTCCTACTAAATTGTGGACTACCCAGAGTATACAGCAAATTTAACATTACCAGTAATGGAGACGTTTTAAGGCTCAACTTACATTCAATTAGGTATACACTCTTTACAGAATTTTAAATCTTACAAATAAACAGCATGATTCTGTAGATTATCTATATTTAATTCAGCATTTGTATTTATTTGGAAGCTGGACAATTACCACTCAATATAATTTTGTATACAAGCTATTATTACAGAAACATCTCTACAGCTTTTTAAGAGACACTTGCTTAACTCTTTGTTGAGCTCTCAGAATACCTGCTGCTTTGCTGCTGCACTAAATGCAGATGGTTCGATGCTTAGAAGTCCCCTTTGTTAAGAAAGGGGAACAAAGAAGATGCACAGAGAAACTCTCTTGCACTTCCACATGCATCTGCACACTGCCTGACTTCATCAAATTCTACCTATCCTTCATTTTCTTTACACACCTCTCATCTTCTAGTTCTATCAGCACTCTATAAGCATTACTGTGCAAACAGTTTAAATGACTAAAGTCAGCAAATCTCATATGCTCTTGGCACAGCTTATGTGACCCTGCTAAGAACACATCAATGCACAATGTGACCTGATTCACTTCTCTCTTGCTTCCTCTTTTAAGATGTTTGCCAAAGCTAACCTTCCTTTAAGCACATCTAATTGTTTTTTGTTTGTTTGTTTTTCCCAAATGAAGGAGAAAAAATCCAGATATAGGACATTCAAACATGACATAAAATTAAAAATCACATTTTGTTTAAATAAAGCCATGAAGGGCTTTGCAGGGCTAAAGACTTCCAGTATTTAAACTCTAAATGTTATATGTGCTTTGAATAAGTGAAGGTTTTCAATGCACTGAAAGAGTCTTCATTATACCATCTTTAACAAAAGGCTGCCATTTTAGTTGGAATATAAAAGAAAAAAAATAGGAGAAAACACATTTGAGAATGACTAATTCTTCTTTATTTGTATAGAACTGGAAGATGGATATAATTTTAAATGACTGGCTTTCATATTTATTGGTTTCCAGGACACAGGGCAAAGAGGTTACACGTGGATACTGTGATTAGGACAGGATTAATGGGGGAGGGAACTGAAAGGAATCTAACAATAGGAAAGGATCATTTCAAGTTAAAAGTGCCTGCACCTATTTCCTCCACAAGTAACAAAACAAATAGCAGACAGAATTCAAATGAGTTTGCCCTGTACCTGCAGCAACGTAAGTCTTGCTTGTATGCTAATGTGATGAACTCATCCCTTTCCAAGTATGTCTATATAAGGCCATGTATATGCAATAATTTAGCTGGAGGCCCTCACGAGTTCACAAAATAATTTCTGTAATTTCAGACTTTTGTGCCAGTTATTTCTATGTCTGATTGAAAACTGTAATATTAAAGTAATGTCACTTTCTCAGCATCCCACACTGTCAGTAGGACTGTGCACCATAGTCATGCATGTATGGCGGGACTCTGCACACAGCAGTGCAGCTGCACTGCCGTATGCATGTCCTGACCCTGCCTGACTTAAAAGCATCAACAGGAATCTTTTCTTAGTATGAAACCCTTGGAGTGGCAAAGCCATGTCAATTAAATACTAAGTTTGAGTTAGGTAGGTTACTATTATTGTGATTCCTCTGCATACAGTGGACCTCTTCCAAAATAAGATTTTTACACACATCTGTACAGAGTTTCTTGTATCTGATAAAAAGGTGCTATTCATGGTGATTTCCCTAAGAAATAAGAAAGTCCACTACCAAAATGTTTTAGACAGGTAAATCAAAATTCCTAAATCTGCTTGAATTCCTCTATCCTGTCACAATTAGGTACAAGTTTTGCTTTCCCTTCACATCCTTCCTAGCAGACAGAGGATATGATGCTCTAAACGGCTGTTACAATTAATTTTAGTCACAGTAACTGGTGAAAAGTAACAGTATCCCCATTGTCTAAAAAATTATGTTTCTAAGATGGGTCTCTGTAGGGATAGAAAATGCCACTGGTTTAGTTAATTTTAGTTTGTTAAGACCGCAAAGAGAAGTTTACAAAGATGGCAGATCAGAATCACAGAAACTAAAAAGTTCCAGGAAGTATCCAGGAGCTTGGTCTTCAACCACAGTCCTCTAGTTACATATTAAAATGGCCCAGGATATCTCAAAGCAGGATCATAGGTGTTTGTGTCTGCAAAACCTTCTTGTAAAGGTGCAACTTTCTGACTGAGTAAGAAGCCCTGCTAGCAAAGCTCTGTAACTGTTACTTTAGCTCCTGGCAAGCTCAACTCCTGCTGTTACCGTCAGTATCCAGATCTCAGTGGTGCCTTACACTGGCAAGAAGTTTAAACCACAAAAGAAATGCCAGCCCCCAGATTCCAAGCTTTCTAGGCAAGGACTGCAATAGAGATGGGTTCTGTTCCATTTAAAGCATTCCCTATAGCCATATTGCTGCATCACAAACACGACCCTCTCACAAACTATACGGGGGTGGCTTTGCATAGGAGGCAACTGAGGTTGTACATGACAGATGACTTCAGAATTCACTTGCATGCTCTCACCATATATTAAATACTCTAAGTGCAACTGGGTTTCTCTCTAAGCTTTCAGGATGGGAAATGTGCCTTGGACAAATACCATGTATCAGTGTGTTGAAGTAGGAAGAAAGCCTTTTATTGGTGGATGTTCTGCTGTTTGTCTAGGATTCTGAAAACAAAAATATTCAGGAGAAAAAAGGGTGTACAACGTGCACACCAGCTGTGTAAGTTGCATTCAATAACTGATGTTGATCTACTGCAATCTAAAACGAGTCTTTCTAATAAGAAAGGATTACTACTACACTAACCACAACTATACCAATGATGCTGTTACTAACTGTACATGCTAAGACAGACAAAAGATTCCTGCCTTGCAAACACTGAGATCTGCTGTATTTTGTCCTACCAGAGCAAAGGCTCTTCCACAATGTAATGTCTCTAAAATATTTCAATGTTGTTCTTTTCCTTTTAACTCCTTTGTAGTTTTCACCTTTAACTAATTTTATATTCTTTCAGACAAATACACACAAAAGGAGAATGCATGTAATATTTAGCATCATTTACACAGCTGGTGCTTTTATTTCTCAAGCAGGGCTATCAGGGAAACTCCATTTTCAGATGCTTCAATTTAACCACTGAGAGAAGACTGCTAGGAAATGTAGTCTCTGCAAGACTCCCCACAAGTGTCTGCTCAGTATTGCTCTGTTCTCTTACATTCCCTCGCCCTATGCTGTTCTGATTTGTCACGTTAAGAAACAGTATTTGATAGATACTGCAAGACTGCTCTCAAGTTTTAGATTGTTCCCTCAAGGCACTTCTGAAATCGAGTTTTATCTCATGAGACTATCCTGTGAAGTAAAAGGGTAATTAAATCAAAATATCAGGAGACATTCTTTCTTTTAAATTTAAAGCGGCACAGCTACAGCTTTCCTGAGAAGCCAGCTGCACTGAAGAGCTCTCATGTCTGAATTGCCACCTCCGTCCTCTGTCCCTGCGCGGGACAGCAGCGAGCATCTCGGCTGCGGCAGGAGCACAGAAGGGGAAGTTCTCCGGCAACAGCTTTGGGCTCGTTACCTCTTTTACCTAAAGCAGCACATTTCCCTGCAAGCCTCGGTGCTGACGGGAATTAATCTCCTGAACTTCGATGCGGCACACAGCGTTACTGTGTTGCGCGCGTAGCTTACCGCTCTCCTCGGCGGGCTCCCCGAGAACTGGCGGCCCACAGCCACTGCGGGAGCAGTGCCGGGCTTGACAGGCTCACCGTACCCCCCACCGCGCGCACGGCCACCGTCCCCGTGCTCCGGCCCATTAACCTTCCCCGGGGCTACTCCACTCGCTACAGGGCTCACCGCAGCGGCTCCGCGCCGAGGACGCGGAGATCCGCAGCCAGGTCGCCGACAGGTGCGGGCGGCGGGGCGAGGCCGGGCGAGGCGGTGGAGGGTAGCCTACTCGGGACCGTCGCTGGCCTGCAGGGGGAACGGCGGCCCGCGTCCTCAGCCGCGCCCGCTCACCTGCCCGCCGGCAGCTGCCGGCAGCTCCCGCTCGCGCGCCGCTGCTGCCGCCGCCCCGCGGCAGCGCCGCCACCGCCGTACCCCTCAGCGCGCCCCGCACAGCACCATGCCGGGGCCGGGGCGGGCGGAGCGCGGCGCTGCCGCAGTGCCGTGCCGTGCCGCAGCGTTACCCGCCGCTCCGTCGCTGCCGGCTCCAGCAGGGGAAAAGTAGGTCAGGGCGGCACTGAGCATGCTCGGGGCCGGGCCGGGGGGCGGCCCCGGGGCCCGTGGGGGGCGCGTGGGGCGGCAGCGCTTGGTGCCGCCGACTTAAGGCTGGGGCTGGGGTTGTGCAGCTGCCGCACGGCCGGCAGAGGTTGAGCGGCGGGTGGAGGCGAGGCGGCAGAATGTGGAAGGAGCAGGCAGCTGTGAAGCTGCTGGGCAAGAGACAAGAGTAACGTGGATGCCAATCCGTTACCTCCGCTGGTTCCCTTTGCTCTTGCAGAGCCCCTGGTGCGGCGGGAGCGCTCCCCGTGCAAGACAGCGTAGCGCCTGGTATCGCATCCCGTGTCAGTGTCTGCGGGTGTAAGGAGAGGGGGAAAGCCCAAACGTTTTGGATAACCTTGAAAATATAAGTGCTGGGCTTCAGAGACATGGCCTCCTCGCAGGGCCATGCACGTAATAACACTACAGCATACAGCTCTTGTTTTAAGCCCGGTCTGAGAAGGTCCCAGCCAGTGGGATGTCGATACTGACTGTAGGTGCCTAAGAGCTTTGTCACAAGAGGGTAAAGCTGTCTTTCATCTTGAGCAAAATCGCTTGGATGTGGTGGGTGCTACCTGTTCATGCTGTGCAATGCTAAAAATGGGCTGGGATATAGCGGGCAGCTGCAGGCAGGGACCTGGTGTCTGCCAGTGCTGTCCTCCACAAGTGTCTCATACATCCTCCTCCTCCTTATGGCATCGAAAGAGGGGGATGAAGGGCTATTTGCATCTGAGCGTCAAGGCTAACCAGTTAAGACATGGAGGTCTATGTTTCCAGTTGTTTGTAAGCTGCCTATGATCAAGCTTGGACCCTGCTCTTGGCAGCCTCTTCTGATTACTTCTAGGGCAGTAGTAACTGAAGTTTCTCTGCCCCAGTGAGATCAGGGCTGCTTACAGCCAGGGCTTCTTGTGTTCAGGGTCTCCAATGTGGAAATCAGAAGACAATGGGGAAGACACATCTGATGTTTGGCTTGGGCAGAGCCAGGTGCCAACTGAGGAAACAGGTCAAGGAGTGTCCTTCTTACTCATCCACTCAAGCAGCAAAACATTTTCTCGATGGGAGGAGCTGTTTTGGTCATAGGATCTTGTTGCTAGTGACTTAGGACTTGTGCTAGCTTGGCCCCACTTACTATGGATTAGTTTTTCCTTCCCATGTTTAAGTGCTGGTTTTGAACACAATCAAGTAGCTTTAATTTTTCAGTTAATGGTGGAGCAGTTACATAGCAGAGTCTCCAGCCTCACAAAAACTGAGGTAGCACTCTGTTGCTCTGAGTGCATTGCAGATCTGTGTGAGATGGGGTTGAATGTTTGTATTTGGAAAAGCTACACATTTTTCCTTAGTCACTTTGAAAATGGCTACCCTTTCAGTCTCCTCATGTTTCAGTGAACATAAGCCTATGCTGCTGGTGACAGCTGTAGGAATTTGGATCTCACACACCTGCTGAAGAGGCAGTTTTGGTGGGACATTTTTCTTCTTCCAGCACTTCAACATCCTGATAGCATCCCACCGCAAGCAGTAAAGTCATTGGATGCCTTTTCCTGGGAGATCACTGTCTCCTATGCTGGCTGTGGCCTTTGCTTGTCCTCTTATTCATGGTAGCTGTTTGGGGAGTTACTCAGCGGAGATGTAGACTACTGTAGGAAGTCTCTTGTTGCTGTTCATGGTATGCAACAGGTAGGAAGAAAAGATTTACTCCACCACAGCAGTTAAAAACAGTGGCTGTCCTGCACAGCTTCCTTTGTTTCAATGCCTCCTTCATGTCCCTTTCTATTTCATATGAAGGTCTCTCCCTCTCCTATAGCATGTATGTGTACAGCTTCTACATGTGCTTGTAGTTGTGTTGAAAGTGGTGTTGCTCATGCTTTTCAGTGATGTGTGCTATAGTAAGCCTGGCCACATGGATATGGTAAGCCAAGGACAGATATTTCTGCATAAATTATTGGCATCTGAGGAGAGGGTGGAATCTGCACCTCTTGTGATCGGAAGGGAAAGTTCTCTAGTAAAGAAAACTGTGTTCAGAGGGTTTGGCACCATTTCTTAAAAGCTGCCAAGCTCTTTAGGACATGAAGAAATGAAAGACAGGCTGGTGAAAGCCTTTCTGTCCCCATCCCTCCTCACAGTAACTTGCAGAATAAACTTTATAAGCTGAGGCCAACTAAGAGCATTTCTTACAGAGAAGAGCTCTGTTTGCTTTCATTTTCTGCACTCCCCACAGCTTCCTTGCCCAGTGATTTCCTGTACAGTTCCTTTTACCTACTGAAGCCTGGAGACAGGGTATTGCTTCAGAGAACACTGATGAGATGAGATTCAAGGCTGGAAATGAAGAGTTGCTGAGTCAGCAATAGAAAGATCTCATTTCTCTGTCAAAGCCTATGAGGGCTTTTGTCTTCAGACAGAAATACTGGGTGACAAATGGATTTAGTGGGGAGCCTGGGCCAAAGGGTAAAAACAATTAGTTTGCAGTTACCTGAGGGTGTCAGATGCCTTAGACCCCAATTTTTTTTCCTTTCTACACCAAATAATCTTAGTTATTTCAGCTTTCTATTGTATTGAGTAATGATAATTTCTCTGTCTTTGCTGACCTTGCCTGGCCCAAAGCTTTCCAGCTGAATAAACTGAGATACAGCAATAAAAAAAACACTAATTAGCTTTTGAAACATCAGTGTTTGCTATTCACTGCGTGAACTGACTATCATGCATTATCCCACCATGGAAACAATCTACAGCCACATGTCGTGAATGTAAAAATCATATGAGGCACAGAATACAGTGCTAAATTGCACATGAATGAGAAGGTACTGGGAATGTTTGTGTGACCTTCAGCAAGATTCAGTGTTTATGTCAGGGAGAAAGAGAAGCCAAATTATTCATGAGGATGAAGTGGGGGAGAAAAGACATGTGATCTTGGAACAGTTTGAATTATATTACACTTGGGGGAAAAAAGCATCATTAAGGTCACTATGGGATGAAGGAAACTTTTTAAAAATACCATGTGATCACCTAGGACAGGTCACACAGGAATGCATCCAGATCGGTCTTGAAAGTCACTAGAGAAGGAGATTCCATAACCTTTCTGGACAGCCTGTTCCAGTGCTTCAGCACCCTCCCAGTAAAGAAGTTTTCCTCATGTTGAGGGGCAACTTCTTGTGTTCCAGTTTATATCCATTGCCCCTTGTCCTATCACAGGACACTACTGAAAAGTCTGTCTCCTTCTTCCTGATATCCACCCTTCAGATATTTGTAACCATTAATAAGAACCTCTCTCAGTCTTCTCCAGGCTAAACAGCCCCAGATCTCTTAGCCTTTCCTCATAATAGAGATGTTGCAGTCCCTTAATCACGCTGATAGCTCTCTGTTGGACACTTGCTAGTATATCCCTGTCCCTCTTGAACTGGGGAGCCCACTAGGGCAAAGTAGAGGGGAAGAGAACCTCTCTGGACCTTCTGGCCACACTGTTCTTAATGCACCACAGAGTACCTTTTGCCTTCTTGGCCACAATGACACATTGCTGTCCAATGGATAACTTATGATCTACCAGGAGTCCATGGTCCTTCTCCAGGAAGCTGGTTTCCAACAGGTCAACCTCTAATCTGTACTGGTGCATGGTATTGTTATTCCCCGGGTGCAGGACTCCACACTTACTCTTGATGAACCTTATTAGGTTCCCATTTACTTGAACCTTTATCCAGGAGTCCTTTCAGCGTAAAACTTTCAGCTTTGTCACAAGGTAACTCTGCCATCTACTGGAAAGTCTTTAGTAATGTTTGGTTGGTTTTTGTTGGTTTTTTTCCCTACAATTGGGGTGGGGATGTCTGCAATTTTTACCTGCAAAAAAGGCTGCCTTTGTTCTGAAAAGCACAGGCTGCTTTCCTGTTGTTCAGGGGAAACATGCAATGTACAGATAATGAATTATCTGGGAAGGGATCAAATATGTTATAAACAAGGGCTTTTCCTTTGTCTCTTAGTCATTTTCTCCTCAAAATTTTTCAATCTCTCATATTCCTTTCTATCTACTTTTTGAATGGTGTCCCAGGAGTAGGAGGATGACTGGGGAGTCCCCTGGTCTCCCAGTTCTCTGCGTGGTTAGTAAGGTTAGAATCTAAGGGGGCTGGCAGGAATACAGAGGTCCTTTGATGGATCAGATCTTGAGGTATTCATCTGGAAAGAAGGAAGGAGCAAGCATCCTGATAGATCCAATGTGATAGACCAACTGTGCCTGTTTCTGTGACATTGCCAGTCCCTGCTTTTAGGTGATGCTGTGGAAGAGGCCCTGGGGTGGCCTAGTCCAATTTTGTCCTCTTCTCTGTAAGTTACTTTGCAGCTTGTAGAATGCTGGCATCTGGAAATACTGAGAGGTGTAAAGAACTCTTTGTAACATGGTCAGACATATACTGTTGTGTCTGTGCATCCAGAAGCATCTTGCTTTCCTATACCCCCTCTTTGTGGGTGAGTTTTGTTTTAGTTATTCCACTAGACTGTTTTGTCGGTTGGGGTGGTGGTTTTTTTTTTTTTTTTTTTGTTTGTTTGTTTGTTTTTTTCCCCAGAATTAAGCCTGTACCTTAGGAATTATCTCCTCTGAAAAGCTGGGAAAGAAAACTGAACCCAGTAAAGCAAAATTTGTGCCATAGAAAAGTTGACGGGATTAATAAATCATCAGGCACTGTTTTGCTACATCCTGGTTTATTCAAATGCCATATAGAGATTCACAGATAAAACTGTCTGTACTGGGGTCTGTATCCCTTAAGTACAGTACAGGTAGCCTCACCAACTCAGATACATCCTTATGTGTAGCATAACGCTCAATCCCAGCAAATAAACTCAACAGTGACTTTAGCTGGATTGAGCAGGACATAAGGCTTGATAAAACCCACATCCAGACAGTTTGGGTTATGTCACTATGTGGGGCTCCCTGCAGAAGGAGCTAGATTAGAGGTGCCAGTGCTTGGCAGTGCAGCTTTGCCTAACTACAACTAGCTTAGCAACTGTGGCAGCTTCACCTTAGCAAGAAGAAGTTTCTCCAGAATGATTTTAAAGTGTAAACAGCTGTGGAAATTTAGTATATTAATCACCTGATTCAGTTTTAGTTTAAAAATTAGATTAAAAAGCAAGATACAACAGGTAAGTAATTTTAAGGATTATCATGTAATGGCAGAGATGTAATCAAAGTCTCAGTAATTTCTTTTCTCCACATACTATTTTTCAAAAGAAGATGATATTTTTTGGTAGGAGACCCTTCTGTTATGGGGAAAATAATGCCACTTTCTCTTTGCTAGCACAAAAGACCAAAATTATTATCTACTCTCCATTAAAATTGTAATTTTACAGCTCACCTCCTCATGGAAAGACCTTAAATAGGGTTGGCATTACTTCCAGATATCAAAAGAAACAAGTAATTGGCACCAGCATATTGTCTGGATGTTATATTTCAGTTTTACCTTTGTTAAAAAAATATATATTCCCACTATATATTAGAAAGGAGGAGGTTTGGCACAATCACATACTTAAATTTAAACTCAAGCCCATTTTAGGTTATATAGTCTTATGGAGGATTGTCTCCCACACTATAATAGACAGCAGTTGTAGATGTCAAGCCCCATGTATGATACATCATTTAGCTAGGACTGAGATGTGATGAACTGCAGGAGGTGCTGCATAAAGTACCAGCAGGGTCACACTCTGGGCTTTGCAGAAGAATCTTTGGAGGGGTATTTTTGCAGGGAGAGGACATGGAAACTGCTCAGGCTACTCATGATCAGAAGACAAAAAAGGAGAGTATTTTGGGCTACTGCTGGTGAAATGTGCTCTAATTTTCTGATTCAGCACTAAACTAGCACTGCTTGTACTTAGTCTGAGAGAAGGGTGGGCTGAGGTGGGACAAGGTACTGTGATGTTGTCCTACCTCACTGTGACTTCTACATCTCTTTCATGTAGTCAGCCAGCTGAGGTGGTTTGGTTATTTTTTCTTTCTCCAGCTGCAATACATCTCTGCATATTACATTGAAATACTTCTTGAACAGAAGTGGGAGACTTTCATTCATGGCTAAATCCTACAGGGAACCAAAAGTATCATGGTTTAGCTTCTCCTATTATGTCATCATACAGCGTATGAGGCAGTAGGAGGAAAAAATCCCTTCCATTTCCCTGTGTGTTTTCCTTCCTAAAAGACCAGCTACTGTCTACTCTATGTGGAACATTATTTTTTGCCCACACACCAAATTTTTGTCTTCTGATAGTTCTTAAAAGTTCATTAAAACTGTTGCTTCCTTTTCACAATCCATTTCATAGGGGTCTGATATTTATACATTATAAAACTTTCCTTTTGTATACAACACAGATGGATTTTATGTGCCTGCTCTCATTATTCCCAAGCCTGCATTAATGAGACACTGCAGGAGAAATCTTAACAGATACTGGCAGATTGCCTAAGTGGAAGAAAGTGGTGTTGTCTACTAGAATAAATAAAATTGCAAAGAGTTCCAAGGCTCATGGACTGCCAAAATATTAATTGTTACAGACTTAAGTAGGGTAATTATTGTTTGCAGAAAGCTATGTACTTTTCAGAAGAGATAGATGTACTAAACGTCTTTGAAAAACAGCAAGAACAGAGCAAAGTATCCATCTGCCTAGCTTCTCACCAGTAACTCTTCCTGCTCCAAAGCTGGGAATGCTAGCTGTGAATACATTGAGCATGGTCTGGAAAGGGTAACTGGCAGAACAAACAAGGTATATTTGATGTTTCTTCTGTGTTCTGTAGAATTTTATTCTGCCTTTTATTTTCACTTGTGCCAAATTCCCATGACCTTTAGCACCCGCACTGAGTAGCAGTGAGTTGTCCCACCACTCTGAAGAGGAGGATAGTTGGTGTCTGTTCTCACAGTGGAGACACTCTAGAAGAAAGCAATGCAATGGCAGGGCAGTATACCCCAAGACACTCTTGCCCCAAGTCTGCATGCACTTATAAGTCAGGAGTCATCTTAGATATATCTGGCTGGTGGGAGCCATGTCCAGCTAGCTCACAAATGCAATGGGGCAAACATTCAAGCTATCATGTAGGGTATTCATTGGGAGATCATAGAATTGTTAGGGTTGGAAGGAACCTCAAGGATCATCTAGTTCCAACCCCCTGCCATGGGCAGGGACACCCTGCACTACAATACAATACAATACAATACAATACAATACAATACACCAGGTTGGAAGAGACCTTCAAGATCATCGGGTCCAACCCACCAACCAATCCAACTCACCTAAACAACTAAACCATGGCACCAAGCACCCCATCAAGTCTCCTCCTGAACACCTCCAATGAAGGTGACTCCACCACCTCCACAGGTAGCCGATTCCAATGGGCAATCACTCTCTCTGGATAGAACTTCTTCCTAACATCCAATCTAAACCTCCCCTGGCACAGCCTGAGACTGTGTCCTCTTGTTCTGGTACTGGCTGCCTGGGAGAAGAGACTAACCTCTGCCTGTCTACAACCTCCCTTCAGGTAGTTGTAGAGAGCAGGCTGGCCAAATCCTCATCCAGCCTGGTCTTAAAACCCTCCAGGGATGGGGCTTCCATCACCTCCCTAGGCAACCGTTCCAGTGTCTCACCACCCTCATGGTGAAGAACTTCCTATCATTCAATCTGAATCTACTCTCTTCTAGTTTTGCTCCATTCCTCCTAGTCCTATCACTTCCTGACACCCTAAAAAGTCCCTCCCCAGCTTTCATGTAGGCCCCCTTAAGATACTGGAAGGCCACAATGTATCTGTGCATTTCAAACAAATAGACAATTCAAAATAATTGATTCCTCACAACAACAGGAGCACACAACTTTCTCTATGTGGATAATTGGTTTCTCTTTGCATGATATATATAGCCCGTGTATTGACGACAAGTAGCTGTCAAAAGTATTTGCAGCTCTGGAAGAAGGAAGTGCTTCTACTCGTGGTGTTTATTGTTTGATGGAAGATATGTAATTTTGCTTGAGGAGCTTATTTTTGGAGTCCAGAGAACAGCTTAATCACATTAGAAAGCTAATTCATGCAACTGCTGGAAAATATTGTAGTCCATAGAGTACCTTCATATATGTGTACATCAAAAAGTAAGCATTAAAATTGAGAAAATTATTTGATAGTATAAGTATTATTTTTTTGAAAATCAGAAAATACTTTAGAACAATTGGGTTTTTTTTCTCTCCACTCTAAATAGTGATTCTCTCCAGCCTGGTTTCCTTTGTTTGTTATTGGCGTAATGCTTCTTAAAGTGCATAATGTTCCCAAGTGTTTATAAAGAAAAAAAGAATATAATTAATTTTGAGGCTTCCAAGAACCAACTAGCCCATGCCTTTTAAAGCTCTCTGTGGTCTGTGTAAATATTTTTTTGTACATGTAAAATGCAGTCCAGGTTTCACTGGAGTTGAAACAAACCAGTGGAAATGCTGTTGTGGATAGCATTTTTTTTATATATGAGTGTGGTCATTAAGAAGATCTTTCAGGCATCAGAGTATTATATTCACACTTCTTCTAGTCTTTTACTTTTTTTTTAGTGTAAAAACTGTAAAACTGCTGAAAGTTTACATGCTGGTCTTGCTAATCTTACTACTTCTGTAGTGATAGTTCTTGCTATTTGCTAATCATGTTACCTATGCAAAGAATCAGGTAAAACAATTGGTAGGAGCTTTTTTTGACAGTAGTTGAGAGAGATGGGTACAAAAGTTCACCTATCTTTGCCTTTATATATGCCTGAGGAGACAAGCATTTTTCTTTGTGGGGCAACAAGGCTGGTGGCCTTGAGCACAAGCCCTGTGAGGAGAGGCTGGGGGAGCTGGGATTGTTTAGCCTGGAGAAGAGGAAGCTCAGGGGAGACCTTACTGCTCTCTACAACTACCTGGAGGGTGGTTGTAGCCAGAAGGAAGCTGGTCTCTTCTCTTAAGCAACCAGCACCAGAACAAGAGGACACAGTCTCAAGCTGTGCCAAGGGAAGTTTAGGCTTGAGGTGAGGAGAAAGTTCTTCACTGAGAGAGTCGTTTGCCATTGGAATGTGCTGCCCAGGGAGGTAGTGGAGTCACCATCCCAGGAGATGTTCAAGAGGGGATTGGGCATGGCATTTGATGCCATGGTCTAGTCATGAGGTCTGTGGTGACAGGTTGGACTTGATGATCTTTGAGGTCTCTTCCAACCTTGGTGATTCTGAGATTCTGTGTCCATCTCATTTAATGGAATTTTATTCTATTACATTCCCAGAGAAACAACATGCAAATAATGGATCAGGTCCAATTGTTATAATAACCATGTGATTCCCCCTCCTACCACCATGAAATTTTATTGTCTTATGAAAAAAACACCACATGACTGAATTCACAGCATATTCAGAACAACAAAAATTCACGGTATAGGCAACAGTACTTGCTGATTATTATTTTTTTTTCCCTTCAGTGGATAGTTTTTACTTACCTCTCTTTTCAAGGCTTCTTCCATGATCAGCTGTTATGTTTTGGAGCCTTCCTTAATTGTAATCCACAAAACTCTTCCAGTGAAAGAACAGTTCTACTCTGCCAAGTCTGGCAAAAGATAAGGAATTAAATGAATGTTTATGGATCCTGCAACTCTCCAACACTGTCATACTGAAAGTAGCCTCAAGAAAGGCAAGATTTCATCTACAATCCTGTGGGTAATTTACTACAGAATTTTTTTACAGCTCATTTTTTGTTTGTTTGGTTTTGACAATTGAGCAATTCTTTATTTTTTCTTTATTTATTTTAGGTTTCCCTTTGTCAATCAACTATATCAAATTGGTGGTGCACACAGGTGAACATAACTTAATCAATGCTTGGTTTAAATTAAATGTTTGTTAAAAGTATTTTTTAAGGTACTGTTAATTCTCTATTACTACTGGATGTGTACTGGCACAAGAAACACAGGAGTGCTGTCTTCATTTGCGCTGGTCATGGTCACACTAACTTGATCCTTTTCTATTCAGCACATGTGTGTCCACAAAGGTGCCTATGCAGACCCTCTGGATGCATTCAGAGCCTGGCAGCTTGGTGCATTCCCTCTTTCCATCATTTCATTATGTGATCTGTGCCAGTGGCTAAATATTTATATTTGCAAGAAATTATGGTACCAGTTTGTCTTGTATTTACCGCGAAAGATGTAACTTCAAAATTATGCATCCTTAAACAAAAAACAAACACTCTTCCAGATAGCATGTTTGCAGCTAGCATCTTTCAGTTGGAGGCCTGCTAATTTCATTTGCTACTACCTGCTTTACACAAGTGATTTGCTGTAGACTCACTGACAGAGTTGCAGAGAACTTTAGGTCCTAGGTTTTTTTTCTAGCAAGTTTATATAGGCAATGCCTTCTGATATAAGCATATGCAGCAGTTTGAATAATAACTATTTCCTCAGAGGACTGATTTAATTTTGGTCCATTTTCTGTTCATTGTCAAAGAAACTGACAGTGTTTGGTGGACAGTGCAGTGTACCAGGTCAGTTTTGCTCATGGCAATTATTTCTAAAATAAAGCAGACAGCTTCCTGGGAACATACACGTCTCATATAATTACCTCTGAGTAAACCTTGCTGTGAATGCAAATCTGAACTGCACAGCTCTTACTGTTTCCAAATAGTTTTAATATTTATAACAGTTCTAAAAAGGAAAGGCCATCTGTTTTAGCAAGACATGCCTTGCATAGCTTATTCACCCCAAAGACAGTGACTGTATCTACAGATTATCAGGTGAATAAATACTTCCTTGAAGGAAATGAAGCCCTTGTACTCTGTGCTATGCAGCTTGCATACAACAAGCTCGTAGTGTGCAAACCATCATTCAGTTGCTTTAACAATGCATTTCCAACACTGCTCATCACACAGACCAACTCTGAGGCAAGCAGCTCACGGCCCCGAGGCAGGAGGACAGGCACAAAACTTTCCTTTCCTGATCTGAGCACAAGCTGCAGGGGTTTGTGAGTTGCTGACTATTTCCTCTGACAAAAGCAGTTATTTGTAAAAAAAAAAATTAAAATAAAAAATGTAATTAGCTTACATTTTATGCTTTATCTGGAAGTCATGGCTTACCTAGGGAGAGGTGAACATAGAAGAATGCAGTCACCTCCTGTCACCAGAGTGACTCCAAATTTAAGCCCCTCCAGGTGGTCTCTATGACGTTCCCACAGAGCTGAATGCAGTGCTGGGAATCTTTTATATCCTCACTAGGCAAAAGATTTCACTGGAACTGTCTCCAGTTGCTGGCCTTTGACAGACAGCAGGACAGCCCTTGGCAGAGTCCAGTGATTTGCCTTTGAATCCCCGTGATGTCCCTGCATCAGATAAGTCGCTTTGTAAGTGCTGCAGTTTGATGGGTTTACATGCTTAGCTCCAGTCTGCACATTGCTCTCTGATAGCTTCTGGTAAAACTGGAGGTATCACTTATAATCTGTGGTGATCCAGGTGCTTTAGGCTCTCTGCTTTTTGCCTCTGTCTGTCCCACTTTTTGTGCAAAGAGGTGTCCCTTTAGGGACAGGCTCCCAGCTGAAATCTCCCTCTCATGTTCGCAAGCTGTGAAAATTGTCCTGGAGTTCATTCTTGCGTAGTTCTTAGTGTCTGCCAGTTCCTGTGTCTGTCTGCACTTCTCTGAGGAAATGGCTTCCTGTTCTAGGTAAAGAGGGGCTTCTCTGCCAGGACAATTTCTGCTAGCCTGGGGACACTTAACTGAGCCAGAGCTGATGACGCTTATTTAAGCCTTTTCTACAGAGTTTAGTTATATGAGTAAGCGTACATATGCAGAATCCCACTTCCAAAGGCAGGCAGGGGCTGCATCACCTCTTTCCCTCGTGTGATTATGCAGCTCACCGCTGCTGCTATCGGATTACAGCTGCAGCTATTACCAGCTGCGCCCAGTTACAATTTAGTCTTGTTAGATGTTTTGGGGTTCTCCAAACCCCCTTCCCCACCTCCATCAGCTGAAGCTTGATGGAGGAAGACATAGGCACAAAATTGCCTTCCCCTCTCCCTAGGGGACAGGTAAAAAGCTCTCATTCCTCTTGCCGGGAGCTGAAGCCCCTCACATGTATTCATCCGTGGGGGAAGCCCGCGCTGGGCCTTGGAGCTGTGATTGGCTGAGTTCTTCGTGCCCAGTATATATTGGCGCTGGACGCTGTCTAGGAAGATCGTAAACAGAGTGGCAAGAAAGTGGCCTGCGCTCTCATTTTGACTCTCGGTTTTGGATAAGTTTTGGCTCTCATTTTGGACTCGTTCTGCTCTCGCTCTGGATTCACGGCGAAATTGGAGAGATCAGCCCTTGGACCTGGCTGCTCCCCAGACTTGCCTGCCCTGGGGTCCTGCTCTCTGCCTGCTGCTGGAGTGACCCTGCCTGCCGCAAAACTGCGGCTGTTGGCTGGGACAGGCCGGCAGTGTGGCTTCTCTTGCACGGCTCAGACAGTGCTGCTACACGAGTTTTGCCTCGCGGCAGCTGTGTCTAAGGACACTTTGATTTTGGCGGGCCCCTTTGGATTTGTGCCGCGTTATCCACGAATTGGATTATAAACTTGCAGTTCTGGAGCCTGCCACAGAAGAGAGACCTAGGGACTATCTCCCAATGCCTGCTCCATCCTGGTGAGTACAACCGGCATTCTCATTGGCTTTCCCCAAGGTCTGGTTTGCTTCTGTTTTGTAAGTGGGGTGAACCTATTGTGGCTTAGCCTTTTCTATTTTCTGAGTTCTCTAAATTGTGCTAATGTTGCTCATAAACATCGTGGTAGAATTTGTGACTGAATAGAACCGGTAAATAAAATGTAACTAGTTTGTACATATTTTTGGGGTGGGGTTTTCAGGAAAATAAAGATAATGGTATTTTTATAATTCCCGCCTGTTAATTTAATCCAAATCAAAACAGCTTACTGTGATGTAGGCAGAAAACAACAGAAAAAGGTAGTTTATCAGTTCACAATACTCCTACCTCCTAAAACCTTTCTATTACTTTTAAGTTAGTCAATAATCTGTTCTGATGCTATCATGTAAATGGAAATGTGGCATCCAGAGTAATGCGAGACAGTTCACATGCACAGCACACATTGTCTCATCTCTCAAATATCATTCTATCCCTACTGCAAGAAAAATAAATTAATTTTCTTACAAGCCCAGAGACACTCTGTGATTCTAGTCAAGCTTTGAGCATTTTCATGTGTTTGAAGTTCTCTCGGCACTGCTTTTGCCTGAATAAAAGACCATTTTCTGCATGATAGGCAAATCTGTAAGGCTGGTACTCCTGGCTGTGCATTTCCTTCCAAATTAAGGTTACGTTTCCTGGTGAAAATAAACAGACTTTGCATAACATTAGAAATTGTTTATCTAAATTTATAGAGTCATGTTATAATTGAGAGTAGTTATTAAGGTCTACTAAACTAAACGGAGAGATTGTGAAATGAGCTTTGAAATGCAAGGCTGGGTCAGTGGTAACTTGGTGAGGTAAGTAGGGTTTGACCTCCAGAGATAAAAAAGGCAAAGCTTGAATTCATATCAGGTTACTGGGGAAGCTTCTTTGAGTCCAGGCATAAGGCTCTGAGCTGTGTTTATGCTGGGATCGTAAAGCAGTTCTTACATTATGATTAGCTTTGGCTGGGATGAAAGTGAGGAGTCAGACTCGGTAAACACATGGTTTGTACAAATGTAAAAAGTAATCCTAAAATCCAGCATAATCCTGGTTGTAGTTTCTAGCTGGCCTTGAAGAGGGATGGGGCAAAATGCATTTGTGGAAAAACTCAGATGCAAGCCTGTTTAAACTAAGTGGACTGCCCCACAGTTAGCAATGATGAGTATTTTTCAGGAGCCTGAGCTAAAACTGCAAGTAAACACTCAACACATTTAATTTTCTTCTTTGAATTTGCTTGAATCTTGCCAAATATAGCAGCGGCACAAATGCTACAGATGTGCATTGAGCATATTGACCTTTCAGCAATTTTTCTGTGTAAAGCATTGTATCCTTCTGGGCTCTGGGGAATCCTCAGGACACTGGAAGCAAACCCAAGTAAAAGTATGAAAAAAAATCAATGCTCTTGATTTCACAGACCAGCAAAGACATGAGTCAGTCACAGAGACGTCATTCCTTGCTACCTTCCCTGTCACTTTTAGTCATCATTTCATTGGAAATCAATCTAAAGTGCTAACCTCGATGGAGTATCTTCTGACTAGATTTTTCCCAAGACCTTTGATTTTTTTTTATATATTTTTTTTTTTCATGCATGCTTTAGAAAAAAAGTTAAAGTTGGTGGCTGACCACTGATGACTGGTAAGTTAAATGAATGCCCAGCTTTGGGAGGTAGCAACCAGGTGAAAAAGTGCAATTATTACCTGTTCACTGGACAAGCTGTATAGCCTACTGGCAATGGAGCCATAGAACCCTTGGGGAATAGCTGTTTCTCATGGTATTATCTAAGACACAAATAAAAAGCAAGGTCAAATTCTGTTGTACATTTCATGTGTTTTCTAAGTGTAAGTCATGATGGACTTTTGTCTAATCTTACTATATGGTGAACGAAGGTCTTGTAGATGAGCTAGAAAACTGGAAGTCAGAAGGTTGAGGTTTCCATCTTGACCTCAGAATTCCTCTGGAACTGTGGAAAAAGTCTTACTTTTGTTCCTTAGTGTTTCCATATACAAAGTGTAGATGCTAGGTAAATGTACCAATTTTTTGTAAAGACCGTCTTAGAAACAAAATGCTTTTTCTGGGTCTGCTAACATGTTGCATGCCTATATCCATTTGGGCTTGTGAGCCCTGGCATGAGATAGTTCACTCATGTGGAAAACAGTTACTTTTCTCAACTTTTGCTCTGATGTTGTGCATAGAGAAAAAGAAAAAGCATCAATACAAATGTGAGTAATCTGCAACAGGTTTCTATCCATCCTAAAAATGTTTTCTCAGCAAAGACTGTTGAAGTAACGAGGGTCTTTGTTCATTTGAATAGTACAGAAATCACAAACTTGTTCTGGAATTTGTTGATATAAGAAAACAATTTAAAGTTGTGCTTGCCCAGCAGAGATGATTTTGGAAAAAAAATTGAACCTGACCACTTTACCATCAGTGTTCATGGAAAGAAAAGATAGTGTCTTAGGCTTTTAATACTAGTTTAAAAATAGCCTGGGTGGCACAAAAATAGCTTGGATGAGTTTTGTGGTATGTAGTAAGGAGGAAATCTCTTTGACTTTGTATCTCTGTGGAGGGTCTGGTGAAACTTAGAAGAATCCCACTGTGCTTAACTAATGTGTGTGGAAACAGAGCTTCAGGGAAGCTGAGTTTTAAGGCAAGTTCAGTGATGAGTCTATGGAATTTCTCATTCTCCAGCTAGCTTGGCCTATTTCCTCTGCTGTGATCTTTGAGGAACGGTGTGGTGCATTAAGTATCCCTTACAGTGTGTTAGTGATTCTCACTGTTAAGTGCACTGCTGGGGCTAGAGGAAGGTCTGAAGGCGAGTATTCTGTTAACCAGCAGTATTGCCAAGGGAGCCTAACAGGGTCAACAGCTACTATCTGCTTTTCTCTGCACAGGTCCATGCAGCAGTTGTACTTTCCAGATACAAGCACCAATGAGTTTAAGCAATTCTTGAATTTGCTTATATAGAATTGTATAGATTTCACTCTTGCAATAGTATAAATAGGTTTTGAGAGCTACAGAGTTCACCAATGGCAAATGACAGCTTGGCAAATGACAGCTTGGGTGGCCTCTAACTGCCAAAATATATTTATAGCAAAGGTTTCTTTAGCTCTGTTTTAGTATTTGCATTTTTTTTAACTGGAACAGATGAAAATGTGTCGCTCCTTGTGAAAGGAAAATTCTTCATGAAGGAATACTGAAAACCACAAGCAAATACTTACCTATTCCTACTGAAGAATACAATGTGGGTCACCCTCTCTCATAAGCATATCAAAGTTCTGCAAGCAGAACTTTCAAAAAGAGCTGTATTCTACATTTTCTTCATATCATCAAAGCATACTGACAGAGAAGAAGCAATATGATCTGTTACAGTGCAACAAGAACCAACGGAATGAAATTATATTGTTCCTGTAGCTGGTTTATTCCTCTCACCATAGTCACTAGAGAAATTGAGGCATAGTTACAGACTGTGCAAACTGGAGGATTTTCTAACACCTGCACATGCAGAAACGGTATTCTTCTCTCTAAGCTGTATTCTGGTAATATTCCTCTTAGGAGGGACAGAGAAGAAACTGAATTCAAGTCAAAGTGACATCACAATTTTGTCATTGACAAAAGGTGCCTTTCATTTATGCAGACTCATTGCTGCAAATTTTCCGTGACTCAGCAAACTGAGGAGATTGGCTGTCAGAATAAAATAGGTTTTCATGGCACAATGCCAGAGTTCAGCGTGCTTTCACTTAGTGTTATCAGAAACTGAAAGTCAATAAAATTTATAGCAGCAAAATTTTCCAGCAAATCCACTACCTTGCTGGAGAAGGTAGAGCATTCAGCAGTGCCAGGAGCCATCTGCCAGTCTTCAGAGGTTGTACTTGTGGTAGTATCTAGACTACCTTTTGTAAGGCAGGCAAGGGATGGAGTTTCGTGGTATTTAAATTCTAGTCTTATGAAGTAGTGCAATTTAAACTAGATTATACATTACAAACCCACTGTGTACTGAATTGGTCTCTTCATTTTGCTTTATGAAGAAGTGCAAGACAACAGGTCTCCATAAAAACTTTTAATAGAAGTAAATTTCTGCTGTGGGAAGTAAGAGCAAGTTTCAGTGGGCAAAAATCTAGCTTCTTTTTCTGGACATCCTGTGTATTACTTTCTAGCTGGAGTAAGTTTCATTATTATGAGCCCAGTCCTTAGGGTCATGAAAGCATTTGCTATTTTTCTGAACATATTCTGGAGAATTAAAACTGGAGTACAAATTCCAAAAATCCTCTTCAGAGGTCATACTGCCTAGAGAATGCATACTTTTCCACTTCAACAGTCTGATGAAACAGACCCTGCATGGCCTCTCGTTGGGCTTCATAACATTGGCTATGGCTCATTGATGGAGTTTCTAAAGATTCTCACCATGTGGATGCTCTGTACTCTGTTCTTTTTCTCTTCTCAATACGGTGATTCCTCTCTCTTGTTAATACAATGATGACTCCTTTGTTTCCAGTAAATCTAATACATTGCTCACAATCAGTTGGTGGAAAAACGTCATACCCATTTCTGCTGCAGAAATACTGCAATGGATGCTAGTGTTCTGCTCTATGTTGTTGGAACCTTTCCCAAAAAGCATTTAATTGTGTTTTCTCTTTCCCTGATTATCTTTACTTTTATCTTAAACATTTTTTTTCTTCTGCTTCATCCGTCTGTATAAACTAGATAGCCAAGTATCATAATCCTTGTGCTGGCAACAGTGTTACAGGTTGTTGAGGAGCCTCTTGTTTTGTAAATGTTGAACCTGGGTCCGAAAATGCATTCTGCTTAAAAACTGTGCTGTTAGATATTAAATGATGACACTTGCCAGAGCTTGGCATTAAGAAGCAAATACAAGAATTTAAAAAGCACCATCTGTTTGTAAATCCACTTAAACAGCCCCTGAAATAAGGTGGTGCCTCAAGTAAGTGAGCACATAATTTCAGTGAATGATAAAAGCAATTGATACACAAGCGCAAACCCACCTTCCTTAAGGTGCAGCACTTGACTTATTTACCACAGCAAACCAGACCTAGTTTGATAGTGTCTGGTGGAGAAAATAAAATCATATTTTGCAGATAAGACTAAGTGAAAAAACAGGGCTCTAGAACACAGCGTAAAGATGAACACTTTCTGCTGAATGACATTATCAGATGCATCTGTTCACCCGGGGCTGTTCATATTCAGCAGTAATATGCCCGTTTGGTCCATCTGGTCTAGAGATGCACTCTGAAAGAAGATTATACAGAGTAGATGCAGTCCATGCTGCCACTAAATCACTGACCAGAGAAAAACAGTATTTCAGAATCGGGATACCATCACAGTTCTCTTAAGGTGTACTTTAATGTGAGGTAATTTGCTCTATAAAATGAGTTGTAAAAATAGTCTGTGAGCTAAAGAAAAAAATTTAAATCAATTAAAGTATATTGTTCTTTGGCAGCATAGATACATGGGATTCGCTTTTCATATCTTTGCAACACCTCTTTGGACCAAATACTTTCTGAAAATTGAGGTTTTCCTTAGCAAACTACACGAGAAGTGAGTTCTTTTTCCATGATTGTGGTGAGATTGGGCAGATTCAAGACAAGGGAAAATTTGAGCCCATAATTAAAACAGAAGATAAATCAGGTTTTTAGAATATACTGTCAATCAACTCCTAATGTAATTTTCAATTTTAAATGACAGATAATTTCAAACAGTAGATGTTTGCAAACCTCCCCATTGGGAAGTTTACATCTAAATTCATGTTTATTATTAATTTGTCATTTATGTAACAAATTCCAGTTTCAGCAATGGAAAAGGAAAATGCAGAATAGTAACAGAAACATATCACTTTCTTACATGCTTAAGGAAGCCTCATCTTCATGCTTGAAAATATTGGGATAATGGTACACAAGAAGGAAGTATTATTATTGCTGCTTAATAATTTGAGTACTGATTTGTCAGTGATCTTGTCTACATTTTGAGTGGTAGGACAGCAGTTCCGTGGGTTAAGTTCTATCTAGATTTTATCACCTGGAGATTGTCTAAAATGTTTTGTCCTTCTGCTTCTTTGCTGGTGTGGTGAATGACACATTAGTTTGAAAACACTCATTGCTTTCTCACTCATTTTGTCTTTTAATGTGAACACTGGAAGGCTCTGTGTAGTCATGCTCTTCTAACAGGTGTTGTGGACCTTGTTCTTAATGCTGTAAGACTTAACAGAAAGAGCTTTACCCCTTAAAAAATTTATTTTACAGACACAATAATGTTTCTACATATTTTGCTCTCTAACTGTGCTTCTGTTTAATTTTATTCAAGAAAGCAAAACAAAAATGTTTCTTGGTACTTATTCATGTGAAAGTGCCAAGACACACTCTGAGATCTGCATTTGTAGAATTTTGCTAATAATAAGAGCACTGGGATCAGGTAAAAGGCTTGATTTTATTTGTAATAAATCTCAAGCAGACTCTTTAGGCCTGCTACAAAATGATACCTTTATCTGCAAAGATGACTAGTTGAGTGCGTGGACTTAACGGTGTGACTAGAATAGAGCTGTGAGAGGAACAATATAGAATGCTGGGAACCACATCTGTCTGCACGTTGTGGAGTTATTGCTGGTCACTATTCCTCCACAGGAGGAAAACAGCACATGTGCCTCAGCTCCTCAAATAAGGTAACATAAGGAAAAAACTTTAGTTATTTCCACTAACAGAAATAGTAGTGCCTAAGACATGAAGCTATAAATGAACTAGTTGTATTAACACCAAACCCATCATTTTTATCTGCTTTCATTAATCAAGAAAACAAAAAATATTGCAATAATTTCTAAGATCTTTCATCATGCTGCCACTAATACACCTCTCTAACGGGAGATCTAGTGTGACATGAAACAACAACAATGCAATGTGATAAAAATAACTAAAATAGATGAGATCTTTCTCACAGAGCTTTTGATAGCTAAAATATAGTCCTGTACAATGAAATGAGTTGCTGTTGACAGAAGGAAAAAGCTGTTCAATCAGCATCCACTGATTAAATCCTTCCTACTACTTCTGCTATGAGAACAGTGTTCTCATGTGTTTTGTCTGTGCTGTTGCTGGTTTTATAGATCTGTTTTGCATATCTTTCCAAACTGCCATGCCTGGCCCATCTTATACAACCTTTAGGGAAGCTGTTTCGTATCCCTTAATGCTTTCTAATGTCTGTGATGCTGGTTGCATGTATAAACCTGTTCTGGTTTTCTGAATGAAGAGTGCTGCATAAGAGGAAGAGAACAGGTTTTGTTGTAGGTTTTGGTAGGGGCAAAACATTTATGTAGCTTGTTCATCGTGGTATATAGTTTCTTCTGTGCTGTGTGAATCTGTTACTGGAAGCAAGTGATTGCAGCTATTAAATTCCTAGTGTGGAGGTAAAGATATTAGAGAAGCTATAAGAAGTATTCAATTATACATAATTTAAAGAGGATTCTATATAAGGCATTAAAATAATTTTATCTTGTTAGAAAAACTTCTTTATCCCAGAAGAATGGAAACAGGAGTCATCAACACAGATGTAACTCCACAAATTTCATCTGGAATAACTAGGCTACCAATAGCACAACTTTATAAACATAACTAGCAGTGGTATAGGGATTAGTTTGCCCAGTTGAATTTTGTTTAATACTGGCTTTTACTCGAAGCAATTAAAATTTTCAATTAGAAATATTTTTTTTTTTTAGTAAAATGTATTTGGGAAAAAAAAAAAAAAGTAAAATTGATGATACTGTTTCAAATTGTCCTTGAATTCCTGTGGCTAAAAAATGGAGACAATCAAGCCATGTTCTTGATGGCTAAAACTAACCTCTGCTATCAGTTTCATAGCAAGAGGTGTTCTAACTTATGCTTGATTTTCATGGCTAAATAGCAATACAAAAGCTAATGCTGTATCGGTTAAAATGTTTTTTCTCAGGAGCTAAACAGGACAGCTTTTCATGAAGTGTTTTTGTATCCAGAAAAAATGGTGGTAATTTATGCTGATGACACAAATAAGCAGATTTCAGGATTCAAATGAAGTAACAAGCTGGAAAAAAAGAAAATACGTCTAATTTTTGACAAAACATTTATTTTTAGACTGTTATATTCTCCTTCCTGACAGAGATAGTACAGTGGTTACTCCTCCAAGGTTCAGCTGGTGTGCATTTACATGCTGCAATTTGCAGCATACATAAGCTGTAGCCTTGTCCTTTCTTTAGTATTGTTGTGCACAGCTAATTCAGGATGCGCCTCCAGGATTTCCTGGTGATTATTCCAGTATTATGGAGCCACACAGATACTCCACCATGTCCTTAGTGGCTGGTGGTGATGTGTACTGAAAAGCTCAAGTTTCTTATCTGTTAATGCACCTGGATACCAAGAGAGTCTTAGGGTTGGTGTCTCAAACTGAATTTGGTTAGAAATTCCAGCATACAATGAAGCAAGAGCTAAAATCCTGGGCCAGGCCAGTGGTACTCTACCTCTGTTAATGATTGATTTTTCTGAGGAAAGTACATGAGAATATTTTGAATCTTTTGAACCTTTTAGGTTCAAAGTTCATTGTTAGAGAAATGTAGAGAAAGTTCAAAGTTCTATGTAAATAAAAGAATAGAAATACCTTCATGTTAATTTTCACTAGGTCACATCACAGCATATTCACTTGCTATATTAATCCAGATCTGATTTAATGTAGGTAGTAAATAAAATGTAAATTTGAAGATATGCTCCAAATTCTGCACAGCTAGCAAGGGGTCTTATCAGCAGTAAGATTGTTAACAAATTTCTGGGATATTCATTCTTAAAAACAGTCAGCCTGACTCTTAGCCCTCTCCCATGGTGACATCTGAGGTTTGCAGGGTTACACAGTGGCTTCCACAGACATTACGAGAAAAGTGAGGCACTGGTCCTCCTGGTAGCAATGTTAGAATAATTAGAATTTTCATTTAATTCTATTTGCATAGTGTTTCTCATTCAGAATGATTACAGTTCAAACACTGCAATTGTTCTACAGTGGACCGCTCAAAAACTGTTATTTAAATAGTAAAGAATCCCAGACAGATTAGGGCATGCACTAGTACAGCTGTATTGGTGCATTTGTATTTGCCCCAGTACATCACAATCCAGATTGCAAAGGCAGAATTGGAAGTCCTGCAGATCAGTAGGTTAAAAGGTTCTACACAGAGCAAATGAAGTTTGAAGGATGAACTTTAAAATGAAACTTACTTACATTCAGAAAACTAGACACACAAAACCTGTAAATTCTTGAATGCCACCATCGATGCTGAGGAACTGACATTCAATTAGGTGAAATAATTCTCTGCATGCTCAGTTTAATGTATGAACTGTCATATCACATAGACACATGTTCTCTCTTATAATGCATTCCCCTTGGAAATCTTTTTTTTCCTCAAATTTTCCTTTATCACAACAGTGCTGAAGGGCTCTTGTTCAAAAATAAAGGGAGTAATTAATGGTAATTAATGACCAGTGTGAACCTAAAATCTGTGTATGTATTTTATGCAGAAGTTCAAGAATGAAGTTTTAACAGTTAGTATTGCCTTTTTCCCAGGGAAGAACTGCTACCCATCTGTAAGCATTAAGTGGGATGCATCTCACAAATCTAAATGTGTAGAACAACTTGTGCACACATAATGTGCCTAGGATGGGTTGAGATTTATGTCTCTTGTACAACAGAATTGTTTTGGTCTTGTGCATTGGCTATTTGCCCACAATTTCTAGGTGTTTTCCATCTGCCAAAAGCCTGAAAATCCAGTGGATTTCATCTTGTATGAATGAAACAAAAATTAAATCCCAAAAATTTCATTTGCCACATAATTTCTATGTGAACCTGCTGCCCACTCTTTTCCTTTTGCCTCTAAATTGCTTCCTCCAAGAACATTTAATCACAGCAAATGCTCTCTTGGGAGACCAAAAACTGCTTTAAGAGGTTCAGGGAAATGTGCATGTAAGATTTCACTGCCACTGTTTGATTTGCATTGTTCAGGATAATTAATTTGGTTTTAGATGCTTTACCACAGTCAGGGGAAAAAAACCCCAAACGCTCTTTAAATTAAATCAGCTAGTAGCAAAAGCATCTAATGTGCAGCAAATGGGATTGCATTTTTCTTACATTCAACTAAATGATCATTTAGATCTCTGAAAACTAAGAGGTATATTATTCAAGATGTCACCAATATAAAGCTTGATTAATAATGGTATTTTGGTTATGTTTATCTGTTTTGAGTCTGGCTGAGTAACAATATCCCAACAGTATCTGATGACAACAGCATTTGCCTGAGAACTAAAACCAGTCTTAAGTGACTTTACATTTATTCATCTATAAAAATATATTTTAATTAAACACACACATCACTTCACCATTGTGCAAATTATTTTCTACACGGAACCTAAGACAAAAATTGCCTTACTGATAGAGCTTTCAGAATTTTGACATGTGGTTAATAAACTGAGTTGAAATGCAAAAACTTGCCAGCAAGCCGCTCTGCACAGACGGCACTGCTAGCTTGGACCCTGTGTTAGCACCATCAGTGTAAAAAGGGGCCAGTTTGTGCTCAAATTGAGACAGTGTTGGTACCCTCAGAGCTGCTTCTCCCAGCACTATGTCACCCTCTGAGTCATGGCAGCCTAAACCCAGCCTGACTCTGTGGCACGGCTGACCTGCACCAGTTTGCCCACTGGCCCACCAGCTGCAGCTTCACTCTATTGCTTACAGGGAAGATCCATGGGGAACCTGAAAATGTGCACTGAGTTCTGGATGAGGTGTGGTGGGACAACAGACCCAGTCCTGTGTTTGCAGGAGAGCAGGAGTGAGTGACTAACAAGTTTGGGGCCATACTAAGTACTCTCGAGTAGGTCAGAGAGGAAAGGTGTCAGATTATGAAATTGGAGAAAATTAGTCTGATATTCATGTGGACTTGACTAAAAGTTCAAGTAATCTGGGAAGATGGAAAAGGACTGAGTTTAGATATGCTGTTCATGAAGCTGCAAAATGCAGAGATGGTTTGGATGTGTAAGTAAATTGAAAGGTCTGAGATAGAGATAAATGGTGATGGAGGGCTGAGGGCACTGGAATGATGATAGGATAGATGCTGGAAAAGACAAACATCTGTGCTAGTTTGTTATGACACAAGCTATTTATAACTAGGGAGAATGAGAATTATTGCTCGTACCAAAACCGTGACTCTCATGAAACTTACAATTATGTAAGGTTGTGCCTGGCCCTTAGTGGTTGGGTTACCTGAGCTGCTGAAGGATTGGCTGGACCCTTGAACACAGATTTTTTTTTTTTTTTTTTTCTTTGAAATTATGAACCCCTGCGTATAAAGAAACAAGTCACAAAGCAAAACGGGAAGCCTTGAAGAATCTGTACAGTTAAAACCTTATGGAGGTTTTGTACATGTTTCCAAGAGTCAGATGTTTGGGAAAATAACAACCAAGAGATTAGAGATCAAAACATTGATTTTTATTTTTTTTTAATTTATTTTTTAAATTTTGCTTGCTTTGTACATTTGGCAGTGTCACGGTATCGTACATTCTATGTCCCCCTGTTCAGTTACCTACACTCTGTGTTCAAAACCACATCTGACTGATTAACTAAGAGCAGAGAGCAGTTCTATTAGCACATCCATATGCCTTTGCAAACCAGAGACTTTTCTAACACAGGTACACAGTAATTATTCAAGAATGAAGTGGAAGCCAGCAATCGGAAAACCTTGTACATGTTAGAGAATGTGCAGCAAAACCCATGCAAACTGCAAGGGGCCTTAGGCCAAATCGTTTGATTTGTAATCACAGCCTAATTTTGGTGGATCAGTTTCAGTTTTTAACATCCTTGTATCAGTTTTGTCTCACAAAACTTTATCAAAATTAAATACTGATCTTCAGGTCTTCAAAACCAGATGTCATACAGCAGGTCAAGAAGGCAAGTGACACACAAAATCAATTCTTGCATAGTGTTGGAGGAATGTATCAGCTGGGATGAAGTCACAGTGGAGAAGACCACCTCAAGCACAACTTTCTAAGTAACCGATTTTCCTGTTTCCCACCTCAAATGGAAAAGAAATCCCAGAAGAAAAATAAATTCAAATGTAACAAAGCCATGGATTTGGTGGCAAAAAGAACAGTTTGGTTTTGGGTATTTTAAACATTGCTGAAATGGAATAAATCTAGTAATGAAATGTCAAAAAAAAAAAAAAAAAAAAGGAGGAAAATTGGTTTTCACTCTTTTTTTGCTTTTTTAGCTGAAATGATCTGAGGAAACGTCCACTTCATGGTGCTTCCTTTTAAAATGTTTTGATGAAATCCGAGTATTAATAAATATTTTCTGGAGACAATTTTGATTGCTGCAAGAGCTCCACTTAGCTTTTTTCACAGAGATTCTTTTATAAGGCCAGCCAATCTCTCGAAGGCCTGCAATGACAGAAATATGCTGCGCATTCATATTCCAGCATTACTTACATAGGCAACACACCAAATCTGTAAAGGTACTAAAACTACCCTTGCCATATCCAAACTCAGTATTTTTTACTGCCAAATTCTGCTGAAATTCTTTGTTTTCCTTTTATAACAACACGTATGGGCTCTGGCTGGATAAAGTTTCCACTTCTTTGACAGACAAAAAAATCTAATGAGTTTTCTGAAACAAAAAAAATATATTGATGTTCAAAGGTTATTTGGAGTTCAGATGCTACTAAACAGTTGTATTTTTAATAGATCTAGTGATCCCTGGAAGAATATCTCTTTTATTTTAATATAAGGGCCTAGAGGCACCAAAGATGAAAGAAAAGGAAGAACAGTTACGTAGGAAAGCATATAAAAGATCCAATTTGATTGTCAATAGTACGGTTATGAATTATTTTTACAAAGAAGAAGGAACAAATAGAAGAAGTACAGAAGAACTGGAAAGGCAATAGAAGCACTTACCTGTTACAAACCTTCGTAACTCAATGAAAATACAACCACAACCACAGAACCATTTCAAGCAACAGAATCAAACAAGTATTAAATCTGCACATATAAATGTCACTTAATATTATTCCCACTGATTTTAA
This sequence comes from Picus viridis, assembly GCA_033816785.1. NCBI lineage: Eukaryota > Metazoa > Chordata > Aves > Piciformes > Picidae > Picus > Picus viridis. The sequence goes on along the minus strand of CM066582.1, from coordinate 17,584,811 downwards.
AATTGTTTCTAAAATACACAGAAGACTAGTTCCAGAGAAATTAAATACAACATATATGTCAACTGTATGGAAGAAAAACAATCACAGAATCACAGAAACATTCAGGCTGGAAAAGACCCTCAGGATCACCAAGTCCAATCAATTCTTTCTTACGAAGAACTGACACTGCACTCATAAACTCAAAGAGAAGAAATCAGGTAATTCAATTTTGGGAATGGAAAGTCTGGAAAATGAAAAGATATGTCATGCCTGCTAATGCAAACGGCAAAACTGACTTTCGCAAAACCTTTATGAACAATGTCTGGGAGTGTGAAGATCTACATATGTGAGAGAGACAGAAAAATTACAAGTGGTCCTAAAAAATTGGTACTTTCCAGGTCATTTTGATATGAATATCTTGCCCAAGAAACAGCCAGTACTGCCTCCAAACTACTGCTTAATCACCTAAGTACTAAAAAAACCACACTAGCATTCAAGAAAACATATAAGGAGAAAGAAGTTAAAAATAAGGAAGCACTATGATGTGAGAAGCTGTCGATAAGAATGTTAAAAACCAAAGAATTTCACTTACCAGATCCATCTGGGCTGGAGTAGAGAGAGAGAAAGAGGCTCTCACGTAAGAACTTGGCTCTGAACTATCAATATTGAATGCTCCTCCAGGGACCAGCAACACCTAAGATAGATTGATTAGCCACCCAGTTATCACCACTTCCACTGTTTTAAAACACTACATTGACTTAAATTTGAGAAGGCTGACTGCTGAAACACTGGTATCAGAAGACGGCATAATATATTTCTTCTCTTCAAAAGGAGAAGCCAAAATGATGCAACCAGGAATTGAATTTTTGTAAAGAAATCAAAGAACTCTTAGGTTCTGGTTACCTAGAGTGGTGGGCTACCAGGTCTGGCCTATCATGACAATGTTTAGAAGGTGGTGTGTAGTTTACTCAGTACACAGTTGTTCCAAATTGTAGAAATAAAATCACACTTAATTTATCATATCAGAAAGATACAGTGGGCAGCCATCAGGCATGCAAGTACATATATTAATATTATATGGATACATGCTGTATATGTGACATTGTACTGTATATTATAATGGTTTTAAGTAAGCTGATTAAATATCAACATATGAATACAGACATGAAAATGTTTTATTAAGGAATCACTATGTAGCAATACCTGACTTTCAAACTCAATGGTTCCCTTGCTTTATGTGTGCACGTACGTGTGGATAGATATGGTAAATTTGTTTTATCTTTGCCCTATTTAATTCTAACATCACAGGCCATTAAACCATAGGTCATACTTCTTTCTGCAAAGCTTTTTCCATGATCAGCTGCTGTGTATCAGAAATACCCTTAATCTTGATCCATAAGAACATGCCAGCAGCAGGAGGGTACCATTCTGCCAAATCTGGAGGAAGAAAGTAAAGAAGAGAATCAAGAAAGGTGTCCTACCTTACACTGATATATCACAGATTCGGCCATTAAATTTGGCTATTTCAGGCAGAGATTTTAAAGACTGAGACTTTAAACATAAAAGGTTTCAGAACAGTGGAGTTAGTTTTTGTAGAACTGCTTTACACAGTAATGCCCATCACCATCTCCTTGTCCCACCAGAAGAGCATGAAAACAGCAGCACTAGATAATTTGTCTTAAGCTTAATATTTAATGTCACTGATTTGCTTACAGTGCTTAGCTGTCACTTGAGTCAAGCGATAAACTTCAGTGATTCTTCTTGAACACAAAAATGATAAATAAGTAGGAAAAAACCAGTCACTAGCTGTGTTGCACTCACTGACCTTTTAACCACCTGTGAGCAGCACTGAGCATCGCATCTCGCTGGGTCCTGTAGAACTCCACCACTCTGAAAGTACATTATCAATTCAAAGTCATGATCTCATAGAGCTTCACAGTCCATTTGTTTCCAAAGACAGAAACAAAGCTTTTCTACTTGAACAACCTAAGTGTACATTTAGTGGAAATATGATCATAGCCTAGATGGGCACAATGCAGCGTGTATAAAATATATATCGTGTACATAAAACTGTAAATAAAACTTTGTATATGGATCAGAGAAGATGTAAATGCTTCAGTGTGACTGCAACAAAGCACTGATCAACCAGACAGAGGAAGTGCTTATTTGGCTGCTTCTTAAACTTTACATGTCATGGGAACTGTTATCTATGTTGTATCCATTCTCTCTGTTGTATCAGTGGATACAAGTCCTGTTAGTATTTACTGCACAAAACAGGCCTATTGATATAAATTAGATGTATGCATCTGCAAATGCTAAAGCACAGACTCAGTATTAGTGCATTTGTGTTGAACTTGTGTAGAAGGTTGAAATGGTATAAATCATATGACATACCTGTCACAGTTATTTGACAGCTGCCTATTTTTGGATGTTAAATCTAAACTTTTCACACTTTAAGAGAAGTTTCAAATAATTAAATCTGCTACTGAGGAAAATTAACCCAACCCAAGTTTCAGTGTGGACAAGACTCATAAAATGTAAACAGGAGACACAAGAGAAATTAGTGATGCATTTGTGTTGAATGATTTTACATTTGTTTTTTTGTCCACTCTCTGAACCAATAGAATGTATTTTATTGTACACATGGAAATGGTATTTCAAAAGGCAGAAAACAAATCATATGACATACCTGTCACAGTTATTTGACAGCTGCCTATTTTCTAAACTTTTCACACTTTAAGAGAAGTTTCTAAATAATTAAATCTGCTACTGAGGAAAATTAACCCAACCCAAGTTTCAGTGGACAAGTCTGGTGCAGTAGCTTTTGTTGACATAAAATGAGGCTGTTGTGAAACAGGAGACACAAGAGAAATGCCTGATACAGAGATCATAAATCAGATGCAAGTGTGTTCCCATCTCTGTAGAGAAAACATATTAGTACTTTGCATGATTTTACATTTGTTTTTTTTCCACTCTCTGAACCAATAGCTTTGATTTCTGGATGTATTTTATTACACCTGACAAACATCAGCATCACCAGAGGCTTATATAGTTTTGGTACTCAGTCTATACCAAGTACTACATTATGCACGAAATGGTAAATATCACTTCCATCATATCATAAATTCTGTTCCAAGTTTTTTTGCTTTTCTCTTGTCATTGTATTTTCACGTTGGAATGAAATTGTAAGTGCTCGTCAGACTGAAAATACAGCTGCTCCAAATGACAGGCGAGCTCCTACTTAAAAACATTATCTAACAAGTCAACCTTGTACAAATGAAATCACCTGGAAGGGATTGCAGTCAGTTGGTGGCCCCATCAATAAGTCACCTGACAACTGAGATTATAAGGTGCTAAAGGGTTGAGCTACCCTACCCCTGCACTGTTTTCATTAGCTCAAGAAGAAGTCGTTTTCTGGTTTCAGCAACGATGCCTTTTTGCCTATGAAAACAAGGTCAGTGAAGAGAGGCATTTAATTTGTGTTGGTTTTTTTTTTTTTTTTCCTAACTGCTCAAGGTTGAGTTAAAGTGTTGTCCAAGTTTTCCTGCAAAACCTACCTTTATGTTGCTAATTCTTAAAACAAGGCAAAGGTAGGGCTGCTGTGTCTGCTTCTTTTTTTTTTTTTTTTTTTTTTTTTTTTTTTTTTTTTTTTGTAACACTGGTGCTTACAGTATGGACAACAGGCAGGTGCTCAGGGGACAGAAATGGCTGTTAGTGAAATATAAGAAGTTTTTCCATGCTTTGCTTACATTCCTGTTACAGGCCTCTGGAGAGTGGAGCACACTCCCACTTAAGTAGGAAGCTTGGGGCTCTAATGGCATCTGAAATAAAGCACAGATACTCAAGAGGAACTAAGTATAATAAATGAAAACCAGATGCCTGTCAGTCAGTGAATAAGAAATGCCTTGCTGAGCTAGACTGTAGCCTAGCACTCTGTCTCCAAGAGTGGTGATGCAGGCAACCTCACCACTGTCTGCAGGTCTTTCCATCAGGATCCATGATCATTAGATTAGCAATGTTAAAGGGTGAATCACTGCTGAGTTAGTGAGACAAAAAAAAAATCCCTTTACAGAAATTATGCTGAGTCTTTCTCAATATATTATGTGCTCGGTGATAGCCTTTGCTATAGACCCTACTCATTTAGCAGGCATGAAAACTTCATTCACTGACTTGTAACTCGTGGGAGCCTCTTGAACTCCCTTCAGAACTGTCAGTGGACTGGCAGCCTTTAGTGACAGGTTATGTGCTCTGACCTGCATCTCTGCAACTTCACCATGAGCTTCTTCAGGACTCTTGTGTGAATACTGGCAGACTTGGTGACCTGGCTTATCAATTTGCTCTTATACTGATGCACCTCCTGTTACTTGCAGTAAACAGACCAGGTTTTATGTAGATAAGAAGCAGCAGAATGATAGATGATGGGACTCAGCATGTGGCATGACCCTACCTGTCTATATGCTCCAAGAAACCCTTTTCTCCCCATTGGTGAAGCAGCTGTGATATCATCATCTAAAGAAATAAAACACATCATCAGCACCATATTTTAAACAGGACTGTTTTGCAGTCATCAAGAGATACCCAGCCTGATGCATTATTCACAATTCCACAGGCAAGTAACTGCATATGGTGTCTCTTGGAGCCTTTTATAAACACAGGTGGCAACAGCAACAGACCATTGTAGCCCTGTTACTGGTGTCTCCAAGGTTCATGGCAGTGATTTGTAGTTGGAGCAGGAGGAGGGAAAAATGGATGGAGAGCTCCATATGGCAACTGGGGGAAAAAACCTGTATGCTTCACATTGAGATCTTTCAGGTGAACCTACTAGCAAGAGCTAGAAAGTATTTTTAATCTTGATTCTTGAAATTTGAGAGTCAAGGGCATATTAGCTGTGCTTTCCATGTGCTGAGATGCTTTTTAGCTCTGGTTGTAATTTCTGTGGTGGTCTCTCTTCTTCTGGCAGAATTAACAATGTATGCTTTTTTAATTAAAAAAAACTGCAGAAGAGCAAAGCTGTTTGTGGTTTCTTATTACATGGAATATATTCTCCTTTATAAATAAAATTCAGTTGGCAGCTTGGTACTTGCCTGTGTGAAGGTGCTGGTGTGCATTGTTGAAACCTGAATATGTAGAACAACTCTGTCGATAAGAGGTTTGGGACCTGTCAGAAAACCTATTCTCAACCTAGAGGAGGGGGAAAAAAAATTACTACAAAAATGCAACATGTTGCTCTTTTGTGAGTTATGGTTTAACTTATGACTAGAAAAACATGAGACCATTTTATTGATATTTTAATATTTTATGCATTTAAGCTTATCTGTATCTTAATACTGTCCTGAGCCTCAGCCTTATGCAACTTAAAAGCCAAGCAACGAAGCCATGAAATAAAACCATTTAAGGGTTTTTAATGCTTATAGTAGCTTCTTAGTTCTGAGACTTCAGGGCATATCCTACATTTGTAAGCTTTCCTCTGCAACCATAAAGATTACATGAATCAAAGGGAGGGAAAGATAGGATTTCACAAAATGAAAAACCAGGAATGCTAAGGCTTTATGAAAAGCAGATGGGAAGTGGCAAACTGTTTTATCCTTTCATTCTCTTGCAGTACTGCAGAATGAATGGAATTTAGATTGATCAACTAGATTCTTATTCATGTTTCAATTCTTATGAACCATCTTTATGTATTGGCTGAAGTCTTTCTTTGAAGAAAAACAGAACCAGTAAACTCACATGTGCCTTTGACAAAGATAAAATTGCATCATGCTTTTTTGCAGTGTCACTTCTGAAAGTGTAATTGAACTTAGCATCATGTTGTGTCCTCACTTTTTTCAGGAATGGGGTCATAATCCACTAGCTGTCAGTGCAGAATACACATTACTTTTTTATATCCATTAGGATAACACATAAAAGCAAGTTAGAAATCAGATATACATTGAGTTGTGTGAAATGGAAACCAGAGAGCTTAGTGTGTCACTTAGGTGACAACAACCTGAAAGGACTGTAAGGCTAGAAGATGAGAGATCAGTATAGCCCCATGAACACCTTGTGGAGATGGATGCCATCATTTTTCTTCTATATTCCAAGTTCAGGGAGTAAGCTGGAATGGCAGGAGAGAAAGAGAAATGGAAAAAGAAGAGAGAAAAGCTCCTAGGAGTTCCAGGAACAGAGCTGGAATCCAGCATCTGTCCTTCTGCTTATGTGGTGTCTGCAAGAATAGGTTGCCCAGGGAGAGTGGCTTAACTATCAGCATCAGAAGATAAACAGAATCTAGAAGTAAATGACTGCCAAGAGATGACATGAAAGTGAGCAGACTGAGAAAAGCTGTAGACACCAAAGTACATTTCAGAGATGGACAGGTATTAGGTGAAAAAGCATTATGACATATGCATGAAGTGTTAAGTCTTCTGCTTTAACTGAACAGGCAGAGCTGAGCAGTCTGAAGCTGGCCTTACCCAGATGACAGAATCTTAGAGAAAGAATCAGTCCTAATAACTCGGCCATCCACATCCATTGAGAGGAAAGTTGGAGCCCATGGCTTGGGAGAAAAGTGAAAAAACAAAATTCAAGGTGCAAGTAAAAGTGAGGGAATTGTTTTCTTAACTGTAAGTCAATTAATTTCTTAAGAATTTTTATAATAAATATTTTACAGATGTGCATTCCAAGGCAAAAAATGCTGTAACGTGCTGAGAAGTGATTGTTTAGGTTAACTGAGATGTGATTACCATATTATATGAAAGTCATCAAGTAATCAGCCTTGTTATTTTTTGATGCTTAGCCCACCGTTCAGCATACTAGTGTCCAGTTCAAGTTTTGGTATGATGCCATCAGTAAGAGAGAGAAATAATTGCTCAACCAAGATATATATATATATATTTTTAATGCAGTAAATGGATACTGTAATTTCTAAGATAAGAACCTGTAGCTTTGAGTTTTATCTTAAGGAGATCAGAAGATACCACCAAATTTTGAGTTCAGCATGCTTTATCCTTATCAAGAATTTTTCTTTTACACCCTCTCCCCTTGCAGTCTAACAAAGCTCCACAATGCTATTCAATAAGTAAATGAAGTAGGTTTATTGCTTCCTCCCATAAAAACATATTTCAACATAAAAATACTGACCTGTAGCTTTATCAGTGTTTTACTACTTTGAGACCAGTTTTTATGCCTGAAGTTAGGTATTTTTGCAGACTGCAACTGTAGATCCATGTGTTGAAGACAAGTCAACACTTGTCTGCTACCCATTTGGGGAAGTTTCCATGAAGAAGGGAAGCTGCCTATCCTGTAGTACTTCTTGTGGTATCTGAGAGAACTCTCTCAGGTTTTCCAAAAGGCAAAAAGGTGGCATCAAAATGGAATATAGTAGATTGGGAGTAGGCAGTCTTCCACTGAATGGAAGAAGAGACTGGGCTGAAAGGTACATTAAGAGGCTGATTTGAGGGCTGATTTGAGTGCTGCTTTGATGGCATACTTGTTTTGCTCTGGAGGCGAAGTCTTTGCCATTGTCTGTTAAACAAAATTCTGTGCTGTATATGGCTTGACAAATTTGAACCACTGATTAAGAGCACTGATGCAATAAAATACCAGAAAGGAGACAACTAAAAGCAGTACAGACTGTGAGGCCCACAACTGCCTTAGCAGGACATGAAGGAGGAGTATGCAGGGAGATCCACAGCTCAAACTTTTGTTCTTTCTTGGACCAGAAAAGGTTACTAAGAAAAACGGAAGGCAAATTACCTTTTCAAACTGAAGAAAGTAGTAAGGATCATCTTCTATTATGAGGAAATCATACTGTCTTGCAAGCTAAAGAAATTAATAAAAAGTAAAAGATTTGTTAAAATATGACAACACTGTAAGTTGATTTCTTCCTATACTCTAGGCCCTATTACCAGGACCATATTATGATCCTATGGCTTGCTCATCAACTATATATAACGTCCTGTCAAGCACAACTTTCAAATGCCCAATTTAGACATAAAGCAACTCTGACAGTAATTGTGGTTCCTGCAGTACAAGGACACACGTATATAACTGAAGGTCTGTTCCATGTGGTGTTTGAAACCATGAAGAAAACTTGCATTTAATTCCAGTTTGAAGCTCCTGGCAAAGACACCAGCTAACAAAGGGCTACTGTTGCAAAACCAATTTATCTAACGCATAGCCCATCTCTGAAGAGTTGTTATGAAAGATGTTCTGCTAGAAACAAGTTTTAGGAAGAATGTCTACTGGACCAGTAATGGGCCCAAAAACATTTCTCCATTTACACAGATGAGGTTCGGGAGGCCCCAGCTACATACCTCGTAAATCTCCTTCTTGCGTTCTGCAGTCAGAGAGTTTCCAGTTGGGTTGCATCCATTTGGAATAGTGTACAGGAATTTGGGAAGGTTGTGGCTACGATTTTTTACATCATCTGAGCTCCAAGCAGACAGAATTTCCTTTAGAGCTTTTGGAATAATGCCGTGGTGGTCACTGGGAACATTGATGATGTTACAGCCCAAAGGTCTCAGCTGTTGATTGATGGAACAAAACTGTCATCCCATAATTCAGAGATCTTCCTTTTGTCATTGGCACTGTTAGATTTCATTAATATGACATCTTTCTGGCTTCATAGATATTTCACTCCATTTGCATGTGATTCAAAATAAAGTTTTGCCTAAATTTGCTGTGAAGCTTGTCTGACTTTCCACATTACTCCTTATTTGCCCTACACATTACTCCTTATTTGCCCTACTGAAACCAACTGAAAAGAAATAGGTAGCTCTGATACATCCATCTACTGCTCTTCTCTAGGAAGCCACATACAGTTTTGCAAGCAGGAAAACACTTTGTGAATTTCAGCGGTGTTCCCTCAGGACTCCTTATGCTCTCAAGGACACAGAACAGAAACAATACAATACAATAAACCAGGTTGGACTTGCCATAGACTGTAAATTTATAGTACCTTCATTTCCTGCTGACAATATACACTCTACTTCATTGGAATCACAGAATTATTGAGGCTGAAATAGACCTCTGAGATTGTCAAGTCCAGCCTATGACCTAATACCACTACATCGACTAGACTAGAAGTCACAGAACTCTAAGTCTACTCTTCACTAATAAAGGGCAAAGCATCTGTTCTCAATATATGTATTCAGTGATACAAAGGAGAATGAAATAACACTACAGCAATGACATGTTGACAGAAATATAAACAAACAAACAAAAAAAAGGTAAAATGCCAACAAAAAAGTATGGTGTTTCCCTTCTTTGGAATTTCAATTTCCATCGTGTAGCACTCTGCATTTGTATGTAAAAATGCAAGCTGCTGCACTGACAAAATATAAGTGATTAGGCAAGATATGTTCAAACTTGGAACAGCAAACAATAACAAAATTGCTTTTGATACAAGGGGAGCCTAGACTGAAATTGTGGAGTAGTATCTATTCTAATCCTTCTTAGGCATTTAAAGCTGACACTGCATACTGATTAAGTTACTTTTCAGAACTAAACTTTGCTATTTTTTGATTGTTCTTAGTAATTCTCACCTTTGTATTCTTGGGCCTATTCCAATGTTACGCTATTTATAGTAATGGTGTAATCAGACCATGAAGTACTTGAGGTGAATGTTGACACGTTGAAACACCCACTTGTTATAAATTTGCTTCAGCCTGACTAGGTTGTGATGGTTTCCTCACCAATACCAAATGTGATCTTAGCCTTTGAATGAACTAGGATTCAGAAGAACTTCTGTCCTGGTAATAGCTTTTATAGAACTTTTAGTGGAAAAGCTTATATGAATTGAATTAATATAATACTTGATTCTTAAGTATGCTTTGACAGTAAATAGAGACAGTGTACATAAGCCTGCAGATTAGGTAATAAATTGCTGTTGTTTACTTCAAATGTAACATTCTCAACATTCTGTAGCTGAAGAATACTTACAGCTGCTAGTGTACCGGAGTATGTAGGTGCATCCAAAAGGATGTTGTCCCCAGGATTAATAAGCATTTCGAACACCTATAAAGGAATAGAATCTATTTTAGAAAGATTGTGGCCTTCTTGCACACAAACTTCTGACTACTTAGTGGGATTCAAAGTCTTGATCAGATTTAAGTAATTGCCTAACCGTTTCATTATGCTCTTTGTGAGAAAATCAATGAATAGATGAAAAAAATTCTGCTCTAGAGCTAAATGAAGCTAGGTAGTTGGCTAGAGAAGATCAATTTGAAATGGGAAGACAGTGCTGTATAATATAATAGAAACAGTAGTTGAGTTACAGAAAGGATCAGCTAACCAGCAAGAGCGGACTGGAAAGGGCACCTAGTTAAAGAACTTTAACATAATTAGAATTGAGTTATGGTAAAGCAAATAACACACCAATGTACTTACTAGTGCATTGCTTGAGTAACATTAAATGTTATCTTACAGTACTTTTTCTGACATGCTCTTTGGTTTACCTGAACATTCAAGCAGTCCTGAAAGACTAGACTGCCACACCAGTTTTATTTCAGATGAAGACATATATTTAACAAAGTACCCTGTGTATAGTTACACTGTCACACTTAATGCTGAATACAACTGAACTGATGAAAGAACAAACCTCTCTCTGAAATAAATGCTTTTAACATGAAGCTTTTGGTCTTACTTTACACAAGCCTTCCTGGCTTCCAGTTGTGACACACACATCCATTTGTCCTTGCTCAGGACTGTAGTTGGCTGTGGGGGGATTATGTAGATGCTGCTGGAAATCCTTTAGCCAAGACAATAGCTCTGGAATCCTGAAACATCAATAAAATAAGGTGTATCTAACATCTTACATAGGATGAAGCTAGGCAGTTCTCTAAATCGCTGCCAAATCTAGCGCACGGTCCTGATTTCAACTGTCACGCAGAGACTTAGATGCTGATTTTATGACTGCTTTATCAAATGATGAGATTTTTATGATCTCTTGATTCTGAGATCTTGAAGTGCAAGCAGCTGTGACAAATACCCTGCTGAGGCTGAGTACTGGAGAGCTCTCTTCATCAGATCTTCCCCAATTTCAATATCAGTTCCATGTCCAATGGCAACAGTAACCCTCTTAAATGGAAAAAGATTAGGGTTTGGTGCCCCTCCAGCCAGAGAGATGAGAGATGGAGGAGACTTCTGCATCAATTCAGCTAGAGAAAAAGGAAAATACCTTGATTACAATTTGGTTATTGTGACACTGATCATATCCTTTAGCCAGCATGTAATTAACTGTCTAGAGAAGTTGGTTCTATGCTTCACTGCATTTAAAATTATTAAAAAATCTTTCATCTGAACTGTCCTAATATCACAAAAAAAAAAACCCTTTCTCTATGACTAGTGTCTTGTAAGCTTCAAGACTTGAAAATCTTAATCTTCCATTCAGACTGACTTGGTATCATTGTGGTTTTTGTGTGTTTAGTTTCACTCTTGCTGGTGTGGCAGTAATGCAGCAACACTGATAGTTATATATAGGTATGTATGATTGTAGCTATTCTGTAAGGGAGTGGGAATGTTTATGGTAGCCTAGCTGCAGTAGCAGAGGCACTTTGTAAATAATTCACTATAAAGAAAATGTTAGTAACTCTTGCTTTGGAGTCAGTTTCACAATAATTCAATTGGTGCACTGCAAACTGGATCTAAATCCAGCACAGGTACTAGGTTGCATTAAACCTAACAGCTCACGATATGGCATTCAAAGTGGTTTGACCATTTTACATCAGATAAGAGAGGACAGATGACACCAGATCAGGCTTAAAGCCTGCCATTATTGAGTTTATTCTCCACTACTTATTAGCATGGGGAATTAATTCAGCTCGGTGATATGGGTCATGTCTGTGAGTTTTGGTCTGGTAAAGAGATTTGTCATCAAAACAGCAGCCTCAGTTCTTTTTCTGACAAGCTGTGCTACTTAATATTTATGCTTATCACTTGAAAAAGTAGAGACTGGCTAGAGTGAATCAGTTGATGTAGCTGCACTTGTATGAAGCATTTTAAAGTAGAACAGCAAATGCAAGCCCCTTACCAAGAGAGGAAATTGACCCCTGAAGGCTTACCTAGTGGTGTATGTCTCCTACACTGATTCTGTCAGGTCCCTGGAGGTTTCAACTAGGTAAACAAGTAGGCAGTTAACCTTTTGTCTGTTACACAGAAGACTAAAACTAAGCCTAAAGATAGTCTAATACAGAAAAGAAAGTGTAGTAATACTGAGGGGGCAAGGGTGGTGAGGAACTGGACATTTACAGGATAGAGGAAAGCTAGGTGAAAAGAAACATTGTGCCAGGACTGAATTCCAAAACACTAGCAATTCCTTGTTTCAGGGCAACCAGTATAAATTCAGCAGCAAACTATGCCAAAAGCCCTACCTCCAGAGGCTGTAGCAGAGATTTTTCAGACACAGAGAAGTGACAATATTTCTTCTGTTTGGATGGGTTTCTGAAATGGTTTAAAGCTCTTAACTTTTTTTTTTTTTTTTTTTTTTTTTTCTTTATACCTGCTTGGTATCTCAACTTGATTAGAAGTCAGTGCAGTTAACTGGCCTTGCTTGTTAGGTTACAACATAGTTTTCTTTCAAATCTTTACAAGTCTTTCAGCACTAATAACCAAGCAAAGTCCAGAATGTAGAATGATGTCCTCCAGAGAAGCTGGAAACATCAGGCCTATACTCACTCAGAAGTCTTATTGGAGATGCTTTTCTTGCTGCACTCACAGTGGTGATGAATCGAGAGTAATTCATGTCTATAAGGAAAGAGTAATTAGTTGGACATGAAGCTGGAAAAGTGAATAGAAACCCCAGTGGTTTTGGTATGTGCATCTCCCACAACTAATGATTTTAATTTGCCACCTTTGTAGATGTGCTCTATAATAAGCTGTCAACTTGTGTGAAAGAAGGAGACTTAGTAACTTTCTCACTGTTAGAAGCTTTCCCACTAGTTAAGGCACTTACGCTTTGCAACATATATTAAAAATCAATGCTGGAATTTCTCTGAAGAAAAATCTTGTTACTTTGTGCCGCCTCCCAGTGTGGCTGGCACTCTGAGATTAGGCCAGATGCTGCTGTTCTGACAACACAAATAGCAGCACAGCCTTGATCTGGGGAATTTGTTGGTGTGCCAGTGAACAGGAGTAAGTCCCTTTTCCTTCCTTCCACTGCCAGTGCTAGAATTTTAAAGGCAGATAACAAACTTGGAGATCTGACAGATCTTAAGCAATCATCGGCTCCTTTTAAATGATAATCTATCTTTATTTAGTTGTATTAGAAATTGCATTTAACATGCTTTAATAATTGCAAGCTATCATTGAGACAACACTTGTCAAATTAGACGTGCCTTTTTTTTTTTTTTTTTTTTTTTTTTTTTTTTTTTTACGGTGTATAATTAACAATGTCTTTCAAAATGGTTCGTATTAGTGTTCTTTTCTTTCCCTTTTCCCTGCTGCCTGCAGAGATTCCGTGGACACTGAACTGCAGTCCTCCGGGACGTCTCAATGCCTCTTCTTACAGAAAAGCCATCTCCTTCGCAAGGGTGGAAAGCACAGGAAGGAAATGAAGGGCAAAGAGTCCCTGTTTTGACTATCCCTTCCAAGTATTCTTCTACTGAATTCACAAGGAAGAATCCACTAGTAACCATAGCAACACGCATGTGCTGGCAGTTATTAAAACTGATCTGTCGAGCAAGGCTGCTTTAAAAAAGCCGAGCACCTCATGCTTTCTAAAAATCCCGTTCCTAACTTTCCTCACCCTGCTGCGGTTTCCTCCACCAGAGGCACGCCGAGGCCTTGCTCTAGAGAGATGGCTGTAGCCGAAAGCTGGCTGGGGCTGCCTTTCAGGAGTCCCGAGCCAGTGCCTTGCCCCCTCCCCGAGATGATTCCACAGTCACCCCACTGCTGCCCACCTTCTCGGCCGGCACGGAGTCCCTAGGCCCACCCCGATCGACGCAGCCTAACCCGACCAGCTTCCACTCCTCGCCGCGGGATCCCGCCCTGTCGTGGGAGGCACCGCCTCCTCCTACAGTCTCCCAGGGCGGCGTGGATAGCACTGGCGGGGCCCCGCAGGGCAGTAGCGGCCGCCCTGGTTGTTGGTCATGTGCGACCCCGCCACTCTGCCCACTCTGTGCCTGCGCAAATGGGCGTCGGGGAGGGCCCTGAGTGCCGAAGGGGGCGGTAGGCTACCCTGGGCAGCGGGCCGCAGCCGAGTCTGGGCGGTGCAGCTGGCTAAAAGCTGCGGCCGAGTGGGTCCGGTAGCTGCAGGCAGCCCGGCCGCGAGCACAGCTCGGCTGCCTTTGGCTGAGCGGATTTGAGCGCCGGTCCTGCGTAAAAGCCGTAAACCGGACAGCTGCCCCCTCGGTTCCGTCTGTGTAATGTCCTTAAGCGAGGGCTGGAGCTCGATAGGAGCGGGAAGAGGGGAGACAGCCGAGCAAAGGGCACTGCGGCGGGCCGGGCAGCTCCAGGCTGCAGCGTGGATGTGCAGCGAGCAACCGGGCAAAATCAGCGCTGTCAGCGGGGAACGCGAAACCTCTTGTCGTTTTCCTTTCGTCTAGAAGGATGCGCTAGCGGACCTGATATGTTTGGTCAATAGAACAGACTTTAACTGGGATTATGAGTTTAGAAATTGATAAAAAGGGGCGGCACTGTGGAGCAGAACTAAACCTGGTATTGTCTTGCAGACCTCACTAGGGCAGCTGTAACTAATGGGAGGTATCCTTTCCTCGTGGTCTAAACTTCATAAAGCTGCAGCAGCACAGTCATTCTGCTTCCACCACTTGGTGGGCCTTACTTTTCTGGAGCCTCATGGGTCGAAGAAACTTGAATTTGTTAAAGCACAGCAAACATGTTCTTTGGTTTCAACTGCTCTATACTCTAATGCACTTAATTATTTGTCCACTAAACCTCTGCTGTAAAAAGGAAGAAATGTTTAGATCGAAATTTGAAGTGAAGCATTTGAAAGTAAAATTTTTTCACAGTTGAATAGGACTGTAAAGATTGTCGACTTCCAACCCCCTGCCATGGGCAGGGACATCTTCCACTAGAGCAGGTTGCTCAAGGTCCCATTCAGCCTGGTCTTGAACACTTCCAGGGATGGGGCATCCACAACTACTTTGGGCAACCTGTTCCAGAGTCTCACCACCCTCACTGTGAAGAATTTGTTCCTTATAGCTGGTTAAATCCACTCATCACCCAGCCTGCATTTGTACTTGGGATCACCTAAACCCATATGCAGGACCTTGCGCTTGGTATTGTTTCACTTCACGAGGTTCACATGGGCCTACCTCTCAAGCCTGACAGGATCCCTCTGGATGACTTCCCTCCTGTGTGTTGACTGCGCCACGCATCTCAATGATGTTGGTAAACTTGCTGTGAGAAATTGTAATATTTGGCTTTCGCAAGGGGAATTGCTGGGGACCGTGTGGTTGGGCCTTTAAGCTGATTGGATCTGTGCTGTGTGGGATGTGTATTGGGAGAGAAAAGTGAAGCCTCAAGATGTCTGAAGATTGGCCAGGCAAGATTATGGAACAGGTCATCTTGAGTGTGATCACACAGCACTTACAGGGTGGCCAAGGGATCAGGCCCAGCCAGCATGGATTTAGGAAGGGCAGGTCCTGCCTGACCAACCTGATCTCCTTCTATGATCAGGTGACCCACCTGGTGGATGTGGGGAGGCCTGTGGATGTGGTCTACCTGGACTTCTACAAGGCCTTTGACACTGTCCCCCACAGCAAACTCCTGGCCAAGCTATCAGCCCATGGCTTGGACAGGAGCACACTGCGTTGGGTTAGGAACTGGCTGGAGGGCCAAGCCCAGAGAGTGGTGGTGAATGGTGCCACATCCAGCTGGCAGCCTGTCACTAGTGGTGTGCCCCAAGGATCAGTGCTGGGCCCCATGCTCTTCAACATCTTTATTGATGATCTGGATGAGGGCATTGAGTCCATCATCAGTAAATTTGTGGATGGCACTGAAATGGGGGCAGGAGTTGATCTGCTGGAGGGCAGAGAGGCTTTGCAGAGGGACCTCGACAGGCTGGACAGATGGGCAGAGTCCAACGGCATGAGATTTAACACATCCAAGTGCCGGGTTCTGCCCATTGGCCACAGCAACCCCATGCAGTGCTACAGGCTGGGGTCAGAGTGGCTGGAGAGCGGCCAGGCAGAGAGGGACCTGGGGGTACTGGTTGATTGTAGGCTGAACATGAGCCTGCAGTGTGCCCAGGCAGCCAAGAAGGCCAATGGCATCCTGGCCTGCATCAGGAACAGGGTGGTCAACAGGAGCAGGGAGGTCATTCTGCCCCTGTACACTGCACTGGTTAGGCCGCACCTTGAGTACTGTGTCCAGTTCTGGGCCCCTCAGTTTAGGAAGAATGTTGTCTTGCTGGAACGTGTCCAGAGAAGGGCAACAAGGTTGGTGAGGGGTTTGGAGCACAAGCCCTATGAGGAAAGGCTGAGGGAGCTGGGGTTGCTTAGCCTGGAGAAGAGGAGACTGAAGGGTGACCTTATTGCTCTCTACAACTACCTGAGGGGAGGTTGTAGACAGGTGGAGGTTGGTCTCTTCTCCCAGGCAGCCAGTACCAGAACAAGAGGACACAATCTCAGGCTGCGCCAGGGCAGGTTTAGACTGGCTGTTAGGAAGACGTTCTATCCAGAGAGAGTGATTGGCCATTGGAATCGGCTACCTGTGGAGGTGGTGGAGTCACCTTCATTGGAGGTGTTCAGGAGGAGGCTTGGTGGGGTGCTTGGTGCCATGGTTTCGTTGTTTAGGTGGGTTGGATTGGTTGATGGGTTGGACACGGTGATCTTGAAGGTCTCTTTCAACCTGGTGTATTGTATTGTATTGTATTAAAAGTGCAAGCTTTGTGCAAGCCCTGATGGAGAGGGGTGGGAGCATGCTTGGGAAATGTAAAGGGATTTGTGGAGGTATGTATGAATATGTATGTTTGATGTCTATATAAGCTCAACTCGTGTTGTTATGGTGTGCCTCTGGCAAAACTGCTATGTGCCCAGTGCTGTTTTTGCCTTTATTTTATAATAAATTGGTTATAAAATTTAGCAGTGAGCTCATTTCTCACATTGCTGAGAGTGCACTCAACCCCATTTTCCATGTCACTGGCAAAGATGTTAAATGGCACCAGTCCCAATAATGTCCTCAGAGAAACACTGTTTCTCACTGTTCTCCATGTGAACATTGAGCTGTTGAGTGCAACTATTATGCCAATTCCTTATCTACTGAGTTGTCCATCTATCAAATCCATGTCTCTCCAACGTAGAGACAAGGGTACTGGGGGATCCTATTGAATACTTTGCAAAGAAAGGCAGGATCAATTGTTTTGACATGCCCTCTCCTGTCTGGGTGTTACGTACTCTTGTTTGTGCAACATGTGACTGTAACTGCTACTACGTAGATCCAGAGACACAGCTTTGGACTTCAGCACTGTAGGGCTGCCATTGTCCTTGTTCCTGAGTGCTAAATGAAAGAGTGGTTTAAATATAAACTAGCTTGAAAAAACAGTGCAAGGATGTGCAAAATCAGGTATGCTGTGCAATATCTGCGTTTTCCTAGTTACTTTGGAGGCTGGCGAGTAAAGATGCTGAAAGGGATGAACAATGCAGCATTTCTAGGCTTTAAATCAGTAAATCATCAGGCTTTAAGGTGTCCAGTGCTTAAAGCACTGGCTCCTTGTGAAGTCTGCACAAGGCAAAGCTGAGGTATGAGAGCAAAATGGCTCTAGAAAAGTGAGGAGGCACAGTAACGACACCTTTTTTTTCCACTTTAATTTGTGTGACTGTGCAGTATTCAAATGCGATGAAGAGCCCCATAATTAGATGGAATGGATTAAAGTAGAAATGGAGTTCCTTCCTAGTTTGTGGTATAGATGAGGAAGGGTGATTTGTGAATGCTGTTACACTGAAAATCAAATTTCATACTAACTTCCATGGCCTGTAAGAAAACCACTGGTTATATTGACTGTGTCTTTTAAACAGCCGCAAATGGAGAGATACCAAACTTCTGTGTAGAGCTGGCTGTAAAATCACAGATCGAATTTGAGCCAGCTTTTGTGTAATCTTGTTTTTTTCATTTCTGGGCTGTCAGTGTTGCAAATCGTAGCACAGACCAATGCCCAGAAACGTCAAAAGAAGTGTTTCCATTGATATCTGTGAGCTTTGTCTGGTCTCCTAGCCAGTAATGGTGTCATTCTACTGAAACAAATTGAGGAAGATAAAAATAAAAATTGAAAAAAAGGAAAATTAGTGTACAAATGTTTGGATGCTTATCCCTCTTGGACTCTTGTGCCAGATCGCTGCCTCACTGTTCATATTCCTTAGCAACCACAAGTAAAACACTCTGCTTTTCCGCTGTGTAAGAATAGTTATTTCCTTGCTATCTTTGGGCATTATGTGCACACTTAGAACAATGTCTGTTTGGCCCAAGTTATAGATAATTCATGAAGCATCGGAAAGGCCCACATGCTGTTGTTTCTAAATGAGGAACATTTCCTGTGGTCTGTAAACGTCCTCTAACTCTCTTCAAAATTTCTACATACTGAGGCTAGGTTATGTCAAGTTGTGTGTTACAAAACAACCAATACACAAACCAAAAAACCCACTTTGACTTAAGGGAACAAGTAGGTTAGGCAAATAATATTCCTGCAGTATTTTCTTCTCTCCTAAGGACTTCAGAAATAACAAAATGAATTTTTCTTTTATGAGGACCAAGAGGAAAGCAAAGAATTGAAAGGGTAAACATGAAAATTCCACTCAGAGGCTGTTTCTGCATCTGTGTCAACTGGAGCAAAACATGTAAATAGTTCTAAGAAGCTGCAACCTAGCCCAGGATACTATAATTTTGTTAGTTTTAGAGCATGTTTATTCAGTAAGACTTGTTGAGTGGCCTATTTGGAGCGACAGTTAAACATTTATTGAATGCGAGTCTGTGAAAAATGAGATAATCTCTATGGAGAACCTATTCGGGAGTAAAACTGCGGGAAGGGTTAAAGCCTCAGCGGTGGTGGTCCAGGCGATGCTAAGGTTGCCTCTGCAAGGCTGCTTTGTGGGCTCTACCGGCTCTCGTTGGCCATAAGATGGCGCATCCGCACTTCCTTGCCAGGTAGCGAGCTCAAATACGAATTTCAGATAAAATCATATTATTCAGATAAAATCGTATTTCATTTGACTGTCCCATCTGAAGAGCTTGGCTATCTCCATTTCAGTTAATGGGTTAAAAAATTTTGGCCAATAATGCTTACTATTAGTTAGAGGCAGCAGAATTAAAAAATGATGCTGTCAAGAGAGCATTACGATGTGAAGGTGGAAATTTTAGCATGACGAACGGAATGGCTGCCCGAGAGAAAATCGCTTAAGACCGGGAGACGGATAAGTGTGAGATCAGCCTTTTTAAACATCAGAAGCAAATTGTTGCTGCCTAGGGCTGCCCTTCACAGGAAAAATGCTGACTTTGGCAGTACCTTTGTGTTTGGAGAGCACCCTGTATGCAGCAAACCATCACAGGTGTGCAACAGCAACAAAGATCAGGAAGACCTTAGCAGTGCAGAACAGTTTTAATTCAGGATGTGAACATTCACTGACACGTACCATAAAGATCAGTTGGTACCTCTTTTTTTTTCACCTGGAAAGCTAAAACTACTAGGAGAGTGCTGCCTCTGGGTCTAGAGACAACTAGTGAAAGAGATACAATGTTAGTTGTCCTTTGGGTTTTGGATTACTTGAATAATTTTCTGTCTATCTTCACTGCAAGGTCTTGGGAAAGTGACTTTTAGTATTCCTTTGAGTAGTGCCTTTTTTTGCAGTGGGACCCTGATCTTGCTGGCTGCTAATCAGAGCTACTACAAAACAAGTAGGATGCTGTGACTTGCTCCTCTCCGTCTCTTTTGAGACAACTGTCTAGTCAGACCTATTTACAGTGTCTTTATCTGGGGTTTTAGAAGTTGCTGCATCCCAAAAATGGGAGAGAGCTTAGGTAACAATGGAGGAAGGGTCTCACACATTTACAAATTCTGCTGCTTATCCAAATGAAAGTAAATAGCAGTTAAGCTCACTTTAAGCTGTTTGTGGTTGTTGACCACCTCAGGGTTGTAATGTCAATGTGCCTTCTGCTAGTGCTCATTTTGTGACTTCCCCCCTTCCCTCCCACCCCCCTTTTTTTTTTTTTTTTTTTTTTTTTAATGGCTGGCTCATTATGCCTGTCAGATAAAAGTAAAGGGGCATCCATGGGATTCATAATAATCATAGCAGCTGTCAAATGTCTTGGTATGAAAGACATGGTTCTGCAGAATGGCAGCTGTGGCTTGTATATGTTTGAAGCAGCCCTCTGTGATTGAAAGGTGATTTTACCCAGATACGTAGCAGTATTATTCTTTGATTGACATATTTTTTTTGTGTACCAGGGCTGTCATTGCATCCGTCTTTGCATTTTTCCAGTCAAGCAGGGAGAAAAATACAGTTTACTAGATACCTTTGTGCAAACTCTAGAAAAGTTGACTTTCACAGTATGTTATTCCTCAAAAGCAGTTGCCCATTCCAGAATGTGTTCGTTCAGTAGGATGTTTCGTACACTGAAATGTTTTCCCTCAACATGCATCAGGCACTCCTCAGCTTAAAACAAAACAAAACAAAAAAAACCCCAATTGCTGGGAGTGACAGATCACTTTGTCCATGCTATGGAAGCTGAAATTGGATGGAACAAAGATCAATAATGTATCCAGTTAATATATGAACATATAAATGAAATGAATCATAAGAAATGAAATGACTTTTTCTGACAATCTTGAGATAAATGCTGTTCCATAATACCTCAGTCTTGTCAATTTGAATTTATATTCTAGGCAAACAGTTGCTGGCATGCAAACCCTATTGTGTAAATCTCCCATGAAGTAGTACTATTATTTGCAACACGTTATTCCCTGGGCTCAGTCTTTATTACCCATTTTCATTTAGTGCAGGCAAAAGAAGTTTTCTCCCATGGCTTTGAATGTTCTGTTCCTGGCAAGGTCACATGTTTTAGTCTGATCCAAAAGTGTCATGGAATAAGGAATGATCCTAAAGGCAGAATGAGATAATGGAAAAGTGAGATTGTTGATTCGATCTTGTCGTTGACTGGAGAGAAAGATGTTTCTCAGGTGTGGTGACAACTGGTGCTAGAGATGTGCTATGTTTCATTGTGTAATTTGAAGTTTGTCTATTCTATTCGACATGGAATAATTTTCTGGTTTTGCACCTAGTCTTTTTCAAGCTGCTGAAGTTTTCTTTTTGCTATTGTTAATTCATGATCAAAATGTGGCCTCTTGTAATGGGATTAAGTTTATCTTGACTTGGGCATTTATCATATTTTAATTTCTGATTCTTTCTTCTGCAGTCTTAAAAACTAATTGAGACTATTCCTCTCTATCCTACTGCAAGCCAGATTTTACATTCGGCAGTTGTGATAGAATTACACCTCTGTTCTATTAGGTTTAGTTCTTCTTAAGAGCTAACTAAGTTTCTTCGGTTTATGTTCAAATTACATCTGTAGAGAAAAGAAATTGTCTCTTCTGAGAACAGTTATCTACATGTGTTATCAGAGCAGGGTGTGGATAAGCAAGATCCTTCTATCAATTGGTCTTACAGTGGTTATCTGCCTGAAGTCTTTACATGGCTCCAGAGACGATACAGAATTCCTAATGCAGCCTGAAGGTGCTTCTGTCACTCTGAATATACAGGGAATCCAGGGAGATTGACTGATGTAGCTATTGCCATTGAAGCATGCAAATTCCCTCCTCTGTTATGTACTTCATAATATCCAGTCTGAGCTTGATATACTAGTACTCTTCAGAAATCCTAGAAAATTCTGGAAAAGCATGTATTATATTTGTAGAGACATAAGAAATGAACCAACTTCATCCTCTGCTTAACTTCACTGGTGGCCACTGCTCTAGTATGTTTGTGTTGGCATATCATATTACTCTATTGACATATTATACTTGCCTTACTCTTGGACAATGCCTTTGAGATTCAAACCTAAAACAAATAAAAAGCTTCAGAATCTAATCTGCAGAGTTTGACCTTTAATGTGAAGTGTTTCTGTAACACTGACAAGAATTTAATCTCTAATGAAGGTTAAATGCTCTTTAACACACTTAAGAATAAAGACAAGACTGGGCAGGAATGGGTAGAACTTAGAGGGGTGAGTATCATTCATTTATAGGGGTGCTTCAGGGATTTTATTTATTTCTTCAGAGCATCTCCCTTTTTGTCCTCCATTTCTCTCTGAGAACATTGTCAGAACATTCTCAAAGTACTGGGTTTCTTTTCTGTGGATGATTGCTATGTGTGACCACTCCTTTTCTAATGAAATTTCTAAATGCATCATTGTTCTGAGAATGCTAATCCTGTTAATTCAGGTTGAAGCAAGATCTGCTTTTATTACAGTATCTTTTTCTACTCTGTAATCCTTACTCAAACACATGAAATGCATGCTGAGCTCTGCAGTTCCAAGAGTGAAAAATAGACATTGTTGTGCAGATTTTTGGGCTTCTACCCTTGCAGGTTGTCAGCATGATCCTTTTTCATTAAGTATATTCATGTTTGCCTGAATTCTGCAGTACTGCAGGATCTATAGGAATCATCTGTCTCTCTCTCCCTTGTTTTATTATTTTTTAAAATTTTCATCCTTTCAGACTCTTCATTGTGTTGTGCCTATAGCTCTGTCTTTGGTTCCTTGAACTTCCTTCTCGTTTTGTTTTCTTTTCTGTCATGTTCTTTCATATTACATGGGATAGGTCCCTAGTTAAAGTGAATCCAATTTCTTCTCTCTTTTCAGAGGAAATCCTTAACCAACCATTTTGGGTTATAATGAGAGTAGGTTTTGTTGTCTGCATGCCACTTGGTACTGCTTTGCTGCTGTTTTGTCTAACACTGTAGTTCACAGTGTAGCTTTCAAAGGAAAATCAGTATGATGTATTTATCTATTGCAATAACAGCATGGATGGAAGCAAAATCATGAGTTGTACAAATCTGGTAGATCTTGGAATGCTCCTTTAATGGTGATGAATACAGATTGAATAAGCTTGGGGCTTTTTAGCTTAGAGAAGATTGAGAGGGAACCTTATCAATGCTTGTACATAGTGAAAGAGTGGGTCAGGAAGACAGGGTTGGTCTTTTTCTCCAGTGGTGGCCAGTGACAGGACAAGAGGTAATGAGCACAAACCTGAGCATAGAAAGCTCCATCTAAACGTGAGGAGGAACTTTTTTACTTTGAGGATGGTAGAGCACAGGAACAGGCTGCCCAGAGAAGCGATGGACTCTCTATCTTTGAATTCATTCAAAGCCTGTTTGGATGCTGTCCTGTGCAACCTGCTCTAGGGGAACCTACTCTGGTCGAGGGTTGGACTAGAAGATCTCCAGGGGTCCCTTCTTGTCCTTATAATTTTGTGATTATTAAATAATAAAAGAAAGTTCTAAGAGGTATAGTTTCCTTTTGGCTTTAAGCAGTTGTTTCTTCCGATGTTGAACTCCTTGGTTTCATTTTGTCAAACACCTTGATTCCTGTGTCAAGTGAGGCTTGACTGTGCTATCACTGTTTGATGAATTTTGTAGTTCAGTGTTTGTGCCTCAGACAAGTTTCTCATCCTTCCTTCTTCGGGCTTATCTGGAGCATGATTCAAAATCCTCTAAGAGATGACCTCAAACAAGTTCATTTTTATGATGTGGATTTGTAAGGCATACTAACTTTTTTTAATACACTGCTAAATTTAAAAAATGAGCAGTTCTTGCAAGCAGCAGCAGTCCGTGGGCTTGTACCTCTGTCAGCATATTCAGAGGAAGCAATTGCATTTACAGAAAGAATGATAAAATTGTCTGTATCATATAGACTATGAGCAGTATTTTAATGTCATCTTAGTATTCATCAAGCTTCCTAGTTCTGCAGTTGGTTTTGTTTTGCTCCCTGTTTGCATTCATGCTATAAATCACTGCTTTTAAAATGGTTTTAGAAAGTGATTTTCTAATGCTGTCAGCAATTAAACTGTGAAAGTTAATTTGTCAGGAATTAAGTTGTCCAATTAATTAGTAAAACTAAGGCAGAGAATGGTACAAGTTAGATGAACTGTTGAATGGTGGAATTAAGCATAGAAAACAACAATATTCACAGGGTGAATTCAATCGATGGCATAATAAAGCAGTTTGTCTTATATAGGATGTCTGAATTTCTTTCATTTTGCTGAAGCACTGATTGTAAATAACTGATTATACAACCAGGCCATGTTTTAGGGGTAATTCTGGATAATGCCATGTATCTGCTGTCATGGAGCTGGGAGGAGAGGAGAGGGACTAGTCATCTGCTGATCCCTATAGGTAGATGATATTGTGCTGAAATGTTGGTGTTAATGATTGTCTGTATTCATGAGTGTCCTTGGGATTCCAGGAATTATGAATAAAAATTCTAGGCCATGTAGGAGTTCCTTATTTCTATGCTGTGCAGGAATTCTTAGGAGAGACTATCGATGGATGTTGGACTGGTAGTTAGCTGGAAAGATTGATGCATGTTCTAGGATTCTCTGAAGTAGCTGGGGTCAGGATCTGACTACCTGTACTTTTGATTTTAGGATGGATGCATATTGCG
Source organism: Picus viridis (assembly GCA_033816785.1). Taxonomy (NCBI): domain Eukaryota; kingdom Metazoa; phylum Chordata; class Aves; order Piciformes; family Picidae; genus Picus; species Picus viridis. The sequence continues at coordinate 17,560,250 of CM066582.1, read as the reverse complement.
TCTGCAGGTACTTCAGGCTGTAACTTTTTAGAAAGCTTGCCTTGTGCCTACCTTAACCAGATGCCAACTTTGCTCTTCCTACACCTACCATAGACAGATGTAGGGATGATATGAATGTTTTTAAATATTATTTGAAAAATTAATCATCTTATTGAATGTTCTTGGTATTTGTCCATGCATTCTTAGGTATTTATGATTTCTTTTTTTAAAGTCAGTAGGAAACTAAGCTGTCAGACTGGATGAGTGTTAAAGCTTTTTTTTTCTTTTTTATGCTGCAAGAAAGCCATGATTCCAAAAGGGAAGCATGTGTCCAATTCCTGGCTATCTCGTTGTGAAAGACTGTTGAGATGCTGTGCTGGATATTTGCTGTTAGATTTTAGACTGGTCAAGCTTGGTAAAACATCAGGATTTTTATTCTCTTTGCCTATCTTGATAGACAGTGTTGCAGCTTCTGAGGCTACCAGGGCTGAGATGTGTTAGATACATTTTGAGGATTTCCTATCAAATGGCTTGTTTGAGCCTTCTCCAGCTGTCAATCACCATGGTAATTCTGACTTATGTGATATGAGTCTCTTAACACTAAACCATCTAGAGGCAGTGAAATACTCTTGAGAAGATTCTGTGGCTGAGCTTCACTTTGAGGGGAAAGGAGAATAGTAGAATAGAACACAAGGCTGTGAGCCTGTAAGAGTGGAAGGACTGAGGTCGAAACAGCAGTGAGAGTGTCATAAAGAACCATAAACCTCTCCTTTTAGACATCTGGGTTGTGGCTAACAGTGAGTGAAAATAAATGTAAGTCCATGAGATATTTTTACATTTATTTCTTAAATGAGTTCCACTGCCAAGTGCTTGCAAATCTTTTTCTTCCTCAGAATCAAAATTACTATACATTGATCTTTATGGAAAGGCATATATCCTGTGTTCAAAATTGTTCATTTAGATATTGCTGCAGCTTTCTAAAGGTTTTTTGAATTACCTACTCAAATTGTTTTTACTAAACTTCCTCTGCAATCTGGCAGTGTCATGTCATGTTAATTTGGATAAAACTGCATCAAAATTTTGGACTTGGTTTCATGGCATAGGAAACTGAAAATGTTAATACCCTTCTACCCCCAAAGTGCAGCTTCTTGGTTTAATATTAAATAACTACACATTTCGATATTTTTGGAGTTTGCTTGGTCTTAGTAGATACATGAAAGGGAAAGATTTTGTGCATAATATTTTGGTGTGATTCTAAACAGATTTACAGATATGACTGGATATCACTGAGAAATCCTTAAAGCCTGGCCTGTTCACATAATTATTCTTTCTCTTTAAGGAGTGATGAGCATGCTCTAATTCTCTGACTGCATATAAAGTAAATCCTGCATAACAAAGCAAAAAGGCCTTGAAATCCATGGGGTATTGAAGTCTGCATGGACTTAATGAGAGAGTTTAAAGCCTGAAACTGTGCTGTGGAGTGTTGGATGTTTCAGATGTAATCTGTCCAGCTGAACATGCTTGCTTACTTAGCAAAAGCTATTGTATTGAAGAGAACTGGCATATCCTTTAGATCCTCATGCATCTTTGGTTATTTCCCAGTTTGCAGGATACTGGAAGAATGCAGTATTCCATAATAACCTGTTCTTTAAAAAACTTTTTCACAACTGGTCACTTGAAAATTTTTTCTTCATTTTCAAAGGGTTTGTTTCAAAGCTGTGGAAAGTGTAAGCCAGCTAATAGGATTTACACCTCTGCTCTAAACTAGCCCTGATGGAAGCTGTTCTTTTAATGTCCCAGTAACTCTTCCTTAAGGGAATCTTTCTATATCTTCAGGCAAAACCTTCTTCCCCCATCCTGCAAATAAGTTTCAAGGCAGAGAACATTATGGTGCTAAATATTCTGAGAGCTGAGGTCTAATCCACCCGTTTTCTCTGCGTTTTGTACACACAGCATTTCATCCCCCAGAAGCAGTTGCAGAAAATGTAAATTCAAGCCTCTTGACTATCTGTGTTTCCTATATGAGTGCATAGATGGAAACGAGTGCTGAAATTTGCATTGGAAACTAAATTTGAAATTAACACCCAGTTGTCATTGGAAGAAGCTGCTTTGAAAATTTCATCTGATAACTCATGAAGATTTCTGGTTACTAAACAGTATGCATACAGACTCTGTGAATAATATATTTTTCTAGGTTTGATGAGAATCACTTGTGAACTGATTACAGAATTATCAGTCTGCTTGCATCAGGGTGAATGAATTTAGAAACTGATTGTATTTTGAGCATTTTAGGTGAGACTTTCACAGTGGTGCAGAAGGTGATTTTCCTTTATTGCCTGGTCAGTTTTTTACTCTATTTACCTATTTTTCACTGTCCCTAGAAGCTAGTTGAACTATAATTCTATTTGTTTTATATACTGTTACCAGCTTTACTGTATCTGGTAGTTGAAATATAACACAGCTTGAAAAACATTTCTTTTGATCCCTCTGAACTGGTTTACATTGCTTTCATTCACCATGTAATTGGTGGTTGTACTGTGGTCATAGACATTATATTTGTTAACTTCTTGACTAAGCTGAACTGAAAGTGCTGAGTTTTCAGGTTAGAGGCTTTCTCATTTTTCTCTGAACTGTACTGTAGTCAATGCAAGAATAAACTCAAAAATCTTGTAAGCTTCTTTATCTCCAGAACTTGTCAAAGATCTGAAGTGATGGCCTTATGTCACTTCTCTGCTTAGGAGGAGGGAGTGGTGTCTGTAGCAGTTAGAACAACAGAGAGTATGCAGAGTACAAAATGTTAGTTGGAATGCAAATGCTGACTTGTTGTTTTGCATTTGTTACGGCATCTGAAGTACCAAGCACTAATGACTACTGATGACAGCATGTCAGGAGCTGGATGTCAGTTCTTGTGTTCAAGGCATGCTTTGTAATTCATTTTCTGTCTAAATTCTTGAGACCTTCTCCTGTGTTTGAAGTCTTTCTGGTAGGATTATTGCTCATGTTTTGTATGAATAATTAGAATATGCCTAAAATGCAAAGGCCAAATTTTGTAGCTGTTTGGACTCCAGTGTTTGCTTCTAATTATAAAGTATAAAATGATCAGGCTCGGTTTTTAGTCTCATGAAGTTGGAGTCATTTAATATTGAGTTCTTTCATCCCTGACTTCAATGAAGTAGTGTGGTTCAGTGAATGGGAAAAAAAAAAAAAAATTAAGGTAATCTTCAAATCAGATTAATGCAGGCATTAGATACACATTAAGGCTTCTTCCCCTTACTTTCTTTTCTATCTTTTTTTTTTGTGAACAGCTAAATTTCTGAGAGAGAAGTTGCACAGAAATAGTAAATGAAAGAAAAACATTCTTTTATAATACTTTATATCCAAATCACATTTCATGTCATCTGAAGATGCAGCTGTTCTTCTGGATAATTGATTCATGTCACCCGCAATTAAAATGTCCTTGCTATTTAAAAAATGCTTCTCAGCATGTCTAAAAAGGTTGTTGAAACAACAGCTTGTTCACAGTGAGAGAAAGGCTCTTAATGCTTTATAGAAGAGTGAGGCAATGACTTGATTAGAAAAATCTAGTTTTATCTGATTTCGCATCAAGTCATAGATTTTCTTGTTCTTGACATTTATTCTAAACCCAGATCTTCCTGATCTGGAGCTAGAGATGTATTACACAGTATTTATGATTAATGAGTTATACAACATATTTACAAGTATATGCATACTGATTTTGTTCATTGTTGCCATTTCTATCAAGTACTGGATTTCTTGCACAAAATACTTTACTTCACTTTTTATAGGTATTCTGGTTTATCTAATCCAAGCTTTCTAAACTCCAGATCTTTGATTATTGATAAAGTTGTGCTCTTTCTGGTATTGTTGAGTCCTTTGAGGAAAGCAGCATTGTGGGGCTTGTGCTTGCTTGCTTGGTACTGATTAGGCATTTCTAAACTATTAAAAAACCCCACAATACTCCTCCTGATAATTCAAGTTGATGTAAAGATTGACTTGTCATAACTCTTAACTCATAATACAGTATTAGTATTAGTGGTGGATGAGAATCTGGACATGAGTCAAAAATAGTGCACACTTGCAGCCCAGAAGGCTAATTGTATTTTGGGCTGCATCAAAGGAAGCATGCCAGCAGCTGGAGAGAGCCACTGATTCACTCTGCTCTGGTGAGACCTCACCTGGAGTAATGTGTCCAACTGTAGGGCTCTCAATGCAAGAAGGATGTGGACCTGATAGAGAGGGTCCAGAGGAAGGCCACAAAAATGATGAAGGGGCTGAAGCATCTCTCCTACAAAGAGAGGCAGAGATGGGATTGTTCAGTCTTGAGAAGAGAAGGATCCAAGAAGACCTTACAGCAACATTTCAGTATCTGAAGGTTGACTACAAAAAATGCTGGGGAGGCTCTATTTACAAAGGCAGGTAACAATAGGACAAGGGGCAATGGGTTTAAACTAGAGAAAGATAGATTTAGATTGGACATTAGGAGGAAGTATTTTGCTTTGAGGATGGGGGAACACTGGAGCAGATTGCCCAGGGAGCTGGTAAAGGCCCCATCCCTGGAGACGCTCAAGGTCAGACTTGATGGGGCTCTGAGCAACCTGATCTAGCTGGAGATGTCCCTGCTTAGTGCAGGGTGTGTGGACCAAATGACCTCTAAAGTTTGCTTCCAACCAAGTGCATTTTATGATTTTGCTTTTTTCTGTGGTCTGGGCAGTGTGAGGAGATTTGTTGATTCATCCCATATGTTTGTAATTACCGCCTATGTTATTAAGGGAGAAGCAGAAAAAGCCCTTGGGTCTTGTGGCATTTGTTCAGTTTAAAGATACAGAGAAGTTCAGTACCAGATTTGTAAGCATTGTTGTGTCTAGGTCTTTTGAAAAGATCAAAGTACCTAAGGTCAATTAACATTTGATCTGGTCCACCTGTGCCACTTAAGCCTGAAGATTTTTTCCTGCTTTGCAAGGGCTAAGCCCTTCATCCCTTTCCTATTATCTGTTCTGTGCACAGATGTGCTCAGTGTGATTGTCATCATGTTCCTTAGAGATAGCTCCAAGTTGGTGTGGCAAAGGGTTTATGACATTGATGCGAGTTGTACATGAGGACTTATGATAGTTGAGTGTTCTTGCTATACTTCAAATCCCATGTTGCACTTGGAAGGAAGTTTATTCCTACAGACACTACAAAATAATCACAATTTATACTTTCCCTTTCTTCAAATTCTGCTTCTTAATAAGTGCCCAATGTGCATGAAGCCTGACTGTTCTTTGAGGCAGACATTGTGATGATAAAAGCCCCACCCCAATGAAACTGATAGGAATTGTCTTAGGATTTCGCATTTAACCCAGCACATATTTTTAATAATACTAGTTACTTTTGGGATAATATGCATCTCATCTAGAAAGACTTGCTCACATGCCAGTCTTAATGAACATTTTTCACAGCTATTTTTTTTTCACCTCAAACCCAAGCTGCTCATAGACTCATTATGTTAAATGCCTAAATTGATCACTTACATGTCTAACCTGTAATGTGCAATAGCAGCAAAAAATATCCCTGTTCCTCTGGCAAATACTTTGAGGCATAATACCAGTTGCTGCAGGCAAATGAAATTTGCACTGTAGAGGAATAATTGTGGTATGATAATGAAAATATTTAAGATGTTTCTCTTTCTTTCAGAGAGTGCTTTCTATTAAATATAAAGTAAACCAGCCTGAAATTAGTCAGGTTTGTCTCACTATATCCTCGGGTGGCAATTTTCTGGTCTCCTGTGCTTCATATCTGTCACAAGATTAAGGAAGGAATGAAGAATCACAGGAGAAACATAAAACCAACATCCTGCAGGACAATTAACAATCTATTCAGAGCTCATCATTGTGCAAATTACAATCCATTACCTTTTTCTGCCATCTTTAGTTTAATGTGGGTAGCAGCTGTTCTGCTGCTTCCTATAGGAATAACAAAATAAACCCCTGTAGGAATTAATTTTTATCATTGCAGAAGGCAGTGGATTCCGTAAGTAGCATTTCAGGGGGAAAAATGCATGTGTTAAGAGACTTCAATTATCCTCCTAGTTCCATATGGCTTCCTCTTGTATATCTTAACTAGTCTTTATTATTCTAAAACTCCTTTTGCCATTAAATTATAAGAAAATATTTTCATCAGATAATGGAATTAAAGAGAAATTGGGGACAAGACAATAAACTATTGTGAGAATTACAAACATAATTAGACAAAAATGGTACATGGCCTGCTCAAAGCTACAGTTGTGTTGCTGTGATTTGAGGAGACTAATGATTTAATGGTTGTCTTTTGGTTTTAAAGTGTGGTAATGTAACATTTCCAGTTGATTATTTTTTTTTTAATACAATAATAATAATACAATAATAATAATACAATACACCAGGTTGGAAGAGACCTTCAAGATCATCGCGTCCAACCCATCAAACAATCCAACCCACCCAACAACTAGACCATACAGCCAAGCACCCCATCAAGTCTTCTCCTGAACACCTCCTGTGAAGGTGACTCCACCACCTCCACGGGTAGCCGATTCCAATGGGCAATCACTCTCTCCGTGTAGAACTTCTTCCTAACATCCAGCCTAAACCTGCCCTGGTGCAGCCTGAGACTGTGTCCTCTTGTTCTGGTGCTGGCTGCCTGGGAGAAGAGGCCAACCTCTGCCTGGCTACAACCTCCCTTCAGGTAGTTGTAGAGAGCAATAAGGTCACCCCTCAGTCTCCTCTTCTCCAGGCTAAGCAACCCCAGCTCCCTCAGCCTTTCCTCATAGGGCTTGTGTTCCAAACCCCTCACCAGCTTTGTTGCCCTTCTCTGGACACGTTCCAGCAAGTCAACATCCTTCCTAAACTGAGGGGCCCAGAACTGGACACAGTACTCAAGGTGCGGCCTAACCAGTGCAGTGTACAGGGGCACAATGACCTCCCTGCTCCTGCTGGCCACACTGTTCCTGATGCAAGCCAGGATGCCATTAGCCTTCTTGGCTGCCTGGGCACACTGCAGGCTCATGTTCAGCCTACAATCAACCAGTACCCCCAGGTCCCTCTCTGCCTGGCCACTCTCCAGCCACTCTGACCCCAGCCTGTAGCACTGCCTGGGGTTGTTGTGGCCAATGTGCAGAATCCGGCACTTGGATGTGTTAAATCTCATGCCATTGGACTCTGCCCATCTGTCCAGCCTGTTGAGGTCCCTCTGCAAAGCCTCTCTGCCCTCCAGCAAATCAACTGCTGCCCCCAGCTTGGTGTCATCTGCAAATTTACTGATGATGGACTCAATGCCCTCATCCAGATCATCAATAAAGATGTTGAAGAGCATGGGGCCCAGTACTGATCCCTGGGGCACACCACTAGTGACAGGCCGCCAGCTGGATGTGGTGCCATTCACCATTACTCTCTGGGCTCGGCCCTCCAGCCAGTTCCTAACCCAACGCAGTGTGATCCTGTCCAAGCCATGGGCTGCCAGCTTGGCCAGGAGTTTGCTGTGGGGAACGGTGTCAAAGGCCTTGGTGAGGTCCAGGTAGACCACATCCACAGGCCTCCCCACATCCACCAGGCGGGTCACCTGATCATAGAAGGAGATCAGGTTGGTCAGGCAGGACCTGCCCCTCCTAAATCCATGCTGGCTAGGCCTGAGCCCCTGGTCATCCTGTAAGTGCTGTGTGATCGCACTCGAGATGAGCCGTTCCATAATCTTGCCTGGCACTGAGGTCAGGCTGACAGGCCTATAATTCCCCGGCTCATCCAACCGACCCTTCTTGTGGATGGGCACCACGTTAGCCAGCTTCCAGTCTTCTGGGACCTCTCCAGTGAGCCAGGACTGCTGAAAAATGATGGAAAGTGGCTTGGACAGCTCATCTGTCAGCAATCTCAGCACCCTAGGATGGATCCCATCCGGTCCCATGGCCTTGTGGGGGTCCAAGCGGCTCAGTAGATCTCTAACTTCCTCTTGGAGCAGTGGGAAACTATGCAGCTCTTTTAAAGTCCTACAGAAGGGGGTTCAAGTTGAGTGTAAGGTGACTAGACTTCATTAATTCTGAGTTACTAGGAAAGAGACAGGTTCCTTCCAGTCATGATTTGAAGTGCTCAAACCTATGTTTTGTTCTGAATGAACTCCTAGGGAAAGATGTTCAGTCTCTGAATAGAGCCCTGTGAGCATTTGGAAATGCTACACAAGTGAGTTTCGAAACTTTAAGTTTCACAGGCTTATGTTAGCTTAGTGCCATGATTCCTAACTTTGACTTGAGAGAATCAGTGTTATCAGGGGAATACAGAAATACAGTGTAAATGGGGGAATAATTGAGTTTAGGGTGCTGATAATGTAGACGTTTCACTGGGTGTATTTAGATCCAATTGAAACTTTTCTCCAAAGTTTGTCAGAATAAAAACCAAGTTACTGCATGAAGTTGACTCCAGTGTTTAATTAACCTGAAGTTTAAGGTTTTGATGCCAGATGTTTCTCAATGTATATTTTATGTATATTAAAATGATATACATATATAAACTAAAGGTCAGGGAAGTATGGCACTTTCAGAATGTTGGAATGTTCTTAGAAAGGTTTTTGTAGTATGAAAAATTCAATGTAACTGAAAAATTTGCAAAGCATTTTCCAGTTCATTTTTTACTAAAACCTTGATTAGTGTGGTGTGTTGGGTTTTTTTTGGGGTGTTTGTGTGTTGTTTTGTTCTTTTACGTTGTCTAATGGTTTATTAGGTCTGTGTTTCAGTCTGAGCCTTTAGTGTATATGTGGTGCCAAGCAGTATATGTAGTGCCAAGCTACTGTAGCTGTATTTCTGTACTGTGAAAGGCATATTTATCTATTATTGCCTAAATTTGTATCCAGAATTAATTATAAAATGTGTCAAGTGAGTTATTTCTTTTTAACATGAAGGTTGTATAGGATGTGGCTGAGTGAGTACTTCAAGAAGCGGTGAATCCGTAAGCTTAGAATAATAAAAAGAGGAAGTCCATTTGGTTTGCTACTGTAACAGCAAGATGCACCCGAAATGGGCAGAAATTGTAAAGACAAGAGTTACAATATTGCATTTGTCTGCCTTAAGGCTTTCAGCCTGACCCTCTTCTGCCCTATTGTAGCTGTTGTTTCTGCTTAGAAAGGCTGTTACTGGAAATATTTGAAGTCACTTACATGAGTTCTTATCTCAGAGGAAGCCACCTGCAGGTACTGGCTGAAGTAGAGTGTCTGGGGTCTAAGCTATGGCTTGCATGGTCCGGAGAAGCCCAGGTACAGGCTGTCTTGGGCAGATGGTTTCAGGCTGAGAATTTTGTTGCTTTCCCATTTGGTGCACATCAGAAAAAAATACTCACAAAAGGAGTGTCACAAAGTAGGTGCAACTGCTTAATAGTGTTTCTTCTCATCTGCATGCTCATGGTTTGTTTTTATTTCCTCTGAAAGAGTGAGATCAGGAGCAGCGTGGAATGTAGGGTCTAAGTGTAGCGAGACACTCCAAGACTCTACCCTAGGACTGTACTCAGAAGAAAATGAATGGTGGCTATGAAGATCCTAGTGTGTGCCAAAATGTATTCAGTTTGTAGGAACTCTGTTGTCGATGGGACCATGTTTAGGATAAAAGCAAGACAGATAATTCAATATAGACAGAGGTAAAATACTCTGGTGTCTATTGTCAAGAAAATAATTGCTTCAGTATCAAATGACTTTTGAAAGTACTTTAAAATAAGATTCTAGTTACAAATAGAAACATACTGTCTGTGCGGAAATCTTAATCTCTGCTGGAGTAGAACATTAGTGCCCATTCATTTTGTAGATAATCATCCTCCCACCCTGTCTTTTTATGTCAGTGTAATAACAACATTACAGAGGCTTGCATTTCTGGCCAGTGAAATTCATCAGGTAGTTTCTATCATTTTTACTTAATGAAAATAGGTACAAATTTTACTAAAGAAGTAGATGTGAAACTGCTTTTACTTGGGTGGTGAGAAAAAGGGCACTATCTTCCGTCATTCTTTGTGCCTTTCTCTGAAGGGTGATTATCTGTACAGAGTTGTGTTTGCTGTGAAGAATATATCTCATTCAAAGAGTTTGCAATCCACTGCTCTAAACCTGCATTGGAATTCTAGGAAAAAGAAGGCTGCAGACTTGTGTCTTACAACTTTGGTACATGTCTGTAAAGATGACTGTGTAGGTCAGACTTTCCACACCGAATCACAGTGTAAGATGGAGAGGTGGGAAACAAAAAATATTACTACTTCTAAATGTGATTCCTTTTTTAAACACCTGGCCTGGGTTTGGCTAGGATAGGTGTTTGGTGTTGGTCTTTTTGTTTGGTTGGTTTTTTTGCCTCCCAGAAAAAGCTGTAAGGGGCCACACCCAGCAAAGGCAGCTGCAGTGGTCAGTGAGGTGTTGGCTATCTTACTGAGTGACCAAGCATCAACAATTCTTATTCAAAACCAAATCTTCTAGTAGTAACATGGCTATGTGCATCTACAAATTTGGACAATAGCCATCTCTTTCTAGATGAATTAGTATCCAAACTACTCAAATGTACCTAAAAAAAAAAAATTCAGGCAAGGACTTTAGCAAACCAAGAGCAATAATAACTGCAATCAAGTAATCTTTTTTCCCTATCTTTAGGGGGTTGATATTTTTTTACCTGTGAAACTAAGCTTCCAGATAGTCACTTTTAAAACACAGAATCATAGAAACATAGAATCAATAAGGTTGGAAGAGACCTCAAAGATCATCAAGTCCAACCTGTCACCCAACACCTCACGACTACTGAATTCTGGCACCAAGTGCCACATCCAATCCCCTCTTGAACACCTCCAGGGATGGTGACTCCACCACCTCCCTGGGCAGCCCATTCCAATGGCAAACGATTCTGTCAGTGATGAACTTTCTCCTCACCTCGAGCCTAAACTTCCCCTGTTGCAGCTTGAGACTGTGTCCTCTTGTTCTGGTGCTGCTTGCCTGGGAGAAGAGACCAATTCCTCCTGGCTACAACCACCTATCAGGTAGTTGTAGACAGCAATAAGGTCTCCCCTGAGCCTCCTCTTCTCCAGGCTAAACAATCCTAGCACCCTCAGCCTCTCCTCATAGGGCTTGTGCTCAAGGCCTCTCCCCAGCCTTGTTGCCCTTCTCTGGACACGTTCAAGAGTCTCAGTGTCCTTCTTAAATTGAGGGGCCCAGAACCAGACACAGGACTCAAGGTGTGGCCTAACCAGTGCAGAGTACAGGGGCACAATGACTTCCCTGCTCCTGCTGGCCACACTCTTCGTGATGCAGGCCACGATGCCATTGGCCTTCTTGGCCACCTGGGCACACTACTGGCTCATGTTCAGCTGCCTGTCAATCAGCACCCCCAGATCCCTTTCTGTTTGGCAGCTCTCCAGCCACTCCAACCCCAGCCTGTAGCTCTTCATGGGGTTGTTGTGACCAAAGTGCAGCACCCGGCACTTGGATTTGTTGAATGCTACTTAGTTTTCAGATAGCCGGTATTCAAGGTAGGTTTTAAAGTTTGTCATGTTTCAGTGAACCTTTTGACCTGCTGCTATCTAGCCGTTTTACCTGAAGGCATACTTGCTACTGCTTTTCCTGTGTTTCTCTGATGTGAACAAATTGACACAATGTATGAATAACCCCAGCCATGCAGAAATAAAGAGACCTGCTTTTTTATCTTTAGTCTCCCCCATGGCAAATCAGATATGAGATGTTCACCATAGTTTTTTAAATACCTGTAGGAAAAATGCATGAAGAACTCCTGCTAGAAGGGTGGCAATTCAAGCAGGGTAAACCACTGAAATCCAAGCAATTTTCTTCCTGAGACACCTATTTTCCTCTCCCCATTTTCCTTTCTGAAGAAGAAAAATGTTGGAAGGACTATGTTTTCCTTCTCCCCATATTGTGTTGATGTGGAGGAAGGTGGTGTTTGTGTTGTTTTGCCTGTAAAGTTTCTTTACAAAACAGCTGTAAAGAGTGAGCCCATCAGAAATAGTAACACATCTTTTCAGATGGACCATGCTTAGAAATTGCTTAGTATAGGAGGTTTTGAGGAAGGTGTTTTCATCTGTAATAATTCTCTTATAATGAAGCTCCTAAGGAAAAATGCATGGATTCAGTGACATCTTTTTGATCTGAAACTTAAAGCATCTGACTTATTTCTTGGAACCTTTATCAATTGTGAGTAGAGGCAGAGTTATTCTATGGCCAAAACTGTTATCCTTCATGAATTTTGTAGAGGGTCTCTGCAGACATTTATTCATGTTCATATCCATTTTTCTTAAGTTCTCTAAAATTGTTTGCTTCAATGAACTGCTGCAGGCAGGATGTCTCATGAATTTATTTTACAGGACATAAAATTACAGCTCTTTTTATGTCTCAAATATATGTTGTAACTGTAACTAATTGAATTTGTACAATACCCTAGCTGGCTACCATTCACACAGTGATAGCAAGTTTTAAATGATTTTCCATCTGTGTGTTATGGGTATAGAGCTATTGTTTGAAATCACTATGGACCTTAATGAGCCTGAATTAGACACATCTTTTCAGAAGAAAGTTTTGGAATTTCTCCCTTTGGTAAGCCAAAATTTTACATGGTTATGATTTGTGGGTGTGGTGGTTTTGTTTTGTTGGTTGGTGGTTTTATTGTTGTTGTGGTTTGGTTTGTTTGAGGGTTTTTTTTTGGGGGTGGTGGTGGTGGGTGATGTTTGGTTACCATTACTTTCTGAAATACCTGTATTCCATAGATCTTTATAGGTAATCTGTTCATGTTGCTGAAATGTAGTCAAAGATAATATACATTAATTATACCAGAAAAATTCTGTCCTAACAGTTTTGGTGTCTATTTTGCAAGCTCTTACACAGCTGGAAGCGCCACGATATCTACTTGATAGGTGTGTGAGGAGTCGTAAGATTAAACTAGAAAACCTTGTACCAGAGTTGGAGAACTATCTTGGTTTCAGAGGCTTAAATGCCAACACTTGAAATGTGAGTGAATTCTACTATTTATGTAGATTTCTCACAAGGTCTTTGTATCAGTGTACATGAAGGTAGATATGGGCCAAAACATACATTGGCTTTTAAATGTTGGTTTTCAATAAGGAAGTGGTCATCAGTCAGAGATGAGTTGAACAGCAGTGTTATCTCTAACCCTTGAATTTCTCAGTTTTTGCATATCTGACCACTTATTTAGGATAATATGTTGCAAATTAAAAAAAAACAACAACACACCAAACCAAAATCACCCTGTAACATTTTATATGTAGATTAGGGAAGATAGGGCTTTAAGTGATGAAATTATATTTTAATAAACTGAATTTATAACCACTTTGGATATGTCATTTTAGAAGCTTTAACACCTGAATAAAATGGTTATTTTGGAAGGAAAAAACCCAAACACTAGGCATACTTCTGTATTGATTACAGATTATCCCTTATTTCTCTGTTCTTTAATAGCAGTCACTTTAAGTCACTTTAAAGTGACAGAGAGCTCTTTTGAGTGACTATGCAACCATGCTGTTTCTGGAAGCTTCACTATATATGTTATCACCCAGACACTGTACATATCAGAAGTGACAAGTCAAGTGATAGAGTTTGGACAAATAATGTTATTTGACAAGAAACTTCTTTCTTAAGAACTCCCCTTTCCCAATGAAGCTTTCAGTGTTCATCTGCCTAAGAATCATGAGGGTTTCTATGGACACAATTGGCATAAAATGCCTGTAAGGCACCTGCCTATAAATATCAGGTGTATTATCTGCTACTCACCTATATTTGGCTTGTGTCCATTGTTAGGGATACAACTATCAAGACAGAGGCAAGTTCTGTTCTACTTTGGGAGTCCAGCTCAGGTGGAAATACAAATGGAAGCATTCAAAGTGTGGCAGAGGTGCATTAATTTGGCACAGCTTGTCAGTCAGTTCTGTTGATGGATCCCCTTGTAATCAGCGCTTATAGCTCACAGTCAGTGCTTGCAGATTTTTTACTGCTGCTGATTGTCCATTTACAAACTTCTGTCAATGCTACTAAGTGATTCTACACAAGCAGGTGGACATGTACCTGTGCTGTTGTTCCTGTATCTGTACATATCTCTACCAGTTCATGTCTTTGTCTACTGTTTATAGATCTGTGTACAGGAGTAAAAGCAGCAGCTGTGAATGTGTGTTTAAAGAGTGACTGAGATAGTGGAATGCATATGTGAGGAGTGGGTGGTCAGGAAAGAAAAGACAGCAGAATAGGTCATGGCACACTTGTCCTTGACCCATAGCTGTTGCCTGTCCCTTCAAACTGAAGCAGGGCTCTCCAGGGGCCTAGAATAAATGACTAAACTAGCTAGTCTGTATCCCTGCCAAAATGAAACTGATTGTTGCAGCAGACTTTTAAAACTTTGCGATAACCTGAAACATGAAACAATTTCATGGTATAATTGATGGAACATATCAATAAGGAAGTTTTAATCAAAATTTCTCTTTGCTGGTCTCCACCATTTTACTTCTAATCACACTAGCTAGATCTCCTTGTCCTTAGAAGTTACATCTATCAAATATTCATGGATACTTGTGCTCACTCTTCACTGTAAGTTAGCAAAGATCTATGTGTTTCAGTCTTAATCTTTCCCCATAAATCAGTTTCTCAGTCTTATCATTCGGGTTACTCTTCACAGATTGCTGCTTAATACTGCCAGAGCTGTGAACAGCATTTCAGGTGGAATCATAGTTAATAGCAGTAACAATTATTGCACTTCTGCAGTGTGGTTTCATCTCCTGTGACTGCCAGGAAAGCTTTATAAACCACCAGTAGCACAGGTGCTTCCTTTTTCTTTGTCTAGTTGGATTAATTGGTTTTGTTTCCATGTAGCTTAAGTCTGACCAATTATGAGGAAACAAAATTTTCATCTATGAGCTATTTCTGTGCGTAAGTGAGTTGACAGGAAGGGGTTGGCCTCTTCTCCCTAGCAACCTGCACCAGAACAAGGGGACACAGTCTCAAGCTGCGCCAGGGAAGTTTAGGCTCGAGGTGAGGAGAAAGTTCTTCGCCGAGAGAGTCATTCACCACTGGAATGGGCTGCCCGGGGAGGTGGTGGAGTCGCCGTCCCTGGAGGTGTTCAAGAGGGGAATGGATGTGGCACTTGGTGCCATGGTCTAGTCGTGAGGTCTGTGGTGACAGGTTGGACTCGATGATCTTCGAGGTCTCTTCCAACCTTGGTCATACTGTGATACCGTGACACATCGGCTGCAAGATCCTAAGGTGTTCCTTACAGCAACAAAGAACTAGCACTTTTACTAATCAAAACGGCACTAAATGCCGCAAATCAAACTATTCCCTAACTAGTTTCAAGAGAGAATGCTGCTGTTATCATGTGCAAAAGTTTTGCTACAGATTTTGCAGATTATGAATGAAAAATGCTATATATTGCTGGAGTTCTTTTATTTTATTGTAGTATGAATTAATTTGATTTATAGTTAGAAGACGTTCAGGCTTTCAGTGCCTTACTTTTAACCTTGTGATTCTTCCTTTCATCTATGGAGCATTTTCTTCCTTAAAAGCTTACAATGAAAATATTTATAAACCTGGATTGCATAATGGCCCTGTTTTCATCAATACATATCTGAAAATGTGAAGGAAAAAGTAATCTGTGTGTGGTGTTTTGGGGTTTTTGTTTTGGATTGTGTGTGGGTTTTGGTGTTTTGTTCGCTTTGTATTTTTTTTTCTTTCTGTTTCTCATTTAGTTTTCTGCCAAAGATAATGGCTGTTTCACCCATAATTTTAATGTACTCCAGGCATCCAGAACTGTTGTGGCTGTGATAATTTTACATGCCATTATATCGATACAATTGCCCTTGTGTCATTCCCACTTTTGGATTGGTGTAGATACTGGTATTTGCAGATATAAATCTTAGAAGCAGTCATTTTTTCCTTGAGTAACATTCCAGGGCAAGTAAAGAATGACTCCATTTGAAATGCATTATCAGGATGCTTAGTATGGGTTTTGCAGCTGATCATTTGTGCTTTTAACCTTGTTGCAGTGAATAGAGGGACTCCAGGCCATATTCACAGCAGCTTCATCAGTCATGAAATAAGTCAGCTAAGGTACATCCTTCTTGGTCCGCACTTATTTTCACTTTCAGTGCTCAACATATATCCTGCCAGTTTAAATACTAACGTTTTCTTTGATAACACTTTGCAGTGCACAGAATTTGTGTTGGTAGTAATAGTTACCTTTCTATGGGTGCCTTGGTGT
This sequence comes from Picus viridis, assembly GCA_033816785.1. Classification (NCBI taxonomy): domain Eukaryota; kingdom Metazoa; phylum Chordata; class Aves; order Piciformes; family Picidae; genus Picus; species Picus viridis. Next base: position 17,544,025 of record CM066582.1, on the reverse strand, counting down.
GTTTGCCACTACTCTCCAGTTTTTAGAAGAGCAAGGAATAAAACTGTAAAACTTTGGGGGCAAAGAGTGAGTCTTTGAGATAACTTGTTTCTGTCTTTAACAGATCAGACTGTCTACTGAAAATCAGGGAGCAGAGAATGCTTACTTGGTCAAGGAGGGCATGTATAACCTGCATTACTGTTGTAATAAAATACATGTCTGTCTGCAGAACTTGCTTTCAGGGAAGAAAGTTGTTCCTTTTCAGATATCTCCTAAATCACATGCATGTTAGCAAAGCTAGCACCACTAAGAAAAAATAATCAAAGAAAAGGCTTAGTGCTGTAGAATGCAGAGTGCTGCTACATTACTGATAGTGATCTAGAAGTTTGTGAATATCATAATATTTTTTTTTTAGTGTTAGTGAAAAATATCTTTAGCGTGTGTTAAAAGCATTATTTAATGGAACACGGAGACTGTTTTTCCTTGCTACTCAATCCTTATATGTACCAGATAGTGAATAATTTAATGAGAATATACTTTCTTGAGTAAACCACATCATAACTAGAAGACCAGTAAATAGAAATATGTCAGTTTTGGTGTCTAGTTTGTATGAAATAGACATAATACTGTTAGGAACTTTTTTCCTGTACACTATGAAGTCTTACAAGCTCCAACCCTGAAAGATGCTGTTTGCAGCTCTGTCTTCAGTAGTTTAAACAGAAGAACTTGGGCCTGACCTTCGAGAGTGATGGCTTTTCTCTTGTCATCTTAGGAGTGGGATTGTTGAAGATAGATTCCTTTCAACAAAGAAAGAGATGACAGGCAGGAGATTCTCAGTGTTACAGGGTGCTGTGCCTGCCTTTTTGGGTGTAAAACTTGACCTTTCAGGTGTGCTGCAAAAGTGTGGAGCGTGTTTTGTTACTGTTTTTCAGATATCCAGCCTTCATCTTGCATATTTATTCCACAGTAGGTGTATGGAAAAAGTGTTTCTGCAAGTGCTGGTTCAGGCAGTTCCTTTCAATGTAATGTTGAAGTTCTCAGATCTGGTTCTAGGCTTTGCTATTGCTCACAGCTGCAATGGTAAAGAAATTCCTGATCAGCTCTATGCCAAGGTAGACTGGTGCAAATGGCATCTGTCAAAGTTTTGTCACTCAATGTCTGGCAGATCTTTATCTTCAAAGTGCACAAAAAATGGAGATGAAAGCTGTGTATTTCTTAGTGGCCTGTTGTTCTCTTACAGTAAGCCTTAGCTTATCATGTGTGTGCTTGAAATCATGCATATTGCTCTGTCAGGTTTTTTTAACATGGGGAAGGCATCTTTGATTCAGAAGGGATTGCATCTTTTACCCATTCAGACAAGATTGCAAGCTTCAACCCGAGCAGTTAATGTGCAGTTACAAGCAACTGAAAAATATTTTATGATTAAGGGAAAGGAACATCCTAAATATTGTCTTTGTAAGTCTGTTGTGTATGTGAAGCCAAGCTTGAACACTAATCAAGGACACTATTAACTTGGAAGCTGGCAGAACTTTACCAGAAGCTCATGGCTTGGCAACATGCATATATATTACTTGCACCTTTCTCTTACGAGATGCTGACACAGATGCCAATAAGGAGTGTTGGTTAGGAGACATGATGGAAGTCTTGTGTAATGGTGAATATAAGAATGGCTGGGATCTAAACTTTGTCTCTCCTTATTTTAAAAAAAAATCTGCAAAGAGAGTAGCTTACTCTGTGGAAATAACTAAGGAGCTAGGATAATCCACTTGCTGACAGTTGCTGAACTTGCAACTTACCACCTGTTAACAGTACGACAATGCCTAAATATTGCATCTGTGTTTTCTTGTAAGACGTTGAGCTTCTGTAGGAAAATCTTGACTCTTCAGTAGCATGTGCTGAAGATGAGATCATCTGGCTTTCTAAATGTGGAAATACATGCTGGCCTGCTTATTCTTCTTGATCTTCCCTTATCATTAAAAGAAATTTGCTTTGCATTATGAAGCTTGCTGATGTCAGAAGGGAAAAAAAATTAGGCCCAGATGGCACGATGCAAAATAGAGCACAAAATATAAGCACAAAGTGTGCATGTAAAAAGAGGCCAGTCAGTTTTTGCTGATCATTTACAAGTGTGAGGAGAAAGAAAAAAATATTTGTCTTTCAATTCATCTTACTTAAAGAGACCGTAACTCTGTATGTGTTATAGCTGAGCAGAAACCTGCATGACAAAAGTTTCTCACTACTTTTAGCAGGGCAGGTCTGTCATTATTTCTCAGACTTCCCATCTCCATCATGTTCCCATGTCCACCAGTCCTGGCTCACTGGAGAGGTCCTAGATGACTGGAAACTAGCTGATCAACCCCTAAAGACAGGGAAAAAAGATTACTTGATTGCAGTTATTATTGCTCTTGGTTTGCTAAAATCCTTGCCTGAATTTTTTTTTTAGGTACATTTGAATGGGTTGGATACTAATTCATCTAGAAAGAGACAGCTATTGTTCAAATTTGTAGATGCACATAGCCATGTTACTACTAGAAGATTTGGTTTTGAATAAGAATTGTTGATGCTCATAAAATGAAACTTCTGTGATTAGAATCTGGGTTCTATACATATTAAAGGTACAAACTAATAATCACACTTGCATTCTTATCATAGAATCATAAAATGGCTTGAGTTGGAAGAGACCTGAAAGATCATCTAGTTCCAACCCCCTACCATCAGCAGGGACATCTCCCCCTAGGCTAGGTTGCTCAAAGCCGCATTCAGCCTGTTCTTAAACACTTCCAGGGATGAGGCATCGACAATTTCTCTGGGCAACCTGTTCCAGTATCTCACCACCTTCATAGTAAAGACCTTCTTCCTAATGTGCAATCTAAACCTACTCTGCTCTAGTTTTAAAAAAATGCCCCTTGTCCTGTCACCACATGCACTCAAAAAGTCCATCTCCAGCTTTCCTGTAGGCCCCCTTCAGTTACAGGTTAGTTGTGTAGCTATCATTAATCTTGCAGGCTTCCACATCCAGTAGTGCTCAGCATTGGTGTTCTTACTCTTTGGCATGAGTTACACATCCATAGCAAGAGCTACAATTGTTTTTTAAATTTGGATAAGAGCAGCAAAACCTCAAACATGCATGTTGATTCTACTGCAGTAAAATTTCATCCTTGACTAACAGGCTTTCTGCTGTATAAACTTTCATTTATCCTAATGATTAAAATTGCCCTGAATATTTTGTGTGCTTGTAAAGGTCATTTCTGCTTAATAAGAGGAATTTTATCTTTACCAGCCATGAAAACCACCTTTACACTGCTTTATCAGAATCTTCTTAGGGTGCCTCTTTTTTGCTCTTTTTATCACCCAGGTGTGATCTTTCTAGTGATACATATGTGCATATCCTGGTGTTATTTTTGTACTATTTTTCCTAGAGTACCTATTATTAAAGTGGTTGTGGTGTGAGACCTGCTTAGAGAAGCTATTGAATCTCAATCCATTTCAGACAGATTTGTTTTAAAGCATGAGAAAAATAAGAAGCCTTTACACAAATTAAGATGACAAAATCTTTCATTCATTCTATATATCAGATTTGGGGCTTTATTTAGTGTTTTGTAGTGTTTCTTAAACTTGGGAAAGTAAACAAGCAAAAGATGAACTTTACAGGATGTCTGTAAACTGGAAGGATTCAAAGAGGTTCTCCATGCGTTTTCGTGTCTAAAATCTAGCTCTACCACTTATATTCACTAAGTTGCATTGTTGCAGCATTCTGTTGGTGGCAACTGTTTCAAAAGCACTAATTAAAAAACGTGGGAATGATTTATCCCATGTCTCCCTCTTCAGTTGCCACAGAATATCATTGCTCTCTAAGCTTCCTCCAGGCAATAAAGGTGTATGCTAATTCTCACTCTGTAGGAATCCTTTAAAACACCACTGTTCTAGTAAGTCCTTTTTTTGGACTTTGTTACTCAGATGTGATCGTGAAAAAAACAGAACAAGAACAACAGGTTGAACCTCACACTCCGGTTCCCTTTCTAAATGAGAAGATAAGCAAAAAGCCAAATAAGTCTGTTTTTTTCTGGTATAGCATTTGCCTTTAGGAACTGCATTTAGGCCTGGAAACAAATGATGCAATAACCCCTTTTATCACTACTGATTGCTTTTTGTTAAGAATAGCCTAAGCAGAGCTCAACCTGTGTACAGGACTAAACTAGCAGTTGCTTTGTCACCCAGTGACACTTCCCCAGCTGGTAAGGGGAATCAGGAAAAAGAAGAGGCTTGTGGTTTGAAATAAAAATGGATTTAATGAAACAGCAAAGTTGATGTTATCGCTAAGGCTACTTAATGTAAAATACTAATGACAATGTAAAGTATACAACGTTAGCTCAGTGAATGTATGATGGACCCAATGGAGAGGAGAGCAGCCCTTGGAAACAGAATGGTAAAGGGATGGAGAGAAGCATGAGGAGACAGAAGAGGAGGAGCTCCCATCCTCATGAAACTTTCCCATTTATAATGAGCATTATGTTTTTGGTGTGGGGTACATGTGTTAGGCAGTTTGGGTCAGCCTCCCTGGCTGACTTGAAACTCCTAGTGGCCTGCAGCCCTGGAATTCTGTCCCAGAGAAACTGAAACAAAGAGATACAAGAATTGGTTCCTAAAGCTTTTAAAGTCATGAGAGCTGACTTTGACAGGTGTTAATTCAGTTTGTTGCAGCATTTAGCATCCTTAAATGTTCTGGTACTTTTCCATCCAAGTGGTTTACTCTGCAAAATAAAAAAGAGAAAAAAATAGTGTTTAGAAAATGGCATGTACAATGCCTAGGTTCATTTTGAAGTTCGCTCATCTGCTGTAGGATGGAATATGACTCTAAGGAAATATTCTGTGTAATAGAGTAGAGAAAAACAGATTTTGCTGTGACCTTTAAGTTGAGCTTTTCTGTTCCGAACCACATTATTTTGCTAAATACATGGAAACTGGAGCCAGCCTGTGACCTTTTGTTATCATGCAGCTTTGAAAAATGGCAAAAGTCATTCTGATGCTCAGAAGTTCCATTACAGAGATACTGTTAGGTTTTTTATTAAAGAAAAAAAAAAAGAAGAAACAAACTATAAAGAAAAACAAACAAAAACCCTCAAACTACAACAACAACTACTCCAAAACAACAACAAAAAAACAACCTTGAAAAAGATTCATAATTGTAGCCTCATACCAGAACAATGTAACCATTTTCAATATTAACATGAATTAAAGCTTCTAGAGTGACAATAATGTCTGAAGTTAATTACAATCTATGTTGCCCTCAGCCTTTTTTTATCCCAGAGGGGCTCAAGACCTCCAAGGAACAGATTTTCAGCTCCTTAGTCCTTTCAAGTAAGGAAACTGTAGCAGAAAACTGATTAAATGATTTATCCTTAATGTTCTGTGACTTCTATGAATTTGCATTTGTGACCCTGTGTCTTTGGTGTTTTAGGATAGTTCACTTTCATAGCTTGCTAATTGAGAGATACAATGTCCAGAGGAAGCAGAGGTGTGCTTTATTTTAAATATCAATGTTGTAATTTAATCTTCTTCCTTCATACCTTTTCCCACGCTGTTGCTAAGTGCTAAAGGAGATGGATTTTCTCTGATCCTTACAGTGCAGGGTTACCACTAAACAGTGATGACCTTCCCTGAGGTGCCAGATCCTGCAAATATACCACCTGTGCAAGATCTCTCCTCCCTCAGAACTGGAGGGTTGGGGACTCTAGTGCTTTGAAAAGATCACCTTGGTCATGGCATAGATTCAGAGCAGTAAAATTTTGTTTAGAAGCCACTTTTAACTCAGTATTAACTCTGAAGTGTTTCTTTTATTTGTTTCAACTAGCAGACTACCAAATCAAGCTGCTCCGAGACTGTCTCCCATGATTTTCCAGAGCTGAGATACCATCTCTTGGACAATTTTGGCCCTTAGGTATATCTTTCTAAAATTAATACTGAAGATTCTTCATACAGATATTCCCCTTATCTGCTTTGCCACAGAGTATTTCATCCTTTGTGCTTCTGATACTTTTTAGTTCTGATCATTGACTTGGTTATGAGCATAATTTTTTCTGGTCTCTTTCTTTGGCAGGTGAAGTTGCAATGTAATAAACAGATAACAGTGACGCTTTGGGAATGTGCTTCCAAGGAGGTGGGCCTCAGCCCTGTATCTCACTGTTGTAAAACTACAATGTCTTCACCCTGTGTCAGAGTCTCCTTTTCCAGCAAGAAAGGCTTTCTGGATATCAGAGTTAAAACATTCTTTCACATCATCTACAGATTTAGAATTAGTAGTACAAATCTGTTAATGAGAACAGGGAATCTAGTCATGACTTGCTCATTAAAACTACACTCAATGACAAACAAATGTTTTTGATAGTAGTGGAAGAAATGGAGCTGTGGAAATATATGATGGACTGATATCCTGAGCAGTATGTTTCAAGCTGCATTCAGACCCTGAGACATTGCTTAATTTTGATTGATGTGGGTGTGCTTTGTAGAAGGAAAGAACCTCAAAAACACACCTTATCTTTTCAAAGCACAATCAAAAGATGGACATCTTCTGGATAGACAAATGGTACTGACAAGTTTGGATCCAGTTTGCTGCTTGGACCCACTCCTACATTATCAGCAGATGGTCTCTGAGAATTTGATGAAGATAAATAATGTGCATCCACTTTGTCACTGACAACTGATGCAGTTGTGTTTTTAAGCCTCAGTTCCCTCCATTTACTACTGCAGTTCTTTCATCCCTCTATGCCTTCCACTTCTGCCTTGGGCTCTCAGGAAGAGTGGAGCACTGCAGATCATTAGCCAGATACCACAGGCCCAGACGAGTAGTTAATTTAGGACCAGGCAGACTGAAGGAGTGGGAGAAAAACAGTCCTATACTGGTTTTGGGTTTCTGGATACAGTACTGGCTGGGCAAAAACTGAAACATCTTGATCAGCCAGCCAGTGCTCACAGTTACAGTAAACACAATGCTCAAGTGATGCTGGCTTCTATAAAGGTCTGTCCTGAAAATGCCTGAGATGATGGGGAAATGCAGCCTCATAGCATTTCTGAAAGGATTGTGTTTTCAGTTAGCAGAGTAGCTTTACAATGCTTTTGATCACTTTTAGGGAAGTGAAGTGGACAGGAAAGGAACAGCATGAGGAAATTATTAATACAGATGTATTAAGACAATGGAAATAAGGATAATGGAGAATACAGCAGAGTAGGAAAGAAGTGGCAGTCATGCATGGTGACTAGGCAATAAACAGAAATACAAAGTGGAATAGCAGGGATGCAAACATGGGTCTTTCAGAGCAGAATGCATCTGAAACTTGTGAATATAGAAATACTTTTTGAGCAAGGAAACTGAGAAGAGTCTTGGGTAAGATCCACTGTCTGAATGATGAAGGAAGTAGGATGTTTAGTGTGTTGGGGAGCACAGCTCCCTATTCACATGGATTTAGATTTGGTTGGCAGTAATAGTGATATGTTGTGCTGATACTGGTACAAAATCTACCAGGCCTGGAACTGTCTGAACTTTAGTTCATTGGTAAACAGAGCTGCTTCAAGTCTGTACTCATTTACCAGTTCATTCAATGGAAACATTTTGTGGGGATGTGTCTAGTGACCTGCTTGAATACAGCTGACGCCTGATGTGGAGAGGACGTCTAATTTCTTTCATTGCTAGCTTTAAATATGGCATTAGAAAATTGTGTGTAATACCTGTAGTCCTGAAACACATGTGAAAGACCAGAAGGCTATTTTCTTCTCATGCCTTTTTGTCTGTCTGCTTGCTTGCTTCCTTGATTGCCTTTCCTGTAATGACAGGAAAGAAACTTATTTATGTTGTCACAGTGCCTTGACTTGGGATTGTATAAAATACATTATGCAAGAGGTAAAGTGAAACTCTGAATAATGAAAGTCTCTTTAGCTAACTGGATTCTTGTCCATTATTTGGAATTGCCTTTTTCGGTTGTTTTTGCTAGTTTGTGAGATCACTGGAGGGACAGTACAGTCAGATCTCAACCCGTGAGAAGAGACATAAATTCCAATCTGGTGACAGAATGCTTACTATAGTAATACTAAAGGAATTTGGTTGTTGGTTTTTTTTATAGTTGGGGTACAAATCCAAGAGCTGCAGCTCATATTTCATATAATGAACAATGCCTTAATTTGTTTTCCTTTTGTTTGTTTTCATTTCAACACTCAACAGTAAATTGAACTCTGAGTTGTTTAATTTGTGTGAAACAGGTGAGGCAAGGATAAGTCCTGCACTGACTGAAGGTTGAAGTGCTGGGAAGACACTGACAATACAGATTTCACTGCTCATAAGAACAAAACTATCTTTGGACATTTTTAGAAGGAGTATATCAAGACTTAGTTCTAAGATTTGCAGTCTAGGTTTTCACTTAATCATTTTTAGAGGAAAATGCTCCTAATCTGACTGCTAAAAGTGAATGTTGTATAATTACTGATGTTGCTTTTTAGCATATCATCAGACAGAGTTTTCCATATATCTAAGTTGTCTGTATTCTGGATATACAGATTTATTTTGTGTCAGAAATTGTTTTATTTTCATCCCTAAATATCAACTCAGTTTGGTGGTCATTTGGCCTTGATTCATTTTTCTGTCACCTGTTGATAACCTTTGGTTCTTTCAAGACTATTTTCCTTGTTAGTGTGATCTGACAGGAAGATTGTTACATTTATCTCAGTGTCTACTGCTGGCATTTAAATTTACAACATGGAAAAAGAAAAGGAAACAAATTCCTTTTCCAGCTTACTTCCCTAAACAAGATATTCTAGGGGAGAAATCTACTACTGATTTGCTGCTGTGAATTGGTTACTTGATTGTGCTGGCACTCACACTGAAATCTTTCACATTTTACCTTGAATGATCATGCTGCAGTTTTCTCCTTTATGTGGCATTGAGCCTTGCAGACACATCTATTAGTAATGAAGGTAAGACAGACTCTGTTTAAGAGTATTAAAATTAGAATTTTATTTCTAAACTAATAACTACCTGGCACTGAAAAAGTTTCATCATTTTTATCAGAGCATGCAGTTAATCATTCATGGACTGCGGAGGCTGCTTTTGCTGTTTGTTTGCTACTGTCCTGTGCCAATTCAGAATGTTTGGGTTGTTTCAGCATATTGCATCATCCTGTCCAGAGCTCATGCAGAAATGTTTGCAATTAATCTTAGCATTTTCCTTGTGTCAGCTGAGGTTGCAAACCAAACTAACATCATTTTTCAAAATGCCACTTTAGGTGGAAAAAAACTGAATCTTATAGTCCTTAGCCAGTAAAAAAACCAAACCAAACCAAACCAAACCCAACACACAACAACAACAAAAAACCCAAGCCCACAAAACGCCAAAAAACTTATCTTTGCTGATTTGGCAATATAGAATCAGACTCAGCTGTCTATAGAATTAAAGCAGGCTGAAATTTACTACTGATTTTAGTTATTCTACTAGTATTAAGAGCAAACATCATTACACCGTAGCTTGTTATTTACATGCTTATAATATCTGAAGGGTTAGTTGGGATGTAGAATTTTATATACCTAGGCATAGATTCTAGTTCTACAGTTGACTTGGAAATATTAAAACCAATAACACTTTTGACCTATTAGTGATAAAATTCAGTATTAAGTACTTTTCTGTCTTTTTGGCTGGGCTGGCTGCTGCATGCTTTGGTAGAGGGAACTGTTTTATGGCTGACTTCTGCTTTTGCTAAGGTAATGGTATCGCATATTGCAACAGATGAAAAGTCTTTTCCAGTTTTGTTTTCTATGCAGAAATGATCAGCATAAATTTGTTTTGGTGTGGGTTTGTTTGTTTTGGTTTTTTTTTAAGAGGTGCAAAAATAAAGGAGTGTCTGCATTTTCATGGAAAGCTGAGTGTTAGATTAAACCAAGCTTTTTGTCAAAAAAGCAATTCAGAGGTTGCAAGTCTTAGAAGGGTCCCATATTTTAAGGGATTCTAACAAAGCAATATTGCTTTTCCACAGACACCAAATGAGGATGCAATATTGTGAAGTTTTATAAAACCCTTAAAACGGTGAGTTTCATTATTACATACTTTAACCAAGGTATATTAAAGTCTCATTAAAGAAATTAACACTATGGAAGAGACTACAGGAAACTGAAAATATTCTCTGAACTGAATGTTATGTATGAAGTCTATAGAGTAGAACCTCTTAGTAGGTAGTCCCAATCAGTTGTGAGTGGTGAGCAGTGGTAAACTGTCTTGTGATTGGAATTATTCACATATGATACGTTTTCTGCAAAAGCTTTGTGTTGCATTTGTAAGCAAAGCGCTGGATCTAAGGGAAAATTTTTAAGTGCTTTGTTTCTCCTTCCTACTACTGCCTAGACAGAAATTGATGCACAGTTTGGCATAAGACTGCATCTCTGATAACAGTGTAATTACTTGGACTATAAAATAAGTGTAATTTGGTCCAAAAAGTGTCTTACTGAAAAACTCAAGAGCAGAACGGGTTCAGAATATTTGAAGTTATGTTCCTCAAAGTGTGCATGTGTGTTCTCAGAGTTTACAACAGTAGCTTAGTAAGTTAGTGTTATTATGGTAACTAAGTATGGGTAACAGTAAATTTTAAACTTTTCTGAAGTGTGGAGTAGCTTTTCTGCTGCACTGTAATAAATATTCCAAGGGCTCAGTGGTCTAAAAGTCCCTGTACTCATAGATGTTCCCTTCCGCTTTAGTCATCCTTTATGTTTTACTGTCATGTGTGTTGTAATTCTTTCTATAGTATATCTTGGGAAAGCAGTCATTTGAAGATCATAAGAGATTGAGTTCAGTTTTGTATTGGTGGCATTATGAAATTGTGACAGCCAGAGTAATTTGATATTTGATGCTGACCTTTTCCAAAGATACTTAATGTTTATGACTTCAGCTATTGGAATAATTCCTTGATTAATATCATGCAGATATTGAAATTGGTGAATTGGAGCCTAAGGGAGATATTTAGAAACCTATCAGCAGATGTGTGTCAGCCTCAAGTGGTTTAATTTGGAAGTTCAATTTAGATCGTTATTTGTTATCAGAAAAATGAAGGATTAGGTAGAAAAAAGACATGTCTCCAGATGTAGGATGTTGTTCTGGCTTTCTTTTGTCTGCTTCCCTCCGCTGTTCTTGTTCTTCAGTGCTTTTCCAAACCAGAATTTGCTCCAGTAACATGAGCAGTATTTAATGAAACATTTTGCTTTTAAATAGTAAAAATTTATGAAGTGGTGCTTTTATCTTGTTAGACACAGATGAATGTCTTGCTGTGTTCACCTGTGTTATCTTGTTTCCTTAGGCAGGAGTTGTATGTATGGGATAAATTAAAGGTGTGGATTATTTGCATGTGATAGTATTAATTAAAGTTACATCCTAAATGATTACTTTCTGCCTTTTCTTTCTACCTTCAGAATAGAGGAGTTTTCTGCTTGCCTTCTATTCCTGCCACAGGATGGACAGATTATCTGTGCTGGCCTTATGAGTCCAAGGGAAGTGGCTCCCAGGTGTTGAAAGCACAAAACAGTGGAAAATTAGAGAGGTCGATATTACTGATAAATGCATGGTGGCCAGAGCAGGCACAGAGACTGGGTAGAGACCCGATGGTCTGTGTTGCCATGGCACCAGGGAGACTGAAGGGTCAAGTCAGAGGCCCACCTCTCTAGTCTTACACTTATGACCTGCCAGATTGCTGACCAGAGGAATTACAGCAAAAACAAGGAAAGTTTTGTGCAACTGGTGAAAGAACCACAATGTGCCCACCAGGAACTATGGCTTGATCACGGTCCAACACACACACTCTGTGCAATAGTAGATAATGTGGTATAAATATTACCCCACTTTTGTTTTCTCATTTGGAGGGGAACATGAACTTGATGCCAAACATTTGGGACAGATCAATAGATTTGTCCTCCTCTTTCCCCTCCCCCTCTCCCCCAAGTGGCTACACCAAGTGCTTCCCCAGGAGATCGAGTTTGTGATAGAATTCATATTTTAGAGCTATAGAGCTACTTTGTAGTTTGGTGTATTTAGCACTGGCTATTAGTCTAGAATCTGCCTGTTAGTGCACTTGATTGCTTCTGAATGCAGCTGGACCTACAGCAGGCAAGCTGTTTGTGCATCTGGTGTCAGGCCTATAGTCACAGCCACAATTGGCAGATCTGTTAAGAGGTAAGTTCAGCTGCCCGTAGCCCCTCGAATCTGTGAGGCCTGGCTACAACACAAAGAGATTTGTCTCTTAAACTCATTAATATTTTACAAAATTCATCCATTGATAAATGCAACACCAGGTTGTACAATTGAAGTTAGTCTTGGTTTTCTACTAGTTCTAGGTCTCTTGGGATTTAATTTGTAGTTAAAAAAAAGAGTAGAAGAAAGAGTAATGATAATCTGTCATACTTTAGGATAGCTACTTGCTCTCAGGTATGCTGAGAAAAGTTTCAGATGTTTGAATTGTAGTAGCTGTTTCCTTTTGTGCCATATAATGATGTGAACTCTTTGCCTGAAGATATTGTCCTAGGTATCCTTCTGACATGAGGCTGTATTCAAGGTTCTGATTCTTCTCTTCAAAGCACCTAGTAGCAATGTGTCCCAGGAGGCACTCCTTTGACATGGTATCCAACTGACATACAATTCTGCAATAGATTGTAACAAAATCATCAAAACTCTTAAAAGGACAGTTGATGTGCTCTAGTGCTGACATGGTTTTGGGCAGCTACAGATTTACTGCCTTCAGGAGCCTAATACAAAACTCACTTCTTGTTAAAGTTATTTTTTCACTGTCATTGTATAATAAAAAGAAGTTCTCAGTGTATGCTCCTGTCTTACCTCTAAGAAAAAAAAGAATAGCAATGTGTTCACAGTAATACTAATATGTGGAGAGTAAACCTGGAACCATACCTAAATAGACTGACTAAAATGTACAGAAATTATCCAGCATACAAAGCAAGACAAGACCTATCTCATATTTTCCAAAATAAGGTGAAGAAAAATAATTCTATATCTTGTGTAAGTGTTGCAAGACTGAGTACTCCAGCAGTTTGTTTTATATATATATAAAAAAGCAAATTCAAAATTTTATTAAGCTTTGAGGTTTACTGCTATTTGCTGCTTCCAAACTCTGTGCAGCCAAGTGCTGCATGTTCCAACTTGTGGTTCTGTTTTTCCAGTCTGGTTACTGTGTCCAGTTCTGGGCCCCTCAGTTTAGGAAGGATGTTGTCTTGCTGGAACGTGTCCAGAGAAGGGCAACGAAGTTGGTGAGGGGTTTGGAACACAAGCCCTATGAGGAGAGGCTGAGGGAGCTGGGGTTGCTTAGCCTGGAGAGGGGGAGACTCAGGGGTGACCTTACTGCTCTCTACAACTACCTGAAGAGAGGTTGTAGACAGGCAGAGGTTGACCTCTTCTCCCAGGCAGCCAGTACCAGAACAAGAGGACACAGTCTCAGGCTGCACCAGGGGAGGTTTAGACTGGCTGTTAGGAAGAAGTTCTATCCAGAGAGAGTGATTGCCCATTGGAATCGGCTACCTGTGGAGGTGGTAGAGTCACCTTCATTGGAGGTGTTCAGAAGGAGACTTGATGGGGTGCTTGGTGCCATGGTTTCGTTGTTTAGGTGGGTTGGAATGGTTGATGGGTTGGATGTGATGATCTTGAAGGTCTCTTTCAACCTGGTGTATTGTATTGTATTGTATTGTTGTATTGTTTTGGTGGCTTTTGGGTGCACAACTTGGTACCCTCTCCGTGCAAAATGAGATATGCGGAACACTGTACAGCTTTGCACTCCTCTTGCATAGCACTGGGATTGGGAGAGAGATCACAGAAATTGAGTACTGGTACTCAAATGTGAACTCCATCAAATTTAAACTTCAATATTCTCACAGCGAAAAAACTGAAAAATGGACCTTTCCCTGAAAATTAGAAGTATCTTTCCCACGTATTGGTCAGTGATGAAGTCAGATTGACAAGTAAATGGCTCCATGAAATTTTTTTTCATAGGTGTGTTGTGGTCTTTACAGAGGAGTTAAGTTGCATAATGTAGAGTCATATCATGTTAAAAGTATCTGTGGAGCAGATTCTATCTCTGAGATGATGATGGTCAAATAAGCATTTGGAGAATGTTGAGCTAGTACCTGAAAGCTTGGAAATCTTTGTTAGTTCTTTACATTTCTCATTCTCTCTCTCCCTGTTCCCCCCCATTATATATATCTGACACCAAATAACTATAACACTTTTGTGTTCCACAGCCTCCTAATTTTCATTTAATTGTGAACATACACGGCCCTACAATATGAGCATGAAATATTGGTGGGCAACAGAAAAGGACACTCATCTTAGCAGCAACACCAAAAAAAAGTAGCAATGTTATCAGCAAACCCCAAGACATCTCTGCTGGCTTTTATAAAAATTCTGTATTTTTAACACGTTGCTCAATATTTATCAGTTTCATCAGCCTTGAAATAGAAGCTACAGTTGCTTTGAAAAATGGACCCAGGTAATTTAGTTTCAATCTACTCTCTATAAGGAGCAATGTGTCTTCTGCTGAAATGCTATTTTGTAACTTCAAGGAGGATTTTTAGTAAATTATGACCTATACTCTCTCCCTCCATGAAAACGGTGGGGAGGGAGTGGTTTTCTGTCAGACTAATGCTTTCCAAAATGTCATGATACAATACAATACAATACAATACAATACAATACAATATACAATACAATACAATACACCAGGTTGGAAGAGACCTTCAAGATCATCGTGTCCAACCCATCAACCAATCCAACCCACCCAACAACTAGACCATACAGCCAAGCACCCCATCAAGTCTTCTCCTGAACACCTCCAGTGAAGGTGACTCCACCACCTCCACGGGTAGCCGATTCCAATGGGCAATTACACTCTCCGTGTAGAACTTCTTCCTAACATCCAGCCTAAACCTGCCCTGGCGCAGCCTGCTTTTCTTTAGAAGGGCGTGGAGTCAAAGTTGTAACTGCTTTGGGCTTGCAGCACTAAGGTTAGTATAGTCTAGACCTCATTTGACAGTTTTGATCCAAATTTTAATTTCTATCAGCTCACGTGTAAATCTATTGTCCTTTGCTCATAGCATGCCACTTATCATACATCTTTCCTGTGTTTGAGAGAGGATTTGTAGAGCGAATATGGCACATGGTTGCCACATATTCTTAGTACTGATGAGCACTGAAAGACAAGCTGGTGTGAGAACTGTTACAGGCTGTGACATATCTGGTGAAATGCTCATCAAGAATGAGTAGCCAAACAGTAGCCATTTGGGCATGCTTACCGAGGATTTCTCAGTTATTCAGCTTACCCTAAGTTCTCATCTATCAGTTCAGAACCTGTTACATTAAGAATGAATGAGTTTGCAGGGAGTGTGTGTTAAGGCATACAAGGCAGTCTGATGTTTTAGTATCTTAAAATTATAAATTTTCAGTTAAAAGTTGACCAGGCTCAATGGACAGGTTTTGTGCAAGAACCTTCCTCATATTTAGGAGATTATGGGTGGCATGGCTCCAAGTTCAGTTCCAAGCCCACCCAGACGTCTTCCTGTGCTCACTCTGCATTGGTAAATCTCAACATTTCCCCTTATCTTCTTTGCATATCTTGCTTCATGCTGGTTTCTTTAGAGCTAATTCAGAGTCTATCCATGAAGTAATCTATAGGTTTTGATTTTATTTTTTGTTGTACTCATGTGACTGTGGTGTTATGCACACTGCATGTTTATGCTATCATCAGTGAAGCCCCACACTTGCAATTAAGTGCATTAAAACCAGAACTTTGCTGTTAATTTTTCAGTTCTTTTGGGAAACAAGATTTTGCATTATTCAGAGGCATACCATCTTATGAATGTAATAAAAAATATTTACTCCTAATAAAGAGAAGACTATTCTTAAATAGGAACTTGGGCCTTGATCCAATTTTTGACAACTACCAGCAGTGCTTTTGCAGATTTGAATTTCGATAATATGGCATAAATTTTCAAGTCTGCATTCTTGTTGTGGTTGCAAGTTTAGAAGAATAAATGATATGGAAAACTTTTTAAAAAGAAAAAAAAAAGAAATAACTGCATTGCAGTTAAAGAATATGGCATTGCATAGATTCTGTCTGTACATAATAATGTCTGTAAATATGACCAATCCCATTTATCATGCAAATTAAACATGTCTGAATCTGCAGGGTTTTGTTTCTCTTTCTTTTTGACAGGAAACTGCAGACACTTGTTTTAATTTGTTCTGTCACACTATTCTTTTCCTTCTCTAAGTAGTTATGTACTGACAACACAAAGCTTACTGTTCCCATAAAGCACCTGGAGCCTAAATATTTAGAGTTTTTTGGCTCTGATCTGGGAGTCTACATACCCTTTCAATCCTTTTTTATATTATGAAATGTTGAAGTTTTGCGTGACATTTATCATCCTCCTGCTGAAGGAAGAAAATTCATTACTGGCAATAAATGGATACATTAATACTGCTATCACTGAAATAACATCTGCTTATGTGGGGGGATCTTTGGTCCAGTTTCATTTGGTGGTGGGTTTTGGTGGTTTTTTGGGGTTTTGTGTGTGTGTGGTTGTTATTTATTTTTTTCCCCTTGGTGCTATTTTCTATTTGGAAATCAATAACATCTTATAAATGAACATATCCTATGAACTCAAATATGTATTCCTTCCAACATTTAAATCCTGCTTTCAACATAAAGACAGATTGTTGGTGTAGTAAATTAAAGCTGCCTTACTGCAGCTATTTTATCCAATGTTCCATCACAGACCCATGTTAATATGTTATCCTCTTTAATATTATTACATGATGCAGGCTTTATTTAAATGGATTTGATGGGCCTCTTGGTTGGCTTGACAACCAGAGGGAAAAATTAATGTTCTGCATTTAATCTCAGCTCAAGTCGCTAAATTATTTTGGAGGTTGAAGCTGTCATGCATATCATGATAAATTATTTAATGTAATAACTATTAGCTTGATGTCTATTTATAGATTATATTTTTAATTGTTGTTTATTTCATTCATCTTTAGCTAATTTTGAAGGGAACATCTCTTAAGTTTTCCTCATCCGGTACACCACTACTGTATCTTTTACAGGTACAGCGCTGAAGGTTATTTAACCAGGAGTAGAAAAGGAGATGATGGAGTCAGCAATCTTTAAAGCTGTGGAAATAAAATAGTTTCCATGCTGATAAATTACATGATGTACACAGCCTGTTTAGCACATGCAGTCTTAACTACTTCAGTTCAAATATTTAACTTTAAAAGTTCATAGAGGAAAGAATTATGAAGATCCCAAGGAGGAACTGAACTGCCAAGCATATTTCTTGAAACCTGGATTTAAAGATTAAGGACAGCAACTTGTTACTTTAAGACCACCATGTGCTTTAAGAGAAAATGCAATGTAGGATAGAGTACACTATAAAATATTATTAGTAGTTTGTTTGAAGACTGCTACAGTAGGAATTATCACATCAAAGCTCTTCTTCTCAGATCTCTTTCCCAGGCTAAAGCACCCCAGGTCCCTCAGCCTTTCCTCGTAAGAGAGATCCTCCAGTCCCCTAATCATCCTTGTGGCCCTCAGTTGAACTCTTTACAGTAGTTTCCTTTCCTTCTTGAACCGAGGAGCCCAGGACTGGACACAATACTCTAGGTGTATCCTCACCAGGGCAGAGTGGGAGAAGAACCTCCCTCAACCTGCTGGCCACACTCTTCTTAATGGACCTCAAAATTCTGTTGTCTGTCTTGGCCACAAGGGCACATTACTGGCTCATGGTGAACTTGTCCCCTAGCATTCCCAGGTCCTTCTTCACAGAACTGCTTTCCAGCAGGTCAACCCCTAACCTGTACTGATGCATGGGTTATTCCTCCCCAGATGCAGGACTCTACACTTGCTCACATACTGTGGACATACTTCTTCTACTTGAGTATTTCCAGAAGCTCCTGCCTCACCCATGCAGGTCTCTTGCCTCCCCTGCTTGATTTCTTACTCATGGGGATGCACTGATCTTGAGCTTGGAGAAGGTGATGTTTGAATATTAACCAGTTCTCTTTGGCCACCCTAGTTTTTAGAGCTCAAACCCCTGGGATTCTTCAAAGTAGGTCTCTGAAGGGAGTATGATTTCATGAGTACATAGGAGTATGTCCTTAAATATCACAAGCTCAGTTGAATAAATTTAATATGATTAAATAGTCTCCTCTTTGGTTTGGTCAGCTAGCATCGCTTTAGATTTTCTAGCCTGCTCCTAAGTAGTGCTTTTCAATCATGTCACACCCATCCAGCTGAGTAAACATAACTGACAAACAGTTTTCCATTTTTTGCTCATTGAAGCTCAGCCATAGAGAAATCAGTTGGGAAAGGGCCTGAGGATGCCAAGTTCAACCTTATTTACTTTGAAGTCCATGGTAGCTTTGATGTTAACTTCCACAGGATCACAAACATAGTACACGAACATGATTTCTCAAGCTATTTCACTAATTAAAAATTGATTTTTGGCTTTATGTGGATTAAAGTTGCTGGATATGAAGTAGTAGGTAGTTTTATGTTTCCCCCTGTAAACCTGGTTGCCATACAGCTCTTACAAGAACTGTGCTAGAAATAAGAGTAAATTTCGTTCTGCTTTAAACCAACAAAAAACCCTGACAACAACTGTGTACAGCAGCTATGTACATAAGTGTCTGGTACCTGTACACTGACTTCACTGCTTAATAAAACTACCAGAATCAATGCTAGCTACTCTTTGTTTGTCTATCCAAACCATAAACTTTCAGGACCATTTCCCTACTGAACAATTATGGTTATTTCTTTAGCAGAGTCTCAGGAATGAATTATCTTCATGTTGGTGGGGTTTGTTTTGTTTGTTTAATTCATATATATGTGTGTATACATATATATATATATATATATATATAAGGGGAGGTCATTGTGCAGGGAGGTCATTGTGCCCCTGTACTCTGCTTTGGTTAGGCCGCACCTTGAGTACTGTGTCCAGTTCTGGGCCCCTCAATTTACGAAGGACATTGAGACACTTGAACGTGTCCAGAGAAGGGCAACAAGGCTGGGGAGAGGTCTTGAGCACAAGCCCTATGAGGAGAGGCTGAGGGAGCTGGGGTTGTTTAGCCTGGAGAAGAGGAGGCTCAGGGGCGACCTCATTGCTCTCTACAACTATCTGAAAGGTGGTTGTAGCCAGGAAGGGGTTGGCCTCTTCTCCCTAGGAACCAGCACCAGAACAAGGGGACACAGTCTCAAGCTGCGCCAGGGGAAGTTTAGGCTGGAGGTGAGGAGAAAGTTCTTCACCGAGAGAGTCATTCGTCATTGGAATGGGCTGCCTGGGGAGGTGGTTGAGTCGCTGTCCCTGGAGGCATTCAAGAGGGAACTGGATGTGGCACTTGGTGCCATGGTCTAGTTGTGAGGTTTGTGGTTACAGGTTGGACTCGATGATCTTCGAGGTCTCTTCCAACCTTGGTAATACTGTGATATAAAATTTTTTTGATACTTATTTGGCCAGACAAGGTCAGATTGGCAAGTATACAAGAATCCTGCAAGTCTGCAGTAGGAGTGAAGCATGTTGAATGTATAACTTGCATGAAGCAACTACAGACCCTAAAACTGCTTAAATGACATTAAATGAAGTTTTCCTACCGAGTTAAGTGGGAAATTCTCAGTTATGCACTCATGCTTAGAGCTTCATCCAATGTGTCCACCATTTAACATCCCACTCTTTTTCCTCATTGTAGCTTATGCAGCAGTGAGGAGAGTTTAAGTTAAACAGTAGTGTGAGCTTTCTGATTGTAAACTGTGAAGCAAAAGGATAGACTGTCTGGGGCACCTCTGGATTCTCAGGGAATGTAAATAATTACAGGGGTATCCTAGAAGGATTCAGGTAGTCTTGATCCTGGTTTAGGTCAGTGATGTGGACTAGATGCCCCTTTCAAAGCCCTGTGAATGCTGGTTTCTCATGATTCTGGCTTGTCCCTGTTGTACCATATAGGGAGCACATCAATATGAGCGAATGCAATGTAATATGAACTTAATAAAATATACTTAAACCATGCCTTATAACACATAGCAATCTGTTGCATAGTGATATTTGGAGTTCATCAGTGAGCCCTAAGTCCAGGATATGGACCCGTATTATTAAGTCATTGACTATAAGCAGCATTTGCTTTACTGCATGTTTACAGTGTAGCAGTGAAACATGTGGGTGTCCAGAAAAGTGTCAGAGTTATTTTGTTGTTGTAGGGATCCAGCACATGTTGTCACTTCTCTGGCTTTTGATGCTGTCTTTAATGATTTTGTACTTAGTAACTGAATTGTATAATTGCAGGAGGTATGATGGTGTCAGCAGCACAGGTCCCAGCAAAGTGGGGTGGGGGAGCCTGTACCAACAGAAAGCCTCTCATCATCTGGTTAAGACCTCCTCAGAGGCAAATCAGATATATTCTTTCCTTCCTATGAGAGCACAGGAACTGGGCCCAAAAGATGTACCACATTTTTTAGCTTTCCTGGCTGACCAACTTTTCTTTAAAGCAAGCTTATTTGAAAGTGTTATCTATGTGTGTATTGACTGGTGAGAAACACTCTGCATTGAAACACTCACAACTCTGGGGCTTAGAGAGATTAATTTCTCCTCTGATTTTCATTCTGAATGTTAGCTTCTCTGAAGGTAAAGGCTTGTCTTTGATATCCATTTTGGTGCTGTTTTCATCGAATCAATAAGGTTGGAAAAGACCTCAAAGATCATCAAGTCCAACCTGTCGCCACAGACCTCATGACTACTAAACCATGGCACCAAGTGCCACGTCCAATCCCCTCTTGAACATTTCCAGGGAAGGTGACTCCACCACCTCCCTGGGCAGCCCATTCCAATGGCTAACAACTCTCTCTGTGAAGAACTTTCTCCTCACCCCAAGCCTAAATTTCCCCTGGCGCATTATGAGACTGTCTCCTCTTGTTCTGGTGCTGGTTGCCTGGGAGAAGAGACCAACCCCCTCCTGGCTACAACCTCCCTTCAGGTAGTTTCTTTAATGATTATCAGAGTTGGAAGTGGAGGTGGAAAGAGATTGAAATAACAAACTGGGAGTATCTTGATAAAGAATCACTGCAGACAATTGGAAAAAGATCAAGGATAGAAGTAATTTCTTCAGCCATCAGAGTTACAGAAACTGATTAATAGTAATCTATCCAGTTATCAGACTGGTAAAGGGGTATGATGTTGTGCTTTGTGGAAATAATTTTCTGAGAAGGATTTTGAAGGTAAAGAAGTTGAATAACCTTTGGAAGTGCTTTGAAAGATTTGAGACTCACCCAAATATGCAGTTTTCAAGGCTGGTGGAATCTAATTGAAACCATGTTATAATGGAGCACCACGGTAAGAAAAGACTGCTGGAACATCCTGGTGGGATATGGAAAAAGTAATGGGAATTTGTCTACTGCAGAGTGAGATCATAGAGTGTATCTGGTTGGAAGAGATCATGAAGATCATCCAGTCCAACCCTTGACCCAGATCAAGCTGTAAACTTGGAAGAAAAATTGGATAACGATATCCAGAGACAGATATTGATAACCAGAGATAGAGCTTTAAATTTAATCAAAATAAGTTTGTAAGAAATAATACAGATGATTTCACAAATCATGAAAGAAAACTCTGTCTTAATCTATGTCCAGTTTTTTGACAGACGGTTGTTGAGAAGTGCAAGAAGCCTGCTGAAGCCTGAAAGTAAGAATGGAAAATATTGAAGGAGTGGCAAAATACACTTTATGCAGCAGATGGAAGTAATTGTGAGGATTTTTTTTTCCACAGACTTTCCTATCTAGTTACTAAATTATTGCCTTGGTGACAAATGAAAGTTATATCTGTATAAAATTTCCCAATCATGCAGAAACTATAACTGAAGTTACAATGAAGGAAATATGACCCAGTCACATAGAACATAGACTGGTGTTTGTGTCTTAGCTTGTGCAGTGGGGGAACATACCTATTGAATATATCTGTGTGCTAGATGAGATTGCATCAGGAAATGAAATTAGATATTGTAGGGCTGAAAATATGCCAACAAATAATTCAGGAATCATGCTATCATAGAATAATAGGAACTTGTGTAGATGAAGTGTAGAGAAAAAAAAACACTCTAAATAAAAGTATGAAATACTGCAGGACAGGCCAGATTGGTAAACAATGCCATTAAGCAAAATGTCAAACTAATATTTAGCATGATTCAGTGAGTGACAAAGAACGTTATTACACATTTGCATGCTTAAGAAGAGGTAAAGGTCTTGGTGTAAAATAAGTGTTGGTGCATTCTGTATCATAATTATTCAACGGTCCTTCATATGATTGTTATTTCTGCAGTCCAGAATAACATGCCAGAGTGCCAGTCCTAAATGTGTAATTTGATCCATAAATTCTGCACTGAATACTAAATGTAATAAGTGCCCATAACAGATCCATTTGATCCTCATGAGTTACCCTACCAAAATACAGGGCATCCAGGGACTGTTCTAATATGTGATGCTGTCAGTTTAGAAAACATGGTATCAGATTTTGGTTAATGGTGACTCTTGTCACAATGGAAGAAACCTCAACCAGATTACATGCTACAGTGAGGGTTGATGTGACCTACTTAGCTGACCCTGTGACCACGAGATAGATTAGGACTGTTCAGTGGAGGACAAGTGTTAGAAGATGAACATAAAGAGCAGAAATCTCAAGGACATGATTTGGATGTATTTGAGCCTCTGGATGCATGGTCTTCTTGTGTGGCTGTGGATGTCTCAGAATGCGCCACTCCAGGGAAAAAGAGTGCAACATGATGGTTCTCTCACTTTAGGACAGCAAATATAACAGACAGCAGAGAATACCCTGACCTGCTGGCTTGCATCAAATGATAACTTATTTTCATTAGCAGTGGTCCAGTCAGATCCTTTCATCACACTTCTAACTTAGTGACCTGTAAAATCAGAAAAGTCCAAGTCATTGTCATAAAAACATGTCTTATAAAGTGCACATTACAGTGGATAGTGTTCAGTTCATGTTCAAAATAAAAGGTGAATTTCATCTTGTAAGAAGTGTCTGAAAGGGTATGTTAAGAAAAGTGATATGCAAATATGATTGAAATTGGTAATTAATCATAATTGCTTGTCTTCTGGGAAAGTGAACAAGAGTAGCAACCAGAATGCCAAAGGCAGTTCCCCTCTGACCTCCCCCAAATGGATATAAAACATTAGTATTCTGAGATCCCAAGTGCTGGTATTTTTGGCTTTCGTGGAGATTAGTTGATTTAATTATATTTAATTTTTTGATTGGAATCAATTTAGTTGATTTAATTATATTTAATTACAGTACTCCGTTTCTTCAGAGTATTTTTGTTTTATTAGCAGTAGTTGAAAATATATGTCATGCACAAGATGGAATTCTGTCCAGAGACGAATGGCAGTATTGCCCTGGACTTTACACAGATTGATCTCTTGTCTACTAGAGCCTCCTGTAAGCAATAATTATATTGCATTATAACCGTAATCCATAAACTAAATTTTCAGTGAAAGGGTGAAATGCCTCTTAAGTCAGATCATTGCTCATTAATAAGTTAGCAGCATGGTGGGCTTTAAAATGATGTTAAGTTTACTCAGTTAAGCATTTGGAAGCCAGGAAATGGCAAATCTTGGTCTTGTGGTTGTGTAACATCGCAGTTCCTGATTAGATTAATGTGTGCTGTTTCTCATATCATGACATATGATGTTTAGCAGGCTTGTTTATTCATTAGATTGTGTTTTCAAGCCTTTGTTCTTTGTACAATTTGAAAAAGATTGTAAGATACAAAAAATCTGTGCAACATAAAATTCAAATAATGTAAGAAGACAATTTTTTTTAAACAGAGAAAAACATAGCTTATCTCGGGAAATATCTTTTGCAACCTCACTGCAACTGAATGTTTTTATTTCCCCAGAAGTTTATAATGATGCTACTACCTACCTGCTGTGCTGCTTAGTTTTTGACATCTTGTCTAAAACATGGCCCCGTGATTAAAGAAAATGATTGAGATTAAATTATGAAGACTAACACTTGATATATGTAAAATGGATTAGTTTAGATAGTTTCCTCTTTATGCCTTCAGTCTGCACTAGTTTTTTTTGTGATCTCCAGTGTCTTAAAAAGGGGAGAGGATAAAGATGGGAATAATTACTTTGCTAACAAAATGTAATTTTGTGGTACTGGACTTTGATCAAATGGTATGTAATACTCCTGAAGTGTGTGTCCCCTTCCCCATAACCCCCTTCAAAGTGGAGTTAGTTAGTAGAGATAGGCACTAATGGTCATATTACAGTAAAATGTATCAGATCTGTGGAAAGGAGGAAGGGCAAGAAGTGAAAAAGACATTCATTCTATTGCATCTATATTCTACAGTAATTTTTGACCCCACAGTGACAATGGCAAGGGGTAAATACACTCTGCATATCACAGATGAATGCTTTTTCCAGTTCTCTTACTGCATTGGTGAAGGGTTCTTTGATGCTAGCAATTATAGTCCATTTGGCTTTTTTTGAGGATCAGAACTCACCTGTTAAAAAAAATTCAAAAGGATGTCTGATTTGAAGCCACAGACACCTTATTTGGAAGAAGATTCTCACTGCTGCTTTAGGTATGCTCATGCTTGTGATTAAAAGCTTTTTACATATTCATCCATCTCCTTTAGCTGTTCTGCTGCCTCTGTTTGAGAATAACAGTGCTATCAAAGTGACAAAAGGCTAGGTTGTACTCCTAAGGGAAGTAATTATAGCAGCATGGAGCAGAAGGTAAAATTATAATTTGTTTGCTATTTTATAATCCACTACCAAATATTTATCATAGTATTAGTAAAAAAGCCATAAACTTTATGTAGATTTTAGAATATAACAATAAATGAACTTGTACTGCAATGAAAAGCTAGGTTTTCATGAGATTCAAAAGAAAACTGTTCTAACAGTGGTTTAGTTACAGTACAAAATATTCAGGATGCAAAATTCTGCTGTCTCGTTTCATATTTTAAAAAAGGGTAGTCTGATTCATGAGTATAGTTAGAAGCTTGGATAGACTGTTCTTAGACCAAGCTCTGTCAGGACTTACCAGAAGGGAGATAGCACACGTGTTAAAGCAGGCAATGTTTTCCATATTTTGGAACAAGGTATCTGAATGATGGCCTCAAAGTCTGTATACTTACAGAAGGTATCCTTGTAATGGAATACTCCAAGGTTTTTCTGCCCATGTAGTAGGGCAGCACCCATCCTGCTGGGGAGCAGTGTAGATGTGTTTAGCTCTCCGATGGCCACCCTCTCTCCTGTAACAGCACTTCAGTGGGGGGAAGAGTTTGGATCCCTGAATTCAGTAAGAGGGAGGTTAATGTGAAAGATGGCTGAATTTCCTCTGAATATTTGTTCTGGAGAATGCAGGCCGAAAACAAGAAACATTTCCTTTCTGTGGGAAAACATCAGTATTTTTCTGCTATGTAGTTATGTGTGGCTGCTGTAGAGCTTGAGTTCATGTCACTTGGTGAAGGTTGTACAGCATTTGTTTTCCTGTTCTATATTCCTTTGATATCTTGTCTGCTGCCTGGTACAATTTTGAGGTGTAACATAACAGACCTTCAATGTGATTTCAGTATGGAGACCATTAAAAGTTTCTTCTCTCTGATTCTTCTACACTATTCTTCTGTGCTTTTAAACTTGTTTCTGATATTACCTTGTAGAGGAATTCTGTTGAAAGAATCTGCTTGCAATAAAATTTGGAACTAAAAATATTTAGCATCTCATATCAGTAACACACTCTGAAGTGCATTTACTCTGTGTGTGTGTGTATCCAGTCAGAAAAACCTTGATTTTCAGTTCACTGGGTTAAAGCACTTTTCTATAAATTTTGAACTAAAATATTTCTGAGCCATGAAGCATTTTTGAAGTGTGTAGTACTGGAAGATGTATTTTTTTAGTAATGTCATCAATACAACTAATACATTTCAAGCAGGATAAAGTGACATGAAGCAGTAGTACATTCCAGGTCATACTTCCAGATGGGGGCAGCATTGCTTTAAAAAGAAAAATAAGGACCGGGTAGTCTTGGACGGGTTATTCACTCTGAGTAGATAGGCTCCCAAATCAGACTAAGAAATCTGTGGGTTAATAAAGCATTAGTTAGATCACCATGTCTCATATTCACTGCTGTTGATTCATTTGTTTGTCTTTACACAGTAAATTGATTTTAACCAAAGATTCATCAAAAGAGAAACTTTCATAAGAAAAATAATAAAAAAAATCAGAAACCCAGAAACCAAACTATACTTCTTTCTTTTTTAGCACTAATGGATAATTTCTCCTTAAAATTATGCTGCTGTTGTTAATCCTGTTGGGAAATTAATTCTTAGCATTGCAACTTGAAATATTCTTCAGATTTTGCCAGTGTTTCTTGTTGCTAGCAGGCAATATTTTTGGTCAGCAGATCAAGGGAAGTTATCCTCCCACTCTACTCTGTCCTAATGAAGCCACAACTAGAGTACTGTGAGAAGTTCTGGGCTCCCCAGCTCAAGAGACACTAGAAACTACTTGAGAGAGTCTAGTGGAGGGCTATGAATGTGGTTAGGGAACTAGAGCACCTTTCTTAGGAGGAAAGGCTGAGAGACTTGGGACTCTTAGTCTGAAGAGCAGACTGAGAGGAGGGAATCTTATTAATGATTGAAAACATCTAATGGGTGGGGTTCAAGAAGATCAGACAAACTTTTTTTCAGTGGTGTCCTGTGGCAGGGCAAGGGGTGGTGGGGACAATCTGGAACACAGGAAGTTCCATCTGAAGATGAGGAAAACACTTGTTTTTTTGAAGGTGCTGGAGCACTGGAACAGGCTGCTCAGGGGCATCGTGGAATCTCCTTCTCTGGAGACTTTCAAAACCCCCTGAATGTGATCCTATGCAAGTGGTCTAGGCATACCTGTGTTAGGGGAGGGGGTTGGACTAGATCTCCAGGGGTCACTTCCAACTCCTACAATTCTGTGACTCTGTGAATTGATTATGTAGAGAACTACATGAAAAAAGGCTGGTGTTGCAGAGATTGAAGGTAACTGAATTTACTGCTAAGAGCCTGCAAAATCATCAGCTTCTTGTCTTTGTTTCTGGTGGTGGATTTTTGGGTTTGCCATAGCAAGAGAGGAATTCCTCCTCATTCTGTCAGACAGGTGTTTATGCACACTCACTTAGCTCCCCTGTCTCAGAGGACCACTGCAGCAGATGGAAAATCATCTTTACTAATCCTGGAAAAAGGGGAAAACATTGAGCCAATGGCAGTTTGCTCAATAAAGGAAAAAAGAAAAAACAGCAACTAACCAAGCCCCAAACAAAACAAAAAATGGCAATTAAATTATATTTAGGATGTGTTATAGGTACAGCTTAGACCAGTTTCAAATTCTGGCACTTACTTGCCTTGGAACCAGATTATAATAGTTTTTCTTCAATTCATAAAGTTAGGTGCATTGTCAGTATTTCCATAGTGTAAAGATAAAAACTGCACCAAAAAAATGTAATGAATTTATCTTCTGGGCAAATTTTTTGTGGCAAAGGGCAGAGGGGGAGGAGACAACCCATTGCTGCTCCTGCAGAACTCTTAGATTAACTAATCTTGAAGCCTGCTGCCAATTGTGTGTGTGTTTGTTAACTAGAGCAGTCCATTCCTTATTGTCTGAAAACAGAGGTGTAGCAATCAGATGATTTGCATCTTTGCTTTTGTTACCAAGATTGATGATCAAAGCCTTGTAAGAATAAATTGGTGGCACTTGCTACAGAGCATTTCTTCTTTCAAGCAGGTTAAGTGTCAGGTATAAAAATAATTTTCTGGGACAAATGGAAGCTGGAGAGATAAACCTTGCAAACTGCACTTGTGTGCATAAAGTTTTTGTGGAAGTGTACACAACCCAAGGTATATTGGCATAGATACATTAAAAAATAACAGCTTTCTCATTTGGATATACAAAAGGCTATGGAATTGTGCTATAATGTGGATGGAGTTGTGATGAGAACCAGTGAGTAAATGACACATTTTTCCTCAGAGATGCCTACATTCATAATTTGTGTTACCATTGATAGGAGTAAAGTGGGTAGTGCCTTTGCAAAGGAAGAATTGGCTAAGAGGGAGTCGAAATAACAAAGGAAGAGCCAAACAGTTCACCTTATCTACGTGTATGTAAACCACAAATATCCTCTGCTAAGGGCCTTATCTGGGGTCTTGCTGTAAAGCAGTGTGGGGCTTTCTGAAGACAACAGACACTGAACATAGCCTGAACTTCTGGGACAGAGCACAGGCTTAATAGACTACTGAATATTAACTTCTCCACACAGAGAAATGAAGAACCTAGTTTAAATGAACATACATTGTATGATGCAGGGGGGTTACATGTGAAGGGGTATGTGTAGTAGGCATATCAGGGAGACTAAATCTGGAGTAACTTAGCCAGTGGTGGAATGGGAGAAGGAAATTTGTGTCTGGGAATTTAGGATAAAAGAGAAGCTGCACCTTCCAGCAATTTGAGAGACCCCACAGGAAATTGTCCTGAGGACTCTCCCTTTATGTGAATAAAGTTTTACAAGTTTCCTCTGTCTTTTTTGTGAAGAGGAACTTCTAGATTGGATTAATTTTTCCTTACACTTTGTTTGTATGCAAAGAATCCCACCAAAGTGCTTACCATAATGACTTTCAGATTTGGTATGAGAAGAAAGAATGTCAACAGATGAAGCACCCTTCTTTCCCCACCTCCCCCAAATATTAGTATTAATAAATTATTAAGATGTATCCTCATGTTGAACACTAGCTGAGAAAATTCATACGCTACATGTTATTTGTCCCACATATTCATTGGCTGAATATCATGCAGGTTCAGAAATGCCACTGTGTGCTCTGGGCCAGGTCATGTAATGAAAACCTGTGTCTGGCATGAGGAAGGGGACTGAGGTGTAGGTAAAACTGAGTAAGGCTGAAATCTTTCTGGATAGCTGAACAAATTAACTGTTGGATACACAGGATTGCCTGCAGCAGGTGTAAAATTACATTATGTTCAACCTTTGTGTGAAAATTGCAAGAGTAGTTTTGAGTTGCAATTAGGAGGAGAATAAATCAAAATGCTTCCTAGAGAGGGTAAAGCTAGAGGCAAGTTATGTAAGGAGCTTGTTAATTTTGCTTATTTCATATCTGTGTCTGCATTGCAATAAGAGCTGTTATTACAGCTTGCAAAGGCATATCCAAGTGGTCTTTACCCAACTCAGCTGGACATTGATGCCTTAAGGCCACAGATATATGGACTTCAGAGTGGGAGTGAACATCTAAAGAGATTAGGGTCTTCTTGCTGAAAATAAGTCTAAAGCTCTGAGAATGAGGTATTAAAACTGCAAACTAAGAATTTTTAAATAATACAAGCAGCATTAAACTTGAGAACCATCTCCCTAGATGATTGTACTGCTCATGTGGTCGCTGTTAGAAAGGTTCTCAAATTCTCCGTCTGAAGTGCTAGCATTTCTTCTTTTAACTGATTGTGGTAAATAGGCTGAGGTTGTAGGACCAATTTATAAACCTAGTACTTTACTGTTATTTTGGGGTTTTTTTTAAGGACAAACCCTCCCCCACAAACAACCCCAGTTATATTTTGCATTGGCTTCAGCAATATGCTTATGAACAACCAAAAAAAATGCTGCAGGCATTTCAGAAGTTTGCATGGCTATGCAGATCTGTAAAGAGGGGGACCTATTGGAGCAGTAAATATTAGAGTATCCAAGAACAAAATTTTCTTGCTCTCTTCCCTTTTCATGGTAGATTCTTTTGATTAGAAGTATTTTATACTTAAGAAAGGTTCTCCTTTCGTTACTCATAATACCAAAGCATAACAAATTGTTCAATTAAGCCTAAGACAGGTTATATGGAAATAGGTATGCAAGGAAGTTATGACTATCTGGATATCTTTAATTCTTCATATGTTTTGTGGTAGTAACTTTTACAACTCCTGCCCAGAGAATAGCAGAAGAGGGTTAGCTTCTGTCATAACACCTTTTGTACTAAAAAAAAACCCCACCAAAACACAGGGTCAGAAGTATGAAGGATTGTGGACAATAGGTTACATTTAGTCTTTTTATTTCATCTTTAACTAAGAACCAGTGAGTCTTTACTGGTTTTTTGTTTGTTTGGGTTCTTTTGTTTTTATTTTGTAAGCCACCAACTGATTTTCTATGAGGGCAGCTTTTTGATGAGCCTGATAATATGGGCCATGCTCTACTTTATGCCTCTGACATTGGGTCTTTACTGTACTGGTTGTCTTCCTTGTGATGAAAGCGACTATTTATTTCCCATACATTTCAGATGTCATTTTTTTTTAATTTTACATTGTTTTTAGTCCCTTATTTGTCACTTTTCCTGTGCAGGCATGAGGCCACTGACTCTTGCAAGTTAAGGGTGGTGTCAGTGCAGATCAGAGTTGTTCTGGTGAAGGTGTGTGTGATTGAGCAGAGAATACATGGTGTGTGTAAGGATGAGAGAGTAAGATTTTTTTATGTGTTACTTTTCAGAATCTGTCTGCTTGCATCTCCTATTCTTCAGTTGTCCTTTCTAACCCTCTGCTTGAGTCTTCTTTCACGTTTGTAATTGTTAATGAGAAGTCACAAACTGCTTTGCTTACTGGGTGAATGATTTAGAAGAAAAACCCCCATATTTCCATGTTTATGCTGTTTAAAATTACTGAGACCTAACTTGGCCATGTAAGAGTAAGGGACAATCAGAGCAACTTGAAAAGTGCAAAACCAAAACCACATTGTTTTTAAGAATTGGTGAAGTCTTGTGCATTAAGGACACACACAAACTCTTAAACATTGTTTTTTTTTCCCTATGCCAAGTATCCATACAGGGCACTTGAAAGGCAAAGGCAGCCTGGGTTCCAAACTCAGTGTCCCCTTCCATTCTGAATCATGCTCAGAACAAACATGATTTTGTGTCTATAACTATGGGAATGATACAGCTCTTTGGAGATCCAGGTGGAAGATTGAAGCTGTGGGCTGCAGTGAGCATATGTAACGCACCATGTCTGGTCTGCTGTTGCAACAGACCCCGAACAAATTAAAAATCCAAGGTGCATTCCACAGTAGTATTCCCCATAAACTGAAGTGGCTGCTTGTGACTAGATCCAAAGCCCTATTACAACCTGTTGATTGGAAAAAAAACCCAACCAAACAAAAAAGGAGCAAAAAGCTTTGTAGAATCCACTAAGAAATGTCTGCTCTTGTGAAAAATGAAGTCCTGTATAGTTTTCTCTGTTACACAGTACCTGAAGTTTTGTATGTCATTGATCATATGTAATTGATATAATATTGTGCTGCTACTTTGTGCAGCTAGGGGCAGCTAGTGTTCCTTCAATAGGCTTTGTGTGAGTGTAGTAGATGTTTGTAAGAGAATCTGCTAGATGAGGCATTGTTAGGAGATTAGGAGCTCGAAATAATTGATGGAAGAAGCTTGTAGGAAAACAATAGCCAGTTGTTAGATAAAAGAATTATGGTAACAACGTTATCATAAACTTGATGTCTGTCTAATTATTCATAATGTTGCATTCAAAGAGGTAAACCGAAGGGAGGTAAAACCAGACTGTTGTGGTAAATGTGGAGAGTTAATGCAGGAGTTATCCAGCTTCCACCTTAGCTGTAGACGTTCTGTGTGTCTTGCTAGAGTCCAGCTGTAGATATAAGGTTGTTTGGGTTTTTTCTACCTGAAATTGAATTTACAAGGCCTTCATGGATGTTCATAAAAAAATAAAATCAGATCTTAGAGTGGGAGAGTCAGAGCTGTGCCTTTATGCCACCACAAAATAATTGGATTGATAATGTAACCAATAAAAGACTGGATAGGAATTTGGGTTCTGGAGAAATAATAAGAAAACCCAGTCTTTCTCTTCAACAGTCATGTCTGAAAGCAGCCTCTCATGCCAGAGTTTCCCAAGGTGTTGAGAAACTGATGAATTTTATATTGTATGTGCTACAATATCCACAGCCTTGGGGCTGAGATGAAGAATGAGTGTCAGCTATGATTATGGTTTTCTTGCTTTTGACAGTTTGTCCCAGATTTAACTGCTCCTGAAGTGTACTCTTGCATTTGCTTTTAAGGTTAATATATGCAAAGTGCATGTAGGGTGTGTTCAACTTTTATTAATGTTATTTCTATTTTCCATACTATTGCAATCATAGCCCAACCCATTTTTTGTTAGAAAACAAATAAATGATACTGCCCCATTTAGAACTGACTAAGATGCCATCGCAGCGAAGTGTCCAATGTAACTGACTTGTGCAAAAACTCAGTCCTAGAATTCAGTTGTGGTTCTAAATGGATCAAACTTTTTAACCTATTATATTTCCTATTTATTTATCTTTGTTAAGAGGCAGTTACTAAAGATGATGTTAAAATGCTAATGTGAATCTGATGTAAGCTTTTTAAAACACTTTCTCACCACTCTGCTCGTGTGTTTCACAGTCAATGTTACTGCAGCTGCCTCTTCTCATTGAGAGCATATGTGAAAAACCCCCAAGTTCTGAGGGAATTCACCCTCGCGACACAGTCCACTAAACGAAAGCCCATAGAAATTAGAGTGAAAATGCAAAAAACCCCAGTGTGGGTGAAGAGTGGATATTTGCAGCCTACATAAGGAAGCAAAGTAACTTGCTCACTTGGTTATTGTCTGAGTCACAAAATGACAGAATTCAGCTTAATGTCCCATGTTCAGAAATATGAGCTCTTTACTGAATGTGCGCAGTTGCCAACGCTAAACTTGTTATACAGGCAGACAGTTGCCCACGTGTATCCATTGAGATACTTACCCTAATACCTAAAAGGCATTCATCATCACAGCAGAGCTCTACAGTGTGATTTCAGGGAAATGAAATAGAAAAATCACTTGATCAGAACATGTTAAATTTCTGGGGGTTTTTTTGTTGGTTGGTTTTTGTTTTGTTTTGTTTTGTTTTGTTTTGCCTTGAAGCAGCAAATTATGACAATAGCACTTTTGCCGCTGTCTTGCTTACCTTAATTCTAGAAGGAAGAGGCATTTGCATATACAGTTGTATCCCAGATGTTTCAAGCTCTTTTCTTACTTGTGTACATGGAAAATTGCATTGTAATGAACATGTGTATTGCAGTAAAGACTGTCTATAGTGATGAGATTGAGAACAAGTGTGCTAAACTGAATGAACTTCTCTTGCAGTTTTTCAAATAATAATTTTGTGTAGTCTTTATTTTTTTAAACCTTATGGGATCTATTATAAAACTGTTAAAACTAGTATAGTGTATGACTCCAGAAATCAGGGGAGTAACTAGCTGTAACACCATAAAATGACTACAGTTAATTCTACACGCTTGTTACATTCCTTTCAAACTTTGTGCTTGCTGTTTGGGGATAAGAGCAGCACAAATTTGAGTTACCAGTATCCTTACTGAAGCTAAAATGTGGTAAACAAGCATCATGCTTCTGTGAATATTTGGGTTAAACTATGCACTTGCAGCAGAACTGCCAGCAGAACTGACTGGGCATGTTGTAGGCAAGTTACTGCCCCTACACTACAGCTTTACCTTGACATTCAAATTAAACTGGTTATTTTAATGCCCTGGTGATAGTTTTTACAAAGTGGTTTGGGGACAGGGGATATCAGGGAGTTTTCTGTTCTAAACCCAACAGTTTCTGTTCTTTTTACCTCCTGTTCTTCTACCTTGCTGGTTTTGTTTTAAGTCAGGTTTATGAAACATTCATTCTGCATGGAAAATAGGGGTAGAAATGGCTTTTGGTAGAGAAGTGAAGTTGTTTAGAAGCCTCTTCCTGATATGCACTTTCTTTTCCATTTTTGGTTTTGTCTGTACTTGTGATTTTGTAAGGTTCTGAATACAGGAAACAATTAGATGGGATTTTTTTTTTAAATCTCTCTCTTTTATGTTGTAGCCATGTGAGCTCATCTGGAGCCCGAGCCTGGCTGTGACTAGCAGCATCCCTTAAACAAGGTGCAGTGAATGCAAAGGAACTGATGACCTTCACATTATTGTCCGACAATTAAAGCTGTGATCTAATTAGCCTTCATTGCCACCACATGTTTCTTCTGAGAAAACCATTTCTTAGTGGAGTTCCCTTGCTTTATCAAAATTGCGAGGAATTGAATAATTCTGGGCTAGAACTCGAATGCTTATAAAACTCCTTCACTTTAGTACCTCTATATGACATCATCCTCATTACCTGTAAGTGTCATTCTAAATTTACACTGTAATTACATATTCACTGTGGAAATACAAAGTCATTTCAGTTCTCTAAAATTTGCTTTGCTTAGGGAGAGAGATTTTTTCAATGCCTAAAATGAGATGGAAGAAAGGAGAATTTAGGAAATACATTACTCAAGAAATTTACTTAGAACAACAAGGCTGGTGAGAGGCCTTGAGCACAAGCCCTATGAGGAGAGGCTGAGGGAGCTGGGGTTGTTTAGCCTGGAGAAGAGGAGGCTCAGGGGTGACCTCATTGCTCTCTGCAACTACCTGAAAGGTGGTTGTAGCCAGGAAGGGGTTGGCCTCTTCTCCCTAGCAACCTGCACCAGAACAAGGGGACACAGTCTCAAGCTGCACCAGGGGAAGTTTAGGCTGGAGGTGAGGAGAAAGTTCTTCACTGAGAGAGTGATTTGCCATTGGAATGGGCTGCCCGGGGAGGTGGTTGAGTCGCTGTCCCTGGAGGTGTTCAAGAGGGGACTGGATGTGGCACTTGGTGCCATGGTCTAGTTGTGAGGTCTGTGGTGACAGGTTGGACTCGATGATCTTCGAGGTCTCTTCCAACCTTGGTAATACTGTGATACTGTGAACTTACTAATGTGGTTTGAGGAAATCTTTTCATGGCTTGCCTCTTCTACCTCAAGGGCAGAGGTTGAGTATTGTGTTCAGTTTTGGGTGCTGCAGTGTATGAGAGACATTGATATACTGGAATGGGTCTGGAGAAGGGCGTGGAAGCTGGTGAGGGGTCTGGCAAACATATATTGTGAGAAGCAGCTGAGGGAACTGGGATTGTTTAGTCTGGAGAAGAGGAAGATGAGGGGAGACCTTACTGCTCTCTACAACTACCTGAAAGGAGGTTGTAGTGAGGTGAGTGTTGGTCTCTTCTCTCAAATAATTAGTAATGGGACAAGAAGAAGCTGTGCCAGGGAAGTTTAGATTGGATGTTAAGAAAAAGTTATTTACTGAAAGATTGGTCAGGTAAGTGGAGAAATGGTGGAGTCACTGTCCCTGGAGGTGTTAAAAAAAACATGCAGATGTGGCACTTCAAGACATGGTTTAGTGGCCATGGTAGTGTTGGTTTGATGGTTGGAATTGATGATCTTAGAGGTCTTTTCCAACCATGATGATTCTAAGCCTCTACGATTCTATTACAGCTGACAGGATTCAAAAGGTTGTGGTGCTTCTCTTAATGAGTTCTTTCTTGATTATTTTCAATGTTTTCTCATTAATTTCTGGAGGCAAAGAAGGGATTCATCTTTAATGACCTTTATTCAGACTGCACTGCTCTGTTTTGTAATTTAGGATGGTTTGCCAAAGTCCTCCTTAGCTAAATTCTGAAGTGCAAGCTTCATGTCTAGTGTCAATAGCCAGGAAAATGACTCAAAGTAACTCAACACTGCTCATACTCATACTTGGCAGAATTCAACACTAGAGATTCTACAGCAGGAGGAAGAGAGTTTCAGGGTATCTAGTGTATGTGAGGTAGTGAAAGAAGAACTGGAAGAGAGAGCAAATTATACTAAAATTGTGTATTTTAAAGTGATAGCAATAGAATTTCTTTATTGTGGGAAAACAGAGCATGAGAAGCGTGATGTCTTCCCATGACTAGGCTGTTTCTAAACATATTCTTTTCTGTATACCAATGTATACTCAACCAGGCAAAGGCTGAGCTGACTTTGTTATGCTATTGTACTATTTGTGTTGATGCCTGTCTTGTTGACTAATGTAAACACACCAATATAACAGGCCTGGCATTAACATTTTGGCTAACACGCTCAGCAGAGCTAGATCTTACTTTGGACTAAACCCCATTGACTAAGCTTTTGATGGTGAAGGTACAAAAGCAGAGAAAAAGAAAAATGCAGGAAAACATACCTTATAAGAACTGTGCAATGCCAACCACTTAAATACATTTCCAGATATTTCAGTAAC
The DNA here is from genome assembly GCA_033816785.1 of Picus viridis. Taxonomy (NCBI): domain Eukaryota; kingdom Metazoa; phylum Chordata; class Aves; order Piciformes; family Picidae; genus Picus; species Picus viridis. The sequence goes on along the minus strand of CM066582.1, from coordinate 17,507,820 downwards.
TACATTCTAAATTGCAGGTTGTACTGTATGTATTCTACTAAAGAAAAAGAATAAACTTCCCTGTGAGATAAACAGATAAATGGGATGGTGGAGGGAAAGGAAAGAAATATTTTAAGACTGAGCATCTAAACCCAGATGCTTAATTTACCAAGTATGAAAGTGTAGTGTAGGTGATTTGATTACTATAGTTACTAAATATTAATCTGAGTGTACTCAGCAAGCCCATTTGGGTGCCTAGCTTTAGAAATATAGCTGCCTAGATTTAGAAATGTAGACATCTTTTCCTTGATTTGGCTGGAGGAATAATCACGTGTTTGCCAAGAATGTTTCAGCTAAAAGACGTTTATTCATTTCATGCCAAACCTGCCTCTGGTAGGCTAATAAAACTTTGGATCTAATAGTGGTAAACCATAATGATAGTGGTAATACATAATGAGGTGGTGGAGTGTTAGTGGATCTGAGGAGTCCAAGGGGGCGTTTTCAAAACAGTGCTGCACTGGTATAGTAGAAGAGAGGTAGGTGAGAAAGATGCTGGAGAAGTTCCTTATTATCATCTTCTATGTTAATATAAGAGCAGAAACACCACCCAGTCACAAGAAGGAAAGATCTAGACTATTTCAAACAGCCAGTTGCTGAAATCCTTGACCCAGCTGTCATCAATCTCTTGTGCTTGTAGGGGAAAGGTTATCCTCACAATAATTCTTTAGTAGAAGTTATTTGCTGGGGAGGAGAGAGGTCAGACAATAACCTCATTCTTATATATGGACTTTATAAAGTATTTATTATAATTGCCATAACAACTTAGAAGTTCATGACCATTTTGGGCAAAATGAACAACTTGTGATCCTGTGGGACCCAAAAGTATTAGCATAGAGGACTGGAATAGGGATTCCTTTTCCTACCAAGGTAAGGAAAGCAGGATTTAAGCATAACTCTTAGTGGAAAGAGAAAAAAGAAAAAGAATTAGGTCTTCTTTAAAAACAGTATATCCACCATCTGAAGTAAGCTGTCTCAGTATTCATTTTCACTGTTTGGAAAGTTTTGACTTTTTGCAGTCTAACTCAATTTAATTACAACTTACAATGATTGGGTTTTGTACCTTTATCAGTAAATATATCATCTAGCCCCAGTAATAACAGATCTTTTTCTCCACAAAATTCTACATGAAGCAGGAACTGTCTCACAGCCTTCTCTTGGACAGCAGAAAATAGACCAGAGTTAAAAAACTTTCTTGGGGAGCTTTCTGCCAAATGTTAAATACTATGATTTGTAAGCCCATATTTCTGTTATCATGGACAAACTTTTTTTTTTTGCCTAACATCTTTATATCTTTGCAAATGCTAATATGAAACTAGTCCTCTTTCGTGCGTTTTGTGTGACTTCTACAAAAGATTTCCCTCTTAGTTGAGCATGACATGATTTGGGGTATTTTACATTTGTAAAAAATATTAATGAGAACGATCTGCCATGCTTTTTAAACACTTAATCTCAAAAAAAGAAATCTTGAAAGCAATTTAGGACTTGAACTCAGTGTCCTTGTTAATTAATTTTCATCATCTTGTCAGCATCGTAATTGTGCTCTATATATACAGATGTAAGAAAAAGAGGTTTAGGAAAATTTGAGAGGTTTGGTTAAGAGAGGCACTGAAAAACATTTCAGCTATTTAATGAAACCACACAGAAGAGATACTAACAATCTAGCAATTTACTCTGTGCTGTGAGCCCCTACTTGAGAGTAACTGGGAACAGGAGAACCTGCATTACTGTGATTGCAACTTGCAGTCTTTATTTTGAAACTACAGTTAGTGTTCTAAAAGCATGATATTAAAATACTGTTCTTCCACTTCTATGAACAGTCTGAAATTTGTACTTTAAACTGTAGCAACTGAGACAAACTCAACATTAGAAGCATGCAGTCAGCCTGAAATTTACTCAACTTAAAAACAAGGTCAAGCCATGTCAGAGATGGCATCTGCTCCTTTTTTGACTGGTGTCCTACAGCACAGTTTTTCTTTCCTCCTTTCTTGTGAGATTTCTGGGTTTACAGTTTTGACCTTGACTACTGAATATTTGTCTGATTTTTTTCTCTTGGGCTTATAACATTGTGCTTTCTTAATTAATCTCTAGGTCCTGTTTCCTCTGCTGAGGCTTCCCTGTGGTTCATTCATGGCAAATGGCTTGCAAAGTTATCAAAATTCTTTTATTGCATGTCTTTCATAGCAGCAATTATGCCTGTTTCCTGTGTGACTATGTAATTTTATAAAAATATATTAATTCTGAACTCTTGCTCCTTGCACAGCAAGCTGACAGTTTGCAAGTGACATAGCTGCTGAATAGCTTTGCAAATAGAGAAAGAATTTCAAGTAACTGAATAACTGCTTCAGAGTACCTTTCGTGTCAATAGGAGTCTTTTCATAAAGTACCATAATCTTTGGATCCAGCCTATATAGCCCATTAAATGCACTTAAAATATTGTAAGGGCATAATTAAGTCTTGACATAGTCCTGTATTCCTTAACAATATCACCCTTTAAAGTCGTAACATCCTATTATCTGAAGTAGGTTCAAGTAGTAGATGATCTCGACGTGCTATTCAAAATGGGTTTTGTCCTATGGGAACAGTGGGCCAATCATGTCAAAACCTTTTATCATTAGCAGTTCCGAGTGCTTTCTGAAACTCTCAAATTCAGTGATCTGAAAGATGAATCTGTCATCTCAAAAGACTCTCGCTTTTAATCGACCTTTTCTTTCTTTTCCAACCAAGAATTCCTGGGATTAGAGGAAGAGGAGTGAGTATTCAGAAGGAAATTACTGCAGTTTTTTCTCTTTTTGCTTTGATTGATGTAAAATGTGATACAGTTAATGTCACTTATTATGCTGTGGCTGTACTGCAGTTCTAGAGGTGATAAAACCAGAGGGATGCTGGTGTGAAACTAGCTAGGAGAAAGTCTGACTATGCTGAATGGGAAAGGACAGGATAGTGTAAGATGATGTGGTAGCTAAATTTGGTGATTGCATAATTTTGGTTGAAAATTGTGAGCTTTTCTTCTGTGGGCTTTGTGCAGCAATAGGAAAAGGAAACCTCTTTAGGCTTAGAAAATATAAATATTTATGCAAAGACTGAAAGTTCTTGGAGCCTAACATGGTTAGATTACCTTTTAGACTTAAGTCTAGTGTTTTCGTTTTATACAGCTGCACAGGCTCTTTTAAAGTATACCAAGCAACTGTTTGGAGGTTGTCCTTTATTTATGGGGCCTTATCTGTAGGCCTACAAAATATTTTCTTAGGGACACAAGGGGATTGTTTTTCTTAGTGAGATAATCTAAGTAATTTCTGCTAGACTCCATGGAATTCCTGTGAATCTTTCAAGAACACAGAGGAAAACAAACCCCAAGTTAGTCATAGTGAGTTAAAGTCAAAACAAAATTGCAAAGCTGGTGTTGCTGGCCATGTTTTTAAAGGCACCACCAGTGCAAGTGGCTGTTTAGAGGACTGTAAAAAGGATGTTATAAAATGATTAGAGTAAACAAACTAAACAGGTAAAAGATGTCAAGTTCTTGACTGAAAGAGAGAGTATGGTGATCGAAGCAAACAGAAATAGCAATTCTTTACAGAAATGAAAGAAAAGCCAAAAAACCCAACAAAACCATTTTTGACTGCCAGTCACAAGTCTCACTAGGCGTCAACTCCAAGAAGCTGCTACCGAATTATTAAACTGAATAGGTATTTAAAAAACCCAAAACAAAACAGACTGGGGAAAACAACCACCTCTTGAATGATAGGAAATAAATGTGATAATTGCCAACTTTGAAAATGTTGGTTGTGAGGATATTAGGAAGATGCAATCAGATTCATACATTTCTGTATCAATTACATGGTTTAAAGTAAATGTAGGTGTTCCTAGTTAGTTCATTTGCAGTTGTTAGGCTACTTTTATCTTTATTTAGTGTTATGCTTTCAGTCTGTGATAGAACTCCAGTGATTACAGATAGAGACTTACAGAGAAGGAGATAATTTGAAATGCACTGAATGGCATGAAAATAATTAGGTATGTGCTAAATGGCCTTTATCTTGGCATTACAACTGGGTAAAGGACTCATGATGAAAATGTTTTTCTAATTGTTGTGGTTTATTTTGTGTTCTATTTATAGTGGGTTCCCACCCTAAACCACATGGATAAGTTTTATTAATCTGTAGAATGATATGCTGAAGTTAATCACTTCTTTTAGGAAACAGTGAGACACTGGGCATGCACATACCTGCAAACCAGAACACAAATACTCTTTGCGTACTGTGCCTCTTGCCTCTGTGAAGAGTTCCACTGATATGATATCAGGGTCTGAAATAATATTTACGTACACAAATATGTCACTTTCCATCTGCTTAGGTTTAATCTGAATTTATTTTCTGTAGCCTTGAAATAATGAGATAAAAGATGCCCTGGTGCAAGTTTTGAGTAAAGAAAAATAGCAAAGATAAAGTTTCTTGAGGAGGCTGTAGTTGCACCATTAATGGAAACAAAATTACCGGGGCGGTTCCATAGAGAAAAGAAAGTCTTATTCCTCCAAGGAGGTAGCTGGAGATCAAAGAGGATCCTTATCTTCACATAAAAGTCTCTGAGTGAGCAAAGGCAGACAGGCAAGCAAGTGAAGACCACCTGGGGGAGAGGAATAATTATATGGGTATCAACTTAGCTGCTGCTGCTTTAAAATGATGGAAGTTACTTGAGTTCATGGGGATAGAAAGTGTGAGAGCTCTGCAAGCAGTCCTGATAACTCTGCTTAATGAGTAAATAAAACTACTATGTTTTTGGAGAGGCTTGAGTTACTCTGTCACTTGCAGTGTAATTCTTACCTGAATGTGCATCTATGGTGTGTTAACACTGGTTGGAATTGCTTTGCTAGTAGAATTTAATAGAAGTGATAATTGTAATCCCATGGCTCCTCTGCCAGGAGAATCAGTACATAGTTTTTAAAATAATAAAGCACTGAATCCCTGGCTCATCACAGGTGGAAGTACAAATATGCAGTTTTCTCTGTGACTATGATATCCTTTAAACTCAGGTAATGTAATGCTCACAGTAAGTTTGTTTATTCCAAATCCTTTACAGAAGCCACAGACAATATCAGTACACCAAAACTTAGGTCTAAAATGAATTCTGGATAATATTTAACTAGCCTGGGTTTGATCTTCTTTCACAAAGCATCTTAGTGAGGAGCTTTTCAGCTGAGGGGATAGCATTTAAATGTCTCTGAGTTTTCCAATTTCATGACTAAAAGAATTGTTTTATCTTTTTGGAGAAAAGATGTTCACTGTCAGTTAAAAGCCTACATCCTTCTAGCAGGGATGAAAGCTTGCACTGGGAGAGCAAGAAAAGCCACTCCCTGACCTGCACTTTCCTGTGGTGGGTTTTTTCCCATTTGTTCTCAGTAAACCTACTTTTTCTTTTTCTTTTTTCTTTTCCCCTTTTATATTTTATAGGAAAATACGAAATTTAAAGTATTTTATTTTTAAGATGTAACCAGGATTGCCAGACCAGCAGGTGAGCCTGCAATGCCTCTGACTCCACTAGGCTTTCTCAATAGCACAGCTCATAACAGCATAGTATGCCGTAAGATGCTTGTGCTGCAAATTAATCTGAGGTATGCAGGTATCCAGCTGTGTGGCCATCTATAGGATTGAGGAGTAAGAATACTGTGTTTTCTACATACTAGTTCTGCATTCCCAGGTATCCAGGCTTCAGATACATCTGAAAATACTTAAACTAGTGTTTAGTACTCATAATGTTTTCTTTGTGTTCCTGTACAAAGTGTATTACAGCACGTCAGTTTTTTATATATATATATATATATATATATTTGAAACTATAGACACAATGTCTTAACTGGCATTTTTTTCTTGCCTAGAAAAAAATTGTGAAAGACGAATAACTGATTTCAGATTCCATCTAGTTGTTTATATTTATTCTGTAAATAGTTTTCTTTTTCCTTTAAAATACTCTGCCTGCTGCACATCTTTAATTTCCTGACAGACTTTTCTGTGTTACATTTTTCTGTGGCCTTCAGTGAGTCCTCTAGAGATTATCCATGAGATAGCACAAGGAGAAGGGAGATGGTCATTTCTTCTTTAAAAAACTGTTAAATTAATAATGAAAAAAAAGAGGTGTATGTACCACAATAAGTTGAAGGTGTGCTATGTGAGAAGTGTCCACAATTCATCAGGAAATGTTGTAACAGAAAGAATATACAGATACCACTTTTAGTTGCACTGATAGCTAGACAGGTTTTCTTGTACTGGGGTAAAGCAGCTGGGATTTGTGGACTTCTCCTTGCCTGGAACAAAGATAAAAACTCTCCCTCCGCAGTGTTCACCTGTTAGTCCCTGTTGTTTTGCATTTCAAATTGTACAGTTTAAACAATCTCAAGCTTGTTTTCTGAAACAGAATGTTTCCAGTTCAGAATGATTCCCCTGCAGACCTCCTCCTTGCTTGTCTTTCATTGTGTCAAATTAGGAAAACATTGCTCTCACTTTAGTTTCTTACTTTTCATTGGCAAGGAGAGGGGATTTTGAAGAAAACAAGCAACAAAACAAACCATAAGCCTTACAGACTGGTTTGGTTTTATTTTTTGCTAGTAAAACAAATCTCAATTTAATTGAGTGTTTTGAAATACAACTTAGTTGCTGAAAAGTATTTGGCTTTTTTGCGGGGCAGACATGATCTGTTTTCTACACATTCCAGCAGAGAGGTCAGACTCTCAGCTGGAGCAAAAGAAGTGCTTCACTGAATTTCATAGGGCTTTCCTCACTAACTCGTGTATCACCTACCTTCTGTCTCAGGTATTGCAATCAAAGTATTGAAAAGAAATCCCAGCATGTATTTCCCCTCACTCTAGCTCCTAGACTTATTGCAGTGCTTGAACACATTCACTTGCTGCAGGATCTTGCATTAGCTCTCTCCTGTCCTCTGAAGTACATGGCTTTGTAGTATTGGAAATACTTTTCCCCCTCTTCTTCCATTAAGTGCTGTTTTTGTTTCTAGCTTTATTCTTTTCAACTTTTAGTCATAAATCCCTTCTTCCAGACTCTCCTTGACCCTCAGCATTTTTCATTTGTAGGCTTTCTAGTTTCTCCTTGACTAATCATTTTTTACTTTTTTAATAGCCTGAAGAAATTTAGCTAAAATGCCATTTTTAATCTCATTTTCTGTTTCCAGCATGCATTTTAGTAATCCTCTTTTCTTATACTACTTGCAATGTATCCCATTAGTATCCCAGACTATCAATGTTTCATTTGCTCAAAGGATTAATGCTGAAAAAAGCATTAGCACTAATACATAGTAAATGAGAGGGATTCCGCTTTTGCCTTTGACTTCAACGTGTTCATTGGAAACAAGAATACTGGCTTCACATGGAGTTCTAACTAGAATGAGTATGAAATGTAAACTAGGACCATTTCATAAGAGATGGATTTTCTCAAACCTCTGTTACAACTCTTTTCCAGTAATAGGTAATATTCTACTGCAGTCTCCTGTGGCTGTGCACTGCATGCTTTACAGTGCTAATCTTTGCCAAATAAGCCTGCACAAGTAAAAGTGAACTAATTTTTGAAATATGTCGTTGAGTTAGCTTTATAGCTGTAGTTTTGGAGAGGAAAGAATATCAACAAAATATCTTTCCGGAGTCTTTGAACCTCTTCAGTCCTAGCCAGTCCCTGATAGGAGTAAAATGAGCCTTCAGAAGGATTATGCTGTGTTGCCTAGGAAGGAGGCAATGGAGAAGTCAAGTACCCAAAGTGCATCCTAGTCCAGGCAGGTTTGAGTCAGTTCTGTACCTTCTTGGGAACTATATTACAAGATGTCAGAGTAATTTCTGTTGGATTTAATATATATACACTAGTTGTTGCACATCTTCCGCTGACTTAAAGTATTTTGGATGCCACTAGAAATCAGTAAATTACCTTTATCTGTTCTGGTGAATTTCTTACCTGTAACCATTACTGCTTTCCTAGCCCACAAGGATAAAACACTGTGTGTGAAATGGCTGTTTATTTGCTGGGCTAACCAAAGGCTGAAGTGTAAGGATTTTCACTACTCATTGTTTTGTATTTTTGTTGCAGGAAGGTCTTGAAATGGATGCATTCTTTGTTATGCTTTGGTGCTGACAGAATCAGTATCTTTTATAATAGAAGCAGGCTCTATTCTTTATTGGCTTGAACTTTGCCAAAGTTTAAGTAGCATTTCACTGCCATTTCTTGGACTCTATTGATCAATATGCCAATGCAATTCCAATATCATAAACTATTGAGCTTACATTTGATTATAAATTAAAATAACATGAACTGCATGACTTTTTATACTTACATATTTCTGAAAGATAAGCTTCCTAATTCAAATATGGACTGTATTTGTTTTATTCCTGCCTACCATATATGCATGCGAGAGGAGGAGCAACCACAGACTGCTCATCTTTAGTCCCTGGGAAGAGGATAGCTCAGGGGGATTATGAATGTGTATAAATACCTGATGGGAGTGAATAAAGACAGTGCAGCCAGGCTCTTCTCAGTTTTTCCCGGGGACAGAAGAAGAGACAAGGGACACTAACTAAAATACAGCATATCTCCATCCTTGAAGATATCCAAAACACAGTTGTATGCAGTCCTGAGCAGCTTGTAGTGGCTGATCCTGCTTTGAGTAGGTAATCTCCAGGTGATACTTCTAAGATTGACAGTTCTGTAATTGTTCCTAGGATGTAAATGGGATATTTGAGTTGGATTTTATGATTGGTGAATGCTTACTATGAATAAATAGATTTGCAAGCATTAACAGAAAGACTGAGAGACCAGCTCTTGCTTTTGCAATAAGTGAGTTCATTTTCTGATGGATGAAAGCCCTGGTGGATCAGAATTATTTTGGCAATGGTTTTTGTAGTTTGCTTGACCTAGTTTGGATTGGAATTAGCAAATAGCTGCTTCCTTTTGTCATATACCTCTTTCTGCAAGATTTTTTACATCAGTTCTTTCAAAAAAACAGCCTCAGTCGTAACTAAAGTATTTGAGAGTTCTGTGCTTCAGTGTTCAATGGTCATAAACGGTATGTTCAATGCCTTTAAAAAGGATAAGTTGCCTATAGTTGAAGAGATGGTCAATGTCAGGCAGTGGATAACCATCATGTTGACAGTTGAAACTGTCAAAAAAAGAGTTCAGTCGGAGTCTGAATTGTGTTTCAACCTTGTGAGTTTATTCATACGTATGATATGAGCATTCAGAGTGGCCATAACATCCACGTACAAGATGGTCTAATCCTGCAAGGCAGGTAAGATGGTATGAGTAGTAGACCTGGATGCAAAATGAAAATACAAAAATTAGTTGATCAGATAAGTGGCTTTGATTTTTAAAATGGTTATTGACATTATCAGTTGATGGTTGGCTCTCTTCCTAGAAGGTATTGTTGAGAAAAATGTACCCCTCCGTCACACAGGGGAAGAGAGATGTATTGTTCCCATTGTGTCCCTCAAGAGGGGTCATTCACTGGTGTGGATAATACCAATACACACTGAGCCCCAGGTATTCTGATTTTATTGTGTATTTGAAAATACGGGTATGGAAGGTGATGATTCAACCTAAGTGGGCACCGAGTCACACAAATCTGTCATCATTTATATATCTCATAGTAAATATTTCCCATTTGTTACATATTCATTAATATTCTGTTCCATTGGTTAGTCCATTCCTTGCTTTGGTGTAAAGGTCAAGTATTAAAAAAATTAAATAAGGTTCATGCTCAAGGTGGGGGAGGATCTTTTTGAAGTAGGTGAGTGCCTTAGGGGAGGACGTGTGTCAGGTAGATGCAAATCCTATTATAATGAGCATAATTTGCGCGAAGTTCATCTATAGTTAATCTATGGCCACTAAACACAAACTTATATGGTCTGTTCAGCAAGACGGACATCCATCCTCTTTGGGGGCATTTCTTATCTCCTCTTATCTTTGGGGGCCTCTCTTATCTTACTGTTTCTTAAGACCTACTGTCTTTTGGTAATCATTCATTCCTTCCCTTGACATCTTCACTGAGAATTTTTATAAGTACCTGTGCTGAGAAAGGAAGAATTCAGAGGAAGTTTGCCAGGTACTTATGTCTATTAATTTCTGTCAATAACCAACCCTTGATGCTTTGCCTTATTTACAAGTATTTGTACGAAATTGTTTCTTACATAAACTTGAGATGGACAAAAGCTTTTCTTTTCAGTGAATGCCAGGACATGTAATTCTCAGCGAGTTTGAGTAATTGTGTCTGTCTGGTTTTCATGGTCACTTTCTGTATGTTGGAAATTTAGACTTAGTATTCTGCGTGTTATTTGAATGATCTCCAAGCCCTACCATTCAGAGACCTGAAAGTTTGCTTGGATGTGCAAGTGTGTCATCTGGATCCTCTTCAGAATCAGGTCATCACATGTTGCAGAAATGCAGGGCAGTCTAGATAATTTTGTTGGATATTTTTGTGGATGACTCTGTGATGTGTCAGTCAGCTAGTTAAATAAAAATCTTTAGTGAGTTCATCTATTCACTTGCAAAATGACTTGCTGTATGAGTTTATCCACACTACTCAATAAGAAATAATTTTAAGCCAACCTTATTGTGCAGCTTGTTACAGATCCCACAGTTGTCACTAATTTTCTGGTACAAAGAGAGTGCTGCAGTTTTGGTTGTTGATGCAAGCTTTTAGCTGGGTTTTAAGGCAGCGCAATTTCACATAGTTCAATTAGTGGTTTGTTGACACTAGAATACAACTGAAGCAATTTGGAGGTCACTTTAAATGGTCAGTTATTGTCTCTCATCTTAACTCATTCCTTGAATAGAATTTGACATAATTTTCTGGAACAATAAAATATTCTTAAACTACTGTGATTATTCTTGCTACCACTGTTGGCCAATTAGCATTTGATTTTTTTTTTTTCCCTTAGACATGTTACATTTGCCAATTTTCATTTAAGTCTTCTGTTGGTTTTCTCAGTTTCCACTTTGATTTTTCATTCCTTCTATTCAAACTTCTTTTGTAAAATCTGTTTTGTGTATATAGCCCTTTATGACTTGCATATGACCTAAACTCAACACAATGCCCTTGGCATTGCAAAGATCCTGCATCTGGGTTTTGGCCTGTTGCAGTCTTCCCACAAAGGCCTGAGACAGTTACATGTACTATATATTTGTTTACAGATCTTTGCTGTCACATTCTGACTTGTTCCAAACACAAATTTCAGATCTTTTTCTCAGAGAATCCTGCAGAATGTCTCATGACGTTCACTAAATTGTAAAGCTATATCAATGGCCTTGCAGGACTTAAAAGTACTTGTGATCGTTATGCTTCAGTGACAAATTTGAGTTCTTAATGACATCTTTTCAAATGTCTTTGGCAGTACAACCTTAGGGAGACTTCAGCTGGTGGCTGCTTTTTAACTAGATTCCCTCATGATTGATTTGAAGACATCAGGAAAAAGAGAATGTGAATCCTGTCTATTTTTTTTCCCCTAAGTGCCAGATAAAGAAGAAAAGAGAGACTGTTTAGGAAGAAAGGGTGAAATGTAGGTAACTAAATAAAAAACTGTAATCCTGGAACTCAGGATTACTCCCTAACCCTGAAAGCAAAACTCTGAATAGGAGCTTCAGTGATAACTTCTCTTTTATTTGTGTGAGTGTTCTAGCATTCATCTTTTCTTTCTTGGAATATCTCAAAAATAATGGGAAATTTTAATGCAAATCAAAGTTTATATTACTTGTGCTCCTTAATCAGGTGGTGGCTGCTTGTTCTTCATCCCCTCTAACTGTTACATGGTCATCTTGTGATTGTGCTTTTTGGTTTATTAAATCCATGAACAGGCATATATGTGACAGTGTAGCTGCAAAATTAAGGAAAAAAAGAGTTAATGCAAAATTAATTAACATGCTGTCATTTTATTAACTCATCTGATGTTTTGATAGATGTCCTGATTTGACTTAGAGTAGAACTACTTCTGTTCACTGATTTTACTCTTCAACTCAGTTTCTTCTATGCAACTGCACTTTCTGAAGTGAACATATTTTTGCAATGTTTGCTTCTAGAAATGGTAGTGCTTGATGGTTGTAGTTACTACCATGGATTGGTATGCAGAAAGATTCTTACACTTTCTTCTACAGAAGCCAAGGTCAGTGCTAAATCTTGTGTACCATGTTGGTGAGCCACAAAGTAAAAGGTCACACCTGTGAAGAGGAGCAGACAGGAGAGGTGACCCTAAACTGATCAAGATATTCCATGCCATGCCATGCCATGCCATTCCTGTCATATTCAGTGTAAAGCTGTGGGATCATGAGGTCAAGCTTTCTTCAAAGGCTGTCATCCATCTGTCTGGTCTGCCTTCGATGCCCATCCATGCATTCCTGAATTTGGTTTCCATCTACTGCTTCCCCAACATCTGCTCACAGCATCAGTGATGACAGTGAAGTAACTGCCGTCATGGGGTTTGAGTTCAACATTGGCTTTATATATATTGTTTGGTTGGTCTTGGTTTTGGTTTTCCCCATAAGCAGCTCTCCCTTATTTCCTTTCTCTTCTCCTTCTGGGAAGAGACAAGGGTTAATAGAAAGCATTGTTCATTTGTCTAGTGGCTGGCCCAGCCCCAGTGCTTGACAAAAGCAATCTTGCTCTCAGATGTTGCATCTGTATAAAACTTCTGCAGGCTTTTTCACCTTAAAGGTTTAGTGAGTATTCATAATTCCAACTGTAGCTCCAATAGTTCCCAACCTTGCAGGCAGAGCATTCCACCAGGGAAGGGTTGTATGGGGTTTGACCAAAATGAAGATTTCATCTCTGTACAGAAATGGAAGAGGCTGCCTTGATTTCAGTTACATAACATCCATTTGCTTAATCCCTGAATGACCAAGCATAGGAGACAGATTTCAGGAAACAAGTACTAGGCTGGGGACACTACAAGGAGAGGCAGAAATTGTGTTGTAAAGCAAGAACTAATGCACCAAAACAGGAGAAGTAAGGGATTTAAGATATTCTTATTTTTTATTTTTAGTTGATGACATTTGTGCTGGCTATTGGGATCCTGGTTTTGGATGCCCATTTCTGTATACTCTAGGGACCCCGAATGCCTAATGTGGAGTTTCAGAATGATTAATGCTTGCATAGAAGTGCTGCAAGAATTCATCCTCATGGTGCCTAAATTGTTTTCTGGACCTTGTTGGAAAGAAGTGTATAGTGAAAAAAACTTCCCTGACATGCTGCCTTTTCTGAGCTGAGATCAGAAAATCAAGCACTTCCAGGAAGTGGGACAATGCAAGCCTTGTTTTTTATTTCTAGTGTTATGGTAAAAACTTACTGAGCTTCCCTACAAGGACTGATCTTTAAGAGGAAAACCAAACACTTAATGGCTTTACTAAATTATCTAATATGGAAAGATAATGGTTTGTATTATCAGCAATCTTGATTACAGGAAAAGAGAAGTAGTTCTAACATTTTGTGTCTATTTATGATAAGAAGCAAAATGAATTTTTTTTCCCCCTCAATTCCCCCCGACACCCCTACTAAACAAGATGGAGGGGTTTTTAATTTCATTTTGTTTTGAAACTTTTTTGTAGTCCTTTCTTTACTTGTCATCACTGGTTAGAGTTATTTTATGGTAACCCTTGTGTCAGCAGTTTTAGATTTAGTCAGTATCTTCTATGTTTCTTCCTTATACGTACAGTGGCAAAAGGGAAAGTATCTGATGGAGAATTTAGATTTCTAAGCAAAGCAGTAATGGTCCATAGCAATTTCATTTGCAGGTATTATTCTGAATCAGAGAATTTGTTTGTAGGTTTGTTTCAGAATCACTATTACACTCAGAGCTCTTCAGTATTAGCTTCACTGCAGTATTTTTTTGTCTCTTACTTAAAATACATGTCTGTGCACATGTACACACACGTATGCACAGACATGCTTGCAACAGAAACTCAATACAATTTCCTAGATAATTGATCATGAAGTAAGAAAAAAAAAACAACCATTTTTGGACAAGAGATTGATGTGGAGAAGTTGACTGCTCAGGCTCATTCTCCATACTGTGTAGCTATTTCATGACTCCTATGAAAAGATTGCGTGCCTACTGAACTTGATAGTTGTATTAGCTGTATGCAAGTATGGCCACTGGTTTGTGAAGAATTGTACAAGGGTTGAGACTCACAAGAGACATCAAACACCAAGCTCGCAACTTTCATGTAACAACTACTGAGACTGGCTTTTGTCTTAAATTTCAGTACAATAATTAAATTTCTTTGATTTGTAACAATTTTTTTTCCAGGTACTTGTTATTTACTCTGAAAGTCTTCTACTTGTCTTAGTTAAATGTTCCATTAGACATAGGAGTATTTTGTTAAGTAGGCAGAAATAAATCTATTAATGAAGTCTTTTGATATAAAAATAATCTATAAAAAAGGGATGCATTTATTACCTGTGTGCCTTTAACTTATTGCTTATGTCAGGACAGTTTCGTGTCAATCAACCAAGAAATGTTTATAAGATTATATGTAATGCTTATAGACTGTAACAATGTGCTGCTTGCCTTCCTATAAATGTTAGAATGTAGTTTATAAGTTCTTGATACCAGGGTTGCTGGTAGATATGAATTCTTTCAGTTTGTGGAAAATGTGGTTTGATCCTTGTGATGAGTCTGGTGTGAACAGATGTCAAGAGGGAGGTCAAGTTCCCATGTCCTGATGCATAATTACTGTAGAGAGAACTTTTTTTACTGCCAATTATGGAACATTGTGGGAAACTCTCCTGTGGGCTTTAATGATTTTCCAAAGCCACACTTAACAAATCGGATTATTCTTTCCTTCCAGCCTGTATATTAATGATCTAAACAAGCTGCAGGATTTTGTCTTTTCCATGAATATTATTGGGGTATGTTTGTCTAAGGGTCAGATCAAATGTTGACTTTGTGTGTTGACGGTTTGGCCTAAAGGGTTTAGAAATCTAAGTGTGCAATAACAGACAATTCTACTAGGTTTAGGAGAAGCAAACCAAATATAAACCTTTTCCATTTTATGCTGGTGGAACAGGGTGTGGTATGCGTAGGTTTTGAAACCTACATGAACTTTGTGCTCATAACTCTGACAACCATGGCAATAAAGTGGCTTGATGTGAGCTGGATGCAGGAAGAGATGAAGAGATGCTAGGAAGTGGCAAGCATTTTCTATTTTACAGGCAAGAAAGATCCAAACTCTCCTAGTATTCAAAAAACTGGCCTCCAAGGCCTCGATTTACAATAGTTCCCAAAGTCCTTAGAAGTCTGAATTTTGGACATTGTCTTACAAAATTATAGATATAATCAGGAATTGGTTTGAATACTTCAGGTAGATGTGAACAGTAATTTGGGCAAAATAAAACAAACATCCTTGATTATGTGATCTGAACACAGATATTCTAACCTTGCAGTCTAGTTATAGAACAAAAAAAATCTTAGTATCTGTACAGCACTAAAAATATTATTTTTCAAATATCAAAGTAAAGCTTGAGGCTAAAAGACCTCTTGCTTATTTCCAATTTGCATCCATATGCCTTCCTGACTCTTACAATAAGAAACACTATATTCTTCCATCCCTTTGGCGCTCTTGTAATTTATTTACCTGGGGAAGATCTGCTTTTAGATGCAGCATCTGCTTTTCGACAATTTCCTACTCTTCTCCCGCTAAATTGACTGAACCAGAAGAAGGTCAAGTCTGTTGCCTGAGGTCACACATTGAGTGAATGCCTGAGCTTGGATTTAAAGTTGGAACTGGAGTATTCCCTCTTGGTTCTTTGCTTCTTGCCGTAAATACTTATTTTAAAATGTCAGAGATATTTAGCAATAATCAAATTGCATTATATGCAAGCAGAAAATTAGAATGCTTAACCCGGTTCTTACCAAGTACATAAACAGTTCTTGCAAATGTTACCTGTCAAAGCAGCTAGAAAGCAGGAAAAGGGCAGAACATTTTACAGTTAAAAATATAAACAATAGCAATAAAAAACAAGGAAAATATTCATAGTATCATAGTAGCAGTCAGGGTTGGAAGGGACCACAAGGATCATCTAGTTCCAACCCCCTGCCATGGGCAGGGACACCCCACACTAGATCAGGCCGGCCAGAGCCTCATCTAGCCTGGTCTTAAACACCTCCAGGGACAGGGCCTCAACCACCTCCCTGGACAACCCATTCCAGGCCTTCACCACTCTCATGGTGAAGAACTTCCTTCTCATGTCCAGCCTGAATCTCCCCACCTCCAGCTTCATTCCATTCCCCCTAGTTCTATCACTACCTGAGATCCTGAGAAGTCCCTCCCCAGCCTTCTTGTAGGCCCCCTTCAGATTCTGGAAGGCCACAATGAGGTCACCTCGGAGCCTTCTCTTCTCCAGACTGAACAGCCCCAACTCCTTCAGTCTGTCCTCATAGGAGAGGTGCTCCAGCCCTCTGATCATCCTCGTGGCCCTTCTCTGGACACGTTCCGGCACCTCCATATCCCTCTTGTAATAGGGGCTCCAGAACTGGACGCAGTACTCCAGGTGGGGTCTCACCAGAGATGAGTAGAGGGGGAGAATCACCTCCCTTGACCTGCTGGCCACACTTCTCTTGATGCAGCCCAGGATCTGATTGGCTTTCTGGGCTGCAAGTGCACACTGAGAGCTCATGTTGAGCTTCTTATCCACCAGCACCCCCAAGTCTCTCTCCTCAGGGCTGCTCTCCAGCCAGTCCCTGCCCAGCCTGGATTTGTGCCTGGGATTGCCTCGACCCAGATGCAGGACCCTGCACTTGGTCTTGTTGAAGCTCATGAGGTTGGCTTGTGCCCACCTCTCCAGCCTGTCCAGGTCCCTCTGGATGGCATCCCTTCCCTCCAGCGTGTCCGCTGCACCACACAGCTTGGTGTCATCAGCAAACTTGCTGAGGGTGCACTTGATGCCACTGTCCATGGCACCACAAAGATGTTGAACAAGACAGGTCCCAGGACTGATCCCTGAGGGACTCTGCTTGTCACTGGCCTCCACTGGGACATGAACCCGTTG
Organism: Picus viridis; assembly: GCA_033816785.1. Lineage (NCBI taxonomy): Eukaryota > Metazoa > Chordata > Aves > Piciformes > Picidae > Picus > Picus viridis. The sequence continues at coordinate 17,490,765 of CM066582.1, read as the reverse complement.
ACAGCCACTCTTTGGGTGCGGCCATACATTAGGAGACACTTTTGTTTTTAATTGGACAGTGACTTGTGTTAATGGCAATTTATGTCACAATAATATTTCATTTATTAAGATGAGGAGAAAAGATGTTCTTTATCCTGTTCTTAATAACAAATGTGAATCTTTATAGGAGTTTGGACCTTGGACTTCTGTGTAGAATTTTCCTGACATTCTGCTTGCATTTTTTTTTTTTTTTTAAATTTTTATTATTAAATTAATAGAAGAAGTTTTATATCTGGAATTGGAGAAACTGTCTTTACATGATTGTATTGCAAAATGTTAGTCACGATTCAGGTCATGGAAAAATTAGTTTATCTCTATCATTCATGGTTTTGAACATTTTGGTCATAGATTGAATAGAATTTGCAAAGATATTTTTTCTGTGAGCATAAAAAGAGAGTGTGCCTACAGTGATGCTTTATTCCAGTTGTAAAAAAAAAAAAAGGCATTGCTATTGTCAATGGGCTTTTTATGTGTCAAATAATGAAAACTCTGAAATACTGTTTCAAACTAAAACCAGAAATATTTCTGACTGTTTTCATTTTTTTTTAATGGTTGTAAATGTACTGCCACAGTTTTGTGCAATTATAGCTGCAATTTCTAGATGGAAACAGTTCATATGAAAAAGAAATCCCTGTTTTGGGTACTGTGGAGTTGGATGGTCATAAAGCACCCAGGAGAGTAGTAGAAATGATAAGCCAGTCTAAATAGAGTAGGAACAATTATGCTCCCAAGCCTTCTTGAAATGAACCTCACCGTCAGCCTGCAATAGTAATTATCCATAATTATTAGTAGCTCCTGGGAGTGTTAACAAGTCCTCTCCCACCAGACAAATGCTGAAAGAAGAAAGAAGCTAGGTCAATCAGGAAAAGAGACAAAATTCAATGGAAATAGTAGGGAGAGTTGACATTAGTTATTTTGACTCATGATTATTTTTACTTTTTAAAATTCCTTAAATTTTCTGACCTGATTTCTGAAGATAATGAAATGGTCCCTTAGGAAACATTTATGAAAACTTTTAGCTTTTTGCCTTGGTTGTGGAAAGAGTGTCATGTCAGGAGGCTAATAAATACAGAAACAGTGCTGGAGTGATTGCGGAAAGTGTGCGTGAGATCGGGGAGCTTTTTTTTTCAGTAGAAACCATTGTCTGGTTTCATGAAATCAAAATTATTCTTGATTTTTGGAGAAACAGGGAGGCCCAAAATGTTCACAGGATAAGAACACACTTCTTTATGGTAGCATCCTGGGAATGTGTGAGTAGAGAGCAAGGAATGAGATCCCAGTGAGAGGACAAGATATAGCAGGGAAGGTACAGGAAAAGCAAAGGAAGGGATTGGGAGTTTATGGCAGTTGGATCTGTGCATCTCTTGAGACAGAAACTGTTGCTTCTCTGAGATAGAATTTGGAATAAATAGGGTTTACATTTGGGGACTGTTCAGGCTGTCCTTTCTTTCATCATATGAGGTGCATGGAAGAAAGCTGTAGTCTTACCTGCTGCACTTAATATGACCATGGGCTCTCTGACAGTGTAGGTTTTTATTGTGGTTCTGCTGAAGGACTATAGCATGAAATAAGCTGTTGGAGATGGTAGTTAATTTCCTTACATGGATTGAAAGTACAAAGAAGAATGAGTTTTTAAAAAATTACAACCAAGTAATTGCTGAATTAGTTAGACTAGTTAGGAAAAGACTTAAAAATACCTATTAAACAGAGGGAAATTTTTTTTCCCCCTGTCGTCAGTGTTTAGAAGTCATGGGGTTTTCAATACATCAGTAATTTATGGAGTCTTTCCAATTAATTTCAGGTAGACTTCCTTATTATTACTTTCTGAACATGCATGAAATTATAGGAGAGCATCTAGTACAGCTGAGCTCTAGTTCTTTGGGTAGAGAGTAGTTATCTTGGTAAATTTAAAGTACTATTAGGTTGTTCATAAGAGAAGTACCGCTTTTCCTTTTATCTTCATCTGGACACAACTTGGAAACATTTTCATCCTCTTTGCATCATCATGCTTCAGCTCTGCAGCCCAACAAAACCAGGAGATAATTTAGTTCTGCTTTTTGTATAGATAAAGCTGGAAATGAGATAAGCATAATAAAAATATCAGAACAAGTAAATGATTGCTGTTAGTTAAACATGACACTTGATTTACCCAGAGTTACATTATTCTGATACTTCAAATATGTTTTGTAAAAGGTATTTTAAGTGCCTAAGAATGTTGCATTGATTTGAAGTTAGCTGTTTACAACCTATTACAAAACATTCACTGCCTATATACTGCCACAAACAACATACAACCTATGACATGATACTGACTTCAAGTGTGAGTTGACTTGTACCCTTTTGAAAATTAAACTTTGAGTAAGTACTGTGTATAGATTCAAACACTGTATTTCAAGTATTGGCATTTTCTGTAAAGCTTCTCTATGGAGGGTGTGTTTTACAGTTGCTGCTTTTTTAAGGTCACTGCAAATTTCAAACTTGTATGCCAAGCTTTCTGTACAGAGTTTACTCTGCCTTTGCTACTTCAAATGCACAAAGATCATGTGCTGTGTATATCGTTTGGAAGAATGCCAGGTGTGGCTGAGTATGCCTACCTGTAGTGAGCATATGCTTTATCAGTGAAGCTCACACAGGAGTACCAAGCTCTTACAATACAATACAATACAATACAATACAATACAATACACCAGGTTGGAAGAGACCTTCAAGATCATCGCGTCCAACCCATCAAACAGTCCAACCCACCCAACAACTAGACCATACAGCCAAGCACCCCATCAAGTCTTCTCCTGAACACCTCCAATGATGGTGACTCCACCACCTCCACGGGTAGCCGATTCCAATGGGCAATCACTCTCTCCGTGTAGAACTTCCTAACATCCAGCCTAAACCTGCCCTGGCGCAGCCTGAGACTGTGTCCTCTTGTTCTGGTGGTGGCTGCCTGGGAGAAGAGGCCAACCTCTGCCTGGCTACAACCTCCCTTCAGGTAGTTGTAGAGAGCTGGGCAGTGAGGTAGTGCTTAAATGAGGTACAGTGGAAACCAGTGAAGGCTGCAAAATCTGCTTGCAAATTGATAAGATACTAGCTTTCTGTCATTGTGGTTACGACAGCAGGTATCAATTATCTTTTGGCTGTATTGGGGAAAACTGGTTCTGTAACAGAGCATAACCAAGCCCTAGTGAATTCTCCCAGACAAGCTCTTTTCACAGAGGTGTGGTCTGTTTTGAAGTAGTCATAGCTCAGCTGAAAATCTTTTGTGATCTTTGCTATGATGGGTAAGTGGTCCTAGAAGTGTCTAATTCTGCTCCTAGGCTGAATGAATCAGCCTCTGAGTCTTCCTCTGCAGTGTGATCTCATAGGTAGGTTTCCATCTGTTTGTTAACCAGCAGATTGCACCAACTGAAACATGCAATTTCATCATAAAAGGCACAGTTGCGAGTAAAGCTCTGGGCTCAAGAAGTACAAATGTTTCAGTGTCCTGCATTGAAACATTATTCTTATCCTTCCATCTTCTCATTGTGGTGTGTAATACACTTCTGAGGCCTTGTGAAATAGTCCTTGCTAGTACCTCTTTTCCTTTAAAATTCTTCACTCTACGTAGTCAGAGGATGTGCTTTAGAGAGCTATTTTTGTTGGCATTTTTTTACAGCACACTTGATGTTTTTCTGTAATGCTTTGCTTTGAATAATCGAAAGTTACTGCTTCTACATGCTGTTACAAGGCTAAACTTGTGCTCCAAAATTTCTATGCATACCTGACTTGAAGAAAATTGCTTTATGGAATAATTTATTTATCCATCAATTATTAATTATTCATACAGCTTCAGCAGGTGGATTTAGGGACTCATTGATATACACAGAAAGAATTAAAGCAAAGATAGTTTCTTCTTCATAAAGGTTGCCATTTAAGATCCCAATGCCATCTATCTGCAAGATATGTGTTATTAGCCTAGATTCTAATTCTAGTTTTTACATTTATTTTCTGTTTTATTATACATTATTTTGGAATAAAGGCCCTTATACACAGTCTAGCAGTATCAGGTACTGCATTGTGGTTGTTTTGTTGGGGTATTTTTGTTTGGTTGTTTTGTTTTTGCTAGTTACTTGAAACCACTCACTTTATTTAAATTTCCATCAATTCAAAATTTCCTCTCTCCCTGAAGCACATTTTTTTCCCCATATTTTTTCCACTCAAAGTACTATTAATACTTTCTGATTATTCAGCAGAAAGTGAAAAATGTCCCTTGAGCCAGTAAACCTGATTTAATTTGTTTCGGTGTATGGCAAGCTAAATTCAGATCTCCATTTATCAAACCCCAAATCTCTCCCCTCTAAAACTAAATAGTGTGCAGGTGAAAAAAAATCATGAGGCAAAAAGTCTGTTTGGGTCTGTGCATAGAAGATTTTGTAACATTCACAAGGTCACTGCACTGCATGAAATAAAGGAAGGTTGCTTGCTTGCAATCTCCCTCTCCCCCTGACATCAGTGCTTCTCTGAGCCCCTAGACAGTTATTTCTGACAGCTTTCCAGGTTTCTCTGAATTGGTTTGAAGTCATATTTTTACTTTGTTCTTTGTTTCTCCATTTTTTACTTACTCTGACACAAAGAAAGGGGTGTGGGAGAGTGCATAAGAATATAAAGTATTATTTTCTTTTGTATCAAAGCCAAGCAGTGTATTCAGAAGGTCAAAGTTCCTTTTTTTACTGAAGAATTTCAATTCCTGGGTCCCTTGGGGTATGTGCAGTTGAGTAAGTATCACCTTAAAAACTTTGGTTTGTATTGAAATTTTACATGCTTTCCCACAGTTACCTTCCAGTCCCCCTTAATTTCACCTGCTAAGCTTTGCTTGCTGGAAACTTGTCAAAATTCAAGACTGCACACAAAACAAAACTTGAAAATAAATATGTAATTTGTAGTTTTATTAATTTGATGATCTGTAGCAATATTATGTGTGTGGGTAATGAAGTAAAATGTGTTTTTAAGTCATAAAATTGTTAGCGTTTGTAATTCCTAAGGTATTAAAAAAAACCAAAACAAAAAGTAGAACATCTAGGTCAATGAATACAGTAGGAAACTTAATTAACTGTGTGTTTTATGGCCTCATGAAGCCCAGAAAGCAAATAATATCCTAGGCTGTTTCAAGAGGAGTCTAACCAGCAGGTCAAGAGAGGTGATTATTCCCCTTTGCTCTTGTGAGACCTCACCTCGAATACTGTGTCCAGTTCTGGTGTCCCCATCATAAGAAGGGACAGAGAACTGTTGGAGTGGGTTCAGATGAGAGCAACATGAGTGTTCAAAGGGCTGGAACACTTCTGCTAAGAGGATAGGCTGAAGAGCTGGAGTTGTTCAGCATGGATAACAGATGAGTCCAGGGGGAACTTATAACTGCCTTTCAGTACCTGAAGAGAGTCTATAGGAAAGCTGGAGAGAGACTTTTCATAAGGGTGTCTAGTGGCAGAACTAGGGGGCATGGTTTTTATCTGAGGAAGAGTAGGTTTAGACTAGATCTTAGGAAGAAGTTCTTCAGTCTGAGGGTGGTGAGACTCTGCAATAGACTGCCCAGAGCGGTTGTGAATTCTCCTTGCTGGAGGTCTTTAAGGCCAGAGGTCTTTAAGGAGAGTTGTGTAGATGATCTCTGAGGTCCCTCCCAACCTAGGCCATTTTATGATCATCGTATAGACTGATCATATGCATCTATTTTGTCAGCACCAAGGGAATATTCTAAGGTGCAGCTGACCTCCATCTCTGGAGTGCTCCTATGCAGTAATCGTCTGTGTTATTTTTCATCAGTAATGAAGACAATAATTACATATTTCTTTCATTTTAAATTCTTTGATTTGCAAGCTAAGACATTCCGACTGACATCTCTACACTTGCCCTTTCTGTTACCTTTCAGGATGGTGGGAAGGAGTGGCATTTGGCAGTGCCTAGGGCAGAGCAGAGGAGAAAGGTTGGATTCCAAGGGTCTGTTCTTTGCTGCTGGTTCTTTCTTCTGGGTACTTGATCTCCAAAGCTCTATAAACAACATAAGAAAAACAAAAATTGATGTGCTATTAAGAAAGCATGTTTATGCAGGGAGAGGCAGTCTTTGCCTAAAGGCCAAATATTGGCTTCAAATACATCCCCAAGCAAATGAAATACTGTGCTTCTCATAAGTAGCTTTAGGAAGCGCTGACCCCCAAATTACACTTCCTTAACACAATCTTTCCTCTGTTTTCTACTGTGGAGACTAGTACCTCAATATTGGCTTATAGCAGCAATATATTACTGCTTTCTGTTACTTTGGTTTTAGCTACTCTGCACCTTTGAGTGAAGGAGATATCTTCCCTGTGTCCATTGCTTCTTATTTTACAAACCAAAGAAATATGTGCAATATTGTGTTGGTATTTTGTTACTGCTTCTGTGCAGCTGTGCAGCTGCAATGACTGGGTTATGAATTTACAGAAAAGTTCTTCATAAAATGAGCAAAGATCATAAGGGCAGAAAGAACTGGATTTGTTTAAAGTAGCTTGAAGAAGCTTGCCCTCTTAGTGACAATATTGCCTTGGCTTTGTCTAACCTAATGCTTACATTGATGCTGAATTATCACTATTAATTTTCCTACCACAGACAAGGTCATAATGATCAAGTAACTGAAATGGGTTTATAATCCTGGGTACACTGTCTCCTCATACTTAATTTTTATTCCAGGCAACTTCTTTGTGACATCAAATACTCATGAAAAATCAATAGCCAAACTCTCACTGTAAGGTATTTGAGACTTTTAGGAAGAGAGATGAATTTGCTTGTTGTGTTTTTAAGAAATTTGCCAAAAAATGTTATTGGAACATCACTTGCCCCCCAATTCACCACTTGTCACATCAGCTGTTGATATAGGTGTGGCTGAGGCCTATACTTTCGTTTGGGGTCCGAACAGAAAGTTTTAAAGAATGAAAGGACCAGTGCAAAATGTGGGAGATACTCACAAGTGCACTGCCACATTAAAATCTCCAGTAACAGGAAATAAAGATGTCTCTTTATTAGTGTGGAAGTTAACTCCTGCCATTCCACAGTTCACTTACTTGTTTGACCCATCAGTTGAGAATGCTTTGTAAAAGCATCTGCAGCAGAAGTGGTTTGCATGTATGGCTCCTTTCATGAACTCTTGAGACTGTTTTTCCCATTCATATCACAAGGCCCAAAAACTTTGTTCCTGAAAGCCACAGGGAACACTGTTGCTGTGGTGTTCATAGGAAGAGATGCTTTGAAGAAATTATATCGTTCCTCAAGGTTTCATGTCTTGATTCTTGTTGCAATAAGTTCAGTTCAAAATGATAATTCATTGGTGTGTTATGGAGTGTGAGTTTCTTCTTCTTTTTTTCCCCAATGAATTAGTGATGATTTTATTTTTGCAGTCTTTAAACTTCATTAGCTGGTCATGGATTTTGCCATTATACTGCAATATCATCTGTCTTTACTCATAAAATGCATTTTTGGTAGACTTATTAGCTTATTTTTCTAAATGGTGGTGAACAGCAAAATTAAATGAGTTAACATATTCAACTTTAGTTAGGTCACTGGCCTTAAAAACCAGCATCAACTAGCCTCAGTCAATTGTGTTAGACAAGCAGGTGTTAAATTCATCAAGAAATAACTAATAACCCTAATAGCTAAATGCACAGAGGTTGTTTACTTTTCTTTTTGCCCCAAGATTTTTTAATGCCAGTAGGAATTAAAAATTAATACAGATTTAGGGAGAGAGCATTAGAACTTTCTTACTACAACACTTGATAGCCTATTATTACTGAAACTGTAAATCTACTGGTGGTTATTGTGAGCTGTTTCATGAAGTGCAACCCAATCCTGTACAATAATGAGTTCGTCCTAATTGAAACTTGATGATCCTGAGGAGATAAAAATGAATGTACTGTATTCTTTGCATTTTATTTTTAACCTTTTGGGCTTCTTGCAAATGATCACTACTGCTACAATGTTTCTTCAGTACAGCTTCTGTAAATGAATCTCATGTTCAAAACTAAAGAATTTGTCCTGGCAAAACACACTTTTAAAAACAGTATCTCAGAGCTTTTTTGATGATTTTGCTTAGAGTGGGAGCAGAGATGACAAGCACCATATATCTTGAAAGCAAATTATTGGTGGAATGTCTGTCATAACCAGTACAAGAACCTAGCTGAAAAGATTTTAATCTCTAAGTTATCCTAGGGACAAAATAATTTTGTGATTGTGGAGGAAAAAAAGAAGTAATCTCACCAGTGCCAGTGGTACGGGTGATACTGACTGATCAAGTTTGGCCTCTGAAAATTGGTCAAAAGTTGAAGACATTTTATTAAAAAGTGTTGGGTTGTAGTGTGGTTTTTGTGTTGATACTTTAAAAATATTTTCTATGATTTATAAGTTTTCTTACAGCAGTCCAAAACTCACAGCTAAGTAGAACTGAACGTTTGCTTTGAAGCTGGAAGAGGATATTTGCTGAAGTCAAACTTCTTAAGAACAAAAGAAAAGACAATTATATACTGAAGACCACACACTGAACCCAGTCTTTGTCCCAGACAAGGCTAAGATTTGCCTAAGTGTCATAAAATGTTATATTGTTTATTGTTTTTAATGGTTTCTGTAGGATGTGAATTCACAGTGTAATGAGATAGCAGTCACATAATTTTTTTCATTGTTATTAAAAGGATATGTGTGAATGTGTTTGGTAATTGTGTAGTGTTTAATATCCAGATTTTTTACTGTCATGGGAGGCATGTTTTTGCTTTATAACCAGCCAGTGTATGTTTTCAATGAAATCTTATTTAGGAAGTATGACACATTCATCCTTGATATTTAAGCAAATTTGCATTGCAGAATGATTAATTGCATTCAGCCTTTTCATCCACTTCTAATTTTTCAGGGGACATAATTAGATGCAAATTGGCCAGTGTTAATCATTAGATACCACTAATTAAAAACAGAAGCTGTAGGTAATGGTATGATTATTGGTAGAAATAAATGAAGCAGATCAGGTAACACTTTTCTTTAGGGACCCATGACTTGTGCCTGAACCTCATTAAATTCCAGCATGTGAAGGTGCCCTGCTGCTAGAGGCTGCAGGAAAAATGTATTTATAAATAACTTAAAAGTAACATAGGAGGGTAGTGTCTAAAAAAGAAGGTGGGGAACATTCTTGTGGCTCAACGACTCAGCTGTTTAATAAATTAAGAACTTTTAAAAAGCAATTTAATTAGGTGGAAAGTGGTTTTGCATCACAAAAAGCAAGTCAAAAGAGAAACAAAGGACATTTATTTTCTGAACATGTTTCTGAAGCATCCAGAAATGCCATGTTCTGAGGATTCAATGCGAGTGTTTTCTGAATGCAATTCATTGTCTTTTAACACTGACTGTGATGTTAGACGGCATGTACACAGAGGCTTACTGGAAAAACTATGATCATTGCAGTCAAATTGGTCACAGTGTATTGTGTACACATTTAGAGATCATTTCTCATGCAGAACCTTCAGAGTTGTTTTTTAACTTAGTTTGAGACAGACCCAGGCTCTTCTCGGTGAAGGGGTAATGGATGCAAACTGGAGCGTAGGAGATGATTCCACATAAATATAAGGAAAAACTTTTGATGTGAGAGTAATGGAGCACTGGAACAGGTTGTCTGTAGATGCTGCATAGTCTTTCCCTGGAGACATTCAAAACCTACCTGGATGCATTCCTGTGTGACCCACTCTAGGTGATCCTGCTGTGGCAGGGGGTTAGACTAGGTGGTTTTTCCAGGTTCCTTCCAACCTCTAACATGCTGTGATTCTGATTTAAAATACACTGACAACTGATGAAACCTTTCGGCCCAGTGATTTTTTTGCATCATAATCACCAAAGTTTGCCAGGATTAAATGTTAGTAATAACTACTTTTAAGGGACTCATACAGTGATGGGAAATACCATTTAAATGATTCAAAATACTGATACCAAATAAGATATTAATAGGAGGTACTATATGCTGTTCAATCTTTTGGACAGAATTAGTGAACTGGGGTGTTGTGGGGTTTTTCTTGGGGGGGCGGGGTGGGGGTGAGGAGGGTGGAGGTGAAAAGAGCCATGAATGAGACCTTTCTGTTCACCACTATTGAGCTATGCAGTGAATGTAGATTGGGCGCGGGGATCCCTGATTTCTGGATTTCACGCACCACTTTTCCCCAGCAGCTTTAGTCTGGCAATGCCACTCTGAAGAAGGTGAGGGACAAGCATGACCTGAACAAGGCTTTGCCTATTTGACAGCTGGAATGAAGCACCTGTGCAGAGGGCAGTGCCCTACTCTCCAGAGACTGAGGAAGGAGCTCTAGCAGCCAGAATGAGGATCTAGGCTTACTGCTGTGTGTAGGCAATTTTACACACATGCACCACATTTAATGTTTGTGATAATGACTGCTATTAGATATGCTTACAATTGCATCTACTACTATGGTATCAATATATTACCGCTACTCATCCATAAACATAAATGATGAAATCAGAATAAAGAGTTATATTGAAAACAGAGATTTAAACTTTGATTTTTCACAGTTTTAATAGCTGTGGTGGGTTGAAAATTCCCCCCAACATTAAATTTGCCAGATCAGCCCAGTTGGAAGCAAATGAAGCCGTATTTTCAAGCAAAACTACTATCTACAATGAAATACAATGAATATGTACAAAATATACAGTATGTACAATATTTACAGGTATTTACAATTTGTAAACAGCACAGAGCCCCCAGGCCAAAACCCAGGGGAGCTGCAACAGCTTCTCCCCACCCTGCTGTCCTCCTTACCTCTCCTCCTTACCTCCCTTGGACACAAAAGGGACAATAGAAAGAGCAGAGAAGTTGTTAATACCAGTCATAACAACAGCAGTGCAGTCAAGGTCAGTAAAGCCAGGAGAAGCTTCAGCCAGAGCAGAAGCAGCGAAAAGAGAGAAAGATTGTTTTCATTACTAACTTATGTTTGTTATCCGTCCAATGGATTGTTTAGAACTTATCATTATTTTCCTTTTTACACCCAATAGAGATTTATTTGCATTTTACTGCTTTTCTGTTCAAGATCTGTGAAAAATTTTAAAGGTATAGGCTAAAATGGCATAAAGGTTATTATTTACACAAGTTGTTATTTACACAGGCATCTTGCTTTTTCAGTGACACATTCCTATATCTGAAAGAAGATTTTGTATTGCAGGAGTCTCATCAGATTGGAACAAATACTGGAGCAGTGCCAGCAGTGTCGGACTATATGCAAAAAAGAATATAAATTTAAGTACCATTTCTAGGACTATTATTAAATCGAACACAATGTTTCATACAGTGTAACTACTGCATTCACAAAATAGAGGTCATCAGAAATACATACTGATACTACTGCATCTGATCTCAAAAATGAATGTCCAAGCTAGTAAAGATTGTTTGAGTACTCTTGCTTCTAATGAATTAAGTTCATCTCAAGTGAATTTCATTTTGCTGAACTGTAAGGCTATTTGAATTTTATTGAATAAGCTTTATATATATAAATGCAAAGCCTAGTGACTACATTACTGAAATATTTTCAAGAGACAGTAGTGCTTTCAGAAATAATTAATAGAAGAGAGAGACTGAAAATTGCACATATGATTTGCCATATGTAAGTCCAAAGCCTAAGTATTATTCCAAAGTAAGATGCACCTGAGGAGAAGAGAATGTATTCATTGGAGGACTAACAGGAAAAAGGATAATGTATGGTTGTATTGGGTGAATGAGGGAGAAGATAGCTACTGCAATGTTAGAAAGTAAGGACTCTTATTCCAAATTGCACCTTCCATCTTAATTTGTTTCATTGCAAGAAAAAGAAATACAGGATCATTTATTTGCAGCTACCTTGAGAATGGTCTAGAATCACGAATGAGCATGAATCAACAGTATCATGTGAACATTTTGTAGGGCTATGTGTAGGTAAGTTTTTAGTTACATGAGGACCCTACCTTGTTTTGGTCTCAACATTGAGAAAGAGACAGACATTAGGGAGAGTTGAGAGGAGAAGAGAATGAAAAATAATCAGAATCTGGGAAGATATCATTGGTTTGGAAGGACTAAATGTGTTGGAGTAGGATGCACCAGTGAAAAGAAGAGGGAACAGATGGAGATCTTTAAGCCTTCAGGTGCTCGCAGTGTTGTGATAAAGAAATAGGAGATAATACCCAAAGAGTGGCTGTCAACGGGTCCATGTCCCAGTGGAGGCCAGTGACAAGCGGAGTCCCTCAGGGATCAGTCCTGGGACCTGTCTTGTTCAACATCTTTGTGGGTGACATGGACAGTGGCATCGAGTGCACCCTCAGCAAGTTTGCTGATGACACCAAGCTGTGTGGTGCAGTGGACACGCTGGAGGGAAGGGATGCCATCCAGAGGGACCTGGACAGGCTGGAGAGGTGGGCACAAGCCAACCTCATGAGCTTCAACAAGACCAAGTGCAGGGTCCTGCATCTGGGTCGAGGCAATCCCAGGCACAAATCCAGGCTGGGCAGGGACTGGCTGGAGAGCAGCCCTGAGGAGAGAGACTTGGGGGTGCTGGTGGACGAGAAGCTCAACATGAGCTCTCAATGTGTGCTTGCAGCCCGGAAAGCCAATCAGATCCTGGGCTGCATCAGGAGAAGTGTGACCAGCAGGTCAAGGGAGGTGATTCTCCCCCTCTACTCATCTCTGGTGAGACCCCACCTGGAGTACTGCATCCAGTTCTGGAGCCCCTATTACAGGAGGGATGTGGACGTGCTGGAGCGTGTCCAGAGAAGGGCCACGAGGATGATCAGAGGGCTGGAGCACCTCTCCTATGAGGACAGACTGAAGGAGTTGGGGCTGTTCAGTCTGGAGAAGAGAAGGCTCCGAGGTGACCTCATTGTGGCCTTCCAGTATCTGAAGGGGGCCTACAGGAAGGCTGGGGAGGGACTTCTCAGGATCTCAGGTAGTGATAGGACTAGGGGGAACGGAATGAAGCTGGAAATGGGGAGATTCAGGCTAGATGTGAGGAAGAAGTTCTTTACCATGAGAGTGGTGAAGGCCTGGAATGGGTTATCCAGGGAGGTGGTTGAGGCCCCGTCCCTGGAGGTGTTTAAGACCAGGCTGGATGAGGCTCTGGCCAGCGTGATCTAGTGTAGGGTGTCCCTGCCCATGGCAGGCGGGTTGGAACTAGATGATCCTTGTGGTCCCTTCCAACCCTGACTGATTCTATGATTCTATGATTCTATGATTCTAATATATGCAGCATGAATTGGAGAACAGATGAAAGCATGAGTCTGCACTTCATAAGGATGATTAGGTGATAATAAAACTATTTTTCAAATGAAAAGTTAAAGTAGACTTTTCTTCTGCACTGGTGATCTTTAGGACGAGGTTGCATCTTTAAGGGATGACTTAGCTATAACTGAATCTGTCTTTCGGCTAGGTACTAAATTAGGTCACTGTGACGACTTGGCTATTGATAAACTTTATGACATCATCTATCTAGAAGAATATCTTAAAAGGTAGGTGTGTAAATATGTCTGTATGAACTAGTCATCAAAATTCAGAATTTAATCCAATATCAATTCAGTGTTATGGCAAGCAAGAATTGTCCACCTTCCATAGAAAAAGTAACTCCTCCCATGGATTATATAACATTTTTTTCTAATTCAGTTATTTGAAGTCTCTTTAACACTTCAAAACAACCTTTCTATAAATGTATATATGTTTTAATAAATATATAGAGAATATAAAATTTTTAAAGCATGCCAAAATTCCAAGCTCTGCATAGTGGACCAACTAGTGCCAGAGTGAAAAATACCTCCCTACTTTAGTTGTGTTTTATTTTAACCATTTAGTAATATTCCTGGTCATTCTGTCTGTATAATAGCAAATAAGTGTATTAGTACTATGAAACAATTGACAATTCCAGAGGATACTTAATCTTGCCTATACATGAGGAAATTTATTTATCTAGTGTCTCTTTATATCTAATACATCACAAATTCAGAGCCTCATGGTGTCACTGTAGCTTGGGGTTGATGCTATGGCTGTAGGCAGTGTGGAATGTGTGAATGGAGTGGTTGCTTGTTCTGCTGCCTGGGCTTGATGCTTCCATGGATTTGTGGGAAGGTGGTGGGACAGAATAGTAGAATCTTGGTGGTATGTTCTCTGCCTTGGGGAGAAGCTAGTGGTCAGACTGTATAAAGGATTCCTGCTAGAGATACCCTTTCAGAAACGTGCATGCAGTGTTTGCTATGTTGGTGCCGAGCTGTGGTGGGCACCTTGCTGGCGGATAACTCTCTTATCCAGAAGTACTCTTGGCAGCTTTGGCTTTCTGTGCTGCAGTTGCCATAAGATACTGTGAGTTGAAGAGCTACTACTTTTACCCTGACTACATATGCTGTCTTGTGTCAAAAAAACAATCAGATCCAGGTACCACCATGATTTCCTTTCCTTGACCTCACAAGTAAAAATAAAATTGACTTGAGCTTTTGCTCTGAGTCCCAGCGATAAGGAGTGTGGTGGTAGCCCGGAAGATGAGTTCTCTGGACTTCCAGTGGCATTGTGGCAGATCCCACGAGGAGAAGTGTACTGGGTCCTTGTTCCAGGGTTGGCCACTCTAAAGATGACTATTCCACATGTTCAGTCATTCAGTGCAGCTTGACAGTAAGGGCAGCTGTGCCAGGTGGAACTGACATGGCCATGTCTATTCTGGGCAATAACGGACGCACCTTTCAATATTTTTTCTCAGCAGAGAGTGAGTGTTGGTGAGTGTGATTTGATGTTCTTTGTGGTAGGTTGCACCTCAGTGTTCTTTGTCCTTACTGCTCTCAGTTTCATACATACTTTGCTGTATGAATGAGCAAATTAGAGATCACTAGCCTGCCCTAATAAATGGACATGTAATGTGAAAGAGCATGGTCTGAGCATGGGGCCTGGTAGCCAATTGTACTGCAGAGATCACCAAAGTAACAATGAGCTATTAACACATAACCCCCTGAAAACTGTTTTCTTTGTTTCTCCCAGCAAACCTGTCAACTAATCCCTATCCATAGGGAACTTTATCTGCCTATGGAGAAAATAAATTGTCATTTTCCATTCTTAAATGAATTTTAATTTTTAAATTAAAACCAATAAATACACATACACTGTTGAAGTTATATTGATCGCTTATTTGCCAGACAAACTCAATGCTGCCAATGTAATAGAACATTTTGAGTTTAAACAAAAATGTTAGTGTGTTTTATTGTAGTCTCTTTGTCAAAGGTCAGCAGCTTGTATCACCTTGCATGCTCAAGATCTTTGACTTTTTCTATAGCAAATTGCAGTAGCAGTGTGATGGAATGGAACACTTAAGCCCACTTAGATGTGAGGCATGCATTTATACACATTGTTTGTGCTTGAGAAAGGTGAGGATGCCATTGTCTTATGCCAAACATATTTTTTTCCTTTCTCTTCTTCCTCTTTCTACACTAATCAACTTCTCCCATCTACTTCCATTTGTATCACAAACTGCACTGAGAGACTTTTTTCAGACCTTGTAATAGGTGAGGTCAAGAGAAAGTGCAGAGCAAAAGATCTGTGAAAAAGCATTAAAGCCCTGAAGTGACCAGAATCTGGGTCCTGGTGTATGAATCCTGCACATGCTGCTTTGACTTGGCTTTCTGTGTTGTTTCTCTCTGACTAAATCTAAAAGAAGGTCAAAGAAGGGAGTATGGTTCTTTCCCTCCAAATTCTTATTTTTAATATGTTCTTAGTTGTATATCATGATCAGTATGAATGTGTTGATGGAGCTAAACCTGAAAACATATGTTAAAAGAGGACAAAATGTGAGGGAACAGAATGGAAGTGTTAAAATATGTCTTCGCAGAATATATCTGTTTGGAAGAGACCTCCAAGGTCATTTAGTCCAACCTTTGACCCAGTACTGAAGGGTCAACATTAGACCATGTCCCTGAGAGCCAGGTTCCTATGCTGCTTGAACTCCTTCAGGGATGGTGACTCCACTAAAGCCCTGGGCAGACCATCCAAATGTTTGATTACCTTTTCAGTAAAGAAATATTTCCTACCATCCACCCTAAACCTCCCCTCATGCAGCTTCTAACCATTTCCTTTAGTCCTGTTGTTCATGGCTGGCCCCCTCTTTGCTCCAACCTCCCTTCAGGTAGTTATAGAGAGTGACAAGAACTCCTCTCAGCCTCCTCTTCTCTAGACTGAACAACCCCAGCTCTCTCAGATGCTTCTCGGAGGTGTGCTCCAGGCCCTTCACAGACCTGTGTTGTGTCCAACATTTCAGTGTTAGAGAGTCCACCATGTAACGTGAACTGACTCAAAATGAGAGATTACTGATGATTAAGCTAAAATCATGTTAAGTTTAAGGGCTTGGATCTTTTGATATTTTTCTGCAAATGGTAAGCTGAATATTATGCAATCTGTAACCCTTCCAATTCTGTGAAAATGTCCTGCTTTTGAAGTGCAAATAGTGATGATATCTTTGCTTTATGCACAGTAATTAAAAGAGGGCTTCTTTGCCCTGCTGTGTGTACATCCTCCACTTCATCTTTCAGAGAATCTGTTTTACTGGAATAGCCTTGTAATTGGGAATCGGTGCTATCTACACCATGCCCTTCTTTCTTCTTTTTTGAAGACTGAAATATTTAATATTTGAGCTTGTTTCAGTATATTCAAGTTTGTATCTATGGATAAACATGAGCCTGAATTTTCCAGCTTTTAAAAGGCTTTTTTGTTTTAACTACACTAGATACTCATGGCACTAAATTTACATAGCTAATAAATACTCAATATGTGGAGTCTTAATCAGCAGGAAGTAGGTACCCCGTATGTCCAGTTCTGATTTCCAGTAAATTGTTGTTCAAGCTCCTGTAGATTTCACACTTTAGACAGATATGATACCAAGCAAAATATTTTGAGATTAATTTTTTTTTTTTTCTAAAGCAAGGATCCTATTTTTTAGATATTGGCAAAATTAAGTTAGCTGCATCTAGTTTCAGACATAAGGTAGCATGGCCTATTTTCCATACAAACTTAATCCAGTGTAGTGTACGTTATCCATGACTCAGGATAGAATAAAAAACCCAGACCATCAAAGGTTTCCATTATGAATGCAATAACTGCTAGATGAGATAAATGTTCAAGACAGATGATAGCGGAAATTAAACTTTTATAATTGACCTTCTACAATTAAATTCTAAATTGAATAGGAGCTTTCTCTAGTTCCATCTATTCTTCATGAATGCCATTTGTTGCTTCTTTGTGTAACTTGAAGAGGGGAAATGCATTAAGTGAATTGTTGGTGGGTTTATTTTTTTTAAAGTATTATTATTATGCAAATAACAATTTGTAATGCACAGTGCACAATATTGCTAAGAGAGAGGTTCATTAGAGGAAAAGTGGACAGCTCAGTAGACTGCAGTTGGGAGAAAAAGCTTTTCACTTGGGTTTCATTTTTGGGATGCAATCTGGTAATAGTGGAAGGCTAGTTGTAAACTGGTTATGTGCTGATCTTACTATCAAATGAGAACAAAAATCACTATCAGTTCTATAGCAAACTTTTTCTCGCTGAGAGAAGTGATCAGCACTGTGGATCTGGAGTGCTCTCTCCTGTGAATTCATTCAGCTTGTTAGTAACAGCAAACTCTCTTCCTGAATCCTTTCTAGTACAGAACATAGACTAATTAGTAATGCTAAATAAACATTGCATGACATGTCCTGTGTAGTCAGAAGGTCCCTCTGCTTTTTGAATGTTTAAAAAGGAAACAAATAGGGAAATAACAGCTTCCCAGCTCAGCTCAGGTTCAAAGCAAATTCCAGTGATTACATGCATCCTGAAATGATGATGCTCGTTTGTTTAGCTGACTGTTTGCTATTGCATTTTCCAATACACGTTCTCTTTCCTTCTTTGGTCTTTGACATACACAGGCTACAAATGATGGTTTCTGATGATCTGTAGTTTTGCACTCTGCAATAGCAATTTTGGGATTGAACAAATCACAAGCATGAAACAAACCTTGGGGGAAATACAAGTGCAAAAATAATTGATACCAAAGGCAGTATACGGAGAGGTACCTTGCACATTTGGGATGAAGTCTGTCTTTGGAAAAAAGGGGCATACCAAGCAGGAGGAATGTGCACTGGAAAGGAATACAAGCAACTGGGGCCGGGAGGTCGTGTTAGAAGGAAAGTTAAATTTCCCCATTCCAATTTAGTGGAAAATGATTCCAGAAGACTGGATTAGGAGGTAACTCTGTAATGTGAACAAGAAATGCAAAAATACCTGTGCCAAAGCCATGAAACCCTCTTGCTTTGCAATTTTCCAGGAAGTTTTATATTTTCACTTTTGCATAAAAGCTTTTCTATCTCCACCTCATCCTATACTCTCATCTCTCTCAGATGTGGGAAAGTTGAAAATATGGAATATATATCAGAAAGCACTGATCATAGAAAAAAATTACAACTGTTGTTTGATGGAGTGAAATAAGACAGTAAATACTGAATAAATAAATCAAAAATCATGGTCATTGTAGCTGGGAGTGAGACACACTAAAGGAGCTGTCTGAGTTGTAATGTTCTCTTTGCATGCTGTTTTAACTATGTTTGCCTGGGAATGTAGGTGCTTTAATCCAAAGGTAAATGAAAACAGAGGTTCTTAAGTTCTTCTAACAGGCAAGGGGAGCTTGTAATGTAACTTACACTGATGATAGTAGTGATAATGGCTTTTCTCAGCAGCAGCTCCTGCATAATTTATTATTCCTAATTTCACATATTTACTTGGAGATATGGGATAGGAAAATAATGAAAGTTGTTTCCCTGTGGCTGATTTTTCTATTTCAGAAAAAACCCACACTTTTTAATCATATAGAAAAAAAAAAAAAGAAATTTGCATACTCATCACATTAGATGTATTTTCCTATTGAAAAATCTCTACATCAATACTAATTAGAGTCATCTTTGCTTTCAGGCTAAAAGGGAAGATGCTAAATTTCCTTTTCATCATGAGGATGTTACTATTATCATAAAGGAAAGGTCTCTTAAGAAAATGTGATAACCCCAAAGTGCAGGTCTACAGCATTTCTGAGCAATGGTCAGATCTTAATCATGTGTTGCTCCACAATTAAGGCAGTGAGGAATTCATTCTGTAGCTGGGCATACTGGCAGCCCTCCTGCCACCCTGCTGCAGTTTGCTGCTGCAGTTACATTTCTGATAGCAGTCAAGACATTGTCTTGGGGATGCTGGTGGATGAGAAGCTCTCAACATGAGCCACCAGTGTTAACTTGCAGCCCAGAGAGCCAATTGTATCCTGGGCTTCATCAACAGAATCATAACCAGCAAGTCGAGGGAGGAGATTCTCCCCTTCTACTCCACTCTGGTGAGACCCCACCTGGAGTACTGTGTCCAGTTCTGGAGCCCCTATTACAGAAAGGAACTGGATGCACTGGAACGTGTCCAGAGAAAGGCCAGAGAAGGTCCAGGGAAGGCTGGAGCACCTCTCCTATGAGGACGGACTGAGAGAGTTGGGGCTATTCAGTCTGGAGAAGAGAAGGCTCCAAGGACACCTTATTGTGGCCTTCCAGTATCTGAAAGGAGCCTACAAGAAAGCTGGTGAGGGACTTTTTAGGGTGTCAGGTAGCGATAGGTCTAGTTGGAATGGAACAATGAGTAGATTCAGATTGGATGTTAAGAAGAAGTTCTTCACCATGAGAGTGGGGAGACACTGGAGCAGGTTGCCCAGGGAGGTGGTAGAAGCCCCACCCCTGGAGATTTTTGAGGCCAGGCTGGATGTGGACCTGAGCAACCTAATCTAGTGTGAGGTGTCCCTGCCCATGGCAGGGGGGTTGGAACCAGGTGATCCTTGAGGTGCCTTCTAACTCTGACAGTTCTATGATTCTGTGAGATCAAAGGCAGAACTGACATGAGTCCTCCTCAGATGCTTTATACCAAATATGACATATATGGGCTGGAATACTTTGTTGGTCACCTGGACTGTCTGCTTCTCCCCACAGGTGCAACCTTCTACTCTGCACCCCCAATTTGGTACGCAAGATTTAGCAGTGATTGGCCTGCATGCCAATCCTTGGTACTAACTAGGAACAGTGAGCATTATCAATACTAGCAGCAGACACTATCTGTGAAAATATGCTGTTAACTTCAGAAAGTACAGTTCATTTAGAAGACACTGAGCTGAAAAGCAAAATCACAGAACAGAACTAGTTCTGTTCTAACTCAAACCAGGACAATAGGAAGTGATACTAATGAACAGTGTCTAAAACATATATCTACAAGAATTACTTGTTATTTCTGTCAAGTGATGTTAGTGGATTATTAATTTCTACCCATTTCTAAAATGAATAAGTAAAAATTATTTTTCATTCTTCCTCTCTGAATGATGACTAAGTTTGAGCTATCATTTTGAGGCTTTAAGCCAGTGAAAGAGAAACTTCTAAATGGGTCTGAGTGATTAAATAGTATTCTGAGTGCAGCTTACAAATGACCTTCAAAATGCAAGAATAACTATATGATGCTGCTTTTTTAGCTAATAACTCTTTTCTTCTTCCTAAATATAACCTTTCACAGTTAGATCAGTCCCTGTTTAGAATATTGGCAAAACACTTTCATATGCTTAAAGCTTAGAAGAGCTGATATGTATAACTGTTCATTTAATCATTTAACTAAATATATTCCCAAGAAACAGTCTGATGAGATGACATGTCAGAGAAGCCAGAAAGAACTTTTAAAATCTGCAGCGATTTAATTAAACAAACACATTTAATATTTGCATATAGAGATTATATTATTTATAATTAACTTCCCAAATAATTTATTTTGCAGCATTTTAATTTCTTCCATATCATTCTGCCTTTTTGATAAACTCAGTCACATTTGGCATTCTCAATCTGGCATTTAAATATAACCAAAGTAGAGAGAGCAATTCTTCTCTAAACAACTTATCCTGAGTGAAATATTAGACAAAAAAAAAATAAATCTTAAAATCAGTGCCAACAGGTTCTTTTGCCTATGGCAGCCATAGATCAGAGCATTTCAAAGCCAAATATATTTTTTTATTATGTATATAAAGCTTAATATATTCTGATTCATTTTATCTGCAGTGTAAGATGTACTAACTCTGGGTGCGTTCTCTTTGGAAGCAATAGCCAGGAAATGCAACAGACAGCAGAAACTTTATTTGTCTTTTTAAGGGTAATAATCAATGAAGGATTAATTTAATTTTTTTAAAATGACTTCATTTATAGTAAAGAACGTGTATACTCTTCTTTCTCATCCTCGGTCTATCTCACAAACCAAATTTTTCTGTGTCCAGCTGAGCTGTTCATATTTTCTTCTGTCTTTCCCAAGAAATACAAAGGATTTTCACTTATGTGAATCTTCTACTTTTAGCATCTTGGTTTACTCAAAACTACTCAAGCACAGAAATTGATATATGCTGCTTCATTATTACATTTCAGTGCAAGCCCTGTAAAAACTACTAGAAAAATTATGTTGTGATAAGAACTCAAGTTGCCTTTATCCTGCTTCATCCATCTGTGTACTTCATAATTCTTTCTACTGTTTGACTTCATGATGTGACCTAGTTCTCTGTTGTCAATCCACTTCCAATAGTCAAAGATGGGGAAAGAGGATTGCTTATGAATAAAAGTAGAGGAGCATACAGAAAAAATGGAACATGGTGTGGGATCAGCTAGTTCTTCCCTTTCACATTCTTTTCTCCCAGCTTACTATACTGTGATACTTAAGCAACTACTTTTTAAAATTAGACTAATGTTTCTTTTCACCTGATTGACCTTATGGCCATGTAAATTCAATGTTTAACGTTCCTAAAATTTTGGTGTTAAATGTTGAGAATTACCTGCCTCTGGAATTAAATGGTAGAATGCAGAGGAGAACTAGTTAAGTGCCTTTATTTGGACTCAAGGCACACGCTCTACAACAGAAGTCAAGTAATTATTTCAACCAGACATATATCTCTGTGACAGTGACTAAGTCAAAGAATAGCTAAATATATATCTAGTATTAATGCCTGGATAGTTAGCTTTTGCCTGTAACTGTTCTCTGAAGAGTTCTTACTGATTTGCATCATGATTGTTACTCTCTAGATAAGGAAAATATAGGGCCTTGTGGGACCCTGTTGGGTTTTTTTCTACTTAGTTGTGGGTTTAGGCATAACACTGCTGTTGATTTCAGTCAAAACAGTTCTACAGTTCAATGATTCTGTGATCTTGATTACCTTTTAGTGTGAGACTGAACCACAGATTGATCAGTATACATCACTGGAAATATAACACTTTTTTTTTTTTTCCCTCCTGAGCTGAAAAACACTTCATTCTGACCTGAAAATACTTTTAGCTTGATACTGTACTATTTTTCTGTTCTGCACCTCTGTCCATAAGGGCAATGTGATCTAGTTGAGGATGCCCCTGCTTACTGCACCGGGGGTTGGACTAGAAGACCTTTGGAGGTCCCTTCCAACCCAGACCATTTTATGATTTAGTATGTAAAACACTCATCTTGGCAGAAACTTGATGGATTGTATAAGTTTTATGCTGGATGTTGCTGTAAGGAGCTGTATTTTTTGACTGTTGGGTGAAAGTGTTGTACATATGTAAACTGACTTTGTAAAACAAATCTGCTGTTTGCTTTTTAGAGTTTTACTCCTGTAAAAGTCTCTGCAAGGTTAGTTTAGGGTAAAGCTCATCCCTTTTAATACAACCTAAAGGCAGGAATTGAACTGTTCCAAATGGGAGGAAATTCTTTCAGGAAAGTTATGGCAAATGTTATATTCTGCTGTGGCTGAAAATGATGGTTGTGGCAAACTAGGCTTAGTCAGGTTAAGTTTGCTCTGATAAAAATCCTTGCATCACATCTCAATCCAAGTTTTCTTAATTTTTTTAAGTGGATTCACCTTTTTCTCTGCGTGTTGCAATTGCCTCTGTTTCTAAGCAAACACATTGGAGGTGGCAGCGGACAACAGTTTAGAGCTTTCAAGAACTTCTTGTGAACTTGCACAAGTTACGTGCTATTTCCATATTCAGTTGATGCCCACTGATATACTGACAAAGTTCAGATTTACATTACTGCAATTCTCGTTATTCTGTCAGACTCTGAAGGAAATTCTGTGTACTTAAATGTACACAAAAAATGAAGAATATTATCTAGATCCCAGTGAAGTCAATGTCTTTTTTTTTTATTTAGGGAGGCAATCTTACTCTGACCATGCATGAAAAACAGATGCGAAAGTGAAATGTGAATTAGTACTTTATGGTTTTGAGATGTTGTTCTCACTTCATCCAGTGTCAATGAACTCTTAGCAGAGTTTTCAGGTACTTGCGTGATTAGCTATCTGCCCGTGTTTATTACTCTCGCATTGCTATTCCACGGTTTCCTTGGGCTGATGAGATCGTGAAAAGCAATTCCTCATGTTGGCCATATGTGAATAACCATAACAAACACTCATAATAAACCAGTCCTGTTAGCTTAAATCAGAATTACACTTGCATTATCATACTTGAGGTATTATGCCTTTGTAGCAAATGGGAAACCAGCTCTGTTATTGAATATGATCTTCTTGTTTATAATAGTAGTAAAATGGATTCAGAACCATGTGGACTTCAGGCTTCAAGCCTGTAGGCATGTGATCAGTATACCAACCTGCTGCTTTCTAGAAATTAGGAGTATGGCAAATCCCTGAAGTGTTTCACCTCCACCGTTTCCTTTGACAGTCTTTCACAGAACTTCCACTGATTAATTGTTAGGCTGAGTATGCTTGAACTAAATCATTAATTTTGTCTGAAAAGGCATAATTCCAGAGCACTTTCTCCAGCAAGACGATATTGCCTGCATTATTAAATACTTTCTCTAGTGTCTGTCATCCATAAACCTTCTGCTTCCCAAGATTTACCTGCGGCTCACGGATACAGACAATAAACTGGGATTTTGTACTTCAGGTGTCCTTTGATGAAACTGTTTATTTTTCTGAAACTAAAGTAGCAGCAAATTTTAAATTTTGTTGTGTTAGAAGCAAAGTTGCTCATAGTTAAGTTTTTGTGTATGCATTTTTGCCTGCTTTAACCAAAGTTCCCCCTTTCCCCTGAAGGAACTAGCAGGCCTTTTAACTGTGGCCTGGTAGTGACGAAGTGAGTTGGAAGAATGTTGAGCTAGTGAAAAGAAAGGTTGTTAAAGTGTAATTCTTTTTGCTATAAAAAGTCATCTCATATTAGACACTTTTGGCAAATAGTTTATTTTCATTTTAATTTAAAGTATAACATAAATAAAGGTTTCATTTTATTGGCATGCTCGACTACCTCAATTTATCTGGTGTGATTTTACACTAACGTAATAAATTGCTGCAGCTTTTTTTATAGGCATTTAAGTCAAACGAATATAAATTCTTAGTATCAATAAAAGAAATAAAGGTCCTGAGTCTTATTCATTTAGGGAGTGATCTGAGCACACTTGTTTGCCTGAAAGGATCCATATTATTTATTGGACAATGTAAACCAGTACAGGATATAGTCTTGGCCTATTTAACACTTGATCAGTGCCTTATGTATTATTTTAGCCCCCTAGCTATAAACATAAGTACAGTCATTGAAAGAATTTATTCAATTTTGACCATGACAGTATATTCTTATTCTGCATCCAGAGATGCAGTTGTATTTATGCTTGCAGTCTGTTATAGGAAAGAAAAGAATGGAGCAAATGATTTTATACAAATCAATTATGCTCTGTTTTCTCAATTTATGTTCCATAAACACTACTAAACTTGCAGGATAATTAAAAATTGTTCTGATAATTCATACTGGGGGGTGTCAAGGGTGTGAAGGTCAGGGTGTCAAGGGTGTGAAGCAAGGTGGTGGGAATGAGGGACACCCCTCAGAAAAGATAGGAGGCTGAAATGGACCTCACTTCAGGTGACTGTAAATGGAAGCACATTTTCCTGGGAAACAAGCAGGCAGAGTTAAAGCTCTCTGAGCACTGAAGTATGACATTGTGGCAGTAACTGAGATACAGTGGCTTGGGTGACTGGCCATCTGTAATCTGTGGAGGTGGGCTCTTTAGGAAAGAGGCTGGGAAGATGAGGAGGGAGGCATCCTTTTACCTGAAGTAGCAGCTGGACTGCACAAAGCCTTTCTATGGAATGAAAAACAGGGCCTTGTGGAACAGAAACAGGGAGAGGAAATAAAGGGTCACATGTTCATGAGTGTTTTTCCATACTACCCAATTAACATGAGTAAGTGAATGCAGCCACCATGGATCTCTTGGTCTGCTATTCACTAACAAAGAAAAGTTGGTCGATAAGGTGAAGCTGATCATCAATGGCATCCTTGTCTGTAGGGATGTTGGATATTCTGAAGGAAGTCAGAAATGCAAGTAGAAAACTGCAGTTTGTGAAAACAAAGGGGACTTCAGTTTGCAAAATAATATACTTTTCAGAGGTAAATGTCTTTTTGCTAGCAAAAGTTCATGGAACACATATATCTGAATTAAGACTCCTTCATTTTTTTCAAGGGGGAAATGTCCTTTCAATCACAAGGGCATCTGTGGCAGTCAGGCACAAATGGATTGAATGTCTGTGAGGTAACCCTACTCCATCAGAGTTTCAGATTATTTTCTACAATTTTTACACTGCTGTCAGTAAGACTTGAAAAATATTACTTGTTTGGCATTCTTTAAAGCAGGTATGGATTGCCTAGATTTGATTGAAAGTAAAAACTGGCTGCCAAAACCTGGCAGTGTGATGGCTGAGAAGGCAGAAATCCAGCTTGGCTTTTAAACTCTAGATTCTTTGTGATGTTGGCTTTTGGAAGCATCCTCTCCTCTGCTTTGATATGTGTGAAAATGGCAGGCATTGGAAACTGGTGCTACTAGCAGAGTAAGGAACGTGAAACCTCACAATAACTGTGAGCTTTCTTCAGAAGAGAAGTAGCCTTAAAAAGATCTTAAACTGGTGCCATGAATATCATAATCATTTAAGTGTGTTGATGAATAGCTAAAAACCATACATATGTATTTGTCAAGACCACATGCAAAATAACGAAGAACATCTTATAAGAACCTTAATTTTTATGAAAAGTAAGTGATGTCACGTGAAGAAGCCAAAGGTGGGCTCAAAATACCAAGAGTGGGCTGGGAGTGTGTGTGATTTGTTTATAGCCAAGTAGTAGAGCTCTTTGACACAAGATATGGAGAGGCAAAGAGCAGCACGGAGTTAAAAGGAGTCCAGTGAGATTGATAAATTACAATTAACTAGTGAGTTAATGAACTAAAATGATCAGAAGCTGTGAGGCTACTTAGCAAATTTTCATGTTCTGCTACTTCGTGAGCATTCATATTTGGCTACTGTTGAATAGGATGTTGGGCTAGGTGGCCTTCTAGCATGAGTCTGTGGCTCCTATGTGCTTCACTGATTAACAGATAGTGAGGAGAAAAAGAAGGTAAATTTTGTGATGTCAAAGGTAAAGGCTGGGCTGGCCACTAAATGAATGACAGATGATCTCCATTAACCCCTTTCCCTTCTGGGAAGCTAAAGGTAAAGGCAAAATGGGAGAGAGTTATGGTCTGAAAAATATATCACAAAACAGATTTAATGAAACTGTAACAATGAAAAGGAAAGGTACTAATGCTAACAAGAAAATAATAAAATATATGCAAATGTATGCAAAACCAATATTGAAGTCCCTTAGAGCCTGGATTGGACTCAGTGGCATATGGGAACTGGATTCAGGAACCCCTGGATGAGGGTTGAAGGCAGAAGAATGAACAACAAAGTCCTCCTTGGACGCTGGCCATTGAAGAAAAGAGCTTAACCCCTGTGATCCCTCAGCTTTGTACTGCATACATTGTATGTGGAATGGAACAGAACACCTTGTTGATCAGGTTTGGGTCACCTGTCCTCTGTGCTCCTCCCTGCAAGCGTGAACTTTTTACTTAGTTATGACACTTTCATTTATGGCACTGCAATGTGGCCCACCAGATTTAGCAGTGGTTTTGTGGTTTCTTATGTGAGCAAGTATAAGCAAGAACCTTTCTGCATACTAGTCCTTAGTTCTAACTATAGACATCAAGTTTTATCATTTCTAGAAACAGATGATGTCTACAAAACCCACGCTATTACCTAAAGAAAGACTGAGCTGAAAAGTAAAATCATTAAATGGGGAATTGGTTCTGTTCTAGATCAGGATATATGAATTAGTAACAGTGGAAAATGTAACAAGATTAATTGACTTGTAATTGCATCTTATGTAGAAATATTTTTCCTTAGGAAAATGCACAGGGCCACAGGGATGATTAGAAGACTAGAGTGTCTCACTTAGACAGAGAGGCTGAGTCCTGGGGGTCTTTAGCATGGAAAAGAGAAGACTCTGGGGGCACCTTATCAAGATATATAAATATCCAATGGGTGGAGGCCATAAGAATGGGGCTAGGTTCTTTCCAGTGGTGTCCAGCAAACAGGACAAGGGGCAACAGGTACAAAGTAGAACACAGGAGGTTTCACTTGAACGTAAGGAGAAACTTCTTTCCTTTGAGGGTTACAGACCACTGGAACAGGCTGCCCAGAGAGGCTGTGGAGCGTCCTTCTCTGGAGACTATCAAAACCCACCTGGATTTTGCATTTCTGTGCAACCTCATCTAGGTGTGCAACCTGATCTAGGTGTACCTGCCTTAGCAGGGAAGTTGGACTAGATGATGACCAGAGGTTCCTTCCAGCTGCTACCATTCTGTTATTCTATGATACATCAGTCAAACTGCAGTAGGGAGCTGCATTTTTCAGTTTCACATATATTGTTAATTGCAGTTTCAAAATGAAGTATAGAAAGGTATTTCAGCAGAATCTGCCACTAGTGTCCCTGGATTGGTAATACTGTTATGTCTTTCACTGGCCTTGGAATTTACTAGACAGTACTGGATGGGGCGCAGGCCCTGTAATAATGTTATTAGCATTTCCAAGGCGGTAATAGTTCTCTTCAGTGTCATAAGTTCATGTCTGACATTCTGTAAGATTTTTCATCACAGGATGTGGGTATCAATAAGAGAAACACCTCTCTTGTCGTATCCTCTCCTTGCTGTGGGAAGTGTGACAGTAGTTGTGAAATTCTTTAAATAGCTACTGAGCTGGGATGCAGTACATTTCAAAAGCCGCTATACACATTAGAAACTAAGCAATGTTTTCATCTTTTGTGCCCTTGTGGTTAGCAAAGTTATTTGTTCTGCAGAGTTATAGTTAAGGAGCTTTTTATTCTTAGCCAAATTCATTAAATCTTAGATTGTATCCCTGTAAATGAGAGGAAACTGTAATGCAGTAGATGAGCAGCTTACAACATCATACTAGCATTTAGAGTAGCCACAATTATACTTTAGAATAGAATAGAATTAACCAGGTTGGAAGAGACCTTTGAGATCATAGAGTCCAACCTATCATGCAACACTATCTAATCAACTAAACCATGGCAAAAATCTCTCATCTCTCTAGCAGCCCACATACTGCTTCTGTCAATTTTCTCAAGAGATGGCCTTGTTTGCTCAGCTCTCACAGTTATTAGATCTTGACAGATCCTTCTTTTCAAAGAGGAAACCTGTATTTTCCACACCTATCTCCAGCAGTTGCATCTCCAGGTACCAACAAGGAAACAACTGAGAAAGTGTTTCAGATTAAGAAGAAATTGTAAAGACATTCTAAAAAGATCTAATGAAGAAATATATACCTAAATATACACTGAATCATACTGCTTTTTATACAAATTCAGTCATGTGCTTGAAGCTCTTATCTTGTTTAGGATCTTCTAATGCTTTGTACTCTACGAATACAAAAAAATATAAAATAATTCTTGTAGAATGTTCTGCATTATCATATATCATTGTATGTTCTGAAAATAACTTTAGAAAATATTCCTTAAAAAAAAAAAGTTATAAACATTCATTGTCCCAGTATTCTCTTTGCTTGGTTAAGAGACCAATCAATTTTTCCTGGAAAATTCATTTCTCAAAACTTCCATACAGGATGTTTACTAAATGGGCTTTGAAGACATGCCTTTTAATGAGAAGAAACTAGAAAAATAGGGGAGTTAATTAGAAATTTATTTTCATATTTAATTTTGTGTACATTTTTCCCCCTAAAATCAAATGTTGCACTTTCATTTTACACTAGAAGGGTAAAAGTCTGTATAGAGTTGGGAGAGTTGGGAACACATACAGCACACACTTCAATGGGACCACCATTGAAGTCTTGAGAAGACTGAGAGGGGATCTCATCAATGTGTATAACTATCTGAGGGGTGGGTGTCAAGTGGAGGGGACCAAGCTCTTTTCAGTGGTGCACAGTAATAAGAAAGAAGGGGTTCAAACTTAAGCACAGAAGATTTCATCTCAACACGAGAAAAAACTTTACAGTGAGGGTGACAGACCACTTGGAACAGGCTCCCTGGAGAGGTTGTGGAGTCTCCTTCTCTGGAGACTTTCAAAACCTGGATGCATTCCTGTGTGGACTAGCCTAAGTGATCCTGCTATGGCAGGGGGTTGGACCCAATGATCTCTTGAGGTCTTTTCCAGCCTCTAATGAACTGTGATACCATCAATATTCCACAGTGGGCATATATAGATCATATGCTTCTATGTATAAAATCCTACTTCTTTATGATTCCTCATACAACCCTCTTTCTCATTATTCTGCTTGCGAGTCCAAGAGAAGACAGGTGCCTAATTTACATGGTTTTGGTGATTTCCAAAATTATCTCTGCATGTTACTGTTCATGGATTTCCTTAACTCCAAAACTTGAGAGGAAAAAAACAAACAGGAAAACGCTTTAAATAGTAAATTCAGTGTAAATAATTTTCCCCAAATACGGTTATAAATGTAAAGAAATATGCAACAGAACAAAAAAATCAACTCTTAGTCAACCCTAAATAGAGAGCTTTTTATTTTTTATTGTGTAACCTTCTATCAGAAATAGCTACTGGCATGACACCAAGGTAATTTTTGTTCCTACGATTGTGTCACTGCATTGCATCAATTAATCACAATTCCACAAAGCTGATTTTCCTGCTTTAAGTAGCTGCAACTCCTGCTTCAGCACCATCTGCCAGACAATAGACTGAAAAAAGGATTTATAAATATAAAGCGATAAGAAGTTACAAATATCTCCTGGACCAAAGAACATTTCCTGTCCCAAGTCTATTTGCTATAAAAGAGTCGGTTGTACATTACTTGCCTTCCAAATTCTCTGGTCTTGATTCAAATGTACTTAACTTTATGATACAAAATAAAAATAATAAATAAGCAAACTTGCTGAGATCACCTATGCATACCTTTCATTTTAGTTTTTCCCATCTGTGCTCATTTTTCTTTTATTCCTGTAGATGTTGTATTGACATGACATAAATCCAGTCAGTTATTTGCAGGTTATTAGTCTGAATGCTAGACAGATAATATATATTTGACAGAAACCAACTGTGTTGGTAATCCATAATTTGTTGATAGCAATAGATACAGAGCATTAGGGGATTGTAAATGAAGTGCTGATGTAGTAGTAATTACAGTCAAACTCAGCTGCATTGCCAGAATTAAGAGCTGAAATTTGCCTTAAAGTCTGTTTTCAGTGGTTTATGTAATTCAGCTAGAGCAATTTGCAGTTGAATGAAACCTGACATGGAAGCTGTCAGCTCAAATGCAGGTTTGAAAAGGGTTTTCTTTCTGAAAAGGGTTCAAAAAAGAATCTAGAACATGGCAATCATTAGAGAGGAAGTCAATTTTTCCAGATACAGTTGTAAGTGATAAATCAAGCATAAGCATTTGCAGCTTCCAAGAATTCATATTTTAAATTATTTGCAGCTTTGTTTTTAAAATATGTTATTGATGTAAAGGAACTTTATGTTACTACTTTATGAAGCTAGTTGTCAAACAGCAGTCACTCCCCATAAAACAGTGAAATGATAGTCATACAGAATGGTGTAAGCAAGGCCACAACCAGGAAGGCAGTGTAACTTTGAAATTAGTTCTTGGTCCTCATATGTGTACCTGTAAATTGCTACTGTTAATTACATTATTCTCTCCTCTAGATGACACTGAAACTTGGTCTCCTAAAGAGTTGCAATAGGTGCAAGCAAAGACTGATTTAGCAGGGCCTCTAAAAATCCAAATGGATATTAAATGAAGTTTTCAGCAGTGATGTGGTTGTATTTCGTAGAATGTCAGATCACTTTATGGGCCTTCACTCACTTCATTTGGAGCTTTCTCTGCATTGCACATTAAGAAGTTGAAGAAGAGGTCACTAACCAAACACCACAGCAAATTGATTGTAATTGCTGTAGTCCCCAAAGGTAATAACATTTTGCTTCGAATGACAGGTCTGCATAGCCTTGTGGTAACTGAGGTCACCTGAACAACTTCAATCCTATCTAAATATTGCACCGTGGGAAAAGAAAGTCTGCTCTAGGAAGGCCTTTTTCTTGATTAAAGCCTCTGGAGTTCAACTTTAAGTCCTTGTTTCAGATTGCACTTTGCTGTGTTTATCTTCTAGTTGTGTATGTCTATGTATTTATTTTGTCAGAAAAGATAGGTATTTGGTATTGAAGGTTAAAGTTACTTTTATGATATGTAATGCAGTGTCATCTTCTGGATTATGCTTTTTCTCTTCAATTTTCCTTGGTTGCTGTATGTGCCATTAATTTTACAGTTGTGCTGTTGAATTTGTAGAGACAGATATAATGTTCTGCTTTAATAGTGAACCATGTTTAAGGCAAATGGAACAAACTCACAATCATTTCTCTTTGTATTCAGTTGTGATCTCAAGGCTTTTGTGTTGCTGGTGTTCACCGTGATGGATTTGCTTTTCAGAGGTTGTAACATGACATAGAAAGTGTTACAGGTTGTATTACTATTATCATTTGTCGACCTGAGAAGCCCAACATTCAGACCTGTTTCAGTTATAAGAGAAATTTAATGTGTTTCACTGACATCTATTTATAGAATCTCTTTATGAATTGAAGAGGTCATACTGTCCTCATAATCTCAAGATGTTTTGCACCAGGTCCTGGCACCTCTTATTGTTGGTTCCAAGCTTGCATTGATCATGTTAAGCACTCTATGGCAACTTCAGGAACATTGTTCTTGGAATGCTCAGCCACAGTTTATTGCTGCATGATGAGAGTTTTAATTAGATGAACAAACTTGAATTCTGTGAACGAATCCACTACTTTTGAGGCACATATATTAATAACATTTCTTGGTCAGCTATACCAAGCTAACTACTCACATGTGAATGTTTTTTCTCTCCATGTACTAGTATTGGCGAACCCCAAACACATCTCATGATGAAAATCTACAAAAACAGTAGATCATGTTTGACCTCCCTTTCCTTGTCTTACACTGACCTCACTCCTTCTCTCCTAGTCTGTGTTGCTGTGTGCTTTTCTCTGTATAGTGCTGAAGAGAATTTGGATTCTTGATGAAGATAGTATATACTTGTTGTCTATTTGGACCTGAAGGAAATGAGAGGGGAATGGTTGTGAGAAATTTTTATTTGTACTCAGTTTTCTTGAAATTAAGTAAAGAACAGGTGAATAGGTATTACTGCTGTCATTTTTTGAATGGGCTATTCAAACTAAAATCACCATCTGTATTAGAATGGATAGGGGGCAAAATAGGAGTGAGAATTCCAAGCATTCTCAAGGATCCTATTTTTCAGAATCAGAAACATCATGAAATCTGTGTTGGAGATTAATGCCATGTGTTAATCACTATTCATGAGAGATGTACTCAGGTGGATTTGGTTCTTTTCTCAACCAGAACTGTAGACTCAGAGGCCTTGGGAAAATTAGTACCCTTCAGAAACAAGGGGTGCTTGGTGTCAGTGAATTCCACATTTAACACAATAGTGCCAAAATTCCATATTCTGAGCATCTTTCAACATGTGGGTCCATGTTTCCCTTGCAAAGACTGCATAGATCTGTTAAAAAGTACATTCATGGAGCAGTTAAAAGAACTTGCCAGTTTTAGTTTCCAGAGCATGTAAATGAACTGCAATCACTCTGGCCATATAAAGATGTTTACGCTGAAGAGATGCATAACTCTTGTCTTGATCAGTCTTATTGGTAAATGCTGTGAGACACTTTAGTTTTCTTATTAGATATAAAAGAATGAATAAGCAGAATTTCTTGAATGAACTGCAAATCCTTGAATTTGGCCTTGATTTCTTCTCAAGCTCTTGCTTATCAAAAGCTAAGATCTTAATTGATACTGTTTACTTTGCTTCAATCTGTTGCATATGTTCCAAGAAGCTTAACAGATTTGTCTTGGTTATGCTGCTGTGAGGTTTGATTCCCGATACTGCGTTACACGAATTACTATGTAAATTACAATTTATGTTTTTCTCACCATGTAGACAGCTTCTAAGATCTGTCACTTAAGAGTCATGCTCAAACAATGAGTATGAAGAAAATGCACAACAGAGATCCTCTGTGTAGACTAACTAGCAGACTTCAGTATAAAGACTGTTTCCCCCTCATTGCCTCACCAGATCACATGAAGGCACTTCTGTTACTGAGGACTAGAAAAATGTTAGATTTAAAATTCCTAGCATCTCCCACTAAAGTGCTGCAGCTGTTGAAATGAGAAACATTTGTATAGTGGCAGGGGAGTGTTTTCTTTCTTTCTTTGTTCATGACCTGTGTAAAGAATAATTTCTTGTGTTACTTATACATTAATGACACTGCACCAACTATGCTTCATGATGCACTTGGGCACAGTAATTTAACTGGATGGTTGAATGCAATTTAAATATGCAAAGAGAATGGACTAACAGAATATCCTTAAGGACCAGCTAATAACTTTATTTATAATAATGTCATACTATCTGAATTTGTGGAAATTCATCCTTGTCACAAACATAAAGTTGTAATATAGCATTTTAGATGCAGGTAGAAGTACAAAAGGATCTCAGTATTTTATCTCTCTTTTTTTTTTTTTTTTTTCATTCCCCTTTGGGGTGAGGCAGAGGAGGGGGCGTGGTGTTCTTCTGTAACTCACCAGCACTTTAAACAACATCCAAAGAGTGGGCTCTGAGAGCTCTTTTGGTATGTACTGGTTTCTCACTTAGAAGAACTTACACAATAATGATAAAAAGCTAAGGACATTTAGAGAGGAAAGGAGCATTGGAGACAAAGAGTGTTTAGCTTGAGATCTTGGACTAGTCCTTGGATTTGGTCTGTGAAATTGGGTGACTGCCTAGCAAAACCTGGTCCAGGTCATTTTCCCTGCTCCTTATCTGCCCTACTACCCCTGTCAGGATTGCAGAGTGCTGGGACATGCTCTATTGGCTGGTCTTACGAGGAAGTGAAGGTATGTTCTTGTCTTGGGTTTGGCTAGTATGAGGTTAAATTTTCACAGGAAGCATGGAGGGGCTATATCCAGGACAGCCAACCAGCCAATGGGCTATTTGATACAATGCTGATGTCATGTCTGCCATATAAGGGGTAAGCTGGGTAGGGAAGGTACCTGAGTTTCCTGTAGGAACAAGGCTCGGAATTACCAGTGAGAGTGCTGTGGTTTATATTACTGGTTCTATATATTATTTCCCAAGTATTACTGATATGTGTCTGTTGTTTTTTCTCTCTTCATGCTGTTCTTTTAAACTCCCTTTATCTCAACCCATGGGGGGGTTGCATTTTGCTTTCGATTTTAATTCCTGTGCCACTGGTGTCAGGGAGATGGGGAGGGCGGAGGCAGTAAGCCAGTGTCTGTGTGGGGCTCAGCTGCTGGCTGGGCCTAAACCATGACAGTTCTCTTCTGGGGCTCCATCCCCTTACTTAGGTGCTCAGGTAATTACTTCAGGCGTGCTGCTGCCAGTGGTATTACACCTTTTCAACAACAGCTCACTACTGCACTTTCTCAGCTAACCTGCAATTTCTCCTTGTTAAATTCTCAGCTCAGGGCCTCTGTGAGTTCTGAGCTTAATCTGAGGAAGACAGTTTTCAGTGAAAATAAACCAGTACTGTGTAGGAATAGTAAGTCAAGTGTTGACACTTCCCCCCCCCCCCCCCATTTTAACTGGCCAGTTAATAATTTTCTGTTTCAGTGATCTAAGGGACTCATACATAGTCACCCACATCATATGCAGTCAAGTATCTTTCTAAGCTCTGTAAGGTATTTACCTAGAATACCATCTGGACAGAAGTACCAGGGACTCTGGAAGGCTCCTTATTTGCTAGAGATTGACTGCTATGATGTTGGCAAGGCTTGTCCATTTATTTCTGGCTGGAAAAAATACTAATAACAAAAAATGTTCTGGATGTGCCAGGCCATACCACTTTTTGTCAAATAGCAGCATAAACAGCTGTATGTCTTATGGCCCCAAGGGATATTTACTGGCCCCAAGGAATTTTGTTCCTTCTAAATTTTAATTAAATGCATTTTGTTTTTAACTTTCCCTAGGCAGTTTCACAAATACTCCTGTTCACATGTAATGGAAGGTATTTATTTTTCTGATACTCTCAGTCACTTCAATCAATGTGATTGTCAGCTGCTAGTTAAAAAAAATGGACTTGAACGTAATTACATTTTTAATCTACAATCTTCTGGGCTTGTTGCTAGTTCATTTTACTGCTCCAGTCTACTTTTATTCATAACAGGAAATTTAAATACCCTTTTTAATCTGAGTATAATGTTCATTTCCTTTGTATTTGTAAAAGAAGTAATCTCGAAGTCATTAGGTTTAAAGTTAACCTTTTTTGTGATCTGTGAGTATGATGAACTATTTAATGAGTTGTCTGAACTTTGCATATGACATTTCTATGTTGTCAAACTTGTCAATGGTTAGCAATGTAGTTCTGCATTACAGTTGCAGGGCAACATCTCAGTTTTCTGAGATTTTGAGAATGTTGTGAAGTGGGTTTGGTCTGATTATGTCTTTCAACCAATATGCTGTTTACTAATACTGCAAACCTTAACTTTTCTGGCTCTGTAATACTCTGTTTTTATCTTGAAGAGCCGGAAGCATTAGACATTTATCATTTACTTTGCACTACCCTGTCCTTCCCAGGACTCAGTGAGCACTCATGAACATGATTTAGCACCATGTGCCAACTGCAGCAAAAGCATCTGCAACTTAATATACAACCTGCTTAATATGTTTATTGATTTAAATTACAGATTATACACATGCATGAAATGCTGAAATAAATTCAATCAGAGCTATTTATTATTCTGTTGACACTTGGTTATATGTCTAAACTTGGTTATATGTCTAAACTTGTTATGGCAATATTTGAAGAAAGGTAAAAGGGTTAATGTGTTGAGGGAGCACCTGGTGCATTGCTGGATTTCTCTATGAAGGTGCTAATCAGCTGCAGCACCCCTAGAAGAAGGTTTCTGAGTACACCACTGAAGACAGGTTTTCAAGTGTTTACTTTCTGTACATTTTCAAGGAAGTTTTCCTTCAGGGAAAGTACTTCAGGCTACATCTGGTGCAAGTAGAAGTAAAGGCTCTTGCTGTAGGACTCAGTAGCAACTTTAGCTTTATGGCTTTCTGCATATTCCCATGGCCATATAATTTGAGAAATTAATTTTTATCTACCTCCATAAGCTGTTGACTAATTAGCTATTAAAGGTATGGTGCATGTAGCTATCATAACAATTTTCTTACATATTTTGTACACAATTACAACTTTATTTTTCCTGGTGTTTCTCCTTTCAGTCTCCCCTAGCCTCTGGTTTAGAGACCTGTCATGTATAAAGGAGTGTAATTATGTTCAAAACAAAAGCACATCTGAAAGTTCTGCTTTTTTAGATCACTGTCTTTCAGTGATGATTTCTGGACACTACTGTCAATAACTGCATTTTAGTGTGGCTGCTTTAACTATTTGAAATAATGCAGGAATAAGAGAGACACAATTTACCTGTGTGATTTACAGTCTCAGATCATCTGTTTCAGAAGTTCTGTTTCTAAGCTAAGCTGTATTTATTGCAGAATGGTGTGCATAGATAGCAGCACTACTTTGTGCAAATTTTGCAAACTATCCAAAATGATCTAGTTTTGCTGACCATCATCTTCTGCAGTATAACACAGTGCATCATGTTTATGGTTGTGCTAACAAATGGAAACAAATTCCTAGTTCCAGCTCTGTGATGCATTTCAACACTAGCTTGGCCTCAGAGTTCACTTGTGCAATATTTAGGATCTAATTTTTAGGTGATGGTTAGATGTTTCAGGAAGTAGATTTCTGTTTTCTTCAGCTTCCAGGGCCCTTGTATAGATTTTGCAGTTAAAGTTATCAGGAAGAGTTTCTGCCTGAAAAGTTTCTATTTATTTTTCTCACACATGGGAATTCATTCTTTGATTTTCTAGCCTCAAGGTATTTGCTAAGGTAATAAAGGGATGTTAGGATGCCAAATAATGGGAACACTTCAGAGTATTTGCCTAAGGATGAAGATGTTTCCAGTTCAGAGTCCTTTATGCTGCTAGAGTTAGCTGGGAGAAGAGGAGGCTGAGGGGTGACCTTATTGCTCTCTACAACTACCTGAAGGGAGCAAAAGGACACAGTCTCAAGCTGCGCCAGGGGAGATTTAAACTGGATGTTAGGAAGAAGTTCTATACAGAGAGAGTGATTGCCCATTGGAATGGTCTGCCCAGGGAGGTGGTGGAGTCACCATCATTGGAGGTGTTCAGGAGGAGACTTGATGGGGTGCTTGGTGCAATGATCTAGTTGTTTGGGTGGGTTGGATTGGTTGATAGGTTGGATGTGATGATCTTGAACCTGGTTTATTGTATTGTATTGTATTGTATTGTATTGTATTGTATTGTATTGTATTGTATTGTATTGTATTGTATTATAGAGCTGCCCAAATGGGCTCGATTGTGGTTCTAACTTTTCTCAATGAATATAATTGAAAGCCAGCTGTCATAGGGGTGGGAAGT
Organism: Picus viridis; assembly: GCA_033816785.1. Classification (NCBI taxonomy): domain Eukaryota; kingdom Metazoa; phylum Chordata; class Aves; order Piciformes; family Picidae; genus Picus; species Picus viridis. Next base: position 17,452,799 of record CM066582.1, on the reverse strand, counting down.
AGGGGATAGGTGAGAGGTCATGATGAGATACTCAGTGTGGTCCTGTCTAATCAGGATTCTCATTTTCACACCTATATTGTCCAGGTGAGAGCACTGGTAAGTTTGGACAGTGAAGTGAGAAAAGAGTTGATCCAACTGAAAAGCAGCCGTGCAAACTCCCGTCTCCACTCTGTTGTGTTTGGAACATAGGAAGTTTTTTATTTTACTGAAAAAACAAAGCTGGATCAGTTCCATTGTCTGATTTACCAGCCATTGACATAGGCTGATGATGTGCAAGCTGGAGGAAGTGGACAAATGGTGCAAAGATGAGGAAAGGAAAAAGCACAATGACTGGCTTTAGCTGCTTGTTGGACTACATTCTCAGTATCTCTTTAGAGCTGCTGGATTGTCCTGGCAGCCCATCTGATTTGCCTTTTTGCACATGTGAGAATCAATGTAACTATTTTACATTTGGGTATATTTAAATTTTATTTGTTGTATACTCTTCAACTGACTGCAGTCTAAAGTAGTTTCTCCTTTGCTCATTCAGTATTTTGGATGTAAATCTCTTGCTTGTAGCTATATTGGCTTAATTTACTTAGTTTTATTCCACTTAGTATGTCAGGATGAATATTATGTTAGCTAAAAGGGAAGTTTAATGCTCCCTGTTTAGTTAGAGACTGACTGCTGAATTTTGGAAATGTCATCTGCTTTCCATGTGTCTTCAGTACCATTCATAGAAGTAAATACTAATAGCACTTATTTCAGAAGAGTGTTGCATGGCTAAATTAATGCATGTAAATTATTCTGAAACTCTCTTATACCAAATAATCTGGTACAACAATTTTTCTAGTATTAAGTATCATGTGATTTCTGAATTACATATTCATGTGCTTTAACAAGGGAAAAGAAGCAGACTGTAATGCTTGTTGATGTTTTTAGGTCCTTTATTAGAGCTAATGTCTTATTAATAGCCTGGAAAATCTTCTTTGCAAATAGGCGGTTGAGTTATTTTTTTGCTACTTTTGAAATCTAAAGACTGTTTAGAGGAGCCATTTCTGTTCATAAACGGTTTCTGGAATGAATTTGCAGATTTGCTCATGTCTAATCTTGAAGCAGTCCTAGAAATACTATTTCATGAATATGTAGAGTATGTTCACTGTCATTTCAGTGTTGTGGATCATGGTGAATTCCTAGTTTATTCAGAAAGTGGCCTGCTGTGGAATACTCTGTATAACATATGCTTGTTTCTTCGGCAACTCAGCCTTCGTTATTAATATGAAATCAATCTGTAGTGCAGTATTACTATCCTTTGAAAGCATTAAACAGCATTTGTAGTTCCTCTGTTGCTCTTTAGAATGCATACTGGATTGAAAAGAAACCAAACAGATTTATCTCTACCATTCATGATTTTGCTTGCCACACCATGATAATTTTCTGTTGAGTCAGCTCCCTCCATCTGTCTGTATACATACCTATGCTAGGTCCTTTTTACTCAGAGATCTTTAGAATTATGCTCAGTTTTGACAGTTTTCTATCTTTCTTACACCATTGCTTCTCTCCAGCTCTCATGATCATATTACACTGATTTACTTTTTTTTTTTTCTCATCACTGTCATTTTCTCACTGAAGATTTTCTGGCATGACTGGAAAGGGAATTATCAGGAAAAGGCATTTTTAGTTTGAAATTTTCTGTAGTCCAGGAAAAGAATGAGGCAATCTTCTGGCTCGGATAAAGCAGAATTTAGAAGAATCTATGTATTACTGCAGGAAGTTTGGTACTAGTTTAAGTGGCAGAGATGTCTGCATGAAATAAGAAATACTTCAAAGTAAGTGTAACTAAATTCAGTGGGCAGGTGTATCATTAAGAAGCTTAGAAGGAAAAATGAAAAGAAATTTACAGAATTTAAACCATTCATGGGGGTTAGTCTCTTATTCCTACTATCTATCAAGTGATAGAATGAGAGGAAATGAACTCAAATTGCACCAGGGGAGATTTAGACTGGATATTAGGAAAAATGTCTTTACTGAAACGCTGGCCAGGTATTCATATACATTGCCCAGAGAGTCACTGCCCCTGGAGGTTTCTATTGAATCTAGTCCTCAACTGTCACATGTAAATGCATAATTTAATTCCTTTCTATTTCTATTGCACTGTTTCACCTCTGTTATGGTATTGTTCCTTTTGAGAGGGAGATTGGCTAAACTATTCGTTCTCTCGGATGACATGGTAGGAGGTGATGTTCAGGATGTAGCATGTGAGTTCTGTTGTTCAGAACTTGGAGGGGAAGTTTGACTCATGCCCTTCTGCACTGGATTCTCAAGTGTAAGACAAAATCATTCAGGAAGTCTAATCTGCTATAAATAATGTAGATGATCAATGTAGCCACATTAGTACTTTTTTCTCAGTTGTGCAGATTTGCTCCTTCATTTTGAGACACATTTTTCATTACACCATTAAAGCCTCTCTTCTTTATTCCATTTCTCATCTTCTGTATTAGTTATTCATAACCTTTATATTTCTATGATTAGCATAGGCTACAACGTTGTCTTTCTTTTTATCTTGCTCATTTTTACTCCAGTAGTGAAATTCACACTGATTAGACTGAAGCAAATTCTTCATCTTGTAGTAGGTTACATAGCCCTTAATGCATACAATGCCTTTTCACAATTCACTTATTCACTCTTTTATACATCTCTTCTGAAATCACACATACATTGCAAATTATTCAAATTCTATATAGTAAGGTTAGGTTTTAGTTAGTTAGTTGTCTGGGATTCTCCCCCTTCTATTAATGTAACTTAATTTCTTTCTGTTCTGATTATCTTCTCGGTTTTGCTTTACTTATATATTTTAGTTTAACTTTCCCCCAACCATTAACTGTTAGTAAAATTAATGAGTTTGTTTAAACAAAGTATTTTTTACCATTTATTTCTCTTTCACATTCATCACTACTTACACTTTGTAGAGCAAAACTGACTTCAAGACTGAAGCAAGTGTGTATATTGTATCAAAAGCAAAGCTACTGGTTGCATTGAAATTCCAAGGTAGCTTCAGTAAAATGATAGTATAAAATATAACATCTGCATAGAAAAAGAGCTATAATAGGAATGCCTTAGTAAAAATTCTGAGGGACCTCATAATATCAAATGAGAATTTTTAGAGTAAATATAAAGAGCATTAGAACCAGCAAAAAAGATTTGTTACTTTAACAAAAATATGCTTATTACTGTGCCTGCCAAGGTGTCCAATTGATTCCTCCTGTTTGTGGAGCAGGCATTGCTTATTGCCATGTCTTGACAGCCTCTGATGAGAGTATGTAGCTCACCAGAAGGTTGTGTTATGAATTTAGCTAAATCATTTCCATAATAGAGAGTGGGAATGAATGTACCTGCATAGCTTCCTGACAGGTTCACAGGTATTGTGCAAATACTCTCCTCTCATCCCCACACAGGAAAGAGAAATCTAGATTTGTCATTCCCTCACAGACAGACCTGTACTCTTTGTAGGAGCTTTTGACATTATGGTTCTTGGAACTTGATATCAAGGCAGTACATCATAAAATAATCCATCTTAGTACACATAATTCGTCCTTTTAGAACATAAGTGTTCCTTGGAAAAGGGAAAGTATTTGAAGATGGTTTTCAAACCAAAGAAAACCTGTGTGGATATCTTCCAAAGGCAGCTGTGGAATCTTGCAAATTCCCAGCTTTTGATGGAAGTGATGGTGAAAGACAGAAGCTGTGGGAAATAGGTAGAGAAAATAAGACGGCATGGGTCAACTGTGGAAGGGTACTCTGGATACTGATGTGTTGCTGGTACTTGCTCTGATAAGCATTGCTGCTGAATCGGTTTGCTTTTGGAGGTTATTTTTGTGTTTGTGGAACAGATAATCTGCAATCATACGTAGCTCCCAGACCATAATCTGTTGATGGACTCCTGTCCTGTCTAATCATTCCTTTGACATCCTGTCTCCTAAAATGAGTACACTACTGAAGCTGAGCTGGAGCAGACAGAAGTGTCATAGAGCAGCTGAACCTCTCCGTCAGTAAGAAGAGATTACTTTATATACATGTACCTTCTCCCTGACTGAAGGGAATTTACTTACAATTAATTTATCCTCAAATTTCCAGAGGCAAAACTTGCAGAAAGATTTGATACGGGCAACCTGTGGGCCAAGCAAAATGTCTGTATAATTTTATTGAAAACTTGGTAAAAGCTTGAACATTTATTTGTTTGTTTTGCAAGGTATTGTATGATGGTTAGTAGTATACTTGAAAATCATCTTATTTATTTACCTTCTCTTTCATCATAAAATGACCAGCTAAGCCAATTGCTAAGTCAGATGCCTGCTCCTTCATAATAGTGGAATTTTGAATGCCAGATAGGACAGTTAGAATTTTCTCTCAAGGCAAAAATATTCTCCTTTCTCTGTGGGATCTTTTGGAAAGAATTCCAATTTTCTGTTCCTCTTGCATTTTACTGACATCTGCTTCTTTCTTGTACTGTTTTCTGGAAAATAACAAATGCACATGTATGGCCCAGATACTTCCATTCTGCGTTTCACAGAACACCCTGTGATGCCAATAATTCATCAAAACATTATTTTAAAGAAGGAAGATGATGCTCTAAGTACAGAATTATATTATGGAGTAAGTGGAGCTTTGAAAAGCGTGCTGATGAGCGTTTTTATTGGGGGAGGAGGTTTTCCAGGTTTATGCCAGGGATGAGAATACTTTTTTTTTTTTCCTAGAAAAATTATTTTTACAATTTTATTGCAAGATGACAATAAAAACTGTGTAGCTGTCACTGCTTCAAATATCAGCATACCATTTCCCATAAAATTACTGTCTTCCAATTAAATCAAAAACATTTCCTGAAATTGAAAAGACAAGCGTTTCAAGAAGCTAATGCTTTTAGTTAGCTTATAAAATAAATTTGATTAGATATTTGTGATCTACTGCTCAGTCTTTAGAAAAGCCCAGAACTCAATAACAGTAATAAAAAGAAGATAACTACATACTTATGTATATTCTTACTGAATTTACCCCAAGTAGAAATATTTTCTTCTTCCTGTTAGCCAAACTATGTTATCTTGACTAAACTAAAAGTCTCATAGCAGTGTCATATATAAATGTTCTAGAAATAAGTCATCTAAATTTCCATTCATCATCATATTAATTTTTATGGTCCAGAGAGAATGATGATGAGATGACAGTATTGCATGGTAGAGATCATGTTGATCTGAGAGAGGTAGATTTCAGACTTTGCTTTAATGACTACTCAAGTATCTTGCACAAAATGGAGCAGCTTTGACAGCAGAGACTGAGAAAGACTCTAAAGCTTTAAATAGTGTTTCATAAGTTCTTTTCCTGAAGTATGTGCTCACTCGTGGATTACAAGGAAAAAAATATCTTTGTATTCTTAGTGTGTCCATGTCAGTTAATACTGCTAGTAATGGCCTAGGTATCTACTGTGTAAGCTCTGAATGAAGAGGTAACCTGTAGTTTCATATGCTATGTTAGGTTTTAAAAGAAATAATTTTTACAAAACCAGACAATATGATATTCTAGAGAGTATTGCTCAATGTTGGGAATAGCTATAGACTCTTAAAGAAGACAGAACAGAAAATAAATAAATAAATAAATAAATAAATAATGGGTTGACTTCAGCTTGAAGTAATCTGTCGTGTTTGTTGATTCCTGCAATTAGTCTTGAACATGTCAAACTCCTCTCAACTTGACTTTTTAGTCCTGGGTTAATACAGCCTGCTCTCTCAAGCCCTGCTCCCCCCACACAGACGAGAGGGAAAATAGCACAAAATATTCACATCAGATTCAACTCAAACCATGACAAACTTTTATGTAAAGGTTTGATTAATTAATTCAGCCTTATCTCACTGGCATTGTTCTTAGCACTTAACTCCTCATTCCAATCTTGATGTTACTTCTCTTAGCCTATTGGTTGCTATCATGATAATGCTGTTTATAAAGGTACTGCAAGCTTACTAAACTTGCAGCTGTTCATTTTATTCATGTTTGATTAAACCCCAGAATCATTGCCAGGAAAATTATGTTAAGATGTTTTTTTTTTCATTTTTTGCTGTTAAAAATATCTTATACTTGCATTTGAAACAAATATAATTTCCCAAACATAGATTTTCATCCTTGGGCTTCTTCCATAGAATATTTAAAGTTGTTCTGGAACTTGCCCTAATAGTTAAATAACATTTAAGTAGAACATAAGCTTCAAGCTTTCCTGGTGAGCAAGGAGAATTCTCAGTGAGTGGTCTTCTGAATAACTCAGAAAGTATATGAGTAGGTGAAAAGGCAAATATAGTGTGATTTTTCTACTTTGTGTATAGTACTCAGAGGATATTATCTGGTATGGGTGGCTTGAATAATTCAGTAATATGACAATTCTTTTTCCTGGCAAATCTATGTGATTCTGAGAGGTTGATGCCTATGTAATTTAGTAGGGCGGATTCTCTGCTAAAGTAGGACACTCCAGTCTGAAGGAATTTCCTGCAGAACTCGTGAGAAAAATTTTGCCTTCTTCTGCTGTTCCTGAGTACTAAATCATGGGCATGGTGTCTATATTTTTGACCAGACATTTTTCAGGGATCAGTTCTTTTTCCCTAAAGCATTGCAAGTTTTTTGTGCTATCAGAAGTAGTCTCTCAGAAGACTTTCAGTTGCATGTCAAAGTGCCTTCTGCATAAACAGGCAATTAAAATTTGGCTTCACGTGTGTATATTATTTCTGTCATTCTGTGCCATTTAATTTTTTAGTATAAACAAGATGCACATATATGACTAGGTCAGCATAGACCTTGCAAGACATGTCAAGTGCATTAAAATAATTTCATTCATTAAATATGAAGCAAATTTTAAATGTCAAGCAAGGCTGTCATTATAAGTCAGTCATTCTAAATAAACTCTTAGTCTGAGATAATTTAAAACTAAACAAGCTGAAAATGTATCTGGGTTATGCATAATAATTTTCAGCACAATGTTGACATTTGAGTTCTTTTCATTCTTCTGTACTGATGAGTTTTTGACTGTTTAACTTGGGAAAGGGAATTTAATTGTATGGCTGCACGCTATATAAATGAGAACACTTAGACACTGCAACCCAAGAGAAGTAGTGTATTCCCCTACATTGGTCAGTTTAGGACTGAGCTTGAGAGGGTGCTGGGCCATCTCATTTAAACTATGCTATCACCTAGAAAGGTTGTACCAGATAACTCTTAGGGTGCCTACCAACCTGACATTCTGTGTTTCTGTGATAAAAACTGTTAATAATTGCCTGGTCTATAGAGCTGCTACAGGAGGGGATCTTGCTGCAGATCTTGGGAGGAATTTTACTTGAAGGACAGCTTCATTGTCAGACCCAAGTTAACAAATGGAAGTCCAATGTACTATCTTCCACCTTCTTCCTGGTGCTCACAAACATAATAAATAGAAAGCTGTACCATAGGAGTGTTACCACATGAATACACATCAAAAAGTTACAAGCAGACCCAAACAGCTTCTACATTTTATTAAGTATGCCAGTTCCAGAGGGCATGGTAAAATGGTGCTTCAGATGCACTTTTTATATTGCAGTAAACCTGTGTGATGTATTTGTATTGGCCTTGTGATCAAAACCATGTGATTAGCAGATGCTTACAGTTCACAAAAATCTTTCAATTAGTGTATAACATTTTACCAACATACAAAATCTGTTAATCCTTGCTTAACTGCAGTAGCATGACCTTGTTTTGCAATGCAAATGTATCTAATTAAAACATGCTGGTTACTGGTGTACTCACAGATTAAAAAAAAATTAAATTTAGTGAATTGGCAACTTAACCTCCACCTGATGTATGATAACACTCACAACAACACTGTAATGAATCTTTTTTTTGCCTTTTTTTTTTTTTTTTTTTTTTTTTTTTTTTTTTGCCATGTACCAACTTTTCTCCCTAAGCACGCTCATCTTTTTGGCTGGTGCATGGAATTTAGAGAACAAAAGTAATTAGAATAGAATAGAATAGAATAGAATAGAATAGAATAGAATAGACCAGATTGGAAGAGACCTTCAAGATCATCACATCCAACCCACTTAATCAACTAAGCCATGCAACCAAGCACCCTATCAAGTCTCCTCCTGAACACCTCCAGTAATGGTGATTCCACCACCTCCCCAGGCAGCCCATTCCAATGGGCAATCACTCTCTCTGTGTAGAATTTCTTCCTAACCTCCATCCTAAACCTGCCCTGGTGCAGCTTGAAACTGTGCCTTCTTGTTCTGGTGCCGGTTGCCTGGGAGAAGAGACCAGCCCCCACCTGGCTACAACCACCCTTCAGGTAGTTGTAGAGAGCAAGAAGGTCTCCCCTGAGCCTCCTCTTCTCCAGGCTAAGCAACCCCAGCTTCCTCAGTGTCTCCTCATAGGGCTTGTGTTCCAAACCCCTCACCAACTTTGTTGGCCTTCTCTGGACACGTTCCAGCAACTCAGTATCTTTCCTAAACTGAGGGGCCCAGAACTGGACACAGGACTCAAGGTGCGGCCTAACCAGTGCAGTGTACAGGGGCAGAATGACTTCCCTGCTCCTACTGGCCACACTGTTCCTGATACAGGCCAGGATGCCTTTGGCCCTCCTGGCCACCTGGGCACACTGCAGGCTCATGTTCAGCCTACCATCAACCAGCACCCCCAGGTCCCTCTCTGCCTGGCCGCTCTCCAGCCATTCTGACCCCAGCCTGTAGCACTGCCTGGGGTTGTTGTGGCCACTGTGCAGAACCCGGCACTTGGATGTGTTAAATCTCATGCTGTTGGATTCTGCCCATTCAGGAGGTTATAAGACCTATTAAAGTCCTAGATATGAAATGGCTGTCACGCTTCACTTTCACAACTTTGGACATATTATTGCTACTTAATGGTTGACAGGCTGGAGTCAGTTTTTACTGTCTAAATGTTAAGAGTGGATGATGACAGCAATAAATACCTGCCAGCAATGGCTTTAAGAAAAAAAAAATCCACTTGTATCTGGTCAAAATGGTAGAAGCAGATGAAAGTTCACAAATTAACTGACTTTAAAAGGATTTTTCAGGTCAGAACTGTTGAATTTCACATTTTATATTTTTTTGAGCTATGTTTGTAGGTACAGATTAGCAACTATTGTCACAGAAAATCAAGTCAGAGATGAGGAGAGGGGCAAGTATGAGTTTTTAATCTGCAGCTTATCGGGCTGCCTGTATTTTTTAATAGCACATGCAGGACTTGGTAGCAAAGTACCTTATCTTGTGCTGACAAGGCAAGAAAAAGTGTTCAGCTTTGGGCTATAATCATAAGTCTCATGTCATCAGCAAACATGTTTAGGATACTAACGTTTCAGTTTATTTAAACCTAAGTACTATTGCTTCAGGTTATATTTCTTTTGCCTTATATTGTCTTTCAGCTTTTGTACTAGAGATACAAAAGAGGTAGTATCCGACGTCTTGATTAATGCATGGACAATGCACAATAAGGCACTCCAAGCCCCTAAACAAGCTATAAGTCTGGGAGCTGCTTTGTTTATTGTGCCATTTACCTTTAGTTCATAGTGGAAAGCAGGGAGGGATGGGGTACCATCACTAAAGGTGAGAGCTAGTCTGCTGGTGGTATGTTTAAGGCACTGGATCTTGGTGTTTGGATCAAGGCTTTTGGTGCAGAGTGATGTGACCAAAATAAAGACCTTTGCTCCTCCTTCCATGCTCTTTCCTATTCCTTCTTTCCTGCTCTTATTTGTCACCTGCATATATGTCTGCCATGGCCACAGCCCTTGGGGAGTGCCAGCCGTATCACAGAGTGCCACAGCCACACTGCCCCTGCCTTTCTTCTTCCTCATCTGCCCTTGGTGCAGCTGCTCACACCTGTGCAGCTTTCCAAGCTGTTGCTGCTGGCTCCAGTTGCTTTGGATGCCCAGCACATTGCCTTCGCTGTGCCCTGCACTGTGGCTGCTGCGAAACCGACTGTGGATAGCTGTGGGGCAGCCTTCACCTGCATACTTCCCACAATCCTCTGCAACTGAAACTTTGCCTTCTACCCTCAGTACAATTGGACAGGGTGGGTAAAAGGGGATGGCAGATGGCAGCCAAGTGTTGATGAACCATGGAGCTGCCCCACAAAGGTACCCTGGGTCCCACTCTTCTGTCACTTCCCCCATGCAACTGAGCCCTTTGCTGCAGACAGCTGTGCAGTAGGTGATGTGTTTTTTCTGTGTCCATCAGTGGTGACTGCTTCTGATCCCTTTCTTGCCCTGCACCTGGCTGGAAATTACTTACATCCTAAACACTAGAAAGTTTCACATGGCTTCCACCACAGCTTTCCTGCATGTTACCAGCTCAGTGTTTGGCTTGCATGAACTACTGTTTATGCTTTCTCATCAGAAGTGAACAAACATTTTACATCTCTGCTTGCAACCATTCTTTTACATTTAAAAGCCCCTTCAATTTTAGACAGCAGGCTTAATTCCTACCAGGCCATGCAAACTATACCATATTATTGTTTCCAGCTCAGCAGTACCATCCACTTTAGTTACTATTTTGGATCTTCAGAGGATGCAACCTTGTTTGTTTTTCCAAACCAAAATCACCTTGAGTCTGTAACAGAAGAGCTGCTGAGAGACCAGTCACTTAGAAGTGAGACATAGTATTTCATCAATTCAGCACGGTGAGCTGTGCATCTCCCAGATTCAGAGGTCTGGGAGTTTTGAATCTGTGCCTCAAAGATATTCTGAGCTTTTTCAAACCTTTGTTTTTGAAAATCAAAGAGCTTCTCTTTCTGCTGGGTTTTTTTTTTTTTTGTTTTGGTTTGGGTTTTTTCCATAGCACTGTTTTTCCTTAAAAAGAAACTGCTTGCCTCTCCTGCTATCAAAGTAACTGTACATTTCATAGAAGGGCACACAGGTTGTGCCACTATAGCTTGGATTTGAGCTTTTCTCTAAACATTTCAGTAACAATCCCTTTCCATGCTTTGCACATTACAAGAATCCAGCCTGGGCATTTGTTTTAAAACTGCTCTCAAAAGCCATGGTCTAAATACTGATCAAGCCATTGCAGACAAAAGACCAGGGATGGCAAACCTTATGTTACAAAGATTCAGCTGCCCAGTGCACATCAAATTTCACAAATGCACAAAGGCTTTTGCTGGTGGCAGCCTGGTTCATGTGGAAACATTTCTGCTCTTGCAGACCCCACGCTCGTTGTTTTGCAATCTTTCATCGTTTAGAAATAAATGTTCATTTGCCTTCTTCTAGTAATGTATTTTGTACTGTTTATGCATATGATTTATGTCATTTATATTGCTTTTATATTGCTTATAGTGTACTTTTGTTGTTACAGAGCTCTTAGTCTACGTGCACTGCCTCACAGCTCAGCAGACTGTGATTACAGCGATAAAATGACAGCCATGGTATTTGAGATTCATACTAGACTGGAAAAGATTGACTCCTGCATGAGGCTCATATTCATTAAGTTTGATCAGTGATAGCAGCACCACAGGGAGCAGGCAAGGAATGAAGCAGGACAATGAAGGAGTTGTAAAGGCACTACTTCCTTCTGTGTGGTGAATTTAACGTGCAGAAAACAAGATGTGTTTCTGTGCCAAATAAGTATTGAAGTGTGCAAGTTACCCACAAGTGCTATTGCTTTTCTCTGAAGTAAACAAGTCATCAGTGTCTTGTAGTTTGTGTGCAGGTTGAGAGAATATCTGAGCTGCAGGTCACCCACTTTCTTGTTTGGTGGAAGACCGCAAGGCTTCTGCACAGAATAACTGAAGTGAAAGGTTTAGATTAAAATCCTTAAGGGCAGAGGAAGAAACTGAAAAGCGAACACAGCTTACCTAGGCGTTTCAATCAATTAATGTGATGGTGAAGATATTCTGAAGGGAAGAAGCAGAACTGAAAGCTCACCTTTCTTGATTAGTGCTCAAACAACTAAAATATCATATGAGTGCACATTTCCCTTCCTAATTTGTGGTACTATTTGTGTCAGTATTCTTTTACTTATGTCTTCCAAATTTTCCAGAATTTTTCCAATTACTCATAGGATGGGTTTGACAGTCCTGAATTTTGTCTCATGTGTGCTTTCTTCCTGTAGTTAGAACTGGTTGACTGAAGAGTGAGTAGCTACTGTGATGTTCATTCTACTTTTCTCACTCAATGATCAGCTTTGTTACTGCACTGTTCTGTGCATATTTGCAGTATTTCAGTGACTTAAGGATTATTTTCTCTTGATGGATAACTTGGATTAAAGTTTTGAAAGGATTTGAATAATTATCCTAGAACAACTGGTCATGAGCTACAGAATTGCCGCAGTGGTTTATCTTAAACTGTTTTCAGAATGGATCTTGTTAAACCAGATGTGGCACTTTTGTCCTGGAACCAGAGTATTCATGGATGAATTATTCAGGGAATGCTTTTCTGGAAAAAAGGTTTTCTTAAATAAGTAGTGCTGAGAAGCTCACATTCATACTGGCTTTTTTGCTGATGTTCTTCACAATTCACTCATCACTCACAGCATTTAGTGTAGCAGCAATCTGGAAGCAGAGGTGAAAAGAACCACAAATCTCACTTGATGTGCCATGTGGGTTGTTTTTCCTACAAGAGGCTTAGATGTTCCTTTATAGCCATTAAAAGGTTATTAAAATGCATAACAGGCAGCCATTATAAACCAGAATAAAAAGTCCATTAATATTGCATATCAGGTGACACTCCCTGCCCAAACACCAAAAGAAAAAAAAAAGGGCACATTTAAATGTAGAAATTTAGAAAGGGCACGAGAATATTTTTATGCTGTGCTAAGCAATTGATTAAACTATTTCAAAGTGGATCAATAATGAGACCTTCTGCCTAGAAAATCATCCAGTTCCAAAGAATGCTGGCATAGCTCTGTGGCTTTGTGATGAAGCTGACATTTTCTGACCTTGTATGCTTTGATGTTAAATTGTGTGGGATTCACACAAAAATTGAGAAGAATGAAAAAAAAAAACCCATAAATATTTGAAGGGTAGTAACAATAAGCAAGAATCCTTTAGAATAAATGCTGTGGTACAACTAGACTTAATAGGAGGAAATTAAGGAAAAGGTGAAATGAGGGTGGACTATCATGAGAAACATAATAATACAACATAATTTCCCAAAGGAAGCGGAGATAACACTCTTACTGGGATCTTTCTGTGCTGGTCTGTGCACAGCTATACTCATATGCAACACCACTGTACTATTGACAGAGAACAGATTATTTATTCAGCACTTGAATGTTTGTCTAGTTTACCTATGAGTTCTTTTTCAGTTTCTGGGAAACTGATGTAGAATGAGTTTCACAGATGTATGAATTGTGAAGAAATGAACAAGCATAAAGTGATGTTCTAAACCAATATTCATTCCTGACTGCAGTTTTAAAGATGTTACTATTTTCTTTGTAGTCAGCTCTAGCTGTGTTTTAGCATCTTAGCTCCCTAGGTGGCTTCTTACTGTAGGATCCTCTCAAAATCAGGTCTTTCTTTTCCAAGGTATGTGCAGTGTTAGTATATCTGTGTAATTCTTGCAGCGCAGCTCAGCAGGCTTTTGCAGAGTTGTAGCTTTCAAGATAACTCCCTACTGGTCTCATCTGAAAGGAATTGATTAGTAGCTTGGCTTTAAACAAAATATATTTTCCAAAGTATTTGCTCCTTAAATAAGCTCTTCATTCTTCTGCAAATAATAGGAGAAAAAAATATTTTTGAGGAAAATCACTCTTTCCAATACTAGAAAGTTACTGTGTGCTGATCTCAGCCAGCAGAGCCAAAGGTGTCTACAAAGCATGCCAGATGAATAAGCTGCTTTGCAGTTAAAGATGAGTCACCACTTCATTGCATTTATTTCACTCATCTCTTAAAATTGTAGTCCTGAAAGTTTTAGAAGAAATAAATAAGGTTTTTAAAAAACATTCTCCTTATTTATGACAACTTCTGAAATTGTACTGCAGAACTTAATCCTTCCTTGAAGAAGGAGGTCACTTTTCACAATACCCTCAGTACTGCAGCATTTTATTTCAGATGGTCTTCTCCAGGTAGCTGCTGTGAAAGAAAATCTCAGTATAGACATTATTCTGCTTCGGCAGAGTTTGCCTGCTAGGTCAGGAAATGCTAACAATTTTCTTCGTTGAAACAGCACTAACCTTTAACAGAGCAACATGAACCATAATATTGATCACCAAAAAGTCTCCTCTGTCTCTGAAATTACTGTGTTTTCTTCTGCATATGCGTCATAGGCTGAGTTTTAATCTGCTGCTATTCATATCATTCTGCCTCATGCCAGCTTCAAAATGAATGTGCTGTCTGGAGCAAGGTAGTATAGAGCTTGAAGTTTGGATTGTAACATGTGAGGCATCCTGTTCTGGTTGCTGCTTTTGGGTTCTGGGTGTTGGCTCTCTTCCACTGAGATGGCAGCAGGATAGGGAGGGATGTAGCTCTGGCTTTTAGCTCTCTTGCTTCTGCCTGCTGCTTGATGCTGCTTTCTGCTGTGCTTTTTCTGCAAAAAGACTAAGGTAATTGTGCATTCATATTGTGATCATCTGATTTGCTCAGTAAACTCTTATCTCACTCTTTTTTGTCTCAACTCAGAGTTTTTTGTATGTCGTTTCTCCCTCACTTTTGTGTTGGGGGAGGCAGACAGATTAACTCATAGGTTTTGCTTTAAACCATTATAATATATTAGACAATTGGACACTGTAAACCAGTGCAGAACAACTGGATATTTGCAATGAATTGGAAATGTTTGGGATATAGCACATCAACTCATCCTACAAATTAGGTCCAAATCACTTTTTTGTTATGGTTGTAATGTCTGTATTAATTAAACTAAGGGTTAGACATCTTTTTGATAAAGATTAAAATCCTTCAGTTGTAACTTTAAAATGCTTAGACTCAACCTGTCATAGATTAGATGGGAAGGAAACATATAGTTTGGGGCATATAGCTGGGGAATACTCATCATAAAAATTGCCTGTTCTAGAATCCTAGTACATGTATATTACCCATTTGTCCTCATTTTCTCACAACCCAAGATTTGACACAAGAGTCAGATGAGCATGAAAGTGGGCTTTACATAGTGTTTCAATTCACATAGACTGGAGCCACTTCTGTGGATAAATCTGCTTAGTATTAATGGGTGGCTGAACTGTTGAGTAATACAAACAGAAAGCTTGCTTTTTACTCAAATTTATGTCACTGAAACTAGTTCTGTCTACAATAATGCATAAACTTTAATGTTATCACAGTGTTCCATGGGCTTTCACAAAGATTAGTGGCAATTGGTCACCTGCTCCAAATTTAGATGCATTTAATCAGAGTGGCTCTGTACTGGCAACTACAAAGAAACCCTTTGTTGGGTTTGCTCTTAGAACATTTCTGCCCTTAGTACAATTCTGTACATATTGCCAAAATATGTCTACTGAAAATATGTGCTTATCTGCAAAGAGTTTTGGAAATTTCCATAACATCTTTTGTAGTTTTAGGCTTGTCTGTATATTTCTGAATTGTAAATTTTCCTGTCCTCTGGTTCATGAATTATCTATAAATACATGTATTAATAAATTCTTGTATTTTCCCTTTAGATTAATAAAACTGATTTGAACTTGCTTACTCTGAACGTCTAGAGCATTTCTAATTAAATTGTAAATCCTGTATTTCATACATTGCTATATTTACATGGCACTTTGAATTAACTCTCAGGCACCATTTGTCCTGAAAAATAAATAAATGTAATTTAAAAATCTTCCCTAAAACTTATGCAGGACTTATGGGTCCCCTTAGGGATCTGATTTTTTGACTACCCTCTCATGCTGCCTTGTAACTTCACAAAAATATTCTTTCCCTTGTTGAGAGTCTTCATGCTGATTTCAGTGGCCCCATTGAAACCTGTTGCTGCATCATTGATCTGACATCTCACAGGCATGGAATCTGATGCTATAGTCTTGCAGATGACTCAACAGAAAGTTGAGATTAGCATGTAGTAAAAAACATTAATATAACTTTAATTTAAAAGGACCACAATTATCTGGATTGATTCTATCTTCTTTCCCTAAGAGGCAAGGAGTAACTGTATGCTGGTTTTGATATTTGTTTATGTTGAAGTATATTCTTAGAACTGTCTCAGTATGTCTTAACTTCCAATTCTATTAAACAGATTTTCTGTACTACTAAATTACCTTGTATTTAAAAATAGCACAGCAAAAATGAGTACACCAACATTGTCCTTTGTTGCAGGAATATATTGTCAGAATCTCATTATCCTCTGAGCTAGCAAATGATGTAATAAGGATAATTTTTATGAATGAGAGTTCAGATATTTAACCTCTGCTATTAATGAAAGGATCAAGAGTTTTATTACAACTGCTAAAATTTGAATTTCTTGTCAGTAATGCAGAATGTCTGGCTTTCACCAACCCCTGAAACTTAGAGATGATGAATTCCCATTTTTGGAATGTATTTTACCTCAGGGGAACTGTGATATGTTCTCACATTGTCATCTAATAAGATAAACAAAACTGAAAATAATGTAACCAAACAAATCTTAAGTGCCAACTCCAATCTTTCTCCCCTCCCTAGTTTTTGATCTTTGTGCTACAACTGTTAGTTTTAATTAAGTGTCTGGAACAAAACGCAAAACCAATGAATGTCTTTGAGGAAGAAAAAAGAATATATGTCACTGAGTTGCAGTTCCTACAAACTGGATAACAAACATCCATAATTTTAAAATTTATTATTTCAGTTTGGAAATTTTAAACTGGGAAAATTTTGTCCAAGGTTTTTGAAATAAATACCCTCTGATGCTAGATTTGCACTTAACTGGATGTGTTAACAGACTGTGATGGACAGTGAGCCATCTGAAATACACTTCAGATGCCAGAAAGAAAAACTGTGTTGTAGTCTGTCTTTAAATTATGATAATGAGATATTTTTTTCTATTCCCTACTGAATATGTGTGTGTAGACATGAAGAGGGAGAGAAGAAAGTTTGGCCAGACTGGTATTTCACTTGCTTTTCTTATGCTTTGCTTTTTCTGCCTTTAATGAAGGCTATTAATGTCCATGCTCCAAACACTGCTTTCAGCATCTCCACAGGCAGCTGCCTGATACTACCTATTTCTGTAGTCGATACACTTTGTCTTGCTTAATGTCTGTTCCTGAATTTGCACACCTCGAGTGCAATGGCATATGTACTGTTAGAATATGGTCGGGACCCTTGGACTTCAGACAGCAATCCAGCCAGGCTGGCTTTTTTTAAAGTGCTAAACAAATGGAAATGCTGCTACGGTGGAGTCACCATCATTGGAGGTGTTTAGGAGGAGACTTGATAGGGTGCTTGGTGCCATGGTTCAGTTGATTAGGTGGTGTTGGATGATAGGTTGGATGCGATGATCTTGAAGGTCTCTTCCAACCTGGTTTATTCTAACCCACACTGGCTGAAATAGTTAAAATATTCTACTTGTCTAAGATGGTGATTCCAGCATCAATAGTACTTACAACTTTTCAGAGCAGAGTGTAAAGAAAAAAAGAGAGTAAATCCAGTGAAACTACCTAATATTTTGAAGAAAAGAGAGGCTTGCAACCCTCTTTCCTAATTCTGCCTTTTCCTAGTTCTGACTCTTTCCCTTCTGAATTTAGACTTTTTTTTTTTTTAATATAATTTTAGTTTTTGAATCATGGCAAGTACCTATTTTTATTGCAAAAATGTATGTTCAATACTGTCTGAGATGATAGATCACAGTAAATATGATGACTAGGTAGTAAACCGCACACACAATAAGTCATGTGCTTAAACAGCTTTTATTGATCCATTTGATTGATGGAAAATTATTTGTATAAATATATGTTAATACATGTCAATTGCCTATTCTATTCTCATTTCTAATTAACCCCCAAAAAAAAACCCAAAACATGACTGTGAGCATGGAGCAGAGACTTTACACAGATAGAGAGTACAGAACAATTTTATATTGTTAAGCACACTGTGGATAGCTAGGACCAGTGAGCCAGCAGGCATAGTGCTCCAGACTGAGCACTATACATTCAGTAGTCTGATAAGACATCTGAAAAGTGCTTGCTGCTCAGACAGTTTGACGTCATGTGACAAGGGGTGAACAATCTTTGCTCATCTGAGCTGACATTTGATGTTGCTGAGTTGCCATCTTCTGGTTCCCCACTCTTTCTTTCTTTCTTTCTTTCTTTCTTTCTTTCTTTCTTTCTTTCTTTCTTTCTTTCTTTCTTTCTTTCTTTCTTTCTTTCTTTCTTTCTTTCTTTCTTTCTTTCTTTCTTTCTTTCTTTCTTTCTTTCTTTCTTTCTTTCTTTCTTTCTTTCTTTCTTTCTTTTTCTTTCTTTCTTTCTTCCTTTCTTTCTTCCTTTCTTTCTTTCTTTCTTTCTTTCTTTCTTTCTTTCTTTCTTTCTTTCTTTCTTTCTTTCTTTCTTTCTTTCTTTCTTTCTTTCTTTCTTTCTTTCTTTCTTTCTTTCTTTCTTTCTTTCTTTCTTTCTCTCTTTCTTTCTCTCTTTCTTTCTTTCTTTTTCTCTCTTTCTTTCTTTCTTTCTTTCTTTCTTTCTTTCTTTCTTTCTTTCTTTCTTTCTTTCTTTCTTTCTTTCTTTCTTTCTTTCTTTCTTTCTCTCTTTCTTTCTCTCTTTCTTTCTCTCTTTCTTTCTTTCTCTCTTTCTTTCTCTTTCTTTCTTTCTTTCTCTCTTTCTTTCTCTCTTTCTTTCTTTCTCTCTTTCTTTCTTTCTCTCTTTCTTTCTTTCTCTCTTTCTTTCCAATATCAGTATTTTTCCTCCTGAGTTCTCATGCTGCTGTCCCCATCTACACTTACACTTTTTTCTGTGTTTTTATGCTTCTTACCTCAGGTGGCTTTTGATGACTTTCCTTTTGGTCTCCTCAGCAGTTTTCTCAGCAGACTGACCATATGTCATACAGCTGTACTGCTCCAAACTGGGCTTTGGTTCATAGACAGCAGTAGCCCTTGTCTGAGGGTTGCATGTGAAAGGTGTCCCCAGACACTTTCCTATTCCGATTTGTTTGTTTGGGTTTTTTGTGTGTTTTTTTTTTCTGAATTTTTTGAGAAAATATTAATATTTGTGGATGGATTTAGTTGCATCTCACAAAGCTCAGACAGTGTACAGAACCAGCCAAGACCAACTTTAGTGTCTTGGCAGTGTGTGAGTCTACAGAATTTAGAACAAAAAAATTCAATATCATGATAAAAGACTATGAAAACGGCATAGGATTTTTTGCTGAGTTTTGCTGTTCAAGGATGCATAGAAATATAGACTAACTAATCAGTGAATAAAGTGTATTTAAAATAAAACATATTCTAATATTCAGAAGCAAAAGAGATTGCATTACTGAGTAAGAATTATGTGGAGAAAATTACTTGAGAGAGATCTCCACAGTAAATCAGACATTATTACTTTCATTATTTGCCATTTCCTGGCATAATCCTGATAGGATCACAGACTAGAATTCCACTAGAAAACACACAATACAGGCAAAAGCAAATAATGATCTCTTGTCAAAGAATTTACAATCTAAGCATAAAATGAGGGATGATGGGCCACAAAACTTCAGGATTTGATGAGATGTGTTATACCATAGAGTAGATAGTGTGCTGCTACATGAACTGCCTGTCTTCAGTCTGTGGTTTGTTTTTTTTTTTTTCATAAACATTAAACAAAAGAGATTATAAAGAAAGAATATATATGAATTTAATGAGAGCATCTTGCTGCTGTCTTTTTAAATAAGATTTATGAATCTTAAGCAGAGATCTCATGGGAAGCTTATATTCTGTCTAATAATAACACGCAAGTGGCTGTGACTGCTGCCTTTACTGCAAGAGTGGCTTTCTTCCTTCCATGCTGGAAGAAATGTCAAGTTAATTAACATCAAAATAAATTGAATTTTGCTGATATTTAGTTGCATTTTTATAATTTGAAGCTGTGATTCTGCAGACATTTAAACAGGTGTGTACCTTGGCTCATGTGGACAGTTATCATCTAACATGATGAAGTGAGTCACAACCCCCTTGGCAGCTTTCCACTCTGAAAATACACAGGTCTCTAGCAGACTTTGAATCTGCCACTATTAGGTCCTCAGGAGTATTTTGAAGTAGTCTTCCAAGGTGTCTTGTCTGGTTCCCACTGTGCTTTTTCTCTTTTAGACTGAAACTTTAGAAGGAATGTAAATTCTGTTTAGATGATTGCTATGCAAATGTCTCAGAATTCTTCTGGAAGACTCTTTGGTTGTTTTGTTCCAGCCTTTCTTTGTGCTTCACATATTAAAGTACCAGAGACAGCTGGTGGAATTCTGCTCTCTTGAGTGCCTCACCTGTTACAATAAACACACAGTGGTGTGTTACAGGATGATTATCTAAGATTTACAGAGACAGAGACAACTGATTTAAGGCTTGGACTTTATTTTCTTTTTAGTGAATCTGAAGACTCTCGACAAAATTTTGCGTTATTTTTTATTATTATTGAGAGTTTGTGTAGTTTCACATCATTGAACTCTCAGCTTTCTTTATACTCCTATGCATGGTTGCAGGCTCTGTATTGGAGCACACAGGCACTTGAGAGTAGAGTAGAACTATACAAACAGATAATGTCTCTGTCTTCTCCCCTGAAGTATGGGGAAGTATGTGATTGATGATTTCTGGCCTGCAAAGCTAAGATGTGTCATGTGCCATGATGTAGGAAGTTTTCCACCTGGAAGCCATGATTATGGAGATGAGACTATAATTGATGAGAAAAAGGAAAAAACAAACATTAGGGAATGAAATCACGTGTTTAAGATGTTTTGAATGTCTCTGATTCCATCTTGGGATGCAAAAATTGACCAGATAACCTCTGAATTTCATTCATGCTTACTTCTTAGTATTCTATTTCTCTGGGAGAAGAAATGTAGGATGCCAGGATTAGTAACTGCTTGCATGTAGCGCTGTTTCTAAATAACACATAGCACCAAAATATCATCTCATGCATAACCAGTGGCTCCTTCCGTCCAGCTCTGTATCTGAGTTCATAAAAAGAGATTTGCAAGGGGAAAGAGACCAAACAAAAACATGGGCAGAATTAAGATGGAGTCTGAAAAATGAGCTGATGTTCAGCCAGCTCAGTCTAACAGCAACAAACAAATATATAAAAAAATATTTATATGCTGCAGGCATTTGGCATATTTATACATAATTTATTTCATTCTCAAACCTAAGCTATCTTACAGTTCTTCTTGCTTTAGCAGGCATTTCCTGGTGAGCACCAAAAGCCCTGATTGCCCTTGCCCACCCCCTTGGGATGTCCCTTCACCTACCTATGACCCAAGACCACATTTCAGACCCCCAGAGCTCTTAGTCTCTGTTCCAGAGACACCACAGTGGTATTGGTCTCCAGCTCACCACAATACTGCAAGTCAATGTTCTGGCCCAGCCTCAGTCCATTCCTGATACACAGGCATGCAGCTGCTCCCCAAGACTCTCTCTCCTGGCTGGGGTGATGGCATTGGCTGTAGCTGCCAGGCCCTGCTGTGATGTCCCAGGGAGCCTCTACAGCACTCTGGCAGGAGTACAGAAGTAAAAATTTGGAATTAATTAATGTATTTGTGACATGGAGCATGTCTAGTCAACACATAACTGAGAACTTGCACATGACTGCTTTGAATGCTTTGAGCAGCTACAGCCTGAACAAAAGCTCTGACAAGTCCCATTTAAGAAAGTTTTGTGAAAATTGCACCCATTCTGCATGCTGATGTTTAATAACAGAAAATATGGGCTGTGAAGGACATCTAGAAGTTCAGGAGTCAGTCTCATTCCAGTTCAAGTCCTGATTTTAGCCATGATCATTCTGTAAATAGTACAGCTATATATGCATGCTGTTTGTTGGTGCATATAGCCAGCTTAACCATGGAAGTTTGCAATGTGTGGATGTTTCATCCATTGTTTTAAAAACGGTGGAAAATAAAGGAGTAGAGTTAACCTTGTCAGGAGAAGCTTGTTGTGTTTACAGAAGAAGGAACTAATTGAGGTTTAAATTAAAAATATTATTTTCAGTGCAATCCCAGTAATGTGAATGTTTAAATTTGTTTACTTTTTCCTAGTTTTTACCAACCTTTTTTGTATGAAAAGAAGAGCAATTTGCAAAGACTTGAAGACACTGAAATTTTTACATTTGTTGCTAGGAAAATCTGGATTTTAAAGGAGAGGTTAATCAAAATGTATCTTCCTTAAAAAATCAAATTGGTTTATGTTAAATTTAGACACCTTATTATGCTACCACACAAACCGGAGACTTCTGCTTGCATCTTGCCAGAGCTTTATTTTCTAATTTGCTTTTGAAATTAAAATGTGACATAATCCAGTTTTATTAAATGCTCTGATTTCAGATAAGCAGCCTATTTTTCAGAAATTCTTCACCAGTTCTGCTTCAGTGACCACTGTTGAATAGGCACAAAAAGAACAAACTCCTCGTGAGGAGAGGAAATAATGTTTTTAAGCAAAGACTGAGCCATCGCTGAATGTCCATAATTAATTTCAGTGTGTAGTTTTTGGTATTCACAAAAACTGTGATGCATTATAGTTCCTGCAAAAATAATTGCATTGTAACTCCTTAGAATGAATTCCAAATAAAATAAAAAACTTGGAGAAGAAAACAGTCATGGCAGGATAATTGCTGCCAAACCAATCAGCCACAACATTATTTATTTTTATTTTTGTGTGCTATCAGTTCTGCTTTATGGATAGTAAAAATTTCATACTTTGTCTAAAAAAGACAAAGCTGCTTTGTAATACTAATACACTATGTATGGGATTTGGAAGAAAATGGGTTTTGCAATCCTGGCACTGGCTAGTGTGCCAGGTTCTGTGTCGAAATGTCTTTAGAACTTGGTACCACTGTAGTAAAGTTAGCTGCCATCTTGGAAAACATATTAGATGAAATATTTGACATTAGATCATATCTAGTTTGATATAAAACATTCTATAGTGGTATGAGTGATTTTAATTTTGCCTATGCCGCTACTAGTGCTTTGGGACATGTGGAGATTTATAGATGTTTGAGTTTCACATGAGTTAAGGTGATAAATAAATTCTAGCACTCTCTGGAAGACTAAATACTCTAATCTTGTCCTGAAATGCCTTGTAAAACTTTTGCTTTCAGAGGTAAAATAAAGGGTACAGACTGAGAAAATCATTTAAGTCATGAATTAAAAAGTAAAATATTGATGACAGTGCTTTACTGTGGAAAGTAAGAGAAGTTAGGAACATGATATTGCACATGATCTGTTATAGTAGCTGTTACAAATTAGCAAGGTCAGTAGCAGGTTTTAGATGTGGTGTTAAAGCAGTTCTCTAAGGGGTGTTGCAAATTAAGAGAAAATTTTAATGTAAACAATCGGTAAGGCTTTGTATAGATTATTAAGACTGCATAAACTCTTACAACTTTTTTTTTTTTTTGCTTTGTCTGTGAATGATCACTGCTGGGCCCCAACCTGTTCAATATCTTTATTGATGATCTGGATGAGGATATTGAGTCCATCATCAGTAAATTTGCAGATGACAACAAGCTGGGGGCAGGTGTTGATGTGTTAGAGGGTAGAAGGGCTCTGCAGAGGGATCTTGACAGGTTGGACAGGTGGCATGAGGTTTAACACATCAAAGTGCCAGGTTCTACACACTGGCCGCAACAACCTCATGCAGTGCTACAGGCTGGGGTAAGAGTGGCTGGAGAGCAGCCACGCAGAAAGGGACCGGGGGGTACTGGTTGATAGTAGGCTGAACATGAGCCAGCAGTGTGTCCAGGTGGCCAAGAAGGCCGAAGGCATCCTGGCCTGCATCAGGAATGGTGTGGCCAGCAGGAGCAGGGAAGTCATTGTGCCCCTGTACTCTGCACTGGTTAGGCCACACCTTGAGTACTGTGTCCAGTTCTGGGCCCCTCAGTTTAGGAAGGATGTTGACTTGCTGGAACGTGTCCAGAGAAGGGCAACAAAGCTGGTGAGGGGTTTGGAGCACAAGCCCTGTGAGGAGAGGCTGAGGGCGGTGGGGTTGCTTAGCCTGGAGGAGGCTCAGGGGAGACCTTTTTGCTGTCTACAACTGCCTGAAGGGTGGTTGTAGCCAGGCAGAGGTTGGTCTCTTCTCCCAGGCAACCAGCACCAGAACAAGAGGGCACAGTCTCAAGCTGCACCAGGGGAGGCTTAGTCTGGATGTTAGGAAGAAGTTCCTCACAGAAAGAGTGATTTGCCATTGGAATGGGATGCCCAGGGAGGTGGTGGAGTCACTGTCACTGGAGGTGTTTAAGAGGTGACTGGATGGGGCGCTTGGTGCCATGGTTTATTTGATTATATGGTGTGGGGTGATAGGTTGGACTTGATGATCTCAAAGGTCTTTTCCAACTTGGTTAATTTCTCTTCTCTTCTCTTCTCTTCTCTTCTCTTCTCTTCTCTTCTCTTCTCTTCTCTTCTCTTCTCTTCTCTTCTCTTCTCTTCTCTTCTCTTCTCTTCTCTTCTCTTCTCATGAAATACGATTGAAGCTCATAAATACCTTTGAATAGCAGAATAATCTGAAGAGAGAATCTGTTGCTGCTTGCACTCAGTATTTTTGCAGTTTATACAAGGCCTCCCTTTTTATTTATTAAAGTGAAGCACAGTTCCAGAGTACACGTTTTTCAACAATTAATTAAGTGCTAGGAATTTTTTTTCAAGATAAATAATAAATTTGTTAATTTCATTCTATTCGAAATGAAAATAACAGGATTTTGTGTGGAACTAGGAGGACAAAACTTTAAATAGTTCCATGACTTACTAACAAACCTACAACTTTTGTCATTGTAAAATCATCTTGTGCTCAAAGAGCTCCCCTGCTATCTCATAGTATCAGAGAGAATACCCTGTTCTTTCCCAATAGTAATATTTCACCACAGTCCACTCTGGTATCTGTGGGATACATCAGGAGAATGAGCACATTGTGGGTTTGTCCTGCAGAAGAGCTTCTGTGATGAACAGCATTGTACAGATCCTATACAATTCTGTGGAAATGTAGGAGTATGTCATATAAATGTTGAATCAAGGGAAAGTGAAAACTTTCCATTACCCTGATGTTTCATTACCTCTCCTGACTTTCAAAGAGCAGTAAAAATTCATTAATGGAATACTTTGTAGCAGTTTTTCTGTGCTTGACCAGTTCTAATACTTATATAAAATGTTCTGCTGTGGTTACACAGTGACATGGTAAGAATCTTATTAATTATTGCAGTCTCTGTGTCTCACCAAAATATAGATGGTAATGGTGATGAGCTGTAGTTGTATGGCATGTATGTGGGAGGGAGAGAAAAAAGTGAAGATGCTTGATCTGTGTATTGAAAAATCAATGTGAAAGTGTATGGACTACTAAGAGAAAGGTGATGGCTCAGAATAAAACTCCCTCTCACTGAAACTGGATTTCTGTGTTAACTAAATAAAAACTTTAAGCATGCTGCAAATAGACTTTAAAACAGTGAGATTCACTATCAATATTTATTTCTTAATATTTAAAATGATCAGAAATATTTTGAATTGAAAAGTTCCTTAGCATGCTAAGCTCCTTGTGGCATTTTTAATCATGTAAAGCAGTACAGAAGAGAGCAGAGCCAGGAACCCGCCTAGGTATCCAAAGCCACTTTGGATTCAGTCATGGGATTTTTGATCCAAATGTTCTTTGACCACTACAGGTAAAATAGTGAAAATTAATGAAGAAATAGTTTTTCTTTTCACAAATATTCTTTGAAAGTGAATGTATATATTTTGTCATTGCTTTGATAAAGAGACCTTATGGAGGTGAGCACACTGATACATCATGGAACTGCTCTGTTGTGATGCTCAATGATCCTAGTGATTCCTTTCATCTTTATTGCAGCAGTTTGTTGACTACAAAATAAATCACAAAGCAATCCAGTCTAAGTGTATCAAAAATGTATGCAAAATTTTGTATAAAGTGCTTTGAGAATCGAGGCGGTTTGCTAGAAGAAACAGTCTCTGTATAGACCCTGATAGCTTAAAAGAGGATTTTAGTCTTAGTAGTAGTTACACATAGGGAAGCTTTCATTTTAATTATTAATAAGACAGAAATCATTAAAAAGTCAATATTTTCAGAACAGTGCATTCAACAGAATAAGACCTATTATGTTATAAATCAATACTGAGGATGAACTTATATGGGGTAGTTGGCAGAAAGTTGCAGTGCATTCTCTATAAAGAATAACTTCTCCATGTGGACAGTTTTGCTTATGTTGTCCATTCCAACTTATAAATCATGCCTGCATAACATGAGACTTCAGTAAATCAAAGGTCTTCATAGCTGCCTTTTGATTTTTTAAGTTCTTGGCTAAGTCTGGTTGATTTCTTCTGTGGAAAAGTTATATGTATTCATACTTCAGGGATTTTAGTAGGGTTATACCAAGCTTGTTACTGCAAAGAAAAAGTTGCTTGCAAATTTCAAGACATAAATGATGTTGCAATGCTCAGATCCCTAAAGCTGAACATAATAATCACCAACAGAAATGAACACATACATCTCGGAAACTTTCTGGAAATCTGTCATGGTTTACCTCCATCTGGCAATCAAGCCCCACCCAGGAATGGGGAGAGAATCAGAAGAGTAAAAGTGAGAAAACTCACAGGCTCAGATAAAGACAGGTAAAGCAAAAAACACACATCCAAGCAAAGGAAAACAAGAAATTCTTCCACTGCTTTCCAGTGGCAGGCAGGTATTCAGCCATCCTCAGGAAAACAGGGCTCAAATCATGTGCACTTGGGAAGACAAGCACCGCAACTCCAAATGTCGCCTTGCTTCCTCCTTCCCCCAGCTTTATGTGCATGATGTCATATGGTATGGAATATTTCTGGTAAGCTGATGTCAGCTGCCCTGGCTGTGTCTCCTCCCAAGATTTTGTGCACCCCCAGTCTACTTGCTGGATCAAAAGAGGCTTTGACTCTGCTAAACACTATTGCTAAGCGTGGCTCAGCAATAACTAAAATATTCCCAGGTTACCAGCATGTTTCCATGATAAATCCAGAACAGAGTCCATGCTAGTAACTTGAAGAAAATTAACTCTACCTCAGACAAACCCAGCAAAAAGACATCATGACTGAAGCTTTTTTCCTGCTCCTCCATATGGAGGCCTCCTCATGTGGACAAATGGTTAGCCCACGATGACCAGAATTCAAAAAGACAGGAGTGGGGTCCAAAAGAAGACTATAATTAACAAATAATTAGTGTGGTAGAAGTGGAGTCACTTAACAAACAGTATCTCAAAATAAGTGGTTATATATAAAGGTTCTGCTCTTGTCAGTAAGAATTCCTGTACATATGTCTGCACTCAAGACATTTTAAAATGCAATTGAATATGTTTTCCTCATAAATTCCTTAGAAGGGGGAAAAATTGGTAGCTGGAAGAACATAATTGGGGATTAAAATGTTAATGAATCTCTCATTTTGCATTGTTAATACATTTATTGAAAGATAGTTATTGATTTAATTATACTAACAAACCAAATCACATTAAAAATGCAGTCTAACTCAGTTTTGAACCTTGGAAATGCAAATAGGTTTTTTACCTTCAGAAAGAAGAAAATCCTATTTCAAAGACAGGAAATCAGTTGGATTATGTCTAGAAATTTATTATGGGTACTTTTGAAATACTATTGGCATTGAAATTGCAGAGTGCTGTTATTCTCCACTGTAATTATAATTGGCTTGATTGCATAATTTTAAACATCCTAGTAATAACATTCACAGAAGTAGATATGGTCTAACTGAAATTCAAGCAGACAAATTTTCTGATAGCACTGTTAAAGCCCTACAGTAAACTGTAAAGGAAATAAATTTACAGTGCTGCTGCCAAATTTAAGCACAGTTTGATATGTCAAAGTGCGTAACATAAGGAATGATAAGGCTGTGTATTATGTGTTATGTATAAACAGCAGACATTACAATTATGAATGGACTGAGTTTTGGTATTTTTTGTTCTGGGAGTTTGGGAGACAAACAGCCTCCTAATAATTATTTCTGTTCATCAAAAGAGCTAAACCATAGCTGTTCAACTTGCGTATAATTTGAGCATTTAGGCTTCTAAGTGGCAGTTGAGGAAGCAAAATTTCAGTTCTGAACTAGGAACTAATCCAGGCTCTGTTCCCCAGCTATTTGGTTTCTGTTGCTGACAGGCAATAAATAAATGGACCTTCACTGTTTTATGTGAGTGTGCTGACAGGCAAACTGGCTGTTGGCCTTTGACTGCCACTCAGCAGAATACGCTGCATCCTAGCTTCTTGAAAGCCAAAGCCCTAGAGCTTTATGTGGTCACGAAGCCATATATTGTGCAGAGCTGTTGCAGGAACCTATCCCTCAGTACTTTTTTTTTTTTTTTTTTTCCCTCCAATATGGCCAAAGTCTGCTATTAGATTCAAAAAGTACTGTGCAGGAGGGATAAATTGACAAACTCACAGCATGACAGTAAAAGCTGTTCTCTTAGGAAGCTGAATTAGAAAAATAGAACTTAAAAAACAAAAAAAGATGAAAAAAGATTTAGATACCTATATATTTTAAATTTGTTGTTAATTTTTTATTCTGCCACCTTGATTTTCTTTTCCCTTTACATATTTTTGTTAGACTGATATTATTATCATTTGGATAAGCTGAATGCATTATAGAGAGGTACAGATGGACAGAAAAATGAAATGCAAAAAGGAAGAGGAAATGAAAGCAAAACAAATGCTCCTTCATGGTGCTCCTTCTATTGTGCTTAATGGCAAATGAAGCCACAAATTAGAAATTCCAAAAATGAGTGTGTCAAACATTTTGAAATATCAGAATTTTAAAATGTTTTATTTTGCCTCAGATTAAAATCCTTGTATGGAAAAACAGAAGTCTAAATGAAATATGCTAATGAATATAAAATACGTTTTTAGCAGTTAAATGTCAAACTTCTAGCATCACTTGGTGGCATGATGGTTATGAGCAATACGCCTTTTTATTTCAGCAACAGTACAGAAATGCAATAGCAGGGAGTTCTGCATGCTGATCAAAAAGTACATTTAAAAACTCTAGAAAGGCTCTGGAAGAAGGCAGTTTTAAACCATGTTTTTCTGCTGACTTCATCTCTTTCATTTTCTCCCTATTGACTGCTTCTGCTCAATACATATACTCATTGAACATTCTTTTATAGTACTATTCTTGCTTTGGTGCTGTCATTCTTTCTCTTGGTTTCACATTAAGTTGTCTTGTCCAACATAATGTTTGATAATATGTCTATATTTTCCATGTTCCAAATCAACCATCTTTACTTTCTCTGGGATTTCCCTTTAATAGACAATGATTTGCTACACCATTCCCATTCATGCATCTTTGTGTGTTTTTTGCTAGTACATTGCACAGAGTCATACTTGAGGTTGGAAGGAACCTCTAGAAGTCATCTAGTCCAACACAACTCTCATCAGATCACGCTCCTCAGGTCTCTGTTATCTGATTTTGAGTATCTCCAAAGATGGAGATTCCACAACCACCCTGGGAAATACCATATGTATTTCAGTGTGTAACCCTTTGTCCTACTGCCATGCACCTTCAAGAATAATCTGACTTCATCTCCTCTGTATCCTCACAAGTGCTGATCAGAGAGGAAGGATCATTGAATTTGACTGGTAGGCTACGCTCTTCCTGATACCACCCGATAGCTTAACACTGATAGCATCTCATGAGAGAGTCAGGTTACTGATGCTCCCAGTGCTTATAGGTCTTTTTGAGAAGTTGTGCTGTGGTCAAAGGCACATTAAGGTTGAATTAAAGCTTTTTTTTTTTTTTTTTTTGGCTTTGACCTGTTTTGCCTCCTTTGGATTTCTTACAGAGAAACCAGCAGGTGCTATTGCCAATGCCACACTGACACCTGCAGTTATTGGCTGTGACAGAAGAAGCAGGTGCTCAAGCATTGCCCAGCTACACTTTTGTCACATTAAAGAAAGAACTATCTAAAGAAAACTACTTGTGCAGCTCATCATTATGTGCAAACCAGAGGCATGTTATGTTGTTGCATTTTGCAGAACACCTTAGTATAGAGAAAAAAAATAATTAAACCTGCAGCAATCCATGAAGTCCATTTCAGATTCTAATATTATTATTATTTTTTAAAAGCAGAAATACTTTCAAGATCATCTTAACTGTAGCTCTGGCTGCATGAGATAAGGAATAGGGCTGAGACAATCTTGTTCCTTCCTTTCAATCTACACATCTATACCTGTGAACAAGAGCCTTGCCTGGCAAGATGAAACATAATGTATCTTGCTTATATTGCATATTTCCTTGAACAGTTTAATAGAATTGGCAAAGAAGGGAAGGACTTAAGGGCACTGTGTAGACATTTACTGCTATATGCAATGTACTCTATAAAATGAAAATGTGTTTTAAAGAAACAAATTCAGCCACTTAATTCCAAAACTTGAAAATCATGAGTAAAAATCTTTCTTACATGCTTTTTAAAAAAAGTGTTTTGGTATCTGCATTCACTGTACTTATGGCTAATACAATTAGTGGAACTATTAATAACATTTCTCCAAAGAGTTTAGTGGAAGCGAGACTTGCCATTTCAAAAGTGTCGGAGACAGAAGACCTTTAACCACAAAATAATCAAATACTGAAAATGGCAACATAAACTTCACCATCAGTGGACTTTATCCTTGTTTGCTGTGTAAGATCTACTTCTCTTGGATTCTACAGTCACGTTCTTGAACCTTCCAATGGCTAATATCCAGTATAGCACAGGTGATGCTGGTTTATTTCTTATAGTTGTAACCTGCTATTGCAGAGGAATGAAGTGTTTCCTGAAAAACATCATAGTGAAGTCATCCAGTTGACTTTCAAGAAAATTCAGTTCCAAATTTGCTGTGTCCTGCAAAAGCACTTTAAATAAATGGGTAGTGAGGAAATTTAGTGTGAAAAGAGAACTTAATCTGTTTTCCTCAGTCTCTGTATTCATTAGCTTCTTGGGGGGAAAAAATAGCAGATGACTCCTGCGGTGGGTTGAAGTTTCCCCCCAGCATTAACTTTGCCAGACCAACTCAGTTAGAAGCAAACAAAGCTGTATTTACAAGTGAAATCTACACTGTACAATGGAATGCAACGAATATGTACAAAATATACAGTATTTACAATATTATGCAGATATTTACAATTAGCAAACGACACGAAAACTCCCCTAGTCAGAGACCAGGGAAGCCGTTCCACTGACCCCCACCATCCCCTTGTTCCAAGAGAGAAAGGAGCAGAGAGAAAAGCAGTGAGTTAGACTTAGCTGAGGCCAGCTGGTAAGTACATTAATCTCTCCCAAGTGAGGCAAAACCAGCAGAGAAGAGAGAGAACTGTTATGGTGCAGCCCATCGTATTCTAGATATTTATCCAATGGATTTGTTTAAAATAATCTTTTGTTTTCTTTTTCACATCCAATAGGGATTTATTTATATTCTGCTACTTTCCTGCTCAAAATCTGTAATTAAATTTTAAAGGCATAGGCTAAAACCACCACAACTCCTTCCAAGAGCAGGGCAATACAAATGCCATAACAGAACACTGTTAGCTTCTAAGTCAAGGTGCAAGAGTATCGATAACTCCATAGAACAGGGGATTATGCCAGCGCCAGTTCAGCAATTACAATACACAGTTCAGGTGTAAATGTACTCATCAAGCCTCGTGACTATGCCTTGAGCATAAGGTGCTAAGGAAATACTTCTGAACTCTTAGTGAGAATGGTTTCTTGAGAGAGAGAGACAAGCTGTGTGAAGTAAGGATGATGGGTTTGTGATGTATTTCTCACTGAGAAGTGCTGCTCAATTTGCATAAAGCATTTACCATTTCTTCAGCAATATTAGTTACAGCGTAATAAACTGAGACAGTTATAAATAGCTGTGATACTGACTTCCCCATTTGATACTACTGCCACTACTACTACTACTATTACTAGATAATAATAATAATAGTAATCCAGCTCAAAAAAGTCTTATGCACTCAAAACTACAAGATAGTTTTTTCCAGACTTCTATGTGTACAACTCCCCCTCATGCCAATACCCTTCTCTGACAGGAATGGGACATGTAATTGAACATTCAAGTGTATACACATGACCTTAACTCCTGGTATAAAAGAACACTGTGTGATGCTTAAACATGGTGGTAGAACTGAGCTGTGGAAAGGTCAGGTATGTCTTCAAAATGTTTTTAGGAATAAGAGCAGATAAATTGCTGAGAAACCAAAGTGAGAACTCTTGAAAATCGCTTTTCGGGTGTGACATTGTGATATGAAATTAGTTTTATCATAAATGCTCAAAGTTTTAAGATTCCTGTTTTGCAGTAAGAGTGTTCTACCTGAAGATTATTGCTTAACTCTGAAAGGAAGGGAGGCACCTGAGAAAGCAGAAAAAGAATTTCCTGTCTTTTCTCAGCTTTTCCAGGGGAAAATGAATTATCCAACCCCTAGAAAGAATTGTTGATTCTGAGTCCTGTATGCATTAGCAAGCAGAACGGAAAGAAATTTAAAGTACACTGAGTAACAAGAAGTGTTATGCTTGTTTTTATTAGAATTTCTAAACAACAAACCTCCTTTAGTATGCAGGCCTTTTGTCTGGACAGTAGCTTGATTAGAATAATAAATACAGTGTCTAGTATGCTTTGTGTTCTATATCAGCATCTGATTCTACAATGCTTAAAAATTAACTTTGCTTTGAGGCCTGTTTCAGGGACGTTGGAGTCAAAAGCACTTTCTTTGCTACAATTTAGGGCTGCAAAATGAATTTCTACAGTGTTATCTGTCAGATGCTAATTGGCTAAAAATATGAGGATTTTTGTTTCGTTTTGTTTTTCATGCCAATTCTCATTAACAGCAATGTAGTGGTATAAAATATGTGGTTAGAAATCCCTCTGTTACTTTATAGTATGTAGACTACACTTCTTTTAAGTATTAAGCATTTTTATTTGTACTTTCATGTGTCAAAGAAGGAAAGGAAATTTCTGATGAGCTTCTTGAGCTCTCTTGATAAGGCCAAACTTACATGAAAAAAACTAACCACACAAACAAGAAACCCCAAACAACTTTGTTCAAGATACAAACAAAAAACCCCAAACAACTTTGTTCAAGATAAACAGAATTGCTTCAAGGCAGGATGGAGGAAGCACTTTAAAATAATGTGCAAGGACACATGACATTTCCAAACTGCAGATCAAGGAAGTACAGCAACATGCTGGGGAAAACAGTGTCTCTTATCTGAAGTACTGTGAATGTATTGAATGCCAGTTTTTTCTTAATGTGGCGGGTGAGTTTTTTGCAGCCTTTGGGAAGCTGAGTAGCCAGATCAACAGGCCGTGCAGTGTATAGAAGAGAAGTGTCAGTAAACAAACTCTAGTGGTCACGTGAAGTGATGGCATGTGAGTGAAGTGAGGTTGTTGTGGTTTCAAGGTGCTATGCAGGATAGCACGAGTGTATGTCTTGCTTTTGAAAAGGAAAGAGAGATGTAAGCTACTGAACATTGAATGTCAGAGCTGTGAATATTAACGCACTATTTAAGGTCATTTTTCACAAGGCACTTGAAGGAAAAGCCCACTTGACAAGACTGTTTAGAGCTTTCTAGAAAGTGTAAACACATTCAAACAAATATTTTGGTTGTTGGAAGTTGGCCTTCTTTCCTTCCAAGTCTGCCTTTTTTACTGGTATGCTTTATAATCCCTGAAGAATATATGCTTTAGGGCACAAGGAAGCCATTTTCCCTGTCAAATTTGAGGGGCAAAACTCAAATCCTCTGGTAAAAATCAGGTAGGACATACTGGTTGATTGTTGTAAACATTCTTGAATGTGTTTGTTCTATGTTGCACTTCATGTTCTGCGTTTCATTTAAAGAATTTTGTATGAAATATTAGTTGTGCCAGAAATCATCTCATATGCATCCAAATGTCATAATGGTGTACACAGTAGGAACAAATATATTAGAATAATGTTTTCAGTACATTTCTCTTCAAAGTATAACTTTTTTTATCCATCACACAGAAACAGATGAGATTAAAATCATGCTTTTCACCAGAGTGTATTTTCCTTTTTGGAGTATTTTCAGATACAAGTATTAACACAAATGACATTTCAAAGTAAAACTCATTTTCTTAAATATATTTTTAAAAATTGTAACTGTTGTTTTAGTGCTAAATTGAACATTTAGTTTCCTTGTGTGTACATATATAACATTAGAGAGATTTCCGTTTAAGCCCTGAGTTTCATAAAGGAAACAAATGGTAATGTGATGTTTTTATGTCAATACTAATCAAATAAAACATATTACTGTCATCTTTCTTGCTTGTATTATTCCTGGCATGTACACAAAACCTCTATAACATTAATTTATGCATGCTAGATATGTATATTTCAGTGCCTGAGAGTATTTCCTACTACTGCTCTTGCATACAAATACACAGGTGCTCAAACACAGAAATGCCTTTTGTGGCAGTTTTATTGAAGGGTTTAACTTTGGGGGGAAATCTTCAACAGCATTTTTTAGTGGTGGATTGCGGCACCATTAGAGTAATCACTTTTTAAATTCTTCCTGGTAAACCACTACCATTATGTGTATGCATAGCTCATTAATTGGATCAGGCTATAAGTCTTGTTTATAATAGCTTTAATGAAGATCTTGGATTTGCACGGTGCCTGAATAAGCAAGTGAAAGCATCATACAAAGAAAGCAAAAGAACTGTGAAGTTATCTATTTGTTTTAGAGAGATGGTGTATCCTTAAATGATTCCATAAGTCTGTGTAAAGGACTCTCCTGCTGTGTAAAACTCTAGGCTACTTCTGGTTTATGGGCCTCATTGCTGAGTTTCACTGAAGCAACTGTGCTGCTACTATTTAGTGAAGTGAGTGAACTGTCTTAAAACACAGCTGAAGAATAGCTTGTTATTTCTACCCAGCACTACTGAGGTATAGAGAGTCAGCAATTTCTGCCAGGACTGAGGTAACAGGCAAGCTCTGTAGCCATATTTCGGTGATCTTTTAGCTTAGCCTATGACAGACAAGCATTAGGGAGCAAGTTAGTGAAAAAAATGTAGTCAATTGTATACGAGGATGCTGAAGGTTTTTTCCTTTTCTTTGTGTGTGTTTTACTGTCATGTGAGACAGGATGGGAGTGGTTGGAAATACTTCAGGATGGTGAGAAGCCTGGTGGCTCTTACATGAATCAATAATTTCACAAATGATGAAAACACTTCCTTTGCAGGATTCCAGGATCAACTTTAGTTAGATTAGAGGGAAGAGATATTAACATCAAGCTTGAAGTACTTGTTGGGGCAGACAGATAGTGGCCAGGTGTAACTGCATGGTAACTCTGAGGGGAAAGTATGTGTTGTCTTCTCCCCACAGCACCTCATTGTCAAAGGTCAGGGCTGGGCCAGCCACTAAAGTAGCGACAGATGCTCTTTATTAACCCCTCCCTCTTCTTGAAAGGGAATCAGGGAGACATATTTATGATCTGGAAAAGAAAACTAAACCAAAACCTGTACAGAACACAGTGCCCCCTGATGGCAGTTACTTCACCGTTACCACTGATTCTCTAGCAGAAGTCTCAGACTGAACTCAGCAACAGAAGCAGGAGCTGAATTCTGGAACTGGATTCAAGAACTCATGAATTGGGATCAAAGGCAGAATGGACAATGCCCTGCTTGCATGTCAGCCATTGAAGAAGAAGATGAAGAACCTGACCCTTTCAATCCCTCAGCTTTATACCAAACATAACATATATGGAATGGAATATTTCCTTGGTCAGATTAGGGTCACCTGAACTGTTTGCTCCTCCCTGCCTGTGCAACCTTTACCTCTGCACCCCCAGTTTGGCATACAAGATTTAACAGTGACCTTGGCCTGCATACCAGTCCTTGGTACTAAGTAGAAACAATGAGCATTATCACTACTAGAAGCAGACACTGTCTGCTAAAATGAGCCGATAACTTCAGAAAGTGCAGTTACTCAGCAAAGAATGAGCTGAAAAGTAAAATCACTGAACAGAATTTGCTCTGTTGTAGCTCACACCAGGACCCCTAGATTTGGAGACTTGCAGTATCTGTAATAACAGAGAGATGATCCAAAACTGAAGTAACAAAATCAATGTAAAGACTAGGAGCCAGTTATGGAAAGTGAAATTAGAAATTATTCAGAAAAATGCTTAGTGACAAAGCTCTGGGCCATATTCATAGCATTGTGAGTGCATGTATGAATACAGCTTTATGAAAACAATGGAAAACAGCACCAAGCATCTACTCCTGGAGGGTAGAAGAAAATATGGAGTAAGAGGTAGCTGAAGTGCTTTCTCCTTATATATATAGATATTTCATTTAGTTAAAAAGTAGAATGCATTAACCTATGCATACA
Source organism: Picus viridis (assembly GCA_033816785.1). Lineage (NCBI taxonomy): Eukaryota > Metazoa > Chordata > Aves > Piciformes > Picidae > Picus > Picus viridis. The sequence goes on along the minus strand of CM066582.1, from coordinate 17,416,378 downwards.
TTTGAATTATTTTATGATACATTTATTTTTCTCCCATCATATGAGATAAGCTGAGAAGACAAACTGAACCCAGATCTGAGGCTCTTCTGGAGAAAAAAGTATCTCACATTGCTTCCTTTACTAGTCTAATACCCATCTACTATTCATTGTTTCTCCATCTGAGTTTGACTCTTGTATTTACAGACATTATTTTAACATGCATCTGAAATTTTGGTGAGTTCCATGTGTCACAGAAGAAGCACAATAGCTTGGAAGATTGTGGGCTGTGCCTGAAAGAATGTAATGACAAATAAAAGACCTGAAATAATTTGAGAACAGTGTGGCCTGCTGAGTGTGGCCTTGACTGTGACCCATGTCCTCAGGCTAGAAATTCCTTTTGTGTATTAGTTACTCAACTGAATGACACTGATACTAGTTACTTCATAAATGCTTTGAGTTGTGCTGGCAAGAAGTGCTATTTCAAAGCTAAGATTCATTATTATTCTCTTTTATGCTGCATGCTTTTCAAAGGGCTGCTGCAAACAAAGGAGTTATTAAGGCTTTTCAAGAAATTATGTATCTGTAATTATTTTAGTCCCCCATAAAGTAGGTCATCCTGCTTTGGCAGTGTGGCAGTTTAGGCTGGGTGCCTCCAGTTCCTGTCATATCAGTTACACCTCCGGTGTCCCGAGTGTCCAGCCCAGTAGGTGGACGCAGGAAGCTGTGTATTTCATACCCGTAATATCCTGCGCCCTATACATCCATCTGCAAAGTCTTTCTCTTCCTTTTTCTTCCTTCTCTGCTCTCGTGGCAGATGCTCCCTGTCGGGTAATGGTGGGGGAGTATCTCAAGGCCTCTTAGGCCTGCGTAGGCCTAATGCCAGGAGGAAAAGGGGAGGCAGTCTCAGACCTGGCCAGCCTGAGACTAGCCTAGCGGGAGGGGTGGGCAGGGAGAAGAAAGAGCCCTGGGGGTTTGGGTACACCCTCAGGTAGGGAGATGGAAAGTGTTGGGAGGCCTTTGGGTGTGCTGGAAGGGACTCTGTACGCTTGGGGATTCTTTGTCACTATGCTTGTAGTTTCTGTAAAACAGTTGCTGCTTTTCCATTTAAACTTTCCATCACTTTGCAATCCATTTGTTTGAGTGTCATTCTTTTGCTCCTTTCAGGGGCAAGAGAGGATCTGTCTGGACTCAAACCAGTAACCTTGGTTACTTCATTTTAAGATGAGACTTACCTCGTTCTGGGAATATTATTTCCTTGATGGAACCTTTCTTTGATTTAGCACTATGATTTAGAAGATTCTGGACAACAAACAAAGCCTGTTTTATTATTGCCTGGCATTACTGGAGAGAATGCATGAAATGGATATTTTTGAAGCTTTTTAAAAGGCTAAGGTTTGTGAGAACCAACAGCTTTGTTACAAAACTGGTGAAACAGGTCCTTCAGCATTTTCTTTTCTGATATGGTCAGCATTAGGAGCAGAAAACCATCCATTTTAATAAAGCAGATTCCTGAAGTGTACAGTTTGTTAAATTCATGGTGTTCTACAAAATACAGAAACAAAACCAAAAGCAAACAAAAAAACTGATTCAAAAGGGGAGGTGTACTTATCTCTGTGGCCTTCTGTGTAGGGCTGTGAAAATCTGTGGCAGGTTTGTGTAGGCAATACCTTCAAAAAAAGCACTGAGATGTGTGCGTGTGTTCAAGTTTCCCTTTAATTCAGGGTTTAGAGTAATATTCTGAAAAAATAAAATAAAATATGTAAATCCAAAAAAGTAGAAGAATTTGAATCTTCTCGTAACACATTTTATAAAAAACAGTCTATACATGGGTATAGAGAATTAGAGCATTAGGAGGATAGAATTTAATTGCACTTGGGGACTAATACATTTGAGCAATAATTAATAATTTTAGAATAGAATAAACCAGGTTGGAAAAGAACTTTGAGGTCATCGAGTCCAACCTATCTTCCAACACCGTCTAATCAACTAAACCATGGCACCAAGCACCCCATCCAGTCTCTTCCTAAACACCTCCAGTGAAGGTGATTCCACCACCTCCCTGGGCAGCCGATTCCAATGGCCAATCACTCTTTCTATGAAGAACTTCTTCCTAACATCCAGCCTAAACCTCCCCTGGCGCAGCCTGAGGCTGTGTCCTCTTGTTCTGGTGCTGGTTGCCTAGGTGAAGAGCCTGACCCCCACCTGGCTACAACTTCCCTTCAGGTAGTTGTAGACAGCAATAAGGTCTCCCCTGAGCCTCCTCTTCTCCAGGCTAAGCAACTCCAGCTCCTTCAGCTTCTCCTCATAGGGCTTGTGCTCCAAACCCCTCACCAGCTTTGTTGGCCTTCTCTGGACACATTGCAGCAACTCAACATCTTTGGAATTACCAAAAAACCCAAACCAAAACAAAAACCACCAAAAACGCCCAAACCAACAACCCCTCCCAAAACACCCAAAACCTAAGTGGAAGACATCTCATTTTACAGTCCTCTGTCTGTTAAACTTTGCACTGCAAGCAGAAGTATTCTCAAAATAACTCTGCTCATATCATTGAATAGTATATCTTCTACACATACCAACTTTAGATTAGTTTGATATTTGCCCATTAAGTTTTCCAATTTCTCTTCAGTGATATCTGAATTATTTAAGGCTTCAATTTTTATTTTCTTTTAGAGAGTGGGAACTTAGGAATGTGTTGGCAATGTGACCCAATACCATTAACATAAAAATAATGTAAGCCGCTCTATACTTTGAGAGAGATGATAGGGCTCTGTAAAGATATTTGGACAAATGTGTTTGCTATTTAATCCTCATCCACACAAAACCTAATGTTAGTAGAAACAGCCTATGAAAGATAAACTAATAAATCTTTGCAACAGCTATGGATGCCTACAATACATGTTTTGAAAAAGTGGTGATAAAGGGATATGTATTAGTGAGTAAAATATTGATTGATAAACCTGTCATTTCTAAAGGGCAGAAAAAGTATAGCTCATAGACTTATTGACACAGAGATGACAGTCATTTTTATTTTAGTAACATATCACAGTATGACAGATACAGAGGTATTAGGTGATAAATCATGAGACAGGAGGATTTAGGTAGCAGCTCTGAGAAAACAGTCCATTTGTAGAATAGCATTTACATTTGATTTGTGTTTTAAATAGAAGAAGTATATCTGAAGCTGGATACTTATCTGAAAGGTGTTCCCATACTAAATTAGTAATGGAAAGGATGTCAGGGTTTTAAGCCACAATGTATTTCAGTGACCTAATTGTGAGGAAAGAGTAGGGCACTTCTTATGTGACATTTCTACTTAGGGGAAATGGATTTTATGTTCTGGTCCCTTAAATTAATTATTCAAAATGCTGAAACAACTAATTTTGTTTTATCTGTTCATTGACTTAGAAGGGGCATGACCTAGAATGTGTAAAGCCAGGCCATTTGGGCTCTATTTGCAGATCTCCAGTGATCTAGTTTGTGACCTTGTCTTGCCATGGCTTCCTTTTTTTTCACTTCACCCTGCTTTCTGCCTTATTTAGGGGTCAATATTCAGAGCAGATGAATCTCATCTGTTCTCATTGATAATTTTGGTCTACATTGCTCTTTAGAGGAAGCTGAATCTACCACCCAAGTGAAACACGTCTGTACAATCCTCTAAAAGTCATTTCAGTCTCTGGGTTGTATGTGAGAAACTGACTTGTGTGGGCTCATACAGGTGATAAAGAAACTTTTGCTAACTGAATTAGCACAATATCAGAAGTATAGTTGCTTTGGAAGTTCTTATTGCAAAATGATGCACACCTAACTGTAGTGCTTGCTACAGTAGGATCTTGTGGTACTAACGTCTTGTAGAGAGTGAGTAAGAGTATTGAGGCAGTGTTATCTTGCAGGTTTTCTCTTAAGTGATGGTTTTAAATCAGACATAATTAATTTGTTCCATTTGTCACAACTTGAAAGATTTTGCATAGAAATAGGACTTTGGAGAAAGAACTACTCAGTTCCTGGCTGATAGTGAAACTTGGTAGCTCTGTATTACAATTTTTTTTTTTTTTTTTTTTTTTTGAAACTATATATGAAGTTTTAATTTGAAAAACAAAATGTTAGGAATGGGGAAAAAAAAGTCAGAAAATTTTATATGCCATCTAATTAGATCCAGCTTCTTCTCAGTCACGGCAGATCATATTTGTCTGCAAAGCATCTGGAAATAGAGGAGTGAATATGCAATATTTTAAAATTGACTTAAATTGCTTTATTCTGGATGTGATTTTTAATCTGTCAGAACTAGTGTGATACTTTGCTATTGTATGACAATCTGAGTTATGGTTCAGTGCTTGGACAGTTTAAAATATGTTAGGATAGTGGACATAAGAGTGTCACCTGGGTTTAACTCGATGATCTCGAAGGTCTTTTCCAACCTGGTTAATTCTATTCTATTCTAATAGCACAACATCCTTTGTCTTTAGAGGATAGTGGAATAAAGAAAATGTTTGGCTGCTGTGGGCAATGTGCATTGGGCTGCAACAAATAGTACAGCTTAAAATTAGGACCTTTCTTTGTCTGCAAACTCTGCAAACCATATGGTGCACAGCAGTCACATGTTCTGTATTTGTCTATAAATTTCTCCATGATGTTTGTCAGGTTTGTCATTATATCCATTATGTAGTCTGAAGAAAGTTGAGCAGCTGTGACTGCCTTAAAACATGTGTGTGATAAAGGATGAAAAATACATTTTTGAAAGGAAGAGGCTTTGCTATTTACCCTAAATTTACCTATTTAGCTTGTCTGCGGTCTTGCAGGCCTTGGATAGTGAATGAGAAATGAGTTTTCATCATTAAAATTTACAGTTCACCTTAGAACAATCATACACAGCTGAAACTCTTGGGATGTTCAAGGGTAATTCCTACTGAGACGTCATGGCCGTCTCCCTGCAGCAAAGAGAGAGAAGTTGAATTTATAACACTGGATGTATCTGTGTCTGTGTGTTAAACAAACATAATATGAAGTTCACTATATGTTGTCATCCAGTCTGTATTCTGCCCGCTGGTACTAAAATTTAATAAGGAGGTAAACATTCTTTGCATGTGACAGATTTGCTACATAGTCTTAAGCTGCTTAATTTTAGAGTGACTCACAAACTGCCAATGGAGGTGCATTACCACTTGTCTCAGAACATGAGTAGCCCCATGTTTGTTTGGTTTTTTTTCAGAAAACTAGCATATGAATAACTCTCTGATGTTTTCACATGAAACCTGTTTCAAGGCAATACCTGAAGTATTTGAGAAGCTGGAATTAATGGACAGAACTGTGGTGCTCATCTGAGCTGGTAACTGCTTGAGGCACAAGAGTGAGCTCCTCTGGGGCTCTGGACACTCATGCTCGTTTCTGCCTGAGACTGCTGATTCAGCACCTAGTATCTTGCTCAGATAGTTTGTGACTTGTATGTTTGGTGACAGAAGAGAAGGATGAGGAGGAGACCACATGTGAGATTTGCCATCCCTCAGTGTATGCTTCCATATCACTAGAGACTCTGTCACAGTTATTAGAAAGGTCATGACAGAACCTGAGGTCAGTCTCACATTTATTGTATAAGTATGAAATAGGATTTGAAGGGGAAATTATTTGAATCTTTATACTTCGCTATTCTCTGAGATGTGATCATGTTCTGAGGAATTGAGAATCCCCTCAAATGTATTAGCAGTGTCCAGGCAGCATTTATATTCCCATACATTAATGGAGCATCATGTTTCTTGTAAGCAATAACACATCTTGCTCTCTTGCCCGCACAGAGGTATCTAGTGCCATGTCCTAGAACACCTAGATCTGGCTAGCAGATATAATGCAGGGATTGTAGGAGAGCTCTTGACCTCAAAAGTCAATAGGGGGAAGAGACCTGGTATGATTTCTCGGCATGTCTCAGATGACACTCCATGCCTATGTATAGCGAATGACATAAGTTTTAGGTATCTTTTGTATCACAGGGTTTCTGAGGTTTATGAAGTTTAAGGCAAGATCTGTGGTGTCCAGATGTAGTATCAAATAAATATCTAAAAGCATTAGAATCCTGCAAAGAATGTATCTTGTGCCCACAGGCATGCTTTAATTAATTAAATTAGTATTCTCTATACAAAAGAGGATTTGAGCACATTTACATAATCATTTATATACCTTTCTTTTGTCTGTACTAATCAAGAAATAGAGATAGCAGGTATCAAGAACCTAAATCTGTAAGGTTAGCCCCTAAGCTAGGTTCCAGTTACTCAGATAAAGTCAGTTTTACATTGAATTTTATATTTATCTTGTGTCCACAGTCATTTTTCATTAATAGAAAACTTTGCTGTTAATTATTTCTGTCTCAATCTCCATACTTTGTTTCCAAGCCAATTAATATTTTAATTTTGATTTAGGTATTAGATACTTCTTATTGTTATAGATGAATTTATGAAGATATACTGAATACGTTTTCACATTGTAGGTGGTTTTTTTTGGTTGGGTGGCTTGGTTGTTTTATTTTGCATTCAGAATACACAAATAGGCAAAGATTTTCAACTGGAGTATGTTAGCCTCTGATTCTTAAATGGATCTCTTTTTTAATGTAGAAGTTTCATTTTAATTCTCATTGTAATCCCATCAACTGACATTTTTAAAAAGTACTATGGCAAATCTCCAAAATACTGAAGATTTGAAATTAGTAAGAAAACATGGGAGTTTAAAAATGAGTGACCTGATTTACTTGCAGGACAAAGACTGATTTCATGGTGATAGTGGCATTTAATCAGAGAGAGATGCTGAGAGTGATCTGTTTTGTAATTTCTATTAAAATTAATAGTAAAAACTTCAGCAGTTTCTAAATAGTCTAAGAATTTTTAGTTAACTTTCCAACTCAGCAGCTCTAAAAAAATGTGCTACATATTCATTTATACATACAGAAGTAAGATTACTTTGGCTATTTTGTTACTATAGGCACAGTGACCACTGAAAGGACTAGTGAAGTCTGTTTTTCTTTTCAATTGCCTGCAATAATTTAAAAGAAATTAAATTATTTCAGACCTATTTTTATGCTTCCTAAATATGAACTGACACCAAGAAAATTTGATGAAATAGAGGCCAGCATTAGTTTGTTTGTCAACTAATTTGGCAAAATTAGTTTCTTTGGAATAACATAGAGCAGAAGACAACCAAACTGACATTTGAAATGTTTTATTTGGTTTACATAATTAGCATTTATTTCAATTTACAAACAAAGAAAAATCAAAACTGCAAAGATTTTTTTTCCTATTGTGTATATTGAAAATATTGAAAATATAATTACATAATTACATACGTGAGTGGTGAAGCCCTGGAATGGGTTGTCCAGGGAGGTGGTTGAGGCCCCATCCCTGGAGGTGTTTAAAACCAGCCTGATCTAGTGTGAGGTGCCCCTGCCTATGGCAGGGGGTTGGAACTAGATGATCCTTGTGGTCCCTTCCAACCCTGACTGATTCTATGATTCAAAGTTATGTATAAGAAACAATTTCTTTTAAATAAAGGCTTAGTGAATGTAGGTTTTCATTTATTTGAATAAGGTCCATTACATATCCAGAGATGTATATTAAACTAGCATTCCATATCTGGAAGCTGCAGCTTTGACAAGAGAATATCCTTTTAAAAAAGATACTTTTGTTAGAATTTCAGCATATTAGGACTGAGCTGTAGCTGAGGAGCACTGATTTAGTATTCAGAATATTAGAAAATTATTTGTTAACATAATAACAAATGCTTTATGTGTTACTTCCAAATTTCAGCAAGGTTCAGCATTTAAAGAATTTCAAATACATGCAACAAGGGCATAAGGATCTACAATGCTCAAAACAACTACAACATGACAACTAAGACATTTTGGCTTAGTTAATGCTGTGAAAAGGTTATTGCGAAAAAAAATAGAACAAATTCTTAAAAGGAATCATAATAGATAATTCTTAAATATAGAGTTATAATTGCTGGTTTTATTATTATTATAATTTTGGGAACATTTCTCTGTAAGTGGGAATATTAAATCTTCTCCAAAAAGCTTCAGGAAGAGCTGACATTCCTCCCAATTCTCTCATAACCTATTGCTCTCATATATTTGAGGGCAATAGGGCAGCACTAGCATAACCTATTTCTTCCCTTAGCTCCTGGTAGGTGAATACTAATTGTGCTCAGGAAAAATGTCGCTCTCTTCAGCTGTCAGTAATTAGAGGAGGAAGAGAAAAAAGGAGGGTGCACCTTCTCTTGTAGTGAAAGCACAATGCGCTCACAGAAGCAATGAGTGCGTGCTCATGGCATCCATGCACATCCATATCCATCACTGTGCTTTTAGCATTCTTTTGAGGAAAGGGAGATTCAAACCCTTTGAGAACCATGAAATTCTCTTGGAGTTTTTGTAACCAAGAATTATTATTCTCTTGCCTCTACTTAATGAGAATTTTCTGAACTGTTATGTGTGATCTTTAAAATCTATTTTGCCTCCCCTGACCCTGTATTGCAAATGATGTGTGAAACCAAATCCACTCAATGATCGCATTTGTCAATTTTTATGTGAGCAGAAAATGCTAATTTTATATCTAGAAAGTTTGTTTAAAAGGCTGATTTAATATTTCTTACAATTGCAAATTAATTTTTTAAAGAAGTTCATAAAATGTCATCCTGTACTTTAATTTTAAAGAGTAATAATGGTGCATTTGTTCATGCATAAAGAAATTTAATGTTTGCTCTAGGAACAGAATAAACCTAAACTCTAATATATGAACCAAGGATAAGCATTTCTTAATCAATAGAGTGTACATAGGCTGAACATGAGCCTGCAGTGTGCCCAGGCAGCCAAGAGGGCTAATGGCATCCTGGCCTGCATCAGGAACAGTGTGGCCAGCAGGAGCAGGGAGGCCATTCTCCCCCTGTACACTGCACTGGTTAGGCCACACCTGGAGTACTGTGTCCAGTTCTGGGCCCCTCAGTTTAGGAAGGATGTTGACTTGCTGGAACTTGTCCAGAGAAGGGCGACGAAGTTGGTGGGGGGTTTGGAACACAAGCCCTATGAAGAGAGGCTGAGAGAGCTGGGGTTGCTTAGCCTGGAGAAGAGGAGACTGAGGGGTGACCTTATTGCTCTCTACAGCTACCTGAAGGGAGGTTGTGGACAGGTGGAGGTTGGTCTCTTCTCCCAGGCAGCCAGCACCAGAACAAGAGGACACAGTCTCAAGGTGCACCAGGGGAGGTTTAGACTGGATGTTAGGAAGAAGTTCTATACAGAGAGAGTGATTGCCCATTGGAATCGGCTACCCGTGGCGGTGGTGGAGTCACCTTCATTGGAGGTGTTCAGGAGGATACTTGATGAGGTGCTTGGTGCCATGGTCTAGTTGTTTAGGTGGGTTGGATTGGTTGATAGGTTGGACACGATGATCTTGAAGGTCTCTTCCAACCTGGTTTATTGTATTATTGTATTGTATTCTTGTATTATTGTACTTTACATAGTGGAAGCAGTACTCATACTGTGGTAAGACTTCACCCATGTGATCCTAGAATGACCAGAAGTACATCTAATAATTTAAATATGGGATCAAAGCTCCACATTATATTCAGATTATAGGCAAGCAAGACTCTATTGGAGATCAAAATACTCAAAGTATGCGTTTTGGAATTGAGGTAAACTTCCACAGTAAGCAGAATGTCTTAGATGTTCTTTGGCTTTGCTTACGTATTTTAATTTTTGTTCCACTTAGTGTCTTCAAGTCAAAGCTTAAACAGCAGACTATATGAAGGTGTCACAGACAATGGTTTCTTCCTCTTACACACAAAAAACCCTTCTGAAAAGTTAGAAAAAGATACGTTTATTAAATAAGACATTCTTTGAATTCAGTGAGTGGTTTTTGCAATGATCTATGTAAAGTGTGAATTAAGATCGTAAACTTTGAAGTCCTGGGTGTTTTAAGTCCATCATGGTGCATGCTAACTATTCTATATGAGCCTCAAAAACTAAGCTGTTGGTATAGAGAGTTTATCGCAGAAGTGATCAGCACTGTATCTAGCCAATTATTATTTTTATTTTAAATTGATATTATTATGTAACCTTTTTCTTCACCAAACTGGGGACAAGCTAATTCCCTTATGGTAATCTCAGTTATATGGTCAAATGAAGTTTAACATCCAGAGTGGGGAAAGCAGAGAAGTAGATTTCCACAACTTTTAGCAGCCGATACTGTTGTGCAGGACGGATGTGGGAAGCTTGTGCTGGAGAACCACACCTGCAGCAACACACAAATGTTGTCAGGTGGACCACAGACCACCTCTCAGGCATGCAATTGACCACAACATTTAATTCTCAAGCAGTCATTTGCTTTTTCCCCACCAAAAAAAGGGAAGAGCCTGGATGTAAGTGTCCCTTGGGCTGGATGAGTTTTATAGACTGCTACAACAGATCATCCTGTGCACTTCAGTATGACTGTGTCATTGTGACATCAGGGAAATGCTGAGCTGCAGTGGTACTTCAGTCACAGCCAATGGTCTGTGACTATAACTTTATTCCTGTATAAAATGAATGCTTCATCCACTTGTTAAAATAGACAGAGTGCTCTGAGACACCAACAGACCTACATTAAATGACCTTGAAAGGCAAGAAAATGGATGTAATCTTTCCCCCTTTTTCTGTGGGTATTTTCCTATCAATAGACAGCTTATCTCAGTCTGTGGAGGTATGTGTTCCTTCATATCAGGATTGCAGTACATTACATTAACACATTTTTTAATTTAGTAGTTCTAAAGATTATTTTAGGAGCAGCACATTGAAGAAATTAATTGGGAAATGGTTGAGAAGTTATTCCAGTCACTACTCTTTACAGTGCCGTTTCTTGTCTAAGGAGTGGATTTCAGCATCATTCTGACATCTTAGCATGCAAAGTGCTGTCTCTAACCACATTTTAGGTGTCTACATTAGCGATAGATGTGTGAATAGTAAATTATTCTATTCATTTATTATTCCTGATGACTTGTAGATTATTTTAATGACATTGACTATCCTATTCATGCATTACTTGAAAGTTATTGGAAGTGAATTGCTGTCAAAAAGGCTTTGCAGCTGCAAAAAATTATACTTCTGCTTTTATTATATTCCCTTTACCCCCAAATAGACTATACTATTTCTATCTCTTCACTTGATTCAGCTGGCTGTCACTCACATCCACAGGCAATTGTAATGCACTCACAACATATCCCAGCTGCCAGTGATAGACTATTGTTTTGTAATGAAGGGGGTACAGGATAATCTCTGAATATCCACTCCCACTGGAAAGTATTCTTTCATTGGCCACAATCTCCTTTGGCTGAATGATCTATGATGTTCTGGTCAGGCTTCCAGCATGTCTTAATCTAACAAGAGTTTTGCATGATCACAGAGCTGTCTATAATGAGCATCTCACTAATATTTTTAATTATTTTGTTTCTAAAGTAAACTAGAAACATTTCCATTTACTTTGTACAGCTTCTGACATCTCAGATCAATAATTTATTTTGTCATGAGCATATGTTGTCAGCTGTATAATTTAAAAAAAACTTGTTGCTCTGCTCTGTGACTAACGCTATAAAGAGCGCTCCCTAAAAGGCACAAATTTTCTAACAACTGATTTCTTTCATTTAGGATTACTTGAATTCAGCTATTATTTACTGGTCTGTTTTAATATTATGTGGATATGTGATTAGTAATTTTCTGAGTATGAAGAGCAAGTGATGTGCAGAAATAGGGAAAAGATTCACAGTTGAGGACAGCAAAAGTTGGCAACTTTCATCTGTGCAACCTGAATTGAATTAAATCATAGAAAATGTTATGCCCATTTTGATGTGTCTTCATCTTTCTTTTAACCATCAGGTAGAAAATAAAACAATCAAATTTATTTATCATGTGTTCTGTTTACTTTATAAAGCAACAAAAAAGTTGACCCTTGGTGAAGGAGTAAGTAGAAAGGACAGATTATATTTCTCTTTCAGAAATCCAGCCAGAGGATTATTGGCCATTTTACTGTTTATTTCAGACTCAGTAGGTATAGTATTATACACTAAATCTAATTCAATGTAAAAGAAAACAGAAATTGAACTGTTCCTTTTAAATAACATCATTCAGTCTTCAGCTGATCATTAATGACAGTGAGGAGATGAGCCACCTGAAGTATGTGGTTTGCAATGTCTATGCAAGCAAATTCTGAGGAACTGCTGATTTTACTCCCTGTCAAGGGCACATGGAGACACAGTGGATTTTATTAACAATAGTGCTAATCTACAGAGAAGTTAGTGTAGCTTTAAATCATAACCCACTTTAGTGCTGTGGGGGTTTTTTGGGTTTTGACAGTTTGTTCTGGAGAGAGAGTCCTGGTTTTAAGACAATTTCAGGGAAATCCGAGTTTTGCCTCTTTAACAGCAAAATCGACATCTCGCTCTATTGATTTATTAGTTCTCCTTCACGTGTTAAAGTTGTTTTAAGCAATTCTTTTCACACCTGCTTTTTATTTGTTTGCTGTTTTTAAAAAAATGTCATACTACACTATCATGTTCATTTCTCTAAATAATTCTAAACTAATTGTTATATACTTTTACTGGTAATATTTCCCATTATCTATGGCTCTGAAGTAATCTACCAATTATTAAATGAACTTTATATTCCGGTGTGTGTGTCTCTCTGTATATATATATATATATATATACACACACACACACATCCTTTTTTTAATCAGTAATTATTATGGTATATGAATGAACCTTTTTTCAGCCACTCCTTTGCTTTCAGTATGGTTTTCAAAATATGATCTTCCCTGATGAGTGTTTGGGCTAAACAGGGATGTTTTATGTAGACACGAGCTGGCACATACTTCACTGATGCAAAATGGTTTGAAAAAAGGCAGTCAAAAAGAATATTATCTTCCAATGAGTTTTTTTTTTCCTAGTAGCAGTGAGATTTACCAAAATAATGTAAGATCTTTATTTGTGTTGGCACGGAATTATGGCTTTAAAGATAATAGAGATACTAAATTATGTTTCACACTTCCAATTTTTTCTCCAGTTCTTAATTTAGAATGATTGTCTGTCTTTCACCCTTGTCCTTTCTAAGGGATAGTCTTTAAGACCCTTGTTTCAGCTTCAGACTGTGAACTTCAGTGACACTGGTAAATAATGTTCTTAGAATCGGTTGCTCTTAAATCATACAGTCTTTACTGTCAGCAAACACCTAAGTGAATTAGAAAGGGTGACATCCCATTAACAGTCTTCTGCATGCTCAGTGAACAATGATAAATTTAAATCCTTTACACTTTCAAAGTGAAGTTACAAGTGAAGAACAAGCTAGAACTTGTTCTGTTGATTTGTAATAAATTATTGTTAATTTAGTTATACTGGGGATAGGGGACATCTTCTTTGAAAAGAAAGCCATAGGTTATTAGAATAAATGTCTGTTAGGTTATTTGAATAAATGTCTGCTATTGTAAAATTCAATAAAACACACACCAAAAAAAAAGCTTACAGAATGAAGTCAATATTTATATAGTTCAAGTGAATTCTGTGGAACTAATCCTGTAGTATGATTATTCTAGAATGTTACGTTCACGACTTGCATTGATATAAGAAACATCAGAGTTACGGACCTCAGAGTTTCTCAGAGTACCTCTGGGATGCTGTGTTGAGGAATTTTTCACTCATTAAGTGTTTTCCATTAAATAAAATATACACTGATTCAGAGATTTTTAAGAACAGTGTAAACCTTCAGTCATATTTGTATCCCATTCTCTTTTCAAATATGAAGGTTTAATATGAACGTAGTTACTTCTTTCTACAAAACTCTGTTTCTTGATATGGAAATTATAAAACTGGGTTAGTCTAAGAGTTTTGAAACAATGAGAGCTGGAAACCGAGAAAACATCATAACTTCATGAGTTTTTATGAGTACAGTTTATTTAATTTTGTAGGCTAATAAGTGAACTATTTATAAACCATTTAAAACGTGGCCTGTGTGGGTACTTGAGGATACTTCAGCACAGCTGAGGTGCTAAGGCAGAGAGGTTATCACAGGGTGGAAAAATCATTTTCTTAGAAACAGATACACTTTCAGATAATTAAATAAAAATAGACTGATTTTTTTTTTTAATGCTGCTCATGCTTTGTACTAATTACAGTCCTAATGGTAATACAGAGTGACATGAAATAGGCCATTATTACAATACAATACAATACAATACACCAGGTTGGAAGAGACCTTCAAGATCATCGCGTCCAACCCATCAAACAATCCAACCCACCCAACAACTAGACCATACAGCCAAGCACCCCATCAAGTCTTCTCCTGAACACCTCCTGTGAAGGTGACTCCACCACCTCCACGGGTAGCCGATTCCAATGGGCAATCACTCTCTCCGTGTAGAACTTCTTCCTAACATCCAGCCTAAACCTGCCCTGGCGCAGCCTGAGACTTCTACTTTAGGAGTATAAGCTCGCATAATTTAATAAATGATGAAGGGTTTTCTCACTAATTTTTAGATTTAATTGAATGTATAAATGCATTTCTCCATATGAATAACTGTTGCAGTTGTTCCTTTCAGTTCCTGCTCTTCCCAATATATCACAGAATTCTCAACCCAGAGTCCCCTCAACATCTCATTTGGCATATTGCTGACTGGTCTTTGAACACAAGGATGTCTTTTCCCATGCCCTTGCCAATGTGTATTGTTTACCTGAAATCATGCTTCAGTTCCATGTATTGTCTTCTGGAACAAAAGTGCATGTATAAAATGCTTTTATTGATTATATTTCTAGTTTTGATCATCCTTATTTTAACGCAAAGTGCTAACACACATCATAATTCCTCATATATCTCAAAAGAACAGTATGAAATGCAGCTGACTACAGCTTGACAAACACTGAAGTATTGTTTGAAGGGTGGACATTTGGAGAATATAACGAAGATTCAGATGGGTATTGGTCATGTCCATACTAAATGGCTTGAACGAAATACATTCAAAAAAGATCTATAGCTTATCTTGAAGAATAGGACTTAAAAGGAAGGGTGGATTTAATAATTAAAAAGGCCCTTAGGAAGAGCCCCTCATGGAGGTAATATTTTCCATCTCTGAGAGAAACTTCTGAGAAGTTAATGGAATGCTGATGGTCTAGACTTTGAATAGGAAAGCCTTTTATTTCAAGCGGAATACTTAGAGAGTGTGCACAGGAAATTTAGTTCTTCCATCCTGTTTTACTATGTGATCATTATAATCTCATCAGTTATCTCTCACTCTAGACCATACTGCTGGTATTTCTAGAGAGGCACACATCAGTCATCTAGAAAATACAAATACAGATATCTTTTACTTCTAGAAAAATTATGGAGCACTTTTTAGATGATTGCTTGAAGGTGAAATTTTTGACACTATTAGGCCCTCAATGTAATAAATTTACATAGTGAACATTTTAAACTTTGGAGTATTTGTGTGAAACTGTTTAACGCCATTTGCGGGACCACTTACAAACCATTTATCATGGCATTGAGAATCCACTGAAAGACCGGCAGTTGGGAGAAGACACTCATAGTCACTTGGCTCAGAGAGGTGGTGGGCAGTTGGGTGAGATTTTCACAGTCTATTCCTAAATAAAGATTGTTCCTAAATAAAGCTATGATTATGCTCTCTGAATGTGGTTGTTTTATGGCTCAATATCATAATTTTAATGGGACAGAATACATGAAAGACATTGGGTAGTTGCTGCTTTGGCTTAGTAATTTGTTTGAGCAGAATCTCATGCCTTCATAGACATGAAGAACAAAGAGAGGTAGAGTAGGAACTGGGCAAGGACAATGCTCAGTTATCAGGCTTTTTTTTGCTTCCCATTGTACACTATCTTTTCATTTTTTCTCCTGCTTTGGTCAGAGCTGAGGGTATTTCATCTAGCAATAGAGTGTTTCTCAACTTGATATACTTGCTTCAGAAAGTGGGACCTAGTAGTACATAACTCACAAATCCAGCCATGGGTAGCTGCACCTTGACTGTGAATTTTCTTGTTTCTTAACTCATCCTTTATTTAACATATAGTAAATAGAGTGAGCAAAGGAAGTATTTCCAGACATGTTTTATACTATACACTACTTAAAAATTCAGCTGTAACCCTAAGCAAAACTGAAAACTGAATTCCTTAAAGTAGCTGGTGCTGAAAATTTTTAACTACCATGCTGCTTTTATGTCAGCACAGTGACAATTTTGACAGAAATATGACAGCATTCAGTTTCAAGACAGTAGTATTTAATAGGTCTGTGTGATGTTGCCAGACGAATTATAAATTGATCAAAACATGCAAGGGTGGTTTTGGTGTTGGGGTTTGTTGTTTTGTTTTGTTTTTTTCTGCCAGTGCTACTTTTATGAGCATGCTGCATAGCCCAGTCTCTCAACTTGTCTGCCGTGAAATGGCAGAGGCTGGGCAGTCCTCCATTCCCTGTCCAAGGACAATTTTCATCATAGAAAGTAAGGCCTCAGTGTTCTCGAATTTCTTGAAATGTAGTGCTTCAGACTATATTCCTTTCATCTGATAAGCTAAAAGAGGTTACCAGGTTTTCTGTTTTATGAAGATCTTTTAGATAATAAATATCGACCTGTAACTAACCAGAACAATTACAGCCCAGTAATAGCCTAAAAGCTCCAGTCAGGCAAGTTTCAGATGTTTATTAACTGGAGATGAAAGACTAACAGCAACCTGAGAGTCCAGACTGGAGGATAAGTTTGTAATAGATGTTGATACTTGAGTGACAGTCATATATGCTACATCCGAGAGTCTTTTTATTTTTAATATATTTTCTCTGTTTTCTCTCTCATTTCTTCACATTTTTGGGGATATTAGCTATCCAAATGGCTCATCTTTTAGGACCGTCCTTTCATAAGAGCATTCACAGCCAAACATAAATAAAAAAAGATAAATAAATAAAATAAATAAATAAAAAGATAAATAAATCAATAAACCCCAAAAAGGCAGATGACTCTGGAAAAATGCAAATCCTTCCTTTTTGTATCCATTTATTCCTTGTTAATTGAATCATGTTGTCTTAAGAATCCCTTGCCTATCATGCTGGTTGTTTTTTTTCTGAGTTTTGTGTGTTTTATTTCTTTCTTTTATGCCAACACTATCAGTGATACTAAATCTGTAAGTTGTGTATGCAGTAGTTACTCTCAAAAAATAATGTGCACTGAAAAGGAAGCTGAGTGTAATCTGTTTCTGTGCAAGCAGGGGAATATATTATTGATTTATCAAGGGGTCATTTTCTAAAGAACTTAATATATTAAGTGTGACAGCTGTTACAGTTTATTTTGTATCATACACACATTCTAATTTTGGTTTAAATGCAAAGAAGAAAAATTCAAGTGTACTGCCCCAAAAAACCTTGCTAAACCTTTCTTAAAGTCTTTCATAACTTGGGGCCCTTTTCTACAAATATTCCAGGAGGGCTTTTTTCCCCCAGATGTAATTTTCCAAGGTATATTGTGTAACCTTTAGGAATATTATGACTTGTATGGAATGGGGGCATATTTTTAAAGAAGTATGAATGCTAAACTTACTGACTATTTCCTTTTTCTGTCACCAAAATCTAGAAGGTACATTTATTGAGTATCCTCGGTATTTCCATTAAATATGATGCCTTAAACTCCTGACTAATTACAAAATTGGGCTCTGGTTTCATGTAATGTAAATTATAAGTACTGGATTGTTTGAATTTAACCTTTCTTGTTGACTTTCATCTTATTTTGAAAACTGGGAGATTTAACTAAACTGAATGCCTGGAGATCATAATATTTTTAGATCCCCATCATCTTGCCAAGTAAAATGACCTTCTGAAGAGCATAGGGGAAAATTGCCTACCGTAGATAACACATAACTGTGACCAAGGACAGAAAGGACATATAATTCTTTATAGTGAACTTTTTACTGGTTAGTGGTAATCTATTACTGACAGTTTGAGGCTGAAATGAATACTAGACAGTTTGAGCAATAACTCCATCTTTAACATTGAAGGAAAACTATGCACCTTTTGATTACTACTACATCAGGCTGTTCACCAGGGATTCCAACACTTGCAAACAAGTCTCTTTAGATAAGGATTAGTGAACTGGTCTTTTTGATGGTTCACTTCATCATCCAGTTCAATTAATTAATCTTATTTTGGGGAAGAACTAGTTTCCTGGAGTCTTTAAATGAAAATGAGAATCCCATCTGTTTCTTTTTCATTTACTTTCTATATGATTTCATGTCAGCTAGCTCAAGCTCAGTCTTTTCAGACTAAAAATCATTAATTTTCTGAGTACGAAGGCACTGCTGTGTTTACTGGGAACTTGTTCATATGTTTCCACTAACATTTGTTAGAAAAGAGACATGATTAATATGCCAGTTCCATTTTCCTCATGAAAGCCTCACACATGTTTTTAAATCCTCTGCAGGCTGGCCCTTTAAGAAATTTCCATTTTAGCTCTGCTGTCATATTTCATTGACATTTCTAACAGCAACTTATCTAAGACTTGCTGAGAAACAATGAATTTTGGAAGGAGTTCTCAGAAATCCACTAAAACCAGCTCAAGTTCCCTTGATAAACCTTCTTTCAGAGATAAGCTTTGAGAAACCTGTCTAATCTAAAGTATTCTGAAGAAAATTGTGAAATATTTTGTAACTATATACAAACAGATAAGACCTTGTGCAGTATAATCCAGGTTGTAGAAATACAGATATTAAGAAGCATTATAATCAAGTCACATACTAAAATGATCAATATTTATGTGATAGATAAAATCCAATTGAGAAAAGTTAGATGATCTATCTCAGCAAGGTCCAGGGTATCATTATAGCTATTAATCTCAGCTCATATGTTAGAAAACAAAGTTTTATGATTCCTTGAAAATACCCTTTTTGTATAAATAAGGTTGGCCTATGGAGTTTTTTATAACTGACAGAACTTCATCATCTTTTTTTCTACTATGCCTACCCCTGGGGGCACTCAGGAGAGAAATATAAATCTCTCTCTAAGCTTAGTCTTTCTTTCTGGAATATATTAACTGAGCACGATCAGCTATAGAACGGCATCTTGGCAATGTTAAGTCTACTTTTATTTCCACTGCATATCATTTTCACTGATGGAAACAGGAAAATATGTATTTCAATCTAAAGACAAATCTGACTAAGAAGAAATTTAGAATCTCTTCTGTGTTTTGTCAGCAAATCTCTTCAAAGTGGTAAGTTTTCTCAGATAATTATGATAGGGAAGGACTAAAGCAAACCAGTTCCTACATTTGTCAAGGGTCTTTCTGAGAAAATATGGTTCCAAATAAGAGCTTTTAGTTGCTTGTAAGTTACAGCAACCCACAGATAGTGGTGTGCCAGTAGTCTTTGACTTTTATGCTTGCCATAGTGTTACACACTGTTGCAAAAGTGATTGTTAAAATATTTTCTAATGTAGGTTCTATTTTTGTAGAAAGATTTGCAAGTATCAGCTGAGATCACTCCTCAAGAAATTGTAACTGAGTACCTAAGTAGATGAAACAGCATATAAGTTTTTTAATAGCAGATGGAGATAAGGGGAAAGTTCATGAATACAAAATGATCAGTTTGCCTCAGATCGCTCTGTGAACAACAGAATTGTGAGGAACATTCTACTCTGTTTTGTTCCTGTTAGGTTGTACTTAGTTTAATATACATCAGTATACTACTGATGTATATCATCCTCCCAGGAATGCAGAAAACACATGTGGCAGTTTAGGCTGGGTGCCTCCTAAACAGAAGCCACAGATTTACACTTCCAGTGTCCACGGTATCCAGCCCCATGGGTGGACACAGGAAAATAGTGTATTTCTACCCAAAAAACTGCACCTTTATAAATCTGGTTACAAAGTCATTGTCTCTCTCTTTCTTCTCTCTCTGCTCCCGTGGGAGATGCTTTCCCTATCAGCATAGGTGGAGGGAGGTGGGGGTGGCAGGGAAGGGGGAGCAGAGGGTGGTGGTCGTGGTGCAGTTTCAGGCCTGGCCAGCCTGAGAGCAGTCTAGCAGTGGGGGCAAAGAAAGAGCTGTGGAGGTTTTGGGTACACCACAGGTGGAGAGAAGGGAAGCATTGGGTTTTTGGTGTGGTGTAAAGGACCTCTGTGTACTTTGGATATGCTTACCACTCTGCTTTGTAGTTTTTGTAGTATGTTAACTGCTTTTCCATTTAAACTTTCCAATCCATTTGTGTGAGCATCTTTCTTTTGCACATTTTGGGGTAATAGATCATCTGTCCCACACTAAACTAGGACAGTACAGCATCACAAGTGCATATTTCTTTTTGCAATCCATGATGTAAGGCATTGCAGTCTATTCTTTAAGATCCACTTATACTTGATAAAGTATTTTTAGAGTGTATTTGTGTCTTGGGTGATCAATCAGGGAGATCAGTAGTAGTTTTCGGACCATGAGCTTTGGAAAATTATACCATTCTGTTTTCATTCTTTTGACAAATACTGTTTAAGAAATTAAACCTCTACTTTTGTTTCCTTAGCAGTACTTTAAATTAATGAAACCACCTAATTTTTTCCCACCAATGCAGATGTTAAGTAACAGCAGTGTGAACCTTTAAGGGATGTTTTTTGAGTTATCATTGGCAAAGTAGGACAATGTATGAAGGGATGATTCCTGACTTGTCCAAACAAAAGCTTGTAATGGTGTCTGTGGGAATGCAACCTAATTGATGGAAGATTATTTGCAATGTATGGATTCACGGATTTTGACTCTTTCTGTATTGTGATGTTCCCATTTTTCTGTTTCCTTGTCATAGCTAACTTTCTTCCGATCTGAAGCACTTTGTTCCTTTCTTTGACTGCATATTTCTCACTGCAGATGAGCTTCTCCCACACCTCCACAGTCTGTTCCTTTTCCTTGTCTCTGATGCAAATAGATGTCAAGTCTGGCACACCCTGCACACTATTTACAATCTTGTCACACCTTGCCATGGGTCTTGTATCCAGATGGGCTGCTGTAGCACCTTACACTCTGGATAACCAGGCAGCTTTCCACCATTTTTCATGCTGAGGTACTTACAGAACATGATTAGAGGAAGTTAGCAATTTTAACTGTGCTTATACTTCAAATGCTCAAGAAAATGTAGAACAAAAATCTAAAAATAAAATGAAGACAGTCTGCCTAAAACCTTATGTGCTCAGGGGCACAATGAAATACTGAAAAAGTAAAGCTATTATTTACTATAGTAAAGGAGTGGGACAGAGGGACAGACAGAACATCACAAGGGGCCAGACTCAAAAATATGGATTCCTATTCTGACTGATCTAAACAGAAAGAAAAAAAAAATTAAGAAAGTCAGCTCAAAGTTCAAGGGATCAATGCAATTAAATATGCTGAAACATTTACAGTTACATTTTAATACTCGTATTTCAGAATCTCAGACTCCTGAGAAACACATTTGTCTTATTTAATAGCTTCAAAATGCCTTGGACATTGATATTTATGCAAGTATTACTGAAATGTAAACATCTAAATGTAGGTTTTATTCAATGTGTTTGCAGTCTTCATTATATCTCTTCCTAGTCATCCTATCTCATCTATCCGCATAGATTCTTCAAAACAAGAAGAAATGTCCATGAAATAAAGTATGCAGTACAAAATCTGACAGCCTAATAGACATATCAAATATATATTATTCATTGAAAGGACTGAAAGCTCAAATTCAAGTTCTGAATCAAAAGTGGATTATGTCTACTAAGAATTGCATTCCTCTTCTCACGTCTGTTTCTCGGTGTTCTTACCCGCTTCACTAATCCTTTGATTCATAAAGAGAGAAGTTTTCTCTAAGGTTAAAATGACATGTGATTGACTAGTATGTTCTGCTTTCTGCCCAGCAGGGTATGATACAGAACAAGATAGTCCAGTACACTATAGTTGCTGTTTCATGACAGAAGAAGCTTTCCTCTTCCTTAAAAAAGAGCAGTAGTATAATCTGAAAGAAAAATGGTGTTGGCATTCTGACATTTAACTCATGTTGAGCTCTCACAACTTTCAAAATTGTATTTGTAATGTTCTCAAGATAGTTTTTTTACTGTTTTTGTAGTGATATCTCTGTATAAAAAGTTAATTTCATAAAAATTGGGAAAGATATCTGCACATACAACTGTATGTTTTGTCAAAATTCCATCTCTTGTGGCTGCTATTTCTGTGATGCCATTAAGTCAAACTTCATATTTTGCTTTCTTTCCCCATTTTAGTCATGAATATGCATAATTCTCTTCAGTCCATGTCTTGTATTTTTCACACTAACTACCTTTGGTGTCTCTCTTGCTTGGAGTTAATTTCTTTCTTTCTTCTTTTTTTTTTTTTTTAATAAAAATAATAATTTCCTTAAGAAGACTGAATTAAAATATACTGTTCATCACCTGAGAGTGTGAGTTTTATCTCCATGACAATGAAGTATATAAATTAGTTTCCTACTGAAAATATCACATAGGTAATTTTTCAGCACTGTTGCTTCCAGCAAAACTCTGGGTGTGCAAAAATATAACTCCAGCTACAGGAAAAGAAGCCTTCTACAAATCAAATACACTCCCACAAAGTTGGAATAATTGAAGACATTTTGCTGTAACATTCTGAAGGTGTCAGTCTATTTCCATAGGTGAGATTCTTATCTTGATTTCAGCTAATTTTAATTTTTTAAAATTTTATTTAACAAACCTTTTGGCTTTTTTTTATGGTTTCTGTGAAAGGCTTTTGCAAAATATCCTTAAATTCTTCTCTTGCACCAGCGTAGTTATGGCTACAGCATTGTCGGGTAGTAACTGTGTTTCACATCCAAGTTCATCAGAAAATTTGCAAAACAGGCAGCTCTGCTTAGCTGGCAATAAGTGGGAATAGAAAAGAGACAGAGAAAAGATCTAGGAGTATATTCAGTGAATCTTCTTGAAGCACTGGCAGTGGTATGTTGTTCTTGGAAACTGCTTAATCTAACTATTTAGTGAACCTACCTTTCTTTTCTTAGGTGCTACAAGAGCTTTGACAGTAATGCAAATAGTCCTGACCTCATGGCAGTCTTTGCTTTTTCATAAATCATACACAACCTGTAACATAAAGGAAAATAAATACACCAGGATCTGGTTTATAAATCAAAGGAAAATTTACAATATTGAATGCTTGCTGAAAAATTCAAAATTATTAATCCATAAGCTGAAAAGAAATTCCTTTTACCATAAACTGTTCATTATTTCAACTATGGGATATTTCTTGGGTTTTGTAAGGAATCACATGAGTTTATGGTTATGTGTACTACAGTACGGGTGTTTGATCACCCTGAGCACAGCTTCCAGGACAATATGTAAGCAGGCAAAGAGGTTTATTACCTTATACAGCAAAGTTATGTAGTCTATCAGAAGGCACATGTGTCACATCTCAGTTGGTTATTTTCTACTGGCATCTGTGTAATTAAGGCATAGAATAGGCTAAAATAACAAAACAATATTTTAACACATCCAACCAAATTCTGCCCAATTTCTTCCCTCAGTCACAAGATGTTTACATTCTTGTCCAAGTCAGAGACTAAACATAACCTTCAAAAGCTTTCTGAAAACACCCTTCTCCTACAGTTATGCATTAATTTAAGCATCTGGACACAGGTGCTTATGGTCTCACAGGAAACTTACATTTTGCTCCACCTCTTATCAAGAGCAACTTTTCCCAGTTTTTCTATGATAACTGATTAATAAATATATAGATGTACTGTCTGTACTGTCTGTGTGCTAGCCGAAACATGAGTGACTAAAATGAAAATATTACTTGACATTTTTTATGTGTATTTTTAGTACTGCAACTTCTTTGATGATAGTTCTGTTCTCCCTTTGCAGGTATTCTTTGCTGGGCTTGCTTTTCCTCTTCAATTTCATCATTTCCTTCTGCTAGCAGCTTGCAAGCATCTATCTTCCTTAGGCAATTTTGCTGTTCAGGTATGTTCTATTTACTACTGCTTTGTATTTCAGCAATTCTAATGTTGTGCACATGAAGTGTTACTTTCTTACAAAAAGGGAACAACAGCAGTTATTGTCAAGGAAAATATTGGGCCATTATAATCTATGCCTAAAACTGTGCTATAAAATACTATTATGTGGTATTTCAAATGAAAGAGGAATGCTGAAGAGACACAATGGAATATTCAAAGCTTATCCTGTCCAAGAAATCTGCCTCTGAAAGCACTAAATAAAGAGATCAAGTTAAAACTAGGATTTTGCCTTGCAAGAAGTGCAAAGTACAAGGCTGCTGCCAGTTTGATTTTTTCCCATTGCTTTGTGCCACCTTTGCACTTATTTAAATGGTCATCCCAGCTACAGGATCCTGCTGATTGCGACTGTATTAGTGTCTGAACTGGCTTTCATCTTTTTATGTGACTGTTAGGTTAAAGAGTGGATAAAACATTCAACAAATTTTAGTAAATAAAATATATCAACATCTAGACCTTAAAAAGTAAAAAAGATCTTAAAAGTAGCTCCATGCTGGCATTTTATAGTGTGCCAAATACATACCTAGAAGTCAATGAAGTTGTTCTGACAGTGGATTTGGCTTGGCATTTCCACGTTGATAGAGGAAATGAGTATACTTGCAGTGAATTCTGAGCTTCATAAGATTATTGTTAGTCAGACTTTGAAGTGCTTTACGATAAGAGATTATCTGAGTGAAAATACTACTCTGAAAGTGTGAATGCTACAGATTATAACTGTACTTTAAACTCTGCAAAGATAGGAAATTGTCAGGAGACACCTTGTGTATCTATTCAGTTCACTCCATCAAACATAGTACTTTAAATTTTCAAGATTAGCAGTCTTCACCTACAAACTGCTGAAGGACAGAAAATCCATAAAAACAGATTTAATTTCAAGTGTGTGTGGCAGCATCAATGGATTTGTCGCTCTAAGCAGTACTTTCTTCCTGAAATGTTTTGAAAGAATTGGAAAACATTAAACTAATTTTTGCACCAACATTAACAGAATCTAATAATAACTTGATATTTTTCCAGTATATTTGAAGTGTGAGTAAAAATACCTACATTAAATTTCAAGGTCACATGTGTATTGTGAGTCTGAAAGACCACGTTGGGGTATTGACAAGATGCAGGAGGTTGTGCAGGTGTACAGGAGGTATACAGACTTACTGTGGGTCAAACCCTGCATTTGGATCATTGCTGCTGAAGTTTTTGGAGATTCCTGGGGTAACGATATTTTACTTCAGACTTTACTGAGGTAAAATGAAGGGGAATCCAACCTGATCCAGCTGTCATCTTTAGAATTATGTATGTCCATCCTTTTTAACTAAAACCTGATAGACAGTTGTATGGTGACGTCGTTATTGCATGGCTATTTATTTAATCACAGTTATCTATAAATCTAAAAATGAATCGATAGTAGAGTTTCCATCTTTGCCATCATGTATGTTTCCTTTTAGTTTGTGGAAGTTTGTTTGTTTGTCTGTTGTGTTGGTGGTTTGTGGGTGTTTTTTTTTTGGGGGGGGGTGGGGGTGGCCTTTTTTTTATCCTTGTTTACATAAGGGAAAGATTTCAGGGATCAGTTAGCCTTTACTTGTTTGCTGTTCTGTTTGGACTGCAAGTATAAGCCTCACAGATATAGTTTGTGAAGTTATGCACATTTATGTGTATAGATTGAATATATATTTTAAAAAAAAAAAGGAGGGGGGGGGAAGAAATGTCGCTTCTTTGGGCAACAGGAAGGAGTTTTCAAAGAGAGAGGCAAGAATTTTATACCTTATTGAAAAAAAGGGTTGAAAGAGGTGGGGTTTTTTAGTATAAGAGTAACATTTTTGTTCTTGAGGAAGTAAAAAAAAAAAAAAACCAAATTACTAACCTCAAATACACCTTTCATTTTAAGTAGGAGGATGACCATGGTTTAAGATACAAGGTACTTTCTGAACTGTTGACTGATGCCCTGAGTACAGACAAGAGTGACTTAGAGACCCTTTTGTCAATGTTGACATGTTAACATGGAAAAGAAGATGCGTATTGAGTTGGTTGCTCCTGCAATCAACAGGGCGCAGGCACATTACTTCTGATGCTCTGATCACTGCTGGTTTGAGGAAACATGGCAGCCCCATGCAACTGCTGAATAACCCATAACCTTATGCAAAGATGATGCAAAGTCTGTTTTGTCTGCAAAAGGAAGAGATTCAAATTGCATATCTTGGACAGTAATGCCAACAACATAATTTTTTAACAAGAACTTCCACCAGTGACAACAAAGGGACCAATTCATAGTGAATTTGTATGTTTGTAGTTTTGCATATATCTGCTTTCAGAAACGTGTTGCTCTATATACCTATGAGGTGATATACAGAGCTGATTTAGGATTGCCATTTCACTTTCAATTCGGTCATGAGATTTGAAAAGGCAGATCATACTTTCCAACTGAATAAATCACAGAGTAATTATGGTAGGATTATTTTTAAGAAATTAAAAAGTACAAGTATGAAAAGTTTGAAATCTTAGGTAAAGAAGAATAAAAATGTTTAAAGAATGTTTGCTGCTTATAAGAGTCAAAGAAAAGATGATATTTAGGCAATATTTCTGCTGTTGGATTTGAAAGAAATACTGTAAAGTAAAATTTGCACAACCAAATAAATAATGGAGTTTCAATGCAATACAATTAAACTGAAAGAACAGTAACCTGTTTAGCTTTATTGCACATAATTGTTTTTGTAGTAGATGATGATAAGGGAGAATGAAGAATAAGTTAGTATGTGAACATAGATTTGTGTTAATGTAAGTAAAGTTCAAGATAAAGCGCTTGTTTTAATGTTCTGCAGTGCCAATAGCTCCACAAACATAATTTATTAGAATGTATTTTACTTCATTTTCCCCCAGTTTTCATTGTTGTAAACAGCAGTTTAAAACTTAAAATGCCCTAGTCCCTTATGCTCAATCTGTTGTTTATTCTTTCACATTCAAGGCAGGTTATAAAGTTTTAGTGCCATATTCTCTTATTTCTTTGTAAAATCTTGGCTTTCAAAAATGTTGATGCAAAGCTAGAAAGATGGTGAATATTTGCATTTTTCCATTAAGTCAATATGTATTGCAAATTAGCAGCTGGGCTTTTCATTATGTGGCTCTGTAAGTAGGCAAAAATTAATATACGCTATCTCATGTACTATAACTTTGTGAAATTAGCAAGCAACACACATCATTTCCTGTTTTTCCTAAGGGAATTGAGTTTCTATTCAGTTTGCACTGCGACCTTCTATTCTGGAGGAAATGTTTGAGAAAAAGGAAGTTTTGTTGTGTGGCAGGCTTGGTACCAGAAGCAGTGTATCTATCCTAGCATGTTAGGTGAGTCTGAAGTGTGTCATAGTGTCTCCTGGCTTCCACAAGCATCTTATTTTAGATGAATAGCACTCTCCTGGCACTGACTGGCAGCATCAGAACCTGAGTAACTGCTATCATAACAACCTATCCAAAAGCCTGAGATAGGGACAGATACTATATTCACAAGAAGCAAGTCTTCTCCACTTTCACACAACAAGCTGAGCAAAGAGACACAAAGAAAAGGAGAGATTCAGGTTGAATGTATCTTGTAAAACAGTTCAACAAAGTAGCCACTGAATCTTACTTAATTACCAGCCTTCCTCATTCCCCATCAGCCTGCAAAATACTCTAGCAAATGGCCTAATCGTTGGGCTCCTCTGACTTACAGGATTTGCTGGAATAGGGAGTCACTGCTCTCCTTCATCTATCTCACCACCCTGTTTCCCTGTTCTCCACTTGCATGATCTAAGAGTATATCTATGATTGCTATGAAGAGATTATTTAATTTCCCAGGCTTTTGTCTCAGTATGCTGTAGGGAGACTTCACCAGGGTCATTACTGAACATCAGTAATGCTCTTTCTGTTGCTGGCCCTCTGCTAGTTTTATTAATCATGCTGGTTACACATAATTTTCAGTAGCTTGGGATAGGGTTTTATTACTAGGTGCCCTGCTTGCTTATCTTAATTCCTCATCTCTTGCATTAATTGTAATAATTTTCTCTCCTTTATATTATTTGGTACTTTTGTATATTAACTCTTCCTCAACTGTTCTGAGGAATTTATAACTGGATGATGATGATGATTAGGCAGCTTGGATATTTTACTGCTGACTTTCCTGGTTTTCAGTGAAGCCACTTTGGGTTTCTGAGTGGTGGTGTTGGTTCCACTGTGTATAAATGTATGTTTGCCCTGAATGTATGGAAAACTATAGTATTCTGTCCTCCTCCTTTAGATGTGATAGCTGTAGTATAGAAGGTGGTCTTTGAGTGCAGTGCTTTAAAAGTACCCAAATTGTTATAGACCAAATATTCTTTTTTTTTTTAGGAGAAGAATTCTTGTGATAAAAACTCTTTGCTTGTGGTTATTATTTGAAATCACATCTTTGCTACTAACACAGCTGCAGGATTTGATCAGGGCCAAACAGACAGTGTGTGTGGGTTTAGTATGTTATTTTATTTAAAGGAAGCAGTATGTTTTAGGACCTGTATTCTCAAAGAATAGTTTTGCTTTCTAGAATTACAAACATTTAATGGATTTGGTTTGCATACTATTGTTCTATCCCCCTAAATAAAATAGAATTTCATATTATTAAAACTCATTATCATTAGGGTAAACGTAGTGTAAAAAACTATCTCCCACCAACTGAGATGGGTGGCAGATGCCAGGGTGTGAAACTTGTTACCTGAAAATGTGAAATCCTTCTTAGGGGTCTGGGAGGAAGACAACACAACAATACCAAACAGAACAATAGTTTCTCTCTA
Source organism: Picus viridis (assembly GCA_033816785.1). Classification (NCBI taxonomy): domain Eukaryota; kingdom Metazoa; phylum Chordata; class Aves; order Piciformes; family Picidae; genus Picus; species Picus viridis. Next base: position 17,387,581 of record CM066582.1, on the reverse strand, counting down.
TCTAAGGGTATTTAATTGAAATGCTGAGGTTTGTTTTAGCTTTTTTGTTGTTGGTGGTTGGTGGTTTGGGTTTTTTGTTAATCAGCATAATGTTAAGGATTGGAATATAAAGAATTCTTTGCCCATAGATTTCAGTGGCAGTTTTCCCCAGGGCATAATTAGAAGTGTTGTGAGACAATTTTTTGCTTCATTTAAAATATGTGAAGCCTGGTTACTTCTGCTTAAATCAGTCGCAAGTTTTTTATTAACTCTCTCCTGTGATAGCCCAGTTAAGCTTAAAATGAAGAAAATACCAAATTGCTTTGTTAAGGCAATGGCTGTAATTGAGGGTTAAAAAATATGAGATTAGTTACAAAACAATTCAAAATTAGTAGACATAAACTAATTTGTTATCTCCTTCCACACTCTAAAAGTCCCACCACATTAGTATATGGAGCATGGAATTACCACTGTAAAAATGTACAACTTAGACAGCCAGCACTAGGTTAGTGAGGTGGTTGTGAAGATAAATTATTATATGCTATTAAGAGAAATAATTGAAACGTAATTCTGTAATCTAAAAGAAGTCTGTGAAGACAGGTATCTATACTAATGCATGTAGAAAAAGGTGTGTTTGAACAGAGAAATTTCCCCCAGAATAACTCGCGTATCTTAATTGTTTTATCCTGTAACACAGAAGAAATAAATGGAACGTACAGCACACCAGAGGTAAAATAGTAGTGGAAACTTTACTGTGAATAGGAATTATTAGAAAAAAAAATCTTTTAACAGCTGGTGTAATTGATTAGCATAGTACACTATTTTAAAATATTCTTTGTATAGATATAGTTATTGTGGCAAAAGAAGCATTTTATTTATTAGTAAACCTTGTCAACAGAATGTTGGTTCTCAGGCAGATTTAGCTATAACTTATTCAGTTTAAGTTTTACACTACATTCTAGAGAGAAATAATCTTTGTATTGGAATGTAAAACTTATTCAAAGATTTTTAACAGAGGTTTTTCTACTGCTAGAAGGGATTTGATCACAATTTACTAGACTTTGTTCACTACTGCAAATCTAGTCTCTTAAAATTCTCCTCTAGCTTCTGTTTTCAAGCAGGATTAAATATTCTTTATCGGACTACTCAGACTACTTAGTCTTGATTATACATTGAAGGATGCTCAACTTTCACAAGAAAGTTTAACGTTGTGGAGCTGAGTACTCTGAACAACTATCAAATACCTCATAAGACAGCATCACTTTCAAGGCATTTATAAACCCAGATAAAGCAGCACTGGTCTATTACAATAGCACTACCAATGAAAAGTTGTTAGAAATACCAACCACATAAAGGATGGCAAAGTATTTTCAGAAGTGATTGCAGTGTTTCTGTAGCTTGATCTATAGATAAATAGATCAAAACATACTGTAACATTAGCAGACATTTAACAAGCAAATTAAATGAAGAAATAAAAAAGACACTCAAAACTAAACCCAGAGCTAATCCTAAATATTTTAATGATTTTTCAGGTTCAGTTCATTGGAGCTCATGGTTTTGCTACAATAGCCATATGAATTAAATGTGTGTGAAAGGAACTTGGGGTGCCTCTGTATTGCATGGCTAACAGTATACTTTAATGTTCTGACTGCATACCCCACATAAAAGTGAATGTCTCAGAATTTAGTTTGGAGATGTATGGACAGCCAATATTTGTTGCTTATATGTAAATAGCAAATTTAAAGAGCTGATTAAGAATAGATGTATGCCTTAATGTCAAAATGAGTAATAAGAATTTTTTAAACTCAACTTTCTTTAGTTTTACTCACAATATATATTTTTGTCTGCTCAAAGAAGAGTGGCTTGATGTCCAGAGCTCTTGATTTCTTAGGTAACTTTGGGTAGGTGATCAGCAGCTTTATTACAGTGGCTATCTGTAGGCGTTGCCTTTGAAAATGTGGACCATGGTCTAAAGTGTGTTTTGACTGTCAGATCCTTTAGTGCAGTAAGTTAACCTGTCTGCTGTTCACCACTGTAATTTATTTATGATGCAAATCTGGTATGTAAAAGTAGATTTTATGTTCTGTACTTTTGTTCTGATAAACAATATCTTATTGGAAAAGGTCAGTCATATAGGTCTTATAGAACTTTCAGAATTGTTACATTTTTACAAGTAAATTATTCCATAATTATTAAATTATATAATGTACTTTCTCCAAATAAATGGCATCTTCATCCTTTGCCTCCCTTTGAAGCACTTAAAAAAAATCTTAATGTTATATGCTAAAGAAAATACAGTTCAAAAGCTGATGCACAACTTTTTGAAATATAAACCAAAATTGTCTTAAGTTGGCAGTCTTTAAAGTCAATAGACGTGAATTTGGATGTTGAGAACCAAATGCGTGACAGGCAAGTAGACATTGGCAAGTTGTGAGGAGAGAAATGAATCAACACCATTTTGTGAAAGGCTTTCAATGTGTCAGACTAATGATAATTTTTGGGGGGTACCAAAATTAGATTTAGTTTCTCAGCTGAGACTGCAAAATTATCTTTGTAAACTGATATTGCAGATTTATGTATGGACCACTCCAGACATAAAAAGATTTTAATTTGCTGTTATTGTAACATCACTAAATGTTCCTTCATTGAAGCTGCTTTTTGTCTTAAGTAATTAAAAGGATATGAGGTTTTTTGTTTGTTTGATTGGGTTTTTTGGTTTTTTAAATTATAAACAAAGGGATTTAATATAATTTTGCTGACAGGAGTTAAAATGCTACAGTTTTTAAACCAGGACTTCTGAACATCTTAGAACAAATAGGTGACACATTGTGAAAGATCAAGCTTAGATGGCTCCATCTTAGTTGTGGTTGACCCACATTCCTGAATACACTAGACTGGGGAGGAAGGGGAGAAATTATTTTTAAAACAGGTTCTGTTGTTCTGTGCTAAAGGAGAGTGCCCTACATCTGTCTCTGCCAGCAAAATTCAGGCTCAGCAGTTTGATGAGACACTAATTTAGTTGCAGAGAGATTTATAAAGCTTCATAAATAGCAGAACAATATGATTAGATAGTACTTCTGTTGATTCAATTACAACTGAGGTTTAAAGATACTAAGAAAAAAGTCAAATGGCCCAAGATGGAATTAAGCTTTTTAGTGGAATAGGAAAAAATAGTCAGAAGTGATGAAAAAAAAACCAAAGAATTTTCCGCTGTGATCAAGCAAGGAAGCCATTTCTTAAGATGTTGTGGGTGTATTGCATCAAAATATGGAATTCTGACTCACACGTAATTCTTGTTCAGATCTAGAACTCATTTATAAATTCAGTGAAAAGTTTTAAAATGATTTATTTTGGCTTCCATTGAACTAGCTTCCTTTCATATGGAGTGCGTTATGCCCTGGATTCCTCCAGAGGATACACATACACAGGGCATAAAACATACACAGAATAGTATGAAGGATTTTTTTGGTAGTGACATTATGCTTTTATTCCCTTTAATGTGCAATGTCAGCAGTTCTCTGATGATGTCTGTTTTTAAGCTGAGCAAGGATGTTAGTTTCAAAGTAACATCCAGCATTGTGAGCCTATTTGTAATATTGATAGGTCAGCTACAGATCAGAGATATGACATGCCTCTTGCTACTTACCTGCGTTGGACAGTCTCCTGCAAAAGGCATGGAGAGTCTATTGAAATCAGCATGGCATATAGTTGTAAACTTCAGCATATGTCTTAGCACCAGTAAATCTTTAGCCCCAAATCTCCAGGAAACAAGGATTTATTTTAAAAGATATTTTATCTTCCACTGTGTGAAGCTTGGCTTAGCTTTCTGGCTCAGCTAGTAATATGAAACAATGTACATATCTGTAGATACATACACACAGAAAAAAAAAGGTCTGTATATTTCTGGCAAAACCAATTTTTAGATGCTATTTCAAGTTCAATGGAACATTTCTTATCTATAAAAATGCTGAAATACCCATGGTTAGTCATGAAGAAAAGTAGCACTGAGTGCCTATCAGTGGGTAGGGAATCTATTGAGAAAGTTGGTTACCTGTATTTCAGCTCCAGAAGTAACAAATATTGAAATAATTTATGGTATTAGATCCTGTCACTACATGAAGTACAAGCTGTTTTGCTCAACAGACTGTCAGATTGCTGTATGACCAGTGACACTGGATAATGTATTCCTACCCTACTCCTTCCTTGCTGTCTTGATGTGGCTGTTACGTTGACAAGGCTCATGTTCAACACCATCTCTAAGCTAGTTTCTTCCCAGTCACTATGAAACTGAATGAAAATAGATCTTGGAATTCCTAATACTTGTGTCTCTGAAGGAACACTTCCTTTATTAATAAAGATCAGGGAACATAGATTTAAGAAAGTAAGAACAGATGTTTAAAAGAGGTTTAAAGAGTCTTGGACTGAGATGGTGGAGGGAGAGAAACTCACCTTTTAATTTCGAACTTGGAATTTCATGGGTCAGTGTTCCTCTGAGGGCTTACTGCAAGTAGTGAGCAGTCAAAGGATGGAGCAGCACAGATAATTTTTCTGAGGCCATTGAGGCTACAGGTATTGCTTCCTGGCAGGGGATTACTTAGCTGGCTGCAGACCTGTGCTTGCTTGTGCTGGAAGAGCTCTTCAGCAACCTTCAAAACCTGGATCCCTTGAAAGCTGCACAATGGACTTGGACTGCTGTATAAACACCACTAGGAAAAAAAAAAAAAAAAAAAAAGTATCCCTGACAGCTTCTCAAATTGAAGAAGAAGGACTGGGATTTTTGTATTACAGATGTATTCATAACATCGTTATTTACGATTGTGCTGATTTCCAAAGCTGCTGTTTTATAGTTGTCTTCTTTTTTCTTTCTTTTTTTCCCCCCCCTGAAGTATAGAGAATATCTAAATATGAACTGACTTAGCATTTGAAAATGCAGAGGTATTGTCATGAAGGGAAATATAGCTGGTGTGGTTTGTTTCTCTAGTTTTCTGACTGCATCCTTAGAAGGATGGTGGTATCCGTGGTTAAGAGCATCTGTTGGGTCCTTACTCTGAGCCTGTATGTATTTCAATCAATTAAATTTTTAATAACATTTAGCTCTTGAGTGCTGCCAGGTCAGCAAACTCAGCAATGAAATATCCCATCAGGGCTGGGCAAAACACCAGCACAAAGTTACCTGTTGTCCTGTCAGGAAATGAATTAATGAGACCTGAACTTTCTTTAAAAGCTGAGCAGAGTCTTGTTTCACAAGCCAAAGGAGATACTGCCAATCTTTTTCTACTTAAGTAGAAACAGTTACATAGCAGTAGGATTAGAGAAGCCGTCAAGTGAAGACTCAGTAGAATCAGGTGCTGCTCCTCTATAAGAAAATTTAAAAATTGTCTTTCATCATAAGTGATCCCATATAAAATAGTACAATTACTTGCAGAGGGAATCCTATTTGTCTGATCTAGTTGTCTGCAAGAAATACATTTACACACAACATGGGCAGTAACTTAGCTTACTGCTTTATAGGACAATATATTCTGGAAGACGTTTTATTAAGATTGATTCAATCCCCTTAATAGTTTTTTTCCTCTCGGAAAGGTCATGAAGTTTCCATGAGAAACATATCCACAATATACATGGAGATATTTGCTCATAATGTTCTCATGTTCTCTACAGTTAGAAGAGCTATGGTCATTTGTTTTCAAAGAAGAAAATGAACATACAGACATTTAACTTAGAAATGTGAAACCTTTTTCTTTGATGCAGTCTGTCCTTTGAAGAAAAAAAAATAGAGAAGAAGAGTGTAGAGGGATGACTAATAATATAAAAAATAGTAATTCAAAAGAATCATCTAACTATTTCAAGTATATACAAATTGAGCAGATAATTGTTTTTTCAAACAGAGACATTTTCATGGTGGGCAATAGAGACTAACTTTACACCTTTGTCCTATTTATGTTCTTGAATGTTGACCAGAAAAGACAAACAAATAATTCACTCAGTCATGTATATATCGTCAAACTGACCTTTCATAGAAATGGACTGCATCTAATGTTGTTTCTTTGAATGCATTTTTGTTTGTCACAAAGCAGGGTAGAAAAAAATCCTGGAAAGTTGAAGTGTCTCCTTACCTTGACAAATGAAAGATAAACCAAGAGTTCCAGCTTATCATTCAGTAAATATGAACACACAAAACAGAAAAAGTTTGGGTTTAGCTAGTCACTTCTCCACAAAACCTTTTTTGAACCTTTAGGGTTCAAACATTTAACTGTATGTCAGGATACTGGTGTGACAGTAACTGACCTCACTGCTTTCCTTTTCCCTTTGATATGAGATATAATCCTCTAGACTGTCTATGAAAAAAACACCTTAGTCTTTGATTCTTTGACACACTGGACCTTTATGTCAGAGAGCTGTAGCTCTGGGCTCTGGGACCACTATTTTTAGTCTCAGTATGTCTGGAGTAGGAAAACCATCATCTTAATATTATCTGTAGGAGTCTGAACTAAGGAAAGATGCAATACAAAATGACTATTTGCATTTCCCAGCATTGACAACATAGATAAAAATATCTGTAAAAACACCACCAAGGAAGGAAAAGAAACCAAGTTTAAACTAATTATTCAGGATGAAATATAATAGCCTTTCCATCAGTTGGAGATCCTGGCCTTATTTTCTTACTCATTCCTGCTTCCTCACATCACGTTTTATATCTTGGGTTACCTTCTCAGAGAGTGCACCTGTTCGCAAAGTACATATTAGCTTTTCTCTTTCATCCATTCAGGTCCAATTGTCTTCTGCTTTTCTTCCTCCAATTTATTTTGCATCTAATCTGTTCAGAAAAAAACCCCACAAACATGTCAAAACTAACGAAATGTAGGAGGGATTCACCTTTTTGAATGTGTAGATATTCAGCTGGCATGTGGATCTCTTTGGTCTAGTGGTTAATTTCCAGTCTAGCAATGGTAACTTCCCAGATCTTCATGATCAAAGTGATGAAGTACTCCATTCACACACAACTTTCTTACACAAGCTTGGTATTGAAAAATGCTGCTGCTAAGAACACTGTAGTGAGCTTAGGGTATTAGGTACTATTACTTATCCTTGTTCTGGAATGTCATCTGTTTGCAGTCAGTCACTGTAGGGTGCTAATAGGTTTTTGACTGACATTCAAAACACTTTTTAAAGGAATATCTTAATAGCAGCGAAGACATATTCATCAACAGCATTTAAATATTGAGGCTTAGGTGCACAGAAGCATCATTTCTATATACCTGTGTGCTGTTGAAGATATACATGTGATATATTACATGAGAGGACTAATTGCTTAGCTTCCATTACTGGTATTTTTGTAGTAAACCTCATGGGAAAAATTATGCATAGACTTTTTGTCTGTAATTGAAAATCGTAGAATCTATCTAACTAATATAACTACATATCTATGCTAAGTGACTTGCCTTTAATTTGCTACAATATTTGCAGTGTTTTTATTTGGTTTCAGGGCATTTAATTTATGCCATGTTGGTTTAGCAAGAGCACTTCTGAGATCCTTTAGAGATTCTGAATGCCATACTATAAACAATGTGTTCCTGTCTTTGTTGTACACCTGTGTGCATTTCATTTACCTGTCCTTTTCCTCTTTACTTTTGCATTTCAAACATGCTACAGCTACACACCACATTAGCTGGTGTTATAGAGACACTTAAGAACATTTCTGAATTCATAAGATAATGAAATATTTTAATACAGCTATCGCAGTGTATCTAAAATCTATAGTATTTATGGCTGTGTAGTAAGGTGTTAGCAGAGTTTCTGAGGAATTAGTTGTCCGGTTTTCCTGTTACTTTGACAGAGAACACATATATGATGCACTAGGATGGAAATATGCCTACATGCCTTACTGCACAAGTGGTGCAGTCCTCATGAGAACAAGCAGAGAGAAGTCTTAAGGTACTGCCACCAAAAATTATTTACCTGTTCACATTCTATTACTGAAAAGGAGTTGGGATATTTTTGTTGGATTTTGAAAACTTTCTATAATTTTATCTAGAGATAATTCTGTCTTGATATTCTTCTGCATTTCTACTGCAAAATTTTGGTGCAATTGGTTTATGTTTTGCCAAAATTAGTTGTAGCTAAATGATTAAAAAAGAGAGTGAGAACATTATTAACCTAGAGGTAGAAATAGTTGGCAGAAAAATTCTTTCTTGATTGCTTTGAAAGTCAGACATACTTTCACCTAGCACAATGACAGGACCATTCAAGTGCTTCTCTTGGGAGAAAAATTCCTGTAGTACTTTACCTCTCTTGAGATGAAAAATAAGCTGTATGAAGCCTCTAATTACAAAAGGAGCTTTTGTTTTTTCCTGCGCTAGTCTCTTGTTTCAGTCATCTTGCAGCCTAGCTGCAGGTACTTTAACAATGTAACTTTCCATGCTTTGTGTGGCAGTTTTGCCTTTGGATAATCACTATGCTATTTTCTAAGCAGCTGGGGAATTTAAGCAACCTAGCGTGTTCACTGAAGTACATGAGGTTTCACTGCTGTGGCTGTAAGCAAAATTTGACTATCTTTTTCTTATGGACAATATTGCTTGCATCTGCTGGTGACATGGTGGTTTGTTTTATCTCAGTGCTTGTATCTATTCTATTCTATTCTCCAACAAGATCCTTCTTCCAAATGGCTCCGTACTTCCAGGAGTATTTTAAAAACTCATCACAGAAAGCAAAAGTGAGCAAGATAAATAACACAGTACTATCTGTGGCTATTACCCAAAGATGGGAAGCACAAATTGTGTTTAACCACGTAAACATCAGGCTGTCATCTCACTTTACAGATATGGAGGGCTACACTTGGTAAAAAAAACCCTGATTTATAAACATCTGACTTGTAGGATAAAAAAGGAATAAATTAGTGGGTAAGTTCACAAAACAAATAGTTATTTAAAAAGAACATTATTCAAAAAAACAGAAGTGCATGACATAACTACCATAAAACTGGCTAAATATGTCAGAACTAAATGTCAGCTCTTTCTCCATTATGTTGTAATTTTTGGCTTTCTGTGAAGAAAAACCTCAATAGTTATTTAAGGCCTTTGTTAAAACTGAGGTCTTTGCATGCTATTCAGGGGTATTTGGACTATTTTAGTAGAAACGGCTGATAAAAATATACTTGACCACGTAAGTACTTGATAGTTGACTTCTCTTTCTTCTTTGTCCTCCTTTCCTCTCCATTTGCTTCAAAGTCCCTATTCTTCCATCTCCCCAACCTCCCCAAATCCTTAGCAATTTCCTACTTCTCACAACTTCTAGCTCTTCTTCTAAACTTTTCCTTGGCAATATAGAGTCTATCTATTCATAGTATTTCTAAATATTTCTCAAAAGAGTTAATAAAAACTATTCACAATCTTCACTGTGTTGCTCCAGGGACAACAAAGAGCTAAGCTTCTTCAAATACTGGGCAGCTGGGCAGCAAAGTTGTAAAATGCCGAAGTGTTGAAGGAAAAAGGGCAGGTTTTTTAGGGTAGTCAGTGGAAAAAATAATGGAAGCTTATACTGTTCATAATGGTATTAGCTTCTGTGCCTTCTGTTTTACCTTATGGATAAGAGAAGACAATTAAGCAGCCACAGGAGACAAGGTTCACCATGCAGATGCCAGGGAACAAACTCTGGCTGTGATATAGATGCTCCAGGATATGCACCAGCAATGTCCAATAGTCCCATAGATCTCTCAGCTCACTGCTTTTTCTCCACTTTTCTGATCTCTGGGGTTTTTCAGAAACAGATTTTCAGCAATTCTTCACACATCTGATGTTTTTTTAAAAGCTCCTTTAACTTACATGTTTGTGTATAGGGAGTTTTCATTCTGATAAACTTTTGGTCTTCAGATTACACTTTTCCTTTGGCCCCAAGTACATTGAGCTTTCTCTTCACATCCTTCTCCGTCCCCCTCCTCCTTCCTCCTCTCCCCTAAAGCTTTTAGCCTTATGAAGTGTCCCACTCTTGTATTGGAGATCACAATCTGAGTCATTTGCTTAAGAAACAGGGGTGATCAAATCAATGGATTTACATATTTTTCAATAAATTATTTTGTAGATAGATGAAGCTTTGTTACTTGATCTCTTCACTTGCTTCACCATCTGCAAGTTGTGCAGAAAAATCTTTGATATCATGAACTCTTTCACACTGATGATTAAGTTTTTTTTGTATGTTATTGAAATAGGCCTAGGCATGTAATTTAAACAGAATTAATTTGGACAGCACCCAGAGGATAAGGCAGTGTGCATGTTTCCAAGAATCCAAGATCACTCTAGTGATCATACTTGAGAGAGACAAGTATTCTTATTAATCACTAACCATGGAGTGCATAGTATTAATGATGTAACTACCAAATATAATCATTGCTGAAGGAAGTACTTAGAAAATACACTATATATGACAGTGATTTATGTGAGCATGTCTCTAGTATTTGTTGTCTTCTCTGTGCTCTCTTTGGGACACAAAATTGATTGCATGTTGCTATGTAAGAAGTCCCATCCCCCTGCCTTTTCATTTTCATCTGCAAAATGAAATGTGCAATTTCACAAAAGGACTTGTTACAGAGGAAAAGAAGGGCATTGCATTGTGCTTGGTTGGTGTGGAGAGAAACCTTTACCTTATATTTTATGCAGTAGCTAAATTATTTCCCTGATCTGTTTCAAATACTTATGTGCTGATAAAAATGTATGCTAGCGGGATTAGACAGCAGGTATTTGCTTCAGGTAGTCATATACTATTTTAAAAGACTTTAATATGTCAGTATCAGTTAAAACTTCTTGGCAGGAATTTAGCTACTGTGGAGATTTTATGGACGTTTTCAATACAGTGCTTTTCTTCAAAGAATTATATCAAAATTTCAGTCATCTGTGACAGTTAGTAAACTGTATGCCTCCAAGTGCAAAACACTTCTGAAGCCCTTGTGTACAGAAATTATACTTCTTTTTTTTTTTTTTTCCACAGATCTGTGCTAGTTTTGTCAGGTGTATCAGTTCCTGCATGCATGACATACTGACAAGCATACTACTTGAAGCAAAACTGTCCTGTATTTTTGGTTTTTCTTCTCTTCCCCCCATAAGCCTAAATTTCTTAGGATCTCCAATGACCCTACTCTGATACTGTTAATTTATTCATAGAATGGTTTAGGTTGGAAGAAACCTTAAAGATCACCTATTTCCAACCCCACTGCCATGGCCAGGGACATCTTCCACTAGACCAGGTCACTCAAGACCTCATCCATCCTAGCCCTGAACACCTCCAGGGAAGGGGCATTCACGACCTCCCTGAGCAACCTGTTCCAGTGTCTCACCACCCTCAATGAAAAGAGTTTCTTCCTAACATCAAGAATACCAATGAGAATAGCCTTGAGAATAACCATTCTCACGGTTAAAGCCATTCCCTCCTGTCCTATCACTACAAGCCCTTGTAAAAAGTCCCTGGCTTTCTTGTAGGCCTCCTTCAGGTACTGGAAGGTCATTATAATATCTCCCCAGAACTGTATTTTTCCAGGCTGAACAGACTCAACTCTCTCAGCCTGCCCCCATAGGGGAGGTGTTCTGGTCCTCTGATCATCTTTGTGACCCTCCTCTGGATCCACTTCAGCAGTTCAGTGTCCCTCTTATGCTGGGGGCACCATAACTGGATGCCACGCTCCAGGTGGTGTCTCACAAGAGCAGAGGGGAAAATCATCTCTCTCACCCTGCTGGTCACACTTCCATTCTTCTAGGGTTAGGGCTATGGATAGGTTAGGGGTAGGAGAGGGTGAGGGGTAGGGCACCATTAGGGTTGGGGTTCAGGGTTAGGGTTAGTGTTAAGGTTGGGACACCATTAGGGTTAGGGATAGGAGTTAGGTTTGGTGGTAAGGGGTGAAGGTTAAGGCAAAGGAAATAAACATTGTCATAAATATTTTTGCTTACCACAGCAGAAAGCAGTAGCAAACAGAAAGCCAGAGAGCTGAAAGTCCAAGCCAGGTAGCTACACCCCACCCCATCTTTTCCCATCCAGCTGCTATCCCAGTGGAAGAGAGCCAAACCTCAAAACCCTAGAAGCCAAAAGCCATAAGCAGAACAGCAAGCCTCTCATGTTACAATCTGAACTTCAAGCCCAATGATACTTTGCTCCAGCCAGCACTTTCATTTTGAAGCTGGCATGAAGGCAGCGTGGGACTTAACAGCAGAACCAGAGTCAGGGAATTATAGGCCTGTCAGCCTGACCTCAGTGCCAGGCAAGATTATGGAACGGGTCATCTCGAGTGCGATCACACAGCACTTACAGGATGGCCAGGGGCTCAGGCCTAGCCAGCATGGATTTAGGAGGGGCAGGTCCTGCCTGACCAACCTGATCTCCTTCTATGATCAGGTGACCCGCCTGGTGGATGTGGGGAGGCCTGTGGATGTGGTCTACCTGGACCTCAGCAAGGCCTTTGACACCGTCCCCACAGCAAATTCCTGGCCAAGCTGGCAGCCCATGGCTCGGACAGGAGCACACTGCGTTGGGTTAGGAACTGGCTGGAGGGCCGAGCCCAGAGAGTGGTGGTGAATGGTGCCACATCCAGCTGGCGGCCAGTCACTAGTGGTGTGCCCCAGGGATCGGTACTGGGCCCCATGCTCTTCAACATCTTTATTGATGATCTGGATGAGGGCATTGAGTCCATCATCAGTAAATTTGCAGATGACACCAAGCTGGGGGCAGGAGTTGATCTGCTGGAGGGCAGAGAGGCCTTGCAGAGGGACCTCGACAGGCTGGACAGATGGGCAGAGTCCAATGGCATGAGATTTAACACATCCAAGTGCCGGGTTCTGCACATTGGCCACAACAACCCCAGGCAGTGCTACAGGCTGGGGTCAGAGTGGCTGGAGAGTGGCCAGGCAGAGAGGGACCTGGGGGTACTGGTTGATTGTAGGCTGAACATGAGCCTGCAGTGTGCCCAGGCAGCCAAGAAGGCCAATGGCATCCTGGCTTGCATCAGGAACAGTGTGGCCAGCAGGAGCAGGAAGGTCATTCTCCCCCTGTACACTGCACTGGTTAGGCCACACTTTGAGTACTGTGTCCAGTTCTGGGCCCCTCAGTTTAGGAAGGATGTTGACTTGCTGGAACATGTCCAGAGAAGGGCAACAAAGCTGGTGAGGGGTTTGGAACACAAGCCCTATGAGGAAAGGCTGAGGGAGCTGGGGTTGCTTAGCCTGGAGAAGAGGAGACTGAGGGGTGACCTTATTGCTCTCTACAACTACCTGAAGGGAGGTTGTAGCCAGGCAGAGGTTGGCCTCTTCTCCCAGGCAGCCAGCACCAGAACAAGAGGACACAGTCTCAGGCTGCGCCAGGGCAGGTTTAGGCTGGATGTTAGGAAGAAGTTCTACACGGAGAGAGTGATTGGCCATTGGAATCGGCTACCCGTGGAGGTGGTGGAGTCACCTTCACTGGAGGTGTTCAGGAGAAGACTTGATGGGGTGCTTGGCTGCATGGTCTAGTTGTTGGGTGGGTTGGATTGGTTGATGGGTTGGACGCGATGATCTTGAAGGTCTCTTCCAACCTGGTGTATTGTATTGTATTGTATTATTGTAACCAGGTTAAATTTAACCCATGACATGTAGGTAGTGCCAAACATGAAAATCTATTACTAACATGGTAAAAAATGTTTCTCAGTGAAGTACTGTTCAAGAGATTTATTTGGATGTCTACACATTTAAATTTTGTTGAAGTGAAGGTAGCAGTATTTTGGATGCTGAAATAAATTTCCAAACAATTTTTGAGCATTTAAAAAAATTGCTTTGTTATCATCACCACTGTTTGTGATCTCTCTTGGATCCAATGTCAAGTGAGTTTTTATTGAATGCATTTGTTCGTGGTGTAAATCTCTCCTTATTTTGTTTGTTTATTTGGTGATATCATTAGACAAAGAACAAGACATGAATTCTGGCCTTTTTGTTGTGTTCTTTTACTTTATCCCACCAATGACAAGGGGATAAATCTGTTCTATCATTTTTTCCCAAAAGGTTAATATGACCATTAATATCTCTTGAGTTTATGCTACTCACAATGTCTGCTATAGTGCATGTCCATTACAGAATTTAAGCTTTGCAAATCTGATCAATATCAAGCAAGGGTTTTTTTAGCTCTCATTGTCCCGAAACTCCTTGCCTGCCTGGGAACTTTAGTGTAACTCTATTTCCTTACAAGTTCTTTAGTATTTTCAAACAAATTACCTGACAAGTACAGTAAGAGTGCCAAGATGACAGAGCAAATAGATTAGGATATTTCCTCCTTTGTCAGCCATAGCGTAGTTTAAACTGTGCTAGCAGTGAAGCTGCTACAGTTTAAGCAATTTTTTAATCTGTAGAACTGACTGTTGATATTTCTTTAAAGGCAGAAATAGAACTTAACAGTTCTTCATTAATACTGGTACGTTGGAGGGACAAAAAAGACTGCTATGTGGAACTGTGGCAAGTGCCAAGTTTCTGGACACCAGAATCCCTCAGAGAAGGCTCTTGAATGGCATATGTTCTATTTTAATCTATGGGCAACCAGTTCTGTTTTCAAGATACAAAAAAAGCTGGGAGTCATCTGCGATTGTCTATTGCCCCTATGAGAAAGCTAGAGCAGTAGGAGGTGAGAAGATCTGGAGCAGCTCTATAGTGATATAATGGGTGCTACCTGTAAAAAGGCTTTTTACTGTAGGAGTGCATTTAGTGTGGCTTAGATCTTTTTGTGGAAAATCTCTTGGTGAGTGCTTAAGATGTAGCAAGAGACAAGCAAGCAAAAAAAAAAAGTCCTCATACAGCATAAAAGGAGCTATAGTGAATTTAGAAAGGAGGACACTCTCCAAAGAAGTGGGTAATTGGTGCAGATATCTGCAAAGTGTAGTGCACAGTGCTGTGCACTTCCTCACAAATGTGACAGCTTTGAGGCAGAGTGCAGTTTAATCATGGCTGCATGCAGTAACCCCATGTTTATGAACTCTGCCAGGACTTTACCAGCACATCTGCTTTTCTGTTTGTGTTCAGTTGTAATCCTTTGGGCCCCAGCTGGCTCATTGTCAAACCAGTGCAGATGCTTTCTTATCTTACTTTCCAGCAGTAGCATTGTGCTGAAATCATCTACTCTGTACACACGCCGTGCAATACTGACAGGAAAAAAACTTACCTAGTTTTGCTTAGGGTAACCATTGGGAATGGCAAGACAGATGTGTACATTGCTTTTTTCTCCCGTAAGTATTCTGGTTTTATTGAAGTATAAATAATAACATTGTTTTACTTTGGCCACAAACTTTTGTAAAGAAGAATCAGAAATACTTATCTGTCAAATTTCTCTTGATCCACTTCAGGCTTAGGACAAGAATACTTAGCCCAAGAAGGAGACAGTAGCACAGTTACATCTATAAATGACAGCTAGCAGCAGAAAAAAACGTTGTTTAGGTTTTCTTATTAGAAAGCTTAGCTGACAAATCTTATTGAAGAACTGGAGACAAGGTTAAATACGGTATCTTCAGTCAGCTTTGGAAAGCACATCAGCATATGCTCTGGGTTATTTGATTTTCTCATCACTTTACAAAAAAAATTCTTCAAAAACACAAAAACATAGAAACTGCAGTATGTTTTATTGTAATACTAATTAAACACAATGAAATTATTCAGATATTCTAAGTTATTGTCGCAGCAAGGGCCTTGTGTATGACTCGGACTGAAAGACTCAAAATTTCAGCCTCCTTTCCAAATTAAGCTCTTTGTATTATATTTTCTAAGTTAAAAATAGGAGGGATCGTTCTTGTGCTTTTCTGCATTTTATTTGCTTTGCCATTGCAGTAAGCCTAATATGTCTGCTTATCCACAAGCACAAAAGGGAGGACATGCTGTCAGCGTTTTCAGCCTTACTTATTCCCATGAATAAGTAGAAGAGAGGGTATAGAGTAGAATAGAAGGGAATAGAGAACTATGTAAATGTATGCTATTATGAATAAATGTTTCACAGCCTGCAAGGATATACTAATTTTTCTTCAGCTGCTTTTCTTTTTGCTAGTCCTCCACAATGGACTCAGTTATGACCAATTCTTTGTCTCAGCTACCTGTTCATTGCCCTCTATTTCATTCAAAATCCCAAGGATATCTTGGAAAGGATAGATTTAGATTTACTCAAGATTAACCCTGGAAATTTTAAAAAGAAAGAGAAGATATTTACCATCCAACAAGTTTTATTATCCGTAGGGGTCACTTTCCAATCCATGTTTTTCTTTCAAATGCAGGATGTCTTTAATCCCCAAAATGTACCTTTGGTTTCATTGTGCATAGCAACAGGTCCAAACAATAGAATGCCTATGCCCCAAGCTGCAAGCAGAATTATAACAAAAAAAGCATTAGGAAAAACCAGTGAGTTTCAGGCAGGATACCTAAACCTTTCAGTAACTTCTCATTTTGATACATTAAAGAAGAAAGAGATTATTTATGACAATACGAAATCCCAATGTGACAGAATCCCAAGATTTTCCAGCACTCTTACTAATCCTATTGGAATTATTTATGTATTTTAAAGAAAGGTGCTAAGGGCATTTCCATTCTGGAAGGAATGTAAGCCAGGATTTGATGGTGCTGAGGGAGCTGGAGTTGTTTAGCCTGGAGAAGAGGAGACTGAGGGGTGACCTTATTGCTCTCTACAACTACCTGAAGGGAGGTTGTGGACAGGTGGAGGTTGGTCTCTTCTCCCAGGCAGCCAGCACCAGAACAAGAGGACACAGTCTCAGGCTGCACCAGGGGAGGTTTAGACTGGATGTTAGGAAGAAGTTCTATGCAGAGAGAGTGATTGCCCATCGGAATGGGCTGCCCAGGGAGGTGGTGGAGTCACCATCATTGGAGGTGTTCAGGAGGAGACTTGATGGGGTGCTTGGTGCCATGATCTAGTTGTTTAGGTGGGTTGGATTGGTTGATAGGTTGGACGCGATGATCTTGAAGGTCTCTTCCAACCTGGTTTATTGTATTGATATCCTGGAGTCTCAATGGTCTCCTTCACAGAAGGAAAACATTTGGATGAATAGACAAGTAAATTGTAGATTCTTCCAGATAACTTAAGCCACTTGAAAATGAAGGGAAAACAGACAAAATTTTTACAGATATGCTATGAAACATTACACAGGAAAACTGACCAAAAAAGTCCTCTCATTACTATTAGTCTTCTGATGTTTTACCCTATTTTGAATTTTTTCTCTAAATGAAAAGTTTTGATGAAGAGGAATGAAGGGACAAACTTGAAAATCCTTTGTCTTATGATTTAACAATCAATTTACGTCTTTTGCAAAGTAAGAGCCAGCAGTATGCACTACAGATCAGTTAACCATATGGCAGAAATACCTCACATGCATTGTGTTGCATTGCCAGGAAAGTGGTTGGACGCTGGCTATTGTAGAAGGAAGGTTAACACTTCTGATCACCTTGTTGACCATAAAATCCTACAGTTTGTTTGTAGTTTCTGTTGGGGGGGGGGTGGGGTTTGTGTGGTTTTGGTTGGTTGGTTGGTTTTTTTTCACCTGAATGGACTTCTTTTTAAGACTAGATGACTAACTCTGACACTGACTTTTTAATTTACTTTTTTTACTGTACTGTGGAAATTCTGACCATTGCTAAAATTTGAAATGGAGTTTTACAGTTCAGTAATGGAGAATGCTTAATTTTCTTTTACTGAACAAAAGAAGCTCTTAGTACGGGAAAAGTATTTCCAGCCCAGCTCTGCTCATGATGCTTTTAGATTGCTCCTGGAGATGTTATTTGGATGAAAGCTCCTGTCAGACACAATAAAATGACTGACAAGGCCAAATTGGCATGCATTAAGGGAAATGACAGGAGAAAACCTTAATCATGCCTGTACCAATAGATTCAAGCTATTTCGGTGATCACACTGCCATCCTGTGTGTATCAGTAAGGCTTCAATTTTATCTTTGTAAAAAAAGCTACAAGGCTAAAAGGCAATTGGCCTTGATTACATGCTGAGGAGTGACCAAAGAGAAAAATAAAGCTTTCTTGGCATTGATAGGATAACTGGTCACACTAATACACTCTATACAATTGGAAAGATAGTATTAAAACGAAGGAATGAATTTTTTCACATGGATAAAGCTTGGAAATACGCACCTTGGCTCTCTTAGTCCTCACCCCTGACCCAGTTCAGTGAGGAAAAAGTCAGTGGAAAGTGTGGAATAGTGTTAGATTAACAAAAGCCAGCTGAGTAACTATGTTATTACTCCACTATAATGACTATACTATTACTATGACTGATATTAAATATAAGTTGCTAATTTAGGAAAGGTTAGTTCACCTCTTCTTTATAATTTCTGGTGATTCCACTGAATGGCCATCATGAAGAATTTGGGTTTCTTCATAGTCACAGCCTCTTCTGGAGGCTGCAGAATGAGAAATTTTGGGTAGCACCCTAGCAAGCTTTTAGCTTCTTAGGGCAATATTGGAAATAAAAGTCTGGCTGGCAGATAAAACTCGTTTCCTTCTGTCATAATGACTTCTTAAAATCCTAAAGAATGGTATAGCCAGGACAACAGTGTTATCCTGAGAAGCTGAAGAATTTCAAGCACATTGTTATACAGATTTGGAAGCAGATTTTATTCTGCTGACTACAAATAGCCACCATTTGAATATCGGTTGGTGTGCTCTAAGGCTACGTTATCTCCTTGGATATTGCTTCCCTGTCTTCCTCATTTTCCTTAAATATTGCTTACAATAATTTTTAGAGAAAAATCATCTCCACAGGACCTCTGCTTTCTGCCAGTCCTTTGTTAAACTCACAAGAAAGATGAAAATAGTAAAGAACTGTTAATTTTCTGTTCATGAAAGACAAAAGGATGCTGCTGTATCATGAGTTTATCCAAAGTTCTTAAGCTCAGTTTCAGACCTCCAGCTGGGATGTGCTCAGATGTCTTAGTGAGAGACAGAATGATAGACAACATTTCTTTGTTTTCCTCAGTTTTGATTTTTATATCTGCATTACTTAAAAAGTTATTGGGTTAGGTAGAACTGTCTGACCAGAAGGCAGCAGTGGAGCATGCCTGTGAGGGAAAGGTTTTAGCTGGAGTTGGAGGTGAGCAGGAGAGCAAGCCAGTAGAACAAGCAGAAGCCAGGAGCTGGTGAGTCTGGGAAGTGGCTGTGAATAGGGTACGGACGGCCTGTCAGACTCCTCACTGACAAAAACACTTCCTAAAGAAAGAAGATTTGTTTTACACATATATAGTTAATAGTCATATAACTGAGTAATAAAATAAGTTATATTTTTATATACATATGTAGTGATTATTGCACCTACTGTGTGCCTTTAAAAAACCCTTTACCTTCTAACAGAAAAATATCTAGGCAGATTTGCTTCAAATCTCGTGGGTGTTTTTGAAAGCAGACACCTAAAAAAACTGGGAATGCAAACTAGATATTACACTTTCACAGCTTTATCAACACTGGGATTTTTTTCTTTTATTTATGCATCTTTCTCTACATAGGCATAAATCTAGCAAAAATAACACTTCTGCCACCAGATCGTAGAGATATTGTACCAGTGTTTAGCTGGGGTGGCACTGAAAACTCCAGTAGCCATAGATATAGCCTCCTCAGTGAGAAGTACAGCAGCTAAGATTATGGCCAGCAGGTAAAAATATTGTATGTCTCCCTCTGTAATTCTCACTTTGTAATACCTTAATACACAGCAACATGGCCATGGTATTATAGAAAATTAATTAGTTTTAAGATCCAAGCTGGAATATTACCACACGGTACTGAAGTCACTTGCTTTTACTTCTTCATTCCTTAGTTTCTGCTTACAGTAAAAGGCACTACTTGCATCTATAGGCATGTTCCCTCTCTTTAAAATGTTATCACTGCTTTTTGTTTAACACATCTGCAATATCCCTTCTTAATGGCTACTTTGTGACTTTGGTTCCTCAGTGTGTTTCTTTCATTTTATTTGGACTTTTAACTCCTATATTTTCTATTATTTTTGACCTCATGACACTCATTAAGCTTACTCCTCCTTACTGCAGTAATACCATGTGCTTGATGGTGAGTATTGCAGCCTTTCTCTGATAGGTTTTTTGTTCTTTCCTACCCTAACTAATGCTCCTATTTTCTGTTCTCAGGCCAGTCACCATATCTGTTTGCTGCTTGTTCTTAATAGTATTAAGATACTCAAAAGATTTCATAAACCTGTTTAGCGCCCTGGAAGTATCTGATGTGTTTGTGGGTCATAGTGCTACTCTTCAAAAAGGCCCAGAGCTGCTATTAAAAAACATATGTGCCAGAAATATATGGAACTATATAAATGTATTTTATCTAAGATAGAGCAAAGGAAACTCCAATAACTACAAATTCTTTTCACATGACATAAAAATGTGATGCTCTTTAATAGTGTGAGCTGAGATAGAACCAGCAATCAGAGATGACAGTCCCTAAAATGTCTATGTATTAAACAGTACCATGCATGATTTGTTCATTGCTGACATCCTGAAGCAAGGTTACACAAACACAAGGCTTTACAATTAATGCTCAGTAGCACTAGCTTATTAAAAGTCTTAGTTGATGTTTTTTGATGAGGATTTTTCAAGAGAACTTGGGAATTTCACATCATGTGTCCCACCAAAATTCAAAACCAAAGCAATTTGTCTGAGTTAGATACTGCCACTTTGACATTTACTTAAACCCCAGACTCACAGAGTCAGTGTGAGTGTTAACAAGGACTTCTATGAAGTTCACATTTCACTTATGGGTCTTTTGTTAACGGACTTAATGGTTATGAATCAGAGGTATTGAGCAATGGCAATGAGAGATCAGTTACTTTTTGTAGTAAGCTATTGTGTGAGAGAGGAACAGATGCAGATCCTGACCTTTGATTTTATGCTTTCTTACATCTCTGAGGTTTATTTTTCACTTACAAAATCATGGATGAACTAACTTCTGTGAAATCACAAAACCATGAACTGGACTCAGGTGAGTCACTTTAAAGTGGTAGCCAAACCTATGTAATACATATAATATTCAATGAATTAATGGATAATATTACTTAGTAGGGGGCAAATGAGCTAATAAAAAATGTAATATAATTCTGTGTTGGAGTCCAAAACAAGTGTTAAAATAACATTTACCGTTATGTTTGTAGCAATTTGTATAAGCTGCCTGGCAGGAGGTGGGTGTGCTGCACTATTACAAAAATTACAACAGGAACAATCTCATTATTTGTATCTAGGACAAAGGGAAGTCTGTGAATTTATTCCACAAAATGTGCTTTATGAAGAGCCAACCAAGCACAGAAGTCAGATGCTGGCTAGTAAAGTGTAAAGCTTGAGAACTGAAGACAACATTGCCCAGTGACTCAATAGAGATTGGAGTAATTGACCACATTAGCAAAAAAAAAAAAAAAAAAGGTGTGAAATTGTATGCTCTGGAAACATAATAAAATGACCTAATGTTGATGTGAGTAATTTTTGCTGATTCCACAGAAATATAAACCAAATGAGAACTGAGAACAAATCCTTGCAGAGAATCCTAAGACAGAGTGTTATATCCCCTGACTGCAAGTTCTACAGGAATTATCTTAAGATATATATAAAAAATTGTGTAGTGAAATGATCATGCTGGGTTTCATTCTGCACCACTGACTTTAATGGGATTTTCCTGAGCAGCAAATGCAGGATTCAGCTCTGGTTAGTGGTAGTGCCACTCGACTACAATCACATCGCTGGGCAGACAGACCTGGGAGTAGAAACCGAGTTATTGAATTCTATCACCTACCTAAATGGGAAAAAATGTTCACAAAAGTTGTTTTTCTTTGGGTTTTTTTGTTGTGGTTTTTTTTTTTTCCCAGTATGATAACTAGAAATATGCTCAATTCCTGTGAACAAAAGGTCAGTTGCATTATTATTTAATTGAACCTGCCTGGACTGTTAATGCCTGGGGATACCTGCTCAGGAAGGCACATATACCAATGTTTAAAGCCAGCCCCAATCAAAATAGCTTCTAAGTGTGCACTAAACTTCAAGTTTAATAACTCCATCTGTGTAACTGCATTCTTCTGCTCCCTTTATTCTACTGACTACCTCAGACAGTGATTTTGGAGGTTGAAGGTGTAAAATGTAGAATAATATCTTTAAAATGAGTCATCAGTGTTCCTTTGGGGTGGAAGAATGCAACCTTCAGCTGTGCTGTGTTAGCAAAATAGTAGCCAGTAGGTTAAGTGCTGTGAATACTCACTTCTGCTTTGTTGTTAGGTTGCACCCAGAATATCCTGTTAAGTTTTGGACTGCTTGGTTCTAAACAGCTATTTGTTCAGTTAAAAAAAAAAAATAGTTTGAAAGGACTGCTAGCTGCTCTCTTCCACTACTTAGAAGCCACGGAGGAGCTGAGACAAGATTTTTCAGAAGAGTACAGTGAAAGAAATAGAGATCACAAGATGCAGAAAAAAATTCAAACATTTTTAAAAAATTCTTGATGAAAGTGGTGAAGTACTGAATAAGGTGACCCAGGAATCTCAGATTTTTGAAGATATTAAGAATTTCACAGTATAAAGCTACTTTTAAATATAAAAATATAGTTTTAGGCAAGCGAGTAATATTTATTTTGAAATTAGGTCATTGCAATCTTCTCTGAGTCATTTTGATATTTAAAAGAGACATAGCCTTGTATACTCTTACTATCTGGAATACTTTAATACTTTACTGGCTGAGAGAATGCCAGTGGGTTTCTGGAGTCCCAGTATATGGATAAAGCAATGTCAGAGTAGGTATAATTCAAGGTCATAAAACACCAGACCCTGAAATGCAGATTATCATAATTTACATGCCACTGTAATTCTCATTTTATGTTCTGTTGAGGAACACATATTGATTATTGGGATTTTTCTGTAATTGTGTAATAAATACACAAAAAATCAGAACCCATCTAATAAACAGTGTCTTCTCAGAAACTGAACCATTTGGGAATAGTTCAGTTGGAATATTGGAGTTACTGTTAGCTGAAAAGCTGAAGCTGAGATTGATTTTGAAATATCCTTAGTGCATAAGGGTCTTCTACTGAGGACAAGCAAATATAATGGTATTGAGATCCTAATTAGCATTGTAAGTGCTGTTACAAAAAACTTCTTTCTCTTCCTTTCAGAAGTAAAGACCTTTGATTCACCAAAAAAAGGAGTATTTTCAGCAAATCCACATAATGAAACTATTGGTTAGATTTTATTTGACTCATTTCCTCTTGATGTAGTAAATCTTGGTTCTCCTTTATGGCCGAGATTGCAAGAGCCTTTTAAGACATGTTGTAAATGCTATGTATCTTTATATAACCTTCATGTAATAATTTATTGATGCTCTTGTAGATGAATAATTACATGATTTATGAAAATTGTATTGAGGTCATTTGATAATACAGCTGGTTATTAGTATAAGAATATTGATACTAAATGGAGAAAGTAATTACCTGGCAACACTTGATCAAATTCTTTCCAAGTACAGTACTATCCAGAGACTGCTAACACTGTTGAGAGGATCTGTGCAAGAATCCAATAGCTTGCTTCTTGACATAATATAAAAATAAGCATTTGCGAAATCCAAATAAAATCACAGAATCACAGAAACATTCAGGTTGGAAAAGACCCTCGGGATCACCAAGTCCAACCAATAACCCTACTCTGCAAGGTTCACCCCTAAACCATATCCCCAAGCACCACATCCAAATGACCTATAAAGACATCCAGGGTTGGTGACTCAACCACCTCCCTGGGCAGCACATTCCAGTTCCTGACCACTCTTGCTGTGAAAAGTTTTTTCCAAATGTCCAGTCTAAACCTACACAGACGCAGCTTGAGGCCACTCCCTCTTGTTCTATCACTAATTACCTGTGAGAAGAGACCACAATGTCCTTTCAGGTAGTTGCAGAGAATAATGAGGTCTCCCCCTCAGCCTCCTCTTTTTCAAGCTAAACAGCCCATCTCCTTCAGTCTCTCTTCATACAATTTATTCTCTAGGCCCTTCACCAGCTTTGTTGCCCTCCTCTGCACTCCAGCACTTCCACTTCCACCTCTCTCTTGTATTGAGGTGCCCCAAACTGGACACAATACTTGAGGTGTGGCCTCACCAGAGCTGAGTACAAGGGGACAATCACCTTCCTACTCCTGCTCATCACAGCATTTCTAATACAAGTCAGGATGCCATGGTCTTTCCTGGCCACCTGGACACACTGCTTGCTCATATTCAGCTGCTTGTTGGTTAGAACTCCTAGGGTCCTTTCTGCTAGACAGCTTTCCAGCCGTGTTTCCCCAATGCACAAGTTTACAAAGAAAATGAAATAGAAAAAAAAAAAAAAAAAAAGAGCTACTATTTAAAAGGCATTTTGAGGAAAAAAATCACTCTAGCAGACTAGTTTTGAAGCCTGTAGATAAAGCTGATGTGGATTATTGAAGTTGTAGTATAATGCAGAAACCAATTTCTATGAAACACCAAGTTGTTCCAGTCCCTGTACCCAGAGGGAGGCATAAGATTTAGTGAAGAGAAAGGAGCAGGGAAATTTAATTCAGATACAGGGCTCTTGCTGTCCAGTGATTTGCCTGTTTCAAGGCAACTTCTTTTGTGCCTTTTCTAGGTAACTGACTCAACTATCGTCTTTGAGTTTGTAGGAATTACTTGTATGTTACACCCCTGGTCCTGTTATAAGATATTCAGGGTATCTAGTCTGCATAAAGCAGAATTAACCCATGTAAAGATGTTTACCTATTTGTGCTTTCCTTTAGCTATATTTGATAATCATTTCTATGGAAGTCATGATAGTCAGGTGTGCCTCCATGCCCAGGGCAGTCACTCCTGTGTTTTTTAACAGTCTTTCGATGCAAAGCAGAAGAAAGCCCTTCAATATCTGGGGCTTGAGGTTTTGGGTTATTTTGTTTTGTTTTGTTGCTGTTGTTAGGGGGGTTATTGTTTGATTTGTGGAATTTTCTTTTGGTCTTTTTTTTTTTACATGTTATCTTTTAAATATAATAATAGTAATATTGATAATATTAATAATTATGATTATTTATCTTCTTTCAACCATGGTAGATCTAAGGCTGAGAAAAGATAATAAAAATAGTGGAGTTATCATTGGATAATTGCTTCCACAGAGACAGTAAGAGTTTATCCCCACCTCTTCTCAAAACTGAGTAGCTGTTTTTAAAGATAAAATTATTTGTCATGTAGCAACAGATATAGAATAAGTACAATTACTGTAACTGGTTACAGGGAAGCTCATAGAAGAGACAAAAATAGGGATCTATTAATTAAAAAAAGCCACCAAGATCCTTCTGCTTTAGTTGGATAGACAGAATAAATACTGAGTGAGGAAGAAATTTATGCTGATAGAATTGGAATGATGGAAGGTAATTTCTGACAATAAGGTAAAAGGATTTGTTCTTTGTTGTTTCAGTTGATTGAAATCACACTGGAAAAAGCACTTTGGACTGTTGTGTAGGAAACAGTGCGTTAGCAGAACATGAATGGCAGAAAATGGTCAAAAGGATGTAAAAGGTCTTACGAGTTTCCAATTAAATGAAATTAAAGTTGAAAGAAGATTTATTTACTTTTTTCTTTGCCCCCTCCTCAGCTACAGTAAAGATTTAAACACAAATGAACTAAAATGTAGCCTTTAATGACAAGGAAAGATAGTGATATATAAAAAATTGCCTTCTACTTACTGACATAGCTAGATCAATATTTTATTAGTTCACAGATGGTAATTGAATAAAAGCTGGGAAGTGCAATGTATAGAGTATTGATTTTTCCTGTTGACTAATCAAGAAGCAACAATTTACTTGTGGAGAGAGGAAAAAAAGGTTGCCAAAACCCATAATTGCTATTAAAACACATGTTGTAAGGCAATGACAAAATCGATAGAAGACTGATACCATGTAAGTCAGGGTTCCTGTAATTACTCAACATTATACAGTCTAAATTCTGTATTGGCTTTATACCACATATAACCTAATTGATTTCAGCATGAAATTTGGTCCTGTACCTGCAGAACACTACTCCGTTTTGTTTTGCTTTCTTATTATGGGTCTTCCCCTGCTGAAATCAATAGCAGAACTCACATTAAATCTTAATAATGCACAATCATGTAATATTGCTACTCAAGGAAAAATGGGAGAAATAATTTCTCCATTGATAATAATGGCAGCTAGATTGGTGAGACTGTTGCTTTGCTTCAGTAATTTACTGGTTTTAATCCATTTTTCAAAATACAATACAATACAATACAATACACCAGGTTGAAAGAGACCTTCAAGATCATCACGTCCAACCCATCTACCAATCCAACCCACCTAAACAACTACACCATGCAACCAAGCACCCCATCAAGCCTCTTCCTGAACACCTCCAATGAAGGTGACTCTATATATAGCAGTTCCACACAGAGACTTATGGTAAAGGGACTTGAATAAAGAATCCAGAAAAGCATCTCTGTGTATTCTTAACTTCAGCTATGTGACAAAAGTCAGTAGAAGTCAGTTGATGGTTCATTCAAGCGTAAAGCTAAATGTGGGTGTAAAGCTAAATGTGTGTGTAAAGAGTTTTGTGTGATTGTTTACAGTGTACACAATACATAGCTGCAAAAATATTTTCTACGAGTGTCCTTCTAAAGCTTTACATTTCTCCAAGTGACAGCGTATTTTTAAAGATGCTTTTCTGAACTCACAACTGTTTGAAAAAATACATCATATCTTAATTTTCGTTGTTGTTGTCCTACAGAGCACTCCAGTTGCTGTGTAACAAGAGTCAGATAATAGAAATCGGCCCAATATCAAGATTTTGTAATGCTCACTGTGTTGCTGCTTGGATTAGTGCATACAATTGTTGAGCTTTGTAGTTGAGTGGCATTTAGAGATGAGTACTTTTAATGGTTCCACATAATGTACTTCGCTTCCCTATTGGAACTATAAAGACACTCTTTTAATATGCTTTAACATATAATCATTACCAAAAAAGGCTGTGATTAAACAAAATTACTTTAAAAATCCATAGCTTCAGATATAATTTGAGGCCTCAGTGACTGAATGAAAATATGTCTGCCTGCCTATTATTCCAAATGTCCCATTAGAGATATGATAGCTATTTTCAATCCCAGTGATTAATATACTGTGACATCTATAGATGGATGGGATGTAGTCTATCTGGACTTCAGCAAGACCTTTGACACTGTTCCCCACAGCAAACTCCTGGCCAAGCTGTCAGCCCGTGGCTTGGACAGCAGCACTCTGGGCTGGGTTAGGAACTGGCTGGAGGGGTGAGCCCAGAGACTGGCAGCCAGTCACTAGTGGTGTCCCCCAGAGATCAGTTCTGGGTCCCATCCTGTTCAATATCTTTATTGATGATCTGGATGAGGGGTTTGAGTCCATCAGTAAATTTGCAGACGACACCAAGTTGGGAGCACGTGTTGATCTGTTAGAGGGTAGAAGGGCTCTCCAGAGGGATCTTGACCGGCTGGGCAGAGTCCCACATAATGGCATTCAACAAGTCCATGTGCCAGGTGCTGCACTTTGGTCACAGCAAACCCATTCAGTGCTACGGGCTGGGGTCGGAGTGGCTGGAGAGCAGCCAGACAGAAAGGGTCCTAGGGGTACTGATTGACAGCTGGCTGAACACGAGCCAGCAGTGTGCCCAGGTGGCCAACAAGATCCTGGCCTGCATCAGAAATAGTGTGGCCAGCAGGAGCGGGGAAGTCATTCTGCCCCTGTACTCAGCACTGGTTAGGCCACACCTTGAGTACTGTGTCTAGTTCTGGGCCCCTCAATTTAAGGACATTGAGACTCTTGAATGTGTCCAGAGAAGGGCAACGAGGCTGGTGAGAGGCCTGGGGTGACAGGTTGGACTTGATGATCTTTGAGGTCTTTCCCGGCCTTATTGATTCTATGATTCTTTGATTCTAATTGGAGCTTATTCACTGTCAGGGGATACTATCTGGTCATTTCAGATATGCGTGTACCTATATAGAATAGAATAGAATAGAATAGAATAGAATAGAATAGAATAGAATAGAATAGAATAGAATAGAATAGAATAGAATAGGTTGGAAGAGACCTTCAAGATCATCGCGTCCAACCTCTCAACTAATCCAACCCACCTAATCAACTAAACCATGGCACCAAGCACCTCATCAAGTATCCTCCTGAACACCTCCACTGACGGTGCCTCCACTACCTCCCCAGGCAGCCCATTCTAATGGGCAATCACTCTCTCCGTGTAGAACTTCTTCCTAACATCCAGCCTAAACCTCCCCTGGTGCATCCTGGGACTGTGTCCTCTTGTTCTAGTGCTGGTTGCCTGGGAGAAGAGACCAACCTCTGCCTGTCTACAACCTCCCTTAAGGTATTTAGAGAGCAATAAGGTCACCCCTGAGTCTCCTCCAGGCTCTGTCAGCAACCCCAGCTCACTCAGTCTCTCCTCATAGGGCTTGTGTTCCAAACCCCTCACCAGTTTTGTTGCCCTTCTCTGGACACATTCCAGCAAGTCAACATCCTTCCTAAACTGAGGGGCCCAGAGGTGGACACAGTACTCAAGGTGTGGCCTAACCAGTGCATTTGCTATATGCAGATATACCATTTACATTTGCTGTATGCAGATGTAAATGTAATTCTATTAGTTTGGCAAATTCAATATTCCCCTTCAAAAGTCCCCTCTCACTAGACAAAGGTGGACAGATATGCTCAACAGTAAAAAGACTATTGGAAAGTTATCTGAAACTTGAAACTTTTTTGTATATGTGTTTAAGTCAGATGTTTTCTAAACCACTCTTACAACAGCCACCCATAGGTTTCAATCATGCAAAGCTATTAATGAGAAAAACAACTGTGTAAATGAATGAACTGGGAGGAGTGCCAGTTCTGAGCTATTTCAGGGACATTTTTCCTGCTGAATGAAAAGGGGAATGAACAAAATAATTCCAAAAGTCATGTAAAGCAGTCGAAAAGCTTTTGGCAGATAGATCCTGTCTGCACAGACTGAAAATACAAGAATAAATAAGTGTGGTGGAGTAGGAAGGTTCCCCCCCACACACAAAAGAATTCCACAGCTAACTCAGCCGGAGAAGCAGATGAAAGCTGTATTTTACAAGCAGATATGGAATGCAATGAATATGTACAAAAATATACAATATTTACAATATATATACAGAAATATACAGCAATGTATGTAATACAGGAAACCTTTCCCCAACCCCCTGCGGCCAGGGGGGTTCGGCCTGCCGCTCCCTTCTCCCTCCCTACCACCCCTTTTTCCCAAAAGGGTTAGAGAGAGAGAGAGAAAGGAAGGTAATTAAAAGGGGAAAACTTTGTTAAAGCTCAAAGCGAATGCAAAAAGTTAGTTTTCTTATCTGGTTAGCAAGAATCGTAGAGAGAAACGAGCCAGCTCACAGCACAGGGGGAAGAAGAAGACGACGACTGACTGCCCCCGCCGACTGAAAGACTAAACAAGAAGCTACAGCCTTGTTCCACCAATGAAATTGGATTAGCATATCTCTTGTTTTCATTCTAATATCAAAACATTCGGCTAGAGTGTTTAGAAAGTGTCTCTTTCTTAAAGGCACAGCCTAAACCGGTCACAATAAGACATGATCATTGCCAAAAAAATGGAAGCTATGCAAGTAAAAAATAACCCTCAGTAATCTGTTCTGACCCTGACCACAGCGTTATCTTTGTGTAGGCTCTCCATTACAAGCTGAATACTAGATTTTCTTTCTCTGCTCATACATTGAAAACACATAGATGGTTTCTTAAAAAATTCCTTCATCAGCCTCGAACATTATGAGCTATTTTCTATTTCTTTGTTCACATCAAATCCCTCCTGATTCTGTAATATGCATTTTTACTTGCATACTGTAACAACATAAATAATTGCCTAGGAAAAAAGCTGAAGAATAATTTCAGGAGTTTATTTAAGAAAGCATTTTAATATTTATAATAGAAGGGAGTTAGATCCAAGAACTTTGATAAAATGATATTGATTTGTTCAATCGCCCTAAGCAAAATGGATAGCATAATTTCTCTTGTTGATTAGTAAATGCTCTGGCTTCACTGGCTTTATTTTTTAAATGGTTGACAGAATGTTTGGGGCAAGCAGACAATGAATTATCTTTCAAGAACTGAAGCTTTAATTTAAATTTATTTTAATTTATTTTGATGTTATGTTGAGAACTATGATAATTTCAAGGATTTATACTTTTGCAGAATGCAGTGATGAATTGTTTAATTTTTTTTTTTTTTTAGCATTTGATAGTTTTGTTTACAGAATATGAAAGTTATTTTAGAAAGAAGTAACAACTGCAAATTACACACAGGGACATCTATAATATTCATGTGAAAAATGAAAAAAGCAAATGTGAAATTTATGAAAAACCCCAGTCATTGATTGTTCCTCAAAATTGAATGAAATCATGAAATTGCTTCTGGAACATTCTCAGCAGGCTTCAAATGTACTTTTCAATTATATGAGTGTCATTCACCATCTGTCAGCTCCTATATCTGTTCATTTATCTGTAAGATGACTCACTGCAGGGTGCTATAAGTATCACCATTACTTTATTTAATGAGTACCCTGTCTATCTGCACCCCTCTTGACAGTTTGTGTTCCTATCATTCATTCATTGTTAGCCTACTATCAACATAGCAAGAAAGGCATCCCTGGCTGCTGTCTCATGACAGCCTGCTGCCTTTGGTAACATACGTTCTGCATTCATGCTGTCAGCACTAATCCCATTCTCATTGCATTACTGGTAGCCACAAAGCTACTTCATCCCACATTATCACGGGGCTTTTCCCAAAGGAGGAATGCAAACCTGTCCAGGGAACCTGCCATCACTTTTGACCTAGGGAAAAGAGAATTATGTAATATGAAGGGAGAGTGAAAAGGAGCTACTGATCCACTTAGATCCTCTCCATGGAAAACATCTGGAATTTTGTGGTGCAAGGGGAAAATTGCATGGAACTTCCTTATTTCTCATGTAGTTCAAGTTGTTCCACGCAATTTTAACCAGGTACACTCTGTGGAACAGAATTAATATCACTAATTAAAGCCTGTATATAACGCTGAAATATAAAGAGTAAATTACTATGACATAAACATGCACAGGGTCTGTAGAAAAGCTAGGAAGAAAACTCTATGGGAGGAAGTGCAAGTGTTGCAAATGCATTTTGAAAAGCAGTTGCTGCTGTTATTCCTCATAATTTACAATATTATCAACTCACGCAATTAAAATTCTCACAGTGAATCATCTGATATCAGTACCCAGTCATTAGATAGACATCCATTGTACCTTTCCTTGGAATCCGGTAGGGGTAAGCCATGCTGCTTTTCCCTAGTCATCCAAGCCTATGGAAACTGAGAAAGCATTTCCTCTGAAGTAAATTTTATTCTCTTTCTCTATCATACATAAGTAACTAATCTGGATGTGCTTTGACAAGGACTCGTTGTTTTGTGTGATAGGAATCGGTTGGGAAAGAAAAAAAAATTCATATGGAATTATTAATCATGGAAGAAGGTCTCCTAGCTCTAGTAGCCTCTTTTGGAGGATATACTTCCAAACTAATTTTCACAGAGGTTAGAAGGAAAGCAGTGGAATGTTTCTTTAAGCAAAGAAACACTCATTTGAAATTAACTTCTGTTTGGTTGGTTAAATTTTACAGTGGCATAAAATATTCCTAGATTTCTTATTCATTTGCAGTATAGTTTTAAAATGTATCAAAACTGTGGGTCAGCTATATAAATGTTAATTTCACCAGTAGAATGAAACAGAATTTAAAATTTAATGAGCAATGCTCTCTGAAGTGGGAATAAGAGAAAAGTTATTACAACTTGCAGTAGTATGGGTGTATAGGTGGTAAGATTTAACCCTGCTGATGGGAGAGGTTAATATCATTCTCATTAATAGTGAAGAATAATAAGGATAATAGCTTGACATTCACAGATCACCTTCTGTTTGCACTCAGATTACCATAAATTATGACTCTCTGCCACTGGGTTAATCAATGTCCACAGACTCCAGGAGAAGGTTTTCCAGATCTCTTCTGCCTCCATGGAAGGAAGAGTCACCTTGAAGCATGAATGAACTTACTTTTTTGCCTCAACTCAACACAGAACATCCTGTAAATGATGAAGCAGTAAGCAAACAAAAAGCCCTTTTCTTCTCAGTTACTTTAAGTTAGACACTGAAACGCATAATTCCCTAAAATATAGCAAGCAATTAGTGTTTTAGGAGGGGACACCATACATGAGGTGAGACCTCCTCACTCTCTCCAAATACCTGAAAGGAAGTTGTAGCAAGATGCAGGCAGGTCTCTTCTCCCTAGTATCAGGTGATAGGATGAGAGGAAATCACCAGGGGATGTTTAGACTGGATATTAGGAAGAATTTCTTTACAGAAAGAGTGGTCAGGCATTGGAATAGGCTGGTCAGGAAGTTGGAGGAGTCATCATCTCTGGAGATTTTCAAGAAACATGAGGTCTGTGGTGACAGGTTGGACTTGATCTTTGAGGTCCCTTCCAACCTTGGTGATTCTGTGACATGGCACTTGGGGACATGGTTTAATGACCGTGGTGATGATGATTTGACTCAAGGATCTTAGAGGCCTTTTCCAACCAAAACAATTGCTGGAACATGTCCAGAGAAGGGCAGCAAAGCTGGTGAGGGGTTTGGAGCACAAGCCCTGTGAGGAGAGGCTGAGGGAGCTGGGGTTGCTTAGCCTGGAGAAGAGGAGGATCAGAGGAGACCTTATTGCTCTCTACAACTACCTGAAGGGAAGTTGTAGCCAGGTGGGGGCTGTTCTCTCAGGCAACCAGCACCAGAACAAGAGGACACAGTCTCAAGCTGCGCCAGGGGAAGTAAAGGCTAGATGTTAGGAATAAGTTCTTCATAGAAAGAGTGATTGGCTGTTGGAATGGGCTGCCCAGGAAGGTGGTGGAGTCACCATCACCAGAGGTGTTTAGGAAGAGACTTGATGGGGTGCTTGGTGCCATGGTTTAGTTGCTTAGATAGTGTTGGATGATAGGTTGGACTCGATGATCTGAATGGTCTCTTCCAACCTGGTTAATTCTATTCTATTCTATTCTATTCTATTCTATTCTATTCTATTCTATTCTATTCTATTCTATGAACACAATACTTACATTACATAAATCAAGCAGGTAATATAAAGGAGAAGATACAGCTACATTTAAGAGAGGTAATAATGTATTCTACTAAATTTTCCTTGAATGGAAATACCATAGTCAAAGAAGGAAGAGCACTAGATAGAAACATATGGATCACAGTTGTTGGCAAAGATTGTAAATGCCGAAACTCCCATCTGCTTTTAAATGATCCTATTGCCAGTATTTGGTTGATATATCTTACACATCTGGTCAAAATAGAAACTGCCCTACCAAACCTCTAGTATGAACTTCAACGCAAGTTGTGGGATAAATGCATAGCTTAATATGTGATGGGAGGCAAGCTGATTTAGCAACCTTGGGCCTAAGGTCATTTGCAATCAGCAGGTGTTTGTCTCACGTGAAGATCAGCAAAGCTGGCCTGACAACAGCCAAAGGAGGGAATCTTGTGAAGATATGATGATCCTGCTTTGACTAAAACTGATGAAGCAAAGCTAAAATGACATAAACACCCAACTTCAAAGCAGATTTTGAAGGCCAGAATGCCTGAGTGAAGACATTTTCCTAATTAATTGTAACTTTAATATTGAAGTTAACACCCTTCGGTATGCTAATGAGCAAATTGTGTACACACTAAACATATGTGACTGGTATTCAGCTCTCTCACCTAGAAGGCAGAGACAGCTGGAGCTAAAATATAAAACTCCTGAGAGGAACATCTCTCAGTGTGTGGGCGGACTGGCACCAGCAACAAAATGTGTGCAGGGCTGCCAGCACCGACACAAACAGGGGCGCAGTGTGGGCCACCAGCAGCAATTGTGAGACAGACTGAAATGGGAACAGTTGATGGGCTGTGCTTCTTCCCCTTCATCCAAGACAGGGACATCTTTCTTGGTAAGAATTGCACCTTCAATATGTGGCTTAAATTTCACTGTGCTTTATTATATATTGGATCTATTTGCAAAGGTTTGCACCTCCAACTTTGTCAGATGTTAGCCAGGATTTATTATCCTGAGATCATCTTGCAGTCAGTGCTTTTATCACCAGCAATCCCAAATCTGTTGTATTTGTCAATTTAATAAATTACACTATTTGATTTCTTTAACTTTCTGAGTCTGTGTCAGTGTAAGTCCTTACTGGGGCACTGAAAGAAGAGAGGTGAATGTTAATTTTGTCACATAGTTCCAGTAAGAGGCCTGTGACTCAGAGACAGGCAGACAATGGGATCTTACCCATAATGAGAGATGAGTACAATCAGTTCTGAAGCATCTGTTACATGTTATTGGTAACTAAGAAAATGCTCAGAGAAGACATGAAAAAATCCAAACCTTTCTCACTGAAACTTTCTAATAAAAATAAACAATTTAATAAAGAAGTACAGCAGCAGGATCATCTTGAGCTGGGTGTCTCCAGAGAGTGACACCAAGTGAAGAAGTCCCTTACAAACCACTAACCCACCCCTCAAACACTATTCACACTCTTTTCACGTGCCTTCCATGTGTCCTTTAGTCCAATAGTGATTCTGGTCTGAGATCTTCTGACTTCTGATTGGATTCATAGAAGCATACAATCATAGGGGTTGTAAGGGATCTCCAGATATCATCAAGTCTAACCACCCTGCCAAAGCAGGATCACCTAACACATCTCACACAAAAACCCATCCAGAGAGATCTTGAAAGTCTTTGGAGAGGGAGACTCCATGATCTGCCTGGGTAGCCTGTACCTGTGCTCTGTCACCCTTACAGAGAAGTTTTTCCTCATCATGAATTGGAACTTCCAGTGTTCCATTTTGTATCCATTGCCTCCTGTGCTATCACAGAGCACCATTGAAAAGAGACTGGCTGCTCCTTCTTGACATCCACCTTTCAGATATTTATAACCATTAAGATCTGGTTTTTGTCTTCTACTTCCCAGAGTAAACAGTCCCAGGTCTCTCAGCCTTTCCTCATAAGACCATACAGTTCCTCATAAGGTTCCTTTACCTTAATCATCCTCCATAGCCCTCCTTTGGACATGCTCTTATGAGTCTCTCTCTGTCTCTCTGGAACTGAGGAGCCCAGATCTGAACACCATACTCCAGATATGGTCTCCCTAGAACAGAGCAGGGGGAGGAGAACCAGCATTTACTTGCTGGGGACACTCTTCCTGTACCCTAGGATACCATTATCCTTCTTGGCCACAAAGGCATATTGCTGTCCCATGGATAACTTGCCATCCACCAGGAATTCAAAGACCTTCTCCATGGAGCTGCTTTCCAGCAGATCAACCCCTAATCTGTACTGGTACATGGCATTGTTCCTCTCCAGGTGCAGGACTCTATACTTGTTCTTGTTGAACCTCATTAGGTTCCAGTATGTCCAGATCTTGCTGAATGGCTGAACAGCCAGTCCTCCCAATATGGTATCATGAGCAAGCTTGCTGAAGATGTACTCGCATCCAGGTCATCATTGTTTGAAGATGTTGAATCAGACTGGACCCAATAATCACCCCTGGGGAACATCACTAGTTACAGGCCTCTATCTGGGCTCTGCACTGTTGATCATGACCCTCTGAGGTCTACTGTTTATTCAGTATTCTTAATCCATCTCACCATCCATTCTTCTAGTCTACATTTCACTGACTTCAGACAGACCATGGCCTTGTCTAGTTGCAGTTGCTGTTGATAGTTGTAGACTCCTTATTTGCTGGCTCTGGAGGCCCTGTTTTGCTTAAGTAGGTGCACATTCAGTAAACCTATGTCAAAGTTTACAGCTCCTGGCCTAAGGATTCAGCAAATCTAGCTACTCATGGTAAGTAAAGCTAAGCATGTATTAAATTGCACAGCAATATAACGCTAAGTAACTTAATTATATTTAAAACTTATATAAGTTAAACAACTGATATTTCTTAACATTGAGAGGCATCTCTGCTCAAGGAGAGAGTTGCTTATTGAACAGCCTAGTTGCAGTCCAGGAAGAGCTCACATTGGGCTCATCCAATCTGTCTTTGCTTCAAGGAGCATGCTACCTTGAGAGGCACTCCAGATCATGGGCTCCTCCATGCAGCCACATTGCCTAGCAGGGAAGTCCACAGAAGGCTTACTTAGGCTCTCATATTTGTAGAATAAATTGGTTGGCATATAGTCAAAATTGCATACAATGGGAGAGGTATGCACAAGACTTCTTGTACTTTATTCCTCAGTTAGTGAGTCTAAGGAAAACAACCCACTCTTCATGTGTAACTGTAGGATTTATGTTCCAAGCTCTTATGCATTGCTGCTCATTGTCCTCTGCTCCATTGTGGGATTCCTAGAGGAGTTCTTGGCCCAGCTAAGGCTCAGGCATTTACCTCCTTTGGAACCTGGAATGAACTAATGCTAATTTGGTTAAGGAAGATTGAGTGCAATCACTGACAAGTTCCAGCCCAAAACTGGTTATCAGGAATCTTCTCCCCCTTGTAGCCAAACTAACAATTAAAGGGAAAAAAAATAATTTAAAAAAGAAAATTAGAAATCATTCTAGTAGTACAGATGTAACCTAGGCAACTTGAGAAATGTGTGACAAAACATTCACAGAATATAAGTCCTGTGCTTGAGCATTTTTGTAAATATATGGAATAAAAATACACTTATTTCCTTCAAATAAAGAGAAAAGCTCTGAAGCATCTGCTACATGTTATTTTACAAAACTGTCAAGTAAAGCAGCATTTTTAATGCTCATGTAATTTAAACAATAATAAGCCTTGATTAAGCTGAGATTTCCTTGGAGTACTCTAAGAAAATACTGCTCCTTTTCTGAGATGCAAAAGAAAATTACTGCTTCCTCAATAACAAATAAGGCACACTGGATAATCTATCTCTTTCTCATTTTGTAGTTTTTGTATTTTCTTTTAGAGTCCTAATTGAATAAACCAAATCAAAGCCCATGATATATTAGATAGAACATTAACTAATAGTTACTAGATTTGCTTTTATATTATTGTTAGGAGGAGCAATAATTAAAAAAACCCCCAAACCACAATTGTTTCCTCATTTGGAAAAAAAACAAGCCACAAACTCTTGTGAATCCTAAAATATGTTTAAATATATGGCAGAATCACATGAACTGATGAACTCTAAGTACAGATGCACAAATAGCTACGAGGCAATTTACCCATTTTGCAGGCTTTTGCTCATATGATCCACCAGCCTAGAACATCAGAAAAGGGTTCTCCAATACTGTAAATATTAATAACCTTTCCATGAATAATCAGGATAGTCTCTGGTGCTTTAACATTTTACTAGTCAAGACGAAAGCTTACAGTTATTGAAAATTAAATGAAAATAAAATTTTACTCACTTAAATTGAGCATGCCCATGCATTTTTTAAAGAGCAGACCTGAGATCCCCTGATTCCCTACTGTTTTTTGTTCAAATAGTAAGACTACTAATATACAAAGTTTAGTTCTTTAGGCTCTATACATCAACATAGTCAGTTTGATGCAGAAATTCAATTTAAATTTAGATTTAAGTAACATATTACTGAAGTTAGCCCTAAAATTTTAAAGGAATACCATCTCAGTATGTTTTTTGTTTAAGTAGAAATCTGATTCAGGCAAGCATTTAAGCATTCTGAGCCAGTGGCCTATTAATTTTTCAGTAAAACAATAACCCGTTGCTTAGTACACACATTTCTGATGTTTTACAGCTATTCACTTAATTCAGCAAAAATAGATGACATGTTGGTTAGACAAGGATAGAGTTACCACAGAGTAAGGGTTATGTGTTAAAGAGCCAGTGCACAGTTAGCCTGCAGCTCACTTGACATCTGGTGAGATTTCTTGGCATTTATTAAATATCAAATCATGACATTTAGGAAGGCAAAAACACTTAACCTGATACTAATAAGCTCTCAAGATACTATTGCCTATGTGAGAAAAACTCAAATAGCAGCAAATATATGTATATATAAACACACATACATCAGAAAGTAAAAAAGCACTAAGCTATATGCTGGCTTATGTAATATTTAGCATATTATTAATAATTTATAATGTTCTGTCTTTGAAAGTCTACAACATATGTGCAACAACTGAATTTTGCCCATCCACACCACTTGGTTTTGGGCTGCTGATACTGATGTGCGTGCTGGACTTGGATTTTGTGCCATCTAAAATTTTGTTAATAGGCTGCCTGAAACACTTGAGAACCTGAAGAAAAATCACCACTTTTTCATGTCATTTTATGCCTAGGCTTGCCTTTTCAAGATTTACGTTGTCAGCCTTTTCTAAAACTTACTTATTTGTCTTATTGCTCTGTACATGTGTAACATCTACATCAGAACATCGGTGGTAGGTGTGCAACAGTTTGACCCCATATGTATTGTAAGTTCACTGAGAATAGTTTTGGAGAAAGTGTTTTGTTTCTATCAAAAAGGGAAGGATTTGGTGACAATAGATGCTGAGCAAGACCAATTTGCTGGACCTGTTTTTTTTTTCATCTTTATTTTAAATTTAATATTCTTTGGGCTGTGGAAGTGTTTCTGGCTAGGCAGTATTATATATCAACCAGTGTTTGCTATTATATGCAAACAAAGCATGGCATATTGGAATGAAAATGGATCACAAATAATGTGTTCTGAATATGTAACGTATATTCTTACCTTGGATAATTTTTCAGCTGTAGTGTTGCTTGGGAATATTTGCTTGTAATTCCTGATGATGGTTGTTTTTTGCTGATATGTATCTACTGCTTAGTATTATTAAGAAGATGCAGTGCAAAAACAAATAGGACAAAGAGACACAAAATAAAGAAATGAGCAAAGGTGCTTTTTACAGTATCACAGTATAACCAAGGTTGGAAGAGACCCCAAGGATCATCAAGTCCAACCCGTCCCAACAGACCTCACAACTAGACCATGGCACCAAGTGCCATGTCCAGTCTCCTCTTGAACACCTCCAGGGACAGCGACTCCACCACCTCCCGGGCAGCCCATTCCAATGACGAATGACTCGCTCAGTGAAGAACTTCCTCCTCACCTCGAGTCTAAACCTCCCCTGGCACAGCTTGAGACTGTGTCCCCTTGTTCTGGTGCTGGTTGCCTGGGAGAAGAGACCAACCCCCTCCTGCCCACAACCACCCTTCAGGTAGTTGTAGAGGGCAATGAGGTCACCCCTGGTCCTTCTCTTCTCCAGGCTAAACAACCCCAGCTCCCTCAGCCTCTCCTCATAGGGCTTGTGCTCAAGGCCTCTCACCAGCCTTGTTGCCCTCCTCTGGACACGTTCAAGTGTCTCGATGTCCTTCTTAAACTGAGGGGCCCAGAACTGGACACAGTACTCAAGGTGTGGCCTAACCAATGCAGAGTACAGGGGCACAATGACCTCCCTGCTCCTGCTGGCCACACTATTCTTAATACAGGCCAGGATGCCATTGGCCCTCTTGGCCACCTGGGCACACTGCTGGCTCATGTTTAGGCGGGTGTCGATCAGCACCCCCAGGTCCCTCTCTGTTTGGCAGCTCTCCAGCCACTCTGACCCCAGCCTGTAGCTCTGCATGGGGTTGCTGTGGCCAAAGTGCAGCACCCGGCACTTGGACTTGTTGAATGTCATCCCATTGGACTCCGCCCATCTGTCCAGTCGGTCGAGGTCCCTCTGCAGAGCCTTTCTACCCTCTAACTGACTAACATCTATTCCCAACTTGGTGTCATCTGCAAACTTGCTGATGACTGACTCAATTCCCTCATCCATATCATCAATGAAGATGTTAAAGAGGATGGGGCCCAGCACTGATCCCTGGGGGACACCACTGGTGACTGGCCGCCAGCTGGATGTGGCACCATTCACCACCACTCTCTGGGCTCGGCCCTCCAGCCAGTTCCTAACCCAGCGCAGAGTGTTACTGTCCAAACCATGAGCTGACAACTTAGCCAGCAGTTTACTGTGGGTGACGGTGTCAAAGGCTTTGCTGAAGTCCAGGTAGACCACATCCACAGGCCTCCCCACGTCCACCAGACGGGTCACCTGATCATAGAAGGAGATCAGGTTGGAGAGGCAGGACCTGCCCTTCCTAAATCCATGTTGGCTGGACCTGAGCCCTTGGCCATCCTGCAGGTGTGCAGTTATTGCCGCCAGGATAATCTGTTCCATCACTTTCCCTGGCACTGAGGTCAGGCTGACTGGCCTGTAGTTTCCGGGTTCCTCCATCTGTCCCTTCTTGTGGATGGGGACCACATTGGCCAGTTTCCAGTCATCTGGGACCTCTCCAGTGAGCCAGGACTGGAGGAAAATGATGGAGAGCGGCTTGGCCAGCTCATCTGCCAGCTCTCTCAGCACCCTAGGATGGATCCCATCCGGTCGCATGGACTTGTGGATGTCCAAGTGGCTCAGCAGGTCCCGAACTAATTCCTCATGGATTTCTGGGGTACTACACTGCTCCCCAACCCTACTACCCAGCTCAGGAGGCCACTCATCCTGGACTCCTACCTTGCTGTTAAACATCAAGGCAAAGAAGGCGTTCAGGACCTCAGCCTTTTCCTGATCTTCGGTCACCGTGTTCCCCTCCAGGTCCAGTAAGGACTGGAGATTCTTCTTGCCCTTCTTTTTAGCATTGATATATTTGTAAAATTGCTTTTTATTTTCTTTCACAGAGGTGGCCAGTTTCAGTTCCAACTGGGCCTTTGCTTCTCTAATTTTATTCCTACATAATCTAACCACTTCCTTGAACATACCTCGAGAAGCCTTCCCCTCCTTCCAAAGGTGATACAGCCTCTTTTTTTCCCTTAGTTCCTCCAGGAGCTGCTTGCTCATCCAGGCCGGTCGCCTTCCCCGCCGGCTCATCTTTCGGCAGATGGGAACCGCCAGTTCCTGTGCCTTCAAGAGCTCCTTTTTGAAGTAGGTCCAACCCTCCTGGACCCCTCGGTTCATGAGGGTTGGTACCCAGGAACTTTACAAATAAGTTTCTTAAAGACGCTGAAGTTTGCCCTCCAGAAGTCCAAGGTGAAGGTTCTGTTGGTACTCCTCCCTATCTCCCTGCATATTGAAAACTTCACTATCTCGTGGTCACTGCACCCTAGGCAGCCTCCCACGGTCACATCTCCCACCAGCCCTTCCCTATTGGAGAGCAGCAGGTCAAGCAGAGCCTGTCCCCTGGTAGGCTCGCTTAACAGCTGCGTCAGGAAGCAGTCCTCTATTCGCTCCAGGAATCTTCTGGACTGCCTCCTCTCTGCTGAATTAAGTTCCCAGCAGATATCTGGCAGGTTGAAGTCACCCACGAGGACAAGATCTGATGATCTTGAAACAGCCTCCAGTTGTTTGTAGAATAATTCATCAACCTCCTCATCCTGGTTGGGTGGTCTATAACAGACTCCAACCAGGATGTCAGATTTGTTGGGCTGCCCTCTGACTTTAACCCACAGGCTCTCAATTCCCTCATCTTCCACCTCAAGTTCAGAGGCAGAAAGTGTCTCCCTAATATACAAAGCCACCCCTCCTCCTCTTCTCCCTCACCTATCCCTCCTAAAGAGCCTGTAACCCCCCAGTGTAGCACTCCAATCGTGCCTGTTGTCCCACCATGTTTCTGAGATGGCAACTATATCATAGTTGCCCTGGTGGATTAGGACCTCCAGCTCATCTTGCTTATTGCCCAGGCTGCGTGCATTGGTGTACATGCACTGCAGCTGGGCTCCCGACCTCTCAGTTGACCCTACCTTGTGCCCTACTCTTACCTCTGCAGAGGGACCGATGTCTTCACCCACCCCCTTCAGACCTAGTTTAAAGCCCTCCTAATGAGCCCTGCCAACTCTAGTGCTAGGACTCTCTTGCCCCTTCTAGATAAATGTACCCCATCAGGACCCAGCAGGTCAGGTGCCGTAAAAGTTGCCCCATGATCAAAGAAACCAAAGTTCCTCCGCTGGCACCATTCCCTGAGCCACTTGTTGATGGTGTGGGTTCTCCCGTTCCTCTCAGTGTACTCCCCTGCCACTGGGGGAACTGAGCAGAACACCACTTGCGCGCCTGCCCCATCGATCAACTGTCCAAGGGCCCTAAACTCCTTCTTAATTGCCCTGGTGCCCTTCCTGTCGATCTCATCACTCCCGGCCTGTATCACCAGTAGAGGGTAATAGTCAGAGGGACTGATGAGCTTGGGGATTCCCCTTGCAATGTCCCTTACTCGCGCCCGGGTAGAGAGCAGACCTCCCTGTGGGATGGGTCGGGACGACATATTTTAATTTTAATTTTTTAAATTTTAATTTTTATTTCCAAGTGAGGCAAGATGTCTTGAGAGCTCTGCCAAGAGATAACCTGCCAGTACGAGGTTTTGCATATGTGATAGAAAAACAGGCAAAACAAAACCAGGCTTGCCTTCATTGCAGCCCTCTTTCAATAGCAAATGAGAAACAGGGATTTTAACTAAAAAGATATGCAGGCTTGAAAAAAAAATTGCCTAATTCTTATACTTGTCAAATTATTAGTGAGAGCAGGTAAACAGGCAGATAATAGTTCATAAACTTTCTGTAGTGCATTAAGAAAGAACCAGAGTGTCAATATAAACAAATTTGAATTAAATTCTCTGACAGTCTGTC
This sequence comes from Picus viridis, assembly GCA_033816785.1. Classification (NCBI taxonomy): domain Eukaryota; kingdom Metazoa; phylum Chordata; class Aves; order Piciformes; family Picidae; genus Picus; species Picus viridis. The sequence goes on along the minus strand of CM066582.1, from coordinate 17,344,925 downwards.
ATAAGTCAGTTACACTTCTGAAGGTGGACACACAGATCACAGTATGGACATACTGAAGAAGAAGAGAGTCATGGGAGTCTAAAAACTGTAAAATGCACATTTTAATATACATGGTACCAATGACAAGATTTGTATTCAGGTCTTTGTGTAAATAACTCTGTCATAATATCCTTTAATTAGCTATAGACTGAAGTTACCTTTGTGATGGGCCGCAAAGCCTCAGTGTCAATTTCAGCTCTAGGAGAGGACATGACTGCATGAATCCAGTCCCTGGGACAGACTAGAAATACTCAGGAGTAAATACTATGTCCAGTATGGATGATCATCTAATCCCAAATTACTGACTGTTGATTAGTATTTCTTAGAGGCCAATGACTCCTAGAGATCAGCTATAAATCAGTGTCATGACGTTTCAGGTATCTTGGCCATGCCTGAGGGTAGCTGTTTGGATAAATTACCCAGCAAGAGAATCAGACTTCATGAGGAGCAGGCAACAGGAATCATAGTGAATTTACACATTGCAAATAACACTAAAAGCAGTATGGAATTATACAGGATTTCTATACATGACCTATTTACTGCCATCACTTGGAATTTAAAATCTGATCATCAAAGGCAAGTGATATAGCACAGACATAAAATGAAGTGGCAAGATTAATTTATCCCAGTCTTAATTGCAATGATTTATCATTGTCCACTGGGCATTGCAAGAATATTAACAAATCTCACAGAAAGATTAATAGATACACAGTAATAAACTTAGTCTCTGCATTAAACTGAATTTTCCTCTTGAGAAATAGATTATTATTTAAATACTTAAATTATTATCATCTCAGTGTCTCCATTTTGTGGAATTTCCATTTCTTCTGAAGCTTTAAATGAGATCATATTTGTCTTGTCTTGACAACATCAGGAGACATAAAACTCAGTGCTCAGTGCCGCTTTGCCAGTCTACATGGGTACATGAGCTCAGTCTCCACCATTCTTATATCTCATTTCTTGTAGCAGAAGCAGCCAGGAGCCCCACAAGATCCTTTACAGATCCTCCTGCTTTGTGAAGGAACTGATGCAGATAACAACGATATGAGAATGCAAAACACTCAGGGCTCTGCTCCTAGATCTCAACCCAGAACCCATCCAGAGGTCCTAGGCCTTGCACAAGCAGAAGAAAGCAATTCACAATGAACTCAAACCCCTGCCAGATGAAGAGGAGAGGCCAGTATGTCAATCCAAAAATTGCTCGAGTGTAATCAAGTGACTCAAGACTTTGAGGAAATCTCTGTGTTCAGCGTATAGACCTGAAGCCTTTTATTGGAAGCAACTACTGAGTAGTATTTTTCTTTCAAAACATGTCGCAAGCCCACCTTTTTGCATGTTGTCCTCTGTTTGAAGTGCTCATGTTAAGAGAATAGATGAATAGCAAGTGCCTTCTGTGGTCAGGGGACAAAGTCATTGGCATAACATGGCAGATGTACAGCAGGTGAGTACAGCACCTTGCCACCAGAAAGGGTTCTTCATCCCATTTTCCTTGCTGGGATAACAAGGAAGTCTAAGAGCTCCTAGGAAGGCTGGAGGTGAGCAAAGAGAATGCTAACCTATGGGCTTTAGGGATACATAAAACTGGCCTCTTCTAATTTAGGGGGATTTTTGATCATGTGTCACCACAGTTGTAGCAGCATTGAGAAATGTGGAAATACTTCTCCTTTTCCTAGGCTGAATTGGCAAATAATGAGTGTTTGTATGACATGATGGATTCAATGGATATGCTTAATCCCTTTAGTAAAACACATTTCACGACTTCTGACAAGAAACATCCATTAACTGCTATTCCTACCCTCAGGCCCTTTCTTTCTAATGTCTTTAATTGGACTTTTAAAAATGGACTGATCTTATTGCATGACGTGTTCTGCAAAATTCCCATGTGGATGGAATTTTATCAGATGCTTAAAGGTAGATCCTCTTTGAAGCTTTATCAATAAAACAAACAAGTAGAGATGTTAGGTAAAATAAAATAAAATTATACACAATTATATAAAGATTTCATAATCAACATATTTCCCACAAGTAAAGTGATAGGTACGATGGTATTTCTCAGACCTTACCTTTAGATACCAAAATAACTTTGCAAACACCTTCCAATACCAATCATCATTTTCAGTATATGTGCTGAAGTCTGATGGGCAGCTAAACATTCCGTGTTCATTTTCTTAGGTGTTTCTTTTTAAGAATGTTCTTCTCAAGTATTACCTGTAGTAAAAAATTCTACAAAGTTGTAATGTATGGCTTTTAGTAATGACGTAGCTGAGAACTTCTATATAAAGACAACAGAGTTGATGTGTATCTGCCTGTTAGCATCCAGATTGTTTCATATTATTGCTTTCCTCCCCTTTTTCTGTGGATGTGAGGTTTTTAAAATGATGTACCATTTTACTGAAGAGCTAAAATGAAAAGATATATAAAATAATCAGCAAAAAAAGTACAGGAACAAGCAAGAAAATACTGAACTACAAAATTACAAGATACAATAAAATGATAAACTGCAGTACTGGCTTCTCATTCAATGTTTTATGGATGTGCTGAGACTTTTTAATGCCTACTGTTGTTGATAGCTCTTGGGCTAATTAGCAGATACTTAAAATCTGTACAGATTTGGTCCAGAATTACTAATTATCTACTCCACGTCCCAGACTGAACAGAAGCTGTAAATATATATGTGCCATACATCTCTTAAATCACTTCTTACTCATAAGGCAAAGTACATGAGGCTTTCTGAAATACCAGGGTTTGATTATGTTGGGGTGTGGGTTTTGTAAAGGAGTTGAAGGTCTGGTAACCACCTTCTTTCTGATCCCTCACATTTCAGTGCCTGATGAACTTGACAGTGTTTTGATACAAGCTTTTAACTAAGTAAAATCTTCAGGAGAAATGCTGTAGCGAAATGGAAGCAGGACCCATGCTTATAAAGAACGAAGCTGTTCTTTGCATTAAACAGTGACCATGTAACATTTATGTGCTCGCTGACACCAACACATTTAAATCAAGCCAAAATACTCATTTGTGGTGGGAGGTTCATAAAGTTGCCTTCTTAGATAGTAGATTTACATTCTGTTTGAAGATGACTGCATGGCTCGTTCTACCTTTTGGAAATACAATTGGTTTATCTTTGAGATCTTTCTCAGCTATCTACATTTTAAAGATATTTCAGTGTATCTGGAAACAAATACTTCTGTGTGAATATTTGTACAGTACAGGAGAAACACTGTCATGGCATTAAGTTCTTGTTTTACTGCTTTTTCATCTGTTTAAACTATCTAATGACCTGAAATCAAAACACCTATCTGCACTTAAGCCACTTTTTCAAATACTTTTATTAAATAATAGCTTGTGTAAGTCTCTGACATATTTTATCTCCAGAGCTTTTTGCAGCATAGGTTATTCTTGTTAGCCCAGCTTAGCACAACTGTCAAAACCAGGCCCATGTTGCTTAGATCTCCATTAGTCGTGCTGATTAAAACACATACGTATCTATTCTTGGTTCATCCTACGCTGTCTAACATCTTAAAGCCTAAAAAGCTCTTAAGTACATAGAATGGTTCTGTGTACCCAAAATGACTGTTCCAAAGGACATTTGAAGGAAAGGATCATATCAGAACAGTTAGAAACAAACTCATTAAACCCTGGTGACAACATTTTGAAGCTAAATTAATCAGATTTCCCCCAAAAGGATATTTGACCTCTAACAAGATCACCATTTCCATTAGTTTTGCATAGTAGTGATACCTAAATAGTGGATGGTGACCTCTATTGCCAACACAGAGTCAAATATGTTCCTGGCTGTACTGATCATGGCTGGAATGGAGTTAATTTTCTTCATAGTAGCTAGCATGAACTGTGGTTTAGATTTGTGCAGTTGAGCAGTGCTTATATGGAGTCAAATATTTTTCTGCTCCACACATCAGCCCACCAGTGGGCAGGCTAGGAGTGCAAAAAATTTGGGAGGAGACACTGCTTGGACAGCTTAAATCAGCTGACAAAAGGGATATTCCATAGAAGCTAGAGGAACTAGAAAATGGAAAGGGGGAACATTCAGGATGGTGGCTTTTGTCTTCCCAGGTACACATTATGCATGATGAAACCCTGCTTTCCTAGAGATAGCTGAACACCTGCCTGCCGACAGACACTAGTGAATGAATTCTGTATTTTGTTTTGCTTGCATGTGTGCCTTTTTCTTTACCTATTAAACTGTCTTTATATCAACCACGATTTTTTTCACTTTTACTTTTGCAGTTCACTCCCTCATCCCACCAGGGGGCAGAGGAGAATGAGTGAGAGCCTGGGTAGGGCTTAGTTGCTGGCTGTTGGTAAACCACAACACCGGTGTTAAGATTTTTATTTTGTTTGGAACGCTCTTAAGGCTTAATTTTGGGATTTGAAGTACTGTTATAAACAAGGAGTGTCAGCATTTGAGAGTATGTATGTTTTAGTAACTGTGGAATAAATGGTGGGGAAATGTTATTAAATGTATTTATATATTAAAATTTAACACAGACTTGAAGATTTGTGGACTAATGCTACACTTTTCAGTTTAATGGTTGTTTTTGTATTTTTAACATCGGATTATCCTAATGAATCTTGAAGATGTTACACATAGATATCACAATTTATTTCTTAATGAAATTTTATGGATGTCTTATCAGTAAGCTGGAACCACTTCTGATTGAATTAGTCTGATGCATTTAAAAACATACTAGTAACAATGAGTAAGCAGTACATAAAATCACACACCTTAACATAGCAAAAATTAGGTGACATTGTGTGATGTATTTTATGTCTGATTTTTATGGTGACTCAACTTTCCTACTACACTTCATACTGATAAAAAAAAAGCATTGCTCATATCTAGTGACACTGCTGCCTTTTTAGCTTCACTGCTGCATTGAAATATAATTAATTTCCCCTGAGATTAAGAGGCTATATTTTTCCAAACAAAGAAGAATGCCATGCAAATGCTTAGGAACAGATCCAAACCCTATAATATTTAAAGGAATCTTTCACTTGGAGGACAAAATCTTGAGTTTTGCCAGAAAAAAGGAATGGAAGCTCTTCCATCATGTTGAATTCACAGTTATGTGCATATGACAAAAAACCCAACACAAACCAAGCCATTTTGATAGGAAAAAGAAATGTTGAAAGAATATTACTTTCTTAGTTTTATATATATCCATTTACATCTTCTTTACTGACATTATGCTGTAAGGTCTGCATATATAACCCTTTTCTAAGAACTAGGCTTGTTTCAGTAGTATTATTTCTAGTAGTAAATATGAGCATAGGTTTTATACAAGGAAAGTTCTGACTTAAATTCTATGAGATGTTAAAATGCTTATAATTTAGAAAGTAAAAGTATTAAAGTTCTGACTCAGGAGAAAAACTCTTGATTGTCTCTGGAATCACTTCATTGTTAGATGGGTTTATTAATGTTTTCTATATTTGTATTTTGATCATGCTTAGACTTTCAATATTTACAGAAAGGTTAATTTAACTTTTTAAGTAGTTAAACAATAATCAAAACAGGTGTTTGAAATGAACAATATAAATTTGCTGTCAGTGTTTGGGCTTCTGCCTGCTCAGAATTTTTTTATGTGGAAAGCTTTAACACTGAATAAGCTAAATTGTGGCAAAATAAACCTGTATTTCACTGTTGTCCTGCTTTCTTGGTTTGTATTGCTGTTACTTGCATGATGTCAGTCAGCAGTCTGAATTCTGTGAAAATGCATGTGGATCACAAATGTGTTATAAATTTTAGTCTTTCAGGTACCTTGCATATTTCTCTCTGGTTTGTAATTTAAATGCAAAATCATCTTTCTGTGTGACCTGTCTGTTACAAAATTCAGTGCATTGATCAATGTAAAATAAAACCACTGGAAATGTGTGCTGGTTTCGAAGAGCTAGCAGAAACTGAAATTACAAATACTAAGTCTGCAAATATTTGAGTGTTTGCTCCTAGCTTATGATAGTTTAAAGCAGGAATAAAATGTCCTTGATACATACATGTGTATACAAACAAAGCCCTTAAGAAATTAGAAACTTGAAAGAAATGTAAATATTAGAAATTAAGGCAATGATTTGGTAAACAGTGACTTCCTCTTATAAAAAGGCCAGTTTCATTTTCAGACACCCATACTTTCCTGGAAACTCCCAACATCAACCTTTTTTGTATTTGTTCTGTCCTTTGTCTACTCATGCTTTATTATTAAATGCATTTCTTGTTGTTAACAGGTAGATGGCATCAAAAGTTGCATCAGAAATCCATTCAAGGCATTACAAATCTTTATCTGGACTTAAAGTCTAAGGGAAGGGAGAGTGAAGTGCAACACTAGTACAACTAATGTTTTGGGAAATACAGAAAGTAAGAGACATCATTGTTCATGAACGTTTTATGGTAGTTTTGCTCCTTAAAGAAGGGACACTTCCCTAATTCTGATCTGGCTATACTGGAATGATGAATTGAAATGGAATCACAGAAAACATAAGGTTGGTTGGTTGGTTGTTTTTTTTTAATATGCAAGAGCCTATAACCTTCAGTTACATATGAGTTCCTCTCTCTCCCTGGCATAATAACCAACCAGACAAAACCAGCTGTTCCAGCCATAAGAGCCTCGCACTATTACACCCAACAGGTGGCATAAAGGTCTGGTGATGTTTATGAAAGAGCATATCAGTGTATCAGTAGCAAACTATAAAGTGGTAGCAAAATCAGACAATGAAGTCATGACAATCATCATGCCTATGGTGAATGCAGTGGTAAGTGATGTCTGCTTCCTACTGTCTTGACCAGCATCTTAATTTTTCTCATTTCAGGAACTCAGCTTAGATGGTTTAGAAAAATTTCTGGCACCACAAGAAATCCAAAGCTCACTGTTTTATTAGTGCATAAGATCAATTCAGAATTTGCAAATTTTCTAATTTCTGTTAAATGAAGATATTTTTTAGGCATGCCATGTGCTGGACAGGCCACAGATGCTATGACAGTGACATCTGCATCTCGGCAATGCCAAAGAGCAAAAGAAAAACAAACAAACAAAATGCAAACCCTTCCCACACCCCTGAATGGAAATTTCTGGTAACTTAATTCATCATTAAATATTATCGATGCTGTATAATGCTATTAGGAAAAAGGGAACTGATTTTATTATATCTTGTTTTTAAAATAGCAATCACTAACATAGTGGAGAGCATGTGTGTGTCTATGAATAGATGGATGGATGGATGGATGGACTCCAGCATGGATCGCTGCTTCAAAGGCAGGCTTGCGCCTTAGGTTAAGCTCAGCTTCTTCTGTTATCATACAGAAACCAGCAACATATCAAAATGATTGTCATGGCAGCTAACACATGGCAGGAGGCAGCTAAAAGAAGCCTCCTAGTGCTTGGAAGTCACATCACAATGAAAATATTTCATTTTGTATTCAGTTTACATGCAGAAAGGTAAAGCAATGGCCCATTGCCATTACTGGTGTCTCAGTTCAGATTAGGCTGATAAAAAGACACTCGAAATAGAATGCCAATAGTATCTGTTTGTCAGTTGTGGTGAAGGCACATCCTGCCCAGATACTAGATCTGGCCCCAGCATGTGGATAGGTTTCCCCTCCTTCAGGAGGAAGACAAATACCAAGTATGGGCAGAATTCCAGCTTCACGCTTTCTATAGGCTGAAGCCAGTTGTCTATGAGAGTGCCCATTGGTCAAACCCGGCCTCGAGGAACCTATAAATATTACCCCTGTTGGTAAACAAGTTGCCCCCTCTCTTTGTCTCTGTACTTGCTCGAGAGAGCAGCTCTCGAGCCACAGCCTCTGCCATCGAACTTCTTGTTGTTAGCTTCTATTATACATGCACGCATACTGAAGCCCCAGCATCGTGAGAAGCATTCCAGAGGGAGGTCCTTCGCTGAACCCGAGAAGCCAGCGTCGCCATAGCCAGTCATATCTCCAGGAGAGCCCATTGTGCTATCGGAGGACTGGACCAGCCCCCGAGGGTAAGATCTGCCCAGTTGTTGGGGAGAAGGGATTTGATAGAGACCGAGTCCGCATATACCTAGCCCCAGGACTATTCCGCTGTTCCTGTAAGCCCAGGAATGGAGAAGCCACAGCAAAATACCCACCTACCGGCAATCATCGCCCGGCCCTGCTGTGCGAGCCGACTCCCAGGGCCGACCCCACGGGCCGAACTCGACCAGGAACCAGTCCAGCGGCAGTAGTCAGCCGGACCCCCACCTTGCTACAAACAACAGTTACAGAGTATCTTCCACGTGCTTTCCACCCATTAGCACTCAGTTCAAAGTATCTGCGTGTAGCAGAGTAATCGCTGACGCACAGAAAGATTGTAATATTGCTGTATATAGCTAGGAGCCGCCCGCGTTCCGCCGAGTCGCCATCTAGTGGCCAAGCGGCGGAACTGCACCCTTCATTATATACAACGCAGAGATAGTCTGTAGATAATTAGGTTCTAATCATAATACTAAGCCATTTATGGAATGTATTTCACGAACGTGCACTAGAACATGTATGTAAGTTGTTGAATCATCGGTTATTAATAATTTGCTAATTAATAAAAAATAATATTTTCATAATGCATATATCATATTCATAAATTTAATAACCTCTTCACAACATCAATATTATTGTTACACAAAGGTTATTGAGGCAGGTTCACATGAGAATTCGTAGTGTAGTTGATAGCTGATAGCATATTTTAGAACAGAGAAAAGTAGTTTTGAGGTAGGATAAAAATAAAAGAGAGGGGGAAAAAGGGAATGGGAAAACTCTTTCTAATGGTTAGCTTCTGGGGGCACTGGTCAATAGCTGATGATGATTTTTTTACCATGCTTTCCCCTAATACAATAGAATACAATACAATACAATACACCAGGTTGAAAGAGACCTTCAAGATCATCACGACCAACCCATCAACCAATCCAACCCACCTAAACAACGAAACCATGGTACCAAGCACCCCATCAAGTCTCCTCCTGAACACCTCCAATGAAGGTGACTCCACCACCTTCATGGGTAGCCAATTCCAATGGGCAATCACTCTCTCTGTATAGAACTTCTTCCTAACATCCAGCCTAAACGTGCCCTGGTGCAGCCTGAGACTGTGTCCTCTTGTTCTGGTGCTGGCTGCCTGGGAGAAGAGCCCAACCTCTGCCTGGCTACAACCTCCCTTCAGGTAGTTGTAGAGAGCAGTAAGGTCAGCCCTGAGTCTCCTCCAGGCTAAGCAACCCCAGCTCCCTCAGCCTTTCCTCATAGAGCTTGTATTCCAAATCCCTCACCAACTTCGTTGCCCTTCTCTGGACACGTTCCAGCAAGTCAACATCCTTCCTAAACTGCTTTACATTGGGACTTGCTCTAATACCCTACACCTTGTTCTTGCTTATAAATCTGTTATCACTGATTGAACTATGCTAACCAAGTGCAAGCACAGCATCCTGATTATCTGTTAAATTCCTGTATGAATGTATTATTGGATACTATTTACAAAATATTCCAATGATTATCTACCTTATGTTGCACTTTGCGCTTTCTCTCATATAAACCAAAATCAGAAAACTGGTGGTAAAGCAAAGGAAAGGAAAGAAGGGCCATCTCCCACCAGTGGTATTTGTTTCTCACAAAAACTGTCAGAGGAGGAATGCCAAGTTTTCATAGGTGCAAGATCATGGGACCAACAGCTCAAGAACAACAGCATGTGAACACAAGGGAAAACCGCTGCCGCAGAGGTGCTGAGAAGAGGCTGCTGCTGCAGCTGAAGAGCGAGGTTCCAGAGGTGCAAACACTGGAGCTTTAGCATTACATAGGGTGATAGCGCCAAGTCACCCAAAGGTACACTGAAGTAGGCTGCATATCCTGAACTTTGGATTTGATACACTTTAGAGGTAATGTTTTGTTCTCTTCTCCTTTGTCCTGTAGAAGTGAATTGCAAGACACAGCTTTGTAAAGGATAATAAATCCATTTGCAAAGGGAAATGATGTGATAGCCATTGTCTTAGATTATTTTGTGAAGACAAGGCTTTAAAACTTTTTCCCAAACAATTTGAATGTTTTGTCAATTTATAATGCTTCTTTGGGGGGCTTAACATTTTTATTTTGTGTTAGAATTTTTAAAACTGTTTTTATTATTGAGCTTATTTCATAATGTCTTTAAAAAAACATCTTCACACTGAAATCTCTCATTTAAAACTGTTTTTACATCATTCATCAAAGTGTCAGAAAATAGTGTGCCATCAATGCAACTTTTCTTAAAATGGAAAGCTCTAAAGTGTTTTCCAAACAGTTCTTCTAAGGATTTTTTAGAAGGGAGCAAGCAGCCTCTGTAACCACAGAACCAGCTGACTTTGCTGTTAAAAAGGCTGCCAAGAAGCAACATGAAAACATCTTCTGGGATATCGTTCTTGCAAAACAGCCTGAGACTCTCAGGCAATTAAAAAAACCAAAAAAGTGAAATAGCTTTGCAGCAAAATGAAACCAGTCTACAGGCAGTGTCCTACTTATACTTGGGAAGTTTTAATAACTTCTACAAAGCTGAAGCTGTTAAGGATTAAACGTTAACAATAATAGAGACATTACTTATTATGAAATCTGAACAAAATTTAATACAAATATGAATTTGCCAGGCTTTGATTCCATGTGACTCTGTTGTCCCCCTTGCCTCCAGGCGAATTTGGAAAATTCTGGGTTTAAAAACAAACAATTTCAAAATGGTATTTGAATCAAAGCAGTTTTTAAAGGTTTTATGAGCATCTCAATGCTCAACAATGTCTGTTAAAACTTAGTCACTACTAGATATTTATATACATTGCTGTAGTTTATTTTATCCTTTCAGTAAAAGTGATGTTTATTGTCATATTTTTAGCTAAAAATAATACTGATGATATTTTTCTTTCATTGTCCATGACTGTAATCTTTGGGTTAAATACACAATAAATTATTTTGCACAGTAATTATTGGTTTAAGTACATAATAAATTATTTGCTACTGGTAATTAAAAGAGATTTTTAATTTGGCATTGCTTTCCATCAAATGTCTTCTGAATGGAATGTACATTTCCATCTCACACCCTTGTATTGGTTATAGGATTAAAGTTCAGCTGATTCAAATAAATAATCATACATTTTCTTTTTAGCTCCTGATATAGATCTTCCTTATCAAGATGTCAATGACAAAAGGAAAGGAAAGGACAAAAGATAAAAGCACTATGACAAAGGTGAAGTCACAGATATCATGGATTACTGACAGATTACTGATACTTTGAACAACCAGTTTAATAACACAGAATTCACTTTCCGTTTTGTATGATCAGATTCTTATTTTGATGTTACACTGCAATCTAAAATGCCACAACAAAAAACCCCTAGATATATTGTGATGGAGATTTATGTAATTTATTCAAGATTATACATATTTTTCATTTAAGATTCACAAGGTACATTTCTTTCATGGGTGATTTATTTTAAATCTCTTTTCAGCTTGTTCATGCCCCAAGATAGTCCTACAATAACATTTGCCCAGAATGTGAGGCAGGCAAATTCAATACCTTCTTTTTCAGAGGTCCATATCCATATCTTCTATCTTCTGGGGGAATACCCTAATCAAAGAACTTGCATATAGTGTCTGGGATATGATTTTTTCTGTGGAAAATTCCAAATGGACAAAAAGTTCAAATTCCAGTGTCTGGTGAGAGGAAGCTTGAGGGAGCATCCTTTCATTTGAAATGCTGACCTGGAAAGGCAATGAAGAATCGTAGTTCCAGTGTGAGGCAATGAAGTTTACATTAATTCTGCTAATGAGTTATGTGGCTCCACGTGCTATGTGTTGCTTGTAAAAAGTCATGTAGTCAAGGATCTGTTGTACAGCATGCTGGACCATTTCAAGTTGGCCTTAACTGAGGCAAAGATGGGTGTTTTAGTGTATAAAGGGTAATTTGTCTGAGCAATTAGAAAAGCTATATTCCAGTATGGTCTTTCAATTTTTATTTTTATTTTTTTAACCAGACTTCAGTTTTATTCCTAAGAAGTTGTGTCAGTGCACTTGAAGATAGCAGTACAGTGTTAACATTTCTCAGGCCTCATAACCGTAGTCTTTCTCTCAAACCCTATAATCTGTCAATCTCTTATCTTTTGTCTACACTAGTATTGTACTGCCTGCTAGCTTGCTTTCTCTACTTAGAATCAGCACACTTTGCAGCATCTCTCTACTTTCAGTTTCTGTTAGAGCTACAAGGTTCATTCTCCTTTCTCTGTCTCCTACAGATCATCCTTAGGCCACCTGCCCTGGTCCCATTTACAGATGGTATCACTAAATACCACCTCTGAACTGACACCTCCTAGATCTTCTCATGACACCTGACCTTTTGCTGTCAGTCTGCGTTCTGTCACTGCTGTGTCAACTCAAATTCAAACCGGCAAATGTATGTTTATGCTTCAGAGCCCTCCACAGCTCTAGTGGAATGTGATTTGAGTGACAGATTATCTCTCCTCCATCTCTTTTAATGTTAAAACATGCAGCCAGTACTGCATGAGTAATGACAGTTTTTCTCTTTGCCATGGAGGGACTTGCAAATTAAATAGTCAAAGCTCAGCTGTGCTACACAGGATGCCAGTTTGGCAAATAGAAGTTGAACATTTGAGATGGAAAGACCCTTCCTCTGTGTGGCTGTGGAAAACATTGCTGATTTCACATCCCTTTGTGGAAATTGATGTTCTGTGCTAAAGGGGAAATTATTTCAGTGCAGGTACAATTTTTTTTTAAGTCCATTGACACTTCCAGACAGCTTATAGTTTTATTTCTTGCTCATTATGTTCAATTAGACCTTGCAAGGTTATGGTGGCAAGGCCTGCCATGATCACTAGGTACATATCATCAGTTCTAGTGTCATAGACCAAACTACATTGCAAGTAGTGATGAGAAAAGATTGCTCCATGCTGCATTTTATCACAAATACAGTATCATTGTAATGTATGCATCAGGACTTCCTGTGCCCTTCAATTGATCAAGCTATGATGTATGGAACTGTTGAAATAATTATGAATTGAGGATAGAAGTATAAAGATCCTCCAAAATTGACTACATTTCTGTAATGCATAATTAAAATGTTCATGTCAGCAAATACCATTAATTGCACTAAATAATGTATTATGCTACTGTTTCATTAAACTGACACAGGTACTTGCAAAATATAGTTAGGTTTATAATAGAAAGGGAGTGGAAATCTATTTCATATCCTCACTTTGTCTTCTTAAGTAAAATGTGACTTTATACATATATTCTTTAAATGTAAGTATTGATACCTGAGACAGTTCTGAATAATGTATAGTAAGTATAAATAAAGCAGTTGTTCAAAATTTCCTTGACTTTCTAAATGTGATCAGTAAAAGGAAAACTGAAACAGATCACTGTAACTTCAGTGGTGAATAACATTCTTTGCAATACTGCTTACAACTGGGTAATCACTGGCTGTCCTTGGGTACATGATAAATCAAAACACAGATGTATTTTTTTCCAGTAGCCCTAGAAGGTGTAATGCTTAGCGTGCAATTTTACCTCAGACAAATTCAAAACAGCGTAGTATAACAATGACTTTATTAAAGCTGTTCTTGATTCATGTCATGCTGTGATCATAAACAAATTGAAGTTCTTTAATGATACATAAAAGAAATTTTCTAATATTTCCCTTCTATTTTCTGCTCCTTCTTTATCTTCTCCAGCATGGTTGGTGCACTGCTTCTGTGATTCTCTGAATATGAAGTCTAATGTATGAAATACTGCCTTGTTCTACTGCTGCTCCTGCTGAAATCAGCAATGACTCAGTATTCATACACTCAATATCCAGAAAACTATTAATTTTTTTTTTTTCTTGTAGGTTGGTAATGATATTAACATGCTCTATATGCAGTACGCAGATCTTCCTCTAAGGGCAGTGTAATTAAAGTCTAAGTTTAATTCCACTTTTTTTTTTTTTCCCATTGAAATGTGTAGGGTGTGGAAGGTGTAAGGATTTAAAATAACTGGAGGTTACTGAAATTGGTCCTTTATGAAGTTAGGAAGAGTAATCAATGGTGAGTTTGATAAAAACACTTTTTCTTCAAAATATAAACCAAAACATGCGCTGAATACTTTGTTCCTAAGCATGAAGGAATGCAGGAGCCGTTGTCTTTTCAAGGCTCCATGCTGTTTTTCAGTAAAACTGAAGTGAAAAGGGTCTGTCTTCAGTTTTTGTAGAAGAGGGGGAAGGCAAAAGAAGAAAAAAGAGCAGGAAGGAGTGTTTCCAGTGCTTGCACTAATCACATTTAATTTTCAAAAGGATATTTCTACACCTTCCTTTATTTACATCACAGTCTAGACAGAGCTCAGCTTCTAAAGGTACTAAGGCAAACTTTCTAAGTCACTAAAAAAGGGCAGATGCCTAGTGTCATTTTCAGAAGTAGTTATGATTGATATCAAGTTTGTGTTACCTTAAAGACTCAGATCAAGTTTCTTTGTGCATGAAGTTTGTATTTGCCAGTTCCTTGTGATTCTGAAAGGAAACTGAAATTGTTAGTGCAAGGACATGAAATTCCACTCAGTGATGCATTCATGATACCTGTGACTAGGAAATGCTCTCAAACATTCTCTGCAAGAAACAATTACAGATACTGCAGTCTTTAAAGGCTTTATATTTGTGTGGAACCAAATTGTCTGGAGGAACATTACATACTAATTTACATACAAAATAAAAAGTAAAGACAATGGGTGTTCTAAACCCAGACATTTAACCAGCTAATTAAACTGTAACTTACATAGCTGCAGTATTTCTACCAAAAAAAGGAGTCAGGTAAACCAAATAAAATAATGGTATAGAACAAAGTTGATATAATTTTGATCTCTAGGTTTTGAGGAGTGTTTTTTTGTTTGGTTGGTTGGTGTTTCTTTAACATATTGGAGCAACTCTTCAGAGATAGTATAAGAATGTAATTATAATTTTAGATTTCCCCCGCTTTTTTTTCCCCTTTTTGACAACATACTGTAGTTCAGTTTAGTAATGGACAAGGACCATATAGGTGAGGTGCAGGTCTGCTGGTAAAGATTCTTATAACACTTCTGGAAAATATGTTAAAATACTTGTAGTTCTATTCAGATACCAAAATATAAAACCTTAACAGACCTTGTTCATGAAAACCTTTTCTGCCATCAGCAAATTTGATGTGATTAAGTAAAACATGCAGGACTAGTTCTGTTCTTGGGTGAAAAATTACTGATTGAACAGTTCATCATCCATGTATTGTAAGAAGATTAAACAAGCATAAAATAAAAAGATATCTGCTCCAGTTATGGGAAATGCAACATGGATGTTTTTAATTAATCACATAGTGTAAGTAGACCATTAACAATAGAGACAAATTACACTGGATTTCCATCACTAATGTAGTTGCTATATAAGAAAAACTTATCAATGTTCATCAGAACTCCCACCAGCAGCAAACAGTGAAAGACTGATGGGGAGGAAGCATGGGAAAGATCTAAGCACATCAAAGTTATGAAGCTACCATGTGTTTTTGATTAGTTTGGATCAAGAAAAACAATAAGCAGTGTGGAGATATTCCCAAAAGGATGCTGTGCAGTGAACAAATGTATGTTTCAGTGGGAGAATCACAGAATGTTAGGGGTTGGAAGGGACCTTGAAAGACCATCTAATCTATCCCTGCCAGAGCAGAATCACCTAGAGTTGGTCACACAGGAATGTGTCCAGGTGGGTTTTGAATGTCTCCAGAGAAGGAGACTCCACAACCTCTCTGAGCAGCCAGTTTCAGTGTTCTGTCACCCTCACAGGGGAAAAGATACTCCTTATGTTTATGTGGAACCTCCTATGCTCCAGAAACAACAGCCAGGAAGAAAGGACCCATCACACTCTGTCTAAAAGCTGTGGAAATAGAGGGGAAATTTCCAGCATAATTTCCAGAGCATTCTGAAATAGAATAATAATAATCAGAAATTAATCATGAGAAACATTTAAGGATTACAATCTATGGGACTATATAAATGTACAAGAGAGAGTGTACATCTGACAACATATATCTGGACATTGTTTTCCCTCTAGTTACGCTCACTGTGTTGTGATGCAAATAGAGTTAATAAATGTTTTGTTTTACCCTCCTCCCAGCTGCAAATGAATGCAAGATCAATGGTACCATTACTGGTCTTTTCTATGTGTCAATGTTTTCCTGACAATGTGCACTATGAGCATAAGAGGATGGTTTGACCTCTTTATTGTACCGGGATGTGGCAATTAATTTTTTATTGAAATTTCAATTAGCTTTTCTGTTCTTATAAGGTTTTACCTAAGCCCTCTTTTGAAGTCCTTACTGAGGTTACCCAAAAAAATCATTTAATGTTTTAAAAGGTAGAGGTAAAGAAAACAAATTATTTTTATTGTGTACAAAATTGAGGTCACGTTAGGTTAACTGAATCAGATTCCTTGAAGAGATGAAGAATTTCCACATCATGAAGAATCATTCAGAGAATTCTAATTGCAAAAAGACTGACACCAACCTCTTGTAAAAGGAAAAAAAATTACAAAGATTAGTAAAATGAAGCAAGAAAAGCTGAAACAGATTTTACAGACTGTTACTTTTATTACCCTTATAAAAGAATAATTGCCACTTGAAAAACAATGGAGAAAACCCTGCAGATTAGATCTTTATATTAAGTTGTGTAGCATATTGGACCAACTAAAGAACACAGGAATTAGGTCTTACATTTATAATTCTTATGCATCCGAATTAAATGTTAATAAAAATGTTCTGCATCATGCAGGTCATCCTCACTGCCCTTTGAGGAAATGTATGTATGTTAAACACAGGGAATCTGAAGTTCACTAGCCCTTGTGTTGTATGAGTGCTAACCCAGTATTTACATTTAAAATCAGCTTTGCTCAATACTAAAAGCTATGTTCAAAAGTATAGCTGTGATGCAAGGTCCTCTGTTTTCTGTGAAAATTTATGTCATTTGCCAAGCTTGGTCTCTGGGTTGTGAATGCATTTAAGTTCATAAATTACAGACTAGTAATTTCCATAAAAAAGAAAGTCATTCCCACTGTTGTAGCTAAGAAGCCAATAAGCCCATTTTCCCAATGATAATGCTTATATAACTCATAGGGCATTTAACTCAGTCCAGGAAAGGAGGAATAGATAGATGCGTGCCTGTGCATGAGTCTTTGGTGCAAGAAAGTGTTTATCAACTCCCTCAGCGGTATTGAGTCCCTTTTGTGAAGTTCAGGAGAAAAAAAACAACAGAGGAGTTATGGCCTGCTCTGCACTGAAAGGAGGCTTTTAAAAGACACAAAAAGACAGGAAGAAATTAATGTAAGCTTAGTAAAATGTAGGTAGTAAAAAGGGTAAGCAGAAGGGGTAGAAAGGAGGACCAACATGTCAGCCTTGCCTTTGAGCATCGGAAGATCCTCCTAGAAGAAATGCAAAGGTACATTGAGGAAAGGGAGGTGATTCAAGACAGCTGGCATTTAGTCACCAAGGGCAGGTCCTGCTGTCTGTGGGGCAGGTCCTGCTGTCTGTGGGGCAGTTACTCTATGGACAAGGGAAGAGGAGTTCTGTAAGGCCTTTGACTTGGTCCCCAACAACATCCTTCTCTCTAAACTGGAGAGAAATAAATTTGATGGGTGGACTCTTTGGTATATGCAGAATTGCTTGAATGGTGAATGGCTTGATGTCCAGATGGAGACTGGTGACAAGCGGTGTCCTTCAGGGGTCCATACTGGGACCAGTTCTATTTAACACCTTTATCAATGACATTGACAATAGGGTTGATTGCAACATCATCTAGTTTCCAGCTGACACCAAGCTGAGTGATGCACTAGACACACCTGAGGGACCTGGATGATCTTGAGAGGTGGGCCCATGTGAACCTCATGAGGTTCAAAAAGGCCAACTGTAAGGTCTGCACCTTGGTTGGTGGAATCCCTGATATCAGTATAGACTGGGAGAAGATGTGGTCAAGAGCAGCTCTATGCAGCAGGGGATACACATGATGAAAAGCTAGGCTTCACTTGGCAGTGTGTGCTTGCAGCCCAGGCGGCCAACCATATCCTGGGCTGCATGAAAAGAAGCGTTGCTGGAAATGCTTCTGTGAGCAGAGGGTGATTTTTACCCTCTGCTTTGCTCTGTTGATAGATACAGGGAAGAAATTTTTTACATTGAGGATTGTGAAACACTGGGATAGGTTGCCCAGAAAGTTGGCAGAAACTGGAAACATTCACAGATAGGTTGGATAGTGCTCCAAACAAGCTGATCTAGTTCAAGATAGCCCTGATCGCTGTAGGCAGGCTGGACTAGATGGCCTTTAAAGATTCCTTCCACCCCAAAGCATTTTATGATTCTGTGACTCTAAGCTTAATGATTCCATGTATATCCTCCATTTTGCAATAGCACCAGAGACTGGCTGAAATTCACAGATTCAGTCAATACAAATGAATGCAAGTCCTCCAAACTGGGCGGCATCCTACCAGTGATGCAGGTGGACATTTTGTTCTTACATTCCCAGCTGGGGATAACAGTGCTGCCTGATGGATAAAATTCCTCCCTGTGTTTTAAAACAAAAATCTGTACTTCTAAAAAAAGATGTATTTTCCTGAGTTCTTATGTAGCCTATAGGAAGTTTACAGAGAGAGGAAAAATGTCAGTTACCTCCACCTATAATCAAAGCTGGTTGCCATAGTAATGGCACCTCGTTTTTGTGTTAAACAGAGGTCAGACTCTGGGGTAGTCCCAAGCTATCTCTTTTTTCCTGACTCACAGAGCTGCTCTTTTAAACTTTGCAGATGTACAGTTGGTAATTTTGGTCCATTTTTATTCTTTTTGGTGTTAATCTTCTAAAAGAAAACAGTTCAAAGCACATCAATGGTACATGAGCAGCTGAGGAAAATGAATAATTCCTTTTAAAATAATATTACACACATGCATTTTTTCACTTATCTTTATATACCGGAAAGTAGTTAAATTTTATGATTACCCAACAACAAAAGAAGGATACAAACATAGGGACAGTTTTCTCTGTTCCTGTTCTTCTCCTTTAAGCATGTGTCATAGCAGTTTTGCTATTTAAAGCTTGTCTTTAAAGGTAAAGGAACAAAAACAACATTTCTTTCTGGGACAGTGGAGGAATGGGTTGTAGAAGTAGGGTCTATGCTGCTAATTTCTTACCCTTAAAATTAAGTTTATGATCAAGATTTTTTTGCTCCAAAATATTTTTAGTCTAAAACCTACCAGAAGGATGGGATGTCATCCAGAGGGACCTGGACAAGCTGGAGAGGTGGGCCCAGGTGAACCTCATGAAGTTCAATAAGAGCAAGTGCAAGGTTCTGCACCTGGGCTGGAACAGTCCTCACTATCAATAGAGACTGGGAGATGAGGTGATAGAAAGCAGCCTTATGGAAATGGACATGGGGGTGCTGATGGATGAGAAGCTGGACATGAGTAGACAGTGTGCACTTGCAGCCCAGAAGGGCAATCACACCCTGGGCTGCATCAAAAGGCACGTTGCCAGCAGATCCAGAGAGGAGATTCTACCACTCTGCTCTGGTGAGACTTCACCTGGAGTGATGTGTACAGGTCTGGAGACCTCAATATAGGAAGGGCATGGACCTAACGGAGAGGGTCCAGAGGAGGACCACAAAAATGATCAGGGGTTGGAGCACCTCTGTTATGAGGACAAGCTGAGGCAGCTGGGGTTGTTCAGCCTGGAGAAGAGGAGGCTCTGGGGAGACCTGATAGCAGCCTGCCAGTACCTGAAGGCGGCCTACAGGAAGGATGGGGAGAGACTGTTTGCAAAGGGTTGCCGTGACAGGACGAAAAGCAATGGCTTCAAACTAGAGAAGGGCAGATTTAGATTGGATATCAGGAAGAAGATCTTTAATATGAAGGTGGTGAAGCACTGGAACATGTTGCCTAGGGAGGTGGTTGAGGCCCTTTTCCTGGAGATATTCAGGGTGAGGCTCAACAAGGCCCTGGGCCCTGGACTG
Source organism: Picus viridis (assembly GCA_033816785.1). NCBI lineage: Eukaryota > Metazoa > Chordata > Aves > Piciformes > Picidae > Picus > Picus viridis. The sequence continues at coordinate 17,324,862 of CM066582.1, read as the reverse complement.
CAGGAAGTCAGACTAGATGACCTTTGGAGTCCCTTCGGGCCTAGACCATTCTGTGGTAACCATTTAATTTCCTAACTTCTGACTGTTGCTATTCTTAGGATCTTAGCAAAGTAGATAATGAGTTCATTATTTTATGGTGACAATTTGGTGACCCTTTTATGAGAATGAAGATAAAGAAAAATTTTCTTAAAACTGCAAAATTAATTGCTCTCAAAAATAGATACCTTGCAGTACTTCAACACAGCAAAACAGGCCTTGGCCCATCCAGTGGCTGGATAACATGCACATAAACACATCAGTGAAGTTGCTGCCAGATCTATAGATGTAAAAGTGACATAAAAAACATTTGGTAACAAAAATATTTGTATCTGTCTTCAAAATAATGGAATGTAATAAAATCCAGTAAGGAAAACCACGATAGTAAGGTGTTAATGAAGTATATTTTTCTTATCTTTCACATGTGCTTGGATTCTTCCTCTGAAGTACACGGAAGCTAGAAAATAAACATTGAAAAAATAAATAGCTTTATAAGTAAATCTGAGGTTCACTGGGGAAGCCATAGGTGCTGACTATGTATATCCAGTAAAGGGAAAAGAAAATACACCTGGGTTTTTTTGAGACCGATTTAACAAAATGTGTTCCTGTTTATTTTTCCATGAAAAACCTGACACTTCAAGGTTAATTCTGAAGCTCATAGCTGTTTACAAGCATCAACAAACTCTGTGACTAAATGCAGCAGATATTTCTGTCTCTAGCTAAAAATGCTCATGCACTTTGTGTCATTTGTTGGTCTGATGAATAGAAAATATTTGGGCCAGTGAACAAAAATCAAAACTCACTAGAATGAACAGCAAACTCCCTATTCACTTCAGTGATCTTTGAACTGATCTAAGGCTGCTTTCAACTCACACCACTGAATTTCAGCAAAGAAAATAATCTATCATGGATTGAAATGTATGGATGATGTACAAGACTATGATACTTTCACCATGATAAAGACTGTGTACTAGTATGACAATACTAAAAGTTCAAAACAAGCATCCAAATAATTGCATAGAATCTAAGCCAAGGAAATTTGTGAGCATTTAGAGGAAGATGAAAGAGTTGCTGTGGTTGACATCACTGGTTTTCTAGCTTTAATGCATAATATTCTCTGAATATTTTTTGCTGAGATGTTACTCTTAGTTGTTACCTTATTAGAGTAAACATGTGAATTTAATTTTGAACACTTCTTTGAAACACTTCTATTGGACTCTCTTGATTTTTCTTCCTCAGGGTTTGTGTTTCCCAAGTGTGAGTAGACCAACTATAGCTGATTTTAGCATTCTGTTTTTTAAAAGTCAGAATGAAACTATGGTTTCCTTTGGTGTTCTTTCTGCAATAAACACACACTGGAGCTGTTTTCTTCAACAGAAAGTTGACTAAGCTTGGTTGTTTTGCTGGTATAGACTTATCCATATTCTTTATTCCATTGGATTTGGGGTAATATCTTATGGTTTGCACTCGTGTGCAGGTCAAGCCCTAGAAACTCCTGGCCTTTGCAAATTACTGGAATTACTGAGATCTTTGGTGTGTTTTGTTCTTTGAAATTAGGTGATTTTGTTGTTCTTTCAAATAGCTAGCATGTCTGACAAGCAATGTTGTAGAGTATTTCACTGCAGTTACAGCAAACAGATTGCCCACTGAGGACTGTCAAGAATGCTATGAAAATGAGATAGGGTTTTCTGAGGCATAATGTACTCTAGCATGCATGTGTTGTGGAGTGTTTTAGGATTCCTGGTAAATTTTTATTAAAAGCAATGACTTCTTCCTTTTCAAAAAAAAGCTACTTGTTTGCAGTTAGCTGCTTGGGTGTTTTTTTTTTACTTCATAAAGGTCTTCACTAGTCAATAAAAATTACTGGGTTTATGAGTGTTAAGATGGATTATTCTATGTATCTCTCACTATTTCTTTTATTTCTGGATGCTCCCAAATGCATTAGGAACTAAGTCTGTGGTCCTGCTCCCACAAAAGTGCACATGAAGATCTGAAATGAAACTGGTTTTGGGGTCTGCTTTTCACTTTATGTTCTCTTTTTAGTACTTTAAGGTTATATAATGAGACTTCAAATCCTACTCATTTTGCTACAAGGGAAACTCAGAACACTGTTATTTAGGGCATGATAAATGTCACTTTTAGTCTTCTAGTATTCAGGTACCATTATGCAAAGTGGTTTCAAAAGATTCTAAATAGATAATGCACCTGATGTCCTTGATGATCTGAAACACTTGGAGCAGAGCACCTGAAGTGGTGTAGCAATCTAATTCCTGTTGCCTATTCTGTTTACTGAATTTTGCTTCAAGATCTCAGTTTCTTTCGGTGTTATCAGAAAGACAGGAATAAAAGAGAGTTGGTGCAACAATGAACAAATTCAAATTTTACTGAAGTATCCTAAAATACTTATGAAAAGTCAGGCTCTTTCTGGATCCTTGTTAAAATTTAACAAACTTACAGGACCTTTATCTGCCAGATTTATGGTGTTATAAAGCAATTTCCTTGGTCTTAAAAGAGTGATCCATTGATCTCTGGATTATTATCACCTGCTCAGTATTCTGCCTGCTGCCCAGATATCCTGATAACTTCTGATAACTTCAGCTGTCAGGGGTCAAGTAATCCTTAGCACTGTTACAACAGCTATAATGCTCTGAGAACTTGCTCAGGATTTTTCAGTTGCCCGTGCCTTTGGGCTAATTGTATTTGAACCTAATAAGGTTCAGGTGTGTATGTAAATAAGACTGCTTTCTGTTCACTTCTGCCTTTTTATGGGGATAAGACGTGCTGAGGTGAAGGAACAAGTTTGTTGTGCTTGGTAGGATATAGTTTTGTTTTGGTTTTTGATATATTTAAAGTTAAGTAACTTAAAAGGAGATTTGAATAATTTATGAATCATTTAAAACAGAAATGGGGGGGTTGTTTTGGGTGCTTTTTGTTTTGGGTTTTTCATATTGTTATTGGTTTTGTTTTTTTGGTTTTTTTTTAAGGGAAAACAAATTCATATTAAGAGCTTGGGAGTGGTTTAAAGCTAATGAGAGTGTATTTTTATTTTGTAGAAGCAACCACCTGGTAAAATGCTTAAGAGAACTTCAGATTGCGCCCTGAAGCTGCTTAAGAAAGGTAGGAAATATAAACAAGAGGTGTTTACCATTTTGTTTAGTATACATTTCACCAAATCACAGAATGTTAGAGGCTGGAAGGGACCTTCAAAGATCTTTTAGTCTAACCTAGAATCACCTAGAGTAGGTCACAAAGGAGCATGTCCAGGTGGGTTTTGAATGTCTCCAGGGGAGACTCCACAATGTCTCTGGGCAGCCTGTTCCAGTGTTCTGTCACCCTCACATTGAAAAAGCTTTTCTTTATGTTCATGTAGAACCTCCTATCACCTAGCTTGCACCCCTTGTCCTATTATTGGACATCACTGAGCAGTCTGGTGCTGTTCTCCCAACACTAACATTCACATCTTTATAAATGTGAATGAGGTCACCTTTCAGTGTCCTCTTTTCTGAACTAAACAGACTCCCTTAGCCTTTCCTCATAAAGGAGATCCTTAATCATTGGACTTAATGATCTTTGAGGTCTCTTCCAACCTTGGTGATTCTGTGTGATCTTTGTGGCTCTCTGCTAGACTCTTTCAAGCAGTTCCCTGTCCTTGAACTGAGGAGCCTAGAACTGGACACAATATTCCTGATGCATTTGTATATTTGTTGCCTTGTCTGAATACTGTCTTTTTTTTTTCTATTTTTTTTTAAACTGCACTTTCAGATAATCTTATGCTGGGCTGAGAGTTGGACTGATTGATCTTTGAGGTCTTATCCAACTGGATACACTTTGTGATTCTGTGATTTTGGTGAATGCTTATGTATTTATTTTTCTGTTCCTTGCATAAAACCTGACGTAGTTTTGAAATGTTTTAGTAGGCTTGCTAGCTGTTTGCTTTCATTGCCATAGGTAGCTGAAGTGGAGAAATTGATGTATCTGAGTTAGTGGTGTTTTTAGGGATTACTTTTGTGGTCTGCCTTAATGGGATTTGTTATGATTTGAGCTTAGTGTTTCTCCCTGAGAATGGTAATGTATTTTGGTGAAGAAGTTTCTGGTGGAGTTTGGTTAAGACTGAAGTTTTTAAGAATGTTCCCATTCACTACAAGATTCAGCTATGTTATGAATTTATTTCTCTTGGTTTTTATGGCTATGAATTATTCAGAAACAAATTTCCCTCTCTCCATGTTCCTCATGGAGACCTGCCACATGTGTATTGAGATTGGACTGCTCTAGTTTCTTGCTGGGTGTGTAATGTTATGTCATGTGGCCTTTGGATAGTGTGGACATAAAGAAAATTAACCAATTAGGCTCTTATAACAAGTGATGAATTTCAGGTTGGACATGGAAATTATTTTTTTTGCTCAGTTTTCATTTTAAAAGAATTTCTCTATCATTTCTGAATCTGTGGGGATAAGTAATATGCAATAACATAGGGTAAGTATGCTGTAAATTTAAAGTCTTTGAAAACCAGAAAATGTTGCTGTTGGCATCACTATGTGGTATGACTAATTAGTATTTTGGAGAAGTATAATCTCTAGATACATTCATTATATTAATTAAGAGAAGCTTCCTTTTTGTCAGTGATACTGACTAGCAAAATAAACCCTGAAGTATTTGTGCTTCATTTGAGAAATAGGAAAACCATTTTTAGTTCTGAGCAATCAGAAAGGCAAATACCTGTAATAGCAGAAGTTGTTTTGAGCAATGCATATTTTAACTTGTGTGGCATTAGTACTAGACTTTTCTCTTCTTTTTAAAATATGTTCTTATGCTCTAAGATGATTAAAACACTGCTGCACTTGGAGAAGAGGCTGTCCCATAGCAGATGGTAGTTCTGGGATTTTGCTGAAATATTATGATGAAACCATAATAGCAGATGTTGAATACATTTCTTATTTGTAATTGAATTTTTAAGAAACAGTGTCTTTTGCTCATTACCTGGCAGTCATGGTATTACCTAACAGAGCATAGAGGCCTTTTTTTTTTTTTTTTTTCCCTTTGGTCTTGTTTGCTTGTGGGTTTTGTACTAATGAAGGGATAAATTTTCCATAGGGAAATAACAATTTAATGTACTAATCATTAAAAGTATTTCATGCCCACTGACAAGTTTTGCTTTCTATTTTTTTATATTATAAGAAGTTTCAATTCTGTACTCATATGTACAGAAATATGGACAGTTTAGTATCAAAACCCTTCCCCTGACATTCCTCATTGCTCATTTAAACTGAGCAATTGTTTTGCTCAGATGAAGATTTTGAGAGAACCCGTAGCAGTTCGTTGTGAAAGAAATGTTGGGAGAGTAAATATCACTGAACCTTGTTTCTAGAATATGTATGACTGAACTCTGCATGGCCAGGAACATGGAAATGTTATGGAACATGCTTTTGTTAAGGTATATGAGAACACAAGACTTCCATATGGGAAGAGGTAAAATTCACTTAACACAATTAAATTGTGCAGTTATCCACAACCTGAAATGTCAGTTCTGTAATTTTATAGCAAAAAGTAGCAATGGAATTTTTTCCCTTGTCCTTGGTTTTTAATTTTAATTTTTGTTTTTAAAGCAAGTACAGGCTCAAAACACTACAGCTAAAAATCTGCTAAAATTTGCTTTCACTCTCTTTGGACAAGAACATTTAATACTGTCTTTGTATAATCTGAAGCCTGCTGAGCAAGGGTGTTACTGTTATGCATCTGACAGGAGTGATATCATAGGAGAGCACTTGAAACATGTTTTCATTTCTATTGTATGATTGTACACTCAACTATGGAAATGTGCTGGACACTGATTTAAATGAAGAACTTTATTCTCCAGCAGTAGTACTTCTAACAACAAATGTTCTTATGACAGTGATTGTGCTTTCAATAACAAAAACTTGTTTTAGTGAGAGCATGATATCTGAGCTGCAACATGAAATTGATGGAGCTTTTTATTTTAGGAAGTGGAATTCCATTAATGAACATAGGTGCATGCTTTTAAATGGTCAAGTGATCTGCAAAGATGCTTTTGTCAGGGATATGAAGAGGCTAACAGACATAGCTAGACATAAAGGCACTTAAAGTATGATGGCTATAAAGAAAATACAGAACCCATTGGCTTGAATCATCACTTGTCGGGTGTGTTGATTTGTGCTTGAAAATATAGGTTGACTCATTGAACCACCTACCCACCAGCAAATTGGATGAGTCAGAACATAACTTCAGTTTTCACATTTGGGTTTCTAGGCATGCATGCAAGAAGTGGGAATTTACACAAATGTATACAGAACCTGGACTATAGGTGCTTCTTCCTTGTGGTCAGAACCCACCAGTATGATTCTGAGATGGTAGAATTTGTTTTCAGAGGAGTAGGGGTAGGGAAAAAAAAAAAAATTCTCTCAAAGTATGCTTTACAGCCTATTCCACCCCATCATCCCTCAGCAACTTAATATTTTTCTGGTGCATCCATCTGAAAGTCTTTATAGTATAAATTCATACAACTTCTGCGATCAGATATCCAGGTTGCATAATGAAGATGAATAATGAAGCAGTGAAATAAAATCACTCCGTGACAAAAAAACTAGCAGTTGAATAATCGTGGCAGAAACCAACTTGCTTGTAGTAACAGGCCAACAATTTCCATATGTAAGACTTCTGTGTTGAAGGAATGCTAGTAATTGAAGGTTTTTGTCTAGTGATTAAACTACCCAGGAGGGAAGAAACAGTGACTCTTAGCCAGGAGGCTGGGACTTTTTTTGACTAATATTGACTCAGTTTATGAGGTCTTAGGAAATGATTAAATTTAGGCCAATTATGTTTTTACAGAACAATCTTTCAGTCTATGAAAGCAAAATTTTTATTTAGCCAAGAAACTGTAATGTGTATCATTTGCATACTGAATTCCTTTTATTGGTATTTCAGGCAAATACAAGCCATTAAGTAATGTCAGTATAATCTGTTTATAATATTCATGACTCGCTCTGGGATCATTCACATCAAAGATGACCTATGATTAGAGCAATGTATTTGATGCTGCCTGAAAACTTCCCTGCAGTGTAGGAAATAAGACTTCCATCTTGTTTAGCTCTGCTTATTCACCTCTCACAGCCTGCAGTATAGTAAGAAATCTGAAGGTAATATTTTCACCCCTCTCTCTTATAAAATGCCTTACTGTATTTTCCCCTCCTATATGGACATAGCACAATGTAAAGCTAGGGTTTCAAACTTCTTTGCTTTCCTGTTAGAAGGAAGATGAAACCAATGCATCTAGATGATACAGGGGTTGTTATCATTCATGCAGAAGGCTGAGTATAGCTTTGATAATGAAGAAGTTGCTCAGAGGCACCCAATGCTTTCTGGTTTTGGTTTGATTGTCATTTTATTATTTGAGATCAATTCACTGCAAAAGTAAGCTGGTACATTTTAAATACATTAGCTTTAGGGAACAGAGAGGGTGAGGTTCGCTTCCACATCTTGAAAGTTTTTGTTCTGGTTGGTTTGTTTTTTTTTCCGAGTTGCCTATTCATTTATTGTAACAATGTGGAGAATAATAAGAAAAGATGAAAAATAAAATCTTGAAGCATTGCAAGATCATGTTTTATAGTATAGAAAGACTAATAATCCTTTACAGAAGAAATTAGGTATTTTTCCATAAGGTTTTATCCTGTTGAGGTTTCTGTTTGCGCTGTATATATCCAGACAAGTGCTGAAACAACCTAATCCAAATACTCCAGTATGCTATGGATATGAGTTTGTTTAGTTATTGATATATCAAGACACTTCTTTCATTTAAACAAATCAGTAGACTCTGAAATGAGCTTAGTTCTATGTTTTTGCCATGCTTACCAGATGGTTCTGCTTACTACCTTCAGGATGCCTTTTCTTAGCCTAATATTATGGTGTATTAAGTTTAAAAGACCATGACTTGATCTCTAGGTTTTGTTCATCAATGGAACTCTTATTTAGAACCTCATAATAGTTCTTCACTGGAACAAAAGTCCAGCTTATACCTCAAATGTCAATAATTTTACAAAGCCTGCCTGAATCCTGAAGTTTGCTTTCTTCTGCTGACCTAGGAAAAAAAACTCCTGCACTATGGAGGCTGTAGGACATGGTTCTTTCACCGGCCTTTGTTCTAAAAATATATTGTTGCAATCTTATCAATGTAATGATTTTTACCAGTTTCTCTCTTTTATGTACTAGGTTTTTATTCAAGCCTTCTTAAACATAACTAGTGCAACTGTTCTCTGCTGCTTTGGAGAGACTTAAAAACTAAATCATGAGAACAGCTGTCTTTAAGCATGTTCCTTCCAATTCTAATGGTCTTTCCAGAATCATGGGCTTGCAAACAAAACAGTTTCAATGCAACAGAATTTTAAAAGTCCATCACGGTGTGGTTTGCCCTCTGATTTGCTTTTATACTGTTTTTCATTGCTATTACTGTTTAGGCTCATATTTGAACTAATTTATATGATGGAGAAGCTTATATTGCTCTTTGCCCATCACTCAGTTGATGATTCTCTTGATTAACCTTGAAGCAGTTTGTGCTCTGTTTACAGAAAGGCGTTGAAGTCATATATGGAAAGGTTACTTACGGCAACATGGTTAAAAGAGAAGTGATATACTTCACTGCCTAACGAGTGGGGAAAAATTGCAGAGACTATATTGTGGATAGCACTATAGGTAAGGGGTGTGTGTGTGTGTATATATAGAGCAAAGTCTCTAACATTTCAGGGAGAACACAATGTTTAGAAAGAAGCGATCAGATAGGGCCCTTAATTGCAACCAGGATAATGCCTAGTTAATAGGCATGGTTCCTTGTGACTGTTGTTACTCCTAGGTAGACGTGGCTAATACTGCTTCCCAGTTAGTTGTTAAGATAGACTGAAAGTGAAAGTGTGGGTTGGTTTTGGTTTTTTTTTTCCATCCACCATACAAATGTAAAGTAAGCCTATGAATGGGATTTGCTTATTAAACATGAAAAGCAGGAAAATGTTTAAATTGGAATGTGAGGTTTTCTACCTGGTTCCAAGCTGGGTTTTACTTTAAAGGCTGCTAGTACATGAGAAACTCTATTCTGAACTGATCATTAGGGTTCCTGCTGTCCCTTATCAGTAGAGCAACCCTGTAAGCATTAACAGTTATTAAATATAGTATTTTTTAATTACTTGCTTCTGTGACATCATTGTGTGGTTTTTTTAGCTGAAATATTGTGTCTTCAAGTAAGGAATAAGTGTCTAAGGGAGAGAATTTATTTCCATCCAAATATCCAGCATAAGAAAACTGAACACTTACAAAAATGCTTCTCATAGCAAATTTTGTTGCCTAGAGAGCATCAGTAAGTCCTTTGACAAAAGGATTCATTTTTGATTGACATGTAGGCATGTGCTTACAGCAAGCGCTAAAGAAATGCTTACCTTTGCACTTTCAACACAGGTTTTTACTGTGCATCTTAACATTTTGAAGACCCTTTCAAGCTTCATGCTTCCAAAAATCTTAGACTTTACCTTAAAGTTCAGTGTTTATCAAGAAAAGTGACACATTTAAAGGTATACCAAGACTTGAAAACTTGCTTTATTTAATCAAAATATTTTAATTAGCCAGTGAATCACTGACAGAGCCAAAGCTCCCAGTGTTGGTATTCATGATTACCTTCTATTACAGGTCTTTCTTTTTGTGCCAGTTCCCTCCTAGTCTCCTCTTTTAATGGAAATAAAATTGGATTTAATGATGCCTACCTTTTTATGAAATTGGACCTGGAAGTAACCAGCATGAATTTATTAGAGAGGATAAAAGCATTTTGATGCTGAAGTAAATGTGTTTCTGCAAGCCTTTTTCTAATTGTAAAATTATCCAAATAATTTTTTGGGTTGACCAACATTATTCTGTTGTTTATGTAAACAACTTGTTCAATATCTTTGACATGGACAGTGGCATTGAGCACACCCTCAGCAAGTTTGCTGATGACACCAAGCTGTGTGGTGCAGCAGACACACTGGAGGGAGGGATCCATCCAGAGGGACCTTGACAGGCTGGAGAGGTGGGCACAAGCCAACCTCATAAGCTTCAACAAGACCAAGTGCAAGGTCCTGCATCTGGGTCGGGGCAATCCCAAGCACTGATATAGGCTGGGCAGTACCTGGCTTGAGAGCAGTCCTGGAGAAAAGGACATGGGGGTGCTGGTGGAGGAGAAGCTCAACATGAGCCAGCAGTGTGCACTTGCAGCTCAGAGCACGAATCACATCCTGGACTGCATCAAGAGAAACATAGCCAGCAGGTCAAAGGAGGTGATTCTCCTCCTCTGCTCCACTCTGGTGAGACCCCACCTGGAGTATTGCATCCAGTTCTGCAGCCCCTATTACAAGACAGATGTGGATGTGCTGGAACTTGTCCAGAGAAGGGCCATGAGGATGATCAGAGGGCTGGAGCACCTCTCCTATGAGTACAGACTGAGAGATATGGGGCTATTCAGTCTGGAGAAGAGAAGGCTCCAAGGAGACCTAATTGTGGCCTTCTAGTATCATAAGGGGGCCTACAAGAAAGCTGGTGAGGGACTCTTTAGGGTGTCAGGTAGTGACTAGACTAGAGGGAATGGGGAAAAAAAATAGGAGTGGGTAGCTTCAGATTGGATATTAGGAAGTTTTTCACCATAAGGGTGGTGAGATGCTGGAACAGGTTACCCAGGGAAGAGGTAGAAGCCTCATCCCTGGAGGTTTTTAAGGCCAGGCTGGATGTGGCTGTGAGCAATGTGATCTAGTGTGAGGTGTCCCTGCCTATGGCAAGGGGGTTGGAACTAGATGATCCTTGAGGTCCCTTCCAACCCTAATGATTCTATGAACTTGAGCTTACAGAAATAATGGAAGTCACAAATAACATCAGAAATGATAGAAGTAAAACATCTGCCACCAGTTTTTAGGAAGCGTGAATGTTAAACATTGACTACTTCATCTCCAAATGTATATCTGGGGAGGTGTGCCTGATTCAAAAAATAGTTCCAGTTAATTTTTTGTTTTATTTTAGAGTTTGTATTGGGTTGGGTTTGTTTGTTGCTTGTTTGGTTGGTGGTTTTTGTGTAATTTTTGTCCAAAGTTAGATCTAATGTTAAAACAATAACATGAAGATTTTTCACAAAACAAACATGTGACTTAGAACCAGCAGATGCAATCTAGAATTGTTCTTAGCCATAAGAAGTGGTGAAGTTCAAGCACTTCAGATCTTTGCACTCTGAGTGAGACCCTATCTGGAAAGACAGTTGTGTGGTGCAGTCTTCCAAGTCCTATGTACTAAGCAAAATCCAGATGGCATCCTGATGCAGGAAGGTGCCTTTAGGTACTTGAACTTGTGAAATTATTTCTTCCTTCACCTTGGAGTAGTTGTGTGCCTTATATTTGTTTTTCTTTCTCTCCACACTTTAACCCATTTTTTTCCTGAAAACTGGAGGTCCTTCACTTTGATTTCTTTCTTAAGGCCTGGGTTCCTAATAACTGCTCTCTACATCTGGTCATCAAATCTGCCACATCAGCTGGAGGTTACAAGTATCTTAAGGTGGTATTGGCATGTATGTCTCCACCACTGTGTTACAGAAGCAGTTGTGATGCTATGTAATGAATATTTGCTCAGGCTGTCAACATTCAGTTAATATTCTCATTTAGCACTCCGTATACCTGAGGACTGTGTATTAATTTACATTTAAATACATGAGTTGACATGGGGGAACTAAAAGGACTCTGGTGCGCAGAGATGGAAAGACAAAACATAGCAAACTCATCTAAAGCCAGGAGTGGCTGCTTTTCAATGCTTCATTTTAATCCACTTTGGGTATTTACTTCTGAATTAGACTCCAAGTGCTTTAGCTCAGAACTTATTGAAACATGGACATGGTTACCATTTTAGGCAAGGAATCGGTCTGTTTTCTAGCCTTTATTTGTGAATGCATAACTCATTGCTTGGAAGCTAAGTTTCGAATAAAACTTTTCACTGCAACTGGTGCTGTCAGCTGAAACTCACTAAAAGCCTCTTAGATGTTCTGTAGTCTTGGGAGAGACAAGGACTTTGTCTATTTCTGGAACCTAGCAGATGTTCACTCCTCTTAATGATGCCTGAGGCAGATGTGAAAACAGCCACTGTAATGTGTCCTATGTGTCTCCCCCTTGGAAGTGCTGTATTATCTCTTAGATTGGAGACCTCTTTATGTCATCAGCCACCTAAATGAAGTATAAGTTGAGGATATGTGGCTCTTGTTTAGGTTAAGCATAAATGGACTGAAACCAGGACAAACTTTACTCTTCTCCCCTATGCATTTGTGAGGGTAAAACATTAACTTGGACATCATTTCAGCAATGATCCATTTGCATGCAAAGTCCCCAGTCCTGCTAACTGGAAGAGAAGATGGAGAGTAATGCCTGATAAGATTATTCCTCTTCTTGCAGAGCAGTCTATCTTGGGTTTTGCCAAATCTTCCATTTCCATATGTAGGGCTATATAGATGTGCTATCTTAAGTAATAAATACTACAAAAGTACATAGAGGTCAATTGTAACTAAATGTGATTTTAAAGGTATAAGTCTACATGGGAAATGGGACTTAACTGGTTTGTTTCTTCAATGGGCTGCTGTGTATGTACTGGTCTCTTTTGTTTGTGTGCTTGTTTGGTTTCTTAATTATTTGATAGTAGTAGCTGTACCATTAGGGAGAATACTGTTGGGTTTGACTTCCTCCTCACTGCCGCTCCCCCTGCTTGGGTAGAAAAAAATTTCCAGAAGTATGGATTTCATCAGACAGGGAGGGACTGAGCAGTAAGGGGAATTGGAAGAGCACTGCAGGCAGAGAAACAGGCTTCTGGGCAGACCTAAAGCTAAGGTGTGACAGAACACTAGGAATTAAAATGTTATAAAAATTCAAGAGCATTCTGAATTCAATCAAGAAATCCACTAAAAATTTCTAAACTAGAGAATAAAACTGGAGGAAAGGATTCTATGCAATAGTGGACAAAGAGGACATCTTTATCCATTTCTTTGTGAGTTCTCATGCGCTTTGTTTAGAGATGTCTTGTTTTAGGTCACTATTTTTGTAGCATACGCTGATTCATCTTCAGAGCAGCCTAAGAGCTCTTAAGTAAGGTAAAATGTAGAAAAAGTTCTACCTCAAAATTCTAGCTGTAACCTGTCATGGATTGAGAGTTACTGGAAATGGTCAAGGATGATCAGGAATTACCAAGCTGGCAAAAGCTATTATTTATTAGGTAAAATCTTGCATACATCTTATATGCATTTTATATGCACAGACTTTTAAAAACGACATGAAATTTCAGAAAAAGGTCAGAATTCAAATATTAAAGGTGATCTGCATAAATTCAGTCATGTTCCTTGATTTCTATGCTCTTTCATTATTAATAGAGCTTCATAACATCTCCTATGTCACTTATAAACAAATAGTTCTCCTTCATTCTTCCTCTGCATAGAAACACATAGCTTTAAACTCCTTTGTTACTCGTAGTCAGATAATATAAACAATTTCATGTATATAGCAACTAAATAACTTTGTCCTTGCATTGCAGATTTTCAACTCTTTAAACATGTTTCCTGTATTTCCAAGTAACTTCTTACTCTTTTCTGATGAAATATTTCAGATAATAATTCAGATGTCATCTTGACTGCAAAACTCACAGAATGTCTGAAAGAATCTAAATCTATTCCAGACAGTATAAATAATTCATACCCAATTCTTCTCTTGGCTGTGGGAATGCTGCTGCTTATTCACAGCACTCTTCAGGAAAAATGAAATGTTTATTTAATAGCAGATAAATGTTTATAAAATGAGACTAAAGCTGGTCATATGTTCCTGTAGTAGCTACTCAAATCTATTTACTGTGATGTGATCATCTTTAATTTTATATTTATAGTTACTTTACTCCTTATTTGAAACTTAATGAGTTTGCGGGGCATCGTTTCTAGTCATGGTCAGTGTTTTCTTTTGGGGAATCTCCCCATTCTCTTTTCAGAACCAGAGCTGTAGGTGTATGTGGGAGGCAAGTATTCAAACTTCTCCAGGATTTAAGTTCCATGTGCCTGTTTGAGAGCAGTAATTAGAGCCCATGTTAATATTCAAAACTTTCTATGGACTCCCTTCTGATTCCAGCCTGTCCTAGCCAGTGCCCTGCCATAACTTCATGCTGATTAACTTCCATGCAGTGTTTTGCTATTGCTGGTAACAAGTAGCTTGCTGCTCCAACTGTTGTTCATTGCATTTGAAGAAGCAAAGGGGAAACTAAAATATTTAATATGCTCTTACCCATCATTTATTTTCTACATTATCACTATTGGATGGCTTGACAGAAACTGTTAGTCCTGGGTTAGCACAGCCTGCTCTCACAAGCTCCCTCGCCCCACCCCAAATTGGAGGAAAAATAACACAAAAAACCCCTCTGGAACAGGAAGCCTCTCATGTTACAATTGGGACTTCAAGCCCCATGACACTTTGTTCCAGCCAACACTTTCATTTTGGAGATGGCATCACAGCAGCTTTGTGTTGAATACACATTAACAGATTCAACTCAACCTGTGACACTGTTATATATAAGCCTCTAACTTTTGAATCTTAATATTTCAGATCAGACATAATTAAGTGTAAATGTAAACATACTCATGTTAACTGTTACAGTCAACAAAGACCTTGTAGGTTGTGTGTGATATGTTTGCATGACAACTTAGAGAACTGATACTGGAAGGGAGGCTGCCTCTGCTAAAACTGTTATAGTGACACTTTAAAGCTGTTTCAGCTACCTAAATTAGTAATGCCATAGGTATAGTTCTGTTATCCTGTGGTGGAGTAGGAAGGTTCCCCCCCCACACACACACAAAAAGAATTCCACAGCTAACTCAGCCGGAGAAGCAGATGAAAGCTGTATTTTACAAGCAGATATGGAATGCAGTGAATATGTACAAAAATATACAATATTTACAATATATACAGAAATATACAGCAATGTATGTAATACAGGAAACCTTTCCCCAACCCCCCCCCTGCGGCCAGGGGGGTTCGGCCTGCCCCTCCCTTCTCCCTCCCTACCTCCCCTTTTTCCCAAAAGGGTTAGAGAGAGAGAAGAAAGGAAGGTAATTAAAAGGGGAAAAATTTGTTAAAGCTCAAAGCAAATGCAAAAAGTTAGTTTTCTTATCTGGTTAGAGAGGAATCGTAGAGAGAAACGAGCCAGCTCACAGCACAGGGGGAAAAAGAAGACGACTGCCTGACTGACTCCCCGACTGAAAGACTAAACAAAAAAACTACAACTGGGTCCCACCAATGAAATTGAATTAGCATATCATTGTTTTCATTCTAATATCAAAACATTCGCCCAGAGTGTTCAGAAAGTGTCCCTTTCTTAAAGGCACAGCCTAAACCGGTCACATATCCACATCAAACGAAATATTTCCCTTCTGTAGCTGTAAATCCAGATTAAAAGAAACCACTATGGTTGTGGGACTGTTCATCTTTGCTCAGAATAGACACAGTGACTAGTAATAGGCTTTCAGAGAAAATGAATCCATTTGGTAATGGAAAGTCTATAATTACCTGCTCGAGGATCTACTTGCTGTTATCCCTGAGGGATGTAATGTTTGCTTTCAGGGAGATTTCTGTGATGATTAGTGTTGCTATCAACTCACAGATGTTCTCACTACACATAAAACTGGCTAACCCTTTGAGCGTTTTCACTTTTTCAGGAAACTATCTCAATGCCTCTCCCTTAATAGTGTCTTACAGTTTAACTGAGGTCTGCAGAGAAGTTCTCTGAGTATTTTTTACCTGCATCTCAGTAGCATTAATAGGGTGTTACCTCCAGTAGTTACCTTATTCACATTCCTGCCTTTATAGTTTTGGGATCAAGCTGAAGATGTATTTTATTGGATTTCTTCATTGTTTTATTTCCCTTTTTTTAATCTCTAATTTACACCTGAAGTACCCTAGATATGTTTCTACTGATAAAAAGGATTCTATTGGTGATTATTACATATTAATGTAACAAATACAAAACTTTGATCATATAAGTATTAATTAAAAAACTTAAAAGCTGTGAGAGGTCTTCAAGATCACTTTTTCAAGTTACCTAAAATGAAAACTAATTAGTACTATACTTTTTAAACTCCTTCACATAAAATGCTTTAGGATATTTTTCTCTGCTAGGGGAATGATTTATTTTTACAAAAAACAGTTCTTTTAGTCAATAAATATTATTTTGCTAACATAAAGGATCATACAGTACAATATTTTTATTGAAGCCTCTTTCCAGAATCACAGAACAGCTGAGGCTGAAAGAGTCTCTGGACACCATCTAGTCCAGCCCCTCTGCTTGAACAGTCAGCTATAGCGGGTTGCCTAGGACTGTCCAGTTGGGTTTTGAATATCTTCACAGAGACTGCACATTGGCCAGGTCACTAATGAAGAAATTCAATGCTGTTGGCCCCCCTGTTGACCCCAGGATGTACCACTTGTCTGCAATTGGACATCTTGGTGGTGGTTCTAATCCACTTCACTGTCCAGTTGTCTAACTTGTGCTGTGTACAATTTGATTATTATGTGGAATGTGATGTCAAAGGCTTTATGTTCAAGGTGAAAAATATCCACTGCTTTCTCCTCATCCATTGAGCTAGTAACCTTGTTGTAGAAGGCCATTGAGTTGGTCAAGTTGTAAATCTATGTTGACTTCTTCCAATCACCACTTTATGCTTGGAAATGTTTTCCAGAATTTTATCCATCACCTTCCACAGGATTGCTCTCTTCCTGTCTTCAGAAACACTTCACAATCACTGTGACTGTTCAAAGACAATTGAACTAGCTTCCTCAGCCTTTGTGGGAACAATTCACCAGATCGCACAGACTTAATGTTTGTTTCAGTACTCTGTAATGTAGTCCTCCTTTACAATAGGTAAGCCTTCCTTGTTCCAGACTTGCCCTCAAGTCTTGAGGGCCTGAGACTCTTGAAGACTAGTTTTACTAGTAGATACTGTGTCAGTCTTTTCTGTTTTCCAGCTTTTCCCCTTTCTTTTATTGTTTATATATTTGTAAAATCCTGTCTTGTTGCCCTTTGTCACCCTTTCCAGACTTAACTTCATATTGACCTTAGGTTTCCTAACCCTATCTGTGTGATAGCAACTGTATACTTCCTGTGGAGTACAATTACACTTCTATTAATGTAAAATTAAAATATACAAAAACTGTGGGACAATTGAAAAAAGTGCTTTTAATAATAATGATTTAATATACCCATTGTTCACAGTTTGCTTACTACTTCCAGTAGAAGATATTTACTCCCATCTTATTAATATAAACATAATGTAATTTTATTTGGTGAACTCCATTAGCTACATGAGTTCAAAGCTGCTTTATAGTGGAGTTATTGATGGTATAACTGCATGCAGTGTATATTCTCCAATATTGGAGAATTCTGATGGAAGTTCTTCCCAATCTGATGCTGCTGTTGTGGCCATTGTTCTGTCAAATCTTTCACTATGTAATGACAACTTGTATACTGTCTCTTAATAATGGTAGAAAGACCAAAGGTCATATGACAGTCTCAGTTATCTTGGAAGCACTAAAAGGTGACTCAGAAGAAAAGTAGTAAAAAACATTATTCAGTTTGCAGTGTTTTGGGGTTGTTTTTTTTAAGGTCCTCTGAAGAAAAAGTACATGTTCAGATCAGTGCAGTTACTGTTTCCATACTTTCTATTTGTTTGATTCAAAACTCCTTCACTTTTTTTGTTTTGTACCTGTTTCAAGGCTATACTCAAGCAGAACTCTCGGTGGTTCATGCCACCCCAGTTACACCAGGACAGTAGTGGAGTTCTGATACACCTCAGTGACAAAGTGCTATTTCTTCAGCAATGATACTTTTTTTTGAAAGTGATTGGAAAAAGAGCTGTTGTAGTTCTATTCAGATAAGAGTATGACTGGATTTCTGCTGAACTTCACTTTGCTCTTTGCCTGCTTTAGTAATTGATACCTATGCGGAAGCGGGGGAAGCCTCTATTTTAGTGACAAACTCTGATTACAAAATATGCAAGTCAGTGGAGAGTTGATTTTGGCTGTGTTGTTTAAAGCTCTCTGCTTTCTTCATGGTTTTCATCTGAGTATTTTCACAAGTACTGATTACTTCACTGTTAAAGGCATTCTCTTCTATCTGTCATCCATGAACTGCCAGAGAAATCAGGCTTGATAAGAATTGCATTATTTGAGACTAAATATTAAGTAAGGAGAGATTAAAAGAGCCAATTGATCTTGATAAAGTTTTAGTTGTTTAAGGAAAACCAATTATTTTTTCAGACCATCTGGAATAAAAATTTCTTTCTAGTAGATTTTTTTCTTTCTTTCTTTCAAACCCAGTGTTTCTGTGTATGTAGAAAACCATTCCATCTGCTAGCTGTCTCTAATGTTAAAACAAACTTGTACACATTGTAGTCTGAGACTTTTTCTTTACAAGACTAACATCAATGCATTTTCCTCTTTGTAACTCCAGGATGGGGAAAAAGCTGGTGTGCTGCCACCTCAATTTTATCTTCCAGCAGCTTTTGCTCCAGTGATTCTATTCCATTTGTGATTGCTTTTTCTTCTCCTGGAAGGGTGTTACACCTCTAATGACATCTGTTGCACGGACACTTTTCTCCCTTTGTACTTGGAAGGAAACTCTCCTCTGACTTTCCTCTCAATTTACCTGATCTGTTCCCTATTTTGAAAATCCGTGGAGGAGTATCTCATGAATGTTTCCATTAATTCTGCTCAGCATTTTTCTCAGGTCAAAGTACAGATAGCAAACCCCCACGTATCTTTTCTGAATCCCTTATTCTTTTGTTGGTCATTGCCAGTCTCCTTAAAAAATATATCTGTAATATTGACAAGGTTCTCTCTTCATAGCTCTTACTAATAAAAACTATTGATATCTGCGTATACATACGTGTGTATACACATATAAACACATCCTTTTGTTGCTGTCTTCCCCACTCAAGGTCTATTTTGTTAGGTTAAATCTTTTCCCATTACTTATACAAAACTATCTAGTTGGAGATGTCCTTTGTCACTGCGTGGGAGTTGGACAAGGTGACCTTCAAGGGTCACTTCTAACCCAATGCATTCTATGGTTTAACAGCTTCAAGTCTGGACACTGTAAAACATATAGGGGATATTTTGCTACAGAATGAAATAGCAGCTGTTCTAAACGTAATGATTTTTTCTGTTACATCTCAGTAGGTCTTGGAGTGTCTTATGCTTGTGTAATGCCTGTCACATTACATTCTATCTACTTCACACTGATACAATGCAGATAACATTTGTCTTTTATTAGCCACGTGACTGTCTACTATAGAGGAAGAGCATGTTCAATTGGAAAAGGGGCACACAATACAACCTACTCCAGGTGACCTTGCTTTCAGCAAGCGGATGGACTAAATAAACTGCAAATAAGCCTATGGGAGGAGGGGAAGACCAAGTACCCTGGTTCCCTGCCCTGTTCTTCTATGTAAGCCATATAAGTCCAAGCCTCTGAAAACATTTTCTCACACATGGGAACTAATCAAGAATTAATGAGATCTTAGCTTTGCCTCTAGTCTTTCCCAGATTATCTTGAGGTTGGGTAGAGTGAATGGGAAGTTACCAAGAGTCCTTTCTAAAAGAAACAGGTATACCCTCAGAAAAGGAAAATGGGAGAGAACAATTGTGATTGGCATGTCTTTCTGGACAGTAGGGACTGCTGGTGCTAATGTGTCATGGATAGCAATACAAGTATCTAATGTAACATCTGTATCTTTTAACTGTGCTTAGAGTCACATGGTAGTCTATAGTGTGCCTGCTAGTGTCCTAATTAGACGGGGGCTTGTGTCAGCAGAAAAGCTCCCGTTGCATTTACTGTGTAAATAGGTCTGTAACCTTTCGGGGACTAGAGGAACATATACTGTGTAACTGATTCTTTTTAGAGGTTGATATGTGTTCCCATTTACTTAAGAAATGGCCTATCTGAAGATGTGTAGAAGATGCTGGACAATTTTAGTATTGCTGCATGGAAGGATTCTGTGAAGATTCTAAATCAATTTATCTTGATTTATCTTTCCAAAAAGTGCTGTAGGAGAAACAAATGCTTGTATGTTCAAATGGCTATGATGTATATAGTTGATGGCATTTTGGAAACCTTGTGGACTACTGTTTTAACCCTTATGCAGTTTAGTAAGCTTTAAAAAAGTCCAGTCAACCAAACAAAAGAAAATAAAACAAACAACAAAAGACAAAACAAACCCCCCCCCCAAGCCACCAACCAAGCAAAGCTGCAAACAAAAAACCTGCAAACTAAACAAACAAGCAAACCAACAATGACGAAGACAAACATAAATCTAATATGTGGTAAAGAATTCACACACAAGTCGACCGAAGGAGAACTTGCAGGTGCTGCTTCTCACTTGTGCTTCCACCACTACAAAATTATCTGTTTGGGTTAGAAAGAAGCATTTGTTCTGTACAGAAGGGATCAAGAAATGGCGGATTTGTGCTTTAAGTCCTTGAGAGAACTAGATTCCTGGAATACTCAGTTTTTGGTGACTTTGTAACTCTTTAGAGGCAAGTTCTGTATACCTCATTTATCACCAAACATTTTAAGTCAAATATATCCCTTGCTTTATGTCATTATGTTTGAATCTCACATTTTCTGTGCCTTCCCTATTTATCTTCCTCTCTCATTTTCTCTTTATTAATCTAGAAATAGATGGCAGTTACCAGAGTGAAGGGTAGATGATCTTGAAGGTCTCTTTCAGTCTGGTGTATTGTATTGTATTATGAGATAGAAGTGATTGTTTGTATAAATTCCTCTTTAGTTATTAAGACATGCTATCACTTTATATCGAATAATTTATGACATAAGGAATACCTCTTCATTCCAAGGTCTTAGGGAAGTCAGGTGTGGGAATAAAGGTGGGTTTGTTTATACTTTTTTTGTCCATGCTTTTATTTACTCCAATTTATTGCTACATGATTTTAGTAATGAGGGTTCTGTCTTGCTTTAGTGTGGGCTTGTATTGGTTTATGAATCCACAGTTATCTCAAAATCCTGTTTAGTATACAAGCATACCAATGAAGCTCGGTCTGTTAACTCTTAATAGTTTTTGTTCATCTTCAGTAGCTAGATTTTAAGTGTAGGCTCTCTTCGGTGCAAACTAGAGCTCAGTCGTGAAGGAAACTGTTGCACCAACAGATTCTTGACTCCTTTTCTCAGTTAGATGTGTTAATGCCTATTTAAATGTGAGATGGCTTCATGTTTATTTCCGTGAGCTCGCTTTTCCTAGATATTAAGAGCTGTGTCAGTTAATAACACAGCTGTACCCATCTCTCTTGAATTTTTTATTTACTTTCTCTGTTAAATTTCTCTTGCCATGGATTTCCTTTGGTATGTTAGTCAAAGTCTTTAAATCAGTGCCCAAGGCAAAAAGTCTGTGTTCTTTCCTTTCTTCCTTGTATTGCGTTGTATGTTGGAGCTGTTGGAAAGCTTTTGCACATGAAGATGAGCTAGCAGCAATCTTGCTTCCCATTCTGATTTCCTGACCCCCAATTGCTATTTCTTGTCCCAAATAGAAAATACAGGTAAAACAGCTTCTCCTAATCATCCTTAACATCCTTATCATTCTGATAGTGGTAATCACTAAATATTGCACAGTAAATAAGAAAAAATATTTTGGATTCTTGGAAGGCCTTGTTAACATTGTGAAAACAGTGAGATCAACATCAGATAATATTTTTAAGAACACAAACAGAAGAAATAGTACCCAAAGTAGAAAAACAGTTAGTGATCACACAAGAACAATACAGAAACATGTCAAGTATCTGTCTTGGTCTTCAAGAGCTTCACTTTTTAAAGTATTTAATTTCGTGTTTATATTGTACTCTCATGCTATGTAATTTTGACCACACTTTCTACTTCCATTGCAGTGGTAAGAAAACAGATTTGTAATGAAGTCTATATCAGATTGTTGTCATCTCTTGCAGTGTATGCAAAGTGTTCCAGAGAAGGGAAGAAAGGCATCTTGTTCACACTAGATTTGAGGGATGCTGTGGTAAGAATGAGTGAGGGGGAATAAACAGTCATTCTATTCTTAGAAATCTGACATTATCCTTCCTCAAACAGATTCTAAGCAGTCTTCACAGAGCTGAATATGTTCAACTCAGTAAAATGGAAAGATTGAAAGCCTTAGAAAGGGATACAGCAATCATTGGTACTAATCAGTATTCAGAGGAGGGAAATGGACTATGAAAGGAGGAAGAAAACCAACCTGAAGCTATATTGTTGCTGAGAGCCTACCTTGACTCTGACAAGTACAAAGTAATGTGTCATGTGAAATCTCTTCAGAGTAATCCTTCTGAAGTACTGACTTTGAGAAGAAGCAAGGGAGACCAGTCTAGAGATCATATTGAAAATGAGTTATCCACATCCTTACGTGTTAAAATGTTATTATCAGTCACAGGTACATGATCTTCAATACTTGATTGATTTGCTATGTGCTGTAAGAGAGTGATCTTTTTAATTCATATTTTAGATCTGGTTTGGGGCTTTTTGATTGAGCTTGATCCTCAAGTAGAAAAGTTGGAAGGAAATAAAAACATTGTAGGATTCCTGAATTTATTTGGAGATGAGTAGAACACTTCCTAGTGCTTTTACAGTGTTCCTCTCTAACTGATGTGGCACAAACAATGCTCTTCTCTGTTGAAATGAGGGGTAGTGGGGATGTTGGAGGAAGGAGGGGAAACTCACGACACACAAGCTAATGTCCTCTTAGATTGTGATATAATATATATGAGAAAAAGATCAAATTTAGGTTTCATTAGATCTGAAATTGGTGTCAGTGTCTAATGTCTCATTTGCTTATAAATACAGGTCCTTTAACGGAAAGGGGTATGTGTGCAGATAGCCTATATATAAGTATCTAGTATAGATGCATAGAAATGTATATCTTATGTTAAAAACATATTAATAGTTTTGAAAGTACACATTAGTACTTCAGACTAGTACTGGATGGAAGTCAAGCTTTCCTATGCCTGGCAGTAATTTGAGGAATCCCTGTTTCACTTCCTCATCACATACCTTGACAAGGTAGAATACTGCTGCAAAGTGAGGCACAACTAGACATGTCTTGCTAGTACATTTTAACAAATGTTTTTAGAAATTCTGTACTTGTAGTAAAACTATCTCCAAATATTTATTGACTGTTTTTATGGTTCCTTCATGTATCTTTTTTTAGATGTGTTCTTTTTCATTACTTTTTTGATTAGGCGAGTCACACGGCTTAGCACATACAGACCACTATCACCTCAGGTAGAGGGGAAAAAAGTGCCAAATGTCAACTGTCCCATCTGTTTCTCTTTTGAGACTGATGAGAAAATTTTCAGGTTTATTATGTCTCCTGTAAAGCACTATTGGTTTCACTAAAGCATCCTTTCCAAGTGTGTGCCTAAAAACCTATTTTTCTCCTGTGCCCTTTACTGGTTTCATTCGTGTGGGTTTGAACATGTCTGTATTAAAAAATAGATGTTGGGACTTAATGAGAGAGAAAGGCAAGTATGGGTGATGATATCTTGAGACCACTAGGAAATCAGAATCATAGAACTGTTGATTACCTCAAAGGTCTCTTCCAACCTCAAGTCCAACTGCTAAAATTGCAGAGCACTTCAGGGTACATGAGGTGAAACAAGGCAAGAAAGAGTGTAAGGTACATCATGTTTACACCCTGGTACCACCTTAATACTGGAAAAACTTTCTAGACTGGGTCAGCAAAAGTAGTATGACTTCCTAGTACTGCATGAATTTAGGCATTAGGGCTGGTGTTAGGGTTCAGTATGATCATGAATTCTGAGAGTTAAATGTAATACAGGATCTTTTCACTTAACTGTATGTTCATGTTTAGTAACTATAGTTGGGACACCAGAAAGCTGTTTCATTAGGATATGTAATTTTGGATTTCACAGGATGTTCTTGGAAATGCTACATTAGTCTACAAAATGGATGCAGAAATTGACTATTTCCTTGATTTTATTTTCATGGACAAGATGTCAATTCCTGTTTCAAATTCTACAGATTAATGTTTACACTGGAACTTGCTGAATAATTAGAAGTTTGCTTGAAAATGATATATTAACAAATTAAGTCAAAAGTACTACTGGAAGCAATTAATCCAGACTTGCATTGCACAGATAACAACATTAACTATAGTTGTTTCTTCCTGTCCCAAGAAGTGGTTTGGTGTGGGTTGATGGTTGGTTGTTTTGGGGTTTAGTGTGTGTTTGTTGCTTTGTTTTTTCTTTCTTCTGTCCTGATCTGGAGTCTGGGTAAGCTAATGGAAGCAGTTTCTTTCAATTCAGTGTATTTACTTTTCTATTTAGGGTTGGTGACTCCTTGCTGTTCATGAACGGGGTTGTTTATGCTCGGTTCTTGCTGACTACTGTCCTTGGCCCTTTATCCTCTTTCTTATTTTGTCAGTGTAAATTGTGTAGTTTTTGACTGCTACAACTCTGCCATCACATTCATGTGGATTTGCTTGCTAGCAGAGTTTTCCACTTCATCTTTGTGTTTTTCATTTTCCTTTCTGGATAGCATGTATTTGTACTCAGGTTGTCAGTTTTGTGTTGCACTGGCTGTCTTCTGGAGGCAAGGACAGAGAGACAACTATGGTGCAGCTTGGTTTGCAGCTGTGCTTAAGCTGTAGAAGTCTGCCAGACATCACGGTCCTATCTTACTCATTTCCAGATGATTTCTACAGCTTTTGTGGGTTGAAGGATTGATTGATTTGACAGGGAATGCTTAAGCCACTGGAACTAGAGTTCATAAGAGATTTGACAACTTTTAGCACAAGTAAGTACAATAGACACTTCTGTACTAAGATCATGACTTTACATTAAACCTTAATTAATTTACAATACCACCATCCTCCTCTGTAATGATTTTCTTTTTTCCCCCTTCTCAATGTTTTCCACATTTTCATGAAACTCTGTAGTACTTACACTTTGAAGTGAAATGTTAGTTGGACCAACATGAGTGTTTCCATATAATACAAAACAGTTATGCAGAACACCCAGATCCATTGGAACAGCAATTGGGAGCTGTCCAACCACTGAAGGTTTAGCTCTGCAGGTCTTTCTTGCAGACCAGTTTCTGGACTAAAGTAAACAGAAACCTTTGCATGTAATCAGTTTTGTTTATTTCTGCATTTGTAATAAATTAATAACTGACTTTTCCCTCTTAATTTATTCCTTGGTGCTGTGTAACAGGTACGATCCTGATGTCTGCCTATTTCAGAGCCACAAGATTCTTTGCTGAAGTTCATCAGCAAAGTTAACATATGCGTCTTTTACAGTGCCAGCAGGGACTGCACTGGCATGGGTTTGGGAAGTTAAAATAATAGATAGGTTAAAGTTATTAAAGCAAAAAATACCAACAGATTTGATATTGCTGCGGATAAATGCACCAACAGCAAGAGATGTTAAATCCTGGGTTACATCCAACAAACTCGGAGAAGCAATAGTGCCAATACATAACGTAATGCTAGTAAAAAGTCAAGCTGTGTATTGAAGGAAGATATCCCTGTCTTGGGGGAAAAGAAGCACAGCCCATCAACTATTCTTGTCTCTTCTAAATCTACAGTCTTTCCTTCCAGAGAGGGGTTTCTCTCATGGTTTCTGATATCTTGACCCTGACTGTTTCTGGTTTCTAAGTGTTTAGTGTGATTAGGGTGGAGAGTTGAACAACAGAGTCATATATTTATCATGTTCTCCATTTGGCTCATTAGCATGCTGAAGAATGTAGACTTTAATATATAAGTTGCAGTTAATTAGACAAAGTTCTTTGCTCAGGTGCTACCAGCTAAAGAAGATTCTGAAGGTGAAACAGGGACATCTTATCTTTACAAGACTCCCTCCTTCAGCCATTTGGCAGGCCATATTCATGGATCTTAATTCATAATCTTTCTTCTAAAGTGCACTAAATGAACATACATTCCTGTCCCACAGAAAGCTAGGCAGTTATCACACTCTCTGTACTTGGGGTTTGTTTCATCTTATTCCTGTTTAGTTTAAGGGTTTTAGGTCTGCATGGTTTTTTCAAGCAAGGTTGTCCATAATATTAAAATAACAACAACAAAACAAACAAAACCCCCACAAATAATAAATAAAACTAATGAAATTGATACAAATCTAATAGAAGAAGAATCTGTAAGCTTCACAATTCACTAAGTCAGCTCAGTTGAAATACAGAAAGGAATTATAAATCCATTTGCAATAAATGAAGAAAGAGAAGGAACTAGGCCTACATTTTAGAGTATGAAGTACATATTATTCTATTATATATTCTAACATTTAATCATTACTAAAATATTTTTGTCCTGTTGGTATCCAGACATAGAAGGTTTAACTAGGATGAAATTTAACCTCATTTATTACATCTCTGAGATAATGAGATGGCTATGGAAAACGTTCATTTCTGTGCATTGATTGCATTTTCTCTTGCAGTTTGTCATTTGCAGTTTCATAATGAATGTACTATCATATGTTTATTTCAGTCATCGACTCTTTTATGTAACTACTCATGTTGAGATATTTCCATTGCGGAATGACATTTGCTATTTTGAACATGAGGTAGTAGATTGATAATGCATTTGGAGCACAATTTGAAGACATGCATCTGAATTAGTGCCCAGAGGAATCAAGCTCATGTCTGACTAATGCCAGCTTGCCAACTTTTTTTTCTGACTGCATCTATACAACTTGTGTCTAAGCCAGGCAACCTTCATCACTATTTTTAAAAGGTGTGCTGTTACATCTGAAGGAACTTGCTAACAAAACCAAACAAACCACCCCAAAATCAAATGCCAAAATATTAAGATTACTGAATGTACAATAAGAAATGAAGGATGAAATAGGCAGGTAGAGAAAGACAGTGTAGGGGTTTAATTTTTTTTTCTTTTCGTTTTTTTTGTCAAACATTTTGCAGAATTTTTTGCTGACTTTGGTTTTCGTCTGTGCTCTTCCATAAGCTACCTTTTTACCTAGAGATGCACAGTCACAGCAGCAGAACAAGTATTCTTCAATACAAGGAAAAAAAAAACCTACAGGAGGCTCAGCATATGAATAATGCAAAAGGTTTGAGTTGCTCAATGAGGGGGAAAAAAGGCAATTCAAATGGGTTCTTTCGCTGACAGGTTTTAGGGGTCATTTCTAAAGATTTGACCCTAACACATTGGTTGCATTTAAAAGGACAATATAACTTATAGTTGTGTTACTAGACTGCATCTGCTCTTGGTACAATGGTTTCTTTTAAAGCATTTAAACTGTGCCTGTCAAGTAAATTACATATCCAAGAAATACAACTGACAAGTACATTGGATGGAATATAGTTAGAGCTGCTTTGAATTTTAACGACTGTGATATGCAGTACATGAGAAACTTTATAATGAAAAACATCTATTTTGCTTCAGTGAAATGTTCATGTTCCTTGGACTCTGGTTCCAACATGGCATCTCTCTCTGAAGTCATTTTAGGGGACAAGCTGGTGACTCCTCTCATTTTCTTTGCATCTCTTTGCATTCTTTCTTGGCATGTTGGCCTTGATATTGTTTGGCTGTTGGTAAGGATTTTGGGGGGGGGGGGTTTGTGGGGTTTTTGTTTGTGTGTGGGTGGTTTTGTGGGTTGGGTTGGGAGTGTGTGTGGTGTGGTTGAAGACAAAAAGTGGAATCTCATGGACAAACTGATGGAAAAAAGTTACTGTTTTAAGAGATCATAGTTAAAGACTGCTTAGGTAGCCCAGCAGCAGAATAGTGTGCAGTATGCTTCATAAAATATGGTGCTTTTCCTTTTCTATGGCTGTCAGTAGGCTTAGATGCTGCTTCACAGTAATTATCAAATGACTGTGAAATTTAAGGTTATTGAAAAATCATTATTGTTTTATGTACAATGTTCATTACTTTATCACATCTACTGTGATGTGGGAAACTCGTATGCACAATGGAACAAAAAGTTCTTTGAACTGATGGTAAAGGAGTAGGAAGACACCAAATGTTAAAGAGGTCATCATGCTTTGTCTTAAATACCTAACTTAATTTTAATCTCTCCATATGGTTGAGCCAAAAATCACAATGATAAATGTAGAACAGTGTTCCAGAATGCTGTCTCTGGGGTTTGACTCTGAAAGCATAATCCTGTATAAAACAGCTAACTTCCAGGACTTAAAGCTGCAAGAGAATGAGTCACCTTAGCTATTGAAAGACTACTGTGGTTTTGGTACTAGATCAGCTTTCATGCGTGTAATCTATTTCTGCTTTACTCATCTGTCTGACTTCTCACTTTGGGATGGTTCCAAAAATTATGCAATATCAACTTGACATTATCTATTGTTTGTTCTTTCTTTGGATCTTCTTTGCCTTTCCCCGCCCCCCCCCCCCAATCTTTGCTGAGTCTAAAAAAAAAAAGTATGTCAAGGGTCATATGACTAACCAAATATCACTTGCCTGTATCATTTTAACAAAGCAAAGAATTTTTTCTTCAAGTTGGAGAACTTCAGTATTACTTTCAGAAGCCAGAAATGTGGTTCAGATGAGCATTAATTAAGAAAAAAGTCTGTTCATCCTCATCACTTCAGTTGAATTAAAAGATTGTGACAAATTATTTTTTTAACCTCCTTTACTGTTTCATTTAATGAAGAAAGTAATATAGTTAACGAAAGGTAAAATGAATGGGAAAGATCTTACACCTAAGTCTGTGACAGAATTAAGGGCTTAATGAAGGTAGAAGCTTCATTATTGATAGAAGTTCAACTGATCTGTATTTAATAAAATGCTCTTGTTCTGGAGCTTAACTGCAGTTTTAATCCTCTTCTTGAAGACATTATGCATATTGAATGTTATCTATACTACTGCACTGAAGAAATTGCTAATTAAGACGCTGTGACCCTTTTCTTCGAGGCTAAATTCTATTCAGTTAACAGGAATTCTTCCCTGATGAGATATACCTGTAGTAATGGAACATCCAAGGTTTTGTTTCATTCTGCTAGCAACAGAATGTGGGAGTTGTACCTAGCTGGGCCATAAGCTGACACAGCTAACTGCTAAACAGTATTTAAGGGACGACTTTTACTTCATCTTTTTAATCAATTTTCTTGCTCTTCTTGTATTCTGTGCTATGTATCTCTACTGACATTGTATAATGAGAAAACTAGCAATATAAATGTTTAAACATAAATGAAATTTTTAAGTTTTCTAAGTTGTTACAAATATTGAATATATAAAAAATGAAACAATGCAGAGATTATAGAAGTTTTACTTTCAAAAGTGTATTTAGTGTAGGAGACAATTCTGTTCTGGGTAAGAAGCGTTAAGGGATCTCTGCTTTGCATTTTATGTAGTCCATATAAGAATTTGGAGTCTGACTTCTTACTGGAATAATTTCTGAAGGTTGTTATCTACTCCTTAAGACTAGACTAAAAAAATAAATAAATTAGAAAACAAACCCCATTGTATCAAATGTTGTGCTGGGGCACTTGGGAAGGAAGGAAACTGTGCGTCTGTCATGCACCTTGCTTTACACAACGTATGGAAGACAGTTAAAAAGCAGTAACTTTGGAAGATCTTTAGCCTTTGTATGAAAGGAATTAGAAGACAAACTTTAAAATACTAATGAACACATTTCATTCCCATTATGGCTATCTTCCTTGTTCTCTGCTATCCTCCACCGTTTTCAAAACTATGGAACTAGTTTAAAGCATATTGTCATCTCCAAAGCCTCTAAGTCGCACAGTGCTAAAGTCGAGTTTTATTTAAGATTAAAGTGCAAATTATTTTTCTCATCTAATAATGGTAAGCCAAGCTGCCTAATTATAACTTCTCCTTACTGCATGATGTCAGCCATTGCTATTCACTCTTAACTTCACAAGGTTCTAATAGTGCTGGATATACAAGTTCATAGTGCATTTTATTAAATGAGAAGGCTATTCTAAACTGATATTAGAATACAATTTAGTAGAATTGTTCCTGAAAGATGGCAAAGATGAAGTGTTCAGACTGCAGACATACTTAGAGGTACCAAGAAAATCTGTTTCAGTGAAATCTATTAACAATTAACTTTTAAAATATAGTCTGTCTGTAAATTGACTTGACAAACTACAGATTAATTCAATGCCCTCATTACAAGGAGTATACTATAAAGGACATTTTTAAATTATATTAAGTGTCAGAGCATTTGTCTTTATCTTTGCACAGGAGTTGAGATACTACTGATGTATCCATTTGCATGGTAAATAATGAGTTCTTTCTCGTGTTACTAATAATCTGACTTCTAATGCTTTTATATTAAACACTAAGTCCATCCAGCCCTTTATCAAGGTGCTCGTTTCATCTGTGTTACATTAAGAGAAATGCACACAGGAATACTGCTTTTTCCAGTGTTATTCCCTGTCTGACTGTCCAGGAGAAAATGCACATTACCTTCCCGAGACATGAAGAATATATGCTAATTCACTGTGTAAAAGACTA
This sequence comes from Picus viridis, assembly GCA_033816785.1. Taxonomy (NCBI): domain Eukaryota; kingdom Metazoa; phylum Chordata; class Aves; order Piciformes; family Picidae; genus Picus; species Picus viridis. Next base: position 17,294,279 of record CM066582.1, on the reverse strand, counting down.
GAGGAAGGTGAAAAAGTGACATACTTTCTAAATCCATTTTTAAAACTATAATTTCATGCTAGCACTGTGCTTACTGAGAAGCTTGCTGCTAACAAATTAATTCACTTCTCCAGGTGAGATTGAAGGAGGGTAATAGATTTGGTATTTAGGACTTTGAAATTCTCCTATTAAAAATATAAGGTAGGGAAGAGGCCAAAGATACAACAAAAAAGGCTAACATGCATATATTTTGTTGTCTTTATACATTTGCCATCATGACTAATGGCAGCAAGGCTTACCTAAACATTTAATAGCTCCAGTTCTGAAATACGAGATTCCTCCTATAATTAGGTTTTGTACAAGACTAGGGATCAGTTATCTGTCCTAATAATCTTATCTTTACCTTGGTTCTTTCTAGTCACTTTTCCAGTCCACCCTGAAACTGGTTGATTGTTATGGACCATTAACTGTTTGCATAGATAATTAGATCATGAATGTCTAGGTGCTGTGCTTCTAGGAAGTAAGGAATGGCTGAGAAAAGTTTGATTTTGTTTATTTGGTGGTTGGGGTGGTTTGTGTTTTTTTTTTCCACAGCATAATTTCCTTCCATCTGGTATCATGAAATGGCTTGCTGGTTGAACATAGCTAATACTAAATATTATTTCTTATTTTGTTGCAGTAATTTCTGTGTCAGGTACTAAAAGCTGTGCATGCATGTGCAAGCGAAATGTAGCTTTAATCCTCTAATACAAAGAAATAACTATTATCTTTAAAGACTAGATAGATGCTGAATTAGTGGCAATGTGTCCACTTGCTAGAGCTTAGGTATTAGCTGCTCTGAAGAACTGTTTTCTAGTTCCTCAGAAGAGAGGAACATTCAGCTTTGAAATCCTGTGGCTCTGGCAGCTTTGGTCTGACTTTGGAGTACTTAAAGTTTACTAGAAGAGGAGCTGGTGGTTCTCCTACCTGTGCTTGGAATTGGAGATGTGACGTGGAACAACAAAAGGTTTTACTTTTAAAATTTCCAGATCTCTGAGGAAAACCTAGAAATATGTTTTCACTTAAAAGCTTAGTCTACTGATTAGCAATCTTCAAAAATTAGTGTTTTTATACTTGGCTGCCAAACAGGTCCTGGGAGAGGAGTTACATCAACAGGCCTGAGATTTCTAAATGTTAAAATTTTGAAAAAAATGACCTCGCATTCTTATTTTACCATGTTATAGGTGATTTAAATTCAACCTTAAATACTTTCTGTTAATTTGTAAAGTCTTTACAATGATATCGCTTCAGACTTTTATTGTCTTGGCTGGTGTTAATGCCTAGCTACAAAAATCTATGAATTTAAATTAAAACAAAACCCACAAACTTGGAATAACTTAAAGATTACCCACTTGTGATATTTGATTTAGGTTTACTGCTCTTAAACTGAAAGCTCTCTTTTCCATGTTTGAAGACAGTTAGTTGTGAAAGATGTAGCATTATTTCACCATCGAAAGAGCAGATTTTGTCCTTTTCACTTTGCCTAACATGAATACAGTAAAGTAGAATAGAAGTTTAAGCGATCCCTAGTCTGGAGTTTCTACACAGAATCCAATGACCAGCATCAAATAAATACTAACAGGTGGTGAGGCTGATCTAGTTGTCTCGGGGATTTTTGTCCAAGCTATAACATTAGTTGATTTATTTAAATTACACTGGTAAGTGTGTATGTTTCTTAATGCAATCTATATGTGAGTGCACTAGTATTCTAGTACATTTTCAGCTTTCCTGTCTAAATTGTTTTCTGCAGATGTAATAAACTGTTAAATACTGTCTAAAGAGTAAAATCTGCTTGGGACCTCTGTTTCTGTTCTATAACTAGATGGTTTATTGGAAACATTTTTGGTCCTTGTAGATATTGCTGAGGAAACCCACACACTTGTATGTGCCTGTTTATGATTTCTTTAGACTATTAGCCTTGTTCATGAGACAGATTCTGATGGTTCTTTGAACTTTAGTGTGCTCCTGGAAATCATATACTTAGGGATTGAACTGTGCTGTAAACATTTGTCAACATTCATTTTTATTTAAAAAAAATAAAAAATAAAGGAGTTCAGATTATGCATTTCATTACAACAGTCAAAAGATGGCTTCCCATGCCACAACAAGCTAGTGCCGTATTTTCCTTGGTCAGCAGATGTAAGGAAATATCTATAGAATTGGGGGGTGGGGAAGAGTAATAATTTCCCAGCTTCCAGACATTTCAACTTTGGTGGCCTTTGAGAGACTTACATATTTGTAAGCCTTATAACCATCTGATAACCTTAGAGCATTTGTCATTGAAATATGTCATGTCTCCTTTCAACATCTAATAGGCACAATATACTATGGCAGTAAGTCCTACAAGTTTAATATCTGTTGCATGGAAGAACAATTGGCTTTTGCTTGTTCGAAACTTGTCATCTCCTTTAACTTGGTGGCCTTTAATTCTTGTGCTGTGAAAAACCCCAGTGAAAAGTGATCCTTGTCTGATTTTTAGGAATGAGAATCTACCAAATGTCTCCTTGGCTGCTTCTAGTCTAAGGATACCTATTTTATTTAGTTGTCTATCCTTGTAGTCATTGTTACAGTCCATCGCCATACTTTTTCCAAAGCTGTTTTATATCTTCTTCAGCAAGTTTGAGGTGAGGTGAGCTAGCTGAATACTGTGACATACAATTATCTTGTATTTTCCTACAACCAGGACCATGTATCTGATATCTGTCAGTACAATTCTGTCCTCTGAGGAAATGTCTATGTAACAATAGTGCTTGTATGCACTGACTTAATTTATTACTGTCACTTAGATATATATTTATTTTCTCAAAAAAAACCAAAAGCACAAGAAGGAACAACCCTCAGGAATTTTTCTGGAATGCTTGCTGGAGAAATAAAGCAATATGAGCAATATAGAAGAATATTTTATTTTTGTATGAGATTGCAGGTTCTGCCATCAGCTGTTACTCACCTGAGAGATGTGTTGCTCTATCAGCCAATGGCCTAAAGAGCACCTCTTGCTTCTACTGTTGTAGTTCTCTAGCTAGTGACTGCTCTTACAACCTTGAACCAAATGTTGATTTGACTTGCGTAGGAAGAAGCTCAAGTCTCTACTAATGGATCTTCTCCTGTGGTGTCATTCAGCCTACCTACTTTCTGCCTGGTTTTGTTGTGTTTTTAAAGATTTTGGATTTCATCCATTAAAAATTTACTCTTGTCAGTCTACCTCCAGGAGAGCATTTTAAAGTAATTCATAATTTGATCTTTGTGAAAGTTTCCAAAAACCCAGTGTGGTCGTGTCATGAACCTAGTGTGTGCTCGGCATTTATTTTACTTTTTAAATGGTAACCGTGAATTTTGTTCTGCTTCCTTATGACTTGCACTGTAACTGTTCAAAACCAACTGATTTTCTATTGCTGGCTTACTTTGAATGCACTATTAATATATGTAAACTGTGAAGCATAAGATTGAGCTCTTCAGAAGAATCCCTAAGTCACCAGAACACCGGAAAAATTACTTTCATATGTATTTGAATGCTTTTCATGAATTTTAACTTTGAATGCATAAATAAATAATTTCCTATCTACTCTTAGTCTGTTATTGTACTTTTACATGATTATACAATTAATAAAAACAAATCTGATGCTTCTAATATTGAAAAACAATCCTGAAACCAGCAGATATTATAAACATTAAGTAGCCTGGTTTAAGATATGAGTCAAGCTATAAGACTTTATTGCTAGCCTGTTTCAAAAGCAATTCCTACTTAAAATGCTACTAGTATTTGATTGCAATATATGTGCATTTTTTCTGAAGCACTTGATCTTCCTATTCTCTTGAATCAGTTACCTTTTTTTTCCTAAATAGCTGGTAGGTAATTGTGCTGTGCTCAAAAGACAAGACAGTTTACATTTGCTTTTCTTGAAGAGGTGACTGTGCAGGTGGTTACCCTAAGGGTTCTAATCTTTGTGGTTAACTAGTACAGTGGAAAAAAGAAGCGGGTAGTTATGACCCCACAGCCAAAAGGAAATAATTCTTTAGTGCAATTATAAATCCTCATGAGATGACATGCATTTTTTTTTTCCTACTCTATTCTGAAAGTTAAAAGTGAAATGATAGGTAGGATCTGAACTGTAAAGAATGACAATAAATAGAAATGTGTAGAAGAACAAAATGAAGAAATGAGAACAAGTGAATTATAGGTCTTGGGGTCCTTTCCAGCACTCACCAAAAGTGAAAAAGAAATCCTTGGAAAGACAAAGCTAGCCATACTGCTTGCTTACTGGCAATATTGCAATGGTTCATTGCTATTGACCTGAAAGAGTCAATTAGCAGAGTCTGCTCTAGAAGAGATAAGGGGATCTTTGCCAGCAGGCTGGCCAACTTGGTAGGGTAGACTTCAAACTGAAGGAGTCAGGGGGCTGGGGTCCAAATGGCAATGCTCATGCCATTGCATCCAACTAGGAAATGCGTCAGGCCAACCAAAGCAGTGACAAATATTCCTTATCTGCTTTCCAAGATGAGAACCAGAATGTCATCTGAATATAGGGAAAAACTTGTTTACTTAGAGAGTAGCAGAGAAGAGACTTTCTGCCCTTAAGGGTTGTGGAGTCACCTTCTCTGGAGATATTCAGAACCTGCCAGGATGTGATCATATGCCACCTGCTCAAGGAGAACCTGCTTCAGTGTGGGTGCTGGACTATATGACCTCCAAATACCCCTTCAATCCCTTCATTCTGTGTGTGAACCAAAACTCCTTGTGGTAAATTGCAGTGGTACAGAAGGAGAACCAGATTCTTGGAGATCACTGGATTGAATGGATTGGAGTTGAGGTATTTTAGTGCAGCATGAAGTGCAAAAGCCTAGTTGGTCACTTCCATACAGGAATTATTTTAAGATACTCAACCACCCCCTAATTTTGTCCATTTTGGTTTCTGATTAAGAACACCAGTTAATATCACAGTATATTAGGGATTGGAGGGGAGATCTCAAGAGATCATCAGGTCCAAACCCCCTGACAAATCAAGATCACTTAGGGTAGCCTGCACTGGAATGTATCCAGGTGGGTTTTGAAAGTCTCCAGAGAAGAGACTCCACAACCCCCATGGACAGCCTGTTCCAGTGCTCTATCACACTCACTGTAAAGAAGTTTCTCCTCATGTTGAGGTGAAATCTTCTATGTTCAAGTTTGAACCTGTTGTTCTTTGTTATATTACTGTGCACCACCAAAAATAACTTGGCCCCATTCACTTGACACCCACCCTTTAGGTATCTATACACATGGATGAGATGCCCTCTCACTCTTCTCTTCTCAAGACTAAATAGCCCTAGGGATCCCAGTCTCCCTTCGTAAAGGGAGATGCTCAAGTTCCCTAATCATCCTTGTGGCTCTCTGTTGGATTCTCTCCAGCAGTTCTGTCTTTTGTGAACTGGGGAGTCCAAAACTGCATGCAGTATTCCAGGTGTGGTCTCACCAGGGCACAGTAGAGAGGTAGAAGAACTTCCCTAGATGACCGGGACACACCCTTCTTGATGCACCCCAGAATACCATTGGCTCTCTTGGCCACAAGGGCACATTGTTGTTCCATGAAGAACTTGCTGTCCACCAGCGCTCCAAGGTCTTTCTCTGAGCAGCTGCTTTCCAGCGGGGCAGCCCCTAACCTGTACTGGTGCATGTTGTTATTCTTCTCCAGATGTAGGACCCTGAACCTGTCTGTAGAAGGCTGGAGAGCTGGGTGCAGGCCGACCTCATGAAGTTCTATACAACAACACTTGTCCTTACTGAACTTCATGAGGTTGGCCTGCACTCAGCTTCCCAGCCTGCCCAGGACATGTTGGGTGGCTGCACAGCCCGACCGGGTGTCAACCAACTCCCCCACTTATGTACAATCAGCGAACTTGGTGAGGGTATTCCCAATCCCCTTCTCCAGGTTGTTGATAAGGATACTGAACAAAACTGGACCTAGTACTAATTCCTGGGGAACACCACTGACCACAGGCCTCCAAGTTCACTCTGGGCCACTGATGACAACCCTTTGAACTCTATCATTGAGCCAGTTTGCAATCCACCTCTATGCCACATTTCCTGAGCTTTTCTGTGAGGATGTTATGGGAAACAGTATCAAAAGCTTTACTGAAGTCAAGGTATAGGGCATCCACTGCTCTTCTCTCATCTGCCCATTTGGTCATAGTTTCACAGAAGGCTATCAGATTAGTCAGGGTCTCCTGACTAATTTCCTCTTGGTAAATCCATGTTGGCTACTTCCATATGTCTTCCATATGGTTAGAGATGACCCCAGGATGAGCTGCTCCATTATCTTTCCAGGAATGGAGATGAGGCTGACTGATCTGTAGTTGCTTGGGTGGTCCTCCTTGCCTTTTTTTCAAGTCTGGAGGGACATTTGGTTTTGTTCCAGCTGTCAGGCGCCTCTCCTGTTCTCCATGGCTTTTCAAAGATGATGGAGAGAGTATCTTGCTTTGCATTAGATTCTGAAAGCACTCTATGCAGTGCAAAAAGTGAGAACGCTAGTTCACAGGTAACTTGGCAGCAATTTTGTTTCTCATAGACTATCAGACGGTAGTCGCTTTAAAATGCTTCTCGTCTGGAATTTCTCCGTCACACTATAGAAATATTAAGCTTGTTTTTATCCTGAGGATTTACTTAGTTCATCTAACTTTGTTTCCTTAGCTGCATTGGATTTGTAGTCTGTCCATGTTCTGCAGCTGACTGATTTCTAAATTATTATTAAATTGAACATGCATGACAGAAAACACTAAAAAATGTGCCATTAATTAGTCATTTGCATATTAACTGTAAAATCCTTAAATGGAATAAATAAGTAGAAAAAGAAAGCAGTAATGAAAGCAGATACAAGATATGTTTGAGACAGGGAGAGCATACTTGCTAATGAATATTAATGAAGATAGATGTCTGATCACAGTCCTTTTTGGGTTTTTTTATGTTTTTGTTCTTTTTTTGGGGGGGGTGTGGGGTGGGTAGAGTTTTGTTGTTGTTTCATGTTTGTTGGGGTTTTTGGTGTGTTGTTGCTGCTGTTGCTTTTTTCTTACCCCAATAGCTCTAAATCCATGTTCTGTTGTCTCAGTATCTTGTCTATATCGTATTATGGTCACCCAGTTTCTGACTCTACTACAATTATGAAGAATATAGCACCTACCTTCAACTCTTTGCACTGTCATTTTTCCTCTTATTTTTATTATATGGAATATATTTTCCGTGTATAGTTCTTCATCCCACTCATCTGTAGGCATTTTCTGGAAAAGACAAGTAAAACTTAAAAACGGTTTTTCTGATTTGGAACTAAAATGGTGAAGAAGAAGAAATTAACAATTAGATTATGGAAGAACTGCAAGAGGGGCTTGAAGTTCAGATTCTAACTTGAAAGGCTTCCTGTTCCACTTGCTGGGTTTGGTTTCTGGGTTTGGGGTGTTGGTCTTTCCTGCTGGGTTGACTGGGGAACAGGGAGGCCTAGGGGGTAGGCTGCTGGCTTTTGCTGCACTTTTCTGCAAAGTAGGCTAAGGTAATTGTGCTTTTTATTAGTTCACTTATAGGAAATTCTTTTAATCTCAAATTTGTATCTCAACCTAGAGGTTTTTGGTGGTGGGTTTTTATGGTGGTTTGGGGTTTGTGTGTGTGTAGTTTATTTTCTCTTGCTTTTGTGTTGGGAGTGAGCAGGCTGCGTTTAAACCATCACATTCATATATCTACGCAGAATAAATGATGATTATTTAATTGCTGGTTTTTCCAGAATGAGAAATGAACAATACTAGTGGAATTCAGTTTGGCTTCCACCCCAAGACCATACCATTTACTGTTGACAAAATTTATTGTCTGAATCTGAGCTTGTTATCTCACTGGGAAAGTTATTTATCATGTCAGAAAAAGCAATAGAAAAGCCACTAGACTATATTGTTACCAGGTAGAACAGGTGTTGTGGTTTTATTTTTAATTAAGGTGAAAAAACTTTGAAAATGTACCTTTCTACTATTTCCTTGGGGGGGTTGTTTTCAGCAGAAAATCTTTACTACTGGGATGTTGCCTCTCCTCCTGACAATGCTGCAAGTTGACATTAAGGCTCCTGTTGTCATCAAGGCAGTAAACAGTGGAAGAAAGGAACAAGTACTGCTGTAGATGTACATTACAAATTCAGAAATTTTTAGTAGCACTAGATAATAATATTTCACCAAAATAGTTATCTAAGATTGGAAGAGGCTAGCTGGGGAAGTGGTTGAACTGCTATAGCTGGAGATACTTAAAAACATTCAGGTGTGGCACTTAGTGACATTGCTTAGTAGCATTTGGCAGTGCTATGTTAACACTTGAACTCTGTAGTCTTAAAGGTCTTTTCCAAGCAAAATGATGTTATGTTTCTATAAATATAAACTGCAGATTGGCCACAAAATAATCTGTGTATGAATGGTATATACGTGAAGACTTACAAGGTTGCTTGATAATTTCTTTAGGACACTAAGATACGTATTGCTCTAGTAAAATTAGATGACCTTATCCAGAGCATGACTGTGATGCTTTAATAGATTGTAGCATTTTGCTAAGCGCAGTTTATGTGGGTGTGCCAACATAATAACAGGGCAAGTCATGCCACGATATTCTATGTAATGTATGTAACCCTTTCCTATAAGGCCCACTTGGGACCACAATAATTCTTTAGATGAACACTTGATCACAACAGCGAAGGGAAATCTCAGAGGTTGTCGCTGAGGTTTCTTGTGTGCCCACCAAATGGAAGATAAATTGAAGGGCAACATTGCAATGTCAGATGAAATGGCATGAAATGGAATTGTACCACCTACATTTATCAGATTCTTAGGAAATGAAAAATGAAACAATACAGCTACTATTTCCTTTAAACTTCATAAAAAATAATCTACGCTTTTAAAAAATGCTATTGAGATACAACAACAAGAAAGCCAAAACCGTAGTGACAGCAAAAGTGTGCTGCTTATTTTTCCCCCCCCAAAGTTTTCAGTGGAGTCAGAAGGAAGGGGAGGATTGACTTTTACAAAGAATCGACAGTGCTATGAATTAGTTAGGAATAAATACTAAACAAGTGCTACTGCTCTCTGCAGGCTTTCTTTGCCTGACATCTCCAATGAGACCTTAGCCAAACAGTATAAAGTTGGGCAATGAATAAAACAGAATTCCCAATCTCGTGAACTTTCTCTTGTATCTTTCAATGCTTCCAGATTCTGGTGCAGAACTTAAAAGCATGTGGACATCAGTATAGTTCAGTCTCTAAGCTTTAGAACACAGAACCAAGAGTTGAGATTGCAACTAGTAACCAAGGATCAAAGTAAAATGTCATTCTTTTATTTTAAGTTATTATTCTTTGTCATTTGGTGATCAGCTTTATGTTCTGCCATGTAAGACTGGCAACTAGAATATGGCATAGTACCTTCTACATAAGCTTTCAAGAGTGCAATAGTAATAACTCTGGCAGATGTAGAAGTGGAGCTCTGTCAACTCAGATAGAAGTGGAACTGAGTGAAATGGAAAAGAACATATGTGACTTGACAGTACTGAAAATGCTAAAGGTTGCTTAGTCACCTTGGCATCAACTTTTGGATATTTTTTTCATCACAAAGTCTGCTTTGGGCATATTTCTCCCATTGCCATCAGTATGTCTAGGATCTCCATGAAAGATCTAGGCATCTCTGACAGCTCCCAGATCCTAGGTAAGTCATGGAGTAGAGATATGTTTGACCTTGGATAATCTCATTTTATGCTAACAACAACAAATTGCAGACATTCACAGAAAATTTCTTCAAGGGGTTTTGTGGTTTTGTTTTATTCCTCTTTCCAAAGAAGTTCTAGAGAAACCTTAAAAACTTACTGTATTTTATGCACTTTAATAATAGTGATTTTTCACAGAAATATTTGGCAAGACTTAAGTCTCCAGCAGCCACTTAGAATCCTTCAGACTCAGGTGCAACTAAAGAGCTGTATTCTGGACTTTGTCAGATGAAGTCCCTGTATACCAACTAAATCATCTGTTAATGTTCCTGAGTGTGAAGAATTCAAAGAGAGAAGATTTCAGATTTCTTTACAGGGAGCAGCTCTGTCCCTCAGTGTTTTCAGGGTCCACAGAGGAGCTGTAGCTCTGTCTACTCTTGCCTTCAGGGACAAGTATGGTTAATGTTCCTGAAGCAAGCCTACCTACAAAATAATTTTTTTTATGCAAACGCTGTAGGAGTCTTCTAACTGAAGTCTCCCTTGAGAGAAGGCAACAAATGCCTGCTTTAACTTTGTCTCATTCTACACAATCATGCTATCTCCTAGACAGGCAGGGGGAAATACTTGCTTCTGAAAACAAGACTATTGCAGCCTTCTGCACTTAGTTTTACCATAGAGCCTTTCAGACTGAATTATAGTAGTTTGTAGTTAACACTTGGGTTTAGGCCTCTACTTTAAGGGTTAAATGGATTTAAAGCATTGCATAATTTTCTTTGAAGTCCACTTCCTCAGACAGCTACATGTTCAATTCCACAATAAGTAGCATCATGTGTCTAAGTCTCACTGTGCATTGATAAAACACAAGGGAAGAACAAAACAACAAAAATAGGATTACTCATGGTTGATCTTGGAAAACAATTCTCTCCTTCACTCCTTTGGTCTTCACGGATCCCACCAGTTCCCGAAAAAAAATCAGTATTCTTCTGAAGCCCAGAGTTGTTCTCATACTATTTGCCTTCCTTCCTTTACCTGTCTTCTAAATTCTACCATGGTTATGGCAGCTAAAGTTGACTTACACTACCAATTTTCAACCAGCTTAGTTTGGTTGGTTTTTTTCCCCCACAAATAGCAGATGCAGCAGAACACCTTTCCTATTCAGTTGGGTTCTGTCAAAAATAATGTCCAATCCAACTACGAAGGAAATTGTGGATTGCCAATACCACTATTTCCTTCCCTTCCCTGCTTGTTTCTCCTGAAATGTCTGTATCCACCTAACACAGCACTCCTGTTGGATGTGTTAGAGAACTGCATCTCTGTAATTGAGATATCACAACTCTGTGATTGCTTATGGACTTCCACACTTCCCTGCCCCGTATCTACATGCCTTTGTGTATAGTCACTCCTTTGTCTTTTACATAGTTTGAGCCAAAATATGATATATGATTAGCTAAACTTTAGTTCAGACTTAAATAGATGCTCACTTCTCCATAAAACTGCCTTTCCTGAAGACTGTCAAAACAAAAATTACTTGTATTGACTTTGCTTAGAAATCGGCTACCACTGCTCTAACTCACATGATACATGCCTATATTCCATGTAGTAAGAACTGTATCTCTAAAGATGTAGATGAAGTTAATGAAGTTACTCCCAAATATTCATGGAAAATATGTATAATTTGTGTAATTGCGGAATATTCAAATAGCCATCTGGTGTTACCTTAGGATGCCAACTGATAAAAATTTTGATCAGCACTCCTGGTGACAGCTTTGTTCTAGTTCTGAGAGCAGCCAGAAACTTGTCGGAAGATAAAGCTCAAGAGACTTAATACTCTTAGAAATACTCAGCATGTTTAATGGGAAAGTTTCTAGATGAATGAAAATACCCTAGGGGCCTTAAAGGTGAAAAACCTCACAGATTGTAACAGCTTCCAGGAGTGTTTAAGGTTCTAAGTATATTCTGATGCTATAAATGAAGGAGCAGACGCTGATATCAGAAGTTGAATCCTTGGTGTTAAAAAGTGTCCATATTTCTGTTAATGACAGGCAGGTACCTACCAAGGATAAGGACTGAAATACCATGTAACTGTTGGTTTACTGCTTTAAAAGAACTGTGCTTATAGTAACTGCTTATTCTCATATTTGGTTTACCACTCCAATTACTAGAATAACTTGTTTTATAATGAGTTAGTGTTAAGGTGTCCATACTAACCTTATTATTTATGTAGGAGGCTGACTTTTGAATCTTTTCTTTGCTTATTTCTGCCTTTTGCTATGGTGAATTCTACTCTGAATAGTATCGGTGCGCAATGCATTTCTTAATACACAGTGTCTCATTTCTCCTTTAAAATGGACAATTCACAGTTCAGCCTGATTCTCTATGCTCCTTTAGGGTACAAAATCCCAGATGATTAAAACCTGAAGAACTAATGAAACAAAATAACACTGGTCTCTGGTAGGTAAGAAAATCAATACTAATCACCTTGCTGGTGTGATGATCTATTTGCAAGAATAAAAGGTGACGAAAAAAACCCGTGTGATAATTTCCTTAAAACTCACTTTCAGTTAAAATTACTAATACAGAGATAAAAAAACCCAAAATTTTATTTAATGTATATTTTATTTCATATAAATACTAAGTCTATGGATATAAATATTTTCAAAAAGAATAAATACAGTTTATCAGATGAAGTCATAACAATAGCTAAAACTTCTTGTTTTGCCCAATTGATTATAATGGCATACAAACATTGAGATAATGTGCAATATCTTCAAGACTCTAATGTCAAATATGACTTGTAAATAAATGCCTCACTCCCCCTCCCTTTATTCAGTAGAACTTTTTATAAACTATTTTTGCTGTACTGTATATGATAGACAATACATTAAAACATGATACCCACTGCTATCAGAAGATAAAAGACAATGGTTCAAAAGTCAGTTTATTTAATTTTATTGTGTAAGAGAAGTAGTAGGAAGCGAAGTGTGGATATATTGAATATTTTCTGTTTCAAGTATGTAAGAATAGAAAGAATATTTGACTCATTAGTGACCTGGTAAAAAGTAAAAAGAGAGCTGAGTCTTTAAACCCAGGGAGGTATTACATTTTCATACTCAAGGATTAAATAATTAAGGATTCAAGAGTCTCAATCTGCAAATACTTGCTTTGGTGTGGAATTACATGTAACTTTATACTTGTATACTGAGAAAAGAATTGAACTCTACTTCTTAAACTTACTAAAAAGATATATCCCTGGGGTGTTGTGTTGTGTTTTGTTTCAATATCATCTATATTTCTCTAGTGCAAATTTTAAAAGTACACTTGTAGATGTTGGTCATTAGGCAAAGTTTTATGTTTAGGAATGTTTGATTCACAAGTTTTTCAGGGAACAGTAAATACAGACTTAGAGTTTAATGCTAGAAGGAATTATTTAAATACTGCAGTGAAAAATTTGCTGCTTAGGGAATTACTCTGATAGATACTCATGCCTTAACTGGAATGAGAATGTGAGCTTTAAAGACTGCATTTTTGGAACAAAAGATGTGGTGTATCTCTTTGCTATTTAAAAGAACTGTTTTTATTGAACACAAAGTATGTAAAGTATTCAGCAAGAGAAGTATAGGAAGTCTTTACGCTAGACATTTCCTAAGGTTTTCCATGAGATCATCACAGCAAGAAATGTACTAGTTAGAAAGCAAACATTAAAGCATTCATGTATATATATCTGAATGGAGTATATGTACTTCAGCTACTGAAGAAAAAGACCGAGTTTTAAAATGCCATGAGTCCACAGGAAAAAGAGGACAGCTATATCATCCTTGTCTTCATGCTGGGGCTCTTTGATGCTAGGCAATTTTCCCAGAGAAAAGGCCATTCTTTACAAATTTTAGTTAACTATGTTATTATTCAGCTAGTCTTCTTAGGCTCCCTTTAGATTCATAAATAGTGGCATTCTCAGGTGATTCACAGAAAGATCTTTCAAAATTTATTTATTGCAGAAAAATACTTTAATAAAATTTATATTCCTTTTTTTCCAGAAAAATAAAAATAAATTATGATGATATCTACTAATCTTTGTCCAAATAAAATTACTGCTTTAGACATATTTATAAGGTCCAGATAAATGTGTTTTCAAAACTTAGATGGTCTTCCTGAGTACTGTACCTTCCTATAAAAGAAGAAAATTGCTTTCCTTGCCAGTTTTGCTCATCTGCATAGTTCATACAGAAGAAACCCATTGGGTGGTGGAGACAAAACTTTAAACTTTCTTTCCATTGCAGTGAATTATTGTGGAGAAAGTGATGTTTGCTGAGGAAATTAAAACATCTCCTATCATCTGCTCAAAGAATGAGTGAAATATTTGAACATTGCCACTTCTTTCAATCTATTAAGTCAAATAACCTAAGCATAATTTTTGTTCTTGCCAAAACGAAACAAGCAACCAAAAAAAAAAAAAAAAACCCACCCCAAAAACCCAATACAAAACCAAACCAACAATAAAGCAAAACCAAAACAGCACCAAGAACAACAAAAACTATGCAACAAGCAAACAATAAAACCCCAAATCTCACAAACAAAATTCCACGCTCTCAAAATCTTCTCTAGATCACTCCAAATCAATTTTAAAAGAAGCTATTTCATAACCCAAGGTATCTTGGCTTCTATGCCTTTGGATTGAATGTTCTCTGATTTTTTTGTCTTCTATTGTTTTAAAGAACCACAGACATTTGTTCAGTTAAGTAAAAATAAAGATCCTCCAAATTTCTTAGATCAGTTCCTTGAAATACGATGACCATTCTATATACTGTACTGCAGTGTTGCAATGTTGGATTGTTTTTTAATATTCAGAGCTTCTCATCGTTCTCCTTCACATTTTCCTCTGTACTTCATTTTAAAAATATTATCATAATCTATGGGTCAAGATGACCACATAAATAATTTCTTATCTAATTTAAATGAGGCTACAGCTGTAGTGCTTTTTCTTATTCTCTTTTGGCCATACTGGCTTTTTTAACTCCTCATTTTATTGCTGTATGCTATGCATTCCATATCCTTTGGGCACACTTTAATCTCATTATACACGTTTCAGCTTCTTGCTGCTGTTTCCTCGCTGATGTTTTATTACGCTTGATTGCACTCAACCTGCTGAATTTTTTTTCCCCCTAAACTCTGTTATTCTGAAACTCAGTATCTTAATTTCCCCTCTAGATGTAGTTTTACACTTAACTAGATTAAAATTACAGTGCAAAGTAGATTTGGTTACTTTACTTATTCTGTAAATTTTATCTCAAATACTGTCCAGAACTAGAAATTCAGTATAATAAGAAAAGCACAGAAAACAAAACCACAAAAAATTTTTACGTGACAAACGCATTAACCATTCAAACAGGTGAGGGAAGCTAAATTAAGAACTCCTTGTAATAGCATTAAATGTTCAAAAGTCTAGAAAATAAAACACAAGCTGAGAGTAGTGGTGTGAAAATAACATAAAAGATACCAAACATAGATAAATAATGTTAAGCAGATGAATGAAGAAAGAAGCCACCTGGTGCAGAACAATAAGCAAGATGTCTGTTGTTCTTGCAGCTAGTGATACTCAAAGTGAGCTTTCTTCCCCATGCCCCAAGTTGTCTTGTCTTACAGAATTATCTGACTGAGACATAGCCAAATGGGACCTGAAATTCCTAGGGAACACATAAAGGTGTTTTCAACTGAAATTAAATTTTTCTTCTGTGCATTTGTTAGCAGTGGAGGAGGAAGCTTCATATGCCACATAAATATGATATTAGTCAGGTGTGACAACCTCTGGACTATTGTTCTTTTGTATAGTCTGCACTTTACAACGGACTGTATCTGATATGTCTAATTGCTTTCACCCTTAGTAGCATAATTGCTCATAATATTTATATAAGCTGTTTTGTGTCCTTGCATTTTTTCTTCTTTTCCTAAAAACCCCTGCTCTTTTACTATAGAAAAGAATAAGATGTTGCTTGATTGTCACCAAGCTCAACAGAAAGGGAGCATTTGCAATTATTACAATTTCCAGAGCAAAAAAGTAATTTTCTTCAATTATCATAGAAATTACGGAAATATGATTTATTTTAACTGACTGGCGTATTCTATGGTATTTTTTTTTCTCTGCTAGCTCAGGAAATTAATAACAATTTGCAAAAATTAGATTATTTTTAGACTGTCACTTCATGTTAAAATTTTTTGCCCTGGGTATGTTTTTATGTGGATTTTTCAGCTTTCAGCACTTGGATATGTTTACTGTTAAAAAGGCAAAAACAAGACTATGGTTCTGGAGACTTTTAGCACTGTGGTACTCTTATTTAAATGTATGGAATGGGTCAGATTGCTCTCAGCTTCATTTTGAGTGATTTAGGAGATGCAGTGATTATTTAGAGTATGAATTGTATAGGATGTCCTGCTGAGGTGGTCCATTTGCATTTGAGGGAATTGTTGTTGATAAATTGTAATGAATTTAAAAACACCAAATCAAGTGCAATGTTTTTAATGTGAGTGGATTTTGTTCAGCTGCGATGGGACCATCATGGGAAACAGGAAAATAACTTGGGAAGTGTGACCTTTCTAAAAGCAGCCTAACACAGATCAGTATCTGGACCTACTCTTAACTGTAAGAAACCACCATCTGAAGGAATATCTAATTGGAAAGAATGTACTTGGTTCTGTTTTATTCTTTGTGTTTGTGGTGGGGTTTTGATGTATTTTTTTCTCCTTTTTCCTCCTACTGTTGAATATCTTTTTCAAGCTACTGCAGCATAAGGCTGATGAATTTAAGGGCGTTTAGGAACTTAGGCATTACATTAATATCAGGAAAGTGAAGAAATAGAAGCATAGAAATGGAATTGGTGTGCTGTTAAGATCAAAGATTAAACCAGAGTACTATGCTCATATGAACAAGTTCATATTGCAGTTAAATTTGATATATATTTTTCTATCCTCTCTTTCGAAGAATCAAAATGTTCTTAAGTTAATAACATGACAGAAACGTTGATACTCTAGAAACTTCATAATTATTAATGGATCATTCTTTGTGTCAAGCTCTTGGCAATGTGAAGTTACCATGAAAAACCTGTGCAATGGGCACTTTTTTTTTTTTTAATTTCTGCTACAATTTGTTCAGTTAGAGAATTTCTGTAAAACTGCTGGTCAGTAAAGAAATTAGAGGTAGTTGAAATACTGTTTTAGAACAATAATTACACATAATTCCTGGTGTGCTTGCTGTACTTAGTACTACCCCAAAACATTACATCAGATTATACATTCATACGTGTACAAGTAATTAAAAAAAATGGACCAAGGGATTTTCTTAGTAGAAATTTGTAACAAGAAAACACAAACTTATTTGGTGTTCTTTTGGGGTTGTAATTTGTTTATTGCTATTGTACATTTGATACAGATAAATATAGGAGTATTGTACACCAGTATTGATAGTAACCTGTAAAATGGTGGTGACCCGTTAAAAATACAGAATGCAATAGAAAATTCAGTCCAGTTCATTAAATTACCTCATAACTTCAAAGATTGAACTTCCCCCTTGAATTATGTGACCTACTGATCTGATTTGTACAGCATGCAAGAACATTTTTTCAAAACTCTATTCTTTTCTCATGTACTGTACAAAGCAGTGAGGTACAAGCCATTTGCTAATCTAAAAGATCTTTCTTTGAAGAGTGTGTACATGGATGCCTTAAAGACTGTTTCTGCAAGGATAAAAGAGAACTTAGGAGTGACAATCAGAAAAGGAAAAAAAGAACTTATACTTGACCAGTGCCATAGTTCACCTACCGTTCATGAAAATGACAGTATTACTTAGTAATTCTGGTGACTGCCAACTTGCTGTGTGC
This sequence comes from Picus viridis, assembly GCA_033816785.1. Classification (NCBI taxonomy): domain Eukaryota; kingdom Metazoa; phylum Chordata; class Aves; order Piciformes; family Picidae; genus Picus; species Picus viridis. Next base: position 17,276,708 of record CM066582.1, on the reverse strand, counting down.
TTTTAACATTTTTTGATCTATGTAAGTGACCCCTGTGTGTGTACCAAGTTGATGGGCTGAAACAACAGAGGGGGAAAAAAAAAAGGGAACTTCAAAGTATATTAAAATGTATCTACTTCTTTGTCAGGAAAAGATGGAATATATGGAAGTAGAGGGTATAAAACCTGAAGGAGTTCTTAAAGACATTATGTCCATAATCTTCAGTCAGCTAATGAGATACAGTCAGAACCGAAGTTGGAAGACAAACTGAAACTGAAATTCTGCTTCAGGCAGACCATAGTTTACTTCTGTGTGACCTCTTTTGTTCACGAACTGGGGAAGCTCTCTTTGCACTATAACTGGTGATGTACCAGATTGCTTATCTACCATATATTAAATTTAATAGCCAAGGAAAGGGAAGGTAAAGCTCATTATATGTCAGAATTTGATATGGTTAGTAAGTCAGTCATCGCAACCATGTCTGAAGGTATAGAATTATGATTTAGGTCAGAAGAAAGCTCCAATCACCTGTTCAAAACAAGTCTAAGTAGATTAATTTGCTTAGAGGTGTATCATGTAAAGTCCAGAATACCTCCGAGGACAAATTCTACACTTAACTCTGGGCACCTGTTTCAGTAGTTAAATTTCTCTGACAGTAAAATGTTTCAACTTGCATGTGTTACTCTTCTCATCACCTTGCACCTCTGGCAAGAATCTAACTCTAATATTTTCTGTATTTTCCTATTGGGTAGTTGTAGACATCAATGAGATTCCCTTTGAGCCTTCTCTTTTCCAGGCTGAAGAGACCCAGTTTGCTTAGTCTCGTCTTGCATGTTGCATTACCCTGACTTGGGCTTCTGCCAGATTTTATACTGGGAAGCAACAAACTGGACACACTACTCCAGATGCTGTTTCACAAGTGACAAGCAGAGAGGCAAGATCAGGTCCCTGGATCTCTCCTAGCCAGCTCTTACTGACACAGCCAACATTCAGCTTGTTCACCAGGAACATCCTCGCTCCATCTCCTTTCCTGTAGAAAGACCTCTTACCAGTGAGATGCATTACATCGGGTTGTTCTAACCCAGATGAAGAATTTGACAATTGCTCTTTACAAATTTTGAGACATTCATCTCATTTTGCTGACTCTTCCAGGTCCCCCTGAACAGCAGTCCAGTATAGTCCAGTTCAGTATACTGATTACTCTTCAGATTTTATGTTGTCTGTAAACCTGAAATCTCCCTGACCTGGTTGATGAAGACCGTAAACAGCTAGTATTGATCCCTGAGAAAACCCACTAGTTACTGGATGCAATAGGTGCTTTGAACCAATGATAATAATAATTCTTTCAAGCCTGGAAGTCCAGCTAATTTTCCACCTATCTTATCTATTTATCTAGCCTATATCTCAGCAATTTAGTGATAAGGGGACTATGAGAGGCTGTATCAAAGTCCTTGACAAAAATCAAGGTACATGGCATGGACTGTCGTCTTCTTGGCCACAGTGCCATTTACTTCATCTTAGAAGGAAATTAAGTTAGCCAGGCGTGACTTGCCTTTAGTAGAGTATTCTCACTGCTCCAAATCACCTTCTTGTCTCATATTTTAAGAATAGTTTCTAATAAGATGAGGCTAACCAGTGTGTAGGCTTCTGAATCCTCTTCCTTTCCCTTTTGAAGATGGATAGGGCACCTACCTTTTTCCAGCCATAAGAATCCTCCAAGGATTGCCTCACAGTGACACAGCCAGCTCTGTAATCCTCAGCCTTGTACATGCCCATAACTCTTTCTTCCTCTTCTGTGTGTACTATTTCACTCCTACAAACTCTGCCTTGAGGCATCAAGGATGCCTGAGAACAAGCTTTACCAATAAAAACTGAGGGCAAGAAAGTAGTGACTGTCTTGGCCTTATCAGTTGTCATCAGACTTGCTGTCCCAATAAGCCTTGGGTTTGCATTCATCCTAGCTTTCCTTTTTGCTACTGAGGAACACTTCTGATTGCCCTTTAACTCGGTGATTTCAAACCCATTTGAGCTTTGACTTGTTCCTACATGTAGGAAGTGTCATCTTATTCATCCCATATAGCCTGTCCCTTCTTCCACCTTCTTTGTGTTTAAGGTTAATGAGGAGCTCCATATTACTCAATATTAATCTTCTTCAATATTCACTCAGCTTTCTACAAATACAAATCTGCTCTTTTTAAGTCCAGGTTGTAACTCTGTTGATCTTGCTTACTACTTGTTAGATCTTAAACTTCATAGTCTTGTGACTGAAGCTGAGGCTGCCCTTGGCATCATCCAGCATTTCTTGCTTGTGAGTAGCAGATACAACAGAATTCTTCCTTTAGTCTGTTCATCAATCGGCTGCATCACATACCTTTTCCACATTGGGTGGATATATTTTTTGAGCTAAACTGATCCTGAGGAACATCTTGTTCTTAGTGCTGCCCAGGCCACTAAATACAAGTGGAACTGCAGTTCTGCAGGTGAAGCAGAAGGCTTTCTCCTGTTGCCAGAAGCCATGAACTTCCAGCATGCCCTGCTTTCACACCACCATGTGATAGGTAGAGCATAAATGGGCATCTGCACACAATGGCCGTACTTTAGACCTGTTCTATTTTTGTGCTTGCAATTTAGGTATCAGGTAATCAAGCTGGATGTAATTTTCAGTTTCATCAATATATATAATGACATTTTAAGCTGTTTATTTTTTACACATTCTGACAGCTTCTTTGTGTTCTGACTGCTGTGGGCTGAAGTGAAGCTTTCATGGGTGAGCCACAGTTATACATCCATCTAAGTTGTTTCCGTTCACTTTGAAAGAAGTGAGGATGTGTAAATCTTCTGTTTCTTAAATTTTTTCCTAAGTGAGATTGACTTTATCAGTTTTGCTGCAGGTTTTATCTTTTGTCATTTTTTTTCCTCACTCTAAATACACTGTGTAAGATACATGTTAAGATGGCAAGGTACAGGTTATATGTACAAAATAGAATTTCAGCCTCATGGTGTGTTTCTGACTGCATTTATTAGTATGCTGGTTGTTTAGAGTTGGAAGTAGCAGGCAGAAGGTTATTTTGACAATAAAACATTAATACCTTGTACCTAGGTAAGTTTAGAACATACTGCTTTATGGCTGTGTGTCCTGTTCCTGATACATTTTTTTTCTATTGTATATGAAAGAGACATTTTTAAGAGAAACTAAACACTAGAAACAGACATTTAAAATAAGGCAAGTGGAGGGAAAAAAAAAAAAAAAAAAAAAAAAAAAAAAAAAACCCAAACCCAAAACATTTTAAAAGTAATAAATTACTGAAGGAGCTCATTCTTTTGAAAACATGATATGTATACTATGCCCTGTATTGGTCTGCTCCTCTCCACCCCTCTCTTCATTGCGCACAGGCAACACCTGAAAATCTGGCAATTTTACATTGTGTGTGTTCTAATTTTCTTCTCTTTTGCTTGTTACATTTATCACCCTAATCAGTTTTGTCATGCTAATTGCCTTATCTTGCTGTTTTTTTTAATTTCAGTAAGACTTGCATGTTTTTGAGTGCTGCCATGATCCTCTTTTGGCTAACCCTGTTTTAAATAGGATTCCAGAAATGTTGCCCACCTGAAAACTTTGCTTGCTAAAGAAATAAGAGACAAGAAGTCACTGTCTCAGTCACTTGACTGACCTGCTGGTCCACTGTATGCACAGTACCAATGGAGGTACTGTGTACTCAACTGTACTGTACTGTACTCAACCCAGGAGGCACTGGGTTGAGCTAGTCAGATTTCTAGTATTTAAAAAATGTTAGCTCAGGCTGTTCCTAAATATACTTATGTGGGATAGGAGTAGACAGAAATCCCACTGGTTTATAGTGTTAAGAAGTATGAGAGTGCAGTTTTTCTCCACAGTATGCATGAGGCAAGAGAATGTCTGCTTTTCTTGTAATCAATTGTTTAAATGTAGACATTTTCTGCTGGAAAAGTTGATCTAGGTTAGGTCTCAGTTGTCACTCATGCAACTGACTGTTTAGTCCACACTAATTGTTTGAAATCATAAAGATAAAAAAAGGTCTTGAGGTCTTACTTAAGATGTTATCTTCCCTTCCTGAGACAAAAGAGCACTGCTTTTAAAGCTCCTTAGACAGTAAAAATTACAGGATGTTAATGATGTTTGAATACTTAAAATATGTCAGCATCTGTAGGTAGTATTCTACTGAAATGGCAAAAAAATATTCTCAACAGCATGTGCACAAAACGACTGTAATGATGACACTGGTTTTCACATTTTGTCCTTTATGTGAGATTTTCAACATTACCATAATGTTCTCTGTTATTATAAACATAATAGGAGATATTCACAATGGATCACTAGTGAAACAATGTCAGGTTAGAACATCAGGTACAAATACTCAAATATTACAACATTAAAACACTACAAGTACTCTTGATGTTCAATAAATTCATGGGCTTAGTGAAGTAGTATGTGATTATCACACTCTTCTGATAGTTATACTTGTTTCTATTTAATGAATAAAGGTAAAAATTGTAAAAGATACATGGAAAATGGGTAAAAGACTTTTCAAACTCAGAAGCAATCTTTGAAGCTTAGAAAAGAAACTGAGGGATATTATGGACATCAAGGCTTAGTAGTTTCTGACATACAGTTCATGTAGAATGGTGTGTCCTTTCCCAGTAAGATAATTGATTATGACTTAGTTGCAACTAGTCTTAAAGCAATTCTGAACCAGGAGTTACCTGGGCTAGTAACTGGAGAGTGTTGTGTGCAGGCAGGTAGGGAATTCACTGGAGATGTCATCCAGTTAGTAATGAGTTACTGTTTAGGAATATATATTAGTGTTCCTTTGGGGGGTGGAAATAAAAATGTGAAGCCTGTGAATGAATATAACTGAGAGTTTAGAGCCATTTGGGAGCAACTCTAGCTGCTGTAATAGACATTTAACTTCTGGATTTTATAGACCTAAGAATTGTTGATCTAGCTTTTTAGTTCCATTTGTTATAGAAATTAACTTTTTGCATTAGAGTTAGGTTTAGCAAAAGTACACATACATTGCTTGTGAAAAGTAGTACATGTTAGATTTCAAATAAAGTGGGTTAGGGTGAAAGTTACACTTGCAAAAGGGAAATTCACAATGTCTTGATTTTTCGGTTAAGTTCCAGTGAACTCTCCTATGTAAAAACTGAACAGTCATTTTTGACTACCTTCAGTTTTTCTTAGTTTTTGATTTATTTCCAAATCAGTAACTTTATCATCTTCTCTTTCAAAAGTCAGGTTGACAACAACAGCTACTCAAAATATAGCTCAAATTAATCTGTGATGTAACTCTGCTGGCTCTAAGCTTTTTCTTTGCCCATTGTCTAAGTGGAAGAAAGGTTAGTCTGATGTGGTCTATGTATTGGTGTATAGGCACCCATACTTCATAGAACACAAAATTACATAACTATATATATATAATGTTAGAGAGAATTGCCCACATGTATCATGACAGTATGAAAAAATATGTACTATTATATCATTTCTCTATTATAGGGTGTTTTTTTCTTGCTGGTGCTTTCTCTCCCCATAGTCTTTTAAAGTATGGCAAATAATTTGCAAGTACTTTCACTATAATTTTCAAGGTGATTTCCAGATTTGGCCTAATACTTAGACAATTTTAATTTTAAAAAGCTTTACAGATAATTTTAAAAAATAGAATCAGTGTACAGTACTGCATGAATATTTTAACCAGTTCAAATTAGAAATGGTAGGAAGCACTAAACAAGCCATTTATAAAAACACATATTCTGTTTTGTATGAAGCTTTAATACCCTTCGTTGGTATTCTAAGAAACAAGAATTCAGAGAAAAGGATTGATAAAAAATGATGATGAAAAATAAAAGCATCATAGGGAGAACAGTCATGGTGAAGAGTATAATTTTGTGTGACAAAATAATAGCGACCTGACACTGTAAAGATTCCACAGCAGCATAAATGCTAATCAGTATAGATTGCTAGTGAAATGCTGCGGGAGCTGGGGAGAGAGAATGGTACCTCAGAAACACGTTTTTGAAACTATCTTAAGAGAGGGAAAACCAATGAATTGAGAACAATGTCACATGTTGAGCATCAGGCAAAAATCTGATTATATTATGCTAAAGCCCCAATGAAGATAACTATTAAAAAGTCAGTACTTGTTCCAAGCCTTTGAGAATAATTAATTTAAAAGAAAAAATAATGTACACTGCATTTTTATTACAGTCTTGTGCCTAGTAGTGCTGTGGTTAAAGGAAGGCGAGTCTATTCATGGGAATAGACAAAGTACTGTGTCAAAGCCAAATTAAAAATTCTTCCTTTACTTGCCATAATTAGTGCACAAAAGAGTAGGGAGAGCACATAGAAAATAGTATCCTTCTATATTCTTTAGCAGCCAATATTTCTTTTTTTAGCCCATTCTTCTTCCACCAGATGAGAGTTTATTCTTAGCCTCATTTTGTCATATTGTAGAATCACATTGTTAAAGTAGCATTTTCAGTCCCACTGCATGTTTTTCACCTTGAGATTGTATTTGCTTCTGTGAGCCCTGGTACTTTGCTAGGGATTTTTGATTTTTATTTTTACCTTAAGGATACCAGTTCAACATTTAATTCCTACTGTTAGTCTTTATGAGCCCACAGTGCAAAACATTTTGTGATAACGCTGGATATCTATTGAATCAATGTGGCGGGTTACTTTCTTACAGAGCTGTTATAAACAGGAGCATTGTGCACCTTAGGTGGAAAGCGTGAACAGCTGTTGAGAGAAATTTTAAAACAATTCTCCATTTCCAAAAATAACAGTAGACTTTGTGACAGTTAGCATACTCTTTTGGATAAGAGCACTCCTCAGAAATTAACTTCTGAACAGGGTTTTATAAGTAAATTGTCTCTAACATGAATATTTTGGACTTACTGTTCACTCACATATGCCTGTTGAACCAGCAAAGGAAATGGTCAGAGTTTGGTAGTATTCTGCACTTGCTGTGGTTCAGATAATCCTCATATATTCCATAGACTTGAATAATTTCAGTGGAAAGGACTGCAGATTAATGGGTAGAGTAGTAAAGTACTACCCCCAGGAGGGGAAGATGTAGCAGTCAGTAAGCAGAAAGTGGGAATTAAACCACTCTGAGTATTCTAACCCCTGAGCTACAGAGCAAGAATGAGAAGGATTGGCAGCTTCTCCCTTGTGTTTCGAAAGAAATAAACATTTTTTGAAAAACTGATTAACTTAAACAAGATAGATCAATCTCTCACTTCAGTGATTTTTTCAGCTTAGACTGTTCCCTTGAAGGCACAAATGGTCATGATTATTCCATGCACTCAGAGCTCCTAGAAAATGGAAAATGCTATTGATCTTGTGAAAATATAGTAACACGAATTTCTGCTACGTTACCTGGACTCATTTGTGTGTTCTTCCTGTGTATGACCAAGTATATATAAAACTGATGCATACTAACTTTGTAGCTGGGAATGTGGGTTGAAAGAATTAATCTCATTTTGAACAACATCATGAATTTCTATCTTTCTTGGTATTTTGTACCATTTCAAAACCAAGACATTCTGGAACAGAAGTGATGGGCTTTCTGCTGATGATGCTGAGATATAGAAAGTAATAGAACTAGAGAAGAGTCCTGTCATCTATAAACCTGAGAAATGGAATTTTACAAGTTGTTCAGTATCTGAACCATGAAGACATAAAAATTACTTAACTGTGAGTCAAATATTTTTTTTAAAGTAGGCATTTTAAAGCTGTCATAATCACTGGATAACTGTCATCATGCTGATGCTTAGGTTTTTTGTGGACTAATTGTATGTGATTTAGAATTTCTCTGTAGTTGTGTCTGATCTAACTCACCACGGAGAGAACTAATTATACTTCTGCCAACATTTCATTTCAGAATCTAAAAATATTTCTTAAAAAATCCCTGCCTAATTTCATGGTATCATTGATATCTTCAGCTGGAAGAGAGCCATAAGGGTTATTGAGTGAAACTTCTTGCTCTTCAAAGGGCTACATTAAAAAAAATCATATGAAGAACGTTGTCCAGAAGCTTCTTAAACTCTCATAGGCTTGTTGCTGGGACCACTACTTCCCTGGTAATCCTGTCCTAATGACCAGCTACCCTCTCAGCAAAGCATTTTTTCCTAACGTCAAACTTGAACTTCCTATGACTCTACTTCATTTAATTTCTATTTCATTTTCCCCAGTTTGTTGGTTGGTTGGTTTGGTTTTTTTCCCCTCTACAAAGCTGTATAAGTAACTAAAGCTGTCTTTCAAAAATCTTCCTGAGAGGTACTTAAATTACAACACAAAACAGCTTTTTAGCTGCAAACTCAACTCTCTTCATGTCCTTTTATTGACTACAGTTTTGTCTTATTTGCTAGTATTCATTCCACTGGTATAGCAGATAGCAGCAACATCGTATCCATATCCGGCTCACTAGTTAGCCATTTTCATAGGCTGATATATTGGTCACACAGGTTGAACCCTCTCATAGTGGTGCTCTGCTAATGCTCCATTTAGAAAAAAAAAACTGTGAGGTTTTATTTCCCTAGGCAGAATATAGAAGAAAATTGCAATTCCTTTGTGAACTCCATGTTTAGCATTTTTATCTTTTTATATGTTATTTCTATGCATCAATTGTTTCACTCTCAGGAGCTTAGTTTTGCAACAGACACCTTAGTTCTGAGCAGTGTGCTGGAGGATACATGGCAGTTACCAACACAGTGCCTTCTGCCCTTCCATTTTGTTGTGAAGGTAATGCATAGTCTGGAGATGATGCTGCTCCTGAGCTGCTTTTCCTACAGCACTCTTGGGAATGGAAAGAGAGACAACACTAAACCCAAACTGGTAAAATATTTACAGTCTCCACTTGTATTGGAAGTCCATCCATGCACTATATCTAAGATAAGAAACTTTCATTTTGCCTGACTTGTAGCTTTTAAATTCCAGAACAGAAGCCTATTGCACAATAGAGTGAGTCATTGATGTATCCAAGTCAAACTATACTAGCCTGGGGATTAAAATTAAAAATGCTTGAAGTATAACATGGCAGTAGTTTGGTTATTAAAAAAAAAATTCAGTGTGTAGTGCTAGTTTATCATCATTTGCAGAGTAAACTTGGAGAAATACTTATTTTTCACTATTTGATAAGACAGCTTAGGTAAATTTTGACTGTTAATAGAAAATAGTTTGCTTGTTAAAAGAAGAACATTAATAAAAGCTAATAAATTATTCACAATGTAAGCGTGGATGATGTCTGCCTCATATCAACCCAATGTCATGGAACTGTTTTTGCATATTACATCTGACTGCAGGCATGTTGCTATAGAGATACTGCTAAAACTGGGTCTGAGGAACTCACTGTTGCTTAGGAAAATATCTTTGAAGTATTTGGAGGTAATTTACAGGAAAACAATACATTTCAAAAGTTTCTTCAACACACTATTGCTATCTTGCTTCAATACAATAATGCTGAACCTATTCCTAGCTAGCAATAATATTGTGTTATCAGATCTGAGGATACCCTATTGCAACTTGAGTTGGGGCTAGGACACCCAAGATGATATTACTGGAAGGTAGATAGAATCACAGAATGCTTTAAGTTGAGAAAGACCTCTTTAACACACGAAAATCATCTGTCTGGAAGTTCAAGGTATCAGATCTGTTGACTGTCTCCAAAAATTGAAAACTCAGTCTTTTCATGATCACTATGTCCAAGACAGTCTCCAAGTCCTTCTCTGTTTACACACAGGTTCAGTGGAGCACCTTCCCTTCTTGGCTCAGTCACCATCTCTGTCAGGAAATTTTTACACACTCCAGAAACCTACTAAAGTGTTTCATGTTTGTTGTCTGTATTTCCACCAGATATCTGGTAAGTCCTCCACAAGAACTGGGACTAGCAATTGTGAGAATTCTCCAAACTAGCCCAGTTGCAGCCGATCTCAACACTTCTGAGGAGGAGAAACTACTATTCCTATATGACCATTTTCAGGTGCTGTTATGGTTTCTATCACATCAGTAACCCTTGTTTCTTTGTTGCCACATGGATCTTCACCTCCTACCTCCTTGTTGTTTCAACTATTTCTTTTATTACTGTCACATAGCTGTCAGTTTCAGAAAATCTGATTTGATTTGTACAGCAATTAACTGAAATAATGTGGAACAAATCCAGTAAGCTTCTGAGAACGTTATTAGGAACCTATTAGCACTTTTGTGTCTAGAGCAAGTAAAAGTTTTAAGCAGTGTGGATGCTATTCCTTTTTACATTGGTGTCCAGCATGCCATAGCTTAGTTCTCTACCCAGGAGATTTTTGAGGAGAATGTGGTGCTCTTATTTGACTGCTCTCACCACAATTGCTATATCCAGAGATTAAATGTCAGTAGTACACTGTTACGGTAAAGAAATACAGTTTGGGAATTGCAGGATATAATGAAGACTAGCTATAGATGTCATAAGCAATTACACAAATATATTAAATGTGCAGTTTGCCTTGAGTCTGTCATTGTGATTGCCTCCTAACTTACATTTGCCTTTAAAAAAATGTAAGCTCATAGAACTGGGAAAGAATTTTGGAGGCATTTTTGGAGAACATTTTTTCATAGCCGTAATTCTATCAAAACTTTTTGATGCTTTTCTTTTTAAACAAGTAGAAGACATCCAGTGAGTACAATCCTGAATTCCGATTCTAAGCTGAGCATGTGAGTTTCCAGATTTAAAAAGTGAATTTTTATTGCCTAAGTAATATAGGCCTTGGATCATAGAGTTTTGCAAAGTAATAACGAATGAATCCACTATCAGAAACACGAGTTCTAGACAACTACTAATGTGAATAGTAATCTTTGGTGTAAGAAAGCAAAGTTCTGAGCTGGATGTTCATGATTAGAAATAAAATGTAAAACAGCAACCAAAAGGAAGCTATTTTTCCACAAGAGTATACATTTTTAACTAACTGGAACTGTTTCTTATTTTTCTTACCCTTTGGGACTCCCTCGTGCTCTGGTTTAAATCATGTATAGCTTTATTGAGTTACATTTCCATTATGCCAATTTAATATCAAAGAGATTTTATCTCTAGAGCAAAGTGTGTACAACATAGCTGGCAAACGTTTCGTTCCCTGATCCATGAATTCTACTTATTATATTATCGTTTGCCTAGAGAATTTCAGACGCACGTTGATGTCAAATTCTTTTCCAAAAATGACTGCTACAGAAAAAAATACTTTTGAAGTGACTGACTTGGGGAAGAAAGTGTGCAGATAATAAGCAAGTCAGTAACATGCAATTTCATTTTCAGATAAGTGGCCAGATATTGGTGACTTGCCCTCCCTGGGAGATCAGAATGAATCATAAGATTTAGTGTGTGGGAAATACAGAGTGCGGTTTTTGCTTCAAGTTATGTTGGAATGTCTGGGGTTTTGGGCCAGTGCTGCAAGCAGACACAGTGGTCCTTACGTTTTTTCCTCAGTAGGAGTACTTGATTACACACTTTCTGAGAGCCAAAACACTTTATTGGAAGTTTCTTCTCCAAAAATCTCAGATATCTCAGACTTTCTGAAAGTTAAGATATTTGAAACAGTGATAAAGATGGCTGAGGTTAACATAACATGAGGGCCTAGGAAAGATCTGAGTTACCGAAACATTAAAGATTCCAGGTGGCTTGTGATAAATTAACATCCACAGAGAAGATTTCTTTTTCATTTCACCTCAGTGATGAAGTAGGAGTAAAGAAATGCTCCAAAGGAAATTTTCCCTGTGAACTTCTGTATGATCAATCCATAGCTACACATAATACCCTTTCAAATGTACCAATTGACAGCCACATTGGAAATCCTTACTAATTTACCTCACTGAATTTCATTTATAAAGAGCATAAAGAACTAGAATAATGGTCATATCTCTAGTATTCATGAACTATCCATGGACCACCAAGATCTGGTGTCCCCTGCCACCATGGTTAAAAGTAATTATGTTTTTATTGGTTACACATGCTAATGTAAATCAAATTTAGTAGTTCTTCAGCAGTCGGTTTTGCTGTTTCTGTCTTCTAATGTGTATCTCAATGGAAAATTAGCAGGCTTGGTTTTTTTTCCTTTTCATGAAAGCCTGGGATACCTCCATTTCTCATTGTAATGGGAAAGAGAAGCCATCAGGTGTTTGCCATATTCTTAAAACACTGGCAAATTATCTTGGCAGTGAAGCAACCTCAGCTTGTAATGAAGGTAGCCTTTAAAGTGGGATCATTGTGTGCATTTGACGGTTGAATACTTGATGATATGTGTAATATATTTGTTTGTAAATTGTTCTTATGTAAATTAGCTTGAGATAAAAATTGTACTTAACCACAAGAGCCAGATTATATCACTTTTACTAAATCATCTTGCATAGTTATTATAATGATGAATTATTGAGATTAGCAGCAGTACAGGCTTTGGGGAATGTGGTTTTTAACAAAGTCTGTAAACAAATGTGTTTCATAAATATTTTACAGAAAAATCTGAAGGTTATCATGGTCTTCAAAATAGCACCTAAGGGGGAGGAGGGAAATCCCTGATCCAGATAGTTCTTTTATACATTTTCTGCTTTTTAAATTGCCTTCTATATTTTTCCCATGGAACTGTTGTCTCATCTAGAATATTTCTTTGCAAATATTCTAATGACTGTTTTATTCTGTGCTTGAAGGAAGTGGCCATCTTCTGTACTATTTCTTCATAAGGAGGTGAAAATCGATGCAGAATGTGTAATTAATTTATGAACTATGTCTACAGTACAGGACATTTGTCTTGCATTAAATTTTACCTTAATGCTGCCTGAGCACTTATGATATAGATCACTTGCACTGTGATTGCACTGAGTTTTCTAGAGTGGTGGACCCTATTTCATCAGTCACAATATTCTTTGCCCTTTTTCAAAGAATACACATGTTCAAGATAAGGATATTGAAAGAATATTTATTAGGACTGCAAAGAACAGAGGCTGTGAATTACAGCAAAGGGAGATGATTTATCTACAAAGACTCCAATGAGGCAGCTAAGGTTTAAACAGGTCACCTAAAGCCAGTGTGTGCTCCATGTAGTCAGGTGATAGTGCTTAAGAGTCTTTATCTGGGATATTTGGCTTCTTTCTGCAAGGTCAGAGATAGCCCTGCTCATACTGAGAACATAATTTGGCCAGTAGTTCTTTTTCTGCTGCTTGGAGGGAGAGATATGATCTCCTGAACGTAAAAAATACAGTGGAATTCTGAGACTTTCAGTAAAGGGCAAAAAATTTGTTCTAAGCAGATTTTTCTGATGAAAATCTATTTTATTTTTCCTTATTTCCTTTGGTACATGGTAGAAATTACATACAGAAACTTGTATTTTGAAAATTATTGAGTTTTCCTCCCTATCTCTAACAGCACATGAATTCATCTTTAGAGGAGTTGCCCTTTCCTTTGCCATCACAATGTGGTTTTATCAAAGGAAATATTTGGATTATTTTGATATTTGTTCAGGAGGGCATTTTATTCACCTTTGGAAAGAATATAAATTATTAAAGCCACACCTGAAACTCTGCAGGTAAATGGGACTTCTAATCCTTGTTTGAAAATGTAAATTATTCATTGTAGGATTTAATTTAGAAGTTAGCTGTGTGGCTCCTATGGTTGTTTACATATGTGTTCTGCTGAAATTGAAAGCACAAATGAATTCCACTAGGTTTTGTTAGAGACCTTCTCACTCACTATATCTGAAGGTTGTCTTTCTCTTTCTTCAGGTATATAATCCTTTTGGTTTTGCTTCCTGTAATAAAATAAAATATAGGTAAAAAGTAAGTTGCAAAGTGCTTTCAGCAGAAGCATTTCACTGAATGGTTCCCTTCATTCACACTGGCCATAGCTGGTTCTTGGATGATAAACACCTGAGTAAGATTGATGTCTGAGGTGGTAGTACTGTTACTCCATACATTACATTTCATTGGGAGTAAGAAATGACCTGATATACTTAAACCTTCCTGGTCCTGTTTGTCACATTGTTCCCAGTACAGGTCAGGATACTGTTGGTTGCCTCGGCCACCTGAGCATTTTGCTTAGTTTCAAATTGCTGTTTCCTTCTTATCATCCATATTCAAATACATTTGTGTTTATATAAAAGTAACGGCATTGCAACTGACTGTCATGCTACCAGGCAGATTCACATGCTTCACTCCTATGCAGTGACCCTGCTACAGGTCAAGAGCAACCACTTGGAGCTTTTGTTATTTATTCCTGTTGAATTACATCACATCCACAAGTTTCCCGTTCCTCCCTTTCAAAAAGCAGCACTTTAAAAGAAAGTTTATTCAAAATGTCGGCTGAAACAATCAAAAACCTGACGTGCTAGTGCAGGAAACACTGAGGTTATTACATCAGTGAGTCTGAAAACTAGCTGAGCTTGTGCGGTTTTTTTGGTAATGCTTTAGAAAGTGTATAAGGAAAACTCTTCATGGAAACTTTCAGGAACTTAATGCATTTCTTGTCTCCTTTAACAGTTATCATTTTAATAATAAATATGATGTTCTGTTGTATTTTTCTGAAAGACACTTCCACTATGTGCAGCATTTCCCTCCACTAATGTTTCTGCAGTGTTAAGGAACTGACAAAAACTGTCTTTATTTTCCCTCAGGGATTTTTGACAGTTTCACGGAAATATGCTTAAGTAGCTTTGCATGGGAAGTAAAGTAGGGAGAAAAAAAAAAAAAGTTTGAGGAAAATATGTACCAAAACAACATGATGGAAAACAGTGAAATGCAACTTCAGTATTAGAATGGGAAGTGAATACATTTGGGTATTGTATTTGGTTTTCTTGAACCTCCTGGAGAGGAGTTCTTGATTCTGTCAAATGTCATGGATGGCTTCAGCATACGTAGGAAGATGGTTCTTTTTCTTTATTTGTTGCTCAGTATTTTTTTCTTAGAATTGTTTAAGTTGGAAAATACCTATAAGTTCAAGTCTAACCACTTACCACAGTAAATTTAGAATAGAATTAATCAGGTTGGAAAAGAGCTTTGAGATCGAGTCCAACCTATCATCCAACACTAATCAACTAAACCATTGCAACAAGTGCCCCATCCAGTCTCTTCCTAAACACCTCCAGTGATGGTGACTCCACCACCTCCCTAGGCAGCCCATTCCAATGGCCAATCACTCTTTCCACGAAGAACTTCTTTCTAACATCCAGCCTATTACAGCCTTTACCACAGTATCAGTATTCCATAATTCCCAGGATTTTGTCTTCATTAATTGTAGAATACTTACTACAGTGTTTTGCTACATGTTTCTGCTGACAAATATGTAGTCTTCCATATTTTTTTTTGGTGTTTGGTCTTCTTTCCACCCCCACCCCCCACCCCACCCCCGGTATATCTGATTCCTGTGTATGGAATGCACCTTTGCTGGTGGTTTTCTGCCATGTCTGAAGAAACATGTTATTCTTTTCATGTATTCTCCTAGTTGCTATGTTATGTGATCCTCTAAAGCTTCAAACATCTAGCTAGATTGTGTCAAGTATGTGGCTTTAATACCTTAAGGTGCTGTCATTTGCATTCTTAGGTTCTTCCTCTTTAAATCAATTCTGTTAAACAAAATAAGGAGTTCTTTCCTTTCCTATAGTTATAACTAATGATAGATTTTCTAGGCAAAAGTTGAAGTGACATCATGTAATTTGACTTAGGTCTTGCAAGCACAAGTATTTTTGAGCAGAACTGCACAAGCGCTTTTCGGTAAAACCTTTTAAAACGGAGGAAAAGTGATTTATCTTTGCTTGTATACTGACATACCAGTTCTGATTCAGGATATCATCAACAAGCATTTTAGGCCCTCAATGAACTCTGGAAAGAGAGGTGTGACAGTTGACTGGGAAACACTCTTGTAGTTAATTTTCCCTCCCCCCAATTTTTATGATTTATAGGTGGACAGATCAGTATACTCCCATTCTTCTCTGAAAGAAAAACAAAGCCTGAATATCTTGTAGCTTCTGCACCACTGATTGTTTTTGTTTAACCACATGGTTGTAATGTTTGTGACCAAGTGGTTATGCCTGCTTCTCTACAAGCTTCCAAAAAGACATATTTTGAAATGTTTATTTCATTGTCAGAATCATGCTCATTTTTGTGCTTTGCAGGAAAAAATTAGAGATGACAAAGACCTTATGTGTGTGTGTTCTTGTTTTGGTCCTTATATAGATGGTGCTAGTATAACTAAAATACAGTACGTGGAAAATATTCATCCTTCTATGGTTAATATGTGCCTCATACAGACTACTGATTTTTCCCAATATACTGTTCTATCTTAAGAGATTTCTTAGTGTGGTCTAGGGATTTTTCAGCTATAATGTGTTTAAACCAGTAAGATTGACTTAGACTTTGCCAAAATCATGAAAAAGCAGCTGGTCCCACTCTGCGCGCTGAGAGAATTTGATTTCAGCGAAATGTTTCACACCTTGAGTAAGAATGAATAAAACTTGCACCTCATTAAGTGTATATTGATTTCCTGGGGGGAGGGGGAAGTTCGTACAATGAATTTACATTGAGGTAAGCCGATACCACTACCAACGAAGATATAAAAGGGTCCACACTGGGGGAGTGTAATGATTGCTTTTAGAAGTTTTCTTGTGGAATAAGCTGTTCTCTAATCAGAATATTTTCTTACGTCATTATGTAGAAAATTGGAGTGGTGTATTGTGTGTATGATATCACTTTGTCATTAGAATGTTACTGTTTATGGGAGGCATGAGTGGGGTATTTGTAAGCACTGTGCACTTCTATTACGTGTTTTATTCTTACACAGATTTGCATTCATGGGTGCAATTGCATTTCAATTTTTTTGCACTATTAGGTTATGTAAAAAGATAAATTTTCAAATATTTTTATGTCCATAAAACACTGTTGATATATAGCATCTGATGTAGCACTGATAATTTAAAACCTGTATTATAAAAATTTTTAATAAATCAGGGAGGATTTACTGAAAAACATAAAATGACTGAAATTAAGTTTTCTTCTAAGACCTCCAACAATTTCTTCCCTTGAAAATGGAATTATATGTATTTTTAAGCACAAAATCAGTTTTTGTTTATGGTATATTGAAATTATTTGAAATTTGAACTTTCTGAATCCCTCAAAATCCTTTTTTTATTTGGAATAGGAAATCATTAGTAATTCCATTAGGTGTGGGGTTTTTTTTCCCCCCTAATCACAGGGACAATACCTAAACTATCAGTCTTCCTTTTTTCCCCATTGAATGAGAAACCATTTTCTTAATTATCAAAAGGTCTGGTTGTAGTCCTCACTATTTCATGTTTCAAATTCCTAGTAGGATAACCAGCTACAGGAAAATTAGATTTAACAAAGATATTATTAATTTCCTAAACTTTCATTACTGAATTATAGAAGCTAAATTGGTATTCATCAATATTAATATCTGGTCTTAAAGCTGTTTTGTAATTTCAGCACAAGAGTGTATTCAGGAGTGCTTATTTACCAATAAGCTTCTAACATGAAGGTAACATGTTATAGCCTCTTTTATGTAGAGATACTTTTAGAATTCATATTTGCAAAGATGATTACTTTTGGTATGAATAGTGCTGTATATTTTCCTCTGTTGTTGTCCTTGGACATTATTGTGGCGTAAAATATTTACGTGTTTTCCATCCTTGACACTGGCAGTACAGTATGTATTCATCTTGGAAGGGTGCAGCAAGGCATGAAAGACTGCTCTTATCTCACATACCATGACAGTTGTTTTTCCTATGATACTATGTGAAGAGCATGAAGCTGCACAATACCATCAGTAGGGTGAGGCCTACAGTGGAGGGCTTGAGTTAAAGAAATTAATTCTCATGTAATTATGGAGCATCAGCCTAAGGTAACCCAAGGAAATGAAAGGACATCATGAAAGATTTCTTCTTTATATATAGATTTTTACTTAAAATGGATTTGTGACATTTCTGTCATCATCAAGTTTATTTACTCAAGGTGTTTCTCAAAGTCTTTAACTGTTGACAATAATATCTTGGAAATTATATATATATATATATATTTGTAGAAGAATGTGGACCTGAGCCAGGCTGTTCAAAGTTTAAGCTACATAAACAAGAGGAAATTAAATATTGAAATGTTCCAAGCACTGAAACTGTCACGTCAATGAACTTGGAACAGATTTGCTTCAATTTTGACCCACAGGCTTGCAGGTGGCTCTTAGGTGACATTTAAAGGTGTGCATGGACAGGGGCTGCTTCCAAAAGAGCAGTTTGGACATGGTAAGCTCCTCTTAGCTGCGGTGCTTGAGGACACTCCTGAACATCTTAATATATATTTGTGTAAATGTAGCTTTACAATCTGTGCCACAAAAGAACGCAGCATATATAAACTTTCTTGGGTTTGTTTACAGAGACTATTTCATGGAATTTTCTGAAGACCTTCAGATTAACTTAATTTTAATCAGAATATATGCTTGTTTATATCAATCTTGTTTGGTAGAAATCAACTCTGCCAAGAATTTGTCCTTTAAGGGCAAGTCATAATAACTGCATTTGGGTCTGGATTACAAACTGATTCCATTGCAGTGCAAATGCAAGTAAATAATATCAGAAAATTATATATACACTGCTCTAGGGGTAGACAGAAGATGGGAGCTTCAAAGTAAATTCCTTCTCTTGATAAAAGTATGAAAATATTACTTCTAATTCTATGTGCCTGTAAAAAAATCAAAGGCAGAACATTACTCTTTTTCAGGGTATGATTTTTTACAAGAAGCTACTATTTCTGTTTTATGTTGACTATATATTCATTGTTCTATATTAAAGTGACCTGGAAAGATTCCAAAAAGAAGCTGATGTAGGTACTGTATTGTTGCCATCAGTCTGTACAGTGTTCTGTTTAAACCAGGTTTTTGGTGCTTTGTTGGTTGTCTCTATGTATACCCTCTGCAGTAAACTGAGCTGAACTCAACCTCTCACAAACATTTCTCTGTCCCATAGTGCTACTTTCCCAGCTTCTTTTAATGCTGCTATCCTACTCTCACTTCTCTCTCTTCTTCCTTAAGTCCTATTCTGGTAAATAGCAGTGAGTGCTGTGCCAAGTTCCAAAACAGGTATAGTCTAATTAGCCATGCATTTTATGACTGGATGACTGTGAAAGTTCACAAAACCAGACCATTTTGAACTTAAATCACGGTCCTTCTGGGCAACACAAAATTAAGCCTCTTCTACCCCATTTTTCAATACCTTTCAAGGAGTTTGTGTTCTCCTTTCAAAGTGAACTAAATATCAAAATTTATGGTGTGGGAGGTAGGGGATGGATGGGCAGACAGAAATAGTTCCATGAACAGTCTGAGGTACATTTGGTCTGAAAACTAAGGGTGATGCCTATTTTCAGTAGGAAATAAATCTGTAAATACCCAGTTGTCATTTTTATGTTACTGACACAGTACACAGAGTAGAGAAAATATTGCTGAAGTTATGAATTTTATAGTTGTGTCTGTTCTTCTTCGTCTTCTTTCTCCTCTCCTTTTTCCTTCCTTATAAAATCAACCTTAACTTTCAAGTAGGTTATCGTATCAAATTTGTAATAGCTATCTACGAGTAGAGCATGGTGGATTGTATTTTATTTTTAATTCAGTTTACAATAGACATGGATCTGATAAGCAAGTCCTTAGGCTTCGCAGACATGGATTTGATAAGCAAGCCCTTAGATTTCCCAGAGTCTCTGTTTTTTAAAGCATGGTTGTTCACTTTGCCATATCTTTTACATGCAATCTGCATTGACATGACTCTCTTAGTCTTTTTCTGCTTTCAAAAGAGAAAAGTTTCTAGCAGTTCCGCATCTTGCCAGTCTCTGCCAATAGAAGGCAAAGTAGTAATGTTAGAGCAGAGCTGGTGTGTGGATCAATATCTGCAACAAATGGAATTTTTTACTGCCTACCTATTGGCCATTTGATTTCATAGTCTGGTGATACCTGTGATTATAATAGAGCTTCTTTCTGGTCTGCACAATTTTTGAGAGAAGCAGACATACAGTTCTGTGCTTTCATATACTCATTGAGCCATCTATCATAAACAATTGAGACTCCTATTGTGTTCGTATTGTAACACAACAAGGCTCTGAGCATTTCTTAAGGCATACTTAGAATCTAAATCATGCAAGAAACCATCTATAGGTAATTAGCAAACTGTAATTGAACTAAATTAAAGAACCTTTTCTCTTTTTTTTTTTTTCAATTATCACATGCTTTAAATTAAGATTTCATCTTTCGACTTTTTAAACTGCTTTAAAAGAGGCAGGTTTTCCTGCTCTGTACGTCCAAAAGATAACATTCTAAATATTGAATCCCATATTGGATGAGCTGGATCACAAATGAAGTGGAAACTTAACAGTTGTAAAAATAGTCTATATTGTCTTCAAGCTCTGAGGTTTGACGATCAGACTTTTAGCTCTTGATATCCTTTTGGTTCTTCCAAAGGGATGTACCTGCTGTTGTTTGATAAGGCCTAATCCAAGTAACAAGGGGAAAACAAACCAATCCCATCATCCTGTTCTTCCTGGAGGAAACACAGCATTCATTGAAATTCATAGGTGAACCACAAAACGTAGTAATTTACAAAGTGTTTGCTTTTTGTTGTCAAAGGTTTGCTAGTCTAGCTGGATGAATATCAAAGTAAATGCACTTAGACATGGATCTGACATGCAACTGTGCAAATCTGAAATCAGGTTTTAATATTCTATAGAAAAACATTGTGCCTTGAAAATACAGCAGAAAACAAGCACAAATTTAATGTTATAACAGACTTTGGAAATATTTAATTGAAGTCATAGGCATTGTTGTGAATCATGATGCATTAAAAAAAAGGAATGAAACAAGCATATGATAAAAATACAATTACAGGTAAAGTGTTTGAAAAAGATTTTTTTTTTATCCATCTAAACTCCCAGTTTTCTTTAATTGGTAATTGCTGCCTTTTTGTATCTTAAGCTTTGGTTCTTCACTCAGCGAAGAGATTGATTGCAAAACCCAATTGCTAAGAATTGCTGAGTCCAGCATCCTTCTATTACTCCTGCAAATCGGTTTTACTTCCTGCCAATGTAACTGATAGGGTGATATTTTGCCGTTCAACAACCTCTACCTTGCAATGTCAGGATTAGGTGCCCTTGTCTTAGAACCACTGTGTTAACAGAGCACCACAGAGTACCCAGAAACAGCAGAGGAATCCTACTCACTAGACCAGATTATTACCTTCAGTCTAGACTAGTAAGAATAAAGGACTAATAGGCCAATGGATGCGAATTTCAGCAGTGTGAAGTTAATCTAAAAGAGGTGAAGTCTTGCTGAATATGCCAAATAAACTCTTATTTTTAGATACAACAATTTGTGTTGCTCTCGGCTATTACTCTATAGTGATCCCTTTGTTAACATTAGAACAAACAAACACAAAACCAAACCAACCCAAACCCCAAACTTTAGCTTCTGTTTCTTTAAGTTGTTTATAAGCCCCAGCCCAGGCAACATGACTACATATAAAAGTTCAGTGGAAGCAATGGCATAGTGAGAATCAGACTGAATAATAGTGAGGATGATCTTTTCTTTGGGGAGAGTTGCTGAAGCATTGGCTAGTCTGTAAGATTGCCAACATTCTAAAAGCTGCAATTTGGTTCTATTTCAATATTTATGGGGACTACAGAAAAATTACTAGTCATGCCACTGTGAACACTTTTGTTTATATTTTCCCATGGCAGTACCACTACTTGTCTGCTGTAAAAAGTCAACTCGCATCACAGAGCTGAACACCAGCCAAGCCTTTTTTATGATAGATTGAGTTACATCCACAGGCCCACTTCCCCCTCTAGTGTGATGCCATTAAGATAAACTATTTGGCTAGCTTCAAGTGATTTTTTTTTTTTAAATTAAGTTTAAAGATAGTTAATGTAAAATTGCTACTGCTACTACTCTTTAATTAAATTCTAAATACACATTTTCATTGGACACAACAATCTTTAAGAATTCCTGAAGGAAAACTGGTTATATGTCTTTTAATAATTGCATCAGCAAAGCGTGCCAAAAAAGTGATTTTTTTAAACATATAATGAAGGACAGAAAAGTGTCTATGCAGTCACACTCCTGGTACAGCTAATTCAGAATGCTTGCTGAGACCTCTGCATCAGTATAATGTTACTAATTTGCTGTCATAATTTTCCTGTTGTAACTCAACTCTGTGAGTTTGGGATTTGCCTCAACTCAGTAATGTGGCCTCTTTCCTTCCCTTTTATTTGACTAATTTTGTTGTAATTAGTGGTAATATAATTTCTCAGTTTTGAAGATTCTTGTATATGTTTAAAAATACCTCTTTCCATCATTATGCAGACCCACAGTAAAAATGCTCTAGTCATAGGTCAGTAAAACATAGACATTTATGATTTTATGCAGTTGAGTCTTTCTCTTTTCTTCTTGAAATAAGGGCCTGGGAAATTAATTTTTCTAAGGCTGTAAAATGAACATCAGCATCTTTCTTCTGCTCCTTAACTGCTGGTGGCTGTTCTCCTATCTTTTCTTTACAAAGTTTTGTAACATCAGCCAATTCACAGGAGGCACTAGTTTCACTACTGTTTCTCTAATAAAAGAGTGGTGGGGGGAAAGTAGTATAAGAATGTAACTGTTTTAGAAATAATCCTTAGCTGCTGAAATTAATACTGTGCTGGTTTTCGATCTGCAGCAATGTGTCTGTACTGGATGTAATGGGAAATAATAATGACTACTACTACTTATAATTGCTGAAGTGATGATACTGTGTCTCGTAGCTGATTTCTGGAAAACAGGACCAAATATGAGGAAATACAAAAACAATGATGTGCAAATCCAGACACATGCGTTGTTCAAAGACAGCTTTGTCAAGAAATGACGTGAACATAGGGCTGAATTACATGATTATTTGCTTGCTATTGGAGCTCACAACTAAGAATATAGTGAAAACTGCGAAGAAAATGGAAATCCCATCACTCTTGTATTGACAGGAAGCTACAGGCCAACGTTCAGAGCAAGCTTACAATTCTTATTCCAGTAGGTTTATCTGCATACATGGATTTCAATCTCTCTTTGTAGTTCTTTCAGATTTAAGTTTCCTTTCATTTCAGTGTTTTACATTTTAAGTTATGTTTGTGACATCTGAGCTCTGTTTTTATGAGCTTGGCTTAGGTCTAGAGCTTCCATTTTAGAAGAAAGTTCTTTTCTGGATAAAAGTCAACTTGTCCAGGAGCCTGGACTTGTCTTGTCCAGGATATTTGTGCACACACCAATAATCTGTCTGCCTGCCTTTTTTTTTTTTTTGCTTTTTCCTTGCTTTTATTTTTTTTTCATTGACATATAGACTATAATCTCAAAGTGAGCTTCTGTTTGCCTTTCCTGTTAGGCTTCCCCAAATATAAGACCATTTCTTCTTTGAATGCAGGACTGTGGTTTTCCCTTTATTTCTGGAGGCTGAAGTCCATGTTTTGCCAGTTTCTTTTCATTTCTGCACCTTCATCTTTGCAGAGAATTTGAAGCTGCTCACATTTTTGTAATAGTGTTAGGATGGATTTAAAGAATCTTAAGTGGAAAATTTAAAACCCACTAAGTGCACCCAAATATTCTATTGCAGTTGCAGGTGCTTTTTAATTGTTGTCTTTCGGTTTTTATCTACTGCTTACACTACACAGTGTTGAGATTATAATCTTCTGTTCTTTGGGAATCAGTCAGGCTGTTTAGTGATCTCGCCATTGGTAAGTTGCCAACAGCTACTGCTGTCTCTAGGGAAAGTGTTTCTTTAACAGGTCGTCGTCTTTCTTCCAGAGTTTGGAAAGATAATGAAAGTGTACTGAGGAATCTACACCATATACAGGCTCTTGCTATTGCATCTCTTACAATGATTATTCATGCTGCCAGGAGCATTTTTCTATGTTTTGAGTTACCCAGTTAATTGAAAGGGGTACATTTACAGTTTTATCACAGTTTAAACTGGTTTCTGGAATGAAGCAAAAATGTAAATGAACAGTTAGAACAGTAAATAATAATTTCCCCTTGCCTGTTACTACCTTATAAGTAACAGCTGATATTCCTAAACTTGTCTTGAATAAATGAAGTGTGTTTTTTTTTTTTTTTTAATTTGGAAGAAAATCAACAGATCACCTGAAAATCTTTTTCTTGATGCATAAGGCCTGAATTCAAAGGCACTTCTTTTGTGGTTTTGAAATGGAGCAGATGAAGGAGAAAGCTATCTACAAAGAAGTGAAATGAAAACTTTTCCAGAACAACCTGAGTTCTGACTTATTCGAATGTAGGGCAGCTTTTTCTCTAAAGAATGGGTCAACATAGATGTAAAAGAAATTTTATAAAATAATTTTGAAATTCCAGTTCTACCAAAATCTTTAGGATGGATCAAATTCTGATCCTCATTTTGAAAAAAAAATCAGCAATAATTGGAATTTAGTTATAGCTATTTGGGAAAGGAACTTGTTTTTAAATACAGTCTGTATATTACTGAGGTCAAAACTGACTTTGTAATGTATTGTAGCGGGTCTTCAAATGATTTAAGCAACAGATAAGAGACTAGCTATAGCTCACTTCATTAATTGCTGCTTTGTGTTCTTTTCTTTTTTAGCTTTCTAGCAGGAGTAAATATTAGTCATACGTTCATTCTCGATGTTCTGTCTGGGAACCATGCAACTATGCTAAGAATATTAATTTTAAGTAGCATTATATCTCATAGACTTCACTTTAAGATGAAATTTAATTAAGATAAATGCCTGTTTAGTCATCTGTTTGGCATGGTAAGACTTTTATCAGACTAATGCTACAAGAATATTTTTCATTTTCATAGTGAAAGCACAAATTAGATTTTTGCAGGATTGTTGGCCACCTGTCCTAATAAGTGTACACCTCTTAGAAGGCAATAGTTAGCAACTCCATTGTGCAGATTTTTTTCTCTAATGAAGTTGTGTTGTCTTCCCAGTTATCCTCTAAGGATACAAACTGACAGTATTTTTCCAGGTATAATAATATTTCATCAGGGTTAGGCTTAATTGCTACTGATGCAAGCAGTCTTAATTTTAAAATGTATAGGACAGAATAAACCAGGTTGGAAGAGACCTTAGAGATCATCGTGTCCAACCTATCAACTAATCCAACCCACCTAATCAACTAAACCATGGCACTGAGCATCCTAGCAAGATTTAGGGTGGTTTTCAATTTCTTTGGAAAGATGCTCCACCCAGAAATCAAGATAAACTCTTTGGCAGAAGAATGTACATATTACTTAGGTTTCATTTCATCTTTATTAGCAGTGTTGAGCACATCAGCATGAATAAGAGTCCGTTAGCATGACACTTGGTCTCTACACCTCGACCGACTGGACAGATGGGCGGAGTCCAATGGGATGACATTCAACAAGTCCAAGTGCCGGGTGCTGCACTTTGGCCACAGCAACCCCATGCAGAGCTACAGGCTGGGGTCAGAGTGGCTGGAGAGCTGCCAAACAGAGAGGGACCTGGGGGTGCTGATCGACACCCGCCTAAACATGAGCCAGCAGTGTGACCAGGTGGCCAAGAGGGCCAATGGCATCCTGGCCTGTATTAAGAATAGTGTGGCCAGCAGGAGCAGGGAGGTCATTGTGCCCCTGTACTCTGCATTGGTTAGGCCACACCTTGAGTACTGTGTCCAGTTCTGGGCCCCTCAGTTTAAGAAGGACATCGAGACACTTGAACGTGTCCAGAGGAGGGCAACAAGGCTGGTGAGAGGCCTTGAGCACAAGCCCTATGAGGAGAGGCTGAGAGAGCTGGGGTTGTTTAGCCTGGAGAAGAGAAGGACCAGGGGTGACCTCATTGCCCTCTACAACTACCTGAAGGGTGGTTGTGGACAGGAGGGGGTTGGTCTCTTCTCCCAGGCAACCAGCACCAGAACAAGGGGACACAGTCTCAAGCTGTGCCAGGGGAGGTTTAGACTCGAGGTGAGGAGGAAGTTCTTCACTGAGCGAGTCATTCGTCATTGGAATGGGCTGCCCGGGGAGGTGGTGGAGTCGCTGTCCCTGGAGGTGTTCAAGAGGAGACTGGACATGGCACTTGGTGCCATGGTCTAGTTGTGAGGTCTGTTGGGACGGGTTGGACTTGATGATCCTTGGGGTCTCTTCCAACCTTGGTTATACTGTGATACTGTGATACATCCATAGGTGGGTTTGGATCTTGTGCAATTAGGAAGTTTAGAAAATAACTAGTTCCTTATTGTAGGATTTAAACTGACTAGATTGTTGTCCTTCTCGGAGTAATTTAATATATTACAATGTGATTTGGTTTAAAACCAAAGCATTCTGTGTTCCATTTAAAGGGAAAAAGGTGATCTTTATAACTCAAATCTGTCATAGCACAGTTATGCATGCATTGAGATTTTGCTCTTATCCATATAGATATGAGAATATATACTGGAATACAGCAAGATCAATGAAAACATTTGTCCTGCTACTGACATACAGTGCTATCATTAAGAAAATTCACTTCTCTTGTGGGTAATTATCTTACACTTCAAATGTATGATTAGACAAACCACTATTATAAAAATTGTATACAGAGTGTACAAAATCACACACTCTACAAGGTTTTTTTTAATAAATCAGTAAATCAGTGAAACTGCTAAGCAGCCAGTAAAACACAGGTCAAGCCTAAGCTTGGGCCTGATCTACTATAATATCTTCATTCAAAAGTAGATTATTATATCCCTTAGCTTGCATGTCTATGCTTTCCTTTGTAGAAAACCAAGATGTGCTGCCAAATTTGGAAAATGAAGCCCTATTTCAGAAAGGAATATTTTCTATCATTATTAAGTATCCAGTTGCCTTTTCACTGTGCTAGCACAACTTAAATCGTTCAGTGAAACACATGCAGCTTTTACGAATCTAAAGGCTTGTTACTGTAGTCATAGTATTAAACTCTGTTAATGTTTTCCTGGTATGAGTCATGCAAACAAGTCATTAGGAATCAACTAACAATGTTCTGGGCCCCTCAGTTTAGGAAGGATGTTGACTTGCTGGAACGTGTCCAGAGAAGGGCAACAAAGCTGGTGAGGGGTTTGGAACACAAGCCCTATGAAGAAAGGCTGAGGGAGCTGGGGTTGCTTAGCCTGGAGAAGAGGAGACTCAGGGCTGACCTTACTGCTCTCTATAACTACCTGAAGGGAGGTTGTAGCCAGGCAGAGGTTGGCCTCTTCTCCCAGGCAGCCAGCACCAGAACAAGAGGACACAGTCTCAGGCTGCGCCAGGGCAGGTTTAGGCTGGATGTTAGGAAGAAGTTCTACACGGAGAGAGTGATTGCCCATTGGAATCGGCTACCCGTGGCGGTGGTGGAGTCACCTTCACTGGAGGTGTTCAGGAGAAGACTTGATGGGGTGCTTGGCTGTATGGTCTAGTTGTTGGGTGGGTTGGATTGTTTGATGGGTTGGACGTGATGATCTTGAAGGTCTCTTCCAACCTGGTGTATTGTATTGTATAGTTGCACTCCTTCAGGTTTGACTTACAAGTAGCTTATTTTGCTCAGCTTTTGTTGCGTGTATTAAAAGGACAAACTTTTTGGTTTTACTTTTTATATATGGATGATATAAATGTATAGATACAGGTGATAAAGAAAGACAGAGATGGAAACTGATGCTTTAAACAAAAAGTGGGACAAAGGCCAGAATTCAATGAAAATACATATTTTTATGAAACTCTACAACTGTGTATTTTGTGATTTGTGCTTTGCTATATACCATTTATGAATTATAATTACTGTTTTGCTAAAAGGACTTTTGTATTAAAAGGCAACAATAAGGAAAAAACCTCATATACTTAGAAAAATAAAAATGTTGTTAGGCTGAAATATCTGAAGAGAAGTATAAACACACTGTATAAACATTTATTTGCCATAGTTTATGGTGACAGAGCATAGTGTTAGAATTTTGTAGGCCTTGATACATTTTTCTCCTAAGTGAAAGGCAAGACCACTAGCTACAGTTCTACACAGTGTAAGACAGGGATGGGTAATAATATATTGTCCAGCTAGATTTTATATTATTTCTAGGCTTCCTGTTTATAGCTGCTTCAAAAGCAAAGGGTGTAACAAAGACAGGACATTTTGTGAAAGTGTAAGGCTGTATCAGACAGAATCAAATAGATCTCACAGGCAAGATATCCAGTACTCCACAAAAATATATGAAAACCTATTTCTGCTTCTTGACCTGTAGTAAATATCTGCACTTTTCTTGCACAGGCTTTCTAATATTTAGTGCTGTATAGCATTTGGTACTTGATTTCAGCCTTAAGCATAAGTGACGTGTCACTGTTTCAGTGTGGTTTAGGAACAAGGTTCAAAACAGCTCCATTTTCTACTTTGATCAGGGACACAGAAAACCACAGCAAAATAAAATGCTTCCCACTCCATTTCTCTGGACCATAGTATCTAGGCTGTGTTATGAAGTTTTTGTGGACATTCCTCATTTTTCATGCTTAGAAATGTTGTCCTGAGGTACTTGAAAGCATTACGTTTGTCTAGGGGTCTGATATATGTGAGTCTTAATAAAGGTTATGGTAGCATCTGGGATATGGCATGTCTGGAAATGTTACATATTAGGTGATGCCTAACAAATTGATGTTTAATAAGATACATTATTTTTAAAAGCTTCAGATGACCTACCTATTATTTTAAAAAGCATCAGACAAAGCACCTATGAATGGCTGTGCATGTAGTTAGATTGTGTGTCCAAAGCCTGGACCCATTAAATTTGCTCTCTCTCAGGAGTGTTTGTACATTGCATACATAGAGCAGCCACAAAGGAGGCTGTGGCTTCCTGCCATACTGTGTAGTCTTTACAGGCCATGTGGCCACCATTTCCAGACAAAACTTCATGGGAGCACATCTTCATAGCGCAAAAAAATGTCTCCGTGGGCTGGAAAATATGGTGCTTCAGTTATAGGTAACCTGCATGTTAGGGATTAGGGCTAGGCAAGCCAGAAAATTAGTGATAGATGCTCTGCACCAGCCTCTTTCCTTTCCTGAAGAAAACAGAAAGGGAATAAGGAAGAGAAACTCATGAACTGGAAAATTAAAAATACTTTAATTGAAATAATAGCAATAAATTTTAATATATGCAAATGTATGCAAATTTAATTCCCCTCATGACAGTTGGTCCCCATTACTGCTGATGCTGTGGCAGAAGTCACAGGTCAGATGGGAATCAGATTCAGGAGCTGAATCCTGGAATTCAGGAACTGATGATTGATGGCAGAATGGACAGTGTCCTGCTCACATGCCAGCCATTAAAGAGTAAGAAAAATTTGCCCCTCATGATCCCTCAGTTTTATACCAAATATGATGTATTTGGAATGGAATACCTTTTTGGTCCATTTATGGTCACCTGAACTGTCTGTTCCTCCCCGCAGGTGCAGCCTTTTGTTCTGCACCCTGACTTAGTACGCAAGATTTTGGAGTGACCTTGGTCTGCATACCAATCCTTGGTACTAACTACAAACGGGGTATGGTACCACTACTAGATGCAGACGCTGTGAAAACATGCTATTAATTTCAGAAAACACAATTACTTAGACCGAGAGTAAAATCAGTGAACAAAATTTTTCTAGCTCAAACTGGGGCACACAGTCATACTATGATTTCCTATAGTGTGTGCTACAGCTGTTTTGGTTTTGTTGTTTGGGGGTTTTTTTTGGTGTGTTTTTTTTTGTTGTTGTTGTTGTTGTTTTTTTTTTTTTTTAGCATAATCTCCTATCTTGCATTTGCTGAAACATGAGTAAAAGCGTGTGTTAACTGAAAATGGCTTTGTACTTAAATCTTTCATCTTGGGAACATAATAATGAAAAAACACTTTATAAACTTCAAGTGTTCTCATGAGATAATGAAAATTTATTATTCTCTCTAAGCAGAACAAAGGATTATACATATAGTACTGAAAAAATAAACTGATTTATTGATTCAGCTTTACAAAGACAGAAGAAATGTAATATATCATTATAAGACGTTTTAAGGTTTGAAGAAACATCTTCCCAGTTCTTGTTTTCCAAGATCAGTTTAGTTGTAGTTATATGTTTGTTTTAATCTCACATTTTGTTAGTTTCCCTCCCATTCTTGACAGAGGCAGTACCTGCTGTGCAGAAGATTGGCTTCAGTTAAAAGAATTTTTAAAAAAGATCTTTTTCTGCACATGTACAAGACATGTTTTGCATACAGAAGCAGTGTAACAAAGTGTTGTATTAAAGATTATGCCTCATTCCTATACAAGAAGGCTGAGCAAGGTGATTCTAATTCTCCTCACTTGTCTGTGTAGTAAAGTACTAAACTGAAAAGCCAAGAGGCCACAGAAGAAAGCATGAAGTCTCAGGAGGATTCTCCTGAAAGTACTTTTAACAAGAGAGCAAGGTTTAAAAAATATTTGTCACCACTTTTAGACTGTTGACTAGAAAAGACCCCCAAAAAAATATTTGTCAAGGTTGTGTTCATAACTCCCACTGATTTAGTAGTTTTGAAGGCTTTTGAAAGGGAGAGAGACTGGCAAAGAAAATTGAAACAGTCATCAAAGGCAAAGTGTTTGAGGAAAAATTTCCACTGCCTTTAGATAACCTGGGTTGCTGGTTTTCTAAAATGCTGATTCGTTTTTATCCTTTACTCCTCTCACATACATTTAATTTTCCAGTCTGCTGCTGTTTCATGATATTTGGTAATCCCTATGTTGAGTGCCAAGTGATGTTTCCTTAATGTATCTTCACTTAGGATTCACAAACTGTTTGTACATAAGCTTTTTCCCCCACACCTCCAACATACACAAGTTTACAGATAATCATGGCAGTGATACACATAGAACTATAGAACAGTCAGAGTTTGCTGAAGGTTTAAAAAACAAAACTCTGCAATTTGGGTAACACAAGTACAGAGGTCCAGACAAAGCCATGGCCCCAGGAAGTCATCTTTGGAATTTGAATCAATTGCCTTTCAAGATTAAAGTGTTTGCTAGGAATGTCTCTTCCTGTCTCCCCTCTGAAAAGGGTAGCTTACTAACAGTCAGTTCCTTGCAGTCTTTTCTGGTTCACAGTTGCAAAGAAAAGCCCAGTGTTCTTTGCCCTTGGCATTTTAATCTCCCACACACGTTTGCATTGTTCACTTTCCCTTTTATATTGGATTGCCTCTGCCCACTTCTTTCCCCTCTTGTACAGAATTATTTTTGTTCTTCAGGCCCCTCTTTTTACCTCACCAGGCTAGAGCAGACAAGGATTGGCTGCATTTATCTTTAATTCCATGTGCAAGACCACATCATCCTGTCTTTAGCTTAGTGCTTATAATTTTACAAAATACTTTGTAATATAAGAATATCTCACAGATTTCATAAAAGTTTAGCAATAATATAGTTCCTATACCTTTTATATTTTGTTTTTCTCAGTCTATCTTTTATGGGTCAAGTACATGTGTGAACATTGACATTTTATTTTGCTCTTATGGCACATTTTTAGTTTTCCAGTGCCGATGTTAGCCACTATGGCAAGTATTGTTAATGTCACTGTGATACATTTTCACAACCTAAGCGTACTTCATGTGATTATGATATTTTCAGTAGTGTAGCATCAGTTGGTAGAGGATTAGTTACACAATTAGTAATCATTTTAAAAGCTATACTTTTATATTGTGGACCAGTTTGACACAGACACTATGATTCTTTGTGGTTAGGGTGTAGAGGAAAGCATCAGAAAGCATGTTATTGCTGTCATTTTTCACTTCCATAACACAAATGGCATTTGAGAGCAAATTCCTTGAGAAACCACCTGTATCTTCATCGGTGTCTCTGCACAGTCAAGTGCTGGAAGGTATGTCAGGTTAATACACTTGTTGGCTCTCATGAGCTCTGAGTGGTGATCATTAAACTAAGAGCTACTTTCACTGACTTTCAAAGTGTATCAGTGTTAAAGCGATTCAGTTATTGGCATAAACAGTCATTTAGTTTACAGATGCTGAGACCATGACAGAGAAAATGAAAGCAGTCTGTCTGTCTGACTGGTGATGTGATTTTGTTGCTGTCATGATGGAACCTTGCATGTTTGCATCAAAAATAATAGTTTTGTGCTATTTCTAGTCTTGTTCTAAATGTATTCTTGGAGTAATTTACACTGTCTGTTCTAAATTTATCTGATTGTCTCAATAAGTTTGACGGAACAGCAGATGACATCTGTGGTTGCTTTTGCAGCTGATCAGTTAAAATCAACTCAAACTCAAAAGCATCTCAGTGCCACAGCACAGATTTAGAAGAGGAGTTGTGGGTCACATTTGTTTAAATGAGTGAGGAAAGGATGTGAAGAAGTAAGGAGAGAATGAGCTTTGAGAGGGGTGGAATAGATGGTTAATTAAACTTGATAATACCATTACTTCACAGTTCTATGGGTAGTTTTTTTGTTTAAAAAGAAAATAAAGTTTGTTCCAAGTAATCCACAATGTTTTGGATTTTTTGCTTGGGTAGGGAGTTCAGCATGAAGAAGTGAAGGAGGTGACTAAATCAACTGCTTTCAGGATAGAAACAATATTTTGGGGGTGTTGTTTGGAATTGATAAATCAAATTCTAATTATCAAAATAAATATTAAGTAATATTAATTAAAGTAAAATAATGCAAATGGATGTATTTGAACAGTGAGAAAAAACCAAACCCTTCATCCCCACCCAAACAAAACAAAACGTATCATGGCAGGACTTACAATAGGGAAGGCTGACTCAGCTGGCCAGATTGCTGTTAGGTGTTTTGCCTTGCATGTTAGACATCATTACTGGATATTTTGAAAACAGGATGTTGCTTTCTAAATTGGTGGTATTTGCAGTTTTGGACTTAAATAGTCACTGTTCTGCTAGGTGGTAGTTCTGGCTCAAGTCAAAGAAACATAAGATGTTAGAGAAAGAACTGTATCCATAGGCAGAAGAATCCAGTATATTTTTTTTTTTTTATCAGATCACCAAGTAGATAGTGACTGTTGTGTGCCTTGGGGTTTGTTTGTCTCGTTGGATTTCATACAGAGTTTTCATATGGGTTTAAATAAAATCAGGACAGTATAGTAGTCTTTTAAGCTCTTCGGCAGTAATGTACTGAATTGTGACATTTGCAGCCTTTGCACTGGGTAAGAGGGTGGCTGCTGTGTCGTTCTAAAATACGCAATTTGGAGAAAGATCTGCGTGAAGAGGAAACTATTTCTTATTATTGTTAGAAGTCAAATTCTCAGTCTTCCTTTTTCTTTGTAAAATTCAACAAAAGGCATCAGGGATATGTATTGATTTTTGTTAACTGCTAGCTATATTCCAGGTTTTTTGTTTCTTTGGGAAAGATATATACTCTTCCAGCAAATGAAGTTTTGCTTTTCTTAGATATCCTAACATAATTTAGTGAGAACTTGAGTTATGAGAGGTGGGATAGTAGGGAGACACTTAATACATTATTTTTTTTTAATGGAAATATTATTTCTGCAGTCAGCTTTTTAGTCCCTAATGTCTTTATATAGGTCCATATGACAGAAGCAAGGCAAAAATGCAACTGTTATATGGAAACAGTAACAAAGCATCTAAAATTTTAGAAGTTGAACCTATTAGTTTTTGGATGGCGCTGATATTGGCTCTGCTCAATACATGCTTGCTCCAGGAGCCTTTGCAGGCTAACAGATATGAATGACCCTTCATGTGAATTCAATTACAGCACAGAGGTCACAGTAAGCTAAATCAGCAGATGCTGTAAATTTAGAATAAATGCATTTGTACCAGCTAGTATTCCTCCTGGGGGATATGCTTCTGCCTTTTGCTTTAAATTTTAATTTTTTCCCTGATCTCTTAAGTGAAGACTTATTAGTAAAAAATATACTTCTTTATTATTCTTATTGACACTATAATTATTATCTTAGCAAAATCTTACAAAGGTTAATTAAAAATAAGTTTTCAATAAGTCAGTTTCAATATACAGTTTCTGTACAGCAAGTTTTCCCTGAACATGGTCTCCCCTCTTTCCAAAAAAATTTCTTCCAGCAGATAACAGGAATTCTTTTTTTTGGGGGGAGGGCAGTTGATTGGAACACACTACCATTTAGGTAGTAACTTCTCTAAAAACACTTAGAAGATATTTTTTTCAAAGTACGTATGAGAGCTGGACCATATGGGGTTTTGTTTCCGACTCCTTCAGTGAACCCTTATTTTTAAATAATGCCTATTTGCAGGGATTTCAGTGAATAAATATCAGAAAACCTCAACATAGTTTGGAAGTTCAGTGATTAAAATATGCATCTTCATTATTACTCCTCATTTCAAATAATAGAGCTTTGGTATGGCTATGCTAGACATGTAACCATGTTTTTCTGCGCATGCGCGCACACACACCCCCTTTAGAATACACACGTGAAAACTGTTTGTGTCATTATGCATTCCTCTTCTCAATGATGAAAGCCCTAGAAAGGGTCTAGTGAAGTCATAATTATAAACTGTATATACAACTAATCTGTAAGGCACATAATGTATTTTATTACTTTTTAACTTGTGTCTTGAATTGATGACTCTCCTTCAAATTAACCAATGTATCTGGTGCCTCATGCTAGAACTGTTAGACCTCTGTGAGATATCCTGTGAGAAGAATTAGTTAGAATTAGTTGAAGAACTGGAGGCTCTGGTTATAAGTTTTGGGGAACACAGTGGAATCCCTTACTGGTTGCTGAGAGTGATAACACAATATATATAATGTTCTTAGGTGAGAACATCAATGATGCAGTACTGTGATAACTGTTAGTAAATATTGATTCTTGATTAACTCTTGCAAATTAAGGTATAGGTATGCATTTAAGCATATTTGAAAGTATGACATTATGGTGTCTCATTAAAGGACTGTTTCAGAGGAATAAATAGCAAGAGACAATTCACCATACTGTATTCAATATAAAAAGTATATGGGTAAATAATGAGATTTATAGTGTAGAAAACTTTGAACCCTTTTAATTCAACTGCATCTCTCTCTTTATTTTAGCAGTGGGTTTAAGTGCATTTATTTTTTTTCACTAGGTTTAGACTGGCAGCAAGCATTTAAGTGAATTACTGAGTCTGACATCTAATTAACACAGTCTTCACAGGTTTAATGAGCAGTGATAAATTTCTATCCTTTCTTTGGCACATTTTAATTAGTTGTAATTCTGAGTGGATTGACCTGAAAATCTTGTTGTGTTCCATGGATTCATTGTAAATTCGTGAACTTGATACATGTGGAGACAGAATGAGTTTTTATAGAATTGAAAAAACAAAGGTTATTTGATTCATTACATCAGTCATACAGTATCCTTCTGTACACCTCAGGTAAGCAAAGCATTGGACATAAATATTTGATTACATTGCAGGTGGTGCTTCATAAACTTGTCTTTTGTCTGAAGAATTGAGTAAGCTTTGAAATCTATGTCATCTGTTGTTGACTGAAACTTTGTATTTGTCATTAATGACAGTATAAGCTTCAAAAAGAAAAAGTATTTAAAATATTTTTTTAAATGTTCTTAACACTGACTTGTTGCTGAAGTGAAATGCAAAAAATATATCTTAATGAAGATGACAATGCAATTGCAATGTGTCTTCTTTGTTAAAGCTATCCTGTAAAAGTAGGGCGGAATAAAAATATTTCCGGCATTCTAGACTGTTCTTCCTTCACAGAGAGCTCTGTAGTCTCTAGAGAGAGAGATGAAAGAGTAAGATTGCCAATAAGATTTAATACACATTTACATTACCTAATGCAGTATATGGAAGTTACTGATGATTTGCCCGTTAAAATGAATGGCTATTTCATAAAAACTGTGAAAATGGTACATGCTGACATCTTGTAAGGATCTCAGTTAACTGTACTTTGATTAAAAAGATCTGATTTCGTAAAATAGGACTATATGTCCCATTTCTCCCTTGTAAATCTGATATTTCACGTTTTGTATGAGTATCAAGGGTCGTTAAAGGGAGGCATCCTGAATCAAGATAAAATCACCTGAGTCCAGAAACTGTGAAGTGCTAGACACTTTGAGAGCTGATGAGAATCCAAGACATCCTGCAGTCACTGCTCTCTATGCTGAGAGTGGGTCTCACAGTAGTGCTAGTTTCTTGGTATTTTTGATCCTAACTCCCCAAGACTATTAGCTTCTACACCACCATGAGGAATATCTGAAGATATGAAAGAGAAGACAGAACACATGGTTGGGTTTTGTTTTGTTTTGTTTTTTAATGTCAGGAGGGAAATAAAATAAAGAGGGTGAAATAACAAACAAAAAAATCTGACCAACAACCAAAAAACGCACCACAACAAAAACAACCAACCAAGCCAAAACAAAACAAAAAGGCATGCAAACAAACACAACAAAAAATCTCACTTAATAGTACAACGAGAAAATCATGACTAGTCTGTATTAAGGGTAACCAAAATATTCCTATTCTAAGTCAGGGCAAATATGAAGCTGTCTGTTTTTATGATTTGGCCTCAAACACTTTCCTGCAATCAACAAAATATTGAACAAATTTCTACCTTCTGCAGTAGCAACAAATTGCTCTTTCTTTGGTTTCTGTTGTTATTTTAATTTAGGATAATACAGCTTTGGACAACTTCTGCTGAAGAATGTATTTTATTGTAACATTACTAGAATCATCTGTGAACCTGTACACTGCACTGGTTAGGCCACACCTTGAGTACTGTGTCCAGTTCTGGGCCCCTCAGTTTAGGAAGGATGTTGTCTTGCTGGAGCGTGTCCAGAAGAGGGCAACACAGCTGGTGAGGGGTTTGGAACACAAGCCCTATGAGGAGAGGCTGAGGGAGCTGGGGTTGCTTAGCCTGGAGAAGAGGAGACTGAGGGGTGACCTTATTGCTCTCTACTACTACCTGAAGGGAGGTTGTAGACAGGCAGAGGTTAGCCTCTTCTCCCAGGCAGCCAGCACCAGAACAAGAGGACACAGTCTCAGGCTGCGCCAGGGCAGGTTTAGGCTGGATGTTAGGAAGAAGTTCTACACGGAGAGAGTGATTGCCCATTGGAATCGGCTACCCGTGGCGGTGGTGGAGTCACCTTCATTGGAGGTGTTCAGAAGACTTGATGGGGTGCTTGGCTGCATGGTTTAGTTGTTGGGTGGGTTGGATTGGTTGATGGGTTGGACGTGATGATCTTGAAGGTCTCTTTCAACCTGGTGTATTGTATTGTATTATTGCATTGTATATTAGGAGGTGTTGGATAATAGGTTGGACACGATGATCTCGAAGGTCTGGTCTGGTCTGGTCTGGTCTAGTCTGGTCTGGTCTAGTCTAGTCTAGTCTATTCCTCAGCTGAGGTACTCAGCTGAGTATCTCAACCCAGGATAGCTGAGATACTGAGCATTCTGCTGGAGCGGAGAAACATCAGCTGTACTGAAAACTGTATTTTTATTCTGATGGGAGAAAAACCGAAAACCAAAACTCTGAATGCTAAGGGTGGAGAGGGAGCAGTAGAAAGTATCTTGGCCTTTTATTCCTAATCTGTATCCCTTTGAGTATGGCATTGTTTGAAACTGTTCTGTAATCTAAGGTGTCATCTCATTTGATACAGAGATTATAAGTGTACTAACTTGAGGTGAAATAAATAGAAAGAGACCTCTGAAAGAATAGCTACACTTAAGAGAAAGGACTACACGTTGAAATGGTATGTGGACTGGAAACCTTAAAAAGTTAGAAATACAGTTTTTCTTCAGAGAATCCCTTAAAGATTAATATTAAAATAGAGCACCACTGTCAAGATCAGGTCGCAGATTACTGTAGTGTCTTACTGTAATGAATTTCCTTATTTATTCAGTTCTTTCATTGTATTTACTAGCCTTGTTGTCTGCTTTCATTTTCACTGCCTATTTTCTAGTCCTTTTGTGAAAGATAAGTAAATTGCTCTTAATTATGTTGCAGAATAGTTGGTGACATCTTGTTTGAACATTTTTGATGCTTTTATCTGTTGGGCTATGCAAGGAATTGTTGCATTTCGTAATCTAGACAGTAATTGCAAGTACAAACAGTTCAGTTAGAGATGAGAAGATTGCATCAGATTCCATGTGCTGCTATGGGTTTGGTTTCTGGTGAACACTTACTGTTGCTTTATTAGGCTTGTTTCAAACAGCAGAAAATGCTGAGAGTTTCGTTGTTTCCTTGGGAGACCATGCCAGACCTGATCAGCAGGACGTTTTCTTTTTCACAATCATCCTAAACGTTTGTCTTTGGGGATGATTTGTGCTTTCTTAGATAATAAACTTATAATTGGCATTTCACTCAAAAAAGCATAGGTTAAATGTCACAATATCTTCTTCTGGAAGCAATGTATTAATAGCAGAGTACTTCTTTGCCAAGGACCATTACACAGTTCTTAGAAGGCAGGAAAAACGTGACTTCATATTTTACCAATGTGAAAGCTGCAGTCTCATGAGACTTTTTGTCAGGATCTGATCCATGCCAGCAATTAATACTATGCCATTCCAAGGTTTGTTTCCTCTGTTGGTAAAGCTGAGTTGTAGAGTTTGAGAGTTTTATCTGTAGCCCTTCCTTTCATGTAATTTTTTTTAGTGAATCAAAGTAACTTCAGTTTTTACATAATTTAAATTCAGTTTCCATTCTTCAGCTTTGCTATTCTACAAAATTAGTCAATCAAGAGTAATTGTTGTTGGTGTGGCATTTTGAAACTGAACTATGAAAATGTAATAGCCTTAGCAGATAAAAATCAGACGCACAAATACTGTTTCTGAGATTGAACACAAACTTCTCCCGATAACAACTTTGAGTATAAAGGAATTGCACTTCAGTGTGTGGATTTGTTGAGCTGGCTTTATTTTATCCCCTGCTAAACACATCAGGAGCAAAACAATGAGAGAAAATATTATGAGAACCAATGTGAAAATTATCCAGCCTATGAGTCTGAAACAAATCCTGGAATAATTATCTTCCCTCAAGTACTGCTGCTCATATATTTTCCATTGCTCTTGCTACTTATACTGTCATCAAGGAGAAAAATAGTTGAATCCTAAATCTTCTCCACTATATATGTATGAACAAAGGTAGTAAAAACTCTTGGACTCTATTTGGGAACATAATCTGACCTTTCCTGTAAATTCTGTCAAAGCCGCTCCATAAGTGGGGAAGGAATGATAGAGGACATGCATCATAGTCAATACTAAATCTGCGGGGACTAATTAAGAAAGATAATGATGGCCCACATTAATTCTGGTAGATATCACTTCCAAACAGTGGAATTTACTCTTGAAGA
Source organism: Picus viridis (assembly GCA_033816785.1). Lineage (NCBI taxonomy): Eukaryota > Metazoa > Chordata > Aves > Piciformes > Picidae > Picus > Picus viridis. Next base: position 17,237,413 of record CM066582.1, on the reverse strand, counting down.
TGTTTCTAACACATTTCTAGCTCTGTGTTGTGTGAAGGGTTTGACCATGCTATTTTCAGCTGGGTATGTCCATCCATTTACTGTGCACTGTACCGTCCCACTATCATGCACAGGGAATATATGGTCTGGGCGGTACGTAGGCAGCCTGTTCCAATGCTTAACAATCCTTTCAGTGAAGTATTTCCTAGTGACCAATCTAAAACTCCTTTGGTGCAACTTGAGGCCATGTCCTGTTGTTCTATTGTTTGTTACCTGGGAGAAGAGACCAGCTCACATCTCACTACAACCTTCTTTCAAGCAGTTGTAGAGAGAGATGAAGTCTCTGCTCAGTCTTCTTTTCTCTGGACTGAACAATCCCAGGTACCTCAGCCACTCCTCATAAGACTTGCACACTAGTCGCTTCATTAGGTTTGTCACCCTTCTCTGACCCTCTCCAGGGTCCCTCTCCTGTCTTTCATGCAGTGAGAGGCCCAAAACCAAAGTATTTGAAGTGGGCCTCACTGGTGCCAAGGACATCAAGACCAATGAAGTCAGTGAAACAGTGAAGAGAAAAGCAGCATATTTAACATTAGAAAATGAGCATAAAGTGTGTATTCTACTGCATATTTATTACTTAGTAAAAAGTTGTATAGGCCCTTAAGGGTGCTTTTTCCACTCTGCAGAATCTGAAGCACTTAATATAAATTTCACTGGCAATGGGTGAGATTGGAAGTTAAAGCTATTGAAGTCTGGTTTAGACATTTAAGCCAAACATTGTTATTAAAAAAATATCACTAAAAAATACTAATCCATGATTCTATGATTATTGATGCCATGGATCAGGCTAAATTTAAAGCAGTTAGATGTCTTCTTAATTAGTTAAAATCTCTTTGGCTGTACAGAAAGTAATTCTAACATTGCTCAAGCAGTATCCAGTAACCAGACAACATTCTTAAACTTTCTGCAGACCCAGTTACTACACCTGTCAAACACAGACAAGGTGTGCATTATGTCAGGAAATGCAGCTGTGACAATTCTGTTTCAAGGAAGGTCTGTGATGGCATGTTTCATCAAACAAGCTGTTGTGTAGACTGTTTTCCCAGAAAATAAGAAAGCCAGGGATGGTTTGGAAAAGAAATAAGTGAATGATTTAGCTGCTAGGATATTTATTCTGTTCTTTTATGTTGTGGGGGTTGTTTTGGTTTGCATTTGTTTTTTGGGTTTGGGTGTTGTTTTTTGTTTGGTTGGATTTGGTTTTTGTCATATTGGTATTTAGTGTGTTTTGCCTCCTTACTATAAATGTTTTTTTTTAAAGTAGTAATTGACAGGTTATTTCAAACCAGACCTATGGTATACCAAGTGTAATGATCTTACTCAGAAGAATTCCTGTCTTCTCAACTGAATCTTTTTCATCTGCTATAACCATGAGAAAGAGTGGAAATTAGCCAAGAGTAGTGCCTATTTACATGCAAGATTTGGGTGGGGGTGTTTTGGTGTGTTTGGGTTTTTTTTTATTTGTATTAATGTTTAGAATTAAAAGGAAGGTTCCTAACCAGGAAATGGAAGTTCTCGTTGGCATGACTTTTCAGAGAAGTGTTTTGAGAAATATTTCAGTACTATATTTTTTCATACAGCTTTTCCCAAATGGAGCAAACAAATATTGCTAATGCAATATGTAAAATAAGCACTGTCCTATGATGCAGAAAAACTGTCTCACGAGGATTCTAATCTGCCTCTGAACCTCATTGATTAAAAAAAGCCCACGCAACAAAACCAAAACCCTATACTGATCTGTGTAGGACTCTAAAAAGCATCTATTGATTGTTTTCTACGTGAAGGATTATTCTGGCAAATCCGTTCTTGCCTTTATAGCTCTGCTTGACTCCAAGAGAAACTATTTACTTGTGTAAATCACTGAGAGCATATATAGTCTGTTCTGTTACAGTAAATGAAAGTTTTAACTAGAATAGAACAGAGTAAACCAGGTTGGAAGAGACCTCTAAGATCATCGTGTCCAACCTATTATCCAACCCACCTGATCAACTAAACCATGCAACCAAGCACCCTATCAAGTCTCCTCCTAAACACCTCCAATGATGGTGACTCCACCACCTCCCCAGGCAGCCCATTCCAATGGGCAATCACTCTGTCTGTGTAGAACTTCCTCCTAACCTCCAGCCTAAGTGCATTTCCTGACATAACGTACACCTTGTCTGTGTTTGACAGGTGTATTAACTGGGTCTGCACTAATACGTGATGGAATATTTTATGTACTGTCACTGGCATTTTTTAACAACTTGAAGATCTTGGTCTGTTCCCTCTGCATTAAAAAAAACAAACAAACAACAAAAAAAAATCCCCAACAAAAGTGAGAGAACTGGATATTTGTGTGGAAATGTGTCTTTTTCTAGCTCTTTTAATAGTATTTTAATGGTTTCCATTCATAAATGCCAAAAAGCAATCAAGTATACTTTAAAAAGCTACCAGGAACCAAAGTATACAATCACTACATTTAAATATGTTTTTACACCCTAGTTTTCTAAGTCTTTCTCTCATATACTCAACAGTTATAGTTACAGTGGTTTCAGACTGGACTAGCTCCTGCTTTAAGTCGTTTATCATGCCACAGTGGCTGCAGTGACAAGATTAGTTCTGAAACTGACATATATTATAGAAACTGGGGTCTGTGTAGAAAGATATTATTATTATTTTTTTCTCTAACTTCCACATATAGGTGGCTCCAATTGGTAGCTTTGGTTAGCAAACACCATGGCTGCTGTCAAACAGGCAAAAATGTTACTGATTTGTGATGGGGACTGCACTTAGAAGAAGTGCCTTTAAATCAAAAAGAATAAAGCAGAAGTCCTTTCATGAAAACTACCGGAATGTATTGAGCATCTGAGTAGCTAACAGAAGTATAATAATATAATATGCATTTACTTAGTGTTTAGCATAGACTGAATAAAGCTCCACTCTGAATTAGATATTAATGTGCACTTCTGATAAAGGGAGCTGCTGATACATAAAAACAACAGGGTAAAAATCTTAGTTCTGAGCAATTCTCTTCCTGCAACACTTTGAGGTTGTTTTTCTTTTCCCACAATAACCTGCTTGAAGGTAATGTTTACTTCTGTTTGATCTTGATCTACAGTTATTTTTTTTTCTCATTCTTCCTCTTCATTGGCTTTGTGGACCTCCTGATTTCAAGATGTAGATTTATAATAAGCAAAATTGTAAAAGTTGCTGTTTTAATCATTCCTCCCTGGTTGTACTGTGTCATCTCCTGTGATTGTGTCCTTTCTCCCTGGCTTTTCAAATGCTGCTTAATCCTTGCAGATTTGTACAGAAAAAGAATACATCTGTGTTTAGACACCTGAAGCAAATTACTGAGACATTTTAGTGTCATCGTAGGTGTAAGGCTGAATTTAGTGTGCTAGCCTTCTTTTTCCACAATGAACTAATGCTTTTCAGCAAAGGCAGGAGGAAAGGGTAAATGTTAGGCAAGTGCCATAAGATCTGTGGAGAACTCTGTATGAGATCAGGAATCATAGGACTGCCATGGAGAGGTAAAGGTGTTTGAAGGGGTTAAGATGTCATCTCAGGATATGAACAGTAGCTTCTTTACCCTTCAAGATCCTGTGGAGGAAATTTCATTTGATAACATCATTAAGGTATCTACTACAAATTGTATGTGTGCAGATGGCTGCCTGCACTTTACCTTCTCCTTTTGGTGTTTGTCTTCGAAATCACGGTGGTACAGTAAGATTTTTTTATTTTTTTTTAAATTCATTGGTACTGTTGAATTTTAGTGAAGTAGAATTTTTGATTGTGTGAAACAAATTCACTTCTTTTTTTAATCATAGTAAGAGTCTGGCTGGTGCTCAGTCACTAGTGGTGTCCCCAGCGTCTAGCTGGGTGGCCTTGTCAATTTGCTACAGGGTAGGGAAACTTTAGAACGGGATCTGGATGGGTTAGACTGATGGGCCAAAGCTAATTGCATGAAGTTCAAAAAGGCAAGTTCCACCTGGGTGACAACAACCCCATGGTAAGCTACAGACTTAGGGATGTGTGGTTGGAAGGCTGCAACTTGGAGAGAGACCTATTGATAGTCTACTGAATATAAGTCAGTGGTGTGCCCATGTGGCCAAGAAAGGCAATGGCATCCTGGCTTGTACTAGAAACACAGTGGCCAGCAGGCACAGAGAGAATAGACTACAATTAACCAGGTTGGAAAACACCTTCAGAGACATCATCAAGTGCAACCTATCATCCAACACTAAGCAACTAAACCATGGCAACAAGCACCCCATCCAGTCTCTTCCTAAACACCTCCAGTGTTGGTGACTCCACTACCTCCCAGGGCAGCCCATTCCAATGGGCAATCACTCTTTCTGTGAAGAATTTCTTCCTAAAATCCAGCCTAAACCTCCCCTGGTGCAGCTTGAGACTGTGTCCTCTTGTTCTGTTGGTGGTTGCCTGGGAGAAGAGACCAACCCCGTCCTGGCTACAACCTCCCTTCAGGTAGTTGTAAACAGCAATAAGGTCTCCTCTGAGCCTTCTCTTCTCCAGGCTAAGCAACCCCAGCTCCTTCAGCCTCTCCTCACAGGGTTTGTGCTCCAAACCCCTCCCCAGCTTTGTTGCCCTTCTCTGGACACATTCCAGCAACTCAACATCTTTCCTAAACTGAGGGGCCCAGAACTGGACACAGTACTCATCCCCCTGTACTCAGCGCTGGTGAGGCTACACCTCAGATGCCATGTTCAGTTCTGGGCCCCTTGCTATGGGAAGGATATTGACCTGTTGGACCATGTCCAGAGAAGGGCAATGAGCTCATGAATGGCCTGGAGTACGTGGCTTAGAAGGAGCATCTGAGGGAGCTGGGGTTGTTCAGTCTGGAAAAGAGGAGGCTGAGAGGAGACCTTATCACTCTCCACAACTACATGCAGGGACATAGGAGTGAGGAGCGGGGCCAGCCTCTTCTCCTTGATGACAAGCAACAGGACGAGAGGAAGGGGTTTCAAGCTGTGCCAGGGGAGGTTTAGGCTAGATATCAGGAAATACTTCTTGACTAAAAGGATTATCAAATGTTGGAATGGTCTGCCCAGGGCAGTGGTGGAGTCACCATCCCTGGAGGTATTCGAGTAGTGTGTAGATGCTTAGGAATATGGTTTAGTGTTGACCTTGCAGTGCTGGGTCAAGGGTCTGACTGGATGATCTTTGAAGCCTCTTCCAACGAGATGTACTTTTTGATTCTGCGAGTCATAAAACCTTTCAGCAATCTGATTCATACTATATACCACAGAGGAAGTAATAAAACGTGGATGCAAAATGACACATTACAGTAATTAAAGTTTTAAACGAGTTGATTTATAGAACGCTTTAGTAAGCTTTCCAAAGTATGAAGAATAAGCGTCTTTCAGTGATTATTTTTGTGCCGTGACAATTTCCTAGACATCTCAGAACGTCGAAGAAAAATAAAATCAAATTATTAATGACATGTACCTTTCATGACTAAATTAAAGGGGAAAAAAATCGGAATAAAAACACTCCGTTGTGTGTGTGTGGGGAAAAGAAATCTTTGGTGATGTATGAGTACAAAACAAAAAATGTCTGTAAAAAATTTCTTGCATGCTGAGGCCTAACATGCTGTGGAATGATGATCAGTAACTAAATGCCATCCCCTTAAATCTTGTCAGCTTTTTTTTGCAAAAATCAGCATTTCTTCCAAATAATGATGAGATGTAGCTGTCATATGACACAAGCTAAACATATGATCAAAGAAAATGGTAATTAGAGCTATGTATGCTGTGTGGTATTTGCCTGGAAGTCTCTTCACTTACCAATAAGAAGAGTGGAGAAAAGTGAGTCTTCTACTAGCTATGCAAAGATTTGCCACCATTTGTATCATGATATAGAGGCTTTTCTTTTTTGCAGAAATTGGATATACCATGTGGAGTGTAACCTAGTAACAAATGCAGTGCCAGACAAGCTGCCACAAGGGTGATCCTTTTGCACTTTTTCTGAGCTGTTGAAATGGATTTGAATTCCTGTTCAGCTTGCTTAAATGCCAACACCGTTAATCACTTTACAGTGTTAAGCACTTCGCTTGGATATGTGGACTTACAATCTGTATAGATGATTGAAAGATATTTTCCCAGGTACTCAATAAATGTATGCTTTGGGAAGTGAGCCAGCCAAAACAGCTGGGTTATATTCAGTTTTCACTTGCAGGACAAAAAACTCTTTCTAGTCTCTCTTTATATGAATGTGGAACTTATCCCCAGTGTATACTTTATTTTTGTGTGTATGTTCTTTTCATCTGTCTCGAGTAATTAGAGGAGTATAGAATAGTTTTTCAGTCTAACAAGTTTTGCTACCTGAAATCTTTTAAGATACTGCAGGTCATCCATTCTTTTCTCATACAAATAGTGGTTTTTACCTGCTCCCATAAGTGTTGTTGTTAAGAAGGAAATGAAGTAGAAAAGCACATACGTCGTGCAATTTTAGCAGTGCCATGTGCCCCAAACTTATCCAATGACACTGGATCTGCTTTAATAGTCATTCTTTGTTTCCACGTCTTGCTAATTCTTTTCAAACATGAAGACTGCTGTGCTAGTTTCTACTTTTCTGTGAGAATTTTGTTCAGTGTCCTTTCATATTTTCTGTATTTTCTTAGCTTTATATCAATTTGCTTTAGCCGTATTTCTAATTCACTTTATGCTTCCTTTGTATATTTCTGTGTATGTTCATACTTTTATATTCTGACCTGCTAATATGACCCATGAGTTTTATTAGTACTTCTCCAAGTCGTTAATAGGAAGTTTGGCTGCAACTGAAATTTGTGCTGTTTGCTTACAATAATTCTAGGAAATTTTGACAGAATTTTGTGGAATCAACACTTGAAAAAATTCACTCCCAAGTTTTTCATTGGAAGCTCATGGGAACATCGGTATAGCGGCATGTGTTTTCATTTTTCCTTGTTCTAAATTTTTATCTGTAGAAAAGAGTTTACAGGTTCCAGGTTGAATCTACCTAAGTTTCACAGTAACAGTGATACAGACTCTGTAACAACAGTTTGGAGGTTATTTCTGAAGTGTATTGATAGTCGATCTTAATACCTGATTGTCTTGTGTCAGTAACATGGTAACAGTAATGTATATTTACAAATTTGGACCTTCATGACAGTGTCACTGTGTAGAAGAATTTTGGGAATTGAATTACCCTGTCATGGTTGCCACTTTTGCTTAGATGCTTTTGAACGGTTTATTCCAAAGACAACTCTGTAGTTACTCCTTTCATTGATCTAGAAAAGAAACAGATCTCTATACTGCAGGACAGTTCAGAAAGCTTACATTAACTGAAGAAATTCTTTTAACATCAGATAAACTATTTCATAAGTTCTTTCAAGAAACTTGACCTTCAGATGTTTTCCATCTTAAACATGTTAGTTATGAAATTGCTTGGTAGAATCACAATTCCCTTTGGAAGGGATCTCTGAAGGCCTTTAGTCCAGCATACTACTAAAAGCAATGTCTCCATAATCAGATGAGGTTGCTCAGGGCATTATCCAATTGGATCTTGAAACCTCCAAGGATGGAGTTTGACAACTTCTGTCATCATTTTTCACTGCCTGGCTTCTCTCATGGTGAAAAGAAGTCCATACCTCCCTTATTTCAACTTACACCTACTGATCCACGTTTTTCTGCTATTTGGCGTCTCAAAAAGCTCTATTTGGCATGCTGCATGTAATCTAGTGGATACTGAGCATTTTTTTTAGAATTGTTTGCCATTTTCAGCTCTGTTGTTAAAGGAGCAAGATACTGGATACAGTACAGACTGGCATCTGTGGGCCTCTCTTCATGATGGAATGTAGTAGGTACAGCAAAAGCTACTGGAACAGCAGGTTTCAACTGGAAGAAAAATGGTGGGTTTTCTGATGGACTGTGCTGATTCCTGTCAAAGAAGGATGTCTTAAATTTTTCATCTGTTTTGTGACGAACAATTATGCACTTTAAAGTCTGAATGAACTTCTTTCAGCCAGAAGGAAATTTCTCTGTACAGCTTTAATACCGAACAGATGCTATGCCTGGCATGGATCTTTCCTGCCTAAAATACAAATCACAGCAGCTTCAGGGCTGTTCAGAGCTGCTAATCTTGTCCAGTGGATATTACCATATGGGCTGACTGAGTTGAAAGCCTAATGGAAATTTATCTTTTTATCTGAAGAGTATCCCAGCTTTTATAGCTTCTTCAAAACTGAAGTAATGGATGTAAACATGAAGAGGAAGACTCTAAGAGAATTGACTTCTTGTGGAGAAAGATAGGGGTTAGTAGCCACAGACAATGAAAAAATTCTTTTAATAAATTATTATCAATATTACTTTGCTTAGTCAGAAAGAATGTTAAATCACTCCTAAAAGAACACAAACTAAATGATAAATTTGTGAAATATTTGATCCTTCCAGATATTGTGCATTTCTGCTTCTATTTCAGGTTTATTTATTTAATGTGGAGATTTTAGCTCTAAAATGTGTAACAAAAATGCACCGAATCTTAAAACGGCTTGTAATGTTGAATGCTTTTAACGAATATAGCTTTAGGTCAGTTTGTTTTTTCTGATACCATAATCCATTGAATGAACATCACTCAGAACAGATTCAGAAACCCTGATACTTAACTATATCTAAACATAATTTGTGGCCTTTGATCAGAAGTCCCTGAAAACAGAGCACTGAAATATTATTCAATGTTGTTAAAAAAGCATTTCTCTGCCCTTCTGATCCCCTTCACTTTCTCATGTAATTCAAACATTCTGGATTCAGTTTGACCTGGAGTATGATAATGCTGTGACTTTCTCAGGATTCAGGCTATAGTCATGTCATCACAGAATTAACTGCAATCCTTCAGTGTTTCTGTTAAATTCAAACCTCTGAGATGAATATGGCTTTTATAGCTCAAATGTTGTCACCAGTTTTTCCAATTAAGATTTCTATAATAACAGTAATAACTGACTTCTTTAATAGGCATAAATCCTGCAAGGGTTTTATACATTTATGTAATATAGTGGAATGTTCAACAACTTCTTCCTAAATTAATGGGCAGATACAGAATATTTCAAATATATGTAACACAGGATACTGGTCCTCTGAAGTGAATGATTCACTTTACAAATTTCACTCTGGTTGTGCCAAGTTACTTGCTGAATTAGGTATAGTCTACGTTCATAATTCTACTCTTGTATTTCCTATTGCTTCAGCAACAGTGGGGATATATTTTCTCTACCTTGAAGAGGCTCTGTAAGGAGAGACAGCGCTTTGAAAGAAAAACTCACGTTTTTAGAGCCTGTGATCCCAGTTGGATTGAACTTCAGAAGTATAAAAACATTAAACACACATTTATAGAGTGGCTGTTTAAGTTTTGGTGCAGCTATTTTAATTCCAGTATCTGATAAGAATGTTATGTCTGAACTGTTTTATTTACTTGGTAGTCAATGCACATTTCACTGATTTCAGCAGAGATTATATTACAAGGTCAGGGTTCAGCCTTCATCCAAAAAGCATTTCTTCTGAGAACGTAAGACATTCAGTTCAGGCTTTCAACCCAACAAAACAAGCACACTTCAGAATTATTTTTTTAACCTGACAGCTGTAAAAATTGGAATCTTAAACTAATGTGTGTTTGTCAAGCATGTCAAGGTGTGAGAAACTCACATAGGAAGAATAAAGTATAATTTCTCCGGACTTACTATGCTATACTTTACTGAGGACTAAAATTAGAAGGCTATGGTGAATATCTCCATACATATGAGTATATTTGTTTTATTATTCAGAAGAATAAAGGGCACCAGAAAGTCCTGATATTCCCAGAAATAAACCTTCCTGCTCCAATGTTGATTGCCTTGTCTGTGGTTATGACAAAGACAACATTAAATCCATTATGTTTGAAACTAATTCCAGTCTAAGTCCTGTAGAACAACTGTCATTCCATGCGATGGATTGCTTGCCTGACAGCAATGCGCATGTAATAGGGATTTCTGAGCTGGCGACCTCTGTTTTCTAGTTTTCTCTGAAGATGACTTACTGTGGCACTCCCAACATAGGCCTGAAATACTAGTTTACAGTTTCTTGGTTTTAAATTCAGTGACCTTTTAGTGTTTTCCAGTCATCTGTAACCTGGAGCCAGTATGTCTTATCTAAGTTTATTCTTTCATTTTCAATTCTACTTGGGATGCTTTTGTTTCACAGCTGAGAACATTTTTCTGCATCTGTCATGATCTTGGTTTGGTGCCCAACTGCTCTAAATACCCTGGAGTCCTTTCAGGCTTGTTCACTAAGTTTGCACTGACTATTTCAAGGACTTTCTACACAAAAAATGGGCTTGCTATCCTTTTAGTTGAAACTGCCGGAAGGTCACACACTTGTTTAATTAAAAGGCATTATTAGGACCACCACATATTCAGAGGAAGATGGGAACAGAATGAAGTTTAAAATCCAGGATGTTGATTAAAATATTTACCTCTTCTATCCTATGCTAAATGTTATATTAGTATATTCTCATGAAAACACTGTTTGAAAAATAGTCCTCAGACCCTGCAGAATTTTTTGAGAGGTAAGTAATATCCATTTAGGTATTCTTTAATTATATCTTTTAGCCATAACTTTCAGAGTTGTTAGTGCTGTGATCAGGAAATAAGTTTAGTTCAGAACTGGAAAATGCCCTTTACAAAAATGAATAAAAAAACTCAGTGCACTTCTGTTGAAAAAATCCTGCAGCTACCAAGAGACAACAATTACCATTGCTTTTTCTGTGGTTTTATTTTTAGTTCTGGGAACTGAGTACAACATCATCACCTTATAAAGTACACATTTTTACAAGCTTTCAGAGATAAAGCAAACAACATGTTCTTTCTCTGTGAAGGAAACTTTGACTGAAACTGAATGACCACTCTGTTTACTCTATGCTCTGCCAACTGTGTTGCAAATTAATGTAGTGAAGACTGCTGGGCAAAATGGTTTGCAGATTCTCAGTGTGAGTGTGAATGTTTGCCATAAATACAGGTTTGTAGATCAAACACTTGGCAGTGCTGAGAACATTGAGAATGATGGCAGCTATCCGCAGAAGGAAATGGTGTTTTGTGTGACCTTTCAGGCATCTTCTATGTGGATTAACACAGAGAGAGTCACTGGATTGATGGCATAAGCTCAGTTAGAAAAGTATGTGTTTGTTACAGAAGGGTAAAAGGCCTCTTTGCATCTTCACAGCAGGTTGTTCCCTGCACCTAAAATACTGTTGTTTATTTTCTTCCAACTCCAGTTCTCAAAACTGCTTTTGGAAAAAAACAGACTTGACAACCGCAGCAGCCACTGAAGCCTGTTTAAACAGTCTCAGAAGCAGTGATGTTGATAATGAGACAAGGTTTGAATTTGGGCCTCATTCTTCAGTGTATTAAGAGCTCTTAGATCCACTAATAAGAACTGAGCAACTTCAGTATTTTTGCAAGAAATTCAATACCTTGCAGAATTAATCTCTGGATTAATTCAGATGAGATGCCCAGGACAGGAAATAATAACGAACAGGTATTAAAAGAAAGATTTGACACTTTAAGATACAATGAAGGAGATGCTGTTGTGGCTGTTTAGTAACATCTAGAAGCTGTGAGTTGACTGGAAGATTAGTAGTTGCTTTTACAGTGTATACACATTTTAAAAATTTGTCTTCTGATTATTTTATAAATACCAGGGATCCTGCTTTGGGGCTTTTCTTTCAAAAACATAATTTATTTCAGGTCTAATATAGAGTAGAAATGCTCAGCCCCAATGCTGTATTTCAAATTGCAGTCTACTGCAGATAGTGTAATTAAAAAGCAGAAACGGAGTAATCCATAAATAAATACATAAATAGGAAGTTATTATGTGTTGACCTTCCTTTGTGAGCTGAGGGCTAAGAATATATTATAGTAAGTATAAAACTATTACTAATAATTTGAGTTACATTATATTGTTATATATTTCCTATTTATTTAAAATTTTTAAATATAATAAATATCAATAATAAACATCAATAATGAACATGTGACTTATTTAAATAGCATATTTTTTTCTAGAGTAGTCTACATGGAGTAACTTTCACCTCCCTACGTTACCTTCTGCCTAGTCTTCAATATATAGCCTCTATAGAAATTCCAAAATTGCAAATAGCTATTTGTTTTCAGTGTGGATGAATAGATGACCTAATTTTTTTATTATTTATAAAGCCAATTCTCTTTTTTAAAAAAAAATATAATAGCAGGAAAGTAAGAAATTCTAGTTTCATTCTCAGAACTCTAATTACTGATGCTAAGCATAGCATATTGTTTTACTGTGTAATTTGGTATGAAATAGGAGATGGAAGCTGTTCAGAACATTTTTTTTTTCTTGCTTAGATCACTTTTTCTGTGATAGGCAGTTATAGGATTAAAAAAAATTTGTGTAAATTCATTCTTATAGCTGCTACTCATACTGAATGCAGATAGAGAGCATTGAAGACATTGGAGCCATCTACTGCTCCTGGACTTTGTTGAAGAAGAGAGTGCCTTGATTCTGTTTCACATTTATCAATAAAATTGAAAACTGCAATAGCATGTTATGACTTTCAGAAGTACTGGGAGGGAACACTGTAACACACGTGAGGGAGAGCAAAATTTACTAAAAATTGGTTGTCTTAGACTCAACTCATTTGGCCTTGGGAATGACTGAAGCAACAGTATTTGTTACCTAAAGGAAAAAGTCTCATATGGTTGCTTTTTGTTATTCTGTCAAAAGTCCTTAGAAGTACAGAAGTACTACCAATAGTGGTGAATGAGTAATTGATGTTCCTCATGTTAGGAGGAGGCACTAATTGAAAGATTTGCTTTTCAGAACAGACTAAATGAAATGGCTGATTGCTACCTAACGTTTGATGCTCAAAGGCATACATGAAGAAATCTTAGAGGACAGAGCTTTTTTCTAAGAAATAGCTTTTTACCTAAAATATATCACAATTACAATCTGTTGTTCACTTTCTTTTGAAAGTGCTTATGAAATAGTGACTTAATATAACTGTATGTCTGGATGTATGGTAATTCGTTCTGCATCACTTACTGCTGTTGGTTACCTCTGAATATTTCTTAGGCTCCCTGGTCTTTTTTGTGTAGGAGTTTAAACTCTAATCAGAAATTTAGTTTTAAACCTTTATCTGCCTTTTTCACCATGATGAAATCTGCCTTGTGGTGGGGCAGGAGCTGTACCAGTGCTGTCACATAAAGTGAAGTTTAGTACCGTGGGCCTGCATGCAGTGTTGAACTAGGGATGTATCTAGATTGTCTTATTTAAATAATTGCACACTCAGACATTTTGGGACTGCCTTTACTGGTGATTTCCCCCTTTTTCCACATAAAGGAAAATGTTTCCAAGTTCTTAGCTGCACTAGGAGATGCCTGCCACTTAAAATGTTAAATTGTCAAGTGCATACTTGAGAACTAATAATACTGTAACATAGTTAGGTTGAATTGGGTCCAAATAGCTACATTCAGTGAAAGGGGTTGTAAGCAAGTGAAGAAGGTTCTCAAGGTTTAACTTCTAATTCCTAACAATTAAGTGATGTTTATATAGGAAAGCTTCCAGAATCAATACTTAGAGTTTTGTACTGAACACTTCATGGATATGAGAGATGAAATATGACAGGAAATTTGAAAGGAAATCTTGTATCTGTTTCAGACTGGACATCCTGCATTTGTACATTTGTGTGCATATATAGGAGAGAAGAAACAATACAAGAAATTGATCTTTTTGTGATTTTGTTTGTTCGTTTAGGGTTTGGTGTGTGTTTGTTTTTTCCTTGAGCAGGGAATAACTCTGTAATATACAGTATCACAGTGATCCTTAAAATATTATATTACTATTGTGAATAGCTTACCACTACTTTTCCTGTCCTGCTCTGATCTGCTGCTGCTCCAGGACTGCAAAGCTCTAGTTGCCTGAATACAAATTGTAACATTGTCTGTCATATCAGTGATAATTGCTTGTTTTACTGCAAGAAATTGCAAAGCCTTCGTTCTAGTAACACCTTTAAAATCTTAGGTCTATCTGGCTTGTTTAGATATGAAAGGAAGGCCAATAGAAAGGAAAAGATAGGCGGATAGGTGGATCTAAGATTGTTTTGCTTGCCAAAATTGGATTTTGCTTATACATGAACACAGTAAAACTTGCATAAAACCTCACTAAAACTTGCATAAAACCTCACTAAAACTTGCATAAAACCTCACTAAAACTTGCATAAAACCTCACTAAAACTTGCATAAAACCTCACTAAAACTTGCATAAAACCTCACTAAAACTTGCATAAAACCTCACTAAAACTTGCATAAAACCTCACTGACACTCTCCCTGAGCTCCTGAGTTAACAGATGAGAGCTTGCTCTTGAGATATGCTCTTATGAGGTGTGGTGGGTTAATGCCCATTCTTGGGGGGAAAAAAAAAAAAAAAGAAAAAGAAAAAGCCCTTCCTGCAGGGTTTTTTCCCCCTGAGAAACTGAGTCTGTTCCACTCCCCCTCTCTGCCCAGCTAGGGTATAAAAAGCAGGACATTGCAGTCTTTAGGCCTCCTTTTGGCTCCTGCCTCTCCTGGCTGAGAGTGATTGCAGCTGCCTTCCTACTCTTCTGCCATGTGGTTGGGCCTGATCCTTCTGCCTGCTGCCTCCATGCCTCTTCAGAGAGAGAGACTGGTTTTGTATTCCTGTTCCCCCGCCATCCATCCTTGTTCCTTGCCCTTGTGAACCTTACCTGTTATTGTTATATATATTGTTTAAAGAAAACTCTTTACCTCTCTGCTTCCAGGCCGACTCTAAATTATTGCGTGGTGGATTTGCTCCTTCCCTTTCCCCTTTTTTTTTCATTCCCCCCGCCCTGTTGGGAGGGAGGAGGGGGAGCAGGGAACAGATTCTCAGCCTTGCCCACATCTGAGCTCTTAACTCCCAGTTAAGGCTCAAACCACTACATGAGGTCAACATTCAAATCCAGAAAACATAAACAACTCTTTGAGAACATGAAAATTCAGATACTTACATTAGGGTGACTACTTTTGAAGTATTTAAATAGCAGTATGGTACTCTAAGAATGCTAGTCATATGTTTCCATAGAATTCAAATATTTATTGAATACATACAGCATTATTATTTGCTCATGTTGTATTAATTTGCTAATGGCTCATGTTTATAATTAGACCCTTGTCGAGTGACACTGGGAAATGTCCAGCTGCTGAAAATGTAAGCTGATAGAATCAGTTCTGCTTGAGAAATGACAGGTTACATTTAACTCACGTGCATCTCATATGTAAAGCTTTAGGTAGTGGTGAGTGGGTGGATAGTTAATGGTGAGATTACAGTTGAAATATACTAAATATACTTTAATAGTCCAGGCAAGATGGGCACCTTGGGAAGAAAGTGAAAATTCTTGAATCATCTGCTGTTTGGCTGAGCAGCTCAGGATGCAGCATGCTGACCAAAATGACATGTCTGAACTGCCTGCCCAGTACTTAACCTATTTTGATTGTGGAGGTACAAGTTACAAGTTCATTTTGTGGGGCAGAAAAAAATCTTATTGTGGTGTTTTCTTCTCTTTCTCTTCTAATCTTAATGAAAATTAGGCCTTTATTTGAAGTATCTTTTCTTAGGGAAGATATCCTACAAAAATGCTCAGATAAAGCAAAGAATTTCACCTTTTGCTCTTAA
Source organism: Picus viridis (assembly GCA_033816785.1). Taxonomy (NCBI): domain Eukaryota; kingdom Metazoa; phylum Chordata; class Aves; order Piciformes; family Picidae; genus Picus; species Picus viridis. Next base: position 17,221,690 of record CM066582.1, on the reverse strand, counting down.
CACATTTATGCCTGAGTATAATCAGGCTGGAGTTTGCGAAGCAAAAAGAAAAGTAAATACATATTCTTATTTGAAACAGGATGTTCTAGCTTCCAATCAACCTTCCGTACAACTCATAGGGAATCCTAGTGATTGTCCCAAATATTTAATACAAACATCTATTTTCTTAATCATCCAGAGGTGATGTTAGTGTTAGGCTGTGAAAGTAAATAGCTGGAAGCTGGGAACTAGCAGAACAGCAAACCATGTGTGCTTTTAATTGAAAGGGAGCCAAACACAATATTTCACGTAGATGAATGTTGCTGCACATCTGATATCATTTGAAGGAAGTCTTAAGATTCACTACTTTGTCTTCTTGTTGACACCCTTAGTATGTCTGTGGGAAGGGAGAGGGCTACAAAATCTCTGCCGTGGTGAGACCTCAGTCATTCTGTAAATAGTAAGCATAATTTAAAGAAAGAGATAGAGAATGTCAGCATATTTGAAAGACTGTCAGGAAGTTGAGCATTTTTGTTCAGCCTTTCTGGCTCTTCTTTTTCATCCTCACCAAAACAAAATTACATGGATATAAGAGGCAAACCACTCTAGCCTATTACAGCCATATGTGGTACTATGACTGCTATATGTGTTGTAGTAAAACTTACAGGCTTCTCAATGTTGTATTCTGGAAAGATCTCTGAAATAAAACTGTCATGTCCTATCTCTATTACATATAAATCATATGAAAGAATCCACATTAAAAAAAAAAAAGAAGCTGATGCTATATAGAAAGAGAAAACCCATATATATGTTCTAGTTCTTCCTTTTCACCTGAAAGAAAACATTTGTCAAATAAGGGTGATTTGATAGGGCAGTTTGACAGAAAGTGAAAAGATTGTGCTATATACAGTGAAAGGAATGCACTTCCTGCTACTTAAAAGCCTGAAATTCTCTATTCATGGGAAAGGGGGAACACACAGTTACAACTAAAGCACTCCAAACCCAGACCTACTCTGTCAAAACTAATTATGCTCATCTTTCATTCCAGCTTATAATTGGTTAAACATTGTTTATTTGTGTAAGGTATTAATTCTATAAAGGCTTCCTTTAAAGAACAGAAGTGTGCAGTAAGTAGTCTAAAGGAGATATCTACTTACATACTTAATATAATTTTTGTTTTTTATTATATTTTCTGCCTAGTTTGATAATAACAGATAGGGTTATTGACATAATTATTATAATCACATTATTATTATATTAATAGTAGTCATAAATACAATTAGGGAAAATATTGTTACCTGACTCAAACTGGAATTTATTTATATTAATGTTCATCTAATCCCAAAATATGTGAATGAAAATATGATAAATACTTGTCATGGACCTCTGTTAATCCAAAGTAAAGGAATCCAGATGATTAATGGTATGAGAAAGATACAGGAATGAATGAATATCTGATAGCACACCTGGTAAAAAATGAGCATTTTTTTGCTGGATATGAGAGAAGAGACCCTACTCTTGGGAAAACAGGAAATGAAAGAGTGATAAAGCAAGTAAGGTATTTTGCATCATACCAATAAACCTCATTTAATGTAAATTAAAATTTTGGATACAAATTTTATAAAAGAAAAAAGCTACTACAATTTATTTTTGAGATATGTACATCAAACAAGCTTTTTTATTTCTGTTGTGGCAAAATTCCTCAGGTTCTCTGTCTCTACTTCTTTGTTTCTGATGTATTTGCATCACTCCTTTAACTTCCAGCACAGTTATATACTAGAGCATACAGGAAAAAGTTTTTGTCTTGTAGTGCATCTTTGATTTTGCCATACACCATCTTTTGTCTGTAGCAGAGATGGAAACTCCTAAAATAAAATGGCAATTGGGGGGTTATTTGGTTGCACTTTCTTTATTCCACATCAACTTTTGCACTGCAGTTCTGTTTTTTTCACTTGTGTGATGGTTTAACCCACCCACATCAACAAAAACTCAGCTGAACTCAGGGAAGCAAATGAAAAGGCTGTTTTTACAAACAATAATGGAATGCAATGAATAGGTAAAAAATATACAGTATTTACAATATTATACAGGTATTTCCAAAGAGAAAAACAGCATAGAAATTCTCCTTGGGACGGAGGATTCTGCCCTGCTCCCCCTAACCTCTCCCTCCTCTTTTTCCTCTGGTTAATTAGAAGGAAAGAGAAAAAGAGAAATGCTATAAAGATATTTCAATTAGCTCAGAACTGTTGTTAAAAAATAGTTAGTAATGCTTATCTCAAAGCTAGCTGACAAGGGTCCTCTTTCCAGCCTTGCAGACATGCATGCCAGCAGAGAGAACAGAATGAGAAAAGAATGTGAGATACTGCTGGGGTACATCTCACATCTGACCAATGAAATTAATTTAGAATTTCAAGAGACTTCTTGTTTTCCTTTTTACACCCAACGGTGGATTTTGTTTGTATTTCTTCACTTTCCTGCTTGGAAAACTGCAGCGATCTTTTTTTAAAGGCACAGCCTCAAACTGTCACAACTTGCTAAGTGAAGGTAGGGTCTTTGCATGAAGAGCATTATTGCTAGACAAGAAATCAAAGTACTGTTTCCTTTTGGGGGAGGTGACTGTATTTCAGATTAAAATTCAGTGGAAATAAATATGTAAAGAAAAGCATGGAAGAGCAAGTTTTAAGATTCTTTGGGAAATCTTACAATGTGCAAAATTATTCTTCAAGAATCTGAATCTTTCAGATCATTTCAGGTTTCCAAATGTCTTGCTTGACCTGTTTAAGACTCAGGTATTCTTAGATGTGGTACGTGTGGTGTTCTTACTCCTTAACAATTATTATTCCTGACATATGCTTTGAAAGTGTGTAAAGTTTTATTAGTGCCAAGTTGACTATGATACAATAACAGTAATTTCAGGGTTAGAGGGGAAAAGAAACAGCAGTTATTACTTCCGGACAGTGCCCTTTAATTGCTATGTCAGAAATTCATCTTAGTCTGTTTACTGAAAACCAGCTGCAGCCTTTACTCCCAGATTAGCTTTCTGAACTTTGAATGGCAGCATTAGGTATTTCCTGATATCATCAAGAAATACTTTTAATCTTACCTATTAACTCCTAATCTCATATTACTAATAATTTTTTTAATCTTTATTTTGTCTCTATTCAACAAAGTATTATTGGAGTTTCCGCATGTGAAATGAAACAAAAATTAATGCCATGTTTCTACGAAAGGCATATGACATATGGAGGCTTCTTGTAATGTGGTTTTGGCTACTGATAAATTTCTTAGAGTTTCTAGGAAAAGCAAAGCAAGTTATCCCAATGATATTGACTTATGGAAACTGGGAAATCATAACAACTAATAAAATTCAGAAAGTTCTGCTCCCTTGGTCTACTACCACCAGACTCAGCTATTTATCTATAATTATAATTAAAGTATCCAGGTCTACTACTTTTAGTTGTGCTTAAATTGCTAAAACTTTTTATGTCTGGAGTAGTATGTTTAGACTGCAAGCTATGTCTATGCCATTTTTCTTCTTTTTGAGGCTGATTTTCACTATGAAAAAAGACTGAGTGGGGACTAAAATAATTTATATGAAAATTCAGGGTGAGATAATGGTTTTCTGGTATTCAGCATTTTTTATAAAATTACTCAGTTTAGCTATGTCAATGTGAGAGTAATTGAATTCAAACAGGAGGTCAGTTAAGAATGATCCTAAACTTTTTAGGAACATTAGCATTTCATTTAAATATGTAACATGGCCAACCCTAGCTTAAAAACACTTGGCTTACATAAAGTTTGTGTGCACAAGGCTCCCTGTGGCTGTGAAACCATGTCAGGGCATTGATAATAAATACTGAGCTCTAGGCTGCTATGGCAACAATGGTAGCAGTATAGGAGTTAGCTAATTTTAGACTAGCTTGGGTATGTCTACAAAGATTGTAGTTTGTGCCGCTGCTTATAGCAAAAACATATTTTAAGATATTTTTTTTTAAACCTTAAAATATGAAGTAAATTCTGAATGCCCAGAATTGATAGTTAGATGTGTGTGATGTGTTACTGGATGTTTGAGAAACTTCAGAGTGGTTTGGTTTGGTTTTCCTTTCTGATGCTTATTCTAAAGATATATTGCAGTAATCAAATCCAAAGCATAAAACAACAACAAAAAAACCTGACCCCTATGATCAGAATACATACCAGAGGCTAAACCCATGTGTTAGAAATTTCTTTCTGTATTTTGTAGATTGAAAATCCAATAATCTGAATGACAAGAATGTTGTCTGTTCTCTCCTGGTAATCAGTGAGGTTTTCAGATAGGTGTAATATTCATAGGCAATAGCTATGACATGAAGATACAAAGAGAACATCTCATTTTTACACTGGTGGTGGTCAACTGGAATTTAAACAGATATGTGCAAATTCCTCCATTCTGGGTGGAATGACAAAATAGGAAGTATTTAGAGACCTGTTTAGCTGCTTGGATCCCCACAAGTCCATGGGACCAGATGGGATCCATCCTAGGGTGCTAAGAGAACTAGCAGATGAGCTGTCCAAGTCACTCCCCATCATTTTTCAACAGTCCTGGCTCACTGGAGAGGTCTCAGAAGACTGGAAGCTGGGCTATGTGATGCCCATCCACAAGAAGGGCCAGTTGGATGAACCAGGGAATTCCAGACCTGTCAGCCTGACCTCAGTGCCAGGCAAGATTATGGAACAGGTGATCTTGAGTGCAATCACACAGCACTTACAGGATGGCCAAGGGATCAGGTCCAGCCAGCATGGATTTAGGAACGGCAGGTCCTGCCTGACCAACCTGATCTCCTTCTATGATCATGTGGCCCACCTGGTGGATGTGGGGAAGGCTGTGGATGTAGGCTACCTGCACTTTAGCAAGGGTTTTGACACCGTTCCCCCTATCAAACTCCTGGCCAAGCTGTCAGCTCGTGGCTTGGACAGGAGCACTCTACACTGGGTTAGGAACTGGCTGTTTGATACTGTTTTCTTTACCAAAGCATGACTTATTTAAACAGAATTTTGCCTTGATCTCACAGTTTAGAATAAAAGTGATTCTTCTGCCAAGAAATTAGCTAAATATTCTCACTTTACAAACCTTAGTGCCATCACGTCTTGAGTTAGCTAAGTCACATTACTGCAACAAGCTACATAGCTTAGAAAAGTTATTTTATATGAAGGACTCATTTTAATGTTTACTAGTAAGACACAAAACCAAAATCACTGCTACTTGTCTCCTACAAAGACGGGAAAAAACAGCTTCCTTGATTTATACAAGACTTGAATTAAAGCATTGCCTATGTCCATACACGCTTTTCTGCACCTGAGTTCTAGAGGCTGGAGAAGACAGTCCAATGCCTCCTAAATGGCTTAAGTGACAGCAAGCATGCACACTCAGAGCACAAATGCATGAAGATTGTCCTGAGTACATGAGTATTTCCTTTTAGTAACAGCAGTGGGATTGCCACATTATCATTTAGGGGATTTCTTTTTTCCTTTTTGTTGTCTGTTCTGTAAGGAAGTTGTCAGTGTATTGAAATATGATTTATAGCCTCTGAAGTAGACCTAGACTGAACACTTTTAGTACTACAACATTAGTTCCATTCCTGAGCCCTGGACCTGGTAACAGAGGACTCTCTTTCAGGATAGTACCTACATACAGAAGGTGGTAGGAGAAATGGGAAAGTAATTCTCTATGCAGGAAAGGAGGATAGGAAAGTCTAGTTGCTCAGAAAAGCAGCAGGTATTATCTGTTTCTCCTTCTTCTTCCCCCCACCCCCAATGTGTTTGTTTTCTGTCACCTCCCTTCACCAAACAGTCTTCTTGCAAATTTGAGGGTGATCCTGATGTCTTTTTGCTGATTATTTTCCCAACACTACCTGAAAACTGTGGGTTAGCCATAGATATCTAGCCAGTAAAATAAAAGATCACCTGGCTTTAGTGCTGTTAGACTGTTCCACAGATTAGGTAACAGAATCATTATAAATTCAACTTTAGGACTAGTGTAACTGAAATATATCTCAAAATTTGATGGGATTTGTATAGGAATTATATTTTCCTTACTTGTACTATTTGCACATTTTTAAATCTCAGTTTTTCAGAAACAGGGGTATATGTGAAAGCAGAAGGCAATGTGGGTAAGTGTCACTACATGGAATGTAATTCTGAAGAGTGTACTGACTGCTAAGAGTAAGTGCCCAAAAGGCCATTACATTAGAAGGGGAAATGTAGTCTTGTCTCAAAATTGCTTAAAAGATGCTGACATGCCTCTGAAGCTTTCACTGCAGAATTAAAAAGTCTAAACTGATCTTGTGTCAGCAAGATAACACATTAGATATATTGGAACAATTCCTGAACTCAATTGTTTAGAAAGCGATGTGCAACCACAGAGTGCATGGGCAAGCCCTAGCATGGCCAAATGGCTTCAGCACTTCAGAAGAGAGATGATATTTTTCTTAACATGTGCACTCAGAGGATGTGTAAAAATTATTAGCAAAAGAAATATTTACCTCTGAGGTGTAAATACAGCCTGACTAACTTTTATTGAGGATAGTGTCCTAAGGTCTTTGTCTTCTCACTCAGAAATTGATAGGATTTTTGCAAATACAGTAGCAGAAGATGCTGCTAAGCTTTGAGAACATAAAAGAAATGAAAAGATGAAGTATGGCCAGTAGACTATGAAAGAAATCCCTGAGATATAAACTCAATTCTGTTCACTTTTTTTTTTTTTTTGTAAATTGGCACAAGTTCACTTCTTTCTATGCTGTCTCTCTCATTTGTAAATTAAGAATAATGTCTGCTTGCTTTGGATTATTTATGCTGGAGATTAATTAAAATTCATAAAAGCACTTTCCAAATTTAGTATTGGAAAAATGCTGGAAGAAAATTTGTAATTTTGATAAAGATGAATAGTCAGAGGAAATGACCACATACTAAACAGCTAATGCAGTTAGATTTGCCAAAGCTTTGGTCAGTCTTCTTGATAGACTGTTCTCCTGAATCATGTACTCTTTTTTCTCAAAGGATGGATGTTTTCAGAATTACTATTTCTTATTTTTCTTGAAACAATGCTGTTAGCTATAAACCAAAACATGCACTCTGTGAATTTTAATGAGAGGCTTATTTTCACAGTGTAGAAGTCTAATTCTGGCTTTAAATCATGGACTCAATCAAAGAATTTGTGCAAATGATAGTAGTTTGCACGTAGTCTGTTCTGTAATGCTTTTATTTGTAATAAAACTAATTGGAAAAAAAAAAAAGTTCTTGGTTTTGAAAAGAAACAGTACTTTATAATAACATTTCCACTTGCTTCCTCACTGCATGTCCTGTGTACTTCCTTGTAATTGCAGTGTAATATATATGCAACGATATACTGACATAAAATGGAAATAGTAAATAGTTCTGTTGAAAAGTCAGAAGTGTTTTTCAGCAGTGACAGCACTCTTCTTTTATTTGGAAGGTTAGTTGAAAGAATATTTATTGTACCTGAAGATCCTAACTGCAGTCTACTATCATTTAAATTTCATTCCCTAGCAATAGATTTTCAAGTTACATTTAGTACTAGTAATCCCTTAATTGCAGTAAACGTTTTGCTGCCTACTCTTGTCTTCTTACAGGATTGCCATCATAACAGTCACACTTAAAAATAAAAGCTTGCAAACATGGCCAAAAAAAACCCCACCAAACCCCACATTTTATTAAAACTTAAAAAGCAATAGTTACTAACAGCCACATTTAATTTTCATCTTGATCTTATATCCTTGTCTTCAGGTGAAGAATATTCCTCCATCTGAATTCTTCTCTTTTACAATGAAGTCATCAGTATGAAACCTATTAATGTGGCTTTTTTTTCTTCCGTAAATTATTTATAATTAATTCATTGCAATTATTGAATGTATATTTGCCTCAAGTACTTTGACTCAGTGACATCGGGTACTATTGTTGGGCTGAACTGATCTCTGTATGGATGTAGAAGTTTCCATTTTCTCGTATATCCTAAGTAGCAACTCATTTTCCTTGTTTAATGTGAAAAAATGCCTTCCCCTGTTTTCCAAGTAAACAGTCTTTCATTAAAGCTTGATTTATTTTTTTTTCTGTGAAGTCTCATGCAATTCTGTAATTAGTTTGAGTTCCAGTCAATTAAATACTGACCCAAAATAGTTCCTACTTGGGGTTTCATGGTGTATTGGGCCTCTACAGTGTGAGATTTAGGCCATGCAGAAAGTCAAATACTACAGAGCAAATATTAGAGTTATAGGTTATACATATATCTATGTATTTATATAGGAGGAGAAGAGAGGGGGAGGAGAGGGAAAGAAGAGGAGATATCTATATATATATATTTATGGGTTATACATATATATGCATATATATCTATTTATATATATGGGTTATACATATATATGTGTGTGTATATATATGTATACATATATATAAATATGGATTTTAGTTACCTACCAAAAAGGGAAAAATGCTTGCTGAAAGAAAAAGCTTTGCAACAGCTGTGTCCCACTAGTTCAAGCATTGTAATACTAAAAAAAGACCCCACAGGGATGCTTTTTTGTTTCTGTTGAAATGGCTCTAGGTTTGGAATTTCTTAAACATAATTGTTAATACTGCATAATTGTATTTTTGCAAGTACTGTCTGAAGTATTTCTTAAATTTACTGTGTCTGCACTTGTTCCATAGTACAAGGTATGGTACTCAGTTTATGCCAGTTTAACATTGATGTAAATTGTATCGATTACAGTGGATTAACTGATGTATTTGTAGATGATTGGGATTGTCTCAGTAACAGGAGATGTGGACCTTACTCTGTTGTAGTATTGTATGAAAGGAAGAAGAAAATAGGCTGAAGAGAGACAAAAAGCTGCCTCTTGTACTTTGTCCTTGGAAACTGCTTAAATTACTTAAAGTATGAACGAAGACATTGGTAGCTTTTACATTGACCCAACTTTGCAAGTTTAAGTGGAAACCTATTGATTGGAACTTTTTTTATTTTTAGACCCGCTTTCATTGTTGTATGTCTGTTTGAAAAGTGCTGATATTATCGTATGCTGCCATTGCCATCCTCCTGAACACCTCCAGTGAGGTAGTCAGGAGGAGACTTGATAGGGTGCTTGGTTGCATGGTTTAATTGAGTAGGTGGTGTTGGCTGATAGGTTGGACACGATGATCTTGAAGGTCTCTTCCAACCTGGTTTATTCTATTCTATTGTGGTCTGCTGTAATTAGTTATTACTGCTAGAGTGTTTTCTTTTATAATAAAAGTGAAGATGGATGCACAGTGTATTTTGCAAATATGAGCTTCATCTCTCTTATGTTAATAGAATAACAAAGGTCCAGAGAGCATAGTCACTGTGATGAATGCTACAGGACAGGAATTTCAGCTTGTGAAAGTTTGCCCTATTTTTATTGAATATAGAAGTTCTGCACCCATCTTCTGCACCCATCTTCAAAAAGTGTTCTCTGTCCTAGTAACAGGTAGGATTTTTTTTCAGTCTTAGCAAGGAAGGTGTTTAGAATTTGTTCAGAATTTGTGGGTTTGCCTTTTATTTAGTCTTTTTTTCAAAGCTTAAATAAATTGAATTTTCTCATAGTGAATGCAGGCAGTGAGTTGTTTTAGGATTTAACATCACTTCTCCATGCAGTTGCATAGTGTATGGCTTTATTTCAGTTTTCTGTTTTTTAAGAAACCTCCTCCTGCCTAGCTTATTGATGAGATCAGGGTACCAGCTTAAATAATTCAATGGATAAAAACCTGCTCCCTGAGCACAAAAGCTAATGAGTTCTCATTTCCCGCAGTCCTGTATCTTTTCTCTTTCCCTCACCACTGCAATGCCTCTATCTGCCCCTCACTCTGCATGCCCATTTTCTTTCTTGTATTTCTCCAACTCCTGCTGGTCTAAGAGCAGCATGGTTGTAACTTATTTCAACACAAGAGCACCATACGGTGGGTTTAACAGAATAGGTATGTCAAACAGTTTAACTGAATGTGATTGACATTTAATTCACTATCAGCAATTAACTTGCAAAATAAAAAATAAAGCTTTAGGCAACAATAAACTTATTAAAAATAATGAGTTTATTACAAGATATAGATATCCAACTTGGAAAGGGAGTTTTACACGATGACTCAAAAAATAAGTTTAGATATGTGAACTAAGTTGGGAGTTACTCAGCTTGAGGAGTTTGGTTCCACAAACTAAGTCACCATATTTAATTTTCTGGAAACTGGAAACGTGTTTACTGTAGTTACTGTTTAAATCTCAGAGATGTTGCATCACTCTCTTATCCTTTTTAATAAATATATGCAAGTAATTGTTTCTCAGTTTTCATATTCTCATGCTAAACATGTAAAGTCATTCTCCTTTTTTTTAACCACTTATAAAATACAAAAATCCAACCAGACTTTCTTTAAAGTTCTTGTGTGCATTTTTCTTTTTACTTATGAAACAGGTGTCCTTTATTTTTGACATGTCTTTTCATGAATGAATCAAAATTTTGTGATGAAATAGCTCAATATACTGCTGTGGAAAATTACCAATTAATCACAAGTAGTTCAATTGTTTTTTATATGCTGCTTTAGTCATTGTCTCCCAGTTTGTACCATGCATTGCTTTCTTCTATCTTTTAAAATCATTTGCCTCTTTTCATTTCACTTACAGTGATACAGTAATTAAATATTCCCAGCAGTCTACTAACAGTTATTTAGGAAAACATCTGGTCTAAATAAAAATTAAGTTACCCATTTTCATTGTTAACTTTTTATTACCAATAGTTTGAAATTTCATGCTTTTTTGGTAATAATATCTCAATAAAAGCACTGGCCACGTGGGTGAAATTTCATATATTCCTTCATTTAAATTAAGGGCTGGGAGTAAGGAAACTCTACTGAATGTACCTCTTACAGTCTCACTTCATTATCTATAAGTTGTCTTCTGAGAATAACATATCTCAGGAAAGTCTAGCTGGCAGGAGTGCATTATTATATTGAGCTTCACATCCTTTGTGGTAGGTCGGTGGCACCAGACTGGAATACGGCTCTAGACTGAAGTGGGCTACTGCTCTTTGCAGACCTGATAAGAACACAGGCTTTATATAAGCGGGTTTGTTTGTTTTCAGCATGGACTTTTGTACTGCAGGCTTAACTTTCTCCTTTTTATAGTATACCTGGTGCTGTCTCTTGATGGTGTGTTGTTTAGGGAAATGAAGAAAACATGCCTACTTTACAGTTCTCTTAACAATTAATAAACACCTTGGGAGGTACTTTCAACTATTGAGGAGCTAAAGGACAGCTGAACTTCATGGAATTTGGGGTAGGAGGTACTTAAGGGAGCTGAGTAAAGCTGAGTGAGAAGCCTAGCAGGTTTTTCTCTTGATTTGAACACTTAGCCATTTATATGTATTTGAGTTGTCAGCTTGAAGGTACAGAGGTATAGGTTGGTTGAGAGGGTGATGAACCACTTGCAGTATGTAGTTAATGAGAAATTAGTATAAGTAGATGGTGAAAATCCCAGCCACATACTTGAATAAGACAGGAAAAAATGTTTCCCATCCTTTAAAATGGAATCTTACTTCTAAACCTTCTTTATTCTGCCCATTACTGTGGCATGTGCAATTCTTGGTCTTTTATTGCTGTGGCAGAGTAATTGAGCATTCAGATATTGAGTTTATATGCTATCTGATGTGGTCAGTTTAAGAGATGCAAATATTCACTTTATGTTATTCCTCTGTTTATTTGGAAGCATCATTTGAAATTGCCACTGAACATTTTATTTCACCAATTCTTTTAAATTTATTTCTGTGACTGAAGAAGGATGGATTACGTATTTCACCATAAAAGCACATTCTGGAAAGAAATTTAGAGGTTGAAGGCTTAAAAACAAGCAGAAAAAATGACAAAGGCTGCAAAGGAACGGTACTGACAATTAATTAAATATTGTTAGCGGTAGGTTTAGATTACCTGCTTTCTGGGATGGGTAGAATTCAGAATCTTCTTTTTAAAATCACATTCTCCTTTCTGCTGTATTTTTATTTCCACCTTCTTTTATTCAGTTTAAGAAATAATTATTTAGTATTTAGCTTATTATTAGGCATAATTTTCTAATGATTTCAATAAGATGTTAATGTCTAGGTACATGATTCGGTTCGTGGTACTTATTCAGGCCAATCTCCAGTGTCAGGATCCATGCCACTGCTGAGTTATGTGATGACATTATTTCCTTTTATGATTAATGTCTTTTGGAGCTAATGGAGGACCTTAATGAATTTATTGGACTCCGGATTATGTCTTGTGGAGGGGAAAGCATGACTTAATGCACTTTTACTGTAATTGTGAACCTTAGCAAGATATCACTATAATTAGGCCAACATAGTTTGTATTTAGTTAATTTCACATATTAATTGATGTTAATAAATTCAGTCACTTTAGTTACTAACACTAATTTAGATAACATACACATATTGTATATGTAGCAAGGTATATTTGCAGGACTGCAAGCAGTCATGTTATCTAGAAAAATGTAATGAATTTGCCGCCACTCAGAAGACACATGACAATTTTCTGATCACAGCCCATTGCAATGACAAATCAACATAGAGTAGATTCTGCAAACCAAACAATAAAACCTAGCTAATTAGGAGCTGACAATTGAAGACATCACCCTGCAGTGGAAGACTGATTTGGGAAAACCAAACAGATCTCAGAAATGTGAAAGTTCCAGGAGTTAATGTGAAACAAGAACAGAAGAAACTTACCTTTTACTACTTTTACACTTCAGATGGGTACTATTTAGTCAATGCAATATGCTATACTTGAATTCCATTTCTATTAATGGTTTTGTCAAGACTTAGATAATCCCCTGGGAAGTATCTGTTCTTTTTTTATGGGAAACTTGATAGTGTTCTTACTATGAAAAGCAAATGTTCTATTGCATAAACTGAAACATTTTTAGTTTTGACTGAGAGGGAAAAATAGATGATGTAGCAAAAGTATTATTTAGCAAAATGTCTTAATAGGTATAAGTAATTGTATATAGGTACCTCATTTAACAAAGTTCTTTTCGTTGGTTCATCAAACTGGCAACGTTAGAGTTTCTGTGGTTTGTGTCAATCCTATTAATCAGAGAAGAACAAAATAAAAGTTTATCTACTAATTACATAGCATCAAAAGAAAAATTAAAATTCAAGTGAAAAGGAAGTCAGGTAAAATCCTGGTTCTATTGTCATCTAAGGGAATCTAGGTCTTTGCTTAATGCAGTCAGGATTTCACCAAGTGCATAGAGTTTTGTTTTGAGGAGGATAGAATTCTACCATGCTCAGAAATGTTGGATAAAAATTGCGTCTTTGAAAAGTTACATATTTTCAGATATTAAATAAGAGCAACTGGTCACCTACAACTGATTAGTTATGACACCATTGATATAAATTCTTTTTCATTAGGTTAAAGTTTCATTAAGAACACAGAAGTGTTCCTATACTGGGTATGATAATGTTATTTGACTGTCTTGATTCTAGAAATAAAATGCTGAGAGAACAAAAACAGTAAAAAGCTTATATGCTTTACTTCTCTTGCCACAGCCTACCTGCCTTCAGATCCCCTGTTTACAGCTCTCACTCTGCCAGGTGACTTTCAACACCTGTTTTCCTGTGCATTCTAGCTCTACAGCATTCGGTTATCACCATACTCTCATCTGCTCTTATATGGATCTGAAGGTTGGCAAAACATCTTATCTATGAACCACACACTGCATGCCATACTATGTCTTGATTTTTATTGTGTTAGAGTAGAATTGGGTTGGATAGGGGCACTTAAAGGTCCTCTACTCCAAATCTCCCGTGATAAACAGGGATATCTCACTAAATCAGGTTGCTCAGAGCCCCATCAAGCCTGACCTTGAATGAATGAGGCCTCCACCATCTCCCTGGGTGACCTGTTCCAGTGTTCCACCACCACCCTTATGGTAACAAACTTCTTAATATCTATTCTAAATCTACCCTTCTCTAGTTTAAAACAACTGCCCCTCATCCAATTGCTGCATGTCCTTGTGAACAGTCTCTCCCCAACTTTCATATAGGCCCCCTGCAGATACTGAAAGATCATTATAAAGTCTCCCTATAGCCTTCTCTTCCTGGACTGTTGTTCAGATATGTCACTTTTTATGGGCTATTGATATATTTTTTTATCAAATTGATATGCAGGAACTATGATAAAATATGAATATGATTTATTAAATATTTTAAAAATTTGTTTTTCCTAGCCAATTTGATCCAGGTCCTTTTGCCTGGTTGATAACAGGTTGATTACACACAATAGAATGCTAATAAACAGTAGAATAACAGTCTAGAAAAATCAGAACTTGGAATACAGAGGAACAAACTGGAAACTTCATATAAGCGCCAAAACAAACAGCAGTGCTGCCCTGGGGGCAAGATGAACCTCCTCAGGTTCACAACAGTGCTAACCAACAGATAAACAAACTATAAACCCCAGAAATAACCAGGTAAATAAGCATAAATTACTCATGAACCACCAAGCTGTTAACTTTTGCTGAATGAAGCGATGCTCTGAGTTTGTATTTGTAATCCAAAGGGCAGGAATAATCCAAAAGGTAGTATCCAAAATTAGAGGAAGTGAGAGAGAGACGCTGCTGTGGTGGAGATCTAAACACTACACTGCTAGGACAAAAGAAGCTAATTGCCCGGAAGACAGAGGCATGAAGTAGGTGCTTCTCACCACCTGGAATCCTATTAACGAACAGGGGGGAGAAGATGAGAGATAAGAGAGAGAGCAAGCTGTTGGCTCTGAAATCTTCCCCTATGAATTCCCTTTTGAAAACTGAATGGCCCAATGGTACTTTAGCTATTCAAATCCCACCAATCAGTTTGAAATATTGTCTGTTGGGCAAAACTGCACACACCTTCTCATGTAACATCTGATATGTGCAGTTGCCTCTCTGAAACGTGAGGCTCGGGGTCCAGCTTCCACCCCCTCCAGGCAGCCTTAACAGCACCTGCCTATTGGCTTCTTAACCTCAAACCTGGACCCTGCAATTGGGAGGGAGGAGAAAGGAAAGTGGCCAAACAGGTTTAGCTGGCTTGTTAATGCCTCATCCAGGACACTATCCAATTTCTTTTTTAGCAGTAATTCGTAAAATTCATGACAGGCACTTCAACAGAAATGTAGAAAATTAGCAACTTTGTGTCTTTGTCACCTGAGCATTTCCTGTGAACACCAAAGACTTTGAAATTCAATCCCCCCCCACCCTGTTGGGTTGGGTGTTTTTTTTTTTTGGGAGGGAAGGGTGGAACAGGCAATATTGACGCTGTGAAAGTTATAATACTTTTATTATTTGTTTTCAATAACTATTGTCTTATTTATCCATCAATATCCTGTGCAAAATTTCCTCTGATTATTTTAAATTTGCACATAAGTTACTGAGCAAAACAGAAGAAGGCTGCTAACTGCAATTTTTATAGGATATGGATCTCAATTTATTTTAAATCCTTTCTGTACTATAATTTAACTAGGCTTCTGTATGGTTACTCAGGAAGCTCTTAAAAAAAATAATAAAAAAAAAAAGAAAAAGAAAAAGTAATTTTACTGATACCTGCGGGAAAATCTAGAGTAGTGGTCATTCATATTAAATTTATATCAGCTTTATGAGATTTTTGTCATCTTGACACATTTATGGAGCTGTTAAATTTTTGCTGCCTGGGGGATATAATGTACTTGATGTGACCCCACTTATTAAATCGAGACCATGCAAGTAACATTGATGACTTGTCATTCAAGAATAAAACAGAGCCAAGTCTTCTCTATTTCTAGAGAAAGGACATTTGTCAGAGAAATAGGTAGAGAAATAGGTATTATGACCTATATCAACACAATACTTGGAAAGAAGAAAAAAATATACAGGCATTTAATCAGCATCTCACAAAACATCTGCCGTTGTTCATGGGTGATAAAACAAGGCATGATTCATGCTATGATAGCCTAAAAGACCTTCCATTGTTCTACTATTAAACCTGAGTGGACAAGCAGGCATACAGGTTTTGTTAGGTATTTCAAATTTCTGTATTAATGTACTTTATAAAAGCTATATTTTGTATATGGATATGCAAGTCAGCATATATTATATTGAGGCCTTATCACTGTGTTGTCATCACTGTCGGAACTTCTACGATCAGTATGTGAATCAACTCCAATTTAAATGCAAAACTGTTTTTATAATCTTTTTTATTTATGTTGGAAACAGATCCAATAACCAAAAAATGTCACTATCAACTGTGCTTCAGAGACATCCAGTTTACAATAATTCTATCTAGAATTTAGGATTAGAATTAGAATAAGGATTTCATATCATTGATGAGGAAGATTTCAGGATCATAAACAACTAATTAATCACGAAGAAAGTCATTGGGTTCCTGTAGGTCTGTGCTTTGTACTTTATTCTTCATAGTCACTCAAATGTGAAGCCATTTTCAGAAAATAAATACTTTAATCTTCATACCTTCATATTATATAGAACACATAGTATTTTGGGCTAAAATAGTAAGTGAACACTTCAGTTTCTTGAAATGCTTGTTTAAGAACTTGTGGAACAAACCCATTTTGTTGAAATTCAAGTTACTATTTATACAACTAATGCAAATAACTAATTTTGTTGTCAGCTTCTTGTTAAATTATATCAAACTAAATGTTTTTATATTTGAAATTTTAGAGTTAATTTACAGGTTTATTTTTGCTAGTTAATTTGTGTTTTCTGTGATGGTGTATGTTCTTCTGATAGAAAAATTCATTCTTTGTTACAAAGCTAATATCTTTCTATTTTTATTAGGCACTAACTTCATGGTCTTGCACATATTACTAAAACTCTTGGTAGGAAACATTGGTTATATAACTTTTAGAATCACTTATGGAAATCTCATGATGAATGTTCCTGTTTCTAAACATCATAGTTTTTTACTGAACTGAATCATAGTCACAAAAAATTCTTATCTTGTTCTTTTTTATTGTCTGAAATCCAACCTTTTTACATTTTGGTTTGTGTAATTCTATTAACACTTCAGTGTTTCTCTAATATTAACATTGCAAACCTACTTACCTTGTCAAACAGGTATCATAGTATCAGTCAGGGTTGGAGGGGACCACAAGGATCATCTAGTTCCAACCCCCTGCCATGGGCAGGGACACCCCACACTAGATCAGGCCAGCCAGAGCCTCATCCAGCCTGGTCTTAAACACCTCCAGGGACGGACCTCAACCACCTCCATCCATCCACCAGCACCCCCAAGTCTCTCTTCTCAGGGCTGCTTTCCAGCCAGTCACTGCCCAGCCTGTATTTGTGCCTGGGATTGCCTCGACCCGGATGCAGGACCCTGCACTTGGTCCTGTTGAACCTCATGAGGTTGGCTTGTGCCCACCTCTCCAGCCTGTCAAGTTTTACAAGAATGTGTGTTCTGGTGAGCATTCATTGCAATTTTTTTCTGCCCAGATGAAAAGTATGGTGAACATAGTCTCTAGTGACTTACTACTGTAGTTTTCTAAGTGAATAATTGCAATGACACATAGAACTATGTTTCACACATATATTCTGGATGTCCTTATAGGTCATGGATTTCAATTTTTAAAGAGGTAAGTAATTTCCAGATATTAAAAAATAAATACCAGAAACCTAGTAAATATTTCAGTGACAACTATGTCTTCACTATTCAGACAGAATTGTCAGGGTTGGAAGGGATCTCAAGGGTCACCTAGCTCCAACTCCCCAGTCATGGGCAGGGACACTTTCCATTAGATCCGATTGCCCAGAGTCACATCCAGGCTGGCCTTAAATCTTCCAGGGATGGGGCTTCCACCACTTCTTTGGACAACCTGTTCCAGTGTCTTACCACCTTTATGGTGAAGAGCTTCTTCCTAACATCTAATCTAAATGTACCCTCTCCTATCATCCTTGACATCCTACCAATTCTCTCACCAGCTTTCTTGTAAGCTAACTTCAGATACTGAAAGCCCAGAATAAGGTCTCCTTTGAACCTTCTCTTCTCCAGACGGAACAATGCCAGCTCTCTCAACTTGCCCTCACAGGTGAGGAGCTCCAGCCCTCTAACCATCCTCATGGTCCTTCCAGCACATCCATATCCTTCCTGTAATAGGGGCTCCAGAACTGGACACAGTACTCCAGGTGGGCTACCACAAGAGTAGTGTAGAGGGGGAGAATCACCTCTCTTGACCTGATTGCCACATTTCTCTTGATGCAACCCAGGGTACTGTTGGCTTTCTGGGCTGCAAGTGTACACTGGCGGCCAACTAGAGTAAAATTCTAAACATAATGCCAAGTACATAGGGTAACTTTCCTACATAGAAGATAACCATCTGTGACTCATTGTAAAGTAGTCACATGGCTTTCTCATGAGAGTAAATTTTGCATGCTAAACAGGGAAGAGACAGGCAACTTCCACAAATCTAGTTTAATTCACAAATCTTCTTGGCAGATTGTGAATTATAGCATCCAGAATTTTTCATCAGGATGATGAATGAATGAAGCTGGAAACAAAAATATTAATATTATCACTTCAAAGATTTACATCCTCTTACATGCCATATTTTACATATAGCACTGAATTTTTTTCTTTCATTTCTGTAGCTATATTAAATGCTTACTTGAGAAAGGCAGCAGATATATTTGTATTAAAACTTCAATTTAGACACCATTATATTTATTACATTAGTGGGAGTTTTTTGGTTGTTCTTCCAATAGGTGTGTTACAAGTTCATTTACAACACTTTTCCTTTATTATTTTGGCCGTAGTTTCTGAGGACAACATGAGAATTTTTAATGAAAAGTACAACCAATCTATGTATTTTTGCAACTAAAAATAAAATGTGTAGCAGAAGTGAAGTTTTCTGCATATGCACCCCTGTGTTTCAGAAAATACCTGAATTTTGAAGACATACATATTATATTTTTGGACTGATCTTGGACTTTGTAGACTTATTCTGCTCAGAGCTATATCTGTTTCATGTGGGTCTGTGTTTGAGGCAGAGGTAGCACAGGGCACCGCAAAATTATTTTGAAAACCTCACAAGAACCACATTTAGACTATAACATGCAAACATAGTAGGTAGTACTATAGACAGGGAAATCACTTTGTACATAGGACTTATCAAAAATTACTGGCTTTAATATTCCGTTTCTGATAAGGTATAGATCTCTTACTACAACCTATTTTAGAAAATAAGACAAATATTTGTGATGCCTGTTTGGAAAAGTTGCCTTCCGTGTTTTCAGCTATTGTGGGGACAGGCCAGTCAGACTTGCAGAATGGCAGCAGGAGTGCAACTTTTTCATCTTCATTAAACCTCTTCAGTTTCTCTCCTTTGTTGTCTTGGAACACTATGAGTTCTCTTCATATGCAGATCTGGGGTGGACCTTGACAATGAAATGTGGGCCTCAGCTAAAAAGAAAAGAAAAAAGTGAGTAGTCAGGAAGAATGTTAGCTGTTTCCTTTTTTATCTTCTCTATTTCGTGGTTTCTTGCTTTCATGAACAGACTTTTAAAATTATTATTATTATTTATTACCACCAAATGTGCATAGCTACAGTCTCATTTTCCTAGTTTTTGTAATAGTTAAACACCAAGATGTACTTAGAAGAACTGCAAACCACTGAAGAAAACTAAACCATGGGCATTTTAAGGCATGCATACCACACAGGAATATCAGATATGCTATCTCTAAAGGGTTACTACATCAGCAATATGCAAAAGTACTTTGTTGACTGCAATAGGTGTATCTGATTTTTTATCCTATGTGGCAAGAGGTGTCTTATGTAGCCCAGTATTATGAAGAAGGCAACATTTAAGTTTAAACTCCTCTAAAAGAGCAGTTTCTCTTCAGCTGCTTTGACTGTCTGATTGGAATTTGGGCTTGGAATATGGGTGTACGGGATGACTGTTAACATGCCAAAAATTCTCAGATACTGAAAAATGAGGGTTCTCACTAAAGGGGGACTGAAGAAACCCTTTTTAAAAGCTGATCTTCTGACAGCTATGTGAAGAAGAGCTTCTAGTTTCTAGATTCATGCAAAGTCACAGCTATAAGTAAGTTTATCTATTAGTTATTTCATTTTTTTCCCAGTCTATACTCCCACAATTTGTCAAAAGCTAGTAAGATAAGATGAACCTTCTCACCAAGGTAGATGAACTATTACAATTTCCATTATCGTAGGAATAGAGAAAAATTATTCTGGGCTGAAAACTATGTCAAAATATTTAAAACAAATATAAATTGCAGGAGTTTAAATATTTATCTTATTCATCCTGTTTGGGTCTATTTTTGAAGCCAGTGGTTTTAAAATAAGCTGTTCCATCAGGGCTTTCTTTATCTGCAGGATGTTTTATTTCATCTACTCACCTGTCTTCTCATTCATTTTGTTACTAAGGGGAACTATTGAGCTATTTGAGGGGGAAATCACCTCTTTAGGAGAAAGTGGGAAAGCTGCAGGTCCATTAGCTTTTACAACACTGTCTTGCTATCAGTGACAAATCCCACAATAAATGAGTTATTGTAGTGGAATTTCAACTGCTAAGTAATGGACCATCATGAATATTTTAGGTAAAATAATGAAACAATACAGGAAACAGACTTTTATCACTTGGATATTGCAGAAACAACAAATAATGATTAAAGGCTATATAATAATTTACTGTATAAATGCCACTGAGAATGCAGATTCTTTTAAGAAAGTGTGGTACTGAGCCTGTTACTATCCTGTAGTTAGCTTCTAGTGGAAGGCAAGACACATTAGTTAATGGAAGCATGTGAAATTCAGGAGAGTCCTATTTTTGTGCATGTTAAGGTATGTATATGAGTCACCCAAAATACACATCTGTGTTTCAAAATTAATTTAAGAAATACAGCAAACCTATGCTTTTATCTTTAAGACAGTTTTGTTCACAAAGCTATTAAAAATCTGCTAAAAGGAGTAGTATCAGACTGAAGTTGGTATTTGACATCTTAAGCAAAGAAGGGTGTACTGAGGGTGAAACAGAAGTAAAAATGTAGATGACTCAATTTTCCTCTTCTTTTGCTAATTGTTAAGGGGAAAAAAAAACCCAGATATATTTTAGAATAGCATAGACATCATGGTAAATGAAGGAGAAACAGAGGTACGATACTAAGAGTATTATCCCAAAATTGCTACAGTCCATTACAGGCCATTTGCTCCAGTGAAGGAACCACACAACCAAAGTCACATCACTTTTGTTGTTGTTGTTTGTTTAATTATTCTTCAGAATCAATGCCAAGGAGTCTAATTTTACTGAATGCCTGTTGGAACCAGTAAGTGGTGACAAGCCTTTGAGCATTCAGTGTCAATTTTGTAGGCTCAGA
Source organism: Picus viridis (assembly GCA_033816785.1). NCBI lineage: Eukaryota > Metazoa > Chordata > Aves > Piciformes > Picidae > Picus > Picus viridis. The sequence continues at coordinate 17,200,304 of CM066582.1, read as the reverse complement.
ACCTTGTTGCATGTCTTTGCAGATTCATCTTCTATCTAATTTTTGAATTTTGTCATATTTAGGCACATAATCTTGTTTGTAAATTGGACCAATGTGATTCTGGAGCAGCTGAGTAAACCAGTGTACTTAGTGCATATTATGATTAGATCTTGATGTTTCCCAAGCAAGTAAAGGGAGAACTTCCTTGGAACTGCAAAATCCAAGACTAAGCATTTTCAGTAGAGAATGCAATTCAGCCCCAGAAAAGTTATTTTATCATCTAGACAGAATATTTTTATACTTGTAGTTGGAGAAACAATTTAATTACATATTTGAAAATGTCTAGATAGAAAAAAACTTTTAAGATTTCATTTTGAAAAGAAAGCCAAGCATGAATATGCACTTGTACTTTTCCAAAACGACAATACTGTTCAGCAAGAAATAATATTTCCAACTGCTCTGTCCTATTTACAGTATTTCTAAATGTGAGAAGTATTACATGAACTATGAAGGGTAATGACATTCAAAGAAAGATTGCTTTTACCATGATTTGCATGTGTTCAAAGATGTGTTTAAATTATAACAGGCATTAAATTATAAACACAGAAGGGCAAAAAAGCCAACCAACTAAACTAAACCCCACACACACAGAAAAAACATACACAAAACAAACAAGAAAACCCCAAACCAAACAAATAGCACAAAGATACAGAAATAAGAGAAAATAATTCTTTTTACCAGTCTCTTTCTCATTAATTCATGTTCTCAATTTCTCATGCAGAAATATTTATTTTGAAGGAACACTGACAAAACATTGAAAATACCATTTATTTTTCTCCTCATAAAAAAAAAATCTCATCTACAATCTAAAGCAATTAAAGTTAATGCCATTTACAAGTAAAAATTCCCTTTCCCCAGGACATTTTCTAGGTCATACATTTTTTCAGTGAATTTCAACTGACATACATTTCAGATATTAAACAGAAGTGGGTTTTTTAAGCAGAAACTGTTAAAAACCCACCATATTTGTCATGTTTTAATTAATGGTTAACCAATATGCCGTCTTTGACAGTGAAAGATCACTATTTCTTTTTCCTGGAAGAAGGAAGGAGTTGCCTATTCCCTTCATCCTCAATGGAAGAAGGACAAATAAACTAGATATATATGTGAACTTGGGGTTTGGTTCTGTCTTGCCTACTGAATTATTCCTCTGGTTCCAATTTATAAGGCAGAACATGAAATTTAGTTTGTGCATGAAAGGTCTCACTTTCCAGGCAACATGTACCCTAACAGTACTTCCTCTGCAGTACAGGAAGCACAAACAAGTTTTGTCTTTGCTTGTGTGGTGGGTTGAAAATTCCCCACAACATTAAATTGCCAGACCAGCCCAGCTGGAAGCAAATTAAACTGTATTTACAAGCAATAGTACAGATTCTAAAGCAGTCTCTGATGAAAGCTGCCCATTCTTTTTTTTTCTGTTTGCTTCTTTCTTTACATATTATTCATTCTAATAGAACTTCTGTTTTAATCTAAGCATGGAAGAGGAAACTTAGAGACAGACAATTGAATTTTCCTTTTCCACGTACTACTTCAAAATCAAAATCTGGAGGTTCTGTCTTCCTGATGAACCCCAAAAAAAGACTCTGTTGAGATCAATAGAGGAGAAATATTTCCTCTTTGATCGTGGCTGTTGCAAATGAAAAGTGTAGACATTGAATGTATATTTACTTACTCCTAATACAGCAGCTTTTATTTCTGAAATATTCAGCCATTTGCAAAGCATGTGGCATTACAAACTGTATATGCTTGCTTACATTATCTACTTTTTACATTTTCACTTAAGACTGCAGCCAGGAAGTGACAAGTGGAGCCCATTTGCCCTTAATCATTGTATATCATAAGATATGCCAGAAAGATGACCAAAATGATCTGTGTTCTGTGTAATGTATTACACTTTGTGCTTTAAAGTAAAAAGATTTATAGACAGAATTCTTTTGCCAGTGTTTGAAGTTGAATTCCTTCTCATTCATTCATTTTATTCTGTGTGCACTATTAATATTTGCAGCTGAAAGGACGGATTCATGTTTTGGCCTCATTTTATACTGCGGTGAATCCAATGTGTAATGGACCAAATCCAGCATGTATAAACCACAAGTAATGTTGTCTTTCTCAGAAATTAGATACTCGAGATTATGTGATCCTCTTTTTAAAGACTCTCAAGCTGAAGAAATATATTCTGAACATAACTAACAAAATAAGTTCTTTTGTCTTGCACAGATTTGAAGAGGGACAAATTTTAGTCTGAAAGCTATTATCTGTGTTCCACTGGCAATTACTTCTGGTTATTTATGTGTGTGTGTGTGTATACATATATGCTTTAATAAGAGCTGTCTTCTGAAATCAGCTCCTCCTTAGACCTAATCTATGAATAAAGCCATAATGCGGAGTTTATGATATCTTAGTGTGTTCCTATATGAGCAATATTGGCAATATTAGTAATTCCGCACTGTGGGCTATGTACAGTGTGACAGATACTGAAAGCATGAATGCTGCAGAGGAAGCTTTAATTTTAACACAAATATATTTGATTCTTTGGAAAACCATCAGAGAAAAAGAGGACAGTATTTCAGAGGAAGGTATACTTAGGTGTTGCTGTTTGTCTTGATGAGTGTATCTAGGATATAAGAGCATAAAGTTCTTAATTGTCAGAAATGAGTTTTGAAAAAACTAATGTTAAGCTTGACATTTCTTCATATGAATTAATATTAAGAAAAAATATTTTTGTTACTGTTTGTTTTCATGTTCATAGGCTTCTGTTTCTTTCTGTTTTATCTCTTTTTTTTTTTTTTCATTTCTTTATTTGCTTTTGATTTTAATTGTGCGATGGGAAACAGACCAAACAGATGGTAGCAACCTAGTTCAGTTCGGTTTTAGCTGTGATTATTTCCAGTGACAAGGTTGCCTGGCTCCATTGTGGGCCCTTGTACAGTAATCCTGTTGATACTCAGGGATATAATATATATTTATGTGCAATTTAAGGTATAAAATGATTAGCTGAAGTTGGTTACAATGTTCTCTGGTGCATGGAAGGATGCAAGACTGAAGAATGGATCAATACATTCATTACTAGATGGAAAATGCAATGAAAACATATTGGTGATGTAAGATTAAACTAAAGAACAAAAATCATATACAATCACTGGTTCCAGCTTTTGACAGGAAACAAGAGCTTTTAGGCATAAATGACTGTGAATGGCAAAATGCAGCTGCTGCCTTCATTTGAATAGCCTAAGGATGAGGGAAGAGCAATCAAAATGTCTCAGCAATAAGCAATCATTTCCAAGCAGACTTAAAAAGCGGTGGCACGTTAGACCTTGAAGAGTACTAGACAGTATCCTATGAAGTAGTGTTTCCAACCCCTTTGGAAGGGATACAGTGAACAAAGGAATATTCATGGGGAAAGCGTTGTTCCATAGAGAACTAAGCAGCTGCAGAACCCGCAGCCTCTGCATGAAGCATCACACACGTTCCAGTTTCTGCAGCTGCCCTTCAGCCTCACTTCAGCTGCTGAAACACCCATCTATCTTTGCCTCTCTCTTTCTGAACTGAACAAACACTCCTCAGCAGCAGCTCAGAACTGTTTGCACATTCTGCAGCTATCAGCTGCATTTGTTTGTTGTTTGGGGTTTTTTGTGGAATTTTTTTCCCCATTTTCCTAAGAGCTTAAAAAGCAGGAACATACTGGATGCCCTAAGAATATGGTGGAGCTATAGAGTTGTGCCTGGTAACAACCACAAATTGTTGTGAGGACAATTTAAGTAAAACAGTGGTTTCAGGAGGTAAGAGATTCCAGAGCAGTTGAAAATCAGTAAAACACATAAAACTGTATAAATTACAAAAATAAATTTATCTGCAGTATTAGAGTAACGTATTTTGTTGACCTGTCTCCAGATTTTCCTGCTTTACGAAGATCCATTTCTTTTCATTCACCATTTTTTTCCTTTTATGTATTCCACAATTGCCAGAAACAAATGAAATCCAAAAATTCTGTAGAGAAAAACAGCTTAAGCACCCCCAGCTGTTCACAGCAGCATGAGCTGCTGCTCCATTAATTCCAATATGTATGTGTACAGGCCTCAAGCACAACCATGTCCCAGTAACTGCTAGGAGCACAAAATTATTGTTTGTAATAAATCTTTGTAAGCCAACCAGAGGTCTGGATACCCTCATGTTTTGATACATGCTGGATATGTGAGAATGGCATTTCCAAATGTTAAAGAACTATGGAACAACTTTATTTTGTTGTTCTCTTTATTGATAATAGTTTTGATTTCTCTCATCTAACACTATTCATAAAAATAAATGAGAAAGAAATTATTAATTCTTTTTAATTGGTTGGTAGCATTGAAGAAAAGAATTTAAGTTGCTCATGGAAGTGTAGAACCATGGTATAGCTTTGCTATATCATGAACAATTTAACCTGAGAGCTACACTCAGTTGTGAAAGTTTACACTATGCCAAACATTCGGATGTTTGGTGTTGCTTGCAAATGTGTTCCCTGTGAAGGTGAACTAAAAAATAAAGCTGTGTAGCAGAAACTGCTACACTGACACCAAAGATATTGTCAGTGTTTGTGTTGTCCAACAAGAGTAAATGAATAATTATTTTTGTGTCTTCTTGATAGGTATGGTCATCAGTCACATGGCATCATGTTTTTTAACTTAGAAATCCTTTTATTATGGTTCATGGACATTCTACTTATCATTTCTTGAAATGGTATAGCAAATAACTATATCAGGTAGTATGTCATACTTGGAGATCATAATAAGAAGCTTTTCAGTTGCATCCAGAGCTTTATATAAATACACTAATTCTAATTGATTTGGATTCACTTAAGTTGAATTGAAGTCTTTTTTTATACAAGCAGCTTCACATTTAATTAAGTAAATATCCTGGCAATCTTTTGTACTATTTATCTAGGACAATTTAATTAACACCTTAATTAAAATTTTGATTACAAGATGTGAAGGTATGAAAAGATGGTTTGGTTTGGTTTTAAAAGAAAGCCAGAAATGTATTTCTGTTTGTTTACTTTACTATCTGCCAGGATCTAGGCTGAAACAGTCCCAGTTTCTTTAGCTGAAGTGAGAAAAATTCAGCTAGTGTTTGCAAGTGGCTTTCAATTTGATATTGACCTTTAGTAGCATGTTTTTAATGCACAATTAATACACATAGCAGGGAATAAATCATGCAGAATACAATACAATAAACCAGGTTGGAAGAGACCTTCAAGATCATTGCGTCCAACCTATCAACCAATCCAACCCACCCAAACAACTAGATCATGGCACCTTGCTTCATATGTAACTCACTATAACCTCATCATCCATACAATGGAGTTATATTTTAATTTGTTCACCTAAGCTGAGTGCTCACCTAAATTAATATGCCAGAGGGATGGGATATCATCCAGAAGGACCTGGACAAGCTGGAGAGGTGGGCCCATGTGAACCTTGTGAGGTTCAACAGGAGCAAGTGCAGAGTTCTGCACCTGGGCCAGAACAATCAATACAGACTAGTGGATTAGGTGCTGGTGCTAAAAATCTTTCTTTATCTTGATATGCTTTTATTTGGATATTTTCAGGAGGCTGGACAGGAGAATATGTTTTTCCTGAGGATTGTTAAATGTTAGTTTTTACTCTTAACTGTCCTGGTGTCTCACAATAGGATTATTGTTGTTGTTGTTGTTGTTATTAGTTTAACTCTTATGATTTTCATTATACTTTTTTGATTTTACTTTAATAAGTGAAAAAAAACTTCATTAGTTGTGAATTTTTATACACATGTAATGGATATATACATTTGAAACTATCTAATAATTGCTCAGAATGTTACATATGTTGATTGCTCACACAATGTTTATAGCAAAATATTTCTTTTAATGACTTGAAAAGGTCAAGTTTATTTAATTTTACCCTAGCTGAACACATACTGAGGTGGAGTTAGTGCATCACTGCATGAAAATGTAGATTTTAATTTTTGTTGGCATACTATTTTAAGAGTTTAAAGTTAGTCTACTATTGAATATTCCTATGTGAATTTATAGAAATTCATAGAAATTCATTGAATGTCAGGTTGGAAGCGTTCTAAAGGATTATTTGGTCCAAATTTCTTGACAAGCATAGTTTAGGTCTGATAGCCCCACACCCTGTCCAGCTGAATCCTTAAAGTGTACAGTGTTAGGGGATCCACACTGGAGATATTATTCCAATGGCTGATTGCTCTTGTGAATTTTTTTTTTTTCTCTTGTTTCTATCTGGAATCTCCCCAGGAGGAATTTGTACCCATTGTCCTCATTGTTTCCATGTGACTCCTTACGAAGGTGGAGTCTCCATTTTCTTTGTAGCCTCTCTTTAAATACCAGTACATGATGATAAGAGCTCCCCTAAAACTTCTTTTCTCAAGGCTGAATAGAATAGAATTAACCAGGTTGGAAAAGACCTTCAAGATCATCAAGTCCAACCTATCACCCAACGCCATCTCATCAACTAAAGCATGGCAACAAGCGCCCCATCCAGTCTTTTCCTAAACACCTCCACTGATGGTGTCTCCACCACCTCCCTGGGTAACCCATTCCAATGGCAAATCACTCTCTCTATGAAGAACTTCTTCCTAATATCCAGCTGAAACCTTCCCTGGTGCAGTTTGAGACTGTGTCCTCTTGTTCTGGTGCTTGTTGCCTGGGAGACGAGACCAACCCCCACCTGGCTACAACCTCCCTTCAGGTAGTTTTAGACAGCAATAAGGTTTGTCCTGAGTCTCCTCTTCTCCAGGCTAAGCATCCCCAGCTCTGTCAGCTTCTCATAGGGCTAGTGCTCCCTGTTCTCTCAGGTTTTCCTCATATGGCAAGATTCCGTCCTTTGATCATCTTTGTAATCCTTCTTAGGACCCTCTATAGCCTGTCCACATCTTTTTTTGTAGCATGAAAACCAAAAATTAACACAGTGTTCAGGAAGTAGACTGAAAGAGTAGAGTGGGATGACTTCTGGATCTTTGCTGAAAATATCTTTACTGATGCAACTCAGCATCCCCTTGCCTTTATTATTAGATTACATGACCATAGTGCTTTGACAATGTTTATCAGTAAAAAAAAACTTTCAAGTTTGTGTTCTGTAACATATTCAGCCTATAAAACCAAAAACCAAAAAATTATGATTGTTAAATTTTAATGGATTTTTGTCTGAGTGTTGTCCAGGTAAGTATTGTCTCAAAATACTGATCTATGTTGATTTTTGTTCCATAACTCCAGATCAGAGCTTCTTCCTCCATTTGTCTTATTCTGAAAATCATTTTTGCTACTGTCTATTCTTCTAGCAATACTTACAAACTCAGCCACAAAAGTCAATGCATTTCACAGTTCCCCAGTATATCAGTATTTGAGATATGCATCAAATATTAAGGAAGATATTGTGGGGTGAATATAGTGTCATACACCTTGTGGTTGGTTGGTTGTTGCTGCATGTCTGTCATAAATGCTTCACTTATTATCTTGTTTAGGCTCTGTGCCAAAATAGTTGACCATGTTTCCCTTTCAGTCATAAGCCATCTCCTCTCTTCAACACTCACTCTTTTTCTGCTTCCTGTTAACCTTGCCTGATGTCGCATCATGCAGACAAATATTGCTTGTTGTCATTTTGCTATAAAGGCTTCGTCCTGCCCTGAAACACTGTGTGCAGATATGAAGTGTATCCGTAAAAGAATTATAGCCTTCCTTATCCATCTCTCTGATATCTGCACTGCAGTAGATTTTATGCACTCCTCCTTGACTGTGGCTATGGAACACAAATCCAAGTATGGGAAAAATTATGTGAATTAACTTTTTGCATTTTAAACTGTCCTGTGGTCTTTGAAAACTAATTAATGCACAAGTTTAAGTGCTCTTATAACAAAATCGCATCAAGGTCATCATTGCTATGCCAAGGGTAACATTTTTATACTCTTTTAAACCTTTGATACAATACTGAAGTTACACAAGAGGGTATGTTTGAAGACATGTCTCCACCAATAGCATATGATAGTAGGCTTATGCTATGATCCATGAATTCTGTGCACACCAGGTCATGTATGATTCATATTAAAGCTATCTAATTCTGAGCAGATGCAATTTTTGTTTCTTTCTTTTATTTTTGGTGGTTAGTTGGTGGCAGGCTTTTTTCTAGTTTAGTTGTGGTTTTTCTCTGACACCTAATGCACTCCCTTGAAATGTGTAATTTATTGCATCAATTTAAGTTTGAACTGAGTTTTGAAGCTGATCAATACTCTCTAGTCATAGGAATCTCTTTAGGTGAGCTGTTACCAGTGGTTCAGTTAGAATGGTATACTAGCTAAATGTTGTAGAGTATGGGCATTTCTATCAGTGTTTCTTATTCTTTACAATCATCTTTCAAACTTGTAGCTTTTTTTAATCAAGTAGAAGTTGTTTATATCATGAATAGATGTATTTTAATCAATCTAGAGAAAAATATTAAGCTATTTATGTTCATTTGGGGGGTGTGTTGACCTTGGTTTAAGTAGGAAACTCGTATTCATTATACTTAAGAAAGGTAATAAATTGATTGGAAGGCTTAGACTGTGTCATTCATCTTACATCATGACTTTAACAGTTAGGCTATGATTGTAATAAAAAAAAGTCACTTTGGAGTTTAAATCTATTTTTATCACCCAGAACATCTTATCTGTCAATATTTGATTAGAGGTCCTTGCTGCTTGAGATAGCTTTTCTCTGTCTGACAGATAATCTGAATCTCTGAGACCATCGATTGAAGCTTCATCTCCAGGAGGAAGGGAAAAAATGCAGCAGAAAGAGCTAGGAGATAATTTCGGATTACACTTCAACTGTGACTTCTGCCATGAGCCCAACAGAAAGGCTGATTCTTCCTGTCTTATCACTGCAAAGACAGGCTACTCCTGTATTGATTTTGAGAGAGAAGTTCAAATAAGTTCCAGCTTGATTATTTCTTCATACCATCTCATCTGAGTTTAAAGGGACATTATCCCATTTTTTGTTGTTCTTGCACGTTTCAGCCTGACTTTACACATACCATAAGTAATTTTCTGTTCATCACTGTCTTTGAGATGATTGCTTCATTACAATACAGTAACTGTCCTGAAGGAAAAAAAAAAAAAGTTAAAATATAAGATATATGTAAAATCAGGAAAAAAATACATCAATTGTTGTTGGAAATCCTGAAGTCTGCTGTGGTGACAAGTGCTTGTTTAATATGTCTTTTGAGAAATGGAACAATACTTCTTGGCGCCTATAGAAGGAAAATGTTGCATTTAATGTTTTCAAATGTTTTCAGAAATCTGTCTTTGATAGTATGCAGCACAAGCATATTTTTCTCACACAGCAATTCTGAGTGCTGTAAATCAGACATTTACTTAGATATATAGCATAGATACAGAGGTAGATTTCTATCTTTAACCAAGTTTGTGGGGTTTCTTTAAGTTTAAATGCATAGCTTTTGTGTATCACTTACTCTCCCTATAATGAGTTCTTTCTTCTGCTGGGATATTCATATCCTGAATAAGCTAAATTTTGAGTCTAACAGGAAGAAATTTATTAGCTGACTATACAAAAGATGTTTTGCACATTCTACAATTTTCTATTCACAAATTTGACAGTATTTTAGATTTGAAGGTGGATTTTATGTCAGACAGAGAAGTGTTAGTGAAATGCTAAAGGGAAGATGAAACTTTGCTGTGCTTGGGAATATTTCCCTTAGACATGGAAAGGCAATGCTTTGTTGATAAGACTGGTCAACAGTTGTTGATTTTATCCAAAGTTCATGTTGAGTCTGAAGATTTTTGAAACTTTTAAAGCTGAAAGCAATGAGCAGAAAGAACGATCCTGCTCAGATGCTTTAATGGCAGTCTGTATTTCAATTTACTTCAGAAGTAAAAAGCGTATTTAATTTACTTTCATCACTACAGGAATGAAAATGTCATTTTAAGTGACATATTGAATCTGCTACCTATTTAATTCCTAGCAACCATAACTATAAGCAATATTAGGTAACAAAGTAAAGAAAATTCCCATATTCACAGCAGTCTTTTATATTATGTTAAAATGTGGGTGAATAAGCAGCAGTTAAATATAGATCGAAGATCTCTTATGCTCTGGAGAGCAGGCATAAGAATTAAAGTCACTTCTCTTTCCTTATAGTAGAAAATCCCATCCTAGGAGAGAGACAGTTGGATTGGGATATTTTTTCTGTCTTTTCAGTTGTGCAGTGTTGTGTCATGCATTGGCAAGCATTGGTTGTCAGGTTCAGGGACACCTAGATTGTTTATCATTCATTCAACCTTACAATCATAAAGATCTTCAGGTCATTTGCTGGTTTTTTGTTGGTAGTTGGTTGGTTTGTTTTAAATTTACTTTTCCTGAAGATATTCAAAGGCCTAAAATTCCAAGATTAATCAGATGAATTTGTGAACTTCTTTTTTGCTTTTCTCTTGTTCTGTTTGTATTGTGTCAGCCTATTCAAACTCCAGAATTTCCAACCATGTCTTTTCTTGCTTTTCTGTGGTAGACATCCATGATTGGTTTAAAAATATTTCTCTTCAGATAGCCTTGCAATTAAGGCCAAAATATCACTGAGTTTGGTTCACCGAGTAACCCGTGACCTGCTTTCCAGGCTATTTAACAATAAAAATAGCTCAAATGGTACGGTAGCTTAATGCAAAACTCCTGTTGATTTCTGTAGCAGTTGTTACTATTGAGTATGTCTGCATATCAAGATCATGTCAGAAATCAGGGGATCACTAATTATGTGTCCATACTTAATGGCCAGCCCAGAAAACTCCATATGATTTAGTTCTATGGGGTTTCATTCAACTGCTTTAATTGAGAGATTGGATTTGTGCTGTTGCTATAATCCCAGGATTATTCTATAGAAACCCAGGTAGAGGAAGTAAGTAAGAAGGAATAATTGGTACGAAGGAGATGGGCTCCTATTATCAGTACTAATAAGCAGGCTTGGATCTTACATTGTTCCCAGATGTTGCCAGGAAAATAACTGGTAGCCTCGGTCTGAAGCATTCCTAGTACAAATTAAATGCATTGGTTACAGTAAAGCTGCCGTTTCTAAGCATATGAAGGTTGTGTTTTTAAAGGGAGACAACTTGAGCAGATGTCCACAGGCATGACTAGCACATGCTTCCTATAAGAAGAAACTTTTTAAGGAAATGCATATCAGGAGAGCTTAGAGATTTAGCTTACAGGAAGAATATGCAGCTAGGAGTGTAGCAGTTTGAAGTTTATATCAGCCCAGCTTGTAAGAAATTTTATTCTGATGCTGTTATGCCTTTGGAAGACTGTATCCTAATCTGATATTATTTTTTAATACCTTGATAAATGAATCTCTTAGAACTTCTGAGAGATGTGCAAAGGTTCCTTGTTTTTGTTTATTTAATCATGCTTTAAAATTTAATAAGCATGTCTATATTTTATTAACTGATCAAAACATTCCAAGAAAAGTGTATTATTCATAGTTATATTCTTCCATGTGTCATTATCTACCTAATACTGCTTTTCTTTTGCACAGTAGATAACCATGGAGACTAGTAAGGCTCCTAAAGCTCTAAGTCTGTGCATTGCTCCTCTTTCAATATTTCTGAGAAAATGTCAACGTGCTTCCTCAAACCCAAAGTCGTCCCTTCTTATTTTTCTTTAACTAAGTAGTAGGAAGTTAAAAGATATTTCCTTTCCTGTGTATGGGAACAGACTGTTTAGGAAAAATCAGAAGCTTGCACCTTTCTAGAGATACCTTGCTATGCTTGAAGTCCAGGACTTTCCCGGACAACTGTTTGAAAATATGAAATCATATTGAACGTCAAAGAGCTGAAATAAGGATACAGAAATAAATTAATATGTGGAGCTTCACTTTTACTACTTTATGTTCATTTAAAATGAGAAATAATTGTATCCACATATTTTAAAACTGATGAAACCATAAATGCCCTGTTTTATATCATTGCACAGAAGATTCCAGTTTTTTGTGCGAGCATTCGTGTTCTCTCTTGTGTGTTTAACTGTTTGGCAGAATGTGAGTAAATAGTTAAGGAAGTAAATCAAGCTATCTGGGCTGCTGTCATTCTCTATTCCTTGCTGTGTATAGACTGTATTTTCCAGGGATTCAAGTTCAGATTCCACATCTGTGAATGAGAGGGTTTTTTTCCAGTCACCTTTAAGCATATTATTTCAAACAGGGAAACTGGGGTTCAAATAGTTGAATTACAGTGTAGATTCTGTAATGTAAATATATCCATCTACATATATATATATATATATATTACTTCAGTCTTCTTTGCATACTCAGGATCAGGAACACCTTTCTGCTGAATCTAGTACTGAACTTAATGTCACCATGAATACTCACACATCTCATGAGATAATTGGATGTTTCATAGTAAAATAAATGGAAGCTGTTTGGAAAATGTAGTGTTAAATCTTTCATCTTGCTTAAAGGAAAAGCATTTTTCTTACATATTGATCCAATAGAATGCCACTAGTTGAATGCTAGGGATTCTCTATCTTAGTGGTTACTAACAAAAAAGAGTTAGTGGGTTTTATATTTCAACAAAAATTGGAAAATTATACAGTGAAAAGTTCCCAGAAAAACTAATAATTTAGTTAGAGAGATTCCCAGACCACCAAAGTATGTTAATGATTTCACAGGTAAAAGGGTTTATAGCATCTTGTACAAATAAAATTAATTTTTTTTTTCTGGTATTATCTCATTCTAAATTTGACTGAGTTTTCTTTACAGCATGTAGTTGGCAGCTAAAGCAAATTTATTTAATTTTTTTAATATATTTGGTTTTAATTCCTACTTTTAACAATTTTCTCTTTAGTTTCAATACTTGACCTTCAAGACGGTATTTTTCTCTGCATATTAGGCTTAAGACCAGGCAATGTATTCAAACAAAATCAATGAATCACAGAAAAGGATACATGATAAGACAGCTCAAGAAATATTCGTAGTTGGTTGTGTGATTTGTAGAGAAATGTTTTATAAGTTTGGGTTAATATGTATTCATTAATTATTGCTAGTATTATGCCAGCAAGATGGAGATTGCGCCATAAAAATTTTGTTATGTGTATCAGTCCTTAGTTACAGAAAATGTTATCTTTCTATTCTCTAAACTGCTCTAAGAACAATGTGAGCAGCACCTTTTTCAGAATATGTCCAGCCAAATTTTAGGAATCAGTAGTTACATTTTTTGCATTTGAAAGTAATAATTCTGATGCTGTGGTGGAAAGATGACAAAAGGTATACAGTAGGACAAGATCAATGACTGGTATTTTTTATTCATGAGCTTCAATATTTTCTTTGTTCTGGCTAATCCACTCAGTGTCATTTTTGACTCCTCTCTTCTCTTTAGCAGCTCAGTAAGTCTTCTTTCCATTTTATCATCAAGATCCATCCTTTTCCTCCTTTCTATTCATATCTCTATGGACAATTTGTCCCTTATTCCTTTGTATCTAAAATTTGAGTACTTGATATATCATCTTTTCTGACACTTATCTCTTTCTTTACAGCTCTGACTTCATATCTCTTACAGAATCAAATTCAAGCTCCTTGCCACATTTTTTAATAAAGGGTCTCACCTCACATGTCTAAACCATTAACTGCTTCTTGTCCTTTATCTTCTCTTGCTTCACATGATTGGTTTATTTTTCATGGCTACTCTTCCTGCTTCCTGTGACACGAATCATCATCATTCCATTACATTCTGTTATAACAAAGTCTTTCCGAAAATACTTTATTTGAGAAGATGTCTTACTACTTTTGTTTCCAAAATTTCCAGTTCTTGCACTTCTGCAACAGAGGTCTCTGCAAGTGTGTGGAGGATAATAATTCTTGTTAGCAGTGATATTGATAAGTTAACATGCTAAAATGAAGAGTAAGTGATGTGACAAAAGACTGACTGAACTGCTTATATGAGTTCAGATTCTCTGACCGTATTTTGGTTGTTTTCCGTGACCTGCTACATTAGTTTTACAAGTTCAGCTGTTTTAGATGTAATGATTTACAAAACAGAACACCAGCTGCCAAAAAAATGACAGAGAGGAATTACTAATGTTGCTTTTTAGATGGGCGGCCTCTTTTCTTTTTTTTTTTTTTTAATTTACTCTTTCAAGCATGAATTATTCTATAGTGTATTTAATGAATATGCTCTTGGTCTCTAGATTTTCACCAGTAATGAAGACTAAGAGTAAAAAGCCTTGATCTGAAGCATAGCTTAAATGATCCTTCCAACCAAATGCGATATTAAAGAGAACAGGAGAAATCTAATAAATTAAATCACTCCCATCTTCACCGTTGACATGGCTAGTCTTCAATATGGTGTTCCATGTAAACATCAGTATACATGCCAGAGAAAGCTGAATTAACAGTGCTTTAAAAATAGTTATTTAATAATTATTTCACAGATTTGGGGGTTTTTCCTATTGTGGTCCTTGTAAAAGAGCAAATGAAAACTCATTAAAAATTCTGCTATGAATTATTTTCTTTTTTTATACTACTTAAGTTCACTAGAGCATTGTTGTGATGGATAGAATATTCCTGCAGCAACAGTACAACAATAAAATTAAACCCATTTCCTCCTTTTTATGGATAAATTACTGTAAACATTTATGTGGTGGAACAACTGCATTAGCCATTGTTTCTTTGTCTGGTATATTGCACTACAGAGCCTCCTTCTTCTATACATACTATAGCATAGTATCATAGTATCAGTCAGGGTTGGAAGGGACCACAAGGATCATCTAGTTCCAACCCCCCTGCCATGGGCAGGGACACCCCACACTAGATCAGGCTGGCCAGAGCCTCATCCAGCCTGGTCTTAAACACCTCCAGGGATGGGGCCTCAACCACCTCCCTGGACGACCCATTCCAGGGCTTCACCACTCTCATGGTGAAGAACCTCCTCACGTCCAGCCTGAATCTTCCCACCTCCAGCTTCATTCCATTCCCCCTAGTCCTATCACTACCTGATATCCTGAGAAGTTCCTCCCCAGCCTTCCTGTAGGAAGCATAAAATTGTGTGTCTGTGTGTGTAATTATAATTGGGATGAAATAGCTGCTAGGAGTCCTCTTAGTTTTGACAATGGAGATTTCGTGGAGAGTGGTTATAAAACCCCATTTAGGAAGTAATAGGTCTGTTTTCAGTTTGCTTGAAACAAAGATAACCTACTAAACATCAAATTTGAAAATGTAATTTTAGAATGTGTCAAAATTTGAAAATTTCTTTTCTCAGGGAAATGTAAATCTTGCTGTTCATTTCAACCTTAAAAATTCAGTTATATGAGTCCATTGTTGAACAAACACCCCAAAAAATCCAGTTGAAGCATATATGTAAAGTTGATTTAGATTTCACCTGCATTCTTTAAGAATTTTATTCCACCACTTTCAATGGGATCACCCAATCCCATCTGATCATCATCTTCTTTCATACTCCATCAAGATATGACATACAGGATGCATGTCAATAATTCAGTAAGATGGGAGACTCTGCAAACAGATCAGACATCTTACCAACCTGAACCTTAGGAACAAACAAGTACCATGAAAAACCTGGGCAGCATTTCCCAAGATGCACCCCTACGGCTCAAAGGAATTAACAAATTAATATCCTGTGACTAGTATATGCAGTGCAGATCCCTAACCTAGGAACTAGATGAGTTTACACTGGTGTGGTGGGTTTGGTGATTGTGTTTTTGATTTGGGTTGGGATTTTTAGTATTTTAATTTTTATTATTTGCACCTTTTTTTTCCCTTTTAGCTGTCAAATTATTCTTAAGAGAGAAACAAAGCAAGTGGGGCTACCCTTCTCACTTTCATTAGGTAGACTTTTGGATGGCTGGTAGGGAGGGCAGAGAGACAGCCACTCTTAGTGCTGCATTATCAGAGTATTCAGGTAATAATGCAGTTGCATAGTGCATAACTGTGGATCATTCCTACTTCTGCATCACAGTCCATGTCCACTGGCAGTTACAACTCCCTTGGTGGGCTGCAGATCAAATCCATCAGCATTGGCTGTTAAAGGGAAGCTGGGCTGCAGTAACAGTATCTTGAGACAGGATGATCTGAATTATGTTTGTGCTATATTATGGTAAACCTGAGTGAGAAAAGGATTTATCTTCTAGCTCTATAGACAATCAATTTTACCACGTCAGCTTAATTTAACAAAAGCATGTGTTGTCTTTTTCACTGCTGTTTGTCCTTCTCTTCTTGGGTGGTCAACTCTAAACGTGTTTTCCTGAGTCGTGTCCTGAAACGCATCACCTACAGCTTTCCGGATACAGAAACATCATCCACAGGGAGAACTGCATTCTTTGAAGACTGTTACATCAGTGTGACAGGTGGAAGAAATTATTTTTTTTCTCCACTGTGTAGGACAAATTGTGCTCGCCACAGCCCTGGTAAACCAAACAGTCAGATTTCAAGTTCCATTACAAAAATGCCCTCCCAAAAACTTTTTTTTTGAGGTTTTCATTATAACAAAAAGTCTTTCTTTCAAGATGTTTAGCAGTGGAACAAATGCATCTTACTGGAATTTTGGCTTAGCACCGCACATTTATAGATTATACAAACATCCTGCAGTATAGGAGAAAAGGAGCAATGGTGACAGATCAGTTCCTGCGTTAATACCTGAAGGATTAGCTTCAGAAATTAATGAAGCCCACAGGATGAATGTTGTTTTAAGTGAACTTCAAATATTATCTCATTTTCTTCCTTAGGTCTTACTTTTCGTCCAAGTCTCCTCTTCACATTAGTGTATTCCCAAAACTAAAATGAAATATGAGATGTTCCAGACTTATCCGTGAGGTTTATCCCTGATAAATGTGCCTATGAATATCTATGTTCTACTTGCAAAACCATCAAGAAAATGAAGACATTAAGGGTTGAATGGAAGAAATTACCCTATTTCTACTCTAGTTGTAATTATTTTGGCTGATACAGGAATAAAGAAAAATGTATTAAAGGTATTTTGATCATTAGTTCCTGGATCCATAAATGCCATTATGTTTGAGATCTAAAGCTTATAGGATTGGCACATTAAATTTAATTTCAAACAGGACTCTAGGACTCTTAACTTTTATCACCTGATCAATTTATGTTTCACCCTAAACTTTAGTATGTAAATACACAGTGTAGAATGACCACAGTAAGAGACTTCTTTTTCATTAAAAATGCAACTCAGCAGCTTTCTGATAAATGGTGACATTATGTATATGCCAATCCCTTCTGGAAAATTGAAGCAAATCTAGACTTTGCCAAGAATTTGTCATGCCACCCTAAATGTTTAATCAGGGATGCTGTGACATTCAATGCTGCTTGTATAAATACGTCAGTCCAATTTTTATTAAACCTCTTCAAAATGAACCAAAATCTGCTTCTGGGAAAAAAAAATAATAAAAATGTCTGAACCAAACTAATGCTCTTAATCTGTTTCTCACAGGATGTGATATAATCTAAAATTAACTATGATCCTCACTTCACTGAACACAAACTTCCCTAGTAAAAGTTTTGAATTGGAATAGAACTCAGAGGAGTGCTGTGTCAAATTAATGATCAAGAAGCAAGGCTCAGAGAGCATTAGTAATCAGCTTCTGCCTTGGGTGAGATCAGGGAATAGATGTCATTCAGCTATCTGAACAGATTTTCAATGATAAAATCTGTCCTTCAGAAAACCAGAAACACCTAGTGGGACTTTCCGGTGACTTCTCTATTGATCGATTATATTCTGACCATTGGATTTCAGATAAGGGCTAGAGAAGCCAATAAAAAGAATCATTATTAATCTGTTGGTGCTGCGGATTAAAAGGGTTATAGAAGTCAGTAGTTCCAGTCCTGAAAAGCTTTACTTATGCATATTATCTCTTTGGTTTTATATATAGCCTAACTTTGTTTAGTTAAACTATCTGCATAATTTGGAATTTAGCAGAATGCAGGTGCATGAGTTCAACTTCACAACATGAAAAGTATTTTTATATTGCTGTATCTAGTTCATAATCATACTCTTAGTGGTGTTTCCTCAGTCTGTTTCTCATATACATTCTATCTGCTATTTATCTGATATTAAATTTACAGATATTAAAATTGTAAAGTAATTAGGTTCTATTCTGCTATCAACAAGTGAAAAACTTTTTACTAATGCTAGCTCATCCAGGTTTTAATTCCCAGTGCTTGTGAGAAAGTAGTGGGTCTCATCATTGTTTCTGAATGTTGATTTGTTCTGGCATAAGACAGTGGAACGTGCAGGGGTGAGGGCAGTACTCTAAGCAAGAAGAAACATGCTGCAAAGGACAGACAAGGTAGAGACATATGCACAGATGCAAGAGACAGTGCTGGTCAGTGTAATAAGCAGCGGTTTAGGTGTGTAAGCTCTAAATCTTCAGAAGTTTTACAGAAAGCTTGTTAGTGAAGAATAAAAAGCTATCTTGGTGCAAACACAAAATATTAAAGGAAGAGATGGAGAGTTTTTATACTGCCAGACGTCTAACCAAGCTGAAAGAAGGAAGATTTTCTTACAGCTGTTTTTCTCACAGTGTTTTTCAGTAAGAAAAGGTAGCCCTTTTTTTCTTTTGACAAAATAATAAAGTAAGACTACAATGCCTTGAACATCTCTGAATTGTAAAGCTCATGACATGCTCTTACTTAATCCAAAACTGCACAATTGCTATAATTACCACCATTCTTTCCCACCTAGGAAGTGGGTACAGCCAGAATTATTTCTAGTCACTAAATTTTATATATCTATAAATTTTATATATCTAGTCACTAAATTTTATATATCTAGTGTCAGCAAATATTGTTGTTGTTTTGTTATTGTTTTTTGCTTTGGTTTTTTTGGGGGTGTAATGTTGTGTCCAAGGATAGTTACTGCAGCACTTCTAATGAGGCTTGATAATGCTGTGTTGTTGGGCATGACAAAAGATAAAATCCAAAATTAGATTCAATAGTACAGATTATGCTTGAAAAGAGTCATCAGGTCATCTAGAGCTTTCATGATTCCTATACATCTAAGGTTCTTTTGAGAAAATTGGTGCTTAGCTATTACTACAAACATTCTGTAGTTTAAGGTAAAGAAAATTCTGGTGTTGTATCCTATATTTGTTGTTCTGCAAGAATTATGTGATAAAGGTATGCTTAGAAATATATTGGTTATAAATGCAATATGGTTTTGTACTGTGAATGTAAAATGAAATACAATGGAGTATTCAGACCGGTAGAACACAAGATATTTCCATTATTACAGAGAAAAAATTTCCATAGGAAGAGATATTTGAGATCCCTTAGAGAGAGGAAAAGTTTATGCTATATAAAGCCTCATAAGATACTAACTTTGATGTCTGGTAGATGGGTCTTTAATCTTCTGTACTCACCCATCATTATTCTGTTATCAGGAAGTAGCTGGTATAAGCAGCAATCTACTGAAATGCTGGATTAACCCAAAGAGAGTGCAGTTAAAGATGGGAAAAACAATCTAATCTTTCTTGCAGTTTTCAGGTTCCTTTCATCATGTGACTGATGCCCTGAACTCAATCACAACTGCATTCTTTCTCTGTGTTTGAAAGAATATTTTCTGGAAATTATGCGATGACAATTTCATAGACCAGCAGCCTACTTATTTGTTCTTCCTCTCTCCCTTTCCTCTCTCCACCTCCACCCCAACCCCCCTTTATAATTCCCTCCTTCCACATTACTCTGGCATTTGGTTAAATCAGGCCTTCAGTCTAAATCATGATTAGACGAGGGATGAGGGTGCTTTAATGTTGCTGCTGAGGGCATTACTGTTACATGGATTTGGGCTTATTGGAAGAAAGTATTATGTATCTACATACTTATTCCTGCCCTTACAGCACTCTGGAGGCCCTCGACTTTATGGTTCTTAAAGACTCCCAGCCTCAAACCATAACAATCTTCTTTAGTGCACTTGAAGTATTTAGGTTGCGTCAACAGTAATGCTCCATTTGAGCATTGCTTGGCCATTGATGACTGGTTAGAAAAAGGAGGGGAAAAAATGTAGGTTGACATTAAACCATCTGCTTGCTGCCTGAAGGCAGCTACCTTCCAGGCTTCTTGACACAAAGAATAATTCTGGATACGAGAATCTTCCCACTAAAAGCGTAAGCAGTAAGAGGGCTGCAAAGGGATTTCTGAAACAACACCAATGAGAAATCAGGGAGAAATATACAGAGAAGTATGTTTGACATTCAAACTCGCTTTGATTTGATCAGTATGTTTAGTAACTCAGGAAAAGCAGCACTTATGTTTTATCTATTATAGAAGAGAAAGAACATCAGGAGTATAAAATATAGAAATGACTGGGGAAAAAAAATCTGTTGCTGTAGTGCACAAAGCAATGTTTATGTTCTAGGATGCAATAGCAAACAACTGGACAGCCCTTTTAATCACACTGAAGACTGATATACTAAGGCCACAATGTTCCCTAGTTACTCCAGCAGTGTGGTAAAGTCATATTGGCTATTCATATCCCAGCAGTAAAAGTGAGGAAAACATGCTTTGGTCTTGTAGGAGAAAGTCATCCATAACCTTAATGCATGGAAAAGGAATAAGAGATGGCAAAAGCTGTGACATCTTCAAAGTTGCTTAAAGTGCCGTTTATCACAGCATGATTTTTAGTCTCAGAGTAAAACTAGTGCTTGATTGATGTGTTGGAGAAAGTATTTTATTCTGTAATCTTATGGAGCATTATTTAGTTCAGAATTTGTTTTTCAAATGTTTTATTCTACAGCGTAAGAGTAACTGCTATAACTTTAATGATGCTTTAATATCATGAGATCTCATTATCTGTGCTTATTCAGTTTTTGCTGATAAGTAAGACTGGCAGCTGTTCTGGTTGAATTACTGGGTCCATGGATTAGTAAAAAGAAAATTAATATAATCATTATTTCTTTTTATTCTATTGAACAGCATTCAAAGGCTCCAGTCAGGATTAGAGCCTCATTGTAATAGATGTTGTATAAACATTAAAGATGGCCTTAAATGGTACATACAACATGTTGTTATTGTTTAGTTTAATGTTGAAACAAGCTGAATTGTGTTTACAGTTTCAGGAGGAAAGGTCATTTTTGAATAATGCTGTTCATATTTAACTAATAAAAATTAATTCAGACATCCAAAATCTGAGTAA
Organism: Picus viridis; assembly: GCA_033816785.1. Lineage (NCBI taxonomy): Eukaryota > Metazoa > Chordata > Aves > Piciformes > Picidae > Picus > Picus viridis. Next base: position 17,179,097 of record CM066582.1, on the reverse strand, counting down.
ACACTAACAAAAAGTGTATCTTAGATTTAAGATTGCACTGAAAACAATCTGATATCTACCCTACTGATAAATGTTGTATTGCATATTGACTTGGGGTGTGGAAATGATTGTAAACCAAATAGTCTTCCATCACAAAACAACAGTGAATACAGTAGCACTATTTTATTTATAGAATGAATGTTTATTTAATCAATTTATTGCTAGCAACCTAGAGAAAATTGAACCAAGTTGAAAAAGTATAGCATTTCATCACATACTGGAACAAAAATGTGTACAGATATGTTGCAGTTGATTGAAATTTACTGCACTTTGAGATATATTGCATATTGCAGGAAAGGTAATTTATTTTTATATCTTACATTATTAGCATATGTGTCAAATAGGATTTTAGTTTGTCATATTTCTGAAAAAATATGGACTCATTTCAGGAAAACAGTCATCACTATATATGCATGTTTGTCATATTTATTTTAAAGTCTTAACCATCACCTCACTTTGAATTTATTGGAGCAATAGAAAGGAATTGCATCCTTCTCACTGTTCAAAAGAGCAAACTCAGCAGCAAATAGGTAAGATCTCCAAAGATGTCTATAGTATTAGCTCATGTGAAGCTCAATGAAGAGAAAAAGGGATGCAGAGCATTTCTTTCACAATGTTCTAAGAAACACTTGGAATGATCCTGTCCTTGAAATCAGAAACCTTCTTGTGTAAAGGTTTACAAAAACTTCCTCAGTGAAAAAATTGGTCAGTAATTTAATGCAGGTCTTTTGAGCTTCTCATGATGACTGTTGGCAAATTTCATGCTGGGCAACAATTACCATTTGTCTGTATTTTCAGTCTGATGCCATTGGCAGGTTCCTAAAAAGATAAAAGAACAAAAACTCTGCCAACTGTTGCACAGCTTGGAAATCACAGCGTGTATGTATTTATCAACCTGGCATCACAACATACAGCTTCTTATAAGTGAGGCATGAATGGTGCTATTTCATAAGTAAACAGGTAGTACTCTTCTGTATTTTGTAATAACAGAATGACAGAATAGATCTGGATGAAAGACACCTCCAAGATCATTCAGTTCAACTTTCAACCCAGGGCTGAAGGGTCAGTGCTAAACCCACATCCCTAAGAGCCAGGTCCACACACTGCTTAAACACCTCTGGGGACAGTGACTCCACCACTGCCCTGGCAGACAATTCCAATGTTTGATAACTCTCTCTGTGAAGAAATATTTTGTAACATCCGGCCTAAACCTCCCCTGGCACAGCCTGAAATAATTTCCTCTAGTCCTGTCGCTTGACACCAAGAAAAGGCTGGTCTCGTCCTCGCTCAGGTAGTTGTAGAGAGTGATGAGGTCTCCCCACTTGAAGCACAGCACATTGCAAATTACCTTAATTGGTTTAAGCAATCAAGTATAAAATACTACTGTCTAGTGGGACTTCATAGTAGTAGCTCATACTGTCAGCCAAAGTGAGCAGGGGAAAGAACAGGGGAATGGTATGCATCATGTGCATGGTCGGCTAAGTTCAGTGTTCAATGGTACTGGCTGCCCTTTGGTTCTTAGGTGTTCATCCCTGGCTCTGTGGATCTGGCAAAAGAGAAGTCATGCTATTTCCTTATATCTGGATCCAAGTGTATGCATAGCCAAGACATAATCCGCCAGCTACTATATACTGATGCCAGACATGATGAATTTTGCAAGTGACAGCATTAGTCCTATGTAGTCTTTTCATTTTATAAAAGAGAGGGTGATTTTTTTTTCCGACAGATAAGCAAAACTACTGGTCCAGTACTAGGTATCTGTAGGAATCTCCTAAACACCATAAGGGTTCATTTAAAAACCCCTCAGTTTAGAAGGAGCAAAAAACCCCACAACAATTATCTGTGATATCTTTTGATATATAATATTTTTAAACTTCAGCTTTGTGATGAATGTGATTTTTCTCACTTTTTCAGCTGTTAAAACAGAGAGTTTGAAGGGTTCTGTTTTTACAAGTAACTCTAGTCAGTCAAAAATTCACACAGCATTTTTGTCTTCCAAGGAAGACTGTAATTTTTCAAAGGACAGAGACTTTAATGAAAGAAAATATTTGTGTTTTTCTGGGTTTAAGATAACTGTCCACATACATTTTTCTAATGCTTAGTGGAAGTCTTACCTTAGATGTCAGCATTTTTCACTATAATTTTTGTATACTAAAATTAACTCCTCAATCATCAAACAGAGCTATTGAACTAATTCAAACATTTTTGGCTCTGTTGAACTAATTCAAACATTTTTGGCTCGTCTTAAAAACAATTTTTAACTCAGTAAATCATACCAAAACGTATCTATCCGGAATTGCTTGGGAATACAAAGCTTCAGAATTTTGCCCAAATTTGCTTCTTAAAAATAAAATAAGAAAATACATACTGTTTATGCTATCATTCAAGTTTAACAATGGCAAACCTTACATGGCAAATAACATGGAATATACTAGTTATTTGGAATATGTATTATATAGCAGTTCTGTGTCTTTTCAGTTATTGGCTACAAGGAGAGAACTTGTATGTTTATTAGGCTGGGGTTGGAAAGATATTTGAGGATCCAGTAACAAGTCAATTAAGTGACTATTTTTTTTTTTTTTTTTTGCTGTTGTAAGGAACCTTAATTTTGACAGGAAAAACACTGTTCAGGATTATAACTACCCTGTTCTGTTGGTGGGGGTATTTTGTTGGTTTTTTTGTGGTTTGTTTGGTTTTGGTTTTGTTGGTTTTTTTTTAAATGCTTAAAAATGAGGATTACAACTTACTTTTTCATCTTGTATATGATTGCATGTTTTCATATAACTATTTTTTTTGAAAATACATTAAACTTTGAAATTATATAATGTAAAATCTTTGTCTCACAGGGAAAATTTTTGGCAGTGATCACTGGTGGGGGGCAAAGCAGAACTTGCTTATGTAAACTGACAGCCCATAAAAACCCAGGAAATGTAAAGTAAATATCAAAAATATTACAGCAGACAATCATTTTCTGAAGAAATTGCTTCCAGGGATTAATTAGAAGTAATTATTTTTAATGGAAGTCTTGTGGTTTAAATTAACAAAAATAATAAAACCTTCAGAATGGGATTTTTAAAAAATGTTTTCCTTTATCCTTTGAGACAGGACTTAATGGGAATGGAACATATATGGGTATTACTTTCATTAATATTAGTAGTACATTTATTCAATGTTTGTTATAGCCAAAAATAAAAAATCTTTGGTGTAGTAATCTTTTCATATTAGTGTAGGGCCTAAGGTGTGTTAGTTTCTTTACAGAACAATACCTCATATGTTTGGTCACTGTGGTGTTTCTCAGAACCACCTCATCACTTTTAGAATAGAGTAGGACAGGACAGGACAGGATAGGATAGACCAGACCAGACCAGTTGGAAGAGACCTTCAAGATCATCACGTCCAACCTATCATCCAACACCACCTAATCAACTAAACCATGCAACCAATCACCCCATCAAGTCTTCTCCTAAACACCTCCAATGATGGTGACTCCACCATCTCCATGGGCAGCCTATTCCAATGGGCAATCACTCTCTCTTTGTAGAACTTCCTCCTAACCTCCAGCCTAAACCTCCCCTGGTGCAGCCTGAGACTGTCCTCTTGTTCTGATGCTGGTTGCCTGAGAGAAGAGACCAACCTCTGCCTGTCTACAACCTCCCTTAAGGTAGTTGTAGAGAACAATAAGGTCACCCCTGAGTCTCCTCCTCTCCAGGCTAAACAAGCCCAGCTCCCTCAGCCTTTCCTTATAGGGCTTGTGTTCCAAACTCCTCACCAACTTTGTTGCCCTTCTCTGGACACGTTCCAGCAAGTCAACATCTTTCCTAGACTGAGTGGCCCAGAACTGGACCTATGTCTTGATCCGTAGAGGGAAAGAGATTCAGGTTTTTAATGAATATTCCTGTGTTGTGAAATTAGAGGCACAAACGAGGCCAAAATATCAACAGCTAGACTATTTGTTACACAAATAAGGTGGATGGATCAGAAACAGAGGGAGAGAGAAGAAAAATAGAGAGGGAGAAAGAGAAGGAATAGGGAGAAGAAAGAGAAAGTAGGAAAGGGATTATATTAGCAACGGTCAGAGGTGGAGAGAGGGTTTTCAGTCCAAGGTCCGTGGTCTCGCTCCTTGATGTTTCCAGCGTGTGGTGCCGTCTGCTTTCTTCTCCAGTTTTCTTCTCACAAACCAGTAGTTGCTCCTGTCTTTTATACAGTTTTTTAGTCCTTAGGCAAGTGTCCAGGTGTTGTTCCCCAGGATATCGTTCTGGGAAATCATCTTTAGGTAAGTGTCCAGGTGTCATTCTCCAGGAAATCTTTCTGTGTACTCAGGTGAGTTTGGGCAGCCGCCTGGATGGAGGGGAAGGCCTCCACTTCCTCCTTCCCTATCTACCTACCCACACACTCTTTACACATCAGGAAACAGGTGGTGAATCCATTGTCCTTTCCTGGGGTATCTGATGGCTGGAAATGATCTTGTCCATAAGGTGTGAATGCTGGACCCTTGGGCCATTTTTGTAGGCCAGCTGCAGTCCAGTGAGCAATGTTATCTTTGCACCTTCCAAGAGTCCTTCCTAGTGGTTCTGCCCAAAGCACATCAGCTATTGTCTGGGCAAGCAGCAAGTGATTTTATCTTTGTTGAGTCACACCAGGAGAGACAAGCTTTAGTCTCTCACAACCTAGCAACAAGTCTACAAGTACTGTGGGTATGACCAGTACTGTGGGTATGACCAGCACAGAGCATATGAAGTATTTCCTGTATTCTCTTGGGTTTTTGACATTATCATATTCTTTAAATAGTCTACCAACTAAAACTCCAGCTATTTTTGCTATAAAACCTAAGAGAAATACCAATAATTCAGTTATAGATGATTCACTCATATCCAAACAAATTGTCAGTTAGTAATGTCAGAAATTGAAGTTCAGCATGGCAGAGAAAAATCCAAGAATAATATGTTTGCCTGCATCAATCAATCTTACCACCATTTTGCAAGCCTATTGTTTTGTCAAAGGTTATGCATGCACTAAGCTTTAAATGAGTGTGTCTCAGCCTTCATAATTACGAGACAAACTCTCCGAAATTATAGCAAATATTTCAATTATAGAAAAATACTATTTTGGGAGCATTGGGGCAATTCCTGCAATAGCTCATTGTAACAAGTTTTGAGGGTTTAGCAAAGATGAATTTTATGCATACATGCAGATCAATCAGAACTGAAGCAGTGAATAAATTAGAACCATGTTGCACTTTATTGCAGTGTGATTGCTGATTGCCATGTGTTGCAGTGTAACTTTAGTAATACGTGTGCATCCAAGTCTCAGACACCATGCTTCTGTCTCATTATTTTATGTTTTCCCCTTTCTTGATAAATAGTTGACCCAGTTATTCCTTACCCTCTGACATGATTCCTAATGACAGGAATTTTCTAGCAATATGCACCTGCAACAGGGAACCTTCGAGACACTTTTATTTTACCCAGCCAAAGAGTTCCTGTTTCTTCTTTCCTAATTTCCTGTCTTTCTGAGCTTTTCCAGGGTTTTTTGCTCTCTTTGAGGTTTTGTTTGGTCTGTTTGTTGGGGTTGTTTTAGGGGATAAGAATGGATGCAGAAAGGGAATGAGAATCAGAATAGTAAATACTTAAGTCTTGAATCATATTCCATCTGAGCAGCTAGTTTCTTTGTTAATATACCTCATTCTTCTAGGATGCTTAGGCTTTTAAAAACTGTAAGAAAATGTGATTAAAATTATTCTCCCTAAGTCTTGGACCCAAGGTACTCTTTTTCCACCTGGCTTAGATGATTCAAACTCCAACTGATGTATAACACGGCTGTATTACAAAAAGTTATGCTACATTAACTATGTTATATTTCAACAGGCAAGCACAAGGCACTGTGTATTAGCTTCAGCTGCTCACTGGTGTAGCGATCATATCCTCTGTCTTGTTATGGTTGCTTGGATGGTCAGAGGAAAGTTGATTTTGAAGGATTCTAAAACTGTGTTTTATGGCAGGCAAGTAGAGGAGAGACGTGCAAATCAAAGAGGGGCTGCCATTTCTGGCTGAGGGCAAACAACTTGGAACAATTCAGCAGAGAATTTGAATTGCTCACTCCATCATCTATAGTGGAATAAGACTAATAGTCAAAATTCTTTTTAAGTGATCAAAAATTTATACCATGGTAGGCCTAAGGTATAGGAGATGCATCTTGTGCATTAGGAGTTAAAATATCAGATTTTGATGCTTCTGGCAATGTTTTTGCTGCTATAATTTCAGCAGCACCTGACAGCTGTAATAGAGATGGGTGAGTTATTGCAAATAGTTGCTTATAGCGTGGCTTTGCACTGGAAGTATATTTAGTGAAATTAGTGTCAATGACGGTGAAAGCCTTTGGCAAATCTAGCAGGGAACTTAAAGAAAGAAATAATATACATATTTCACCCTCCTTGTCCCTGCAATGTATAAAACTGAGGACTCTCATATCAGGTAAGTGTAACTCTCCTATCTAACAAAAAATAAATGTTAATGAATAATTAATTACAAAAGTATTGATATCTTCTGAAAACCTGATAGCAAGTTGCTCAGTTATCATTTTCAGGTAAACCTTAGGCAATGTATCTTTCATCAGAGCATCATCCCTGTTGTCTTGAGTGGCTTGACAACCATACAATGGCAGTTTTATTCCATGTTTATTAAAGATCATCTGTCCTTATTTTCTTTAGATATCAATGTACAGTTCCATTGAAGTGGAGGAAAATACTGTTTGGTTTTGTTGCAACTGGGGTGATCCTGGCCAAAGAAAGGAAGATCAGGAATTTTCAAAGGTTATGTACCAAGTATAAAGGATGAGAACTGAGAGCAGGGGCAGGCAGGAGCAGGAGGGCTCAGGCACTGAAATTGCACCACACAAGTGGATGGATATTCCATATTGGACAGAACTCACTAGGAGGCTCCTGCTGTCCTTGCCTTCATCCTACACAGCAAATTTACACCTTATGTGTTATCTTCTTGGCCCATCAGCATGCAGGTTAATGAACTATCCTAATAAGCTGAAAAGGTCTTCTTCCTCTCTGCTCATGACAAGAACCGAGTAATTACCTGTCCATTGGATTATAGAAGCCACCATGGATTACTCAGGCAAAGCAAAGAAATTTCCTTTTACCTGTGCTTTTGAATGTATTTGGCCTCTCCCCTGTCCAAGTTTTACATCACATCAGGACAGGAATTCAAGCTCTAAATTACAGTAAGATCAAGCATAATTTCCTGAAGGCATTTTGATGTGTGGTAGATTGTTGAATTTTTTTAAAAACCTATTGTAAAATTGGTTAAGGAAGGGTTGATTACATTAATCCCAGGCATTCATTATCATACCTCGCTTTTCAGAATACCTTCAGTGCTGATAAAAACAACTCTAGTGAAAATTTGCTAATATGCAAATTCCATTTATTTACGTTTGCATTTCAAACTTAAGAGGTTTCCTTTTAGCATTCACCTTCATTGTAGGCTTATTTACAATTTGCTGAGGAAAAATAAAACTCAATGTGAGCTGTATTATCTTAAATAATGCGCAATGGAGCCAACATGTAAAACCATCTCTTAGAATGTCAGTCAAAGTGTTATTTTACTCCCCCAAAATAGTATGTCTACTTTAAACAAGACTGTGAGTTATGATTCAGAATCACAAAAGCTCTCCTTCTGAGACAGTTAAGACGACATCTGGGAAGAGCAGATCTAAGCCTATTCAAACCTCAGAGACCTTACCTTTTATAAATTTAAATTATCTGCTATTGTCATTGAAATAATGTTTCAGATTACAAAAGGAACTGATCACTGGTGTACCACAGGCTTCGGTGGCAGTATTCAGGAGAGGTTTTATAAATGTGGCATTAGGAATCACAGGTGATTATTTTGTATTCAGTATGACCAAGAAAATAAATTCAAGTAAACATAAATGATAGTTCACTGTAAATGTATGTCTGATATTAATATTATACTTCTGAGAAAATTTAGGAACTATAAAGGCTATTGAATTCAAATTTTAGATGAAGTTTTAAGAACCTTGGGGTTTGCCACAAAGGCAACTGAAGGAATTTCACACACTGACATTTACTATGGTTTAAACTAAAGCAGCAGAATGCAGAGCAGAAGCAGAGGTCACAAACCAGTAGTATTCGTGAAGTCGTCAGATTCTGGTAGAAAGTTTGATATTGTTCTTTTAAATTCCTACTTTGTGCAGTTATTATTAGAATAATAACGCAATGAATAATTATTCTGATTCCAGCATGTTTGAGGGCAAACTTATATTGACTTCAGCTGAACCAGGACAACACCAAGTGAGTATTTTTGGATGTTGTTGCAAATATAGTGTGAAATGTACAAACTACACATTCTGAGATCTGGCTGTCTGTATTTGTGCCTTTTATCTTGTTCTGTTAGCTTTGGAGAGGATTTTCCTATTGAACCCAAGTGCATGCATGACTGTGCTAAGAAATTTCAAAGATGACCTTCAGCATCACTTTTGTGCAGGAGGCAGAGAACTACCTCTCATAAATAACTAATTCTGCACACACTAAATTCTACAACTGCCTTCAAGTAAGGGCAGAATTTTTCTCTGAAGGAGACATTCCCAGTATTGATAAATGATGTAATATAATATTTTTTTTTATGTGAGCAAATGTACACTTAGTGTACCTAATTGTATTTTTTGTATCATTTGCCTAAGTCCAAAATATGTAATTAATTTAGTGTTTCATAATTATTTTTTTTGAGCTCTTGCAGAAATTAGAACAAAAATTGAAATTACTGTAATTTTTATATATAAATATATATAGAGAGAGAGAATATATAAAAATGGAAGGAACCAAATCAAGATATAATTCAGACTCATTATAAATGGCAGCTTAACACTAAAATGTCCTGAGATGAAGAAAAAATAAGTACAGGATCAATTACAAAGAAAAAAAAGTGAACAAATGCAATAAACAAATTAAATGTGTATTCTTTCATAGAAAAAGAATGCTCACCGTTTCCAGAGATAGATTTAAGGTCTGCTGGTAATTAGAAAACCCTGCTACAAGACTTCTATGTCTTAAAACTTCTAAAAACTTCTATGCCATATTTCATGAAATGATAGGATTTTAAATACAGGAAATTGCACACACTTTTTATTCTTTTTAGAACCATGTGCTTCAGCAGTTTTTAGAAATGCTGCCTTCTAGAAAGCTACATCTTCTGGATGGCATTGGGCTCACAATAATTCTGCTTCACTCTAGTCCTCTGGTAACAGATTGGTTCTGGTATTGAAAATCTTCCAGGTTATTTAGAGTATTTATGCTTCTTGCACAAGCCCTGTGAAGAGAGGCTGAAGGAGCTGGGGTTGCTTAGCCTAGAGAAGAGGAGGCTCAGAGGACACCTTATTGCTGTCTGCAACTACCTGAAGGAAGATTGTAGCCATGAGGGGGTTGGTCTCTTCTCCCAGGCAACCAGCACCAGAACAAGAGGACACAGTCTCAAGCTGTGCCAGGGAAAGTTTAGGCTCGAGGTGAGGAGAAAGTTCTTCACAGAGAGAGTTGTTTGCCATTGGAATGTGCTGCCCAGGGAGGTGGTGGAGTCACCATCCCTGGAGGTGTTCAAAAGGGGACTGGATGTGGCACTTGGTGCCATGGTCTAGTTGTGAGATCTGCGGTGACAGGTTGGACTTGATGATCTTTGAGGTCTCTTCCAACCTTGGTGATTCTGTGAAATTCTTCACAGAAAGAATGAATGGCCATTGGAATGGGCTGCCCAGGGAGGTGGTGGAGTCACCATCCCTGGAGGTGTTTAAGAAGAGTCTGGATGGGACGCTTGGTGCTATGGTTTAGTTGATTAGATGGTGTTGGGTGATAGGTTGGACTTGATCTCAAAGGTCTTTTCCAACCTTGTCTATTCTATTCTATTCTATTCTATTCTATTCTATTCTATTCTATTCTATTCTATTCTATTCTAAATGGAAACTTCTTACATGACAACAAATTACTAGAACAAATATTCTTCCATTCTACTCTAAGTGTCCATTCCTGGAGACTTTTGACATATAATTTATGGGGAAAACCAACTGACATTTGGATTTACACCAAAGGTTGTATGTTGAGTGCACATCTAGAAAGGAACCTTGTTAAGCTGATGAGGAAAATACAGTAAGTTTCCAAAAAAGTAAGGTAGCTGTAGCCATTCTTGATAGAATTGGATTTGTTTTAGCACAGTATTACAATTTGGTGCAATACAAGGACGCTCTTATCATTTCAGCACTGTCTGCAATGCACTCAGATGGCACAATGTATCCTCTTTTCCTGTTTGCTACATTCAGTCCTCAAGGACACTTTGGGGAAAGCATCAATCATTTTGTGAATGTCTACTTTTAGAAAGGTTCCCAGGCTACTATATGGACAGATATTTTTTTCATATTTTCAAATTTTAAGTATCCCTAGAGTTTGGCCATTAGAATAATCAGACCAAAGCAGGGTTTTTTTTAAATCTAATTATAATTATAATAACATTTTTATACATTTATTCAAATTCATGGTTAACATAGAGATGACCATGAACTGGAATGCTGGCTCCAAACACTCGGAAGCTTTTTAAATGGGTGAAGTAGAGATTCAAATTTTGTGTTTCTCATGATATTCTAGTTAAAAGGTAATTATTTCTGGTGTAATTATTGTTAATCCCAAACTTCCAAGTGTGATTCAACCTCAAAGTTTCCTCAGTAGTGAAAATATTCTGTCATGGTAAAGTTAATAGCAAGGACAACAGTGGTACAAGAACAGTAACAGCTTTTTATTAGTCAAACCATCAAACCCATAGAATTCTTGGTATAGTGTCTAAATCACTCTCACTGCAATTCAGAATTCACAGAAAGGACAGCATAGTTTGTGGTAGAGGGGTGCTGCTCTAAGCTGGATATAATAGGTTTCAAAGTATTAAACAGTGTGGACAAGGGTCCAAGGCTTATGGCCTTTCCTTTGATCTCTTATTCGAGTAGAAGTGCAATAAAGGATATTCCAGTAAGTAGATGAAGCTGGTTTTCTCTATAGAGGAGAGACAAGAAATGAGAAATGATGTCTCAGCACAGCAACAGCAGTTGTTCCTGAGCCTTTTTGTTTCAAAGAAGGATGGATTTATTTTTATTCTACCCATCTGTGCACTCTGTAGACAGAGATATGTTTTAGGAACAGATGAGAACCTTGTGAAATGATATAGTCTTTATTTTCCTTCCTTGTTATGTTTTATCTGTAAGAGCCTTTTTTTTTTTTCTTGTTGTGCTTTTCATTCTTGTTAGGAGTATTTCCATTTTCACTTAACTTCAGGCCAGAACCAAGATCCAATGGTTAGAAGGAGTGGTTTTGTGAGTTTCAGAGACACCAAGGTTTTTTTATTACTGAGACAACACCACTTACAGAGAGTGTTCTGTACCCCTTATGATATTACATTATAGTGAATTTTGTAGTTGTTTACTGCTGCACAGGGTGCTAATAAATGTCTCTAATAGGCAAATATTTTTATTCCTAAAACATTGATTACTGTAAGTGATTTGGAAATCCTAATGAGTAGTTATGTATAAGGAAGTAATTTTGAAAATGAGTTCTTTGTGTTTTCAAGCACTCAAAAAATGTGGCTTGCTTAAGACGTGCTGCTGAAATCAAACAAGTCCAGCAGAAATGGAGTTCCTGGACTCTACAAGAATAATTTTGTTAAGTGTGAGAAGATATGGCTCCCCAGAAGAGTAAGCATCCAAATAAGAGGCATTTAATCTTACAATAAAACAGTGCCCGAAGCATTTGCAAAGATTCATCTAATCTTTTAAGTATGACCATGCAATGTTTTAGGCTAGATTGTCACTTCCTGTCTGGCAGAATTCAAGTTGTGAATATAAGTGTACCTAGATGGGTAATAGTAACAGGTTAGAGGATGTTTAAGATAGGTACATCTTTGCACACACAGCTGGCTTGAAAACATGAGGCACGAGGAGGTCATAGGCTACTTCTGGGTATGTTTTTTCTTTTGGTAATTGTTAACTTTATAAGTTTGGCTGATAAAATTTCCTGGTTGATATACCACAGCTCAGTTCTGCATTGTAATGCATTTCTGCCCTGCCTTCATTTCTTTTGGGGAATTTATTTTTTCATCTGGGCTCAGTCCTAGAATATCCTTTTCCTCTCAAGCTTTCAGCAAAGATCCTATTTCACCTATCCTCTAAACGTTCTTCAATATTTCAGGAGTCCTCCAGGGTTTCTATTGTCCTGTTAAACTTCAGATGCTGGGGATGTTGGAGTTTATTTTCTGGCTGGGGTTTTTGGGGTAGCTTTGTTTGGTTTGGGTTGTGGGTTGGTTGGTTTGTTTTTTTCCCCACCACTAAAAACATAAACCTTTTCTTGTATAGTTTTTTGTTTTGTTTTGTTTTGAAGTTTTCCCCAGTGTCAGAGAAAAATCTTCAAAACAGCTTCTGGCTTATTACACTCTGTTTTCAGCTCTGTACACAATACACAAAAAACTTTCTACATTTTTTTTTTCCCCCCACTGTGGAAAGAAAACCTTCAGAAAGGCTGCCATTCCTTCCTGCTCTCTGGTTGTCTCACTCTTTTAGTAGTACTGAGTGAAACGTTTTTGTTTTTTTTTTCATTCACTTTCAGGTAAGATGATGCCTTGCATTAAAATTTGAGATATAAAGGATGATGATGCCTGCATACAGGCCCTGTGTGCCAAGATGCCTGAGGATATGATGTGACTGATGTATAAACCCTTCTGAGAGTCTCTTGCACATGTCACATACCCTCTTCTGTCCCCAGTTCAGATAGGATCCTAGGACACTACACATAGTATGAATATTAGTAATGCCACAGCACTGGGTTCAGATTAGGGGTCCTGTATTGGTAAAAGTGGTCTTTTAATTGCTGATTTGAATGCAGGAATTAACACAGAAAAACAACAACAACAGAAAAAATGCCAAGTGATTTACATTGTGAAGGCATCCAAACTGCCAGCTACATACCACCACATACATGGTTCACTATTATGCATATAGTTTTACTGTAAAGGGTGTGCTATCAATTTGGCAATAACACTTCTACACTGACTGCTGTCTACATAAACCCTTGTTTAAAATATCACCAGTCAGAATCAGCACATAGACACAGATAGTTGCCTTGTATTCCCTTCTTCAGTAGAGAAGATTTTGGCAGATGGATATGCCTAGAAATGCTCTGTGGTAAGCACCTATTTTTGTGAAAGATGATTGATTTATGAAATTTAAATAGATGCTATCAGCCATTTTACTTTCTTACATGATACTTTTCATCAGACTGGCATTTAGGCAGTCAGATGGATTAATTAGCACTATGTGAAAATCAAGCAATGGCTGGTTATCAGCTGACAAAAGTTGAAGTGAGGTATATTCATTTACAGGAAGTCAAAGGAGTCAGTTTGATGAACTAGAGCTTATGCTTTTCTTCTGTTAGTTTTGATCAGGAAAGCAATGGCTATTACACAGTCTCAGAAAATGCTCGTAATAGTCAGGCAACTATTTTCTCCAGAAAACACAGTGAGTGACTTACGTGCTGCTATGGAAGCACCTGAAGGAGAATCAAAAATCATGCAGCTCTTGGGAGAATGGAAGTCAGGAGTTTGACCAGTTCAGTGTCTCTCTAGGAATGTGAAAGATGTTTCCAGTCCCTAATATAAACTTTTTAATTACCTGGGTCTGTGCTCTGTCAGCTTATAATGAGTAGTTCATAGTTTAAGCTTCTTTCTGTGTCTGCTTTTGTTATGGACTTCACTGTCACGTTATCTTTTCAGTGTTTTTAAGGCATCCAAATGGATGGCACCTAGGCAGGCACAATAGTACCTCATTCAGAATTTTTCTTTGAGCCCCATTATTGGGACATATATAAAGTATATAGATATATGCTTTGTATATAGATATATGCTTTATATATCTCTACATCTCTGTATATCTATCTGTCTATATATGTGTTATATATACTGTGCAAATGGTGAAAAGAGCCATAGTTTCGTTACTGAGGAAGAGAAAGTTTACACATTAAGAGGGAGCACTGGAACAAGCATTTTCATGCAAATATTATGTAAATTTTAGATCCAAAATTAATAGCAGATAATCAAGCCCTTGGACTGTCAAGTCAATCAAAGTTTTAGCAATGCTTACTAAACAAAGCAATATTTCTAAAATACTAAAGAAATAAAGAATGTTCCTCAGACATCAGATTTTATTTTTCAGAAAGGAAAATAACTCAGCATGGACACTTCTGGTAACACGGTGAAAACATTTTAAAAATTACATTATCAGTGGAAGGAGGAAACAATCCCAAAGAATATTTTATCTTTCCTTTTGTATACACAAGGAAAGAATCCACACTGCTTTAATTGAACATGTCCAGAGAAGGGCAACAAGGCTGGTGAGAGGCCTTGAGCACAAGCCCTATGAGGAGAGGCTGAGGGAGCTGGGATTGTTTAGCCTGGAGAAGAGGAGGCTCAGGGGAGACCTCATTGCTCTCTACAACTACCTGAAAGGTGGTTGTAGCCAGGAAGGGGTTGGTCTCTTCTCGCTAGCAACCAGCACCACAACAAGGAGGACACAGTCTCAAGCTGCACCAAGGGAAGTTTAGGCTCAAGGTGAGGAGGAAGTTCTTCACGGAGAGTCTCGTTTGCCATTGGAATGTGCTGCCACCGTCCCTGGAGGTGTTCAAGAGGGGACTGGACGTGGCACTTGGTGCCATGGTCTAGTCGTGAGGTCTGTGGTGACAGGTTGGACTTGATGATCTTTGAGGTCTCTTCCAACCTTGGCGATACTGCGATACTGTGATAATTTGGGGTTGCACTGATTTCAGTATGCTCCAGTGATGGATATGGATGTGATTAATTATGAAAAATACTAATTTCTTCTAGATGTTTTATATAAAAACACAGAAGTGGCAAAAAACCTAGTAGACATTCAGACCAGAGAGGTTAAGTCTCATCTGGCTTTCAACTACATCTGGTTCAGTAGGAGCATACTGTACACACCCCTGAATGAGACTCACCTACTGTGGGCAAAATTTATTATGTTACCACAATAAGCATGTACAAGATCCCTTTCCAGACATTGCCTCTGGATTTCTAATTTCTGATTGCAAAAGGTTTCTCACAGGGAAATGCAGCTGAGAAATTAAGTGTTTTATATTGGGTCTCAAATGTATGTAGTTCACTCTTCTTTCAGCAAAAGAATGGTGATCACCTGTAAAGCTTTCACAGAAGCTTATGTCCAGAAGACGTAAATAAATAGCATAGAAGTACATTTTGCACTTTAAGTTTTTTTTACAAGACATTATATATGACATCAGCTGAGTTGTTTAATCTCTCAAATCTGGCATCCTAAGGCATTCTTATGATTAGTGATTGTGGCCTTAAAATGTCCTTGATCTGAGCACACTTGCTATTTTTTTAGCATGTGTACCTACCTTGCTGAGAATCTCCATTAGTAATTTTGTTGGTTTGACTTCTGTATTTTATGAATTTTTTCACTGGCTTCTGTCTGAAATACAGATTGATTTATTTTTAACCACTCTCACTTGTTCACTGTAATTTTTAACTCTTTGGCTTTTTCCTTCTGTATAATAGCTTGTCCTCATACAATAGCTGTTTATAACCAAGAGGTTCTGCTGAAGCTAGAAAATCTTACTGACAGTTTGAACTGGGAAACTATGGGCAATGATAAGAGTATCACATGAGTTATAAAACGCTACTGTTAGACATTTTGCAAAAATTCTCTTTAGTTGCATAAATCTAGCTGTCCTGTGTAAAATTAATCTCAGTCACCCAAACCTTCATTTATCTTTTGGCTAACTTGATGCCTTTATACATACACAATGTGAGTTGTATTTCCATTTTTAATGATACTTTGATTAACTATTTGGTGAAAGACAAGTGTCCACATGCAAGATGGTTCTGACAGAAGAGTTTAATTGTAGTATCTATTTATTAATAAGGGTAAACTTATTTATTAAGAAAAATAAGTCTTTTATAATTGGAAGTCATCAGTGTACTTCATGTAATATGGCAGCAAATGACTGTGCACCCACAGGGCTACTTAAGTTCAGAACCAATTTGGTAATCTTCCAACTAGAAATTACAATAAATTAAGGTCATTTCTCCAAGGAATGACATAAACACTTAGGTAATGGAGCTCCTCTCTTTATGTTGAACCACATATATAAAATTAGAGCCTGCTTAATTACATCTATTGTTAAATGTTTCAATCAGGTATTTAAATACTTGCAGTGGGGCTCACAATCACATTTCTCCTTGCTAAGCTGGAAATATTAAACCTCCAAGCAATCAGAGCAGACATATCTGTTTTGCACAAAATGCAGCAGGAGAAAAGAGCCTAACTACTAAAACTGCTAAAGACCTACTGACTGTGTTTTGGGTGTTTTTTATGTTTCATTTTAAAATATATGTCACTATTGTATTTTTACACCACATGATTAAAAATTGCAATTATTAGTTGCTCACAGCAGATTACAGTTGGTATTTTATTTTTTTTTCAAAAGGTAAAAGGCATAAGATACTACACTAAGCAGGCATTTTCTCTTCTTGTTTCTCCACATTTCCATGTAATTTTGCAAGATATAATATATCTTCAAAGGAGAGGCTGATTAGTGCACAATATTGTGTGAGACCACACAAGCTAGGTTGTCTTTAGGCTGCTCTGAAGTCCAGAAATATTCATATGTAAATACTGTCATTTTCTAGGGTGATAAAATAGGAAAACTTCATTTGGTATTCAGAATGTGCTTCTTGGCATTTTTTTATTGATGTAATCTTTAATTAAAAAGCAAAAATATTGACACAAAAACAGATTTTTGGAAATAAATGTTTAAGCAGCTGAAGTCCTTAATGGACCTGTTTATGTTTCAGTCCTGGTAGCCTGACTTTGGCTGTGAGGTTCACACCGGCTTTCTGATCGTAGTACTGCACTAAGAAAGATGATTCAGCTTGAGGTCGTTGTGTGCCTTCTAAGAGAACAGATGTGAGATTTTGGGGGAAATTCTTTGCTGTTCAGTTGATTCATTAACCTACTTAGTTCCACACTACACGATCCCTCATTTTCCTTCCTTATTTAAGACCGTAAGACCAGAAAATACTTTCTCATGGGGCTTGGAGAGGCAGAAAGGACAGGCAGCACTGCACTGAGCAGGTGGGAATATATAGATGTAGTAGGATTTAATTCAGACCATTAGGTCTTGCAAGCAATTGACTCCAAGTTTACAAACACCTGTGAATTTCATGTTTTTAATGTTTAAAAATTTCAGCCTTTGCAGATAAACCAATGTGCTGTAAGTTGACTCAAAAATGCCAAGGACTGTGTTCAGACTAGCTGAAAAACCCTGAGCAAACTATAGCTGTTGACAACTGAACTACAGAGTCTGTGTTTTACTGAGTTTTGTTCCCTTTAATCATCTGAAAATTACAAGAGGAAACGCATTAAACTTGTACATATGAATGTGAGTCAAGCATGAACATTCTGGACATTAAAAAAACTACTTAATCACCTTTCTCAGATAATGGTGTTTGATGTTGTTCCTGGAAGTACTTTAAACAAAAGCAGATAGTATTAATAAATTAATTTAGTTTAATTTTAAGATTAATTTTATTTACATACATGAATATGCATCCTCTTTAGGACAGATCTTTTCAGTTTTGAAAGGCAGGTAAAAACAAAACAAAACAAAACCTAGAAGGTTATCTTAGAAGGATCTTAATAATCCTGCTCATTCTACTTATAATATAAAATAGATACCTCACTTTAACCTTCTATTACTATTTCTATTACAACAGCATCTATAAAGCACACTTGATCAATTGCTCCTCTGTGGTAGACATCATAGTCTGCAGTACAATACAATCCTACTTCTGAGAGCTTATGATCTGATGGTGCTAGTGCTGTAATAGATCTCAGTAAGCAAATGGAGCACAGAAAAACCTAAAGAAAAGCCTGTAGTATCCAAATTTATTGATCTTTGATTGCAGAATTGTAAAAGCAGCAAGCAGTGTAAGTAGCAACAAGGGAGAATAATGTCAAGCTTCTTTTGTTAGTTTATAATCAGGATCCATTCAGCAATGTGTAGTGTTCTAGCTAGCAGACTAGACTCCCAGTACTATAAGACTAGACTCCCAATTTCAATTTCATTATAAGCCTTGCTATTGAGAAATTTGTAAGACTGTCATAAAACTTCATGTAACACTTATTAGTACTAAATAACATTATTTTTCCACTTTAATAAGTGCTGCTCTTTATAAATGGTGGGGTTGCAAAAGTAAAGAGAAAAATATTTTCAAAGGCATAAATTGAGATTTTATACTCATTTGTATTTCCTTGGAATATCAGTGAATAATTCAAAACTGGAAAAAAAAAAAAAAAAAGGCAAAAAAACCCTTTTATACAATTCCTGTGTAGCAAAGCATAATTTTTGATGATTAAGAGGAAGTAAAGATGGACATTTGCCTACATAATTTTTTTCCCACTCAGCAGGCTATTTTGTTTCCAACTCTGTCTTTTAAAATTATAATTAGATTTTTGGATTATGTTCTTTTGGTGATTAGAAGTTTAAAAGGACAAGTTGCTAGAGTTTCAGAAATTATCTTCTATAACTTCTCCTTCATATAATTTTATACCTGCCCATATTGTCATTTTAACAGCTTCCTGCTGTGATAAATTGTAATGACTATCTGCCCATGATCACCTGTCAGCTATAAAATATTGCAATATACATTTTGAAATTGGACAAATTAATCTTCATGTGATAGACTTTTCCACTGTCTTATTTCTTATATAACTCAGTAATATTTCTTCTTCTAAATTTGGCTGCCTTCTAATTAATAAAATTAAATAAGAAAAGTTAGACAAAGGAAATTAAATTCCAAGTTGCCAAAGGATAATGGGCTTGAGTAACATAAGCAAGAAGTATGACAACTCAAGGCTCTTTTTGCACCTCTTCAAGGAGTTCCAGACAATGTAGGTTGTAACACCCCTTATTTTGTAAAGGTACAGCTGGTATTCAATGATTTGGACATAAAAAGTCTTCCTTAAAAGCACTCCACCTTCTCTCCAAGAACAAATTTGTCATACGCTTTAGTAGCACATTCTTGACCCAGATACACACATGCAAAAAGGTAGCTCCAGGTATGAATAAAAGGAAAAGGATTTTCTGCAAAAGGGTTTCTGACCATTATTCTCAAATGAACAACTGAAAAACAACTCTTCTAAGAACTTTGCAGGTTTTAAATTTCCTTTTTTCCTGGTGCTTCCTTGTATGGTGGAAGATCAAGAGAATACTGTTCATGGAAGACAATCTAGTAAAAAGGAATTAATGTGGACTTATCACTAGTAAAGTGATTGAAGTCTTAGAACTACAAATAGAGGACAGGATGTTTTTGCATCTTCAACCTTCTTAGGTTTTGTGGGAACAGAATTACTTCTGATACAGATTATCTGTCTTCTCCCTCTAAAATCCTCAGGCACTCAAAGGGAAAATCCCATGGAGTTGCCTTTCTGGAGGAGACAAAAATTACGTTTACATCAGTAGAACTTCCCAAAACATCTTTTAGTTGCAGTTACATTGTTAGCCAGCTCAAACTCGGAATTAAAGACTGCCTTGACTCCTGTTACAGCTAATGACCTTCAGCTCAGAAAGGAAAAACAGAACCTGCTACAGAAGTGGGAGGTAAGTCTGAACTGATGTAGCATTGTGCTACTGTCTTCCTGTTTTCATACATACATATAAAAATTGCTATTCCCATATAAGGAATAAATGAAAAATAGCATTGTATTTTCCTATACTGGTGGTACATATACATGTATCAAACAATACTATGTAAACTATGTGTAGGGATGTTTTGTGATGTGGAAAATTTGCTTTTCTTAGTAACACATGATGGCAGGGATACTTTTCTTCTGTGTATGACATGGCACTGAAATGTGAGATATATGATTTTGTGGGAGAATAACAGTTTTGACTATATGACATGTTTAAAATCCCAGCTGAAGATAGTATGACTTCAGTATCTTATTTCTCCTGAGGCATCAATACCATTTATCACTACTGCTTCCATCTAGCATGTCTGAACTATCATGATTAGCATTTTATGTGGAAATGAAAGCAGTGATTATGGTCTCCCTTCTCTAATGCTCTGAGGTCAGATACAACACTGTTGGAGGCAGTGAAGATGCATTTTTATCTCACACTTGAGAGACATCCATTTGACATATTTTGTAGTTTTCTGGGTTAAAACTAGCCAAGTTTTTTCTTATTTGCACTGACCTGGCATGGGGTCATTTGTTGTAATAACAATCTAAGTTTACTTCAAATAAGTGTTGTTATACTGGAGTGTTAAAAGTTTGGCGCATGCAGCAAGATATCTGGGAACTGAAACCCAAATTTCTAATCTTTTTTTGCCAAGTTTAGAGAGGCAATGGAGTAATTTGCCTTTATTTCCCCCAAGGAAAGGCTGTATGTGGCTTCCTCAGCCGAGTCTTTGCGAAGAGGTGTGTTAGTTGCTCTCCTTTACTCATGGGGTATTCATGAAATGTGGGCTGATGACTTAGTTAAGAGTGCCTTGTAGTTTTGAGTTTAAAACTTCAGTTCCAGTGTGTAAAAAATGTATGGCTATTCCTTTTTATACAACAAATTCATGAGTCTCTGTCAACTTCTAAGCCTCAGTAATCCGTCATGGGAAAAGCAGTGTTCCCTCGAATATCTTTTATCATCAACTCCTTTGCAGTCATTTGTGATCATTTTAAGATAGAGGAGAAAGTCTGGAATAAAATATTGTGGCTATAACTCTCCACAGATCACACCACATTCCTTGATTTCTTTAGATTTCATCCTAATAATGTCTATCTACTTACAAAATTTCAAACTCCATTTTCAGTGTGACATTAAAATAAACACATAGGTTTTATTGACATTACACAGGTCATGGAAAATTTAGTTCAGCCAGGACGAGGTGAGTACATTGGATGTTTTGTATATATGTGAACATTTACTCTAAGGATTGTCTTTTATTGCCTGTGGTTTCTTTGTGTGTGGGGGAGAACTTTCTCTCACCCTGCCACACATGTTTTGTTCATTATGCTAAGACAAAGAATCTTCCAAAACTTGCCATTAAAGATTAAAGAGCCGATACTTGATGGCAAGCAGTGAGTTAGTCAGGAAAGGACAAATTCTGCTTCTTTTGCTCATAAAAATCTACTCACCAATACTCACAATGGCTGTAAAAAACTACATTGAATCTATTGAGCAGCTGATAAAGGGTCGAATTCTAATGCAACAGTTAGTGACTTACTCTGCTACTGATCTTGTATACTGCAAAAGAAAGGTGCCGTATGATACTATGCTACATGAAGACTGGAATCTTCCTCCACATGATCTATTTTAAAATTGTAATCTCATAAGGCTAAAAATTGCTTGATGGAAAATTGTACACTCTCTCCATGAAATTTGTTTATTTTTTATTACCCTTGCAAATTCCATGTGAAATGCTGTGCTTCTGAAAAACAAACAGGTTATTTGATTTCTGGTTTTGAGAGGTTTCCTAAATAAGAACTGTCAGCAGTTATCTGCAATTTACAGTATATGTACAATGTCTTCATATTTAGAATACAGATGGAATTTGTGGTAGTCCCTCCTTAAAATGCAGTGAAATCATACTACCTAGGAGTTCTTATAGTGCCAGTGCTTTTCTGAAGTCATGTTTCAGGGTGGATCTTCAGTTTAGAAACTCATAAGAATTTTAGCAGATATTTTCCTTAATTATATATAATCAAAATCTGGAACAATGCCTAAAATTCACAAAAAAACCCAAACCAAAACAAAACCCAAACCTGTTTCTAATTCTGAAACTCATTTAAAGCCTTGGGGAAAAGCTGCATAGAAAACTGACATTTCCTTTGGTTTCAAATACTGCATGTCCAGAAAAGGGCAACGAGGCTGGTGAGAGGCCTTGAGCACAAGCCCTATGAGGAGAGGCTGAGGGAGCTGGGGTTGTTTAGCCTGGAGAAGAGGAGGCTCAGGGGAGACACTATTGCTCTCTACAACTACCTGAAGGGTGGTTGTAGCCAGGAGGCGGTTGGTCTCTTCTGCCAGGCTACCAGCACCAGAACAAGAAGACACAGTCTCAAGCTGTGCCAGGGAAAGTTTAGGCTCGAGGTGAGGAGAAAGTTCTTCACTGAGAGAGTCATTCACCATTGGAATGGGCTGCCTGGGGAGGTGTTGGAGTCACCATCCCTGGAGGTGTTCAAGAGGGGACTGGATGTGGCGCTTGGTGCCATGGTTTAGTCATGAGGTCTGTGGTGACAGGTTGGACTTGATGATTTTTGAGGTCTCTTCCAACCTTGGTGATACTGTGAAGAAGAGTAAAGCACAAAATGTAAATAATCCAGTGTAAGCAATTTAGCATAATTTTAAACAAAACAACAGCAAAAAATAATACTGTCTTAGGTTTAAGATGTTTGGACTAGATACTTTTCTGACAGTGCCTGTCTGAGTTGAAAGTTGTCTATGATGTGCAGAAAGGAGCACAGCAGTGCCAATACATTGGGGCTTTTCTTATTTTTAGTTTCTTCCCAACTGTCTACAGTCCTAATCCTGGGGGAAAAGAAAAAAAAAAAGTAAAAACAAACAAACAAACACAAACAAAAACAAAACCCAACCTAATTGGTTTTTTTGTCCATTTCTTTATTTTTCCACTCTACTGAAAATTTTACATATTTTTAACATTTAAACAGTCACGATTCCTTATCTGTGTCTGTAGTCATCTGTTTTCTTCCACTTGCCAGCTCAAAAATTAGAAATTCAAGTGGACAACTGAGCTCATTGTACACTATTCAGGAGTCCACAACTTTATAGACTATGCCAGGGGTCTCCTGTTTGGAGGAGACTTTCTGATGCTTTCTATCAAGTATTAGTTATATAAAAATTGGGCAACTGTCCCATCGGTTCTGTGGGGGAACCTGAGACCAGTCTTCAGACTAAGGTGAAGTGTATCTACTTCAGACAGACAGAGAGAAATGGAGTAAAATTTCATTTAGATTTTATGAAAGCAACAAACTCAAGCCAGGTTTCACAGTTAGGTATTCCACAAATATTATAAGCAGCTCTTTAAGATGCCACAGGGAATATCAGCTCATCTGTTAACATCATTTCAGCTATGAGAATCACAGATCAGAACCCAGACAGACCACAAAGCAGATCATAAGAACAGATCTGCTGAATTTACTGTCTTCATGAACAATCCCCAAATCATCTGTCCTATGTTAGAATAAAGCTGCCTGCAAAATGGAGAGGTAAAAACATAAATCTCTGCTAGCAAAACCTTTGCAATAAGCTGGCTGACTCCCTAGCAAATGTGTCTCTTAGCAGCCAACAGGTTCATGTCACCACAAACTGCAGAAATTGGAAAGGGAATAAACTGTAGATTTCAATAAATCCTTCAAGGCAGAGACAAGATTAAGCTCAGGTAAGGATACTGAAGACCATTTAATGCTTTTCTTGAAGATATTCAGAAGCAACCACTGGTGGCACTCTAAGCTAACTCTTTCCATCATCTGCTGTAATACTGCTGGTCAATATGTCTTGTACAGGATTGTAGCTTTCTGGTTTTTTCATACATACACTGAAAACCACAGCTAAAGGCATCCCTCTACATAAATCCAAATCCAGTTTGTGCTAGGACGTAGCTAATACCAGGTTAGGGCCTGAACTTAAGCTCCAGCTTCACTTCAATCTGACAGCAAACCTGAATGTATATATGTGTAAACAAATGTATGCCTCCATCCAAGAGCATCTTGAGATAGAGTACAGGATCAGGGAATCTTAGTTCCTAAAGGCTCTTGGGTTTTGGAATACAGATAATTTTTCTGAATCACAAAGCACTAAAATCTATTGTCAACTCTAAATGCAGCTCCTTTGGTTCTCTCATACAGACATATCATTCACTTTTACAAAATAAGTAATTCCAGAACAGAGGCAAGGCTAAAAGACTTTTACTGTTATTACAATTTCTATAAAGAGAATCAAAATTACTTCTGATATATTAGCATAGTAATACCATGTATGAATACATTTACCTTATCACAACTATTTTGCTCAAAGTTTTAAAACATCCATCCTATTAATGTTGAAAAGTTGAATATTTTAATACTTCCAAATAGCTTTTCTCATTCTCTGAAAACGTACATGTCGGTTTTCAATGAAGAAATTAAAATTAGGACAAATTTTGGGAATTAAACATAACCAGCTAGGATAGCAAAGTGTCCTAATTGAATGGTTCTTCCCAGTTTTGAAAAATACTGTTGGAAACGTGTGGGAAATAGCTAATCACCAAGGAGCTGTTTTTTTTTCTAGCTTCATACTCTCCCCAAAAGATAAACATGTTTTATATACTCTAAAGGGAAGAAGGAATTGCTTTATTTATTTATATGGGGGTTTTTTTGAAATCTCAGACTTGGAGTCCTTTAGGCAGTCCAAAAAAACCAAACACAACAACAAAAAAACCCAAACCACTAAAAATCAGAGTTCCCAAATCACTATTTTCCCAAACTAAATTGACAGAGATTATAAAAGGCTTTAAATATGCAGATGAATTCAGCCATTTGTTATACTGAATAGAATAGAATAGGGTAGAATAGAATTAACCAGGTTGGAAAAGACCTTTGAGATCGAGTCCAACCTATCATCCAACACCATCTAATCAACTAAACCATGGCACCAAGCATCCCATCCAGTCTCTTCCTAACACCTCCAGTGATGGTGACTCCACCACCTCCCTGGGCAGCCCATTCCGATGGCAAATCCCTCTTCCTGTGAAGAACTTCCTAACATCCAGCCTAAACCTGCCCTGGTGCAGCTTGAGACTGTGTCCTCTTCTTCTGGTGCTAGTTGCACCAGAAGAGACCAACCCCACCTGGCTACAACCGCCCTTAAGGTAGTTGTAGTGAGCAATAACTTCTCCCCTGAGCCTCCTCTTCTCCAGACATTCATCACAAGTATTTCTTTTATATTAGTTGAGATGAAATTAGTGTAGTATTATAAACCGATCTGTGTCATCCAAAGAATTATTAGTATTTTCCCAAAAATATTTTAACATGATAGTGTGATATATAGTGTGATGGTTTTGAGTTACTATCTCCTTAGTGCCTTTGAAAGTTTTATTTGAGATGTCATTTTCACCCTTCAAATATACTTACCAGTTATTTCTTTTCCTTTTTTTTCCCAGATCCCAGTAACTAATACAACAGGGGAAACTATTAAAATTATGGAAGCTACCTCAGAATAACACACATACTTGAGTTAAAGGTAAATGCTCATGTGTTAGAACGTTAATGTTTGATCTGAGGTTATGTGCCCCTTCCCTAATGTACAGCACAGGTATTTGTGGCCATTTCTATAATTCCCCTACAGTTTTGTCACAGCAAAATTATATCCTTTTCTCAAAGTCAAATCTCAGTTGATGATTAGCGTACTATCACACTTTTTCACTGGATGATAATGGAAAGTGTATAAATTTACCTAAGGAGTCAGTGCAGATTACACTAGTAACTACGTGGGGGTGCCATTCTCAGTTTGGTAATTACATGACGCGTTAAAGATTTGCATTAAGCCAAATTTTAAATACCTACTGTGATGTGGGTGGGTTAAACCGTCACACCTACCAAATGGCATACTGTTCCACAGAACAGCAAGATCTTATTTTTCACTATTTTATGGTGATCCAACTGATGCTGGTTTATTGCAGAAAACGTTCAACACGAATGAGCTGAGATAAACTAAACAAACCTTTCAATATCTACGAGATGGTATTCACTTTCTGTTTGTGCACAATCATACAGCCTATACAAGCCTGAAAAAAAATCCATTATGTCATCTCTGTTCAATGAGGCCAGAGAAAGCAGAAACATTAGCATTGCTGAACTGTCAAAACCCAGACCTATTCACAAGTGTTAAGTTTGAAGCACAGAAGGGAACACTGCACAGAATCATCAGCTTTGCTTAACAGAGGTGTGCTTGAGATGTGGGCCAGACAAGTCTCAGGCATCACAGCCTAAAGGACATATTTCACAGCATGTTCATGGCTCAGCTTTTTCTACGTTTCTATCATGTTTTAGAACAGCATATAGTGGAAAGATGGTGCAGTGGATTTACTGAAAGCAGGATTGTGCCTATTGCATTACTTCAAAAAGTATTTCTTTCAACTACAAGCATTACCAGTTTACAGAAACTACAATTTATAATTCTGGGTTTTAAAAGATCCTTCAGCAATCAATACACAACAGTATCAAAGTTTTAGTAATCAGTCATTGCGCACTCACATCTCAAGATCTTTCCCTTGGGCTTCTGATAGCTGTCTGTGAAGCTGTCTACAACTACCTAACGGGTGGTTGTAGCCAGGAAGCGGTTGGTCTCTTCTCCCAGGCAACCAGCACCAGAACAAGAGGACACAGTCTCAAGCTATGCCAGGGGAAGTTTAGGCTCGAGGTGAGGAGAAAGTGCTCCACAGAGAGAGTTGTTAGCCATTGGAATGTGCTGCCCAGGGAGGTGGTGGAGTCACCATCCCTGGAGGTGTTCAAGAGGGGATTGGACGTGGCACTTTGTGCCATGGTTTAGTAGTCATGAGGTCTTGGGTGACAGGTTGGACTTGATCTTTGACGTCTTTTCCTACCTTATTGATTCTATGATTCTATGAAAAGAGTGAGGTGGTCAATTCACTTCTAAAAGTCTTTTTGATATGGCTATGCAGCTGAAGAATAGTTTGAACTTTTTTTTTTTATTTAGTCTATGCTATATCTATTTCACAGTGCTAGGTCTCTGCTTATTTAGAAAAACCAGTCAAATTACAAAAAGCACACATGGAGAAGCAATTTGCTTTTTGATTAATGCACTGGGACAGTTTCTGTAGCAAGATGACAAGACTCTTTTAACATGATGCTTTGGTGTTCATTTATTGGGAAAATTTTTGACTAAGGCAGCATAAGGGATTTGAAAACCTTGAACCTAGTTTGTGCTTCAGTGTGTTTCCCTGCAAAATGAGGATTGAATTATTTTCTTTCTCCCATGACTTGTTTACCTTGTGTAAAAAAACATATAGAAACACATATACATTTACAATGACAATATATGGTTCAGGCTTTTGTGCTTGAACACCTATAATGGAACTTAGTCACACAAAGGACTTTATTTTAAGAGGAGAATTTCTGAGGAGAATCAGTGTCTGAAAAAAATGTTGTGAGAAGTCATAAAAGAATCTTCCAAAAGAATTTGAGTCTCTGTATAAATATAGACAATAGCAGGTACCCTTTGTGACATTTAGAATTTGTTCATGTAATTTCTCATTATGTCAGAGCTGCTTCAGTAAAAAGAAAGAAAATAGTTCAGTACTATTTTAACATAGTCTTTCTGCCAGTAATACATTAAATTATGAAGACTGTTCTAAAAGAAACTGAAAATCTGAGCTGAAAGCAAATTCCTAAAAACACTGAGCAGCACTGGTATCAGTTTTCCCTATCTTCTTCCTTCTGCTTTCTGTTCTTGCAAAGTGTTCTCCAGTTCAGATATTATTGGTCATATTTTCTGTAGTTACTATGTGTCTCCTGTGGTTGGATGTGGATTCGTAAAGCCCACAATTAAGGCTATATCTCATTTTTAAAGCTCATCTATTCTTTGGAATAATTTTGAGCCTCTACTAATCGCTAAATATAGCAAAAACAATTGGTACAGTACTTACTAGAGAGAAAAGAATGTCAGCTAGATATGACAACATGGGCCAATTTTGTTTCACCTGGGATCTGTTACAAAATGCTGTTCCTTGATAGCTTCCACTTATTTCTACTCTGATATGACCTCTTTTATGTCCTTCTCAGACTTTGTGCTGTTGCTTCTCATCTCCTTTTCAGCAATTCACTTGTTCTTTTGCCAGGTTTCTACCGAGGTATTTGGTGTTCATGCTCATTTGGATTAATAGTTGATGTACTGTCTCTTCCTGTATGAATGTATGTAGCTTAATTAATATTTGCAATATTAATAGATCATGATATGATCACAATTGTGAGGGGGTTTTGGTGTAATTTACATAAAGCAATTGTTCTTTTTGTAGTGTAATTAACTGAGTGTTACTCAGTAGACAGATTTTGGAGGCTTTACTTCCAAATCATATATTGCCTGAAAAATGCTGAAAATTTCAGGTTATTATTTAGACATATCTAAATTTATTTAGACATATCTAAAACCTGTAAAGTACACCCATAGGTAGTAACTTGCTGTTTCTTTGTACTAAGTAAGCATTCAGATAGTAATGGAGCTGTGAATAATCTGTGGATTCAATTTTTTGCCGGAGCTGCTAAACAGTCTTGAAGATGAGCCATAATTTTTGTCCTAGAAGAAGTATGATGGTGAAAACTAGAAATAAACTAAATGTAAAACTAGGAAAGTAGATATGAATTCTGTAAATGAAGGTAACCTCATCAAGCCAACATGCATGGGTAATTAATCCTGTTGCTCAGTTTACTATTTAATATGTTTCTGTAGGGAATTTAGGGTGAAAATAAATATCCTTTTTTTAAAGTCACATCCACAAATTTATGCTCCATCAATCTAGTAACAGAAATAACTTTTGTTTAGTTGTCTATAAACAATGTCTAGAACAATGACCTTGCTTAGAGTTGTGAGATAGAAAACTGAATCTCTGACAGTTTTAGCTTCAAGAGTTTGATATCTGAAAAGGAGCTCTGTATAAATCTCTAAAGTTTTACAGAGGCATTGGAACTACTTTGCTGAAATAAAGAAGATAAACAGTGATTCCAAAGCATAGCACAGAAATAGCAGCATAAAGAAAATAACTTGTGTGAAAGAAAGGGGGGGGGGGGAGAAATCCATTATTTCCAAAAGTGAAGGAATAGGGAAGAAAAATTAAAATATAAATATCTTTTTTTAAAAAAACCGCACAAGTGAAGAGTATGATGCTTAAAGAAACCAACAGTGGCTTTTTATACACTAGATGTACTTAGCATTGTTACATAAGTCACACAAAAGAAACCAGCTATAAACATATGCTACCAAAGTTTGAGAAGCATGGCAATGGAGATATAAATCAAATAATTTTTTAGATTTCCAAACCTTCTTTTACAGGTAAGGCATCTTTCTAACTGTATCAGCCTTGTGCTGAGACCTCCCAAATTATGCCCTTTTACTGGTTTTGCAGGTAAGAGCTCAGAATGGAGTACTGAGCTGACAATGTAGTTTGGAATGCATGAGATTGTGATTTGCAGATAAGCATGCTCTTAGTCATTGAATTCTGTCTTCACAGTCTAACAGTGAAGAAATATTGGAGGTAACAAAACAGCAATCAAAAGTTGTCGAATTAGACTGAGCTGAATTTGACATTGCTAATTTATAAGACACTAGCAGCAAAATGTTTCAATGCATACAAACTGTTTGATGGGAAACTGAATTTCATTGCCTGCAATAGATGTTAAAAGACGTAAAAGAAATCACAGACATTTAAAAACTCAGAGTAAGACTGAAGAATTAAAAATATCCCCCAGATCATTGTTTGCTCTATCAAAATGACACAATGCCAGTCTGTGGTGGAATTATTTTTTGTAGAGGTACAACACAAATTTGTCACTTGGAAATTGATAATCCAAGTCAAACCTAAAATAGGGAAAAAGCAGCATGTTGAATCTCAACTCACTTACATGGATACTGTCAAGAAAACGGTGGATGAATTACCAAAAAAAAAAAGCCTATGTATAATTTAAAGAGGGGGTTTTAATAAGCAGCTTTTGTTTTCCTTTCCCATTTCAGAGAAGGTCAGTGTTTCTGAACAGAAGTATAACACGCCTTGCAAGACAGCTGAGACCCTTACAACACTGCCTGAAGGTGATTTTGCTTCTCATGACAGCAGTAAGCATGAGTGACAGACAGCACTGTGCATTTCAGAGGTTAAATGGCATTAATAAATTCAGTCAATGGATAGATTGCAAGTATTTGGAACTGCACAGGCAAGCTCTGCAAATTGCTGTTGTCTCCTTTGCTAGGAAACAATCAAATTAAAACTTATGTGCCATTTTCAACAGACACCCTAAAATCCGTAATTAATAATTTATGCTGGTAAAATCTGTCCTGGTATCTTGGTTGGTTTAGGAAGTATGAGGTGGAAATTGCAGGGGTTAACTAGTTGCTTGGTAGGTATGGGTCAAACCAACCAGGGAATAAAAGGTGCATTTCTTACAAGTAGATTGAGTCCAAACTGATTTCATACTCAGAGAGAAAACTGATGATATATGAGACACATGTCCTTAATCGATAATGAGAGCAAATAAACCACACACCATAAACTAGTGCTTTTAATAGCATCCATCTCTCTGGGTGTGATTAACTGAATTTCTTTAAGGATAATACCTACATTCCTGCCCACTGCAGGAGGTAGACAGTGAGGATTTCAAGCAGCATTTTGTTGCATGTAAACCTCAGTGATGTCTTCAGCTCTACGGTTCAGGGAGGGATCAGACTCAATCCAGGTGTGTAGAAACTGAGACAAACTCCTAAGTTGGTATGACTTATACTCCCTGCATTCCCAAGAAGATGAATGTCTGAGGTAATTCTTGCAGTTTATTAGAGGTGTAGATTTTGGCAGTGTACGTTGCACGTGGCTGTGGTGTCTCATCAAAGCTAGTCCCTGCTGTCTGTGCTGTATAAACCAGTCTATACTATAACTTCACTCAATTTCCCATTTGTGTTCTTTCTCCTTTCTACCAGCTACTGAGAAGTGTGATGTGTTAATTACCTAATTAACACATCTTCTTTGTAATTAACCTGGCCTTCTCTTTATCCTTACTATTCACACCAGAAAGAAGGATGTCAGGTGGATCAATTTACAGCAATCTAAGCTGTTTACAAGCATATAGACAGTTTAAAATAAAGAGTGTGTTAAAGAGGTCTCAGTAGGGAAACACACCAGCTACTGAGGTAGTAAAAAAATGACATTAGAACAATATCTATGCCCAGCTTCTCAAAAGCTGGGAGCATTTGCTGGGGGGGGGGGGGGGGGGGAAATGGCCCCCTGGGGAGATAGGGGAAAGAGGAAAAGATTAATCTGAAACAGTCATCTGTTGGAAAGGGTGCAGGACCAGGGAGAATATTTCCTGACAGCAGCGTTTCAGTGAGGTAGTAGTTATTCTCTCCTTCGAGCATGTGGCTTTGTGCAGGTGGGTCTCCTGAGGAAAGTTCTGCTAAAGGATGATTAGAAATAAGAGGTTTTCAGGGATAGATTACTGGTTTATTTTATTTTGGTGGCTATTGCTACAGAGGGCTTTAATTTTTAATTCAAATGGTTGTGGGTGAAACAGAATGTTTTTAAACTACTAAAGCTAATTCAATAAATGGAGTTATGTATTGCTACAAAATACTGCTAGTGCCTTGCTTTTAAGTGATTGATCTCCTGGGTAGAATCCAAAACCTTTTAGGAACCATTCAGGGTAGAGGTGTATTTTAAATCTGTTCCCACCCCAGAGCATTGTTGAACTACTACCAGTGGCTCCAAGTTTTAATTTTGTCTACTTTGGAACTTTTTTATAGCTTTAAAAATAAACATTAAAGAAAAGGGAAAATGGAAGCAAGGGATTAAACAGCCCAGTAGTTGCATTTCTGTGATGTTGATCATAGCTGATTACCACCAGAAGCCTAGTCTTTAGTGTTTTACAGATTGTACAAAATTAAGATGTCATGAAAATACATAAATAGCCTTAGCAGCTGGTGCTTCCTTTTTGTTGGTAAGTCAGGGGATTTTTCTCTCTCTTTCATAGTTGTATGTGTTCTGGTTTTGTTCTTTTCTTTATGTGATCTTTCTATTGAGTTACTACATAAAGGGAGTTGGAAATATTTTCCAATGCAATATTTAGAACTAAGAGGGCATGAGTATGACTTTAAGCACAGTTTTATTCTGAAGGCATTCTATGAACACTTCCAAGCAGTAAATATAAAAGAATAATTTTTTTAAATTTATTTAAATGTCAGTTCCTTATATGATACTAGGTTTAGGTGGTAGATTGCATGATCTGTATGCTCAACTCAGTGTTTGTGGAAATACACTGAAGAAAAGCTTTCACCATCTGAGAAACTATTAGGATAAAGAAGTAGAGGCAAGTGGTGATTCCAAGTGTTTTATATGCTCTGAAGTAGATGAGTGGGGATTTCCAGAACTATGCATTCTGACTTAAGTATCATAGTGTCATAGTATCAGTCAGGGTTGGAATGGACCACAAGGACCATCTACTTTCAACCCCCCTGCCATGGGCAGGGACACCCTACACTAGATCAGGCTGGCCAGAGCCTCATCCAGCCTGGTTTTAAACACCTCCAGGGACGGGGCCTCAACCACCTCCCTGGATACCCCATTCCAGGGCTTCACCACTCTCATGGTGAAGAACTTCCTCCTCACATCTAGCCTGAATCTCCCCACCTCCAGCTTCATTCCGTTCCCCCTAGTCCTATCACTACCTGATAGCCTGAGAAGTCCCTCCCCAGCCTTCTTGTAGGCCCCCTTCAGATACTGGAAGGCCACAATTAGGTCACCTCGGAGCCTTCTCTTCTCCAGAATGAACAGCCCCAGCTGTTCAGTCTGTCCTCATAGGAGAGGTGCTCCAGCCCTCTGATCATCCTCATGGCCCTGCTCTGGACACCTTCCAGCATGTCCATGTCCCTCTTGTAATAAGGGCTCCAGAACAGTGACTATCTTCTATGTCATACTTCAGATACTGAAATCTTACCTGAAATTTTGCGTAGGAGTTGTATAAACTCAACATAATAATCATTCTAAATTATTCTTCCTCCCTACACTTCTTACAGTTTCAGAGCCTTTTTCTTAAGGAAAGGTGAAAGGTGGGTTTAAAAAGGCTTCCAGAAAAGTTTTTCATCTTCTTTCTAGAATAGGTTAAAATGTAATGTGGTAATTAACTCATCCTCAATTAGATGATTTTTCAAATCTTTTCTAAGGATAAAATTATTTGTATTGCAAGTGATTTTTCAGGAGTACCCTCTTGAGTACAGTGCATCCTGTTTGGTGATGCATAGCATAAAAGATGCAGTCCATACGGTTCTGTGTTACTCACAAAAGAGAATGTCCTCAGTGCAAGGGAATGCTGTCAGCTTATCCTGCTCTTTTAGTATGAGTCCATTTGCTGCAGTTGTTCTTCTAGAAATATGATCAACTTAAACAATTAGTGCCTGAGACACCTTTCACAATCATGGATCTTAGTTAAAAGAAAGCAAAAACCCCTGACATTTTTCTCCTTTCTCTGTTGCATATGTCTGTTTTGGCCTGAGCTTAAGACTAAGCCTGTAGATGTAAATGGATACCTCATCTGTATGTCTGTAGAGGTAGTTAGAATGGGAACGTAGTTGGAAATTAGGTTGTGTTACTTCCAGAACAAATGTAAAGTGCTTTTTTTGAGATGTCAACAGGAACTGATATGAATGAATCCAGATACTCAGTATCTTGCAGAACCTGGCTACCATCTCATATAAATACAGGGAATGTGCTTGTCCATGCAAGCAGAGATGGCATTCCCTGTGTAGACTTCAAAAGTGCATATGAATCAGTCCAAATGTCCTTACAAGCTCTAGGCACTGTGGTGGTGAGAACCAGTCTTTGGAGATGCTGGGGGTATGCAGAAGCTTTTGATATGGACTCCGTTGTTTATTAGGAGGGACCTTTACCATTGAATCTTAGCTAAGAGCTGTCTCCAGACAGGAAGAAATCAGCTTTCCAATGTTTCTCTAGGGATACTACCTGCCTGGCAGCTCTTCTTGTTTGTTCTTCTATCCACTTTAATGCAGCATTAGGAATTTTCATTCATACCAGCACAGGAAAATGTTCACTGGAGAGAATGGGGGCTCTACCACCTTTATTATGTCCTGCTGCCTTTAAAGTCAGCATCACAAAGTAACCACACAGCACTTGCGATGGAAGTTCTGTGCAGTCTTGCTGTTATTTCTTTATCAAGCACATTGCTGCTCCAAAATGATGGGGAAAGATGATGAGCATGGACAGTTGTATAAGTCAAAGTAAAAAACTCCTGACCAATAAAGAGTGAAATAAACTACACATTATATCCTGAGCTACAGCCAACTAAATCATCCCTGATTGTTCCTGACATCAGCCCCTGGGATTCCCTCTTTCCTCCTGAACTCTGTGCTGTGAGAAGAATTTACAAAATAAAAAAAATTGCCAACTGCTATTCAAATTATAAGTGGTGCATGCTAATTACATTTTATATGGTGATTAATTAAAAATAACCATGCAAATGTCTAAGAGTCACTCAATTCGCGAAGTCTTCAGACACTGCCTATCTGCCCTAGGCATTTGGTGGTTAGGCAATTTACTCAAGCTTTCAAAATATTCTCAAAATGTCTAAGATAATGAAGGTTTTTGAAAAAGTTCCAGCTAGCTTGGAATATATAAACAGAGGTTTCAGAACGGTAACATAGCACTGCATATATTTGCATTTGTGAGCCAAATCACTCTGTGTATACATAAAAATAGACCTGGAAGGGAACAATAGAGATTCTAAATAATCTGCATATTTATCTGCAGCAAATAGTGGACTAGGTTGTAGATTCATTTATTGGGTATACATATATGTGTGTGTGTATATATACAGATAGATAGATATATTTATCTAGATGCAACTTCTTTTTCTTTCAATAGAAAGTATTTGTCGCATAGGTAGGCAGGGACTTTGCCTTGTTCATAAATAAGCATAATTGTGTCAGGAGAGCTATGTCAGAACTGTGACTTGGTTTAAATACAGTGAATTTTAATCAAGAAAATATGCAATTTACAGAACAGATTATAATGGCCTAGTGGGTGGGAGATTAACGCATACAATGTGAAGAACATTTTCAGAGAGTAATGAAGGAAAATTTACAGTTTACCTTTTATTAATTTGCTAATAGAAAAATATTGTCAATACTTGAATTGCTATTTTAGAATCTCACTCCAGATGCCTTTTCTGTAGAATTCTTATTTAATTTGATTAATAAAACATCCAAAAAATGAATTAATATGTCTAAGAAACCCCTTGCATTTAATTTAACGTTTCTGTTTCCATAGGACAGAGTATTGTAATGACTGTTACCATGAAACTGTCTAGACAAAGGTTTCTGTATCATACAAAAGAAGATATGCTGTTCCACCACATTGTACTCCCATAATTTATCTTTTTTATTTTAAGTCTCTTTACCAGATACTCAAGTGTTTTCCACAGAGATGAATGAGTCTTGGATTATGACAAATGATCTTAAAAGCATGGTCTGCATGGGAGCAGCTTCAAGCCAGTAAAGGAACAATCAATACAGCCATCTTGAAAAAGAGAATGCTGCTGCAAGGGTATTAACCATGCCATTCTGGGTCACTTGGGAATTGTTTCCTCTCTGAAACTGTTTTGGTAAATTCTACATACACAGCAAGTTTGTCTGCAGGAATATGTTGGTATTAAAACAGAAAAAAAAATAGATCAATAAATTCAGAATGTGATATTCTTACTGCTCTCCAAATGTCCCACCTAATTTTCCAAAAATTAATTCAGTAATAACAGCCTCAGACAAGGCAACAAGCTTCTGTACCTGCATACATTACTACCTGCAAACACTTCAAAAGCATAAAACTAATTAGTTATATTAGTAATTATGAAGTATTTCTCTAGGGTTTATAAATAGCAATGTGTCTGATTGTGTACAGTGAAATCTGCAGTAGCTGAGGTTATGTAATGACACCTTCCACTGTTCTCTAAAACGAGGTTTGCATACAGAAAAAATATAATGCTTTCTAATGTTTAAGTAAAGTTTACTGTTAAATATTTCACATAACAGCTGCATAGAATCATGAATAGTAGAGATGGGAAAGACATACTGTAGTAGTTTATATTTTAGTTACCCTTTGTTAATGCAAAATACTACTTATTTTGTAAAATATTGGGGGGGTTGGTTGGTTGGTTTTTGTGGTGGGTTTTTGGTGGGTGGTGGGGTTTTGTTGTTGTGTTTTTTGTTTGTTTGGGTTTTGTTGTTGGTTGGGGATTTTTTCGCTTCTAAATGTTGGGATTCAGGTTACTTTCCAACGACAGCACCCATTATAGATCATTAACTCTAGAATCTCTGTGTCTACCAAATCCCCTCTTTCTGTGTCCAGATGCTATGTTTGGTGTCTATTGTGAGGGAGCTGGGGTTGCTTAGCCTGGAGAAGAGGAGACTCAGGGGTGACCTTATTGCTCTCTACAACTACCTGAAGGGAGGTTGTGGCCAGGCAGAGGTTGGTCTCTTCTCCCAGGCAGCCAGTACCAGAACAAGAGGACACAGTCTCAGGCTGTGCCAGGGGAGGTTTAGGCTGGATGTTAGGAAGAAGTTCTATACAGAGAGAGTGATTGCCCATTGGAATCGGCTGCCCGTGAAGGTGGTGGAGTCACCTTCATTGGAGGTGTTCAGGAAGAGGATTGATGGGGTGCTTGGTTGCATGGTTTAGTTGTTTAGGTGGGTTGGATTGGTTGATGGGTTGAACACGATGATCTTGAAGGTCTCTTTCAACCTGGTGTATTGTATTGTATTGTTTTTTCTGTCTACTGATGACCTGCTGGTGGAGGTGTCTGGTGTATTTCAAAACTTTACTAGGTAATGCTTTGAATACTTTACTAATTACAGAGAGATTTCAATAACCTCTGTCATCTCACAGTATTCTCTAGTTCCAAATGGGGATGATGCATCTCTGAGCTAAGGTCACAGATTTTCAACAGGTGTGTATTCAATCCACAATTGCTTTAACTTTGGATGAGATGCCAGGATACATGTCTATAGCTTTCTTCAGATTTTCAAATACCACTTAGATATAGTTTTAGGACCCTTAATGATAGAACCTCTGTTTTCTGAACTATTTTTTTCCATTATAAATTGCCTATATAATAACATCCTGGAAATCACCCGTAGCCCAACAATTAAAAGTGATTCCTTGTTTCTCTGAGATGTTTGAATAAGAAATGAAATCAGAAAACTATATGTATTTTTAAATATCCATTGAATAATAAACCAATAGAAGATATAATATGTATCTTATGAAAATATTCTATTGCTCATTCCTCTTTTGACTAAATTTCTCAGTGCTGAAAACCCCCAGAGTGGTTTAATCACATTATTAGTCAGAATCAGGTATGGCCTTTGGTCAGAGTTAGTGACCATCAGTTTAATATCTCCAGTACGTAAAATCGAAGCATACTATTCTAGCAATTTCTACTAACTGTCTTTCATTTTCTCATGTGTTTTGGGTTTTGGGTTTTGTTTCCATGTTCACATGAAGTTTTATTGTTGCTGTTCCATAAGTATGTTTTATTTTCATCTGGCATTTGGCAGATTGACTCTCAGCATGGAAACTGTTTCCTGAGAAGCTTGAAAACTCTATCTTTCCAGTGATGAGAATCAACACAGTAAGGAACAGAGCTGATGGGTTTTGGCAGGGCACTGTATATTCAGCACTAACTGTTTCACACTGGTCAGCAGCACAGGAAATCTGACTGGGGCCAAGAAGGAGTCAGTTATTCAAAAGCATCAGTGTGCTGCCCTCCAACGCATTCTCTTTGTTGAGACAATGACAAAATACAAGGCTTCTTGGGAAGGTGCATTATTGCTCCGAGCCTCCTGCCTGTACGGCAAAAGAAGTCCAGGCATTTCTTCTCATCATGGTACAGCCCACTTCCACCTTTTGGTAGGAGTCCCTACAAGTACAGTTCCACCCCTTGGCTCTGTGCTGGCAGATGCAGGCAACAAGTTTTTGAGCTAGTAATTGCATTAGACAAATGTCAACTTCCTTTGTCCTGGACATCTACATTTGTCTCTTATGCATACACAACAGCTACATTTAGCCTACACAACAATTTGATTCAACCAAGTGACTAATTTTGATTAGCCCTAAACACTGCTTTTCATGAAATCATATTACAATTGCTTGAATGTGACTGATCTTTTATGTTCCTTTCTTTCCTTTCTTTTTTTTTTTTTTTTCCTTGAATTTGAATTAAATTGGAGACTGGCTAACAGGATGTCTTCCTGAGCTTTTTCTCTCTCTTCTTTCAGAGTATACAACTGTTACATGTTCCTGGACATATAAAGGATGTAAACACTGTAGGTGTTTATATTTCAGAACAATGGTGATGACTCTGTTTTTTTTTTTTCTTGGTTCTATATTGTATCATATGAGTTATTTCTAAAGAATCTAAAAATCTGTCAGGGAAAAATATCTAAACATTTTCTAAGAATAGAATAGAATAGAATAGAATAGAACAAACTAGGTTGGAAGAAACCTTCAAGATCATCATGTCCAACCCATCATCCAATACCACCTAGTCAACTAAACCATGGCAACCAAGCACCCTATCAAGTCTCCTCCTAAACACCTCCAATGATGGTGACTCCACCACAGTATCACAGTATCACAGTATAACCAAGGTTGGAAGAGACCCCAAGGATCATCAAGTCCAACCCGTCCCAACAGACCTCACAACTAGACCATGGCACCAAGTGCCATGTCCAGTCTCCTCTTGAACACCTCCAGGGATGGCGACTCCACCACCTCCCCGGGCAGCCCATTCCAATGACGAATGACTCGCTCAGTGAAGAACTTCCTCCCCACCTCGAGTCTAAACCTCCCCTGGCACAGCTTGAGACTGTGTCCCCTTGTTCTGGTGCTGGTTGCCTGGGAGAAGAGACCAACCCCTCCTGTCCACAACCACCCTTCAGGTAGTTGTAGAGGGCAATGAGGTCACCCCTGGTCCTTCTCTTCTCTAGGCTAAACAACCCCAGCTCCCTCAGCCTCTCCTCATAGGGCTTGTGCTCAAGGCCTCTCACCAGCCTTGTTGCCCTCCTCTGGACACGTTCAAGTGTCTCGATGTCCTTCTTAAACTGAGGGGCCCAGAACTGGACACAGTACTCAAGGTGTGGCCTAACCAATGCAGAGTACAGGGGCACAATGACCTCCCTGCTCCTGCTGGCCACACTATTCTTAATACAGGCCAGGATGCCATTGGCCCTCTTGGCCACCTGGGCACACTGCTGGCTCATGTTTAGGCGGGTGTCGATCAGCACCCCCAGGTCCCTCTCTGTTTGGCAGCTCTCCAGCCACTCTGACCCCAGCCTGTAGCTCTGCATGGGGTTGCTGTGGCCAAAGTGCAGCACCCGGCACTTGGACTTGTTGAATGTCATCCCATTGGACTCCGCCCATCTGTCCAGTCGGTCGAGGTCCCTCTGCAGAGCCTTTCTACCCTCTAACTGACTAACATCTGTTCCCAACTTGGTGTCATCTGCAAACTTGCTGATGACTGACTCAATTCCCTCATCCATATCATCAATGAAGATGTTAAAGAGGATGGGGCCCAGCACTGATCCCTGGGGGACACCACTGGTGACTGGCCGCCAGCTGGATGTGGCACCATTCACCACCACTCTCTGGGCTCGGCCCTCCAGCCAGTTCCTAACCCAGCGCAGAGTGTTACTGTCCAAACCATGAGCTGACAACTTAGCCAGCAGTTTACTGTGGGGGACGGTGTCAAAGGCCTTACTGAAGTCCAGGTAGACCACATCCACAGGCCTCCCCACGTCCACCAGACGGGTCACCTGATCATAGAAGGAGATCAGGTTGGAGAGGCAGGACCTGCCCTTCCTAAATCCATGTTGGCTGGACCTGAGCCCTTGGCCATCCTGCAGGTGTGCAGTTATTGCCGCCAGGATAATCTGTTCCATCACTTTCCCTGGCACTGAGGTCAGGCTGACTGGCCTGTAGTTTCCGGGTTCCTCCATCCGTCCCTTCTTGTGGATGGGGACCACATTGGCCAGTTTCCAGTCATCTGGGACCTCTCCAGTGAGCCAGGACTGGAGGAAAATGATGGAGAGCGGCTTGGCCAGCTCATCTGCCAGCTCTCTCAGCACCCTAGGATGGATCCCATCCGGTCCCATGGACTTGTGGATGTCCAAGTGGCTCAGCAGGTCCCGAACTAATTCCTCATGGATTTCTGGGGTACTACACTGCTCCCCAACCCTACTACCCAGCTCAGGAGGCCACTCATCCTGGACTCCTACCTTGCTGTTAAACATCGAGGCAAAGAAGGCGTTCAGGACCTCAGCCTTTTCCTGATCTTCGGTCACCGTGTTCCCCTCCAGGTCCAGTAAGGAGTGGAGATTCTTCTTGCCCTTCTTTTTAGCATTGATATATTTGTAAAATTGCTTTTTATTTTCTTTCACAGAGGTGGCCAGTTTCAGTTCCAACTGGGCCTTTGCTTCTCTAATTTTATTCCTACATAGTCTAACCACTTCCTTGAACATACCTCGAGAAGCCTTCCCCTCCTTCCAAAGGTGATACAGCCTCTTTTTTCCCTTAGTTCCTCCAGGAGCTGCTTGCTCATCCAGGCCGGTCGCCTTCCCCGCCGGCTCATCTTTCGGCAGATGGGAACCGCCAGTTCCTGTGCCTTCAAGAGCTCCTTTTTGAAGTAGGTCCAACCCTCCTGGACCCCTCGGTTCATGAGGGTTGGTACCCAGGGAACTTTACAAATAAGTTTCTTAAAGACGCTGAAGTTTGCCCTCCAGAAGTCCAAGGTGAAGGTTCTGTTGGTACTCCTCCCTATCTCCCTGCATATTGAAAACTTCACTATCTCGTGGTCACTGCACCCTAGGCAGCCTCCCACGGTCACATCTCCCACCAGCCCTTCCCTATTGGAGAGCAGCAGGTCAAGCAGAGCCTGTCCCCTGGTAGGCTCGCTTAACAGCTGCGTCAGGAAGCAGTCCTCTATTCGCTCCAGGAATCTTCTGGACTGCCTCCTCTCTGCTGAATTAAGTTCCCAGCAGATATCTGGCAGGTTGAAGTCACCCACGAGGACAAGATCTGATGATCTTGAAACAGCCTCCAGTTGTTTGTAGAATAATTCATCAACCTCCTCATCCTGGTTGGGTGGTCTATAACAGACTCCAACCAGGATGTCAGATTTGTTGGGCTGCCCTCTGATTTTAACCCACAGGCTCTCAATTCCCTCATCTTCCACCTCAAGTTCAGAGGCAGAAAGTGTCTCCCTAATATACAAAGCCACCCCTCCTCCTCTTCTCCCTCGCCTATCCCTCCTAAAGAGCCTGTAACCCCCAGTGTAGCACTCCAATCGTGCCTGTTGTCCCACCATGTTTCTGAGATGGCAACTATATCATAGTTGCCCTGGTGGATTAGGACCTCCAGCTCATCTTGCTTATTGCCCAGGCTGCGTGCATTGGTGTACATGCACTGCAGCTGGGCTCCCGACCTCTCAGTTGACCCTACCTTGTGCCCTACTCTTACCTCTGCAGAGGGACCGATGTCTTCACCCACCCCCTTCAGACCTAGTTTAAAGCCCTCCTAATGAGCCCTGCCAACTCTAGTGCTAGGACTCTCTTGCCCCTTCTAGATAAATGTACCCCATCAGGACCCAGCAGGTCAGGTGCCGTAAAAGTTGCCCCATGATCAAAGAAACCAAAGTTCCTCTGCTTGCACCATTCCCTGAGCCACTTGTTGATGGTGTGGGTTCTCCTGTTCCTCTCAGTGTACTCCCCTGCCACTGGGGGAACTGAGCAGAACACCACTTGCGCGCCTGCCCCATCGATCAACTGTCCAAGGGCCCTAAACTCCTTCTTAATTGCCCTGGTGCCCTTCCTGTCGATCTCATCACTCCCGGCCTGTATCACCAGTAGAGGGTAATAGTCAGAGGACTGATGAGCTTGGGGATTCCCCTTGCAATGTCCCTTACTCGCGCCCCGGGTAGAGAGCAGACCTCCCTGTGGGATGGGTCGGGATGACATATGGGTCCCTCAGCACCCCCAGGAGAGAGTCCCCAACAACTATAACCCTTCTCGTTTTCTTTGTGGAGCTTGTCGTTATAGCTGTTGGGAACTGCTTGGCCTTAGGCTTGGCCTTAGGCTGCCCCCCCGGAGCTGGTCGTTACAGCCGGTGGGGACTGCTTGGCCTTGATCTCCCCCCCGGATGGCTGCTCCTCAGCCCTCTCATCCCCACCGCCCTCAGCCTGCAGGGCCTCATACTTATTATGCAAGGGCAGCGGAGGAGGAGGAGAGGGCCGGGGCGGATTTCTCTTGCCACCCTTGGCAGGGACCCGTGTCCATCCCTCTCCGTTCTCAGGGGCCCGTCCCTCAGCAGGGGAGAGCTGCAGAGCCTTCTCCCACAAGTCCAACTCCCTTTCGCTTTCCCTTATTGACCTCAGCCTAGACACCTCCTCCTTCAGCTCGGCCACTTCATCCTTCAGCTCAGCCACCAGACTGAGGAGAAAGTTCATCTGCTCACACCTGACAC
This sequence comes from Picus viridis, assembly GCA_033816785.1. Lineage (NCBI taxonomy): Eukaryota > Metazoa > Chordata > Aves > Piciformes > Picidae > Picus > Picus viridis. The sequence goes on along the minus strand of CM066582.1, from coordinate 17,136,636 downwards.
AGGTGTCCTCTCTCTCTCCCTCTATTCCAACTGCCAGGCTGAAGCACTCTCTGCAGCTGGCAGCCTGGACTCCAGCATGCTGGAGAAACAACTCTGTCTGGGTAGATGCTATTTTTCTATCCTTGGTCCGAGTAATGACCATGGTGCAGCGTGTGAGTGAAAACAATTTTTTTTTTTTTTTTTTTTGGGCTATCGAGCCAAAGTGGCGCCGCGCGCACAGCCCAGCTGGGATTTAAATCTCCCGCGGCTGACGTCAGGCACTCGCTCCCGTGCACGCTCGCGAGAGCACGAGCCTGCCTCAATCCCTGCCCCCCAGGAGTCCTCCCGACCCGCTAAACCCCGAAAGCAAGGCAAAAACCCAAGCAGAAACTCACAAAGCAAGCGGTGCTGTCCCGAAGGAGCGGTTCTGATCGGCTATCGAGCCAAAATGGCAGCACAGCCCAATGGGCAATCACTCTCTGTGAAGAATTTCTTCCTAGCATCCAGTCTGAACCTCCCCTGGCACAGCTTGAGACTGTGTCCTCTTGTTCTGGTGCTGGTTGCCTGGGAGAAGGGACTAACCCCTGCCTGTCTACAACCTCCCTTCAGGTAGTTGTAGAAAGCAATAAGGTCTCCCCTGAGCCTGCTCTTCTCCAGGCTAATCTCATTTACCCTATATGCAGACCCATTGTCTCTATAGTATTATTCATTTCTTGTGAAAGACAGTATGTTTTGCACATAAGATATTTTTTAAAAATCATCTTGGCCTACTGGAAAGTGTTTCATAGATTCATAGGAAAATACATGCAAGGAATAATTTTTAAAGAATGGTGTAGAATGATGTTTGGATTTTATTTGGAGAAAACCCAAGAATATTCTCAGAAATGACAGAAATCATAGAAGCATAGAACAATTTGGGTTGGGAGACCTTAAAGATCATCTAGGTCTGACCCATCTACTAGACCAGGTTGCTTAGGGGCCCATGCAACCTGACATTGGACACTTCCAGGCTTGCAGCCTCCACAACTTCTCTCAGCAACCTGTTCTGGTGCCCTACCACCCTCATGGGGAAGAATTTTTTCCTAATGTCTAATCTGAGAATAGTTTCTTCCTGTTGTAAGCCATTACCCTTTGTCCTATCACTACATGCCTTTGTAAAAAGTCCCTCTCCAGCTATCCTGCAGGCCCCTTTTAAATACTGGAAGGCTGCTATAAGCTCTCCCCAGAGCTTTCTTTTCTCCATGCTGATAACTCAAACTCTTTCAGCTAGTCTTCATAGACTAGCCCTCTGATCGTCTTCATGGCCCTCCTCTGGACCCACTGTAACAGTTACAAGTCTTCCTTTTGTTGGGGGCTCCAGAGCTGGACACACTATTTCAGGTGGTGTCTGATGAGAACAGAATAGAGGGAGAGAATCATCTTCCTCTACCTGCTGGCTGTGGTTCTTCTGATGCAGCCCAGGATACGGTTGACTTTCTGCACTGCAAGACCACTTTGCCTGCCTCTCATCTACCAGCACTCATCACTGGAAACTTCTTTTTTTCCTTTTTTTTTCTTCTTCTTCTTTTTTTTTTTTTTTAATAATGAGGGAGTTCTTACAACAGCAAAGATTAATTTGGATTTAATTCTGGTTTCCCTTTTTCCTAGTACATAATAAATTCTGGAGAAAATAATGAGATCAAAATCTGATATTAACATTAGGTCTGTACATAACTGTGTTTTGATTCCAGTTATGTTTCGTGCACAAGCTGCTGGAATTCAGGATTGTGGTTACAATGCTGAAGGGGAAAATTTGGATGCAGGAGCCAAAAAGCACTCCTACTTGCAGAAGCTAGGCAGAAGTATAATGAGTCCAAGCTTGTCGCTGTTTATTTCTTCTGTCCCTGCAGGAACATCAAATGATCAATGTCATGCAGAAAATGTGGGACCCTGGAAGTGTTCCAGTACAATATTTACAAAGGCTAATAAGATCTGTAAGTCACCCTGTGCTCAGGTTAAAATTGTACAAAATGCTATACTATAACCTGCTGCCTAACATACATAACTCCTAAATTTTAATGTTAGAGAGGCCTGAGCAACATAGGGACTGAGGGCTTAGTAGGTTAGCTAAATATTCATGAGAGGAAGGAGATTGACTTGATTTTGAGGTACTGTTCTCTACTTATTTCCTTTTTACAGAAGGTCTCTTCTAAATTCCTCTTTTCTCTTCCTAGAGATGCCATAGTAATGCTGTTTGCACATCAGTGCTGTCCTTTGCATCTAAGATACTAAAAATAAGAATTAATGTGATTTCTTTCCTGCCCCATACCACTTACTATTCTGTAAGCCTGCCAGCACAGCCATGAAGTACTTGTCAAATAGGTGCACTAAGAATTAGCTTGGTTGTTTGGGGGGATTTTTTTGCTTTATGCTCTACACTTTCTAAATACAGACAAGGAAATTTTGGGGGTGTCTTGTTCTGCTCTGTTATTATTCTCGTGCACAGGCTTTAATGAAAAACCTACTTATCAGTGAAGCTGCTCAACTGAGCATTCACTATGCTCTTTTAAATATGAAGGGAAAGATTTGCACCTATGTTGGGCTTTATAGTAAATTACAGGCTTATAGGCTCTACAAATAAAATCAAATGGTTGCAACTGAAATGAGTTATAAATTTTCAAATTACAAAACTGATGCTTTACCATTCAGTGGTATTCAAACTAGAAACCCAGAGCACTAAATTTGGTCCCATACAAGTCTTTTGTCCTGTTCTTAAAAATATCATCCCTCGATGGTAGATTAAATTAAAATCTAATTTTGCTTTTGTGTATTTCCCAATAAATCCAAATCAATTCAGTTAAGTCACTTCAGGCACTCTTTTTTACACCAATTTTAATTAGTGCACAGTATGTTCCAGTTTATGTTTTTTGACAAAGCAATGTATCTGTAAGTCTACATAATGTGTTATTTTATTAACTTATTATAGAAATCGTTGTTTATAATGAGAGATATCCATCCAGGGACCTTAAAATAAACACTTCAAGAATCACCTAGCTGAATTTAACAAATTCTGTTTCCCATGTAATACTGCTCATAGGTGGCTAAATAAAGATTAACTGAAGCTAAACTGGTGGAGGAGAACTGTTGAATCCTTAGTGGTTGTATAGAAGAGCTTCAGTCATTCAAAGACCCCTTTAAGGGGCTAATCTTAAAAAACATGAGCTTGCCATTGATTTGTGAAAGCAGAGAATATTTGAAAAAGCTGAAAACTCTTTCAATGCTTGTTAAGAACCAGAGATAAATTTGTTCATAGTTTTAAAGAGATGCCTTAGAGGAGGGGTCATGGTGAGAAGGAAATAGGAGAGTTACCTTTGTAGTGTTGACACAAGAATAAGATTTCATAATAATAAAATATTCATGAGTTATTTCTAAGAAATTTGAATACTAAATTGGAAAGTGAAACATAATAGTAAGAACCTCATACAAAATAAACTCCCCGTTTTTCATGACTCTCCCATCCTTGATTCCTAATGAGTCCTAGCACAATAAAATATGAGTAAGTAATGACAGCTCAATTTCATGCTCTTCAGAAGTAGTAGATGAGTCTTGCTCACAAATGAGAAAGCTTGAAGCCCAAATTGTTCCAAAGTTTCCCCACAACAGTGATTGTGCATTTGCATTACTGCTCATGTTTTCTGTTTAGATAACAGCAGAGCAAACAACCCATTCAGTGCCTTCTGAAGCACAAGTGTGTTATTTTTAAAAGATTAATGGTTCTGCACAGCAGTAACATACATAATTAAGAAGCCTATACTCCCACATTTAACCTGATTCAGTGCTCTACACTTAAAAGTAATGCAAAATTTGGCATTCTAGTTAAGTTCTGTCACAATATGAACCAAAACCAATTTAGTTACAGAGCTGTAGGCTCTGTAGAACAAAATATAATAAAAGCAAGACCGAAATTAGCTTTCTCTAGTTAGAATCAAAGGCATCTTTTAATCAGTTAAAGTGGGGGTTAGAGTATAGAGAACAATGATCTAATTGTTGGATGCAGAAGAATAAGGAAAAATATCACAAAAGGAAGGCTATGGCTAATGGCAGCATTTATGATGGGTACTTGCAAGGTAATGGAGCCTGCAGTGGTAAGCATGGCAATAAGATAAAGCTAAGCTATTATAATCAAAATTGTATGTAACCATAACCAGCAGGTAGCCATAATTTCTGAGATTACTGCACAGGATATTCAAAACTGTCTGAATAGCTGCTTCTTGTTTAACCATAACCAATACACAACACAAACATACCAGACAGCATGAAGGGCAACCATATTTTTTCTTTGTATTTTATTTTATTAGTACCTCTAAATTGGCCTTGATTATGTCTGAAGCCGGGAGCTGTAAAGGAATATAAATATAGTATGTTATGGTATGTAGAAGCTTAGCATACTCCATCCAAGAGATACTGTTGAAATATTTGTTATAGCTTGTTATAAAACTTGCATTAATCTTTTTTTCCTTTAATAGCAATTTATCTCTAAGACTACTTTAGTGATTAAAAAGTAATTCTAACATTGTGGAAAATATTTACTTTGTGTAATAGATTTCAGAGTAACACATATATCTGGTGCAAAAGAAGGGGGAGAGTGTCAAGTACAAAACCAGGATGCAGAAAGTGAAATATACAGATGTAATAGGAGTTAAAGCACTCTAAGCAAATTGTATTTATTAGAAATTTGGGGTAGATAAACATGCAGAGATAATCCTTATCTAGTTCCAGAAATCCCAGGGGAAATTAGTATCTTTTGAAGTAATAGTTCTTAATGTATCTTGAGTAAGCAGAAAGATTTTCAAAATTGAAAGGGGAAAAAAGACACCAACAAAAAAACCCAGCCTCCTTTTAAATAAGGCTTTCTTACTTTTCTATGGGCAAAATTATAATCTTGAAAACATATGGGATTCTTCTCCCCTGTACTCAGCACTGGTAAGACACATCTCGAGTGCTGTGTCTAGTTTTGGGCTTCACACCACAAGGTAGGCATTGACATACTGCAACTAGTCTAGTAAAGGAACTCTAAAGATAATTAAGGGTTTGAAGCACAGTTTCATGTGAGGAAAGGCTTAGAGAGTTGGGATTTTACATCTAAAAGAAAAGAAGATTCAGGCTTATCCATGTACACAAATACCTGATGGCATGGAATGCAGGGAAGTAAAGACAACAGTATTTACTATTGCTGGTTTTTATCAGTGCCCATAGTGGATGCCACATGAAAAGGGGGGTGGGGGAGAAAGGCATCTGGAGCTGAAGGCAACTCCAGATGTTAGGAAGAAGTTCTTCACAGAAAGAGTGATTGGCCACTGGAATGGGCTGCCCAGGGAGGTGGTGGAGTCACCATCCCTGGAGGTGTTTAGGAAGAGACTGGTTGGGGAACTTGGTGCCATGGTTTAGTTGATTAGATGGTGTTGGATGATATGTTGGGCTCGATCTCAAAGGTCTTTTCCAACCTGGTTAATTCTATTCTAAGAAGCATAGAAAGATATATCACTGCAAATAGCATACAGATCATCATATCCAAATAGACTAGGAATAAGAGAAAATACTGCTATGGTTAGGCTAATGAAAATTAGAAGGCAGAATTCCAAAGATTTCTTCACTGTAAGGTAATGTGTCATAATAAAGAAAAAAAAAAAATTGCATGGCCTCTGCTAGTCCTGAAATAACAGACTCAAAGGGACATTATCTTCACAAATTGAGTTCTTCTTTGTGTGCAGCATCTTTATAGTAAACACTCTGGTAGAGCACAGGAGGAAGGAAAGAGAAAAGCTGACAGCAGCAGTATTTGGGAAACCTTTGTAAAGGCTTTTATAATGGTAATTGTGGTATAAATGTCAACAGAAGTTGAAAAATCTCAGTGGACCTCTGATAATAAATATAATTACAAAAAGTCCAGAAAATTGTACTGCATGATTGCTACTCCCTGGGGAAGGTACATTCCCTCCGTGACTCACTGCTAGATTATAGTTTCTGTTTGGCAATTTAGGGCTAATTTAATGTACAGTGATTATAATCTGTGTAGGCTTTTGTTTCTTCAAGGCTTTTCTTACTTTTTGGTGGTTGTTGTTTTTTTTTTAATAATCAGCCATCAGTAATTTCCACATTAATTACTTGCAGATCTTGTATACTTCCTGAATTCGTAGTGTAGCTTCCTGATCCAGCAACTACAATGATTCAATTGCATCATATTACAGGGTGTGAGACTATATTGTTGTGTGACACTGAGTTCTCAGCTAGATGCAATATTCAAACAGTGACCTTCACACTGTTTTTCAGTGTAAAACAGCTCCCACATTTGTGTCGTTTTCTTGAGACTGTAGCAATTACTGATTCATGGAACAGGTTTTCAGATTAAATGTGCTGTCCTAAGAAGAAATAGCACATGAATGCTTTTGTATTTCTAGCTATATGACTAGAGTATCACCTTCATATCATTAGTCTTTGCTGACAAAAGGTTAAGTTTGCATAATTTAAAAGTCTACCAAAACCAATTGTGGTGATGCAGAGTGATTCACATAGCATTGCTACAGCTTGCTTACTAAGTGAAGATCTTCCTAAAAGGTATGACCCCTCAATGCATTCAGCAAACCATAAAAAGGAATAAAACTTTGGAGGTCCGTGGAAATACCTGTACAAAGAACTAATAATCTTTCAGTTTATTAGTTGAGGAGAATGTACTGTAACTTGGTGGTGTTCTGAGAAATTGAAAGACCAGACTGGAATGGTGCTGCAGTCTCTTAAGAAATCTGAAACACAGCAGGATTAAAATTAGGTAATTTGGAATACAATATGTAGTGATTACCACACCTTTTCAGTATTTGCTACTCACGTAACACAGGTGGTGTTTTGTTTTTTTACCATAGCTCAAAGGAAAACACTTGAATATAGCTTGCCAAAATTGACCTTTACTTACAGATTGTGACTTTTACATGGCAGTATTATGATAAACTGATTCTAGCTTCAGATTTATTACTCAACTCTGACCTTTGGTTATATTAGAATATTGCTTTCAACCAGACTAAATAATAATGTCTCTGTGAATGTAAGGAACTGGCAGATCCAAGATGTCAATTGCCAGCTCAATTTTCCTTTCACCTGGGAGTGCAGCATGTCACAATGGTTTATTGATCTAAGAGCCATTAGAGTTCAGTGTTATAATTCTTCAGTTTTCCACACAGTACAGTACAGTATGCTCTAAAAGTGATGACAGATGAACTCCGTTCAAGACTGGTCAAAATTTGGACTGTCTCTTTCTGCAGAAATAAGTATAATTGTTTTGAATCTTTTCCCCCCTAAGTTAGAACAGGCAGCCAAAATTTTTGAGGAAACATATTTAAATGTTCCTTCAAAAATATTATTCAATAATATTTTTAGTATATTCTGAAATTGAACTGGTTTTGAGATTTAAGTGCTAAGTTTAGATGTTATTGGAACACTTCAAAAATTGCACTGTTGCAACTATATTATGCTGCTTTTATGTACTAGTAAAATATCTTGTTTTCCTGACTGAGTTCATTTTACTGCAAGGAAACTTCTGGATAACTTCTTTTCCTAGATGTTAGTGATGTTCATAGATTTTGCTGATATGCCTTGATTTGTTAAAATCAGCATCTGCTGATAGGAACTATTTAGCTATTCACAAAGTTTTCAACCTGCTGTATACTAGAGGATAATAACAACTAAAAGCCACCTGCTTGTCACATCTCCTCATCATGCCACAGAGGAATGATTGTATTTCCATGTAACAATGTTTCCAAAGTGCAGCAGCTTCAAGTATCTCTGCTTCAGATAAGGATTGAAATCAGTAGGATTTTTACTTTAGACAGGATTAGGACTACAATCCTATAGAAACCTTTATTTAACATCTACATAACGATTAAAGAACTTGTATTCTAATGCTATTATGCTCTTGGCATGAGGATCTTCTGGATAATGAAGCACATCTGCTAGCATTCAGGCCTTAGCTAATTTTTAGGCATGTTCATAAACCTGTTGTTATTGTCTTAAAATAGTTTGTCCCTTGTTTCTGTCTTCTGTGCTGCTATGTAGATGAAGAGCAGAGCAACACATTTTTTTTCCTTTTTATGAGGCTTTGTAATTTTTTTAATTTAACATTTTAATATAAAATATGCAGATAAAACTATGTTGTCTCTGTCCAAATTCTAAGGTGTTCATCTCGACTGAAAGTGACTAAGCAGGTAGGCATCCATAATATAGAGATATATAAACAGGATTATATCTAGAAGACACGTTGTTGAATTCTTTTATTCTTCCAATTGCATTTAATTAGTAGTGGAAAATGAAAGCAGAATCTATCCATAGATTAGCAGTGCAAAGAAACATTATGTGACATTATGTGAATGTAACTTCAGAAACATTGTTACATGGAAATACAATCATTCCTCTGTGGCATGATGAGCAGAAGTGACAAGCAGGTGGCTTTTAGTTGTTGCTATCCTCTAGTATACAGCAGGTTGAAAACTTTGTGAATAGCTAAATAGTTCCTATCAGCAGATGCTGATTTTAATAAATCAAGGCATATCAGCAAAATCTATGAACATCACTGACATCTAGGAAAAGAAGTTCTCCAGAAGTTTCTTTGCAGTAGAATGAGTCATGAGATTTAATATTTCCTTCAGACTAAATACATGATGGTTAGGGTTTGGGGTTTTTTATCTTTTAGACAGCTTTGTTAATTTTAAGTGTACGTTTTTCCTTCCTTACTCATAATGGATAGAAACATATTTTAGAATCTGCTGTAGCAACTTAATAATTGTGATGATAATTGAAATAAACATTGATATTATGTTACAAGTATCAATGTCTTTCAAATTCCTATTTATTAAAACCTAATTTTGTGATTATTATACTTGAAGATATACTTAGGTACTCTACATAATGTTTTACTCTTAGACATCATCTTTATAACTCCACCATGACAAAGAGATCATCGCTCACCTTTGTTTATATCAGAAATGTTTACAGCACTTACAGGATTTCACTAGTTTGTTGGCAGCAGCCAACTTACCTTTAAAATGTTTACATTGAAGCAGAGGTTGTTTCTGAAAATAAATTCAATGTGTGATGCTTTGAAAGCAGCCATCAGTCAGTAAAATGGTTGTAGAAAAAGATTCCACCAACTATTCCTCATTTCATCTGACTGATTGATCTGATAAGACCAGTACAGCAGAAGCAGTTTGTTATTTCAAGCACTTTAAACTTAATCTCACTTAAGGAAAAGAAAAAAAAAAAAAGGGGGGGAAGGAAAAAAAAAATCAATTGTCATTTTCAGCTTTTTAGAAGGCTCTGCATCTTATTTTACAAAGCAAATACTTGCTTCTATTATGATGGAGGAAATAGAAATGTAACTTCTGTCTAGAAATTACTGCTTAGCTTATTGCTATTTTATGAGCAATTTTCCTCCCTGACTGAGTACACAGTTTAATTGCTCAATAAAATTGTAAGATTTTAAGACAAAAGATCTACTATAAAATTAAATGAGATTTAAAAAAATATGTGCTAAACAATGTGTCAGTTCATTACACCAGTGCTGGTGGTTTTGAGAGCTGAGAATTAAGAGGGTCAGATTCATTACAACTCTGTTCACATCAGATGAATTTGAGGCAGAGTTTTGTCCTACGTTTACAGCGCACTTAAATTCACCACAACACTGAAACAAAAAATTTGTGGAACTGATCACTGATGGGGATATGAGGTCTTGATTCACAGATAACGTCATCTTCCAAACGAAAGAGGACAATCACATTGCAATACTTCGTTGTTCAGGGGATCTGGACTCTGTGACCTTTTATCTGTGAATTGCATTTACTAGGCAGTAACAAGGTAAACAAACTAAATTCTCCATGCCTGCTCTGCTATTCAAAAATTAAAGAGAAGAGGTAGTAAACCCTAGTGTTTAAAGCTCCTGAGAAGATGATGCTGGCAATGTACCACAGGGGAAGGAGTTTTACCTGTAATCTTACACAGATTCACAAGATCTACAAATGAAGCCCATGCCTGACAGTGTGATGAAAAGGTACTCCACAAAAATCCTGGCAGACACTGTGTTCACCTCCAAAAGGTGTCTGGTGTTTCTGTGCTGGAAGAAATGCTCCAGCTTCTTTAACCTTCTCACCATAAGCGGGGTGTTTTTTCATACTGGCTTTGGCATCCTGTCAAAACAAAGGTAGAGTTTTTTCAGTGACTGTGGCTGAACAGCAGACTGAGGGACAAGCCTGGAACTGGTGTCTCTCTGAGGTTTTCTGTAGGAGAAGGGTTGTTTTCGGATAGCTTTGGAAGGGCTGTGTTTGGTCTCTGACTTAGAAAAGAATGTAAACATCTTATAACTGCAGGGAGAAAGTTGGCAGAATTTGGTTAGATGTGTTAGAATATGGTTTTGTTATTTTAACCTATTGTATGCCTTAATTACATGAATGCCAGTAGAAAATAACCAATTAAAATGTGACACATGTGCCTTCTGATAGAGTATATAACTTTGCTGTGTAATGTAATAAACATCTTTGCTTGCTAACATCTTGGCCTGGAAACTGTGCTCTAGGGTGATCTAATACCTACACCCATAGTGCAACAGTTTTCCTCTTGTTCTGCTTGTGCAGGACATGGGTACTCCTGGTTTGGGACGCAACACAGTTTATGACTGCACCTAATAGGAAAGATGTTTAAGCTCACTTAATTTTCCACATTTATTTTTACCTATTTTTGTGAGATGAATGAGTCTAATACTTCTCAGTGCAATAGCCTGGAGAAGAGGAGACTCAGGGGTGACCTTATTGCTCTCTACAACTACCTGAAGGGAGGTTGGGGACAAGTGGAGGTTGGTCCCTTCTCCCAGGCAGCCAGTACCAGGACAAGAGGACACAGTCTCAGGCTGCACCAGGGGAGGTTTAGGCTGGATGTTAGGAAGAAGTTCTATACAGGGAGAGTGATTGCCCATTGGAATGGGTTGCCCGGGGAGGTGGTGGAGTCACCATCATTGGAGGTGTTTAGGAGAAGACTTGATGGGTTGCTTGGTGCCATGGTTTAGTTGGTTAGGTGGGCTGGATTGGTTGATGGGTTGGACGCAATGATCTTGAAGGTCTGTTCCAACCTGGTCTATTCTATTCTATTCTATTCTATTCTATTCTATTCTATTCTATTCTATTCCTCTATGATTGTGCAATAGGTATCTGGGTAAGAGATGTATGCCTTCCTGCACAGAACTTTTATAAAGAAATGCCCTATGATTCTCTGAATAAAGTTATCATTTGAAATTTCAGAAGTTTTCTAAATAGCATTTGAATAACTTAATGTTGTACCAAAGAATTCTTTCACTCAGTTTTGTACCTTCAAGGTTTTTATATCGTTTAAGACACCTGAAAAGCTTTGCTGCAAGTGGCCAGAGTTGAGTGACTTAAAGCGTTGTAGGAAATAACATCTATTCTGATCAAATGATATGGTAAGTAATGCGCTCATTTGTTCGGCATGAATATCACAAAATCTGAAATTAATTGGCACTGATTCTCTCACTGTGATATTTTCTGAAGCAGCCTCAGTGTTCAGTCTGAAGGACTTTTTCATGCTTTTTTGGTACATAAATTATAAAGATGTCCTTTGATATTTTATTTCATTTTAGGAAACCACAATCATCAATTTGAAAGACCCCTACTGTTCTTCAGAACACGCAGGACTCAGCAGACAGAAGTGGAAACTTTTATTTTCCTCTGCTAAGACAACTGGGTCAGCAAATGAAGTAGGCAAAGTATTGAAAAGGTCTCCATGTTCACCCTGGAGCACAGAGACAGTTCTTTGTTCTTGGTGATTGTGTTTTCTGTAATTAGAATATATTTTTCAATCATTCCAGATGCATTGAAGTTGTAAGTGGCTCAGGATGCACATAGGAAGTTATTACACTGCTGATCTCTACCAGAAGCGTTATGAGCCGTTCTATATTGTGGTTTGCTAAAGGAAGATAAAACAACATAAAAATCGAGATGAAAGGTACAAAAATAATTGCTTCTTTGATTTTCCTATTTATGAGGTGCTGAACTGTACAGGACTCTAATGATAGCTTGTATTAATTTAAACAAACTTGAAAATCTTGCTGACTAGTTTAACATTTAGATGCTTTTTCACTGCTTCTCATCAACCTTTAGCTTTCTGCTGGAGGCACTACATTTGTTACGTTAGTGTAAATAGATAATTAGAAATAGTGGTAAAATAAAACACCCCCACCAATAAAGCTGCCTTTAAAAGCTTCATCCTACTCAGTTAAGAATAACATAAAATACATGGATTGGGAACATACCGGTTTTATTAACATGAAATTATTTTTTTGTTCTACTTGCTAAATAGCTCAGATTCTCTTGGAAAATATTCTGTTTTCCTAAACTATCACTTTCTGATTCCTGCTTTCTACTTACAAATGAACAATGGAATTTGGCTTCAGAAACTTAGGGGATTTGGATAAAAATGTAATGCCTTTCATCATAGATTGGTCTTAAACTGAAGGTTAAAGTGTATAGCAGTTGAAATTGGTGATCAGGAGTCATCTGTTGGAGGTGATCTTTAGCCTTTTGTAAGCAGAGCTTTATTTTGCAAAGGCAAGGGGGAGATGTAGGGGAGGTAGTGTATAATGCCTGATGTGTTGCACTGGAAAGCTGACAAAAACGAATACTAAAGGTAGGCTGATAAGAGAATAGCACAGGGCACAAGTCTCTTGTCTTCAGTTAAGTTTATGAAATAAGAGTTGTGGTTCATTTGGATCTGTAACCTATAGCTGCACCTACTGATGCTGCTTCAAAATTTGCTTGTATCTTGTCAGAATACATTCTATGTATGTCCTGCAAACAATACAGCTCTTCATGCTTTCTTTGGCCCTTGCTCCATATTGCATTATTTTGTGTCACATTAATCCCAAGAGCAGACACTGGCCACAGAATTGCATGAGAGTAAAATGCAGTAGCCAAATTAAAACCTAAATGGGGCATAGACTATGTGCCAGCCCTTCTCCAAAGATGAATTCCACCTTTTCTGGTATGAATTTTTGGCTCTTTCCTTTGTGAGAGGTCTTCTATTTCTGTCGCAGACAGAGTCCTTAGGCTCTGTAGGAATGAATATATATTTGAGTCCTTTTTTAAAGAATGTGACAAGAATACTGACAATGAAGCAATGTCTCTCCTTTACATTCTCATATCTTAGTGAATCTGGTTAGGGAAAAAGAACAAGAAGGAAATGCAAGTAGACTTGCACTTCATAAAACCTATTTGTAAATAATATCCTCAAAATTGTGTTCCTCATCTTTTTTCTTTTTTCTTTTTTTAAGTTATTGTTTTCCCTGTCCTGTTTCAATACTAATATCTGACTTAGGGCACATTACAAAAAACGCAGATATGTTATTACCGTTTTTTTCATTTCCATGCTATGCAAGAGAGGAATCAATACTGTAGGTTTTTGGTCACCCTCTCTTTATTACGCACGAAAAATGCATATTGCACCCACAGGTATTTGCTACTAACCTTGTCTTCATGTGATGTTGCTAAGAATGGCAATAATATCCTGTCTTAAATCTGCAGATGTATTCTGCCGTAATACTTTCCTAGACATCATTATAGAATTTATTTTTAAAGCCTGTTTCACGCTTGTGTTTTATCCTTTGCTGGATTTTCAGCTATCATGGTAATTTTAAAAGGGTTTTTGGTTTTACAAAAAAAAGTTTGTCTAAAAGCAAATATTTACATATATAGCAATTCAATTTTCTGCATACTCGGTGAAGGTCACACTTTCAAGGAAAGCATAGACAGTTCAGGGAAAAAATTCCTACACATAGATAAAAACACACACTCAAGCACATGTGCTATCTTTGTGACACAGTTTGTTATGAGAGAAACAGAAATCAGGTATATTACAGAATGGCAGAATCACCAAGGTTGGAAGAGACCTCAGAGATCATCAAGTCCAACCCGTCACCCCAGACCTCATGACTAAACCATGGCACCAAGTGCCATGTCCAATCCCCTCTTGAACACCTCCAGGGATGGTGACTCCACCACCTCCCCGGGCAGCCCATTCCAATGGCGAATGACACTCTCAGTGAAGAACTTTCTCCTCACCTTGAGCCTAAACTTCCCCTGGCACAGCTTGAGACTGTGTCCTCTTGTTCTGGTGCTGGTTGCCTGGGAGAAGAGATCAACCCCCTTCTCGCTACAACCACCCTTCAGGTAGTTGTAGACAGCAATAAGGTCTCCCCTGAGCTATTGAGAGTAAGGGAAATTTTTAGGCTGAACCAAAACCACTGTGGTTGCTGTCCTTGTGAAAAAAAAAAAAAAAAAAAAAAAAAAAAAGAAGAAAAAAAAAATGGAGTAATAGGAAACAGTAACCATACAGAGTTTTCCAGGGACGTTAAAATAGTCAAGTGTTAGAAGGTTGTAAGCAAATGTGTACTGCAAGACAGGAATGAGATATGGCAATTTGCATTTTTTATGTACTTCAAGATGCAAAATCAGAAAAGAATTACTTTATATCAAGCTAAATAACTGAAAAAGAGGGTTATTTTCCAAGGGTTTTTTAATGGTGTATCTTCAAAGTGTGATTAACCAGTTGTTACACTCTTACAAATAAGCTTCAAACAGAATGATGTGCAATTGGCTGTCAACAATTTAATCTATGTGTACCTCCCAGGTAAAACTAATCGTTGTGACTGTGAAGTGCCATCTTTGCCATCTTCTCATACAACATATATACATACCTTTAAAATAGCTCCATAGTCATCTCCAGAGAGCATATCTGTCATGAGTTAATTACTGTCCTGTACTATATGAAACTGTTGGCTGCTCTTCATGCTTTAGGATATCTCAGGAGAATAATCACTATGCTACAATGTCTTTTCTGTTGTGATTTAGTATCTTCTTGCATTGATTTACAAAGCAGTCAAGATGAAATTAATTTATCTTCTACCGGTATTTGCCTAGCTCAGTTTGAAGTGAAAAAGCTGCTCAGAACTCTGCAACAGCCCTCTTTTCTGAAATTAGACTTCAGCTATCTACATTTAAAAAGCTATGAAACATAAGATCTGGCATGCTCATTCTTCTTGTTTATATAATCAGGCTTAAGATCTCACTGGATACTCCCTAGCTGAAGGTGCACAAAACGTAGTTGCTGATACGATCTCTAGATCTTAAAACAAATAGATGGTACATAAACACACAGTTGGAGAAGATACTGACATTCAGCTCTTGAGCAATTCACAGCATGGGTCTCATTGGGGTTAGGTCAGCACTGCCAGGTGGGGTTAGTTTGTGCAAGGTTAATCCAGAATCCCCAAATATGGGAGTAGGTAAATCAGGAGGAACTGTGCAGGATAACGTCACTGACCAGTGAAAGGAAAGGATAATTGCTGAGGAAACCAGTGTGGTTATGACCACCTCTTTTCTGGGAGAGTCACGCAGCTGCTTTTCTTAGGCCCTCCAAGGAATGTGATATACATCTCAGTAAGACTAAAACTCATGTGTGCACCTTCTGGGGCTAAAAAGGTTACTAGTGCTGACCACATGCTACCATTACTGAGCTAAGAGAGTCATATACCAGCATTACATGATGTAGTATTTCACCTTACACCCCTCCCATCCTCTGTGGAGCCTACCTGCCAGAACAGCCCCTTCTTACTCTGGGGGCACAGACTACACAATTTTGTACGATTTTCTGACTTATGTCAATAAAAAGACCTGGTCATGGTGTTTTGAAAGGAAAAGGGAACCAAATCAGGGACAACTTGGGAATCAGGGGAAAAAAAACAAACAAAAACTCCAAACAAACAAACAAAAAACCAAAAATCAAGGAAACGTTTGCAAGCTCAGATGAATGTTTTAATTGGCAAAGAAAGGAGTTTGGTTTTGTGAATGCTTTTTTGATTGCGTGTGCTTTCAAAATAAATGCACCTACTTTCACAAAACCCACAAACAACTTAACTTTTAGTACCTGTGAAATGCAGCAAGGAAGCAAATGGAAAGTAGAGTGGGAACTATTTAAATCATTGTATGAGTTATTAGGAGAAGAAAAGTAATGTTATATCAAAATCTCTCATTCTTCTTTCTCCAGCTGAGAAAGAGAAAATGAACAATGATTCGTGATGCAATTTATGATTTGCCCTTAAGATATTTATGAAACTATTATCTTTATTTCCCCTTTTTCTTCTCATATAACTTGATTTGTGGGAAAATTAATAAAAGAAATTACATACACAGAAGCATAGCCTATAACTGCTGCATACTCAATTTGATAAATGTGAACCATACTCAGTGTGATATTTAACAGAAATGAAAATATGATGGTACTAAAGTTGTATCTCTTTTTTTTTTTCCTCTTCATTGGCTCTGCTATTAAATGAAGGGAAATCTGAATATTATGCATCTTGACAATTGACTCTTACATAGTAAAATGGCATTTAGCATTATTAAAATCTGAGTTATTCCTGTAATTGCCTTTTTTTCCCAACAAAAACCAGTGATTGATGTACATAATTCTCACTTGATAAGTCACAGAAAATACAGTAACAGTAAATTGTCTTTTGTTAACACTGAAATTACAAAATACTAGGTTAATATTTGCATTTGCTGCATATATATCTGAGATAAATGTAGAAACTAATCTAAAGAGTTAAAATACATTTTCACACAGTGTAGTGGAGAGCTACAAGGATCATTGCAGGGCTTGACCATCTCTCCAATGAACAAAGACTGAGAGAACTGGAGCTGTTTAGTCTCCAGGACAGAAGGTTAAGAGGGGATCGTATGAAAGTCTATGTATGTCTTTATCATTATAAAGATGAAGGTGCCAGTCTCTTTTGGTAGTGCCCAGTGACAAGACAAGGAACAAGAGGTACAAGCCGGAGGCTCCACCTCAGCAGAATGAAACCCTTCTTTGTGGTGAGGGTGACAGATCACTGAAACAGGCTGTCCAGAGAGGTTGTGGAGTCTCCTTCTCTAGGAAATTCAAAACCCTCCTGGATGCATTGCTGTGTGGCCTGCCCTAAGCAATCTTGTTTTGGCAGGAGGATTGGACTCGATAATCTCTGGAGGTCTCTTCCAACCCCTAACATTCTGTGATTCCAGAATTCTAACAATGTGACTGCTTGCTTAGACAGACAATCATAAACTCAATCTATATAATTTGATGCAGGAAGTGGAAACATACCATTGGAACATTCACCACAGAAAGGAACCTTTGAAAATGGAAAATCCAGTCCAGTACTTTGTGGTTGGGGTTTTTTTTTATGCTAATAGTCTGGTTTCATTGTTCTACACAACTAAGAATAAAAACTTTTCCCTGCTTTGTTGCTGTGTTGATATTCCCCTGCTGTAAGATCACAAAGCAAGGTCTCAGATGCTGTAGTGGCACTAAAAAATGCTTTCTCATTTTAGTAAAATGAAAAATATATTTGCTTGTGGAGCCTAAGAAAGTAAAAAGAAGGTCGAAAAGCATGGAAGAATGACTTGCACAAAGCAAGGAACCTAAGTACAGCAAGCAGGTAAACCGTGCCCTGGTGCCAGGATAAAGACTTTTTATATCTCAAATAAACGTGACTTTTAGACTCATCTTAAAAACAAGAATTATAGGAAGCCATCCAATTGTTATCAAGAAACCATTTGCCACGCTTCATCACTGCATGTTCTGTGGCTAATACACTTTTTACAGAACAAAATTAATAATTACAAAACACTTTCTTCTTAATAATTTTTGTTACCACTTTTTGTTATCGTTAACACCGATCCTTGTGTATGGAGACTGAACACTCCATCTGTGGGACAAAATACGTATTTTGTATGAGCATAAAGAGCATATTTTAGAAATCTTTACAATCATCCAAAGCCTTAGTGCTTCTTTATAGATTATAAAATAGTGCCTTTGTTGGACTTCCTGGAATCCCATTACTAGAGGCTCAGTGAAGCATCACGTGCCAAATGTTTCTCTAATGTCAAGTTAAATGGTTTTAGTTTAGGATTGACTCTTGGAGGAAAAACACGTGTGAAAGCAAAACACCTCATTTTCTTTTAAATAGTGTAGTTTTGAAGCTATTCAGAGATTATACTATATCTTTCTCATACCTTTCATGTTCTCTAGAAAAATTTCTTAAATGTGTTTCTAAGCAAATAATGAATCTGTTGTGTAACGTTTGTTCCAGGTAAATAGTGGCACTGAAGTTGGGACGTGTTTATTTCTGTATTTCCAATTAATCTGCCTGAAGTTGTATTTGTCACCCACATGCAGGCTTTTGGCAAAACGATGGAGAAACAAAGGGCAGGAAAGCCAAAGGCTTTGTTTCTCTGGAATTCCAGGTGTCTGTGATTTATTCTAAGAAGCTCCACATGAATTTCCTTAAGTGAAGTAATAACAGGAGTTTTGCCATTGTTCAGTGGGATTAAGACTTCACTCTAAACCACTGCCCATAATTCAGTTACATGGTGTTAGCAGCTGGAAACAAGCAGACTTTTCTGCATGTTTGACTTGGCTGCGTCTTTGCTTTCTACTGGTTTGTGGAAGTGAAGTATGCACACCTGAGCATCCAGCTGTTCTTGTTAGCAAGCCTCCAGTAACAGCTTACAGCATCCCAAGGTTACAAATTACCACCACCATACCAGGAGGGGTGGCTGGGTTGTGTCTCTTCTCTTTATTTTCTTTCATTCCAAGTTTATGCATACGTAGCACACCATAAAGCTATGTGTTTGTTCTTTCCTGGGTGGCAGAACTGACCTTCAAGCAAATATTTAAGAAACTCCGTGGAGCCTGACGTGCTCCGTGCTGCATGATTCAACAGGAAGGAAGCCTACTTCTACTTCTACAGGAGGTCATCAAGAAAGCAAGATAAATCAGCACTCTGAGAGGAACAGCAGCAGGACATAGCTCAAAATATTATCAAAGGAAGAAAACTGTTTTCTTAAAGGGCTGCAGTCTTCATCGCATGGGTAACGCATTTGCATTGTGTCAATTTTAGGCATTCAGACAAAATGCCATACACAAAAAGAGGTTTTATAATCTGTTGTGTGTTTTAAAACTGTCTGAATGTGTGTCTGAAGAAGTTAGGCAGTTTAAAGAGAAGTCGTTCTGCATCTTCCTCACCTAAACAAAAAATATTTATTTTCCCTTTAACAGAAAGGACACAGACAAGTACTAGAAGTATTGGTTGCAATTTTATAGATGGCATGTAGAGTGGATGAGGTAAGAGCACATTACAGAAAATATTTCTTATCTGTCTCTTTTCTTTTTATTTCTTGAGAATGTATTTCTGAAGGGAGAATTTAGGCTCTTACACATACAGGTAAAGAGCAATATTTTTAAAGAAAGATACCAGACTAATAATTTTCTGTGCAGCTTAGTGACTTGCTGTAGCACAGTAAGGCCTTTGGTAAGTTTCGTGTGACCTGTGCTCACTATGTGTGTAAGCAGTTACAGTATGTATCTCATAGCAAACAATACCTGGTGTTTGCCTTCCTTTGTGCTTTTTAATGCAATTATACAGAATCTGAGACACCTGGACTCTCTGCATGCTCCTTGAAGCTTTTCTGCTCTTTCATTGCAGCAGCTACTTCAGATAAATATTGACATTTGGAATGAAGGCACAAGTGACAGAAAGAGGAGAGTGGACCTGAGGGGAGTAACTCAAGTGTGTATGGTTGGTGACCATCCAGGCTTTCTCTGGCTCTGCACTGATGCAAAACCCTTTTCAGGTCCATGTCGCTAGGACAGTAGTTGCTGGGTAGGATGACTGCACCTATTTAATTTAAATGTGTATGCAACAGCTGTCAATTCTAGAAGTCCACTCAGTGAACACAAAGAAAGATGATTCTTTTCTCTGTTGTTAATTACCCCACACAGCTGTGTGTTAGGTTCCTCTCTGTTAAATGATAAAAAGACTTGAGGAAGTGTAGCATTGTCTTCGTATTACCTTTTTCTTTGGTCAAGCTGCACATAGATCTCTCATATGCACACGCATACGCGCAAATGTTTATACACATAGGCACGTGTACCCACAGATAAGTGAACCCAAATTTAGAATAGATTTTAAAGGGTAGATAACAGCATTAATGCTAAATGATTAATAAACCTTATTTGAAAGTAAATTTTGGTAATGACATACACATGTTGTCATATAATATTACAGTGTGTTTTAAATGCTCTTTGAATGATCTCTGATTATAGTACTCTCATGTATCAAGATTATCTGAAGGCAAAAGAATGCCAAAAGAAATATGAGAACAAAATCAGCCTTCTAACTAAGTAACAGTCAGACATGGTACCAGCAAATGTCAAAACAAATAATGATTATAGTGTACAAGTTCACATCTTAACGATATTCTAGAGTAACTATGCCATGGACCCCATACCTAAAAAGAAAGACTGTTGTATCAGCTTTCCTTAGACTTCTATGCTACGAAGATCAAGGCATTAGAGTGCTCAGATTTTCTATGATGGCATTTTCTTCCCATAGCATCCTTTCTGCACCTACAGGTTCTACTGACCCTGAAATTGCAGGTCTTTGGCACGGGACTGCAAGGCAATACAGATTCTATTTGACAGACTCCCTGCTTCTCCTAAGTCTGTAAAATTAGTCATAGCTCTGGGGTATTTACTAAGATATTTCTCAAATCTTTGTCTTGCATCATTAATGCTTTCCTATTTGTATTATGAAAAGTAACGCTTCTCCTTCTCTGATATAATCCAAAATTCCCTGTCTTTGGTGTATTTGTGCTGCAAGATCCTTCTGTTTCATTGTATTTTAGCACAACCTATAATTAAGATGGCCATTTTTGTAGGGTGGAGGCTTTTAGATATGCTTTAGTGGGATGTTATTTTTATTTTGATTGGCCAGTGCAGTACATCAGCTATTTTCTGTTCTGTATTTTACTCTTTCAGATGCCCTTTTTAATTTCTTTCCTTTTTTTTTTTTTTTTTAAAGCATCACATTTTTATATACTGCTACTAACGGAAGGTAAACAATAGTATTATGAATAGTTAACACTGTATGTCTTTTCTTCTCTAAGTATACTGGTCACTGTGGCAAAGTCACCATTTGATTGAGGTATTTTGAACCAAATCCTGCCTTTGTTCAGAACTATATTGAGTAGCAGTCATATATGATATCAAAAATCTATACTTTCATTGCATACCATCTTTCACCCACTGTGGATTACGTTCTTGTTTATGGTTTTATTGACCACTCTTGGAACAAGATATCCATTAATCAGTTTAATTGAGCCTTTCTTCTGACCTAAAAATAGATCAGTCAAAATTCTGATCTTATTTATTCATATACTGTGGACTGTATCTACTATCAAAATTGATCCAAGAATTACTTACTTTGGAAACCTCAATTTCAGAAAGGCTACTAATTCTCAAAAGTCCCCTTTCCCCCAAAGCTACAGGATAGAAAATGGCTTTAATGTGGAGAAAGAAAAGGTAGAAATTGTGCTTTAATTTAGTCCTTTGTCATTTGGTTCAAGTGGATTTTGTAATTTGGTATGGAGACTTAATTTTAGTGTCATGTTAAATGGAAGAAATCATAGAATAGAATCATAAAATTGTTAGGGTTGGAAGGGACCTCAAGGATCATCTGGTTCCAACCCCCTGCCATGGGCAGGGACACCTCACACTAGAGCAGGCTGCTGACAGCCGCATCCAGCCTGGCCTTAAAAACCTCCAGGGATGGGACTCCCACCACCTCCCTGGGCAACCTGCTCCAGTGACTCACTACCCTCATGGTGAAGAACTGCTTCCTAACACCCAATCTGAATCTACCCTTTTCTGTTTTTGTTCCATTCCCCCTAGTCCTATCATTACCTGATGCCCTAAAAAGTTCCTCACCAGCTTTCTTGTAGGCCCCCTTCAGCTACTGGAAGGTCACAATAAGGTCTCCCAGGAGTCTTCTCCAGACTGAATAGCCCCAACTCTCTCACTCTGTCCTCATAGGAGAGGTGCTCCAGCCCTTTAATCATCCTCATGACTCTTCTCTGGACATGTTCCAGCACTTCCAGATCCTTTCTGTAATAGGGGCTTCAGAACTGGATGCAGTACTCCAGGTGGAGTCTCACCGGAGTGGAGCAGAGGGGGAGAATCACCTCCCTTGACCTGCTGGCTATGCTTCTCTTGATGCAGCCCAGGATGTGATTGGTGCTCTGGGCTGCAAGTGCACACTGCTGGCTCCTGTTGAGCTTCTCCTCCACCAGCACCCCCAAGTCTCTCTCCTCAGGGCTGCTCTCCAGCCAGTCACTGCCCAGCCTGGATTTGTGCCTGGGATTGCCTCGACCCAGATGCAGGACCCTGCACTTGGTCTTGTTGAAGCTCATGAGGTTGGCTTGTGTCCACCTCTCCAGCCTGTCCAGGTCCCTCTGGATGGCATCCCTTCCCTCCAGCGTGTCCACTGCACCACACAGCTTGGTGTCATCAGCAAACTTGCTGAGGGTGCACTCGATGCCACTGTCCATGTCACCCACAAAGATGTTGAACAAGACAGGTCCCAGGACTGATCCCTGAGGGACTCCGCTTGTCACTGGCCTCCATTGGGACATGGACCCGTTGACAGCCACTCTTTGGGTGCGGCCATCAAGCCAGTTCTTTATCCATCTAGTGGTCCATCCATCAAACCCATGTGTCGCCAGCTTGGAGACCAGGAGGTGGTGCAGGACAGTGTCGAACATTGAACATATTGAACAAGACTGGTCCCAGTACTGATCCCTGAGGGACTCCACTTGGACATGGACCCATTGACAGTCACTCTTTGGGTGTGGCAGTCAAGCCAGTTCTTTATCCACTGAATGTTCCATCCATCGAACCCACACTTTACAAGGTATGCCTGTGTTGTGCTGAGTCTGTGTGCTCACTGCACACTCTGGTATCCCTTTGCTGAAATGGCAAACATAACCATGGCACTTTGTACAAATATCATCATAAATGAAATGCTAATCTGAAGTACTAGCTAGGAATTGCCTTTCCACGTAATCTGTAAATTACATTTAATAATCCATAAAAGGAAACAGTCTGTATCTTCCAATGTTTTTTTGCTGTATCTCAATGAGCACAGCAGAGCTCTACCATTGCATTCATTTGCTCTGTAAAAATCTCCTAATGCTTCAGCTGGAGAAAGATCTTCAGCATCAAATCCTTATAGCCCAGATCTCCAAGACTACAAGAAAAAGATGTTCCCATCTCTCTTCAGATGATAGAATCTCCCTCTCTGGTCCACAATTCTAGGATGAATAATTGAATTCAGTGGAATAGCACAGCACAACTGAACAGGGACAAATGAAAATTGCATCATATTGCTCTGATTTACCATACAGCACAAATGCATGTTGCAGACAACATCAAAAAACAACAAAGAAAGCCCCCAACCTTTTATATGAAAAACAGAAAACCAAAACCACCAAAGAACAGAAGCAGGCTGAATCCTCTTAGAAACGTGTGAAGCTGGTGTCAAATCTTAGAGCTCCTGTTTATGCCAGTCAGCCTTAGTCACTGAGGACTACTCAAGTGGTTACAGTGAATTACAAAGAATTTACAGGATCATTGTGCGAGAAAAAGCAAGTTTTGTCTTCAGAAATGCTGACAATCTCTTAATATAGAAAGACTAGTATGGTTGAGACTAGTAGACTTTATATAGTAGACATAGACTTTATGATCCATGTCCCAGAATGATTTTGGTGTTGCTGATATTTTAGTACAGCTGCATAACAAGAAACAGTAAAAATAATAAAGCTACATGGCTGAGATTCAAATATGCTCATAAAGCACAGTGTTTGGATGCTCAGTAAGCTTCGTAGCCCAAATAATTCCCGTTTCTGTCACATCAGATGCCTTAGGCACTCTTGTCCCATGATGGCATCTTGTTAGCAAGCAGCAGACCCCAGCAGAAACAAAAGCTTAGGGCATCTCTGCCTAACTGCCCATGAACTCAAGTTTTGTTAGAATTCTGCCAAACAAGAGACCTGGTTACTAATTTGTTTTGTAGAAGAGCAAAACCCTGGCGAAATAAAAGCAGCAAACACTCCCAAGTGGTTTGCTGCAAAGCAGAATAACTGCTTTAAACTAATCATATTCCATTAATTTCACGTAACAGCAAAAGTAACTTTTTTTTCCCTAGTTTGTGAGTGACCTTGTCTTGTTAGAAAATATTCATTATTGGCAGCATTAATAGTAAAGATTGCTTATGGACAACACTTAAATATGTCAGTCCTTGATTCAAAAGTTAACATTTAAACAGTATTATTGATCTCAGGGGACAACAAAGTCATTGCTGACTTATTCAAAAATTGCTTCAGAGTTCACAAGTGAAATATGTTTGGAAAACAGTAGGAATATTGTCATGCTTGACATTGTTATCACACAATTATGAGAAATGAGAGCTATTTCTCACATCCGTGCTTTCTAATCTAGTTAAATAATAGCTCAGAACATTAGGGTCCAGATAAAAAAATGCTGGGCATACTCAAAATGTATTTTGCCACTGCTTTCCTAGTACAAGTTTTACAAGGCATTGTAACAAGAACTATCTGCAGTAGAAGAAATTAAACAGATAAAAATTGGAACAGATGGGTCTATTCTAGGGTTTAGCATACAGAAAGATTTGAAATCCAAAATGTCTTGACCTATTTTACAGGATCAGATCCTGCTAAGGCAAAGATTCTCAATCTTGAAATAGCAAGATTCCCTACAAATATAAAAATATAGAAGAAAGGAGGACTTCCAACTATAATAGTAGACAGAATAAAACATTACCCTTGGAACTGGCATACTGTGCTCTTATTCATTCTCCAAGCATTCATTCTTCATCATCTTAGTGTTTTTACAATACAATACAATACACCAGGTTGGAAGAGACCTTCAAGATCATCGCGTCCAACCCATCAAACAATCCAACCCACCCAACAACTAGACCATACAGCCAAGCACCCCATCAAGTCTTCTCCTGAACACCTCCTGTGAAGGTGACTCCACCACCTCCACGGGTAGCCGATTCCAATGGGCAATCACTCTCTCCGTGTAGAACTTCTTCCTAACATCCAGCCTAAACCTGCCCTGGCGCAGCCTGAGACTGTGTCCTCTTGTTCTGGTGCTGGATGCCTGGGAGAAGAGGCCAACCTCTGCCTGGCTACAACCTCCCTTCAGGTAGTTGTAGAGAGCAATAAGGTCACCCCTGAGTCTCCTCTTCTCCAGGCTAAGCAACCCCAGCTCCCTCAGCCTTTCCTCATAGGGCTTGTGTTCCAAACCCCTCACCAGCTTTGTTGCCCTTCTCTGGACACGTTCCAGCAAGTCAACATCCTTCCTAAACTGAGGGGCCCAGAACTGGACACAGTACTCAAGGTGCGGCCTAACCAGTGCAGTGTACAGGGGCACAATGACCTCCCTGCTCCTGCTGGCCACACTGTTCCTGATGCAAGCCAGGATGCCATTGGCCTTCTTGGCTGCCTGGGCACACTGCAGGCTCATGTTCAGCCTACAATCAACCAGTACCCCCCAGGTCCCTCTCTGCCTGGCCACTCTCCAGCCACTCTGACCCCAGCCTGTAGCACTGCCTGGGGTTGTTGTGGCCAATGTGCAGAATCCGGCACTTGGATGTGTTAAATCTCATGCCATTGGACTCTGCCCATCTGTCCAGCCTGTCGAGGTCCCTCTGCAAAGCCTCTCTGCCCTCCAGCAAATCAACTGCTGCCCCCAGCTTGGTGTCATCTGCAAATTTTCCTCTGATTTCTGTCACTCTGTGGTAAGCAATGTAAAAGATGAGTCAGTTTTCACACAGAAATCTCTGCTTTCAGTGATCAGCATCATTCATTGTTTTATTTCCCTTAAACTGTAGAAATTATTCCTCACCTGGTCTTTATGTACCTTAGCAGTGCACTATAGAGTAATGCTGACTTGACTCGATTTGGTTCCTGTAGTGTTACTGAAAGCCAAATATGCATTTTTAACCACATGTCTGATGAGCCCATTTGGCATTCAGTCTCACTACAGGAACCAGATAATATCTTGGAGAATATTAATGCAAGTTAAACATTTCAATATTTTCTGGACTAGCAGTCAGTTGTGCTTAACTGTTACTTGCCCTCAGTAGAGACGACTAGATTGAATTCTGATTTTCACAACTGTTATAATCATGGAAACAAAACACAAGTTCCCAGTTTGGAGGCTATTTTGGATTGGGTTTTATTCTGAAATATGAAATATACAAGCCACAAAGATGGTACAACTTAGAGAAATGCATGCTATTAATAACAGTATCACAGTATCACCAAGGTTGGAAGAGGCCTCAAAGATAGAGTCCAACCTGTCACCCAAGACCTCATGACTAGACCATGGCACCAAATGCCATGTCCAGTCCCCTCTTGAACACCTCCAGGGATGGTGACTCCACCACCTCCCTGGGCAGCGCATTCCAATTGCGAATGACTCTCTCGGTGAAGAACTTTCTCCTCACCTCCAGCCTAAACTTCCCCTGGTGCAGCTTGAGACTGTGTCCCCTTGTTCTGGTGCTGGTTGCTAGAGAGAAGAGACCAACCCCCTTCCTGGCTACAGCCACCCTTCAGGTAGTTGTAGAGAGCAATAGTGTCTCCCCTGAGCCTCCTCTTCTCCGGACTAAACAGCCCCAGCTCCCTCAGCCTCTCCTCATAGGGCTTGTGCTCAAGGCCTCTCACCAGCCTCGTTGCCCTTCTCTGGACACGTTCAAGACTCTCAGTGTCCTTCTTAAACTGAGGGGCCCAGAACTGGACACAGTACTCAAGGTGTGGCCTAACCAGTGCAGAGTACAGGGGCACAATGACTTCCTTGCTCCTGCTGGCCACACTATTTCTGATGCAGGCCAGGATGCCATTGGCCTTCTTGGCCACCTGGGCACACTGCTGGCTCATGTTTAGGTGGCTGTCAATCAGCACCCCCAGGTCTCTTTCTGTTTGGCAGCTCTCCAGCCACTCCGACCCCAGCCTGTAGCTCTGTATGGGGTTGCTGTGGCCAAAGTGCAGCACCCGGCACTTGGATTTGTTGAATGCCACCATGTCGGACTCTGCCCATCTGTCCAGTTGGTCGAGGTCCCTCTGCAGAGCCCTTCTGCCCTCTAACAGTTCAACATTTGCTCCCAACTTGGTGTCATCTGCAAATTTGCTGATGACTGACTCAATCCCCTCATCCAGATCATCAGTGAAGATATTAAAGAGGTTGGGGCCCAGCACTGATCCCTGGGGGACACCACTAGTGACTGGCCTGCAGCTGGATGTGGCACCATTCACCACCAATCTCTGGGCTCGGCCTTCCAGACAGTTCCTAACCCAGCACAGAGTGTTGCTGTCTAAGCCACAAGCTGACAGCTTAGCCAGCAGTTTGCTGTGGGGGACGGTGTCAAAGGCCTTGCTGAAGTCCCGGTAGACAACATCCACAGGCCTCCCCACATTCACCAGGCGGGTCACCTGATCATAGAAGGAGATCAGGTTGGAGGGGCAGGATCTGCCCTTCCTAAATCCATGTTGGCTGGACCTGAGCCCTTGGTTATCCTTCAGGTGCGCGGTTATTGCCCCCAGGATAATCTGCTCCATAGTTTTCCCTGGCACTGAGGTCAGTCTGACAGGCCTGTAGTTTCCAGGTTCCTTCATCTGACCCTTCTTGTGGATGGGGATCACATTGGCCAGTTTCCAGTTGTCTGGGACCTCTCCAGTGAGCCAGGACTGGTGGAAAATGATGGAGAACGGCTTGGTCAGCTCATCTGCCAGCTCTCTCAGCACCCTAGGATGGATCCCATCTGGTCCCATGGACTTGTGAGTATCCAAGTCCAACTTGTGAGGATATTTGTGTGAAAATCTTGAGCAATACTGTGATATTCTATTGCCACAGAAGATGCTTAGCTGCTATAAACCCTAGTGTTAGTTCTGTGTTCTTAATTATTAAAATACCTATTTACTGGCTAGGAATAATACTGGCTTTTCTGTGGAAGGAAGTCAACACTGGAGTCCCATCGGACTCTCTGAATCCATGTTGATTAATGTAAATATTTATTAAAAACCCTGAAAAGGGAGTTGCTGTTAAACCAAAATTATGGGAGTGTAGTAGTAGAGAAAATGACAAATTGAATAATTATAAAGGAACAGAAAAACCCACTGAGTGGTTGGGCGATAAAATGGCTGATTATAATAATAGTATGTACTGTAAAGTAATAGAAGGAACTTTATGTGTGCAGTGATGAGTTCTGAGCTGACCATTAATATTCAGGGATGAGGTTATGGAACTGCAGCAGATAAAGCTATCCACGTTACAATAAATGTTTTCTAAGAAAGCAGCATTTCATTTTACAGTGTTTCAAAGATGCAAGCAATGTCAAACAGAGGACCACAAAGGGAAAGTCATTCTGCCACTTTCTCAAACTATAGCATCTTCTTCTTTTGAAACCTTTGCATGGTGTTCTGGTTCATCTTCTCTAAAGGGGTAATAGTGGGCCTGCATGGCAAGATGTGACAAGGATACAACAGAATATAGGGCTTGACCAAGCATTTGGCAGCATTGGCTGCTTTCACAGGCTAGCAAACTTCTGTCACCAAGATGAATGCCTGCTGGAGAGGATTCTCCTTCTGGCCCAAATGTCCAGTCCACTTGCAGGTCTGTGTGGGACAGACAAGCCCCTGTGTATGATAGATCACCTCTCTCAGACTGGTGTCAGGACTGCACATCCTAGTGCTGATGTGTCGTTTTCTTTCTCTGTGCTCTTCCTACTCTGATAATTTTCTTACATGCCTGCAATAGACGATCACAATCTAATAAAGGAAAATGCTCTTTATGCATGACATTGGTATTGCATTTCTTAGTGATACATCTCAATCCCTCAGCCCAGTTATTGTCTGTGCTTTTAAGTGCTGCCCTAGATGACAGTAGAACTAGTTTGGCACTTGCTCAGCAGCAGTTAACAATGGACTAAAAAAGCTTTTATAGCACCGTTTATATCTAGGTGCAATAACATTAAGATTTGTCATGTACATTGGAGCTCTGTTTTTTCTTTCTACAGAAACTTGTATTCCCATAGTTAAGCAGAATATTTTTTCATTCTTGATGTAGAAATAATTTTGAGGTATAGAAAGGTCAAACAGCTTATGGTCTGTACTATTTCTACAGATTAATTGGTGCAAAAAGAAAAAAAAAAAAAAAAAGAGAGAGATAAAACTTGGAATTCACAACAGGAAAATCCTCAGCCTGTGAAGAATCTGCCTGTGGGAAGGAGCTAGGTGAGGTACAAAGGAGAAATACATTTCTCTTCCTCACCCATTTGTGCTTTTCCTAAGCAAGAAGGAGAAATGAAAGTTAGTTCTCACCATTTAGAAGCTTTCTGCAATATAGACTACTAGAGATTTAAAAAACGCAGAGAGGATCCATTGGACAGGATAGATAATCAAAGGAAATAAACTACTAAGGCCTGGCTAGGTATTTGGAGCAGAGAGTGGAGGCTCCCTTTGCCTCCTTCAGCTGTGAAATGCACTGATTTAATACACCATGGTTTAGTTTTCAAAAGTCTGAATTTTGATCACTTCCTTTGTTAGGCTGAATCTGATTGAGAAACTACATTTCTATTTACAAGCAAAAGATGCATGAGTTAATCATAAAGTATGGTGTACACTAGGGAGGTGGGAGATGAGCAGGGGTTAGCTAATGCCTTTTACTGAGTCCTAGTACCTACCAGATGGAGCAGCAGGATTTATCAGACATGCATAATCCTATTTGCTATGGTTATTACAATACAAGAGCAGAACAGTTAAGAGTTGATGGGTGTTTAATTTTTTCATGCACTCTACTTGCTAATCATTATCCACCAGAGGGAGCTGCTCTAGAAATATATAAAAGGTTGTTATGAATTTGGTCTTCAAGATACAATTCTTCTTCACCTCCAGCATAAAAGAATAGAGATGTTTTAGAAGCATGTGTGCTGATGTAAAAGATCAATCTTAATACAGGCAATGTGCCCTTTTATATCCATGTGTCATGCTTTTATCCTTTTTATAAACAACTTTCAATTCTAGGGTTCATGAGAAAAGCTAATGCACAAGGCTTGGTGCCAGTTTAAGGGCAGAGTTATTAAGACACGGTATTAATGTAAATGCCCTCTGTCAGTAAGATGGACTAAGCTTTCTTCTTTAACTAGTCAGATGTTCCCATAGGCACATCACTGCACCAGCACACTTAATTATGAAATTAAAGGAATGTAAATTCCACCACTAAAAGTATTCCTACAAGGAAAGTAAGTAAAAAAGTTCAAACTTGTTCAAAATTTATTGAGCCAGTGACTTCTGAATACTAAGTATTTTCTTTTCTAAATGCTAGATTGAACTGTGTAGAGTGCTTGAATCTTTCAGTATAGGACTAAGTTGATCTCTTATTTTACTTGTGCACTGTCTTCATTTTGCTATTCTTGGTTTTCCAGTGTTAGGAAAGAATCCATCGAGGTTCTGGGTAAATTTTATTACACTTGGTTATAATTAAAGTTTACTCATAGGAACAATCTTATCAGTCCTGAAAATTGGACACATGTTCATATCCACACCAAATATTTCCCATTTCAACACTTTTATCATCACAATACATAGAAATTTAGGTCAAATCTGCAATTTAAAAATTTTTAAATTTCAGCTATTTATCTTGATCATCCTTTGGATTATTTTTCTAAATGGCAAAGGGGCTGGAGCTAGGTCCTTAATGTCCATTCCAACCCAAACCATTCTGTGCTTCTATGATCCAAAGTTATGTAAATGAGTAAGTGGGTTTAAGAACTAGTTTCTGGCTTCACTGGTTTCCCCATTGAGAGCAGAATATGATCATATTTAAGGTATTTCAGGATAAGTTTTTACTTCATATTGGCAATGGATTGCATGTAGGCAACAGGAATGGTCCTTGTAAAATTTATAGAGACAGGAATATTTTCTATTTACAAGTATTTAAAACAAAGAGAGAATAAATGGATGAATTTTATTATATCCCTCTCCCTCACAAAGAAATGTAATTACCTCTCTCTAGAGTACTCTAAGAAAGATCAAACCCCAAAATATCAGGGGATATCAAGCCAGGGACTCGATTTCTTTGCTGGAATACTAAAGCTGCAATACCATATTTTCTAAGGTTATGCAAAATGGTAATATACCCTAAATGTCTAGATGCTTTGTTATGCGTAGAAAAGTCACTATTTTTTCCAAGCAGCTGCTGAGTCTGATCAATTGTTTGTCCATATTGTGCTCCAAAGTCTGGTGATGTTTTTTTAACAAAGACAATATTTTGTATCAAACAGTACACAGATTAAATGCAATTTCTCTAGATTAAGTTTGAGGCAGATTCCTGAGTCGATTTGCCAGCTGCATCTTTTTGAAAAGCTACAGGTAGCTGCAGCATGATGCATTTATATCTTCTAATATGCTTAAATCTAAATGATCAGCAGCATGCCTGAGGCTGTAGTGAATCTGCCCTAGTTTTTCACTGCCTTAGAAGCCAATAAAGACAGGTATGCTACAGCTACTGGCAAGGGAGAGCATCCATTCAGCACCTGCTATATTTCAAGCTCCATTGAGCTTCTTTTGGGCAGCTCATCTGATAGCCCGAAGGAGAGCTTATGTTTGAGCAAAGTCCAAAGGAAAATCAGACAAATGTTTTGTTCCTTGAAGCACTAGATAGAAAGGTATTTTATATATTGCATAAAAGTGCTAACAGATTTGTATGTGATTTACATAATTTAATAGGTCAGACTTTTGTTTAACTGTCAAAGGAAATGGTAGTAAGCCTGACACCACAGCTTTTTTTACAGTTCTGGCAGTAGAAAAAGGCATTTTGGATACACTGTGGTGTGATGTCATCTTTCCTGTGAGTATCCTTAATGGTCATCATTCCTAAGAATCCAGATCAGGTCTTGTATTGTTCTTAACATACAAATCTATACCAGAAAACTTATAATAATTAAGCTATTATTACTGGTACTATTGTAATTGCATCTTTAATTTCTTTTCTGCCTTGATTCATTGTCTGTAAGTTCCTGGCACAGCTTCCACACTGTGGAAAGAGAATCAAAGCATGTTCAAAATACGTTAATGCAGATGACCCAACGGATTCCACCATCACCATGGCTTTCTTAAATTGGGACTAATGACCAGATTATCAGCAAAGTGTCTCATTGCTGCCTTAGGATTTTTAATCAATAATTATATTTTACTTTCAATATTATCAGCTCATGACATGGTATTTTTCCAGACAGAAATGTCATGTTTCAGACACAAACTATGGTTTATAAAATATTATTTGGTATCCTGCATTTTTCCATATTCATTTACATAGATAAAACAGCATGAAAATAAAAAAACTTCTTTTTCATGATGAGTGATCAAACTAGAAAGGCTGTTAAGGCACCTAGTGCAGAAAAATATTTAAGGAAAAGGAAGTTTAATTTTTCAATTAATAGAACAGAATAGAATTAACCAGGTTGGAAAAGACCTTTGAGATCATTGAGTGCAGCCTATCAGCCAACACTATCTAATCAATTTATTTTTCATAGAGATAAGATTTTGTGACGTGTGGTTAGAACTGAAGAAAGAATCATAAGGAACTAACATTTCTGGAAAGCAGCTTCCCAGTTACTATGGAGAAAGGATTTTAAAAGCCTTCTACAAATTTGGAGCTTCTCTCCAAAGAATCTGTCTGCTACTTCAGATTAAAAAAAACAACCTGAGAGACGCTGGGAACATGGAAATATTAAAAGAAGTAAAATTGTTTTATTTTCCCAGTACAGAGAAAAGCTATAGATAATTCATAGGGTTATAAAGGAAAAAGAAAGAAAAGGAATTTTCTTAAGCTGAGGCTATTTAGTCAAATAATTCTTTAAGGGAAATTACAGAATGATTAAAAACAAGTAAGACACAAGAAGAGGCTATTGAAATGGTATTACTCAAAGTTTCATTGAATACAGAATTATTGGAGCATTTAGGTTTTCCTGTATAGTAACCAGTCCTTATCTTTTCTCAGGATAGCCTGTAAGGAATTAAAAAATATTCCTGCAAAGTAGCAGGTGAGTCCAGCCATCCTGTTGATAAGGCATTGCAATAGTTAATCCCACTAAGAGCTGAAATGGCATGCATTTTCTAATATAAGTTGTAAATTTTGGCACTTCCGGTGCCGGTTCCTTAATATTCTCTTTTTTTTAAGTGTAATGCATTGTTTTCTCCCTGTGAATGTATTGGCCAATATCTGAATTACCACCACTGGGAGAGGGGGTGGGGGGTGGGGGTGGCTGTTGTGAAAAAAAAACAGTTTGCATTCGACCTGGTAATGTTTCAATGTTTTAACTATGTGTAGACCCATTCTACCATGCATTTTCCACAAGGCCTTTAACTTCCTTTATCAGTTTTAAGTTTCTGTTACTTTCTACTTCCTTTTTGCTGTTTTCTTGTAATGTGTTATCCTCACATTGCCATGAACTGGGATGCACTTTTGGATGTAATTCTCATCTTGGTAACAGAATTCTTACTGTATAATCCTTACTTTCTAGCAGTCATCTTATTTTTAAAGAATTTCCAAATTTCTTTCAACATCTTATTCTTAAAATGTGTTGGTGTTTTTCTCACATGTTTTGTTTATAATGGCCTTCACTCCTTTGGAAATGTGCCTCCTAAGACAATTTTAAGTGGCTGAGGCTGTGTTCTTTTTCCTTATGGACAAACCAGTGGGCAGCTGTATTATTTATATTGCTCTGTAGGTTCCAAAGTAATGTCCAGTTCTGTTATTGATCAATTATTATTAAATATAATTACAGCCAAATGAAATAAGCATTTCATTTAAAAGCATCATCTTTGGAGCCTGGAAGTTATCTTCATTTAGCATTGCTATTATTCTACTGTTTGGTATCCTGTATGCTTTACTCAACTGCATTGCCCAAAATCCAGAGTATTTTTATGCAGCTTAGGAAAATACTTAATAATACCTTGTGCTGGTAATGTTGTTCTGTGGGTGTGTGGTGGGTTGTTTTTTTTAATTCTTCAAATATTCATATGACTCTTAATTACCATAGTTTCTAAATTTTATTTTAAAAGAAATTATTTATTACATTCATGTGCATTAAGGTTCTGCATTATCAGTGCTTGATTTAGTTACAGATTTGTGTAGTATAGAGGGGAGTTTTTAAAGGGTATGTGCTGGAACATGTCCAGAGAAGGGCAACGAAGTTGGTGAGGGGTTTGGAACACAAGCCCTATGAAGAGAGGCTGAGGGAGCTGGGGTTGCTTAGCCTGGAGAAGAGGAGACTGAGGGGTGACCTTATTGCTCTCTACAACTACCTGAAGGGAGGTTGTACCCAGGCAGAGGTTGGTCTCTTCTCCCAGGCAGCCAGCACCAGAACAAGAGGACAGTCTCAAGCTGCGACAAGGCAGGTTTAGGCTGGACGCTAGGAGGAAGTTCTATACAGAGAGAGTGATTCCCCATTGGAATGGGCTGCCTGGGGAGGTGGTGGGGTCACCGTCATTGGAGATGTTCACTTGATGGGGTGCTTGGTGACATGATCTAGTTGTTTGATGGGTTGGATGCAATGATCTTGAAGGTCTCTTCCAACCTGTTTTATTGTATTACTGTATTGTATTATTATTGTTAGGACAAGAGCAAGAGCAAATGGATTCAAGCTTGAGGAGCATAGATTTAGACTGGATATTAGGAAAAAAATTCTTTACAGTGAGGGTGGTGAGACACTGGCGCAGATTCCCCGAGTAAATTGTGGATGCCTCCTCCCTGAAGGTTTTCAAGGCCTGGAAGTGTTCAAGCCTTGAGCAACTTGGTCTAGTGCAGAGTGTCCACTCACGGCAGGGCGGTTGGAACTAGATAATGTTTGTGATCCCTTGCAACCCAAACCATTCTATGAGCCATGATTTTTTTTTTTTAAACTTTCTTTAGGTTAGTGAGAAACTTAATGGTGACTTTTTAACATCGCAGTAATTTCACTTGTTCTGCCAGGTTTCAGGCAATTCCTTTACAACTCTCATGAGTCAGAACAATTCCTTTCCTGAGCAAAATATCAGGCACTGCTTAAAATAAGCAGTTTTATATTCCTTGTCAATTTGGCTGTACTTGTTTACAATATGATGAGTAGGAGTTTGTGTGACAGTTGTCATCTCAGCAGCCTTTTCTCCCTGTTGCTAATGCAACAGCCTCCTTGATGTCCAGCTAGTCTCTTAGAACATTAGCTCATTACCATCATCAGTAGAGATGCAGCTTGTTCTCATCATCTAGCCCCCTCTCTTATGGGGACGTTGTACTCTATTTTGCTAAACCAAATATTCTGCTTCGCACTAGCTTTGCAAATAATAGTATGTCTATAAAACTTACACATTGTGCTGCAAGAACAGCTCTGGAATGTTGTTAATATCCTGAAATCTTCTGCTATCTAAGAAAGTCTCTGATGGCAAAGTACATCATTAGAAGCAGATTATAATTTAAAAATTATAAAATGCAACTTACAGTTGCATTTTTACTTCTGCTCCCTGCAAATGGCACAATATCTTGTACTTAGTACTGAGAGCTTTCACTCTCAGCTCTATTAATGCTTCCAGCTCTGAAACATGCTTCACTCTCTGAAACACAATGTAAGCAGATATATCTCTTAACTGAAGAGTTTACAAATTAAAATGGTATATTTTAGTTCAAACAGCACTTCTTGAGATTTATTCTTCCTGCAGAGCTTACTTAACCTCTAACACTAAGACAAATGGAAATTCACTACTAACTTGCAATGTACGAGTTTCCCCTCAAGATTAAATGAATGGTTCAAATGAATACAGGTGGACTGAGTATGATAGGCCACTACTTATGAAAATATGCTCTATTAGTATTCTATATCTATCTCTGAATAGGTAATACCCCTTCCAAAATGAGTATAGGATGTGCATGGCCACCTAAAATTTGACCCTAATTATTAATATGCTGAAAGACTCTCATACATATGAATGAACATTTAATGCATTTTTGTAGCTCATTTGCCTTTATAAGTATTTTTGAAAGGCACATCCCTAAAACTTGTACCTCCAAAAATATGCAGATGTGACAATCTGTACCATTCTTAAATGAGAAAGAAATTTCATTCTTGGTGTGTTGGTTGTCACTGATGATACTGTAGGAACCTGGGACTATGCCATCAATTCTTAACATCAGCTTGGCAAAACTCCAGCAATGTCAAAGTAATCTTCTCCACCTGTAACTGGGAACGGAAACCTGTTTTTCTTAGCTTGGAGAGAGTGCTTGCTTTAGGACAACAGACACTCTCTAAGTAGACAGAAGTCAGTTCTTCTGATAACATGATTTTTAGATGGTTAGATGGTTTAGATGGTTTCAGACAGAAAGTTCACACATCCATAAAATTTTACTGCTGCATGCAAAAATATGAAGCCTTCTCTTTCAAACATATAACCCTCAATTGGTTTAAGAGACTGTTGTGCTCTGCCTGCATCAAATAGGCTGGACTGTCTGACACTCAGTGGTTTGTCCAGAGTAGGAATTTGAACTCTCTTTTCACAGATTCAAAAGCAAAGTAGTAGGCTTTTTTCTTTTGAGTGTCCCCAGTGTGATAAGAAGAGATGCATTAGGAAGCACCCATTCTCTCTCCTTGTTAAGAATAATCTAACCTAACAGCACTGAGACAACTTCAATTTTCATGCTTCTTGTTGTTGTTATTGTTTTTCCTGCTGGTAGGGTTTTTGTGTCTGGGGTTTGTCTTCTTTTTTTGCAGGGGTGTGTGCATTTGTTTTTCTTAATGAAAGAGTAGTACACAGGTACCACAAAATATCCTGGAATTGCCTTTATTTTACATCATAATTTTTTACTCCTAATATTTTAATGCATAGCTGAGCATGAACATTAATAATGCTTAAAAATAGTAATCTTAAAGAGCAGAAGGAATTCAAGTTTTGGAAATGAGACTAAAGCTTCACTAAAAATTGTTATATATAGTCCTTTGTATTTTAAAATATGCTTGTGAATAAGGAAGAATAGTCTCTGCTTCATGAAGCTAATTTTGGAATGCTATTTTAACAAAGGAGTGATTTATGCATTTCAACCCAGGTAAGACATGTTATACTGATACTTTTCACAGATATATCAAAGTATTTATCTAAAATGGGACTGTCCACAGGACACTTGATTATAATCTGCAGTCTTTGTGGAATGGCTTTTATTCACATGATTTCCTTTCTGAAATGGGAATTTCCCTTGTTGTGTTGTACCTATGATATCATCTATACCCAGCAGGAATGAAACTTACGAGCCAGCATTCTACATAAACAATTAGCTATTTCAGTTAATGAAACAGACTTCTTGAACCAACTTCTCCAATTGCAACTAGGTCTATGAAATCACTGTTATGCAAGGTATGCCAGAAGGAAGCTGGATGCTCTCACACTTGCATTAGGTTTCTGATTCTCTTGCAGCAAGAAGTATAAAGCTCATGCTTTTGGCTCCACCGTGGAGCTACCAATTGTAACTGCAACTGCACTGTTGACACATCATGCAACCTGAGTCTCAAACTTAAGTCTCTTGATATCACTGTCTCCAACCTACCTATTTGTTGTGTACATTCAGACAGTCATATGACATTTTAAAAGCACAAAAACCATAATAAATATACTTTGCAAGTTAATGCATTTTTGAGACTTTATTTAGAAATACAAGCATGATGAAAAGAAATTTCTTTAAATTCTCAGTGAAGCTGGTTTAGTACATTCCTGTTCAGCAAACAACTCTAAATCTCTGAAGCTCTTTAACTTCACCATCATTTTCTTATGCTTATGTACTTTTGGTAGCCTTAAAAATGTGCCTTCTCAGCATATATCTCAAAAGCACAGAATTCTGGTCTGCTTTGGTGAACCTTTTCAATGTGGTTTCCATCTTGAAAACTGCTATATACCATTTCATGTTTCATACTGTGTCATTTCAATGTTAGCCTCAGCTTTTAAATTCTAGTGCTGTCTCCCACAAAGGGGATAACTCCTCCCTTACACAGCTGCAAGAACAAAGTTGGTTTAAAAAAATAAGCTCAGTGCAGTTTGAAATATAACAAAATGATCACACATGCTGACATGTCACATAAATCTAATCATCTAGTATTCCATCAAATAAGGACATATCACAGTTCACATTGTTAGATTCACTGTGGTTTAGGCACAGGCAGTTGAAATTGCAGTTAATAGTTTTAGGATATGCTTTGTGTATGTTGGGAAGATTTATCAATCCTTCTACGAGATACAGATTCCTGTGTGTGGACTAATCAAACCTGCCCAGAGTCACCATATTTTAAAATAAAGTTTTCTGTTCCAAAATATTGACAACTTACTAATGAGTCACTTTATGAATTTTAATTTCTCAGAATTTCAAGCATTCTGTGAATGTGACATATTAATAAATAAAATAAATGAATGCAAAGTCTAATCTTGCCTTGCTTCAGGAACCCTCTTTATAAAATAGGCTGCCTGACACACAACGTCCTGAATCTTACTGGAATACAAGTTTTGGGTGACCTTCCACAGGGCTTTGGTCATGAAAAATATCAGGCATTCCATCTGGGAAAATCCAGCACATGAGACCTTGTTAAGCCTGGAAGCCTAAGAGGTGGATTCCCTCTAAAAGTAGAATTTTCATGTTTGAGCTTGTGATGTATAACGAGGAACTCTGACAGTTTTCAATTTATTGCCAATATTCTTATAGAGTCACAGTGATCAAAACTACTTAAGCTGTGTATGCAGTTTGCTCCCCTCAGAAAAAAGCAAACAAAATAAATATTAAGATCTATTTTTTTACTCTTTTTGGACCTTTGCTCTGTATCAGCTAGACAAAAAATAGGCGGCTTATGTGACTCCATATATAGTGATTGACTGAATATATAGAACTAGCTTTACTGCTTCACTCAGAAAGCACTCTGACCCAATTCCAGCTTGGTTTCAGATGGGCAGAAACAATATTTCTCTTTCTGTACTTAGCCTGCTTCATCTTCTGTTCTTTTCCTTCAACAGCCGAGTTGTCAAAGTCACTAAGCCATCAGCAGTTTGAATCATAAGCATTTTCAAAAGGGTACAGTGTTGAAATACAAAGTCTTGAAGGAAGCAGAAGCTTGGAAACCAGGTAAGACAATTCTCCTGGCTCTTAAGTAGGAGAAGAATACCCAATTTTGAAAGTTTCAGACTTTTTCATAATATTGATTAAGAAAGGAGGGAGGAGTAGCATTAGTCAAATGCATTAAACAAATCAGTCAAGCCCCTCAGGCTGGAAGGGGATCCCTAGATCTGTCAAGCAAAGTATCTGCTACTGCGTGTAGACACAATGAATTTTCTAATCATGAAGTTAGTAATATCCCTTTAAAACAAATGAAGTTCTTTGCTCCTAATAGTTGGTGAACCTTTACTAATGAAAATGTCATTCCTCATTTTCACCATTTTGGTTTGTTTATTTTTTTTTCCTGGACATTTTGTATATGACTCTTGTCTCAAACTATACTACGCTCAGTTTCACTTTTACTATTCTAGCCCTCAAGGTCATCTAGCTCTTCCTATATAGCGTTCTAATCTACTTTATTACTGATGACTTGCAAAGTGTCATTGGCATGTACCTACTTTTGTGCCAAGATCACTTACATAATATTTTATAGCATTTTTGCCCAAGACCATTGCTTGACCAGCCTCTAGAAAAGCTGTATTTTACACAGTGCAGATAGATTCATTTTTGTTAAATGTACCTATATCTAAATTATAATCTGAAATAATGCACATTCCCTAAGGACATAACTATATATCTCAGTCAACTTGATTGAGTACAGTCAGAAGTTCAAGAATGGAGCTGAAGGAAAAGCAAAATATCAAATAACTCATGCCAATAATGAAAAGTGCTTATAAATCCAAGTCAGTATGCAGATGGCATCCCTTTTGTTTCATAGTAACATTTAATATGAAATATGGGTTAACTTTTTTTCTCAGTACAGAACCTCAAGGGACCAGAGGAAATTTTTCAGACTGAAATTTGAATGAGCTTGTACTAGGAATAATGTCCTGACTGACACAAGGCTGACCAAAGACTGAAGTAGTGCTGCATTATTAATCTCAAAAAACTAGGTAATCTTGGGTGAGGCCCCTTCCCTTCTTGGGAATTTTGCATCGTATTCTGCACCGACAAACCTATTGCCAAATAGATAGGTGAAGTAATCTGAAATTAAGTAGTATATAAACATGCCTCTATAACTACATTTATGCAATTATGTTTGCTAAACCTACCATGAAAAACATTCACAGCAGTAAAAGCACACAGTCTACATGCTGCCTGTGACAACCTCCACCAAAACATGTTTCCTTGCTATGGCTTTGGGATACTTTTCAAGACAGTGATCAAACAAGTGTGCTTAAGCAGCATTTTAAGTACAGATGCATAAACATAGCCCACAACTGGGTATTAAAAACTGTTGGACCCCCAGATAAGCAAGACCTATTGCAAAATACAGAACAATCATTCTTGCAAAAGCATAAGGTGTCGGTTGCAAAGCAGATTTGTATTCATAGTGAACACAAGTCCTTATCTGGCACGACCTAAGCCAGAAATTACGTAAGAGATACAAGGAGGGTGTTGTCTCAAACACAACAGCAGCTCCATCTTCACTCAAAACCAGACATAAGCAGTGCTCAGAGAACTCTTCAACCATTATGGGGTTCCACAAACCCCATCCCTCTTTCAACAATAAAATGTGTGCTTCTTTGCAAGATCTTAGAGTATGTGTCATTGTTATTCTTAGAAACTGTCAGGCTTTTTAACTCTGCCGAGAAACATGAAGACTGAATGACAGATGGGGACCGCTATCTTGGCAAGGGAGTTCTCTACTAGCAGAATACCATGATATGAGACCCGAAAGAAAGAAGAGACGACAATTTAATTTGTTGTTATATATAAACATCATCTGAAAAGAGGCCTTTCAAGTAGCCTGAGATGCCATGATATTAACTCCTATATATATAGGCTGATGCCATCCTCAGTCTTACCCTTGGATGCTAAAAAAACCCACATCCCAACATACAAATTGGGCTTAATACCATTAATGCAAACTGCTCTGGTGGCTTCCGAAAGGCTGGAAAGCATTTATTTCGAGTGTGACATTCTGAGAACACGAACTTGATGATTTCATAAGAAACTCAAATTCCCTATCTATTGTTGAGGCGCTCAGACTGTAATGACTCTTTATCTTGATAAGTGCTTTAAGTGTGTGGTATGTTTTCACATGCTTATTAAATGCCCTTTAGGTCAGGAACATCAGAGTAATTAGCTACAATATTATACAACTACACTTATGGTGTGCCAGTGTCTTCAATGCAAGGTCATTTAAAGCACGGGAAGGACCTAAGTGAAAAACATTGCTCAACTAAGCATATATGTCGTGGCAACACAAGTGAGAAGGAGGAGGCTGATGTTCCTTCTGGTGTCTGAAAAGCAGATATATTTGGGGCTAAACAAAAGCCCTCATATAAATTGAAATAGAGCACTTTCTTTGAACTTTGTTTAAAAAGGTCTTAGGGCTTTAAAAATAAAAAGTTTCCTTACAGTTTTTGTAGGAGGTTTGGTTTCTTTTAGAGGGGTTTTTGGTTATTGTTTAGTTTTTAACCAATCTACTTGCTTCCACATTAATGATTATTTTTTTACTGAGCAGAATCTGTAATTACAGCAGAAAGATTCTTTCTGTTTTGTTTGTTTGTTTGTTTCTTCTCTAGTATATACAAAATAACAGATGCATGTACCTTGAAAAAGTTTTAGAGAATTCAGGATTTACTACTTGACAGACTTTATTAATCATTTCATAAAGGGCTCTTAACATTAGCTATTCTTAAACTTATCATTAACTTCAGGATGAAGAGGTTTTTAAAAAGTATTTGGAGCTATTCTTGTCTACTTTTTATCCTTGAACATGGAATGATCCTCTTGATATTGTCGTGGAACAACATTTCTGCTTCAGAATGTTAGTGTTCCTAAAAAATAATTTGTCAAACCATATGAATGAATACTGTTTCATTGTCCGTAGTCTAATTTGCCTCTCATTTACTCTGTATTGCTGTAGCTTAAAATGAAGCTGTTCTTGTGTTCACTTTAAAGAAACACTTCAAGACAGGTGTATGTGTAGAAGAGCTTTAACTCTGAAGTGAAAGGACAGGACAAAATGCTTATTGATTCACATTACAGCAGCAGAGGATGCTACTAGCTTTCCTCATGTACATTTTAATGTTATCTAAGGACTATCAACTCTCATGTTACTGAGGTTCCTGCACCTGGTGCTGTTTCTGACTGTTTGGTGGCAAAACACTATTCAGAAACACACAGTAAGTGGAGTAATAGGGGTGGGGGGGAAGTGTGAATATTTTAACGCCAGAAATTGCTAGCTCTCATGAATAAGGGGATAATGTATGTTCATTGAGACATGTACACATCTGTGAAAATTGTTCCTGCCCTCAGTTTCCTGAGAGTTAGTATCCTGCTGTTTATTCAGGATACAAGAATGAAAGAAAAAACAAGCAAACAAACAAAAACCCCAAACAAAACAAAATCCACATGCCAAGCCTAATGAAAAAAAAACACAACACTCAGCTTCTTTACATTTGGGGTCCCTTAGACTGATGTAA
Organism: Picus viridis; assembly: GCA_033816785.1. NCBI lineage: Eukaryota > Metazoa > Chordata > Aves > Piciformes > Picidae > Picus > Picus viridis. Next base: position 17,093,968 of record CM066582.1, on the reverse strand, counting down.
TGTTTTTTAATATCTGAGACCTAATAATACTTTATTTTCTTGCCTTTGTATTAATATGAAACTTGTTGAAATTGTAGGTTTTAGCTCACAATTTTCTATATGCTTTTGATGACAGTCTTTTGTTAGTTTTATCTTTATTTGCTTTATAGTATGTGGTTTATGTCTGTATTTCTTATGTTTGATCTAATATCGTAGGATCCTGCTGTTGTTGAATATCCTATGAGTCTGAACAAAGTCTGAGACCGAAAAGAAAATTTGTCACGTTAGAATTTTAATAGCTAACAAAAATCTTCCAGTTCTCCTGATGGCTATTTTGAAATGTGAATAAAAACTTCCATGGAAAATACTGAATAGTTAGTAAGACTACAGATCCACTTTTATGTTTTACGTTTAATTGGCTTAACACTGGTCCTCAGCTTTTGCATGTAAAATGTCATATATATTAATAAATAAAAAGCAGAAACCCCCCTCTTATTAATATTCCTTAGAAAAAAATACACTGTAATATAAAGTATTTATCTTGACCCTTGTTTCTTTTAGCATTTCTTTTCTTACTTGAATACAGTGGACTCAGTATTGCAAATCATATTCACACAGCTCATCAGAAATCACTGGATATGGTGATTATAATTTTAAATAAAATTACATTTTCTCCTTAATGATGGAGCAATACAGACTCATTAGAATCCAGGTTATGTACCTGCTGAGTTGCAACCCACAATATACGTAAACCCACGATCTTGGCACCTATGACATCTATGATACTTTTTTACAGGACATGATGGAAATCTGTGCAGTGATACAGTACAAATGTGCTGCTGCTTTCTTGCTTCATGTTTTGATATATATTTGTAACAGAAATTTGCACTTACAGAACTGGAGTTGTCAGCATTATGATCTTAATCTAAATCATCTTTAACAGTTCCCTCATCTTTAAATTTGAAGAAAGTATTTATATAACATTTATTGTTCTAGGTCCACAGCACAAAAATTAATAGCCAACTCTTGGTGAGCTAGAGAAATACTGCACTTCAGTAGCACTGAACTGTTAGTAGCAAACCGACATTTTAGTCTGCTCACTTTTCAAGCTGATGTCTTGGTCTCTGACACAACAGGGAGAGAAAAAGATGCAGGCTACACAGTGTTTGAGGTGACATGAGATCTCTGTGCATGCCACAACAGTGACTTTCTTCAAACTGCAAAGACATGTAATGTACCTTAGCGAACAGCAGGAAGCCATGAGGGCTTGGGGCATGTGATGCTCTCAACCGGCTGGAAGAACACGGAGGATGACAGAGATACAACCTGGTGCTATTTCACCCATTCATCCTATTAATATGTTTAACTGAAATACATGATTCTCAGTGCTGGACCTGGACTTAGGCTTGGAAAGAACTGTTTCAAGCAGCCCAAAACAAAACTGGAGGCAAATGAACCATTAGGTAACACTGACCTCCCTCTAGCTCAATCTTCTCTCCTATTTATCAGTGTAGACATCTCTAAAGTTTGTTGGTGATGCCTCTAGTGAGAAATCAGAACTGAAGGTGACATCTGCTACCTTTTGCTATATTCTGCACATTTTACAAATCTGGTGAAATGAGACTTTCAATCTTGTTAAGGAAGGTTTGCAGAATGCACTACTTTATTCTCAGTACTATGTTATTTTATCAGGTTGTGCAATAAGGGTGTGAAAGCCCTATATGTTATCAGAAATAAAAACTCCTGGATGTGAAAAAAGTAATGTTGATGCGAGGTCTTACTAGATACTTGGAAATATACTTAATGAGCTTTCTGAAATGGACCAGAGAGAAGACCTAAAATGAGGGCTGATCTTCAAAAAAGCTGAATGTTTCCCTACGTAACACAGAGCTGAGTTTGTTCTGTTCTTGTAGAGCTAATATATTCTTTCTGTTCATTGAAAAAGATCATCTAAAAGAAGATAACTTTTTTTCATCCAGCTTCCTGCAAATGTTATGTTCCTGCACCATATTTAGGTCTAAATTACTGAAGATTTTTGTGAAAGGAAGAATGAGCAACTATTTTCCTGACATCAGTGTTTTATGATTACTGAGCTATTTAGAAATATTTGACATTGTACTGATTTTGTCTCTCAAAATAAACTTTTCTGATTACTCTTACATTTCAGTGATTTCTTTTGTGCAGTAGTGAATCTGCAGCTTGTGAGGTAACTGGCAAAAAGTCTGATCCATCAGCATTTTTGTTTGCTTTCTTGAGTTTGTAGTGGCACAGCAACAACAAGGAAGCAATCACTCATCACCCAGCTAGTCAAACATAATAAAGATTTAAAAGTGGAAATAATGCATCGGGCTAGCTTTGCTCATTCAAGTTCTATGTGACTTTAACTGGAGCAATAGTTTTTATTTTATAATTTTGGAGTAGGAATGACATTATTTTCTAAATGCTCAAGATTTTTTTTGGGGGTCTCCCTCCCAAAATTTTCTGATTACTTAGTTCTTTTCATTGCTATTAAACTTTTTGTTTAAGGTAATGCACTTTTAATTTTACTATGACTAGAATATCTCCACTGACTTAAAAAGAAGAGGTGTTCAGATTTATTGACTACTTCAATTTCAATAATGTTTGTAGTGCACTTCTCAAACAAATTTTCTGGCCTTATGTTATATTGCCAATTTAGTAACAGTCAGGATCCAAAAATGTTGATAGAAGGAACTTCTCTTGAGTTTCTGGAAAGACTGAATTTCTGTATTTCCTATATGACTAGGAGGGCTCCTAGCTGTTCCTTTCAGTTGAAATTTTCAGTTAAGTTTGAGGGCAAGAGTTTGAGTCTATGAAAAACCTAACAGATTAGATTTACAAAAAATATCTCCACGGTTATCAGCAGTACAAATATATGATGCTGATTTTTAAGCTGAACAACAAAACTGGAGACAGAGGAGACAAAAAAAAATTAGAAAAGGAAGGCCAGTAAAAACTATTATATGCTAATATTATCATGTATAGCCAAGAGCCTATATAAAAATTACCATTTCAGGTTTTGAGGTGAATATGTTGAAACATTCTCTGCAGAATACAGTGAAACTATATGTTCTTTGTGGGAGTTTGGAGGATCTTGGATTTTGAACTTTTGCAAAAGAGTACTTTCTTATCATGTTGAATTTCCGTTTCTATTTCTAGTGTGCTACCAGCATCATACCTTCCCTTCAGGATTTGGTCAGTGATATAGAGAGAAAGTGTGAAGTGCTGAGGGACCTTTGGAGGTATGAGGATAAAAACCAGCCATGATAAAAGTATGTCAGTCCCCTAAATTCCAGAAGTGCCAATTGTTTGCAACTCCATTTCAGATCTGGGTTACACCAGCAGAACAGATCCTTTTGTGCCTCTTCTTGCCTTTGAGAATGGTTTGCAATGCTGTTATCTCTAGTTAAACAGGGTGAAACAAAACATGGGAATGGACTTCATTTTACATCCAGAGTTACCTGAAGATAAATACTGTAATCAAAAGAAACTCCTATTCCATTACCTTTATTTACTCTTTCATATGGCAATATTGCAGATGGTTGATTATTATTTTACTAGATTAATTATCTGTTGTTTGTAGCAGTAAACACAAAGGTGGGTACTCTATCTTTTGTGTGAGTGCAGAGTTTGGCTCCTGCAATACATGCACTGATTAGTGACTTTCCTGCATGAAGAGTATTGAGTAGTTGTGAGCTGGAGTCTTGTTTGAGTGATTCTGCACAAAGCTGTGATCTCTAAAAAACTCAACTTGCAGGCTGGGTTTAGATTCTAGGTCAGAAATGCATGGCTAACTGATTCTCATAGTCATCTCACTTGGTAGCTCTCACCCCTGCTTGGGTGTTTTACACTCTTCTCTGATTTTCTGTCCTAGGTCACATTAGACTTCTTGGTCATATCAGAACTTTGGCTTAGGACATGCTGGAGAGCAGCCAGGCAGAAAGGGACCTAGGGTGTACTGGTTGATAGTAGGCTGAACATGAGCCTGCAGTGTGCCCAGGTGGCCAAGAAGGCCAATGGCATCCTGGCCTGTATCAGGAACAGAGTGGCCAGTAGGAGCAGGGAGATCGTTCTGCCCCTGGACTCAGCACTGGTTAGAACACACCTTGAGTACTGTGTCCAGTTCTGGGCCCCTCAGTTTAGGAGAGATGTTGACTTGCTGGAACACGTCCAGAGAAGGGCAACAAAGCTGGTGAGGGGTTTGGAGAACAAGCCTTATGAGGAGAGGCAGAGGGAGCTGGGGTTGCTTAGCCTGGAAAAGAGGAGGCTCAGAGGAGACCTTATTGCTGTCTACAACTACTTGAAGGGAGGTTGTCACCAGGTGGGGGCTGGTCACTTGTCCCAGGCAGCAGCCAGCACCAGAACAAGAAGACACACTTTCTAGCTGCACCAGGGGAGGTTTAGGCTGGATGTTCAGAAGAAGTTCTTCATAGAAAGAGGGATTGGCCATTGGAATTGGCTGCCCAGAGAGGTGGTAGAGTCATCACCACTGGAGGTGTTTACTAAGAGACTTGACGGGGTGCTTGGTGCCATGGTTTAGTTGATTAGATAGTGTTGGATGATAGGTAGGACTCGATGATCTCAAAGGTCTTTTCCAACCTGGTCTGGTCTGCTCTAGTCTAGTCTATTCTAATTGTATAACTGGAAATGAAAATATGTTCCAAATACACTAAAGTGTGGTGCCAAGGTGTGCATGGTTTTAGAATGCAACTTTTTCATTCTATTTCATGTATGGATTGAGATTTGAAACAGAAAATATTGGAAGGTTTGATTGTATTTCATTCATGAAGGTATATTTAGAAGGAAGAATTTCTTCACTGTGAGTGGTTAGGTTGCCCAGATTGGTTATGGATGTCTTCTCTCTGGAAGAGTTCAAGGCCAGGTTAATGGCACTTTGAGCATTCTGGTCTCTGATGTTGTCTCTGCCCTTGGTAGGGAAGTTGGAACTAGATGACCTTTAAGGTCTCTTCCAACTCAAACCATTCTATGATTTTATAATTCTATTCCCACTGGGGAAAAAAAAAGTATATTCCCATTAAAGTAGCTTAGCATCTTAAAAATTCCGCACTTCTTGTCAGGGATGGGTGGCTTATAATTATGTAAAAAAATTACATGCTGAAAAATGCGCCTTTATTCTCTACAAAGTAGATCTGAATTTGTCAGGAAGTAGAAAACTAAATTAAATTTATTCTCCTAAGAGTGAATGTCTGCATTGAATTCAACCTCTAGAGAGAGACTTAACTGGCATGCTGTGAAATTCCAGTATGCAACATCTCCTGAACCTTTCCTACTTTTTCTATGCAATTATTACATGATCTTGTACCAACAATTTCTATACTTAGGATGGTTCTAGCATTATTCTTTTTGCATTGAGTGCAAGAACATCATGGCTGAATCCCTCCAGACAAAAAGGCAAGCTGAATCAAAATCTTTATGCTGGTTAAGTTTGCTAACCCTGGATGATGAGCTAAAAAGATAAGCGGAATTTTTGACAAGAAGATCAATGCCCTTTGGTACATGAATACTTCAAATCTTTTGGTGGATTCTGCTCTTGAATACAAACCCAAATATATATTGGATGTGGCACTTGGTGCCATGGTCTAGTCATGGGGTCTGTGGTGACAGGTTGGACTCGATCTTTGAGATCTCTTCCAACCTTAGTGATACTGTGATACTGTGTTTTGGACTGAACTGAATAGCTTCTTGCTATTCTTGGTGTAACTGCTTGCACAGCCTTTTTGGGCATCTTCCATGGCATTCTTACAGCCTGTCGGGGTGAAAATAGAGCAGTTAAGTATGTCCTTTGTCACTAATAGAGCAAACCCTTGCACATAACACTCTTGTAAGTGAGATCAGCTTATGTAGCTCTTGGAGCTCTCAGGGTGAATGCAAAATTGTCTGTAAACTACAGAATGAGTAAAGTATCAATGGCTTGAGTATGGGAGCTCTGCAAGGATCTGTCCTGCATCTCAACATGGTAAATTCCTTGATAATAATCCTTTGATTATTGTTTGACTTGTTCCTGAAATAAACCATTCCCTAAAACAGACAACAGAGTGTAGCCCCCTCCCCGGAGGTGTTCAAGGCCGGGTTAGATGAGGCCTTGAGCAATCTGGTCTAGAGGAGGGAGACCCTGCCCATACCAGGGGGTTTGGAACTAGATGATTTGCAGGGTCCCTTCCAACCCAAACCATTCTGTGACTCTGGATTACAGAATAGGAATTGTTTATTAAATTTGTATATGACAGTGGAAGACGGGCTTCAGTTTAAAGTGATTTTGAAAAATCGGATAAATATTCTGGAAAAAAATGGTGATGTTCATTAGAGACTGTGCAAAAGAAAGATGTGTTCAGCCACAGAGATAGAAATAGGAATAATGAATTTGCTGGCAATCAGCTCAAGGGAAACAAAACCAACCCACACTTAACTTTTATCACAAAATGGTAATTTCTTAACTGCCTACTGCTGTTATAACCAGAACTTGCATTTCACACAGAAAAACATATACACTGTGACACACACACAATTATTCTTCTTTTCATATAAACACAAGATCTCAAGTAGCATGTTATGTCCAGCTTTGGACCTTGCACTTCAAAAAACAGGCCAACCACTTCAACACAATTCTGATTAAAGCAGTGAGACATCAGCCTTGACATGTCCTGGAATGCCTATGGAGCAGTATCTGAGAGTGGGATATTTCTATGCAAAGAATGAGGGGAATACTCTGCTTGCTCTTTGGCTAACATGGTACTCTGAAATCACAGGGAAGAGTCAAGTTAAACATTAAGGAAAAGTTTGCAACTCCAAGTCAGAACAGATTTCCTGAGAAGGCTGTAGTGGTGCTGTTGCTGGAAGACTTCAGGATGGGTTAGACAAGTGCTTGTCGAGAATGACACAGATGTAGCTGATCATGCCTTGGGGCAGAGACATGGAGGAGCCAGCCTTGCCAGGTCCCTTAGAGTCCTACTTTTTGTTGAAGAGCATTATGCCGTTTCCTCCCACTCCACCTTCAGAATTCTTCTGTTCCTCCCACAAGCTTTCCTTTACCTCCAGCTACTCTCCAAAAAATAACCTTTAGCTACCTCTTTTACTGTTTTACACATGTGTAGGGAATGCTTTCTGCACTGTAGTCCTGTTGATGGACAAGATCAATCTCACACATGAAAAGGAAAGGACTACATTCCACCATTTGTAGAGATGTGCTTTGGTTACAGAACGTGAAGTCTTATTGCAGGTCTTAGTCCAAGATATTCAGAAATATTTCAGCCAGTGATAGAAACACATACTGAAATTGAAGTAATAGCTTTTTATATGCAGGGCAGAACAAAAAATGAAGTTAGATATACCTTCAATTTTTCAATATTCATTCTAGACACATTAACATTGCCAAGTCTGGTACACATTTTCCCACCGTTTAATTGGATAAACCTGACAGGACACTAGGTTCTAGTAAGTTTAACCTAAACGTCCTCCGTTTTTGCTGAAAGGAGTTAGCTCGAAAAGAACGGCTAATTGCACAAGGTAGTCAGAACGAGCAGCTGAATTCAGACCAGAAGCCCAAACGGGTCTGACGCAACAAGCAGGCAGAGCCGACAACCGAAGCGACATGGCTTTGAACATCTCCTTCCCTCGGTGTAGCTCCCGCAGCGGAGGGTGACCCAAGCCCCCGGGATGGAGGGTTGGGAGGAGGCTGGGACTGCGAGGGCTGCCGGCCAGGCGGGCGGGCTCGGGAAAGGCGGCGCTGCGAGGGGAGCTCCCAGCAGGTGAGCGCCCCGGTACGGTTGGTGCAGCGGTGCAGGGCCGCGGGCAGGGAGCCGCTCGCGGGCTCTCACAGCGGTTACACTCGCGCCGCGGCGGGCGGACCGGAACGGGAATTGCAAGCCCTGTCCCCCGTGTGCAGCGGTGGTGGTGGTAAGAGAGGCGGCGGCAGCGGCAGCAGCAGCAGCAGCACCGCCCGGCTCCATCGCGCCGTCCCCGAACGGGGGAGCGCTGCCTCCGCGCGGCACCGCTGGCCGCCTCTGCCGGCGCGGAAAACCCCGCAACCGGCAGATGGAAATCAGAGGCCGGTCGGGATGAGAGGGCGCGGCGGGGCGGGCCCGGCCTTGCCCGCCCCCGGCCCAGCCGGCGCACGTGGTGGCGGGGGTGCGGAGGCCGTCCCCACCACCCTTTCCTCGCCCGTCGTCTTGTAGGCGGATGGGCGCGCTGAGCGGTGAAGCTTGTCCCTGCGCTCCTCTACGATTATTTGCCTCCTCATTTAAACTCTTGCTTAAGAAATTCTCCCCGATGAGCTCGTGATGCCGCGTCCCCCGCCCCACGCCCGGGCAAGCGGGGGGACGTGAGGGGAGCTCCGCGCAGCATTAGTGCTCCCGCAGTGCCTCGGGGCTGGGAGGAGGGATTGCTCCCTCGGACCACCGCTGTTTACTGGACTCGCCTTGTGTTTGGTGGTGGTTTGTTGGTGGTTTGGTGGTTGTTTTTTTTTCCCTTTCTTCTTCCTGCCTCTTAAAAAAAAATCTTCTGAATTTTTTTTTTTTTTTTTTTCTTCATATCCTGCTGCGTGTCAGGTTGTGCGTTGTTCAGTGCGCAGGTGGCTCCAATGAGCTCCTCTAGGAGCAGCTCCGCTGCCGCGCAGCGCCCGCCGGGGCGGCAGGAGCGGCCGCCAGCTTGGGCCGTGCCGCCGCCGCCGCCGCCGCCGCCGCGGGGGCGGCCCCGCCCGGGCACGGGGCGGGCGGCCGTAAGGCGGGCGGGAGAAGTTTTTCCACGGCGCCGGGCCCCTCCGAGAGACAGCGCGGAAGGAAGGACTTGGTTTCCTTGTGCTGGGTAGCTGCTGCTGCCGCCGCCGCCGTTGCTGTCACTAGAGCTGCCCGGCTTTGGCCATGAAGAGGAAGCAGAAGAGGTTTTTGCAAATGACGCTGCTCTTCACCGCGGCTCTGATTTTCCTGCCTGACGTCGGCCTTTGGTCTCTCTACAAGGAGAAACACCTGGTGAAGCCCGCTGAGTCCGTCGAGCCGCAGGTAGGTGCGAAGCCGCCCGGCAGCGCTTCCTGTTCCGCTATCCCCGCTGCTCCAGGCGGGCTGCAGGCTGCCCGGTGCACGGGCGCGGTCCAGGCGCTCGATCCTCGGGGCTAAGTGGGACCCAGCGGCAGGGGGTGGGGGTTCGGGGAGCGGCGGCCGCCTGCGAGGAGCGGTGAGTAGCAGCGCAATGTGCTCGTCCTACGTTCGTGCTGGAGCGAGAAAGTTGTGGGCGCACAAGTGAGTCTGCCTGGATGGGTTTGTCTGGGAAGGGCAAGGGTGAGCAGTCACAGAAGCTGTCTCTGAAATTAGGTGGACAGGGACGCGTAGTTGGTTAGCCAAGTGTAATTGCTGAGTTCTTAATTTCATTCGAGAAATGGAGTTTTTATCTGCACTTAAACTGTCTGCATGCCTGTAATACTTATCGGACTGGCGTGTGGCTTGTATGTCCGCTAAAATTGCTCGGAATCTATCTAGGTGACTAATGGCCTGGATTTCTTGTTTCCTTATCTTTTCTGTTGAAAACTCGGCAGAAGTGACAGATTTTTTTCACTTCTGAATGTTTCTAATGTGACCTGATACAGCTACGCTGTGTGTAACAGCTTGTCAGGCTGATGTCACAACGAACTTTCAAATATTTCCAGTTTACGATCTCCTCAATCACCGTTATTAATGACAGCAGTTGACATAAGCTGTTTTTGTAAAGTTATTCTTCAATTCGCTGGGTGTATGTTTGGCTCATAAATCACAAGATGACCTGCGTTAAGTGAAGTTTTGAGGAGTTGTTTTAATGCAATGCTTTGAAACCCTGTATGTAATTTGCTGATGCTTATATTTGTGCCGTTCAACAGTTCTATGCTCCTATAGTCTAATTGTCAGTGTAATTTAAATATAAATATTTCATAGATCATTAGTAAGAAATTAAGGGATTGTTTGATCTTTTAGCTTGTTTACTACTTGCACAGCCTTCATGTTAGAGTGTATTAGACAGCATCATGTATCATTTTAGTGTATTAGTAGTCTTAATTTCAAGGGTAACCACCCATGTGTATAATGCACTTTCTACATACTAAATGTATTGAAGTCAGTGGCTTCAATTGAACGTATTTGATTCTTTTTCTAATATAGCTCTCCATTGCATAAGTGTCATAACTGCTAATGAAATATGCTGACTGGAAGATACTTTGTTACTACAGGAGGATGTTAGGAATAGCCTCTTAATTTGAAGCTTACTTTATCTTTCCAAGAGTTTTAAAATGCAGTAGGTGTCAGGTACTGGGTTTTAATTGGAAGTAATTTCTGCTGAAAGAAAAAAATACACAGCCTGAAGTGTCGAACATTAGTTTGCAAGGTACATACTGTAGTCTTTGCAGTTTCTAATTTACTTTGTGATTTGGTAAAGCTAAGATACTCAATGCATGTATGAGTATCTGTGTTTGTTGCATGGCCCTTTAAAAGACACATGCCATGCCGTGGATTTCTAACGTTCAGGACTGCGCAGGCATAACTGGATAGCATTGAAGAGAAATAACTTCAAAAAAAAAAAAAAGAAAAGAGAAAAGAAAAAGTTTTGGATAAAATGCAGGAAGAACACCTCAAAGATCGGGAGCTGAGTGTATGTGAAGGACTAGTGAGAAGCTGCTAATGAGAGCCTTGCAAATTTTAAATTCTAAGTTTTCTGAACGGGATGTTTTACTAGCTTCCTTTTATCTCTCTTTCTCTTCCCTCCCCCTCCCTCTTTTCTCCTCACCTGAATACTAATTGAGCACTAATGGTGCTGTTTAATGGGAAAACAATAAAAATGAACAATGAAACTTTGAACCTTGCAGCTGACTCTTAATATAACACTGTTATCACTGTCAGAATTAAAGTCATATTGGCAATGTCATTACCCGGTGGGGATAGCAGGTTGAAGTGGAGGCATGCACTGCAATTACAGTACTTGTGTTTCTTGATGTGCACATTATAAATGCATACAAGGAACAAGGGTTGAAACACAAATGCAACTCTTATAAGGGAAATTATAAAGAGATAGTCAGTGTATTTCTTGAGACTATAATAGATGTAAGGTTGTACTAGAAAAGACTGCATACGAAATAGCATCATAGTAGAAATAGAACTTTTTTCCCTATTAGGTTAGTGGGATAAGTAAGAATTTTAGCACTCAATTGAGTCATTCTTTGCCCCTGAAGTGTTAAATTACTAGATGCTTAACGTGACTTAACACGAGTTTAAAGGCCAGCCCCATTTAAACTGCAGCAGACTTTTAAAATACATTCTGAAGTTGTGTTATGTTACATAGGTATGTAACGTGTCAGCATATGATGGCGATCTACACTCACAAGGCTACTGTGTGTCCAGACCATGGAAGAGGGGCAGTGCTGTTAGTGACTTTAATAAGTTAGCCATAGACTTAACTGGTTTTGCCCTCATGGGTAAAATGTGTCTAGTGGGATTCTGTTATTAGCAATAATGTTTATAAAGATGCTGTCTTGTTTTAAGAATAATCAAGTTAATGTTATTGATCATCAGATGTTCTTGAGGAGATGGCATGGTAAAATTCTGATTTTTCTGACTAGTTATAAATTAAACTTCCAATTTATTGTTAAAGCAGACATCCTTCTAACTTTGCTGTGAATGAGGGCTCTGTCAGCCTCTCCCACCACCTCAGCTGCACAGCCCTGGACTGCAGGAGAGGTGGCAGACTGATGGAGGAGGAATTGACATCCTGACAGCAGTAAGCAGGGAGGCTGTTCAAAAGCAGTTTGTGATACAAAAATAGTCCACTTCTATCACTGGTATAACAGTGTCCCCTGGGGACTGTGCCAGTCCCAGTGCTTAGAGGAGGGCACTTGTATGCCTGGTGCTATCTAGAAATTCTGATACAATGAAACAAGTTGACTTTTTTATCCTTTAAAGTACTGCCACAATAAATTATATACAAGTTTGGGGTGTTTTTTTGTCATCATGCAAATTGTGTTTCTGAGCAGAGAAGCTCTTCAGGAAAGATTAAAAGATGAAAAAATGGTATTGACAACTCTGATCTTGAACAGCATTAATTAATTTGGCCACTGTACATTAATTCTATAAGCAGTATTAACCTCTAAGTATTTCAGACAAGCTTACTCTTTTTTAACCTATCTTCACTTGTGAACTTGGTAGGCTTGATCTTTATATAGGTAATTGTTTGTATTTAGTTTATTACAATATTTAAAGTGGAGTTCCAGGAGTAAAGGTACAGGTGCTAAGGTTCTGAGTTACATGGAGCAAAAAGTTTTCCTTAAAATATAGCTTGACAATAAAGTGGCACATGGCAGGGGAAAAAAATGTGATTAATTTCTGATATAATTCCAAGTCAGTCTTCCTTGCGGTATTATGTGCATAATAGAATAGGCTATTTTTAATGCCTTTTAAAACACAAGGTCTATACGTTCCTTGGCATATTATAATGTGCTTGAGTTTTGATTACAGTTTTTTCAGCTACTTTAACTTTGTGTTTGTTGCTGGGTTTTTGTTGTGGGTTTTTTTTTGTGGTTTTGTCACTGAAATATTACATGTTATATAATGTACTGTCTGATATTTTCTGGATAGTAATTCAAGGTGACAAAACTTACAATTTCAGCATTGTTTTTTGTGGAGTGGTAGCAACAATGTAGTACAACCAATAGGATGTAGTTCTGGTCCAAACCTAATTATCTGATGCAGTCTAAAGTTAGTAATAGTTTATTTAGTTGCAGTAAGGCTTTATTCTTGTGTACTTACATACTTTCAATATATGAAGAATAACTTATGTGAAAGAACCAAATTTCTTCTAGCAACTTTCAACTGTCTGTAGTATAGGTGCTTGGTGCCATGGTTTAGTTGTTTAGGTGGGTTGGATTGGTTGATGGGTTGGACACAATGATCTTGAAGGTCTCTTCCAACCTGGCTTATTCTATTGTATTGTATAAAGCATTGTGAGGAATATTTCTGGTTTTATGGGATGCTGGTGGTGTTGGCTCAAAGTCTAGTGAAGTAACCCTAACACATTTCAACTTAATTTGGTACTTCTTTGATTCACTTGCCATCTCCCTACTTCCCAGTATCAAATCTCACTTAAAATTAGATTGCACAGGAGCATCTCTCAGTTGCAGTAGCTCTGTTATACTTATTCATAGCTATATTACTGAAACGTTTTATGATGTGTAAAGTAAGGAAATAAGGGAGATTTCTGGTTTCATTTAACTTGTGCTTTCATGCAGTGGGGCACGCTACTCCTACCTTCTGCTTTAGGCACTTCTGCCAGAGGAGCATGCATGGCTCCCAGACCAAAGACCAAAGTAAAGTAATGCTGCCAGGGGAAAGCTTTGTCCAATGGGATAGAGTCATGTTCCACTCTTTTTCTTGTCCTATGAATTTTGTATTTCTGTCTGATTAGCCCTGTGATTAGGTTTTTGTCTTGGGATATGAGGTATAGATTGAAATTAACTCCTTGGGCCGGTATTGTAGTTGGCAAACAGACACAACATCCATTTTCCAAGCCTGATGGCTGTGAAAGTGCTAACTTGTTCTCCTGAATTCAGGAAATATTCAGCCTACAATTTGTCTTACAAGTGGTCATTAGTTTCTGAAGTCTGTGGAAGAGGTACAAATTAAAATTTGCCCCAAATTGCAATGCTTCCTACTGTTTGGTACGTAGGTGCTGATAATCATAATTGTTCCAGGACAGTTAACTATCTGTATTTACTATTGATGACTGTGAAGTACAAAGTTTGGGTTGAGGAATTCTGTATCTGAAGCTGCATAAAGGCAGAATCTTGAAAGTGAAACTTTTTTTTTTTCCCCACTTAGCTGTATTTTTCTTGCCTTTTCCAGTTGATTTCAAGAGCTGCGAAATCTTGTAATAAGTATGATTTGATAAGGACATAGACACTTATTTCCCATAATTGCATTGTCAGGACACTTGGTTTCTTATGTGTTTAGTTCCACCATCTAAGTTACTTACCTTTGATTTCATCACACACTGCTGAGGTGGGAGAGTTTAGTTTTTCTTTAACAGAGTAAATAAAGCATGGAGTGACAAACAGACCCAAGTCTACAGAAGTAGCTGCTTCATTATTGCTGACATTAACTTGTACTGTTTCAGGAGAGTACCTGACTGAACATAAACAATACTCGTAAAAGGAAGTCTTATTTTCTGTGCTCAGTATCTATGCATGTGTTTATCCCAGCAAGACCTCATTACTCTCCCCAGAGATGCAGCTTAGTCCCAATGTGTTCAATCCTCTTTAGTTGTACAGCCCTCTTCACTGCTGTGCTGGTATGTCAGCTCCAAGGGACCCCTATACATGGTATGGCAAAACAGAGCTTACTGTCTTAAAGTGCAGTGCACTGGCAATCTGCGTTTGTAAGTATTTAAAAATCATACAGTTAATACTTATGTAATTCACTTCTTTATCCGAATTATTCATGTGTAATTTTATTTCCAGGTGTATATTGGAGCCTACTGAGGAAAATATTGTTTGAGGTCCAAAACCTTTGTTACTTTTAAGATACAGTATTATTTTTGGCAATTAACAGTGTGTTTATGTTGTATTCAGTATACCAGAGGGAGCCCTCCTGTGGTTAATTTGATACCTATCAATTTTCAAGAATGTTACTAAACAGAGTGTGTCTTACAGGGTAAAATGTACTGTTTTCTATATTTAGTTTTCCTTCCATTTAACTCGGTTTGCATTGCATTTCAGCTGACATTGTGTGTAGTTTGCCTTTTTTTGTTTGTTTGTTTTGAAAGTGCAGTCACTGACAACTTATCCAAATACAAGGTCAAGAAACCTTCAAGCATTCCTGACCTCAAGGTCAAGAAATCACCATCTAGCATTTGGACTTACAGAAAGAGCACTGTGATTAGGGGGACCAGAGTGCAAGATTTCTCATGGTTAGGCCTACATAGCCAAGCTGTATTTTGTCCCCTCACTGGGACATGGTGCTTGATTTCCTAAGATTATTTGGGTCCCTGTGCAGGGAGTGTGCTTGGAGCTGGCAAACCATACCAGTACTGTAGGTGTATTACAGTTGGGAGCCAGACTGCACTCTATGTGCTGTTCAGTGGAGATGCAACTTTGTGTGTAGGCAGATGTCAGTTCACTTACAGAAACAGGAACAATTCAGCTTTTCCTCTTCTAATTTTTTTTTTTTTTTTTTTTACTCTCAAACAAGTAGTGTATGGTCTTTGTCTAGCAATATACTGATGTGCACTTTCACAGCAATTGGCTTTCAGCAAAACTTGAGTGTATGCTGTTTTGATGGATCTGTGCTAGATGCAGACATGTTTGGTTACTTTAAATGTGCCTGAAAAAAATTAAGTCAGGGGTTGACAAGTTAAATTCAATGCAGCTCAGGAATTCCTTGCTAAAAATCCTACATCTATGATAAATGTGCCTCACTGTCTAGAGGCCAAATTACTCTGACTGAAAGAAACAGCAGTCCCACTATTTTAATGCTTCTTTAGAATATGAAAAGATTTTATGAGGAGATGTCAACCTGCTGAACCAACTCTCTTCTGAGAATTTCAGTATAAACTGGTTTTTAAGGTCAATCTTTGTTGTGATTCATTGGTTCCGAACTGGTTTTGACAATTGTCACATTTGGAGGAGTTTCATTGGGTGATGGGCTTGGATGGGTAATCTTTCTCAAAACATGTCTGCAACGCAGAAATCCTTTTCCTTTCTTCATGGAAAAGAAAACAACCACAAAATGCTACAGAAGAGGCCTCCTTGATGGGGTTTGCTAAAAATACAAAGGAGAAGAAAATCTATAGCACAATTTCACGTTTCTGTTTAAAATTTTCTCTAATTTCCATAATGTTCATGCATCTTTCTTCATAGAGGAGGTGATGTGGTTCCAAGTCCATGCAAACACCAATTGATTCAAGTCAGCTATTTAATTGCCAAACTAATTGTAGGGATAAAAGGTATTTGTGTGGCTGTCATGCAAATACATAGGCTACAATACTCCACTCTTTTCTGGATGTTTTCTTACTCTGCATGGTCAGAGCTGCCGTGTTCAAAGTAGTGTTTCACAGGGACAATGTCCTAAGATCTCTTTTAAGGTCTTATTGAAGGAATTTCCTGTCCTCTGTTTCTTCTGGTCAGATGCTGTTTATTGAAGACCTCTACCTTCACTTTAGGAAGCTGTCATTAGCTGAAATACGAGGCTTTCATCTAGCTGGAGGTGGATTTGCCAGATAACTGCTGCCATCTCCAGCTGTTGGTTACTACACAGTGCCTGAATTTTTTGACCAAATCTCTGGTGACAGGACATAATGTCATTTGACAGATGCTTTGTTGCATCACCTGAAGCCACCACCACAACAGTTTGAGCCTATCTGTCAGGCTTTTCTCTGAAGTAGTTGAAGAATATTTGGACATGTTCTTCAGAGATGTGAGAAGTAAATTCCATGAGAGCTGCAGCAACAAGGAGTTTGGAGATAAGAGACATCTGTCAGTGCCATGAATGTGCAGTGATATGAAACTTGTCAGGTTTATGCCAGGTCAATTATCATGTCCAGTGCAGTTTTCTGCAATTTGCTGGTTTTTTTTGTTTGTCTGTTTGTTTTTAGTACTAAATGTGCTATGCAAATTGAATATAGTAGACTAGAAAATCTGGCCCATACAGCTTAGGTTTCATCAATTAGCGATACACCATTGATTCTGTGCTTAAGATGCAGTGGTGATTTAACAGTTTACTTTTGTGCTTTACACGGGTTTATGACAGGATACAATACTGCTAAGAGATTTAGCTAGGCAGAGTAATTATCTGAACTAGAATTTAGTCAGGACACCGATGTTGATACAGGGTACTTTAGAAATTGGATTGCTCACTGAAGTGTGTAAGTATAGATTTATCAGACTAACTTAAGGTGCTCATTTACTTAAGCATAATTTTTCATGGTTGTACTTAGAGCAAGAGATACAGTTTATTCAGAAAAAACTTAGCCTGTGTACTTATGTCTGGTCTCGGAAAATAGTTTTCTATAAATTAAGTGCTAGGAGAATGAAAATAAATGTTCAGGGCAAGCAAGAACATTCTATAGCCAGCCTGCGACAAGTTCTGTTTATGGACAAAGATGGGGAAGAGTAAGGGCTCCCTGTGTGTCTGTTCAGAGCCAGTGCTTGAGAAGTACAGGCCCCGCACATGTGTTCCTGCAGTAACAACTTCTGCCTTTAGGTATTTTATCCTGTTTGATTTTGCTACACTGTGATTAAAATCTCCAAATTTTGCATTAGGATAATTTTCTGTCTTGAGTTTATTCTTCTGTTTTGTCAGTCAGTCCTAGGGTTAACTGTGTTTGTAATGGGACATTTGGGTAATGGTGCTCAATCATAGAATTGTCAGGGTTGGAAGGGACCTCAAGGATCATCGGGTTCCACCCCCCGCCATAGGCAGGGACCCCTCACGCTAGATCAGGTTGCTCAGAGCCACCTCCAGCCTGGTCTTGAAAACCTCCCGGGAAGATTTGCACAATTGTGTTGAAGAGGGCAAGATCAACTCACACCTACAAGAGTTATCTCCAACAGATACTGGCCGCTGAAATATCTCTTCTGCACGGATTAACTATACCCTGGCAAAATTTTGCCGTTCCCTGGCAAAGCTTGTGCAGATGCAACAGTAGTTAGCCAGAGCTAGGTAACCCAAGAAGGGAGTGTAAATGATACTAAGTTTTGTGGTAAACCAGTACCCTTCAGTGCTTCCCAGCTCTGAATTACATGTCTTGTGCAGAATATTATACATGGTTTAATGCAATAGTTCACTTTTTAGATACAACAGGTTTTTTTGAGAGAAAATACCTATTGTGGTGCTTCCATGGGGAAAGCTTTCTTATTTTCAGCATAGCAACACATCTCCATTTCTTGCCTCTTTCTCTCCTTTTTATTTGCTTTTACTGAGGAACAACACATTTCAAGTTCTTTAATGTTTTTGATACCTCATATGATTGCTGTGCATATTATTATATTGGATTGCTTGAATCTTGAAAGTTTCTAGATGGCTTTTTCTACAGAGTGATAGTTTCCCATTAGCATGGGTAATGCATGAAAAAGACACTTTAATGCCATCCTACAAGAAATATATTGCTATTTTTCAGGCTCTGATAAATGACTATGTTTTAAGTTGTATTTGATATGGATACAAAATGAATGACAAGCTTGAATGGATGTTGTTTTTCCAGAATTGTTCAACATAAACTAAATTGACAGTCAGATGTCTGATCAATTTTTGTGATCATGACACCGGTATAAACATGTAAATCAGGAACTTTTATGACATTAAGTAACACGCTCTCCTCTGCAGTTAAAGAATCATTAGAGACACAGCATATATGGACATAAAAAGTATTTGGAATGGCTATTAAAATTAGCAGAAAACTTTAAAATGGCATGCGAAAGCCTCACAGGAAAATATTCCTGTGGTATATGTAACCTGTGTTTCACATCAAATTAAATCTTTTTCAGCATAAAGACATCTTTGTCCCCATGATGGGAAGCAGTCCACATTTCTCTAAGTATTTAGAGGCACTCCTCCTAATAACAGTCACATTTTATTTTGTTCTATATTACTTCTTGAGCTATGAGCCTGAGAATAGAGTGGGTTTATCTCTCCATTCCCCCTGTAGTAATCCATTTGTATGGTGCAAGCCCAATGAAAGCACAGCCAGAGCATATATACTAGCCTACACTTCTCTAACATGAAAGTGAAATTGGTTTTACCTCCACCAGCTGCATATACTAACGGAATTTAAAAACCAGGTTGGAAGCTATAATCTTCAGCACTGTGGACTGACATGTCATGTGTGCAGGAAGAGCTACAGAGGAGGGCAGGAAACTTCTGGAGTTCCATCAGGGAAGGCAGCAAAGCTGCAGGGAGCTAGGAAATAAATTTAACTGGAAACACAGTCCATTGCCTTATGCCATCTTTCTCCATCTTCTCAGTCTTCTTGCTTTGCATAGAGAGAACGCACCAAAAGCAGTAAGGATGCTTGGTTGTTTTTTAAACCATCCAAGCACAAAGCATAGAGAGAAACTGCTTGATGAAATCTTAACATGAGTCTTTTAATAAAACTGGGACAGTATCTCATCAAATTACGAAGATATTCCAGGTGCTGCAGTTCATGTGCTGACCCTACCCACAGTAATGGTGCACTCATTGAAGATAAAGATGTTTTCTTTGAAGTAACCTCAGTATGAACAAGTAAGAGAGAAATTTTTCTTCAAGTGCTTAACATGTAGCAGATGTGTCCTTCAGAAGCAATGAAGAAAAACTGTATTTTATATTCAGAAAAGGGAAATGGAGGTGACATCATGCTAAGCAGCAACCTGTTTTTGCATCTGGAATGGACATGCAAGACAAATGAACGTGTGAGATCAAGCCCAGGAAGTGTATTTACTGCCTGTACGTATTTTAACCTCTTGAAAGAGTAGTGCTGCAATGTTTATTCTGTGACATATGAGAGTAAAATCTTACCAAATTAAATTTAAAACTGGAATTCAGTCAATTGAGACTCTTCAAAATATTTGAAGGCAATTTTATGAGAATAGATGGTTCAGAAGTGATTATTAGTGTGGCCTTGGAGTTTTTCCTTTTTATATCCACACACCCACACACACGCACACATGTGTACGTTTGTGGGCAGGAGGAGGTAAGTAGACCATCTTTGCTTCCTACCAGGAGAGGTAATTTCTCTTTGTAATGTAACAGGTCCTAATAATATTACAAGAAATAGGAAGATTTTGTGGCAAATACCATGCAAGTAAACGGGAAGGCATATGCTTATAAGTTCAGTACAATCTACAGCACCTTTGACATTTTCTGGATTTTTTTAATAAATGTGGGTTTTCGTTTTGGTTTTGTCTCTCTTCTGTCTTCATGCACAGCTTGTATGTGGGCTGGCTTTATGCTCTATTTTTGAATAGTGGTAACTTTAGACGATCTACTGAACTTTCCCTCTGTACTTCTAAGTCTTGAAATATGTGGGAATTGAAGATGTTGGTTCATTTATTTATGGCTGAGATTCTTTCTAATCTCTTCTGTTAGTCATTTCTACTCTTCAGACAATGGACTCTTACACAGATTTATTTAGGAGACCATACACAAGTTTCTTCAAAAAATACTTGCCCAAGGCTATCATCTATAATATACCTACCTTTCTTTTCTCCTGACATGTGTGATCTAAAATAATCAACACACTGACCTTCTCTTCCATTTAATAACCTTCTTCATATTGCAGATTAACCTCCAATTTACTGATCTGATTGCTAGATACTAGCTACTGTCTTTTAACAGACTGAGAAGCTGCTAGAGTGCTAGGATGAAAGTAGCAGGAAGGAAACATGAAAGAAAGGAAAATGTACTGCAAAATACCTGCCTGCAAAATAATAAGGAAAATACACCCCATCGGATATATTTCTGGAACATTTAAGTTGGACTGCTGTCATGTTTTCTATGCCTTTTCTTTCACATTGCTCTAATCTGTATCTCTGGCATATTTTGTTGTCATACTTTTTTTTTTTTTCCTTTTTTAAATGCATGCTAACTGCAACCTTGCTTCTCTGTTCTAATTTATTGTAGCATATTAGTAAAGCTGCTTTGGAATACCCTGGATTAATGATGCATTTAAACTGTTTTAAAATGACCCTGTGCTAGGTCAGTTACTGCAGTAGTGCCAGTGAGGAATATTTTATTTTGATTGCAGTAAGCTCTTAGTTTTATGTTAACTGCAATGTACAAACATGACCTGTGGGCTTTTAATGTTGTAGTGAATTGAAAACGTGTTAATAAAGCATACCACATATTTGTATGTAGCAAACTGTGGCTCGTCAAGAGGAGGCTACAGTCTTACTTTCTTCAGTTCTACTGCACTTTTTGATATAAAGAAAGAACATAGTGAGGTGCAGGTGCTGCTTCTGGCATGTTAGTTGTGAGCACATCCCTGCTTCTGTGTTCTCCCAGTTTAACAGACCTATGCTACTACTCTTGTACTTGGACAAAACAGTCTCTCTTTTCCTTTGTAGCCTGAAGGTTGGAGGGACTGAGTAATTCGGAACATTTTGCTGTGGAAGTTGTAGCTTGGTGATGCTGTTTGACCTCCTACCAAAACCAGGAGACTCATTAGGACTGCCTTCCTTTCCTTCCTGATGCTCTGTAGTGGTTTTGATGTCCATAGCTGAAGTCAGGTTTTGTGGAGGATGTCTGAGAAACAGCACTATGTGTCCAGAGCAGGCCATCAGTTCCCCCATGGTAGTGTGGACACAAAATACTGTTGATGCCTGCTAATATGCAGGAGGGTGGACTCTCTGAATCATGCTTGTCATGGTTGGGCAGTGTGATGTCAAGCAGTTGTGGTGGAGTAGGAAGGTTCCCCCCCCCCCCCCCAAAAAAGAATTCCACAGCTAACTCAGCCGGAGAAGCAGATGAAAGCTGTATTTTACAAGCAGATATGGAATGCAGTGAATATGTACAAAAATATACAATATTTACAATATATACAGAAGTATACAGCAAAGTATGTAATACAGGAAACCTTTCCCCAATCCCCCCTGCGGCCAGGGGGGTTCGGCCTGTCCCTCCCTTCTCCCTCCCTACCTCCCCTTTTTCCCAAAAGGGTTAGAGAGAAAGAGAAAGGAAGGTAATTAAAAGGGTGAAAACTTGTTAAAGCTCAAAGCGGATGCAAAAGTTAGTTTTCTCTTATCTGGTTAGCAAGAATCGCAGAGAGAAACGAGCCAGCTCACAGCACAGGGGGAAGAAGACCACGACTACTGACTGACTCCCCCCGACTGAAAGACTAAACAAAAATTTACAGCCGGGTTCCACCAATGAAATTGAATTAGCATATCATTGTTTTCATTCATATACCAAAATATTCGCCCAGAGTGTTCAGAAAGTGTCTCTTTCTTAAAGGCACAGCCTAAACCGGTCACAGCAGTGTTTAAATGAGAAGTCATGCAGCCGTAGAGGTGGTCTGTGAGGTACACCAGGCTGAAAATCTTAAGAGGGGAGTATGGTTTAGGCCCAGCTTTGGTACACAAATGGGAAATGACTGATATTTATGATGCAGGGTGGGAAAATTCTGTAACAAGCATTATTTCCCAAACCTTTCATTTGCAAAAGTAGCACATTTAACTTTTTTCTTGTCAAAGCC
Source organism: Picus viridis (assembly GCA_033816785.1). NCBI lineage: Eukaryota > Metazoa > Chordata > Aves > Piciformes > Picidae > Picus > Picus viridis. The sequence goes on along the minus strand of CM066582.1, from coordinate 17,071,786 downwards.
ACATCCTTAATTATTGCACAAGTAAGTGTATTTCTTTTCCCTTTTAGAAGTGGAAAGTGTTACTTACTGTGTTCTGCTTTAGAACTGAGCTGGAACAAGGGCTTGCATAGTTTTCAAAACACAGGATTATGTTGTTTTCACATCCCAAATATCTCTCTATATCTTAACCTAGTCTGCTTTAGTGTCCAAAGCTGTACTGTAGTTTCTCCACTAGATTCTAACATGGGCAGCTTCTGCTGCAAATTTAGGGAACAAACAAAAACCAGCTCAAATGTAGTACAAAATGTCGTTAGGCAGACTCATCTCGTGTGGTAGTTTCAACCCACTGCATCTCGGTAAAAATGCCATTGCCTACCCTTCAGTGACAGTGGACTTCACAGGTTTGCCAGTGCTTTGGAAGCTTGAATAACTTGTTAAGTTTAACCAGTAACTTTAGGCTGCAGTTACATTTTTATTTGTTAAATTGGTCTTTTGGAAGAGGAGCTGAAAACTGACTCCAGTCATGGCACAAGCACGCACCTACACAGAACTGCAGAAATTTACTTGAAACAGAATATACACCTCCCCAGAACAATGCTTTCAACTAATTTAGAGGTCTATTAAGTATCTAAGAAGGATAAAAACAGTGTTTAAAATGAAGATTCCTAGGTTGTGTAGGAAAACAGTGATTTGGCAATCACTGAGATGCTGAAGAGATGTGCAGAGATCTTGAACTTCATGTCACTTGAGAGAAGAAACAAAACGTAAAACCAGACCAGAAATACTCATTCTAATTCCTTCAAAAAAATCATGGGAAAGAAAATAAAAACTGTCTTATGTTTTGGGGTTATTTCTAGTCTGAGATAGTTTCAGAGTGCTTGAAAGCTAAGATGATCCATGCCTAGGAAACGGGCATAAACAAATGATCTGTGGGATCTATAGCCACTGTTTGGAATATTTATTATCATGAGAAGAGTTTATATAATGGAGGAGAGAGAAAATAAGAAGTGGTACATTCGGGGTAAGGGTACAGGCAAAATGTAGCTGCTGTAGCTGAAGATCTCTACATAAGCTGTCTAGCTGTCTCATGTAAAATGTGGATAAATGTAAAGTAATGTATATGGGAACATAAATAATCCTAGTTTTAAATAGATCGCAGTAACTTTTGACATTGTAATTGCTACTCAGGAAGGAGCTCTTGATGCTTTTATTAGTTTTATGAAACTGTTAGCTTTCGTTTCAAAGAGGATTACATTGTTATGACTACTGTCTGGATTCAGCACAAATGCTGTATGCAATTCTTTTGTAGTTGTAAACATCACAGATAGGATGGAATAGATACCTATCAAAGGTGACTGAATTAAGTAAAGGCTTCATTGTTGAGTGACTGATGAGAGGACTGAGAATACAGTATAGGTATGTGAGAAGAGTGTAACATGGAAAAGATATGGAGGTATCACTTCATTCACGCTCTTTCAATGGATATAATAGTATTGAATTAAATACTGTATGAGGTTAAAAACAAGTAAGAGGTGCAGGACTTCATACAGTCAGTTATTAAGCTGTAGAGCTTTCTGAACCAGAGACTGTGGATATTAAAAGCTTATGTAGCTTCAAGAAACAATTGAATATATTTACAGGAGAAAAATCCATTAGGGCTACAGACAGTACCTCTGGCTTGCAAAGACCTTGAACAACCAGTTGTTGGAGGCTGAAGGGTGTGAAGTTTTTTGTTTGCCATGTATTTGTATCTTTCTTTAGGAGTTGCTGTTCATTGCTGTCAGATGCAGATAGTTGGCTAGAAAGACCTTTTTGTATGACTTATAAAAGTTGTTCTTCAACTAATAATGTGTAAGTTAAAGTCACCCATAGTATCTGCTAATGGGAAATGCAGCTGTGGAAGAGAAAGAGATTTTGAATGAGTTACTGGGTGCTGGAGAGTGTCATGGTAAGTCAGAATGAGTAATAAATGCCAGACAGCTTGTGTGTTACAGTTTGTGTTGCAGTTCCAGAACTGCAGCTCCCGAATAAATTTGAGATATGGCAGACTGAGAAAGCTGGTGCCTTAGACTAAGTTAAGTGTAACAATATGCATTTTTCTGTGATAAATGCATGTCTTGGTGTGTGAGTTAATATTTGAGGAAGACTAAAACCAAAATTTCAATATTATAAACTTTAATTGATACTTACAGAGGCATCGATCCCCATTATCTGCATCCTCTATTAGGTGCCAGGAATAGGATCCCACAGTTTTCATGTGTAATAAGTTTGCTTTTAATTTTTATGTAGCTTTTTCTCATTCATCCTCAGGATAAAACAAGGGTATATTAAATATGGTAGAGTGTCACAAGGAACGTCTTAAGTCTGAAATTGTATTATGTCAGAGTATGTGGAACAGTGTGGGGCATTGCAGTTTTTGTTTCAGGATCTTTTGGGTTTTTAATACTGAAAATAAATACTTGCCTATGTTGATACATTGTATATAAACAGGAGATTATAGACTTAAAATATTTAGATTACTCTGTAGAATGTATGTGGAACTGTACACTCATTCCTCTGTAACTTGAACTCTTGAGTATATATAGATAAGAGTGTGATTTTTTTTTTTTTTTTTGCTATTTCCAATTGTTTCCTGTTTTCTTGGTAATAACTTTGTTTGATATCAAAGCTGTATTTTTTTATTTAAACATGAATAGACTCTAACACAGGAATGTGTATTTTAACCAGCTAAGAATAAAGAAAAAAAAATCTTTTATTTGCCCCCTGCCTCTGTAGAGCTTACTTACAGAAAGCTTATTCATTAGGATTCTGTAGGCTGAGCTAGTCAGATATTTGCCAGGTGCTTACCAGAACACCACTTTAGAATTTGCTGACAGCAACTGGTAAAGATAAAAGCTCATCTCTCTTTTCTTTTTTTTTTTTTTTGTATTTTAATTTATTTTTTGAAATAGGTGAGCAGCATAATATACTGCTTTGCATTAGCAACTTCACATCCAAGCTGGAAAAGGTATTTTTCAAGAACTGTCCTGGAATTTAGTTTTAGAATCATAGAATAGTTTGTGTTGGAAGGCCATGGGCAGGGACATCTTTCACTAGGTTAGATTACTCTATGCCCCATCCAACCTGACCTTGAACACTTCCAGTGTTCTAAAAATGTTGAAATTTGGTTAATTTATCTTTTTCCTAAATATGTGCCTGGTGCATAGTCCTACCTTCTATGTACACGTTGCAGTGTTATACTAGAAACCATACTGTTGATCAGGTGTCAAGTCTTGAATTTTAGAATGACACCACTGCTTCCAGAGTATTTAACAGCAAAACAACAGGATTTAAAAATAAAAATCATTGCCATCCTTCTCATAACTGGAGTAAAGCTCCCATTGCCTTCAATAGGAACTGAGCACTGTAATCAGTGCTGTCAGTCACCATCTGGACTGACTTTCTCTTTCATATCTGAATCTTACTATAGAGTCCTTCCTTTCTAGGATGCCATCTGTCAGGCAGTTTCTTGACTTGTTTCCAGGACCAACCTTTGTACCTTCTTTCATGTCCTGTTCTGTGCTTCAGGCAACCTCTCAAATCTTCATTCTCCCTGCTGTTTTCAAAATACATTTTGAAAATCAGTGTACACAATGAAGCACCTTACCAATAATAGCTATTACCAAACCCTTGGCAACATCACAGTTATCTGACGACAATCTGTCAGGAGGCCAAAGGTTGGAAAGCATTGACCCAAACCCTTTTCTCATCTGTTTAAGTGATGTTTCAAAGCAGTGGCTAAGGGAGAAGTTTGAACCATTGATGATTTTGAGTCTTTTTTGTGGATAAAAGAAACCGATTATTATGGCAGTTAACCTAGTAATAGTTTACAAAAGCATCAGTTCTTGTAGGTTTAAAAATAAGATCAAATAGCATTAATCTAACAGTATAACTGGTTTTGAAAGGCTTTTACTCAGTAAAGCCATGTTTATGAGCTGTTGGTTGCTCAAGTCCTACATACAGTGTTTTCTCTCTGACATAATGTTAAATGCCAACATTTCTTATTTGCCTTAATAAGCAAATAGAATGAAGTGAGAATGACAAACCTTTGTTTCAAAGAGAAAACCAAATATATGTATTATTTCTAATATATTAACTTGGAATTTTTTTTTTCTTTTGAAAGCAAATAAGCTTAAAGAGGGACACAACTTCTTAGTGAAATAAAGGTTAGTAGTTAACATGTGGCTTAATGATTTCTTAAAAATATAATTCAGACATGGTATTAACTGTAACTCATGCATGGAGGAGATTTATATGTATCTGAACAGCAGCCTTTCTTCTGAGTGGTTTTAGAGATGTTATTTATTTATTTATTTTAATGTGTTTGTTTTTTTCCCTAAACAGAATCTGAGTGGGCACTTTCTGGTTTATGAATTTTGATTTGAACTATAGATAAAGATGATTTAGGCTTTCAAAGAGATAAAAAAGTAGTATTTTTTTCTATTAGAAGGCTTTTTTAGTGTATATATTAAACCTAAACCCTCCAAGTTCTCTCACTTTCTGACTAGATAGCATTTGAGTAGAAACAAAACAATTACTGTCTTTGTATTGCATTTCTTTTCAAAGGAAAATATCTATTATGACAAGCCCTGCTTATTTCAAAGGTTAGAAAATGTGGCAACAAACATTTGTGTAACATAAAATTGAAAAAGAGATTTCACAGGATCAAAGTTTGCCAACACCTTACTATGCTATATTTGCTCACTTCTATTTTGCATGAAAATTGGTAATAGGAGACTCTGTTGGAGAAGTATCCCAACAGGGCAGGATGATTTAAAAACTGGCATACAATATCTCTATATAATTTCATTTATTTAAACGTATTGAAATGAGAATAATCAATAATCTTCCCAAGAAGCTCGGTTGGCATAAGTTATGTGGTTAAAATCAGTATTTTGTTGGGAGGTGGTGTGAATGGCCAAGTACTAGCCTGCTCCTAGGTGACTGAGGCTCTCTACATGGCACTTCAGGCTCCCTGCGGTATCTAGCTTATCACTTCATGACTGGTTCCCCTTATTTTTAAGATGCATCTAGGAGAAATTTCCTCTGAAGAGCAGTTTGCAATTGCAGATGAACAAAGCAATATGTAAAAAGTAAATGAATAATAATTACTGTGTGACTGGTGCTACTGCTCACCTTCACCTTAAAATGGTTTCTTGAAGGCTCTTAGCTCTCTGGTAGATGCTGCAAAGAGCTGGCTACTGATATGCCTTCCTTTCTAGTATAAAATAGCAGCGATTATGTAACTCCAACTGCGTGATACCATTCTTGTACTATTTCTCCTTGAGAAGAAAATTAATGAATTTGATAGAAAAGTTAGAGAGGTTTTGTACCCAGATTAGTGATGCACTTAAGTATTTTTCAGATTTACATTACATTTTTAAGCAATCAGTCTGAACTATTTCTGTTATGGAAAACTGTCCATTTCCCTCTTCCTTCTGAGTAGCCAAACAAGTATTAAAAACCAACAAGCAACAGCAAAAACTATTTTAACTTTGCCACCAGATTTACTTCTGGTATCTTTCTGCAGAGTAAATAATAGGAGGGAGCAAGCTATTTTTCAGCAACTCCGATACTTTAAATCAGAGCAAACTTTTGGCAGTTCCTAATTTGGTTTTTGCTCTATCTTGGAATTTTTCAGATTCAGTGGATGCCCTCTTAGCTGAAATGAGAGGTAAAAAAATTTAAGTCTGAGGAACAGCCTCTGTCCTGTTGTTGCCTAATGATTTTCCTCTCCTGGTCAAATTCCTTAGGATGATGCTTGCCCTCACTCTAGGGCTGCTGCTTTTGATATCACAACCTATATAGAAAGATCACATACATGATTAGATTTTTCTTTCCAGGCAATGACCTACATTTAAGATGCTGCTTGAAACCACAGTGGAGCAATGCAAAGGAATTTTTCATATGCACCAGAAAAATTTGTTGTTACTATAGACTGTGTTGGATGCCTCTGCCTTGAATGATCTCTTTAAGTGTATTTTATCAGTTTGGAGGCTTTTAGTTTATTTACTCATAGATACAATTCTGTCACCTTTTTTTTTTTTTTTTTTTTTTTTTTTTTTTTCTTTTTTTTTAGATCAGGCCTTGAGCTGTTATAAGCTACAAATCAGTCTTGTTCCTGCAAAAGTAGCTAATTTCAAACACCACCTATGATACAGGAATCAATTATATGTATAGCCATTGGGGAGATGTAAAAAGGAAAGGCACTGAATAGTGGGGAATTGTATCTAGACTAAAAGAATTTTACAATTACAAAAAGATGCTCTAGTGAGCCTGGGATACATCTGTTTTTCACTTGAAGTCCTCTGATGGTACCTAGTCAGAATGAGCTTCTTCAGATAGCTTAGCAACATGCCTGTGTCTTACAGTTCCTCTGAAGCAAGGGAAGTTTCCCACTTGTTATAAATAGTCATTTAAAAAATCTGGGCACTACTGGGAACTAGGTGAAAATGACTGCTACTTGATTTTTAATGTGTGAATTTAATTTTAAAAAAACCCACCTAAACATTGGTTAGTTTTGTTTCATAACCATTTGCCATAAATCTGTTCTTCTGTTTAATTTCACCAGCCTCTCTCCAGCTCTGGCTGGTAAAAGGTGTTAAAGAGTTTGATTGTTTGTTTGTTTGGTTTGCTTGCTTGCTTGCTTGCTTTTTGTGATGGATGATTTTGGAATAACGTGATAACAGAGAAAATGGTTTCTTCCTCACTCTTGTCAGTGGTTGGCTGAAGACATATATCCCATATACTTTACAGCTAAGTTCATACAGTACTTCATTTAGTTGACTTCAAATTTTGTTCATTACTGGCTTCCAGCTTGGGAATGTTACTATTCCTGATTGTTCTGAACTTGACAAAAGCAGTCAAGAGGCCATCATTCTAGCAGAAAGCTGTGACTGGTTGCTTTAAAAAATAAATGATACTTGCACTGACACAAGACAAAAAGGGTTCATTAAAACTCATATTGGAGAACTCTCAGTACTCTTTTCGCATTGACATTGGCTGAGAGACTGTTGTATATTATGCTTATTTTTAGGTACTATTGTTCTCTTTAAACCTGCTCTGCAACCTCAGGAAAACAATAATGTTTTCAACAGAACTTAAAGAAGAAAGCAGTTGCATGTTTTTGTTACATATTTCTGTTCTGCTCTCTCCTAAAAAAACTCTTAATGACTTTGTCTTTGGCAGGGAAGAAAAATAAAAAGTAGGGAGAATTACAGACTGCTTTAGGGCACCCAGATTGAAAATCTGTGCATCTTTTATTGAGAATGCAATAACATTTGTAAGTGCAACCTTCAGCACCTCATATTTATTTTAATAATTTCTTTTGAAGTACTGAAAAATGAAACTCTTTTCATTTAGTTTACTTTTTTTCCCCACAGCATCAGTCTGTTTTGCTGCTCAGTGTCCTGCTCATGTAACATAGCTCATCAAAAAACTAACATGTTCAATAGTCATATGATTGGAAAGGCAAAATACCGTTTCGGAGCTAAATGGTTAGAATAAGTGAATTGGAGTGTGTTTCAATTCTTTTCTTAATGAATGTAATATAAACCAATAAGAAAATGATAGATTATTTTGGGTTTAGCAGAGACTAAAGCTAAAATATAACTAGTTTCAATTAGAATGTACAGAAGTTCATGACTTAAGTATGTAACAAATACATTTTTTTTTCTCCTTGTTTTTGTTGTCCTCCTCTGTGTTTCTATTCCTAGTTACTTTGTAGGGATAAAATACTCATTTGAGGTACCTTGTGAGTTTATCTGGTACAGTTAACATCAGAGGGACTATAGGATTATGGTCTTCAGGGCTGTGGCTTCAAACCACCTTTACAAATTCCTAATTTCAGCACTCAGAACTAACTTTTGGATAGATGACCCAGACTGCATCATCCTGTTTACTTGCAAAATACACCATGTTATTTCTCTTTTCCGTTAATAGCGGAGCATCATGACTTGCTTTCATCTGAACTGAATGTTTGTAGTGAGAAAGATTTATGACTAAATAAGAATTCAGAAAGTAAAGCTGTCATTATATATTCTACACTGCTGAAGCAGCTAACACATTTTAGCAGATGCCGAATTACCTGTAATCAGCATCTGCACAATAGAAGGCACTCTGAATACTGATGAAGTTGTGATTAACACCTATTAACAACATGGAATTTGGCAGTGCAAAAGTAGAGATGATTCAGTGCTATGTTCAGGAAGATTTACTGCCTCTGAAGTTTCCTGACATTGGACATAGTGATTTTTAGATTGTTGTAAGAAACTTCCTAACAGTTTAAAAACGTTCCTTGAAAATTTAGTTTCATAACTGCTAAGAAAAGACTGTGTGTTGCAAAATGATGTTTTAGTTTAAAAAGCATTTGGTCTGTCTGTCTGTCTTTCTGGCTCTTCCCCTTCTTACGATGTTAAGTCATGACGGGTGTGTTGTTTGTTTGTTTGTTTGTTTGTTTTTTTAATACATGGCAGGTCTCTAATTTCTAAGTTGTGTAAAATTTACTATAGTAACCTGTGATGGAAGGATACAGTAATTACTGTAATACTACCCTTGTTAATCTCCTGCAATAATGTAGAGAACATATGAGTTTCTCTGTAGAAAAGTGACTTAGAGGAAACATGTGAAGAAAATGTGATTTTGCATATGCTTGCTTGTTTGTTTGTTTGGTCTGGGGTTTGGTTGGCTTTTTGGGTGGTGATTTTTGTGTGTGTGTGTGTGTGTTTGGGTTTTTTTGATTTACTGCCCCCAAAATCTCAGCACATAAGCGGGGACTTTGAAGAGAGTATTCTAATTATTGCTTAGGCTGACTTTTCAGTTTAGAAATTGTCTTGGGACTTCATGCTACAAAATTCATCTTAGGAAGCTGCTTATAGGTTTTAACCAGCTTGGAGCCCTAGGGTGGTGTCTCGACTCTGGTGAGGTCATACAAATCCACTCTGGGAATTTTGGGAATTTTTGAGTTTGTGCTTTGACTTGACTGAATTAAGGCTAGGTCTGAAAAGAGGCCTGAATGTTAAAAGTGTTAGGCTTTTCAACAATTCAGACAACTGCTAAGTGTTCTAGCAGCATGTTTGACTCTGAGGATTCAATGACTTGATGATATGCTTACTTACGACCTGTTCAACTTATAGGCAGGGGGAACGGACGTGCACGGAAGTAGATGGAAAAAAAATGCTGCTCAAAATGTGATTCCTTCATTGCATTCTTCTTAAGAAGCCAAGCTGAGGGAGAGGTAGACAGCTTTCATTAATAGTGGCCCTGGAGCCATATTTTAACATCCTTTCTGAAAGGATCCTTTTTCTTTTCTCCCCCCCCCCCCCCCCCGCCTCAGCATTTTTCTCTCAGTTATTAACATAATGATGAGAGCATGTGTAGATTCAGGTTCAATTTTCTTCTCTGCCTGAAGGAGCTAAGGGTCACTTTTCATCTCTCTGGAGAAAGGAAATACCAATTTTGAGGTAATCTTAAGACAATGCTATCTTTGCTTCCTGATGAAGATACACCTGGAGAGAATTTAGCATTTGTTGGTTACCATCAGAGAAATGTTATTTTGGCTTAACTTTTGGATATGCTCAGTATCCAAAGCACCTGACTAGTTGAAGAAATAGGGAATATTGGGCAACTTCCATGCTGTGCTGGGAGTAAGAGGATTAAAGCAATTGGGTTATCTGCTGAGTAGTCAAGAGGTAGGTGCATTTCTGAACTAAGGGAGCCTTCAAATGAGATCAGCCTATTTGGCATGAGTTCTGAAATACAATATTAAGCTCCTAGTTTAGTTTGGTAGGAAAAAAATTAGCCTCCCTATAGGGTTTTGTGGAGAGAGGTATCAACAAAGCCTGTCTTAAAACACCTGTGTTCTACTGAGACACCTCATTGTGGCAGAGTTCCTGATTTGTTCTTTTTCTGTAGTGTATTTTGTCAGGGCATTTAAAAAATAAAAATTTTTTTTGACTAGTCCACTAACAAAATGGGCTTGTCAAATCTTCTCCTTGTGGTTTAGAAAAATAATAAATTTAGTCATTGTGAAGTTATTTGAAAATTAGTCAGTCTCTGTGGTAGTCTTGTATGTTCTGCCAGCAGAGTGGCACATTAGCCAAATTTAGGGTTGTCTTTTCATCTGTGTAATCCTCACTGGCGCCAGGAGGCACACAGCTGTAGCTAAGAAGAATAACTTGGGCCAGAATATGAACTCTAATGGCAATGTTTGGGCTTTTTTTAAGTTATCATCAAAGATATGTGAATTTAAATAGTTATGGGGTTTTCAGTTGATTGAAGGATGCAGCAGCTGGGATGGAAGTTTTGCAGTGCTGTGCGTTTTTTCTGTTGACGTGACAACTGCCAGAACTCATGCCATTCTGATAATACTTATTGATGGTAATTAATTGGGGTTTGGTGCTTTTTTAGTGAGTATGTGTCACTAATGAGGAGGCTTGGAAACTGAAAAAATGTGATTCATTTGGTTAGGAATATCTGAAATACATACAAGGGACAAGGAAAAGCTGGACTCTGATGTCACGTTTTTTGCATAAATTTGTATTGATACAGGACTTTTATTTTGTATATAGGCATTTCAAAGGTCCAATGTAAAATAGGGCACTTTTAAAGGGGTTTTAGACATACAAAATGTGGATATCTGAGATTTAAGGAATTCTGTTAGTCCTACAAATGTCGGGAGCTCTGACACAACAAGATGTTTGTGGAAACAGATGAGCCCGTGCCTCAAATACCACATTTGGTTTTGAGGCCTTCATTACAAGAAAGGTACTGAAGTGCTGGAGCATGTCCAAAGAAGAGCTGCAAAGCTGGTAAAAGGTCTAGAGTGCAGGTCTTATGAGGAGTAGTTGAGAGAGCTGGGGTGGTTTCATTTGGAGGAAAGGCAACTTAACGGAGACCTTATTGCTCTCTATAGCTACCTAAAAGGAGGTTGTAGCGAGGTAGGTGTTGGTCCCTTATCCCAAGTAGCAAGTGGTAGGCCAACAGGAAATGGCCTTAAATTGTGCCTTGGGAGGTTTAGGTTGGACATTAGGAAAATTTCTTTATGGAAACTTTTGTTAGGCATTGGAGCAAAGCTGCCCAAGGAAGTGGTTGTCACCATCTCTTGTGTTGATATGACACTTAGAGACATGGTGAGCTTGGCAGTGTTAGATTAATGTCTGGGATTGGTGATTTTAAAGGTCTTTTCCAACCTAAACAATTCTATGATTCTCTAATTCTGTGGAGGCTGAAGGTAGATGTGCACCAGAGAGGGTGAAGGAGCTAAGTCTTGTTCTGCAAATATATATGCTGAGATGTAATGAAGTTTCAGACCAGCAAATGGAGGTAAGTGTATTGCTGAGAAGGTGATTGATGGTTTTTGTTTTGGTTCTTTCAAAGTCTGTTTTTAAGGGGATTTTATATTATTGAAAGTTCGCTGCCTGTTTTTCAAGAACTCAATATTGGTGTGCTGTCAGGTTTTTGTGGTTTTTTTTTTATGATTTTGTTGCTGTTTGTTTCATTTTGGTTTTAATCTGTATTTTAAACATGAGGGATCAGTTTTCCTGCATGGTGTCTGAGTTTTGTTTTATTTTGATTTTTAAACTGTATATTGTCACCTGTGTGCTTTAAAGAGACAGTAAAATGCTATCAAAACAGAGCAGCAGTGTTTCACATCTGTTTTCCACCTGCTTCAGGAGGTACACACTCTTACTCTTCATTGTTGACCAGATGTTTTTCTTTTTTATGGAAATTAGCTTTTTTTTTTTTTTTCCTTGCTGCAGGTGGTTGCCTAATGAAACTTCACTATAGTGGGAAATGATTTTAAGACTGGTCATTGCTTTTTCTTACATGGAAGTTCATATACTTTAAAAATAAATAAAATCCAGTCTGATATAAGCATAGTTTCTCATGTTTACTTGTGTAAGAAAACAAACATAACATGGAAGTACACACAATTTTAACCAATGTTCCATCTTTATGCCATCATCTGATGTATGAGCAGATTGGCTTGTTACACTGTGTGCTAACAAAACCAGAGCTATTAAAGGTTATCCATGGAAGTCGTAGCTCATGTATGGACTGTTAGGAGTAGTCAACATGGGAAAGCATGCTTGACCACTCTTGTAGGCTTCAATGATGGTTGTGACCAGCTTGGCAGAAGAGAGCAGTGGATGTTGTCTACCTTGACTACAGCAAGGCATTTGACACTGTCTCCTATGACATCCTGTAGTGGCTTAGAAAAAAAAACACTAGTATTCCCCTCTGTCAGAAATCATGAATTTACAACATTTTGCAATTGTAGGGCGTTACCATCCTGGGCAGGGGATTCGGGTCACTCTCTTGCTTTCTGGGTCCCAAGCTTGCAGGTGGTTTTTTGATTGTTTTTGGAATTTCTGGAGAGTATTTTCCCTTTCACTTTCTGTTTCCTGATGTAACCTGATACTTTTGTAGTGGAGGAGTAAAATATTCTGTGTAAGTCAACTAGAAAACTCGCCTTGCCTTTTTTTATTTCCTCCCTGTCGTATCTCTTGGGAAGGGGTTAAGGAGAAGGTGGAGGGGTGAGGCACTAAAACCATAATACATCCTCGTAGGTGGGCTTAGGAAATGCAGACAGTAAGAACCGAGTGGACAGTGAAGTGGACTGAGAAGTGACTGAAGAACAGAGCACAGAGGGTTGTGATCTACAGTGCAGAGTCTAGTTGGAGGCCTGTAGTTATTGGTGTTTCTCAGGGGTCAGTATTGGGTTCATCAATGACCTTGGTGAAGGAATAGAGTGTACTCTCAGCAAATTGGCTGATGCTGCAAACTGGGAGGATTGGCTGACACACCAGAAGGGTGTGCTGCCATTCAGTGAGACCTGGACAGGCTAGAGAGTTAGGCAAAAGTGAACGTAATAAAGTTCAACATGGGCATGTGTTAAGGCTTGCACCTGGGAAGGAATAACCGTGTGCATCAGCACGGGTTGGGGGTTGATTTGCTGGAAAGCAGCTCTGCAAAGAACCTGGTGGATAACAAGTTCCCCATGAGCCACCAATGTGCCCTCTTGTCCAAGAAGACCAATGGTATTCTGGGGTGTGTTAAGACGTTTGTGGCCAGCAGGTTAAGGGAGGTCCTCCTGCCCCCTAATCTGCCAGGGTGAGGTTACACTTGGAGCAGTGTCCACTTCTGGGCTTCCCAGTTCAAGAGGACTGGAGATAGTCCAACAGAGAGCTACCAGGATGATATGAGCATCTCACTTAAGAGGAGAGGCTGAGAGACCTGGGATGACTCAGTCTGGAAAAGAGATGACTGAGAGGGGATCTTCTCAATGCATGTAAATATCTGAAGGGTGAAGGTGATGAGGATGGAACTGGGCCTTTTTTAGTGGTGCCCGGTGATATGATAAGGGTAAGACATAGGACAGTGATAGACTACAAACTTGAACACAGAAAAGTTATCTTGAAGTTAAGGGAAACCTTGTTTATTTTGGGGGTGCTAGAGCACAGGAACAACTGCCCAGAGAGGTTGTGGAGACTTTCAAAATGTGTCTGGATGTGTTCCTGTGCAACCTGATGTAGGTGAACCTCCTTATTAGAGGAGTTGGACTAGATGATCTTCAAAGGTCCCTTCCAATCCCTGTCATTCTGTGATTCAGTAATAGACTGAATAGCCAGAGATTTTACCAAATTTGTGGAGCTTGATGAATTCAGATGTTGCTATTGAAACCACACAACTCAGGTTTGGATTGCAACCCTGTTACTTTTAATTTTTTAAAAATCCTATTACAAGGATAACATGGGAGGGTTGTAATGGCACTTTCTTCTTCTAGCATCTGACTGTGTAGGAACACTAAACCTGCAATGTTACTCATGGCATTACCTTTTGGAAGACAGCAGCCGGTGCTTTCTTCTCTCCCACAGGCTGACAGTCTCTTGCCAGATTGGAGTACTGTGCCTCTTGCTTTCAGACAGATTTGGCTAGTTCATGAGTTTTGAGCTCTGGTGGCTGTCATCTCTTCGTGGCAGTTACCTGTCTACACCCATCTGTGCAGAAGTAAGAGGTTAGTCAGGTGTTGAAGTGGAAAGGAAACAAAATAACAAGTTGGATTAAGTAGAGTTCAGGAATGAATGTTAAATGAAAAAAAAAAACTACCTGATGAAGAAACCCCTGTTGTAGAGAAGAGCAGGAGGGAAATAAAGCTGTCGAGAGAGCACAGAACGGGCATAGGTAGATGAATCTTGAGTAGATTTTTTTGTTCTTGCCATGTTCATAGTTTGCGAAAAAATGAACCCCAAGCAAACCAAAAAGGGGTGGAGATGAATGCCATCTCTGTGGCTACAGATGTTTGGAGGTGGGGGAAGGAAGGAAAGAAAAAAGGGGGCGGGAAAAAAAAACCACCAAGAATATGATCTCATGGACCTCTTTCACCTCTTTATCTTACAATACAGGGCAATAAATTAATCACAATAACTCTGAGGAAAGTCTGAGACTAAACTTGATTAAAAATAATTATTTTCTCCTGTAATTCTGCATTGACGTTATACCAGATCCTTATATGAAAAAATAAGTTGATGTTTGTCCAGTGAGCTGGACTTGATATTAATTAAAAAATCCTACACATTAATTTCACGTGTTTTATTACTTCATCTTTGAATATAAAGTTGTAGTTTAGGCAACTGAAGTTAGTGACTAAAGTTTTTCTCATCTGTAGTGATTGTTTTGTACTTATGTTTTTGTGGTGGGTTTTTTCCTCCTCTAAGTTTGAAATGAACTTGGCACCTTTGAAGTACACCATTATTCACCATGAAAATTTCAAGTGCTTTTTGTGTTGGTTTTGTTGTTGTTTTTTAAGACTTTATTTATGTTGTTTTAAAATTTTTTTCTTTAACCTCTATATTTATAGTACTGGTGTTATTGCTACTCTGTAGTACTTTAAGAACTCTAGCTAACGTTGAAGAGACAAAAAGTATTCTGTCTTGCAGATGTTCCGTTGATTTAAAGTGTTACCTGATTTGTAGGAGTATTTCAGTGTACTTTTGGATCTTCTTTCATGGAATATTTAATTAATGTGGTGGCATGTGACAGTGGGAGAAAGAGTGGTTGGCATCACAGCTACTGGTCTTCCACTCCTTTGACTTTAGTCTCAGAAATGTTTACAGCAAATCTTATTGAAAATGGAAATTCAGTGGCTTGGTACAAACACTTAACCATACGTGTGGCCTTCTTGTGATTAATCTGAACAACAATAGAATCTGTGGCTTGACTGAGAGATTGGTCAAGAAAGTATGGAGATCCATACATCTTACTGAAAGTCAGTTCCAACACAAGTGTTCAGAGACATTTTGTTTTGCATTTCCTCAGAGTTTAAAATTGTGATAGTAATAAAGCAGTTAAGAGGTCTGTCTGTCCATTCAGTCTACCTCAAATTTCTGAACTTCAGGTGTCTTTGTTCAGTTTAGCTTGTTGATCATTTAAGCTCCATCAAACATGAAATGTGTTTCAGAAAGGTCTCAGTAGGGCAGTTTTACTTAGACCAGCTACACTTTGCTTTCTCTATACTGTAGAATTTTGAGATTTTACTGATTATCTTGATGAAGTTGCAGACTTGTTGTATTTATAGTTCTGAGTTAATATATGTTTTGGAAGATAATGGGAGTCAAAATAATGCTGACTGATTAAATTGTTGATTTATATAATTGATGTGAATTTTTATTCCTTTAGTTTTGAATGTTGAATTTTTCCTCTCTTGCTTGTGTTTTAATATGTTATTCTTGTTTCCTGTTGCATATGTATTGGGAGCAGGTTAAAAAGGTGTTTAAAAAATTAAGAGGACTTCACAGTTGCTTGTAGAAAGACATCTACAACAATATAATTTTCAGTGATGATGTTCTTTGTAAGAAAAGAAGGGAGTTTCACAGGATCTGCACAGATGGTTCTCTGTACCATTTCAGCAGTCCCTTCTGTTACTTTCTTTTAGTATGTACCCATGATTTTTAAAAGAGGACTCACCAGCACTGAATTCTAGATTTGTCTGGGCTTCTAGTGTGTAGATGGGAATCAATACAGTTGGTGTCTGCCAACTCAGATAATCACTGAGATTTTTAAGTACTAATCTTTTTCTATATTGTGGACTCCTGTTTTGTACACTGAAAGAGAAATTATTTGAAATATTATATGGTTAACGTTGACATAGTTTTGGCTTTGTTTAGGAGTGAAATCGGTGGTATTTGCAAGTTGTGGGAGAGGAGGGGTTCTGTGCAGGACAGAGCTGTCACTAAGGCGGCCACCTTGGCAGTGCCTTGCTGCATCCCTCTGCTAGGAACACAGCACATGCACAAAAAGACATTTTTTATTGGCAGAATTAAGTTTGCCTTTTGAATAACTGGAGCCAAATTGGCTAGAGCACTGTTGTCACTACACAAAAGAGCTTGATGTCACTGTGATGCTAGTCTTACGGGTGTGGGAAAGCAAGAGGGATTGATGGATTTCTGTTGGATAATTTTCTATACTGTCCTAGTGGAAATAATTGTACTGACAATCCTATAGGTATGGGCTATACTGAAGATAGCAAATATGTTTTGCAAGCAGAAAGTCAGCTGTCAGGAACGTGGCTTTGATGACTAAAAAATTTATGGCTGATGGCCAGCATGTGGTGAAACACAGGAGTGCATGTCTTCTGCCCACCCCAGTACGCTACACCGGCTGGTTGAGGTGACATGCAGGGGAGATGTTAAGTGGCATTGATTCAGAGTGTGCAACCAACTATGCAAACCTGGTAGCAGAATCTGTGACCGATGCTATCCACGATGCTTTTTGGACTGCATGCAGTGATGTACCAAGGAAAGGAAACATCTGAAGTTAAGCACAGACAGACCAATGAAGGTCATTTAAATCAAGTATGAAATACCACAACCAGCTTGAATAATCAGCAAGTTGTGGATTGCATCTCTGCAGGCACCTGGTGGTACATAAAACCCATTTCAAATAAATCTTTTCTAAAATGCAAAAGCTTAAGTTAGTTTGTTACTGCCTGGCAACAGAAGTACATTTATTGTTTGTGTAAAAGTATTTAATGAAGTGAGCAGTGTATTGAGTGGGTGAAGTTTGCAGTGTTTTTTTGACACCTTTTACAAGTTTCTCCTATTTTAAGTATGACAGCAATGAATGCATTTTTTTTTTCATAGCTATTGACAAACTGTCACTGCACATTTGCTTTTTAAACATAAACTTTTTATGTGAAATTACTCAGTGTTGTGGACTGTCTTTTTCTCTTTTGCTTGGAATTGTCCTGACACAACAAAGTAATTTTAAAATTGTCTTAACTGGATCCATGGGATTTTATTTTCTGTGATTCTGCGTCACTGTTTAAGTGCTCATCACTGGTGTGGCCTTGACCTTATGAAGCGTGGTAATTTGATCGCTGACATACTTTAACTTGAAGGGTAGAATAATGATTCTGTTTCTTGGTTGTGTAGGTTAACAGCACAGACCTGTGCTGTCATACATCAAGTGAGAACTTGACTTCAAGCCTGACTAATGAACTTATTTAACTCTTGTGACTCAGATATATGACTTTATTTTTTGACTTTTTCTTCCCCCCTCCCCCCAGCATAAAGGCTGGGGTGTGTGTAAATAGATTTAATTAACCTGCCTAAATTTGATTATTCAGCTAATAGGTGATCCTGTTTGTTTAAGGATCAGCAATGTCATTGTGTTTTCTAATTAAGAACTGAACTTAATGCTGTGTGCCCATTTGGAAGGAAAAAGAAAGCCTCCTGAACACTTAATAGAAAGGAACTTGGCCAGAAAGGAAACATCAGCATTGTTGGTGATAACTGAAAGATAACAACATGTAGATTATAGGTTATATTTTTATTTCATGTATTTTACAGTGGTCTCCTCTGAAGGCTTACACACCTAGTGTACTCTCTTAGATGTACTTCTCATTCAATTTCCTTCTTTCTTCTGATTCTCTCTGTGAGAACCGAAGCTGTGGGAAGACTGTATTTAAGGCTATTTCTTTCAAGATAGCTCACATTCATCCCATCTCTGCCTCCAGCTTAAATAAAGTGTATACAATGTAATTGAGTTTTGGTTTGTTTTTTTTTGTTTTAACTATCCTGTGTTTTCCTTCCCTGTATTCTGTCTGCAGTTCTTTGTGCATGACAACTCAGGTTCTTCTTGTCTTCCTTACTGAACTTACCAACTGCTTCTGTGCCCCTGTTTACACGTTTTACCAATTTCAATACTTTTGTGTCATTTCTCTGAATTGTAGGGAAAGTCTTAGTTCTCTCCCCTAGGACAACTTTGTTTCCCCTGCACTCAATCTGAACTACTGTTATCTCTATTCCTCCCCCTACCTTCCAAACCATCATCTCCTCTGTGAGCTGAAGCAACATGGCAAATACTCTCTCTTGCTCCTGGCTGTTCTTGGGTAATTTCTTTGCTTCTAGTTCCTTCTGTGTGTTCTGACCTTGTTACGCCTACTTGTCTTCCTGCAGTCCACCCTTGTCTCTCTGGAATGCTCTGAAACTGTTGGGTAGGTTATTTATGGCAGTGAGCACATGAGCAAATCTTGTTGATACTGTTTCTTTATAAGCTGATCACAACCCTCCTGATAAGAAAAATACGCTGTCTTTGGCCTCTATTGTGGTTCTTGTGATTGCCTTTTTGTGGTAAAAAACTGATCTTAATTCTGCTTTGTAGAGACACTTTTACTCGAGATCCTGGTTTGCCGTGCAACAGTGGGATGACTTTTCTGTTCTCTTTATTTCTCTTGGTGAGATTGATCTTATTTTACTAACATTTGCTGTATTGAACACTTTGTAGCAAATGGATTTTATTTCTTTTTTTTTTTTTCAGTTTGATAATAACTGAAAGAGTAGGAATTGGAATGAGTTTTAAAATCTATAGTGAATAACCTTTCCTCATTCTCTGTATCCATAACGATTTTTAGAGATTTTTCAGACATCTCTGCTATTTTCTTCTCATTCATCATCTCTGCAAGCTGGACAATCCCAGTCTGCTTAATGTGGCTTTTTCAGAATGCAGGATGTGTGCTTGTGATCATCCATTCTCAGTGGTACCAAAGCTTATCATATTAGGAAGGACCAAATTTTCATGCATCCTTCCAAATGTAGATACATTTTGCTTTAGATAGCAACACAGTAATGTTCTTTTATTATGTTTCTAATAGTTCTTGGTATTCTGGCTGTGATCTTGGAGATCTGCTGAGCACTTTCTTAAGTATATACTCTATTTTCCCCTAGCACATATGACTTGTAATTCTGTAACTGAAGAGAATGTGTCAGTGCACTGACAATTTCAGGTAGGCAAAAATGCAAACTATGGAATTTAGGTAAAATACTGGAATTAATGGACTGATCTAACTCAGTTTAAGTATATGCATCAGCTGAGGAATTGGAGATTGCTGTGGTGGGAGTGTTTAGAAGACTAAATTTTAAGCTTTACTAGGCTAGGCAATCACTAACACTACCCTTCTTGCTAATATTTTTTTGTGCATTGTTAATCTTTGTCACTATGTATTCAGAGCAATCAGGCTTTAAATCTTGCATGCTGTGTGAGTTGGGAATATACAGTACCACAAAACTGTTGCAGTTCAGCATGAAAAAAAGCTGGTAACATAAACATCATTAGCATGAGCCAAAACAGCTTGAGGTTTTTCCACCTTCCCATTTTATTCTGACTTTTCACAGCAGGTTTGGAGGAATTTTTCTTTTCTGACTCTGAATCATAGCCATGTGCTTATCAGAGAAGAACACCAGGAACAGGTGAATGGCTCAAAGGTGCACTCAGGAATTCAGATATAGTTGATCTTTGGATCCTTGTGATCTGACCCTACTCTTGGCAGCTTGGGTAGAAAGATTGCCCCTTGCTTTGGTGTCAGGTGGGTCCTTACAGACCTCTGTTTTTTTTTGTTGTAGATTGTATAAATCAATGCACAGAGATAAGTTTTCTTCATGTTGGGAGCTGCAAATCTCAGCTGTGTATGCATTCAAGGCCCACTGGCTATACGGTTCAAGGAGGCCAATATTGACTTTCTCCAGAGCTGTCATCTCTGTAAAACTAAATTTTCAGAAAATTTCAAATGTGCTTTTATTAAAGGGCAGACAAGGTTACATAACAGCGTAGCGAAACCCAAAGCAAAGCACAAATGGAAGGCTAGACCCTCGTTACCCACAGCTCTGAGGAGGCACAGACAGAAAACTAGTCACAAAACAAAGAGCTGGACACATGTTGCTCCAGAGATTTCAAAACGGCAGGGGCAGCCAGCACCCCAATCCCAGCCGGCGTCCCCGCTGCTCAACGGAGGATTGGTGGAGGTGCAAAATCTGCCCGCCGCTAGCAGGATCTGGTTTAAATGAGGCCAGCGTCCCGTGACGTTGGGACAAGGTGTCCCAGGAGGCTGGGCTCTGGGGGCAGTGCCCCTCCCCATTATGCAATCATGTTACATAACCTACATCACCTATTGTTCACATATGCAGCTCACTTGTAGGTCATGGTGCCCCCCACCTAGCAGTTGCCTTCCTCCTCTTCGTCTTCCTCCAGGTCCATTTGTTCTCTATGAGGTGTTTAGAGGGTATTTGCTGTGATTGATGAGCTTATCAACATATTCCTAGCCCTACTTTGTTTATAAAACAAAGAATTTGCATACTCTTGTTTTTCATAACTTTCTTAACAACTAGCTGGGTACTTCTGATCAGACACGAATTAACCCTTTTCTGTCACAGTGAGTCAACAAGAAAAGGAGATCTGACTGTCATTTTATGAGGGGAAAGAAAGGGAAGGGCTAACACAACCCCAGAGATAGCTGCTGTACTGTGTCCTTGTCTCCCCTTTTATTGAATGATAAAAGCCGAGGATCTCTTGGGTAACCGGAGTTGGGAAGATAGAGCATGTAGAGGATAAAAAGATTCTCTTGTGTATTGCCAATAAGAAAAAAAAAAAAAAAAAAAACAAATAATCTACCTTCAAGCATCCAGCACAACTGCAGAAAAGAGCCCTCAAAATTACAAACTGCTCAGGTTTCCATCAAGGTTGAAATGTGATTGAGGTCCTTAAATGTAAACTCATGAAGAAGAAGCCAGTCAGAGCAGTAATAAAAGGGTAAAGAAACCTTAAAGACTATGTTTCACTAGTTTATGAAGGAGATAAGCAGTTTTTGTGGTAGTAGGCATCTGGAGTCAGTGTCTTGGGGGTTTTCTTTCTGCTTCGAACCTATAAAATGTTAAACTGTATTTGAAGAGCACTCAAAATATTCTCCAAAAGTAGAGATGCCACAGAAATGCTCAAACTCTAATCTGCTTACTATTAAATGTCTTAGCTGGACAATATAATTAAAAATGCAATTGAATTGCACGTTCAAATGACTTTTTAATCAGTATTTTGGAGCTTGGTATGCCAATATGCTGGATGCTGCTGATGCCACAGTTTTGTGGCATGGTGTCAGGCCCTGGTGTGGTTGAATGTTCTTTCACTTTTGATTTTGGTTCGATTTAATTATGTTAGGTTTCTTTGAAACTACCAAATTACTCTGTGTGATTATGTAGGTTTCTTATGCATAGGTTGTTGCAGACTTTGCATAAATATTCAGAAAAGGAATTTTACTAAGTAGATACACTACATGCCGGGAACAATCATTTACAACCCAATACCAACCATGTTTCAGGACACAATTAGTGAATTAGGTGTCAGCACATGCATACTTCAGTGATGGCTATGTACTTTTAAAACCTCCTACATGCTATTTAGATAGCTGATTATTATAAGAAGTCTACTGCCTGTTTTCTAAACTTATTCGATACTGTTAAAAAAAAAAATCAGAAATGAGGAAGGCTGATTGCTAGCAGTATAAAGCACAGAAATTTGTTTTTATGATAAAAGATTCAACTTGGATCCGTGCATATTTCCTGAAGCTTATCATGCCATTCTTTTAGAAATAGCTCATTAAAATACGTTCACTTGTATTATACAAAAAGTTACAAAATACATGTTTTAGGTCTTTTAGACTTTGCCAGCAAGCCTGCAAAGCAGGACATTTCTATTTTGTGTGGAAAGGGGAACCAGTTACTGCTATGTGACAGCTTGGGCAACAGCTGTGGAAGCTTTGCTAAGGTGTGGGCATTGCCCCACAGGTGAAGTGATTGCCAGGGTACTTCTTGTAGTAGCAACAGGCACTGCTTCACCTCTGGTACTTCATCAGGGGCTGCTTCCCATCTTGCATAGGTTTATTTGATCCTAAACATGTATACTAATAATGCTGTAGCAGTTGAAGTGGTTTTGTGCCCAGTAAAAACAATATTGTCATTGCTAATAACCTTAATCTTGTGGTCCCTCCTGTGACCTGGCGTTATGCTAACAGCACAGGGCCCAGCCCTGGCTGTCTATTGGGCTCATTATCAACTAATTATGAGGACTTGCTGTGCAGATAGGGTGGTGATGCTGGATGTTGTGATGATGTTGTACAGTTTAAGAATAGGCATAATGGCAAAAGACTTGAAATTGTGGGCAAAGGCTGCAAGCAGAGGCCCCACAGTTACTGTGCTGCTCTGATGGGCAATGAAAAGGGCAGCCTACAGATCTTGGAAGACTGGGTTTTAGGAAAGTTAGGCAAGCAACAGGATGAGGCAGCTGCCCATGGACCGGGAAAGAAACACTGGGCAAGCACCTTGTAGCATCTGGTGCAGGCCAAGGCTTGGCTGTTGTCAGTATAATCAAATATCTGACAGAAGGACAAGATCCCATATGTGCAAAGAATCAGATGTCTTCCTTTGATTCTGACTTCCCTCCCAGATGAGCTCTCATGACTCTTTCCTTTGGCCTTGAGGTTTGGGATCATCAAAGTTGAGGTGACTGTCACAGTATCACAGTATCACCAAGGTTGGAAGAGACCTCGAAGATCATCCAGTCCAACCTGTCACCACAGACCCCATGACTAGACCATGGCACCAAGTCCAATCCCCTCTTGAGGAGGGAGGACATTGCTGCCCAGAGAGAACTCTCCTGCCCACTGCAGGCTTGAACTCACAACCTTCCCAGTAAGAGTCTTACATGCTACCAACTTAGCCACATGGTCCCCTTCCCTTAAACAAGGAGGGTCAGCAAGGATCAGTGCAGAGCCCTGCAGCTGGGTAGGGAGAGCAAAGTGCAGCAGCACAGGCTGTCAGCTCCATTGAATTGGAAGAGCTGAACCAAAAATAAATATGTAATTTCCTACCACGATATCTGTAATACCTGTGTTGCACCTTACTGGCAGAATATGCTTAGCTCATATTTCACAAGTTGTGGGAGTGGTTTAGTTTATATAGATTTATTGCCCTCCAGAGGGCAGTATCCAAAAATTAGAGGACATGAGAGAGCAGGCTGCTGTAGTGGAGGCCCAACTTGAGCACTATGCCGCTAAAACACAAGAAGCTAATTGCCCTGAAGATAAAGGAGCAAGTACTACTACACTAGTATGGTGAAATGTCTGACTAAAGAAATAGTATATACATAATGCAATATAGAGATGAGCTGTAGGATTGAGTTTTAAATTCTGCAAAGTGCATTGTTCTGGTCTAATACTGGTTTTTGCATTGTGGAGCCTTTCACCTGTAGGGCATGAGCTCAGTGAATACTTGCAGGCTTCTACCTGCAGGAGAGTTCAGATCCGGTCCAGCTTCCAACAGACCAAAAAAGCCCTTGCTTGTGTAGACAGAATTACAATCCCAGAGGCGGAGATGCTCAAAATCACCAAAAATTATTCAACAACTTCCTTTTAATTTTTTTTCTTTCTTTACAAAGGTATAGTTGGTTCTATCTTCAATCATTCCCCTGGCCTAGATTATACAAGAGAGAGAGGGTTATTTTTCAGCATGACTGAGAACCACTTTATATTACTTCAGAGAGTGTGACTAATAATTTGGAAGTGAGAAGCTGGAGTGATCTGAAAGGTTCCAAAAAAAAAAAAAGAGAGTAATTTTTCTTTGTGAGTTACTGAATATAAAAGACCAATTATGCCTTGTGTTTTTGTAGGGGCCAGAACTCATCATCACAACACTACCAACACTATCAATCTGAACAACCCAATGATTTAGAAATATTCTGTCATAGCTTGTGGTTGCATAGTTTTTTCAGCTCCTTTCTCTAGAGTGAAATAATCTGATACAGTATTGAAACTGACACTAAGAATTGTTAATATATAATTTATCCTTGCAATTAAAGCATTTTAAAACAAATGTCACAACACAGTGACAAGTAAATTAGACTGTGATTTACATTACAGTGCATTGCTACTTGATTTAGTGTCATTCTGGAGGAACTGACAAACAGCCCCAGTAGAGTAAGACAGTGCTTTCAGTAAAGAATGAATTCATTTCCCATGTGTTATCCAAGGATAGAAAGATAGTTTCTGTCTAGTACTGACACAATGATTCGTATCTTTGTATTCTAAAATGCTAGGTAATACATTGGCAAAACTTTCTAGACAGAGTGCTTGGGTCCGGCACACTGGAGAATACCTCACTGTTTTTATAAAGTGAAACTTAGTTTCATATCTTAACTCTTTTCTTGCTGTACTAAGAAGAGGAGTCTTGATTGTTTTTATTTGTACTCTATGTATTTTCCTTAGTCATGTCTAAAAGTGAGAGCTTTGTAATGTCAGAATATGAGAACAGTGAAGAAGTCAGGTTAAGCACTGTTAAATGAAACTCACCATGCAGGTGAAACACTGTTGACATTGGCTTTAGAAAAAAAATGAAGTCCATTAAATATCAGTAATATCAAATATTCAGTATCTCAGTATTTTGGGATTTTTTTTTTTTTTTAATGCTTCAATTTTTTCATGTCTTCTTTCAAATGAGTACAGTAACATTGTGGAAAATAAATGTGAAACTATAAAGCTAGTCGATATTTGCTGAGGGGAAAAGGAGGAAAAAATTTGCATACAATGAGCTAAATGAGTCATTCATTCTTCTCATTAGCTCCAGTTAGCTGTTTCTAGGGAAACTCTACCAATAGTGATGGAGTGAGATTTACCAGATCATTCCATATATGCTTGCTCTGCTCCTGTAATTGGAAGTAGCTTTTCAATGTCCTGGCAGGGTGAGAAGTATTCTTTTGGTCTGTTGGATGATTTGGTAGTTCCAGTCACTGGAAGTGTTTAAGCGAAGACCATTCCTGCAGTGGGAAGAAACTTCCATTGTGGTGAGATATTCATGAAGTTCAGTCCTTTCATCCCCAGAAAATTCTTCCCACTCCTCAAATAGTTGTTGGAGGTGCAAAATCTTCATGAATTCATCTGTGCAATTGGATGACATTGAGTTGTTCACTAACAGGTCAATTCTTCATTGCTGTTGAGCTGCCTGTGGCTAAAAGGAGGAAAAATACTATAGAAAGTTAAGAGTCCAGCCATGGCTGTTTTGTAAAAACCTGAGCTTTCACAATCATTAAAGTCAGCAAAACATTTTCTTTTACAAATACTTCTTGTTGGAAATGTGGAAGAAAAGTATATTATGATTTAACTGGATATTCTATTTTTTATTTTGCACTGCTAGAAAATCATAGTTGGGAAAGAGCTGGTATTGTTGGGAGGAAGAATTGTGAGTGCATGCTGGTAGCATGTTAAGCAATTCTGGGGACCTTGGTGAGGGCTTAGTTGTATGTGTTGCTGTAGGGAATAACATTATTATGTTTACATATAAAGAGTTCCTAGGTGAGAGTGTATGGCTGGCGTCTTTTAATGGTTTGCCAGATAATACAAAAGTTACAGACTTTATGAAGTGTATATTATATAACGTGACCTGGGCTCAAGTGCCAGCTATCATATACAAAATGTAAATAATAAGCAGATGCGTCTAGTGGCCCAATCGTGTTTCCAAGATCTGTTTTACCATGAAGGATTACTGGTCTTGTTCTAACTCATCTGCTTTAGCCTCAGTACCTTTTGAAGTCTCCTCAAAGATCCTGAAACAAATGGAGTGAATCTTTTTTTCCTCTTTGTCATTTGTTTTGTTGTGGGTTTTTTGTGTTGGGTGTTGTTGGTTTTTTTTAATCCAGATAATATTAATTCATCCCTAGTTAAAAATTAATAGCTGGATTTATTATGCAAGATCTCGACAGATAAATGTCTTTGTGCCTGAATGTGTATGACAGCAGGAATGCAAGATTATATTTTGGTAAAGCTCAGGTGTAGCAGCTTCATTTCCTGATTTATCAGGCTTGAGTACTTTGCATACAGCAGGCAGGGTATGCCTCGGCATCATCTGCTCCAGAACACTGTAAGCCAGAACTGAAAACATAAAGTGAATTTCCCTTCTTGAGGAAATTTCCTTCTGTTCCTGCTGTGAGAGAAGATCATAACAGGACTGACTTCAGAGCTGCAAGTTCATTCATACTTGGTGTTTCCTATGCAAATGATTGAGAGCAGAACAGTGGTAAGACTAAAGCAAGAAGTGTTTATTATATGCTGGAGAGTTAGGCACTCAGGCACAGTTAATAAGGAAGACATTTCTTTCGTCTGCCCAACAAGAAGAACATTAATCTTCTGCACATTTTGTAGTCCTTGGAAGTTACTGATTTTGCAAAAAATTTTTTGTTGTTTTTAGTTCAGTTGGTTTTTGTTTTTTTCTTTTCCTCTCCTTTGAATTATGATAGGATTCTTCTTTGTATGTTGATGATTTAATATGTTGAAAAGATATATAGCATAAATGGAATGGTGCCCCTTTGGATCTCCCAGGGGGGAAAAAAAGGTACCAATTAAAGTAATAGAGGTATAAGTCCTGGTGTGCCAGTGAGCTTTGTAAAGAGAGAGTGCCATACTTAAAAGCTAGGTGGACCAATGCCTGTTTTTTCCCAATTTTGGTATTAGAAATTTATATTTTATATTAAGAAAAAAGTAGACAGTCCTCCTTTCAAAAGCTGTGCAACACTGGTGAGAGCACAGGAGGCAAGCTTGGTATTGATGATTTCTATGGATGTGACTTCAAAGGTACCCAGACTTTTGGATTTTCTCGGCTTAAATTAATGAGATAGGGTTATTTGTACTGTGTTCTCCTTGGCAACTTGTGGTCACCTTGACTTGTGCTGTCCTTTGTTTCTTTCCATGGCATAGGTCAGTATCATGAAAACCTCTCTTAGATCTGTCTAAAGGGATTGTATGTGCATGAAAGGCATGTGCGTTATTGTCTAATGTATAAGGGACATTATGTGAATGCATAGTGTTTTCTCAAGGTACCTGATGATATCTTTATGGTGCTAATTCCAATCATGAAAAAGCTGAATATGGGTAGTAATAAATAGAAAAGGAAGATCTTATGTATTTTAGGTGTTGAATAGAGGAGCTGCTGGCAAACCATGCTGAGGAGGAGAGACTGATATATTAATCTTCTGTGTGTGTGACAGATTGGTGGACTTAAATTTAACATTGTACTTAGAAAAGGAAAATATCGGAAATATTAAAAGATAATCTAGTTTAACTAGCTGCAGTCATAAACTGGTATATTCATCCCTTTGTTCCTGTCATTCTTCAAAGATCTGAGAACTGTGTGGTACTTAGCAAGAGTTAACTTCTTGGAATTGGGCTTCATGCTTTTCAGAAGACTGTATGTGATTTACATGTTTATATACAAAATAACCTGATTATCTACTGTGATTTCTGACTTTAAATTAATTTTCTGGTTCAGTTAGGGTGGATTATAAACAGAAAAGAGGCATTGGGAAGGAAAAAAAAAAAAAAATGCAGTGAGACTTCCTGAAAGAAGAAAACTCATTTATTGCCAGTGGAAAGCCAAAGGTGCCAGGGGCTGATGAAGAGTGTAAAAGGAAGAAAATTGCAATGCCTTTTGAATTTTCTGCTACAATGGAGATTACAAAACTTAAATAAGCGCAGTGTGGACCCTAGGTTTCCCTAAGCAGAGTCTCAGGTGTAGAATCTTATGAAAATAATAATTTAATAGAATGCTACAGCAGTAGAGTCATCTCAAGCCGAGTGCCTCCAGAGAGGGACCCCGAACAAGGAAATCCCTGCGTATTTATATCCTTAGAGACTATGCGTCTCACCTGCATGTAATCTTCATGTGCCTTTCACACAGCCTTTAGTCTCATGATTGTACTGGCCTGAGATCTTCCAACACCTTCTGACTCCTCAATGGGTTGTTTCACTGTCTTCAGGGAGGCCATCATCTTACAGCTGCTGTTGTTGCTTGTACCCTCCTTATCTTCTGTTTTGTGCTGGCTCTGAAGGCCTCAGCAAATCTAGTTTCTCAATCTAAGTAAGTAGAGCTAAGCAAACAGCATATTACATGACACAACATTATAATGCTAAGTGATTAGTTCTATTTAAGTTAAATAATGAGGATCTTGTAACATTAAGACCTTAATCACAGGTTATGGACAGAGCAAAAGAAGGTGAAGCAATTTTTTTCTGAGGAGTGCTTGGCTTGTTTCTACCTGGTTTTAAAACACACAGTAAATATACTAACTGTGTTGTTACAATATTGTAAAAAACAATAAAAATCAAGAGGTAAGTTTCAGTGCTATATTTCTACCACACCAGTCATCTGGGAAGTTGATAGTGGAAGCAGGCACTTAAGAAATAATAAATATTGAATAATACATAAATAATATATAAATATATTGAAACATATATTGCAATTTTCAAGCTAATTGAATTTTATTTTCAATTGAATATATCGTGTTAATATTTCTTCCTTAACCTCAGCTCAAGCAAACTAGAGAGCATAATCTTTACTAAAAATTGTTAGAATATTCTTAAATTGCAGGAACACTTGCAGCACTGTTTCCAGCTTAACTTGGAAAAGACACACTGTGAATATTTTGTTGCTTTGTCTAATTATATATCCTTAAAGCTGTTTTGTATGTGGTTAATGATAGGCGATTTGAAGGCATTTAAATTTTTACAATGCAAAGGCAGATGGAAGAAGTAAAGAATTTGCATTAGTAATATTTGTATTTTAGTAGGTCTTGGGAACAGCATAATGACACTCACTTGGAAGGAATAAAAGCTTGACAAATGCTGGATAAATTGTGGGATAAATTGTTTAACTAAGAAATTGTCATTAAGTGGCATGGAATCATGTTTCTGTACTGTCAAATTTGCAAGTTTGTTTCTATGTCCTGATCTTTCAATTCTATCCAAGACAGACACTTTTGTCTTAAAATCTCTCCATATACCCTTATGGCATGCTTATAGAAGTCCTCATCACAGTGGTATAAATGTACTGAGAAGTTATACCACAATCCTTATGTGAACTGAATTAAAAATTTTAAAAAGCATAATTTTGGGGGCCATAAAAGGCTCCCACTTGGCTTAATATCCTGCTGTGAAGCTCCTTCTGTGAGCAGTGTGGACGTGAGCCATTCTGGTCCTAGAATCTACTTAGGTGTAGTACCAGAGGTAGATATCCCTCAGGAAAATCTGTGAAGTAAGCTGTTTGATTTTACACTAAAGCAGAGTTAACAATTGTTCTCAAAGCCAACAGCTGGTATTCAGCATGGAGTTGGAAACTTCCAGCAGAGCAGAGCACAGTGTAAGTGAAATGTCTGCTGTCTCTCAGCTGATAGCAGAACCTGCCTGGATGAGCTTGCTTTGATCCAGCTCAGAAAGGAGCAGGAGCTAATGTAAATTAAAACAATTTGACATTTTGCAGACTAGAGGAGAAATGAAAGAAGCACATTCTGGTCTGTGATAGGAGGCCATATACTGAGTGCACTGCCCAACTCAGCTGTTTGTCAGCAGCACTTCTCCCAAGGCTCACCTCCCTTCTTGTATGAGTCTAGCTCCATCCAGAGTATCAGAGGCAGCTTTATTGTCCATGTAGCAGAGATCAGGCTATGTATGACTGCTGGCCTAAATACCAGTTGAATATGCAGCCTGGGCCTTTGATATTTTGCCACAAGGAGGGAACTCTCAGGCTGATGTAAGGAAAAAGCAAGTGACACCTTTTTTAGCAAAATACAAAATTCTACAAATTCGAGGAGACACCTTACTGTGAAACCAGCTACAAGTAGTAACACACAGAAAAAAATGTGTGAAAGAGAAATGTTGTGTGTTTTCAAGACTTAAGCTTGCCAAAATCTTGTGATGGGTTGGGTTTTATTTACCACCTGTCTTCCTAACTGTAGAAAATGTATTGTTTTATTAGGTGCTAATAGTGTAGCTGAAATCCCAGTGTGGTCTTTTGGACATTTGCCAGTTTATAATAAGAGAATCAACTTCAGTCTTTATTCCCTTTTTATTCCACTTTCCCTGTTTATCTTTCCAGGGAAAACCATGGTGGATTTTGTGTTTGTGTACAAAGTATTGGTCAGCACTAAACATAAAATCCCAAACAAAAGAGCCCATAATATTTAATGCTGGTGTGAAGGAATGAGTCGAAGATTATCCTATCTGTTATGTAATACTTAGATAAAAGATGGAAATGTTTAATATATAGGATCTGTTGTAGAAATACCAAACATTAATGTCCACATCTTGTAATTGTTTTCTTAATAAATGCCTTTTATGTTAGCTGAGAGAGAGAAATAAGTGGTAACAGGAAGCATGTCATAAAATTCTATCTGGTTATATAGTCTTAGTTTTTAAATTTACTCTAGTAATCTAGCTGTAGTTCAGTTGCAGAGTCACAAGTTCCAGCCATTTAAAAAATTGCAACAGTATTAACAGTTTTATACTTTTTACTTTGCATTAAAAACAAACAAACAAAAAAAATCCAAAGCCATAGAAAATTGCGGGCAAACACTTAATTCATGCATACTAGTGGTATGAAGTGCTGACTTCAGAATTAATTTTAATGTGCTGAGAAACTGTCTTTTCAGTTTTAAATCTTCAATAATTGATCACAGTAGCTGAGCTCAGGAAAAATTGTTGTTAGATTCCACAAACCTGAAAGGAATTGCAAAAGCTGTAGGTGGGGACGGAGGAAATAACTCCAATGAATATTTGCAATAATTGATGTTTGGCATCCTGTTCATAAGCAAAAATGTTTATTGATGCAGTTTATATAATGGGGAAAAAGTTTAAACCTCATAAGGACTTCAGAAACTGCTTGAGGAGACACTGAACTGGTGATGGTGAATCTTCTTAAAAGAAGAAATTATTCGTTGTTGGATCTTGCAGCAGCAGCTTTACTGATTTATTGCTGTTGCAATGTAATTTTTTATACGCTTTTTAAATAAAGCTATGTTTGTAACAACCTTGGTGATACTGGGATACTGTGAAGTCTTATTGCTGAAGCAAATAGTTAGCATTAATGCCATTATAAAACTTCTCTTTCTGTTCCCTCAAATTCAAATAAGTGACAGATGTCATGCTGATTCCTGTCTTCCAAAGATGTAAATGCCGGAGAGCTGTTGGATTTACAGCATCCAGGGTAGCCAGCTGAACTATTCAGTGGGGTATTCAATACCATACAACCTCATGCTCCTATATAAGGTGGGGGGGGCTGGTGAGGGCAGTGGCATGGGCTGTCTGGTGTGGAGGGTTTTGGTATGTTGGGTAAGGACATTGCATTTTATGTTACTGGTTTGATATATTATTTATTTTCTATTGTTGTTTTCCCAGTTGGTTATTCATTCTTTGAATTGTTCTATTGAATTTATCTTGCTCGTAGTTACTCCTTCCTATCCTACTGGAGTAGAATGGTTGGGGAGGACAATTATGTGAGAAGGATTGGTGCTTGTAGTCAACAGACAAAGAAACAAGCAGATTAATGTATTTCGAATTTGTAATCTGGATTATGTAGAAACTCAAGTGAGAATGTGTTTTCTTCATAGACACTTAAAAGTGAATCTATGGTATTTATAGTAAAGTATCATGAACACACACACACACACGTGTATATATATGTAAAATCTCAGAATAAGAAAGAAGTAAAAAGGACTTTGCAGATAAGGCAGTTATTTTGGATGCTGTGGTAATAAAAGATAATCCACGGGAGAGAAATAGTGGCAGTGCATTAATGACTTCTGACAGGGAGAGAATAGCAAAGAAAAAAGGTGTTAACTTACAGTTGCCACAGATGTAGATCTTTTAGTGGGGTCTGCATTCACTGTTCTAAAGGACAGTGAGTAAGGGTTTATTTCTGGATCTTATGAAGACATCTGCTGGGGTGCCTCAACGGTTTTGTTTTGAATTTCATCCCTGCAGTTTTGTGTAATTCATAGCCTTCTGTCTTTTCTCCCTTGATCATTTTGTGGTGTTGTCACTTCTTTCAGAGAGTAGAAGGATGACTGAGGGAAACAGGCACCTGGTGTGATGAAACCATCATTAGCAAAGAAACAAATAGGGAAAGGTTATAAGATAACAGTTAATATGTAGGTACTTTTTGTGGAGTGAATTCTCTCTGCTCTAGCCCCACACCCATCACCCTGAGTAGAAATACTTAACTGAAGCTTATTCAGAAAGGGTTACCTTTTTCTTCGTTTTCTTTTTTAAGTGAAAATACATTTTTCAGTATGAAAGAGGCTGTGCTTTCTTTTAGAAAGCTTTTTCTTACACAGGCATACAATCGCAGAGAATAAAGTTCTGAAACTGTATTCCATAAATCCAGTCTGCTTATTCAAAAATTTCTTAAAACTTCTAGTTTGGCTTGAAGGCCAGTGAGAGATCTGGATGGGAATCCCAACAAGAATTGGTTTTCTCTAAAAACTTGTAAAATGTTAGCCCCTAGAAGTAAGAAAAATAAAAGAAGGATAATTCTGTGATGCTTTCAAAAAAAAATTGAAGAGATAACTTTCATGTTTGGGAGGGGGAAGGGATGGGAATCTCTGCAAACAGTAATCTGTATCCCAGAGGAGTGAAAGAGTTTTGCATAACATGCATATATTAACTATGCATGCTAATGCAACACTATCAGTACAGTGATCTCCTGTAGTATTGAAGTACATTCCACATTTGGGGCTTATCGAAATTTCTTAATTAAATACTGTGTTTTATATTTGAAAACTGTTTTCTATGTGTTAGGGCTAGCATGTGTGTTATACTGTTATCTTCTAGTGCTCAGCAATTTCTCTTCCATTAGGCTGTAATGGAAGCCTCTGCTCTTTCATGTACACTTCAAAAGGGGACTTAAAATAAAATAGAAGCGTTAGCTGGAGTAGTTGTTGAAAGCAGTGAGGAACACCTGAAGAAGTGTCATCAAATGTAGTGTTTTAAGGTAGTTCATTGCTAAGTCCTCAACTTTTCTTAAAAGTGACAGAGACTTGGACTAGTACCACTATGTTTTTCCTTAATAAGCTTCTGTAGATGAACATGCTTGCTTTACTCCAAATACCAGTGACATTGATTAGTATACAACTGGTCTCTCTGTGTGCCACTTTGAAGCAGGAAGTTTGAGATTCATACTTGATGAAGCATTTGAAAACCTACTTGTCTCTTAGAATAGCATTTTAACCAGGTGATTTCAAAGTGAGATAGTGTGTTACTTTTAATAAAATGAGGCCCAAGAAATTTGAATTTAAAAAAAAAAAATTCTATCTACCATTTAGGTTCTGAGAGTAGCTTCTTTCAGAACATTGGTCTAGAGGTGAGCACTGCACCCTGGCATCTGAGAAGGATCCACAATTATATTTGCTCTGTATTGCAATGAAAAGAAAGTTTTGCATGTTGTTTGTAAATGCCACAATCGTCCTCCACTGTTTTCATTGTAGCCTGGTGACAGGGACGTTGCAGTTTGCTCAAGTTCAAGGCAGTGTCTTATTTATTATAAGAATTATTTTTCTCAAATTCAAGGCAGTATTTCCCTGATTATGATAAAAATTACTTACCTTAGCAACTCACCCAGAATGTGGGAGATAGTTGAGTTTATATTGCCCAAGTATTTAGATGTAACTGACATCAGTAATGGTGATTAGAGATTACTAATGATGTTTAACAGCACCTGCTTAATGCTTCTGCATTTGAAACTGCATCTACTCTGCTTCTTTATGGTGTCATTTGGAGTCATCAGGTCATTTAGCTCTAACTGTGACATTCAGGACCACACTGTGTAAACTGCACCTGAATGGGAAGAGCAAATACCAATCTTCCCTGGACACCTAACTGTGATCATCTGATCTGGTTTTACAGAAAGCAAGCACTGCTTCAGGCACAGCACCCAGTAACTGCATAATGACTATAACCTGTCATTTTGTAGTAGGATGCATCTACTGTATGCTTTCTAAAGTAGTTGAAGAGAACACCATTGCACAAAGTCTGTGATACTGGAAACACTTGCTGAGTACTGCTGAGTGTGATGAATGGTTTCCATTAATGGAGTTCCTGCCTTTGTATTGCTGGGAAGTTACCCTGCTAACACTGAATTATGTATCCAACTACTCTAGAGTGACCTTTAATGTGCCTTGTTATTTCAAGTCAGCAGAGATAACACAGAAGAATGAAGTTATTCATGTATAGGAGGGTTTACATATCAAATATGTAATAGATGTTTGGGGTTTTGTTTTTTTTTTTTTTCTGAAAAAATATTTATTCAAACTTGCTATCTGTTGAAGAAGGTTTCTGAAGTCTGGCAACCAGAAGAGAAAATATCATTGACATGTTTTCAGGAGAGAGAGGAAGGCAAAATGTAAATATGTTTCACATAGAATGAGCATAGACGATGCCTCACTAACTATAGGAAAATGCAGCTGGATAGCAAAATGTCCTTGGTATATAGGTGTACTTTAAGGGGAAAAAAAGAGTGATTATGCAAAGTCTGGTAAAAAGTTCTTTGGTACTGAAGTGCTGTAGTAAAGTCTGTTGTAATCAGACAAAATAATTGATGGCATAATGCTTTTTTTTTTTCTAGGAGAAGCAAATCTACTAGAGGTATTACTAGTTTAATTTAAAAAGAAACCACGTACGCACTACAGTTACCTGGTAAAATTATAGATCTGCAAAGCCAACTTCTCATGAACTTTTCAGTATAAGTCCAGTTTCTCTGATGTTATAATGTGTCTGAATGCCAAATGGCCACTGGATACCCAGATAGATGAGTGCAGCTGTTCACTCTGTAGGTAACAACCTTCAGCAGAGAGGTAATTCAAGTCCTCAAAGATGTTTCATGGCCGTGCTTTATAAATAGAAAATGCAGAAAGCAAGCCTCTAAAAGAAAGTCCTATCAAAACCTTTAGAGTTGAAGGGTAAAGCTTGGAGGTTGTTGCTCCACTATTTAAAGCCATTGTTTCTTTATCATTCCACTTAATGAAAATGCTACTGATATAATTTCTTAATAAACTTATTCAATTCAGTGGAAAAATGTAATGTGGAGAAAGAATGCCTAATTATGAGTGAATGCCTCATACTGCAGTTAAAAACTTCTCTTCTAATATAATATGTTGTATGTCTTTAAACAAGTTTTAATCTCAAGAAAATTACCCCCTATCCTGACACAGGATAGATTATTTGTCATTTCCTACCTATGTCATTTTTATAAATAGGTACCTTTTAACATTTTTGTTGGAAACTGATAGATAGGCATATCACCTATGTCTCTTAAATGTTTGAGGCATCAACAACATCAGCTTTGAATATCAGGGACAGATCTGATGTATGAAGTTTGAATCTTTACAGATACCTGCTGTATATATTTTCTATGTATGCACATTTTTCTGTATCTACCTTCAGTGGTTAAATAAAAAAAGTGTGTGGTTTTTGTTTGGGTTTTTTTTTGTCTTAACCTCTTCAGAGACTGGAATTAAGAGGTGTTGCACTGAACTTTTGCTTTTGTACACAAGGCTACTTGTGCTTATTCACAGGCAATTTCAATGAATTAAGATCCACATCTTTGGATAACTAAGTCTTGATTTTTAAATACAGCTCGAGAGCAATGGAAAATGAGGTCCTATGTGAATCAGTGGGATATAACATTTTAAATTCTTCCATTTATTTATTTTTTTAAATGCAAAAATATGTGTATAATATTTTTTTAATATAGTGTATTTTTGTCTTAAAACTTATGGAAAATTTGAGTTGGTTTGGTAGCTCATAAATAATGAAAGCTTTGGAAATCTGAAATCTTGTTAACTTATTAAATCTTAGGAGCTTGCAGATCTTATTAATAAATGGTTAATAAATAATGTTAAAAGATTTTTAGCTGTTTAGAACTGTGCCATGCAATCTGCAGCATGAAAAGTTATATTATGAATTCCATCAGTTGATTAGTAATTATTGCTAAAATGATTCTTCATAGCCATTTATTTCTTACATCTCTAATCTTCTCAAATTGCTGGGTTCTTGCAGTGAATTTCATGGGACCCTTAAATGCCACTTGGAACAGCTGTTCTTCCAGAGTACTGACCCTTCTTGTAAGTTTAGTTTGTTTTAGTTTCTGTTTAAACTTGTCCCCCATTATTGTAAATTACCACTTTAAAAGGGAGCATTTCCAGATGTGTCAGGTTTTGAAAAAATAGTGGAGAAATTAGATTACAATGTTTCTAATTGTTTTTATTGGATAAGCAGAAAAATAACTGATCAGTTTCATACAGCTGCCAACTGTTTTCACTAGGACAAGGTAGCTGTGTTTGGTATCTTCTATGCAGGTATACCAGATCTGTTATCTAGGAAGCATCGTCACCACATGAATGCTGATACATAACAAGAGCAGTAACAATGTTGTTATTCCTGTACAATATTGAGTGAGAAAAAGGGGTTGTTTTAGTTATTTGTAATGTGGATATGAATAAGTAATTACGTCTGAGACACATGTATCTATGCATGGTATTTAATGCAGGTATATCCTGTAGAGCTCATGTACTTCCATATAGGCAGATGTAAATTGTGGTGGTTTGGCTCTCCTCCTGTGAAGATAATATGAGTTCATATTTTTAAGAATATATCTGAGGAGTCCAAATAAGCAGTCCTCACTTTATCTCACTGAATTCCATAGGAGTATTGTCAATGATCCACTGCCACTGGATCTAACAAATACTTAACGTCTGTTACTTGATGGAGGCACTGTTCATTAACTTTAGATGAACTAACTTGAGATTTAAACTGAGGAGCAATTGTGGATGGAGCTTCTACACTTTGAACTGTTTAATGAAGGGGTGGAAATGCTCTTCTAATGTGTGAGCTTGCTTTAATGCCAGCTGTGCCCATTATTTTTCATGTCTTCACTAATATGGCATAGGATTCTCACATTTCTAATCAGCGCAGCATTTGTACGGTGAGCCTGATGCTTCTGGGTTATTGTGAATGTGTTGGCACATAGTTTCTAATTCACTGTAGTCTGGGTTAGCAGGTTGAACCTGGCAAGTCTAATGAGTTGTGATGGTACTGGATTCAATATGTAGGTGTCTCTTTAGCAGTGGTGTAAAGTCGTCATGGGTATCTTGAACTCGTCATCAGCACATGGCTAGTCTCATACTTAGGCTTCTCTAAGATATGGTTTTATTTTCTTTACTCTGGACAAAGTTCTGAGGGGTAACAGAAAGGACTGCATATGTTAGTTCTGACTTCAGACCCTTTGAGTAATCGTGTGTATTTTTTGTGTGGTGACCAGAATGCTGCTTTGAGCTGGTCTTTGTAGAATATCAAAGGAAAGTTGAGATGGCTTGTTGCAAACCTTTCAAAACAAAAATCTGAATGTTTTCAGTCTTCTTTCATATTAGAATACAGTTGAGTGGGTTGCTTTATGACTTCAAGGATACAAAGAATTAGGACTTGGCCAGCTATTAAATGGGTAACAGATGCTCACTTTTAACCTCTCTTCCTTCCTGAAGGGCAAGAGAAAGGGAATAAGGGAGATAGACTTTTAGGCTGGAAAAGAAATCTAAAACTACTTTAATTAAAATAACAATAAAATGAAATATATATAAAACCAATATTGAACCCAACCCTCCAGACAGCAGTTACGTTATCACTAACAGTGTGGCATGCATTGAGTCTGGACTCAGTGGTAGATGGCACCCGATTCAAGAACGGGATTCAGGGACTCATGGGTTGGGATTGAAGGCAGAAGGGACATAGTCTTCCTCATATGCTGGGCATTAAAAAAGAGAGCTTGACCCTCGTGATCCTTCCATTTTATGCTGAAAATTATGTATATACAATGGAATATTTTAGTCAGTTTAGGGTCACCTCTCCTGTCCACTCCTGCCTGCAGGTGTGGCCTTTACTCTGCGCCCCAACACAGAACACGGTATTTAATAGTGACTGTGGCCTACCTACCAGTCCTTGGTGCTAACTAGAAACATTCTTACCACTGCTTAGAAGGAGACACTGAAAACATGCCATGAACTTCAGAAACTGCAGTTAATTACAGGAGACTGAGCTTGAAAAGTAAAATCAGCGAACAGAATTAGATCTTTTCCAACTCAAACCTGGACAAAGGATTAGTTGGCAATTCAGAACAATGTTTCTGATGAGTAAATGCTTTTCCCAGAAAAGGAAAACATTTCTCATGCTGTCTTTAAATTTATGCATAAATTTATTTCTGGGTAGTTTGCATTAAAAAAAAAAAAAAAAAAGTGTAATAAAACAGTCCTGTGAAAGGTTTATGCACAGGCATTTCTAGGGTATGCCAAGCATTAATACATAAAGAATTGATGATCACACACATTTGAGTTTTCTAGAACTGGAAATATATTTGAAAGGAAATGATCAAGAGGGTGATACAGCTTAGTGTCATCAGCATAACAGTGAAAAAGAGTGTGACACACCATATATTCCCTTTGGTATGGGATGTAAAAAAAGCTGGAGGGGAGGGAGACATACTCAAGTTCTTTGGGCCTATCCAGGTGTCAGAGAAAAGGAAAAGAAAAAGATGGTTGATGATGTATTGATATTATTGTGCGTGTATTTTGTTGTCTGATTGAAAGGGGCCAGGGAGGAATTAAAGACCTCACTTCTAGCTTTCTAGGTGCTTACAGGGGGATTCAGAGGAGCATGATGCCAACCCAGTTATGTTAAGGTGATTTGTAGCTTCAAAGAAGTTATGCCTCATTGCCTTTCCTGTAGAAGCACAGCTGAGATGATGTCACCTCTCTTTTGAAGCCCCACAGGTACCAAAAAACCCCAAGCTCATGTCTGCCTGATCT
Organism: Picus viridis; assembly: GCA_033816785.1. NCBI lineage: Eukaryota > Metazoa > Chordata > Aves > Piciformes > Picidae > Picus > Picus viridis. The sequence goes on along the minus strand of CM066582.1, from coordinate 17,032,777 downwards.
AGCCTTTTCTGACCACTACTGAGCACTCTTGCCAGTCTATGTGAGCATGCAAGCTGACTTTGTGTGGTGTCTGTGTTTATTGATTAAATGCGTGTTAATAGATTACACTGTCATGCAGTAAATTTAGTTGTTTCCCTTTGGTCTCTCTCTGTCTCTTCACTTCAGTAATTTGAGTCTTTTACCACAGGGGCAGTTAGTAAAATGAGAATACTGATTAACCTTTGAAAGAGAAATGATGGTGGTGTCTTACATCACCTGATACATGAAAAAGGAACAAAAAATATGCAATATTCCCCTGCTTCTCCTCTTGCATCCTTAAAGATGAGGCAAGCAGGAATCAGTCCTATGCTAATATTTATTTTGTCTTTATGTCATTGTGGATAGCAGCAGATTCTTGACTGAATACAGGTGGAGGGAAAAAAAATACTTGTTTTCTTATGCTTGCAGTAAATCTTGTCTTAATATGCATTCAGACCAGTGAACATTTTTTGCTGTCTTGTATCACCTGTGACAAAGTATGCCAGAATCTGCCCCAGAGATTCTCAAAGGCTTTCATATCCATGTTTTTTTTTTCAAGAACATAGAGCTTTATAAGTAGTTGTAAAGAAATTAGGAAATAATTTTGTTTCTCACTATATCTTGCAGATAGTTACTCTGCTCAAGTGGGAAAATGAGTTACTCCATCTTGTACAAGCACTAATGTGCAATGCTGGGTGTATGTGTAGTGGATACTACGAAGAGATTTTATATAAGTTCATAGAGGACTAACTAGCTGGACACCTTCCAAAATCCCCCGTAAAGGTCTTTGTTCTTCAAATAGAAATAAAAGAGAGTTCTATGCCTAATGTCTGTGTAATCATTGGTATAAGATCAGAGGAAGATGAGGGTACAAAACAGCATGGTTAATAACCAAAGAGAAACATAGTAAATTATTATCAAGGAAGCAGTACATTTGAGTTCTTTTAAAACATAGGCCTAAAAATTCTGTAATGGTTAGAAATTGCTTAATCTCTCTTTGGACCTCATTTCATCAAATGAAAATCTTGTTTTACTTACACCTTGCTGTATCGCTAGTGAAGTGTAAAATTTAAGTTTTGTTAATACATTTGCTTGAGTAATTGTAAATGAAAAATGAATGATAAGTGTACCTCATTAATGTTCAGTTATCTTTCTACTATGATGCATTGTCATTTCCTTGTAATGTGCCTACTAATAAAGGCATATTAATACATCCTCAGATGAAAATTCAGTTCTATGCTTTTATTTTGCTATTACAGTCTGCTGCAGGAAGACAATTGTTATGAATCAGCAGCTGCTACTATTACTAAACAGAGGCTGTTGATTATTCTGAAGACACAGTTTTCTAGTCTTTTTAAGATTTGCATTAATGTTTCTATGAATGGAGGGAAGAATTATAATCTAGAGATTTGGTGTTTTCACCTGGATCTTTTGGTCACTTTCTCTTCACTAGATGTATGATGATGCAGATGAAACCCATGCAAATAGTTAAATAAGAGCAAGTCTTCAGCAGCTTGCCCATAAGGGTCTGATCGCTCTCATCAAAGTCACTGGCTGAGATAAGAGTTTAACCTCCCCCAACCAGAAACAAATATGGAATTTTAAATTAATATCTTGTATTGTTCTTCTTTCAGTGAGTTTATTTCACTGGAAGTTGTATGTTCTGTGCTCTCAGCTGGTGATAGCATTCATAAAGAAGCTTTGACTAAGACTTGTATAATGGGAGCTTTTAGAAGAGGATTTGTGTCTCTCTCAGTGTGGCAATCCCACAATAACTAGTAACAGCTAGAGTGTGCCCTGGGAAGGTTTGTGATCAATGGAAAGCAGCTGAACAAGGCAGTCCAAAGCCAGTGGGCTTGCTGAAACCTTTCAAAGGCAAAGTATGTCCTGAATGGAGGACAGCTGATAAGATGGGGTGTCTTGTTTGTATGAAAGTCTGTTGTACAGCTTCTCAAAGAAAGGGGAAATGCTTTGTATGTAGAATGGTCATGGAGGATTTTTCAGTATTATTCCTGAGTTAATACTTCTGAAAGGCTGGGGAAAATGAAATGAACATTAAAAAGAAATAGGAGTCAAGGAATATGTTAGTCAAATGAGGTAGATAAAAGTAATATGTAAAATACGATTTAGTGTTTTTGAAGTCTAGTGTGTAATAAAGCACATATATTTAGAAGTAATTAAATTCATCATGTCTATTACAATAATACTTAAGTATTAGAGAGTCAGATGGTTCTGTAGTCCTCCTCCCAACATAACTGCTCATACTACAGTATGTATGGATAAAGATGAGTGGTATAGGTAATGTAATGTACAATAGTGTGATTATTGCACATTTGAAGATTGTTGCCTCTACAAGGACACCAGAAAAGCTCATTATAAAATATCGCACAGAGTTTTTTAGGATAAGAGGCTGTGATCCATACCTGTCATTAGTGAACAAAATATCTCTTATCTTCAAAGTTCTTTCATGACAGATGTCGACAATACGGATGGTTACTACGTCATTTCAAAGCAAAACCAAAATGCTAAACAGATGCATGGCACAACTGAATATATGCAATCGCTGTATTTTGAAGAAAACTTTTTGATACTTTCAATATTAGCCTTAATTTTAGCTTGTCCCCTGTTGGTTAGCTAGATCATGATACTGTTTCTGCTCCTTGAGAGAATGTGCGCATTCACAAACAGGTCAGGAAGGAATAAGGAGATTCGTCTTACATTTGCTCTCTACAGAATTTGGACTGCTGCACTTTCATAGGTTGTTCACTGAGAGAGCAAGTTGTGTGGGACATATGCGCATTATGCACTTTGTGTGTATATATACAAATTAATTCCCCCTTGATTTTTGCACCTTGAACTGCAGTGCTTTTTCTTTTCACTTCACTGATATTTTCCCATATCCAAGCCTGTAATTTGGGTATATGCTAATGTTGTAAGTTGTTGACTGTTTTTACTAATGTTGCTCCCCCTCTTCCAAATGTAGAAGCACTGCACAAAAAAAATAGAGCTGTAGATTTACTGTCTATTTTATTTCCTTTTCCATTTCCCTGCCATTTCAGTCTCTCTTACTTGTAGAATCAAAGCTTGAGTTAATAGTTGACTGAAATTGGTTTGTCTTTCCTAAGAAAACAAAAATAATTTTGGGGTTTTTTGACTGCTCCAACTTTCAGTGGCTCTTGGGTAGGTCAGCATTTCACGGTCCTGTTGTTCCTGAGCTCAAATAAAAAGTTTTCTGAGCCTTTTGTTCCTTTTTTTTTTTTTCTCTTCACAAAAGCAACAATATGTAAAGAAAACAAAACCAAGCTGAAACCATACAATAATCATTAGAGGACATATACTTTGCAACTTGTATCTTCTTTTGATTATAATTGTTTTGTGTATTTTTGTGTGTGTATAATGGCAAATGTGATACAAACAAATAAATACTACCTACTGTGAAAATTACGGTAACACTGGTATAGAGGTTGCAAATGTTATTCTGAGAAAAGCAGGGAAGAATTGGGTATCTCCTTTTACCTTTTATTCATCACTTTGAATAACATAATTTAATGAAACCCATATGACGAACTGAAATAATTGATACTCTCTTTGTTTGCCTATTCTTTTGTTGTATCTCAAAACCTCTGCCTAACCAGGTGTCTCAGTCCCGAGAGGGAAAGAGACTCGGTTCTTTTGAATATTCCAGTGTTATGAAATTAGAGGCACAAATGAGGCCAAAATATCAACAGTGAGGCTATTTATTCGCAAATAAAGTGGATGGATCAGAGAGAGAGAGAGAAGAGGAAAGGAATTATATTACCACACCCCTCCCCCCAAGACAGTTTGAGTCTGTGGAGGAAGGCTGCTACAGCTTTGGCATGGAGGAGATGTTGTCCTTGTTGGCTGTGCTGTCCTCTGAGCAGCCTCTTCAGCTCCATGAGTTGTAGCAGGCAGAGCTTAGGACACGGAGAGAGGGCTCCTCTTGGTCTGCTTCTTCCAGGCTACGTGGTGATGTCTCTGTCATTTTTCTCTCCTTGTATTCTGTTTTTTTTCAGAGCAGCATTGCCCCAGTCTTTTCCTTCTCTTGTGTTTTCCTTCTCCATGGCATTGTCCTGGTCTTTTCCTTCTATTGTGCCAATAGTTGCTCAGATCTTTTATACAGGTTTTAGGTATAAGTCCAAGTGGTGAATATGCGTATTCCAGAGAGTATTGGTAGCAGTGGCCTCTGCCCATTATTTCCAGGGCAGCTGCAGTCTGGTGAGCAATCTTTATCTATGCACCTTCAAGAGAGTCATTCCAGTGGCGTCTGCCCAATACACACCAGCTATTGTCTTGGCAAGCAGAAAAGGTGATTTTATCTTTGTTGAGTTACATCAAGAGAGACAAGATTTAATCTCTCACACCAGGTCAGGAATTTCTATCATTTTCACTGTGATTTCCATGCAGTAACTTTCTTTGTAGTTGGTGAGAATTTGAACAAAAAACAGCTGTAAGATCAATCTCACTCTGTAGAAAGATTTTGCATCATTAAAGAAAAATATCTGAGGATGTGGGTTTTTTGTTGGCTCCAGCAGACTATTTAATATATATTTGAGGTACTGGAATGGACTGCCCAGAGAGGTGGTTGAATCACCATCCCTGGACATGTTTAAAAGTTGTGTGCATCTGGTGCTTGGGGATGTGGTGTAGTGACAGACTGAGTGGAGTGTGCAAAATGGCAGAACTTGATCATCCAGGAGGTCCTTTCTAGCCTGGATCATTTGTCTGGATGATGGACTTGATGATGATGATTTGACTCAATTTCAGAGGCCTTTTCCAACTCAAACAATTCTATGCTTCTATAATGTGCCATATTTAGTAGTAGTGAAACAAATGAATTAGAACTGCTACCAAAACGGACTGTATCAAAATAGAAGTTGTGCATAATACTTCAGACTGAGTACCTCTTTGTTCTTTTGTAGCTATATATGCAAATACATAACCTCTCAATATGATTCTTCCTGCAAGTGGCTTTTATTCCTTTATCTGTAAATCATTAACCAAGCAAATGTCAAAATTCTGAGAAGAAAGGATTGTGTGAAAAACATATGGTCTATTAAGAGCATACATACTGACATGATTTATTAATATTCACTGTGGAAATTTTTCTTTGTATTTTTGAGGAATGGCTTTTAAACAATTTATATGCCTACAACAGCAATAAATCAAGAAAAGTGTTACCTATGGATAGATTCTGAGCTGTCCACGTAAAAAAAAATCTTATAGGTATTAAAAATCATTATGTTCTACAACTGTAACATACCTTGAAAAGTAGCTCTTAATATAATCAGAGACATTCACTGCAGTCATTAAAAATATTCTTGATACTGAAGGTAGCTTTTCATATAGTATTTTTAGTTTAAAAATAATTTTTCCATGGATTGTCTGTAAATGGTTGAGCTTTGATTTATAACTGTGAACATTTCTTGAAAGCAAGTTCGTTGCTCATGTAACTTTGGCTGAGTTTTGTGCATGTGTAAGTTGTATTCCTTAGAGCACAAAGCTTGGTCTTCTCTTTTCCCTCACTCTCATGTATCTCTGTGCTGCTAATATGTGATTACAAATCAAATCCAAAGCATGCTGCACTATAATCAATTTAAGAGGGAAACTAATATCAAGAGCTGTTTGTAATTCAAAACTACTCTGCCTCTACATGAAGTGTGTCTTGTTTTCCATTTAAGAATGCAAAATTAAACTAATGTAACAAAACCAAAGCAGTTCTTGCTTAATAGCCTATGAATTAAGAAGCACCCTGTTACTGTTCAGTTCTGATACATCTGCTCAATTTCCCAGCAGTCCCAAGTGGCAGAAACAGCTGCTGTCCTGGGCAGGTTTTCTCTGCACGTGTGGATGAAGGTGTGCACTTGTTTCTGTGGGTAGATTCCACTTTTGCTACAGATTCCACTTTTGCTTTGATTAAAAACTATTATCTGAATTATCTAAATGAATTGCTTCATGGTCATTCCTTAAGCCTTCTCAGACTGCTTCCAAGAATGCTGTAGAAGTGCTGATGGGATTACTTAGCAGGCATTTAAGTGACATAGCATTGATGTTCTCTAAGCACTACTCTGTTTAGGTGTCAGAATTATATGTTGTGTTAGTTTTGTTGAATGTTTGTGACTGCCAGTAATTTTGTGTGGGATGTTGGGATATTTTAACTTATGTACAGTTCGTTAATAGAAAATGCTTATAAGCAGAGTAGTCCCTGGTGTAGAAATACATAAAAATCACTTCATTTTTTCTAATTCTGTTTTTTTTTAATCCTTACATACCAAATCTATGTTGTTTCATGCATACATGTCCTAGGCTATAATGTGTATAGAGATTCCTTGAATTATTATTGTGGAACTAATTTATTAGAAAAAGAAAATTGAGCTTCAAATTTATTGCTATTTCTGGTGAAATTATAAACATTTAACAAAGACCGTACGAGGATCCAAACTATTATTCTCCCTTGCTTTTCCCCAAGACCTTGAAGTATTGTGGTTTCCAAGTCACAGGTGACAGTGTCTTTTTATCACTGCCATTAGGTCTTTATTGCAGAACAGGTTGCACAGCATAACGCAGTCATTATAACAACTCTTGAGTCCCTACATAATAACAAAATCTGCTTTCATCTTGGGTATGATCTCATCTGACAGACAAGACAGAGGAAGGTACAAGACTCCTATGTGATACTGAGCTGTGTTAACACATCCCACCTTGGAGTTAAAAGAAAGTGTAAATGTGTTTATTCATAAATGTCTTATGTATACTTTTGAAAATGATTTAGGAGCAAGTTACCTCCAAAATATACTGCCATCTGCACACTCTATGTGCTCTACAAACACAAAGCGAAGAATCTTGTTAAAATTGTATAAACCACAATATCTGCAGATTGTAACCTATATTTAATCTATTTTTTTGTTGTTTTTTTTTTTTTTTTCCCCCATAATTTTCCAAATAAGAAAAGCCTTGCATAATTTTTAAAAAAAGTAGTGAGTTGGTCATGTAATCTGTTTTTTGTTGTGAACAATAGGTGTCGCATTTTGTTTTAAATGCCTTTTCCATGTTCATTCTGGCAATTCTCCATAAGAACAATCTTCCAGAGTTGCATAAACATGAGCAGTTAGGTGTGTTTTCCTTTAATCACTCTAGAGTCTTTCCTCTAAAGCATTTTGCAGGGTACTGAGTAGAATGCCAGAGAACTGATTACAAAAATATCTATAAAAGAAAAATACCGGTCTTGTAATTCTGTCTTGATCACGTAAGCATTAGTGACTGCTGCACACTGTGTCTCGTGAAATCTTTGGATGTGAAGTATGAATACTCTTTAAAAATTCTACTGACTTCAATCTGACAGTTTTATTCTCACTTTAATAAATTGTCTCAAGAGGGTCACCTTTTCATGGGACATGTCTGCAGACTGATAACCTAACAAAGGCTACATTGCAGGTGGGCTCTTACCAGTAACTAAGAAAAATGTTATCTCCAAGGACCTAAAACTGCAGAAAAACCTGTACTGAATAACTGAAAATGCCTTCTTGTTAATATTTCTGTACTTTTTATGAGTGAAAATTAAATGCTTCTCTTAATCTGTGCCCTGACTCCTGTGGAATGTGGTTTCCAAATCACAAATAAGGGTGTTTTTAATTATCATCAGTTTGGGGCTGCAAACCAGGTTTCTTTGTCTAATTCCTGTTGATCTTTGTTCTTGATCTTTGCTTGTTTCTGTGTCTGCCGCTGGGCTAGGTTTCTTTCTGATGAACCAAATGATGAACTTTTCCTGATGAAGGCTTAGCTGTTTTAAAAGTAGTGCCATTTGTATTGTAGTAGCTTTCTTACCACTTATGCCAAGGAAAGGTTTCCAGAAATGACAAAAATAGTATTCCTGTTTTCCTTTCTCTCCTCTTTGTCTATACCAGTCTCTCAGGGCTAATGACAGAGCACCACCCGCACTGTTGCTACTTGAAAAGGTAGAGGTTTCACCTGCCAGTTTTCTACTATGTCACCGAAGGTTTGTATTTCACTGTCAAGATAAAACTCAGCTCTTTTGTACAGCAGAGAAAAGTCCAAATGAAACTTAAGATTTATTGTCTTTTTTTATTGGTGGTGGCTGTTACTACAACACAGCTCAGGAGGATTATAGTGCGGTTCCTTTAGTACTAAATCAAAACCAGCGCTCTCTCCATTCTTTGTGTTTGTAGAGGTTTTGATTAAACGTGGCCATTACTAGTGCAAAAACCTAGCAAATCAACATCCATAAAACTATGTAGCCAGACATGAGCCTTGTCATTTTTATCCATTGTTTCTTTTTTCTTTTGGGGCAAGGGAGGATAAGACAAGGGCGGCTGCTGTTGAGTTTTCATTCTTTGGTTTTATTTATTGTGGGTTTTGTGAAGCTGGGGAGAGAAGTTTCTTCATGGGGAAGAAATAATAAAAGAATATTTTCTGTTTCTCATCTTGTTTGTGAAGGCATTACAAGGAAAGTAAGGTTAAAAATACCATAAAATTTCATGTGAAAGTGACAGTAATGGGAAAGATACTTGGTCTCCTACTGGTTCAAAAGAAATATAAACAAGTAAATGTTGCTTTGAGTCAGCCTTTGGTACTTGTCTTAGGAAATAAAACATCTGTGCAAAAGTCTTTTTATTGGTTCTGGCATTACAAAATTCTTTGATTTGAAATTAAAACAAGTAGCATATATATACTCATTTGTAAAAAGCAGTGACTTCTGCACTGAACGACTGAAAACTATGACTGAGGCCAGAAAATGTGTGGTATATTAGGTAATGATTAGGCTCTTTAAAAATTTTGGAACAATAATTTTTCTCTTTGAAGAAACACACAACACTGTGTGGATGTTGCTTCAGGATCCTAGGTACTACCTGAAGAATTGGAAAATACTTCTTACGGTGATGCTGGAAATATCCAGGGTCACATCACTTGCCAAAACTCAAGCACTGCAGTGGAAATCCTGAGGTTATGGAGGATCACAGTGCATTTGATAAAATCCAATTTTGGGGAAGCAAGAAAAGGGTTTTTTGTATTTCTGAGAAATGTAACAGTAATAACATTTTGTGTGACTAATTTGCTGAGGTCAGCAGAGTTCCTCAAAATCACAGGTCTGAGTGAATTTCCAAAGCATTATGCTACTGTGTATGCTTACCTTGTGATTTTAAAATTATTTAAATCACATCCTAAGATCTGGAGGGAGGAGTAATTATTGCAGTGACGGAGGGTAATGTTGAAGTTTTTTGTTTGGTTGGGTGGGTTTTTGGGTTTTTTTGGTGGATATCTTGGACAATTCAGAAAGTTAGGTTTGTGGTCTGGTTAATGTAATACTGTGTGAGAAATGGTGTTCTGCTCTTAGGATATTGCAGGATGTCTTGACATTTTAAATACATGTGCTTTAAAAATGGTAGGGCTTCTGCTTTTCTTTCTTCACCTCCTCCCCCCCCCCCCCTCCTTGCCTCTTCAAAAGAAGCTGTAATACTATTCATAATATTTAATACTTGAGGAGACTTGGAAGAAGAGCAGAAGGGGAATTGCTATTCTTGCTGCTAATAATCAACAGTAAATAAAATAATGTGAGTAAAGTATGTGGAGGAAACAGGACAGGAAGATTAACGTGGGGATACAGAGTGCTTGCAGTTTTTTTCCAGCCCAAATGGTACAACCTGTAAATCCATATGACTGAATTGAACTGTGAGAGTGGAAGAGAATAAAAAGATACAAATGCATATAAGTAGCACCTTTTCCATGTGAGGTAGGTTATCTGTGTGCACCTAGGGCCTGATAAACAAGAATTATCTAAACCAGTTCTTTACCTTGCTGAAAATGAAGTGGTTGGTAGAATGATAATCTTTCAAAAGGGCAGTGAAATGAAGACTGAGGAAACATGTTATAGCAATAATCTGTTGGAACCCAGAAACTGAGTGCAATCAGTAATCTATTGGAGAAGGTTAGGAAAAAAACTGCAATTGTTTTGCAGTACTCACTGCAGAATGACACACACATTTCCCAGTTATTCTCTCTAGCATTGTCAGAATTTAGCAGTATTTTTTTTTTTTTTTTTATATAAGGTGTGATTCAATTTGATAATGAGCTGATAGTTTATCTAAATGACTTCAATAGAGAATGCTGTGCTGAGTGTCAACAGGTGAACTAGTTTCATGTTTTGGCATATTAATGTGTGGTACTCTGGATCAGAGCTGTAAATAAGGAAAAATTAATAACATATGAATTTTGTCTGAGAGACTAATCTAGTTTTGAAGTTTTCAGGGGTTTTTTGTTTGGCTGGGTTGGTTGGTTTGTTTTCATTGAATACTTGGGGTTTTTTCCTCTCTAACTAGGACAAATAATTTCAGTTGGAAAATTTAGAAAAACTTACAATTGTACATTGAAAATACTTCTTTATTGTATCAAGACCAGAGATCTAGGCTTCAAAATTAATATCTTGCAGACCCCAAAACTGAACCTATATGTGCTGCAGTACTGGAGTTTCATCTTCTATGGCTTGTAGGCTGAACATGAGCCTGCAGTGTGCCCAGGCAGCCAAGAAGGCCAATGACATCCTGGCCTGCATCAGGAACAGTGTGGCCAGCAGGAGCAGGGAGGTCATTCTGCCCCTGTACACTGCACTGGTCAGGCCGCACCTTGAGTACTGTGTCCAGTTCTGGGCCCCTCAGTTTAGGAAGGATGTTGTCTTGCTGGAACCTGTCCAGAGAAGGGCAACAAAGTTGGTGAGGGGTTTGGAATACAAGCCCTATGAGGAAAGGCTGAGGGAGCTGGGGTTGCTTAGCCTGGAGAAGAGGAGACTGAGGGGTGACCTTATTGCTCTCTACAACTACCTGAAGGGAGGTTGTAGCCAGGCAGAGGTTGGCCTCTTCTCCCAGGCAGCCAGCACCAGAACAAGAGGACACAGTCTCAGGCTGCACCAGGGCAGGTTTAGGCTGGATGTTAGGAAGAAGTTCTATACAGAGAGAGTGATTGCCCATTGGAATCAGCTGCCCGTGGAGGTGGTAGAGTCACCTTCACTGGAGGTGTTCAGGAGGAGACTTGATGGGGTGCTTGGTTGCATGGTTTAGTTGTTTAGGTGGGTTGGATTGGTTGATGGGTTGGACGCGATGATCTTGAAGGTCTCTTCCAACCTGGTGTATTGTATTGTATTATTGCTATTATTATTGCTGTTTAGCAGTAATAATGACTTCAAAATGCTTGGTTGGTTTTTTGTGGGGGCTTGCTTGTGTGGGTTTTTGTGTGTGTGCTGGCTTTTGTTGGGTTTTTTGTTGGTTGGTTGGGTTGGTTTATTTGTTTTTTCTTCTTGATGTGACAGAATAACCACAAACAATTGTTCCTTGGTTAATTTTGATCTGTTGCTCAGTCTGTGGTCTTTCCATTTTTTCACCACACTCCGTAATTACTTGAAACCAAAAGTAGAAGTCCAGCATCTAAAGCAGCTGAACTTGTCTGTGTTACATTCAGTGAGCTTCCACATTTTTGGCAGAAACAGTCATAGAATCATAGAATCATAGAATCAGTCAGGGTTGGAAGGGACCACAAGGATCATCTAGTTCCAACCCCCCTGCCATGGGCAGGGACACGCTACACTAGATCACGCTGGCCAGAGCCTCGTCCAGCCTGGGCTTAAACACCTCCAGGGACTGGGCCTCAACCACCTCCCTGGACAACCCATTCCAGGGCTTCACCACTCTCACGGTAAAGAACTTCTTCCTCACATCTAGCCTGAATCTCCCCATTTCCAGCTTCATTCCATTCCCCCTAGTCCTATCACTACCTGAGATCCTGAGAAGTCCCTCCCCAGCCTTCCTGTAGGCCCCCTTCAGATACTGGAAGGCCACAATGAGGTCACCTCGGAGCCTTCTCTTCTCCAGACTGAACAGCCCCAACTCCTTCAGTCTGTCCTCATAGGAGAGGTGCTCCAGCCCTCTGATCATCCTCGTGGCCCTTCTCTGGACACGCTCCAGCACGTCCACATCTCTCCTGTAATAGGGGCTCCAGAACTGGGCGCAGTACTCCAGGTGGGGTCTCACCAGAGCTGAGTAGAGGGGAGAAGCACCTCCCTTGACCTGCTGGTCACACTTCTCCTGATGCAGCCCAGGATCTGATTGGCTTTCCGGGCTGCAAGCGCACATTGAGAGCTCATGTCGAGCTTCTCGTCCACCAGCACCCCCAAGTCTCTCTCCTCAGGGCTGCTCTCCAGCCAGTCACTGCCCAGCCTGGATTTGTGCCTGGGATTGCCTCGACCCAGATGCAGGACCCTGCACTTGGTCTTGTTGAAGCTCATGAGGTTGGCTTGTGCCCACCTCTCCAGCCTGTCCAGGTCCCTCTGGATGGCATCCCTTCCTCCAGCGTGTCCACTGCACCACACAGCTTGGTGTCATCAGCAACCTTGCTGAGGGTGCACTCGATGCCACTGTCCATGTCACCCACAAAGATGTTGAACAAGACAGGTCCCAGGACTGATCCCTGAGGGACTCCGCTTGTCACTGGCCTCCACTGGGACATGGACCCGTTGACAGCCACTCTTTGGGTGCGGCCATCAAGCCAATTCTTTATCCATCTAGTGGTCCATCCATCAAACCCTTGTGTCGCCAGCTTGGAGACCAGGAGGTGGTGCGGGACAGTGTCGAAGGCTTTGCTCAAGTCCAGGTAAACGACATCAGTTGCTCGCCCCTCATCTATTAATGCTGTCACCTGATCATAGAAGGCCACCAGGTTTGTCAGGCAGGATTTGCCCTTGGCAAAGCCATGCTGACTATTCCCAATCACCTCTTCACTGTTCTTCTGAGTCATTAGTGCCTCCAGGAGGATCTGCTCCATGATCTTTCCGGGCACAGAGGTGAGACTGACTGGCCTGTAGTTCCCCGGTTCCTCCTTCTTGCCCTTTTTGAAAATGGGAGTAATGTTTCCCCTTTTCCAGTCTGTGGGGACTTCCCCAGTCTGCCATGACTTCTGGAATAGAATAGAGAGGGGCTTGGCAACCTCATCTGCCAGTTCTCTCAGCACCCGTGGGTGTATCCCGTCGGGTCCCATGGACTTGAACACTTTCAGGTTCTTCAGGTGATCACGAACCTGAGCTTCACTTATGATGGGCAGTTCTTCCTCCCCGTCCCTGGCATCGTCTGCCATGACACCAGGAGTGTGGCTGGAGGCCCTTGCAGTGAAGACTGAGGTAAAGAAGTGATTGAGTACCTCAGCCTTTTCCACATCACTAGTGACTAATTCACCACTTTCCTTTCTGAGGGGGCCCACACCTTCCCTAGTCTTCTTCTTGCCATTAATATACCTATAGAAATTCTTAGTGTTCCCTTTAACCCCCCTGGCTAGATTCAGTTCAAACTCTGCTTTGGCTTTCCTAACCAGGCCTCTTGCTGCTCGGGCAGCTTCCTTATATACCCCTGTTCTATCTGTCCTTCCTTCCACTTCCTGTAGAGTTTCTTTTTACGTGATAGTGTGTCCAGCAGCTCCTTGTTCATCCAGGCAGGCCTCCTAGCATTCCTTCCTGCTTTTCTCCTTATAGGTATACATAGCTCCTGGACACAGAGGAGGTGGTCCTTGAATACTGACCAGCTGTCCTGGGTCCCTCTTCCCTCCAGGGCTTCATCCCATGACACTTTGGCTAGCAGATCCCTGCAGCGATCGAAGTCTGCACGCCTAAAGTCTAGGGTCGTAAGCTTAGAATATGTCCTCCTGATTGCCCTGAGGAGATTAAATTCAACTGCTTCATGGTCACTGCAGCCAAGGCCGTCTCTGAGCCTCACATTTGTTACCAGCCCTTCCCTGTTGGTGAGAACAAGGTCCAGCGTAGCACCTTTTCTTGTTGGTTCCTCTACCATTTGGAGGAGGAAGTTGTCTTCTATGCAGTCCAGGAACATCCTGGATTGCTGATGCCTTGCTGTGTTGTCCCTCCAACAGATGTCAGGGTGGTTGAAATCCCCCATGAGGACCAGGGCTTGTGACCTGGAAGCCGCTTCTATTTGCCACAGTCCTCTGTGTTGTCTTTTCCCACTTACAGCCATGGTATTGGATTAGGACAGCGCCATATTTTTAACACTTGGTAATGATTACTGACATCTTTACATATATATAAATATATATGTGTGTAAATAGATAAAATAGGACATAATTTTAAAAAGCTTTTCATTCTCCCTCTGTGTTCAGCACCTTGACTAAAGAAATTACATGGGTTTGAGCCCAGTAATGACTTTTCCTTTCTCTTCCAAATCTTGTCACCTTCCATTTTTTACAAAATGTATCTTTTGTTTCAAGCAAATGCTACATTAGCAAGATTAAAGTCACTATTATTACTTCTTAAAGCTATAGCCTGGCCATGGCTTTTTACTTTCTGATAATATTGATGCTCCTGGCACACATGGGACTCTATGTCACTGTCAAACCTGAATCTTTTATTTTAAGAAAAATGTCAGGATGAACCTTTCCGAGTGGGGTTCAAACCAGTCTGGTCGTATTTCAGGTACTCAGTAATCTGGAAGATTTTTAGGCAAACTGATGTGTAGCTGAAATTTTTCGCATTCTTATATTCTTGCTGTAAGTTAACTGATTACTTACTGCCCATTTAAAAAAAAAGTGCATCCTCATTGACATGAAGCAATGTTTTTTCAACTAGTGCTTATAATAATTTGAAGTTCTGTTCTTAGAGCATATTATTTCAACTTGCTTTAATTTTTCAGAAATTGCAGAGTCGTGAAGCTCTGCTTAGTAATGGCTATAATCTAATCTGCATGCCATAATTTCTGCATAAACCAGGAACGAGTTCCAACAACTGAACAGCACAAGCCTTTTAATAGTACACTTCTTGACGTATATTCTGAGTATGAATGATCACAGGGTCAAAAGCATGAATTGTTTTAGTTTGCAGAGAGCTCGTTGCTTAGACACATGCCAGTTTTTGCATGGTAATGAGGCAGTTTGTTATTGTATGTTAATCTGTGATTTTTCTATTTGTAAAGTATAATGAAGGCTTGATAGGTTGAAATATATTTGCATAACCTATTATGGGTCAAATTCATGGATCTTCTCCTTTCTGAATTTCTAATGAGACATAGAATCATAGAATCAGTCAGGGTTGGAAGGGACCACAAGGATCATCTAGTTCCAACCCCCTGCCATGGGCAGGGACACCCTACACTAGATCACACTGGCCAGAGCCTCGTCCAGCCTGGTCTTTGGCCTCAACCACCTCCCTGGATAACCCATTCCAGGGCTTCACCATTCTCATGGTGAAGAACTTCTTCCTCACATCCAGCCTGAATCTCCCCATTTCCAGCTTCATTCCGTTCCCCCTAGTCCTATCACTACCTGATATCCTGAGAAGTCCCTCCCCAGCCTTCCTGTCGGCCCCCTTCAGATCCTGGAAGGCCACAATGAGGTCACCTCGGAGCTTTCTCTTCTCCAGACTGAACAGCCCCAACTCCTTCAGTCTGTCCTCATAGGAGAGGTGCTCCAGCCCTCTGATCATCCTCGTGGCCCTTCTCTGGACACGCTCCAGCACGTCCACATCCCTCCTGTAATAGGGGCTCCAGAACTGGACGCAGTACTCCAGGTGGGGTCTCACCAGAGCTGAGTAGAGGGGAAGAAGCACCTCCCTTGACCTGCTGGTCATACTTCTCCTGTTGCAGCCCAGGATCTGATTGGCTTTCCGGGCTGCAAGCGCACATTGAGAGCTCATGTTGAGCTTCTTGTCCACCAGCACCCCCAAGTCTCTCTCCTCAGGGCTGCTCTCCAGCCAGTCACTGCCCAGCCTGTATTTGTGCCTGGGATTGCCTCTCTAACTGAAAGAGGTTATTAATATGGTACTAGAGGAATGTGACTGTGAAATGTGTTGTGAGAAATGGAACAAAAAGAGAATGAGATCGTGTTTTGTCCAAAAGATACTTTTCAAGCAAACAACCTTGTTTGTTATTGTTATTAGAAGAGCTTCTTACACTGTTTCTTCTCTGACTCAATCCAAACTTTATTGAATTGACCTTGGGAAAAAGATGAGCAGTGGAGTAACCAATTAAGGAATTAGTAAAACTTGTAGTAAATTATGATGTGAGACAGTGAACACGTGTACGTTGTATTAGTAAATAGAGAGATTTGCTGACTTAAATAAGTAGAACCAAGGCATGGCTCAGAGCCTCCGCACACAGTTCACCATACTGCTATACAGTGAGCAGTGTAAGGAACAGTGTTGCTAATGCTCTCTCTGACTCCCTGAAACACTGCTTGGGATCGCTGGTTACCACTTACAAATTTGTTTGGAAGTGGCTGCATGAATTGAAGGCTGGGAGAGTTTGGCACATGATTTATCAATTAGTTTCAGGGACAGAGAAAGATACCCGACTAGTTTTGTTTACCAGTGCAGATAGAGGTTAAATGACTGCAAATGAAGTAATCATCTAATTTTGGTTTATGTTTATTAGCTAATTCACCCCACCACATGTTTCTTCCAAAGTAGTACATACAATGTGAAGTCCTGGTTTCTTTGCACTGAATTTAAAACCCTTTGACCAGCAGCTGGACCTGTCTGTGAATTTAGCTCATAATTTCTGAAAGTTGTTGCTTGCACTGCAACCTACAGTGACAGAGAGCATAAGAAAACACAGGTGTAGATTTTAAAGTGATGATCAATAGCACAAAAGACAATAATTTCTATTATAAAACCATTATACAATTACATTATGGATCAAATTCTGTAATGGCGTAAATATTGATAGAACAATAATTTATTTTAAGACTAAGACAGTCTGAAAGATCATGTGAAATAATTGAATAATATCAGAGAGCTCAGGTTACTGGCCAGTTTTCCAGAACCTTTCCTGAAAAAGAACTGCTGAAGCCATTCTCCTCATAATGGTGCCTGGTGTGCCAGTGCAGCTAAAAGAATACATTTATCTCCCTACACCTCATTTAAGTCCCTTATTAATGCTGACATCTGTTCAGATCTTAATTACCACATTACCACAAATAGTCCCTTGTCAAATCTAACCTAATTTAAAAATAACTTAAAAACACAACTGCAAAATGTATGTGATACAATGATGTTTTATTAAAAAACTTTAGTGTGTATGAAAACTGACTCAAATGCATTATGCTTGGAAGGATGATTATAATCTTCCCAGAGAAACTTTTAATACTGTATACCATCATTTCCTGGTTATGTGTCAGATACTTTCTATAGAACAGCTGCAAATACTATTACTGAAAATAAAAAACACACCAAGACCGAAGTATTTTTGTGGCATTTTTGATACCTAAATATTGAGCACATTATTGGGTGCTTGAGTATTTGAGTAGCAGAACCAGAACATTAGACTATTTCCTGTCATCCAGCAAAGGCAGAGTGCATCATTTACTCTTTCTTTCAGAACGTACATGTTGAAAGAACTTTAAAGGTCATTACCAGGTGTGTGCTACTCCAGATACACCTGATAAACATTATCACACAATCTTTCTTAATTATATTGTTCAAGCCTTTGAACAGTCTTGTGGCTTTTAACCATCAGATGAAATGGTCACAATCATAATGAAAGTCCAGATTTGCCCCTTAGCAGCATCTAACCCTCCATCTGTTAGAGATGTGAAGAATCCCAAAGATGTGTCATTCAGGCTAAGAAGAGTACTTTCTGGTATTCTGCTCATCTATTTGTAACTAAACAAAACCAAAAACTAAGAGCTGAGGAAAAGTATAGATGTGTATTTATATACCCTGCTTAGGCATTTAGAGCTTGATTACAAAGGCTAGTATCCAGAATGTGGTTGTTAAGTATCATTTCACCGCAGCTGTTGTCAAAGAAAAAGCTGTGTCTGAAATTTACAGATTTCCCCTACTACGTGGGTCATTGCTTTCGGGGAAGGTTTTGAGGCAAAATCTACCAGACTGGAATTGAGACCTTGATAGTACTTAGGCTTTTCCTTTGCTATAGCTCATCAGTGTAAAGGGACTTTTATTAATAGTTCTGTCAAACCTAAGAATACAAAAACATCACTTTGTAGACTACAACTTTATAAAATGTCAGCTAGTCATTCATGTATCAGTTGAAACAAAACTGCTTCAGGGCAGGCCATGAAGTCAGTTGCTGTTTGTGGAGGGGTATTATGAGCTGTTGAATGCATGCAGGAGGTTAAATCTGAGAAGCTCTATCAGCAAGTACTTCTAGCCAGTGTGTTGAGGGGCATCATGAGAGGCTTTTCTCCCTGCACTCAACTTCACTTGGAATTTTGTCTACCTTCTTCTCCCCAGTAGGACAGGGGAATGGAGAATGAGGGTTGTTGTCAGTTCATCACATGTTGTTTATATGGCTCATTCCAATCTTTAGCGTAGGGTTTCTCCTGTGGGAGATCATCTTATATGAACTTTTCCAAGTCCTTCCCATGGGCTGCAATTCTTCACAAACTGCTCCAGCGTGGGTCCCTTAATCAGTTTAGTACTTCAGGAATTGACTGATCTAGTTTAAGCCCTTCACAGTGTTACAAGTCCTGCTGGTAGGCCTGCCTCTGCATGGACTTCTCTCTCCATAGGTCTACAGGTTCTCCAGGATCCTGCTCCAGTGTGGGATTCCCATGGAGTCACAGCCTCTTTTGGGAATCCACCTGCTCAGGCATGGCACCCTCCGTGGCCTGCAGGTGTATGGATATCAGCCCCACTGTTAACTTCCCTGGGCTGCAAGTGGCAACAATGGCTGCCTCATCATGGTCTTCATCACCGGCTGCTGAGGACCTCCTCCCACTCCTCCTTCCCTGACCTGGTGTTCAGAGAGTTGTTTCTCTCCTCTTCTTGCTTCTCTCTCCAGCTGCAATTACACAGTGGGTTTTCCCCCTTCTTTAATACATTAGCATTGAAATGCTATCACCATTGTTGATGAGGTTGTCCTTGGCCAAGGGCAAGGCCATGTTTGGGCCAGCTGGCGTTAGCTGTGCAGTTTCTGGCCTTCTGGCAGTTTCTCACAGAAGCCGCCCTTGTAGCACGCCTGCTACTAAAACCCTATACAAACCAAATGCACTCAGCCAGAAGCTGATTTGTGGTTCATAAACTTCTTTGTACAGAGGAAAGAAAGTGTAAAATTATTTGCTTTCCCCCTGACGTCTATAAAGCTACCAGCATTGTTACTTCTGTGCATCATGTCATTTTGTACTTCTCCAGTCAAAACCCAGCTGTCTGATCTAAACAGCAGATTTCTATGGTGATCTAGGTGATGTTCAGAGCACTTCAGTGTGGGGATCTAAATGGGTATTGCACCTCTGTTCTTTGAGGTGCTTTCATTTTATAAAAAACAATTATGATTCAGGTACTCTTCTATTGTTTTTGGTGAATTATATGATTGTGATAGTCAAGAGGAGAGCAATGTAACTTCATATTAGTGACTTAAATCTGTGATAATTACTCAGTGCCTCCAGACCTTGGGCCACCACACTGTGTGATTTTAAGCACATAAGTGCTCTTACTGAATTTTCTGATGATTTAATCTTTCCTCATAAATGCATTCAGTCTCAGTATCTTGCCATTGGATAAGCTTCTCAATATATGCTTATGTGATACATGTCTCTTGGGAGTTGTTTGGATTTTCATGCTGAAAATAAGGAAAATCTAAATTTGGGTCTTAATTTTCATTTCTCTTCAATATATTTTAATCCACCTGCTGCCTGTTAGATGGTGGTACTTTCTTCAAAGGTTTTTGAAACCAACGTCATGTCTTTCAAGAGGTCTGATGGATGTGGATGATCTGTTGTGTATTGAGAATGAGTTTATCTGCTGGATTGTCATATGTCAGTAACAGTGTTTTGGGTTTGGTAATATGTGAATATGAAATTATAACTGAAGCAGGTAGCTGAATTTGCATTTTCTCATCTTTACAATACCAGGAAAAAAAATAACATGTCCTGCTAATTTTCCCAAAGGCATGAGTGTATTAGACATCAGTGCTTTTTAAAGAGCTTAAGAAGTGGCATCTGCTGAACATAAGGTGAGGTGATATGTCTCAAATTGATATTTTTGGGGTTTAATGCTAAAATAACAGAAAATAAGTATTTGCTTTTATATTTTCATGTCTTTTTTGTTGTGCAGAAGTTAACTTATGCTGATGATCCTATACACCCCAGATTCCTATCACCAAAAATGATACAAAACTTTTTTTCTCTCTCTCTCCAAATAAAAGGCCTGAAGGATGGGACATGCAAGAGAAACAAATTATCCTTACCTTTCGAGTAGCCTGCTCAATTAAATTCTGTGTTCTTTGGCTCAACATTACTCTGCTCTAAACTATGTTATAAAAAAAAAAAAAAAAAAAAAAAGTTACCAGGGTGTTGAGAAGTTTCTGGTTTTGTTGGTTTTGTTACATCTAGTGATGAATTCTGTTCTCTTGTTTGTTTATTGTAGCACAGTTTAATACCGTAATATATCATTGGCTGAGTTAGTTGAACTCTCATCTAGTGCAGAATGGCTTCCCTGCAACTATTGAGTTACATCTGCAAGGTTCCAGCAAAAGCAGCTGATGCTTTGAATCCATTTTGGATTGCCAGATTTTTACTATGGTTAATCACATTATAGCAAAAAGCCCACTGACCTTTCTAGCCCACAGCTTGCTGCTGGAGGGGAAATAATCTGTTTTCACATATAAACACCACAGATTTTTTGATAGCCAGTGGTAACAGTGTTTGGTGGTGCATGGTTTAAGAGTTTAAATTTTCTAATGAGTATCTAAGCAGTTGCATGCTTTTGCCTGTTAGAAGTAAATGAGGCAGTAATAAAGAAATGCTGTTCAAAATTGTTTTCTAATTATTGAGCCAACCAGCTCAAAATACACCCGCAGCTCTCAATAGTCTCTAATTTCTGTCTCCTTGCATCTGCTTTCTTAGTCCCCTCAAGAGCATTTAAGAACAACATCACTTTTTAGCAGTCACAGCTTGCTTTCTCTATCAGGAGTGCTAAGATCAATACCATGTACTTTACCTCCAGACGAGATCAGTGCATTTTATGCTTAAAACCTAGTGTGTCGTCAGCACTTCTATTTTAGAAATTGTAAGCCTGCAGCACTAAAGACCTTGCTGAAGGCTTACACGCTTGAAACCAGCAGCAGGTCTGTTGCTGTAATTGTAGTGTGTTGTTGCTGATTGTTATGCCTGTTGGATGGGTTACTTTAAATGTGTGCTTCCTTTTTATGTGTCAGTCTCTCAGATATTTGGAGGGGCTTTAAGAACAAAGTGAGATTCAGTAAATGCTTAGACGGCATTCGTGTACTTTTGATGCATTAAAAAAGAGGTAAAGCTCTGAAATGGAAAAGGAAGGTTTAGCTTTTCTTACCCAACAGAGAGGTATTTTAGCCTCCTGGTCTGATTTACTCACTTTGACAATACCATACCAGTATGTTGTTGAAATATTTTTTATGTCACAGCAACTAAATAATTTTTATCTTTTCACCTGCAGTGAGCCAGTTGACAAGGTGAAGGTGTATGAAGTCAAGTTCTTCATATATCTGTTTTTCAAAACAGGCTATTAAAATGTTTGTTGAATTGGGTAGAGCTGATTATTGAACAAGAACAGGTTGTAAAGACTCCACTGTTTACAAAGAGTTTTGCAGAAGCTTATTTTGGATCCATTGCATTTTCCCGTAGGTCTTAAAAATGTGAATGTCTAAGTGGTAGTTTGCTATTCAACTAACAGAATAGCACATAGCAATAATTGTATGGTCTGCACATGCTATAGGGAAATAAAGATACTGTATTTGTGAGTATGATGAATTTTCTTGGTCGCAACTGTCCTGTAAGTGTATATTCAGTTGGTAGAATTGGTTCTGTGACTCAGTTTACTGATTTCTGAGACAGTATCTATAGAGAGACCTCAAATATATCTTGCTCCTTCTTCTCTGCTTCTCAGTACTTAAAAGACTGATTTTTAGTCCTGGCAATGATCTGTTTGCTATGAATTTATGTTCCACCCTGATATCTTGGGTAATGTAACAGTACACACATTACCCTATCATCCTTCAACCATGGAGTCATTGTTACTGGAATGACATTTTTGAAATGTCTGCTCAGTCAGCATTGAATGCTGTAAGGATAAGAATAATTCAAATTATTCTTTGTTATTTCACTGTTACCTTAATTTGATGCCACCTGTCTTTATTTATCATTACTCTACCTTGGACTTCTTCTAGGCTTATTTGTCACCTTTTTTTCAAGTCAGCACTTAGCCAGCCCTGACAAAGGTATTCAGTCTCCATCTCATATAATTCTCATTGTTTGCTGAAGGGGAATATGTGTTCATTCATCAGAGAAGCACAGTCCTCTCTGGCTTCTCAAGCAAGTATTGCTTTTCTTTAAAAACAGACAATGTGCATTTGAAATTCCTGTTTGCTGATGGACTTGATTTGTTTTTTTTACTTGGTTCATTGGACCCCATCTGCTGTGCTTCAGATTTTATGGACATCTACCTACCTGTGCACATGTATAACTGTAATTGGTAGGGGTACATACCTAGATATCTATACAGATGTGGGTTTTTTTCCCAGTGCATATAGTGTCCTATGGATTCCATCTTAGCATTGGCACTGGGATTTCTTCGACTGCCTCTGTTCTTGTCACCTTCGCACTACTTTTTAGCCTGTAAATGACATCCTTGTTGCCCATGCACAGATAGGGACAGAGATCTCCCCTGAATTTAGGTTATATTTATCTAAAGAATCATATGCTTATTGTTGCTGTGAATTTTTAAAATTTGTTCTTAACAGTAGAACTGTCTTGTATCTCTGAAAAATGTTCATCTTTGACATTACAGTAAATGAATAACTTCAGGTTGTCAAACCAGCATGATATTTGTATCCCAAGGAGAAATATCCCAGCCTGTTAGGCTTCAGATTCCTAATTACTGCTTATCAAAGACAAGGTATATCGAAGACAGTTGTATATTCAAGCATATTTCCTGAAATAAAAGATGGGATTATAGTTTTAAGAATATTCATAGTAATGTAATAGTGACACCGTCTTTTGACTAGGTTTGACAAAGGAATAAGTTGTTAGTGTCTCTTGGAGTTGAGGATATCTGATTTTCAGTTTGGATTAAGCACAGCTTTGTTTTATTTACCTCTAAGAAAAAAAAATAATGTTGCATTATATAACCAAGGCCAATTAGATCTGTGTTCTTTCTTCATATGAACACCATCTGTTTTAAGTCATTATAAACATAATTGCTAAGTATTTAAGTATTACTGTTCTTAAATAAGTGTAAAAAAATGTAAAAAAAAAGTGGGAGCAGTATCTTAGGTAAAAATTGTTTTACTTATGTAAAAATAGGTACCCTGAAACATTTCTACATGCAGCAATTTTCTCCCACCCATGAAATAAAGATGAAATCTTTGATTACTACAGTATATATCTTTTGTTCCATGTATCATGTAATGGAATTACTGGTAAGGGAAGCATTTGTTGCAGTTAGATTATTGTGTTTGCTGTTTAAATTTCTGCAGCTTTCAATGTGTAAACAGTGCAATCCAACTAATGTTCTTTTCATTTCATTAGTAAAATGAGGAAATATTAGTCATATTAAAATGTAAATAGTTATCTAGAGCAGCATTACTATATGGGCAGAATGAACTCAACTATGTGCAAACACTTTTGTGTTTCATGCCCTTCTGAATGGTAGGATGTCTTTTCTTAGCTCTGTATTATTTTAGAGGTTTTTAATTTGGTGCGGTTTGGGTTTTTTTCTCATGTAGGGATGCAAATAATGATATATCTCTGTGTTTTTCTATTCAGTTTGGCCAAGATTAGGTAGTTCTGCATGGAATACAGTTGCTGTTAGGTGTCTGTGTGCTAAAAGCTACTCCTTGTGCTACTCCTTACTGTCTGTATTGATTCATGATGCCTGGCACTCAACATCCTGAAAGTGGCAAGAAAGTTTCTGTAGTCATTAGCATTGCATAAGCAAGTTCAAATAGTGTACCCTCCTCCTTCTGTCTCCCAGGTGTTCTTTCTCATGGGAAGTCAACATAATTTTCAGTGATTTAGAATGAGTGAAAGTGTTTTTCGTTCCAGCCTGTAGGTAAAACCTTCTCTTCTCAAGGTAATTGTGGTGTTTGTCTGTGTCCCTAAACATGTTTACTCCACTTCCCTTGAAAAAAATATATTTGTCCATCATAACAAGCATTTATCTTCCTCTGCTGAGAGTGACTTCACTTGTACTCCACTGAGCATAAATGCAGTAAATCCCAAAGGAGTGCAAGGAGCCTTTCTTTCTGATCTGTAGCTTTCAGTAATCTATTTTTCTAGTGCTCAGAATGTTATTTCATTGCAGAAGGTTATCCTTCACAGGAAGAAGTACTCAATTATGAATGTAGACTCTTGTTTATGAATTCAGGGAACAGCAACTCTTAACTTCTTTCAGGCTTTTGTCTATGACAAATAGAGTGCCCATGGCACAGCACACTGAACATGGCTGTGGGAATGCACAGCTTCCCACTTAGATTTGCATCCATTCTCTACAATAAGCATGTTTAATTCAAGTAGATTAGATTACCTTGTAGTAATAAAGGCTGAAACAATGTTTGAGATAAGTCTCCTTAAGAAAGATATTATTACAGTGTTCTAGTTAGTATCCTTGTGGCAAAGTGACTGATTTGTGTTTGGCTGCTTTGGTTTTTGTTGTATTTGGCTTAAAGAAAAAAAACTTTTAAGACAGTATTTAAATGTAGTTCATGGGATTTTTTGAGTGCTGAAACTGTATTCTTAATCACATCTTACATGCTTAATCAGTGCATTTCACAAAAATAGTATTTCAAGTCTTCGACAGGAAAATCCACAGTAACACAACAGTTCTTTTTGTTATCAGTAGTCTCAAGGTGTTGCGATGTGGTGTGGAGTTTTGTTTGTTATTTTGGGGTTGGTGTTTTCTGTTTTGTTTGTTGTTGCTAGTTATTTTTGTGTGGGTTTGTGTCATTTAGCTTCTTACAAGTTGCCATGTGTCCATTCAGATCAGAGATCCTGAGAAGCCTGTTTCGTGCAGAATTGGAACCTTTGTTCCAAGTGTGTGAATCTGGTCTATCTTAGTATTTCCTTAGAGAGATGTCTGTATTTAAGAAGTTTACTGATCTGTCATTATTTTGATATTTCTTAAACATGCATTTAAGAGGAGTGATCAGCATGGAGTTAGGGTTTTGAAGATTACAGCTTTCCTGTAGGATCTTTAATAATGGTGGGGCCAGAAATTGGGCACTTTCTTTCGGTAAGCAAGAATCAAATAAATCTGTGAATTGTAATACAAGTATAGACAATGATCTGAGACTCTGAGAATTTTAATATCTAGAGTTGTTGGTAAGGCCAGATTTTAGTATTAATAAAGTTATCTCTCCCAGTTTTGGTCATCTTAGATTGTGGAGATCTGCAGTATCTCAACTGACTTAAATGAATTCCCATCAATGAGAAGTGCAGCAAATGACTATGAATCTGAAAACCTTGGATTGTCTGTGCTTTCAAATAGACAAACAAATAAACGAGGCTGTATGTCTTAGCATTCTTAACTTTTTATGATAGCCATTGCATCTGACATTATGACTGCACTGCCCAAAGGAAAGGAGCCATCTCTTACGCTTAGCTTTTGTTACTTGAATTACTTTAAAGAATAAATGTAAATTTACTCTTGTTGTCCTGTTGCTGGAGTGTGCCGCCGCTGACAGCGTTTAATTCTCCTCTCCCATTTTTTCATAGTATAAGTGCTACCTGAATAATTTTGTTGACAGTCTCTTTAGATTACATTTATTTAAAAACCGATGAAGAAGCCATACTAAATAAATATATTGTTTTAAACTGTGTGCTTTGTTTTTTCTGTAATTCTGTCTGTGCTGACATTTTTCCTAGGAAGAGAAACAAGCAACAGCAGAAATGCTGTATGTCCCTTGTTGTACAGTAATGTTGGTGAAGGAGTTCATTCATTAATTTGTTAGGAAGACTTTCATGTAAGTTACAGGATTGCTTTTACAGTGGATGTCAGGTATGTCTGAAGCTTTGCGAGTTGTGAAATAACCTCTTAACTTTTACATCAACTCTACTCAACTCCTTTGTAGTCATTGCCTGGAACTGTATTTGGAATATAGGACATTTGTTTTTTTAAACTCCAAAACCTGATTACTGTTTGTAGCCAATCTACAGAATACTGTCAAAAAAAGATCTTTTTTCTTAATGACCTTATAATATATTTTTCAATTAAGTGTTTTTAAAGTTGAATTTCTTTCATAGAATACCATTAAAATCTAATGACAAAGTCCATTTCCATTTATGCTGTTTTAATTGCATTAGCTGGCAACAGAATAATGTTTCTAAAACATATATCACAATTACATGCTTTGTCTTAGGGCAATGTACTTTCAGGACATTGATTTTTTAGTTAAACACTGAACATGGTAAATCTGGAAGCCTTTGTATGCTATAAATGCTATTTATTATCTGTCAGATAAGGAATGGACTTCCATGTTTTGGAATGAACTCAGCCTTTACTTCCTGGTTGCATAGAACTTGGAGACAGTGATCGAAAAGCATAGTAGTAGTCACACTAGGATAGATCTTTCAGACTAGTTCTTATATATCACTGAGAAATGGCAGACGAAAAATCACTTCTCTCTCTGTCTTGGTCAGTAGGAATGGACTAAAAACCAGAACATTAACCCCCATTTCCATTGTATCTATGAAACTGCACAGAACATTACTGTTTGTTTTGGTGGCAGTATTATGTTTTCAACTCTGCATCGGACTATGAATACTTAGACACCCTCCTCCCCTGAAGTTGTCCTTGTTTCATGTCATACAGGAATTGGCATTTTCTAAGCTCATTTGATTCTGTTGTTGTTGGGTTTTGGTTTTTTTTATACCAGATGTATTACGACAATTAAGTAAGTGAAAAAGAAAGTAGAGTATGTTCACTTGGCTCGGCTGGAAAATTCAGCACTACATTGGTCATGGCTTCAAATACCAAGAACAGAGTTAAAAATCTTCCAGTTTGAAACAGTAGTTGCTCATGTATAGGAAACAAAGACTTCGGGTATTGACTAGGAGACAAAGACTCCAGATAATGACTACTACTATTTTTTTTTCCTTGAAAAGAAGCATAGAGTTGGTTGCTTTTGGATTAAAACATGCTTCACTCTTCATGTTACATTAAAAAAAAAAAAAAAATTTCTCCCTGAAAGTGCTTCATTTGCTAACCACCCCATCAGGCTTTGGGCTTTCGTCAGTTTCTGGAAGATTTTTGTTTTGTTTTACTTAAATTAGGAAGGAACTTTGTTTATTGAAATTTTATTGATCCTAAAACCCTCTGAAACTATCCCATTTAGTTGTTCCTCAATCTCACAATACCTAAGGCTTCATGCAATCACAGAATGTTTGGGGTTTGAAGGCACCTCAAAAGATCATTTTGTCCAACTCCCCTACCAGAGCACGCTCACCTAGGGCAAGCTACAAAGGAACACATGCAGGTGGGCTCTGAAATTCTCCAGAGAAGGAGACTCCATAACCCTTCTGGGCAGCCTGTTCCAGCCTTCTGCCACCTTACAGTGGAAAAATTTTTCCTCGTGTTTATATGGATCCTCCTATACTCCATCTTGTACCTACTGCCCCTTGTCCTATCATTGGACATCACCGAGAAGAGTCTGGCTCCATCCTCCTGGCACTCACCCTTCACATATTTAAAAATATTAATAGGGTCACTCTTCAGTCTCCTCCAAGGTAGAGAGACCTGGCTTCCTCAGCCTTGCCTAATAAGGGAGATGTTCTACTCTCTTAATCATCTGTCCTGGTTTTAATTCAGCTGGCAGCTGTCCCAGCAGTCCAGTTACAACAGAAGGGTTTTCTCTTTCCCTGCCACTTCCTGGTGGGTAAAGAGGAAAAGAGCCAAGAAAGCCAAAATGTCAGTTGAGATAAGGACAATTTAATACTCTGTTGCAGAGATATTACATTACACAAAGGGAAAATGAACAAACAATAAATGGGAGAAAGGTACCAGCATACACAGCAGACAAAACTGTGAAAAACACTGTCGCTGCGTGCCAACCTCCTAAAAGGCTATCAGGTTCATTAAACATGACTTCCTCTTGGTAAAACCATGCTGACCGCTCCTGAAGACCTTCTTGTCCTTGATGTGCCTAGAGAGTTAGTGCTAAGGATAAGTTGTTCCATCAGCTTTTCAGGGATGGAGATGAGGCTGACCTGTCTGTAGTTACTCAGGTCCTCCTTCTTCCCCTTTTTGAAGACTGGAGTGATATTTGTTTTCTTCCGCTCCTCTCCTGTTCCAAATGACTTAGCAAAGATGTTGGAGAGTGGCCTAGCAATGACTTCTGACAGCTTCCTCTGCGCCCATGAATACACTCCATCAGGACCTGGGGATTTATGGATGTCCAGATTGCTTAATTGATCCCTATCCCAGTCCTCATCAATGAAGGCAGACTCTTCCTGACTTGCTCTGGGGCACCTGAGGGTAGTCTTCAGCAGTATAGATAGAGACAACGATGACATTCAGTAGCTCTGCCTACTTTTATTCCGTCCCCGTTTCATTCAGCAGTGGACCTATATTGCCTCTAGTGTTAGTTTTGTCTGCAGTGTATTTGAAGAAGCACTTTCTGTTGTCCTTGACATCTCAAGCAAAGTTTTAATTTCAAGGAGACCTTAGCTTTCCTAGCTGCCTCCCTACCTACTCGTACAACAGTCTTATATTCCTCCCAAGTGGCCAGCCCCTCCTTCCATGATCTGTAGACTCTTCCACCTGAGTTTTCTCAGCAGTTTCCTGTTTGACCATGTGGGCCTCCTGGCTCCCTTTCTTCATTTTCTACCCATTGGTATGATCTGATCTTGATCTTGGAAGAAGTGGTCCTTGAATGTTAACCAACTAACTTGGGGCCCTATAACTTCTAGTTTCCTGTCCCATGGTATTTCCCTTAACAACTTCTTGAAAAGGCCAAAGTTAGTCCTGCTGACATCTGTTGTTGTGATGCTGCTTGGTATTCTGTTCTTACCACACAAGGTCCTCAATTCTGTCATCTCAAGGTAGCTGCAGCCAAGGCGTCCCTCAGGGGTCACCACTTCACCACCCTCCTTGTTAGTGAGTCTAAGATCCAGCAGTGCTCCTCTCCTAGTTGGCTCATCTGCCATTTGCATCAGTAAGTTATCATCAGTGCATTGTAGGAACCGCCTGGATTGTGAGTGGCTGGCTGAATAGGCCTTGCAGCAAATATCTGGGTAGTTAAAATCTCCCCATAAGAACCAGGCCTGTAATTGTGAGGGTGCTGTCAGCTGCCTGTAGAAGGTTTTCAAGGTGTTTAGACAATGGTCCCCTTGATACTGGAAATGGTAGTGAATAAGAAACTTTATGCACAGCAGTTATTTTAAATGTAGTGGAAGTCCTTGATGTAGGCAAGGGTGTGGGAAGAACTGGTAAGAGAGGAACCTGGTGTGGTCAGCAGGGATTTCAGATATCCGTCTGGAACTTTGTAAGTGGTGGATGGACCTTGAAGGTCCAGAGATGGCTTAGTTACTAATCAGAGTCCACATGCACTAAAGCCTGTGAAATCCTGAGTTAATTTTTTGATACCTGATAATCTAAACTTTGTATATTATTTTTTTTTAAATTATTTTGACTGAAATGCTGTTACAGAGTGAAATGCCAGCAAAGTGACTAAACTAGGTTAAACCCAAGTGCAGTCTGTGAGTTTAAATCTTATCACATTTCTGCCTTAAAGTTATTTATTGCTTTTTGTCTGTTCATACATCTTGTTCCTAATTACAGCCACCTATTAAGATTAATGCTTACCTTGAGCAATCAGTGTTTGCCAAGTTTGCCTTTTGTTTTGTCTTCCTGATTGATGTACCGCAAGGAGGTGGCTTACAGGATTCCCCTTCAGAAACAGGGAAGATTGATCAACTGTAATGATAAGAACAGCCACATCGTTTCGGCTTTACCATGGGGTTAAAATATAGCAAAATGATACGCTTAAATAAAAGTGAAAATCAATTAGTCATTGCCTCTAGTTTTTCTGGAGGATTTTTGTTAACCTTTTATCACCTGATTAAATTTTTGTTTCATACCTCTGTAGAAAATTCAAAAATACACACTTGTGGTTTTTGCTTGGTTTGACTGAAACAGGGGCTGTTTTATTTTAGCGTTAACTTTGTAGTTTATTTTATTAACAGACTGTCAGTTCCATGGTTGATTGGGTGGTGTTGGATGATAGGTTGGACACGAGGATCTTGAAGGTCTCTTCCAACCTGGTCTGGTCTGGTCTGGTCTGGTCTGGTCTGGTCTGGTCTGGTCTGGTCTATTCTATTCTATTCTATTCTATTCTATTCTATTCTATTCTATTCTATTCTATTCTATTCTATTCTATTCCTAAAGTAGTGAATGTTTGCAGTCATGTCAGTGCAGTAAATACACATAGAAGCTCAGTGACCTAGACCATAAGTTTAGGCAGAGTTCTAATATATACCCTAGGGTAGAGGCAAAATGACCAAAAAAGGTGGGGGAAACTGGTGGGGCACTTTTTGAATCTTTGGCATGTGAAATTTGTTGTTTCCTTCTCTCTGTAGGCTCTGCATGTGTACAGAGATCTGCCTTTCCTCCTTTCCTGTGAAGTGATATGCAGTGTGTACAGGTCAATAATGCTGGTTTGTTCATTTAGGCCGTATTTGACTTCAGTTATGTAAGGAGTTGAGCTAAAACAATTGAAAATCTGTTGTTAGTATATTCTTCAAGCTGTCAGACACGTTGATCTTTAATAATAGTAATAAAAGGACAACTGCAGTCAAATAATCTCACTAAGGAATGATACACAGTCAAAGATGTCCCTCTTCCCATCTTTTAATGTTGTTACTTGGAGGACTGAAGGACTGAGTAATCAAGTAATGGCTCCATGCTCTTGAAAGCTGAGTCATTAACACTATTGCTTATAAATTTTAATTACTTTTTTTTTTTCATTAGGGCAGGTGTGATTGTCATACACTTGGTTAGTGCTCCACTGACCACAGCAGGTTTAGGTTGGGGTTGATTGGCTGCCCATGATACTCTTTGGGAGCATGGAGAAGGAAAGATGGTGTGAGGTTCCTGTGTCAGTGAGGCAAGCATCCACCTTGGGGACAGAGACTCTGGCACAGTAGCATAGAGATGCCCATGCTGGAAAATGAAAAAGCTGCCTGTGCAAGAGGGTTTGAAGAGGAGGAGTGTGACATAGTGGTGTGTGCTGCGTATCAGCCTGGTGCAAGTACTGAGAGACTTGGCATGCTGCAGACAAAGACATTCTGCAAGGTGTCCCATGCAGGGAGCAGCAAGAGTCAGTTTCTTTCAATACATCATGTTCTAGCATATCTGGCATATCAGTCCAGGAGCTCTTTGCTCTCAAGAGAAAATACTAGTCCATGTTGTATACAGAGTAACATAGGAGGTACTCATTACTGTCAAAGTAGTCCATCTCTCCTACAACTTTGTACCATCTGCAATTTTGATGAGTCATGAATCAAACCATGCAGTCTGGCTTAATAAGGAACCATTTTCAATGAGTTGTCAGTTATATTTCCCCACAGTCTATAGATGAAACAGTTTGTTCATTTTACAATACAATACAATACACCAGGTTGAAAGAGACCTTCAAGATCATCGCGTCCAACCCACCCAACAACTAGACCATACAGCCAAGCACCCCATCAAGTCTTCTCCTGAACACCTCCAGTGAAGGTGATTCCACCACCTCCACGGGTAGCCGATTCCAATGGCCAATCACTCTCTCCGTGTAGAACTTCTTCCTAACATCCAGCCTAAACCTGCCCTGGCGCAGCCTGAGACTGTGTCCTCGTGTTCTGGTGCTGGCTGCCTGGGAGAAGAGGCCAACCTCTGCCTGGCTACAACCTCCCTTCAGGTAGTTGTAGAGAGCAATAAGGTCACCCCTCAGTCTCCTCTTCTCCAGGCTAAGCAACCCCAGCTCCCTCAGCCTTTCCTCATAGGGCTTGTATTCCAAACCCCTCACCAACCTTGTTGCCCTTCTCTGGACACGTTCCAGCAAGTCAACATCCTTCCTAAACTGAGGGGCCCAGAACTGGACACAGTACTCAAGGTGTGGCCTAACCAGTGCAGTGTACAGGGGCAGAATGACCTCCCTGCTCCTGCTGGCCACACTGTTCCTGATGCAAGCCAGGATGCCATTGGCCTTCTTGGCTGCCTGGGCACACTGCAGGCTCATGTTCAGCCTACAATCAACCAGTACCCCCAGGTCCCTCTCTGCCTGGCCACTCTCCAGCCACTCTGACCCCAGCCTGTAGCACTGCCTGGGGTTGTTGTGGCCAATGTGCAGAATCCGGCACTTGGATGTGTTAAATCTCATGCCATTGGACTCTGCCCATCTGTCCAGCCTGTCGAGGTCCCTCTGCAAAGCCTCTCTGCCCTCCAGCAAATCAACTGCTGCCCCCAGCTTGGTGTCATCTGCAAATTTACTGATGATGGACTCAATGCCCTCATCCAGATCATCAATAAAGATGTTGAAGAGCATGGGGCCCAGTACTGATCCCTGGGGCACACCACTAGTGACAGGCCGCCAGCTGGATGTGGTGCCATTCACCATTACTCTCTGGGCTCGGCCCTCCAGCCAGTTTTCAAAGGTTGTTCCCAATATGTCCAAAGAACTTGTTGGACAGCTGTTTTCTGATGTGTTTCTTATCAAACATGTGTCTGAAGATTCCCATTCAGATGAGTCTGGGATTTGGGGTACTTTTGTTTAAATAATTTAAAATAAATGCTCACGTACGCTAATAGACCTTTATTATGAATTGTATATATGCACTTACATAAGGGAAAATACCCTTGCTAGGAAGAACAAATATGTGTATGCATATGTGTAGGACAGGCAAAGCTTATTTTTCTGACTCTTGACACTTTAGACTGATGTTATCATCAGTGATTTATTTTTTTCCTGAAGTGCTAGCTTTTTGAAAACATAGTAATAAAAATTATTAATATTAAAAAAGAAATAATCTAGAGAGTAAATACAGAAAATTGCTTTTAAAAAGTCTAATCTTGCATTATAAATAAGGTTTTAATTTAAACACTCTTTTATGTTCTTGTAATACTTTGTATTAAAAGTGTATCTTTGTATCATATTGCATTGTAACACAGCTATTTCCTGAAATCCAGGCAAATTAGAAATCCTGTATTTGAATAATTTGTTAAATGGAAACCTATATCCTATATAACTGTTGGTTTTATGGTAACCCAGAAGTGAAACAACAAATCAAGTAATAAACTACTAAAAAATAAGACTTCTGAAATACGCTTTTGAGAATTTATTCCAGTTGCTATCCTTTCAACAAATGTTCCTTACAAAAGTCCAATCT
Source organism: Picus viridis (assembly GCA_033816785.1). NCBI lineage: Eukaryota > Metazoa > Chordata > Aves > Piciformes > Picidae > Picus > Picus viridis. The sequence continues at coordinate 16,999,387 of CM066582.1, read as the reverse complement.
GCTTTGTTCTTTTTTGCTGTCCTTCACTTTTTCTCCCAAAGCTAAATGTGCCTAATGTTATAATGAATTCATTATACATAGATGTCAGAAGTGGCTTTGGCTCTTCACATTTGCTAACAGGTAATGAAGTAGAACAATTGAGAATCTGTGCAGATTTCAAACTGTGAAGGTAGTTTCTTTAATTTGAACAGGGGACAACCTGAGTACAGCATCCGTTAGCATAACCATAGCACTTCAAGGCGTTCAAGGGGTATTTAGCAGAAGGAGTTTCCCAGTATTTCTTTTTCCTTCTTTTGACAAAAATAGATAGCACTTGACTTTGAGCCAAGAAAACTTTTGTCAAGGATAGTGTTTCAATAAGAGAAAACCCTAAATAATCTTGAGACCAAAATCTAGCAATAAGTGTTTCTTACGTGGAGTATCTTTATTGATATGTTATATAATGACCATCTCACAACATACTACAAACAATTTTCTTACTGAATTGTAATTGCAAAGACAAACTATAGGGATCAGTTCCTTGAGTGTGACACTAATCGTTTAATTCTGTAGGCAGACTAATTCATTTGCATCCTTCCCAGGTATTGCTCCCCTCAACTTCTGCCTTCAATCATCTTCATAATTTTCTACTTCTTTTTTACTATTATGAAAGTATAAGTATTTTTATCTAATGATTCCATCTATCCAATTTTATCCTGTTGAGATTAAACAGAGTTTTATAAATAGCAGTGAAAATATCCAGAGTCATGTTTTGCACTTCAAGGGTTAAAACATGGTGTGTGTCTGAATTGCACGCTGCAATGATGGGAAACGTGGCTGTTGGAATAATTTGCTGAGCACTGACAACATAATAAAAAACAAGACGGCGTGGCCCATGTTGTAAAACAGCTTGTAAGGGTTAATTGCTGCCTCTGGCTTAGCAGGAATGTAAACTGAGAAAAAAAAAACCCACTACAATTCAGTTCGTAGTTAGAAGTCTCCTGGAGCCTTAGCTGTCAGGATTTTGTTTAAGTGTTTGGGTAATGCAAAGACAAGTAGAGAAAAAGGAAAAAAATGGAAGAGAAAAACAAAACAAACCCCAATCAAACAAGAAACAAAACCACAACCACCTGAAAGATTGTGGCATTTCTATGCCAAACTTTATGTGGTATTTGCCTTGTTTCTAGCTGCCCTACATCATTTCCTAACCTCTGCCTGTAAGCTGCAGTACTGCTTCCACTGCCTTGCCCCTTCTATAAGTTTAACTAAGAAAGCAAAACAATGAAAGCAAGTCAATACATCTACTTTCTATGTTGTATAAATGCTAGGACTATGGGTGCCATCCTGTTCCTGCTAACTTCCAAGCTTAGCTCTCTCAAAAGAGGAGGGGGGTGGGGTGTATGTGTGTGGTAAAGAGTCTGTCTTTGCTATCCCTTGTAAGAGCTTAAAACATACTGCTCAATGAGGATAACAGAGTACATTATAAAGCTCAAAATCATTAAAGAAAGGCAAACCAGTTATCTTCCCTTAGTTCCTCTGTTAGCAGAATAGTAATGCAGAAAATCATGGAAGAGGATCTAAATCACTACAGAAGAGTGAAACTTATATCTAAGGTCATAAGAACTGTACTTTTCTTGGTGAATTTATTTCTCATTTCAAAAATTCATGGATATGCTGGAACACCAAAAGGCATTTCTATTAGTTGAACAAAACCTAGAATTAGTCATGCTACAGATGGAATGCTTTATTTAAAACTCCACCTCATTCAAGAAATTTGTTTTAGCAAACCTTAATACACCGTTTCAGTCCAATTCAAACATAATGGATAAAGTGAAAGAAATTGCCAGATGCGTGCTTTTCTTCCAGTTTGAATCAAATGGAGACTTGTGTGAAACACTGTGTTAATAATCACTTGATAAGAGAACTGAAACTTTCTACATTACAACAAAAAAACATCATAGACATCAAGAAGGAAATAATTGTGGTCAAAATTAACTCTGTAGAAAATAAGCTTCCTGTGCATTTATCTGTGGTGGTTTGGGGGTTTTTGTTTTGTTTTGTTTTGTTTGGGTTTTTTTGTCTTTAGTGTTTGCTTTTAATCCATAGCCATTGTATTATTTTATATCTAAATTTATCACTACTTAAAAAAACCTTCTCGTTTAAACTGTTTGGCCTAGCAGACACATTTCTTCTGACAACCTAATGTTTTCTGCTAGATGGTAAGGGGCAAAGATTTCTGTCACATGAATCAGAGGGATCCTGTAATTTTTATTGTGCTCGTGAGTATGCAGTGCTGAAACAAATTTCCAGTGAGGTGGTAGTGTGGATGTGCTGTCTCTGTACAATCTATTTAAATTTTCTGTTAATACTGTTCAAAAATACGAATTGTGATTCTCTACCATCCATGGTGGTGAAGATATGGTTAAATGATGCTTTTACTGACATACTGACATTTATTAGGATGACTGCTTCAGTAAACCTTGGGCCAGTTGGTTGGTTGTTGGTTATTTCCCTTCATTTACTTTATGACACAGACTGCTGCTAGTAAATTGTTTAGATAAACATGGAAGCTCATGTTTTGCTAGGAGTATTGAGTGTAGGTGTGAATGTAGAATTTGTTTGAGGAAAAAGCAGAGTTTTCTTGTTTTCTTGTTTTTCTAAGTGTTATGAGCTGCAGTAATTGCTTAAGTACACCCAGAGTTAAAAATTAAAATCCAGAGTTTACATTTACAGAAGGTGAAACACACTGGTTTTGTGCTGCTGGTAGTTATAGAAATTATGCTGTCAACAAACTAAGGACAGGCAGTGGTAGTTAGGTGTGAAACCAAGCTGTCATTTCTGCAGGTCTTTATTCAGTGCATAATAACAGAAGATGTGTTTTCAGGAGATTACAGAACTCTGTAATGAAGCAAGAGAATACACCAAAAAAAGAGCCACCTCTATACATACTGTTGAAGGATGTTTAAGGTAGCTTGTCTTGCATAATTTTCTTTCTGACAATCATAGGAAAGATTAAGGTGATTGGAGCAGGATTTGCTGGCAAATATGATTGGGCTACTGATTCACCAGCAGATTAGTTTTGTATACTGCATCCAATGGAAATGATTGATCTACCTTAAAAAAATTTTAAAAGTGAACTGCACCAGGAAGTATGGATGAGTAATGCTAAGTGGTATAGCAAACCCAAAAGTTTTCCTGTTTTTTCAACAGGGGGATAACTAGAGCAGCCATACCAAAGTGAACTGCATGGAATTGACTCATGATGGTAATTAGAAAAACTCAGCAACAAAGTGTGTGGGCATCAATCATACTAAAGAATTAAAGAAAAAAATCAATTAGCAATTTAATTAAAAGTCATTTGATTACCTCAGTTATTCTGTTTAAATAAGATCATAATTTCATTTCCCAGTTTAGAATTTCAGACCAATTATTTAATTAAAATGCCAATGAAATATTGACCCATCAAAACCTTTATTATAAATGTTTTAAGTATAGATTATCACATTATCTTAGTGACTACATATCCCATGGGATAAGGACAGTTCTGTTCCTTTTATGTTATGAGAAGTTTTAACTGTTGGTGTTACCCTTACTCTCCAATATCAAGGTGTTTTCTGGCAGAAGGGCACTCAGGCTATTTGTATCTGCTCCTCAAATGTTCAGCTGTTTCAAGGGCTATTTTTCTGTTACTCACATACAGTCCTCATCTGTTTTCTTTCACTTTCCTCTGCTGAGAAAAAAAAACACACTGGAAGTGAATTACTAGTTTTTGTTCATTCTTTCCCAAATATCTACTGCTGTGGTTTGTCCTTTCTTTATATAAAAAAGGCATCTCAGTCCTTGACAGAGTTCTGCCTTTTGTCTATGGCTCCATTGCTCCACACATAGCATGTTTTTGTTAACTAGAAGGAAGGCAGTTCACACAATGTCAGTTTTACAACTCCCTTTGCTAACACAAGGAAACAGATATTTATTTATTTATTTATTTATTTATATTTATGTTGCAAAACAAATTTGAACAATTTTTACAAAGATCTAAAAGCACCAACTGGTATCAGTGATGACTCTCACTACAAAAGTAGTAGTATAAACATGGTTAGGTGGTTTTTGTTCATGAAAACTAGTCATTAAGCTTTTTAATTTAGACTGTTAAAAATGGAGAGGATGCATGATGTGTTATCTTAGTCACTGACATGTTGAAGGTCACATTAAATATTTACACTGAACAAACTGAAATAGTACTGAATGAGTCTTTGGGGACTAAGGGCCTTTGTCCTCCAATCCATGAAAGCAAGCATAACATTCAGAGGTCTCCTTTCTTCTTGCCTGGTGCATGCAGTGCAGCATACAAGCATATATACAGCCAGAGAGCTATTTAAAAATAAAAATAAATTTAAAAAGTAAAGAGGAATGTAAAATCTATGTGAAGAACTGAATTATGAACAGTGTATGTAATACATACGCAGTGCATTCAATAGTCGCACTACAGAGTACTTAGGTAGATCTCTGCCATGCTAGATTTGGTACTTTAAGTCAGTTGCTGTTAAAGTTCAATGTCCTAACTAAATCTTGTCCACAATATTTGCAGTTCTAATGTAGTAAAATACACTTGAAACATGATTAAAGTGGTTGTCATGTGCTTTGGAACATTTTACATCCTCTTGTCTATCAATATGTCTTCTAAATGTGCTCACCCTTGAACACTTTTAAACATCTTGTTTCTCTTAAGCAATCAAGTCAGCTGTTATATGTCCATTTTTATTTCACTTGTGGACCTTTATGTTGCACCCTGTCATTATATGCTGCTTCACGGTTTATTTTATAACACTCAACTTTAAGACAAGGACTGTATCCTACAGTTTTCTACACTAATCCAGAATGATGTACTACATGATTTAACAGACCAGGTCACAAGCCAGGCTTGGTTCTGCTAGCTGGACTTTATTTGTACTGCTTTACAATGTGCATTTATCCCCCTCTTTCTTTTTTTTTTTGCCTCTAAATGTGATGATTTTGTGATTCCGCATTTTCATCTTGACTGAAATCTTAAGTTTAAAGCTAATCTTACTGTAGGAGTACAAAATCATTTATTTCTTTAATGATTATTTTTTAAACTTTAAAAAATCCTAGTCTTAGATGCCCAAAATGTGATTTTAGTTTAATTTTCTGTCTAGATGCAAGTCTCTGGCCATGTTAAGTTTGACAAAACATATCTTTTGACATTGTAATATGTGATTTTTAGAAGAGTGGTTTGCTGGTTGTTCCTTTCCTTTTATTTAGTTACAAGTACTTTTTTATGGGCACTATTTGTCATGAGGTTCATTTTTGTTTCTGTTAGTTTTGTATTAATTCTTGCACTTTAAATTTCCGTGAACCTTGGAAATTGGGGTAGGTTCTCCTGGCCGAAAGATCAATAGCACTAAAGATTGTAGCTTATGTAATTCTGCTGAAAATTAGTATCTTGACTAGTTTCTTTCTCATGTAGACCTATGACAGTAGTGGTAATTTATTTTTATAATTGGAAGACAATGGATTTCATAATCACAGAATCACCAAGGTTGGAAGAGACCTCAAAGATCATCAAGTCCAACCTGTCACCACAGACCTCATGACTAAACCATGGCACCAAGTGCCATGTCCAATCCCCTCTTGAACACCTCCAGGGATGGTAACTCCACCACCTCCCTGCGCAGCCCATTCCAATGGTGAATGACTCTCTCAGTGAAGAATTTTCTCCTCACCTTGAGCCTAAACTTCCCCAGATGCAGCTTGATGATACCTGCCATACATATTTTGACAAGAATATTGCTGGTTTACTAATACTTTTTCCAAGCAGAGGTTTTTCTAAGTTTCTTTAATTACCATAAACTAAATAGACAAAGGTTTATTTGCACAATCTAGCCTAATACTGTCTGTGCATAAGTACCAGCTAATGTAGTATTTTCACTGCCAGGACACGGAGTCCTGCTTCTGCCCCATTTCCTGCTTCACTCCCTCCTATTCTGAGGCAGCGTGTATTATACTGCTCAAAACGTCATGAAAACTCATCTTTATTTTTTCCTAAACAAGTTTAGTAATCTCAAAAGAAGTTGTAAATCCCCTTTTGTCTGCAATTTACTTACATTTGCATTATGTTTTGCTATTTGTATCTTTGTTGTATTTATCTGAGTATCCTTTCCTCGTGGTTTCCTGAGGTTGTGTGAGAAATCTATTTTCTTTTAAACCACGTCTAAACATACAGTTGATTTAAAAAAAAAAAAAAAAAAAAAAAAGTATTCATGGATCACAGGGGACAAATTTGTGCCACTATTTGTTTAATTTATTTTTTTTCCTTCAAGAAATTAGCTAAGTGAACTGTGGGGTTTTCGTAAAATTGGATGATTCTAGGAAACAGAGATTAACAGAACGAATGTAACACGTTCTCTGGGAATAAGAATAGTTAAAATTCTAGTGATTTTCTATGCCATTTCCTTACTTGTTAACATTTCCCATCATATCTATTGGAATCTGCATAAAGCTCCTGTTCTAAGTTTAAGCTTAACTATTTATGTATATTCTTGTTTTCCTTCATCATCTTATGGTATAAAAGAACAGGTTTTATTTGTTACATGTTCTGCTACTTTACTTGATATTCCTTTTACCACTGCTATAAACTTTGCTTTTGTGAAGCGTTTTAGCATATGCTCTCTGCGAAAGGCATAATATTGTATGAAATTGTATTGTCCTCTTTAAGAGGGTGTCTTCACAATCTTAAAGTGTAGTAAATTGTTTTAATGTGTGGCAATGACTATTAAGAATAATATAAGAACATAAAGCACTGGGAACATATATTTATAGTGGAAAGTTTGGTGAAAATTATCTTTCACACTGCACGATCTGTGTATCAGTATGTAAGTGATGGCAATTTCTCAGTGATAAATCTCTTGAGTAGTATTTGCTAGGAGCAAAACTTTTGCATCAAAAGCTGTTGTTCTCATCTGGTATAGCCATTTGTACAGGCAGCCTCAAAAGTAACACTTTCTTTGTAATGACATCTGAAGTTTTGCAGCATGATTTCTTAATCAGTATTTCATTTGCTTAACATAGCTTGCTAAAGGTAGTTTATCTAGCTTCAGCCTTGTGTGGAGATCATTTGTGTAGTGAAATGATGATAACATGGTGGCAGATCTGAGCTGTGGTTTGTGCTTCCACTGTATGATGAGAGGGCAAAAAGATTAATGCCCCCCTGCAGGTCTCCCTGAAATGCACATGGATTTTATTCATAGATTCATTGAATTGTTTGTATTGGAAGGGACCTTGAAGGTCATTTAGTTCTAACCCCTCTGGCGCTGGCAGGGACACCCTCTACTATACTAGGTTGCTCAAGGCTTCATCCAACCTGACCTTGAACACTTCCAGTGAGGGGGCATACACAACCTCACTGAACAACCAGTTCTGATGTCTCACCACTCTTAGTCTAAAGCATTTCCTTCTAATATCTAATCTAAATCTACTGTCCTCAAGCTTCAGTCTGTTCCCTCTTGTCCTATGACTTGTAAGCCCTTGTAAAAGCCCTTGTAAAAAGTCCCTTCCTAGCTTTATTGTAGGCCCTTTTCAAGTACTTGAAGGTTGCTCTAAGATCTCCCTGGAGCCTTCTCCAGGCTGAACAGCCCCAGCTCTCCCAGCCTGTCCCTGCAGGGAAGATGCTCCAGCCCCCTGATCTCCTTTGTGGCCATCTTCTGGACCTGCTTCAGGAGTTTGATATTCTTCCTATGCTGGGGGCATTGACCTAAAACTTCATATTATACCTTTTGTATCATCCTTTCTGTAACATAACACACATATTACTTTGTATAAATTTGGTTACATATAAAGAATATTTATCATAAGTAGAACTTTTCTGGATGAAATTGTGACCTTGAAAACTTCTAGAACCAGTAGAGCTGAGTTGCACAAAGGCCACTGCTTCTGCCATTAATCATAACAGACTGTGCCTACAGCTATTGTTGACTTTTCAAAGCGAATTATTAAAGATACAGGAACATGAGAAGTATTTATTGCAGATCATTTTATCAAGCCAAAAGGGCAGGAGTCATTTTGTGCAGGCTACAGCAAAAGATATGTTTTTACTGTCTGCATTTACAGTAGGCCCATAACTTTGTGCTTTTAGAATATGTCAGCTTAAAATCAATGTACTATTTAAGGAATAAGTATTTGATAAACCAACTGCTAAATATTTCTGGCTTTATTCACAAGGACTCTTCAGAGTCCTTTATTCCAGTGCATGCAAGCTATATCATCTGAAATCTTCCTGCGTATTTAAACAGCTATCTCTTCTATGTATTTTTGGAACTATACAGAATGTCATCACAGAATCCTAGGGGCTATCTCTTAGATAAAGAAACAAATAGTTGGCTGCCTTTTTATCTTAATTAAATCCTCATTGATGAAATGATGTCTTGATTTATAGCTCACACAGATGCCAGGAGCTTGGGGTTTTAGGCTCAAATGACAATACTAAAAATACTTTTAAAAAAAAATTGAATAGTGATATTATTTTCCCATAAATCTCATCATTCTCTTTCTCTTGGGTTTAATTACTTGAACCAAGGCCAGAAGTAAAAAGTATAATCTCACAGTTATAAGAAATACATCATTTAAGTGACAGAAAAATAGATTGCAAAGACCTTCTGAGACAGGTCAGAGTGTCACCCCTTAAGAACGCATTCCCAGGTCACTGAGCATAGGATAGGATGTGCCTGGAGAAGATATGCATGGCAGTGTTGGATGCTCTACCAGGATGCACCAGTTAGAAATTTACAGTAAATCTCCATAATTCTGTTTGCTGGACATTCTCATACGGTGCATCCAATGACTGTGGCCAATGGAACATTGCCATGTGAGATTGAATGAGAGGATTTCCAATGAAACAATAGCTTGGTTTATGTAGGTCTGAAGATGTATATTTGCTTAACCTCAGGCACTTCAGAGTTAGGGTCCAGTACAAGTACATTGTAAAGCAAAGATAAGACAGGTTCCTTCAGAAAGTTCCAGAACATTGGTGTCACAGAGATGAATTGATTCCTATAAGAAAGTTAAGAGAAATGGGAAAAGCCATCACCACTGATGATGCTAATTGTTTCTCTATTTTTTGACACTCAAGAGGTGCAAGAGTGCAAGCACTAACTGTGCTTCCTTTGTGTATCCATTATATATGCTCAGATGGCCTGTGACTGACACTTTTATTTTTATATATTTATATATATATATATATATATAAATACTCATCTATTATTTATATTTTATATTTTGCATTATTGCTATAGAATTTTTGTTCTTGGTTCATTGGATACCATCAGTTCCACAATTAAATAGTTTTGTTAGTCAATGCCTGTAGATGTTCCCCAAACCATACCTGTAATGCATTTTGTGAATGCCAAAGGCGCAAGGTTTTAAACTTAATGTATGTGCTAAACAATCAATTGCATAATTACTCATAGGTGATGTACCAATGAGATGACCTTGCAGAGAAATATATGGCCAAGGTCTACTCTTGTGACATGGCAAATTAAGTTTTGAGAACTTTTTTGTGCCACACTTACCAACTTAATTTAGCCATCTCAAATTAATTGCTGAAGTCTATATGTGGGTTGCTAGTGATAATGTGTCTCATCTTTGGAACTAACTTTGAACAATGTGTGTTACAATATTAATAGTGCATAGCGGTACACTGGTATGGCACAGTTGTGCTTTGCTTTCTTTGTGTCAGAGTAGAACTTGAGTTCAAAAACTTTGTTGTGTGCAGTGGCTCACATAAATTCAGTTGCCTTCTTGATAGTGTCTTAAGTATTTGGCTATCTTAAGTTTCTTTTCACTTTGCAGTTTGAAATTGAAGCTCATTTCTCTGGGATATCGCTACTAAGATATTTCAAAGAGAGAAAATATTTGCCTGGAACTAGTGGAAATCTTATTTTCTTTCTTTTCAAGGTGATAATTTATACCTAAAGTGCTGTGAAGAGATACACTGTATATATTAACTTGTAAATTTATTTATTTTTTTAAATCTGAAAACCTAATTAAGCATTGGCCAGATAAGCTGCTAAACTCTCTTATAGATAAACATGATTTAAGTTATTTCATACCTTGTCTTGAGAAGAAAAATGAGAAAAATAACTTTTTTTGGACCTAGAAAGAGGACCAGAATGAGACACTGCATTGCAAACATTGAAAGGGGAAAAGGATTTTACACATCCACGGTATTTTAAGATGGATTTTAGCAGCTGTTAAATATTTCAGTTTTTACAGTTGTTGCAGGCTCCCTGTGAATTCTGTTATTTAATGACAGTAGACAGTGTTTGATAAAAAATGGGGATGCTGTTTTACAGCAAGTGAACCTTGCTTTCTCATACAGTATTAGCTTAGGAGCCCCTCTTCCTGAAGAGTTCAAGTACACTGAAGTTCACCGCTTCATTATTGAGCTTGCAACAGTGTGTAGGCTATTCCAGAGATTCATTAGAGTATTTTTCTCACTCCTGGCAACAGTTTTTTCTTGATCTGTTCATCAAAGACATGTTTATGGTTTACATAATTTAAAATTTTTATTGAGTCACAACACAGCTTTTACAGCATTAATTTGGAACTAAGATTAAATTAATGATTAAGTTATCCAGAATAACAAATGGTGTCAGATGGTGATGATGATTAGAAATGATATTTAGAAGCCTCTTTACTGTCCTTCGATAGCTAATCTGAGACTTTTTGGAAGAATCACTGTTTTCCAGGGTGCTTCCAGGGATGGGTGAAGTTTGGGGAATAACGTCAGTCTTTGTTACTGTTTCAGGTTTAAGCAGGTAAATTTAGGGCATGTAGGCTGCTGAGTCAGCCTGGACAGGGGCAGCTGAGCCCCCACCAAGTGGGAAACTGTCACTTTCATGGCCAGGCACATGTGTTAAGTGCTTTTCATGTATATAAATGTGAATTTGTTGGGATTTAAAAAATGCATTAAGTGCATGAGTGATGGAGCAGACATCCAGATTGTTATCAAATTGTTTGCTAGTATACAGATCAGGTAATGATACTACATGTCATTATTGTGCTTAACTCATGTTTTAATTTGGGTGACAGGTACATAACTTAGGCAGGCTCAGTTCTTATGATTTTATAACCTTAAAGACTGGGGGAAAGTTGTATTTCTGAAACACTCGGCTGGTTGGAGAATAGGAAGCATGTTGTGTGCTGGAATTTAAGGATTCTGGGAATTTTTCTCATCAGAAATGGGAAAACCAGATCATATAAAAAGTCAAGTCTGAATGTCAAAGTAAAAAAGTTCCTTTCTATTGTTGTGTTCTGTTGTGGATTTCAATTGTAAAAAATTGTAGGTTGGTGGGGTTTTTTTTGAGGGAACCTACGACTTTGTGTTGCTGTTAATAGAGATGAAGAAGAGCTGCTGTAGAATGTTCTCCCAAAAGCAAATTTCATTATAAATAAAAATATGCACTTGTTTTAGATAAGTATATATATCAATATTAACAGACATTTAAAATCTTGACTGTAATATAAATTTATTTCAGTCAGAGAAGGAAGAATGTCAGCCAGCAGTAATGCTTTTGAAGCAAAGTAATACAGAAAATAGAATATAGTACTCCCAGAAGATGAAGGTGTGAATTTTGCCATATATCATCTTAATGGCAACATTTTCTACAAAATGACATCGGGCACTCCTTTCATATTTCATGACTTCTATTTGCCCAGCTTTAAAATGCCAAATGTGCCAGTGAACAGCACTTTAATATTCATGGCTTTCTGGGATGGCTTTGACAGTTGTCAGGTAGAAAAATGGCTTAATTAGAAGGAATCTGACTTGTGATTTCTTCTTCATATGCAGCTGCAAACATGCAACATGTACCTTCACATATATCTTCTGCTGAACATGTAATTAATGAGTGATAGTATTCTTTTCCCATTACACTTGACTATGTTGATTTAAAATTTATTAAAATTGCTAGAAAAGTAATTTAATGTAAAAATTATTAGAATCTAGGGGAATAAAAATCCTGTTCCGCACTGAAACTAATGACTTAAAATTGTAAATATCATTAAAATAGCATTAGCATTAATTTATGTTATCCAAGACACAAATATACAAGTAAACCACAGGCAATAGTTTTCCAGGCAGCTGAGCTATTTGTGTAAGAAATTGATTTTTAGAGAGAATGAAGAGGAAGTCAGACTGTTTTGAAATAACAGGGCTTCAGGTGAGGATCATGTTCATACAGGGTTATTAACAGCAGGAGGGCATAAGCTAGCAAAAGTTCCAGAAAGTAATTTGACTAGTCTGTAAGGAAAATCGTAGGTAATGTCAGGACACACTTTTATTTGATGAGAAAACAGAGTGGAATATAAAAATTATCCTAGTGGGTGAAGCCTTGTGCAGTTTGGGGCTTTTATAACTTCTCATGCACTTTATAGAATGAGATCTTCTGATTGTATCAGCTGTCAGGTCTGTGGTAGTAGTCATTCATCTGCCCTTATAATAATTCACTCTTGTCTGAGTTAATTCAAAATAATTTATTTGGACTTTTTCTTATTTAGGATTCTGGTAACATGTGTAGCTCCTAAAAATGTTTCTGGTTTTTAAAATTATGCTTATTCTCTGTAAAAATACCTTTTTGAAGGAAAACTTTTCACTTGTTGCGGACATGGTGGTGGAGTCACCTTCACAGGAGGTGTTCAGGAGAAGACTTGATGGGGTGCTTGGCTGTATGGTCTAGTTGTTGGGTGGGTTGGATTGTTTGATGGGTTGGACGCGATGATCTTGAAGGTCTCTTCCAACCTGGTGTATTGTATTGTATTGTATTGTATTGTATTGTATTGTATTGTATGTTATATCGCAAGAGAATCTTTACTGAATGTATTCACTGTGGTCAGTGCCACAGATAATTAAATCTTGAGGGAAAGTGACAACAGGGACTTAATGTTTTTTATTAAGAAATGAACATGAAGATTCATAAATAATGATGAGGGTAGCCACAAAATGTTACTATATTGGCTTACTGTTTCCATTCATCAATAATTATTGTAGTTCTGGGCTTCAATGCAGATCCTCTGAACGCTTTTGTGCATGTGTATATAAATTCAAATGAACTTCCATTAACTTCAAGAAGAGTTACCATAAAATTATATATGCATAAGCTTTTCAGAAGTGGCATTTCAGATTATTAATATTCTAGATAGAAACCAGAGAATTAACTTCCACCTGGCATTAGCTGAAATAAAGCCATCGCTTTCACTGAAGCTGAAGTGATTTATATCAGCTGATTTTTTTCATTAAAAAATTTTAGATTTGATGATTATTAAAATTTGCATGTAGTCAGTCTGTTCTAGTAGTATTCAAGATGAGCTTTGCCACACAGAGGAGGGAAGTCAAGGATATAAAGATATAAAGGTGTAAAGATACCAAGGTAACTGTTTATCTTGGAATTCTGAGTAGTTCCCTGCCTTTTTCACTCAAGACAGCATTGTGTTATGTATGTAATATATTGTATTCCACAGTAATATATTAAAGTTTAAAAGAAATAAAAGGCAATTCTGTAGTTACTGTTTTCTGATGTGAGATGAGCCAAGAAATTTTTCAGTGCTATGGCACCTTTAAATAAGGCATACTAATCAGGCTCCTTCATCATCTGGATGAGGAATAGGTCACCAGAGAATATAACATTCAAGGGTGACATGCCATTATACAACAGGGACATCTCTAGGAAATTCTTTGACGTGGCAGTATTTCTTAATATGATTTGCCCAGAGTTGAAGTCAAATCTATTGTAATCTTGCACAGCTAGTAAATTTGCCACCAACCTGTCAGTTACATCAGTAAAGCTACCTTTTACCAGACGTCAGTTCATAAATCCTTTGTTGTATTTATTGATTGAGTCACAGATTATTTCACCTCTGGACTTCATTTCTTTGATAAAAGAACAAAAATAATTTGTTGCTTCCTTAAAAAAAAAAAAAAGGGGGGGGATGTTAAATTTCGGTTATGGATAATGTGATGAATAATTCTGCATACTGTGCATATATGTCCTCATGTGATGCATCTTATTTACTTCTTTTGTGAATCAAGTTTAGCAAGGTGTGGGGATTTTTCATGAATTTACAAATTATTTTATTAAAAGAAGTAGTAGACTTCAGTGGAAACTCATGAACTTTAATCTGGCATGTCCTATTTAGAACTTGTAGTACTTGCTATATATTCAGAAGAACAGCATGAAAATGAATGGAGGGCAGATTAGGCTTGCTGCTGCAATGTGATGTATACACTACAAAGATGTGAAAGGATTGTGAAACACAGCGGATGTGTGCTCATTTTCAATTAACTGTAAACTAATTTCAGTTACAATAATCATGAGTTGAAGGGCAAAAACTTCTGTACCATTTAGCTGTAAAACTAATACAATAAAGCTGTACTTTCGCAGTTGCTCAGAATAGTAACATTTTCAGTAAATTACACTTCCGAAATCATGATTAATTAGCATCAAACTTCTGTCCATCTTTGTAATACTGCATTATAGGCATGCTCAATTTTGATATTAATACTATTTTGAGTGGGTCCTGGTCTTTTGCATGATGATAAGACTGTTAAAATTGGATGGACATGACAATGTAAATTCAGAACAAACAATTGCAGTTTGTATGTTTTCTTTCTCTGTTCCTTGGCAGCATCCGGAGGGGTTGTTAGAAACTACCTAAAGTGTTAGTTGCTGTGAAGTCAGTAAAGATGAGAATATGTAGTTTGAGAAGTGAGATGAAGATATGTATTCAAGACAAAACCTTTTAGCCTTCAATCTGGTATATTTAGTATTGACAAACTCAGAATAGCATGGAAACGATGAGTTTTCAGTTTGTGAAGTTAGAGAAGGTTGCAGTGAATGCTTAAGAGTAAACTTTGAATTCTAAATTCAGAGTTTAAGGAATAATAATAATGATCCTCTGTATGATATCCTTTACATATCTGATAATTCCACCACATCTAAAATAAAAGCCTACTGTTTTTTAGAACAGCATGGTACATTCCACAAATATATGGGCCCATTCCAATGCCTAACCACTCTTTTAGTAAAGAAGTTTTTCCTAATATGCAATCTAAATATTCCCTGGTGCAATCTGAGGCCATTTCCTCTTGTTCTATCACTTGATACTAGGAAGAAGATACTAACACCCATCTCAGTCCAACTGCTTTTCACACAGTTGTAGAGACCAGTAAGGTCTCTCCTCAGCCTCATCTTCTCCAGACTAAACAATCCCAGTTCCCTCAGTCACTTCTCAGGCTTGTCCTCGAGGCCCTTCACTAGATTCATTGCCTTCCTGTGGACAGACTCCACACTCCATGTCTTTCTTGCAGTGAAGGGCCCAAAACTGAACACAGTATTCAAGGTGCAACCTCACCCATGACAAGTATAGGGCCACGATTACTTCCCTACTCCTCTGGTCACACTGCTCATGATACAGGCCAGGATGTTGGCTTTCTTGGCCATGGGAGCACGCTGCTGGCTCAAATATATCATCCCTGTGGCAAAGATACTCCCTGTCACATACATGCAGTAAAGTTTTGATATGGCAGTGACCAAATAAAATTCATAGCAATCAGCAAGAAGAAAATAAGAAAAACAATCCAATAAGCCATTATCTTGCAGCATCTTTTCTTTCTTGCTAGACCTGCATGACTATTTTTTTAATTCCTTCACTATGAAAACATTTCAACTCAGTTTCTTTCTTTCGAGTTGTATCCTAGCATTGTAGATAGTTCAGGGATTGTAGTAAATCCTCAAAGCCAACTCTACCTGTCTACCTGCTTAACTGTATCTCTGCATTTCTACTTAGTTCCACTGGGCCATTCATGATTAGTAAGTGCACTTGTTAGCAGGGCAGAAGTTAAACCATTAAATAATATAGGGATATTCAAGAAAGAATTCAGAAGTAGAATTGTAATTTAGAAATACATCATAAAGGCCAGATCCCGTCTTTGTGGTGAAAATTTAAGTGGAAAGGTCAATAATACTCTCTTTAGCTCATCAGATAGGCTATTAAATGTCAGGACTTCATTAAGGTGCATACTAAATTAATCCCCAATATTTTTGGTTTCTCAGTCTTTGTCTGCAACTTATTTTTCCACAGTGGTGGAAGGCAGACTATCATTTTAAGGTTGGAGGGGGGAGATGAGTTACTCTTTTGTACAATGCAAAAACATTATTAGTTTGTTTTTGTTTTTGTTTTTTTTTTTTTTCTCAATGTAATTACACTGAGCTTAAGCATGGAAAAGGTACATGTTTTCTTCTTCTTCTACTCACTGTCACTATTTAATTGACTGACCCCTCAGATGCTGTCCCCTGCAGCTCTCTATTGATTTTCTGCTGAAAGAGTTCACTGAGACAGCTGCACTTGAATCTAGGAAGGGTTTTTTGTTGTTTGACTTAGCTTTCAATTAGTTTAAACTTGTCTGTTTAAACAGAGAAATCTGTTTTCTCTTTTGCATGTATATATAGTGTGGAAATATATTAAATAATTATGGTTGCCTAAAACATCCATTAAAATTGAAATACAGTAAATATTTATTATATCAGCAATAGGAAGCTGCATGTCACTAGCTAAATTACAAATGTGCCAAAAAGATGCATAAGTGGAATTTTATTTTACACTGTAACATGGAAAAGAAACTTCAAATCTCTAAGGACTGGTTAGGAAAGTAGCTATGATACACAGTGAATTGTTAAGTGAATTACATTAAAAAGCTGTGTTTGCAAGCTGATTGCATAAAAGTAATTATGTCTGCACATGCCTAGCACCTATGCTCATCTAAATCAAAAAGGCCTTCAAGACTAGGCACAGGCAGTTTGCGTGTATGAAAGCCATTGCTCCTTATCAATAAACATGTCTGATTTTTCCAAATTACTAAGAATTTTGAGAGTAGCGTGTCCAATTCTTTGTGGGGCTGTATATAAAAACTCCCTCTGCCTTCTCTACAAACCATTTAATCTGGTCAGAACTGGAATACATGATCTCTCAAACCAGCATTACAAATTATCCCCTGGTATAAAATCAGTTTAGTAGCTAGCCTTTAGATCAATATAGAGTGAGCAGGGCAGTAAAGTTACTGATAGAGGGCAGCCCAGGTTAAATTAAATCAGGATGCATTCACTTAGATTTAGCAGTGCCATTAGGAGGGAACACAGGGTGAAAAAGTGCAGAATTGTGACAGTTTTGCATTACTACTGACAGCTGATATGCACTGTGAATGTATTTAGATCTGCCTACAGTAATAATATTTGTTGACTCCTGGGCTGATTTTTTGGTGGGTGTACGAGATGCAGTATCAGTATGGTTGTCCAGGGAGGTGGTTGAGGCCCCGTCCCTGGAGGTGTTTAAGACGAGGCTGGATGAGGCTCTGGCCAGCCTGATCTAGTGTGGGGTGTCCCTGCCCATGGCAGGGGGGTTGGAACTAGGTGATCCTTGTGGTCCCTTCCAACCCTGACTGATACTATGATAAGTAGTAATTTAACATTAGTATAGTACCTGTATGTGAAATATTTGCTTGTTTCAAGTTTGTGAAGCCTATCAAACAATTCTTCTCAATCATATAGCCCTGAAGATACAACAAAATTGTTTTAATTGAAACTCTTAAAACTACACGCTGCATGTAGTACATACAATAAATGAACAGAACACAACACAACAATTCAAGTGTTTGAGTAGACAGATGGAGTCTAGCCAAGTCTCCTTGATATGAGAGCATATGGCAATATTGTCACATTGGTGCTGAGAGTGTGATTCTAGCCAGAAGAATTCCTGGTCCCTCATATCCATTTGCAATTGTGCAATGCCTACTGTGAATTCTTACTTGATTTAAAAAATTTGCATGCCATGCCAATTTAAAATGTAGTAGTTTGGAAGGAGAGAGAGAATTAGTATGTCTTGAATTGGTTTAGAAGATATGTCGAAGTCACTAATAATCCTCTCACTTCGTGTAAAACTTTACTCACTACCCTCCAGTGAGAATGAAGTATCTTCAGTAGTTTCAGAAGGTTTTAGAAGTATTCTTAGAACTTTTAAATGAAAGTATCGTAATGCACAGTTATTTGTTCTCATTCACAACTATCTGTGACCTGTCCAGATAATTCTAACTAGTTTATGTCTATATTTTTCATTAATAGTATAAACCTTGACATCTAAAGTACACTTTTCAAGTTGAGATTAAAGGCTTCTGCTTCCTCAGCTGTTGCAGGACTGAAGTCACATGAGGCTGGAAATAATACTTGCTAGAGATTGTAATACTTTAAAACAATTGCACTGTCTTTTCTCCTAATTTTGTTTTTTAAAGATTGTGTTACATTATCATTACCTACATTAACTTTTGTTAAAATATGGAGACGGGGTGAGTCAGCCTAGGGTGGGTCGGCCCGGGGTGGGTCGGGGGTGGGTCGGGGGTGGGTCGGCCCGGGGTGGGTCGGCCCGGGTGTGGGTCGGCCCGGGGTGGGTCGGCCCGGGGTGAGTCAGCCTAGGGTGGGTCGGCCTAGGGAGAGTCAGCCTGGGATGGGTCGGCCTGGGGTGGGTCAGCCTGGGGTCAGGCAGCCTGGGGTGAGTCATCCCAGGGTGGGTAAGCCTGGGGTGAGTCAGCTTGGGGTGAGTCAGCCTGGGGTTAAACAGCCTTCCCCTGGCATCAAGACTTGCTCCCTTAAAAAAAGAGGAGGGTGATTGTTATTGGTGATTCCCTACTGAGGGGAACAGATGGCCCCATATGTCGGCCAGACCCTGCTCACAGGGAACTTTGTTGTCTCCCAGGAGCTCAAGTTGCTGATGTTACCAGAAGGCTGCCTAGTCTGGTGCAGCCCTCTGACTACTATCCATTAATAATTATGCAGTTAGGGAATGACGATGTTGCAACTAGAACTCCCAGGGCTATCAAGAATGATCTCAAGGTCCTGGGGGATCTAGTGGAGGACTCAGGTGCACAAATAATTTTTTTGTCTATACCCTTAGTTGCAGGAGGGAATACGAGAAGGAACAGGTCAGCAGCTGTAGTCAACAAGTGGCTTAGAGGTTGGTGCAGTCAGAAGAATTTTGGGTTTTTTGATCTTGAAAAACTTTCTACTGCACCAGGTCAGCTGGTAACAGATGGAGTACATCTGTCCCAGAGGAGGGGAAAGGTCACAGTACATGAGAATGGCCTGTCCCCCAAAGGTAAAAAGATTCTGGGAAGGGAATTAGCAAGTCTCATTGACAGGGCTTTAAACTAGCTTCGAAGGGGGAAGGGGCTGAAACCAGTCCCCCCAGACAGAAGTCTGAGGGTGGTAAGCTGGAGTCAGGGGCAAAACCAGCAGCCCAGCTGAAGTGCATGTACACTAATGCACGAAGTATGGGCAACAAACATGAGGAGCTGGAAGCCTTGTTGCAGCAGGAAAGATATGATGTAGTTGCCATCACGGAGACGTGGTGGGATGACTCGCATGACTGGAGCGCTGCAATTGACGGCTACAGGCTATTCAGGAGAGACAGGCAGGGAAGAAGGGGTGGAGGGGTGGCCCTGTACATCAGGGAGGCTCTTGATGCCATTGAGCTAGAGATCAGGGATGATTGGGTTGAGTGCGTGTGGGTAAGAATTAGAGGGAAGACCAGCAGGGCAGACATCCTGGTTGGAGTCTGTTATAGACCACCCAACCAGGAGGATGATCTTGATGAAGCATTCTATAGGCAGCTTAAGGCTGTCTCAAGATCGCCTAACCTTGTTCTCATGGGAGACTTCAACCTGCCTGATATCTGCTGGGATCACAACATAGCAGAGAGGAGGCAGTCTAGGAGGTTCTTAGAGTGCATGGAGGACAGCTTCTTATCCCAGGTGCTGCGCGAGCCTACCAGGGGTAAGGCTATGCTTGACCTCCTCTTCACCAACAGGGAAGGGCTGGTGGGTGATGTGGTGGTCGGAGGGTGTTTAGGCACCAGTGACCACGGGATAATTGAGTTTTCAGTATGCAGCCAAGCCAAGAGGGGGAACAAGAAGACCTCCACTCTGGACTTCCGGAGGGCGGACTTCAGGCTACTCAAGGAACTAACTCAGAAGGTTCCTTGGGAAACAGCCCTTAAAAACAAAGGGGTTCAGGAGAGCTGGACCTACTTCAAGAAAGAACTCTTGAAGGCGCAGGAACAGGCTGTGCCGGTGTGCCGGAAGATGAGCCGCCGGGGCAGACGGCCAGCCTGGTTGGGTAATGAACTTCTAAAGGAACTAAGGGAAAAAAGAGGGTGTATTATCTTTGGAAAAAAGGGGAGGCAACCCATGGAATGTTTAGGGATGTTGCTAGGTCTTGTAGGAAGAAAATTAGGGAGGCAAAAGCACATTTGGAGCTGAGACTGGCCTCTGCTGTGAAGGACAACAAAAAGTCCTTCTATAAATATATTAATAGCAAGAGGAAGGGCAAGGAGAAGCTCCACTCCTTGGTGGGCATGGAGGGGAATATTGTAACAAAGGATGAGGAAAAGGCAGAGGTGCTTAACACCTTCTTTACCTCCATTTTTACTAGCAGGACAGAACGGCTTCCAGACAGCTGGCCTGCAGAGCTGGCAGAAGGAGCCAGGGAGCAGCATAGTTTTCCCCTGTTCCAGGATGGGAGAGTTAGAGATCTTCTCAGCCGCTTGGACCCCCACAAGTCCATGGGACCAGATGGGATCCATCCTAGGGTGCTGAGGGAGCTGGCGGATGAGCTGTCCAGGCCGCTCTCCATCATTTTTCAGCAGTCCTGGCTCACTGGAGAGGTCCCAGAAGACTGGAAGCTGGCCAGCGTGGTGCCCATCCACAAGAAGGGCCAGTTGGAAGAGCCAGGGAATTATAGGCCTGTCAGCCTGACCTCAGTGCCAGGCAAGATTATGGAACGGGTCATCTCGAGTGCGATCACACAGCACTTACAGGATGGCCAGGGGCTCAGGCCTAGCCAGCATGGATTTAGGAGGGGCAGGTCCTGCCTGACCAATCTGATCTCCTTCTATGATCAGGTGACCTGCCTGGTGGACGTGGGGAGGCCTGTGGATGTGGTCTACCTGGACCTCAGCAAGGCCTTTGACACAGTCCCCCACAGCAAACTCCTGGCCAAGCTGGCAGCCCATGGCTTGGACAGGAGCACACTGCGTTGGGTTAGGAACTGGCTGGAGGGCCGAGCCCAGAGAGTGGTGGTGAATGGCACCACATCCAGCTGGCGGCCAGTCACTAGTGGTGTGCCCCAAGGATCAGTGCTGGGCCCCATGCTTTTCAACATCTTTATTGATGATCTGGATGAGGGCATTGAGTCCATCATCAGTAAATTTGCGGATGACACCAAGCTGGGGGCAGGAGTTGATCTGCTGGAGGGCAGAGAGGCTTTGCAGAGAGACCTCGACAGGCTGGACAGATGGGCAGAGTCCAATGGCATGAGATTTAACACATCCAAGTGCCGGATTCTGCACATTGGCCACAACAACCCCATGCAGCGCTACAGGCTGGGGTCAGAGTGGCTGGAGAGCGGCCAGGCAGAGAGGGACCTGGGGGTGCTGGTTGATGGGAAGCTGAACATGAGCCAGCAGTGTGCCCAGGCAGCCAAGAGGGCCAACTGCATCCTGGCCTGCATTAGGAATAGTATGGCCAGCAGGAGCAGGGAGGTCATTGTGCCCCTGTACTCTGCTTTGGTTAGGCCACACCTTGAGTCCTGTGTCCAGTTCTGGGCCCCTCAGTTTAAGAAGGACATTGAGACACTTGAACGTGTCCAGAGAAGGGCAACAAGGCTGGTGAGAGGCCTTGAGCACAAGCCCTATGAGGAGAGGCTGAGGGAGCTGGGGCTGTTTAGCCTGGAGAAGAGGAGGCTCAGGGGCGACCTCATTGCTCTCTACAACTACCTGAAGGGTGGTTGTAGCCAGGAAGGGGTTGGCCTCTTCTCCCTAGCAACCAGCACCAGAACAAGGGGACACAGTCTCAAGCTGCACCAGGGGAAGTTTAGGCTGGAGGTGAGGAGAAAGTTCTTCACGGAGAGAGTGATTCGTCATTGGAATGGGCTTCCCGGGAGGTGGTTGAGTCTCCGTCCCTGGAGGCGTTCAGGAGGGGACTGGATGTGGCACTTGGTGCCATGGTCTAGTTGTTTGGTTATGGTTACAGGTTGGACTCGATGATCTTCAAGGTCTCTTCCAACCTTGGTTATTCTATTCTATTCTATTCTATTCTATTCTATTCTATTCTATTCTATTCTATTCTATTCTATTCTATTCCATTCCATTCCATTCCATTCTTCCATTCTATTCTATAATTATAGTTTTGCTGCATGACAGTATCAAAATGAACAAAGGCCACAGATGGATTTAAGGCCTGTAGCCATACCAGCTTCCCCCAAGGAACAGTTAGATATCTCTGTCAAGAGATTGTCCCTTGAGGTTTTCAAGGCTTGTTAGCTAAGACAATATATTATGTTGTGATATTTTTGTTCTCTGTGTATGTGTGCTCAGCATGTGATATTCAGTGGCACTAAATACCAGCTCACTGGCAGGCTTAAATCAGGGGTTTCAGAGTTCTTGTCTGGTCTGAGTTCCATTCCTGGGTGTACTTCCTGGTTCAATCTCCCCAGACAAACTGGTGGTGGTTTCCATTCTTGCTCTGACACTGTTAATGCTGCCTGGGCTGCATGGTAAAGAATTCTTACCATCAGTGGCACGCTAACAGGTTAGCTAACTGTGTCCTTGGATAATGATGATACAATAAGTACTGTCATAAAGTTCTGTATCAATGAATTTCAGTCCCATCTGTTTTTCTCAAGAGTGTATTTCTGAATATGTTGAAGGTAAAAGTCACAATCCACAAGAATTAGGATGACAGAAAGTAATCTTTTTTTAATCCTCTTTGCTGCTGGCAGGGAGAGCTCTGATCCTGCCAGCTGTTGCACAACCCACTGCTATCAGCTGGAAATGGAGATACAATCTATATTTTGTATATTAGTATACTATATGTAACTTTTGGACTGTTGCTGAGGCTCTCCTGAGCCTCTTGTTTCCCTGTGTCCTAGTTTAGAGCAGGACAGGTGGTCTGTTGCCCCAACAGGAGCACAGTGGTGCTCACACAAATGGATTAGATAGTGATGGAAAGTTTAAATGGAAAAGCAATTAATATTCTACAAAAAACTACAAGGCATAGTGGTGAGCATATCCCAAAGTAAACAGAGTTCCTTTACACCACACCAAAAACCCAATGCTTCCCTTCTTCTCACCTGAGGGTCCACCCAAAACCCCCAGGGCTCTTTCTTCTCCTGCCACTGCTAGGCTGGTCTCGGGCTGGCCAGGCCTGAGACTGCCCCCACCCCCTGCCTTATTATCCTGGCATTAGCCCTAAACAGGCCAAAGAGGTCTGAGATACTCCCCTACTGCTACCCGACAGGAAAAGCATCTCCCACTGGAGCAAAGAGGGAAGAAAGAGAAAGACAATGACTTTGCAACCATATTTATAGGTAGAAATACGCTGTTTCCTGTGTCCAGCCACTGGGCTGGACACTCTGGACACTGGAGGTGTAACTATGGTAGCAGAGAATGGATTGAAAGCCCCTATTTTTCATTCAACCTTTTGGAAGACAATTTGTGCAGAGCAGTAATAGGCTGTATCTTTGTGGACACTGCAGACAGTAAGGGCAGGAAGCTCGGATCTCATATTTTAATTTCTGAGGTTTTATTCTGCAAACAGTAATGCAAAAAGTTGCTTCTTTTGTAGAGTGATTTTTTTTTTTTTAAGGAACTCCTCTTGAGAGTAAATTTTCAGGTTAAACATCCATAAGATTCTCAATTATCTCCTGAATTTTTGATTGGAGCCATGCTGCCCTGCGCAGCATAAAAATATTGAAAAGTCAGCTGGACATTTAAAAACTACTAGTTTAGCAGAATAAAACCTTGAGTTTTCTGATGTCTGAAGTATACACCACTGACAGCTACATAGAAATTCAATGTGATAAGTGTAAGTATGAAATGAATATACAAAGATTAATGAAAATATTGGAAAAGTTTTGGAACAGCATTGAGTTTTAAGTTTTTTCATGGCACAAAATATATGTACTGTAGCCCCTTTTTTTGGCTATAATTCTAAAAAAGGAGGATAATTAGTGCTAAGGAGCATCCTATTTATTAATTTCTAACTGCATGCTTTTGACAACATTCCTGTCATTACACTCAGGGAAGCACTAAATTTAAAATATACAGTCCTTGGCATTTTAACCTCAATGTGTTTTTCCTGAACTGAAAGCATGGAAGGACATTCTTCCTGCTTTTAAAGCCCCATGTGGGGTTTGCATTATATGTTTTCTCTTGAGCATTGCCTTTCTGGCGATCTGTATGAACGGTTCTGTAGTGGCTTTAAGGTAAGTGTGATGAAAGAGACTACACTGCAAGGCTCAAGCAAGCAGTCTTTTTGAGCTTTGATTGCAGGTTTAACTGCAAGGCTCAAGCAAATGGTTTATTGAACTTTATTGCCACTATTGGCAGGTTTTCATGGATACTGTGGAAGAATGCACTATTAGAACTTAAAAGCAAGAATGTACTATAACAACCTAAAATGTGCACTATGTGAGTTAGTTAATCATCTACTGTTACAAATTTCCAGCGTGCTAAATAGTTGCTTATTTGTCCAGGTACGGGCTTCTCAGTCCCAGAGAAGTTACCTTGTCTGGTGTTCCAGCCAAGGTGTAACAGTCTCCATACAGGCAAGATGTAGCATTGGAGAGGCAATTCCCCATTCCTAACCTGAACCTTAAACAGTTTCTATGCCCTGTTTTATGTGACTATGGGCAGGATTATTCCTGAGTGAATTGTACCATCTGGAGTATCTATCTCTGGCAATGTAATGGAGTTTCCCCTTATCTTTCTTTATTCATCTGTGAATGAGGTTTACGTTTGTGTGATCTTCATGTTACTTCTCTTTTGCTAATCTTATGATTGTCAAGATACACAGGGTTGTCAGCTGAAACTGACAATGAAACCCTCCTTTTTATCTTTCTTTCATTCTTTCTTAGGCAACTGAGTAGCAGTTTGGCCTGAGACCCAGGACATACTATTTGTTGCGGTAGGGCAAATAACAGGGCATGCTGTTTGTTTCAAGGCCAGCTCATCTTCTGGTTCTCTGAATGATGCAGCGCTGCCCTGTTTGACCTATGGTTTATGGACAACTCAGGGCTGAGCTATCTGCACAGCTCACCATGGGTCATTTCTGCATAGATAGGACCTCAAGGCAGTTGGTTTTGCAATCTTCTGTGAGTTGTCTGCATGCAGTAGACATTACAGAAACTTATTTATGAACTATCAACCTGATGATCCATTCAGTTAGGAATAGTAGGAGCACTGAAATGCAGCTAAGTCCCCTGTGAGTCCTGCTTACCCAGCCAATGTACCTGTAAGTTGCCTCCTCTGGTATTGGCAGAGGAAAATGCTCATTCAGAATTCATTTTTGATTGAACTTCAAAACAATTCTCCATTTTCTTCTCTCCTCTCTCTCTTAGTCTGTATTGGAACACTTGCCCTGACTGGCCAATTCTAAAGTAGAAAATTGTAAGTTTTCTTCTAAAGCCTTATAATCAGACATTGAAATTTAGACCTGGATCCCCTAGAGTGCAATATGTCTCATTGCACAGGCATTTTGAAGATGTTCCAAACGGGTAAATATTTTAAATACTAAAAGGTCTAACTAATTTATAAATACCTTAAATTGCACAGTCACAGTATGTAACACATTACTATGAATTATTATATAGTTATATTGTATTAATATGATGCAGTCTGTACAAATGATGAGGTTTTTAATGGAAGAAAAAAGGTAAATAGACTGGTTAAAGCAGCAAGAATTGAAAACATGGAGTTGTTGCTGATCAGAACAAACCACATATTAGAATAATTGAATCTTCTTAATGAAGAAACTAGTATGCTTTATTTACCTACTGTATAACATGACACTTCAGAAATTTATGCATTTATTATATGTCAGTACTATTGCAAATAATTCCCATTGATGGCCCTGACTTTGTTTCAAAGTTACAAAAGCTAGAATTTATGCTCTGCTCTGGTACTATTTCCTGATATGTCTAACAGCTGAACTATTTACTTGACTGTAAGATTTAAAGGTCTGGGGAAGAAAGAGAACAATTTCTTTCATCTCTCAACCTCAAATTAAAATCTTTCCGACATTTTGATGTAATACTTTATACCTCACTGAGTGTGTGAGTGGAGGCACTGACATCTGACACTATAAAGACTAAAATATTAACGAGTGTTATAAATACAGAATGTAAGAAATAATGCTTTCTACTCACATTAATTTCTAGGAGTTAAGGCAAATTTATTAGTCATGTCTTTGCTATCCCCTTCTGTGCCTTCATTCACTTGCTCAAAGACAAGACATGCAGCTTTTGAACAAGTTTTCATCATTTGTTGTTTTGAATACTGATCGTGTTGGAAAAAGGAGGCAGAAAAGCTCAATTCACAATTGCCAGTAGTCATCCTTTACACAATCCTGTTTAAGAAAAATAAAATATTTTGAAAGAAGGAGAAATAAAAGGAATCCAAGATCAAGTTTATATTCTGTATTGTATTGAAGTAATTATGATAATTGCTTTTCTCTCTCACTTTCTTTGCTTTGGCAAATCACAAGCTATTGTCTCTGTTTAACGTCTAATTAAGTAATTTCAAATCACACACTCTATAATGGATGGAGCCATCAGCATCTCATTGGCTTATACGCTACTCAAAAACAAAATATCTGTATACAGAGGAAGACCTAACTTCTTTCAGAAATTCTGTTGCACCCAGAAAAGCTATTCATCTTTTCATATTTCTGTGCACCATTTAGTTTATCTAAATAAAGAGCCAGCAGTTCTTCGGTATCTTTCTTTACCCTTGAGCAGGCATTGGGGCAAGTAAGTCAAGATACAGTGGCAACTACTAGACCTATAATTTCTGTTAACTATTTTCCCACTGCTCCAATATTTCCCACTGCTTCTTTTGTGACTGTTTCTCCAAGGTGATAATATTTCTGGTTCTGGCAGCTCTTCTACTGTTGTTGAAGTGTTTTACTATTTTGTATGCGTGTTAGAAGAAGCAGGAGTAAAGTGGAAAAGAAGACATTTTCCTGTCCTCCCTTGGGAAAGTGTGTTTTTAGCTTAATGAAAAGAATAGACAACACCTGTCATGCACAACAACAAAGACCAATCATTTGAAATATGACTTAAAATATGAGGAATATACAAATGAATTTTTTGTTTCTTTGTTTCAGAAAGTTGTATTCCTTTGCCATATCTGTGATAGAAAAGAGAGAGGTAGATAATTACTTTTCGATTTATAGGGTCAGCAGTACTGTTTTTTATAAAACTGATACTTTCTTCATTTCTGTTTTGTGAATTCAGTTATCTGATGGGTTTTTGCAAATGTCAGGTTTCAGAATGATTTATATGTGAAGTGACTTAGATATACCAAAGAAAGGCATGCATTCAGCTTTATTGAATATTTCTCATGTAATTCTTCGACTCAGTCACTTCACAAAGACTGTTGATTTTATCAGTGGTGTTTTATCAATCTGTTTACTTTTCAACATAGATTGTAAGATAGCATTCTCTGTCATAGTATAAGAAGAGAAACAAATATAGAATATGTATAGAAGATAAACAGATACAGATAAAGTCAGTCAGCTCAGAAAAGTATATTTTCCAATTATATACCTAACTGACTTTCAGCAAATTAAGTAAACTTTTTTTTTTTGTTTGTTTATGCAGAACTCAAAGATGCCAAGCTCATCAACGTGATAAATTACTTGGTACTCTTATTTTGAAGATTATATGAAAACTGGGTAGAAAGATTTAACATTTTTGACATCAATTTGGGCTAATTAAAAAACCCAAACAAAACTATACAAGTAATTTGTTATAATTCTGGAAACTGAGAGAACATTTACAGTTAAGTGAAATCTGGCTGACTAAATATAAAGCTCCACCCAGATAAATATGTGAACATTAACCTTTGTATGTAAGGGTATTCTATTTTTGTTAGAAAAGCAGGGGAAATACTAATTACTCAGTAGAGTAAAAACTAACTATCAGAAAATATAAATATGGAAATGAGCAATAATAAAGTACAAGAGGCATGGCTGTTCCACCACAAATACATTTTTAAACAGTAATGAATTAACTCCTCATTTTTCCAATAGAACCTTGATGAAAGCATGGAAATCTACAGATGTATTTGTGAGAGCCAAGATCATCCATTATATCCCAGTGTCTTCTCTAGGACTTTATTCCAAATGCATAATGAAACATCATCGTTGTACTCTCAGCATAATTATTTTTTTTCTGTACCAAATGTTCCTGTTCTTCCTTGGTTGATTATTAAAACAATCATGGAAGTATGATTATCACTGTTAAGGTTAGGAGTTTTAAAATTGTTTTTTCTTGGGTTGCATTAAATTGCTGTCCCACCAAGTAGGAAGATTTTCTTAATTTTAAGGAGTTCTGAATATTTTGTGACCAGTAGAGGAGCTTTGTGTGAGGAATAGGAATGGTAGCAAACCTTAGATCACAATGATGAGACTGGTAAAACTATGTAGATGTGACTTTTTACAAAAGAGATTCTAAAGTTACCATGTTGCATTAGAAAGACAGTTATATAAAATTACTTTCCAATTTCTGATATTTAAGGACTACAAAAATACTTAGTAAACATGAGTTTTGCCATATAATCCTGTACCACTCTTTACCATATGTAAAATTAACTTCCTCAAAGAAATATGAATGATAGCTTGAACAGCTCTCTGTTGAAAGATTAAATCAATACTTGAGAAGTAAAAGACAATTATTACTAAGACTATTACCCAAGTAAGTAATTATTTAAGTTCCTTGCTCTGCTTCTAAGATGTTTTTGGGTATAATTACAGACTTTCAGTTTGTTATATTGTGAGTATATACAATATACATATAGTATATACAATATATATATATTGTGTCTCTTATAGAAATGGCTGAAGTTCTGGAAGCTGGATGTGAACTCAGTATTTCATAAATATCATATTTCTCTATAAAGTGATTATCTTTCTATGATCTGACTTAGTGCCAAAGGTTAGGGCTGGGCTGGGCACTAAACTAATGACAGACGCTCTCTACCAGCTCTCTCTCTTTCCCAAAGACTAGAGAACAGGAAGAAGGGAAAGAGACTTACAAATTGAAAAAGAAAGCAAAAACTACTTCAGTGAAAATAATGAAATTAAATATATAGAAATAGGTACAAAACCAGTATCCAGCTGAACCCACCTGATGGCAATTGGTGACCATCACCACTGATGCAGTGGCAGAACTCCAGACAGGGCTCAGCAGCAGATGGGAACTATATTCAGGAACTCATGGATCAGGATCAAAGGCAGAATGGACAGAGTCCTCAGACACTGACCATTGAATAAGAGGAAGAAGAACCAGTAGAGGAACTTGATGCTCATCGTCACTCAGTTTTATACTGAATATGATGTCTGTGGGATGGAATACCAGTTTACGGTCACCTGAACTGTCCACTCCTCCTTGCAGATGTGACCTTTTAATCTGCACTAGCAACAGTACACAAGGTGTGACCTTGGTCTGTATACCAGTCCTTGGTACTAACTGTAAACATTGAGCATTATCACTACTAGAATCAGACACTGAAGACATGCCATTAGTTTCAGAAAGTGCCATTACTTAGAAGAGACAGAGATGAAAAATAAATCACTGAACAGAATTCTGTTCTAACTCCAACCAGGACATTTAGTATTACAGAAGATGTTTATGGTACATAGATTGTGAAAGCAAATTTTTTTTTCTCTTTAAACAGGCTGGATTACTTCTACTGGTGAACAAGTTACTATACTGTAACTTTGCTAAATTAGACTCAAATAGCTGTGACACAGAATTCTGTAATTCCTAAGAAGAAGAGTTGTGGTTTCTTTGCGATTCTTGCTCTGTCAATGTAGTAAATTAATGTACTTCTCCTTTATAAATCCAGTCCCACATCACTTATTTTGATTGGATAACTGGCTTGTTATAGTGAATTGAAGATGTAAGTTTGTAACTTTTGGTAAATATAGCACCGTGAAAAAACGTAAAAGTTGCTTATCTAGAACATTGCTGTGAATGCCACAGCAGTTTTTACATATGTCTTTTCATTAGTTATTTTTAAGTTATTTAAACTAGAGAAGGTGATGTTTTGCTGTTGTTGCCGTTTCATTGTCTGTCTTGGCCAGCACAAAATATGCTTGTTTTTGTTTCATGTTATGGGTAGTCTTTAAGTTCTTCTTACACAGTCTGAATTCTTTATTTGTTCACATTTTTTTGCTTTATCAGTTTATAGTTCTTCAGTTTCTTGTTTCTATGAAATCAAGCATTCTCTCCCAGGATTCATAGACCTTCTCATGTGATGTTTGATCTCTGATCTCTGTGTTGTTTAAGAAGTTAAAAGCCAAGATGTAGGAATGTAAAATTATGTCTCTTCCCCAAGAACAGTACACACTCAACACAAAGTGATTGTGGCTCCACGAGACCATTTTCCTCACTGTTAAACTGTCAGTTGCAGCTAAAAGAGCTAGAGGAGGAACTAGATCCTCAAAGCTACTTAAAAACCTGCTTTCTTTTTTAATCACCTGCTTCCTGGATTGAACTTTGACCCTGAAATTCCTAGACAAAAGATTACCAGTGTCAGAAAATTAATTAAGGCTAGTTAGTCTGTCTAACCTCCTAACCAATGCTTCATTTGCTTTAAATAGGCATAGATACTTGGTGAATATTACTATAGTTCAATTAAAAGAACCGAGAGGGCTATCTACTTTTATTCTAGATAGAACTTGTTACTTTATTTCATCTTAATGAGAAGAGTTTCCTGATTAATGCTACTCTGCTCTTTTCTTCACGTGCTGCTTCTCATTCTGTCATATTTCTGTACTCAGTACAGCCATGGCTGACCCTGCGTAATACACTCTATTTTGTTCATTTTCATATATCATTTTCCCCCAAATTTCTGACAACTTCACATGTCATTGGAGAGCCCTTTTTTTTTTTGTAGCGGCATACTACTTAAGTCAGTACTTGCATTTGTGGATGATGGTGTTGGAAGGAGATTCTGGTTCAGTGACTCAGTTCCAACAGTTTCAAAGTTATTTATGACTTTCTACAGAATACTCATTAGACTCCCACTCTGTCTCTCTCCAGTTCCTCTGTGACTTCTTTCCAAGATGGTGAACGTGTTGCTTTTCTTTCAGCATAACAACACAATCAGCCTTTAATTTGTTTGGGCTTATTTTTCTTTTCATACTTCGAGGGCCATTTCTTCATATTCTGACAGTAACTATAGCTTATAATGGTTTGCATTAGCTCTCCTCTTACATTTATAAAAAGCTACTATACCTTTCAATAGACTATACTATACTCTTTCAATAGTATTTTTTGTCTTTAGTGTATATTAACTCATTTTTTCTACCTGTTTCATCAGGAGCATGTCTTCTAGTTTGCATCACACTCTTGCCTCTTTTTACTGCTCTGCATTCTTAATATTGCTCTGTTGACTACACAGATTAGCAGTATACTTACATACTTCTTCTGTGTTTACCCTTTTCAGTACATCAGAAAGAGCCCTAGGCCGCTCAGCCTCTCCTCATGGGGCACATGCTCCAGTCCCTCAAGCATCTTGGTAGCCGTCCATTTGACTATTCAGCAGATCCCAGCCCAAAACTGCATGCAGTATTCCAGGTGTGGTCTCACCAGGGCAGGGTAGAGGGGGAGGAGAACCTCCCTCCGTCTGCTGGACACACTCTTCGTAATGCACCCCAGGATACCTTTGGCCCTCTTGGCCCCAAGGACATATTGCTGGCCCATGGATAACTTGTTATCCACCAGGACTCCCAGGTCTTTCTCCATAGGGCTGCTCTTTCATAGATTGCCTGCTAACCTGTACTGGTGCAGTTTATTATTCCTTCCTAGATGAAGGACTTAGCACTTATCCTTGTTGAACCTCATCAGGTTCCTCTTTACCCAGCTCTCCTGTGTGTCCGAGTCTCGCTGAATGGTCGCACAGCCTTCAGATGTATCAGACAAGTCTCCCAGTTTGGTATTGTCGTACCAAAGCTGGCTGCACAGCTTCTCTGTGTACAGTCTCCAGCATGTAATGCTAATTCAGTAATTCTGTTTGTGTTCAGTATATTATATTTTGTTCCTCATATCATTTCCTTTGGTACTGCTCCCTAGTCAGGATTTTCTGTGGTTTATATTTGTCCCTTAGAGCTTTTCCTCTCCAAGTGTGTCTTGATAAGGTCTCAGTCAAATGATTGTCATGTTTACCCAGTAATACTACTTCTTTAGTCAACATGATAACCACTTTGTATCTCTGACTACAAATGGAGTTTTGAGTATGTTTTCTCCTCCTAATTCTTAAAAAAGAAGTGATTTGCCTTTATTCTTGCTTATTCTACTGTCTTCCTATTTAACAGCATACTGGTTAAGATAAAATTTTGCATTTTGTCACCTTCGTATTAATTCACATTTTTCAGATGTTCTTTCATATTATTTTTGAAATTTAGGGATTGCTGCTTTCTATGGTTCTGTGACACATGTTCAGGGCATGTGGCAGTGGTTGTGCTGAATCATAGAATCACAGAATGTTAGGGGTTGGAAGGCACCTCCAGAGATCATCGAGTCTAAACCCTCTTCCAAAGCAGGATCACCTAGGGCAGGCCACACAGGAATTCATCCCAATGGGTTTTGAAAGTCCTCCACAACCTCCCTGGGCAGCCTCTTCCAGTGCTCTGTCACCTTCAACATAAAGAAGTTTCTCCTCATGTTGAGGTTGAGCCTCTTGTGTTCTGGCTTGTACCGTTGTTTCTTGTCATGTTACCGGGCACCACAGAAAAGAGACTATCACCTTTATCTTCACACCTACCTCTCAGATATTTATAGACATAAATAAGATCCCCTTTCAGCCTTCTCTTCTCAAGACTAAACAGCCCCAGTTCTCTCAGTCTTTTTTTCATAAAAGAGATGTTCAATTCCTCCAGTCATCCTTGTAGCTCTCCTTTGAACTTTCTAGTAGATTCCTGTCTTCCTTGAACTGGGAGGCCCAAAGCTGGACACAGTATTCCAGGTGTGGTCTCATCAGTGAAATCAGTTCTTATGGTCTTAGTAAGACAGAGTACAGAGTGTGAATTTGAAAGTTTTTATCTCTTGCAGTGTCTTTCAAAATCTTCCTGTTAATAGAAACACTTATTGTAGAGGGGAAAGGAAGCAAAGCGGGTGTTGGCATCATGAAGTAGCCAGTCTGAATAGGGTGAGGGTGTCAGCAGCACATCACATGCAGAGATATTCCAAGCAGCACTAATTTTATGGGCTCACTTAAATAAGAGCTCCTGTTTCCACTTTCCTTTAACACTTGACATTCAATCAGTGTTACCCTCTGCGTGCTCATCTCTTCAGCAGCACTGTGAATCTGATCTGGATTAGATACGTGACAGTGTTGCCACCTGTTTCGTGGTAATTTGTTCATCAGCAATTCTTCAGTTCAGCGTAAGAGAGCTTTTGAGTCTCTTCAAGAGTTTCATTTGGGCTCTCTTGCTAGTAATCAGTGTCATATTTCCATTGTAAATATGGTAAAAGCAGGTAGAGTCATTTAACTTCAGAATGGAGAAAATGGAAGTCCATTAACATAGTCATAAGGCTATTTAACTTCTGCAGCAATAGTGCCCTCACTAGGCATGACTCATGGGGGAAATGCTGAACACAGTATTTTTTTGATCTGTTTCTCAGCCTTACCAATGCAAGTGTAGACTTTATACAACAGTTATTAAAGTAATTGGGAACAAACCAATATATCCCAGTTGAAATCATCTAGACGGCAAGTTAGGTCTTGAAGCACAGAAAACTCAATATAGTTTGAGATTATGCCAATAAAGATTGCATTGTGCGACAGCATGAGTCAGTATGCAGATTTCCATGTTTTCATTATATTAGATAGTTTCTCCTTGGTCCATTAATTGATGGTAACTATATTGCAATATGAAGTATAAACTTCAAGAAGATATGGTAAGCTGCTGAAAAACGTCAGAATATTTAATTCATTTTCTGAATAGAAATAATACATTATTGGTTTCTAACTGACTACTTTATTGATATTTTTTTCCTGCTTCTTCAGAATTTGAAAAGGGAATGTCTCTTCATTGATTATGTGATGTCTCATACACTATACATCCCAGAAACTAAATATCATAAAAGTGCATTTCTTTCTGTCCATAGTTTTGTAAGTGTAAGGAACGTAGATGCACACTCCCCATATTCATGTTTCTCCTGGAGTTTATGTCAAGTATTCCGTTATTCCTGGTATTTCCGATAGAATAATATATGATGGAGTATTTAGTCTTGAGAAAGTAATGAATTATATTACTACTTAATTTAATGTGACTTACATTACTGTAGGGCAATAAATCTTATGCATCCTTATATTGTCTTTGAACCATTTTTATGGCCAGGATCAGGATGTAAATTGAAAAACTGACATACCATTTTAAAAATAATGATACAGCTGCAGCAGGAGTAGAGATAGCCAAGGATAAAGAGTCAGCTTCATTTTCTGAGGTAATTGCACCTGTGCTCCTCTCAGAATTTTTGACATTGCAAGACTGCGACCTCAGAAAGTGACTTCAGTTTATTTCCAGTTTATTTCTGTTCTTCTCTAGGACAGAGAAAGTGTATTCCTGAGATCACATTTCTTATGAAGTAAGTTTTTATGATAAAAAAAATAATTATTAATAAACTTGATTTGTATTTTACCACAAATCCATGGGCAGTGGACAAGAAATATTTTGGGTGTAATTATACAACTCTTTTGTAACTGTTTTCTGTGTCTTTGACTGGTCAAGTGGTTTCTTTATTGCTTTATATTTTTCTTTACCCCTTTGTGGTTAGGTAAATGCTGTTTGGGTTGTTGCATGACATTAAAATCATCTATAGAATCAGGCTTTTTGATGGAGAGCTACCAAAGCTTTTGGTTCAAGAAACTTGGTCGGGGTTTTTTTGTTTCTGTGGGTTTAGTTGTTGTTTTGTTTTGTGTTTATTTTCAGGGTTTTTTTTATGTGGTTTTGTTGTTGGTTTTGTTTTGGTTTCTTTTCATTTTTGGAGAATAGCTTACCTGGTTTTAGTTCTGTAACTAACCTCACTACATGTGAATCAGGTAAATGAGTATTAAATAAGAACCTTTATTCAGTTCTGTATTGTTTTTCATTTTGAAGAAAACCTCAGTTATTGAGCATGTCACCAAACACGATATATAAGATTACTGTGGAGCTATGAGCCCATAAGTATCAATGCCAAAAGAGATGTTAATGATAATCACTGTATTTACCAAGATGTCTATGTAAGGGTAATGTGTGTATAGTTTCATTTGCTTTGGAGAACAGTTTAAATGCAGATGAGCAACACAACTTGTATTTGAAATATGTAAGTGGAGTTGCACTATACTCAGACATAAGAGAAGATATCAATATGACATGACTGTTAGTACTTAATTTAGCAGGCTAAATTACTGAAGTAATCTCCCTAGGATCTCTTCAAAGTATATGAGAACATCACTTCTCAAGAGAGTCATTCTTGATCTGAAGCCTAATTTAAGCCTCTGAATTGTCCTTTGAAGAAGTTTATGGCTCTCCTTTGAGTAAGCCAAGAGCTTGGTTAACAATTACCAATTATTTATCAGCATGGTAAGGTAGGTATCCAAAGAGGAAAGCAGAATGTGTGTGAAATGTTGACCTAGTTATGACAATGAGGGACACTTTGTAATTTTAGGCTAAATTGCATGCTTTGGTCTATTTATACAGTTCCAGACTACCTGTTGAGAAGCAGGGGGGAGGGATCTTAAAATGACACTTCCCAAAAAAATATTATATAGGCTTGACATGAAGAAATCGCAATAGAGCTTCACATAGGTGTTGGGCTAAGTGCATGCGGGAAGACCAGAAGTAGATTGAAAGAGGCAGATTAAATGAACTCATTAATCTTCAAATTCCTGGGTGCTTCTAAAATGCAGTGTCTTAGAAAGCCTGATTAGTATTTTGTTGCCCCTGGAATGTCTTTCAAAGACAGCCTCTGTGAGAGATGCAGAGGTAGCAACATGATCATAAATATTACCTTCCTGAAGGTAAGCATCTTTCCTGAGACCCCATAAACAGCAACTGCTGAGTTGCAGCTAGAGAATTCTGCTCAGGAGTTTCACAGCTATTGCCTCATAACTAACAGAAGCTGTAGAGTTGGTGTGGGGATTTTGTTGATTTGCCTTAAATTTTCACAATAGTTACATTAATTCAAATAAAACAGTTTTAGAAAATCTTTAAATCGTTGTAGTAATTATAGGCCATTTTCTGCTTGTTAGGTGTTTGTTTATACATACACAAAGTGCTTGTTTATATACACAAGTGCTGAGTTCATCCAGCAAACCTCTCAAGTGAGTTCAGGTTCCAGGCTAGGATAAGATTTTGAGTAATACTGAGCTTCTAAAAGGCAGAATCCATGTCTTGATATTGAGCCAGATTATGGCCTTGTAGGACCTCCTAAAATAGATTGAATTTGAGCTAGCACATCCTTCTGCTTAGACTGTATCCTACACTGGAGTAATTGCATAAGAACTGTGAAGAGGTTTCCAAAAAAGAAAAGGCGGCACAATAATCCATACTAGAAGAGTCTACCTAATTTTTTTTAGCTTTGGGAGGGTTTCTTGGGGGTGGAGGCAATAGGAGGATAGCTTTATGAAAACATTTCAAATATAATTTAGATTGTCCTGGCTTGCTCTGGGTATCTCTGTACAACAGTCAGAATGTATGGTGAGCAGATTAGTTAGGCATACCTGTTCAGTTTTTAATCTAGCTGGCCAGGGTCACAGTGGCACAGATTTCTACATGGATCATACTAGACCGTTCATATTAATGCATGTGTGTTCACTGCTATTACTCTTTATATGGTATCACAGTCATGTATCAGTGAAGTAATAAAAAAAAACCCCTCCACTGATGAATTAGTGGTATGTTGGTTTGATGTAGAGATTTCTAACAGATGTTTAATGTGTTAATAGCATCTCCTATTCATCCTCTGAAAAATGAGAAGCTTGTTGAATATCATTTGTTCAGGTTTGTACAACACAACGGAGCAGAAGTACTCAAGCTAGCTCAGTCTGGTAGAACAGTATTTTCAGATGGCACAAGATAATTGCATACAGCTGCATGATGGAGTAGCAGTTAACACAGTACTCCACCTGGATTTATATAACTCTGCTTCTCAATGTAGGTAATTAAACAAAGTAGAAGAGATTAAATAAGATTTTTCACTTTTATATCGATAGGCTAATGCAAGTTCTTAATGTCCTGTTAAGTAAATGATCTTAAAGATGAAGTATTGGGAGTAATGAAACAAAAAGATTATCTAATAATGATGTATTTAGTGCCATCCTTCATTGTTTTATGAATAGATACTCTTCTTGATGCAGATGAATCATTTGACAATATTTTGGCATGTCTTGTCACAAATAGTCTGCTATGTTTTGCAACACAAAAAGTTTTCTTTTCCTAATTAACCAAATACTGCAACTTTCATATTCTGTAACAGTTATGATTTGGGTTTATAAGCTCCAGTTCTCTGTCAAAATGCTTTACTTGACAGTCTTAACATGACCAATGCCAGTAAAATGTTCTAGTATATTATCTGGCAGTAAATAAAACCTGTCAGAAAAATGGACAAAAAGAGCAGCGCTTAACAAAAGACATATGCCTCATAAATAAATATGTCATGACAACTAGCAGCCATAGTAACATACTGGAAGGAAAAGGCTGAAAAAAGTAACCAACCAGAAGGAGCTAATGAGTTATTTTTGCTAGAGATCTGCAATAGACTTTTCCTGTCACAATACTACTGCATTTGTGATAAAGCAAAAAGATTGCTGCTGTGATTTTCCTTGCATAGTCTAGAAATTTCAGATAGCAAAGACTAACTTACATGAATGTCTACACAGAGCATGTGTCACTGTATCACCAATCCCTTTAAATATTAGATTAGATTAATCCTCTGTCTTAATTCCAGATTTGACTCATTACTTTTCAAGACTATTTGATGCATTTATGCAGAAGGCACATTGAACTACTCAAGAATCATTAATTCAAACTACGAAACAGTATTTTTGAAGAAAGGCATCCTTATAGTTTGGAAGTGACAGGTTAATAGCTTTGAGAGAAATCTATATATTTCACTTGAATTGTCAAACCAAATAACTTCCAAATGTCTTGATAATAAAGTTACCATAAGATTTTGGGGTTTAGTTTTTAAATAAGTATGCTGGAGATATTTGTGGTAAAGGAACGTATGTGCTTTAACACAGTGTCCAACAGTGAAGTATAAAATGACAATAATAGCACGGAAGAGCCATACCACCACCACTACCCCCAAAAAAGCCTCCCCAAAACCCCCCCACAATGCTGTCTCCCTTAAAGAAGATATAAAGGGATTGTGAAACACTAGCACTGTAAGTAAGCGTTTAGAGAGATTTCAGACCAAGAGATGAAGTCAGATTTGATGTTGTGGAAAACTTGGATTATGAAGCCAAAAAAGTTTTTATACAGAGACATAATGTAAGGGATGGGGTAAAATGCAGTACAAAATAGTAGTAAGATAGTAATAATATAGAATAATAAAGGATAGCAATTTTGGAATTGCCTTGAATTGGTTCAAAATTAGAAATTTAGTTAGACTAAGGAGGAGGAGAGAAAGTGACAAGAGACTGTACAGCTTTGGCAGCTGCCGGAAATGGCATGAATTATAGCACTAATGATTTCAAAGAATTTTTGTGCTTTATTTACCACTTTTATTTTAGTGTCACCTTTGCCTTTATCAGGTAAATTAAAATGTAAGTTCTTTGATGCAAAGAAAAAGGAAAGCAAGCTGTAACCTAAATATGTACAAGTTCCTTGAGTACTTAATATGCTGGTTTATAAAAAGTTCAATACTTGTGCAATTTATCTGCATATGCTCTGGATGACAGAAGAGCTATTGTGAAGTATTGTCTTCCAGTATTAACATTTTTTAAAATAATATATGACATTTTAAGTTAAATGTGAGGCTTTTGTAATCTTAATTTAGTCACAGTTTTCCTTTGTTTCACTCGTGATTTTACTGTACAAAGAATTCCATGCTTCTATTACTGTTGATGAGTTGAAAGTGTGTTATTATCACATCAGCCTTCCAGAAGCAGGTATGCAAAACAGTGGCAGGTGTGTAACATCACAGCCCTCCTGATGTGTAAGGCACTGAAGTCATGCTATTTACTAATATGTAGCTTAACTTCTCTGAATAGAGATACTGAATAAAACCTGAAATTATAAAGTGGCATTGACTACCTGTATTGTGTTTTCAGAACAGTGTGTCAGAATTCGAACAGCGAGAGAGATCTTTCCATGAAATTTCAAATAAAAAAATTCTCCTTTTGAGATGAAGAACATTATTTCTGATAATTCAGAGGACAGGCAAAAATGACCCAGTATCTTCGTAATCTGATGTGCATGCTTTTGAAATACATCTTCAAAAGCATTGTGAGATGCTTTTGGTGGACAGAGTAGCATTGAATATGATTTCAGTGTTTATATATACTGAGATAGGAAGCATGTTGAAGAGAGATGCATATGAGAGGAAATACCAGTTTGGGTCATGAGAATGCTATACAAATAGGATCATCTCAGCACTCAAGGAGTCTGGTCCTCCTGTGTCATTTGGGAAAAAAAAAAACCAAGTAGACAGGAATTTGAAAGGTTTATAATATATTTCTGGTTTCTGCGTTGATGAGAGTAAAATACTTCCAAGCGTTATTTTTAAGGCCTAGTAGGTCTGTGTATAGATTTAATGCTGTTTAGGATTTTCTACTACTGTGACAGAATACAGAATTTTTTCCTACTTAAAACATTAGTGTTTATAGATCAGATGGAAATGTTCATTACTCCCTGTAAAAAAATGCCTCTTTTTTGCAGTGAGACCGAGATAATTATCTTCCATTTGACTTATGTTAGGCCTTGTCATGTCTAATGTCACATCTCCTTTGTGCTTATTGGCACCTTCCACTAAAGTGAATTCAAGTAGCTTGGCACACTTACCAATGCCACCAATGGAAATCTGAATTAAAATACAGTCTCACCAAGCAGTGCTGCCAAGATCAATATAAGGAAGAATATTCTATCATCATTTTGGGCAGCATGAATAGTAGCCAAAGAAATCAGCTGTGGAAAACAAAAGAAGGTATAAGCAAATATATAAAAAAATAAAATAAATAATATTTAGAAACCTCAAATTACAGAATGGAACCTTTAAAAGGGATTTGTGGTGTATCACTTTCAGTTGTGATTTTCAGTCTGTTATTATGGTATAATCTGTGATTCTCTTTGGGGAGCAGCAAACAGCATCTGGTAGTTCTTTGGATTCCTTCCAAACTGCTTTGAAGTAGATGTGAATATAGTAGTGTGAAGGATAAGGAACTGATGAGCGCATTGGAACAATGAAAAATTCTTATTTTTCAGGGGTATTCTGTTCTTTATATTCTGGTAAAATTTATTAATATGAATGCTGAGTATAAAATAAAACTTAAGTAAGCTTCTT
The DNA here is from genome assembly GCA_033816785.1 of Picus viridis. Taxonomy (NCBI): domain Eukaryota; kingdom Metazoa; phylum Chordata; class Aves; order Piciformes; family Picidae; genus Picus; species Picus viridis. The sequence goes on along the minus strand of CM066582.1, from coordinate 16,958,741 downwards.
ATTTCAAGTGTTGTAATACTGGAGTGTGAATGTATTCACAGCTGTGATTGAAGGTTTGCATAAACTGGATAGCCTAAACCTGTGGAGGCTACCTGCGTCTACCAGTCACTCCACTGCACTGGAGCAACTGGATTGCTTTGAGGCCGTCTGATTTAGTTTCACTTTTTCTTTGAAGCACCATGTCTTGCCACAGCATCACGGCCAGGGAGGTTTGTCTAGGAATGAGGGAGTGTAAATGGGAAAGATTGTTGTAGCTGGATGATCGCTGCAAAAATCTGCATCACCTTTTGCAGACTGATATGACCTGACTGTCAAAAATTTAGGCTAATGCAGATGCATTTGCTCTTAAGAATGACTGGAAACTCTGTAGTGTTTGCACAGCACGGAAAGCAAGCCACTTCTCAGTTGTGGTTTTGATGGCTGGCCATCAGTGGCTAAGTTGTCATCAACAAGTACTATTAGTAGCACAACAGCTGTTACTGAGTACCCAATGTGTAGTTTGCTTGCCCTCCAGAAAGTTTCATTCTGGACTAGCTTGAAACTGGTCTCATGGACTAAATGCTTGCTAGCTGTCAGCTAGTAGAAGATCTGGAAAAGCTCTGTTTTATGAGCCTGGGCAGTTCATATCTCCACAAAAGTTTTTATAGATGCAGACTTGGAAGCCCAAGCAGTGGAAGACTGCTGGGTGGATGCACACACATTCCACACTTTCCTTCCTTACCTCCCTTAGTGTTTTAATGAAATATAATAACTTCCTTTGGAAAACTATATTACAAATCAATTAACCTTATTGTTATGAAATGCCTTGCTGTGTTCTGTCCAATTTCATTAAATTGTGTCATACTTTTAGAATAGTTTCATACAAGAGCTCTGCTTTCCCTAAGATAATTGTGCTTAAATCTATATAAAATATTTATCTTCTGCACCATATGTGATTATTTTCCATGTATATTTGTTGACTTAAAACATGTAAGTGATAAGTATATATGATAAGTAATTATACAGGATATCTAGATGTATCAGGTAAAGGTTGATTTCCACTCCAGAGACTTCACACATAGTATCTTGTATTTTTCCATCCAGAAATCTCATCTCATACTTGCATGATTTTTTGCTGTTTTAATAGGTTATTAATAGTTTCCTTACATAGCGATCATAATTGCCATTTACCTGGCTAACTCAGTGTGTTGATCTCAAAAGATATTGATGCCTATTTAGTGACTTGATGTTAGTGAGTGCCCAGTATTGGAAATAAGGTTCTGATAATGAAATCCTTACACCTGCATGATTAGATCATATGTAGCATACTATGCATATACTGCGGCATATAATGCAGTGATTTATACTAAATTCATGGGGGGGGGATGTATAGGAAGTTTCAAGTCTTCCAGTGATGTCTCTCTTCTTAAAAAATCTCATTAATCATGAGCATGAATAAGCTAAACTGTTTATGATAATAAAACACACTTTCTTTGAATTTCTTCTCATCTTCTTAAGACATTATTAAGCTAGGAAAGGTTTTCAATGTTATTATACCATTTGCTTGCTCAGAAACATTTTTTTCTCTCTGTTTTATTCCAGGACAATTAATTTATTAATGGTAGGGTCAAGTAATTGAGGACAGCAGTCTCTTAGCCTTTGCGATTTTGAGTGTACTGAACAGAAGCATCTCTCAATTATTTTAAAAGCAGATGTAATATACACAGTAATTGGGAACGTTTGTCTTTTCTTCATAATGATGCTTTAAAGTCATTTGACACTAGAACACAACCCTATTTGAAGCAAAGGGATTTTCATTATGACCTGGGTGCTTGAGAATGTGCATATAACATTCCCCTTGCAGACGAAAAGAGAATAAGCCTTTGAAAAGCACAGTCATTAACACGGTCAAAAGTTTAACCTTCCAAAATAGATGAGTGCCGTTTGCTGTCTCTTATTAGGGAAGGGGTAGATAAAATGGCTCTGAATCCCAGCTTGTGGATAAGACAGTAGAAAGAAGTTTTTCGTTACATTATTACTTTTAAAACCCACCCACCCATATCAGACTGGAAAGTAGATTACTGCACTTTAATGCAGTAGGAAGCTATTTGTTACTAAAAGTCTATGAAGAATATAATGGAGGTCATTAGTAAAGCAATTCTATTAGAACTCTGCATGTAGAGCATTAGCAGTAAGCATTAGAAGCTGCTGGATCAGTACCTTTGCGGTTTGCCCACTGACTCAAACAGAAATTGTCCTGAATTCTTCAAACACATCTTTGGTCATGACTTTTGTGGAGTTCTTTTCCTTTCATTTTGTTTGTTTATTTGTTTTGGCCTTGGGTTTTGTTTTTGTTCTTTTTTACATATGAAGGATACCTGCTTATGCTGTGCCTATTACACTATTAAATCTGTTAACTCTGAACAATCTTCATACCTGCAGTCTGCAGAACTATGAATCAAACTGATTTTGATGCCTCCTTAGAAAGGGTTTAGTTGCTGTAAGCAGTGGTGGCTGTGGGGGTTGTTTTCCTTCTGTGTTTTTCTTTTTTAAGTATCTAGTTCACTTGGAAGATCACAATCAAGTCTTGGTTACTTCTCTTCAGTGAAGCGAATATGTTTGCATGCTCATTGAGTCTTTCCAAGTCTTATTCTTTCAGCTTTGGCAATCAACTTCTCAGTGCCCCTCTTCTTTTCTCGAGGCTGGTTAAGTTTAGCTTTTCTGTCCACTAGAATCTTCTGCCAGTAACGCTGTTCATGATCACCAGTGAGAACTTATATATAACTCCAAGTTAAAATGGAAGCTAGTAAACCTTAATGTAGCAAAAAGGCAATTACTTATACTTTGCAAAATTGTATTTATGTTTGTTGCGTACAAGAAGTATAAGGCATGTTAGACTTAGCTAATTATTATTTTCTTTAAAGTGTCATGGTTTTCTGAATGGCAGAGCACAAACTTCTATGGCTTTTAGCAGTCTTTACCAGAATTTTGTGTTACATGTTATTTTTGGTTCAGTGATGGGAAATAGGCCTAATCCTGCTTCTGTGGAAGATAAAGTCACCATTTTAGTTCAGATTACCTGAAAGAACTCACATAATTTAAACAGATGGCTTGATGACATTATTATTAAACTCTCCAAATTCATTACTGCAAGTACTGTTTGTCTGTAAATCTCAAAGCGTTTAAAAGACAAATTTACAAGAGGGATGTTGGTGCTTAAATGTCCCTGAAGGCATCTAAATCAAGCATTCAAATGTCAATGTATTCGTATCTCACCTGTCGGTACTGAGAAGAAAACTCATTTGGATTTTTGGTTTTCAATTCCATAGTTATGTAAACTGATAATTTGCTGATGCTCAGCAATTTGCATGGCTTACAAACTGTGAGCAGTGAGCTGAGCTGCAAGGTGCCTGTTTGAATCAGTGGCAGCATGGATGCTGATGTTTCCGATTCCATAGTGATAAGCTGATGAGAAAAGAGCTGCCAGAAAAGATGGTTTTGCTTAAAATATTTTGCAGAAGTATTGGAGTTACTGGAGTCACATATGATGTTGCAACTAGAACTCCCAGGGCTATCAAGAATGACCTCAAGGTCCTGGGGGATCTAGTGGAGGACTCAGGTGCACAAATAATTTTTTTGTCTATACCCTTAGTTGCAGGAGGGAATACGAGAAGGAACAGGTCAGCAGCGGTAGTCAACAGGTGGCTTAGAGGTTGGTGCAGTCAGAAGAATTTTGGGTTTTTTGATCTTGAAAAACTTTCTGCTGCACCAGGTCAGCTGGTAACAGATGGAGTACATCTGTCCCAGAGGAGGGGAAAGGTCACAGTACATGAGAATGGCCTGTCCCCCAAAGGTAAAAAGATTCTGGGAAGGGAATTAGCAAGTCTCATTGACAGGGCTTTAAACTAGCTTCGAAGGGGGAAGGGGCTGAAACCAGTCCCCCCAGACAGGAGTCTGAGGGTGGTAAGCTGGAGTCAGGGGCAAAACCAGCAGCCCAGCTGAAGTGCATGTACACTAATGCACGAAGTATGGGCAACAAACATGAGGAGCTGGAAGCCTTGTTGCAGCAGGAAAGATATGATGTAGTTGCCATCACGGAGACGTGGTGGGATGACTCGCATGACTGGAGCGCTGCAATTGACGGCTACAGGCTATGCAGGAGAGACAGGCAGGGAAGAAGGGGTGGAGGGGTGGCCCTGTACATCAGGGAGGCTCTTGATGCCATTGAGCTAGAGATCAGGGATGATTGGGTTGAGTGCGTGTGGGTAAGAATTAGAGGGAAGACCAGCAGGGCAGACATCCTGGTTGGAGTCTGTTATAGACCACCCAACCAGGAGGATGATCTTGATGAAGCATTCTATAGGCAGCTTAAGGCTGTCTCAAGATCGCCTAACCTTGTTCTCGTGGGCGACTTCAACCTGCCTGATATCTGCTGGGATCACAACATAGCAGAGAGGAGGCAATCTAAGAGGTTCTTAGAGTGCATGGAGGACAGCTTCTTATCCCAGGTGCTGCGCGAGCCTACCAGGGGTAAGGCTATGCTTGACCTCCTCTTCACCAACAGGGAAGGGCTGGTGGGTGATGTGGTGGTCGGAGGGTGTTTAGGCACCAGTGACCATGACATAATAGAGTTTTCAGTATGCAGCCAAGCCAAGAGGGGCAGCAAGAAGACCTCCACTCTGGACTTCCGGAGGGCGGACTTCAGGCTACTCAAGGAACTAACTCAGAAGGTTCCTTGGGAAACAGCCCTTAAAAATAAAGGGGTCCAGGAGAGCTGGACCTACTTCAAGAAAGAACTCTTGAAGGCGCAGGAACAGGCTGTGCCAGTGTGCCGGAAGATGAGCCGCCGGGGCAGACGGCCAGCCTGGTTGGGTAATGAACTTCTAAAGGAACTAAGGGAAAAAAAGAGGGTGTATTATCTTTGGAAAAAAGGGGAGGCAACCCATGGAATGTTTAGGGATGTTGCTAGGTCTTGTAGGAAGAAAATTAGGGAGGCAAAAGCACATTTGGAGCTGAGACTGGCCTCTGCTGTGAAGGACAACAAAAAGTCCTTCTATAAATATATTAATAGCAAGAGGAAGGGCAAGGAGAAGCTCCACTCCTTGGTGGGCATGGAGGGGAATATTGTAACAAAGGATGAGGAAAAGGCAGAGGTGCTTAACACCTTCTTTACCTCCATTTTTACTAGCAGGACAGAACAGCTTCCAGACAGCTGGCCTGCAGAGCTGGCAGAAGGAGCCAGGGAGCAGCATAGTTTTCCCCTGTTCCAGGATGGGAGAGTTAGAGATCTCCTCAGCCGCTTGGACCCCCACAAGTCCATGGGACCGGATGGGATCCATCCTAGGGTGCTGAGGGAGCTGGCGGATGAGCTGTCCAGGCCGCTCTCCATCATTTTTCAGCAGTCCTGGCTCACTGGAGAGGTCCCAGAAGACTGGAAGCTGGCCAACGTGGTGCCCATCCATAAGAAGGGCCAGTTGGAAGAGCCGGGGAATTATAGGCCTGTCAGCCTGACCTCAGTGCCAGGCAAGATTATGGAACGGGTCATCTCGAGTGCGATCACACAGCACTTACAGGATGACCAGGGGCTCAGGCCTAGCCAGCATGGATTTAGGAGGGGCAGGTCCTGCCTGACCAACCTGATCTCCTTCTATGATCAGGTGACCCGCCTGGTGGACGTGGGGAGGCCTGTGGATGTGGTCTACCTGGACCTCAGCAAGGCCTTTGACACAGTCCCCCACAGCAAACTCCTGGCCAAGCTATCAGCCCATGGCTTGGACAGGAGCACACTGCGTTGGGTTAGGAACTGGCTGGAGGGCCGAGCCCAGAGAGTAATGGTGAATGGCACCACATCCAGCTGGCGGCCTGTCACTAGTGGTGTGCCCCAAGGATCAGTGCTGGGCCCCATGCTCTTCAACATCTTTATTGATGATCTGGATGAGGGCATTGAGTCCATCATCAGTAAATTTGCAGATGACACCAAGCTGGGGGCAGGAGTTGATCTGCTGGAGGGCAGAGAGGCTTTGCAGAGAGACCTCGACAGGCTGGTCAGATGGGCAGAGTCCAATGGCATGAGATTTAACACATCCAAGTGCCGGGTTCTGCACATTGGCCACAACAACCCCAGGCAGCGCTACAGGCTGGGGTCAGAGTGGCTGGAGAGCGGCCAGGCAGAGAGGGACCTGGGGGTGCTGGTTGATGGGAAGCTGAACATGAGCCAGCAGTGTGCCCAGGCAGCCAAGAGGGCCAACCGCATCCTGGCCTGCATTAGGAATAGTATGGCCAGCAGGAGCAGGGAGGTCATTGTGCCCCTGTACTCTGCTTTGGTTAGGCCGCACCTTGAGTCCTGTGTCCAGTTCTGGGCCCCTCAGTTTAGGAAGGACATTGAGACACTTGAACGTGTCCAGAGAAGGGCAACAAGGCTGGTGAGAGGCCTTGAGCACAAGCCCTATGAGGAGAGGCTGAGGGAGCTGGGGCTGTTTAGCCTGGAGAAGAGGAGGCTCAGGGGCGACCTCATTGCTCTCTACAACTACCTGAAGGGTGGTTGTAGCCAGGAAGGGGTTGGCCTCTTCTCCCTAGCAACCAGCACCAGAACAAGGGGACACAGTCTCAAGCTGCAACAGGGGAAGTTTAGGCTGGAGGTGAGGAGGAAGTTCTTCACCGAGAGAGTGATTCGTCATTGGAATGGGCTGCCCGGGAGGTGGTTGAGTCTCTGTCCCTGGAGGCGTTCAAGAGGGGACTGGATGTGGCACTTGGTGCCGTGGTCTAGTTGTGAGGTTGTGGTTACAGGTTGGACTCGATGATCTTCAAGGTCTCTTCCAACCTTGGTTATTCTATTCTATTCTATTCTATTCTATTCTATTCTATTCTATTCTATTCTATTCTATTCTATTCTATTCTATTCTATTCTATTCTATTCTATCTTCCTTTTCCTAAAGGATTTATATTCAGGTTTGCATGCTAAATAACTGGGTAGTCTTTTCAGAGACTTTCATGATGGAGCTGTTCTATTTAGAATTAAGGACTTAAATATCTTTTAACCTAGGCAGAACAACTCTGTAACCTAGTGATTAAGGCAGCCCTTTGGGATGAGGAATCAGACTTTCAGATACCAGAACAATGAACATTTCAGTATTCTAAACTAAGCATTTATTAGAGAAGGAACTTGAACTTGCTCCTTCCTCATCAAGTGAAAACCCTAATTGTGGAACTATGGGATTTCTTACATGTTCACTATGATTCAGGGTATTTTGGGATTCCTTATGGTTCCAGGGAGGCACACAAGGCACACTGAATGTACAAGGATGAGCACAGAGTCTGTAACCACAAGCTAAGAGTGGGAAGTATGTGTTCAGATGCCCTTTATTTAAAGAGGTTTTGAACCTCAGCTTTATGCTATCTCCTGTGTGCATTGTAAACAGTGAGCAACCAGGTAAAACAAAAATTCCATCAAACATTTTGAATGACTTGCCGCTGCTTAGTTTTCGGAAGAAGCTCAGGACCCTGTATCAGAAAGTTTCAGAGTTAGAAATCAAAGGATAATGCCTTGCTCTGCCAGAAATGAGCTTGTGGAATGCAAAGGAGTAAGCTTTCTTGTCAGCCTTTTGTAGTACAGATACACTGTGCTCAGTGTGCTGACTATAGTAAACTCCTTTACTAGACACCTGATTCTTATACATTATGAAGATGTCAGTCATATGAGAGAGATATGACCCAGTCTAAAAATAGAGGTACATTTTGCAATAGGTTTGATTTATAGAAAAATTATACATTATTTTATATGAGCTTCAAGTTTTGAAATGTCACATATAAAATGGAACTCTCCATATAAATCTTCCTTGTCATTAAACCCAGCCAAAGTGAACAAATGATAAATACAAGTGATTAGTATGGCATAAGTGTGTGCTGCTTTGTAAAAAATAATTACAATTCTTGTGACAAATACTTTTAAACATCTTAACTGATTTTTAGTATTTTTGACAGGAGATTCCTTCAGTGAGCTTTAACAATTAATATTGTAATAAAGCAATCTAGGGACTTCCATAATTTAGCTCTAACAGTTTATACTGTAATACATTGTAGAATTTTACATTCAGTTATTGTAAGTAAAAATTATGAAATACCTATGAAGTTTGTTCAGTATTTCTTAATGTAATTTTCAATTGTAAGTGGTTTATGACTATTGAATATAAAGCATAATGGTTAAAATTCCTAATTGGGGTTATCTGCATCAGATTGGATATTTGGAGAGATATTTGAGAAACTTCAAGTAGGAAAACCAGTATTTCTTTAAATAGGCTTACAAACGAAAAAGTCTCCAAAAAACCCCCAAACCCATCACATTTCTATTTATTTAAAGGATCCAGCTTAACCAGTATTCATGGATTTTCTTTTGCAAGAGTTCAGAGCACATGTGAATCTAGTTCAATATAAGAACTTAATCCCTCTGCTCCGATTAATTTTGGTTTTCTTAGTGGCTTGTAAGTGAAGCAAATAGAACTGAGGCAAGATCTTCACAAAAAATTTGAAAAAGGTTTGGTTTACTTTGTCATTTACTTGTTTGGGGAAACTACATTGCTCAAGAGAATGATAGGTTTAGAATGTAGCACCTTGAAATAACCAGTGAAAATAAGGTCACTATGATTAGTAATCAAAGTTGGGTTGGTTTTTTTTGACATTCCAGTAGGCCACTGAATACCTTTGTAAAATGAGATTGGACTCAGTGTGGCTGACAGACTTGCAATGTTTGATTATTTTTTTTTACCTCAGGTAACATCAGGTTTTGCTGACAGTTTCCAGAGACAGATCAAGAACTTCTGTTGTTGATCTGTTTGAGAGAAGAGCTGCAGGTGTAATGCATTTAGGTATGCTTTGATGCTGTCTGATACTGTATCTATATAAAAGAGGTTGTTTCAAGGTCACCAGGTTAGATGATGTCTCTGGCTTTTGTTTGGTTTTAGATATAACTATGCTATTAATTTTAAGCAAAGATCTGTAATTTTACAATTATGCTTTAATTTTTGCTATTATAACTCTGAAACAATTTAGTTAAAACTTTTTGGTAACAATGTTTAATTGATTTTTTTTTTAAAAAAATTTAATAATTAGGTCTTGTAAAAATCTTCAGTTAGTAAGCCCTTGCATTAGAAAAATGAATGGTAAAACATCTTTATTACAGAGTGTGAATAAGCTTGGTTTTCCTGGGAATTTTTCTTGGAGTTTTGTTAACTAAAACTCCTCTACTGTATGGACTGTGAGGCTGACAAAGTAATACTTTCTATGATGGCTAATACAAGGTATAGCTGTAGCAGCTTAGTGGATCAAATCTCTGCGGCTTCTCCCACACCATCTATAGATTTTTAAACAGAGAAGCCACACACAAATTTCGGTTTTGCATGCCAGGGTCTGAAGTACCATTTTGTACTGCTTTCCTGCTGCCAAACCATTCTAGACAATAAAATTGTGACATTTTAAAAAAACTACAGTGACGAAAGAGTACAATTGAATTAGGATTAACCAGGTTGGAAAAGACCTTTGAGATCATCGATTCAAATCTATCATCCAACACTATCCTATCAACTAAACCATGGCACCAAGCACCCCACCCAGTCTCTTAAACACCTCCAGTGATGGTGACTCCACCAGCTCCCTGGGCAGCCCATTCCAATGGCCAATCACTCTTTCTATGAAGAGCTTCCTTCTAACATCCAGCCTAAACCTCCCCTGGTGCAGCTTGAAACTGTGGACTCTTGACAACTTATGCATAGATGATTGTTATTTTGCATAGGAACATAAGCACTTGAAGGGGTTTTAAAACTAAATGGTCATAGAAAAACCTAGTTGAGTCATGACCTCTTTGTTGAATCATAGGCATCATAGGCAATGGCATTTCACAAGTGAATTATTTTCCCACTGGAATAAGTGCTACTATTCTTGTCATACGTTTACTTATCTTGTATCTTGATGGTTTGGAACTAATTTGATTCTTGAAAGTCTCCATGTTAATAGAACAAAGTAGAAGACAGGCTTAGCAATGGAATATTCTACTAGAAACACTTTGTGGTGTTAGGAGCTCTTTTTTTTTTTTCCCCCATTTTTTTCCCCCTGCTTCTTAGAGGTACTTTGGACTGTTGTCTACTGAAGTTTTTCAAGTGCCTTGAAATCTGGCTTTTGAATATCAGAATGTTAGACCAGGCTCATTCCTATAGATCTGTTTTTGTTTACACAATCATTTGTTGAGAGATCTTCTGGCTGCCTGGGTCTTGTTTTGCTCCTGGTGTTCCATCCTGCACAGAAACGCACCATTTAAAAAGCAAAATGGGATGTGTCCCTATTGTTGCTCTGCTGCTAAAATTTATTCAGTTACCCATCATCAGTTCCTGAATAAATGAACATTCAGAATTAATGGCCATGCTGCTAGGAAACATTATTCCAGTACAGAAGAGCTGAGATGTGCCGAAAGCTCTTGATTCTGTCTGTTTCCCAGACAGAGTGTGTCTACTATCTGTCAAGCTTCTGATAGAAGATGGGTATTGTAATTTGCAGTGAAAGTTTTGATCATAGGTAGCCATTAATAAATTAATAATAAATAATTAATAAACTAAGACAAGGTGTCTTGGAGACTCCCATGAAAATACTGCTTCTTTCTTTGGATTCAGGAAAATAGGATTCTTGAACTTGGCTAAGTTATTGCCATTGGCAAAGTAATTCCTGTCATATTTTGTGGCCTTAATTTTTTATTTCACAAATGCCAGAGTGCCCAGAAGTCCTAGTCTTGAAGCACATCTTTCTGTCATAATCAGAAAAAGGCTCCAATGGCAGCCTTTACTTCCTGTTGTATTGTCACTAAAAATGTCAAAACCTTTGTTAAATTGACATTATTCTATTTTCATTTTGTCTCCCATGCTTATACCAATTCTCATTTGTTGATCAAGGCATTAATAACTGATTTGAAGTAAATTTGTTATTGCTGCAGAAAAAATAGTATAATGTAACATACTTTAATATTTACAAGACCCTGCAACTAGTATTCTTAAAGTTTGCCAACTATAATTATCACCATTGAAGCAAGCACAAAGGGCTGTAATTATAATCCAAAAGCAATTTGTTGTAAAAAGCTGACAGTGTAACACAGAAGATTTTGAGAGTTGAGCCTTACTTTGAATGATCTGAGTAATTGCACCAATGGTCCCTGTAACAGGTTTAAAATCATGGAAATGGTTGAAAGCTGCACTCTACACAAAGCCCTGTTCACAATACCTATTTTCAATATGTTTGTAGTATCACTGCCTTAAGTTTTTTTTGGTAGATAATCCCTTAGAGTCTTTTCCCCCATCACTTCAATATACTGTATGCAAATATTAATAGGAATTAAGTATAAGTGTTTAAACAAGTACCTTATCCACTGTCTGGATAGACCAGGGAAGATAGCTAATGAATCTATAACAAACTTCTAATATGAATGCAAGGCAATGTTTTCTTGGTGTAGAGGTCTTGAATCATTGGAGTCAGCAGTTCTCTTTGATTTTGTTTTTTTTTGGGTTTTTTTTTTTTCCAGTAAAGGTATCTTTTGAAGCTAGCCTGAATTTTTAATAGAAAGGTTTTAGATTGAAATATGAAAAACATCCCAATTATTATAAAAGTACCTTGAGAGTAAAGAACTGAAATTTTTGAGACAGTAGACTCTGAGATTCAAAATGTAGAGGTTCCACAATACTTGCAGAAAGACACTGTTTATTTTCAATATGTAAAATCTGCATAAGATATAAAGCTGTGGATGATTGAGGAATGTGACATCTGAGGGTAGAAGTGTTTTCTCATGAGAGCATAAGGTGGTATCAGAGAAGGAAATAAGGTATCTACAGACTTCTGATAAAGAAAATCCTATATCCTGATGATTTTAACCATGTGGAAAAAGCTTGTCTAATCCATCTCAACAGTCACTAAAGCAGCTGAACTCATTATTGAGAGGTTGACCTATCTGCTCTACAGACTTTTCAGTTCTGTATCTTTCAGGAACAGTTTTAAAAGCATCAAAGATATACTCTATATCATATGCTTCAGTCTCAACATCACTGAGTTTTTGGTGCAGTGATTATGCCCACAAGACCTAAAGTACAAAAATTCAAGTGCAGATAATCTCCTCCTGTGAAATTCTGCAGTAATCTTACTAATGCCATTTTTAAAAAAAAAATTAATACAATAAAGTGCCCTGACAGTAGTGATTTGTCCACACTTTGTATTTCCTCTGTTTACAGTTCCTATTACAGCTACTAGTGTGCATTATTAATACTACTATATCTGCAAGTAATGATATAAATATTACGGTGCAAGGCTTTGGGTGTTTTAGTTAGGTCAGATTCTATCAGCTAGACATAATTTTCTTCTGTTGTTATTTATTTGTCATCTTAGGTGTAAGATTGGAAATTCAGTCAACCTCAGATAGGATCATGACATCCAAGTCTCATCTGGGGATTGTATAAATTAAGACATTTTGATTGACTGTTTCAACTTCTGAATCCCCTTTACTAAATATATTGTTTTATTTTTCAGATTCAAACACAAGTAAAATGATTGCACTGCATCAAAACAGGGCTTTACAAAGTTGGTTTTGTGACGCTGAAGTGGTTTATTTTGAGATATTTGACCTCGAGTAGTTTTGGTTTATGATTTTTTTCTTTCCCATTTCAATCAAATCTGAAATTTCTTTTATGTTGTTTTTGGCAACGAGCAAGGCGGTGGCAGGGGGGAGATATGAATATTCACATACTAGATCACTATGTCTGGATGTATGGTTTTCTGTATTTTCACACCTTAGGAGTGGGAATATTCCTAGTGATGCAGGAATAGGGAGAACAGTTTCTAGGTCAATGACAGAAAAATCTCAATTGTAAATATGTGTCCATTCATTCTCTCCTCTCTGTTCTGTGAGAATTTGTATAGCATATTCTTTTCTTTGTATTTTTTTTTTCCTCTGCTTTCTGGGGCATCCACTGCTCTTTGACTGTATTCTGGAACCTGATCTGCTCACTATTCTTACCACTGTGTTACAGATGTGAATAATGCAGATGAGAAATTGCTTAAACTGTCCCCTTTGCAAGACCTGGTGTGGCTGGGAGCTAGACAGACTGTTCTGAGCCCGGAATGTGCCCAAATGAATTGCATTCTGTGACATGAGTTTCTTTCCTCTTTACTGCAATGTGCAGGAGGTGAATGTGAATATTAATTTTACTGTACTTGTGTTAATCATTCCTAGTGCCTTGTTTACACTCTACCAGATTAAACTTTAAAATCTATGACATGAGGAAGGAATACGTTACTTAGCCTGTATGTTTAGACAAAAGCAGATAGGCAGAAATGAAATATAGGCAGGTAATGCAAACTGGCAACGCAGTTAGTGTGGATTATAGTCAAATGACAGATATACACATCCTTTTCATCATCAGTATTCACACTTTATGATCTTAAAAAGTTCATGTACATGTCACAACATATAAGATTTTTAATAACAGGAGAAAGCTTTGAGCTTCAGTTTTGAAATGCTATGCTTTATCATCTATTCTAGCTGCATTAGAATGTGTATTTTACAGTTTCATAAATATTGATCATGTGTAGATTTTTGCTAGTGTACAATTTAATATACAGCCCTGTAAAGTATTCAACGTTACTCTATAACAAGTCTATCACACATAAAGGTCAGACATTGCTTGAAAAATATTTGTTAAACATTTTTTTATTTTTATATGTGTATTTTACTGATGTATTTTCTATATGTGTTATATATATACAACAACCTGAAATAATTGGTTATGAGAGGGTAGTGCAGGTCTCTTAACACATTTTTTTAAAATACCAGATGATTTGAGAAAAAGATGCAGTGGTCATATCCAATACAGCTTTTGACCAAAACCATCATGCTTCATTGCACATCCTCTGACAGTGCTCCTTGAGTTTGCATATTACTAAATCTTATGTGAGTGGACAAGTTTAGTTGTCCTGAGATTTGCACAGGGAGCTTGTGCTGCTATAAGCTTTAGAAACTTCAAGACAATTTGGAGGTAGAGCAGATGGAGAGGGTGAGATCTATAAATTAGGATTGTCACAGCACGAATTATAGCAATTAGGCTATTTACATGGCTCTTGTTTAGAGCTCCAGAGCCACTCTCCATATTCCTTACTCACATCTCTCTATGTTACTGCCTGGCCTACAGCTATGTGATCACAGGGCTGTTGGCCTAAGGAGAGAAACATTAGTTGTTTCTGTTCTGGGTTTCTGGCTACTCTGGTTATCATGGAACCTGGTTCAATATCCTTCCTATAAACAAACTGACTGCCACTTTTCAACTCCCAAATCTGTGTCTCATGTCTCCTACCCCATGCTCACTCCTACATTCCCTCAGCATTGGATGATACTCAGGCATCAAGTTTAACTCTTTTGTGGATATTCTAGATTGCAAATAGTGTTGGCATAGCAGAGGAGCTTTATAGCAATAGCCAGTTTTGAAAGTACTTGGAGAAAGATATTTTTTAAATACCATTTTAATTCAAGCTGAACATTTGGATTGGACAGAGAAAGCAGTAAATGACATCACTACATCATATATGGTGTCAGTAAAAAACAGTCTCTTCCTTTTAAAAGGAATCTTTTTATTTCCACAGGTTCATCTTGAAACTTCAACTCTCTTTCCTTAGCCCCACTCATCCCATCTGTGCATAGAAAATTTCTTGCTCCAGGGAACAGATGGAGTTAGTGGCTGTGCTGTGTTTTGCAGTGAGCTCCATGTTCTGGATTAGTCACGTTCCTTGAGTAGGGTACTTCTCTGCAGTAGTATATGGCAAGAGCTATTATGTGAATTTACTTGCTGTTCCACATTAACAAAAAATAGAGTTCAGATTACTATTCGGCAAGGCTCCAATACGCCCCATCAGAATGTCCGTTTCTGGATGGTTTTGAATTGTACTAATATCTACCTAAAGGCTATGTATACCGATATGTGTCCTCATGGTTTTCTTTCATTTTGCATTTTAATTATGTATCTGCTCTGGGAAAGAAAAAAAAATTGTCAAACAATTTAACAAATAAAATATTGACCCCTTGTAATTTGATTTTTAAAATGTTTGCAGTCCCAAAAAGCACAGCATTCACCATGCAGAAATGAGTTCAAGAGAATTTTATGATCAAAAGAATCTTTTCCAGCTTATTAAACAAGGATAGATTAAAAAAGTTGTAGGAACTTATGTATAAGGGTAGTGTATGGACAGTATCACAGATATAACAGTCATCCCTTGGGCGAAGCCAAAGCTCCTGTGAGAGTTTGGTCTAAGACTTGATGGAAATTTGCTCTATTTAGAGCATCCACAAAGGAAACATGAAAAAACTTTTAAAGAGTATGTGAATCATCAGTACCTACATTTCAATAGTAGAGCTATCTAAAGAGGTCTTACTACAACTGAAAAGTTATTTTAAGGTAAACTCCTACACCTTCTGACTTTAGGTTGTATTAAATTCAAAGCATCAGCAAAAATACTGTGTTTTTCTTCTTTTGTAGAAAAGAATCCCCTCATTTATTTTGCAGTGGAATGAATTTTTACTTTTTTTATTTTTCCTTTCATACAGCTGGATTTATTTTTCTTCTTCATAGTGTGAAAACAATGTATTTTGTGTATTATCTGAACATCTATGTTTAATGAGTTTGCAAATAGCAGATTTTCAAAAGTAGACTCAAAATACGTTAAAATAATATAAATAAAATAGGCATTGATTCTGTGTGCCAGTGTGTAAGCCATTTAATTTTTCTCTGTTGGGAATGGGCTAATTAATGGACAAGACAAATGGACAGATTATAGATGTAGTTTATGCTTTGCTATCATAAATGCATAGGATAAACTTGTGTGGAAATGATATGCCTTAACATACAATACAATACACCAGGTTGGAAGAGACCTTCAAGATCATCGCGTCCAACCCATCAAACAATCCAACCCACCCAACAACTAGACCATACAGCCAAGCACCCCATCAAGTCTTCTCCTGAACACCTCCAATGAAGGTGACTCCACCACCTCCACGGGTAGCCGATTCCAATGGCCAATCACTCTCTCCGTGTAGAACTTTTTCCTAACATCCAGCCTAAACCTGCCCTGGCGCAGCCTGAGACTGTGTCCTCTTGTTCTGGTGCTGGCTGCCTGGGAGAAGAGGCCAACCTCTGCCTGGCTACAACCTCCCTTCAGGTAGTTGTAGAGAGCAATAAGGTCACCCCTCAGTCTCCTCTTCTCCAGGCTAAGCAACCCCAGCTCCCTCAGCCTTTCCTCATAGGGCTTGTGTTCCAAACCCCTCACCAACTTTGTTGCCCTTCTCTGGACACGTTCCAGCAAGACAACATCCTTCCTAAACTGAGGGACCCAGAACTGGACACAGTACTCAAGGTGTGGCCTAACCAGTGCAGTGTACAGGGGCAGAATGACCTCCCTGCTCCTGCTGGCCACACTGTTCCTGATGCAAGCCAGGATGCCATTGGCCTTCTTGGCTGCCTGGGCACACTGTTTGCTAGAAAATACTCAGCCTGGTAGGTGGTACTACACTAAGAACCTTATTTTATCCTCAGGAAAGGGATATTTGGGGACCTCTGTAAATTGCCAAAGCCTGTGCTAACTGACCTGTCATTGCTTTGGTCATCCAGATTGTTTGCAAGCTGGAAATGCTAAAATTTTGTAGATGAGGCATATTTTTGCATAATTATGACCTCGCCCTTCCCCCCAGAGATGATGGATATTTTCTGTTGTCCACATACATCTTTAGTAGCAGTAATACTTCAGTATTTGTGATTATTGTTGTGTGACATTTGTAGTGCTGGTACTTGGTATGGTAAGTAACGAGTTACAGGAAACACCTTTGTCCCTTTATAATTCTCTCTACTTTCAGCTAATAAGCATCCAAACTATAGTAGTTATTAATACATGATAAACAGTTTAACTGCAGGTTTTAATTCTGTGTCTGCAAAGACTGGTTTATAGATTGTGAAAAGAAAAAAAAACAGACTTAGGTAATTTTTTTTTTATGTGTATTTGCTGTAACTGAATTGAAAAGTACCAGCTTATGATTCAAACCTTGTGAATAAACAGCAGTAATGAAAATTTGTTTCTCTGCTGCACCATGCTCTACTACACACTGCAAGTAATTCCTGTAGTCTTCCCAGCAGGCATTTCAAGGATTCAACATTACTGACATTAAAAATGAAATGTAGGGGTGTTACAGCTAACATATTTATAAATTATTGTAATGAAATCAGTTAACTTTATTTTATAGTTATGAAAAGTGTTTGCTGAATGTACATGTTAGAACAGACAAAGTGGATGATGACTATGCTCTGTCCAAGCAGTGCTTTTCATGTATGTAATAATTGTTAATATTGCCATGAATGGTGGCCAACTATCACAGTGTGTCTAGCATCCAGTCTATGCAGCTTCAGGCATCCAGAGCAGGATGTCTGAATGAAGACAAAAATGATGGGAATTAGTGCTCAGAATATTGTTATTGCAATAATGTATGTAGCAAGGAGCAGAAGAATGACAGAGATCATTCTAACAGTTCTCAGTTATGAAGAGCCATGTTCTCTTGCCAAAATTACTTCAAAGCACTGTAAAATATGTTAATACAGATACAGCCTGTTGCCTTTAATAGGCTGCAATCTGCCCTGTCAAAGTATTATACTTTTAAAACCAACAAACTACATCACTTGTCAGTGCTTTCATGTAGTGTCTTGTTTAGTAATATCTCTGTTATCTAGACCTTTATGATAGATGACAGGTTTTTTTTCAGTACTGATTTGACTTGCATACAGTAAAAATTATCTTTTTTCATGATTCTCCTTTGACTTGTTAGTTTTATACATTACCTTATGTCCCCCTTTTGATGACTGTGTGATAGCAAGTATATCCTGTGACATGTACTGCGTGGCTGTAGCCTTATATTTTCTACTTAAGAGAAGCTGCTGCTTACAGCATTTGTTTTCAGGTATGTTAATTTAATTGAGCCCATTGTGGTCTTAGCAGTATGGTGTTTTTCCTGTAAGTAACTTGTGTCAGGTCCAGAAGTCAGCTGGCTGCATGGTTTTACCACAGGCACTTAGAATGCTCTAGGACACCGTAAACTCAGGTTCATCATGAGCCACAGAAAACTGGCCTCCATCTGTTGTTACCCAGATTTAGTTCATCCCAGGTTTAGTGTATTTCTTAGGTAGCTTTTACAAGCAACTTGAGCAGATGGTCTGCTGTGGATAGTGCTGGGGGTTGGGTTTTGTATTGCAGACCACTGTGGATGAATGGCTCTCAGGACTAAAGAACAAATCTTCCGAAGAAAACTATTTAGGTTGTGAAATTTCCTGGGTTTCTAGTTCATGTGAGTGATTCTGTAGCAGTGCTGTGTGACTTAGCTGACTTTATCCTTTTCTTAGTGATTTATATTTCTGTGGATACTGTACCTCTAGTAACTCTTCAGTCTTCTGGAGAGTTATGTGTTTTTTGAAGATACTTAAGTCTGGTTTTCAGGCCTTTAGAACTTGGGAGAGCAAGGAATATTTTCAGTGTAGGATTGACCAGAGAGCCAGTCCACCAACACACAGATGAGGGTCAGTATAAGGCCAGGAGAAGAGCATGAGAGTGGGAAGTAGCCTGGAATTGCCATGCAGGGCTATGGGGAAAAGGAGGCAGCCTGTGGGTTATGGCTCAGCTATAAGAGATGTGGGTGGGCCATGCCTGCTTTGGCATCAGCCATTGCTCAGATAAGGCCTGAGCCTTGCTAGCCAGACCTCAGAGGGAAAAGGTGACTCACTGACAAGATAAATCAATATTGAAAGTACTGTAAATAACACAGTTTCACAGAATCACCAAAGTTGGAACAGACCTCAAAGATCATCAAGTCCAACCTGTCACCACAGACCTCATGACTAAACCATGGCACCAAGTGCCCCGTCCAGTCCCCTCTCGAACACCTCCAGGGATGGTGACTGTTTCTTAATATGCTGATTGGTTCTAAAAGCTGTGAAGTGTTAAAAGCATGACTACAATGGGATTATTTGCCATAAAATCACACTTTGGTAATGATTGCAAAAATTAATTTACTATAGCATTCATAACAATTACATTCAGGTTATCCAAGTTCTGTTTTGAAAATCACATTTTTTTCCAGATTGTATTAATTCATCAATACAAAAAGAAAAGCTATGTATAAATACAAATTTGAGTAAAACTTCCAAAAGATTTTTCTGCAGTGACTTTTTCCCTTCCCACATGTGCATTAGCTACAGACGCCTGCTAATTAATCAAATAATGACTCAAAAGACCATCCCTTTTTTGAAGAGTTGTAGAAAACATCAGTGTATGAAAAGAAGTTACAGCCAATTGCTGCAGAAATTGAATGAGTCTTGAGTTGAATTAATTGCTTTAGTCGAATTAATTATTGAATTCAGTTGCTTAAGTTTCACTTGCTATAGATCTTGATATTAGATACAGATCAGAGATTTTTTATTATTTTTTTTAAATCTCAAAAGAGACTGTTAACAATGACTGGAGGGCTTTTTTCCCCCTCTCTGGCATGAGAAGTAGGTTTAACTTCTCTTGAAGCTCTTACTTCCTGTTCAGGTCAGCTTACGGAGGACTATCTCAAAGGTCTTTTCCAACCTGGTTAATTCTAATTATATGTTGATTTGAAATTGGGTGGCAGAAACTTTAAAAGAAACTATTCTTATACAGTTTATTTATGCTGCTAAATATAGGCAATGTGACATAGACAAATACCTGAACATAGATGAATTGCAAGTACTAACTTACAGTGGTGCTGATTCTGTAGAATCTTAGTGAATACAGAGAACCTAATGAAAATTAAACTGTGGGCACATGACTAGTGCATGCTTGCATGCCAAGAGCGGTGATGGATGACTTCTCCAGTTGGGACATACCATAGGGGAGATGTTGCAGTACCCAGGTGATACACTTTCTGTATGTGCAGTATGGGCTTAATGCAGGTAATCAATGAATTATAAACCTGACAAAGGGCTGTATCACGCACATGTTCTCCAGGAAGAGCAAAGTGACGTGAGGCCTTTACTAATAGTGCAATTTAATATTGCTGCCTGTGTCATTAGTGCCATGCCTGTGTAAGTAAGATAGAAGTCAAGAAAGGGTCAGAAATGCATGCATCTAGTTGACTGTAAAGCCCAAAAGGCATGCTTAAGGTACAACAGTCTATATAAAGAAAAGTCTATCTTAAAAAATTCCCAGACTAGTTTTAAGAAAAATCAGGTAGGTAAAAAGTTAATTCTGATTTGAGGATTGTGTGTGATACATTGTTTGAAGACAAACTGAAAGTGTAAGGTTTTTCTCCATGTCTTCAGGGAGATGCATCCAGAAAGTATTTGTTCAGGTATCAGCATATCAATTGCTGTTGTGTCCTTCTTTCAAAGAATGAGGAGAAGGCTTGTGCCTTGACTATGCTACTTTGGTATTGCTAATACAAAACATAAAGAGTTTTCTGCTTGATTTTAATCTCTGGTGGTTCAGAGATCACCCCAGCATTTTTATTAAGCATTGAAATTGACTTTCATCAGCCAGTGAAATTCAGCCTAAATCTTGATCTCCTTTTTGTGTGGGTACCTGAGAGACACACAAGGAAAACTGCTATGAAATAATGCACCTATGCCTTCATTGTGACTGTACCTTGAATTTAGTATTATTTAGGTTCATAAGGCATCAAAAATACAGTTTTCTGAGCTTAATGATACTGCCTCAATATTTCTATTTTTTCCCCTCGTTTGTTTAGGTTGTAAGCACATTTGGGCAAAAACTAAGTTTTGCTGCTGACCACAGTAGTCTTATGGTTCTTAGCTAGGGATGTTACAGTAAAGGATCAATAATAAAACTTTAATTAGAACCATTCTTGATAATGTGGCTGAAGATGTACCCATAGAAGAAGCTTAATAAGATTTGCTTGCACTCTGAAATTCCATTAAAACAAAAAGAGAAATCTGCTCAATAGATTTGCATTTAGGATGAAAACAGAGTTGTGGGTGTTCAAATTAATACCAAAACTATATCCTTTTATTTTATTTCAATTAGCATCATTCATGCTGAGCACAGCTAACACCATAACTTCAGTTTATTCCTTTCTCCTTCGCCCTGAATGGATTGGATAATTCACCTGCAATTAGAGGATTAATAGACTTCATCTATGTAATCTCAGGGATGCACATGGCTACGTGCAGTTTTTCTGGGTGCTCAGAAAAAGCTGCTTAGAAAATGACTTGGAGTAAAATACTGTTAGAGGTTTGCTTCATTTAGGATTTGTGGTGACCTGATGAGTTTTATAGAAGCAATAGACTTCTCCATTAGCTTTATCCAAGATCCAAGGGTACAGATATTCATATGTTCATAGAATGGTTTGGATTGGATGGGATCTTAAAGAGTATCTAGCTCTACCCCCTGCTGCCATAGGCAAGGACACCTTCCATTAGATCAGGTTTCTCAAAGCCCTCTCCGGCCTCCAGTGGATGTCCACAACTCTGGACAACCTATTTCAATGCTTCACTTCCCTCACAGTGAAGGATTTTGGTACCTGTTTTCTAAGGTCAATGTTCTGGTGACTTGTAATATTAGTGTGGTGATAGATTCTGTAATAGAATAAGAGGACTGTTGAGCTGTTAACACTTCATTGTTTGGTTTATGTGCCAAGCCATTGTATATTAGAGTGATAATACAACATTTAGAAGTTAAACTTTTCTAGATAAATGGATACTATGTATTCGGAATATGCTGTGCTAGCCATCACATGCTAGTAACTCTGATTTTACAGAATTACAGCTTTAAATACAGCTAGGATATACAATTCTATTTTGTATTTAAAGTTGAGGAAATCTGTGCCTTTGAGTTTTGGGTGGGTTTTTTTTCTGGGGAACATCTAACACTGAATTTTGCCTCACTATATTCCGTCATATGTGCTAGACTGTGCTTCCAAATGCTGAGTATCTCCTGTGTAGGTTTTCATTTTGTAACTAGACATTTTTATCTTCATGTGTGGAGGAAAGAATATCTGCTTTTATGTCCATAGGAAGGTGTTGTGTCTATGAATAAAATGGTAGAGGGGGAAAAAATGTAAATTACCCATGTATGAAAAACAAGCTGCTACATGGTTAGCCTGTGACCTTTTGCTTTCCTATTCATCCTTAGATGTTTCTTTCCTTATATTTTGGGTATGATGACATGCAAATAGTGGCTTTTATCTTACAATCTTTTTGTGTAACCACTGTATATTAGGGCTTTTTTTAATTATTATGTTTATAGCTGTAGGCACTGGAGTCCCCAGAATTGGAGACATGGGAGGAACAAGGGACGTCAAGATGCAGCTGTTACCATTACTTTGCTTATGCTTATGAATTCTTCCTTTTAAAGTTTGTCAACTTCCTCTGCAAGTTCTCATCACCCAAGAGATACCTGTGGGCTCTCAGTCTGAATATGACTTTATTAGGAATATATACATGAATAGGACTATGCATTTACTTTACATTTCCTTGAAATATAAACTCTGCTTGTGGGAATGTGTATACATCACATCTTTTTTTTTATGATGGTTTTATGATAGTTCTGTGGTTTTGACCTTTATTAGCTTCCCTTGTGAACTTTCTTTCTCTGTATGTAAGCTAAGTCATAGCTCTCTGATGTTTCAGTTTAATGTCTTTGTACCTGAGATCTCGTTAATGATTAATATTCAGAGATGAAAAGTGAAGTTTAATGTCTCCGTGGATTCTAATATATATTAAACTGACAATTTAATGTGTTTCCTTTTTGACTTCTCCCCAGACCCAAGACATTTAAAAGTTTTGAGTATTGAAATACCCAGATAAGAGAAAAAGGGGACTAATAATATTAATCCTTGTAATTTTAACAGTCATCAGTGAAAAGTCAGTTTTAACAGAACCGCTACTTCATGGCACTAGAGATAATGTTTGTTTTTTTTTCTCTGTTTCTACATGGTAGTAATGGTCCTGTTTTGTAGGGAGAACTGTCTTGTAAGTGAGCCCTGCAGTTTGCCTTAAAGCTGCTGAAGCATAGCTAGATGTTGGATCTGCTGGGGAACATAAGGATATTGAGTTCAACCAAGGTAGCACGGAAGGAATGAGTGTTTTATGTTTATTTATAGAGACTTAGCAAAAACAGAATGGAGACTCACCTAAACTCTCAGCCAGAAGGCCTGGTGAGAGCCAATCTGCAGGAAGACATGAGCCCTGCTGGAAAGTCTCCACAATGGCCAGGGTTAACCAGCACTACAGCTGTGTCTCAGTGGGAGACTGTCAAGAAGGTCTGCTCTTTTGAGTTTGCTGGAAAGCCTGCCCTCAAAGGAAGGGGTTATGGCAAAGCCATGGCAGTTGAGCACAGTCTTTTAGTGTATTTCTCAGTGTAATACCGCAGGAGGATCACAAGTAAAAGATGCTTAGAAATAGTAACAACCAGTAACATTTTCAAACTTAAATGCTGACGATAGTAGGAGTTGTGGGTGCCTATGAAAACTGCACTGCTTAGATTAATAACAGTAAAACCTAATTTAAATGCCTAGCTATGGATATGGGGTGGCTAAAGGTGTTCTTTTATTAACTCAAATAATGGACCTACATTGGAAAAGAATTATCTTGCATTTAAAGAAGACTTTTAAAGTCTGTAGAAGTAATCTGTAGCAAAAGTGGCAGAACAAGAGGACACAGTCTCAAGCCTGCGACAGGGGAAGTTTAGGCTCGAGGTGAGGAGAAAGTTCTTCACAGAAAGATTAATTGGCCTTTGGAATGGGCTGTACAGGAAGGTGATGGAGTCACCGTCCCTGGAGGTGTTCAAAAAGGTATTGGACGTGGCACTTCAAGCTGTCATGAGGTAATAGGTTGGACTTGATGATCTCTGAGGTCTGTTCCAACCTGGTTGATTCTATGATAGCCTTTTCCATGAAAAGAACTCTGATAGTTAATTTCAATACCAGTCTGGTTTGTTGGGGGTTTGTTGTTTTGCTTTTTGGTTTTGTTTTAAGAAGGATTATATATTTTAAAACTTTCTGCATAGCATATAGCTCCAGACCTGTCCATTTGGTGTCTGTGTACCACAGGGGGAAAAAGTCTGAGAAAAAGTGAAGGTCAAATCTTTGAAGCTACATTTGAGTTTCAGTAGCTTACTCTGTTCAATGATGTGTAACCTTCAATTCCTACCAAAAGAATAGGATACAAGGAATTAGAAATTAAAACTCAGTGTATCAATCAAAGTTGTTCACCTTACTTTAATATGCTATTCACTTTCTGGGTGTTGATAAAATTAGATTTAATTAATCACAGCACTCCATTTAGTGAAATACACTGTGATTGGGTTTGTAATTGAAAACTATTGGCATAAAACGGAAAAGTCATCTTAAATGGCATTAGACCAGAAGGTCATCTGTTTGTCCAATTATTTTTGGTTCAGAGGTGAAGAATTAGGTCATTGTTTGAATTAGAAATATTTCATTAAACATTCTCAAAATCTTCCCTCCTTCCACTCCTGTTCATGTTTTCCCACATGGGAAGAGTTTCTGTGCCTATCTGAATTCTGTAAATACGCTCTCTCTGCTAGGGATAAAATCAGCAACTATTCAGGCACAAGCAGAAGTGCAAGACCATAGTAGTTTGGTGATTTTAAGTTTATGAATACCATTGAAATTTAGTATCTTGAGTACTGTGTCCAGTTTTGGGTCCCTCAGTTTAGGAAGGATGTTGACTTGCTGGAACGTGTCCAGAGAAGGGCAACAAAGTTGGTGAGGGGTTTAGAACACAAGCCCTATGAAGAGGGGCTGAGGGAGCTGGGGTTGCTTAGCCTGGAGAAGAGGAGACTGAGGGGTGACCTTATTGCTCTCTACAACTACCTGAAGGGAGGTTGTAGCCAGGCAAAGGTTGGCCTCTTCTCCCAGGCAGCCAGCACCAGAACAAGAGGACACAGTCTCAAGCTGCGCCAGGGCAGGTTTAGGCTGGATGTTAGGAAGAAGTTCTACACGGAGAGAGTGATTGCCCATTGGAATTGGCTGCCTGGGAAGGTGGTGGAGTCACCATCATTGGAGGTGTTCAGGAGGAGACTTGATGGGGTGCTTGGCTGCATGGTCTAGTTGTTTAGGTGAGTTGGATTGGTTGATAGGTTGGACACAATCTTGAAGGTCTCTTCCAACCTGGTTTATTGTATTGTATTATTGTATCTTTTTCAGATTTTTTATGTAATTTGATCTTGATGGCCATAGTTATGAATAAACATTTCAGTTACCTGTTCACTTTGAAAGAATTCACTGCTGCCTCACAAAATAGTGTGAGGTTGGGTTGGAAGTATGAAGTATATGAATGCACAGCATGAGTATGTTAGGCTTTTTTATTATCAGAGAAGCAAAAAGCATGCTACAATAAAATAATTTATCTTTCTAATCTTCAGAAAATAGTCACCTCCAGGTATTTGTCTTCATTCTTTGTCCATTAGTGTTTCTTGCTGATTTATTCAAGGATTTGTAATACGAAGTCTATGCTCACTATTCTTAGTCTTACTCAAATCTTAACAATGTATTGTTCTCTTCAAAGTTTCCTATACTCCCAGGGTCAGCAACAAGAGCTGAGAAGGGGCTGAAAAAATAAGAGCATTTAGTCAAGAGGAGAAAATAGTTTTAATTTCCATGAAATGTATCTTCTGGAAAGGAAATACATTGTTCCCATCCTTAGTGAAAAGAGAAAAGAAATAAAAGGCTTAAATTGTGGCAAGTAATGCAGGTTAGATGAAAGGGGAACTTTTCTAATTGAAGGAATAATGAAGTACTTAAGTAGAGGGCCTTGAGAGATTTAAGTCTGCTATTGGAGGTCTGCAAGGGCAGATTCGAGGCAGTGATTTAGGCATACTGAGTCCTGATTTGAGGTGGAGTCAGGTTATGTCTCAGAGGACCTTCCAGATAGTTTTTTATGACTCTGTGACTGATTATTAATTTTCACACAATAAAACATGATTAAAACTTTATGTAGTAGTGAATTTATTTATGCTGTTTCAACAAAAATGGGTATGACAGGGCAGCAAGAGGAGCTGCCGTATCTTAGTATTAAGTTTCTGCAAAACTGCTTTGGTATTAATTAAACTGTTCTTGCAATTAACTGGATTCAGTTAAAGGAGAGCAAAGTCTATTATCTTTTAGTATGGTAAGGTATTAATTATATACTTGTGTTATTGTTCAGTTGGTAGAAAGTAAGTGAAAACCTTTTTCTCATATGAAAGGAGCACACTAAATACTATTTTGTCAAATCTCCCTCGATTTATTTTTAGCAAATCACCTATAAAAAGGTATTTGTGTGGGGATAGCTTGACTTAAAAACAAGAAGGGAAAAAAAAATTAAATTACTGTTAAAATGAGATTGCAAGGGGAATGAAGGAATGAAGAAAATAACAAACCCACAAACCACCAAAACCCTAAAAAAACCGAAACCAATTTATTAATAGCAGGAAAAAGGGTTATAATGTAATCTGACTTTTACATAAAGAAGTGAAACAGTTTGAGGCTCATAGCTTAGTACCTTGGCAGGTTTTCTTAAAGTAGATGACTTCTCTATCATTGTCTGTCACATGTAGAATCATCAAAAATTTTAGTTCTTTTAGTTCCAAACTTCATCATGCTGAATCACTAACAAGACTGCCTTTGGCCTCAGTAAACATCCACTGAATGCACAAAACCCACACAAATTGTCATGCTTCGAAAGACCTTGTAAGAGGTCTCCTTTATCAGCTTCCTATTGTCTTAAGAAGGCTAGAGAAGAATGTAAACCTTTCAGACATGTTTAATCAGCTTTCTTTTTTGCAGCAGTCTTTAGAGATTATTTGAAAATCTCTTCTATAATGGAAATTACTATCCAATGCCTGCATAAGGAAAGAATTATTTGGGTGATCAATACATATGCTGCAGAATCATAAGCCTGCTGATAAAAGTTGGTAGTTGCATTTTGGCAGTCTGGTTTGACTGAAGGTCATCTGTGAATTGCAAGATAATAGTTCTTTTCCAATGCAGGTTCATTTCTTTAGGTATAACTAATATTTTCTTCAATCCAGTGTAATGTGAACAGCAGATTCCCAAACAGGGTGCTAATTACACATGTAGTCGGTGTATTTTAATACCAGTTCTTGAGCTGATGGATGTTTTTGCAGAAAGCTAATATGAACAGCATTACTTTCTGCAGGTTGTTGGGGTGGGTTATGGGGTTTTGTTTGTTTGGGGCTTTTTGTGCGTTTTGTTTGTTTGTTTTCATTTGTTTGGGGGTTTTGTTGTAGTTTTCAGTAGAGTTTACTTTTTAATACACAAAGTCTGGAGTATTTGTAAACACATCAGTACTATGTGCCGCTCAGTAAGACAGTAAAGTGTTTGTCCTCCATATGGGCATTGCCAAAAGCTAGAGTGTTCTGCAAATCAGTGCCTTTGGAATACAGATTCTGTAGTGTTGTGGATCAGCAAACAACTTCAAAAATACTGTTTAAACAGATTGGTGCTTTCCTTCTGCTGTTTGCAAAAAATGTTCAATTGCATAAATACAAAGTGTCTGTGTTTCACCTGTGTGCAGAGGTTGTTTCATAGTATGGTAATTTGTCTGCAGCAATTAGAATTTAAAGGTCGTTAAAGTCCTCATTAAAAGATCTATTACTTTTCCATTGTAACAATTAGAAAATGTGCTCATAGAAGTATATTGGCTTTTGTAAATATTCTGAGAGGCCAAATTAAGCTTTACCTTACACTGCAGTCAAAAATATGGGACATGTTATCTCATTGCTGCAGAAACTGATTCTTTTGTAGCACATTTTTTATTTAGCATTAAAATGTGCTAAGTAGCAAGTTTGAAGTCAGTTTCTGTTTGCTGCATCAGTGGTATCAGATTTGCTGCAAAACTGTTATTAGCTGTTACCAGGTTATCAGCTGTTATCAGATTTGAAGAATGTTACATTAATGAAGATAATGATTTTTTT
This sequence comes from Picus viridis, assembly GCA_033816785.1. Classification (NCBI taxonomy): domain Eukaryota; kingdom Metazoa; phylum Chordata; class Aves; order Piciformes; family Picidae; genus Picus; species Picus viridis. Next base: position 16,930,739 of record CM066582.1, on the reverse strand, counting down.
TATCAGTAAAAGGTGCACTAAAGGAGAAAAAAAAAACCAGAACAAAACATTTAATGCACCTGAAATTGTTTTTGTCTCATGCAACAAGTAGTATGTGGACGAGAAGCTCAACATGAGCTCTCAATGTGCGCTTGCAGCCCGGAAAGCAATCAGATCCTGGGCTGCATCAGGAGAAGTGTGGCCAGCAGGTCAAGGGAGGTGCTTCTTCCCCTCTACTCAGCTCTGGTGAGACCCCACCTGGAGTACTGCGTCCAGTTCTGGAGCCCCTATTACAGGAGGGATGTGGACGTGCTGGAGCGTGTCCAGAGAAGGGCCACGGGGATGATCAGAGGGCTGGAGCACCTCTCCTATAAGGACAGACTGAAGGAGTTGGGGCTGTTCAGTCTGGAGAAGAGAAGGCTCCGAGGTGACCTCATTGTGGCCTTCCAGTATCTGAAGGGGGCCTACAGGAAGGCTGGGGAGGGACTTCTCAGGATCTCAGGTAGTGATAGGACTAGGGGGAACGGAATGAAGCTGGAAATGGGGAGATTCAGGCTGGATGTGAGGAAGAAGTTCTTCACCATGAGAGTGGTGAAGCCATGGAATGGGTTGTCCAGGGAGGTGGTTGAGGCCCTGTCCCTGGAGGTGTTTAAGCCCAGGCTGGACGAGGCTCTGGCCAGCGTGATCTAGTGTAGGGTGTCCCTGCCCATGGCAGGGGGTTGGAACTAGATGATCCTTGTGGTCCCTTCCAACCCCGACTGATTCTATGATTCTATGTCTCTTCCAACCTGGTCTATTCTGTTGTATTCTGTTCTATTCTGTTCTATTCTATTCTATTCTAGTGATAACCTAACTGTAGTGATCATTCTGTACTGTTTATGTTTTTAGTCCTTTGCCACCATTATCTAAGGGATAATGTGCTTTTATTAAAAGAAATTCAAATTACATTAGAAGTAAATTAGCATAATAAAGAATTATTGTTAATCATCACTGAAGGTGATTATCAAGGTGATGAATTATTTCCTGTTTAAAACACCTGACACTTGAATCCTACAAAAGCAGTTTTGATCTTGAGATGATGCAGTGGCCAATATGAAACATTTATGATTCTTACATAGTGAAAATCTAAATACATTATTCTACAGTTGAGGAAAAATTGGTTAATCTGAAACATATATATGTATACAAGCAGTAAGAAACATCATGTCTTTGTTATTCATCCTTGCAATATAGCAAACTGCAGGTAGTAAAAAAGTTACTCGGTTTACAAACCTGTGATGGTTTAGCCCACCCACACCAAAAAAAGCTCAGCAGAAATCCAGTCAGAGAAGCGAATGAAGCTGTATTTTACAAGCAATAAGGCTTAGTACTAAACTGTCACAAAACCATAAATAGATTTCTTCTGCTTTGTTTTGTTGTGGTCTTTTTAAAATTAATTTTTAAAAAGCAGCAAAATTCTGACAGGATGATTCATTACTATGGACACAGGGTTGGGTTTTAGTTTCAGGGTTATGTCAGGTTTTTGAATTTCATTTTGTGGAGAGGAGTAGGTCTGTTTATATAAAAGAACATACTTAACATTTCCTATGGCTATATGACACATGGTTAAAACCCCCTAGAAACCTATGATATAATAAATTCTTTCAAGAGTTACCCTCAGTTATTGTTTATATTGTTCATTGGATGAGTCTTATGGAGACCTTTTGTTGATTCAAGAACCAAGCGATAGCCATGTTGGCAAAAATCATGCTGAGTTTCTTCAAACACTTTCCATGTGTTTTGATATAACAAATAATTTCTGAAGTGGATAGTCATTGAAAATATGCAGCATAAGTACAATGTAGAGTATCATTTTATAACTTGCCAAAAATGAGTAGCCAAGTATGGATGCAGGCTCTTCTACAAACTTTGTTACTGGCAAAGCACTTTTGAGCTGAAGAAGAGCCGGAGAGGCAGCACACTTTTTATGTGGCTTAGTTCGTTTAGATCTGTAATAGGCATTTATGTTATTTCAGTTAGCTCTCTTTTCACCAAGTTGGAACTGAGACAGTAAGAATAAAACATTAAGTCAAGATTGGTTTAGATATTTTAGCCCTTGAACAAATCTGTCAGCAGCTTACACCAGCAGGTGGGAACTGCTTACTCAGAGGAATATTTTTGTATTAGCTCTTCAATTTAGAATCTACCTCCTGTCCCATAGTCAGTTGAAATTGTGTCATTTAGGAAGCCAAGGTTCACTTGCAGATTTTGTAGGTCACCTTTGGCAATTCATGGTGTTCAGGTTCAACAGATACGGAGTCCCAACTGTCCCGGAATTCAATTCATTTTATCCTCTGTTGGTGGAACTAGTAATACCCTTGTTCCCAGAGGGTACTGGAGTGTCTGTCTTATGGGGAGCAGCTGAGCGATCTGGTATTTATACTCATCATAACAGTGAGTATAAGCACCTGGCTGCAGGGAGTAATGAAGGTGGAGCCAGACCTTTCTCAGTGGTGCCTAAGGAAAGGGCAGAAGGCAATGGGCATTGACTGAAATACAGAAAAATCTGTTTAGACATGTTGTGAAGTGCCCAGAAGAGCCACTTCGTTCTAATCTGCCCCTCTCTGCTTTTTCTTTTGGGGACTTTCTGCCTGCATTACCTGAATCATTCTTAGCAGGAAATACAAATGTCAGCTTTTTGATTGCTTGTCCTTTGGAGAACAAAGAGCTGCCAGGATCTAAGTCATTGTTCATATGACAAATTAACTTAAACTGTCCTGGTTCTGTGACTTCAATGATAATATATATGTTACAGAAATGTTGGATGTTAAAAGAAATGAGAAATAATCTTCTGGAGGACAGTTTCCTTATACATCAGAGTTGCAGAGCTCAGAACTTGCCTTGTATTGTTGCCTGACATAGTCAACATAGTAGGAGTTCATGAACCCTTTTCTCTATAACCTGTGAATTGTATGTGTTCAAAACTCTGCATCCTGAATGGCAGTGCATACTACAAGCTCTTAATCCATGAATGATGGCTGTTAGTCTTATACCAGTGTATACTAGTAAACATCTGTAGTTTTCTGTAATTTGATGTGCTAAATCACAACTTCCCAGCATGCAAATGTGTCCTTACAGAGGTCTCATTAACCCAGTGCTCAAGCACTCATATACCATGTCAGTAGGAAATTGTAATGTTTTTAAAACTCATCTTTTCATTTGGGGGAGGGGGCTTCTGCCTTTTTTTTTAATGATAGAACTGTAGTGCAGCAATAATAGCTTTTATACCTGTCTATAACAGTCTCAGTAATGAAATGCTTGGGGAGCTTGGCATTTTCCAAATAACAGTATTAGCAGCTTTAATTTGGAATTGATGGCATGATGCTACTGCGCTGTCTGTGATATTCTAGAAACTAAATGCTAGGAAAGGCTGAAATGTGTGTTTTGAAAATGAAATAACCTTGAGTCATTCTGATGTCGTAGACTAAATCAAGTGCTGCCCTTTTTTTGATATGCTGGGCTAATTATTTCTACTAATGTAAATGTCAGTACAATGAACACTTATTTGCTGTGGCATAACAAATAAATGGCACAGGAAGTCTGAGCATATGAAGAAATTCATCATGTCCTCAACTCTATTATATTGCTTCATGCCAAGGGTTTAGAAAACAAGCTTCATATTTTTAAATATGTTTTAAAAGTACTTAAAGTAAAAATAAAGTTTTAAGGCAGTAATTATATCTTAATGTAGTCTGTCTTTAATTCTGTTTGAAAAATTTAGAGCTTTAAACCTCTTTCTACCTTTTCTTGATGCAGTAGTTTTCTATATTTCATTGAACAATCTCTGCTTCATCCTCAGTGTCTTCCAACCTAATGAGGACTTCCAGATTTAGAAAAATTTAAAGTATATGAGAGGGTGATGCTGTAGGATGAGGTCTTCCCAGTGTCCCTATGGCTCTCATCCCTCCACTTCTTCCCAGGCATCTCGTATGTTGCTGAAGGCCCTCTGTAGTAGGCAACAGTTTGGGCAGGTAATGGATGGCCCAAAGGAAATGTCCATGAATGCCATTGAGAGGCAGGTGTCCCAGTGGGCAGGATAGCTGCAGCCCATTCCTCCAAACCTGCCGCTGCAGCCGTTGCTCCTTTCCTAGAGGGATAGCATCCCAGAGAAGGACCCTGAGAAGCATGTAGCCTCAGGGTTCAAAACCATTGTCTGATATTTTACAGGCTGTGCCATGCAACTTCACAGGTGTTTAAGGACTGCATTGTACTCTGCAAATCTCAATTACAAACTTGTTAAGATTTTTTTAACCTATAGGAAAGGAGGACCCACACAGGGGATATTCAGAGCTAATACATGAAGGTATAGATAAGATATTGTGTGCTTTGGATTTAATACATTTTTCTATAGATCAAACTGCTTTATATCTAGGGGAAATAATATTTTGTTTGTCATCTCTAATGTCCTTAGCCAGTAACTACCCCAGAATGGATTTTGCTTATCTGTGGGAGTGGGAGAGCACTTGGCTTCTGATTTTGGGGCTAATATTCTACTCTGACAGTCCTGTGATAAAATTTAGCATAAAAAGGTGATGCCTTTTAAAATTAGTTGATTTCATGACTGTACAACTCTTTAGGAAGAAGCCTCATGAGAATATCTTCTCTTCCTATGCTTGCGATAAAAACAGAACAGAAATCTGGGAAATGTGCATGTTGTGATTTGGACCTGAATTTTAATAGACATGTAGAGGTGTATCCAGTGACACCACTTTTTGATTCTGATAAAGGAAAAATTTAATTGCTACTCATATTCTAGGGTTTTTTAATTATTGTCTTGTTTGATAGGAGCAGTTGGTCAGAGCCTAGATTCCTGAGAGTTACTTGTATTCAGGGGATGGGGAAAAATAGTGAATTTTCTGTTTTACACAAGGCTGTTTACAAACACTATAAAGAACCTTTTATTTCAAGATCAAAGGGGAATCAAACAGTGTTTGTTATTATGTTTCTTTTGAAACATCTGTGAAGGTGTCTAATCTCAGTACTTCCTTAGCACCTTTCTTTCCTATGTGCATCTTTGCCTGAGCAGGAGCAAGTGTTTATATGCTAGGTAAGATTATTTCCTAAAATTCACTAAACAATTTGAGCTTGTTATGCCAATCAGTATATGATGTTTCATTAATGCAGTGTTTTATTGTATATTGGTGTTTAGTAAAATAGCCCTAGAGCTAGTGAGCAAATCCTCAGACTCAAAGTTAATCTGTAATTATCTCTTCATTTTTCTAGAAAGGTGCATTTCCATTGATATATCATCTTCCTTTGCATGAGTCCCCTCTAATTGTCTGCCTCCACAGAGTGAAATTAAAAATAAATGAGTTATTCAATGGAAGCACTTGTTTCTGAGTTCAAGCCTTCAAATGTCACAGCAGAGACATTTTTCTCGCCTCTGAGGGACCTAATAGTCTGTGAGTGAGTTTTTGATAATTGTGCTGTTTCTTGAGCTTATCATATTCTCTGTAATTGAACCAGATGTTGAGTCTTCTCTAGAGGAGAAGTCTTCTGAGTCTGTGCGGTACTATATCAGTCTTGCATCCCATAAGGTTTGAGGTTAATGTGAAAATGAAATAGTGAGGCAGATGCTGTATGTAATGTTGCTGTAGGTGTGTAATCCCTGCTGGACCCAAACACTTAAAAATGTACAACTCACAGGTACATACGACGCGTAACGAATGGTTGGATGATAAATTGTTGTAGAATTTTTTTGACAGCCAGTCAAAATCCCACTCTTTATATGCAGAGTGATATTTCCTATTTCAGTGCTTCAATTATAAAAATAGTTCTTGAGTTCAAAAAGTCTAAGGGCTGTACAGGCAAACTACACTGTTTTTGGGTGGCTTAGAAAAATATTTTGGAGGGGAAAACCCTGAGTATGTTTTGCCTAACCAGCTATGCTACCTTCTCATTCCTATTTGGTGTATCAGTACAGAATACATACTATAGGCATTGGTTTTATGTTAGGTTGAGAACGCTCTGGGTGTTCCTAGGCCTTCTCTTTTCTCATACTGTGGTTTTCACTGGAAGGAAGTTCTGCTGCATATGTTCATAGAACTATTTTTTTTTGGAAAAGACTTTTAAGGTCATCAAGTTTGACCATTATCTAACTCTATGAAGTCTGGTGCTAAGCCATGTCCCTGAGCGCACCTATGCTTTTAAATGTCTCCAAGGATGGGGATTCAACCACCTTCCTGGGGAGGCCATTCCAGTGTTTGATAACCCTTTCAGCCAGGAAGTTTCTTCTAATATCCAATCTAAACTTTCCCTAGGGCAACTTGAGGCCATGTCATCTCGTCCTGTAACCTCTAGAATACTCGGTCTCCCATTATATGTGTCTCAGTACTTTGTTTAGCCACAAATTAATAATCCTTGATAAGATGGAACACAAATTATTTTGATTATTTTTTAAATATCTCAACCAAATTTGTGTTGAAGTCAAGGTATATTATAGCATGGATTTAATCATTCTTAATATGGCTACTCATGCATCAAGCCCAAAATGAGGAATTGCTTTTGTTGGTTTCTTTTCTACGTATGCAGCTTGGTTAATGTTATTTCCGTTTAGCCCTTCACCTTATGGTGAAGTATGTGTTCAGCCAAAATTCAGAATCACCATTTGTTGCACATTGCATCTTCTGGAGTGACTTCATAGTTCACCTACTTGGAACTTATCTTTCTGAGATTTCTGGGTTTTGTTATATGTATTTACAGATAGCAACACTGTCTTGGGTTTCATTAGCTAACCATTACACCAGATAGTCGTAGCCTGTGTATAACAAAACCAGAGTTTGTTTTAGTTGCATGGAAAATAGTGCAAATTATCAATATATCCAAAAAGACAGAGAACTGAGAAGGACAAATGAAGAGTATGTAGGGAGAAGACAAGGCTAGAATAAGACTATGAAATGTTTTCTTCTTTTTTTATTTTCCTTTTTTCTCTTTTTTCTTTTTTTCTTTTTCCTCTGATGGTTTGGGGGGGGTGGTTGTGGTTGTTTGTTTGTTTTGTTCACTTTCCAGCCAGAGATACTTTTTAAGTGGGGGCTGTTCCACTCATTATCATCTGGAAAAAGGAGGCATTTGAGAATGAATATAATTTTACAGAGGAGCCTTTTAATGGTTTTAAAACATTTCAGAAACTATGTTTTAAAGTCTTAAAAAATGCAGTTTATTTACCCTAAGGCAGAAGTGAAATGGAGGAACTGGTTTTCTCAAGTGCTTTCGTATCTTAGGCAATACAGCAAGATGAGAAAAAATGAAAAGAATGAAAAAATTAAACCCTTCAGTCACTGACAAAAGAGATATGGAGGAGCTGAAGGCAGCTCTGATTTCTTCAGAGATAAAGAATTTTCACTGCAAAACACTTGTACTTTCCAGAGAGTTTGGCTGTAAAACTGTACATTCCTTCCTAAGCACTGTTTAATGCTCACTTCAGAAGTAAAACTAGTGTTTACACGGCATAAGTTTCATGAAGTCCAGTCCTTCTGAGGGCCACAATGTTCTTTCCCCATTGAGATTACACTGTCTGAATAACACTCTTAGGAAGCCACTTGCAAGTGCATTGTATTAATTTCCCTCTAAACTGAAAGGATGTTAGAGGTGAAATATGGTATTGATTTATTTTAACAGTCTGTATTTTTCTGGGAGAGATATAAGGCATTTATTAAAACTAAAAACAACAACAACAAAACAAAACCAAAACCTTAAAAAAAAACAACCAACCAACCAAAAAAACCCCAAGCAACCCACCCCCAAAACAAAACTAGCAATCTAAACAAAACCCTCAATCATTAAACAAGGAGTTATGATCACATCAACCCTGTGTTTTCAGTTTGTTTCCTCTTTTTAGGGCAATGTAACCCTTCTAGATATGAGCTACAGCAAGACATCAGCTAATATGGTATTTGGATTTATATTTATCCTTCTGCTAGATTCATTTTAGTTAACTACATTATGCTTGCTAGAGAGCCCTCTGATGCATTAGACTTTTAAATGTTATCAGATAAAATAACTACTAGTAATTAATATTTTTTAAGAGTAATTACATCAAAATGCAAACAGAAAACAGGAAACCAACTGTAAACTCTGCTATTCAGCTTTCTTTCAATGTGCTGCAGACTTGCCATTTAAATCACATTTTTAGAGAAAGAAGCTAGCCCAGGAATACAGACTCACAAAAGCAAAGTTTATCCTGGTTTTGTTAGCTTTGGTGGTATTGAATTTTGGGGATCAAGTGATTCACACCATCTATGACACACATTGACAAGGAATAGAAGTCGAATTGAAGCCTCTTTGACTGAGCCTGACTTTCTAAAGAGCCAAATAGAGTGATGATTTTAGGAATTTGGGCTCGAGAATAATGGTTAATGCTGTTGCAGCCATTATTCTACCTTATGCTTCTGACTGTAAGAACCAGCATTATTTGAACTGAAGAATCATTGGCATTAATGAGATCATTTCAACAATGTGAAAGGTTAGCTGTTTTGATGACATGAAATAGTTTTATCAGGGTTTCTTCAGTTTCAGATGTGAACCTCTGACTTATATTAGAACATGGCAACAGATTGTTTTCTTGGAATACATGTGCAAAATAATGGTGGAATGAATATGTGCTGGGATGCATCCTGGTGATAGGTTACATGTTACCATTAATATTAAGACTAAAAGAAGAGGGTCATGCTAACAAAATGCCATATATTCTTCTCAGTAATTTAGGAACTTCTTGGAGGGTACTGCACTGTCAACTGAATATTCAGCATTCTCAGAAATAGCAGGTGACCCAAAGCAGGGATTCTCTGCGTGGATCTTTGTCAGCCAGAGTATCTGGCATCATGCTTGGAAGTAAACCGTCAGGCTTGGCATTCCTCAGTTTTGCTTACAGACCTGAACCCTGATTTCAAGGATGACTTAACTACCAGATCCACACCATGTAGCTTGGCAAATGTTGTCCTAAAAAAAAAAAAAATCTAAACAACCAAAACCAAACCAACAAACAAAAAAACCACCAACCCAAAAAAAAACCACAAACAGGTGAAAATGCTAGGACAGCTTTACTTGGACTCATGAAGCATCATCCAGATTTGTGCTGCCAATAGAGTAAAGTCATACTTGATTTTACAAGAATGAGTCGAGTGCAAGAATGACTCCAGCATTCATTGGCTTCACATATTTCATGCATTAAGAGTGCCACTCCTAGAAATGTGTAAGATTTTGGAAGAGCTTTCTGTATTTTCGAGTAGAAAGCTGAACAAATGTTGCTTCCCTGGAACTGCTTTTCAAGTGTGTTTTGATATACCCTTTGTTAACAACCTTTGTAACTGCATTGTATATTTGTTCTTCATTCTGAATGATTTACTAGTTCAAACCTAGAATTAACAGAGCTAGTGTTTTCATGTTACTCCTAAGCAGCAATGAATCACTTCCTCACTTCCTTCATTATAGATATAGTTGATCACCTTCTCATCTTATCAACTTTTTTTACCACAATTTTTGTAAATTAAGCATTTAGAAAACAGATAACTTCATTTGAAACCATCTGCAGCTCTGTACTACTTCCTTGGTATCTAAATGTTGTGTACTTCTAATGGTACTTTTCTAGTTTATGTTTTATAAAATACCAACATCTGGTAGAAAGAATGAGAAGAAAGAAAAGCCCTAGAAAGATAGATTTGTTCAGAAGCAAAAAGTGGTTCTTAGCTTTACCTCAGAATTTGGAGGAAGCGAACTTACCCACTGCATATTTTATGGTTTGGTTTCTTTCATTCTGGGTATTTTTGGGGTGGGGTGGGGTGCATTATTATCTTCCCCCTCCTCCCCATCTCTTGCTGTACAGGATTTGAAAGTACTTTGAGGGTCTTTTTCTCTGTGTCTTTTATGTAGTGATGATGTCTTTATGCATAGCAATAACTCGCTGTTAGCTATTAGAAAGAACCAGCCCCCAAGTTAAAGGGGGCCATTTAAAGGTGCTGAGTGACTGTAACTCCAATTTTGAGCAAGTGATAGTTGAAGATAAAAATCAAAAGGCTTCATAAGTTGAAGGTTAAGCATTGTTGAAACATTTTTGAAATCTTTTTGGTTTTAGTGGTCCATCTGGTTTCTGTGAGCTTCTTACCAAGCATTCATAGCAAGGCACTGTTAGAAAGAGAAGTGTTAAGCCTGAGTTGTTTTACATACTTCAATTGTTTACCACAAACTAAATTCATGGTTTTCTCCCACTGTTTAGAAAAATAGCTTGATTTACCCTAGAAAAGTTTCAGTGCTTGCATTGGATGAAGTGAATGTTTTATTTGCTTGTGCCATGTTATAAATGTTCTTCTGTAATAATGCAAACCATATATGTATGTATCTATTTGTTTGCTTGTTTACTGTTTTCACAGACGCTTCCTTTGGGGCTGGGAGACGGACAGCTTTTTACCTGGACTGATGGCTTGAAAAGGAAAGACTGGCATGATTATGAAAGCATTCAGAAAGATGCTATGCGTTCAGGTATACATAAGTTCAGAGCAAATTTAAGTGATGTATTTGTTCTTTCTCCATACAGTTATTTTTTAAGTCAGTTATAAAGCATTCCTAACAGCCTTTTTTTGATGGCATCATGTCACAAACACAGAATGTCATGAACTGAGGGGTCAGACCAAGCACAAATACATTATCTCTGAAAATAGCCAAGTAAAAATAGTGTTTCATGCCAATAGCTATATAATTAACGTACAAGGAAATCGGTGAAAATAATACATAGTCCTGTTTTTTCATGCTGAAATCAGTTGTTATGCTGTCATCAAATATAAGTAAAAGTCTTGTCTTCAAAAGGGACATGTGTTACAAATGAAGCTGAGTTGTTCTTAAATCAGTAGATTTACTAAGTCCAGTACCTGTAACTGCCAAGAACATCCAAGGTTTTGTAAGAAACAAGCTTTGACCCTTTTACTATTAATGAACTCAAATCCTGTTCATGTCATTCTGACAGTCTAAAATTATTTGGAAATTGAAACATTCTATTTGCAGATACACTGAAGGACACTTTATTACACTGAGTAAAGTAATTTTAATATACATTGATGTGCTTATGCCATATGTGCAAAGAAAGGTTTGTATCTTATTTTCTGTCATCAGAGCTAGACCAGATTTGAGTCTTTGGCTTATAATATAATTTGCAACCATTCAGCGTAAGATAAATGCAATTAAAAGGAAGGAAATGAAACAGCAGTTGAATTGCACCTTAATCAGTGTCTGAAAGTCATATTTTAGAAAGGCAAATCTACTCTTATAAAATAAATTATGCTATCTTGACCCCAGTCAGAAGACAGCCAACACCTCCCCCCAAAATAACTATAATTGAATGTAGTTGACAGATTCATAGGACTTAGAAGTACTTAATTTTGCAGAGGCCTACCTAACCCAGTAAAATATTTAATATTTTATAACCATTTTTTTTTTCTTTCTCTTGAATCTTTTTTATCATTAACTAAAATTATCCTACCCACATGTGCTTAGGAGGGAAAAAAGTGAGGAAGGGATGAAGTTATTCTAGAGAATTTTAATTGCGTTCCAAATTTGTAAGAGTAAGTGCCAAAGATCTAAGAGAGACTGGACAGAATAGAAACAGAATACATATAGAGACTATTACATATTAGCTCGTTAGAAAGAACCTTTGTGAGGGATGTGCACTATGCTTTGGTGGTGTACTTTTGATTCTGAAACCTGTAATGTGGTCCCCATATGCTTTGGAAAACAAACAGTGATGCTTATGATTGTCTGAGGGATAGCTATAGCATTGCCAATGTAATGTTAGGCACTGCATGGAGTCAACTAACAAATCAGGAAAGCATGTTATGTAGCTTTGTAATTGCCAGTCCTACTCCTAATACTACGACTGTAGTAGAATGTCATAGTATGTGAATATTTTTTCCAGTAAACCTACATTTTTGGTAATCTGACTCATTTATATTTTCACTGGCATCCTTGTGGTGGTGTTTGCTGAGTTTGAGCATTTAAGAAATCTTTTTAAATTTCATCCATCTGTAGTTGTTGTTCATTAGATTATTTTTAAATATTTTTCTTTGAAAATAACAATATACTAATACAAATATAAAGCTAAAGTATCTCAGTTCACACCTTTAGCTGAAATCAACTTTCAGTTGAAAGTGAATCTGAAGGCAGAACTCCAGTGAAAGGCTTCTCTAAGCATTTCAGTGCAGAAAAGGAGAAAAGAGTAAAGTCTTTTCTCAATTCAGTCTAGCTGTTTATCTGTAAAGCTTACTGTTTCCTAAGCACTGGAGAGGCACTAGTTTTGCCATAGCTAGTTCTATTTTTTTTTCAAGGTCAATTATTTTGATGCCCATTTTTTCCACCGAGTTAAAGCTGAACTTTCTCCTCAGTGGAACTCATTCCATTATTTTGAAGCTAAAGAAAAAAGCCATTTGAATGGAAGACACACCTGTGGACTTCCTACCTGAGAAACCTAAGATGCTGCAGATGCAGTCACACTGTAGCTGCTGTTTAATGTCCTTATTCCATGGGTGAGGGTCTGAATCTGTCGATGCCCACTTGTGCCACACAGTTTCTTTTTAATGTTCTTTGGCAGATTAGAGTCTCTTTCTGTAGGATATCAGTTTTACAGCAGAAAACACATTAACTGGCAGCTACAGTGGTAGTCTAAAGACTTGTGATAGGCATTCACAGTGAGTATTACTTGGGGTTAGGTGCTTACTACTCAAGAATACTTCTTGTTGACAATAGAAGCATATCTGAAGCTATTTCATATTGCAAAGGCAAGGCAAGACTTCAAAGATATGTAAGATTACATCAGATCATCAGGGCATCAGATCATGGATTTTTAGTGGCCTTGTGGATTGTTACTCTGTTCTCAGTGTAGAGACAATATGTACTCTTACTGGGTATATACGTATCTCTGTGTGTGTATATACACATATATGTTACTCCACTGCTAATGATGTTCCAGAAAGAAATAAGCTCCTCAAGGAGGTACGCAAATGTAAGATACCACAGGTGGTATGGCCTGTAATTAAGACTCTGAGAGTACAATTTCCATTTATTTCATGGGTATTTAATTTTTTCTTGGACTCAATTTCTTAGGAAGAGATACCACTTTCTAGGTCTGTTAATAATGTTGTAGGATACTGTTTCTAACTGGTGAAGAAAATGCAAAGCACTCTCTGGAGTCACAACTTCTTAACAGCTAATTTGTCCAACAGCCGTATTTTTTCTTTACACTAGTAGAAAATTGTAAATTCTTATGCAATGCAGGACTGCACTGCTACCAGTTTTGCTTATCACAGTAACATCCAGTGGGCTACTCACAGGTTTCTCTGAGGTATTGCAATGATCTTACTGATACGCAGATGTATAAAACAGCAATTAGTCCCTACACCTATACCCAGCTATTATCTTCTGTAGCAGAATACCTGCTGTATAGCCACTGCTGAACAGAAATTGACATCCATCCTGCATGGCTTTTCCCCTCTAACCTAAAACCCTGTGCAAATTTGAGAAGCAAAGTGACTTAGAACAGAAAACAAAGCCCCAAACAACAAACAAACAAAACCCAAACCCATGAAACCAAAACAAACCAACCCAACTCCAACAACTTGCATTTTCTGAAGTTAACCAAACACACAGATGTTTTAAAAATTCCCTGCTGGCAGATACAGTTGCTATCTGAGTGATTCCTTCTTCTCCAGAAATGAAGATGCAATACTGGTACAAAGGGTTACAATTTAATAAATTATTTCTTAGTAGCTAAATGCAAAGTCAGTGAAACAGATAATTAATGCCATCCCAGTTAGGTAATTTTCTTGCAAAGGAAGAAATTCATTAGAAATCCACAGGTTGCTGTCAAGATATGGAAAGAAATTAATTTACATAAGATGAAAGTATTTAGTCAGTCAATGTAGATGGAATGCCCAACCTTTCTTAAAGAAATAATGTATGGATTTTGGCTGAAAAAAGAACATTATGCTGAAACCATCATGATGTTTTGTGTTGATGTTTCCCAGGTTTTTTTATCTCCATTTTCTTATTCCAAAATTATTTTTTTCTTGCAAACAAATACATTTAAAATAAGTATTTTAGAAGGTAATTTTTAAATTAACTTTTTTTAAATCCCTCAAATTGATATTTTTTGTTGTTACTATTATTTTGTCTAGAAAATAGAATATCAGTCATCTGTGTGTTCTTATGGCTTACCTTACCTGTACAGAAGTTTGAAACTCACTGGGGAGCTAGATGAAACACAGGGAATGAAAGTTATGTTTGAGTTTTCCCCATACTTATTTGTATTGCTGAAGGTTATTCTTTAAAACTTAAAAAATGGGCAGACAAAAAAACTTTTTAAAAAACCAATAAAATTGCCCACCAAAAGAACCCAGACAAAACAAACACAAACCAAAACCTACAAAACCAAAATAAAATAAAACCAAGCAACCACACTGAGATTTTGTATTAAAGGTATTGTTCATATTTTTCTGTATGATTTAGGAAAAGCACCAGAGCTACTTCATTAACACACATTAATTTGCTGTTTTACTTGCAGCTTATTTGTTTTCCCAAGTTTTTTTTAATGCAATTTAAATATTTTCTAAATGTCCGAGTGGAAACAAGACTTCCAAAACAGTTCTAAGAGTTTAGTTGGTTGATTTTGATACAAGAGTTCAAGAAGGCAATAGAGGAAATGTGCTGTTAGGTTTCAGAGGTACTAATTACCATACTGTTGTTAGAACAGGGAATTAGTTTCTAGTTTTCAAAGTGCAGAAAGGATCATTTATGACTTAGATTAAATATATTGTTAATCACTACAGAATAGATGCAGTGAAAAGGAAATTAAATTTCATTTAGTCAACCCAATCACTTCCATTTTTCTCTGAATATTTTATTCAGGCAAAATGCTGAAGAGCATTGATTGAAGTATAGAAAAGGGAATGAAAAGTTCACATTAAAATTAAAAAAGAAAAAAAAGTAATTCCTGTTGGGGTAGATACTTGAGGAAGAGAAAGAGAAATTTGTTTTCCATTTTCCAAAGTATGCCACTAAGTTGATTAGATATTACAGTGCATGGGAACAAGATAAGCTAATAGGAGGAACTGGCTTTATTGGAGATGGTGTGTCATGCCATCTTTCTGACAAGAAATCAGCATTGTAAATAAGAGTTGTTTCCATTAATTTCTTTTCCTCTGGGAGTACAACTGATTACATACGTGTCTTGATGAGAAATAGGATCAATTTGCATTAAAAAATATGAGAACTATAATCAAATGCAAATCTTAAATCTGTCTCTTTTTTTTTTTTTTTTGTAAGTAGTAAACAATGTCTTATGTATATCAGGAGAGCATTCTTGCATTGCAGTTCAGAGTTGTGAATGGACTGTATGTCAATGAAGTTTATATAGTAATAACCAAGGTAGCTACCAAGACACATTTTATTCCAGCTGCAGCAACACTGCTTGCATCAGAGCAGTGTAAATATGCCTCATACAATAAACATCCTAGATGCCAAATTCCCTGATATTGCCATTTATCAGCTACTCAGTTGGCAAGTTTCATCAGAGATTTCCCTATTTCCCTTCACTTGTCTGGGGAAGATTCTCAGGACAAGATGTTCATTTCAGGAGCATGGCAACAGCTGTGGCACAAATGGTCACTGATTTTCCAGACATCATATGCAGAAGTGGGAGTCAGATCTCTGCATGCTCCATTTGTAAGAGGTCAGATTTACAGGAGAGAGCTACAAAGACCTAAGGTAGTAATTCATAGCATACATGACAAGAAATTGTGTTGATTTCGCCTCTGTCTGAGACTAAGAGTCTTGGAGAATCAGTCAATGTCATTGTTAGTCTATTTCTGGAAGTTATTTTATCTATTTCCCTCAAGATATTCTCAGCAGTGTGTGCTCATCAATTACAAGTAATAGCAGTAATAATGAATTACAGCCCTTCTCAGGTAAGAGGAAGAATTCAATTATGTAATTCTTGGGTTTTTTAAGTACAGATTGAATGTTTGTATTTCAATATAGTGCTGTTTCTGATCTTGGAAAGCTATTTCAAACTATAAGCGATAGCTTCCCCATTGTAAAATACTGCAAAAGAGGAACTGGAGGGGTAGAAAACCCAAAACTTTCCATATGAGGAGAACTGACACAATTTCTGAATTAAATTTTTTTTAAATCAATTTTGTTGATGATATTAATAGTCTAAGATTGCGTGCTGTAAGTTATCGGTGACGGTGACTGAGATCAATAGGGACGACCAATATGATCTAGTATTGTTCCTTTATTGTTCCAATATTGTGCAGCTATAGTGCAGGCATAGTGAGTATAGCACGGCAAAGTAAAGTGGAGTGAATGGAAAGGAAAGGAAAAAGAAGTGCGTATTAAGGGAACTTCTACAACTTATATAAACTCGGGGAGCATCGTTGGCATAGCTTCATTGGTTCCTCACGAGTGACCACACATCACACTATTATAGATTATTGGTCAAGCTACTACTAACACTCGAGGTTGTTGATGCAGGTGCATTACCTGTTATTCCCAGATAACTTTCTGTGTTTATAGCTACCAGCATACTGCTTTAATTACATGGTGCAGGCACAGCGCTGTTTTGCTACCGTGCTAGCAACTTTTGCACTTATGCTGAGCATGGCCTACCACCATGTCAGGCTCTAAGCCTACACTGCCAGATTGCTCACACTGCTCGTGCTGGCATTGCCACAGTAAGTTCTGTAGCATGTATTTAGTTTTAGTTTCAGTTATTCTCTTTTTTTGTTTTTCTATATAATGGTATTTTGACTGGTTGCATGTGCATGGTGAAATGGTTATGTTGTATAAAGGCCACTGAAAAATCAGTGTAATTAAAAGCAAATTTCTGAGAGTGCTAAAGGTAAGGAGCTATGTTTATAGCACTAAATATAAATTTATAAAAGCCTTTGTCTTCAAAATAAATTGATTAAGGGATTGATAAATGCCTTTCAGTACTTTTATGTTTCACTTTTGAGCTATTTTGCAGTTGGCTGCTAGTAAGATCTCAGAGGGAAAAAAGCTGTGACTGTAATGTATCACCCAGTGGTTATTCTAGCAGTCATTGAGCATTTGCACAGTCTTTGTTCCTCCAATTTGAATATTTAAATAGCATGTGGAAGCCTTATGTGGAGAGAGGGAGTGGAGATTTTAATGTTTTCCTATGTTCAATCCAGTCTTTACCTTTCTGCTTCTTCAACACTTTATCTTGACCAGGAGAAGAGTATTTTAAAGATCTTGACCATTATATGCCTCAGTGCAGGCATTTCATGAAGATTAGTTGTATAAACAAACAGACAGTATGCTCTATAGTTCTACAGACCAGTATTCATATACATTACTTCTATAAAGAAACTACAGTGACATTAAAAAAGAAGTGAACGGTATATGTTTGTGATGAAAATGAAAATAGAATGGAACTCTTTATTCTTGGGCTGCAATGTTAAATGGTGGCCAAAGAATTGGGTGGTTTTGTACAGCAATAAAAAGTAGTAAATACTTCAGGTTTTGCTTCTTTTACTTTCAGCATGAGCCAGCACTGTGCCCTTGTGGCCAAGAAAATCAATGGTATCCTGGAGTGCATTTAGAACAGTGTTGCCAGCACGTCAAGGGAAGTTCTCCTCCCCTCTGCTCTGCTGGCCTAAGGTCACACCTGGTGTATTATGTCTGAATCTGGACTCCCCAGTTCAAGAGGGAACTACTGGAGAGAGTCCAACAGAGAGTCACCAGGATGATCAGGGGTATGGAGCATCTTTCCTTTGAGGGGAGGCTGTGAGAGGGAGGAAGTCTTTAGCCTGTAGAAGAAAGGACTGAGAGGGGATCTTATCAATGCATACAAATAACAGGTGGGTGTCAAGAGGATTCATACAAACTCTTTCCAGTGGTTTCCAGTGACAGGACAACTGTCAATAGGCACAAACTAGAATATAGGAAGTTTCACTTAAGGAAAAAATTTACTGTCAGGCTGCCAGAGTGCTTGAGTAGTCTGGTCAGAGAGGTTGTTGAGATGACTTCTCTGGAGACTTCCAAAACCCACCTGGACATGTTTCTGGGCAACCTGACCTAGGCGAACCTGCTTTAGCAGGGGTTGTGGGCTAGAATCTTCAGAGGTTCCTTACAACCCCTACCATTCTGTGATTACAGTGCTGCAGAAGAGGGCAGGAAGTGTGAGGCTGTCAGTGTATGGCATGGCATTTGTCTATGTTGGAAAGATGTGCATGACAGAACTAACTCTTGCCAATAAAAATCTGTGTGTAAAAAGAGTTTCTGTGTGGTTGCAAATCAGTCAAGCTTCTGTTAAAACACAGTGACTCTGTGCTTTCAGCACTCATACAAAAAATTAAGTCACTTCTTGTGGTTAAAATTAACAAGGTTCTTCCCCGGCTCTATGTGCCTTCGAAAATTCATCAGCAACACTACGCAAATGCAGTTGATAAGCTATTTATTTTAATGACTACCAGAGAGGCCAAGGAAGGGGGAACAGAGTTCATAGTACCTCCCTTTGACTCAGATTACTTAGAGCTCTCAAAATTATCTTCAATGCACCCTTCTGTACTGAGCATTAGCATGTTTTTACGGAAAAGAAAATTGTGTTTCCAGTAACTCAACACAAACTATCTATGACTACACCGTAAAGCAGTGATACATATGCTAGCTTGACAATAATGATCTGATTTAAAGAAGTGCTCTGTTTAAAAAATACTGAAGTTGCAACTCTTTCATCTTTATATTTTCATCTGTGGGGGAAAGTATGGTGTCAAAGCCTTAACAAACCAAACTCTCTTCTCTCAAGTACATTCTTCCCTTGTATTTGAATCATAGAAACACAGAATCATTGAATGCTAGGATTTGGAAGGGACCTATAAAGATCAAGTTCAGTTCCCCTATAAAGCAGAACCACTTAGGGCAGGAATGTTGATCTGAGTGCATACAATAATTAAAAAAGAGAGCAAGAAGCCAAAGCAATAATAAAATTTAAAAGAAAACAGCAAGAAGAAGATTCCATCTGCCAATTATTACCCTTTATGTATGGTGGTGAAGATGTGTCAGTGGATTCACATTAGTATCAGTGATGAAGTACTGATGTTGGCGAACGTATTCAATATGTACTACTTAGGATTTTCTTAGAGTTGTTGCCTGGATGTAAGGGAAAAAGAAGGGAAGTTTAGGGTTTTGTTTTACCTTGGGTGGAGTTGTGTGAGAGTAGGTCGCGGCTTAAGCCTGCCTTTTAGTTTGTCACTTGCAGTCTAGGAAGGTGTGACCAAAGGTTCTGTGCACTCAGCACTCTGGTGTCTTTCCTCTTTTGCTTTTACTTATTCAGGATTATCTGAGTGAAAGTTAATAGTTAATTTATAGGTAATTTTCTTAACGAAAGAAATATATTTGGAGCAATTCTGGAAGAAGGATGTTATCTGGATAGTCTTCTAAAACCTGACTCATTCAGATGGAGATTTTGAAATTAACAGACCATCTGTTTGACCAACATACAGACCATCTAAATTGAGTTATTTGTCACTTGTGATAGATATAAATATGATTGTGTTTGTCAGTTTGGAGCAATTACTGCTTGACTCACGGCACAAACAAACATCCTTTTCTTTTGTATTTTAGTTTCCAGTTGTTGCTGGGTTTGCTATGACAAACCATATTCAAAGAAGGAGGGAATGGAATAAGCTGCTGTCAACCCATAAGAGAAACTTCACTTTTAAATGTTTGCCAAATGACTGATCAAAGCTCTTTTTTTTTTATTATTTCATTTTTTATTAATGCTTGAGGGAAATTCATACCAGTGTGGAGTGGTTTTGCCACATAATGCATGCATACTAGTCAATAACCTTATGTGTTACAGCCTTCATTGTCTAAAATAACCATGATGATGATCACAAGTACACCATTCCAAAAGGCTCTGTGGTGCTGTTCTCCCAGCAGGTCAAGTATTGAATTCAGTTCTCCTTAACAAAAGAATGTCAGGCAGTTGTAAGCTCTTTCAGCTGAAGAATCAGCTTTAAACCACAAAATGGATGGTCAAAGGCAATAGTAATGGTTGTAGCATTAATGATAAAATTTAAAAAATGTTTTAATTTAAGTGGAAGGACTTAGATGGACCAATCCCAAGAATGTGACATAACTTCTGTTGCTTTATCTGCCATACCTTCTTACATCTTAACATGTTAGTACAGTTCCCTTGGCTTATGTTGCTTATCTTAAGGATAATTTTCTCTGAATTTGTGGCAGTAGAGGTGTCTGATTTTTTTATAAAGCCAGGTAATTATTTGCATACTCATCCTCAGTTTTATATTGAACTAATTATCATCCAAGAAACATAGCACTTTGTTTTATAATATATAGACTGAAGTGGACCTGAAAAAAGCAATAAAATACATTTATGCTACCTGAGAAAGTTACCTTCTTGGCCCTTAGTTTGCAAACTCTGCTTGCTTATGAACACTCAGCTCATCTTTACAGAATGCAGAAGGATGGTTTTGTTACTAAATCAGGTGTCATAGTTCTTGCTCCTGGGTCTGCCTCAAACTTGTAACAGAATGTTTACTATCTCTGTATGTGAGAATCATTTTTTTTTTTCCTGGTAGCAGCCTCACAGGCTAAATCTAAGTTTACTGGGAGCTGTGACAGCTCATGTGTTCTTTCTCTGTAGGATATGCATTACAGAATAGTGCTTCTAGTGCCTGAGTGACTATGCTACTGTACGCTGTCGGTTCAGACATAGGTAATTCCATTTTTACAGGTAATTCCATCTTTTTGTGCTGCAGTCACTGAACCAGCTTCTAAAGCTAGATTAGGTTGAATTAATTGAAAGAAAAAGAAAAATAAAAAGGAAAATCAGAAAAAAAAATCCTGTTAACAGATTTGTTCCATGATGCATCCTGTTTGTTTTCCTGTGGTGGTGTGCAGTAGACAGCACATGGTTGTGGTGTTCTTAGAATGAAGGGGAAGAAGAGGTGGAGGGAAAAGTATTGTGTCAATTACAGCTGTTGTGTGTCTGGTCTTTCTAGAACTGTACCCACACAACTGTAATTTTGCCTTAACTTTGTGGAGCTGTTTAGTTCCTATACATAGCATATTAGTAATACTTTAGTTTGAGATTTTGCAAGAGATCAGCTTGGAGATGTGCAGTAATTATAGAAGGTTCACCAGTACTAGAAACTATTAGAATGTCATTCTAGACATGGTTTGTATGAATTGCTTTATCTAAGTAGTGAAATAAACACTGTACCACTGTTGTTAGATTATTTTTTTTCCCCAGGTAATCATGGTCCATAGAAGCTCCTTTTTATTCAAGCAGGTCATTCAGTTACCAAACTAAACAATGAAGCCTTTTTATGATTGAGTTGTTTCTCACATGCTTGCTCTTTCAGTCTTTGGCCCTGAGTAATGGTCTACAGCCAGTCTGTTTCAATGTTAAATGAAAAAAGCATTCCTGTGGTTGTGGCATTTGGTGATAAGTAGTTAGACTAAACAGAAGATGTACTGTGCATCCCTTGGCTAGAGTTATGATTAGATTCAGTTCAGCCTGCAGAATGCTACTGAGGATATTGCTGCTCTACAGTAGTGATAGAGCAGCTCATATCAAAACAGCATGTGTTGCTGCTTATCTTGCCTTGTACACTGCAGCATTCTAAACACATTGGACATACCAAATACCATGGTCTTTTTTTTTTCCCTTCCATTTATTCCCCTAGGCTTCCTAAAGTGGGAAGGAGGATAGAATGAGTGTTTCTGCCTGTCAAGCCATTGTGGTACTTGCAGCAAGTGTTAAAAGCTGTAGATTTTAAAAAATAAAATTTAAAAAAAAATTCTTACTTGCTTTTATGAAGTGTTTGTTCAAGACTTCAGGTGATTTACTTTTTGGAGTTCATATGTAGTCACCCTTCTGCTAAAACAATGCTGCTGGTTAACCTCGTGGTCTATTTTAAAGCAGTCAGTTTTCCTCCCCACACAAGTTTTATTACTCTGTGATACATATGCTGGAAATTCAGAAGCTGTGTTTTTAATGTTTCAAATGGGTGGAAAAAGTGAGGGATATGCTAGTTTTCCATAAAGCACAGACTAGAAGATTTAGGAATTAATTATTGGTGGAGAAAAGGCACGTGTTTAAGATAAAGAAGAGTATCCTGATTTCAAATAACCAAAATGAGATGAGTGATATAAAAGTTCTAACCAAGGTGGGTTGTTCCAACTTCTAACTGCATAATGCACCTTTTCTACTAGGATGTGACTGCCAATAGCAAGGTCCAGGCTGAAATTTAAACTGAAATTTAAGGTGATATATAGATATCTGCAAGAACTAAACTCAAGACCACTGAGCCATTTATTTTTCCTTCATGCAGATTAATTGGTTCAGCAACAGTACTGTATTAACTAGTATAAGGACTAATTCCTTAAATCTGGCAATAGTTTTTTTGCAGTCCTTTTTGGCAAAACAACAGCTAAGACAGTTAGTTGTTCTCCTCTCCTAAGCCAAAAAAACCAAACCTTCCTTACTACTAGGGACTCTGGGGTCTTGTGAATTAACACGACCCAATTCATGTTGCTACGGATTCACTTCTGTGACCTGGAGCTTCTGTCACCCTGACAGATGCAGCTGTTTCTTGCTCCACTTGCTATGCTGCTTCGTTGTTCTGCTCACCACCACTACTGCTCTTCTCAGCTTTTGGTTGCCCTGCCTTATAACTGTGTCTTTTGATAGCAGTTTCTGTTGTTTCAGCTTTTAAGAAGAGCACCTGGAGCACTACCATGCCCCTAATGTATACAGAATACTGGTAAACAGCTTCTCCCATTTCATGGACTCTTAAAAAAATTTTGTGCCATTTTTTCACTTGCAAGCCAACACAGAAAGTTATGATTGCTAGATTAACGTGAAGAGTCAGCCCAGGCATACTTAAGTGTGTGGAAGTTATGTCTAATGCAGTTAGAAAGCAGCATTTTACAGGTGGGTTTTGTGGGTTTATTTTGTTTGTTTGTTTGTTTGTTTTTTCACTTTGATCCACATTTCTTCTTTTACACAGAAATCCTTCTCAAATGTGTAAATTGCCCCTCTCATTTCTTCTCACCTGGAAATGCTCTTCCTTATCTACTGCCTACCCAGAATGGGATTTCTGCTATACGTGTCGATCTCATTTCGATGTCAGAAATAGGTTATCTTCATTTTTGTCTCATGTCAATGTTAAGCAAACAATACTCTAAAGAGTACAATTACAGTGCAATATGAATGTACCCTTTTAAATTTTTGTTTGTTTGTTCGGTTTGTGTTCTTGTGGTTTGTGTTTTTTTCTGTTCTGGATGTGAGCAAGCAGTCAAATAAAAAATGTTGAAGTTCTATATTTTTCTCCTTTCTACTTCCAACCTATACTATTTGTATAAAGCCATTCCTGAAGAGAGAAGCAATTTAGTTCATATTTCTCTTGCTGAGCATCGTATTACTGTAGAAGCAATCCGGAAAGGACAAGGCCTCGCATTTGTTCCCAGTAACATTTTCATACTGCTTAGTAATGACTATATGGTCCTTGAAAATCTGTAAATGCTGCTGGCATCTGAAGGGTAATAGTAGGAATTTGAATGCTTTCTACCAGAAAACTGGAATGAATTTTGGATTGTGTGTTTTCTGTAGTAGTTTGATACTGAAACAGTAATGAATTTTGTTATATAGTCATAAAGAAATTATTTATTCTTGCTTGAAAATTTATTCTTGAGGATTTCCTTGACAGCGTTTTTATTTTTCCCTGTTGCATAAGTAAGAATTGATTAAGTTGATAAGCTTTCTAAGTTACTAAGTCGAGTAGCAAAAAAATTAAAACCAATAGGTATTGTTAATTCCATTTACATATTCTGAGAAGTTTGGGGAAAGTAGAATAGAAACTTGTGATAAATATACTTGTTGCTCATGCAAGTTTTATTGACTCCAAGGAAAAATGCAGTTCTGGAAAATTATTCCCGGTCCTCCTCCTATTTCTCATTGAGTTCATAGAAATTGAAGATTTGGGTCAGCATCAATAGGTCACCAGAGTTTTATCAATCATCACTCTGAGTCATAGTATAATTTCTTTCTTGACTGTTATGGATTCCATAGTTCCCTGGATTGCCTATCCCATTGTTTCACTGTTCCTTCTGTTAGAAAAATGTTCTTATTTTCCATCTGAAAAATCATAACATATATATATATATATATATCTGTGTGTGTAAAATATATTTTTTTATATAATATATATGTTATATATATGGTTTATATATATACATACACATACACACACACGTATAAACTTAGTCCCATTTGACATGAAGACATTCACATTCATGTGGGGCATGTGCACTTAAAATTTTCTCTCTTTGTAACAAAACGGGAAAGAAAATTTCCTTTGTGCATTTATTGAAGTTTTCATACTTTTCACTGAAAGTTAATGCAAACCATGCAAAATGAAAAAATGCATTTGTTTAAATCAAGCAGTTCCTTTCCTAGTGTAAAAGGAGAAAGTGACATGATTTAACAACTCCCAGATCAAGGAGGATAATGCAACAATTTTGAAGTTTTAAGTAACAAAGATGATGTTACTCAATGTTTTTATTCAGCCTTTATTTCCCTTTCTCTGTACACATTTTTTGTAAGCTGATGCGTGACTGCCTTCTGTTTGAATTTGTGTTCCTCTCTCTACTGTCACTAAGAAATACAGTCACTCTCACCCCATATACTTCTGCTCTGTATTGAAATATTGCTCTAGGGTAAGATCTGTTCTCCCTGTGATAACTTTTGTGAGAGAGGATGGGGTCTGAGTTTACATGTGATGTGCACAGACAGTATTATACTAGATTCTGGATTTGAATGTTTATAGGTAAGAGACAACATTTATTTTTAAAAATCTGCAGAATTGTATTAAAAAAATAATAAGATGCACAGTAAGTAAGAAGACTTATATGTAAGTTCATATATTACATAAACTTTTATTTAGTAAAGCATTTAGAACAGGGAGTTCTTATTCCCTGATACAAATATTGGATCAAAGGGTGGCTGAGTGATTGAATTAAAGGGTATGCTTAAATATTTTTGCAAATTATAGTCTTGACATGGTGTGACTGTGAAGTCTTGATGGAATAAAGTAATAGCAGTGAGTATAGATGGTAAATAATCCAGATTTGTATACAGTTCTTCCCCACAGACACTGAGTGGCTTATGTTCTTTATCCACTTAGTCTCTTGTGTTAGGATGTCAAGCAATTGCTTAACTTACTTTAACTTACTATGGCAAAGCCAATCTTTTTTATCATGCCTATTGAACTATAAATAATGTTCATTTGAATTATAAAAACAAAATCCAAAAGACCCTGAAACCAGAACCTCTTGCAATATGCTTTGGTTACGATTTTAAGCAAGGTCTGCTATCCAAAGCAGTAGTGACGAACTCTTCTGTTGTGTTCAGACTGATTTGCAGCTGATGTGTTTTGCCAACAATACCTCTATTGTCTTTATAATTATCATACCTGGCAACTGTAGCAACATGGCTGATCCAGATCCATTATTCTGCTATTACACTTTTCTGCTGAGTTTACAGAATGATTTTGTCTCTCCCTAGTCTTCATTTTATGCCATCTGCTAAAAAAAAAAAAAGAGCTTATTCTCCTTGTGCTAAGTCTGCATGCAATTGTTCTTAATCAGTTATTGCAAATGATCAAGAAAAAACCTTCAAACCTTTAGGGCTAGGTACAAGGTGTACTGTTTCCTAGGAGACAATAACATCCTTGAGCTGGGCTACAAAAGCCTTCCAGAGCATCTAATATTTGTCCAAGTCCATACATTCTGTGAATGGCTCTAATGACTTGCTTTACAATTATTTTTTACAATTAGTGATTATATGCACGATGATTGGAATAATAATTTGTAAAAATAAGGAAAAAATCTAAAATTGAGTAATCATAATATTTTTAATTGCCTATGCTTTCAGTATTTTGTGCTTGTGCAGTATGAAATAGAACACTGGCAGAGGCTTTTGGGCTTTAAGGATAACACGGCATGTTTCTCTCAGCTCCCAGCTGCTTTGCTCTTCTGCCTCTCCTGCAGCTGCTCCTGATTAGGTGAGGATCAGGTGGACTTGGTCACTTATCAAATCCAGCTGGGAAGTTGATTAATTTCTTTGAAATATCTCAGGTAAAAGGAAATACTTTCCTACAAATGGGCCTGGAGGGAGAGGGATAGAGAGGTTATAAGCTGATCAATTAGATGTAGAAGAAAAGTGTGTCTTCTTGAGAACCTGAGAAGGCACGGAGGGCTTAGAAACTCTGAAGAGTTCATTCCCTGCAAGAATGAGAAGAATAAAAGCAGTTGAGAAGACGTGAAGGCTTTCATAACGTGATTTTCTTTGAAGTGTTTTTGTTTGTTCTCTGCTCTCTGACTGGAAAAGATAGAGGTATAGTTGCCTGGGGTGGGTGCTAAGCAAGCCAAGTGACTGATGATGAGAACTAACTTGGGAATAAAAAGCTGGAATAGAAAGTCTGTTCTTTGCAAGGGAACAAGCAGATGATTTCTTTAGGGAACCAAAGCGGTCAGTTTCTGAAACTAAATCAGCAGTGCTGAGACATTAGAAGCACTGAGTGGATCTGGCTGGTCCTTTGCAGTGCAAGGATGTTCAAGGAGCCCACAGCAAAACATTTGGTTTCCTTATTTGATCTGGAAAGTTGGGCACTAAACTTCAGTGCTGAAGTTGCTTTTGGAAAAGTGGGGAGGAGGGATACGTGACTGCTAAAATGTAGAGGAATTGAGTAATCAAGCTCCTTATGTGAATCAAAAGGAATATTGCTGGAACTGATCCATGTATTCATAATTTTGCTATGAAAGCTTACTTTTAAGGCAAAAAAGTCTTGGCTTAATTTACAAATCAAATTTTTATCTGTAAAATGGCTTTGAGCTGATTGTGTCTCTGGAAAGAAGGAAGACTAGTTGAACTGGGTGACTTCAGAGGAACTGAGTCCCATTATTTTTACTTATTTTCATAAAACCATAGAATCATGGAATCATTAAATTTGGAAAAGACTTCTAAGATCATCAACAATAACCATGTCGACAAAACTGTATCCCAAAGTTCCACCTGTCTGCCATGGGCTGCAAGTTTTTTGAGGAGAATGCAGTGGGAGACAGTGTCAAGGCTTCATTAAAGTCCAGGTAGACACCTGGTCCACAGCCTTTCCCTCATCCACTGTGTGGATCACCTGGTCATAGAAGGAGATCAGGTTGGTTAAGCAGGACCTGTCACCATGGTGGTGACGCGCCGCAACCACTCTTTCAAAACATCAGTCTCGACTCAGACTGAGGGGGAATACAAGCAGGTAGGCAAGTGTCACAAGCAAGAGGTGGGTGTCCAGGCTTATGGCTGCAGAGAGTGCTGGAACCTGGCAGTTGAGATGCAGGGTAGTGGGGACAATTCCTGCATCAGATGCGAGCAGATTGACTATCTGCTTAACCTGGTGGCCAGATTGAAAGATGGGGTGACTAGACTTAGAGATATCAGGGATTGTAGAAGAGAGACCAACTTGAGTAACCAGGGTCTGCAGGCTCCCCAGCAGAGGCTGATTATCCAAAAAGCAGAGGGGAATGGATGAAGATTCCTCTCAAAAGACACAAATTAAAACCTCCCTGTCTCCTTCACCTCCCCCACTGCCCTTGGACAACAGGTATGGGGCACTGGAGGTCGAGGGGGAGGTGATTCTGATGCTGGAGGACACACCATCTGGGGTTTTCCATGAGGCAAAACAACCCAGGGTGAGTCAGCCTGGCGTGGGTCGGCCCGGGGTGAGTCAGCCTGGCGTGGGTCGGCCCGGGGTGAGTCAGCCTAGGGTGGGTCGGCCCGGGGTGAGTCAGCCTGGGGTGGGTCGGCCCGGGGTGAGTCAGCCTGGGGTGGGTCGGCCCGGGGTGAGTCAGCCTGGGGTGGGTCGGCCCGGGGTGAGTCAGCCTGGGGTGGGTCGGCCCGGGGTGAGTCAGCCTGGGGTGGGTCGGCCCGGGGTGAGTCAGCCTGGGGTGGGTCGGCCCGGGGTGAGTCAGCCTGGGGTGGGTCGGCCCGGGGTGAGTCAGCCTGGGGTGGGTCGGCCCGGGGTGAGTCAGCCTAGGGTGGGTCGGCCCGGGGTGGGTCAGCCCGGGGTGAGTCAGCCTAGGGTGGGTCGGCCCGGGGTGAGTCAGCCTGAGGTGAGTCAGCCTAGGGTGGGTCGGCCTAGGGAGAGTCAGCCTGGGATGGGTCAGGCAGCCTGGGGTGAGTCATCCCAGGGTGGGTAAGCCTGGGGTGAGTCAGCTTGGGGTGAGTCAGCCTGGGGTTAAACAGCCTTCCCCTGGCATCAAGACTTGCTCCCTTAAAAAAAAGAGGAGAGTGATTGTCATTGGTGATTCCCTACTGAGGGGAACAGAGGGCCCCATATGTCGGCCAGACCCTGCTCACAGGGAACTTTGTTGTCTCCCAGGAGCTCAAGTTGCTGATGTTACCAGAAGGCTGCCTAGTCTGGTGCAGCCCTCTGACTACTATCCATTAATAATTATGCAGTTAGGGAATGACGATGTTGCAACTAGAACTCCCAGGGCTATCAAGAATGACCTCAAGGTCCTGGGGGATCTAGTGGAGGACTCAGGTGCACAAATAATTTTTTTGTCTATACCCTTAGTTGCAGGAGGGAATATGAGAAGGAACAGGTCAGCAGCGGTAGTCAACAAGTGGCTTAGAGGTTGGTGCAGTCAGAAGAATTTTGGGTTTTTTGATCTTGAAAAACTTTCTACTGCACCAGGTCAGCTGGTAACAGATGGAGTATATCTGTCCCAGAGGAGGGGAAAGGTCACAGTACATGAGAATGGCCTGTCCCCCAAAGGTAAAAGGATTCTGGGAAGGGAATTAGCAAGTCTCATTGACAGGGCTTTAAACTAGCTTCGAAGGGGGAAGGGGCTGAAACCAGTCCCCCCAGACAGAAGTCTGAGGGTGGTAAGCTGGAGTCAGGGGCAAAACCAGCAGCCCAGCTGAAGTGCATGTACACTAATGCACGAAGTATGGGCAACAAACATGAGGAGCTGGAAGCCTTGTTGCAGCAGGAAAGATATGATGTAGTTGCCATCACGGAGACGTGGTGGGATGACTCGCATGACTGGAGCGCTGCAATTGACGGCTACAGGCTATGCAGGAGAGACAGGCAGGGAAGAAGGGGTGGAGGGGTGGCCCTGTACATCAGGGAGGCTCTTGATGCCATTGAGCTAGAGATCAGGGATGATCGGGTTGAGTGCGTGTGGGTAAGAATTAGAGGGAAGACCAGCAGGGCAGACATGCTGGTTGGAGTCTGTTATAGACCACCCAACCAGGAGGATGATCTTGATGAAGCATTCTATAGGCAGCTTAAGGCTGTCTCAAGATCGCCTAACCTTGTTTTCGTGGGAGACTTCAACCTGCCTGATATCTGCTGGGATCACAACATAGCAGAGAGGAGGCAGTCTAGGAGGTTCTTAGAGTGCATGGAGGACAGCTTCTTATCCCAGGTGCTGCGCGAGCCTACCAGGGGTAAGGCTATGCTTGACCTCCTCTTCACCAACAGGGAAGGGCTAGTGGGTGATGTGGTGGTCGGAGGGTGTTTAGGCACCAGTGAACACGAGATAATTGAGTTTTCAGTATTCAGCCAAGCCAAGAGGGGGAACAAGAAGACCTCCACTCTGGACTTCCGGAGGGCGGACTTCAGGCTACTCAAGGAACTAACTCAGAAGGTTCCTTGGGAAACAGCCCTTAAAAACAAAGGGGTTCAGGAGAGCTGGACCTACTTCAAGAAAGAACTCTTGAAGGCGCAGGAACAGGCTGTGCCAGTGTGCCGGAAGATGAGCCGCCGGGGCAGACGGCCAGCCTGGTTGGGTAATGAACTTCTAAAGGAACTAAGGGAAAAAAAAGAGGGTGTATTATCTTTGGAAAAAAGGGGAGGCAACCCATGGAATGTTTAGGGATGTTGCTAGGTCTTGTAGGAAGAAAATTAGGGAGGCAAAAGCACATTTGGAGCTGAGACTGGCCTCTGCTGTGAAGGACAACAAAAAGTCCTTCTATAAATATATTAATAGCAAGAGAAAGGGCAAGGAGAAGCTCCACTCCTTGGTGGGCATGGAGGGGAATATTGTAACAAAGGATGAGGAAAAGGCAGAGGTGCTTAACACCTTCTTTACCTCCATTTTTACTAGCAGGACAGAACGGCTTCCAGACAGCTGGCCTGCAGAGCTGGCAGAAGGAGCCAGGGAGCAGCATAGTTTTCCCTTGTTCCAGGATGGGAGAGTTAGAGATCTTCTCAGCCGCTTGGACCCCCACAAGTCCATGGGACCGGATGGGATCCATCCTAGGGTGCTGAGGGAGCTGGCGGATGAGCTGTCCAGGCCGCTCTCCATCATTTTTCAGCAGTCCTGGCTCACTGGAGAGGTCCCAGAAGACTGGAAGCTGGCCAACGTGGTGCCCATCCATAAGAAGGGCCAGTTGGAAGAGCCGGGGAATTATAGGCCTGTCAGCCTGACCTCAGTGCCAGGCAAGATTATGGAGCGGGTCATCTCGAGTGCGATCACACAGCACTTACAGGATGACCAGGGGCTCAGGCCTAGCCAGCATGGATTTAGGAGGGGCAGGTCCTGCCTGACCAACCTGATCTCCTTCTATGATCAGGTGACCCGCCTGGTGGACGTGGGGAGGCCTGTGGATGTGGTCTACCTGGACCTCAGCAAGGCCTTTGACACAGTCCCCCACAGCAAACTCCTGGCCAAGCTGGCAGCCCATGGCTCGGACAGGAGCACACTGCGTTGGGTTAGGAACTGGCTGGAGGGCCGAGCCCAGAGAGTGGTGGTGAATGGTGCCACATCCAGCTGGCGGCCTGTCACTAGTGGTGTGCCCCAAGGATCAGTGCTGGGCCCCATGCTTTTCAACATCTTTATTGATGATCTGGATCAGGGCATTGAGTCCATCATCAGTAAATTTGCAGATGACACCAAGCTGGGGGCAGGAGTTGATCTGCTGGAGGGCAGAGAGGCTTTGCAGAGGGACCTCGACAGGCTGGACAGATGGGCAGAGTCCAATGGCATGAGATTTAACACATCCAAGTGCCGGGTTCTGCACATTGGCCATAACAACCCCAGGCAGCGCTACAGGCTGGGGTCAGAGTGGCTGGAGAGCGGCCAGGCAGAGAGGGACCTGGGGGTGCTGGTTGATGGGAAGCTGAACATGAGCCAGCAGTGTGCCCAGGCAGCCAAGAGGGCCAACCGCATCCTGGCCTGCATTAGGAATAGTATGGCCAGCAGGAGCAGGGAGGTCATTGTGCCCCTGTACTCTGCTTTGGTTAGGCCGCACCTTGAGTCCTGTGTCCAGTTCTGGGCCCCTCAGTTTAAGAAGGACATTGAGACACTTGAACGTGTCCAGA
This sequence comes from Picus viridis, assembly GCA_033816785.1. Classification (NCBI taxonomy): domain Eukaryota; kingdom Metazoa; phylum Chordata; class Aves; order Piciformes; family Picidae; genus Picus; species Picus viridis. The sequence goes on along the minus strand of CM066582.1, from coordinate 16,899,306 downwards.
GAAGGGCAACAAGGCTGGTGAGAGGCCTTGAGCACAAGCCCTATGAGGAGAGGCTGAGGGAGCTGGGGCTGTTTAGCCTGGAGAAGAGGAGGCTCAGGGGCGACCTCATTGCTCTCTACAACTACCTGAAGGGTGGTTGTAGCCAGGAAGGGGTTGGCCTCTTCTCCCTAGCAACCAGCACCAGAACAAGGGGACACAGTCTCAAGCTGCACCAGGGGAAGTTTAGGCTGGAGGTGAGGAGAAAGTTCTTCACCGAGAGAGTGATTCGTCATTGGAATGCGCTGCCTGGGGATGTGGTTGAGTCTCTGTCCCTGGAGGCGCTCAGGAGGGGACTGGATGTGGCACTTGGTGCCATGGTCTAGTTGTGAGGTTATGGTTACAGGTTGGACTCGATGATCTTCAAGGTCTCTTCCAACCTTGGTAATTCTATTCTATTCTATTCTATTCTATTCTATTCTATTCTATTCTATTCTATTCTATTCTATTCTATTCTATTCTATTCTATTCTATTCATTCATAAACTCATGAAGGCTGAGCCTGGTCCTGCCATTATCCTGCACTTACTGTGTGAGTGCACCCAAGATGAGCCACTTCATAATCTGCCCTGGTACCAAGGTCAGGCTGACAGGCCTGTAGCTCCCTGGATCCTCCTTTTGGCCCTTTTTGTAGATGGGTGTCACATTGGCAAGCTTTCAATCATCTGGCACCTCTCCTGTTAACCAGAACTGCTGATAGATGGTGGAGAGCAGCTTGTCAGCCCCCTCGTCAAGCTCCCCCAGCCCTATTGGGTGAATCCCACCTGGCCCCATAGACTTGTGTCCAGGGGGCATAACAGGTTGTTAACTACCTCCTCATGGATTACAGGGAGTTGATGCTGCTCCATCTCTCTCAGGAGGCTGAATACCCTGAGGATAATGGGTCTGATTATTAAAGGCTGAGGCTAAGAAGGCATTAAGTATCTCAGTCTTTTTCACATCCTTGATAGCAATGTCTGCCCCTGCATCCAGCAAAGGGTGGATGTTTTCCTTGGCTTTCTTTTTCTTGTTAATGTGTTCATGAAAACTGTTTTTATTATCCCTCGTGGCAGCAGCCTGATTGACCTCTGCATGACCTAACTAGGTCCCAGTACTTTTGCTTTCGAAGTAACAGGAGTGTCACTGAAGACAGTGTAAGAAACTTTCCAGACACCATGTACTACATGAAGTTCAGTTTAACTTATTTTTGTCTTTGTAGTGTATTTTGTGCTGTCAGTTTGAGGCAAATAACTGTTTTGTTTCATTGTAGGGAAAGGTGAACATGGAAAGCCATACCCCCTTACAGAGGAAGACCATGATGATTCTGCTTATAGGGAAAATGGCTTCAACATATTTGTTAGCAACAATATAGCGCTGGAACGATCCCTGCCAGACATCCGACATCCAAAGTAAGTAAACTGATCCCCGAACTGTTTGATTTTAAGTTTTTTTTATCTTTCTTTTTTTACATAACCTGTTTTCCCAGAAGGTGACCCCCTCAGCCAATAAAACATGACCATTTCATTAAACAGGAACTGCAAAATTAATCACCATAGTTAAATCATTCTATACCTACCTTTTAAACTCCTATCTCTGAGTAACACATTAGGGCTACAGAGGCCTCTTTAAATTGCAGAATTATTTTTGTGGAGTTTCCAGGTAGCAGTTTATGTATTCTGTACAGCTTTTAAGGTTCTCATTTGGTAACAGCTGCACATCTTTAGGCTGGGGGGCAAGGTGACAATTTGCATTAAATTTTTGGCTAAATGTTTGAGTCTGTGTCTCCAAAATATTTCTTTCGGGTTTTTTACATGAAAAGTAGAAGCAATCCAATAACTACAGCTTACCAGGTGCTGATACTACAGCTGATTTATGCAGTGCAGAATTAAAAACAAAATGAGCACTGATGGAATGCACATGCAAAATTAAAGAGGCTTGAATGATGTTATTGTTCCTTGATAGCAGTAATATTCTACAGAGAAATAGGATTAAGATTATTCTGGAATATACCACTCATCTGAAAATGATTATGCAGCTCTCAGCAAACATTTATATTCATGGCCTGTAATTTTTAGCTGCCTTATACAAAGAGGAGAGCTTCCGGTCTGAAATAGCAAAGGCTTCAGGCCGTAGTCCTCTAGAATTATTCTGAGCTCAAAACAATGAGATTACTTACTTTGTCTCTTTATGTGGTGCTTTTTCCTCTTTTAATTGGGTGTTGCACAATTAAGTTATGGGGAAAAGGTACAGGAGTGTGGCAAAACTAACTGTCTTGATCAGCAGGCTTGTATCCTTTGGATACAGTCCCTCTATTGTACAATACTGCAGGTTAATGTAGCTACTCACTTATTAACCTGTACAGTTGTGCTCTGTGAATTAGTTTGACATTCTTCAGGGAACTGAACAGAACTTGAGAACTTGGCAGAAGTTCTTGGTGTGGCATTGTGGGGAGAGAAATACCATGGCAACTAACACTTCTTGTTTTGTTAAATGTGAACTGTCCTTTTCAAAGAATGAACGGTATATAAAGGTTTGTGTAGCAAGGCTTTAAAAAACACAACAGAGTCTTTAACATAAATAAAAAATAATCAAAGAAATCTTTTATTGGAGGTGTTTATTTGATTGCCATGCTGCACTCAGAAAACACTGTTTTTCTTTTAGTTCATATATGTTAGTGTTGTTTGAATAGAATTAAGTCCAAAGAAGCAGCTTTTTTGTTTTTTACCAGTCAGTATGTTTTATATAGTTTATTTGCCTTTAACACTGCCAAGCTACCTGAAATTATTTCTAGAAAGGGTGCTTCTGAGAAGTTTGAGTGCTAATGTACAGCTGTAGAGTATCAAAGCTGTGTTAAATGACATTGTTGACATGGTAATTGATCATCAAGCATTCTTTTCTATTAACAAAACCACAGAGGACAATTGCTAAATACCGAAGGATCTGGTGTGTTTATCTTCCCTTTGTGTTTCTGTCGTTTGGTCTTCTGGCAGCTTCTCATCTGCTACTGTTCACACTGTCAATGACATTTCTTTGCATGTTCCCAGAAGCAATGTGAGCAATATATTGTCAGAAATTACATATTAGTTGGTGCTACACCAGCCTTTGTCCACCCCTCTTTTCCCTGCACAAATCCACTGGTGACTTTCACCTAAGTTTGGGTGACTTTCTTGTTTGGGAAGCTTGAGTCCTTAGGTTTCTGCTTCATTTTCATGTTCTAATTCAGCTAGGTTCCTATAGTGCTCAGTGAAGCCTTGAGTGGTGGATGTTTTGATAGTGTCCTGAGTGAACTAACTTGTCTTATGTCCTCTTAACCTTCCTTGTGTTAAACACTTACAATATTAATAGTTCATTAGTTAATTGGCTGTATCGCTTAGCATCTAAATGCAAAGACAAAGGATGTTCTTGTGCTAAAATTGCATACAAGTAGTACACTAATGAAGGTGACAGAGCTGGGCTCAGTACTTCTTTTGCTTACACCTTTGAGCAAGTCTGTCCTGAACTTCCAAGAAAGAGACAATTCTGACAATGCTTTCTGACCTACTGTCAGAAGCAAGCCACTTTCCCAGCTGCTGGATGTTAAATATGATGCAGGCCAGTCTCAGACTGCGCTTCACTTTTGGAAAAGCATCCTCTCTTCAGAAGCATATGTGAAGTAATGAGAGTTGGCAATGGAATTACTATTTGTTGTAATTTCTGTACCAATATTAAAATCAAAACAAATAAAAAAACAACAAACCACAACACACAAAAGTAGTTTTTTCATTGTATCTTTTCATATGCCCCATGTCTCTTTCTGTGGTCTGGAGTACAACAAACTTACTAAAGCTAGGAAAAATGTCATTTTCTAGTCTAGAGAGACAAACACTGCTTATTCTAATTATTTAATATAGCAGCTGACATTAATTCTTTTCAGCATTATTAAATATTCTGATGTTCATGCTGGTTTTGTTCAAAGAAGCAAAATGAATCAGTAACAGTGTGAATAGTGCTCCAAATACTATTTTAGTGAGACTCGGAAGAAATATTGCAATCATCTAGTCTGAACAGTGAATGTAAATGTTGTGATATATACTGTTTCAAACTCCTAAGTGCTTGTAAACTAGAGTATCCAATTGTCGCAGTAGGGCGTAGGGCGGCACCCACGGCGACAGGGATGGGATTCAAGCAGGGGGTAGGGAGCGCCCAGGTCAAGGGCTCCTGCCTGCAGCAGCAAGCCCATGAGACTGACGACTGCCTTCCTCGCAGCTCACATTCGTTGCTCTCCTCTTGGTATGGCTGCAGAGGATTGGCTAATCGACCTCCTCTTCTTACTGGCTGGCAATACTTATTAGGGTAGCGCAGCTGACCCTTATCTCATCTATCAGAGTTACTTGTTGAGCCATCAACAGGTGGCTCCCATTTCATCTCTCCCTGCAGTTTCTAATCTTCAAGCATTCAGTCTGGGGGACACAGTCCCCCACATCCAATTTTTTAGTTTTTCATTCTTGAAACAAGGAATTCAAGCCGATTCCCGATACTGATAGAATAATGAGTATTATGATTTCAAATATTTAGGTTTGGTATGTTTGTATACCTTGATTTCAACAGTCTTCTCTTCTACAATTTGTAATTTAATTGTTGATAACTTGTGTAGCCACAGATCAGTTGCATAAATCCTTGTTGGTTTGCCTGAGTAATCTGTCACAAGAAATTCTGTCCTTTTTTGAGGTTTCCCTGGGCATAGATAGATTCATTTTATACTGAAGTTCTTTGTTTTCATATTGTACAATAAGGATGTCCAACCTGATTTTTGTGATGTCTGGTTTCTAGCCTGTATAGGCTGCAGTCAGTGTTTCCAGTTGCTGACTACTGGGTTTGCAGTTAACTGTGTGATACAGTGGCCTTTCACTGTTGGTTCCATCACCTTTCAGAAGTCAGAGCTATGCTCATTTCTCTTACACATTAAATTTTTCACAGACCTCAGAAGAAATGCATTACCCATGTTTCTTTGAATATGAAGTTTAGCTGAAGGCTGTGAGATGATCTGTGTCCTGAACACTAATGAGATTTTCTTTCTTTTTAATAATGAAAAAAGCAAATTTCATTCTACCTGTTCTGCATAACTGAAACTCTCCAACTCTTCATTCTTGTTAGCAGCAGAAGCTGAGAGAATGCCTGACTGGTTTTGTTCTCAAAACACTTGAATGTGGTGTAGTTGCTGCTCCTTGTATTTTCAGAAGTGGCTAAAATTAATATGTGATTGGATTTCGTAGGGGTGGGTTGTTGGGGTGTTTTGGCTGTATCTTTTTGTGTCTTTGGAATAGTTGCAGAGTTAATGTTAATCCTTAGTTACATTTTAGTAAACTTTTCAAAAGACTAGAATTACTAGACTCACATGGGTAAGGGATATGTTATATAAATATAATTATACAATCATGCAGTAATTCATATCTGCATCCTCTAAAAGTTCTCAGTTATTACATTTGATGCATTTAATTGCCTTCTTTTTATAAATGCAGTCCATTTTCACAGTTTAAGCTATCTATACTATCCTTAAAAATAAAATCTTTAAAATCTGTCTTTAATCCAGTACTCCAAGATAGATTCCAATGCATTCTCTAGTCATTTTATGATCTTAAAGAAAAGCTTAGCTTGCCCCACCTCAAAACACTGAAGAAAAATTATTTAATCTAATTAAAGTCTACCAAAGTTTACAGTATTTAATAGGGCTTATGGAATTAATTAGTTGTTTGGATTGATCTTCAGTTGAATTTTTGATTATATGCTGGAAGAAACTAAAAGAGTAGGTGGCTTCTTTCTAGTTCTGTTCTGCTTCTGGAAATCAGAAATGTCTTTATATACACATAGAGGCTTCATTGCTTCGTACCACTGTTTACTACCTGGCCACAGAGCAACTGGTTAAACTGAAATTGTAATTCTCATGGGGTAGTGAGAAAACTGGAGGTTATTACTCTGACTGCCTTTTGTGTAGCTACTGAATAATGCAGTGAAGGTGCAAGTTCACGCAGTCCAAAACATTGTAGGCAATGTCCTTGTTTCCAAGCATTACCACACTGTTCTCTGCAGTTGCCTCAGGGCATCTGATTTGAAGTGCAGTTTTGGCCTTCTGTCTCTGTCATACCTTCTCTTAGTTCTCCTAGTATTGATAGTAACAAACGACATGGAATAGTTCCCAAATGCTTTCTGGGTGCTTTGTCTCCTTTTTTATATGACAGCATCAGCTAAAACGGGGTTAAAGATTGATGATTACCCTTCTGTCCTTTTGGTGAGAAACAGCATGCATCACTTAATAGGCCACTGAGACATGTCCAAGCCTGATAGATCTGTTTCTGTTTACTGAAAAGAATTTGGTAAAAGAAATAAGCTGTTTATATAAATGGAGGAAAGTAGTTCTTGCGTGTTTAGATGCCTTGCATGTTACTTGGTATCCAGTAAAGCCTGCCATGCTGCTGTCGCAAGATGTGGTAGCAGGCATTAGAATTTACTGATTGCGCTGGCATATGTGGTTGAAGAGGCACTCTCATTGCTCGCTCCTGTTTCTACTGGCTGTGAATTGGTATTACAGACACCGGTCAGACCTAGTGATATCTTGCCCAATATTTTATCTCATACATGTTGTATGGAAGATGAAGCTGGGAGAGGTGTGAAGCTGGTCACATACTGCTCTGAAAGAAAGTAGAGAAGACATGTAGGCAGATCACAGAAGGACTGTCTCAAAATACAGATATTTGTGTAGCCTTCTCTCAAAAAAGAAGTGATTTAGGGATGAGTGCATGTGTATATATTAACTAAATTAGGCTACTTGCTGGTACTTTGGAATTCATAGATAATAAAGCACGAGGTTTAAACTGAATGTAATTATAGTACTAGGATTCCCGCTGATACAGGCTCGCTTGTGAGGGATTTTGAGATGATATAAAATTACCACATGCATTCATTTTTTTCTATTATTTTTTTCCAAGCCTAGTTTTAATATATGTGGATGAGTAGACACGTTTCTTAACACATGTGATTAATTATTATTTTTTTAAGGTTTTCTCATGAATGATGATGGGTTTATACCTCACTATCCTCTAAAGTTTTGTAAATGTAAACATGCTTTGTGTCGTAAAGTTCATCTGCCATCTCTTCCCTTGGTTAGAGAAACCTTTTGATTTGAAGGACGAAGTGAGGCAAACTTGCTGACTTTGATTTTTTCAAAGGCATGCAGTGCTGCTGGAGTGACTCTGCATGACAGACCAAAATGTTGCCGTTTGACATAAAGTAACAAGCACTTAATTCATCTCTATCAGCTCTGATGAAGTTCATGCTGAGAGAAACATACATAAAGAACACAAGGCTTTGCCTGTTTTGTTTCCAAGACCTGTTGTTTGTTAGTGCATTTTAGAGCAGTAACACGGATTTTTTCTACTGTACAATTTAATTCTGTTTATATTTAAATTAAAAGAGCAAGAAGAAAGTTTCTTTGTTCTAGTAGGGAAAAGCATTGTGACATTTATTCAGGTCCATACTCAGTGATGCCTGCCTGCTTTCCAGCTGTGAGCCATTGTGAAAATAAAGGCTGCTTTCTCCTCCATCGGCTCACAAGCTAATTTTATAGCCTTGTCAAGTGGCAGCAGAAATTACTAGTTAACATTACTTTATCAGGCTTGGTTGGCAAAGCTAGATTGGAACAGAAGGATGGTGTGACTGAAGCTTCTTGCTGTAAATTTAATACTTCGACATGCTAAGACAATTACTGTATAAACATTCACTGTGAAATATTTTGTGCTGGTAGTTTACAGGGCTGGGAGCTATAGTTCTTTAGTAAAAGGGGGGAAAAGGGCCATATCTGAAAAAAAAAAAAAATAAACAACTCATATAAGAGAGTATGCACTGACAGAACCAGTGGGGTGAAGTCGAAGATCTTTGTTTTGCTGCAACTTTCTCTGGCACTTGCTGTAAGAAGATAAAATTGAGGGTGGGCTACTTTTACAATCTAGCAACTGCCACAATAGACTGCTACCTTGCTTCCTGAATGTAGCAGAGGGCTGTGTGCAAGACATTTAACTTTTCCTAAAACATTACCTATCAGTAGGGGCAGTTTACAAGGTTGTTGATGTGTCTAGAAGGCATAGAGCCTTGTAACTGGCCAAGGCATTGCTACTGGCATCCTTTAATATGCATAAAATATTGTTGTTGCTATATCCACAAAGTCAGAAAAAATGCTGCTGTTATGAATCAGCTTTTGCTGTAAAGTGGCTTAAATGTTGCCAGTCATGCTCTCCTGTCTCGTAATTTTAGAAGCGTATTTTCTTTCATTTGCTCTTCAACAGATGGTAGATTTCTGCATATTTCTGTTAACAGAGGCTGTATAGATGCAAAATTTTGCAGTTCTGCATCTTTTCTTAAGCTAGCGTGATACATTAGGACTTCTTTTCCTACATATAAACTCAGGGGTTAAACAGAACTATGCCTGTTCTTTGAAGTGGAAGCATGCTATTTCTTTATTTCTGCCCAGCTGAGGTGGCTAACCTACAAAAGAAAATAATAATAATAATCTTGTAATTATAACTGTGTGATTGTAACTCCTTTTCACTACCTCTGTTTTTATGAGTGGTCCTCTTTTATCAGTGCCTCCTGGAAATAGCTTCCAGGTGTTTCTGTAACATTTTTTTTTTTTTGTTTCTTCATCCCCTTATCCTGTCCAGATATGTTGATTTAGGCATTTGAATACCGCATGTTTGATATGCGTGAGCTCGCTTTCCAAGGTCTTAATATAATCTCTTTTTGGCAACCATTTATTCATTTGGAATCATAGAATTGTTAGGGCTGGAAGGGACCTCAAGGATCATCTACTTCCAGACCCCTGCCATGGGCAGGGACACCTCACACCAGATCAGGTTGCCCAGAGTCATATCCAGCCTGGCCTTAAAAACCTCCAGGGATGGGGCTTAGACCACCTCCCTGGGCAACCTGCTCCAGTGTCTCACCACCCTCATGGTGAAGAACTTGTTTCTAACATCCAATCTGAATCTACCCTTTCTATTTTTTTCCAATCCACCTAGTCCTATCACTACCTGACACCAGAAACAGTCCCTCACCAGCTTTTTTGTAGGCTCCCTTCAGATACTGGAAGGCCACAATTAGGTCTCCTCGGAGCCTTCTCTTCTACAGACTGAATAGCCCCAACTCTCTCACTCTGTCCTCATAGGAGAGGTGCTCCAGCCCTCTGATCATCCTCATGGCCCTTCTCTGGACATATTCCAGTACCTCCAGATCTTTCTTGTAGTAGGGGTTCCCGAATTGGATGCAGTACTCCAGGTGGGGTCTCCCAAGAGTGGTGAAGAGGAGGAAAATCACTTCCCTCAACCTGCTGACCACACTTCTTTTGATGCAGCCCAGGATACAGTTGGCACTCTGGACTGCAAGTGCATGCTGGTGGCTCACGTTGAGCTTCTCATCTAGTACCCTCAAGTCCTTTTCTTCAGACCTGCTCTCAAACCAGTCATTGCCCAGCCTATATCAGTGCCTGGGATTGCCCTGACCCACATGCAGGACCTTGCACTTGGTCTCCAGTTCTGTAAACAGTTGCTTACTAATCATTAATGATGAGGCTGCATTGGTAGTATAACTGAACAGGGTAAGCTGTAGTGATTTATAAATATGTAGTTGTACCTTAAGTATAATTTGTGTTTCTGAGCAAAACGAGTGAATGTTGCCTCACACATTATAGACTCTACCAAGCTGTTTGGTAACACAAGTGTGGATGTAAGGAAGAAACTGAAGAAAAGTGTAATGAAAATAATGAGACTAGTCAAATTGTGTGCTCTTAGCATCATTAAATATTAATCCTTTTATCAGTATGGACATGATGTCGAGTATATAGCCAGGAGTGATTACTGAAAGCACTTTCATGGAAATTATTGTGATTAAAACTGAAGTAAAAAATTAGTTTAGTGTTCTAATTTAAGGTAGATTGACTTAGATGACTACCCTCAATCCCACAGGATTTCCTCTTGTCCTGTCACTTGTTACTGGGGAAGACAGACCAAGACTCACCTTGCTAGAATCTTCTTTCAGGATTTTATTTGTTGGTTTCTGGTTTTATGGAGATAGAGAAATTATTTGGTTTAAAATCATACTTGCAAGAAGTTAAAAATACAAAAGGAAGCAAATGCCTAGCTTTCAAGAATGGCATAGAAATTACACATATGTATGGTAACATCATTTGTTCTAATCCAAGAAGCATCACTGTTAACAAACAGCTGGCAGCAGCAGATGAAGTTTTCAGTAGGTGCCTTTCTCAGTGTGCAAGCTGCAGCAACTACAATATTAATAATAGGCTTCTTTTGTTCTACTTTTTCCTACAGATAAGAAAAAGAATTTTTAATTAGTTCTATTGCTGTAGTGGATTTTTTTTTTTCTTCCCAAAAGTGTTAGAACACACATACTTTTTATCACTAGGTAATGAGTAATGTTTTCTCCAGAACTTCATATTCTTGCAAAGCATTTTTTTTTCTTTCCATTGTGCATATGTGTTCCACCAGCAAACTGCTTAGTAAAAAGTTTCCAGAAGTATTTTCTTGAAAATGGTGTTTCATTAAATGCATTGTTGACATGTTTCAGGAAGAAATGTCTGAATTACAAATTTCAATGTTATTTTTTAGGAAAGCATGTGAAAACTTGGTTGTTTAATCACAACTCTGACAGTTAATATTTGGCCAATACAACTGCAGTAGCTGTGGGGTTTTCTTATTCATTTGGAACATTTTTTTTCATTGTGGTCATTGTACAGTAAAGTGGTGAATATTGATGTCTACGTGGCTTTTATAAAGTGGAAATGCAAACTAAGCAGAAAATATATGTAAATCAGCATTAGAACCTACAGCAATATTTGATATACATGCTTATCTTTGCTACTTTTCCGAAAGAACATCTGTACTTTATTCAACCTAGAAGTTGCGGGTCTGAACTCTTATTTTTTTTTCATTTTCTGTTGTTTTCATTTGTTTATCACAAGGCTGACATGTTTCTGCTTGTAGGGATACCTTTATCAGGGTGCGAATTTCTCTCGGGGAATAAGAAATCATTCAGCTACTCTGTCCCCAGAGCTGAAAATGCCATGCTGTGTTAACAACAGGGAAATGTGTCTCTTTTCTCTCCTTTTTCAACAACACATGAAAGATGAGATCCTATCAGTTTCACTAACCTAAACATTAGTCATGAAATATTCTAAGCTGCTGGGTAAAACTGGATTGCAAGGCCATTATTTATTTTTAAAGAATGAGGTTTTGTACTCAAGTATGTAAACAACTCAGTATTGAAAATGGTTAGGTTGAGCACTGATATTACATAGATGCTGTTCAATTAAAATGCTGAAGGTGCAGTGCTTTCAAAGATGAAAGGTTGTTTACATTTTCTTGCTCATAACAGTCTGTATTTTCAGTGGTTTATCTCTGTGTTTAATAGCAGCAATCGTTTTGGATGTCTAGCTGTGGAGTTGGAGTTGTGGATGTTGTTGTTTTGCATATTGTAAGCACATGTCACCCAGAATATTACTGAATTTTTTTTCTTGAGTTTTGGTCTCATGGTGTAGAAGACTGTTTTTACAAATTCTGTCTGCTATGGACAAAAAAAATAAAGTAATAATAAAAAAAATGAACAAAATCATGTCAGATTTTCTTTTGCTTCATATTATGGTTCAGAATTCTTGATAAGTGAATTTGTTTTCTGAAATTAACATCACAGACATGATATGTCCTCTGTAATTTTTGCAGAGGAAAGCTTCCAACAAAGGAAAATAATCTTATTCCAGGCAGTTACATTTTTCATTTATTCTGCTTACATTTTGTCTGCTTACATTATGTTCTAAGCAAGATGCATATTTTAAATGAACTGATTATGTTGCATGAAACTACTGTTTCATTACACTGATTTTGTGCCAGCAACCATAATGGTTGAATGGCCCAAATGGGTGGCAGTATATGCCAACTCAGACTTTTAAGTGTGCTTATGCAATTATTTTCTTGTCTTTTCAGCTGTAAGCACAAGGTGTACTTGGAAAAGCTACCGAATACTAGCATCATTATCCCATTTCATAATGAAGGCTGGACTTCACTCTTGCGAACGATACACAGCATTATCAACCGCACTCCAGACAGCCTGATAGCAGAAATCATTCTCGTGGATGACTTCAGTGATAGAGGTAAGGTTTGATAGATATTTTTTTCCTGTGTTATGTTGTTGTTGTTGCTTGTTTGGGTTTTTTGGGGGGGTTTATACTTGAAATTTATAATGCAGCATGGTCCTCACAGAAACTAAGGGGTAGCAGAAAATGAAGAGGCTATACCTGTTTTGCTGCCTGCCTTGTAAACCTGTTTGATTGTTAGCTGGAATAAGCACGTATAAGAGGCTTTTTGGTTTGTTTTACATGAATACTGAAATTCATGTCAAAGGGAGAAGGCTATGAGTTGTCCATTGCCTCTTAATAATATAGTATTTTGAATATATTATTTCTGAAATAATCCACATTTTAGTGTTCCAGTATCTTTTTCTCAGGCTTCACTTTTACTCAGAAAATCTATTGACTTTGACCATTTTAGGTGCAGCTCATTACATTTTTAATAATGGAATTTCATTGAGTTATCTTCATATGCTAGTATAAAATAGCCATAGAAAGGAATGAGACTCTTCTGAATGCAATGTGAAAAACTACTTTAGAATAGTTCAAGTGTACATTGTCTATATTTAGTAAGAAAACTACAAACACTTAATGACTTCTTCTATCAGTACTTAAATGCAACACAAGAAATGAAAGTTCCATGTTCCTCGAATGAAGTTCAATGATTCCTTAGGTAAAATTCATCTGTAACAATGGTGTGGAACTGGGAAATGGTTTTCATTCAAATTTCTGTACATCTTTTAGACTGTCAGCATGAAGAGTTTTGGGTTTTGTTTATTGTTTGGAATTTTCTTTCTGGTTTCTTTTGAAACAAGTGTTGCTAGTGTGTACATGAGCCTTGTTCTAAGTAGATTGATAGCGAAAGAGAGAATTGTACTCCTCAGTAATGTTTTAGGGAAGACTTTTTTCTCAGATAGGAACTAACAGGAACAGATTTCTGATGTACTGTTGTGAGAAGCATCTGAGTGAATGAGAGGAATATTAGTTGAGTGCTGTAGTGGAATCATTTTTGTAAGATTTTTAACTCAGTATTTCAGGGGTTAGAAAGATTAATGCTGCACACATCTATCTTACCCTCTTATATGTGCTGGTTCAGTTGCAGTGTGTCCTTTGATGAACTGCCTCTCTATCTGTAATACAATTTAAGTGAAATTGTGAAGTGAGTACAGTTCTGGCTGTACTGTGTTTATAAAATCTACACCATGGATGAAAGGTTTCAAAACAAGAAGCGTAAATTAGCACAACAGTTTTTCTGCAGGCTAACAATTTCTCTAGTAGACAACTTACAGGGATGTCTGCAAGTTCTTTTATGAGGTGTCTGACAAGTAAAAATTACTCTTATCTAGAGAAGGCAGCTATTGAAGCTGTGCTTTGTTCAGTGTGGTTATACTGTAGCTTTTTTTTTTTTTTTCTTTACTAGAGATCATGGTGACTATTGTTGGTATACTTTTGAATGTGTTAATGTCGTAGAAAGCTCATCTACTTTCCATGTTACTAGAAAAAGAAATGCCAGTAAACAGGGAACATTGTAACTTCTGTTGCTCTTTCTTGCCTACCCTAACTCAGGTTCTGCTGCTAAAAGTGTTTTGGGAGTAAATATTATGTGTAATATCAATTCTTTTTAAATTCACATAACACTACAAAAATATCCTGCAACTTCTTAATTTCCTGTTGTTATATAAACCTCTACAACTTTTCAGTGGAAAATTTTTCAGCTCTCAGAAGTGCTTCACAGAGCTTGAAGATACTTAGCGTGTCTAGCTTGAAAATCTGAAAGAAACTCATTAAGACTTGTGTGGAGACTTGTATGTGTTTTTGGAATGGTTGCCAGTTTTTAACTTCAGCATATTTGGTACTGAGTGTTTTGAGAAGAGTAAATGCACAGAAAAAAATTGCGCTGAATTTAGTAACATTGAATTTCAAGTCAGATGTGTCATTTTCTTGCATCTCAAGTGGGTTTAATGCCTGTGTTTCTGATCCTCTAAACTCCACTTAACTGAGGAGCTGACTGATATCTATCCCCCTTCCATTCATAATGTTTTGGGTTTTTTAACATGATTGAATAATTTCTTTCACCCTTTAGTTGTTTTTTTCCAAGACCAATAAGAGTGGTAAATCAGTGTGAAAGATACTGAAAATAGGTTAGATTAAAAAATACGTGTGTGTGTGTGTGTTCAGTTACAATACAATACAATACAATACACCAGGTTGGAAGAGACCTTCAAGATCATCGCGTCCAACCCACCCAACAACTAAACCATGCAGCCAAGCACCCCATCAAGTCTCCTCCTGAACACCTCCAATGAAGGTGACAATTGTTGCAAGGGAAGTTTATTGTACCAGTGATTAGTTGTAAATTTGTATCCTTCTTTCTCATGGTGTAATTTCTTCATGAAGAAATATGCCAAACAGCTGACAAGCAACTATTACTTCCGTGAAATCCATTATGTACAGCTTAAGTGATGCTGTATATGCGATACTTACTCCATTACTTTATATTATGAAGAGAATTTTTGCTAGGAACCTAAATATTCTTTGCAGATAGTTGGAAGTGAGAATGTAATATTTCAGTAGTACTGTTATTTTAAAAGCAGTGGTTAAATGAGAAATGTTTTTCTCTAAGATGTTCTACTAATCAAACTTTCCTTTTGACAAAAGTCTAAGAATTTGTTATGAAAAGCTAATTGCTGTTAGAGATAGATTAGATCAGGAAAATTGGTAACTTAAAAGCTTTGTAAAAGACAGGTAAAAATGCAGCAGCTTTTAGTTTTCTTAGCTAATGCAAATATAAATACTGAAATACACACAAAGATATTTTGATAACAGATTATGAAGAGATTTTACTGCACAGCCAGGTACCTAGCAGTTTGCTGGTTTGTCTGCAGAATCACTTGAGCACCTTCATTTTATTCATATTTATGTATTTGGCTTTTCTGATCAAACTCAAACTTTAAATAGTTCATGCATAATATTCACTGGAAATTAGGACGTTTAGATGTTACAAAAACAAAGCACAGCTGCACCTTTTTAACTATCAGTATAATGCAGACTTGAGATTTGGGTTTAGGACAGAGGTAAGCAAATATGAAATTTGGAAATGAACTATTTGCTTATGGCCAAATTTAATATAAAAGTAGATTAATCTAAAAAAAGTCATGGGTGGCAGTTGGAAGGAAATGTAGATTTAAATACAGGTACCCAAAGTTGCAAAATTTCTTTTTCCATATCATTTATAGAGAGTTCAAATACTTGAAAATGATGAAGTAATGAGATGGAGAAAATCGATGTAGTTAGTGGAACTGTTTCAACAAAAAAATCTTTTTGTTAACATTGTAGAAAGAAATGTTTGAATGATGAAAGGGAACTGAATCTAGAGTTTTCAGGAATTTCACCATAAATGAAAGAATAACATTGTCACTTAACAAACTCTACAAAAAGAGACTTCTATTTAGTTTGGCTTTAAAAGCTATTGATAAGGAAACTGTCCATGCTGTATGCTGGCAGACCCTTGAATTTAATAACTTTTTTATCTTCCAAATTGATTTAGCACTCGCTAGAGACTTAAACTGAATAACTCTGTTCCAGGTCCAAGTATCACAGCTTTTTCACAAAAGTTTAATGCCTTTGCATGCAAAGTTATGCAGAAGATATCTTTGCAGTGGATCTTAGGTTGCAGTTCCAATACCCAATTCATACAAGCCCTGCATTCCAAATTTTGTGTAAGCTAAAAACCTACCAATTTCAGTGTCACCTGCAATTGAGAAATAAACACTTCTATGCTGGAGGTAGCAGCATAGCTCTGTGTCATGTGTCTCTGCAGTGGGTTTGTGTGCAGCTCGCGTATTCTGCACCTGCTTTCTGGGGAAATGAGCTTTGCAGAAACTGTTGGTTTAGTTTGGGGGAGCCTTGGTTGTGTGTTTTGTGTGAGAGGGGGTTTCAAAATGGGGGGTGGGAGGTTGATTTGCAGATTTGTATTTGGTGATAGTGTTTATTTTTGGCATAGTTTGAAGTTACACTGTTGGCAGACAGACCTCTGAAAACATGACAAGAAGTGGCAGTTTTAGAAGAAAGGAGAAGATGAAAGAGGAAGGAAGTTTTTGCTGGTTCAATTATAGAACAGCTTGCACTTGCAAAGGAAAACTGAAAACTCTAATTGATGTTTTAAAACTGGGGGAATGTAAATCTGCATAATAGCAAAGCAATTCACTTAGGCTGCCACACGTGCTCGATCTGTCCATCAACGTTTTTGTTCCTTTTATGTTTTAATTCTTTATTAGCATAATAAGGCCTGTGAACTCTTACTGACAGCATGTGCCCATGCATGTAAAATAGACTTATCAAGCGTTTTTACTTTACCTCATAGTTCTCTAACTTATTGTAAGAACAAATAAACCATCCTATACCCAACAATGAACTGAAGAGCAGTTACAATTATCAAGTGGGTTTTTAGTTTACAGGAAAAATTTGGCAGGGATTAAAAAAAAATAAAATAAGAAAAGGTAAGTTTAGCAGCCAACAGCTTTTTGCAGGAGAAAACTAGCTTCTGTTGCTTGCAATGAAGTGACGTTTTGGTGGAAAATGACACACCAGAAAATGTTCTTGTTGAATGAGTCAGTCCCTTTTCATTTTGTCAGCTGTTGCATGTTCCTATCTGTGTTCACTTGCTTAGCTCTGTTTTGTGCAACACTACTCACTGGAAAGTATCATACCATCCTGTACCAGATGCCTTCTGCTTTGTGCTGGATCTCTCAATAGCCCAGATTAAAAACATACAAGTCAATCTGCAAATGCAAGCTGTGGCTACTTGTTCAGAGCTTAGTTTAGTTGGTCGGTGAATTGCAATACGCTGAATGATGTGCTTAATTTGTGTGGACATGGGTTATTGTGAAACAGATAAGATCTTCCTCCTACTAGACTACTAAATGCTTTTTGACCTTATAGGTGTTGTGTGATTTTTAGTTCTGTAAATTCTATTAGTCATATTTTATAGTAGTGGTAGGTTAAGGGAGGTTGTGCTAAATGTAAAGCAGCTCTACCAGGATATCAGACCACACAACTTCCCACTCAAGAAGTGCACACTGTTTGTTGCTTGAAGATGAAATTCCCTCTATTTTGCTTGCAGACAGCTAGTTTATGTAACATGTCAGTTATGATTCCAGTTTATGGATGCTTGGCTTCAGATCATGGCTGGATGTAACTTTTCTGATGAAATGAAAGTGAAGGCTCTATTGTATGAATGACTACTTTGTTACAGGAAACTCTGCTGTAGACAGAAAATTCTCTCGTATGGTGAAAGCTCCCTTCTCAAAAATTTGCCATTGTTATAAAAACATACAACATTTTAAAAATAAAATTGGAAGAGGATGGGAATGTTTTTAACTCTGTCCCTTAAGTTCGGGATCCTGTTTTTCAAGATGGTATATAATTTCTCAGTTACTTTTCTTTTAAGCTGAGCTCTTTCAAGTTACAGAAGTGATTTATTTTTCTTTATTAATAATTCTCCTTTGTATACCAGATACTGTACTTTTGAACTCAGATGTCTAATGATCCCTGAAAGCTAACCACTATTCTGGAAAAAAAACCACACGTGTCTATGAGGATTTGGCACCAAAAGGAACACTTCCAACAGTGTCCATGCTGAATGCATCCAAAGGAGTACATGGACACAGCTCACTGCCACTTTTCCTGGAGATGAGCATTGCCTCCTGTTGCTGTGTATGGCCAAAGTGATTGCAGCCAGGATGATGTGCCTTTCCTTTGACTAGGAGGAATATGATTAAAAAGTGTCCCACAACTAAGTCTGGTGTCACTGGAAGGACTTTGAGTTCTTTAATTATGGATTGATTTTTCAGGACATCATACCTGCTGGCAACAGATGGGATACACCTCTCTTGAAGTGGGAAAAAGGATCCTAGCACATGAGCTAGCAGGCTTCATTGAAAGAGCTTTAAACTAAATTTGGAGGAGGAAGGGCACAAAACTGGGCTCAATAGAAATAAGCCTGGGGGTAGCACATCAGTATTTGCAGAAGGTCAGCATATGTGACTCCCATGTACAAGAAGGGTTAGAAGGGATTCTGGAGATCTACAGATCTGTCCATCTGACCTTGGTGCCAGGGAAGGTCACAGAGCAGATGATCTTAAGTACCATCACACAACACATGCAGGACAACCGGTTGATCACATCCAGTCAGTTCATGAAGGACAGGTTCTGCTTAATAAACCTGATCTCCTATGGCAAGGTGGCCCACTTAGTGGATGAGTGGAAAGTTTGGATGTTCCCTGCCTTGACTTTAGTAAAACTTTTGATACTGTTTCCCACAGCATCTTCCTGGAGAAACTGGCTGCTCTTGGCTTGGATGGGTGAACACTTTGCTGTGTAAGAAAATTGGATGGTGTCTGGGCCCAAAGAGTGTGCAGTATTAATAGAAAATGCAATTTTTACTTTACATGTAGTTCTTCAAATTATTTATAAAAGGTAGGCAACTTCTTTTGGAGTGCTTGGAGTCAGAATACAAAGGCTGTGTTTCTACAAGCTCTGTATTTTCCTTGGCCTGCCCACCTTGTGAAATGCTTCTTGAGTGTGCATCCATGCTAATGGCTGTAGGTTAAATCTCTTTCTCCTGTGAACATGTGAAGAATTTTTTGAGACAGGAGCCAGTGGGTAGCCTGTTTAGCAAGACTGTGTCCTCTGTCTGTCAAATTTGTTATTTGTACAGAGTGTGATTGACAAGCTACGTAAAGTGTATTCAGAAATGAATCAGTGTATTCATTCTGCATATTCTTGACGTACCAGAAACATACTTATTCCTGTAGTAAATTCAATACTCTCTAATTTTGTATTTGTTCTTTTTATATTTTCTATTATGCATCTCAGCTTTGATTTGCATTCTTGTAATGCTAAATCAAATTATATGTTAAATTACTTTAAACTTCTTCATGTGGAATGCTCAAATTTGATCTTATAAACAGGAAAGAAAATTTCTAAACCTGAGTAAACATTGGTTACTACAATGTCTTTTCTCTCGAACATCGACTGTTTCCTTTCCACTCAAAAAGGCATTATTATATAGAAGCAGTAAAGAACTTGACAAGAGACTTGAACAATTAGCTCATGGTTATCCTCTTCAGCTACCGTAATTAATGAACTATGGAAAGATGCATATTAGTAGCTGAAAACTGGGAAAATATATTATTCTTACAGATTTCCCTACATTTCTCCATCTTTTTCAGTGTTACAATTTAAAAGATTCATTTATTTTAATGTCAGAGTTGATGGTATGAATTAGGTGATCTTGAGAACCTCATTGGCATTTAACAGTTCTTAGGTGTGCAGGTGGGTTGGTTCTACAGCTTCAGTGAATGGCATAATGGGGATGTTAATTAACTGAAACATTTTTAGATTATATGTCTCCTGAACAAAGTAGTCAGTATGAAAACCTCTAGTCAGATGATGTGAGATAGCAGTTAAAGTGCATCTCTCTGAACTTCTTGCAAACAATATATCTGAATTGATCAAATTTTCTTTTCTGGGTGGTTTGTTATAGAAGCTAGACTTCAAAAAATCTTTCCCCTTTTCTTAATGCAAAAGTGCTTTCAAGCAGGCTTATAATCCCCATGCAAAATAGTGCCATTAAAGCACAGGCAATACCATTGTGCATGCCATGAGTTACATTTTCTGTGTCTTAAAGCAAATAACTTCAGAGAACTTTTTACCATATTGTAAAAGTTCAATAAATTGTTTTGTCCTTTCCCCCCATTTGCAAATCATGGGCAAGCCTGAGATCTGCTGACATTATTCTAAATATATTACCAGTAGTATAAATGAACAGTTACTCACTGGTAACAAACTTGATGAGCATCTTGCAATTGACATACAGCGTAAGGAAAACTGTGAGATGAACAAAGCAAGAAATAATGATCATCCCTTGGAAGAGAATTTTAAACTCGGGTGATAAAACACTGCATATTGCCCTGTAAAAGCCCTGGGCGTAGATTGTAGCTTCTAATAATTTCTCTGGGAAATTACTCTGGTTACTAATTGTATGCATTTTGTTTCTAAACTAAATGCTGATGTCTTTTTTTTTCTTTCTTTTTTTTTTTTTTTAGACTGCTTCTTAAATGCATGATTGCTAGTGAGTGTTTCATTTTCAAATCCTAACATGACCTAGAGAAAGAAAAACCCTGTAATGAGTTTAGCAAATGAATGCCTTCAGAGCTTTGTATGTGAGAACAAAGGTTTGTCCTGTCCTATTAATTTGATAACTCTGACAAAATCAGATCTCTTTAAAGAGCTCTAATATCTATTCTGACCTTGCTTTAGACAGAATAAAACAGAAAATAATTTCAGTTTCCATTAAGGCTTTGGTATGTTCTATTTCTGTCAAAACAAATAAAAGCCTATAGAATATTTTCTCTGACTATTAAAAGAGCTGCAATTCATTTGTATTCATTTGATCTTGATGCTTTTCTTTGGAGATAACACAATACATAATTTGACAGCATTTGTTTTTGATGAGT
Organism: Picus viridis; assembly: GCA_033816785.1. Classification (NCBI taxonomy): domain Eukaryota; kingdom Metazoa; phylum Chordata; class Aves; order Piciformes; family Picidae; genus Picus; species Picus viridis. The sequence goes on along the minus strand of CM066582.1, from coordinate 16,878,610 downwards.
CTTTCCTGGCTAATGGCAAGCGGTTCCACCGTCATCTGTATTTATTTAATTTATTTATCCTGCATAAATGAAGGCCCTGTTGCTGAAAGCATCTATTTTGTTTAGTGCTGTTTGATTATGCAGATTTTTATTTTGTGCAGTCAAAAATCAAAATGTACTTATGCTTGTTGTTCATTGCTCTGTGCATCTTGGATGTCTCACAGGATGCATTAATGACGAATGGAATTGTCTAGTTGCAAATCTTCCCATGCAAAAATACAATTTTAATGTCAATTAGCTGGAAAAGGAATATTTTGTTGCTCTCAGAAATCATTATCCAGACATTACAGTCAGCTTTGGGGGAGGTGGTCTTTATGTTCTGTTTTCCCAAACTGAGCATCATGCGTCTTCCAGGCAGATGGGCAATTTTGGGAAGTTTATAAATGGCTGAATGCTTTAATGGATCTGTCACGCATAGTTTGTTTTTAAAATGCTACTGATTTGTGAACAATACATGAAAAACTTTTATCTAGTAATTATAAAAGATTTATTTTAATGCAACTAGGTCAAATCAGGCTTTTCTAAATTAGTGTAAGTTCCACATACAGTGGGTGATTTTGATAAAGAAGGGAGTGCCAGAAGCAAGATGTTTTGGTATATGTCACAAGCTTTTGATCATTCCCCTCTGCTTTCCCAAGTTACAAAGTATTTTTGTCTGGGATAGTTTTTTGTTTGTTTGTTTCTTTCTTTCTTTCTTTTTTATCCCCTTGTATGCTTATGCATTCTGAGAGCACAGGCTGCAATTTTCTCAGCTTTTCTGAACTGCATAATTCCATTCAGACACAGGCAGCACACAGAAACAAATCTGTTGATTTCATTTGTAGTCACTGACTTAACATGCTGTAGGAACCCCCATATCTGCCCTCACCATGCACAAATTCAAGAAATAATGATAAGGACATGTGCTTTAAACTTAAAATGAAGCTAATAATGAAAATAAAGAAACATCTTTAAAAGCTTATATGTCACGTGAAGCCTGTTTGAAGGTATTATGTCCAGTCTTTGGGTATTATTTTGTTCCATATAGTAACACTGTCTGGGGAGGTGATCAGACCACCAAGTGTTTCAGCCAAAAAGAATGCTCTACACAAAGTGGAAAATCCTATCCATTTAGAACAGGGAATTGTTAGGGGTTTTGCTTTTATGTGATGGAGAAAACATTTCTAATTATGCCAGTAAAATATACTGTAAATATGTGCATGGCATTCAGGGATGCACATTTCCAGTCTCTGCTATTTCTGAGTTTGGAAGCTTGAGTGAATGTTGCTTTTATCAGAGGCAGAGGGATGTTGGAGAAGGGATTGTTTGGAGAACTTTGATTTTGGTTTGTTCTATTTTTTTGGGAGATATAAACTATTTTATCTTACTGCTAAGTGAGGATACTTTTACACAGTATGTTGTTTCTGTAAAATAAATAATCAGAGGGAATGTATGACATTTAAAATGTGGCTTCTTTATTAGGGACATAATAATCATCAGTAGGTAGAAATCTCTCAACAAATTTGGAAGAATGTCTGGCTAAATTTTCTTTTTTTACTCTCATTTAATTGGCAGTGAAGCTTATTTAGAAAACAGAGTGGATGTTCTTCATAACGGTGCTGTTTGTGCACAGCTGTTAAAATAACAAAATTGTTGCTATAGATTTAGCAAGATAGACATGAGTGCCTGTCTTGCTCCATTTCTGCCTCATTTAATCACAAAAAAGATCCAATAAATTGTCTTTAGATGTTTGCAGGTGTGGAAGTCTTTTGAAGCAAGCCTTCCCATGCCTCCTGTAGTCTTCTGATGTCTTCTGGCTTTACTCTGTCAAGTGCTTGCCTGTTCAGTATTTTACTGTAAAATGTGTAGGATTTGATTTCTGATCTGCTGCTTTAAGGATTTCTAAATGTGCTGATAAATTAATTAATTATTATTGCAGCCTGTACAACCCCTGGGTGAGACTGGGGAACCTTGCTGTGTATCATATCTATCTAGCAATCTTAAAGACCAGAACATCTGACAAAAATGAAATTATCTGCATCTTCCATTTTAAAAGCCATGTAATCACCCTTCAAATTGTAAATCAGGATTGATGGAGAAGACAAGTTAAAGGAGAATTAATAAGGCATAAGATTTCTAACTTCCACTGATGTGAGTAGCAGTTGTTTCTGCTGCAGCTCAACAGAGTGGATATGAGTGGCTTTCCCTGGTCTTTTGCATAGTTTTCTGTATTTGTGGTACAGTATTTCTAGTCAAAGGAAAGCCACTCACATTTAAGACCAATTTGTAATTATTCTAACTTCATAAAGTTTCTTATTTTTGAAAGTATTATGCAGTTCTAATGGAAAATGGTAGTCCTTTAAGGCAAGTTTCAAGTAAACCTGATTCACTTAGATGAGAACTGAAAAAAAAAAAATTCCTCTAGGATCTTATTGCTTATTACAGTCAGTTTCAGAAAGTAGTTGTGGGTGTGTAGAGTGAGAGATGTTATGTTAATCTTGTTCTTGAGTGGCTTAACTGTTGCAGTTTTTAACTGAAGAAAGCGACAAATTATGGAAAAATGAAAATAATCAAAACTTATATTTAAATCTAAAACTATTGCTGTCCTTGAATGTATATAAGAACACCAACTGAATTGCTTGGTTCTTACCCACAAAGCTCCTTCTTCTATTGGCAGTTTGATATTACTTACAAGAAATCGATTTTCTGTTACAAACTGTACTAAACATGAATATGGCATTGAAGTGTACTGCAGGACAAATGACAATGTTGATCTCATCCGTGTTATTAACAAGACCTTAAATATCCTCTTTGGACATACTTCCTGGTTGTTTTTCCCCTTTGGAAAGAAGTTGAACATGTTCTTAACCGGCGAGTGACAATCTGGATGCCAGTTGTTAATGTAAGGGCATGAAAGGTAAAATAGATTGGCAGTGCCAATTACGCTGGAGCCCTTTATTTTTCTTGATGTGTACTCCTGTAGTACAGTTGATTAAGTTTTGGAGGTAATTGATTATTACTTCTCAACTGAATGGATTGTTTCTGTAGAATCTTGTTAAGTGTTGCTAGCTGAGGGAAGTTTAACAGAATTTAGAGCTTCAGCAAGAAATGTGAGCCGATTGCTTCTTCCCCTCTCTTGTCTCTCTTCTTCTTTTTGTTTTTAGATTTTGAAGTGTTATCCATTTCAACTTTGTTTCCTTCTTGGAGTAGGCAACTTATATTGTAGCTGCCAAACGTTACATATTCTAAACTGAATTATGAATGACAGTAAAGTAATAGTATTACAAAAATGCAATTAAAAGCCAGTTTCCTTTATTTTGGTGGGATAATGTTTGGGAGCCCTTCTATGAGGTGCAGAAGTCTATAAACTGTATGCAAATAGTGAATATCAAATAGTAAACTATTCTAGTCCATTTGTTGGTCATAGTGTCATCTTCATTTTTAGTATGTGTGGTGGTTTGGCCCTGGCTGGGGGCCAGATGTCCACCAAAGCTGCTTTGTCTCACTGCCCTTCTTAGATGGAAAGGGGAGAGGGAAAATATAACAAAAGTGCAGGAGTCAAGATAGAAGCAATGTAATAAAATGCAAAGACAAAGCAAAAGCCACATGTGGGAGCAAAACAAAGTGAAGATATTGTTCTCTACTTCCCATCAAGCCAGACAGTGTTTGGTTTCTCCTGGGAAGCAGGGCTTCAGTACGTGTAGTGGTTGCTCCAGAGGACAGATGGCAGCAACAAATGTCCTCACACTTCTTTCTTTCACTTACGTTTATATCTGATCTGACATCACGTGGCATGGAATATCTCTTTGGTCAGTTTGGATCAGCTGGCCCAGCTGTGTCCCCTCCCAGAATCCTGCCCATCCCTAAGCCTACAGTTGGTGGGGGAAGATGCTGGAAAAGCACAGCCTTGATGCCTGGTTAAGCAGTAGCCAAAACACTTGTGTGTTATCAACACCCAGCTACAGCACTGCAAAACACAGCACTAAAAAGATGCTCTGGGGAGAATTAACTCCAGCTCAGCCAAACCAAGTACAGTATGGACAATAACTTGCATTCCACTGTGCTGTAGTGATTTTTTGTTTTTCTTTGGGTACTTTCAGAATTCACATAAAGCCCCAATAGTAGACATAGGCTTGTCCTAGTATAATATAGTGTTGACTGCCAAAGATCTAGGATTAAATGGTTTGTATTTCTTTTAGAATATCTAATTAAACTGGCACATGCTGGTTTTAATTTTAGCAAGCTGTTTCAGGTAAAAACCCCAAAACGTCAAACTCATCTTACACAAGAACTATTACCAGAAAAAAACCTGACAACCAAAACCCAATAAACAAACAAGAGTCACCCAAAACCCCTAAAACCAAACCATCCCTAGGACTGTATGCTGTGTTATAAAATCGTTGGGAAAATGTGGCATAGTCATTTCATTTTCAGCCTGTTTTGCAATGAGTTTTCCTTGAGGCAGATGATATTTTATTTCAGGGTTGAGTCACCTTCTATTCCAACGTATTGGCAGCCTCACAGTCTCTCTGTGATGTGCAAATCTTAATGTGTGACACTACTGCAATACATGAGCAGCAGCATGAGCTGTGAGGCAAGTCAGGGCTACAGTCTGCATTTTAGTCTGTTGGAAATTTTAACTCTAAGGTGCCAATCTAACCACACTGGTAACTTTAAGACATATTACAGATGCATGTGTGCTTTTCTGGTAATGCATCCTTGCAGAGTATTTCTGTAAAACCATTTTGACGTGTCCGCCTTTTTGTCAGAAAATGGTAAATACGAAAGAGGTAGCAGAACCCTGCAAACAGAAGTATATCTCCACTTGCATATGAGATATCAGTAGTGGAGGAGAAACAAATTCTCTCTCTATCTCCTGTCTTCATTTTGTGTTCTTTAGCATCACAGGAAATAGATTTTCTTGCCTTTTTTTAGATTTTTCTTTTTTAATTAAAAAAATATTTGTCTCCCTGGAGCTGAAACCCCTTCATAGCTCTGAAAATGGGCTACAGAATCATAGGAACTTACATGGTTCCAGGTATCAGTAGCTCAGAAGAAAGAATAAGGATGATGAGGAAGTTGTTCTTGGAAACAGGTGTATTGATTCTGTATCTTGATCAGTAAAACCTGAACAAGGGAGGGAGCTGAGGGACAAGAATGAGAATAGTTTTGCAGAAAATGCAGAGAGGGATCACAGCCCAGAGAAGTGATTTGAGGAAAAATCTTGTGTCAGACGAAAAGCATAGTTCTGATACATGTATTTTAAACTTTTAAGGTGTACTTCCTTTTTTTTAAATTTTAGGAGATTTCATTTTAAGATCAATCAACAGTATTTCTCCATAATTTCTCAGCATACTAATCAGATATCAATCTGATGTGTAAAAAAGCCAGTTCCTATTCACTGTAAAGATAAAGGTGGACTTTATGCTGGTATTTCTGTACAGATACAATATATAACAGCAATTCTTCTGGTCTGCTTTTTATAGCCGGCCAGAGCTTTGGAATTCTAAGGCTGTGTTCGTGCTTCTGATTAGTATGTGATATATAAATCTCATTGGTACAATAGGTCTAACATATTTGTGAATATAAATGGAATTAAGTATTGGATTTAAATGCAAACAATCTTGTATATTTACTATTCCTGATGAGAGGCATATTTCAAGAAAACAAGTCCAGTCCAGAGGTATGAGCAGTGTTGGTTGTTTGACAGCAGCATGCTCATTTATTTAATTGACAGGTTTACTCAAAGCCATGTTGTGAAAAGTACTATGAAATGCTTTCTAAATGAAACAGTATCTTGCTGTAAAAAGATTCTTACGGAATGTGTTCATATACAACCTTGTGGGTTGCCACAGAACCCTCAGTAATATTAGATTTATGAAAACTGTTCATGAATTCTGTTAACTCTTTTATTGGTTTGTCAGTGTATAAAAGAAGAAAGATGCTTAGTATGTATGGTTTTTGAAATAATAAGTTGTTCTAAAATTACTAAAATGAGCATGCCTCTTCTGTCTCATGCCAATTCACTCCCTTAAATTAGTTACAGAAATGCAGTGTGAAAAAATGCATTAAGGCTTCCATGAGAAACACACTTGCTTTCACCCAGTTTCATAAGAAACATTACTAAAAAGTGCTGAAATGGGCATTTTATGTTTTCTTTCATATTTAAGTAACACAAAATTGCTTCAGAATGGAGGTCAATATCTCTGACCGGGAGTTAACAGCTGCCACACAATGCCTCATGAAAGCCATGGTTGGCTAGCTGGTGCCCAAAGCTGGCCAAGTACAGTGAATGCAAAAGGAAATGGATTAACGTGACCGACGTATCTTACTGACCTGCAAATCTGATTTTCTTTCTTTGCATAACATTCAGAAAGTGCAAGGGCTAATTAAAACACTTAGATTAAGCCATGAGAAATCAGAGATGCAGACCAGCTCATTTCTGGGGATGAGGCAACTCTGGGATGGTATAAAATGCCATTCTCCACTGCTTTTCTGCATGGCTTTAGGGGACTAGTCATTGTCAGGGAGAATTGAAGTAGAGTGATTGATGTATTAAGGTGAAAAGTCAGTGATGTAATCTTCATCCCAGAAGGCATGTTGTTCCTTGGTATATCGCCTGTTTTACAAGGAAAGGCTTACAGCATATTGATTATGTATGAGGAAGGGTAAGCTAGTGGAATTAGCCAAGAGAGTATAGTATTCATCTAGACAGTTTCCTTTTAAAATTGAACCAGAAAAATCTATGCAAGTGATGATAATGAATAGCAAATAACCTTAGGGTGAAACATAACTGAGAACTTTTTATGTGTGGAAACAAGAAGATATAAACTGTCTTTGTATTTCCTGCAGCAGAAACATGTTTACATGGTTCTATCTAATGCTTGTACCTCTGTGTTAGACAATTTTGTGGGGCACACTAGAGAGTTTGAAAAAGCATTATCTTCTGAAAATTACTCTTTAAATTTTCACTTCACAGATCACTTGAATTACATCCTGTGGATGTATAATGCAGTGTCATGGGTTTTGTTCTGGTTTTTTGAGCTTGTAGTGCTCGATGGCTATTACCTGAGATTTGTTTGGGAGGAGAAAAATAAAAATCAAAATCAAAGCCAGAACTGCAAAAAAGGAAAACCTCTGAAGAAAAAAACAGGGGACAAGCACTACATCTTACTGATCCTTGTTGATTACATTCTTTCTTCCTGTTTATGTCAGTGAGACTTCTGTTATTTAAAGCTGTTAAATTGTAAGCTGAAAGCTGGTGATGGATGATTTTGATAAATTGTACTTCCTCTCCCATCAGTACAACTAAGCTTTTGCTCATTTAGGAAAGATAAAGGTGAGCAAAAATAAAGTATAAGATTAATTAAATATAATTAATTTTTGAGAAACATTTAGAATGTCTCTTGGACATTTCAAGTTACCACTTTTCTTTTGAACAATCTGGTGTAAGAAACTTATTTGGAATTGGAGCTGTGTCTTAGAAGGAGAGAGGATTTTCCCCTTAATCCTGTTTTCAGCTTTCTTATTTTCTTTATGATTATCACCTTGAATTTCTTTTCTTGATATTGGACATCTGTGAACATATTTAAAGTGATTCTTGTCTGCCTGGTATTTTGATACTCTGCAGTAAATTTGCTTTGCTGGTGTCATAAGCTTTTTTTTTCTTATCATTTTTTGCAACAGGGAAACCAACATAATCTTATTTAATTGAGCAGAATAAACTTAGCCTCCTTAAAATTCCTATTGCTTTGTATGATGGTTTCATACCAGGGAAAGTATTTCATTCACTACTTTGCCCAGAAGTACTCTAGCCAGCTGGAATGCTAACCCAGCAGATAAGATTATGTACTTGAGAAGCTTTGTTCTGAACAGATATCACTACTGTTGGTATCCAGCAGTATTCCACAGGCACAGAACATCTTATGTTAACATGTTATTGTTATACAATACAAGCAGGGAGAAAGAGATTTGCTGTGGGATTGTTCTCAGGTGGGCCGCAAGATTTGCATACATTTATGCATGTTTTGTGCTTTAAACTTCTGCATGGTTCCCTGATGGTCTGATCAGATCTCTTGCCTTGCCAGTAAATTATCTCATAGCAATTGGAAACATTCAGTTCATGGTGCCTCAAAGCACATGTTAATGACTCTGTCTGAACAGTAAGACAAATGTTTGTTGGTTCTGGAATGCAATGAAAGCAAGATATGTGTAAACTGGTGTACTCTAGTGGCACAACACAAACAATGAGTAATAGGAAAAGCTTGAATTGTTTTTGCAGAATTTGTTGGAGAAGGTTAGAGTCATCTGTTTATGCTGATGTTTTATTACTGTCAAATACCCACTGTCTTGGGAATATGGCTTTTGCTTGAATGGCCACGTATTTCTCTGTTCCTTTTGTTTTAATGGTCACTGCAGTTGTAGCTTCTGTCTTAATCACAGTTCTGCAGAGGTTAAAAACAAAGTTGTTCAAGGTGTGCATGCCTCAGGTAGGTCACTACAGGAACTAAGGGAAGCCATACGTTTTTCTTAAGTCTGCATTCAGGAGAATGAAAATTCAAGGGTTGGTTTGGGGTTTTTTGCAGTTTATGGTACTCTGTAGTATCACTATGCTGCTATTAAAGTCACTCACGTAAGTATCCTATATTGGAAAAAAGTAATAAATAACTTCCATGTTAGTAAAAATACTGACAGTGAAGTGATACAGTCTTCTAAAGGGGTTTCCTTAATTGCAGTATAAACACTGAGTTGAGTCATACTAAGCTTGTTGACCTTACATTCAAGTAGAAGGTCAGCAGCTATGTAGAACAAGTTACTTCCATAATTCAGCTGACCTTATTGGCATTATGTTAATTATTTGCAATTTCAGGTTTTGTCTAGCCTCAGCATAAAAGTCAGATTTAAAAATAATTTGATAAATCATTAAGATAATAGAATAAGAAGAAAAGAGTCAAAATGGCAAAGTTATTTTGACTATAGAACTGTAGTTGAGCAATGAAATAGGCTTTACTAGAATAAATACATCAACTATCAGTTTATTTTTTCCATAAAGTAGATGTTACAAGAAGTGACACTTCAGGATATAGCAGCATAGCATAAATTATGTTATAAAGTCAGTAAATAAATGAGAGGACTTTCATTTGATGTCCTTGATCTTTAAAACCAATTATCACAGCCTCAGTGTTTCCTCACTCATTATGGAAATCTGACTGCACTTGGTTTTTTCTGAAAAGTTGTGCGTCGCAGGCAGAATATAAAATGGGAATACTGTAAATGGACAGGAAGAAGTTACCTTTGATAGAAAGAAGGGGACCAATTACTGCAAATGCTCTCCCTTTTTCCTAATGCCTCAGCAGAATTCACCACAGGCTCTGCTCACTTCTCCCCTCTTTGCCAGCACTTCCCCAATTTTCTTTCTTGATGTTGAGAGACAGTTTGGTCTAATACTGTCTTGTGATGTGATAGACTTTAGCAGTTTTTAGTAACAGACACAAATTGCTCCCAAGGTGACAATAAATTATTTGAGTATTTTCAGTGTTCCTAATTGCTGCTTTTACAGCCTTTCTGCAAGGTTGTCAGGTGTGATTTAAATTGACTGTAGGTTGTGACAGAAGGCAGAAAAGACAAAGAAAAAGTAAAGGACAAAAAGGCATAGCAAATTATTGACATTATTGGTGCTTAAGTTTCTTCTCAGACCATTATGGTTGCTTAAAACCTCTTCTTAACTTTAAATACATGCTTTCATAGCAATTAATTATATTTTAGCTTATGCTGGTTTATGAAGTATACTGTAAATGGTAATGTATTGCCATTTAAAAGACTAAACAAGAAACTATATGTGCATTTCTTATCGATCTATCATCTACAAGTATTGTAGGCTGCAGATCAAGTATTGTTTCTGCATAAAATTTGGCCACATGTCTGGAGTATGCTGCTAGACGGATGATCACGAGCAATCCATTTTCCTAGTGAGGTGAATGTCGATTTCAGCTGTTCAGACACTGGAGTCTTTTGCTGTTCACTTTCTTGAAAGGAAGTGAAAATCAAAGAATCACCAAGGTTGGAAGGGACTTCAACGATCATCAAGTCCAATGTGTCACCACAGACCCCATGACTAAACCGTGGCACCTTATCTGCACAATTTCTAAAGCTTTGTACTTTTTTCTTGAGGATCTCCTCATTTTGTTATTTGTTTTCTATTAAAAAATTGAATCTGTAACGATCCTACAATGTTGCATGTGAAAATTAAATCCTAGGGGCTTCTTTCGTGACCAAATTACATAGGAAAATAAAGTAGACTTTTGAATAAAATACAGGGTTTATTGTTTTCCACTCCTTTCTGTTTCTTCCCATTTTCACAATGGTAGTCTTCAACTTGTATATGTTTGCATAGATGTTCTGACAACTAAGCAGAGAATGTAGGAGAAACAGATATTCTCAGGAGTCTGAATTCAGCACTTAGAGCAGTTGTCTTACCTGCTTTCTGACTTACCTAAGCCTAATTGCTCTTACCTCTCAGAAACTATTATTATTCTAGACTTTAACTCAAATTATTCTTAAGAAATTATGTATTGAAACTTGGAGCACGGCATCTGTATTCACATTATAATTTATGCTACATTTTATTTCTCTAGGTAGTTCCTAGCTGCCCACTAGTAACAGCAGCAAAATGATTTCAGTAATGGCAGAAAGTGCGACAGAAGGGAAACTTTGGGTTTGTGTTTTGGTTGGGTTGTTTGGGGAGGTTTTTTGTTTGGTTGGGTTTTTTAAGACAGACGTTTAAACTTTCATTGAGACTGTATTCTTAATAGTTCTCCAAATTTTTTTTTGATGCACACAAATGCCTTGCAGGCAAACAGATGCAAGTACTGTGACAGTAAGGTAAAATTAGAGAAGAAATAAATGCCAACCAATCCTTTAGGACTGAGTCTTCAGTTATCATTTTATCCTATTGTATGATCCTGTAGTCAGCAGCAGGCTCTGGAGCAAGAACTGGTTTTGGGGTGTATGGTCTCTATGTGTTTAGCATGGTCCTTATCTCAATTAGTGCATGTAGGAATTAGTACAAAGCACATAAAATAAAAAGCGGTAGCAGTGGCTTGAAAATTTCTTTAGTCTGAATGAAGCTTGCCCTTACTTGAGGCAGTTATGCTTTTCATGAGTTAAATAATTCCTGTCTCATTTTGTGTGACAGGTGGTCCCTTCTTGGAAGTGCTTATAACTTTCCATGGTAATGGCTTGCAAAATTTTCTAACACTATATTCTGAAAACTACATGATCATATCCTACTTGGAATACCATAAAGCAGTTAGCTGTTCCTGTTTTCTGTCAATGTGTACTGTTAACCCCACACTCCTAACTCTGTTCTTAAACTTTCTTTCCACAGCATGAATGTCAATGTGTATAGCATCAATCTTAGTACAGCTTAACTTTTGTTAGAGTTATATCACAGTTTTGAAACTTCATTCTCTTTCAATTATGAAACTTCAATTTCAATTAATTCCCCATTTAGCTATGTGCAGACTTTAATTTCTGGACTCTTTAGATCAATGAATGTTGCTCATTATTTCTTGTCATTTCCTAGGATTAATTGTCACAACATAGGTAGCCAAATTTCTTCCAGCTGGGAAACATGAGTCAGTATTTGGAGGTGAAAGCCCCCTCTCTAGTTACCTGGTTTGATTGTACTGTGATGATCACAGACGAAAGGGTTAGCATGAATGGCTAAGAAACTAGGAGATAATTACTTTTATTTTTGATGTGAAATTGGGAGAGTAGCATAGTAGCAAGTTGGTGGCATTTTGCAGAATTCCAAAGAGCTTCTTGTATGGTTGAAAACTGAAAGCAACTTAAACATTCTGGGTGAACTTGCCAGAAAGCAAAAACTGGGAAGAAAGCAAGCAGCTTTCTTCAAAACACAAATACTGTTTCATTTAAAAAAGATATTAAAAAAGCTGCTATGAAATTCAATTGTAACTTCGTATCCCTGCTATTTAATAAAGAATGAAGCAGAAAATAAAAATAGAATGTGTTTAAAGGTGTTGTGTGTGTTTATAAATGCTTACATAGCATTTATAGGGGGTGTGTGTGTGTATATATATATATATATATATATATATGATCCTGCTCTGGCAGGGGAGTTGGGCTAGATGATCTTTTGAGGTTCCTTCCAATTCCTAACATTCTGTGATTTTTTTTCATATTAATTACATAATATACACCTTTTTAATATATATATAACTCTTAGATCTGCAGCATTTTTCTCTAGCCTTTTCATTTCCTCAGGTCCACTTTGCACTGTTTGTATTTCTACTTGCCCTCATATTTATTGAGTTATAAAAACAAGTCTGTGGGCAGCAAAGAGCTCTCTTCGAATAGGTATGTACGGGTTGAATGCACACGCATTCTTTTTACTGTTTTTAAATGTTTGGTAGTGAAATCAGTAATGTCTTTACTGGTCTTCATAATGGTTTTATTAATGTAGATGTTTGTTTATGTCTGTGTATACATTAAACAAGCCTACTATCTCATATTAGTTGATTTCAAAGGGCTTATCACCTCTGCTAGTCCACATGATTTGATTTCTAGTTGAAAGTAAAACCTCGCTCTCCTTGCAGTTTTTTAGTAGTGTTTGTAGGTCTCAAATACGCAAATTTGAGATCTCCCAGTTGTGGTTATATTGCCTGTTCACCGCTGATTTTTTTCCACTGCAGACATTCTTCTGGTGTATTACTGATCTAAATAACTTCTTAAAGATTGCTTGCAACATACACTGGACTGGACTTGTACAAAACGAGTGCTGACTTCCCTCTGATGTAAAAACCAACCATTTACCTACCGTTTAGTCTTGTGCTTAAGCATTAATCCTTTCATAAAAGGAATTTTTCCTCCCTGGAGTTTTTGTTGCTTTCTCATTTTATGTTTGGTACATACAGGTTTTATGTGAATGGTGCATTATGTGAATGGTGTGTAAAGTCTGTAGTTTTATGCACTTTCTATTGGTTTTCTTGATACTGCTATCAGAATTCAGGAGCTGTAGTTCCCCATATCCTGCAAACACACTTTTCTTAAATACTGAGGCTGTATTTGCCACCTGCTCATTTCTCTGAGTGGAAGTTGCATTAAATTATTCAAATGCCTTGAGTGTTACTCAGGGTGCAGTGAAAACTTGTTTCTCTTCATGTAGTTTTTTTGCAGCATGTACTGATATAGCATTTGTTCATCATATCAAAAAATGCGTCTTTGAAATTTTATCCTGCCCTGAACTTTTGATTGATTGATAATGAAGTAATTGCTGATACTGTGATGTTTCCTACCCACACACCTTTTCAGTGTCCACAGTCATTGAAGAATGACAAGGATTCTATCAGTTTGTAGTACTGTGTTTCCCTGATCAGACCTGAAATATCGGTCTATATTTCCTGTCTGCCAAGAAACCCCCACACATACCAAACCAAAACAATTAAAAAACCCCACAGCATAACAAAGGAAATGCTACTGTGTTGCTGGATGCTAGATTGCCAAATCTTAAGAGAATTGTAGCTGTCCAGTTATATAAATAGATGGCCTACCATGGTCTTTATTCTTAAAGAAGCATGCCAGTTTCAGTGCATCTCAGCAATTCAAATGACTGTCGGTCTTCAAAATTTTGGCGGAAATTTTTTCAAGTAAGATCTTTCTGCATCTCATCTTCAAGTATTTAGCCTCTTGACATCTCCTCTGGCAAGCTGAGAGAATCCCAAACCCACAGGATTTAGTAACCCTGCTACATAAAGGAAGGTAACTGGTAAAGTCATGCTAAAGTAGAGTAGAAGAGCTGAATATCTCTCATTGCTATTGTGAATAGGCTGGTTAATAATGACAAATATTGGTCTTGTTAGAGTGTTTGCATCCTCAGTGACAGCAGATAAAGTGTCTTCAAGACATTCTGGTTTGTCTGCTCAATTAGAGTAGCGTAATATAAATAATTACAATTGAATATCCCTCCCGAGCAGACTGTCTACAAGGTGATTGGGTTTTTAACTCACAGTCTCGTTTGTCCCCTCTAACATTTGTTACATGTTTATAATTATTGATGGGAATGTACACTCAGCTCTACATTTGTTTGAAGAGCTCCTGTTGGTTCATCACTTCCATTTAAGCTTCTTTGTGACATTCAGATGGTTGAATTAGTCCTCTGTTGCTCTTAACTCATCCAAGAGATTAACACAAAACCATGTACCTGGAAAAGAGGATTTTTTTAAGAAATGTTTTATAAAATGTAAAGTTACATTTGCTTTTATTAAGGTTGTGCAAAAACAAAGACATAGCTTATAAATGTCTTCTCTTGATCTTCACTATTTACTTCAGAATAAATCTACTAAGTCCTCACTACTTGCTTCATTTGATTTATTCTGAAGTAAACATTGGCTCCTTTGACAATTTCCTCACTGCAGTTTTTAGCTGATTAATATAAGTATTGTTAGGTGTTACCAATATTGCAACTTAAGCTTATGAAGAGTTTGTGGTGCATAAATCTTGGGTGCTTCTTCAAATGAAAGAACTTGAACTTCTATGACTCTTATATAGCTGATCTTGCAAGTTCAAAAATATGCAGTGCTTTAATTACGCTTACTTAAGTCCTAAAGGCTGCAACAGGCCTGCAATTGCTAGACTGCTAACAGCACATAATACAGCCAATTGCAAACAGCAGTCTAATTTGTTGATTTCAAGTGAGGTGTAATTATATTGCTTCGTTTGCTGAGCAAATCATATGAGAGCTTCTCTAAATCAGCCTGATTGTGTAATGAAGAGCTAATTACAAACAGCAGTGTTCTTGCAGTAAATTTATGGTGACTGCTAATACCAGGTTGGCACAAGTATGACAATGGCTCATTAGTACATTTGCAAAAGCAGTAGTGGAACTCTGCCCAAAACACAGCAACCGTTTTCTATTTTGGGAGACCAGAGTGATTACCTCTCTCCCTTCCACTATTACTTTAAAACAAAACAAAAAAACCCAACCAACCAAAACAAAAACTCATCAAAGCCTAATCTTTTATCACTTCTTCGTGGGCAAAAATTAAATTGCACTTGTAGAAAGGACTACCATAAAATGGAATGACTTGGAAGGCATTCTTCCTAACCTTTAGTGGAAGGCAGGCTTTGAAAATGTTGTTTGACTACAAGCCTTTGCCATTAGTGACAACTAGAGGTCTGGCAGGTCTTTTTGCACTTCCTTTTCTTGCATTGTACATTCACTGCATGAAGTCAAGGGTTGTCTTGGCAATCACAAAGCTAAAAGAGAATTTCTCTTAGAGTTATGTTTTGTCAGCCTGGTGATAATGAAAAGATATTTTAGATTTCTATACATTTTCGGTTGATGGGGTTTTCTTCTGTTTAAGTTACAACTGATGGTGACCTGGTACAGCTTCTGTTATTTCATTCTAAGTTGTGTTTACTGTCAGAGCAACCAACTCAAGTGGAAAGATGAACTGGCCACTACGTACAAACTTACAGCAGAATACAAGTTCTTTAGTTTTTCTGAAGTTTCCATTAGTCTTTTGGGGTTTATCAGTTTTGTTGAGTTCTATGAAGCATCCTTTCTTATTGGTACTTTCAAGCAATCAAAATAATTTCTTTCTGAATAGATGTGTGTAATTGCTGTTCAATTCTAAGCCTGACACCAGAAGTAGATTGAATGCTGCTTTACACAAAGGCTTCTAATCTATTAAATGGTGCACTGGGACTGATTTCCTATGAAATTCCCTGATGCACTTTCTCACTTGGCACAATAGGATGGAATAAATTTCTTCTGTATATTTCCACCTTGCTTTCTTTCTTCTGTAGCACATAATAATGAAGCTGCGGTATCTTATTTTCCGCTTAGTGACAGGTGACCCTTGATGAATGGTCTGATTTTGACAATCATCTGACATACAGAACTACATATTCCTTAGATCAACAGCAATGGACTTGGACTTATATGAAGCAGACTTCTTTGAAAAAATATTTAACTCCAATGAAGTAGTGAGGTTTTCCCCACAAGTTCCAAAGTTTTCTCTGACGCCTTTGATTTTTGACTGGTTTTGGAGCTTGTACATGGCATGAAGACTATCTAGGCAAAGTTTCTTGATCAGTCACCTTGTGGTCACTTGTTAATCCTTGGAGAAAGAATATTAAAAAGTAGGAAGAATATGGTAGTCAGTAACAGTGACTTAGTCTGGGCTTCTGTTTTATATAGCCTCCAACAGAAGGCATGTACATGCAGTGTTACGAATACATGCAAGTTTCATTTCATTCTACGTTTGTTAGACATGAGGAACACTGTTGTGGTTTTCTAAAACACTGTTTACAACTTGTTTTGCATCAATCTTGTAAAGTATAAATTCTCAGCAAGAAATTATAGTACCCTGAATTTTAACACCATATTCTAACATAAAATCTGTTGCACTAAATAGACCTTCTGCTCCAAAGTGCTATGTTAATAACTGCTACTTAGAATTTCAAAAGGACCATATTTTTGTTTCATAAGTTACAGCCAAAATATAGCAGTAGAGAATGTCATAGTTATTTTTATATTTCCTTAATTGGTTTTTGAGGGCTTTACTGGGCTGGTGGGGTTTTTGTTTGTTTGGTGGGGTTTGGGGTTTTTTGTTGTTTGGGGTTGGGGTGTTGTTCTTGTTGTTGTTCTCTGGAGAATGGGGAAAGGGGAGGTTGCAAAGACACAGCAAAAATTATTTCCCAAAGTCCTTCTCCCAGTTTTCAGACTAGACATTAGACAGAACAGAAAGGCGCTATGGCAGTATATGAACCCCATGTGCATGTTAGTCCTGCTATTCTAGAGGAAGTCTGTGGGTACCACCTTTACAACAATAAGTCCCACTATTAATACAGGCTAGGAGATGATGTGATAGAGAGTAGCCCTGAGAAAAAAAGACTTGGAGATACTGGTAGACAAAAATGTCAGATGTGAGCCAACAATGCACACTTGCAGAAGGGAAATCACATCCTCAGCCACATCAAAAGAAGTGTGGCCAGCAGATCAAGAGAGGTGATTCTGCCACTCCGCTTTGGTAAGACCTCACCTAGAGTACTGTGTCCAGCTCTGGGGCCCTCAGCACTGGAAGGGCAGGGACCTGATGGTAGAGATTCCAGAGGAGGGCCACAAAAATTGTAAGAGTGCTGGAACATTTCTACAAAGGCAGGCTGAGAGAGCTGGCCTTGTTCAGCCTGGAGAAGAGAAGGCTCTGGGGAGACCTTTTGGCAGTATTTCAATATTTGAAGGGGGTTTACAAGAAAGCTAGGGAGGGACTGGGGAGGACAAGGGGCTTTACAAGAAAGCTAGGGAGGGACTGGGGAGGACAAGGGGCAATGGTTTTAAACTAGAAAAGGGTAGCCTGAGATGGGAGATTAGGAAGAATTTATTTACTGTCAGGGTGGTAGAACACTGGAACAGGTGGTGGAGGTGCCATACCTGAAGACATTTAAGGTGAGGCTTGATGAGGCTCTGAGCAGCCTGATCTACTTGGGGGTGTTCCTGCTTACTGCAAGGGGGGTTTGACCTCTAGAGTCCCATTCCGACTCAGTGCATTCTATGACGATGGTATAGTCCTCTCCCTTTCTACTTGACAGAAGAGGACTGGGATTAAAGTACCAAACGGTCATTGTACTGTACTGAAGTATTTATTTCTTCTTTTTGAGTGGTCTTGCTGTTAATCTGCAGGGTTAGAGTTCAGTAATTTTGGCTGACTACAAAGGAGTTTTTAAAAAATCCTGTCATATTCAGTAAAATTTGCATTTAGGATGAAGGCTAACTGAGACATGGCTCCTGCCTTTCTGTTTTGATCTTGGATTTATAGACTTGTCTCCTTATATGTGGTTTCAAAAAGCACACATTCATCTCCTTCTCTTGATCTCCCTAACTAAGATTTGTGTTAGAGAGAGAGACCTTTCATAAATTATTTTCTTACTTTGATTTCCCATTAATCTGAATTTTAAAGCTCAGTTCAAAACCAGTTACTCCTTTGGGTGGGGTGGGAGAATGGTACAGAAGAGCAAACAATCTTAAAGTGGGCTGATGCCTGAGGTACCTGCGTGAATTTATGTCTAGTTGCTCACGTGCACCAGCATCATCACTTTATTCCCTTTGATATTTGCATTTTTCATTTCCATGTAATCAGGATCATGATTTCTCTGAGGGAAGAACCTGCAGGTTTTTGTGTTTTTGGAAAATGAAATGTGCAGATATCCATCTCTATAGTGTTCTCTCCTTTTCTTTCACATAAGACCTCAACAAAACAAAGTTTATGATCACAGAATCACAGAATTTTAAGGGTTGGAAAGGACCTCAAGGATCATCTAGTTTCAACCCCCCTGCCTTAGGCCAGGACACTTTCCACTGGATCAGGTTGCCCAGAGCCACATCTAGCCTGGCCTTAAAAACTTCCAGGGATGGGGCTTCCACCACCTCCCTGGGCAACCTGTTCCAGTGTCTCACCACCCTCATGGAGAATCTACCCTTTTCTATTTTTGCTCCATTCTCCCTAGTCCTGTCACTACCTGATACCCTAAAAAGTCCCTACCCAGCTTTCTTGTAGGTCCCCTTCAGATATTGCAAGGCAACAATAAGGTCTTCTCAGAGCCTTCTCTTCTCCAAAGTGAACAACCCCAACTCTCATCCTTTTCTCATAGGAGAGGTGCTCCAGCCCTCTGATCATCCTCGTGGCCCTTCTCTGGACATATTCCAGTACCTCCAGATCTTTCTTGTAGCAGGGGTTCCCGAATTGGATGCAGTACTCCAGGTGGGGTCTCACAAGAGTGGTGAAGAGGAGAATCACCTCCCTCGACCTGCTGGCCACACTTCTCTTGATGCAGCCCAGGATACTGTTGGCTCTCTGGGCTGCACGTGGTGAGACTGTCTGGCCTATAACTGCCTAGATCATCCTTCTTTCCCTTTTTGAAAATGGGAGTTATGTTTCCCCTTTCCCAGTCTGTGGGGACTGCCCCAGACTGCCACAACTTTTGGAATATAATAGAGAGTGGTTTAGCAACCTCCTCTGCCAGTTCCCTCAGTACCTGTGGGTGTACCCCATCAGGTCCCATGGACTTGAACACTTTCAGGTTCTGATCTTCACTCACAATGGGCAATTCCTTCTTTCAGTACCTGCCATTACCTTCTGTGATTTTGGCAGCGTGGCTGGAGCCCTTGCCAGTGAAGACTGAGGTAAAGAAGTCATTGAGAACCTCAGCCTACTTCATATCACTTGTTGCCAGTTCTCCTGTTTCCTTTCTGAGGGGGCCCACACCTTCCCTAGCCTTCTATTTGCCATTAAGGTACTTGTGGAAACTTTTGCTATTCCCCTTGATCTCCCTGGCCAGATCTCCCTGAGCTTGAGCTTTAGCTTTTCTAGCCAGGTCTCTTGCTGCTCAGACAACTTCCTTATACACCCCCCATTCCAGCTGTCCTGTCTTCCATCTTGTAGTTTCTTTTTGTGTGACAGCGTGTCCAGGAGCTCCTTGCTCATCCAGGCAGGTCTCCTAGAATTCTTTCCTGCCTTCCTCCTTGTGGGTGTATTTTGCTCTTGGGCACAGAGAAGGTGATCCTTGAACACTGACCAGTTGTCGTGACCCCCCTTTCCCTCTAGGGTTTTGTCCCGCGATACTTTGGCCAGCAGATCCCTGAAGCGATCGCAGTCTGCATGCCTAAAGTCCAGGGTAAGCTTGGGCATCCTCCTTAGATGCCCTGAGGATATTAAATTCTAGCTCACTGTGGTCACTGCAGCCAAGGCTGTCCTGAGCCTCATATTGGTCACCAGCCTTTCCCTATTAGTGGAAACAAGGTCCAGCATAGCACCTTTTCTTGTTGGTTCCTCCACCATTTGGAGGAGAAAGTTGTCATCTATGCATTCCAGGAACACCCTGGATCACTGGTGCCTTGCTGTGTTGTCCCTCCAGCAGGTGTCAGGGTGCCCTATAAAGTAAGTAAAAACTCATTTTAGTTAAAGCAAATGTAAAACAAATTCAAACACAAATCTTTAGCTGTGTGAAGGGCCTGAAAATCATCAGGTGGGATTAAATGGCATTGTATAGTGGGGGGGAAAAACCTAAACAACCAAGCAACACTAAAATGCTTTCTTTGCACAGTTTAGGATCAGTTTTCAGTAACTGTTAAAACTAGTGTTGGCAAAACAAATTTTTCTGAAGAGAAGAAAGGAGAGAGAGGAAGAAAATAGGAGTTTCTGTGCCCTGGTACTGAAAAACCTTACACTATTCTGGAGTGTCACCCCCAGGATCTTACGGTATTATCCAGATTGCAGAAGCCTCTTCTGTTGTCAGTATCATGAAGACAGACCTTGGGGCAAAAGGGCTCATAACTTTTGGGTTGAGCTTTCAGTTTACCCCAAAGCTCAAAATCACATACTAGTGAAAGGATACTGGTGAAAGGAATGGGGGTGGGGGTTTAAAAAAAAAAAAAAAAGCCATCAAGTGAGATGTTTTGTGCATGACTTGCAGATACTTTTGGTTTGGTTTTTTTAAGCAGTTATAGCAGTAGCATATAAATATGTTGCTTTGCTGAAAAATGAATCAAAGTATGTAATCCTGTCCAAATCTCCCACGTATATCAGGATCTTTTACGATCTGATGGGGAAACACAAAAGAGTTGTTCTTAAACTGTCATTTTCTATTAGAATATATAAATTGAAACATAAATTATGGTATAATTGTAGGAAAATATTAACTGTAAAGTGCTGGTTTTGCTTTCTTAAATTGGATGGCAACTTGTTAAAGAATTTGCATCAAGAACTTGCAGTTGATATGACAAAAGGTACAATGACTTTCAAGTGTTAAAAAGATGATACCCATTTAAGCACATGGAATTATGAATAAACATTTGTGTGCTTTTTGCTGTAAAGTATTTTTAGTGCTAGCTCCAGAATATTAAATAAAACATATTTAGACTTCCAATAAGAAGCTGTCCAAATTATATACCATTTATATTCTGCTTGTGCATTTTGCTAGTAAATTAGTTAACTGATGAAAATAGTTATTAAAAAAAAAGTGGTTTTAAAAGTAGTGCATGACTTGTGTGCTTAAAAGCATTTTATATATGTATTATATATTTCTGGGGAAACTAAAAATGATGCTCGCAACATTACGGACCTGAAGCTTATTATTTCTGCTCCAGTTTTGACTTTGAGTATTTTGGGGAACTCATTACCAAGCAGAAATGACTTGTGTAAGTGAATTGGCCCATTATTATTACAAGTTCATACATGGGAATCTTTGTAAGTTCACAAACACTGCATGAGCAGAGTGGAGGGAACGGTAGAAGATCATAGAATCACAAGATCAGATAATGGTAGGAGTTGGAAGGAACCACTCCCTGCTAAGGCAGGTTTACCTAGATCAGGTTGCACAGGAATGCGTCCAGGCAGATTTTAAGTGTCTCCAGAGGAGACTCCACAGCCTCTCTGTGCAGGCTATTCCAGTGCTTCATCTTCAATGTAAATAAACCTTTCCTTATTTGTAGGTGGAACTTCCTGCGTTTTGTTTGTGCCTATTGCCCCCTGTCCTAACACTAAAAAGAAGGCACCACTAAAAATAATCTGACCCCATCCTCTTGACATCCATCCACACATTGATAAGATCATCTTTCTGTCTACTCTTTTTCCTGCTAAGGAGTCCCTGGTATCTCAGTCTCTCCTCTTATGAGAGAGCTCCAGTCCCCTAATGATCTTCATGACCCTCTGTTGGACTCCCTCCAGTAGTTCCTTGTCCCTCTTGATCTGGGGAGCCCAAAACTGGGCACAGTACTCCAGATGCAGCCTCAACAGGGCAGAGTAGAGGGGGACAACCTCACTTGACCTGTTGGCAAGTCTTCTAAATGCACCCCAGGATACCATTGCCCTTCTTGGCCACAAGGGCGCATTGCTGGCTCAAGAGGAACTTGTTGTCTGCCAGCACCCCCACATCCTTCTCTGCAGAGATGCTTTCCAGCAGGTCAGCCCCTAATGTGTACTGGTTACTTACAGGGTATGAATTGGATTGTGGGTAAAGGCCTTTTTCCTAAGGCAGACAGCCTCTAAATTGTCAAACATCAATTCTTTTCAAAGGAATTCAGTGCAGTACTATCTAAACATTTATTTTGAGGAAGCTAGCATGATGCAAGCTGTTGAAATGGAAATTGATTTTCTCTTTTTCTCTTGTTTGGCAGTGATGTTGGTGAAAGAGATCCCCAGCACTGATTTACATGTTTTACACTTTCCATTATATTTGTAGTACTTGACTCTGACACAGTGCATTTCAGACTGCTGGTGAGAAGTACTTTACTGGAGAGGCCAACGTTACTGTTACTATTATGTAGATAGGAACAGGGAGACACAAACATGGTCATAGTTCTGAGTTCTCAGTAACAGGAGAAAGAGAAAATGAATAGAAGTCTGATTCTCTCTCACTTTTTTTCCTTTATATGCAGTTCTCAAAATTGAAAGGGGAAAAAAAAACCACAGTCCTGTTTCTGAAAAGCTGTGCTATTTGTAATCTTTTTATGTCAAATTACTGGCTTAATAGCCCTATTACTTGATTTTACAGTATAGGCAAACTCTTCCTACAAAGAGTACACCTTCCTCCCTTCCTTTCATTTCTTCTGATAGCAGTGTTATAAAATATAGACTTTGAAATTTACTCTTTTAATTGCATAAATTAAATTTACCTTTACATCCAGGTAAACTCAAATACTCCTCGTTTTAATATAACTAAACTAGGCAGCATTTTTTCCAATCTTGCACAGTGCCTGTTGTCATGCAGCTCAGTTCACAGGAGACTTGGGAAAATCAGGTTTCAAAGTCTCAGGAAGTATTAATGTCGATTGTTTTCTGCAAACAAACTTGATTTAACGAGCAGCTGTTGGAGACATGCAGTCTCAGATGTGCAGCATCCAACTTGCATGTCAGTCAGCAGAAGCCTGCGATAAAGCTCTGCCTCTGGAACAGGAGGGTATAAACAGTTAATGTAGTGTGTCAATATCTGCTGATTTCTGGTTCCAAAATTTGGAGTTGATTGTATTACTTGTGTGGAAATGTCATTCATCTTGTTTTTCTCATCTGTCTTTAAGAACCCTTGGAGGGTAAAGTGAGCTGTATGCCGAAAATACTCAAGGCGTTTGAATTCATGTTCTTTCCTTGTAGGGCACTCTAACAAGTTCAGCATTCCTTTACCTGTTTGCAAAATTTAGTTTC
Organism: Picus viridis; assembly: GCA_033816785.1. NCBI lineage: Eukaryota > Metazoa > Chordata > Aves > Piciformes > Picidae > Picus > Picus viridis. The sequence goes on along the minus strand of CM066582.1, from coordinate 16,855,373 downwards.
ACAGTTAGAAGGTAAATTTAGCTCACAGCGGCATTACAATGGCAGATAACTTTAGCATGACAACATGTGAATGTTCTCATATAAGAAACTCTGCCCTTAACTTTCACATTTTTTAAGCTACATAATAGTTGTCGTGAACACTTACTGCCATCTGTGAAGATGGCATGTAGCCCATTTCCATTAGGTGCCAAATAAACAAGTTTTTAGATGGGAATCTTGTGCAATAGTGCAAATGCTGTCTCGGCTACAGAAAGGTCACGTGTTGTGACAGTTCTGCCAAGCATGTGTTTATACTAACACACCAGAAAAAGACAATTTTTCTTGACAGTGAAAGTAGACACCTGTGCCTGCCCACAAGGAGTGACCTTGAATAGTAGAATTTGTCAGAAAAGGAACATACAGAAGTCCTGTGGTAATTCTCTATTACTAATCTAATTCCAGAGTGCACTAGTAAATTAAAGAACAGGGCATAGATTTCAAACTTTTCAACTAAATTGGTAACTGTTAATGAAAAAAAGTGCTCCCTCCCACAAACTGTCATCTCTGAGTTTTGGCATTGTGGTGAGATGACAAAGGATATTACGGATTTGCCAGTTGTCATGAAGATTAGTCATCTTTGTTACAGCCAGCTTAATTAGATTTTTAATTCAGTTCAGAAATGTAACCTTTGGAAAATGTCTAATTGCTAAAGTTAATTGATCAAGTCAAAATTCATAGTTTGCATTTTGTTATTACTATATTTTTCCTTTAAAAACGTGCCATCTAGCATTTCTGAAGGAATTACTTGTAAACTATCATCTGCTGTAATTTCAGCACAGTTCAGTGCACCTGCTTGCTAACAGGGTGCATTTAAAATGTTGAATTATCATCATATAGAAGCCTGTGAAGAAATTTTACATCTTAAATATATATATTTTATTTTTTTTAATGGGCATTAAAACCATACTTTGGATGGTTGTCAATAAATAATCAAGAAATATTGTATGTTTGAGAAGCCTTCATATATATATATAATAGTCCATCATATTTTGTAATTTCAGAAATTATTTCAAACTACTTTCCTTTTTAGAATCTTTATACAAATTCAGATGTGGTTTATTGGCTGGAAAGCAGCCCTGATGAGAGAGACTTGGTGATGCTGGTGAACGAGAAGCTCAACATGAGCTCTCATTGTGCGCTTGCAGCCCAGAAAGCAAATGAGATCTTGGGCTGCATCAAGAGGAGTGTGGCCAGCAGGTCAAGGGAGATGATTCTCCCCCTCTATTCAGCTCTGGTGAGACCCCACCTGCAGTACTGCCTCCAGTTCTGGAGCCCCTATTACAAGAGGGATATGGACGTGCTGGAACGTGTCCAGAGAAGGGCCACGAGGATGATCAGAGGGCTGGAGCACCTCTCCTATGAGGACAGACTGAAGGAGTTGGGGCTGTTCAGTCTGGAGAAGAGAAGGCTCCGAGGTGACCTCATTGTGGCCTTCCAGTATCTGAAGGGGGCCTACAGGAAGGCTGGGGAGGGACTTCTCAGGCTCTCAGGTAGTGATAGGACTAGGGGGAATGGAAAGAAGCTGGAGGTGGGGAGATTCAGGCTGGATGTGAGGAGGAAGTTCTTCACCATGAGAGTGGTGAAGCCCTGGAATGGGTTGTTCAGGGAGGTGGTTGAGGCCCCATCTCTGGAGGTGTTTAAGACCAGGTTGGATGAGGCTCTGTCCAGCCTGATCTAGTGTGAGTTGTCCCTGCCCATGGCAGGGGGCTTGGAACTAGATGATCCTTGTGGTCCCTTCCAACCCTGACTGATTCTATGATTCTAAATGATCTTAGGTGAAGTCACTCTAAAGAGTACTATTTAAACCAATTATTTTTGTTCAACTTTAGCATCACCATGTTTGAGCTCCTCTTTTTTTCCTTTTTCTTCTTCTTTTCCCCCTCTATTATGCAAGAATGTAAGATTTGTGAGAAGAATCACTGGCATTAACACAAAGTTAATAAAAACGTAAATAATTCTCATGCAGTCATACCACTGCATCTGCACAGCTTTCTCATGGCTGAAGTACCAGAAGAATGGATTCATTTATCTAACTTGATTATCCTGAAGAGAATAACCTCACTCACAAAATGATGGGACTGGTAGAATAATTCAAATCTGTGTAATTTACTCATAAATCTGAACAAAAGTGAAGATAAAAATTAGTTTATCTTGGGCAGAGAAAAAAATTAATTTATCTTTCAAAATTCTTCAGTTTTGAGTAGTGAAAATTTACAGTATGAAAATGGTTGAACTAATCCAGTGTTTCTGAAAGTTTTTGCCTTGACTGCTAATGAGTTGTGGGTTTATTTTTTTATTTTATTTTATTTTGGTCATTTCATCGGTGGAAATTATTTGTACAGGTGCTGCAACATCTACTCTTACTATGTGTTGGCTGAGAATGTGATTATGGTCCATATAATTAGTACTACTAATGTCATAAACTGCAAGGGCATCATCTGTGGAATATCATAACCTATAACAGTGTATCTCTGCATTGGTGTGCAGTTGGAGTTAAGATACCATCCTCAGTAACAAACTTTAAATTGTTGTTTTATTTGGCCTTAGTTATGACAATCATTTATGCTCTTTGAATACAGCAAGGAGAATTGGTGCAAATTTGCTTCAGAGAAGGCTAGTGACAGGCACAGAGGTCATAGCTTCAGATGAAACACTGGAGCATAGAAGAGCCTAATATGTAGAGTGGTCTCTTGAAGCAGTATTCGGTGCGCAAGAGGGTGATCCTTACAAGCAGTGCCGAGCTTGCCTTCAGGCTTTTTTGGGCAGTTGTGGCCTTTGCCACTGATCTGCTGTCTTTTGGTAACTATATTTTATGTTTTTAACAGCCATTATTTTCTGATGAAACCATATATTACTGGGCAGGGACTGTGTCTGGTACAGCCCCTTCCCAAACTTCATTAGCTCCATCTTATATATTACCATGACAGGCCTTCTTTATCAGCCCACCACACAGAACAGGTTTGTATTAGTTGTCTTTCATTCCTCACCACAGTAGGTACCACGTCATTCAAGGATTTAAGTACTAAAAATGAATTTTGTGAAACAGTGTCTCTGTTCTCTTTGTTCATAATGAAATTAAATGTACCTGGGAAATAGCCTTTTATTTTTATATGTATCACTGAAGTTTTAGAAGTATATGGTGTCAGTATAATTAATTTTCGAGCAGCTGTGTGTTACTAGATATGTAATGAATGAAACAAGATAGAAAATTATATTTAAACTTGACGGTTTAATTGTTGTTTTTTCTTCAGACTGTTAGAGATCTGTTGTTTTGTGGGTCTTTGCATGCGGTTTAATGGAGTCATCAATCCAGGACTTGTAAGAAAAAAAAGTTTGTCCTTCCTACAAAAGGGCTAATCATTCACAGGATTGAAGTATAGACTTTGAGAGCATTTGAAGTACATGCTGAGAATCAAAGCCAAGTTTCACTTCACATTGATGCTGTTTGTTTTCACTTTCATTAATTTCACCACCGCTCCATCATGGCTGGGAGCTCCAAATCATAGTATTTTGCAATCTCTAATACATTTTTTTCCCCAAGGAGATGCTACTTTTAAAAGTTAATTACTTTTCTCACAAATGTAGGAGTCAATAAAATTGAGTTATGATTATTAAAATCATAAAAATGATATCAGTCTCACAGGTCTGGAATATTTCTGAACATGTATTCATCACATGCAAGTTTCATTGGGATACAGATCATCTGCATTTCTTGCTCTGACAAGGTGATATGCTGACACAGGGATAAGCTGAAAAACACAAAACAACACCCACCCAAAAGACAAGGTCATGTTTTTGTTGTTGTTGTGTTTTGTGGGGTGTTTTGTTAATAATAATACAAAAAGTTACATGCTAACTGGTGCCAGCTTGCAGAGCTCTTTTGCTGTCTGACCTCTCCTTTTCTTCTTCTTCACTTCTTTGGATAATTTAGGAAGAGCAATGATGTTGTTTGCCTGTGTAAATCTGCTGGTAGTAACAGGGTGGTAAATGCTTGAACCAGTAGTGAATAACTTAGCTACCAGTAAAATATCTGAATGAAGAAAGACAGCAACCGGAAATAAACAGCAAGTTACCAGAAATGTGTGTGTAAAGTGTGTTAAAGTTCCAAATTATTTTTGGCAAACAGAATTTTTCAAGAAATTCTGAATTTTGTGTGGAAAAAATATAATCATTTGGTACATGAGGACAGACTGAAGGACAGACTGAAGGAGTTGGGGCTATTCAGTCTGGAGAAGAGAAGGCTCCGAGGTGACCTCATTGTGGCCTTCCAGTATCTGAAGGGGGCCTACAGGAAGGCTGGGGAGGGACTTCTCAGGATCTCAGGTAGTGATAGGACTAGGGGGAACGGAATGAAGCTGGAAATAGGGAGATTCAGGCTAGATGTGAGGAAGAAGTTCTTCACCATGAGAGTGGTGAAGCCATGGAATGGGTTATCCAGGGAGGTGGTTGAGGCCCCATCCCTGGAGGTGTTTAAGACCAGGCTGGACGAGGCTCTGGCCAGCGTGATCTAGTGTGGGGTGTCCCTGCCCATGGCAGGGGGTTGGAACTAGATGATCCTTGTGTTCCCTTCCAACCCTGACTGATTCTATGATTCTATGACATGTATCCTACCATTGGCCCTCTTGGCTGCCTGGGCACACTGCAGGCTCATGTTCAGCCTACTATCAACCAGTACCCCCAGGTCCCTCTCTGCCTGGCTGCTCTCCAGCCACTCTGACCCCAGCCTGTGGCACTGCATGGGGTTGCTGTGGCCAATGTGCAGAACCCAGCACTTGGATGTGTTAGAACATGTTCCTGTTAAAAGTAATGACAGTCAAAAGCTGTGGGGGAGGGAACCTGAAGAGGTTTGGTTGCACAATTGCAGTTTTAAAGTATTTTGACTGTTTTGAGAAACTACCTGGAAAAAAATAATTCGTACAAGATCTTTTCTTCTTTTTTTTTTTTTTTTTTTTTCCATTTGAACTGCAACAAGGCACTTCACAGGGACAAATGTGTTGCTGTTCCTCAACCTGAACGTTTTTGTTAAAAGGAAGTCTTGGGTGCCAGTAGGCTTGAGAAAATGTCTGTAGATACCTATAACTCAGCATACATGCATAAAAGTGAGGTATAGCAAAAGTAATGCCACCCATGAATAAAACCAAAACAAACCATGTTTGTAGGAAAATTGCAAAAGCCAGAGTGGACTTTATAAATAATAGTATTTTTTCCTCCATTCGGCTGTAGTGTTTACAGAGTTTCACCAAAAAAAAAGCTCCCTAGCTTTATGCTAAAGGGCTTTTTTCTTTGTTTTTCCCCTCTCAGCTGAATGTAAAAAAAAAGTTTAGGCTGGAGGTGAGGAGAAAGTTCTTCACCGAGAGAGTGATTCGTCACTGGAATGCGCTGCCCGGGGAGGTGGTGGAGTCTCCGTCCCTGGAGGCGTTCAGGAGGGGACTGGATGTGGCACTTGGTGCCATGGTCTAGTTGTGAGGTTATGGTTACAGGTTGGACTCGATGATCTTCGAGGTCTCTTCCAACCTTGGTAATTCTATTCTATTCTATTCTATTCTATTCTATTCTATTCTATTCTATTCTATTCTAAAATGCCTTGCCCATTCTTGTGCCTTGAAAGTGCAAGATATGTCCATAACAGGTCTACAACGTATGTCTAATCTACTTCTAGTACAGACATTAAAGTTAACATTAGGAACGTGCCAACTCTCCCACTTTGTTTTTAATGTTTTAACAAAAATTATAGAAATAAAGGCATACTGAAGTATGTGCAAGTATACCTTCCTCTGTTTTTCTCTTCTTAGAAACATAATCTTTCATTTCTTTGAAGTTACTATTAAATGATACTGTAGAAATAATTTTGTAATAAAACAGAGAAGAAACTGTTCATAAGAGCTTATATGTTCAGAAAAAGACTTGTTTTCATGAGAAAGGCTTTATACTTTTTCAGTAAATAGGGGTTTTAAATACAGTAGCATTTGAAGAACTCACCAAGATACTGGCATCTGTACTAACAATAAAAAAGTTCAAAGAAGAGACATGGACAAAATGTGGCAAATGAGCGTAACTTCCACATGTTTTTCAAGGTTTTCCAAGAAGGATTAGCAGCCTTGTAACTAGTGACAGTGAGTCCTAATACGTTTTTTGTGAGGTACAGCTTATGTCCTTTTTCCTTAAACTACATTGTGTAGTTTTTATTTCGGTTCAAAAGCCATTTTTTATAATGTCTTTTGACATTATAATGGAAATATTTAAAGAAGTTGCATTTTATGAACTTTACATCAGAATGGATCTGAGATTGTATCTGGTGGTAAAAGTTTTCAGCAACATGACTTAAAAAAGCAATTTCCAAAGAACAAAACATGGCCAGTCTTCCAAAAGTTGATGGCAATAGTTGATCTTCCCCTGCCCAAAGACAAAAGCATTAGAAAATCTGACAGTCCTTTTTGTATCCTTATATGTTGCAGCACTAGCGGGGTTTTGGGTGTGTTGTTGTGTTGGTTTGGTTTGTTGTTTTTTCTTTTGAAAAAGAAAACTGAGTAGGGGATCTCTTGTCTCAATGATTATTTTTTTTTAGCATAAGCAAAATTTACAAATTATCCAAGGTTTGCTCTTTCTTGTTTGTGGTTTGGTTTTTTTTTAAAGTCATCTTGAAATATTTAAGCTATAAAAGTCAAATACCTAAAGCATACAATTTATTAGGTGCATTTAAGAATATATCTATTTGCTCTAATTTTTTTTTTAAAGAGGGACAAGTGAATGTTCTGAGTTTTTCCCCCAATATTTTAACAGAATGCTATGAAGTACTTTGTTTGTCAATGGCAGGTTTCCTGGAAGTTCAGTAACATCTCTCTTGGGCAGTGGAGCTGGCTCATGACTATGTTTGCCAAAAATAACTAGTCAGATTATAACTATGTACTTTGGAGGTAGACAATTTAATGGTATCAGTTCATGTGGTGGAGTAGGAAGGTTCCCCCCACACACACAAAAGAATCCACAGCTAACTCAGCCGGAGAAGCAGATGAAAGCTATATTTTACAAGCAGAAAATGGAATGCAATGAATATGTACAAAAATATACAATATATACAGAAATATACAGCAATGTATGTAATACAGGAGGCCTTTCCCCAACCCCCCTGCGGCCAGGGGGGTTCGGCCTGTCCCTCCCTTCTCCGTCCCTACCTCCCCTTTTTCCCAAAAGGGTTAGAGAGAAAGAGAAAGGAAGGAAATTAAAAGGGTGAAAATTTGTTAAGCTCAAAAAGCGTTAGTTTTCTTATCTGGTTAGCAAGAATCGTCCCTGCGTAGCAAGCTGTTGCTTCAGAGAGAAAAGCAGGCCAGCCCACAGTACAGGGGGAAGAAAAAGACTGCCTGCCCCCCCCCGACTGAAAGACTAAGCTAGAACTTACAGCTGGATTCTACCAATGAAATTGGTTTAGCATATCTTTGTTTTCATTCTAATATCAAAACATTCAGCCAGAGTGTTCAGAAAGTGTCCTTTTTTTAAAGGCACAGCCTAAACCGGTCACAGTTCATAGCTATGAAAGTTAAATTAATGCAAAATGTGAGTATTTTTCTTACATATCTATGTAAGCATGTACACACTTTCAGTGTAAAGTTGAGGGGATTTATTTTTAAATTTATTTATTTACTCTAAATTTTTACTCTTCATTTTCAATTTTATTGACCAAGCATGCAAGATATCTAACAACAGTACAGGGGATATAGATGTTGTGGTAAATCTGTAATCATAGATATATGGTTATGGTACAGACTTTACAGGATCACAGGATGTTAGGGGTTAGAAGAGACCTCCATAGATCATCTAGTCCAGAGGAGGACCATAGAATCTAGCATAGGTCACACAGGAATGCATTCAGATGGGGCTTGAAAGTCTCCAGAGAACGAGACTCCACAACCTTTCTTGGCAGCCTGTTCCAGCGCTCTGGGACCCTCACAGTGACGAAGTTCCTCCTTATGTTGAAGTGGAACCTCCTGTGACGTAGTTTATATGCATTGCCCCTTGTCCTATCCCAGGGTACAACTGGGAAGAGCTGTCCCCTCCCTCTTGACACCCAGCCCTCAGATATTTATAAACATTTATTAAATCCCCTCTCAGTCTTCTCAGACTTGTATTTCAGCCTCACTGGATTATCTTCTTGCAGCATTACTTTAAGGAAGTGATGAGGCATTTTTTCAAGAGCAGCAAGGATTTCTAATTGTATGCTAAGAATATGTTCAAAATCCTATTAATTGGTCTTAATATTTACCTTAGCAGTTCAAGTCACTTTGGCTTTTAAAGCTGTGTTTCAAACTGACATTCTTACATAGAATCCTCCTTTAAATTAACTGCTATACTACTGCTTATTGTAGATGAATTTCTCTAATTTCTTATGCATTTTTATTTTTAATATATTGAAATATAATTCAGCATTTTTAGAATAGAATAGAATAGAATTACCAAGGTTGGAAGAGACCTTGAAGATCATCGAGTCCAACCTGTAACCATAACCTCACAACTAGACCATGGCACCAAGTGCCACATCCAGTCCCCTCCTGAACGCCTCCAGGGACGGAGACTCCACCACCTCCCGGGCAGCGCATTCCAATGACGAATCACTCTCTCGGTGAAGAACTTTCTCCTCACCTCCAGCCTAAACTTCCCCTGGTGCAGCTTGAGACTGTGTCCCCTTGTTCTGGTGCTGGTTGCTAGGGAGAAGAGGCCAACCCCTTCCTGGCTACAACCACCCTTCAGGTAGTTGTAGAGAGCAATGAGGTCGCCCCTGAGCCTCCTCTTCTCCAGGCTAAACAGCCCCAGCTCCCTCAGCCTCTCCTCATAGGGCTTGTGCTCAAGGCCTCTCACCAGCCTTGTTGCCCTTCTCTGGACACATTCAAGTGTCTCAATGTCCTTCTTAAACTGAGGGGCCCAGAACTGGACACAGTACTCAAGGTGTGACCTAACCAAAGCAGAGTACAGGGGCACAATGACCTCCCTGCTCCTGCTGGCCATACTATTCCTAATGCAGGCCAGGATGCGGTTGGCCCTCTTGGCTGCCTGGGCACACTGCTGGCTCATGTTCAGCTTCCCATCAACCAGCACCCCCAGGTCCCTCTCTGCCTGGCCGCTCTCCAGCCACTCTGACCCCAGCCTGTAGCGCTGCCTGGGGTTGTTATGGCCAATGTGCAGAACCCGGCACTTGGATGTGTTCAATCTCATGCCATTGGACTCTGCCCATCTGTCCAGCCTGTCGAGGTCCCTCTGCAAAGCCTCTCTGCCCTCCAGCAGATCAACTCCTGCCCCCAGCTTGGTGTCATCTGCAAATTTACTGATGATGGACTCAATGCCCTCATCCAGATCATCAATAAAGATGTTGAAGAGCATGGGGCCCAGCACTGATCCTTGGGGCACACCACTAGTGACAGGCCGCCAGCTGGATGTGGCACCATTCACCACCACTCTCTGGGCTCGGCCCTCCAGCCAGTTCCTAACCCAACGCAGTGTGCTCCTGTCCAAGCCATGGGCTGCCAGCTTGGCCAGGAGTTTGCTGTGGGGGACAGTGTCAAAGGCCTTGCTGAGGTCCAGGTAGACCACATCCACAGGCCTCCCCACATCCACCAGGCGGGTCACCTGATCATAGAAGGAGATCAGGTTGGTCAGGCAGGACCTGCCCCTCCTAAATCCATGCTGGCTAGGCCTGAGCCCCTGGTCATCCTGTAAGTGCTGTGTGATCGCACTCCAGATGACCTGTTCCATAATCTTGCCTGGCACTGAGGTCAGGCTGACAGGCCTATAATTCCCTGGCTCTTCCAACTGGCCAACTTGGTGGTTTTTTTTCAAATGTATTGTTATAGGCATGTCTTGATACTAAATAGATACAACAGAGTCCGAGTTTGCCTGCAGGTAATTAAGCATAATTACACATATTCACATGAACATGATGGGAATATATTTAACACCTCTGATTTAATAAACATAATTCATAGTGTACAATAGCTAGAGATTATCATTTGAATCTGGTAGAAGCTGGTTCTTAAGTAAAGCAATGGAAGGGCAGTTTTCTATGAAAAATGTCATGCAGCTGTAGAACATAGCAAGTAATTCTTTGTATGTCAACACTGTACATGGGATCAAAGCAAAGTATATAGAAGCCAGGTGTCCCTGAAACTACCTTTAGTGAATATGGTTTAGTCTTAAGGAGCACTGTGGCTAGCATTGTGTACATTTGCCTTATGTTTGCTTTACTTTTCCCTGGACATCTCATCATCATGGCTTTTAGAGACAAGATAGTTGAATCAAATGGCTTCTTAATCTAATCCTGTAGATCCTTAATCTAATTCTTAAATTGCACCATGAGCAATAGCTGAGCTTGCTTTTTGAAAGAAGATTGTTGATGCCTTCTTCCCTGCTCCCTAGATTTATTCATAGTCTAAAGTATTTACAAAAGTCTCTTTGCACCAGAAACACTTAACAAAAGTTTGGTATTTGATTTTGGTCTCAATGGAAATGTTGCATTAAAAGGAATTTGATTAGAAAGTCAAAGTTCTTGTTACATCTGTTGTGGAAACTAAGAAAATTTACAAATTAAATCTACAGTGTGTGTAAATATACACACACAATATACTGTGGTCCTAATGTATAGTATATATTTGCTTATTTTTTGTTTGTTTAAAATTTCAGTGGAGTCTAGAAGGTTATTTCCGACTCTCTGCTAAAGCATAACGATCAAGTTACAAAGTAAAAAATCTGTAAATAGACCCATTAAAGGTAATTAAAATTCTTCAGGTATAACATGACAGAGAAAGGCAGACATTCCTTGAAGTCCATCAAAAGAGTAACTTGTAAAATGTTGTAAGTTGTCATTATAAAGTGATGTGTTTGTGCACCTATATTTTGCTTTTTCTCGTTCATGAGATTCCAGCAGCCTGCATCTTCACACTTCCTATGATTTAAACTCTGATTGTAGTTGTAAAGTGTGTTCTTGCTTCATCAGTACAATGGGCCTTATGGAAAAACTGATGTAGCTATTAGAAAAAGAAAGTACCTTTTTGAATAATACAAGCCTGAGTTAATTTGAAGAAAAAATTTAATCCTCTTTGGGTTCTTGCCAAGAGAATGGGAAACTTTTCTGGAAAGTACGGTGAAATTAAGCCTTTGACCATTTTATACCCTTAAAAAAGTTGTGATAATATTTTCTTTGAATATAAAACAGATAAGAAGTAGATATCATTTTAAGTGCTGTTTTGATAATTTTAAAAGAGCCTGAACACCAGAATCAAGTATATTAAATTTCAGTGAGGAAGACTTTTATGTTGTAATACCCACTCAGTGCCTTACTGAGACTTAAGAGGACCCTACTGAAAAGTTTTAAGATCATAGAATGGTAGGCATTGGAAAGGACTTCTGGAGATTACCTAGTCCAACCTCCCTGAAATAGCAATGCCACTTAGTGCGTTCCACCCAGGAATGTGTCCTGGCGGGTTTTGAAAGTCTCTAGAGAAGGAGACTCCACAGCCTATCTGGGCAGCCTGTTCCAGTGCTCCATCACTCTCAAGGTAATGAAGTTTTTCCTGATATGCACGTGGAACTTGCTGTGTTCCACTTCGTGTCCATTGCCCCAAATCCTTTCACAAGGCACCATTGGAAAGAGACTTGCCCATTCTTCTTGATACCTGCTCTTCAGATATTTATAAATATTAATAAGATCTCCCCTCAATAAATATCAGGGATACTCTGTGTGTCATGCTGATGCAGGCTGAACAAATAACCAGGTTTTCTGGGTTTGTAATTTAAAGCACTTCAGTGTAATATAGGCAATATAAGATCTGGGCAGAATCTGTTCTCACTGGCAGTAGTATGGAAAGATTCTCCAATGCCTGTTTTTAACACTTCCAAGCTAATCATGTTCCCTCATGTAAGCTTAAGTAGTTAGGTTACAGCTGTTTTACTAAGGTTTTGGGGGTTTTTAATTTCTTTTGCTTGCCTATAACTTTAATGCTTTCTGTAAAATTTTGTTGAACATGGTGAGCTGTTCTTATTGAAGGCTTTCATATGTCTTCACCTTTTTTAGTTGATACCAACTAATTTGCGTACCACTCAGAGACATTTGTAGACATTTTTCTTCTGCATTTTTAAACAGAAATTGAAGACGTGACATGGAAGACAGTGAACATGCCCCATTTCTTTGCAGTTGTATTGAATGCTTCCCAACTAATACCACAGGTTTAAGCTTTCTTAAAATAAATCTGTTCAAATGTCACTTGAACAATTATGTAAGTTGTAATTATACTAGTGACTAATGAACATCCCTCATATATAAAGCATCCTAATCAGAAATGTTGCTGGTGCTAAATGAAAAGTACTGAAAGGATTTCTAGATTTTCAAATTGATGTCAGAATGAACACTTGAATTAGTCAAAATAATTGTTTAGTTTGGACAATGGATTATGGGTTTGATAACTCAGCCTTGAGTAAGTTCTTCATTGGTAGACAAGAGGTAGTGATTTCTAACTATTTGTTATAAACATTATTTTGACATGTTTATTGAACATCAGTGGATTAAATCTTATTGAATTTTGATTGCCTAGCAATGGATTACATAGCAGGAGTCATTGACTTCTATTTACAGCTATAATATACTATTTAAAATTCAGCCTCCTCATAAACAATTTAATGATTCTATTTGGCATATTAGAATTGCAAGAACTTACCTATTGCCTATCATAAGCAAGCTTTTATAGAGCAAGAAAATAGAAAATGTGTTTCTTTCTTCAGCTGTGTGAAGGGAAAAATGTAATTATAACTGACATATTTCTTAGTGTTAAATAAGGAATATATCATATTGGGTAGATGACAGGGCAAGATGAGTCAGAATTTAATTATTTTTTGTAATCTCATTACATTGCACAGCAAAACTTCATGAGTAAATGTTCTCCCCTTCATTTACATTAACTTTTTATCTACGTTTATTTTTGCCTGTTTCCAACAATAACTTCTGAGCGGATTTTCAGTTAGCACAAAGTTTCGTATCCTCATTGACTTTTGACCTAATATGCTTTGTGGGTGTTGCTAATTTGTAAATCTTTCAGTGATAATTTCCCAGTGGATAAAAACACATCAGGCCAAAGTACATTCCAAGGACTTTTCAGAAAAGTTCCTGCTTGTGTAGAAGAGGTAGAACAACTGAGGTCTCAAATGGAAAAATTAAGTCAGCAGCTGCAATAGCAGACCTGGAGTGAGACCACCATACATAATATAGATTTGAATGGGAGGAGAAAAGCGCTTAACCACTTGCCTTGGTAGCCAGAGTACCTTGGTAGCCAGATCTACCCACACTCACTCTTTTTCTCGGGCACTGTAGATCTCCCCCAGCACTTGGTCAGTGCTGTAAAGAGAAAGTATCATGTTGTGATGCTGGAGTCTCTCTTACTAAGCTTTGAAATAAAACAAAAAAGAGGTCATTTTCAGGAGCTGATAGTTTTACCAAGAAAGTTTGTCAGCATGGTATTCTTTCTGAATTTTAGTTTATATGCCTCTCTTCAGGTTTGAAGAAGGAATTTTGCTGTACATTTCCAGTTTTAGCTAATGCTTCTGCTGTTGATGTACATATTCTGATTTTTCAGCTGTAGAATAAGCAGTAGCAGCAGGCTGCTCATTTACCTTGAAAAAAGTCTCTTTATGTTTTGTTGTATCTGTAAATGTTCTTTAAAAGATTCCTTGTATTTGTTATATGGATAGTAATGGATCTTGAAAATAGAAGCAGCTTTATTTTTGTACTTTCTTTGTACTGCATAAATGTTTACATACAATACTGTGAAACAGTTGCTGTGCTGCTGTGCTGACAGTACCCTAGATAACCTGAAGTATTCTAAAATAACAAAACTGGTATATTCTGTAGGACAAGCTTGAGTAACTAATTTCCATGAGATTTCAAAGATGTTTGGAAATAATCATCTAAAATAGAAGGTCTACATTAGAAAGCAAATTAGTTCTCAGACTAGCATTTATAATCTCAGGGGGAAAAATTTGCTGATTTTAACCATCAGAAGTAATTTAATCTTTAGCCATTGGTAGGGACTTTTTTCTGGTAAAATCTGCTTTAAAATGTCTTTTGTCACTTTTGTTGCTGTTGTAGCTTTTAATGTCTCTAGTGCTTTTACAGAGCTTGAGTCATTCTTTAAGGAGCTTTTTTGTCACAGACTTAGAAACAAAGAAAGAAAGAACTACTCATAGTGCAAATATTTCCTGTGAGGAAGTAAGTAACGGCTTCACCTCTTGGTCTTTTGCTGTGGCACTGGTGCTTGTCTTTCTAAAGTTCTTAGAGAGTCCACACACATCAAGTGGGCAACCAGAAAGCAGAGGAAGGCATTATGCCTCTTCCCAGGATGGTGCCGCACTGAAAATCGTCACTGCTAGCTACTGCAGCTCAGAGTCATGGTGGGATTTCTCTACTGCTGCTACAGTAGAAAAATTTTGTATTGCCTTCTCTAAGTTGGGTTAGAAGATAGCACAAACTGCAGGGAACAAGTAGAGTTAAAAGCTCAGGTTTATTCTAGGTGGCATGTGGCTTAAAGAAAGTGACATGAGTCCCTGGGTTGTGATGCTTTGGGAGGAGAGGGTACAAAAGAAGATTCTATAGAGAAAAGGATCTAATAGTTCATTGCTAGAGCAAATCTGTAAAGGTGAGAATTTACTTGACCCTTTGCCTTGTCAGTCAGCCTCAGCTTTTACTGTTACTTCACTGTTAACAAATTGCAACCAGAAGCTGCAAAGTTGCCTCTCTAAATGCCTTAAATGGGAGATGTACGTGACAGCCTTTTATGCCTTCATCCGAAGAAATCTACCTAGAGGTTTGTCACGAAGTAGTTCCTGCAAGGAGCAAGTTTCAAGTTAAAATTGAAAAAGAAAAAAAAAATTAATCTTGAGTTGCTCCATTTTTCTCCCTTGACAGGCTTTGCAAAGCCAACAATTGGTCTTTACATATGTCTGCTTGGATTAGTTGATTTTTTCATGTAAATTGATACTATGTTTTCATCCTAAAAACTGCTAGTTTTGCACACCATGGACAAATTACAGGAGGTCTCCCTCTAGGGCTCTGATTGCATATTTGCTGGACAAATAGCCTGACAGTTAAAATGCCAAGATCTTCTCTCAAGCATCTCTGTATTTCTGCCACATAAATTAATCTTTCTGAAGTAAAGGTTTTATGGGTGTCTGAAAAATACATAAAACACGTCCTTGTGTATATAGTGTACATGACAATTAACTACTACATAAAGGCAAGATTTGGAAGTCGTCTTTGAAAACTTGATTTTCATTGATTTATATTGATACTTTTCTAAACACAGGTTCGGAAGTGAGTAGAACTTTGAGACTACTTGACTAGGGAATAGTTGTGGTCTTCTTAAACAGCAGGGGCTTGTTCATATTTTAGTAGAAATCTGTGTAGGCAGCATATAATTTAGTATGTTTTGTGCTTAATTCTTCCATGCTGGGAGGTTCTTTACCAGAGCAATATAATGAAAGCGTCCTCAGATACACTAGCCTTTGTTTCACTACTTGCTAGTCAGCCGGTGTTACAGGTTGAGGACTAAATGGCCTACCATAGCAATAAAAAGTCTTCCAGGGGCTGGACAGTACAGGAGACCATTGAAGGACATTGAGACTATGGAACATGTCCAGAGAAGGGCAACGAGGCTGGTGAAAGGCCTCGAGCACAAGCCCTACAAGAAGAGGCTGAGGGAGCTGGGATTGTTTAGCCTGGAGAAGAGGAGGCTCAGGAGAGACCTTATTGCTGTCTACAACTACCTGAAGGGTGGTTGTAGCCAGGAGGGGGTTGGTCTCTTCTCCCAGGAAACCAGCACCAGAACAAGAGCCCACAGTCTCAAGCTGCACCAGGGGAAGTTTAGGCTCGAGGTGAGGAGAAAGTTCTTCACAGAGAGAGTTGTTAGCCATTGGAATGTGCTGCCCGGGGAGGTGGTGGAGTCACCATCCCTGGAGGTGTTCAAGAGGGGACTGGACATGGCACTTGGTGCCATGGTTTAGTAGTCATTAAGTCTTGGGTGATGGGGGTTGGACTTGATGATCTTTGAGGTCTCTTCCAATCTTTGTGATTCTAGGGGAGGCACAGGATATTGTAAATTTTATTATTCCATCCCATAATCCTGCAATCCTTCTATAAGCAGACACCTGTTGTCGTATAGATGTTCGATTCACCCCAAGCACAGCTTCCAGGACAAGATGTAATCAGGCAAAGACGTTTATTACGTTATACAGCAAAGTTATGTAGTCTATCAGAAGGCACATGTGTCACATCTTAATTGATTATTTTCTACTGGCATGTGTGTAATTAAGGCATACAATAGGTCAAAATAACAAAATAATATTTTAACACATCCAACCAAATTCTGCCTAATTTCTCTTCTTCAGTTACAAGAGGTTTACGTTCTTTTCTGAGTCAAAGATTAAACGTAGCCTTCTCTAATTCAAACAAAGGCAAATCTTCCCCATAGCCTTCCAAAGCTATCTGAAAACAGCCCTTCTCTCACAGACACCACAGCCCACTCTTTTCTTCCTCCTCTCCTGGCACATACTGCTACCTGTCTGGTTTGTGGGGAGTGCAGTTTTCTGTGGCCTTTGCAGCAAGCTCATTGCTTGTGGTGCCACTGGGCCTACTGAGGTGCAGTGGGAAAGCATCGAGGTGGGGAACTGGGCCAAGGCTGATTCTGATCTGTGTATACATTTCCTTTGTGCCTTTATATCTTTAGTACTTTTGGTTACTTTTGTAAATAGTATCTTTCCATTTAACCTCCAATTCTATGAGAGTGTTTTTGTTTACACTTTGGGGGTAAAGTACTTTCTGTCCTTCCACCCTGGGCAGCTCATGGCTCCAATCAGGACAGCTGGTCAGACAGTGTAGAGGTTTACAGTATTATCCTCATGAGCGAGCTGAGTACTGTATTCACTAAATGGTATTTAATTAGTTTGGTAGCAGAGGTTTAGGTTCGGAACTAAAAATCTGGTGCACCTTTGTTTTGACATGCTGAAATCTATCTGGTTTTGGATCTGTGCTTATCTGTCAACAGCTATCTGGTCCATTTGAATCAAATTTGTGAGTGGTAAATTCTGGCAATTCATTCCCTGTCCTTGGGGAATAAAGAAGAAAATGTATTTTTCTGCTGGGTCTGTCCCTCTGATTTATTATGAATAAAATTGTAGTAAATAAAGCTCAGTTAAATACACTTACTCACCTTAACCCTTCTGAGAGAGTGTTTCATGTCAAATAGAATTAGAGAAGCACCAGACTCTTAATTTGAGGTTTAAGGTTTGGCATACAAATTGTCCTTTCATCCTTTCATGTGTGAAATTGAAGGTTCCCTGCTGTCTTAATACAGAATTTAACAGCTGAGCACTTGGCCACAGTGCTCAAGCTGTGAGTGTCTTCCTACAAATAATTCCTCCCCATGCCTCTTAATCTGGGGAGACTGAGAGAGGCAGCCCAACGTGTGCCTGTTGCAGATTTCTGTACAGTTCTATTGGCAGTTAAAAAGCTGAGCTCTACAATTCAGTGGATTTCTTTGTAACTAATATTTGAGGCAGCCCAACATGTGCCTATTGCAGATTTCTATGCAGTTCTATTGGCAGTTAAAGAGATGAGCTCTACAATTCAGTGGATTTCTTTGTAACTAATATTTGCACCAGAGGTCTTTATTCAGAGGTCTCGGAGCATTGCCAAAAACGACTGTTTGATAATTTTAAAATGAGAAATAAAATGAAGCTAATTAGTGTAGCTATTTCTAAGTACCATAAAATTCTGCAGTTGACAACAATAGCTGCAACTGACACCCTGTGTGTGGAAACCTGTGTGAGCCAAGTGTTCTTAGCATTAGCATAAAAGATCAGTAGGTGTCATTGCTTAATACTGTGGTTATGTATTTAACAAATCAAGAAAGATTTTATTTATTCACAGTAACAAAATTGTATAGGACTGAAATATATTTCCAATGCGTCTGTTCCCACTGTGGAATTTTAAGGTGATAGTTGCCAGCCCTTCTCAGTTCACTTTTCTTTTCATATATCATCTAAATCAGAAACCTGCCTCCAACTTGGAAGGGTAACCTCTCACAAAAGCAAACACTATTTCCTAGCTCTGATAGTGCTACAGCAAAGATTGCTTCAAAGTGTTGGTACGGCTAAATGATTTTTCTTCATATTCTCATACTCTCACTGACACATTCATAGATTCTTATAGACCATGATGTTGAATTTGGAATGATTTCATACATACCTATTTTACTTTTAGATGGAAATGATCTGAACTCTCTCTGTCTTGTTCCTTATTGCCCCAGACTTGGAAAGCACTCAGCTAGTAAAATCATGTCTTGTGGCATGGCCACCAGGCAGAATAAGTTTCAGCTGCATACACTGAGTTTCTGCCTTGTTACAAATGCCATACAAACACAAAAAATACAGACAAAAGTAAAATCACTGCGCCAGCCATTCTTAAATACCATAAAAAAAAAAAAAACCCAGACAAACAAAAGCAAAGCAACAATGACAAAAAAACCCCAAACAAACAAGCAAACAAAAAAAAAATCTAATTAGAATGAGAAAAAGAAATCCAACAAGCTCAAAGCTTGAACTCAAGGATCCAATGATGGTATTATTAAAAAAACTTATGCCCTTTCAAGACTTCAGAGATAAATTTACTTTATCCTGCTCTGCCTAAAAATGCACAAGAATCAAATGCAAATGCTGATGCATTGATTGTACAGCGTCGTTTCTGAATGTTTTCTTTGTTGGAGTACTTCTGACATCATCTCCAAAGTGAATTCTGTATTTTTGAACCAGGGTCAGTAAGATTAGGATTTTTTGGATGCCTCTCTTTGATTTGAAGCAAATCAAATAAAGTGTATGAAATATATACATGGATATTCACAACTCAGTGTTTTCAAAAACTCATTGCCAAATATTTTTCCAGGGTTTACCTTTTGAAAGTATATACTGATACTGAAAAAAAGCATCTGACTGTAGCAGGTTATGTTTTCTAATTAAAATGTCGTTCTCAGGTCACAGAATCATAAAATGTTTTGAGTTGGAAGGGACTTTTAAAAGTCATCTTGTCGAACGCCCCTGCAGTGATCAAATTGCTCAAAGCCTGACCTTGAATGTGTCCAGGCATCTATTGTCACAGCTTTTAGGAATAGTGGCACTGGGCTGGAAGTTATGATGTTCCTTTCATCATGTCAGTGGTGAAAGCCATCCTGCAGTAGATAACAGATGCAAGAGTTTACGTTGAAGGGCATAGAAACATAATCCACACAGGCTATTGCCTTTAAAAAAAAAAATAAATGTGAAGTTCTGATGTGCATGTTACTATGCTTGCACCAAATAAAATCAGAAAACAGTAATCAAAAACACTAGTGGCTACTGATAGATGAGAATAAGAATTTCTTTCTGTCTAGAATCAGAAATGTTTATTCACAGTCTTTCATTTTAAGGATTTGGGTGCTATTAATGCATGCTGCTGTTTTGAACTGTCCCAGGCCAGGGGCTTTTTGCTGTTTTACCCAGTAGCAAGCCTCGAGTATGTAAAAATCATCAGTACAGCAGGGAAAAGTAGAAAACCACAAATAAACCTACATGTCAGGTTGTATATACTTTGCATTTTCCCATAGGCCATCAAAGATAGGATGTTTTCAGTTTCTGTTACAAAAAATGAGAAACCACCATACGTTTTCTTCAGCTGCAGATCTTCCTGTCACCCACCAGAGTCAGAGCTGACAGCCTGCCCTGCTGTTTTCCTGTGTTACCTTCTCTACAGAGTGAACATGCGTGTCCTCCTAAAGCAGAATAGACACATGGTTCTCCCAGTGGGAGTCTTATTACCATATTGCCCTATATTGTCTTTGTTTCTGATGATGTTCTGTTCAGATAAACACTGCCTGTTGTGAAAGCAGGTGCTCTGTTCTCAACACTACTTTTGCCATGGGATTCCCATCCTCACAAGTATAATGCTGCAGGGGGTGATATTCCCCTATTTCAGTTAATGGGTTGTGGGTTTCACTTTTAAGTGCCTGTGGCTTGTTACTGTTTCTTCTTTTGATGTCTGCATAAGACTGAAAGAGAACAGCTTTAGCCCTTTTCTCTTTTCCACTAATCAACAATTCTTCATTAATATTCTATATAAAATGTGCAAAGTTAGTCACCAAAGCAAGAGAACCCCAAGCTTTAATACCTTATTGCAGTAGCTTCACCATTTTTGCTTATAAAAGCTTTCTTGTATATTCTAGTAGATTTCCTGTAGTATTTGTGTGTTTGTGGGGAGTTTATATTTCCTTTTGCAAGGTTTCTTCTCTCCTTCCTTCTAAGCTGTTGCATATTTTTCTGATTTTTTTTTGTCTTTGTGGGTTCTTCATCCCTCTCCTGTGACAATCCTAGTCTTTTCCTCGCTGTATTTTTAGTATCTCAGCCTACACTGTAACTATATTCTTTCATGAAGCTGAGGAATAAATTAAATATATTTCACTGCCTAGCAGAATTTGCAAGGACTTGCATCTACTCTTGTGAGTCTTTCCATTTGTGAAAACAAATTAGTAAAGTGCTTGTTGCTACAAGAGTATCAATTCCATTAAGGATTAATCGGCTTTAACGCATGTGTTTGGGTTTTTTTGTGTTAGGCTGGGCCAACCACTGGACAAATGGCAGATGCTCTCTATTAACTCCTCTCCTTTCTCAAAAGAGAATACAAGAGAGGGACTTTAAAATAAAACTAAAATTAACTTTAAGAAAATAGTAACAATAAAAGGAAATATATACAAAACCAATATTGAACCCACTCCACCCCCTGGTGGCAATTACTTCACTGTCACCACTGATGCTGTGGGACAGCACTCGGGAAATTCCAGACTTGGCTGAGCAGCAGATGGGAACCTAATTCACAATCTGTGTTCTAGAACTGAATTCAGAAACACACAGATTGAGATCAAAGGCAGAAGGGACAGAGTCCTCCTTGACTGCTGGCCATTGAAGGAGAGCTTGACCCTTGTCATCCTTCAGCTTTATACCAAATACAATGTATATGGAATGGAATACCTTGTTGGTCAGTTTAGGGTGACTTGTCCTTGTCCAATCCTCTCCACAAGTTTTACCTCATACGTTGCAGCACCCCAGTGTGGTACACAAGGTTTAGCAGTGACCTTGGCAAGAGCCTCAGAAGTGCCCGCAAGGATCAAGTGTTAACACTTTTAGAAGCAGATGCTGTCTGCAAAAGTATGCCATTAATTTCAGAAAGTCACTTAGAAGAGACTGAGCTGTAAAGTAAACTCACTGAACAGAATCAGTTCTGGTCTAGCTCATACCAGGACAAGTGTTTTTCTACATGTACTTGCAAACGTGTTACTATCGTTAGTGCCAGATATCATGTAGTATTTATCAAAACTGGGTTCACAAAATAGCCTATTAACCAGATTAAAAGGGCCTGTGTAATTCTTTTAAACTATTGACATGCAAAATGGAGTGGCTTTTCAGAGGGTGGGGTTTTTCAGTCTATCTTTATTTCATGTTTTTATTTCTTCTTTTCTTCACCCTCAACACAAGTCTCACCAGTGGCTGTTTCCTTTGTTTCACATTCAGACTTTATCTTAGCCAGTTCCTTGCTGTGGAATCTCAGTATCTTAGTCTGATCTGAGATATCCTACATTGTGCTTCATATCGTCTAGAAATCTTTCTTTGATAACTATGAGTCGTGTGGTGCTTTTTCCCCCGAGCAGAGATGTAGACTGATTTTGAAAGAATTCCAATCCCTGCATTCTTAATTTTGTGTTGCTAAATCAGTATGCTTGATTTTGACTTAAAATAATTAAGTGTCCCTTTATATAAGGGGAAAGCAAGAACTGAGTTACATGTACATTATAAGGCTTTAACGTTCTGAGGTGTTTGCAGATACCAGGCTATGTTTATTACAAGAAAGTCTTAGGACATAAATGTAAATAACCTTGGTAAAAGCCAAACTCTTTAAACCAGCAGGTAATGCTTTTGTTTCAGCCCTCCTCCAAGTGGTATTTTTGTAATTTGCTATTTTGGGGAGTTGAATGCTCACTTGAAATTCCAGATATCTCCTCCTATGTATAAGAGTAATGGGATCTCTATTGTTTATTTAATCAGGAAGGTTTAGTAATCATCAAACCGTGGGTTATCCTAGGTTTGGTGCCCTGACGATACTTTCCTTCCTGAGACTGCACCACTCCCTGTGGCAAAAAGGCAGACTGAGAGCAACTCTATCATCTTCTCCTAGTGGGCTTCATTCCAGTCCCAATTAAGCTCTAGCTAGGATAATCTTGTATTGTAAAAAGAAAATTAGGAAAGTAGTTTCCTACTTCAGTATTATGTGAGAGCTTTGACTAAATGGTAAGGCAGAGCAAAATGACAGTAAATGCTAAGCATAGTTGCACAAATTAAATATCTGTAGGATACTGAGCATCTTAGTGAAAGATTTAGTGCATTATAGTAAAATTACCTTAATAGTTGTAGTCTACACAGATAAGTATAAAAGAAGATGAGGAGGAAGATGTTGATCTTATTTCTCATTGTCTTGATGTAACGATGGAGAGATACTTGAGAAATTATAAAGCTGAGAACATAAAAGGAGCATTACTCTTTATCCCATGAAGTACAGCTACCACATAGAGCTTGTTCTTTCAAGATACTATGGATGCTGTATCTGTTTCTGAGTGTGCAGAAATTTCATCAGGTGAAATCATAGGTCAGATTTAATCAGACAGATGTAATGATTACTGAGAAAAATGACGTTCCATATGTGACACTCTAGTCTGTGTTTTCCCAAACTGCTAGCTGGGAAGCATTAACTGTGGAGGGAATACTCTACACCCAGCTGCTTCCCTATGATTTTCTGCTACTGAGAAATGTAAAAGTGGGACAGTGCACCACTATGCTTTTCTCCAGTCCTGGGTTGAAGCAGCTTTGTCTGCAATGAAACCTGGATTGATGCAAGCCAAATCTGTTTCCTGGCATGTGGTAATGTCCATCTGAGGCATCAGTCCAGTTTTTTCAGCTCCACAGTTAGGCACTTCTTGGGCTTTCCAGCCAGAAAGGCTTGGAAGCATCCAGTCATAAAGTCAATTTTGTAACACTTGTTTCTGTCCAAATATACATTTGCTGTGGGACAGAAGCAATGCAAATTTCCTGTAACAAGAACATTTATAAAGTGTAGGTGGTCTGTCTGCTTGTGTAACACTCGATTTAATCTGATTTCAGAGGAGCTGAGATAAAAGGATTGCACTCCAGCACACATTATTGACAAATATATTTGGTGTTGAGAAAAGTTGAGCATGTAGCTGAATATAATTTTGTCATTAAATGCTTCTCTACTGATTTTAAATGCTATTGTGTGGATAGCATGGTGGTAATTTCCTAGTTTACATTTAATCTGTATTTCTTCTGAGTCTTTGCAAAGACAATTTTGATGTGCTTGACATTTTGAACTCTTCAGCAGTAAGAATAAAAAACTTTTACAATTGCCAAATATGTCCTAATAGGTCCTTAGAACGCTTTTAATAGTTTGTTTTTTTTTCCCTCTACTAAATTAATGTGTAATTGTTAGTGGTGAAATTGTATATGTTCTACTGTGTTCAGTAGGAAGAAAAGCAATCTGCTTTTAATGTAAATGAAACATGAAGACCTCAAAGAGAGACAAAACCAGCATATTGATGCATAAGTCATGCTACCTTCAAGACATTAATATGGAATGAACTCCTTAGTTCTAAAAGTCATCAAGACAGTTTTGCTACTATTTTATCTTTGACTGTGTTCAAGAAGACCATTAACTTCCCTTGTAATTCCACTGGCATCTTTCATACATTTTTTTCCACAACAGAAAGAGAAAGAAAGACATCAATATTGTATAGCCATAGTTACCTTCCATAATCAATAATATCATTAGACTGTATAAACTTGCTATAACCTATAACATGATTACAGTGATTTAATGCAAGGCCTTTTACATCCAGCAGACCAACTGTAAACTACAGAAGACAGTTTTGATTCTGAATTCAAAATAACAGCTGATTGTTAATTTTTATCCTTTAAAGGAATTTAGGAAGAGTATGAAGATTTGTAGTTGTCAGCCCATGTTAATTAGCAGTACCAACTACATGGGTTGATTTCTAGATATATTTTTGATTTTGGAAAGAAATGCTCTCTAGTTCTGGCTTCCAATTGCATGCAATATCCATGTGAAAATCTACCCCATAGTACAACGTTATTTAGCCAACTACATTAACAAATGCAGTAATCTGGGTACTTTGATGTTGTTTGCATTGTTTCAGCTTTTTCTCAAGATACAGGTTCAGAAATAGGCTTTGTTTACAGGGATTTGGGAGACAACTACTGTAAAACAGAAATCCATAAATCTGCCTTTAACTGTATATGTTTCATGTTCCCAGTCCTCCCAGGATTATTCTGCTTATGTATTTCTCTTAGTCATAAATTTGATTATTCTACTACAGTGATTTACTCTAAGAAAATTAATATAATCTCCTCAGAATGTTCAGCTGTGAGCCATAACTCTGAACTGCTGTTTAACTTTCCAAGCGTTATAAATGCATTTCCCCAGCTTTTTCATGTGGAAGTCATCTCATAGCCAAGTGTCTTTTTCCCAGCAGATCGATGGCATAGAGTAATAATAAGTGCAAACATAAAAGAACTTTAAGGCTTGCAGCACCACAATCACAGAATGCTACTCCACTTAGAGGAAATATTCAAATGGTAACTTTGATTTTTTTAAACTTTAAATCCTGTCCTGAGTGTGAGGCATGATGTCACAAACAGGTTGGTGCAGAGCTATGTTTCTGCTGATACAACCTCATGAATATGAACTGTGTAACTTTGTGCATAACTTTTTGAACCATAAAATACAGTCATGAAGAAGCAGGAAAAATATGTACAGGAATGATGCAGTGCATCAAAGAATATTCTGAATCTTAAAATTTTGATCAATAATACTTGTGTTGCATACCTTGAAGTAGAAAAAAATAACAATTAGCAGGACAAAACTATATGTTGGTTTTGCCATATATATCTCATCATATGTTTAATGAAATGCTTTAGATACTATAATGCTTCAGAGTAGCAGGAGCTTCAAATACTAATTTCTAAGTCTACAAAATACTGTGCTTCTGACCAACATGCCGCTTCTCTCAATAATTTGATTGCAGTAGTTACAATTTATATGCAGTCAGTTTTTTGTCACACTGGTGGGGAAGATTCTTTACCTGACTCTCTAAAAGCTCTGCATGGAGTGATAAAATTGTGAAAAAGATGAGACTTCATAGAAAGGGCAAATGCATGCACATAGACACTCAAGTATATGCTTTGTGTATATAAGGGCGCATGACTTTTTGCATACTTACACAAAAAAACCATTATACAATTTTCATTTTTCTTAGCTGGAATGTAAGCATCAAGAGGAGTTCCAGAAAAGTATATGTTCTTTTGGAAGAAGAGTTCAAAAATATAGAAAAATATTATTTGTTTCTTCAAAGTAGGAGGAAAAAAGGTATCTGTTGTCAGATAGTGGAAGATTTTACTTGCTGTAATAGAGGCTGTATTACCAGATTTTACTCTTGAGACTGTGAAAGCAATGGCTGTGGCCCAAAAGATTCCTTGCAGATCAATAGTGTTAACCTGTGAGAAGAAATAAGATTTTTCCAGTGTCAAGGACAGCAGATTCTGTTCTTTAACGGGGGATTTCCTCTTCTCTATCATAAATAAGTTATTCTGATAGGACAGGCATGGAGACTATGGGAGGAATAGGAAGAAGCAAGACATTTTGATGTTCTTGCTTGCATTTCATGGAAATTCTGCCTCTCTGTACTACAAATACATTTAGGAGAAGCTGTGAGCTTTGTAAAGTAGTGAAGTTAGTGTAATGTGGCATCTGTAAAGCAGTATCATATTAGGTATTTAAGGAATAAATAAGGAAAGAAGTTGTTACACTGATTTCTATCTCTCCTTTTCTGGGCCCTAGTGGTGATAAACCCTGTTACAGGCAAGTATATGCTAATGACTGCAAGCCTTGCATTTCTGCAGGTTTTGGTTAGGCACCTATGATATTTAAAACTATATGAATATGTTAATACTAAAAAATCAAACAGACACACACCCTCCAAGTATTCTTTATATGAGTCATGAGGTCTGTAGTGACAGGTTGGACTTGATGATCTTTGAGGTCTCTTCCAACCTTGGTGATTCTGTGATTTGGTTTATATAGAAGTTTCAAGTACCTGCTGGTGGGATTACTTTTTAAAACTCTGTAATGCATGCTTAAGACTGCAAGAATTGCTTATGTTAGCTTTCCTCTATTATCACAACATTATTTTACAATGTACATTTGGACTGTGAGGAGTTGTAAACATGTGCACAACACAGATTGCTTTGGAATGTGTTGCCTGTCTAAACATACGTTCTTCACCTGTATCAACATACGTTCTTCAATTTATCGAATGCTGCAAGTGCACAGCCATCGTGAATGCTTCAAATGTGCATCTATTCTTTTTCTAACTTTATGCTTCTAAAACAACACCACAATGCTCCTTTTCCATCTGTTACAGTGTTTCTTTATTCTACCCATATTTCCTCTGTAGAATTTAATTTATCTTCTAAGAGAAGTCTCCCCCTTTTCTGATGTGTCCTGTGAGGCTGATGTTCTGTCCAGTGAAAAGCAGTAAAAGGGTCTGGTTTGAAGTTTGCTCTTATTCTTAGCATCTCATCTTTATCTCTACATAGAATACTTGCTGCACTGTTAACTTAAAAAGCATATAAACTTTTTATATCAGTACTTTGTATCAGCACTTCACTGAAGTGGTACCAGTTTACAGTAGCTGAATTATTATCATCTTACATACCAGTGATGAGGAAAAGCCTTATACACGCATGGACCTCTGTTAGGCTTTGCAACTCCCCATGAATTATTTTACAATTAACAGGTAAATAATGCATTCTGTAGTAATTCTGAAATGAGTAACAGCACATCTGTGACCAAGGGCAAAGGCTATGTAAAGGAATTTTTGCTTTGGAGCTGACCGTCCAAATAATAATTTCAGATTAGGTTAGGCTAATTGTCCAGTCTAGAACACTACTGATTTTTTCCTGTACATTTGCCCTTGGCTACTGAGATTCAGAGAGCATCTTCATTAAAGGTATAAGAATTTGCATAAGTAAGCACCACAAGACCGTTGCTGCATGCATTTCAAGATTGTTCTACTGTAGGCAATGACAGTGGCATTATAGTACACATTCTCTGAGCTACTGCCCTGATTTTCATTTTATATTTTAGTTGTGTGATTATTGTGAAAATGCTGTCTTGATGGCTTTTCTTATAGCTGCCCAAAACTTTACATCCAAAATTTCTTTGCCTCTTACTGGCTAAATGATAGTGGTGAGACTTGGCTCTTCAATCAGTAAGGAGCAGTTGGTACTTTTGTCTCTCCCTGAGAAGGGAGCCACTTGTTTCATCCTGAAGACCTATACCTGACTTCTTTGGTTACACTGGTCAGAACCTCTTTCATTATTTCAAGACAGTTGTGTTTCAACCAAAGTAGGATGTGATTTATCTATCTTACTTCTTTTTTATTACCTACCACACTCATCTTGTTAATGTGTAGCATTACATACCCACTTCAGCTTTTATTTTCGCCCTTCTTGAAGAGGCATGGTTGGTATTCTTTGCTTCTTGTAGTGTGCATGGCATCTGATTTCATGTTATATAGTCCTTCTTTCACCACCTAGATGTGACTCCTCTATGGCATAGGGGTACAAATTGCTTCAGTTGCCTCTCATTGACCTTGATGGTGAACAGCAGCTCTACATAACTGAACTTACTTTGTCATCCCTGAACTGCTGCCTTCCAAGTCTTTCTACTTGAGGGAAAAAGATGTTACTGAGTGAGACTTAGAGAAAAGAACCGTGATGCTGTACAGGCTGTAACAGGGAACAGCAGAGATAGGTCAAAGTGAGACAGAAAGGAGTAAGTGCTGTTAAATGAATGATGGATTGATTTGTCAGCATCCCTTGAAGATGTAAATGAATTTATCATTAGTAAATGTCATTATTAACATTTAAACAATGCTTGTGAGATATCCTGAAAACTATTATATTTTGGGCTATGGTATTCATGGAAAGAGAAATATTAAAATGCTTACTGTTGACAGGTTTTTTAATTCCTGCTTCAAGGCCCTAATCCCAGTGAATTGCATGAATAGTGGTGGTGGAGTCTTGCAGAAATAAGATTCAAATGTTGTTATTATTTCAAGGTGTAAATGCAAATGCCAATGAACTTTAACAACATATAACTGCATCTTGTCAGGATATATATTAATTCAAAATGATTCCTGCTCAACTTTTCACTCTCAGCCTCCTGCTTTTATGTATTCTGGAACCAATTTTGCTATTGGTGTACACTGCTTTTATGGAAAGAATGCTCAATTATGTCACATATTTACTAAATAATACAGTAGTTGTATTTGCCAGATAAATTGTAGTTCAATGCATACAAGTTCCTGAATAATTAGGTACTGTAAGAGCTGGATGAAAATGTGGATGAGCAGTCAGTGTTGTGCCTTTAAACATACACAGCTTGAAAAGCAGATGGAATTGTGTTCTCATGATGTTTAAGGACTTTCAGAGCACTGCATATCACCAGCATCTGGAGACCAATTACTGAAGAAGCTCCATAGGGGTCCTGCCTCAGGGTTTTTAGTTGGATGAATAATATATAAACTCTATAGTTTCCCACAGAGAGCAACTGGAGCAGTATCAGAAGGAAATAAGCCTTTTAGGAGTTGAACTGAAAATAGAATAACAGCACAGGGTTTAAAATTAAGCAGTTTTGCTTATACATACAAAGTTGAACATAGTGTATTAGCTACATGAATTCTGATTATCTTTTTTTTTTTTTCCTTTATCATTTTGGAATCTTGTTTTTTTCTTTAATTTTGGCACACATATATTTGAATGCCTTAGCAAAACACTGTAAGGCTTATTCCATTACTCCAAGAACTAGGATACTAAATTTCCTTTTAGAATAAATGGTGGAAATGATCTCTAGTACGTGCATCATTCATTTTATAACACAGACTCAGCATTATAGTACTCAACCCATAATCAGATTTTATCTCACCTATCATTGTGTCTGGCTCTGGTGTTTTTCACTGTGATTTTTTGTAACTAGAAAACAATTGCAAAATGGCATAGCTGGTACTATTCAAAACCCTCTTTCAACTGATGATAACCCTTCACATTCCTAATCACTGTTTCAGTTTCAAGTAAACAAAACTCATTCAAAAAGGAAATTAAAATATCTAAATGGAGATACTTGGCTCTGAGAAGAAACTTATGACTTGGAACACAAGCCCTATGAGGAAAGGCTGAGGGAGCTGGGGTTGCTTAGCCTGGAGAAGAGGAGACTGAGGGGTGACCTTATTGCTCTCTACAACTACCTGAAGGGAGGTTGTAGACAGGCAGAGGGTTGGGCTCTTCTCCCAGGCAGCCAGCACCAGAACAAGAGGACACAGTCTCAGGCTGCACCAGGGCAGGTTTAGGCTGGATGTTAGGAAGAAGTTCTACACGGAGAGAGTGATTGCCCATTGGAATCGGCTACCCGTGGAGGTGGTGGAGTCACCTTCACAGGAGGTGTTCAGGAGAAGACTTGATGGGGTGCTTGGCTGTATGGTCTAGTTGTTGGGTGGGTTGGATTGTTTGATGGGTTGGACGCGATGATCTTGAAGGTCTCTTCCAACCTGGTGTATTGTATTGTATTGTATTGTATTGTATTGTATTGTATTGTACTTTTGGTTAATTATAGCAGAAATCTTTCTTTACTGGTTCATGTCAATACAGATGGAAATGGAAATTTACTGAGTGCGCACTTTACAGCTGAAGAATACATTAGCTGGAGAACACTGTAGAGACCGGTGTAGAGGAAAACAAAATTGGAGCTTTTATTAAAAATAAATGTAAAAAGAAAAAAAAAGGGGGTGGGGGGGCAGAACACACGCAACAGAAAAATAGCATTGGTGCTATGCTTCTTTTAGTTTACAACTTCCTGCTAGATATGGTAAGTAAATCTGGAAGCTCAGTTCCTTGAATTTGTAATTGTGGAAGTAACCTTTATGAGGCCGGTATTCCTGCCAACTTCAGCATAACTATTCAGGTGAATATGAGCTGAAGCATTCACAGATTTGAACATTATGTCAAAATCTCCTAAATTAAATTAAAAGGGAAAAGGTAGTAGTAACATTCCTGGGAGAAAAGGAACAGAATGTATGTGGAAGATACATGCTGTAATAACACTGATCAATTTGATATTCAGAGCTTCAGGAAAGCAAGTGCAGCATACCCTCCAAGAGCATAGAAAGTATATTACATAATCACAGAATGTTAGGGGTTAGAAGGGACCTCGAAAGATCATCTAGTCCAGCCCCCTGCCAAAGCAGGATCACCTAGAGTAGGTCATACAGGAATGCATCCAGGCATCTCCAGAGAAGGAGACTCTACAACCTCTCTGGGCAGCCTGTTTGGTGTTCTGTCACCCCCACAGTGAAAGTTTTCTCTTATGTTTACATGGAACCTCCTATGCTCCAGTTTGTACCTATTGCCCCTTGTCCTGTCATTGGAGGTCACTGATAAGAGCCTAGCTCTGTCCTCCTGACAGTCAGGCTTTATGTATTTATAAACTTTCATGAGGTCACCCCTCAGTCTCCTTTTCTCCAAGATAAAGAGACTCATCTCTCTCAGCCTTTGCTCATAAGGGAGATATTCCACTCCCTTCAGCATCTGCGTCTCTGTGCTGGACTCTTTCAAGCAGTTCCCTGTCCTTTTTGAACTGAGGGGCCCAGAACTAAACTGGACACAGTATTCCAGGCATGGCCTTGTCAGGGCAGAGTATAGGGGAAAGAGAGCCTCTTTGACCTACTAACCACATTCTTCTAATACACTCCAGGATGCCATTGGCCTTCTTGACCACAAGGGCACATTTCTCCCACTGACCACCTCTCTGACTTCTTTCCTTCAGCCAATTATCAATCTACCTCACTACCTGATCATCCAGAGCACACTCCCTCATTTAGCTGTAAGGATATTGTCCCCACATTCACGAGTCCTCACATGGGGACTTTCAGAGAGTGTATGTAAGAGTAGTGCAGGTAGCTTCTCTCACTTTCACATGCCAAAAGGCATTTAAGAATAAACCAAGAGTTTTCTGTGTAAAAATGATGCAGAAAGTAGTGGAGTTTGGCATGATTGTAATTTTAAGGTTGCTTAATTTTATGCTTTAGTGAAGAACAATTCTTAATGTGGTCAAGTGGGGGCTGGTCTCTTCTCCCTGGCAACCAGCACCAGAACAAGAGGATACAGTCTCAAGCTGCACCAGAGGAGGTTTAGGCTGGATGTTAGGAAGAAGCTCCTCATAGAAAGAGCTATTGGCCATTGGAATGGGCTGCCCAGGGAGGTGGTGGAGTCACCATCACTGGAGGTGTTTAGGAAGAGACTGGATGGGGTGCGTGGTGCCATGGTTTAGTTGATTGCATAGTGTTGGATGATAGGTTGGACTCGATGATCTCAAAGGTCTCTTCCAACCTGGTTAATTCTGTTCTATATTCAGATACTGTGGGAGCTAGTGTCAGGTGCTTTCCTGAGATCACAATAAACTACATCCATTGCACTACCACCATCTATCCACCTGGTTATGTCCTCATAATTAGTTAAATAATTATTGAAATACAGTGGAATGCTAAATCCACAATAAAAATCAGGATGTAGCTGTGCCAGATCACATCTCAAACTGTATTGCAAGTATGTATATTATCCTGGGTTTTTTTGCATGAGAAACTTCCCATGTAATAAAGAAAAGTAGCTACCTAAACTAAGTAGCAGGCTGAATTGAACCTGGCTAATATAGGAGAACTCAACGTCCACTTCTGAATTGTCTCAGTTGCTGATAATCTATTTCTGATGATTTTCAAAAAAATCATTCATCACTTCTCCTCCATTTCCTGCTGTTGTTTTTTTTTTTTTCCCAGCTTCTGCTTTCATATGTCAGTATTATCTGTAGTGTGACTTAGTGGTACCTAATCATCCTTTGTCTGGCCATAGTCAGTTCACTGTGCCACTGCATCATTTTGAAGGCAGTGTCAAGAAGGTTTTCGACTTTGAAGCTTCAGAGCAGCCAGTGCTAAACTTTATGCCTCCAAGTTTACTGTGGGAGTTTAAAAGGCAAAGAAAAGGTTTGTTTGGTCACAGCAACAGAAATTAAAAAGGATTCTGTCTGGGTAGAGATAGTAAGAATAGCAAGGAAAATAAATTATGGTAAGTGTTGGAGTGGTGGAAAGACTGAAGGCTTCCAGATGTCAGCTTGAAATTGTTTTGTTGTTGTTGGTTTTTTTTTTCCCTGTCTGTTCTTCAGTTCTTAGCCTTGAGTGTACAGGACTGATTGACACTTGAGGTACAGAAATCACTATGAACTGGCCAGGATGTCTAAGATGATTCAGTAAAATGAAAAGACCAACAAAGTTATTTCAAAGTCAGTTGTGATAGTTTTCACTACTGAAAAACCCAAAAAAACCAAGCCACAATGTGAGGAGGGAATTCGAGGTGTGTTGTTGTTGAAATGCATTGGGTTTTTTGAACTAAGAAAACTAAAGACTTCAAAATCAAACAACCAAAACTTGATTTATGTGGAAATAGAATCTCTTGGTAACTTCTAATATTCTCCCAGCACATGCAGGTGAGCTCAATCTAAATCCTTGAGAGCACAGAAGTATGTGGTTCAGGTATATGCTGTCTCTATAACAAAACTTTTGAGCCTGTAATCTCAAGCGATGCTGCTACAAAGCAATAAAGCAGCTTAGAAGCATTTCTGCTTCTACTGATGCTATAAAAGAATAGAGAAATAATGCAAATGGTCCCTGTAAGTCGATCGCTGTCAATTTCCCTGCAGAATGCTGGCTTAAGTCAGGCCAGGGGGAGAGGAGCTGCTTTTATCTACCAACTTGTATGCGGGGACTTAACTGTTCCCTCTCAGGGAGGATTGTACCTAAGAGATTTCTTTTCTTTATCCATTGGTCAGCCTCAGAGGCTGCAGCTGAATATGCCACTTTTCTTCTGAGCATCTTCATGGCAAGAAGAAATCTCCGTGGGCTCAGCATAGCAAGTCCATAAAATGACAAGTCTGTAAAAATAGTCAGTAATAAAGTCATGCTTGATCCTTCTAAGCACAAAGGCACAGCTCTCCTAGGCTGCTGGAATGAGTCCTTGCAATCATCGGTATAATATAGTTATGTCTCTTGCAGTAAGGACTGCTGGGCAGTTTTCAGCTACATGTGGGAATGGAAATGCACTCACCAAATTAAAAGTGCAGAGAAAAAAGCTATAGCACATTAATTTTGAATGCCTTTGTTTTACTTATGACAGCATTTTTACTATGGAAGACAAAACAATACCTAGTTTAACACATCATCTTAGTAGCTGCTTCTGCTCCATACCCTTTCCATCTGTGACAACTTAGCTCACCCAAAGTTTACAGAGAAGCTGAATATAAAAGATGTAAGCTTTCCCTATGCCAAATTTTAAATAAGCTTGTAATTCATCTAGCAGCTTCATGCGCTCAGTTTAGTATCAGATACACTTGAGAATCTAATTATCAATTGAATGTCATTCCAGCCCTAGTTTCTCTGATTCTTCATTGTCTGTCAGTTTCTACATAATCAAAATGTGATTTCAAAAAAATTATAGCTTATAGACATTCTTTTGTGTAAAGTTGTATTTGACTCAACTAATATGACTGTCAGTTAATTTGCAAAAGCAAAATCTTTTTTAGTAGTGATAGAAAAAAGAACAAAGGTAATTTCATTTCAGTTCTGGACTTTCATAGAACTGAAAAGGAGAAGATGTGCTTCCTTATTTACAAGTGTAACAACTTCTGTATTTCACTCATTTGGGCAAAGTAGGTATCGATACCAGAAGGACTTTTATGAATTATTTTGGGAAAATTTGGGGTGGGGGGAAGGGGGGAAGCTAGATAGCAGACTTCAGTGAGAGATATTTCCTTCATGTTCTGATTCTTGGTCTCTGGAGAGCTTGCTTTCTGAGTAGCCTGCAGTAATAAACAGGGCAGTCCAGGCTGATTTCATCTCCTTACAGCTTTAGCACTGGACACTTCTTTTGAAAGTTTCATGAAATATTGAAAACTTGTTTCCTTTGTTACTTCTCATCTAATTCAACATGTCCCTTTAAAAACTGATTTGGTCTTTTAGGAGTACTTTTGAACAATTTCTAATGATAAAAGTTTAAAACCCAAAGGCAATCTGTAACTACTAATCACAAGGCAGCTTTTTTCACTTCTTTTTTTCAGAAAGACTTCACACATTACTTCTTCATTCTGTTACGCATCTGGAAGAATTCTCAAGTAAAAATAATAGAGTTTGCAGGTATTCTAATATATATATACATAAAAAGCACATTTTAATCTATATATTTTCATCTTTTTCCTACTGGGTGTAAAGTAGAATTAAGAATCACCATTGCTTTTCCTAGCGTCGTATAGCATATGCTATAGTTTAAATGAAAGATTGTTTGAAAAGTGCATTCATCAATTTGTTGATGAGAAATTCTATCCTTGCATATGCTGCAGTTTTATATTTTTAAGGTTTGTTTAACCTTCTAAAGCTGGTTTAGAATCTTAAAGAAAAAAACAAGTGTTTCATCTTATGCATGATTGTACTTCCATACTCACAAAGTGTTTACCAAGCATAGTATTTTATCTAAATGTCTATTAAATAACCTTTCTTTTTTCTTTCTTTTTTTTTTTGCCCTTGTTGATTGTTCTGCATAGTTCTGTCCAGAGTTTTGGAATATTAAAGTAGAATGATAGAATTGTTAAGGTTGGAAGGGGACCTCATGGATCATCCAGTTCCAATCCCCTTGCTGGGGGCAGGGACGCCTCACACTTAGGTTGCTCACATCCACATCCAGCCTGGCCTTAAAAACCTCCAGGGATGGAGCTTAGACCACCTCCCTGGGCAACCTGTTCCAGTGTCTCACCACCCTCATGGTGAAGAACTTCTTCCTAAAATCCAGTCTGAATCTACCCACTTTTAGCTTTGAACTGTCCTCCCCTTAACTTTTTGCTGTTGTTTCCTCCATTTCGTCTTTCTTAGTGATGGTAGCAATGGTCATTCTGTGTTTCACTGCACCAGCTGATTCCAAAGGGCATCACATACTTCAAGGTTTCATTTTTTATTTGCTTGTAATTCTACCCTACAATATTGCTGTGTTATGAGATGCCTTTGTGACTAAGTTCGTTTTGGTCCAATATCACAGCCTGTCTATACCATCATCCTTATGGCAATTCCTGGTCTTTTGACCAAAACTGAGGCAGGCTTTTTACTGGCTTTAAAATATGGAAGCTGAAATTACTTACTTTTTAATTCCAGCTCTGTTGACTAGGCACACTGCTCAACAATATATGCTGATGGAAGTAGCTAGATGGTTTTGTCAGCAGCAGTGCAGATAAAAATACTGCTTTGTCTTCAGAATAGCCATTGAGTAGGGTACCAGCAAGACAAATAGGTTTTGTGTTTTGTTTTCATTTTAATTTGCAGAGCTGGTATATGCACTGGGCTAGGTGAACGAGTATCTGCTTGTATTACTTGGTAAGAGAGGAAAATTTATCGTGAGGGGGCAGGATTTTGTAGAACATGCCTGAAGCGTCTGCTTCTGAGATTACATAGAAGTTGATGTGCAAAATTTATTAACAGAAAAGCTAACTGGAAATTAGCTAGAGATTATAGATACTTACTCAAGCTATACTGTAGTTCAGCCACTGGAGGATGAAAGGATGCGACAATTGCTGATATCTGGGTCGCGTGAATGATGTTGTACCTCAAGCAGTGATCAGGGGAAATAATTTCAACCGCATAAGTTGTATAAGATTTGCTGGCAGTTCCAGAAATCCAAGGTTTCTTAACAGGAAAGTAATGGTAAATTATCTCAGTAAATTTCTACAAAGCTTTAAAAGTTTCATAACTCTTTCTCAGAGGAAGGGAAACCGGCACTGTACAATAGTCAAAGATCTGATGCATCCTTTTTGTCATCTTTCATGTTGGTGACTTCTTCAAAGAGGGACAGTGTGGTTATTTCTTAGCTATTAAAAATGAACCAGCTGCAGAAAATAGATAGCAATTTAAAAATGCCCTCTGATGTTTTGCTGACTAGAAGATGGACCTATGCTGAATTAAATTGCTTGCATGCACAGTGCCTGGAGTTTTAGGGTCTGTAAAATTCTGATGTAGTCCTTCATCTCACATAATATTTACCATAAGGAGTGTGTTTCCACTTCTTGAGTCACAACATTATGGTTTAGGGATTTTTAAATTTTTATTATTCTTTTTTTCCTTTTTAATGTAGTTTAACTTGCAGACACGACTTAGAGGTATAGCTGAAATCAGGTAATGTTGACTGAAGGGTTGACTCTGAAATAGTGACCAAAAATGCTAATTAGGAAAGGAGTAAAGAAAACAGACACATCATTATGCCGTTAATGCACCCTTGATCCATCCACAAGTTGAATCCTGTGTGCAATGTTCTCATCTCAAAGATGGTACAGCAGTACAGCAGAATGGAGATAGATTTGTAGAAGAGTAGTATGAATGCTCAAAGATATGAAACTGTTATGCTACAAGTGTTACGTAGACTAAGTGATTATGTTGATTTGTAAGACTGGAAAAAATTCAGACAAAATCATCTATGTTCATAAGTTTGAGGTCTTTGTCTCAAGACATGGGAGGTTTACACTTGTAGAAGAGTGGAGGTATAACGTGTTTTTAAAATTACCTCCTATTGATCACTCAGAAGATGATGGACTAATTGAACACACAAAGGGGGCACAGTGCCAAATTGATTCAAGATGAATGTGAAGATGGGAAATCACATACATTAAAAATTAATTTGCAATAAAATAAAACTAGAATAATGTACAATAAACTCCAGATTTACAAAAACCCTTTCATACCCTGCCTCAGAGTACGTATCTAGCCTCTCTGAAGTGAATGAGACTTTCCCCAGTTCACAACTGCGGAGTTATTGTACTCTTTATTTTTCTAAGGAAAATAATTTCTAGAAGTGTGGTGTGAGCAGATAAAATACAGATCAGTGACTAAATAATGGGAGAGGAATGTTTTTGGGAAAAGTGTTGCTATTGTTTTAAGAGGGTGAAAGTGACTGAGCTTAATGGATACCCATTTTTTTGTTTTCCTACTGTACCTGCAGTATTATGATGATGATTTACTCTTAAATTGCCATCATATTGATTCTTTATGAGAACTCTCAAATTTAATGATTCAGGGCTGAATTCTGCTGCTCATAAACAAAAAATTGTAGACACTTCTGAAATTATTATAGGTTTACTCTAAGTTCATCAAGGTCCAATTTTGAGCCTGTTTTGTCTTGGTTTAAAAGAAAGAAAATGGGCATTTGGGTTAGTCATGCTTAGTTAATGTGAATGGGAAATTTCAACCCACCACAGGGTAACCTAAATTTAACCTGTTGTTCAAAAAGTAAAAGGAAATGTTCTTACATAGTGTGTTTTCTCAGCATTTCATTGGCACTTTGTCACAACAGTTGTTGTGAACAATGTAGGCTTCAAAATACTGATCTCTTTCCAGTTCAATTATATGCGGGACATTATTTAATTTATGTGAAATAAAAGTATTAGCTTATCTTGGTCATTTTCCTTTTGGTCTGACACCTACTGCAAAGAAATAGCATTTCAAGAAAACAATACAGTTGTAGGTGTGGGCTTAAAAACTTCAAATGCAAACCAAAATTATCTACCAGTGAGTGTAGTTGGACGGAATGCAAAGGAAGCTGAGCTCATGATGTATTGGAAGCTCATAAAGGAGTAGTGGAAAACTTAGAAAGAAACATTAAATAGGACTTCATAATCATATTTTAGTTATGGAAAATAAATTATTGTATTAGCATTGTTCTAGTTTTATTCACCTTATATCCTAATGCATACATCTGATACTAGTTGTGAAAATTGTCAAGCTTTTAAATTGAAAAAAACATATAATTTCCACAATGCTGAGGTTAAAGACTAGGACCAATTGTCATTTATTTATCATTGGTTTTTAGTTCATACTATAATTGTATGCGGAACATGTTAATCATAACAGAAAGTATGTTCTTGCCTCAGGACTTTTCTATTTGCCTTTTGGCTTGTACTTTTGAGTGACATTTACAGATTCTGTGTCAAAGATACTAATTTAAATTTGACATTTAGTAGCCAAGGGAAGAAAAATAATTTCTACTGTGAAAGAACTCCAGAAAGTCTTTATATTTTTCTATTGAAATGCTTCCCCTTTGGAAAATAAGGTTTTCTGAAAGTCAGTCATTTCTTCATGAAGAATTATCACTTTCTTTGAAGCACTTCAAAAGTGTAATAATAGAAAATAAATTAAAAAAAAAAAAAAAAAAGAGAGATTAAAAGAGATTTCAAAACCATTTTCACCTTACCTGGCATTATAGTTCATTCTTGGAAATGAAAACTCTTCTGACTCAGATTTTGGGCTTGCATGTATTTTAACTTTTTAGCTTTGCTAAACAGTTTTGAAGCTGTTCAAAGACGTCAGTCTCTAATTACCCCTACCTCTCATTTCTTTTTGTTGTTATTTTGCTTAGCTTTGCTAAGCCAATAAGTATAAATAAGAAATGGTAATAAATTACAGAGCATCTGAACACAAACATATGCATACACAGTGTAATGCCTTGGAAGCTTTATAACAAAGACAAATCAAAGAGTAGTCCTGTTCTATTTTAAGACTAGTGAAATTTGGGGTTTAAATAACATATTAATGGAAACAAGAGTTTCAGCTGTTTATTGAAGTCTAATGAAAGTTTAAATAACATCTAATTAAAGTTCATGGAGTGTAGAAAATTTTAATAATGCAATGGTGTTGTGCTGTGTGTGTGTGCTGCGGTAGCACATGCTATTGTGAATTAATTGGCAGAATGTGGGCTTTTATAGTTTGCAACTACAGCTTTTATAAAACTTTCTTTTGATTTTGCCAGTTCTGCATATCTGTAGAAAGCACAAGCAGTTTGAAAAGAGAGCATTGTAATCTAGTGCCAAGGCTGGAAAAACTCTTCTGCAGTTCCTTATTTCCTTTGTACTTTCATTGTATTTGTAGCACCTTGGACTTCTAAATGCATTTTTACTGTAGCTGTCATTATTTAATGGTTATTTTTAAACACATAAGCTGATAGAAAAATGTTGGACTATTAACAATTGCAACAAAACCAATGAAGAATATTCTAGAGTGTCCTAAAAGTGCCTCCAAAAAAGCAGTAAAGCTATCATGATGCAGAAGGCAACTGGGCTCAGTTAGTGCTAGCCTACATGTTATCAAACCCCAGCAGCTTTGTAGCTCCCATGGTACCAAATCTCTCCATGGCAGCATGACAAGTATATGGACCATACATCACCATGGACTGAACACTCTAGAAAGTCTCTTTTACTGCTTTCCAATATGCACATTTTATAGCTTCCTCATCGCTTGTATAAATGGGGTGAAGGCTGGGTCAATGTCTCAATCAGTCGGGTACAAACTGATCTTTTTCGATGTATACTGCCTGTTAGGTTTGAACAGCCTTTGTAGCATAGAAATGTTATGTTTGAACAGCTTTGAGAACTTGGTCATTCTTATAACTGTGGGTTAACTTGATAGAAGTAGATGCTAAAGCAGGCTCCAGGATCCACTTCACAAGATTTGTATGTGTGCATTCATACAGATAATACTTGGTGTATTTCCAGAGCATCTCCTGTTCTGAAACTTTTTGTTTCATATCTTCGGAAAACAGGCCTTATTTTGCAAACTATAGCCACCATAAGCAGTTGCATTTGGTATAGATTATTATCGAGTTTTCATTGTTCAAACAGTTGTCATTAAAAAAGTATAAAATTACTTGTAACGCAGTTACTTCCTTATAAACTCATAGTAAGTAGATTAAAAAAACAAATCTGGAGAAAAGCCAGAATAGGTGTTTCATTATGGTAACATATTTTGTAGCATTAGAAACAATCCCAAAAGCGTCACATTTAACAAAATGCATTGATGACTAAAACAGATAGCTATGAAACAGATCTGTTTTTCAAATGGTTCTGAATTTTCTGAACCTTTTTTTATCTCTAAGGACATTTGTCTTCCCATTAATTACTCTTTTTCCAGTTTTGCCACTCCGTTGGAATAACTCCTGTTAGGCTTCTCAAGGATTGAGGAACTCTACACTTAGCACAAGCAGACCTTGGGCAGGTTTAACACATCTGTTACAGCCGTTATAATTTGCCATAATTTTTTATGCAACATCGTAAAGAAAAGGCCATAACTCCCATCTCTAAATGCAACTGGCATATTTCTTCCTGCCTCTCCCACTGTGGACTGCCAATTATCAAGAGTGAATAATGAAAGAGTGAAGCCTTTGGAGCAGCCAATTCTCAGAACCATTAGTTTTCTTTTATACTCCAGCCTAATTCCAGGAATGTGCTAGATGAGAAACAAGACATATCATGTCATTTCAAGATAATACCATGTAATTTTGGGGTAATAAAGAATTCATTTCTGGAGAGAGAAGTGATCTGATATGGAAAAGTTCAATTTCTTTCTCTCCAGAGAGCTTTATCTCTTCAGATGTGACCTTGTATAATTAAATATATTTCAAATATCAAGAGAAATGGCAGCAGAGCAGACAATAGAATTCTCTATTTTATGTAGAGATGAAATGAAATCATATGAAGCAGTCAGTGTAATATAAGATGAAGTGGATTGCTACTATTCATTGTTTCCAGTGGAATTCCTGCTGCTTCATTTTATTCATTACAGCTTCATGAGAAGGCAATTGTATTGTGTCTGTGTGACTAGTGTTTTAGATTCACACTTAATTGCATTAATTCAGGAAGTACTGAGAAGAATTAGCACTTAATTGCTGTTATTACTTGAATATGAAAGAGATGATGTCCATTCTGCAAGAAGTTACAAATTTCACACAAGAAATAACACAGGTGCTTGGAAGCTACAGTTCTGATTCTTAAAGGACTATGTTTTTATTAATAGAGGATCTAAATCTCCTTTTATTCCAACAACAGATTAAAAGTACTTAAAAACAAATAACATTTCTTTCTCAAACTACCCATTTTCCGAAATACAGCTAAATTCTCTAATCCAAGTCAGGTGTTTTTGACAGGTCTAAGATGACAAGCTTAAACACAAACATTCTTTTATTTTCTTTAGTTTGAAATTAACATACTTGATAATGCAATGACAAATTTGGACTATCTCAGCAAGGTTTTAATTTTAAATCTGGGTTTGTGAATGTCAGTTTTCATTACAGCCCTCATACTGAAAAAAAGTGCACAGCAGATAATGTTCAGTGATCTGAACTGCTAAAAAAGAGTAAGAATATATTTCCCCTGAAGTTAGCATGCATCCTCTGTTATGTTTTTGCATTTCATATTCAGTATTTTTGAGCTGTTAGTTAAATATAATAGTTAAGGGTGCTTAGCTCACAGTCTTCTTAATGGTGTTCATTGGGCTACTTTCTGAATCGAGGCATAGGATTCCTTCTCAGGCTTGATTGGAGTGGACAATGGAGCACACAAAGAGAGAGAGAATGAGCCTGAGTTACTGGTGTCCTCACCCTGTGTCTCCCATGCTTGCAAAGTGACTGGACTGGTGAGGGAAGGCTGGTCCTCAGGCTGCCTAGGCATGCCAGCCCTGAATTAGCTAGTACTTTGCAGGTGGCAATATAGATGCTCAGAGTCTGTTAGAAAAGGCACTACACTTTAGCCTGCCTTCTGACACGGCAAACAGTTTTTGTAAATGTTTTCTTTAGCTCTCATTTCACAGCTTTGGCACCAAGTGTTACGGTAATGTTAGATGCTATCTAGAAAATACATTAGAACTAAAACCCCTCACAATGGATTGTCCCTAGACCTTTACTTTATGAATGGTGGAATTTTTAAAGCAATAGAGTAACTTAATGTAACATGTTAAATTTTATTCCATAAATGGAGCCTGCTAGGAAATTAGATTTAGGTTTGCATTCACTTAGGGTACTCATGGTTAATGACATTTCAATGCTCACTGAAAAGGTAGTTTTAGAAAGTTGTGGTCTGAGGTTTAGATTAGTAATACAGCAAGGTGACTCTTAGTATTGTGAAGAACTTTTTGATTCCTTCACATCATATCATATGTTAAGGAATGTAAGGCCTGAGCCTAAAAAAATTTTTTTCTTACATATTTTCCTACAAAAAAGGTGTCCAGATTTCAGTATAAAGTGAGGAGTGGACTTTTTGGGTGGGAATTTTTTTTTTTTTTCATTGTATTGGTTAAGTATTATTTTCCACTCTGTTTTGGAGAGGGCAAATAGTATGTCAAAGAAAATCTCTCTCAGAACAGTAACTTGTATTTTGGTAAATACAGATTCAAGTTTTATGCCAGTTTAAAGGCATAAGCCCGACTTTACTTCTGTAGAAAGCAGCATTTTGAAGTTCCACAGGCAGATGAACCATTAAAATCTCATTGAACAGAACCAAGGCAAGACATGTTTTCCTGATGGAAGTTTATTGAAGAATTTATGTTGCCTGTTGTGGGCTGAAAGGCTGTTTTAGATCACAAGGGATCAAAGTGGAATTGTGGACTTCGCA
This sequence comes from Picus viridis, assembly GCA_033816785.1. Lineage (NCBI taxonomy): Eukaryota > Metazoa > Chordata > Aves > Piciformes > Picidae > Picus > Picus viridis. The sequence continues at coordinate 16,812,577 of CM066582.1, read as the reverse complement.
GGTGATCTTGAGAGGGAACCCTTTGGAGTTGGAGGTATGAAGAGAAAAACAATGATTGGCTTTCTCAAAAGAGAATAAGCATGCAACTCAGAAGATAAATGGGCTGGATGATGTGACACAGCAAAAAAGAGGGTTTCAGAAGGGCAGTGGGACTAAGCCTGTGGATGCTGCTTCCTCTGCTCTAAGATGGACATGGCTTAGTGGCCATGGTGGTCTTAGGTTGAAGGTTGGACTCGATGACCTTAAAGGTCTCTTCCAACCAAAACAATTCTATGATTCTCAGCTCTGGCATAGTAACCTTCTACTCTGCAAACAAATACTATTTTTTACATGACAGTATTTCTTTTGAGAAAATAATGGGGCTAAGAATGGGGCACAAGAGAGAAACATTGTGAGCTGATTGACTTTGCTAGTGTCTCAGCTATTGTCTGATGCATCTATGTTCAAAAGAAAGTTTCCTTTGCCTTCTTTTTAAAGCATCCTGTCAGCATGATCTCAACAAGGGTTAGAACAGGAAAGCATTTCATTATAAGGGTCCAAATACATGCCTGCTTGTGTAATTCTGACTTGTAACTTGAGAATCTTGTATCTTGTCAAGTCAGTTTGAGAAAGAGTTTTCAACTGCTTTCAACATAACCTCGAAGTTAATGTCACTTTCATTACTTCTTGAAGTGTATCGTATCCTATGTGTATGTCTTGTGTGGCCAAGAGTTTAAGTCATTTCAAATGCACAGTGTTGATGGGCTTTTGCAACTGGTGTACAGCTCAGTTCAGCTCACAGAACTTTGTCTGACTCCTAGTAAACATTAATTTTATTGAAGCTGACATTTCATGTATTTTTGTGCTGCTAAAATATTCACTTCTATTCTGTGAATTGCAGCTTTGCATTTCAGCTGGTTCTAAAATTACATTATTAATTTACTGTTTATTATTTTTTTCAAAGTGCAAATTGCAGCTGAGTATCTGAACATAAATGATGTAAATTTGTATTCAGTGTAATATAGAAAGTCCTAGTTTAAGCTTATTAATTTCATATAGCTTAAGATCAGGTGCATATATGAATTAATTTGAACTGCCTAAGAGTTACTCATATTAGAAAGGTCACTGGAATTTAAGTAGTATTTTCTGCACCCCCAAGGGTTCAGAATATGTTGAATAAAAATACATGTGAGGAATACATAAAGCCACTCTTATTTTAGTGGTTTGTAGTTGAATAGTCAGGAATTGAGGCTGAAAAATGTGCTTGAGTTCCCATTTGTTTATTCTTTCTTTAAAATATAGTCCTGCACTGTTATGTGCATGTATGAAAGTAGAAAGGAAGTGTTTCCTCAGAAGAATTTTAAATTTTATACAAGTGATAAAGGACTGTTTAAAATTAGAAAAATACAGAATTTGGTGAATTACACAGAGGTTTTACACAGTAGCCAGGAGAAGTGTCAAAATTCTTCAGTTCCCTGCACTTTGATTTACATGTACAGTCATGATGATACATTGAGCGAATTACTTGAACATAAGTTTTCCATGATAGTTCATACATACTTCTTCATTTAAAACTTTAAATAAGGCAAGCTTTTGTTCTTACTATGTGTCATTCTAATTAGAATGGTAATAGCAGCATGCATTCTCTAGTATCACGGGGGGGGGGGGGGAGGAATTCTAAAACAGAAAACAAGTTTCAGCGTAACTGTATAGAATTCTTGGATTTGTGAGCTACCTTGAAAATGAAACCATGAAAATGCCTAACCGTAGCCCCTGATCATACTACTTATAAAAGAACTGGAAGAAAATATTTTTGTTCTGATTATTGTTTTCCTTTGATCTTCCTTTTGAAAGGTAAAGGAATTTTTAGTGCAAATATTGTTGTTCCCATTACCCACAGTTCTCTTCCAGTGACTCTTTTCTCATGGGTCCCTAAGAAATGCCTTGATCTATATTTCAAAACTTTGCAAATTAGAAGTGTAAGAATTCGTAGTTTCCTGCTCAGTTTGTGAAATATTATGTTTATGAAGTGACTTTTTCCTTGGTCTTTACCTTACAAAATTACAGAGTTTAAATTTAAGTATGTCTCAAATACTAGAAATGAGGCTCTTCCAACTCTATAGTAGAGGATCACATCACGTCATCCTGAATTTTTTTCTATTTTAATAATAGCTTTCCAGTATTTACTTACTGGGTAGATGAGATGATAGAAAAGAACATGGTAGTAATAAATAATGTACAAAATAAACCAAGTTTTTATACTAACCATTTAAACAGCATCTCCAGCAGTCTAGGTATGACATATTCTGAAAAATGTGACAGTCTAGATCAACGTTAATGAAACTCAAGGTGCTACAAATCCTCTGGCCATATAAAGACAAAGCTGCTTTTTTTTTTTGTCCTCTGCACTGTACATGGACATTCCCCATCAGTCTGTCCAAGCAGATAGGAGATAGTAGAATTGTGCATGTTACCCTTTTTAGCATACAGGCACAAACCAGTCTTAGAAAGACTAGACAACAGCAAAACTGATGCTTTCACCGAGTTAATTGTTGGCTTTAAAAGTGTTTGTCTGCAGTGCTTTAGAAGGGAAAAGGAAATGAATCTCTGAATATTTGCTTGGATAAAAAGAAAGCTTTTATATAATAACCTGTGTAATTAGCATTGAAGATTACACACAAAAGTGTGTAGCCAACTAAAGTGGACAATACTCAAGTGGAAAGTAGTGGTGCTTAGAGCTAACAGTCCTGTGTAGATTTGAAGAGCTGCAGGACTTCAGTAAGATTTTAGAAAGTCTATAACATTTCAGTCAGGGTTCTAAATTTTTCATAGCAAAACTACTTATTGTGATCATCCTTGGCTAATGCATTCTTCATACCAGAAAAAAGCTATGGGACTTGGTAAAAGTGCCAGGTTTAAAGCAATCCCTGTGGGCAATCTTAAACAAAGTGAGAGAAACCCACTTGAAATTCTAAACTTGTGCTCCCTTCTGGCTTTCGTTACTTATGTTCAGTCCAAAACATCACATTATCTCTTTGTTTGAACAACCATGCAATGAGGAAATATTACCAAGTTCTCTGTTTAGTTGAGGCAATGATCAAGTACTCAACTCTCTCTGCAGGGCAGTTGAAAAAACATAGAGCTGAACTGTTCCTGTTGTTCTCTGTTACTGTTTTCAATGATTATTTTATTTTAGCTTTAGATGGATATTTTGAAAGTAGGGCGTCAGAACTTGGCCTATATGAAATCAGAAAGGTAAATGTTTATTCATATCTATTTTTATATGGAAAACAATAAAAATTACCTTTCTGTCTTGGATATCTACAGCTCTTTCTGATGTTTTGAGAGTGTTCACCAGCACTGAGTTTTGGGAGTTCGTATTAAAAGATTTTATTTCTTGCAATGTAAGGTTTCCTATCTACAGGGTTTGCTGTGTTTTTATCTCCTTCTTCATGCCTCGGGATGCTGCTGTAGTAGTTTTTAGACAGGAACCTTTATTTTCTGTGTAGTATTTTCAACTGGAGATGGTACTGTGGTGTGGCAATCATTTTTACTCAGCAGGTCTGACATGCTTTAGTGCTTGCAATTCTTTTCTTGGCTGTGGACACTAGCATATTTGACAAGCAAGAGAAGCCTTTTGAAACAGTTCAATATAAGCAGTGCTTTTATTAACAATATACAAGGCTCTTTAAGAGAAAAAGCATGCTAAAAAGTCTTCGTGTTTATTTTCCTAAAGATCCTGCTACTCTGTTCTTTCTAGCTGAACAGATTTGCTTTTAGTTGACTTTAGTAAATTCAATATCTGTCTTTCCTTTCACTGTCCCTAGATCCCTACTTTGCTTACAGTGTTGGTCTTTAAACCTCTACATTCTTTTGATGTCTGTTATGCTTCAGCTGTCACCTAAAAAGTCTTTTTCTTTACAGAATTATCTCCTAGCACTCCTTTAGTATTTGCAGAGAGTCAACATATCATTAACAGTTATTCATTTCTATCTTTATACCAGGCCTTAAACAACAACAACAAAAATTAGGTATGTAGTAACTTGGACAGCAGTACAGTGTCACCTAGTATGTAAGCAAGCAATTTTGTAGCTCTTTATTTTTGATAAACATTTTTAGGTTACAATTATTTTGTTAACTGTCAGCTTTGACCTTTGAGTCCATTCTGCATCTTGCAGAATATTTCGAGGCAAATTGTTTCAGCTTCTCAGGTGAGCTGAAGTGCTGCCATGCAGGACCTAGCAGGAAATAGACATTATTCTCTGTTGTGTACTGATATTCTAACATATATTAAATCATAGATTAAATTTTTACATTACATAAATAAGTAGAATTCTGTTTAATTTGGTGTAGTCAAATGGATTAATTCCAGCTGTGCTCCTGTTCAAGTAAATTCCTCTTCAGCTTACAAGTATGTAAGGCTGGACCACCTTGGAGTGACGAAAGTGAAATGCTGTTCTCTAAAAGATATTCTTAAACCTCTTCTGTAATTGAAATATATGAGACAAAATGTGGCTACATCATTATTAGCTAATTCTGGCCGTTGTTAACAGCACCAAATACAGTGATTCTGAAACTTTGTTTGTACCCGACGGGATACACCCACGGGTGCTGAGAGAACTGGCAGATGAGGTTGCCAAGCCCCTCTCTATTATATTCCAGAAGTCATGGCAGACTGGGGAAGTCCCCACAGACTGGAAAAGGGGAAACATTACTCCCATTTTCAAAAAGGGCCAGAAGGAGGAACCAGGGAACTACAGGCCAGTCAGTCTCACCTCTGTGCCCGGAAAGATCATGGAGCAGATCCTCCTGGAGGCACTAATGACTCAGAAGAACAGTGAAGAGGTGATTGGGAATAGTCAGCATGGCTTTGCCAAGGGCAAATCCTGCCTGACAAACCTGGTGGCCTTCTATGATCAGGTGACATCATTAATAGATGAGGGGCGAGCAACTGATGTCGTTTACCTGGACTTGAGCAAAGCCTTCGACACTGTCCCGCACCACCTCCTGGTCTCCAAGCTGGCGACACATGGGTTTGATGGATGGACCACTAGATGGATAAAGAATTGGCTTGATGGCCGCACCCAAAGAGTGGCTGTCAACGGGTCCATGTCCCAGTGGAGGCCAGTGACAAGCGGAGTCCCTCAGGGATCAGTCCTGGGACCTGTCTTGTTCAACATCTTTGTGGGTGACAAGGACAGTGGCATCGAGTGCACCCTCAGCAAGTTTGCTGATGACACCAAGCTATGTGGTGCAGTGGACACGCTGGAGGGAAGGGATGCCATCCAGAGGGACCTGGACAGGCTGGAGAGGTGGGCACAAGCCAACCTCATGAGCTTCAACAAGACCAAGTGCAGGGTCCTGCATCTGGGTCGAGGCAATCCCAGGCACAAATCCAGGCTGGGCAGTGACTGGCTGGAGAGCAGCCCTGAGGAGAGAGACTTGGGGGTGCTGGTGGAGGAGAAGCTCGACATGAGCTCTCAATGTGCGCTTGCAGCCCGGAAAGCCAATCAGATCCTGGGCTGCATCAGGAGAAGTGTGACCAGCAGGTCAAGGGAGGTGCTTCTCCCCCTCTACTCAGCTCTGCTGAGACCCCACCTGGAGTACTGCCTCCAGTTCTGGAGCCCCTATTACAGGAGGGATGTGGACGTGCTGGAGCGTGTCCAGAGAAGGGCCACGAGGATGATCAGAGGACTGGAGCACCTCTCCTATGAGGACAGACTGAAGGAGTTGGGGCTGTTCAGTCTGGAGAAGAGAAGGCTCCCAGGTGACCTCATTGTGGCCTTCCAGTATCTGAAGGGGGCCTACAGGAAGGCTGGGGAGGGACTTCTCAGGATCTCAGGTAGTGATAGGACTAGGGGAAACGGAATGAAGCTGGAAATGGGGAGATTCAGGCTAGATGTGAGGAAGAAGTTCTTTACCGTGAGAGTGGTGAAGCCCTGGAATGGGTTGTCCAGGGAGGTGGTTGAGGCCCAGTCCCTGGAGGTGTTTAAGACCAGGCTGGACGAGGCTCTGGCCAGCGTGATCTAGTGTAGGGTGTCCCTGCCCATGGCAGGGGTTGGAACTAGATGATCCTTGTGGTCCCTTCCAACCCTGACTGATTCTATGATTCTATGACCTTGCTACTTTCTTACCAGCAGGAGGACAGTCCTGCATTCCTTCTTTGCCTACATCCCTTATGTTGCACTTGGCAATATCTGACCTGCTTGAATTCCTTGCATGTTGTGAGGATAAGACAAAGTAAGATCTCATTTTCCTTCCACACTGCTCATGTATCTAGTACCTCCAATTAAATCCAGCACTATAAAACCAAGAGTTTAAAATTATTCTGGCTTTTCTTCTTCATCAGAAGATACTTTTAGACATTGCTAATTGACTAATATTTCAAAATCTCTTGTGATACTTCAGGTGGAATCTGGGTCTGTAAAGGGTTCTGCTATATTAGGGGATGTATTTGCTCCCCTGGTTGGGTGTAAGATCTCTTGTATGCAATCATTTGGTTATCACTGTTGATAGTGAATTTTTCATTGAACTGAGTTACCCTCTATAATTTTTTGCTATTATTACCAAATTGTCTGAAATGCATGCAGTTAAGAATTATAAAGATTGGGAATGTGATGTTTGGTGTTTAAGAAAACATTGTGATTTGTACACTGCAAATTAAAAGATTTTGCATACAGCCCTTCACTCCTGAAACACAATCAGACTGGTGTTATTTGCCATCTTGATTGTAGGTGACCCTTACAAATAAAAAGATGCCACTAATGTTTTCAGAGAAGATATCATATATCAAAATAAAAAAACCTTTTTGATGAACAAAGCTTAACATCAGTATCCTTTTTTTCTTGTTCTAAAATAGATACTAAATGAGTTCTGTAACACACATGGAGAAATAAGATTAACCACTTTTTGGCCCTAATTATTTCTAGGTTTCATTTTTGGGGGTTTGTTCATCTTCATTATTTGAAGGACAAATTACAAGTTTGCAGGATTTTAAAGGCTGTTTACTAACTAGCAGATTTAGCAGGAAGATGACTGAATTGTGTAAAATCATACCTATGAGTCCATGAATGTGAAGAAAACGAATTGTTCACTCTTGCACATAACCAAAAGGACCTTGCAGTGACTAGCTTTAATCTTTAATGACAAGGTGATGTTTTCATTGCAAGACCTATTATGAAAACTAGTTTTATAATACTTAATACTGTGAAACTTTAGCAGCTACAAAATATTTAATTTAGATAATCTTTGGTTTCAGTTCAATTATTTTCTCTATTATTAATAGTATGAATATCTTGATGTTATCATCTATTACTCTGTGTGTCATATAAAAGGTGCCTCGATAAAAACAGAGTACTTTAAAATATTAATAAATTAATTAATGAAAGGAAGGTGGAAAAAAGGAAAATCACAGAGGGAATTCTATTATCTCCTGCAGTTCATAGTAGTTAGTGTAACTTCAAGTCCTGCAGTTGTAAGTGCATATACACTTGCACTGAGTATATTCCGTGGCAATTAATTAGGGATGAGATCTTTGATCTAGGAGCTTTGTGAATTTGGCACATTATTATTGTTTGAAATGCTGAAATATTCTTTGGCTCACATAGCTCAAATAGGTTACACAAGAGCTTACAAAGTGTTTGTAAGGCTACTTCACAGAATCACAGGTCTATAGCTGTTGGAAAGGATCTTGAAAGATCCAAACCCCTTGCAGGGCATAATCACCTAGAGTAGGTCACACAGGAACACAGCCAGGCAGGTTTTGAATTTCCAGAGGAGACTCCATAACCTCTCTGGACAGCCTGTTCCAGTGCTCTGGCACCCTCACAGTGAAAAAGCTTTTCCTTCTGTTCATGTTAACTAATCTGACTAGTTAAGAGGTACTGCAACCACAATATGCAATCTCCGTATGTAATAGTTGGAAGCTTTATTTGGGAAGATGATGTTTAATGGTTGCCTCAATGTCAGAATAATCATAGAACCATAAAATTGTTTATGTTTAAAGAGGTCTTTAAGATTGTAGAGTTGTACTGCCAAGTCCACTAATCCACCATGTCACTAAGTGCCATATCTACACATCTTTTAAGTATCTCCAGGGATGGTGACTCAACCACTTCTCTAGACAGCCTCTTCTAATGCTTGACAGTCCTTTTAGTTGAAAAAAAATTTCCTAATATGCTATCTAAATCTCTCCTGGTACAACTTGAGGCCATTTCTTCTTTTCCTGTTGCTTGTTACTTGGGAGAAGAGACTGATACTTCATTGGAACCTCCTTCCAGGTAATTTTAAGAGAGTGGTAAGATATCTTCTGATCCTTCTTCCCTCCAGGCTAAACAACCCCAGTTTATTCAGCCACTTCTCATAAGACTTTTGCTTTTGAGTCCTCATCAACTCTGTTGCACTTCTTCAGACACACTCCAGCCCCCAGATATTTTTCTGGTAGTGGGATCCCAAACTGAGCACAGTATTTGAGGTGTAGCCCTACCAGTGCTGAGTACAGGGGTACAATCACTTTGCTAGTCCTGCTGGCCATGCTATTTCTAATACAACCCAGCATGCTCTCTTGGCCATCTGGGCAAAGTACTATCTCGTATTCTGCAAGTCATTTTGCACTTCTGAAGTGAAGGAGAAGGGATCATGGTAAACAGGTCAAATATAATCAAATGGTGAGAAATAAAATGTGGGCATGAATAAGTAGCACAGTTCTTCATCTCTCAAAAAAAGAAAAAAAGCTGCATAATTAAATCCAGTTATTTATCTTACAGGGGAGGGCTATGATTAAATTTCTGATCAATATGAAAAATGCAGTATCACAGTAATTAGACTCACATTCTTAATATTACTGTTTGTTCTTCTCTGATAGTATTAGTATTCTCATATGCTTAACCATGCCTCACTAAGTTTTATTTTCTACCATTAGACTGCCCTTATACATCAGCTCTCCAAGGTTTAAAGACAGTAATTGTATGGTCTAATTAAACATATCTTCACTGCTAATCCAGAGAGGTAACTAATAATAATGTTGTCGTGTAAAAGTAAACTGTTCCCTGAGCTGTAATGCAGAAGGGGTATAGTTAACAGTTTTACAGGCAGCTCCAGCTGCCAGATCAACTGGGGCGGTGATGGCTACTTCCCTCAGAGGAAGCTCTTTGTCCGTGAAGTGAGAGCAAGAGCAAGACTGCTGCACTCTGGATTTTAGAAACGGGAAAAGTGGTTCTGCAGCAAATAAAAGGCAACTGAGGTGTCAGCTACTTGACAGTAAATATTAGAAGTCTTTAAGTCTTGGCAAGTTATTTGCAAAGTAGTGTATTTGATTATGTATCCTGCTAGGAGCTAAATGACTTTCTCTGAGGATCTGCTGTGTAGGCAGGTGACCCAGAGGTCTTTCTGTAGATAGTCTTTCTGTAAATCTCTTATAAAATAGCATCCTGTGTTGGGATGCCTGCAATATACCTGGCTTTCCTCTACCACTGATTGTATAATTAGACTGGGTGCACTGTTAACCTTCATCGTCCTCTTGTTGCCTTTTTTTCTTATCTATGAGCTGCACACCTTTGTATTACATTGTACTTTGTGTGGTGATGACTGATACTTGCTGGTGCCTGTAGAGATGAGTCTCAGTCAAAGCCTGTCTATAGATTCCCTGTTCTCTTGAATACACTTTACTTCCTTTCTGTGCCTGGACAGCGTGCTGAAGGGGGAAACTGGGACAGGGTTGATACAGAAGTGTAACCTCAGCTTCACTTAGCATAGCCTTTAAGTGTGGTGCATTCTTTTAGAGCCCTCCAATCTCGTGCTTATCTACTGAGAGACAGAGGATGACATACCTCAATATGCATTCATTCTTTGCAATGCCATGTCGCTTCTAGTATCTTGTATGAGACTATGAGCAGTAGAAAAATAAGGTAAGCAAAACTGCTATAGCTTTGGTTTTATAATTACACTCTGTGCAATACATACCTTTCTCTGTGTCTAGCAGTTGTCTGAATCTTCCCAATGGGCAGGTAATGAAAATATTTACCTTTTTTCTGCATTTCCTAAATATTCCTGAGTTTCAAAAAAAAACCAAAAAGCTGGAGGACCAGGAAAACTGTAAATTAGTTTAGTTTCTCATCAACAGCGTATGCTACTACATTAACATTTTATGTTGTACTCATAAAGATACTTCTTTTTCTTTTGGTGTTGATCTTGTAAAGATTTTTGGATTCATAGGCTTTTTTTTTCCCCCTTTGAAGATATATTTTATTGTTTTATTTTCTGTATTTTTCTCTGTGTGTCTCCTGTAAGTAAATGGTTGCCATTTTGTCTTCTTTCTACGTGGTTTCAAAGCATTTTCTTCTGAGAAGGGATTCACTGATATGCTTGCTTTCCATTGTCAGTGTATGACAAAACTCCCAGTGGCCTCAATTGTAGTTAGTCTGAAATGAGAAACTGGCAAGTAGCGCTCTGTTGGGATGGAGTTATTACACTTCAAATGCTGGATGATTAATGAGGTTTAGGTCTATAAAGGAATATTATCATAACCTGATCTCTCTTGTATACTTGTATACCTGTGTTTTTAGCGATCATACTCTCAGCAGCACCAGGGCATCCAGAATGTATTTCCTCTCCCCTGCACTGAAAATGTCAATAATTTCAGATTAACGAACCTGCTGTGTAACCAGGCCACTACCAAGACAGCAAAACTTATCTGGAGAGTTAATCTCTGGCTGCCAGTGTGTCCTCATTATCATCCTGAGCAATCATTGATTTTTCTAACCGAGCCTGAAGAGAGAATAACGCTGGCATGATTTCTACTAGTTGCATAAATAATAGGGTGATGCATAATACTTTGCTGTAAAAATATAGATGCACAAAGTATAGACTGCACATCTTTGTATGCTCCTGTTTAAAGTTTTTGTGTGGGTGGCATTTTTCCTACATATTGAATTAATTTGAGTCTATTGATTTCCTCAAAACTCAGGATAGGAACAATGCTTATCTTACTTTGCAAAACCCGTGTTGCATAGATTTTTAAATATCTGGCTTTTCTGACTTTCATAGTGCTGTGATCTCCACAGGGTTTCTAAAGCTGGTCTCTTGTTACGTTCTTTCTCCCTTTTTAAAAATTACCGAGAGAGAGAATAGAGAATAATGGCTGCCATAATTACTGACATTGTTTACACAGCTATGCTATTTGTCAAATTTCATTCTGCTTAAAAATGCGTGTTTATAGATCCAATTCACTGAGCATCAATAAAGAATACGGACAATTAAAAACTGAATTTCAATGCAAATGTGGCCTTTTCTCTATTCTGCATGAGCACACATTTATCAGGTTCATGAACTCTGCCGTTGACTATGCCCATTGATGTTGTGCCATTGAAATAACTGAGGAACAGCCATACTGTTATTGTTTCATGAGCCTTTGATGTCAAGATTCATTTCCCTGTAGAAAATATTGCAAAAGGTCAGTAGCATGTTGTAGAAGTCTGTACAGAAACAGCTGGGGACATACTTGCCTAAATTTGCAGAGTCAACAACACTGATAGGCCTGATCCCTGCAGAGTAACTTACTTGAACAAGTGTTTACCCGGTCTCACCCTTCATTCATATATTCCTTTATTACTGACAAGGTCTGTTTATGGTTGAGGTTGGAAGGGACCTCAAGATCACCTCATCCGAAGCTCCTGCTCAAGCAGGGTCAGCTGGACCTGGTTGCTCAGGACTGTGTCCAGTCAAGTTTTGAGTGTCCCACAGATGGAGAGGTTATAACCTCTCTGGGCAGTCTGTTCCAGCATTCAGCAAAATTCACAGAAAAATTTGTGGGATTTTGTGTTCAGATTTAATTGTGGTGTTAATCTGGTTCTTAATCTTGCAATAATACTATGTACAGAAGGTGATGTGACACAGTCCGTCAGCACAGATCCTTTTGTGCCTAGAAATCTGACAAAGTTTGAGCAAATATTGATGCCTTTAATTTCCTTCTTTAACACTTGTATTAATTTTTGACTAATGAAACCTATGCCAACAACTTAACTTCTCTGGAATCCAAATTTATAAATTATGTTTAATGCATTGATGAATGATATACATAGCAAAAAGTAGATGGTATCAGTTTTCTTGAGACTACCAGCAAGTAATTAATTAATACACAGGCAGAGTAGAGGTTAGAATGAGTGTGACTTTGTGCCTGACTGGCTGTGGAGTCTCTGAGAAAGCCTACAGCTCTAGATAAGAAATACAAGCTGTGTGAGTTTAGGACAGAACTGATAAGAAATTGAATGGTGCTTTCATGTTTCCAAAGTATGGATTTATTTTTTTTAAAACTTTACTCCTTAAAGGCAGTCATTAAAATGATCTCACTCTTTATCCTTGTCCATTATCAAATGGGAGTTTGTAGTGACTGGTTTTTGGTTTTTTTAAATTGTTATTATTGGGGTTATTTCACTAGCATCAGAACTCCCTTACAATTCAGTACTAAATATCATAGCAATTATTTAAGAGACTTTTATGGCCAGGAGATTAGAACTCTTGTCCAGCTAGCAACCCGATTCAGAATGGAATTAAATAGTATTCCATACTTGGAACTAAAGCTGCCTACTACATACAATGTTGGACTTGAATTTTAAGGTGGTTGTTAAACTTTGTGGTTAAAAGAAAAAAAAAAAAAAAAAAGAAAGTAAAAAACCACACAGAAGAAAGATCTGGCATCACAAGTTTATTACATTATAGGATCAGTTTATATTGTATTCTTTTTATACAGTTCAGTATAAGTATGTTTCAGTTAGAAGAGATTGACATACATAGATAGACATATGTCATCCATCTAGGATTGAAAATTTACGAACATACTAGCTTCATTCCAGTAATGATGCTGCTTGATAGATTGCCACAGTGAATGTCATCATCATCTTATTTTTGCAGAAAGATGTGAATGGCTGTAATCTGAAATGACATGTCCACAGTGACCCATTTGCCCACAAGATCTGGGTCCTAAGTAGTAAGGCCAGAGCTGGACCACTTACATTTATTGCATGTGAAATGCATAGCTGATTTTTTGGAAGGGCATAGTGTGTTCAAGACTGTGAATGTTTTGGTTGTGGACAGTCTTTATTGTTACTGTTTCTCTACCATTATGCTCTTGTCAAAATCAGGAGATTAAATGCATTTGTGAGTCCAGAATCCTCTTATACGTTTGAAACATTAAAACATCACTCTATTACAACAGGAAATAAAGTATACCCCATTGGGAAGAAATGCCTAGGCATTTACTATATGATATATTGGAGCAGCAGATTTTTTCAGTGGGTAACTTTCCAAGTGAAGATTGATTGAAATCCAAAGATATAGTTATTAAACTCTAAGTATTCTTGATTATCACTTGTGCGACCAATTCCAGTGGATTTGAGTGGGATTATTGTTATGAATAATAACTCCACCTGCATAAACAAAGGCATCAGAATAGAGCCCTCAAGCACTGAAGTCAGATTTTACTTGTTACGCTTCCCAACCCCTCCAGAAACAGGAGGTAAGGAGGTACAAGTAAGGCAATGGAGACAGAAGATTTTTTTTTTTTTTTAATTGCTTCAGTAGAGATACAGAAGATAAAAGTATGTGAAGGTTGAAAAACAGTGTCAGGAAAAAATTCACACAGATAACTTCAGTTAGCTTTCATGAAGATTGATAGCGTAGGCAAGATTGATAGTGTAGGCAATACAATAAGGGCTGGGTTTGCTGCTTGGTAGTGATGAAATGTTCATTATCATCAGGTTAGAATACTTTATAAACACAGCTGAAGACACATAAACTCTTTGTGTTAGCTTCCTGCTGTTTTGTGAACTTCTGACACGTGCCCTGATTTGCTTAAGCCTTTTGTTAAAGGCCACAGTAAAAATGCCTAATTGAATTGCTGGCAGGACTTTGTTGTTCAGTAACATAAATGAAAATATTAGTTATGTAAATATTGCCACACGTAATTAATGTCCCCAGTGCCCCATTCATTTTCATCCTCCTGGACTGCAAAACTAATAGATTTGCTACCGGGGACGTTAATTGTGAGTGGCACTACTTTAACTCTGCGCATATTCCTATTCAGTTGTCTTTATTGTAGGCTGGATACTTTTCATTCGATTCCACAAACTGCATTATATCAAATTGCCATAGCAGAGCTTCTGATACCAGTTTCCCACAAATTAAAATACTTGTTATCACTATACTTAGGTTAATTTCAATCATTAATCATGGTGTGTTTCAGAATTGCCCAGAGGCATGTTTCAGGAATCACCAATAACCCAGTACTGCTTTAGTATCATTAAATATTAATTATTTGTGCTTTGAGTAGTACAGAGAGCACAGTATTATCATGTTGGAGGAACTGAGCGTCAGTACTTCTGGAAAATGCTTTTAAATAGATAATTTTAATTGGTTTGCAAGTTTCCATTTACCAGGTTACATGGCACTGAGATAACAATGATTGTTGTAATGTTTCATAATTTCATTATTTGCATACCTTAACCTGATCAGCATTGAGTTTGCTGCAGGATTGATGCTTAGTTAATTTACTGATAAGGAAGATAAGGCATGTATAGCACTTTCTAGTCAAAGCACTCAAAACCTTGAGTAGGTAGGATTTTACTTCAGGCTCAGTGACTGGTACTTAATTGCTAATAGAACTGTACAGACCAACCCAGAGAAGCCAGTGCTTCAGCAACGTGACTAATTTAAATGTCCCCATGCCATTACACAACACAACCTAATAGCACCTTACTGGGCTCCCACTGGTTTTTGCAGTTGCCGGTTCAGCACTTAAGATGCTCAAAGACATCAGCAAAACCACATAACTGCCTAAGACCCTGGAAACTAGAAAAGTGCATCTAGTAGATGGTCGTTAATAAAAGTATTTTGTAGACAAAGGTTTAATACAGTCAGTTTATCTTTTGAAAGATGGGTAAGAACATCCTCTGATGCTCCAGTTCTTATTCTGAGTTAAGCAGAGGGAAGGCAGTGAGTAGAATTGCAACTATCCTGTTGAGTGTTTAACAAAGCAGTCTTTTTCACCTCAAATTCAGGAGTGTATGCTACTTTTAGACCCTTCTCTGGAGCACTGAGGAACTGGGAAGACAATTCTAACTGTATTATCAAAACCTTTTGTTTAGTGAAGCTGTGTACAAAGCTCCTAGCTCACTTTTCTTTACGATTTGGTTCACAGTATTATTTTATAGTACTTTTTATGCTTTCAATTGAAGTAGGCATCATTTCAAAGTAATTTTCTTTAACTAATATTATTCTCACTCCTTCTTTATGTTCTCCGTTTTGTACATTTCTGTGCTCTGTTAAGGATTTCTTTACACACAAGCAGTAAAGCATACAGTAAATGCCTGATTGTTCTGCCATCTGTTTCTCTCCCTCTTCTGAAAAGTCACAGGATTTTAGGTGTTTCTGTTTTACCGCCTTTCCATTTTTCTGTTTACTGTCTCAGCACCTACTGAATCGAGTCCTTCCTTTTTTCTGTTTGTCGCATCATGCTCTTTTTACTAGACATGATGTAATTCTTAAGAGCACATATGCACACAGATTTCTAAATGAGAAAACTGTGTATATAACCAGTGCCTTGTTCTGTTAGAAAACAAACCAAATCAAATCACACAAAAAAAAAAAAAAAAAAACCCACCAAAAAAAGTGTACTCAACCTCTGTATATTCCCACAGCAGATCACCTCAAAGTCCTGCCTCAAATACTAACTTTTCCTCAAATATATCCTTTTTTAGGGGGAAATGCAGTATGTGAGGTTACGAACAACATAGTTGAACTCTTAACTGATTAATTAATCTCTTTGATGTCATAGACATTCATTCCCTTGATATGGAAAGGCAATGTTTCCTCTTTCTTCTTCAAGTTTCTGCTGTGGGATAGCAGTATATTCTCTAAAGAGTGATGCCCCAAGGTGAAGCTGCCATATCCCTTTACAGGGATGTTGGGTGGAAACTTGATTGATAGAGTCAGTTTGGTCCACCTGTGACAACAGAGGTTCCAATCCTTAAGGAAAGATACGCAGACCATGGAATAAAACCCACCCATCTCATATGAATTGTTGCAACAATGGATCTCTGATTTTGTGGCTGCTGAGATTGCTGCATAAAGGCATCATGGGAAGTGTTAATTCCAAATTTTGGGAAAATCTCTGTGTGTTGTTATGTGATGCCCGTGAAATACAGAAATTCTCTTCAGTGCTGTGTCCTGCTTTCCTGTTTTTTTCAGCCGCACTTTTTGCGCGTGTTTTCTAGGCACTGATCATACGAGCACAAAATTTTGCTCATACATTTGAAGAATGAGACAGAATGTGATGTCCTCATTCACCCTAATGAACAAAACTATGTGGAAATGAGTGACAGTGATACACGCTGTCTCTAAAAATATGTTTGGATAACATTGGGTCAGCAGTGGTCATTCAATGGCAGGGTAATACATGTTTCAAGAATGTTTACAACAGTAACTTTAGCTGCCTCTTAACTTTGTATCTGAAGGAAAGAATCCGCAATGTGGATTTTAAGGGATGTATTGCACTCCGTTGAGGGTTAGTATGTCAAATTGTTTTAATCCTTAAGCAGTAGTCTTAGAAGAGCCAGGCAGGCTGCAATTCTGAGTAAAACCGGGGAAGCACTGTCAGCATTGTAAACTTAATAAGGTAGGTGATGTGGATCAATTTGTGCTGTCCTTTACTTTCTGCTTCTATTAGAATTCTGGAAGATCATTAGCCACCTCTGGGATATACTTGATTAATAAGCTTGGCTCAACAAAAGAAGGGAGGTCAAAGCGTGATCTGAAATTGTGAGAAATGTGTATTCCAAAGGGAATTTCCACTTTGCAAATTACAAATGAGAGAAAGTACCCTCTTTGTTTTGATTCTGATTAACTTAACGGTGGTTTATCGTAGTGATAATGTGTGAGAGCTTTGTTTTACCCTAAAGTTTTGTGCTACACTGCACTGTTTAAAAGCAAGTGAGCTAAAGTATGCACTACTAATATGCATATTGAGGAATAAAAATTAAGGATATTTCTGAGAAACTACTGTGCTGAAAAACACTATACAGATTGTCTAACTTAGAATAAGACAGGGAAGTGCACATCTTTATGATGTGGACTTTAATTTGCATCTGCATAGTTTCATAGAGAAGACCATTCACATTCCATTATCCATGCCTATGTATTCACCTGTGCTGGAGATGAAGCTGATGGGTGGTTGTTATGGATGATGATGATGATGTTGTGGTAGTATAGAAAGTGAAAATGGAAGTGTATTTTAGCCATTAGTAATACTCATACATTTCTACTCCCCTTCCTCCTCAGTCCTTGCTCTTCCTAACTCAGGAAGAGGCTTGATGGGGTGCTTGGTGCCATGGTTTAGTTGTTTAGGTGGGTTGGATTGGTTGATGGGTTGGACGCGATGATCTTGAAGGTCTCTTTCAGCCTGGTGTATTGTATTATTGTATTGTATTATTGTATTATCAAGCAGATCCTTTATTGCAAGCAATGATGAAAAGATGAAATTACATAGACACATGACTGATGCTACAGTTTGCTTATCAGTGGCTTTGGGTTTTTTCTGTTGCTTCTATTTTCTTCTTCAGGTCCATTGTTTTGGGCAGATTAAGCACACTTTGTAGCCAAGAGATGAATTTCAGTCTTGCTGCTAACACAGGTAGCAGGTTTGCACTAGCTGGATCTGAATCTGGAATACTGGTATCATTCTCCCAGTTAAAAATAAGTCCTTTTTTGTTTATTAGCCTCTACAGGCATGAATTTGTCTTGATGAAGTAGGTAGTATTGCCTTTTTTACACAATTTTGTTTGCAAAACTTTGACGGTCATATTGAATACCAATAGAGTAAAGCTTACTGGGCTTTCATCTTTTCAGAACAAATATTATTCAGTCAGCACATGCTTGCTCCTGACATGATCTGGATCAATTTCTATAATAGGAACTTGATACTGAGATGTATTTCTGCTACTGAGTTGTTTGTCAGCTGAACAAATTAGTTTAATATTCACTAGATACAAATGAAATTCAATGTAACTGGATGTGTTTACCACAACTGTTTCCTTTAGTGACAGACTTCACAAAAATTTCTATTTTCAACTCCATCTGCTGTTTCTGACGCAGAACCAACATTATACTTTCTCTTACACGCAGTCACAGCAAGAAAGGAAGATGTACCAGAACTATTTAAAGCCTAACGTAGGGGTTCTATTCAGTTGATGGCATTTTTCTCAGAGTCATTCAGATATTACAGTCCTGTGTTCTATTTTAAAACTCAGGTCATTGTACAGTCAGACTTACAAACCCAGAAGGTAGATTGTGAGTACCACCAAAATAAATTAAAAAAAAAAAAAAAAAAAAAAAAAGGCACTAAATATAAGTAGCCATAAGTTCTTAATCTAATGCATATGGGAAGGTCTTTCGTTTTTCAGCCCAGAGCTGGATTACATTTTACCTAGTATCTAAATCGTTATAAACAACCAGCACTTTTAGGGTTTTTTCTGTGGTTTTTATACATGGAGAATCAGAAGGAACAAAATCTTGATGAAGGAAAAATCTCTTATTTATTACCAAAAGGGCTGTTTTCCAATGGCCACCTCTGTGACAAGAGCATTCAAATTTAGTTACAAGACAATAATGTTGCAGGACAAAAAAATTTCATACTAGCTTTTAAAAGAGAAAGCCATCTCTTTTTTCAAATGCCATGTAAGAGTAGTTTTCAGACTTTTGCTGCAGCAGAAGTGCTGGTTCAATGGGCCCAAATATTGCCTGGGCTCATATTACAGATTCGTCTGTGATTCTTCACAACTGGCCATTGAATTTATTGCATTAAAAAATGCTTTCATATCATCAGCAAACTAACATCACCCTGCGTTGTCTGAGTAATTCTTGAATATATTGAATGGTGTATGTCCGGGTACACATACACTAGTACATAGTGGCAAAACTTCACTGGCAAACTGCTGTAAGAACTAACCATTAAGTTTTACCTTCTGCACACTATATTTCAGACACTGTGTGTTTATACCTGTCAGGTTTTTCATCTTATGCTATGGGTTATTAAATTCCTTAAGCATCTTGCAGAAATCCAGCTGAACTCTATCAGCTAGACCACCTTTATCTTTGTGCAAAGAAGTTTGAGATTTTGGCAGAGCAGGTTTTTTTGCAGGAGCCGTGCTAACTTGTTCTGTATTTATCCATGTAAGTTGCCCTTGGGTTATACCTTCTCATAATTTTCTACTGAAGCCTGTAATTCCCAAGGTGTCCTTTGAAACCATCTCTCCTGGTACCTGAGCAGAGAGTTTGAAGATGGCCAGAATTCAAAAGTGTTTCTATTCCACTTAGAGAAAAAGCACACAGCTCTCATAGCTTTTATAAGCAGAGCTAATAGTGGTGTGGCTGTGGTGGTCTGAAGGTATCAGTGAGGCAAGGAAAATGTCTTTTCAGTAAAAAAAAAATTCGTAAATCCTGGAGTACCTCATATAAGCATTGATAAGTTTTACTGCAGATTCAATATGTAATTTTATATACATAGATAATACATAATTACATGTGGAATGTACATTTATATTATATTGTATGATAGGTAACTAGCTATATAAAAAGATACATTTGTGGTTGTGCATTCACATTTGAACATGCATATTTATTTTAACTTCAATCTAAGCTATTTTAACATAGAAGATTTTTCTTTCCTTGTTTTCATGCACACACCAAAAAGGGCATTTTTTAATATGCTGATTCTGTAACACCGACCCATAAAGTGGGTCATGAAGTATAGAAGCTGAATCTGAGAGCCTTTAAGAGACTGGAAATTAGGGACCACAGGGAAAACATCTGCTGTACCAGAGAAAGCTATGTTTGCTTTAGTGACTTACTTGGGATATTTCTACTACCACATCTTTTCCCCTTCTTGCTGAAATAGAATTAGCTGCCTACAGTTGTTAAAGTCTTTACACCATTTTATTGCCACATGGAGGTCAAGTCATAGATGGAGGGTTATCATAACACCTCTTCATGGTACCTAATAGTGAAGCACATCACTTCTGTTAAACACACCTTTATCATCTACTACATGCAAACTGAAATAGTCTTTATCAGATTTTTGGTTGTTATATGGTAATAATAATCTGTGTTATATATGATTTTGATTTAAACACATTTTAAATACAGCAGCACCAAGTTTCTATTTTGTTTTCCTAAATCCCTAACTTGTAATTAGGGGAAGATTTTAATGAATTACCAAACACACACATACATTTATTTATTTATTTGAAAGGAAGCAATATTGAGTAACTGCTTTTATGAGTGCCATCCAAGTCAGACTAATAAAATATGTATTAAGAGCTCTTTAAAAGTAAATTGGAAGCAAACATGCTCATTTGCCCTTGTTATCTAAGGATTCTTTTACATTTTATCTTTTCACTTAGGAAATTGTAATGTTTATTGAAGACTGAAAATCTGTTGGGCTACAGAACTTATTGCAGACAAATTTGGGCCTTTTTTTAAAAGAAATAACACCTTTTGCAAAGAAGTAGGGAGGAGTTCTGTCTACACTGTCTTTCCTGTAATGTGCTACTCTCTTCTGCTCTGATATGGCAGTATGATATTAAGTGTTAATGGTTTCATCTGCATAGTGCATATAAAATATTTGAAGCAATATTTCTGTTGGTCCAGACCTTTATAAAACTTTGTTGCTTTTATTTAATGCAAGCTTTCTCTTTTGAATGTGTTTTCCTCCTTGGTTGCAGAAAGAAGGATTTCATGCCAGCACACTCAGGAAACCTAGTGCTTTTTCAGACAACTTGGAGGACTTGCAATGACATAGAAGGACAAGATTAACATCAAAAATTATTGTGATAAACGAGTAAATTAATAAGGAGATGCTATTCAGTAAGTGCAGGTCCAATGTTTCTGTGCTTTGAAACAGAGTATATTAATACACACATACATATACATATATATATTAAAAAAATAAGATAAAGAAAAGTATATAATTAGCAAGTAGAGAACAAGGAAGCTTACTCAATAGCAATTATTAGAACAGGAACTCATGGCTATGGCACTTTGCAAGCAGATTGAAGAGACTGTGTTGCCAAAGATTAAAATGCTTGCATGTCTTATTCCTATAATAATAATAATACAATACAATACAATACACCAGGTTGGAAGAGACCTTCAAGATCATCGCGTCCAACCCATCAAACAATCCAACCCACCCAACAACTAGACCATACAGCCAAGCACCCCATCAAGTCTTCTCCTGAACACCTCCAGTGAAGGTGACTCCACCACCTCCATGGGCAGCCGATTCCAATGGCCAATCACTCTCTCCGTGTAGAACTTCTTCCTAACGTCCAGCCTAAACCTGCCCTGGCGCAGCCTGTGACTGTGTCCTCTTGTTCTGGTGCTGGCTGCCTGGGAGAAGAGGCCAACCTCTGCCTGGCTACAACCTCCCTTCAGGTAGTTGTAGAGAGCAATAAGGTCACCCCTGAGTCTCCTCTTCTCCAGGCTAAGCAACCCCAGCTCCCTCAGCCTTTCCTCATAGGGCTTGTGTTCCAAACCCCTCACCAGCTTTGTTGCCCTTCTCTGGACACGTTCCAGCAAGTCAACATCCTTCCTAAACTGAGGGGCCCAGAACTGGACACAGTACTCAAGGTGCGGCCTAACCAGTGCAGTGTACAGGGGGAGAATGACCTCCCTGCTCCTGCTGGCCACACTGTTCCTGATGCAAGCCAGGATGCCATTGGCCTTCTTGGCTGCCTGGGCACACTGCAGGCTCATGTTCAGCCTACAATCAACCAGTACCCCCAGGTCCCTCTCTGCCTGGCCGCTCTCCAGCCACTCTGACCCCAGCCTGTAGCACTGCCTGGGGTTGTTGTGGCCAATGTGCAGAATCCGGCACTTGGATGTGTTAAATCTCATGCCGTTGGACTCTGCCCATCTGTCCAGCCTGTCGAGGTCCCTCTGCAAAGCCTCTCTGCCCTCCAGCAAATCAACTGCTGCCCCCAGCTTGGTGTCATCTGCAAATTTACTGATGATGGATTCAATGCCCTCATCCAGATCATCAATAAAGATGTTGAAGAGCATGGGGCCCAGTACTGATCCCTGGGGCACACCACTAGTGACAGGCCGCCAGCTGGATGTGGCACCATTCACCATTACTCTCTGGGCTCGGCCCTCCAGCCAGTTCCTAACCCAACGCAGTGTGCTCCTGTCCAAGCCATGGGCTGCCAGCTTGGCCAGGAGTTTGCTGTGGGGGACGGTGTCAAAGGCCTTGCTGAGGTCCAGGTAGACCACATCCACAGGCCTCCCCACATCCACCAGGCGGGTCACCTGATCATAGAAGGAGATCAGGTTGGTCAGGCAGGACCTGCCCCTCCTAAATCCATGCTGGCTAGGCCTGAGCCCCTGGTCATCCTGTAAGTGCTGTGTGATCGCACTCGAGATGACCCGTTCCATAATCTTGCCTGGCACTGAGGTCAGGCTGACAGGCCTATAATTCCCTGGCTCATCCAACCGGCCCTTCTTGTGGATGGGCACCACGTTAGCCAGCTTCCAGACTTCTGGGACCTCTCCAGTGAGCCAGGACTGCTGAAAAATGATGGAAAGTGGCTTGGACAGCTCATCTGTCAGCAATCTCAGCACCCTAGGATGGATCCCATCCGGTCCCATGGCCTTGTGGGGGTCCAAGCGGCTCAGTAGATCTCTAACTTCCTCTTGGAGCAGTGGGAAACTATGCAGCTCTCTGGCTCCTTCTGCCAGCTCTGCAGGCCAGCTGTCTGGAAGACGTTCTGCCCTGCTAGTGAAGACTGAGGCAAAGAAGGTGTTAAGTACCTCTGCCTTTTCCTCATTCTTTGTTACAACGTTCCCCTCCGTGTCAACCAAGGAGTGGAGGTTGTCCTTGCCCTTCTTCTTGCTATTGATGTATTTATAGAAGGACTTTTTGTTGTCCTTCACAGCAGAGGCCAGTCTAAGTTTTAAATGGGCTTTTGCCTCCCTAATTTTCTTCCTACACAACCTAGCAACATCCCTAAACATTCTGTAGGTTGCCTCCCCTTTCTTCCAAAGATGATACACCCTCTTTTTTTCCCTAAGTTCTATTAAAAGTTCATTGCCCATCCAGGCTGGCCGTCTGCCCCGGCGGCTCATCTTCCGGCACACCGGCACAGCCTGTTCTTGCACCTTCAATAGTTCTTCCTTGAAGTAGGCCCAGCTCTCCTGGACCCCTTTGTTTTTGAGGGCTGATTCCCAAGGAACCTTCTGAATTAGTTCCTTGAGTAGCCTGAAGTCTGCCCTCCTGAAGTCCAGAGTGGAGGTCTTCTTGCTCCCCCTCTTGGCTTGGCTGCATACTGAAAACTCTATTATGTCGTGGTCACTGGTGCCTAAACACCCTCCGACCACCACATCACCCACCAGCCCTTCCCTGTTGGTGAAGAGGAGGTCAAGCATAGCCTTACCCCTGGTAGGCTCACGCAGCACCTGGGATAAGAAGCTGTCCTCCATGCACTCTAAGAATCTCCTAGACTGCCTCCTCTCTGCTGTGTTGAGATCCCAACAGATATCAGGCAGGTTGAAGTCACCCACGAGAATGAGGTCAGGTGATCTTGAGACAGCCTTAAGCTGCCTATAGAATGCCTCATCAACATCCTCCTCCTGGTTGGGTGGTCTATAACAGATGCCAACCAGGATGTCTGCCCTGTTGGTCTTCCCTCTAATTCTCACCCACAAGCACTCAACCCTATCATCCCTGATCTCCATCTCAACAGCATCCAGTGCCTCCCTGACGTACAGGGCCACCCCTCCACCCCTTCTTCCTTGCCTGTCTCTCCTGAAGAGCCTGTAGCCGTCAATTGCAGCGCTCCAGTCATGCGAGTCGTCCCACCACGTCTCTGTGATGGCAACTACATCATAACTTTCTTGCTGCAACAAGGCTTCCAGCTCCTCTTGTTTGTTACCCATGCTTCGTGCATTAGTGTACATGCACTGCAGCTGGGCTGCTGGTTTCACCTCTAGGTCTAGCTTATCACTTCCAGACTCCTGCCTGAGGGCACTGGTTTCCGACCCTCCCCCCTACATCCTACATCCTTTATTTCACAGAAATAGCAATGCCTCCATTGACATGCACCATTTAGGTTTTGGTGGAGTGGAAGTGCAAACCATTTGCTACAAATCACACAGAAGATCACAAGAGGCATCTTTCATGGCATTCTTTATCTATACTTTTTCCTCTTCTTGCTGTTTCTTAGACCTCCCTCCCTTTCCACCACGCACACCACTCAAGCTTTCTTGAGCAGCTATCCTTTTGTTTCATTTCTTAGGACATCTGTATTGACAACCACAAAATTTGAATAAATTTGTGGTGAGGAATCCATACCTATGTATCTATGTGCACTTTCACACCTA
This sequence comes from Picus viridis, assembly GCA_033816785.1. NCBI lineage: Eukaryota > Metazoa > Chordata > Aves > Piciformes > Picidae > Picus > Picus viridis. The sequence continues at coordinate 16,788,175 of CM066582.1, read as the reverse complement.
CCTCCAGAGAGAAATAAGTCCCTATAAGCTATTTCACAATTTTTGTTTCAGACTCTTGACTGCATTAAACCTTTCTGGGAAAGCAGTGTGCAATGAAAGAGTAAGAAATCAGTAGCACTAATAAGTTCCATGTTTCTGTGTTTTCCTTTGTGCTTTTTTAGAAAGAAATTATATCTTGGATGACTGTTTTCTGTGCTGTCTGGAAGCTCCAAATGTCATAAATCATTATTTTGCTTGGGCTGTCAGAAAATACAAACTTCATCCCAGTGTTTTACTGGAACAGTATTTATTTTATCCTTGTGTTTGCCAGCCTGCTTCTCCTCTAACAGCAACAAAGGAATCTGGAACCCACCATCCTGCCCTTCTACTATCTCCTGTGAAAAAAGATAATAAGCAAAATTAATTGATTAATATAACTAATGAAACAGAGAAAAGGGATTCATAATAAGCAGGTTAAGAAGCTGTATTCGTTAGAGCTTATAGTAACTGGCAAAAAGATTTAAAAATATAGTGCCAGGTTGATGGGAAAAAGGAGAAACAGCCAGTTATCCTTGCTGGCTGTCTGAGAAGTAACCTCTCAGACTTATTTTCCAAATAGAGTTTGTTGTGTTGCTTCACATGATTTAAAATATAAACAGCTGTATCCATATTAAAATCAATCAACATCCCCATACATTCTTCCTCTTACAACAATCCAGTGTCTCTGTACAGGCACCTTTTTTCACTTTTTATTATCTATAGATTGACTTTGAAGAAAACCACAACATTTCATTGCCAGGTATGCTGAAAATGTGGAGGATCATACATTTGACAGCTCTGAGCAAATCTATATTATCTGCCATGACCAAAAAAGAACCCCAACCAAAGCCAAAACAACAACAACAACAAAAAACCCAAACCCTTAACCACTTAAATAGCAGATTATTTGAAATTGTAGAGAAGAAATACTCTTAAGCTCTACAACACTTTCCTTTAGTGCACAACTGTTATTAGTATGAGAGAGGAATTACTTCTGACCATTACAGGCTGAAATGTGAGATTTGATCACTGTTGTTAAAATAGCTTGCACTGCAAAAAATTTAGTGGGAAGTTCTAAAACTGCCAGACCACTCTTCTAGGCCAGGAACCACCAGCTTCCTCCACTGTTCTCCCAGAAGTCAACCACTAGCTACCTTTAGACATCTTGTTTAGTCTAAGCTGTCCATCGTAAGGCACTTTGTTCCTAAATTTGCTCTTGACTAGATTTACATGGAAAAGTGTTTCCAGGTGTTTTCAGGGATAGGTACTTTCTTTAATAGCATATTTAAGGAATTCAACTAATGTTTTAAATGTTTCTTTTCTGAGCCTGAATATAAAGGCATGCTTTCCAAGCTATTAGCTTAAAAATTGAAGACTTTTCTGTATGCACATGGATGCAAGTACTTTTTTTAATGTAGAAAGTCACAGTACTTCAGGAGCATTTCAGCCATTCAACTTGTAATTTAAAACTGATAATAGAGATGCTATAATTTAGAATGTGTGCAGTAATTGATACAAGAATTAAATATTACACTTCAGGTAGATTAAAATACTTACCAGTATAATTTTTTTTAGGATAAAATAATACATTTTTCTGCTGTGTACAGTGACATGACTATATACTGATAAAAGAATCTGACTTGCCAATTCTAATTGAAGTTTTCAATAACTATGCTCAGATCCTAAGAAATACTTAAGAGAAAATGTGGTGCAGTTTACAATCTGATTACTGAGGTGAACCATGACTTATACTTAGAGACTTTGTTCCACAGATTTCTTATTTCAGAGAAATAATAAGTGTGTTTCTGTCAGAGTATAGCCACCTGGCTTCTACCTTGCACAGCCTGTTTCTGCTCTAAAATGTTCTTCATTGACATATATGAAAGGCTCAATGCTTCCTGTGGGAAAGAAGTTCCATAGAAACACTTTAAGGGCACAGGGTAATATGTGTTTCCTTACCTACTGGAATATAGGCCCTACATAATGGAGTATCTATTGCCTAATCCCTGGTGATATTTAATAAATCTGTGATGTTTGAGATAATTAGATACATTTCTCATTTTCATGTACAGGGTAAGGTTTCATGCTTTGTCTGCAGTTTGAGATGTTTTTGATGGGGTGGTTATTGTTTTGTCATGTTGCAGTGTTTTTAGATGTCTAATCCCTGGTTGTTGATCTCTAACATAAGCCAGCAGTGTGCCCAGGTGGCCAAGAAGGCCAATAGCATCCTGGCCTGTATCAGGAACAGAGTGGTGAGCAGGAGCAGAGAAGTCATTGTGCCCCTGTACTCAGCACTGGTCGGGCCACACCTTGAGTATGGTGTCCAGTTCTGGGCCTCTCAGTTTAGGACAGGTGTTGAGCTGCTGGAACGTGTCCAGAGAAGGGCAACAAAGCTGGTGAGGAGTTTGGAGCACAAGCCCTATGAGGAGAGGCTGAGGGAGCTGGGGTTGTTTAGCCTGGAGAAGAGGAGGCTCAGGGGAGATCTTCTTGCTGTCTACAACTACCTGAAGGGAGGTTGTAGCCAGATGGGGATTGGTCTCTTCTCCCAGGCAACCAGCACCAGAACAAGAGGACACAGTCTCAAGCTATGCCAGGGGAGGTTTAGGCTGGATGTTAGGAAGAAGTTCTTCACAGAAAGAGTGATTGGCCCTTGGAATGTGCTGCCCAGGGAGGTGATAGAGTCACCATCACTGGAGTTTCAGAGAAGACTGGATGAGACACTTAGTGCCATGGTTTAGTTGATTAGATGGTGTTGGGGGATAGGTTGGACTTGAGCTTGAAGGTCTTTTCCAACCTGCTTAATTCTGTTCTATTCTAATAATAATGTGTTCTGCAATTTAATATCCTAATCTTTACTGGTAGTACAATAATTACATTTTTTTTGACCAGGCATGACCACAGACAAGTAGATAATGATAAACAAATGCTGGGGGTACTGAGTAAAATTTCTCAATGTTGTGAATTAAACATGTTGCTGTCAGCTCTCCGTTGGTCCCTGTAGCTGAGAGACTATGCTAAATACTTCAATTGGTCTTCATTTTTCTAACTGCATTTCTTTGCTCTGTCTTGCAAAATATTTTCATTCACCACTCAGTCCTGCTGGTTGGTTGCTTCCATGTACCGTCAATGACTGTCGTTAGTAATTATGCTGATGTGGGCAAACAGTCCATCATGGTGTGTTTTGCAAGTGGCAGCTGATAATTAATCATAGGGCCATGGTGCAAGAACTACACAGCAGAGCAGATTTTTTGTCTTCTAAAGGCTAGTTCAGAGTTGCAGCATAAAGAGTAATGAACCTACAGATGGTAGCTGTTGTCTACAAATCAGTCTTCTTCTTTTGCCTTTTAAACTCCTCCGCAGGGTTTGGTGAAATCATCAGTGGAAGTGATGATGATAATAGTACAGTGCTAAAACATACATATTTGAAGATTTTAGTTTTATACTCCTGGATGGGTTTTTTTTTTATGTTTCCATCTGGTACTTAGTAAGAGGAGCAAGATTCTTGGTAAATTAGAAACCAAATATATTAATTTGAGCACCAGGTAAGGGAGAAATCTTATTTAGTGGGGGAAGGTCTCATTGCTGTACTCAAAACAGACAAAGTGTTGTCATAAGATCAACAAAAACTGCCTTGAAAGTAACATAATTATTTGATACCACAGTTTGGCAGTACATCCAGAGATGACTGATGCTTCCTCAAGGCATCTCCATTCAGATTCATTCAAAATGCAGTATCTTGTCTGTAGATTATTGTATGAAAATCATTAGAAAGCATGAAGTTTTTTGTGTCTTTTTCCATGTCTAGTACTAGCTAAGATGCCACTGTTCCCACGGACATTGTAGTCCAACATTTCCATAATGATAGGGTACTTCATCCACACTGGGTGTAGTCTCGGAGAACAGATTGTCCTTAGCTGTAATGATAAAGGTTTGTGGAGATTCAGAAGGAAAAGAAGAAGGGAGTAAGCCAGCATTATTTTTTGTCATTTAGCTGTAGCCTCGCTCACAGTATTACCAAGGTTGGAAGAGACCTCGAAGATCATCGAGTCCAAGCCTCGCTCAGCTTCTCTGAAAATTTTGTCAGTTTAATCTCTATTATTTTTGTTTTACTGTAAGGTTTCATTTTCCTTTTCTAGCCTTACTGATAATTATTTTTCTACCTTCTCCCACCCCCAGCACTGACTAGTGATATCAGCTGATAGTGTGTACCCTTCCTCATGGTGTTTGAAGAGAATCCTACAAGAAGAAATTACTCACCTATAACTCACAATCTTAGAGCTGCTCAGTTTTATCCATTTAGTCCAGGATCCTACAAATGCATTGCTGCATCTCAGTGTTACAGCAAAACAATTAATCAGAATGAAATTTGGCCTAGTAATGATAGAGTAGGCAACAATGATTTCACTGTTGCAGTCTGTGCTTGTTTCTACTTTAATTTTGTCACAAAAGGCAGATAAGATTCTATTCCTTTTTCCTTTCTGATGAGCACTGCAGCTAAAGCTAGCCTAACATAAACCAAGTGCAAAAGATCAATCTTTGATTTATTTTTCTTTAAATAAAAATATTTTTAAATGCAGTCTATGAAAAGCAGCGCTTCAGAAAATCGTTAAACTAGGTGTTGGGTTTGTGGTGTTTTAAAAGTCGGTGTCTGACAGCAAGAGGGTACTGAGTGAGATGCACCTTTAGTTGGACTCAGTGTGGCTGTCCCATCAATAAGAATATGATCAGCACTTCTTTGAAAGCTCCATGGTTACTTACATCCTGTAGACCAAAAGTTGCCATGCATCCATTACATCCAGTAAATCTTGAACTAGTGTCCAAATGGACCCTAAATAAGCTTTGCCTTCCAGTCCAACAGGCGACTTTGATTATGTTGTGTATGGTTATACAATGAGTCCTTAATTTCACCATCTTTTTTCTTTTTTCATCTGTCAGTATCAACCTGGACTATCTGTTCTAACTACTGTGCTATCACTGGTGGAATTTCCACCACTGAGTACTTCTAAGTATACATAGGATAAATATCTGCCATTAAAATGAAGTTACAGTTCCTCTTGCCTCAAAGTAGAGGGATGGGATAGCTGCCTCTAGAACACTGAATATCATCTCTGATCACTGAAGAGCATTTCACTGGTATCACAAATAGTTATGCTCCAAGGACAGATTTAGAAGCTGTAAAAGCAAGATATATTTTAATTAATTAAGACAATAGTATCTGTAAAAAGTAGGGACTGCAAAGCTAAACTAGGCTGCAAAAATACTGTATAAAACATTGAGATAACTGCTACACTCCGTGCTTATTCCTTCCATTTGCTTTTCCTTTCCCTTACCTGTAGCACCCACCCACCTCTCCATCCAGTAAGTCTCCAGTTTATCTTTCACAAATGTACAACAATCTAAAAGAGACCTTTTCACTCATCTCTGTTCCACCTGGGCTTGTTTCTTCATTTAAGTCATTAGGAACACCATAAGACTAACAATAATAGTGACTCTCAAAACTGGTGTTACTGTTTCAAAAGTGAAAGCAAGTAGATGGGTTTAGATGAAGTACAGAGAATATATTTAAAAGCAGCATAACTTCATACAAGTGTCAGAGGTTGCCTGGTTCATACCAGTAAGAGTTTTACAGGTTACTAAAGCTTCTTTCTAATTTGATGTCAGTCATGTGCTGTAAAGCTAACTACAGGCAATACTGACAGCTAATAAGGAGTAAGAATTTTTTTCATTTTGTTCACAATACTCCATTGTAGTTTCTAACATTGTAGCATCAAAACCCTTCTTTCCTTTCTTGCCCTTCATCAGCATGTGTCCTTGTTTGTTGGACAAAAATGTTGAAACAATTGTAGTAGTTGAGGGATAAAAATGTAATTCAGTGCTTGAGCTGATGCCAAGAGGTTACTCTATCATGGGCAGCAGTGTAGCAGCAGGATTTATAATGCATCAGACTGACCTGCATAAAGCTACATTAATTGAAGTTGGTACACTATAAACTGGCAAACAGAGTGGCAACAATGAAATGTCAAGGTTAAAAATTTATGAGTTGATCTAGCAGTTATCATTAAACCGTAATAAAGACAACAGCCTCAGAATGTTTTGAGACTACCAAACAACTGTTTTGGCTGCACTGTTATTAAAAGGTTTGAAAAGAACCAACATGAGTTATTCTTTGGGTGTGGAGGAAAAGTGTAATACCCTTGGCATCCTGCTGCTTAGTGTTTCTCAGTGATTATGTAGACAATACCAATTTGTAATGGTATGCTGTGATACTTACATGTGGGGGTTTTCCCACTGTATATACTGTAAATCAGTGCCATCCTACCTGTGATACACTTAACTCCCCCAATTCTGTTTACACTATGGTTTTTGTTAAGAACTGATAACATGTTTTTCAGTGGTTGAAAGACACGATACTGGATTTACAAACATACAAAATACAGATAAGGTAATGAGTAAGAAGGGTCCTGAAGCTAGGCAGTTGTCAGAGGGGCAGAAGAGGACTAGCAAGCCGATGCAGCAATGAGGCATGAAGAAAATTGAGTTACATGTGTCTAGTAAGAGAGATAGTGGTGTTGACATCTAGTTTCCAAGATGAGGTCCCTGCAATGTGTAGGATTTTAAGAGTGGTTTCCAGGCTTCAGTAACAGTTTTAGTTGGTGGAAAGTCTAAAAAGGAACAAACAGAGTGCTTTTGAGTCAGATCAAAAGAAATTTGAAGCGAATAGCCTGTGGGCCCACTACAGAATTGCAAGGTAGAAATGCCATGTGTTTCTGGAAACTGCGTTGCCAGATGGAAAAAGTAGAAATTTAATCATGCTTAGGGTTGGGGAAAGTGGCAGTATATTGGCTGCAGAAAGAATATCATGATTAATAGCTTTTACAGACAGAAACTGCCCACCAACAAACAGGCTTGAAAACTGAACCCATTACTGCTTCTTTTCCTTGCTCTACAGAATTTCTAGACTTGAGATTGAAACTTGGTGTGACACATAGACTGGGAGTTGGTTAAGTGCTAGCTTCTGACCCTAATGTCAGTTCCTATGAATTAAGAAAGAGGCAGGTAGAGATCAAAGGTGATAAAGGGCTACTTACCCTGCTTCCTGCCTTCCATATTTCTATACCTCACATAATTTCTGAAGATTTTCAACTAGTGAGAGCACAGTCCAACTCAAGAGAAATTGAGAGGATGTTAGTTTTCTTTTTTTCATAATTATTTTAGCAACAAACTTGGAAAAGGCATGGTATTTCCAGGGTGAAGGAAGTGAAGTTCTTGAGGGGAGAAAGAACTGCTGATGTTTTCCACACCCTGCATTACTGCATCTGCATTTGAGGACATTTCTGAGAGTGATAGTGACATTTATGCCTGTCCTGGTTTGAGGCCAGACAGATCCTCTGTTGCCCCAAGAAAGGGGCAAAAGAATGGCACTCACACAAATGGATTGCAAAGTGATGGAAAGTTTAAATGGAAAAGCAATTAGCGTTCTACAGAAGCTACAAGCATGGTGACAAAAGAATCCCAAAGCATACAGAGTCCCTTCCAGCACACCCAAAGGCCTCCCAACACTTCCCTTCTTCCACCTGAGGGTCTACCCAAAACCCCAGGGCTCTTTCTTCCCCTTTCCCCCACCCCACTGCTAGGCTAGTCTCAGGCTGGCCAGGTCTGAGACTGCCACCCCCCCTTAACCTCCTGGCATTGGGCCTAGCCAGGTCTAAGAGACCTTGAGATACTCCCCCACCATCACCCAATAGGGAGCATCTCCCACAAGAGCAGAGAGGAGAGAAAGAGGAAGATAAGGACTTTGCAGATGGATTTATAGGGCGCAGGATTTATGGGTGTGAAATATGCAGCTTCCTGTGTGCACACACGGGGCTGGACCCTCTGGATGCCGGAGGTGTAACTGATGTGGTAGGAACAGGAGGCACCCAGCTTAAACTGCCACAATGCCATATTCCTCTCATGCTTATCAAAGTTTTACAGAAATTTGACATACCTTTAAATGTTGCTCTGGGGACAGTAGAAATATCACAGTATCACAATATCGCTAAGGTTGGAAGAAACCTCGAAGATCATCAAGTCCAACCTGTAACCACAGACCTCACGACTAGACCATGGCACCAAGTGCCACATCCAGTCCCCTCTTGAACCCCTCCAGGGACGGTGACTCCACCACCTCCCCAGGCAGCCCATTCCAATGGCGAATGACTCTCTCGGTGAAGAACTTTCTCCTCACCTCCAGCCTAAACTTCCCCTGTTGCAGCTTGAGACTGCGTCCCGTTGTTCTGGTGCTGGTTGCTAGGGAGAAGAGGCCAACCCCTTCCTGGCTACAACCACCCTTCAGGTAGTTGTAGAGAGCAATGAGGTCGCCCCTGAGCCTCCTCTTCTCCAGGCTAAACAGCCCCAGCTCCCTCAGCCTCTCCTCATAGGGCTTGTGCTCAAGGCCTCTCACCAGCCTTGTTGCCCTTCTCTGGACACGTTCAAGTGTCTCAATGTCCTTCTTAAACTGAGGGGCCCAGAACTGGACACAGGACTCAAGGTGCGGCCTAACCAAAGCAGAGTACAGGGGCACAATGACCTCCCTGCTCCTGCTGGCCACACCATTCCTAATGTAGGCCAGGATGCCATTGGCCTTCTTGGCCACCTGGGCACACTGCTGGCTCATGTTCAGGCAGCTGTCGATCAGCACCCCCAGGTCCCTCTCTGTTTGGCAGCTCTCCAGCCACTCCGACCCCAGCCTGTAGCTCTGCATGGGGTTGTTGTGGCCAAAGTGCAGCACTCGGCACTTGGACTTGTTGAATGCCATCCCACTGGACTCCACCCATCTGTCCAGCCAGTCGAGGTCCCTCTGCAGAGCCCTTCTGCCCTCTAACTGACCAACATCTGCTCCCAACTTGGTGTCATCTGCAAATTTGCTGAATCCCCTCATCCAGATTGTCAATGAAGACATTGAAGAGGATGGGGCCCGGCACTGATCCCTGGGGGATGCCACTGGTGACTGGCCTCCAGCTGGAGGTGGCACCATTGACCACCACTCTCTGGGCCCGGCCCTCCAGCCAGTTCCTAACCCAGCGCAGAGTGTTGCTGCCCAAGCCACGAGCTGACATATGTTCATTGCCTACAAAGACGTGTGCTAGTTTCTTGGGAGAGTATAGATGACGATTCATGGTTACGTGTAACACTCCCAGCTGGAAAAGTCAGGAGGAGACTGCAGGCTTTGGGTATGCTCTGTAAAACTGAGATTGAAATGGTAAAATGTGTCTCTGGAAGAACAGTTTTCACATAGAAAACACTTTATCAAAAGATGGCAGTAAATAGAAAAGTACAGTGCCAAATACAATTTCAGATGTAGCTCTATTTCAGTCATTACTTAAAATCTATGAAGAAAGCAAACAAAAAAGCAAGGTGACAAAAAAGTACAAGAGTTAAAAAACTAATACTTCATGAAGTTTCTTACTGAAAGCTTAAAAATGGGGGGAGGGAGGAATGTGCATCCAATTTTCAAATTGTATCAAAATTCCAGATACATAACTTTTCATAAATACCATAGATTTCCACTGCCTAGGATCTTCACAGTTTAGATCTCCATCACTCTCTTTGGCCTCAGGGGAAAAAGTGTAGTAGATGCTTTTGAAACATTAACAATTATTTCAGAATCATTGTACCAGATTGCATTATTATTTCTTTCTCAAGTGAAGGTATTTGTTAGTTAAAGTACTGAAAATAACTGGTCTGGATTAAATTATACATTTTTATCAAAGTGAGATTGTATTTTTGATATTTTGGTTAAATATGTTCCAAAGTTCTAGTGAAATTGTGGTTTGAAGTAAATGATTAGGTCAGTAAGTGGAAATGTTTTGTTTGAAAATTGCTTTGTACATTTCAGTGTGTGGGGGTATTACCCAGAAGTGACTGAAGAACCTCCACTCTTTATTGGACCTGGAGGGGAACATTGTAACTAAATATGAGGAAAAGGCTGGGATACTAAATACCTTCTTTGCCTCCATTTTCAACAGTAAGGCAGGAGGACTTCAGGATAATTGGCCTCCTGAACTGGTAGATGGGGTCAGGGAGCAGTATAATCCCCCTGAAATCCATGAGGTGGTAGAGTCACCATCACTGGAGGTGTTTAAGAGACTGGATGAGGCACTTGGTGCCATGGTTTAGTTGATTAGATGGTGTTGGGTGATGAATTGTACTTGATGATCTCTGAGGTCTTTTCCAACCTTATTGATTCTGTGATTCTATTACTTTTCTGCTCCATTTGACAAGAATGGCCTGGTAGCTCTAAAATTGCTATTGTTACCTTCATAGTTTAGTTAGATGTAGTTTTATGTAATTGTGTATTACCATATATATTTTTAATTGACTGTGTCCTCTGTGTTCCCTTTGGCTGAAGTTCAGAAAGGAAGAAGAGGAAATGCTAGGAGACAGCTGGTCTCCATTCTGATATGGACTCATTGAATCTAGTGGAAGAACAGCAAAAACAGAGACAACAGGCTCCAGTCTGCATGTTCCTAGGCTTTGTGTAGTCCTTTGCACCTCTGTTAAATCAGTGTGAAGTATAAACATACCGGGGTTTGTAGCATACCAAATTTTCACTCCGTTTTCACAGAATGAATTGTACTGGACAGTTGTCCTTTGAGCTACCAGAGTACAGCAGACTGACTGTCCTCTGATAAATAGTGGTATTGTGCATATAATTTTTTCTTCAGCTTGTAAAAGTATGTTTGTCAGTTTAAGTAATGGGTTTCATGACAATAGGTATGTTGTGACCCAGAAGTTAATTTAATTAGCCTTAGTCCAGCAAGTTCATTTGAAATTAAAATTACAGCATGACCCAATACAGTTAAATAAAACAAAATGCATAAAAATGGGTTTATAATTAAATAATTAATTGAAGACTCTCAGGGACATTTATTAAGTGAGATGGGTTCATAACAAGTACAGGCAGATGCTGTGGAGGTGTCTATTCCAAATGAGACTTTTGTGAGCTTTGCTTTGACTCAAAGTAAACTTTATGATTACTTACTCGGGGAAGCATTTAGTTTGATATCATACCATGCTGGAGGGAAGTCCACTGAATTAACTGGACTTGAGTAAGTCTGAGGAAGGCACTGACAATATGCTTTCAACACTTCAAAACCTAGGTGCAAAGATCTGTGTTTGCTGTCCTCCGTGCTGTTTTGTACATAATCATGCACGTTAAACATTAGGATACAAAGCCACTACACTGAAGGCACTAGACAGAGGAAAATGCCATAGATTATGTGAATGCAGACATTAAATACTGAGATTCAGTTGTCATGATACAGATGCTATTTTTCTTGGGATACTTTCAGCTTTGGACTGCAAAGAAGTTAATTGATTTTTGTATGGAAGTCAAAAATAGTTGGGCAAAGTTGCCTCAGATGCTTTAGAACTGTAAGAATACTTGCTTCTCAAACTGAGAGTGTGAGTGTTTTCTGAACTCACTAGCAGTATCTATTGCATACCTGCTTGCTGTGTTTTGCCAGTTTCTTACCACTGTCAGGTAGGTTTACAGCTTTATGTTTAAAATATCAACCCAGATCAATCAAATTATGCATTATCCTTCAGGCTTAACTAAATATTTGCAAAGAGAAAAGCTGACTTGTGCACAGAGGGAAAAAGAAGTGCAATTCGGTTTTAATTATTAAGGCAAAGTAAAGCAGCTTTTTGTTTGTTTGCAAGTATTAATATTAATGTGTCCTCCTGGAAATTGCTTAGTACAATTTGATTAATAAAATATAGTCAGTCTTAAGCGGAAGCCTTTTAAGTTCTGTAAATAAAATAATTGCATTATTAGGTAACTGAATTAATTACACTTTTCTGTGAAGAAAATACTGCTGAAAGGGAAGGGATTTGGGCATCTCAGTTAAATTCTTGCCTCTTAATGGCTTTCATGCCTAAATTTTGCACATCTATGGTTGTCTGTACACCATTCCCTTTCCTTGTCTAAAAAATTATCAGCTTCCGTAATCTCCAGCCATGCTGTCAGGAGTAATTCACTAATGCCTCTAAAAGCAAAATGGCTTTAAAAATAAATAAATAAAGCAAATACTTTTGACCTGAATTTCCCTAATCTGATTTACAAGCTGCATAAATGGTTGTGCCAGCATAAAAAGAACAAGAGCAAATGGTGAGGAGAAAGAGTGGGCAAATTGGCTTCTTTTGGAACTACCATCTTAAAATGTTCATGAAACATCACCTTTAATGGATTTTAGCGCCCCTGGATACACAAAGAGGGGTCAGAGATTGGTTTAATCTTACACAACTAGTTCTTGCTAAAGTTACAAGAAAAGCTCATTGGTGACTTCAGAACAATGAAGGTTTTACCTCACCTGAAAGAATATAATTGCCCAAGACCTTCCCCATCACAACTATATAACTTGAGCTTAAAAATGTGTAGTAGTTTGCAAACTCTGCATAGGTACTAATAATTCTCCAGATTCTTTTTTAATCTTATTTTTTTAAGAATCAAAACATAATTCAGGTTGGAAGGGAAGGCACCAGCTTCGGAGGTAAAGCAGGTTGCTTTGCTCTTTGTCCAGTTACTTTTTGAATATTTACCATGGTGGTCATTCCACAGTCTGTGTGGTCAAATGTATGATGATGAAAAAAAACACTTTGACAAAAGCAACACTGATAGTCAAGCATAAGATTTACGTATCTGGAGAAATCTTTCCAGGTTTACAATATCAGTGATTTTAGAGAAGTGCTTTGGATGATTTGCACACAGTCTGACTTGTTCCCATTCCTCATCCCTGTTTGAAAATAACACATTTCCCAGGGTTGCTGACTTTGCCTGCAGGTTGTTGCCTGTGGGGATATAGTTCAGTAGTTACCGTTCAGGAAAGACAGAGTTGGTTTCACACAATTACTTCTGTAACTGTGTCACTTAATCTAGAGTCTGCAGTACCTTTAAAAACTGTAGTACAATAACAGTGTGTTCACTGGAAAAGACACCTAAACACTACAGTAAATTTCCTGTAAGATTTAGCAAAGACAAACAGTACAGAGGGAATTTAATTAGGTAGAAATTAAATGTTAATTTGACTAGTGTTTCTTCATCAGTTCATTGAATTTTGCACGTTCAGTTGCTTCTGTCAATGCACCCTTCTTTCTCTGTCAACTGAATCAAAATGGAATGGACAGCTGTTGTTGCTTCCAAAATATTCCAAGTTAAATTCTTCTGGTTCTGAATCTTTTTTGACAAGTATCTCAATATGAAAAGTTGTCTTAACTGTCCAACTCTAGTGCGTTAAGATGTGGCAGGCCAGGTGTTAGGAGTTTCAGAACTACTGTTGCAATTAAGACTGCTGCAATGAATTATTCATGTTGTAGTAGCAGCTAAACCAACAGGGGCTAAGGAAAACTGTCAGTTCTTTAAGGGTCTAGTTCTTTAAGCTTAAGAGCTGCATGAGAAGACTGGGTGTAAAGTCAGGCACTTGCACCATATCTCTCTGAATTCTGTGGATGACCCGAATGTGATCCAACAAGGCATTAATACTTAACACTGTAATATTTACACACTGGCATGTTTTACAAAAGCTCTCCTAAATGTTCTGTATTTCTGTGGGCTGAAATGGAAGTTATAAAGATGCATAATAACTATTGGCTTCCTGTCCATATTATATTAAGATACATTATTGTTTTCCATACCATTTAGTAGACAATATGTGCATGACTGTCTTTTTATGGAGGATGAAAACTAGCTTCCCTTTTCTTACTGTTTTGGCAAGAGAAGTTGTGTCTACTTTAGTAGGTCGCTATTAACAAAATAATTATGCTCTATCTGTGTAAGCTTATGTCATAGCCAAAGAAGCTGTAACTAGTGTCATTCCAAGATATTAGGATTCTGAAAGAGAGAGGGAGAATAAATATAATGGATTGTGCTGTTTAGCTTTTGTTGTTGTGTAGATACACACAGATCAAGAAAGACGTTGCAGGAACGTGTGCAGCTAATGCTGTTTTTCATTTACTAATTCTAAATTTGATTTCATGTTGTCAAAGTAGCTGCCAGATACCACAGATTGTCTGATTTCATTCCTTTTCTTAAACTGTGTGGAAGGACAACAAGGCTTGTTTATATGTGGGAAAATTGATTATTTCTTTTTCTAAATTGTAGACTTGACCTGATTTTGTAGTAAGCAAGACAGAAAACCCAACCTTGCTGGCAAGAATGGCAAAAGATCTATTGGTGTAGATGACTGTTTTTCATTTGTCTTATAAAGTGATACCTGAAGTACTTGTGATGAGGTCAGTAGCCATAAACTGAACAGTACCAGGCACATGTAAGAGTACTTAAATTCAGTGATCTAGATGGTTAAACATTTTGAATTTAGAGAAGAGTTTCTGGTATGGCTTTAGCCTGACACAACCAACCATACAAAAGAGTGTGGTTTGGGAGAGGGCAGGGACCAGGGCTATTCCTGTTATACAGCTTGGGGGTTGGTGTGGTTGTTTAGGAGGTTGAGAGAGGTTAATAGCTTGGTAGTTGCTAGTTCTCAGCTGGCCTGAGGGGAGAATTTGGCAGCAAGTAGTTCGTGAGTATAGATTCAGTCTGTGATCTCTGTGCTGTATTTTCCCTCATTTCACATGCTACCTGGTTATGCCTACCTACTGGCTAAGTCCTGTACATCACACCAGTACTGTACTAAACCAACAGACATCCCCAGGTGCCTGAAGCTCCACCTGAGGTCCTGCTTTCAAGTGAAGACAGGTGTAGATCTAGTCTTGACTTTCAGACATACCTCATACATGGTCCACTGGGACTAGCTTCCCATTCCAGATTTCTACTGTATGAAAGTCATACTTTGGTAGTAATCAAAAAACAGACAAGGAAAATCAGGGAAAAACTTTAGCAGGCAGTATGATAGCCACAGTCTATGCATTAGTGAGAGGAATACGTACAAACTTCCATGGCTTCACCTTGTTCTCTTTTTTTTGCTGGAGTCCAAGTTTTGTTAGAAAATTGTTTGGAATACAGCTCAAGGTTACAGTTCTTCCCTGATAGGAGTACAATTTCATGTTTTAACTTTTCATCCCATTTCTTTTCTGAGGCCTGATTTTGTGCTATAAAAGAAGTATATTGAAAACCTTGGGAAAATAGGGAAATAGTGTGACATCTTTCTGATCTCTGATATCAGGAACCATGTACAGACCATCAAGTCATCTGAAAACTTTAAAACTGTATAGAGGAGTTTGAATAGAGTAAAGGTAGAGCTCTGTTAATCAGTCTAATTGAAAACTCATCTCCTTCCTTTGCTTCCATTCCAGTATTATGCTGGAATCATTTATAGTTAAAGAAATATGCTGTGAATATTAAAACCAAGCAAATTATACCAAGTGGAACAAGAGAAAAATAACCCTGATGCAGGTTTTAAAGTGACAAAAAGTAAATAAAACCCTAAGGTATTTGTTCCTTTAGTCCAAGATTTGATTAGCACTGAAGGCTGATGATGCACTGTGTTACCTGTTCAATCTGAGACACGCAGAGTGGTTCATTCATTCCTCTGATAAACTTATTGAGCTCTTCTTTCTGGGGTTCCTCCTTCAAACTGGACAACCTACTTGAAAGAGTAGGGACAGGGAAATGCTTTGTCTTTGGGTAGCAGCTACCAGATACCACAGAATATCTGATTTCAGTTTTTTTCCTTAGACTGTATGAAAGCATCTGAGGACAACACATTATGTCACACATTCACAAGCTCATAAATATTGAAATTCCTGATTTTCTCTGTAAAGACAGCTACTGTGTATTTTTGTACCCATAAATAGAGCTGTGAGTACACTCACCAGGAGCTTTATCCGATTGCTGTCCTTAGCACATATGGGAGGAAATAAAAACTATAACAACTACAAAAAAACCAACAGAACCATAAGGATCTGGAATTAAACGGTAGTGGTTAAAATGCTTTCTGATATTTATGTGTAGAGAGAATTGCAAAATGGTAGTCTCAGGCACATAATGTCTTACTGCTGTTTTCCTTGCACCTGATCTTTTTACTTGCAGTCAGTCAGATGTGGAGAGATCCCATTTAAATTCAGTGGAAGGATGTGGAAGCAGGTGTGCCAGAGGAAGTCTGCACAGCTTCCCCAGCTGCAGAGCAGCTGCTGAAGACTTGTGTATGTCAGGTAGGACTTGGGGTTTTTATGGTGTCTTGTGTGGAATACAGAAGACCACTGTTCTGGTCTGCAAATTAGAGTTTTCTGATGCAGAAACTTGCCAACTGAGAGGCCTGCTGAAAGTGGAAAGAATCAGGAGATTACAGGCCAAAGGGCTTGTTCTGTCCCAATCTCATGAAAAGTGCTTCTTACAGCTCCTGAATCACAGTATTTCCTCCAATGACAGGAAGGTTTACTTCTTGCTTTCAGTCAGATCAATTAGTTTAACAATTGCTTATCCATCAAATAAAGCTTTTGTGTTTTTTGGCTTGGGAAATTAATGTATTAAAAACAAGACATACTATAATTATCAATCTGCTTAAATAATATCATGTATATTAAAATGATTAATGCTGAGTTTATGTGTCCTTCTGCCACTGACAGACTTGGAAACTGGATCCAAGGAGTGGTGCTATCTTTCTTTTTCTCTAATTTCTTAACTCTCTCTCTTTTTCCCCTCTCCTTTTTAATTCCCATTTTCCTCTGCTCTGGTCTACTGAGAGTTTTCACTGGCTCTAATAAAGCCAGCTCATCACTGCTTGGTGTCTGTGCACTTTCATTTGCTCCAAGGGAATTTTTTAATCTTAACAAGACCTCCCGTACTGCCCAGGGTTGGCTTGGGACACTGTGTTGCGATATCTGTTGTGTTTGGTTGGACTGTATGGTTTGTGAGCATGGAAATTAACATCGAACCATGTATTGGGCATTGGTCTTGCCTACAGGTATGGAATCCAGCAGACAGCTCTTCTGAAGCATGCTGTTCTACTTCAGAATGCTTTCTTTTTAGTTAAATGACATTACTGGAGAAAGAGTTTTCCCCAGGTAATAGTGCATTAGAAGAAAGAACCAGTAGGCTTAGCACAGTATTTAAAATGATCATAAACTGGAGATTATTCCAGGGCTTTTCAATACTTCATTATCTTCTTGTTTTGAGGCAAAGTAACGGTCTGAAATGCTGACTGACACGTTTTTATGATTGATGTAGGCTATTCTCAGTGCTTCACTTTCACCTCACACTACCAGGATGTACCTATGAGTTGTAAATCATCCAATTCAAATAGGCATTGCATCGCTTCTTTTACAGTCTATTGAACTATAAAAGTACTCGCACATATTAGATGCTGAATCTCAATATTTTCTGGAGCACTCTCTTCTATCTCAGGCCAGTCTCTGTTGGGAAAATGATTTTCAGCTTTAGCATCTGTAGAATTACTAACCCTTTTCCAGAAAGAATTCATCTGGGGAAAATGGGTATGAAACGTTACATTTTAAGAAGAATGAAATAGTTTTAAATATTGTCAAGAAAAAAATTTCTACAATCCCTTCCCAGCCAGAGGTATAGCTCATTTCTTTCCTTGTGTAGCTTTTACAAGATCTCTCTTCATTTCATCCAAGGATGTAGAAGTTCTGAATGATAAATCTAGCTTATTGGAGTACTGAAGGACTTTCAGTGTTAAATTATTCTGAAGATTCCTTGCCTACATTTGAACCTCTCCTCAAGACCTAAATGATTCAAAAGAACTAAAAGCAAGTGTGCTGCGGGAACAGTAATGGCAATTTCTTTGTTTCATTTATGCACAAATCAGAACAAATAAGCCTTTCTTTTACATTCTGTGAAAATGGAAATGGTTTCCCCCTTAATATTGCACTGTCGTTAAGGCTTTTTCTGCATATTTTTGCAAAGGCATGTAAGTAGAGGCACAAACTCAGTTCAGTGCAACAGTGAAAAGCCTTTACTCTTTAAGTAACAATGGCACAACCATCTGAAGCAGAGCTCACAGCAGTCTGTGAGCCTCCAGTGTTATCTTCACACAACCACAACTTACAAACTGAAGCTCATACACACAAAAAAACTCCAAACATGGGGGAGGGGAAAAAAATTAGAAAATTCTCATGTCTCACACATTGTTGCATACACTCAGAATGCTTCCTTTCATCATCCCTTTTACATGTAAGTCTTTGGGACCTTTTTTGGGTGAGTCTCCTGTAAAATTTGCCAGACTGCTTTGCATTGAATTTTCTCTTTGATTTGAGAAATGCTTGTTCTATAACATGTATTAGAAGAAATTGAGCTGTGTTAAAAATTGAAGTGAAACTTGTAATTGTGACCAATTAGGCAGTTGTTGTGCCTAAAGATCTCTCTATGTATGGGAAAAGATTTTCCAAAGACTTGGTGGCACTTTCAAGGAGTGGCATCATATGAAAAGTGGCTTGCAGATTCACCTTGATGTGAAACATTTTTTTCCTTGGAGCGGGAAGTTCTTTCTGAGAGAAGAAAAAATGTGATTTTTAGGCTGACTTTTAGTACTGAGTTTCTACCATTTGAAACAGAGTCTGCTTGGAAAACAGAAAAATCTTGGAAGAATATCCAATAGAGAGACATATGTGCAGCAGAAGTCTTCTTGCAGTCCTCATTGATATGACGTAGTATGCTGTGTTACTAGTTCTGACATTTCTCCATAACACTGCAAGCCTAAATGCTGCTTTTATCCCCACTCCCACCTACCACCCACTGATGCAATTTGTGAGTTAAATACATTTTCTTGATTCTTTTGTAAGAATTACTTATGTAAGTATGACAATTAGCTTCAACTGATTATGACTCTGGGAGCTTTTTGGTGCTTTTCTACCTTGAGTTACTATAATGCTGCCTGTTTTACTCTTGATTTTAATAACAGATTTTTGTTTACAAATAGTATGTCTTTTGAAATTTGCTTTAAAATCAGTTTACTTAAAGAAGTGTTTAGTCAGCATCAAAATAGCACGGAGCAGGAACGTGAGATGCTTTCTTACACATGACCAGGAGGCTAGCAGTTCTGTGTAGGTGAAATATATACCCTACAGAAAGCTGAAATGAGAAATATGAAGTGGAATGCAAATTCAGGGACTAAAAAGAGCACAAAAGTAAAGTGAAACCTGCACAGGCATTAAAAAGATAAAAGTAAAAACCTCATATCCTATTACACATTGAATTTATCTCTGTCATAATTAGGTCTGCCAGCAGTGTGCTCTGCAAATATGAAATAACATGTCATTCTAGAGTTTATAAAAACATTTGTATCCAAATAATTATGTGTAGGGCATATTTAATTAAAAGGTCATCTGCTGTCATGGGTGCTGAAGGTGGTGCATGTATTGCAGCAAGACATTTCTAAAACAGCTATATATAGCCAAATATCTCATAACATGTCAAGTTCAACCTTCAACAGCTGTCACAGTGGAAGGTCCTCTGTATCTAAATCTTAATGTCAGCATATCTCTTTTTGTAGGTCATGCTAACAGCACTATGATAAGAGTCATCACTTTTTGAATGCGAAGAAAATTGTTTTTATAACATAAAACTTGTAGCAAATGAAACTTCTAAAGAAACCAACAGAATTTAAAATATTTTCCATTTCTTAGGCGATCAAGAGTTGCAACCTGAGCCTGATATATACTAACATATTGGATGAAATTTCTGAACCAGCTGTAACTGGTGCTTCTTTCATTCCTCTTGATTGTGCCATCAAGCCACATTGTAAATTAATTTGTCTGACCTGACACACTGGAGGAGGAGCACTTGAAGACTTGGACATCAGTTTCACTCTTGAGATGTGGTTATGGGTTAAGATGCCATTTAAGGTGTTCCTTGCCATTGTCAGCTGTTGCTGCCTCACTTCTCAGGTGAAATAATTAGCATTTCAGCATTGTATTGTGCCATCATCTAACTCATCAATGACCTTTACCTGGAAATTCACAGGTTTTTACAGGCAGAAAAGCAAATGCTTCTGTTCTACAAAAATTACTTTTGAGTTAGAAACTTCAAATCTCTCTGGTTGAACTTGAATATCATCTTATTATTTAGTTTTAGTAGCAATGTGAAATAGTCTGAAAAGAGAGATTTATTCTTCTTGGAGTTGTGAGAAAATTTATCATACATTATTTTTAAATTGTAGCCTTTTGTACTCAAAAGGTCTGAGGTTTTGAGTTTATGTGGAGAGTATAACATTGAAAAGTGATACTTCCGTGTTAGCAGGTTCCAGGTATTTATCATCTTTGTCATACCAATTCATTAATGAACTTTTATTAAGAACTCTAGATAAGAGTTTTAAGCCAAAGCAGGTGACTTTCTCCTGGATTTGGATTTATTGCCTATACTTTGTAGGGTTCATATCACAGTGTCTGTGCTATTAGGTTTTTTCAGCAATTTGCATAACCAATTCCTTTAATAGAATCTTCAAGCCATTTTTGTGTCTGTGTGTTGTGCACGAGAAGGATCGGCAAGTCTATTTCAATAGAATGATGTGCAGAAAATATGCTTGACAGTACCTTATAATTGTCTATTGATTTGTTACTTCTTTTTGTTCTGTATTGCTGGTCTCGCACCAATGGCACAAAGTACTCTCTTGTTTGCAGGGCAGTCTGTTGCAGATGAAAGGATGAGCAAAGTGAACGGCAAGTAAAATGAAGCGTTAGATTAACCCTGAGCTCACTCAGTACTTGCTGTTGTTCGTACACTGAGATCCTGAGTTCCTGCCGCTCAGTTGTCTCCATGGTGTTCCTCTTGCATTGCAAAGTTTTGATAAAAGCACGGAGTTTGTTGTTACATATAGTCAGGCTTTTAGCTAATTAGCAAGCAGTCAAAGAGAGGACGAAGCTACCAGATACATTGCCCAAGTGAATTAATAAATTGTTTACATCTCAAAGTGTTGAAAACACCATGACAAACTTTTAATCACTGGTGTGGAAGATGGACTTAATGGAGCAGTGAGAGCAAATGGTTGCTAGAATAACCGGAGTTTTCTGTATTGCAGTTATTTCTTGTGACCATGTAGTCTAATTGGTCTCATGTAAGATAATTTAGAAAAATTTTCATTTGAATCTGAAACAGAGCTCTATGACTGCCTTCTTGTGTGTGATCCTATAGCTGATGATTTCATGGGTTCACTCCTGCTAGCCTTGAAAAGCCAAGGCAGGTATGAATGATTGAACAGTATTGAATTCCAAGTCAGCAGAACTACTTCTCCAAACAAAGGCAGCCCAATTAATAAGTTAGTAGAGATATTTTTGCTTGTATCTGCAGAATGCATTAATACTTTATTTTAGGGAGTACAAACAAGAATGAAAATGTAAGCTACTCCTAATTGTAGGATATGACCTCTTTGGCTGTGAGTGTAATACTTCTAAAGATGCTGTATGGCTCAGTTTTGCCTCCCAAGGGAAAAGACTTGGAAGGGAGACACAAAGACTTATGTCACCATCCTTTTTAGATGCTTGGAGATGCTTGCTTCCTTTGTTCATGTTGAGGCATTTACTGACTGTAATGTTTATACATATGTGTGTCTCTGCAGTTAGGAATTGCTGCTGCTTGGTGGCATTCAAAAGAACCATCATACTTCCTGTTGCTTCTGGTAGGAAACTTTAATACTTTAATTTGAGGGATTTGCATAAAGTCTATTCATTATCTTGGACAGGCTACAAGTGCCTGTTTCCACTCCTTTAGTATGAACTGCTTGGATCTGTCTTCTGTAGTTATGTACTTTCTTCCAAAAAAAAACAGGAAAGACTGAGGCAGTTTGTTTTGGTGTTGTTGTTTTTTAGTGTGGTAACTGTGGGAGTAAAAGCAGTGCTGTATATACTTGCCAGAGAAGAGGAAAATTAGTGGGTTATCACTGTGTAGCGTAATTTCCCTATGGAAGTGGAAGCTTTTATTCCACAGACTATACAAACTTTATCCAATGGATATTTAATGCAATAGCAGCAGCAGGGTGTGAGATAGCTACCCTCTATCAGGCAAAGTGGGTATTTCCATATAGCTGGATATATGCACATGCAGGCACATGCATGTGCACGCACAGACGCACAGTGCTGGGGCCCTTGAGAAATGTGTTACTGGCTACTTAGGTGCTGTAAAGATTCAGTGGATTCCAAGGACTATGGTCCAGACAGAGGCATACATACTTTTCAGAGGGGCCTTTGTGGGTCTCTTCTTCATGGTCATTGTTACAAGTCGAGACTTAATGATATTCTCTATGTTGTTTGGTCTAAAAAGTGACAGTAGTTTGTTAGATTAAATCCATGCCCACTGTTGACAGGAATATTTGAGAAGTATCCATACATCCAGTATTCTTTCATCATAGAATTATAGAATGGTTTGGGTAGGAAGGGACCTCCAAAGGTCATTTAGCCCAAACCCCCTGCAGTGAGCAGGGACATCCCTCAGTAGATCAGGCTGCCCAGAGTCCTGTTGAGCCTCACCTTGAATATGTCCAAGGATGGTGCTTCAACTACCTTCCTGGGCAAACTGTTCCAGTGTTCCATCACCCTCATGGTAGATAACTTGTTCCTAACATCCAGTCTAATTCTCCAATTTCAAACAATTGTGGCTCGTCCTGTCACTACAGGCCTTTGTAAGCAATTTCTCTCCAGCCGCCTTCTAGACCCCTTTCAGATACTGGAAGGCTGCTATTAGGTCTCCCTGGAGCTGTCTCTTCTCCAGGCTGAACAACCCCAGCTCCCTCAGCCTGTCCTCATAGAAGTGTTCCAGCCTCCTGATCATATTTGTGTCCCTCTTCTGGACCCGCTCCATCAGCTGCACATCCTTCCTGTGTTGGGTGCTCCAGAGATGGATGCAGTACTCCAGGTGAGGTCTTACCAGAGCAAAGTGTCAGAATAACCTCTAGATCTGCTGGCCATGCTTCTTTTGATGCAGCCCAGGATGCAGTTGGCCTTCTGGGCTGCAAGCACACACTGTTGGCTCATGTCCAGCTTCTCATCCACCAGAACTCCCAAGTCCTTTAACCTAGGGCTGCTTTCTATCACCTCCTCCCCAGCCTGCACTGATAACAAGGATTGTAATCTGATGACAATGGATACTACTTCTTAATTTTACCACCTATTTTGGCCTATTCTATCAAAATTAAGTTCTCAGTAAGTACTTTTAAAGAATTATTTCTATGCTACTATATTGTCCTACAATTCAAATCACTGTCAAAAAAGCAATGCATTAAAACACTTGAAATTTTCTTCAAAAGCACTATCACACAGCATCAAAATGGATATAAGCCAATATTCCTCCCTTTGAAAGGCCTCTTGGCTTAAGTCTGGTGAATTTCCTGAACACTGTATAAATATCACTTACAGCCAAGTCTGGTTCACAGCTTTGAAAGCTAACTGAATTAGATATGTTTGAGTAAGGCATTAGAAACAACATTAGTTTATAGTGAAAATGTTGTTGTCTGTGGTTTCCAACAGTTTATATTTGTATTTTTCTTATGGGAAGGAATCTTTATGCTATGCATAAAGTCTGAAGCTCACAGTTACGGTTAACAAAAATCATCTCACTACTGTGCATAAAGTCAGCAGCACTAAACCCCCCCCCAAGATCTTTGCCTCCAGTCAGAGGGCAACCAAACTTCTTAAAGTTTTGTTTCCTTTTGAAACCCTGTTTCATTACTCTTAGGTTCACACCTCAAGTATCAACTAATTATCAGCAGCTGAATTTTTTAACTGCGCTCCCCTAGTTCGGAAGCTGCAGCTGTACCTTCACTGCTGTGTTGGGCATCTCCCATGGGAAGCATAATGAGAGTTTGGTGTTCCCTGCCTGCCCAGCAAGATGTTGTTTGCCCACTGTAACTCATAATTGTGTTAAGTTCCTGGCTATGTACTTTTGCTATGTCTTAACTCTCAGTGGTGGTTTCAGTTCAAATCGTGTGTGTGCCAGTAAGTTGACCTTATTAAAAAATACCAAATCATTTTACAAGAAGTGAATAAATCTTGTTCTTTCCTTAGCCAACAAAAATTATTACAAGGTATAAAGTGCTGTCAGACTCTTCCTCCCCCTACACCCACTCCTTGTTCTCACACCACTGGTGGTATCAGAGAGTTGCCGAGGAACCCCCAGCAGATGACACTGCTGCATCAGAAGTGCCACAGCTTGTCTCACCTGCCCAATCACCATTGCAAATGAACATCAACTGGCATCATTCTGGCTCTGCACTGCAGGGCTTGCACACACTAGGTGTGTTTTAGTGGCTGAGTTCATTCTTACCTGGCACTGCCCTGGCTCTAAAAAGCCTAATCTAAACTGACTGTACAAAGAACTCCCTTTTAAGCACCTTCTTAACATAAACACAAACAACTGATCTGTGGCATACATTCCATCACTCTGTATGGAATGTATGGATGTTGTCCTCAACTTTCTGCCCTGCAAGTCCTTCATTCCCTAACCTATCAAATCCGTGCTTGTTTCAAGCTCTTTTCCCAATTTTACTCTCATCAGAACCAAAATAAGCCAATCACTCTAGCTGAGGCCTTGCACTCCCAAACTCTCACAGGTGGCTGCTTCTAAGCATGCTGGTGACAGGGGGAATATGCATTTTCTCTGCGACATGACTGATAAATTTGTTGCAGAACATATAGTAAATTTGGTGTATATCTGTAGTGATAGGGTATCAGAGAGTTTCCCTAGGGCCTCTCCTGCCTTGAACTTACTACACTGTCACAGACCAAAATCCAACTCATGATGTGCACTGAGCAACTCTGTGTATTGAAAGTTATAGTGCCTGACGAGAGGCTGTGATGTACCACAATGCAATATGCTGATATCTCCTTTTTTGGCAGTTAGGTGATTGAGGCCCATCCTCATAGAGAATTGCATAAGCTCATTAAAATACTTAAAATCCTGAGTAATTCTGATGTTCCTAAACTCTACAGTGGATACCATCCGGTGTGAACCAAAAGCTGGTCAGAAATTGTAGCAATAAGTCCAAACAAGCACGACTCAGTTATACAAAAATTTTGCCAGTTTTGGAGTCAGAGTGTCAGGTCTGGTTGCAGAGTGGCCTGAGTAAATATGCATTTATAGACACATAAACCTTCTGAGTGATCCTCAAATTAAAAAGCTGCTTTAATTTTAGGCTTTCAGGTTGACGTTTAGTTGTAGGTCTTAAAATCTATCCAGTGGAATGAGGATGCACTAGGAACACTGCTACTGATTCTCAGTATTTTATTTTTCTCATCTTTGCCCTTGAGTCTTTTGGATGAGCAATGAGGTCTTGACCACTTGGGAGAATGGGATATGATCTCATTTATACTGCTGTATCTTCTGGCTTGCAACCAAAGAAGTTATTTGACCACAGGACTTGAGGGCAGTGTGGTTGATCTAGATTTATATTAGAGTACAGTGTGTGAAAATCTGATATGTTTTATTTAAGAGTAATAAAATTATGGACATTAGACTTCATATCCTGGGGAATTGGAGTTCATGCAATTTTATTTTTATTTTTTTTAAGAAAGATAACATCCATTGGGTAATGTGCTGTGAAACATTTCTTAAGTTGCTTGAGAGCACCAGGTTTTAATCCTGAGAAGCAATTCCTCTGCTGTTTAAGAAAAGAATGTAAAACTGAGTTACATGAGTATAAATCCAGATTAACTCCACTAGTTTCTGTTGCCTCTATTTGTGATGATATAACCAAAGGCAGCAAAATTTCATCTTATATAAAAACATTTTGAATGTCAGTTTTAACCTTCCTCAAAGCACTATTTTATATACAGTTATAGGTGTTTAAATCATTAATCATGTTTTACAGTGCTCTGATAGGGACTTCCCAGATCTTCTCTAGCTTACACCCTACTTTAGAATAGAATACAATTAACCAGGTTGGAAAGGACCTTTGAGATCATCAAGTCCAACCTATCACCCAACACCATCTAATCAACTGAACCATGGCACCCAGCACCCCATCCAGTCTCCTCTTAAACACCTCCAGTGATCGTGACTCCACCACCTCCCTGGGCAGCCCATTCCAATGGACAATCACTCTTTCTGTGAAGAACTTCTTCCTCACATCCAGCCTAAACCTCCCCTGGCACAGCTTGAGACTGTGTCCTCTTGTTCTGGTGCTGGTTGCCTGGGAGAAAAGACTAACCCCCACCTGTCTACAACCTCCCTTCAGGTAGTTGTAGACAGCAATAAGGTCTCCCTCCTATTCTCCAGGCTTTGTCCCCCAATATTGTAATGTATGTGTGATTTATGCTGCACAACGTCTTGAGAAGTGCTGCCTTCTGCAGTTGGGTGTACATGTTGGAAAAAGACCTTACTGCCTTTATTCCCTTCTATTCTTCTTCAAAAACCAGGGCAAATTTAAAGCTGCTCTGGTGAGTTTTCCTTCAACCTTCACACTTTTTCTTCACCGCTTAATCGTGTTTAATAACCATGAATGGTATGCAGTCTCTGAAAAGCTGAATATCATTTGCTCAGCCAGATCCCAGAATACATTTAACAACATATTAAGAGTGAAGTCATATCAATTCAAATGTTTAGTAGCTATGCATATTAAATGGATGTTAGTAGACTCATCAAAATCAATACTTCATTTGTGTCTCAGGATGTGACTGCACTGGAGTTTCATTCTTTCCTTGTCTAATTATCCCTAATCTGCTGCTCCACATGCTCAGCAAGTGAAGCAATTGAGATAATAAAGTTGTAATAAGGCAGCCCTGGCAATAATGCAAATGTTTTTGATACTAGAGGATTTTTGTTCATTTTGTTGTTTTGTAACAAAAAATACTGTAAATAGCTTGTACAAAAAAAATGTGATTTTTAGTCAGGTATTCATATTCTGCATATTTATAGATCATGAATAATGTTGCTGCTTAACTGTGACAAGGCACTGTGTCTAGGTTTTGAATCTGCAGTAAATAATCAAAACAGTATTCATATATTAATTTGTTAACATCCCAGCATAAGTGACAAATAGTAATTTGTTTGAGGGCAAAATTATTTTAAGTTTTATATATATATGTAATGGTGGGTTTTTTCCTGTAGAGCACCCCAAACACAGTTTAAAAAACTTTTACTGATATTTTGTTAGGCTAAACAAGAGACTGTTGGTGTGAGTGCTGGCAGGAGAGGAATGCAGAGCATGATGCAGCAAGTGCATGTGTACATGCTTAGCTTTCTGTACCATGAGAGCACCTCGTGTACAGTGACAACACTTTGATTTGTCCCTGGGTCCCTCAGGCTGAGTACAGAGTAGGCATACGAGTTTGTAAATTTAGGTAGTGGATTCTTCTGCTTCTTTGTTTGTTGAGTTGGACCCAGTGAGAAACTCAGAAATGTACTGCTGGTTTTTAGCAGCATTTTCAGTGAGAAGAGCCCAGCACAGTGCTTTAGTAACACATCAGAGCTGCCAGTACTTATTTCCATAGAATAAAAAAAAAAAATTGCGTGCATAATAAGCATGATATTTATGTTTTTTTAGCACTACTATCTCATTTTGCATGTGAGCTTATGTGTGTATTTTTCTGCAACCTTGGCCTTAAAAGCCCAAAATCAATCTCTGAACTGTAATCCTGAGTTCTGTACCTAGTGAGATGGGTGCCGTAGAGCTTATAACCCCTTGACCCGTAACAATTCCTTCAGGGTGTGTTCATGTAAGAGAGCTGAACTGTAAATAAGGAGATAGAAGTCTACATCTTGGTGTGTAGGAGGTTTGCTGTTGCCTTCAGTGAGATGGTTTCAGCTGAGATTTGAGAGATTTGGACATTTTCCCCACAATTAAGCAGCATGGTGAAAGGCTCATAGTAGCTGTTACGAAGTGCGTCTAAAAAGATATTTTAATTAACTTGCTACTTGAAATACCACTACAAAATTTATGAGCTTTTCCATTATAGTTGATGTTGTTACTCATCCCAAAACAGCTTTGTGTAAACTATTTTTGAGTCATTTTACTCTTGGTAATAATAACTTATTTCACTTAATAGGAGAATTACTGCTCTCAACAGCAGAGTTATGACCATCAGAAAACATGATAATCTATCCCCCCATGTGTTCTAATAATGCACGCTTCTAGTGATTATTTTTTTAAATCACTTTAGAATTGTAATTATTTCAGCTTTTGATTTTAAAAGTAATTTATTTTCCATGTTATTTCTTACCCTTTTAAAAAATTTATTCATAATACAAAAATTAAATAGGAAACCAAACAAGCTTTAGGTAACTGGCTTTCAAGACACATCCAGTACTAATTATGACAGCAAAGTATAAGCAGTATTGATTTTTATTTTTAACTGTCAGTAAAAGGCAGAGCATGGTAAAAGTGCTGAATTCCATCAGCATTTCCAGAGAGCCCAGGTTGTTAGTGCCTGAAGTAAAAGATTTGAAATGTTTACTCTTTGCTAAAGGTCAGTCAAAATAATTATAGAGCAACTATTGCTACTGAAGCAGAGGAAAAAATATTTGGTTTTGTAGAAAAGGCAGTATCAGCACTGTTCCAGGGCTGTCTGCTTTCCTGAGAATTCAGTTACAATTGCATTTTCACGATAACAGAGTTCTATAGAAAAACTGTGAATTGTGAAGCATTATGCTCCTTGGACTAAATTATTGAAGCTTCATAGGGTTGTTTTGGTTTTTTTGAGAGAGGTCCATTTCTGGAGGATTAAAACAGTTTCACACACAGGTTAATTTTATGCATTGAAAGTGAATCCCCAAACCCACCTTCTTATTTGAATGTCAGATGTATTTGTGTTTGAAGTACATCTGAAAAGATCTGACTAAGTTATGAGACAAATTTGTCTCTTTGCTTGTTTGTTTTTCATAATTATACTATTTCCTAGTATTTTCTCTTGTTACTTTGAAATATGCTGTAAGGACTGAATTTAAGTAGTGATTTCAGTAGCTTCTAACATGTATGTAACCATTCATGTCAGACACGGTTCGTGTAGCAGGATACCGATTTCTTATTTCTAGTTAGCTGGGAGGTGGAGTAACTGTGAAAGTGCTGTTGTCGTATGAAGTACAGAGAAAGCTAAGATGTGCCGCTTCAGAGGTGTGTAAGAAGGAACATCAATGTTTATGTAAGTACAAGAAGATGGTTTCCTGTAGGGAGCTGGCAGTATCCGGTGGTGATTGTATTGTTTATGCTCATAACAAGGAATAGTGTAAGCCTCATCTTAAGGTGATAGGTATATGTCAGTCAGTCATTTCATCTATCTTGTGCTTAATCAAAGGACACCGACACAAATAACACATGAGAAATACTGCTCAACCTGATATAAATCGTAGCTGGCTAAAAAATTCCTTGACCATTCTTGAAACAATCTGGCATTGTTTTAGTCTGTAAAATAGCACTACCCCAATATCTAGAGCAAATAAACCTGCATCATCAGAAAATCATTCCAAAACTGTTTTTTCTTCTTACTGTATCCATGTGTTTCTGTTTATTTCAACTTGCTCAAGCGTTGATCATTTGTTGCTAACATTGGTGACAAGAGATCATTTCATCTAATAGGTCTGTATTCACTCAGTGAATTTTTTCTACATTGATTAAATGATTTCACAGCAATATTCATACAGTCTTGCACATCCAAAAATGTTAAAGCTGTTGTAATTCAGCAAGCACTGAATCTCTCTTCATTCATTGTAAGGAAAGTATTACATTATTTTCATACAAGAATCACCACTTATTTTATACAAGTCACTTCAGGAATATGTTAAATGATGAATTAAAAATGCAATATTTTGACTTATTTGAAATGTGGGGTTTTTTTCTTTTCTTTGCATCATTGTGAATTCATCTCACTCATTTCCTAAAAGTGAGGTTGCTTCTTATTAACATTTAAGGTATGTAACATCTTCTATTAGACCAGATGATCTAATTTTTTTAAAAGTCATATTCTTTATGCTGCCTACTTTAATGAAAGAGTTTCCTTTTTCTGTTGTACTCTGACTGTTGCAGCTGTATGACCCTGATATTAGTAATTCTGATGCAGACATAATTTTCCTAAAGCATCAGGTAGTCTCTTGCCATGAGTGGCATTAGGTAACTAAATTAGCTATGTACTGTTTAAAAGAGTTTACATGACAAGAATGAAAAAATAGGAGACAACCGTGAACAGCAGTTTTGACCATTTTCTTCCTCCTTCTCCCTTCTGGATATTTTCTTGTGTTTTTTGTATCTTACATCTTCAGACAAAGGCCTTAGCATAAAATAAAGGGGTTTAGGAACTTGGTGAAACTTGCTTTGCGTTCCTTAGGGGTCCTCTTCTTTCTATTAGAAATTAAAACTGGATCTCTACTCTTTTGAAGCAGCATTAATAGTTCCTGACATTGCATGTATGGTGCATGTTTTAAATTACCAATTATTGTATAGGCATACTGAAAGAGCTTCTCAGAATTGATTTCTAATGATGTTCAATCGATATCTCAAGTGCCTATCACCCTTTTCTCTAATCGCTCACCTGAGCAGTAGACTATGAAATTCTTCAGCTAACCTGAATAAGACTGTTTTAAGGACATCTCTGAAACCATAACATTGAAAGTTTGATTTTACCTATTTTCTTAGTCTCATAACTGACTCTGCAAGCTTATAAAAAATGTACTTTAACTTAAAACAAGTCCCATTTACCTGAATAAGACTATCTTGATTCATAAAGGAAAGATTGAACATAAGTATCTGCAATATTGTCTTTATATGGCTGTCTCTTATTTAATATAATTGATCTTCTAAGAAATTAACATTTTATTCATTACTGCTAAGTCATTTTAGGTGTATTTGGACATAATTTTTAATGTTTGAGCACACTAGTGAGTGTGTAGATACTAGTATGAGAAGATCTACGGTACAGAATGCAAATATGGTGATGTGGTAATGTGTAAAAGTTTAAATTAGCAAGAGAAAACTACCAGAATTTCTGTGAATCCCAAGTTACTGTGTTATTAAAGCTTCTAGTTCCCACCATTGTTTATTGTATGTGCCACATGATATATACAAGACAATTAAGAAATGTCTTGAATGTTGAAGGATATATGTATTTAGCATCTTGACTTGTAAAGCAAGAGATTACTGCTAGAAAAAACATAAAATTCCCTGGAGTGGTTAATATCCTTTACTGTTATTATTGAGCATGTACAGATGTACGTTTATGATAAACTGTTACGATTCTTATCCTATATGTTCATCGTTACCGTAATTTTCTTTTCCTATATCCAGTTCAAACAGTATAGATCTCTCTCCTCTGGGACCTAAATGTTGTTTCCAGACCCATTTCATGACTGAAGATATCAGGTGCATTTGTTCAGTGCACTGACTAGTTTAATTTTGCAGACGTGGAAAGGGAAAAACTTCTTTGTGGAACTGTACATGTTAGGGAATGGGGGAAGAAATTAAAACAAGTGAGTCTCTGTAGGCATTACACAGTTATTCTGGAAGTTTTGCCCAATCAAATTTGTTGATACATTAGTCTCTGAGATCACAGCATGGACTGGTATCTACCATATCAGTACTTGGGTAACAGCATCATGATTGAATTTTTAATGGGTAATGCCTCTATGAACATTGATAAGTCCCTTTATCATATGCATTATAGCAATGCCAAAATTCATTCTTATTTCAAATTTTTTTTCTTATTCTAACCTTTCTTTGCAAAACCAATTTTCTAATGCCTAGGACATAATACGATAGTGAAGGCTGTGCCCCAAATCATTGCATGAACTCACAAGTTGTCTTCAATGCACAGCAGTAATTTGGGGAACTAATCTAAACTGCCAAATGGAGGTCCAGATTCTAAATTCATGAAGCTTAGACTACTGATCTGGAATTCAACTTTTTTTGTTTGCAGCAGAATGAAAAATGTAAAATACAAATGCACATTGACATTTAGAATCCTTCATGGACCAATGTTCAGAGTTAACAACCATGGGAGCTTTTTTTTTACGTTAAAAACATTCTCATTTTCCAGTATGATATTAAGTTCAGCCTTCACATGCAGCCAGGGTCATTTCACCTCCAAGGAAACTGCAGAACCCCTAGTATCCCTGGCTTACAGAGATATGAGTGCATGACTGGCTTCATCCCAGTTTTGATACCTGGACATGTACCTACCACATCCTGGGCTCTGGTTTCCACTGGAAAGGGACCTACATAGCTGGGGCCACAGCAGGCTGGCTCAGAATGAGGAAGAGAGTTGGATAGGACCAGAACTGGAGACACTCTCTGTAGAATATTGACTTCCAATAAGCTTGACTATCAGTGAGCCATGTGTGCTCATATAGCATGCTCATATAGCATGGTAATTACTTAACAAAGGCTAAACTGGCCAAAACTTACTTTTGTTGCAAATCTGATAATGCATAATGACCAAAAGTGATTTCACCACTTAAATTGCCTTGTACTACATGAGCTACATCAATAGCAATTTTGTCAGACTTAAAGCTGTTGGATCAAATTATTAATTTCTGCACATATGGAGACAACTTTGCTTGCAGTACACTAACTTCTGACTAAAGAGTTTCTTCTGACTGAACAGTTCCAGAGAGACATCTTCACAGCATAAATCAGATTATAATAATCAGAATAACACATGCAGTTAGCCTGGAGGCTGATGCTAAATTCCAAATGCCATGAATCATGGAGTGGTAATTTTCACTACTAATGAAGAGTGCTTTCTAAGACCTTCTTGAGGATGTACAGATTAACTTCCTACCTTTGGGGGAAATTTGCCAAGATCATGGATCAAGGTTCTTCCTGGTTTTGAGGGGTTTTGGGTTTTTTTGCCAATGATGGACTGCTTCTATGTTATTACTGGATTATATTAGCCAGTAACATGGGCAAACCTACATGAAAAACTTAAAAGTCAAACATGATAGAAAGTGTAACAATAGTT
The DNA here is from genome assembly GCA_033816785.1 of Picus viridis. Classification (NCBI taxonomy): domain Eukaryota; kingdom Metazoa; phylum Chordata; class Aves; order Piciformes; family Picidae; genus Picus; species Picus viridis. The sequence continues at coordinate 16,755,331 of CM066582.1, read as the reverse complement.
CCTCATTGTCTTCACCTGCCTGTCAGTATGCAAGCTTTATTGCTACTCGTTACCTACTTTTGTCAGTCTGCACGTGTCTGGTCTCCATCTCTTTGTCCACATGCAAGTATTTATACCTGCAACAATAAAGGTGCTTTGGGCTGCTTGGGTTTTTTCCTGATGTTTAAGCCCTTTGAAATAAGCTAAACATCGCTGTCTGCCAGTCCTATCACATGTGTTTGTGCAGCTATTCGTAAATGTATACTTCACACTTCAGGCTCCACATCTGTGCTATGCTCTGCTTCCCTCTCAGCACCACTACCCATGGCAATCTGGATAGTGTGTGGAAAAATAAAGATTTTTAGAAACTACCAATGACCAAAACGTTTTGTTCACAAGGGAAGACAATTGTAAAGAAGAGATAATTCGTGATGTAATAAGCCAGTCAGTGACATTAACCACTATCTTCCAAATCCTGGTTTTGCTCACAACTCTCCTCATGTGAGTTACAGTTCTTGGATTAGTAAGTACTCATGCACAGCATCTAAGTCATATTGTTCATTAATTACATCCAGTTTCATTTTTCAGGTAGCTTTTACAAATGAACTTGCTGAAGAAAAATAGCAGAAAGCAAGGTCACAATATTTGTTACCTATTAAGCTTTTTTTGTTAGTAATGAGTTTTGGAAGTATTTAAATACTTTTCTCTCATTGTTATCAAGGACAGAAAAAGGTGAGAAAAAGCTTACATCAGATTACTGTACACAGCTATTTCTGCTTTGCTATATTAACTGAAGTTTTCCAGGAGAAATGTAGTGTCCTGAAGGGTTTGACTGGTTTTATGTATCTCTTTCTTCTTTAATACTATTTTCCAGGTCACTTTTGTGAAGGTATTTTGGTGCATATATGATTTTTCCCTGTCTCTGTGGATAAACTCATCGCAAATAGTTTTTAGATAAGCTATCCACTTCAATGGATGAATCCCAAGGTATAGCTTACATTCAGAGATTTCAGAGATGAAATGTAGAATAAGGCCTCTCATGAATGCATTTGTCACTATTGGTTCCTTCAGGTAGCTATGAATCAGAAAATTGTGCATAACATAAATAGCCCTAAGTTTGAGTAAAATTATTTGCTCTCAGCTTCGGCCACCTGAGATGGTAGCTTGTTCACTTTTGTTGTCTAGCCAGCCACCAAACTGAGATGGGAGCTTCACAGGGAGTGAATTTCCTATCTGCTGTCACCTCCTGTTCTTGTGTGTATACACACACAAATAGTATTATTTTTGTTGTATTATTTTTGGAGGGAGTGCCTTAAATATGTGGTGCTACCTTCTGCAGTCCTTAGGCTACACTAGCTCATTGGAGTCAGACATTTCCTAACGTTCCCAGCAGTTCTTAAAGCTCTTCTTGGTAGTGACACTTAATCCCTTCACACACCCCAGAATTGAGGCCCAGGAAAAATTAAATGAGACAGGAACTGAACTGGGATCCCACAGTACCTTAGCAACTCTGGTGAACAATAGGGCTCAGAGAGATTGTGCTTAGATGAGGTTTAGTGAAGCTCGTGCCTGCCTGAGCCATCAAATACAGGGATGGCATTATAAATTCTACCTCCTGTTCTTCAGTGTGCTGAAGTTTCCCCAGTATAGTTCACAAATTACTTGTTATAAGAAAGTCCTTTTCAGAAAGTCTTGGTTTAAAACAAAATGCATTTTCATAAACTCACAACATGTCTAAAGCTACTGCTTGTGTGTGTAAAGCTGCCTTGCTTTTATGACAGATACTGAATCATTACTCTAACAAGCCCTGAGTCCCATGGCAAACAGTTGTCTGATGAAACAGATAGCTCTGGTGTTTGGAGGCTGCAAAGGATCTTAAAAGTAAAAACAATATTGACATTGACGAACAGATGAAATGCTGCTTTGCTGGCTTTGTTGTTTTCAGAGTATTCTGCAGAGTTTTGCTAGAGTAGTTGCTAAGGAAAAATGCACAGTAGGGTTATTGAAATGAGATTTTTACAAAAAGTCACTAAGACATGTTCAGAGGACACTGAAGTGTTGTTTTGTGGGTTTTTTTATTCAGTGAGATCTTTCCAAAATCATAATGTAAGTGTACAGTTACATATACATTTTAGTCATGAAAAATGGAAGAGTACACCTTTGTAGCCAAGATTTAGAATGTATTGTTAATCTAATATTTTAATTGTCTGATCAAAATACCACAGTCAGTTAATTTAGTGCAATTTAAATTGCAAATTATCTAATTATTCCATGTTCTCACTAATAATGCAGTTAAAATACTTGTAAGCCAGCATCCTATTTCTTGCCCTTTGCTCTGATGTTATGCTTACCTTTCCTATATGTCGCTTCATTGAGTTCAGTGGTTTGCCAGCAGGAGTATGAAGTTTAGGGTTAGGGTTTCTTCCTCCCAGGACTTTGAGGGTTTTTTTATCTCTCTGTGTAGATGCAGTGATTTCCTTTTAGGGGGACAACTGTACAACTACACAAAGCTATACAAAATGCAATGGGTGGGGAAACATCAAGTAATGTAACTGAAGCTCAGAAACACAGGATAAGCAGCAGCCAATTTACCTCCTGTAATCATGGTGTTATAACTAGGGCAAGCGCAAGAATGATTATCAGATTGTAAGCAAGTTGCAGGTATGGTCTGTGTTTCTTACATACTTTTAGAGATTCAGCAAATCAAAATACAGTAAGTTCAAGACACAGCATAACAAGTCCTGTGTCCTGATGTGTTTAATTTTTTTTATAAAGTCAAGGACTATTGTTACTACTTGGCAATGACATACTGAGAGGTCCACAAAGCTACAATATGAGTACTTCAATCCTTAGTTGTCTTGCTGCTAAGGGAGTCTCCTATCCTCAAGAGAATTTCCCCTGGGGAAAGTGATATGTGTGTCAGTGGAAGAAACCAGGTAGCATGCATCCCAGGCAGTGCTACAGGCAGGGGTCAGAGTGGCTGGAGAGCGGCCAGGCAGAAAGGGACCTGGGGGTACTGGTCGATAATAGGCTGAACATGAGTCAGCAGTGTGCCCAGGTGGCCAAGAAGGCCAATGGCATCCTGGCCTGTATCAGGAACAGTGTGGCCAGCAGGAGCAGGGAAGTCATTGTGCCCCTGTACTCAGCACTGGTCAGGCCACACCTTGAGTACTGTGTCTAGTTCTGGGCCCCTTAGTTTAGGAAAGATGTTGAGTTGCTGGAACGTGTCCAGAGAAGGGCAACAAAGCTGATGACAGGTCTGGAGCACAAGCCCTATGAGGAGAGGCTGAGGGAGCTGGGGTTGCTTAGCCTGGAGAAGAGGAGACTCAGGGGAGACCTTCTTGCTGTCTACGACTACCTGAAGGGAGGTTGTAGACAGGTGGGGTTGGTCTCTTCTCCCAGGCAACCAGCACCAGAACAAGACGACACAGTCTCAAGCTACACTAGGGGAGGTTTAGGCTGGATGTTAGGAAGAAGTTCTTCACAGAAAGAGTGATTGTCCATTGGAATGGGCTGCCCAGGGAGGTGGTGGAGTCACCATCACTGGAGGTGTTTAGGAAGAGACTGGATGGGACGCTTGGTGCCATGGGTCAGTTGATGAGACAGTGTTGGGTGATAGGTTGGACTTGATGATCTCAAAGGTTTTTTCCAATCTGCTTAATTCTATTCTATTTTATATTCCCTTCTTCTGAGCATCTGCATGTGTTCACTTGGAAATAAGGTTAATTTGTATTTAATTTGTCTGTAAGTTTTAAGAGTTTTTCCTTTCACTCCAAGCTGCAAAGAGCAGCCAATTACAAATTGTATTGCTAAGATGAAATCTGCCTTTTACAACAGAACTAAAACCCCAGTATTTTCTTCAGCAGAATGATAGTCTAGAATGAATAGAAGTCATTGTCATTTCAGAATATCGCAGTTACGGTTTACCTTTTTGCTTTTGTACGCTCTACTCTTTTAGTCGTGTAGTTTTCCTGTATTTAGTTATGCCCCTTGTTATTTTTCCACTGCTCTTATTTCCTTCCAGCTGCTTCCAAGAAAGTATGAACACAGGAACATAACTGCAGAAAATAATTCAGAGCTCTGAGGTAATCCAGGTGGCGCTGACATTTAACTAAACATGTTCCTTGACCTATAAGAACCGTCACAGTTATCTTTCCAGAGCCCGACAAACATCTGACATTCCAGCTGATGATAAGTGGAATAGTTTAATTAACTAGAAAATTGAGTCAAATTTTTTCAGCTTTTATTTCTAGAATTTCAGTTTTTATTTCTAGAATTAAATCCACTAAATGAGAACAGTTACAAAACTGGTATGAGGGAAACTGGTGGTACTATTTCTCTGTACCTGCCTTTACCTTCACCTGTTCTATGTGGTTTCTACTTATTTTACTTTGGTCTAAGTGATGTCCATACAAGAAGAGTTAAAAAATAAGCCTCAGGAAATAAGTTATTAAAAATTAAACAAAATCTGTCAAAAACTGAGAGAAGTTATTACAGCATTTCCATGGAAAAACTGTCAAACTACAGGCAAAAACATTGCACTTGCATGCTTGCCACAGTAGATCTTCCCACAGCTGGTTTTCCACTTAAAGTACAAAGTAAAGATTGGTTACAAATATTAAATATTTGCAGGCAATGGCACAACTTTTGGACACTTTTTATTACACCTCTTTTAAACACTTCTTCTGTTAGCAGTGGAAAACATCACACCAGCACAGAACTGGGGGCAGGTGTAAGTGACATGTTATGTGTGAAGCACAGTACTTCCAGTCTTATCATTGTCATTATATGAAAACTCCAAGGAGCTTGGATCTGCTAGTTAACAGTCAAGATAATGTTTATTTATTTATTTATTTAAATTTTTTATCTGAGCCATTCATTTAATACATAGCATGTCTTTCTGTTTCTTACATTCACATCCTTAATGAGGCAACCTGCCTGACTAAAGAGGATGTGAAGAGCATCAGTGATGCAGAACAGTTGTGGCATCTGAGAGATAGGAAGAGACAAGTTGTGTAAAATAAAAGAAAAAAGATAAAGAACTTGATGTCTCCTCTTCCAAAGCTTGTTTTATACAGCAGCTCATTTATTTGTTCTTTTTCTTGTTTTAAATAAAAAGTGAAAAGCCAATCATCTGTTCATGAAAGAAACATGGTGTTACTGTTTGATTAATAGCTCATACTGATGTTAGGAGATGCCTAATTATGCATCAATATTTGCCTCATTATGTAGAGGATCATCATCACAGCAGATTAGGCTATGAACAGAGAATGGTTTCCTTTTTGTTAATTAATTCTTATGCTTCAAAGTATGTAACCCAAACAGTGGTCTACTTCTTTCAGCGTTAACATTTCTATAGACCTAATTTTGGCAACAGTTTGTTGCAAATAATGGGGGTGGGGGGAAGTGATTGACCTAATATCAAAAACATGACTCATATTGCTTTTTTGCCAGTAAGTTGTTAGAGCTCATAAAGTCCCTCATTTCAGCTTTGAAAAGTCTAATAATGCAAGTTACTGTGTTGTAGGAAACAAAATCCAGGAGATAGAAAGGATATTTAAAGGTGTATGGCTACATACTTAGTTCTAGCACTTACACTACTGGGAATTTAAGACCTCTTTCAGTAGATTAGAGAAATCTTGTTGAGCATCTTTATGTTTTATTGTGCTGCAGGATGCACAGCTTAGATAAAATATTCACTCTGTAAAGATTTGGTGCCTCAGAATTTAAATTCCTGTCTCAGGTAAAACTTCAAGGAGAATAAGGTATCATCCATAGTCTCTCTTGTATTTTGAAATCTGCTTCAGAGCATGTTTCAAGGATCTCTCTTCTTTACAAGAACAAACCCATTTACTAGGAAAAATCACCCACTGAATTCTTGAGGAAAAGTACTAATAGCCGGACTAAAGCCTAGCCATTTACTCATGTATGTGTGTACATATGTATACACGCACACATATATATACATATCCCCTGTGTTAGCACATAGAATGGACAAGAACTGAAGAAGTGCAGCATCTTCAGCTAGGCAGGAATTTATTAAAATATTCTGTTAGGAGATGTCCTTATTCCAATATCTTTAGGTTAGTAGAGTCTAAGGTTTGCCACAAGTTATAATGTCAGTAGAATTACTCTGGGAAATAAAAATGTTTAGTGTGGGAGCTGTACCAGAATCTGATGTTATTTTAAAAGTAATTACATGAGCTCTATGACTTCTATTTTCCCTCTTCCTAAGGACCTGTTCTCTCCAAATATAAGGTCAGTGCCATCCTTGCATCATTGTTACATCCGTTCTCCAGTACACTCTGCTCTTGGCTTTTGAGAGATTAAAAGAGAAGTATGAGAGAAAACTATTTTGTGAAGGCAGCAACTACTGTAAAAATCAGCTACATATTTTGGAGGAAGAGCTAAAAATATGTCAAAGACGATGTCAGGATAAACAGATTGAAGACAGGTCTCAAAATCTGCAAGACTATTGACAATGTGTTACAAAAGGAAGTCTTGCTTGACAGAATACATAAATGTGACTCTGAAAACAAGAGGACTTAGGGATGAGTTACTGTGGGGATGAGTTTACTACCTGTGTAGTAAACAGACCTGTTAAAAAGAATCAAATTTTAATGCAGCACGGTTATACTTTATACAAGTCTGTACCATGTAATTGTGTCTAGAGAATGATCTGTAAAGCCAGCTGTACATTTCTTTGTTATCTTACTGTATACTTATTATAGTTTCCCTGATGTCTAATTTAATTGCCCAGATTCTTGTTTGAGCTGTAGCCACAGTTACATGCATAGGATTGGTGGTGTGAGGAAGTGCCAAAGCACGTGTATTCTTCCACAGTAAAGTCTTTGTTGTAAAAAAAAAAAAAAAGTCCATAAAAATTGTTTGTGCAACCTCATCTGCCTTGCTCCTCATCACATAAGTTGGCAGTATGTCCCTGAGCACCCTTCTGTGCATCATACGAAGTTCAGGACAACCAAGATGATAGTAGGAACAAATTCTTCCCTGTTTGGATTAATTTTATCCCAGAAACCATGCTTCTACAGCAGTGAAGCTATTCCAGGGAGCAGCATGTTTTACAAAGTGTCAGGCACCATGAATTTTATGGTGTCTTTTCACCCTTTTACTGCTCCTAACCCCTACAGTTAGCAGGAGGACAAGGGAAGAGTAACATAGCTTTTGTTTACTGTTTGTATGCAAAGAGCTCTCTCCTGTTTAATCTGCTGTATCATTAATTGGATTCAGTTTCTTGATCACACTCCAATTCAGGTGATTATTATATTTACCATGCAGCAAAAATAATTTCCTGCTAATTAATTTTTACTTCCCTTTAAAGATCACTTCATTTTATATTCCTAGCCAACTTCCTCATCCAGCATAAGATGGTTGCATTTTACAATGTGTCATTCCTCTGGTGAACAAAATTAATCCTCCCTACATTTTAGCTGGCAAACCATTTGGATACAACCAGAGGAACAGAGGTACACAAACAAGGTATTTCCTCACCTTTTTTCAAAGATAACTTTGAGGAAGCACTGAGACAGAGGTACAGGCACAGCTATAAAGAAGCAGACTGTAGGCTTTCTTCCAGGCAGTTTCAAAACCCGTTTCTGAATGCGGACATTTAAGGGGTGCGAGCAGCCTAAATGTGTAAAAAATAATAGATTTTAAAATCGATGCAAGGAAATAGTTGATATCTTTGTTCTAATTGCTTTAGTTAAAAGATGTTTTTCATTGGGGGAGATATATTTCATTGTCATGACTGTGACAGTCCAGAAAGCAAAGGTGGGTACAAGGGTTTTTTAGAAATTTGTTTTATTTTGTGTGTTAAGTACATAAGATCAATTATACATAAGTGCTTAAGTTCTTTTGTATATTTTACATTTTTGTAAAATATACTCCCAAAATATATCATTTCAAGGCATACATTGAGCATTAATTAATTTCTGGAAGAATTTAACTGTGATGCTTAATAGATCATGAGGAAAGGCTGAGGGAGCTGGGGTTGCTCAGCCTGGAGAAGAGGAGACTCAGGGGTGACCTTATTACTCTCTACAACTACCTGAAGGGAGGTTGTAGACAGGCAGAGGTTGGGCTCTTCTCCCAGGCAGCCAGCACCAGAACAAGAGAACACAGTCTCAGGCTGCGCTAGGGGAGGTTTAGACTGGGTGTTAGGAAGAAGTCCTATACAGAGAGAGTGATTGGCTATTGGAATTGGCTGCCCGTTCAGGTGGTGGAGTCACCTTCATTGGAGGTGTTCAGGAGGAGACTTGATGGGGTGCTTGGTGCCATGGTTTAGTTGTTTAGGTGGGTTGGATTGGTTGATGGGTTGGACGCGATGATCTTGGTCTCTTCCAACCTGGTGTATTGTATTGTATTGTATTGTATTGTATTGTATTGTATTGTATTGTATCATCTTGGTAATTTGGATACTTTGCAGGCTTTCAGATGGTAATTGTTAGATCATTTAATTTTTTTGGTAAAAGGTAGCCCCCGCCTTTCTCCCAGCTGGTGACCCCTTTCTCAGAGCTAGACTCATGCAAGAATAGCAAATGAAGGAGTCCACTCTCAGCTGTGAAAAAAGACATGAATCATACTGCAGCACCTAGTACAACTGCAATAAATCCATAAAGACAAATAACCATCTATCATTCTTCCTTTATGAAAAGAGGTAATTCAGAGCTGTGTCAGCACTATCAAACTAACATGCCAGCCCTAGATACTCATAGTGTAGTGTAAGTTACTTAATTACTGCTAAATTACTGCAACCTAAAAATGAAGTGTTTCGCTCCTTTCCATCTTCACAAAATCTAGCATGGAAAAGTACCTCAAGGGTTTAATGATGCTTTCATGGCACCTGCATAAGAATCATCATACCTTATATCTGAGTAACCACCTGTGTGTATCAATTACCTGAACACTCACCTTGTTGACCAAGAAATCCTAGTGCTTCTGTGCAGATGACAGAATGACTGTGACAACAGTTACAATTGCATGAGGTCAGGGAAGTGGAGCAAAGAAATAGATCTCTGCACTTAATGATCATAGGTTGGACTTGATGATCTCTGAGGTCTTTTCCAACCTTGTTGATTCTATGATTGTATGTCTTTATTAACTGGAGCTGTAGTCTGAGAAAGTCTCAGCAAATCTAGCTAGCCTTACAGATTCTGCAGTCTCGGTCACTCCTTTCATGAATATATAAAAACGTGAAAGGCCATACACTACAAAACACATTGCCTGCAGAAGTTTATATTAAGTCTATCATGATTGAAATCAAGTTACATTCAGCCTCCTGCTCTTAGTAATGCTGACTTTTTCAGGCTGTGGCAAAGGAATGTATATTTACTCTTGAGTTCAGAGGTTCTTTCAACTTTAACAGGCTGTAATGTTGAACATCAAAATGACTCAGAGAATCATAGAATTGTTTGGATTAGAAGAGACTTTTCAGATAATTAGGTTCAACTGTTAACCTAGCACTACCGAGGCACCACTAAACCATGTCCCTCAGCAATGCATCATCAGTGTGCTGGCCACAGTTTCTGATACAAACCAAGATACTGTTGGTCTTCACTAGCTGATCCCAGAGGTGGCTCATATCCAGCTAGCTGTTGACCAGCACCCCCAGGCCCCTTTCTACTAGGCTACTTTGCAGCCACACTTCCCTAAGCCTATAGTCTTGTATGGGGTTGTTGTGACGCAAGTGCAGGACACAGCACTTGGCCTTGTTGAACCTCATAAAAATGGCCTCCGCCCATTGATCTAGCCTGTTCAGATTCCTCTGTAGAGCTTTCCTTCCCTCAAGCAGATCAACACTCTTGCCCAACTTGGTGTCATCTGCAAACTTACCGAGAGTGCACTCCATCCCTTCATGCAGATCACTGATGCTAAAGAGAAGAGAAGGGTCTTTTTATTCCTGCTATCTGGAAATTCATAGCTATTAATGTGCAAGTGGTGATCGGAACCATTGCAGATTCAGAATACTCTGCATTCTTGTAGTATATCATCCAAGGACTTTGGCTCATTATTAATATCAGAAAAAGAGACTGTGTTGTAGATTGCCCCAAGCTAGCTAGCTCAAACATCACAGCCAGAACAAGTTTCCAAATGATTGGCACAAATGTCTCTCTAAACAGTTCTACTTCCAGATCAGCAGTTAACTACATAGCTTTTCTCAAGTCATCATATTCCTAGCTGTGCAAAACTGTTTGGAAAGATTAGGTTATCTAGTGCTCAAATGAGATAGATGTTAGCCAATTGCTATTATACCAAGCAGTTACAAATTTTGCTCTTATTTATCAGTCTGTGTCAGACTTAACACATCCAACAGTTTCCACAGTATCTGTCTGCTCCTGGAACTTCTTTTAGTCAGACATGCTTGTGAATCAGATGCTAAAGTCTGTCTGGCAGGAAACCTCCCCATCCTTCCTCCAGGATACTCAGTCAGGACTAATTAGAAATAAAAGACTTTTGATCTGGGTATCTGAAGAGAGCATACTATCACGCTCTTTTAGGTCATAAGTAAAGGCATGATAGCCAAAAACTGGGCATCCACTGGAAATGGCAGTCAATTAAAATGGGAATTGCACCTGTAATTCTGCATCTGGTTTTGGGCTCTGCCGTTCAGGAAGAACAACAAAATCTGAAGTCATTTTAGCAGGAGACTAGCAACACTGTCATGGGCCAAAAGTATGTGACCTTTGAGAAGAGCCTGAGGAGCCTGTCCTTGTTTAGTCTGGCAAAGCAGCAGCTAAATGGTGATCTAATAGCTGTCCACAGCTGCTTTAATGGGAATTGCACAGATGGCAGAACCTCATTCCTCTGCTACTGGCAGATGGTACAATAAGAAGCAACAAGCCCAAGATGCAGCTTGGAAGATTCAGTTTGGACTTTAGGAAAATGTTACTCACCAGAAGGGTAGTGCAGCAGTGGAATAGCTTACCCAGAGGTATAACCAGGGGACTTGCCCTTCTTGGAGTCTTTGACTTGGCTAGAAAAAGTAGCAGCTGACCTGGTATAGCCTTTGCAACATTTCTGTTTCCAAGCAGCATTTCCAACCAATTTTCTGCAAATAAGAAAATTGAAGGGAAACTGAAGGAAAGGAAGATGATGTACCTTGTATTCTCTCTTCAGACCAATTTGCTTTTATGGTAGTATATATACAGACAGCAGAAGTAAAAATGACAATGCACTGTCAAATGCAGCAGAAAACTAAGGCCACTCAGATTCCTTTATATGTTTTCTGTCAAGCTCAATACTTAAACTACATAGAAGCATTTCAGACACCAAAAGATTACAATGAGATATTCCAGGACAAATGTATGCTCAAGGCCTCAGGAAAAGAATAATGGGTATCCTTGAACATTACACACATGAAGATAATCTCATCTTTCAGAAAAGGACATAAAGTGATGGAAGTCCTTTTCACAATGAAAGCCATCCAAGGTTCATTGCATAAATGTACTTGAAGGTTCTTTTGTGTGTATTGGGCTACTAACCAGAGAGCAAAAATAGCAAAAATAAATCTTCTCAATCTGGCCTCATTATTGCTGTGTGTCAAAACAGCCATTTGTCCACTTTGATTTTCACCAGCAGAAATAGTCACTTGCAGATTATTTTACTAACCTAAGGTAACAGAGTACCATGGTTTTGGCCACATTGCTTCCTCTGATAGGCCTGTGCTGCGGTAAAAGGAGAGGCCAGCATATATTTTTGTACTACCCTAATTTTTTCTGAAATATTTTTTTTTATGGCTCATGTTGAGAATGGCGGAACAGCTCCAGTTGCCTACTTCTCAGTCAAGTAAGTTTTAAAAGAAATATCAGGGCATTTAGCAAGCTCTGTTGCTATTCTTAATTATTTGATAATGTACATATCAACAATACTATAACAGAGGTCATAAGTACTTTGGGACAGAGGGTAAACCATATTACGCATCCAGATACCAGATGGACCTTCCTCGCCAGCCAGAAGGGAGTTCACAAAAGGCTTTGTTGTCTTTGTATTTTCTTTCCTCTGTTATGGTCCATGTTGCAGTCAAGCAAGTCTTTTAAGACCAGCTCCAGCTTTCACATCATCCTTTAAGTCTCTATTAACATCTTCTCAATAACCTTTGGGTGGTATTGATTGTTGCAGCACATGTCACTACGGGGTACCAGTATGGTAATGAAATACTCCCTGTATGTAGCCCAGCAGGAGAAAAGAATTACAGTTCTGTTTTTTACCACTATGTTTATTTTTCTTTCCTGACAAAACCAGAACCTTCATTTCCAATTACTTTGTGGGCACCAAATTAAGTAACCAGATATTCTGTTTGAGTAGATCTTTAATTACTATGACCAGGCAATTGTGTCTCTGTTCCTTCAGAAAAGCTTCTCCAGACTTTAAATGAAGACAGAGAAGGCCTACACAAAACAATTAAAATAGAGAATTTGTTTACAAGCTCTTGTTAGAAGAAACATAATGCTTCCCTTTATCATCACTTGTCACAGCAGTGACAGCCTGTAAACCTCCTGCACCTATATTGTTCTTCATTTGTCACTGCCTGTGCCAACTCTTGCCCTGGCAGGTGCCTGACGTGTGTCAAACATATGATTCATGGGTTCATTTGATCAACACTGTGAATAAAAGACTGATGTATTTTCTTTTAAATTACAAATTAGGTATTTACTCCCCATATCTAGTGACAGGGGCTTTGGCTTCTTTATATCCGAAGTGCACCAGTTATAGCTCACTGTGGAATTTAAATACTTGCTTCTCTCTCTTGCCTAATACTAACAGTGAAATTTATGTAATATTACAGCAAATAAATGAAACCATCCTACCTTCCTGTTTCATTGTCACAGCAAGCTTTCTTGAACTGTTTTGTTTGGTAATAAATGGGCAGAATGTGTTGTGCTGCAGACAATTAAAGGCCTTTGTATTACAGGTTGCTTGCTGGTTTGCACACTGAATTATCATTTCTTTTCAGAGACATTCTTTAGAATTATAGCTTTGCTCTGACAGTGATTGAAGTGTGTTTACTTCGGCCCTTGAGGTTACTTGCTTCTAAATGTCTATGTGTAATATATAGGTTTTGTGTGTGAGCAACTTCTGGAGATAATATTAGTAACCCAATGATTGGAAACTGTGCGAAAGTGACATTGTACTGTAGGAAATAAAATATCATTCGAGTTTCTGTGAAGAGAATTTATGGAAATCTGTGGAAAAATTGAATATTATTCTCATTTTGGGGGAAAAGACAAGGTTAAAAAAATCTGAATTTGTTAGTAACACCTAGTTCATTTGTCAAAAAAAACAGTACTATTATTCCTGTATAGAGTATAGTGTGTTTTAAGCAACACTCGAACTGTGAGATTCCCAGATACAGTCTTTGCAAAAGCATCTATGTCTTTGTGACCCCTGGGTCAAACAAGGACTCTTTTCTTAAGAAGCTCACCCTTAAAAGCCAGCTGCTGACTGCAGATCCTTCAGAATTGCTGTTTTGCCTTGAAAAGTCTCACCTATGGTAATAGCAGTATATTGAGTAATATTGGAGTGGCTTCAATGAGTGGTTCAACATGAAGGACATGGTTTTGCTATTTATATAAATAACAGAAAATACTGGAGGGTTTTTTTAATACTGTTCTACTGTTTCTGGCTTTTACTTTGTGGCTTTTTTAATTCTTTTAAAGATTGGTAACATCTGAAACAGTGCCTCAAGTAATTGCAGGGGAAAATATAATATGAAAGTTGTTTCATATTGATTTCAGTTTAAAAAATCACTACTTATGGATCCAAAAACATTGGGTTTTTTTTCTTCACTCTAGGTATTTTCATTGTCATAGCCATATTGCAGTTGATTCTTGCACTTAAATACTAAGTGATGCTTTTATTAGAGAACTTTTCCCAGATAAATTTCCTTTCTTCTTGCCCAAATCTCAAAACTAAAGATACGGTAGATATTGTTATTTGTATCTAGAATCATAGATCAGTTTGAGTGGGAAGGGACCTGTAGAGAGCATCTTCTCCAAACCCCTTTCAATAAGCAGGAATGGAATCTCATCAATGTGTATAAGTATCTGAGGGGTGGGTGTCAAGTACAGGAGTCCAATCTCTTTTCAGTGGTGTGCAATAGTAAGACAAGGAACAACAGATACAGGCTTGAACATAGAAGATTTCACCTCAACATGAGGAGAAACTTCTTTACAGTGAGGATGATGGAGCACTGGAACAGGCTGCCCAGTGAGGTTGTGGAGTTCCCTTTTCTGGACACATTCAAAACCTGTCTGGATGCTTTCCTGTGCAGACCCTAGGTGGCCCTGCTTTGGCAAGGGGCTTGGACACAATGATTTCTGGAGTTCCCTTCCAACCTCTAATGTACTGTGATACATGGATCACGTTGCTCAGAACCCAATCCAACCTGACCTTGAATGCTTCCAGGCATCTACCACCTCTCTGGGCAACATGTTCCAGTGTTTCACCACCCTTAAAAAATTTCTTCATCGTATGTAGTCTAGATTTACCTTCTTCTGGTTTAAAAACATTACCCCTTGTCCTGCTGAAAAAAAACTGTTCTCACCTTCCTTTTAAACTCCCTTTAAGCATTGAAAGGACGGATGTCTCCCTGCAGCCTTCCTGAGGCTGAACAACTTTAGCTCTCTCACTCTTTCTTAATAGGAGAGATTTTCCTGGGTTCATTCTGTTTGACTATGTCCAGGCTTATTGTTAGGATATTACTAACATGTAGCTGTTTTAATAGCTCTAGGTACCTTATGTATCTCTACTAATCCATATATTTTGAATTGTATGCAAATCTGATCTTTTTACGTCGCTTGTCTGAATAAACTCTCTCAAAATGAACACTTGCTACTTTTATTTTCTTCCTAATTACTTCCACATATGTTTAAATGAGGATGCATTTAGAATTCTGTGTGGGCAAGACATGCAAATCTCGTTTGTATACTTGAGCTTTTTTGCAAGTTGTTCTTTGAGTGACAAGGAGAAAACAATAGAACTATTCCATTGTGGGACTAATTAAATAGATAAAAACTGTTTGGGGATATGTGATTCTGGTATCAAAGGATGTGCTGAATATTTTGATGCACTTCTTCATAAATCAGATTATGTGCTGTCTGAAATTTGTGGAGAGCTGAGAGAGACAGAGGAAGGTGATACAGAGAACTCTTGTTTGTTTCAGGGAATTTCAGATATTCTGGTCAGAAAAACTATTAAAATACAGTTTGAGAAACTTCTTGAGTTTGCAAGGAGCTGAACAGTACAAACTGATACAACTGATGACAATGTAATTATATTATTCAACTCCTTTGTTATTTAGCAATTGGTATAAGAACACAAAAAAATATACCATCATGTAATTGTTTACATCTGTCCCTGAAGTGATTTCCTGAAAGTTACTGTTTACAAAATTTGCTCATTTCAAGATGTGAAAGGAATGGAATTAAGTCCTTTGTAGGAGACTCAATTTCACTGAATTTATTTGGCCCAAGACAAGTGATAATAATCACAATGTATGAAAAGAGGGTGTGCTTATGTTAGTTCATTTAAACTTCAGTGGCTGCCATATTCAAACTGTTGCAAGGGCCTTACCTTAGTCATTGTGAAACCTAACTACTGGAGGTCCTTGAATTTCTGTATAGGCAATAGAAAGCCTACCAATCCCAGGAACAACCTGAGTTCTCCATGTAATGCTCCTGCTTCTCTGCATCACAAAGTTTAGATGCTTCCTTGGTGGCAGCCTTCATGTACAGAGAGGGAGGCTGCTTAGAACCAGCTCACAGGGAATAGTGAAGTATCTGATACATAGCCAGATTCGGAGCTGTATAGTAGGGTCCTTTGATCAGCTGGTGTCTCATCATTGAACCCATCTTTGAGGGTAGGCAAGTGAGGATGGAGGATTTGTACTGTAGCCAAGGTGTTAAGGGCTTGCTTCCATAGTTGGAGAGCTGTGTTCAAGATGAGTAACCTGTACAGTGTGCAGCAATGTGGTCGTGCTCTTGGTTCAGGGTCCAATGGACTATTTAGAGCCAAGAAACTTGTGGATGGAAGTGGTCAGAAGAGAAGGGTTAGCTGACCTTACAGAACTACAGATTTCCTGAATCTGAAGAGTAACAGAAGCTCTAGTACCTAACAAATTAGGTTTAATTTTATTTCGAAATACGTAATATCCGGTATAACTGTTTCATTTTTCATGGTTATAAGATGGTACAATTTACAGCATAGAAAAAAAAATCCATATTGACAGACCTAACAAATTTTCTTACATTACCTGCAAGGCCTTTGTATCGTTGTTTTTAAGTCCTATTTCCCTTCCTTGATTTTCCCACACTATGGGAATAGCCTCAATGGAGCTCATAAAAACAGGAAACAGTTCAGTAAATGTATACTTTAAACGCTCTTGCACATGGGCACAAAATGATCCAACACTTGATTTAATCTCAGTTTAGCCATGATGCTATGCTGAGTTGTAGCTGGTACCTAAAAGGAGTTAGAGCGATACACAGCCCTGTCTCATGAATACAATTGCTCATACAAATACCACCATTCAACAACGCAGTACATCTCTTATCATTGTGATTTATAGGGGATTGTGTTGGGGTTTTATTGTGTAAGTAGCAAAGATACTTCTTTTTTCCTCTTATTTCAGAATTGAAATGTGTATTCTATAGTCAGCCACAGGGTAGAAGACAAAACCATGCAGTGTTATCTGAATGCTGTCATCTTTTTTTTCTTTTTTTTTTTGTCTCAGATTTGGCCCTTGTCACTTAATCTCATACTTCTCCCTGCTACTTACTTCATAGGTAGTATTATGAACACTCTTGACCTAACAGGTCTCCAAAGTGTTTTCTCCTTCCCAAACCACTAATCTGTTCTGTAATCCTTGCAAGCTGGTGTTCCCTGGTCTCTGCTTCCTCTTTCACGTCAGCATACATTGGGACTCCTCAGTACAGAGAAACATCCCACACAGGAGTGTCCCAGTGTATACATATGACTACACACCAGTTTTTCCACTTATTCCTAATCTGCAGGTAGATTTTTATTGGTCAGCTAGGAAAAAGAGGAGCAGAGAGAAGACTGAGTGTGTTCAAGGAACTGTATTTCAGTGGAGCTTGATTTTATTTTAACACAG
Organism: Picus viridis; assembly: GCA_033816785.1. NCBI lineage: Eukaryota > Metazoa > Chordata > Aves > Piciformes > Picidae > Picus > Picus viridis. Next base: position 16,738,224 of record CM066582.1, on the reverse strand, counting down.
TATCTTGTATTGCCTTCACTTTGCTTGTTGCTTTTAATGTATGTGTCAGCATCATGTGCTTCAGGGTACTGCTAAATGGTAGCCTCTAGCTAACTTCTTGCAGTCTAAAATGATGTAAAGTCTGGATTGAGGTCTGACCATACATGTCCAAAGAATTAGTACCTGATGTAACAATAATCATAACCTTGTAAACTCATTTCAGTGAGGCTTTCCTTGCAACCTTTAGCATGACTAAATGTGGCTTATGACCAGTTTTAATTACCGGAGGTTAAGCTTTTGTCTCCCTTCTTCCTGTCAAATGAAATTAACATGTTTTTCCAAAGTAATGAGTCTGACTAACTGAGGTGTTACAACAAAAACAAAGGATCAGAATTTCTGTTGCAGACGTATTTAGGATGAGGCAAAACTGTAGGGTTTTTTTTTTTGTTGGGGTTTTTCTACGTTTCTTAGTGTGTGTTTCTAGCCAGAAGAAAAAATATTCCCAAAGGTGCTGTTCTGTGATAGAAACAGATTATGCAGATAAGAGAACCTATCAACTACTCTACCTTTGCAGCTTTAATCTTGTTAGGAAGTCAGCTGTCCATGTGCTTCATGCTGGTATCTAACCATTAAGATCTTCCTTCATGTCTGTTTCCCTTCTCATTATGAAATAGTATAATTGTGCTAGTTTAATGCTTACTTAAAAAAATTTCCACACATACTTCTTCCTAATTAACTGATACAGGAAACCTGCTTGGAAAAGACACTCTTTATAAAACGGCATGCCAGAATGTTTTTCTGGCCTTGGGCTGCGGGAACCAGAGGATGGATTAATATCCTGCGGTTGTTTTGGCCATCATTATGTTGTGGATGGCAGGCTGCCAGTAACAACTGCAGTGTCAGGTCCAGAGTGTCAGTGTCTTCCTCCATGTGATAAAACAGGGAACATTTGCACTTTTCAAACCATCTCGAAGAGGTAGATTTTGGAGGGCTTGAAGTGACAAGAGATGGAAGTAGATAAGCTGCTTGCAAGTTGTATGCCAACCTTTCTTTGTGTTGGCTCCTCCAGGCGTGGCACCGCTGATGCTTTGTTTGCCCTTCTTTCTAGAACATTTAAAAGAGAAGCTGGAGGAATACATGGTCCGTTTTGCCAAAGTGAGGATTGTACGTACCAAGAAACGAGAAGGGCTCATTCGGACCAGACTCCTAGGAGCCTCCCTGGCTAGAGGAGAAGTCCTGACATTTCTGGATTCCCACTGTGAAGTCAACGTGAATTGGCTGCCTCCCTTGCTTAGTAAGTGTATGAGCTTTCATCAGCCACTACAACTAGAGCATACAGCATAGCTTAAACAATCGAAGCCATATCCCACAGTATGCAGGACATACACTGTGCAGAACTGCTTGGAGCTCTGGTGCATGGTCTGGTGAGTCAGTATGAGAGAGAACTCAGACAAATGCAAACAGCTCCATTTTGTGGTTTCTGTGACTAAAGAACAGTTAAAATTTTGAAGTATCACTTTGGCCTATTAGAGTTAACATGTATTTTACTAAAATACTCCTAAATGCACTAGTAATATGATACCTGACAACCTTTGTTAAGCAGGCATCACTTCTTAGTCCTCTACATTCTGTTAAAACAGCTTTTGCTGTAAATGTATCCGAGACCTCAAAGTTAAATCTAATAACAACTGCATCCACAATAGAAAGCTCAGAAGGAATGATTTGCTATTGACTACCTTGCTGGATTCCAGTTGAAGCTGGCAGAGCTCCATTAGTCAAAGGAATGGAAAGAATCAATTCTGGTAGTCTGGGATTTCACTTCAGGAAACACCTGACTACATCTGTCTGTGCTTTGCAAATGGCGTGCTTTTTTTGCTAGCAAGACCAAATAAATTTTCTGAGTTTTCTATCCAAAAAATCTGTATTAATTCAAAGGTATGTTGTAAATACATGACAGGATACAATTTCACTAATTAATAGTTATTGTTTCTGAAATTTTGTTGGTAGGACTCTTTGGCCATGCTGAAAAAGCATTTGCAGCCTGGATGAGGTGCTGTTCTGCTAATGAACTACCATTTGAGACCAACAAAAATACTAATAACTAGTTTGTCTTCAGATCAGTAACAAAACCATATACAAAATTCCATTGTTTTATCCTTTCTAGCTTTCACATCAAATTGCACATACAGTCTTTCCACTTGTTACCACTTTGCCCTTATTCACAACATCTGCATTTCTAAAAGCGACCTCCATGTCTTCATGTAAAACCCAAATGACATGAACTAGCAGGGGGTAGTACAAGTTTCAACAAGCTTTCCACAAGAAGCCCTGATGAGTTAAACATTCTGGAGCACTCTACATATACAGCCACCTTTCCTGTGCTTTCTGGTTTTGCCCCACTGCACATAATACATTGCCACTAATGAAAAATCTCATGAAGATTCTCACTCTTTGCTAAGTTACTGTGCGTAAGACACGACCCTTCAATTTTGCTAACTTAGAAATGAGAAAATTGCAACTTGCAAAACTAGTTACTTTTCTAGTTTTTTTGTCTGAAATGCAGGTACATCTTAGCAGGGAAAAAAAGGAAGAATAAATAGAATGGTCACAAAGGATTCATAATTGCAGCTAGGTTGCAGCTGGGTATTGAACTGATGATTGCAACCCTCAGCTCTAAGCCAGAAAACGGGAAAGAAACAAGTCCCAGTTCTCCTTAGTTCTCAAGTGGAACAAGATAATTCTTATTCCACATATAGTACAAATACCCATAGCTAACCAGCCAGAGGATGGAGAAATTACATTTAAGGAATACTGGAGCCCAGAGTCAATAGGCTTTATTTTGAAAGAATAAGTAAAGCATGACATGAAGAAGGACAAATAGAGAATGAACACACAGCTAGTAAATTTAAGGATGCCTTGTTGCTTTTTTCCTAAACATAGGACAGAACTTTCTTATAACCATTACCAAAATCAGATGACACCTAGCTGCTACTAATAATACAGTTAATGTATTTTTGCAAGTGTTTATGTGAAGATCTATCTTGTGACTCATTCAATACTTTGTGTGACTGAATGTCCTTCAGGGAAATTGCAACAGAGGATATATTAGATATTTACTGCTTTGAAGCTGTCCTCTTTTAGCTCTGATTGTATCTCCCACATGTAGTTTACATCTTCAACTAGAGCAAAATTTAGCACTGTTCTGGAGCAAAGACCACCAGTCTTCACTGAAAGAGGCAGCAGTTTCCACTCTTCCAAACCAGGTTTTGTTCAGAATGAGACCTTCAACTGAATGTTAGAGGATGTAGGAATGCCAGGAGCAATGAGGAAGCCAGGAGCAATCATGTAAATGCATTTCTCAAGGTTATTTAGGTATCTAAATTAAGTTTTTAGAATTGACTATCAATTCTTTGGACAAAAGGAAGACAGTTATTTCAGTGTTTGTTAGTTATCTAAATAGCTTTGTGGAGCTTCAATTACAATTCTTTGTTTTGTTTTCTTAAAAACAGGTGCAAAATTGTTTAGTTTATTTCTTTAGCTTAAATGTGTTTCTAAACTGAGATAAGACACTCAGAAATCTCGGAGAGTTTTGCCTGATGTAGGCAGGCAGCTGTAGGCATGTGAAAATGTTTGGAAACACAGCTGTTTGTTATGACTCCACAGCAGTATAAAGTCAGCAGAAGGAAATGTATCTTGGGCTCCAGCTGCTGTAGCAGAGAGTTTAGTGTAGTGTGAAAGCGGTTATTGCAGGTAAGAAACCAAGCAGCAAACCAGCTGAAAGATACAGGCACTTTCCTTCTGCTGATGTTGCTGTGGGAGCAGTAAGAGGGGGATGGACAATATGTTAGTAGTGCCATAGGCTACTAGAACTAGGTTTGTCAAAACAGATTTTTTTTTTCCTGAACAACACTTAGAACTATATCATGATTAGATCATGCTTAGCTAGTTATGAAGACAGCTGCTAGCTATAGCTGTCCATCTCCACAACATTTATATGATGCATTACTTGCCAGTGGGGAGACTGAGAGTACAAATACATGTGACAACTCAGATAACCAGATGTAGTTTTTCAGAGCCACTCATATTTTGTCACCATCTTTAATCATGTATTTAAGTAGGAAAATAAGAGCATTTGCAACGCATTGAAATAATGCGTGGAAATTTTCAGACCAGGATGAATTTGTGAGAGAACGATGAGTAAAGGCAATGCAAAAGAAACTGTAATGCAGTTCAGCTGCAGCTTTGAGTGTCTTGCATTAGGAGCAGAGGAGACGAAGAGCAGTGGCTGGTAAAGACAGAAGCATGCTCACAACTGTAAATCTGATACTAGCTCTCTTGTGAAAGTGAGACTTACGGCCTTTTTTTTGTCCTGAATTTCTACTGGGGCTACTTTTAAGTATGTATGCAAAATACATTGTTTCAGGCATAGTGAAAGAAACACTGATGCTGTTAGTTTTCTTACTCTGCCTTTTGGTGAGCACAACTAAAAACACCCTGGTTTCTTCAGAAGTCAAGCTCTTCTTGTGGTTCTTCATCATGTCTAAAGCTTTTTTGAGGCTGAAAAGTAAATTCTGCAGAAACACACAAGAACAGGCAGGTAAGGACTGTTTTACTTGCAAAATTCTTGCAGAGTTGCAGAAATGAAGTGTGGAATTGAGTTTGAGCATTGCTCAAATAATTTTCTCCCTGGCTGTCTCTGCATGTGACTTGGATGGTTCCAATCCTTCAGTCTATTTAAAGGCAGCAGCTTTTAAAGATCAAGAGAAGGATGCTAATGTATTATGAGTCTACCTTTGACCTGCTCCAGTCAAATCAATCCCATTTAGTTTCTCTCCTCCAATCAATTTAGAATGAGGGTATCAGAGACAGATTATTATAAGCCCTCTAACTATTAGCAGGACCATCACAGGAAAGAGATTATGTAAAAATGACTCTACATAATGATTACAGATAACACTACACAGTATACCAGTAAATGTAATTATATTTGGCAATAGCAACAGTAATGCAGCCATTATGTCTGAGATGATTTTCCTAGAATTTCGTGAGAGCCTGTGCTTTAAATTTATTTCACTATTAAAGGATAAGGATGTAAAAACCTGCTGAATTTCCAGACACAGTAATTTCTCCCTAGCGGTCAGCCTTGTTCCACCATTTTGACAGTCTCTACGCAGTAACTGAGAATAAATATGACAACTACAGATGTTTTGCTAAAGTCATCTTTTTTTAATTTCAGTCCTTCAGAAGTAAAGAAGCAGAATCCCTAATACTAATCATTGTACCAGTACTACCTGCCTTCCTGTCTAAGTGTTCATTCCACTCTCAGCCTTCTATTTTAGAGATCAAGCACCAGAGAAATCCAGTCCTTAAAAACAAAACGCAAGTTTTCCGTGTAAACCCTACAATGTAATATATTTTGTAAAGAATCTAGACTACTATTTAGAGAAAAAAAATCATACTTGGAATTTTGAGATTTTGTTTTCAGGGGTTCATAGACAGTTTTTCTGCTGTCCTTTCATGCTAATGCAGCTACAAATTTTGCCTCTACTTCCTTATTTCAACGTATTGCTCTTCTGCCTAGTTTTTGCAGTTAAAATATCCTCTTAACTTTTCTTTCTTTTCTAATGAGCTCTAAGTGATTAAGCAATAGGATTCACCTCAGGACTGCCCTGCCCTCATACTAGAGATGGGAATTCGATTTAGCCTCAGAATTCTTTTTTTTTTTTTTTTTAATCTAAAAGGAACTCCTTTCATTAAACAAAAAAGCACACAGGTGAGTAAGGACAACACTGTGGGGTCTTCTTTATAAGATTGGTAGTGAAAAAGGGCACAGGTCCTGTTTTGCTCTTCATGCTGGTGTTTGCCTTCAATTTGTAGCATTTGATCTCATAGCTGATGCACACTAGAGCCACAGGACAAGTGGCTGAATGGTTGCAAGGGTTGAGATTTATGTTTAGGAACACAAGTTTCTCTTGCAGGAGCTTGCTGTACACACTCCCCACAGATGAAAGTATATTTTTACATTTTGCTTTCTGGTTTGTTCCATAGCTGACAGATTGGGGACAACTCAGAGTAGCGAAGTGACAGGGATATAGATGACTGGACTCCTGTGATCCTCACAGGGATATGCTTCCCTTTAAAGAACTGTAAATGCCTCTAATCATTGCCCAACTGCATTAAGTCCAGTCTGCATTTGATACCGATTTGAAAAATGAAATTATTTGAGGGCCATAGGGAACAAAGCAAGCAATCTTCAAACATCAGAAAACCTGTGGGATTCACTTTGCAGTAATATGATAGATGGCTTGACCAGAATGCCATTTCCTATTTTCTACTTTCATTTTTCAGACCAGATTGCACTAAACCACAAAACCATCGTGTGTCCTATGATCGATGTCATTGACCACAATCACTTTGGCTACGAGGCACAGGCGGGGGATGCCATGCGAGGAGCTTTTGACTGGGAAATGTACTACAAAAGAATACCGATTCCTCCAGAGCTCCAGAGAGCTGATCCCAGCGACCCCTTTGAGTAAGTAGCAATAAAAAGGAGAGTGGGAACATGAAGCAGAACAGGCAAAGAAGGTGGCTGTAGTAGAAGAATCCAAGACCAGAAATTTCCAGGCAGGCCACCATTTTGTGCTAATGAAAGGTAGTAGAGGCGAAAAGCTTTTATACCGGTTTATTAAACCTCAAAACAGGGGAAAAAATCAGGGCAACAAGTTGCAGAATTCACAAGCTGTGCCTAGAAACACAAGTCTTTCCCATCTTTTCTTTCCCAGTGGTTATATGTGAAAGAAACAGTCACATACTTGTAGTTAAGAAAAAGTATTGGACAAATACAAAATAATACCCAAAAAACCCCAAAATATTGGACAATACAAAAGTATTGGAAAAAATATTGGACAAGGAGTGAATGTGATTACAGTACTCCATTTATTGCGTGGAGCACCTTCCTGAACAGACTGTAGTTTAATGTTTTTGCTTTGCTGGAGGTGGGATGCAACAAATGCATCAATAACTGAGTCCACATTTTGCCAGCAGGTGTTTTGTTTATGACCGATGATATTACTACTGTATTGCTGTAATTTAAACACAAGGATGCCACACTTGAACAGTGTCATGCTGATTTGTAACTAATTCTTGATAAGCTAGCCACTGATCCCAGTATTGTGTAAATCAGCTCATTCACAGGAATTATCTAGTTTTCACAAGGTAGATCCTTTCTTCTTTTAATTATTCTCATGTCAGGATCAGCTCAGATTAATCCACATCAGTGGAGAGGGGACAGGCAGACAGGCATTGTGCAGTGTGGCAATGTCTCCAGGTCTCTCACACATCGTGCATCCCAGCAGAAATGTCAGCCAGGACTGGCTCTGATGCTCTCAGTAGCAATGGCTGAAACTCCATGCTGCAGGTTTTGGAAGTTTTAAAGCTCAGCGTTTTCACCTCCCTAAAACAAAACCTGGGAACAATAGCAATAGAAAACCTGTGTGTCTGGCCCTGACTCTGCACTGTTTTGAAGTAATGGCTCTGATTCATGCAGATAATGGCTCTCATGCCCAGGGAATGACCAGCCATATAGAGAGAGAAGTCGTTAACTGGGGCATTCAATGAGCTTATTTTTGTTATTTGGCTTGTTTCTTTTTACTTACCTCCATCTCTCTGGGCCAGCAGTCTTCATCTTGCATTGGTGGTTGTGGTGCTGAAGTATGTTCCATCAGCTTGCAGTGTAACCACTCCACAACATAGGTGGCAGCCAGTGTAATCACATAACGGTTCAGAGTTGCTAGAGCTTCCATTGTTCTTTGCTAAGTCTTCCTGGTCTTCCAAGCAGTTGTAATTTCTTGCCACTTACTGAAAGCCCATTGTATATAATTTGGTGCAGCAAGGTTTGTGTATAAGTAAAATTTCTATATTGCCAGCGTAGCTACAGGGTTGCTTATCAGCCAGTTCACACGTTTGCAGTTTGTAGTATGCATCTCTCAAAGACAACAGAAGCCTGGAGAGGAGAAACTTGCAGGAACCCTTCTAGAACAGATGAAGCTTTGTGCAGTACAGAGCAGCAGATGTGATGGTTTTGCATGAACTGTTGTTATGATCAGTGTTACAGCAGTAGATACCCACTTTGTTGTGCCTGTATTCATGAGACACAGAGATAAATGGCTTCACAAGGAACAACATACAGGACAATGAAAGCTATAAATGTCTTACAATTGAGTAATCATCTCCCCAGAATGGTGGAAAGGCATCCCAGTTCTTACACAAACCAGTAAGTCTTCCTTGTTTTCCCCATCAGAGGATCTGAGTCAGTGGTGCAGAGGGAAATGCCACATTGAAAATGGAATCCCTACACATGGCAGCAGGATTGATGGCTGGATGAGCTAGGACAGTATCTTTACTCAAAGGTACCCTCTGCCTAGAATGGTGAGGGTATAGAAGTGTTCTAAATAACCAGTGGGAATTTTCCTTAAGAGAGAAATTATTTTCTGCTTCAAAGTCAGAACTGCTTTTCTCCTAGGGCCTCTTCTGTTGACACCTCAAACTATACTTCCTTACAACAAGTACAGTAAATGATAAACTTTACAAACCATTGTAGACATCAGTAACTTAACTGACCAAGACATCTTCTCCAGAATTAAAGAGACAGGACAGTTTTCCTGTAGATGCAGATACGCTAAAAAGAAAAATAGCCTCAGCCAGGACCAGGCTGGACGAGGCTCTGGCCAGCCTGATCTAGTGTAGGGTGTCCCTGCCCATGGCAGGGGTTGGAACTAGATGATCCTTGTGGTCCCTTCCAACCCAGACTGATTCTATGATTCTATGATAATTATTATTACTATTTTGTAAGCAGTAGGGTGGGTTTTTTTTTATTTAGGTTAAATATTTTACTATTGGTATCTTAACAGCATTATTTGTTCCCAGCAGCATCAGATCTGAGCTGATGCTTAATGAACTGGAAAATTGCCAGTAGTTCTAGTAAAACACCAGCAAATACTGGGTATGTGATCCAAAAATGGAGCTGATAAGTTTTTTCCCCTCCCTTAAAATGCCAACTCAATATGCATATTAAGCAAAAAAAAAAAAAAAATCTCATCAGCCTAAGAGATAACATACATAAAACCAGATCAAACTATAGAAGACCTAAGAGCAGTAATTGTATTATCTGAATGGTATGTTTGCTTTCCATCTGCATGTGATGACAGAACTGCTGCAGCAGACATCAGCAGAGTGTTTGCTGTTGACGCAACAAACTGAAGTGTTGTCAGATCGTCTTTTGGTGTGACAATAGCATGGAGCTTGCTGAGCTCCAAAGACAGTTGAACTAAAGTTTTCCCACTTTTTTTTTCCCCTAAACTGTATTCCATAGTCAGTGTTTGACAAGTCCTATCCTGTGGGGACACCATCTATCTGGTCATAGTCTTTCAGTTCAGAATCCCTCTTGTGCAGAATCTGGGCATTCTCATCCACTTACTGTAGCATTTAGGAAAGTTTAACAAGTGTTCTGTAAATAGGCTGCCCAGGGAGGTGGTGGGATAGTCAAAAGATGTGCGGACATGGCACTTTGGGACATGGTTTAATGCCCATGGTGGAGTTAGGTTGACGGCTGGACTTGATGATCTTAGAGATCTTTTCCAACTGAAACAGTTCTATGATTCTATGAAATGGATCTCATAGCCTTTAAGATTAGCTATTTTCCTGAAGATCTGTGTTGCTCTTTTTTCAGGATATGTTGAATCCTTAGAGGCATGGAAACTGAACTTCACCCTTAATAATGTTGTGTTCCCATCCAGAGGCTAAATCTATGATCTCTTTGTTAATTTCTCTTTTCCATGTGCCACAGAAACAACAGGAGTTTTATACTACATTCAACTAATCTGTCACACTTGCAGCTCATCACAGTTGGCTGTAGTGATCTTTCTCTTGTAAGTCATGTACAGCTACCGCAATATATTCTGAAAGGGCCTTCAGATGCATTCAGGGTTGTATAAACGACACAGAGCAAATTGGTGTTCTGACGCATTGTTGGAAATTGTCGGACAGTTGTGGAATCCTCGTCACATCATGTTGATGCTCACTCTCTTGATCACAGGGTCAGTGATCATTCAGCAGAATTTGAGATGACCAGGGAAATTTTCTTCTAGTCTATAAGCAGGGAGTACCAGAGATCTTTATCTCCTTTTTGGCATGGATCAATTATCGCTCAATTATTTGTTTCCGTGTCATGGCAGAGGTTTGGGAACATGCCCTCATGGGACACATGGGTTCAGGACATAGAGCATGCTTTTGTGTGGCTTTTTCTTTCTGTGGTGCAGGTATTCTAGTCTCTGGAGGAGTTTGCCTAATACAAGCAATTGCCACTTAAACTAATAGCGTAACCTTGTTACTATAATGGACTGTGATATACAGCATGTCAGTTCATATGATTTAGTAGTCTGTTTGGGCTAAAAGCTCTGTGAAAGTTTAAAGCAAAGGTTTCATATACTCAAGCCTCCTGGGGGTGACTGCTGTTTGTTTCCTGGCAGCACTTACATCAATTCACGTTATCACATGCCCAATCTGAAAATGGGCATCAGTGTCCGTTCATGGCAGCAGCAACATATTTTTAATCAGAAAGAAGACAACAGTTCAGCTCCAATAACTATTTGGACAAACCACAAGCTAATAGAGAGGATTAATATAGTGCAAACCAGTTATGGCAGAAAAGGGCTTCACAGCTCCTCAGAGCAGTTTCATGGTGGCATAACCTTATGATACAGGAGGGATGGAAAGTTGTGAGTTAAATCTAACAGCATTGCTATTGAGTTGCAAGTCAGGATGGAAATCCTAACCTATGAGAGAGGTGCTGTTTACTGCATGCTAAGACTTCTACTACATATTTGAGAAAAGTAATGAGCTTTTTGATATGTGACCACTCCTTAATCACTAAGAGTTCTTCATTTGCCTTCTGGTGTAGAGCTGTCACCTCCAGACCTCCCTGAAAGGAGACAAAGCTGAAGAACCATGTAATTCTAGCAAAGGACCAGAACAATAGTTTGGCAAGTACTGGGATATCCAAAGAAGTAGAAACAACTTTGTAATATCTGGTGAGGCAGTTTAGTTCCTATACTCAGTTTCCTCTTTGTAAAATAGGAAAAGAATCATTTACCATTGCAAGGGTGTTTCAGGTATGAGTCTGACAAAGCTTATGGAATTGAGGGCTCGTGATAACAGGGGCTACTTATGGTTTATGGATGTACTTTTTGGTAACAGTTTGGACCTGCTCAAGGGATGAAATTAGATGATCAGTACATTGTACTCTTCCCTTGCAGCACAGACTCTCAACACTGGATGCATGACGTTAATATAGCAAATTGTGTTTTGGATTAGAAGATTACTTGGCACTTTCTGTGAAATTGTGTATCTAAAATCATATTATTAGTATGCAAGCTGTTGTCAGCCTGCTCTTTTATTTGAATTTGATGCACTGTCAGAAATACTCTTTTTTCTTCAACCTCTTATTTTCTGTGTTTATATATTTTTACAACATGCTGGTGCAAAGAAAGTATTTGCTAAGACTGCATTTCATATCTGACAAGTACTTTTACAATTTTATGATCATTTTCTGTAGTTTAGAAAGTGCTTTGGACAATGATTTCTGTTCTGTGCTCCCAGTGCTTTATAGTCTGTGTCTTTTATGACTGATTTCTGCCTATAAACATATTCATAAAACCTCTCACAACCAGAAACAATTGTCTGTGTTTTAAAAGCCTGAATATAATCTACTGTTTTGAACAGAGCTACAGGAAAATGTGATGCCAAGGCATTATTTTACACAGAAGCAGTATCCAACAAATGCAAGGTTTTATAATTTAAGGTCTTGATTTATTGTTTTTATAAGCTGTGGTCTGTAGAAAAGTGTTAGTGGAGATAACAATAGCTTTTGCAAACTGCCATCCGCCCATGGCCTCGTGAAAATCTCAGCATTTTTGTCAGTGAAAAATGCTGACATTTAAACACTATTTATGTATGAAGATATACATATTCAATCTTGTTCTCCTGCCTTTGTTGGGATTTCTATGTAGAGGTTTTGTACAACCAAGTACACTCGCTCAAAAGGCCAGTTCAAAGGAGATGACTGTAAAGAGTCTTAACTTACTGGCTGTTGATAATATATTAGTCCTAGATGCTATTGAATTGGGTCGACTCAGATTCGGTACACCAACTTGAATGTTGCTAGTGGCTCATGCTTCCCAAGTCAAAAGGGAAATAATTTTGTTCATAATGCCTTGATACTCTAGTGCCAAATTAGCTATGTTTTTCTGCTTCTGTAGGAGCTTGTGTTTCCAGCTTGCTTTTACAGTTGGAGCTTAATGTTTAGCACAAAAGTGTAAACATCTTGAATTTATGTATTTCTAGTGCTGTTAGCCTGCTACTTCATGCATGCATTAACTTTAGAACTTGATAGTCTATATGCCCATATGCTGGGGAGATTCATAGAGTGGGTCACCAAAACTACACTTAATTAGAAAACTAAGTAGTTTCTGGACAGGAATTTTAATATTTTTTTACATAAAAAAGACTGGGATGGTGTCCAAGAAGGAGACAGAGATATGTGGCTCAGTGCGTACAGGTGAGATATCGAACACTATCAATGCGCTATTGATACAGATGACTTGGCTATCAAAATTAGAAAATCATGTCTGACAAATTTGCTGTAAAGAAAATAAATTACCCTTTTAAAATATTCATTTTTGTTTGTAATAAATTTAGGTTTTAATGTTTTCAAGCCATTTTCTCTGTAACTTTTCATGCAGAATTTGGTGACACCTATTGGTATTAAGAAACAATTACATTTTATATTGTTTACCTGCATAAAGCTGGGAGTTACCTCTGAATCCACTTCATTTCTTTTTGTTCATTGTTTGGGTTTTAGTAAGGAACGACCTCTTGCTATTTAAAGCCTGAATCTAATGCTGCAGCTGCTCCCAACAGAAGACAGAACAAAAGCTAAAACAATCAATTTTGTCAGACCCCTCTGTGCACTTCCAAAAAATGCACATTGATGCAAATTCCATGCATGCTCACTGGCTCAACTTTACTAATACTCTTTAGCATCTGTCCAACATGAATAGCTAAGGGTAGGGGTATGTGTGGTGTGTACTTTTCTCCCTTACTCTACAGAGTCTGCCAGATACTCCATAGTTGTATGATTGTATGATCACAGTGCTTTTCTTCATTTCCCCTCCAATGTCAGGGTTCTTTTATTTCAGTCATCTATCAACTAAGCATGGCACAATAAACATTTCACCTGATGATATATTCCTTCTGGGTTTTTTTTGTTTACATGAAGTAATTCTGTCTGGCTGGCTGTCTTGGTATAGGACCCTCTTACCCCTGAGGTGAAGAGATTTTCCTGACTTCCACGCTAAAGAAATCAAGCTGCGTTTGCAGTGTGTGCTGGAAGCATGAAAAGAAGAGTCTGGGAAGAATTTTATATATAGCCAGTATTTCAGCATTGTTCTTATAATATGTAATCAGAAATCTTCTTGCCACAGCTTTAACCCCCTTTGGTTTGTCATGTACATTCTACCCTGGGAGAAGTCCTTGTAGAAGGTACTTGAGGGCTCATGTCAGATCAGTTCATTATTTATTTTCAAGGAAATAACTTTTTTTGGGTTTGCTTAAGTCATGTTTTCTAGATCTCTGATTATTACTTTTGCTCTCCTCTGGACCTTTTCCATACTTAGAACAGATAATGCACTGGCCAAAGCCTTGTAAATAGGTGAGTCACTTTGCCTATTTCAGCTGCTATATTCCAGTTTATATTTCCTTGACATTGTGGATTCATGCCAGGACTGTAATGTGGTGCAACTTCCACATCGTTTTCTGTAGAACTGGTATCTAGGCCAGTGTTCATCATCCTCATCTTGTAATTAAAATTTTACATGTTTGGAGGCAAGATATTTGTCTTCATATCTATTTGAAGTGCTATGTCCCTTTATGTCCCTAAACCAGTGTCATACTTTGTAGCCAAGCATTTTTAATTTTCTGTTTGTTTACTTCACTTTTCCAATTAGCAAAGACTTTTTAATTCTGATTAACCCTCCAAGTTTTGCAACCTATTGCACTGTTATTTGAGCTCTGTTTGAGGTTCGTGCAGATGGCAGAATTTATCCTAAATCCTGATTGTAGAAATGTCTGTTTGGTCCATGTTAGAAATCAAGGTCTGGCTTTCCGACAATACATCCAGTGGTTACTCCATTTTCTTAACCAAAAGTGCAATGTGTACCACCACTTCCGTGGCCCTGGAAATTGTGTCCAATTTGGCAATCTTGCTTCCAGCTGAGCAAATCTTTCTAAAATGGTACTTCAGACTCTCTCCAGATGCTCTAGATGGCATCAGGTCTACAGCACAATGGCAGCTGGCTCTTGAGTTTTCTTTCCACAGTTGCCTTTCAAGACTTGAGACCAAGATCTAGGACCTCATGGACACACATTTGAAACTGATACAGTGAACGCACAAAGCCCTGTGTAAAGCTCCATGGCGTGGGCTTGCTGAATTGCACCATGTGGGTTTTTAATAAAACGCTGAACTGAGTCAGATGCAGGACAGTATTTATGGATACTACCTCAAAACAATTTTGATTGTGATGTTGCCTTACAGGTGATTATTTTTTAGTAATGGTTATCGGCAGTTTTTGCATCTCTCTGACAATTGGTATGTCTCTTCCATATTTCTGTAGTTGTTAACCCTGGCAGTTGTCTGTGGATCAGATCTTTTATCTGAGGCTTGAGTAAGAAAAAGAGAGTTAATAAAAGTTTTGTTCAAAGTATTAGGAGAGTTCAGTATAAGTATTGGTATAATGAGCACCTTAGAAATAAGATATGGAAGGTCATGTTCCATATTATCCCCAGGCATACTAGCATCTCTTTTCTTCTCATATAAGTAACCAAGATGTCATTATTCTATCCGAAGACAAATTTCAACAAGAGGCAAAGGCAAATGCCTCCAGCAACCTGTGAGGTGAAAATTCTGATAAACACTCCAAATTTTACTGTGTTAATTTATTTATAAAATCTGATGCATATCTTTTAAAAGACCAGGAACCAATAAGGCTCAAAGCAGTTGACATCTGTTGTCCTATAAACTGCCAAGACAGTGTCCTTTATTAGGGAACAAGATTCAAGTATCAGCTTTTGGGTTTTTTTTTTCTCAAAATACCTTTTTCCTTGGTGGGAAAACAGCACAAAATTATCTTCAAGTGAATTTCTTGCAAACTCAACCTCTTTGATATTTTCAGTTGTTAAGTCGATGCTTCGGTGTTACTTTCAGTACTGGAGAAGTGCTGTAGACATTTGCCCCCTACAGAGAATTAAG
The DNA here is from genome assembly GCA_033816785.1 of Picus viridis. NCBI lineage: Eukaryota > Metazoa > Chordata > Aves > Piciformes > Picidae > Picus > Picus viridis. The sequence goes on along the minus strand of CM066582.1, from coordinate 16,722,884 downwards.
TGCCTGCCAGGAGAGAGGATAACCCCACTTCCTCTGCTCTCCTGGTTCTCCAGCAGAGAGTTTAGCTGATTCTGCAGAACTTCCCTGGCTTTTTTGTGCTAGGGTAAATAACCACTCTGTTTTACCATGAGTACAAATGACCCGTGGACATGTAGTAAATTAAGAGTGAAAAAGGTGGTGATAAGCCAGGAGCACTCTAGGAGAACAGTAACACTTTTCCCTTCCAAAGCATTGCAGACATGCAAAGGACCTCTCAGAGTACCCAAGGAAAACTTAAACAGTGGGAAAGCCAGTAGTTTGGAATGGTATTTTTCAGACCATTCTCTGGGGACCTCTAGGCAGTGGTTGCAGAGACTCCCAGAACACGCTGAAGAAGAGCAAATATCTTAAGTTCTCAGCTGACAGAAAATTCTTCAAGTACCCAGCTCACTGCATCGCAGTAAGTTTTAATGCCTTGCCCATTTCAGAGTGATTCTTTTTAACAGAATGACAATTTCTATACCAAAAATGTTCACAACATCATCTCTGGTTGTTCCTGACTTGTTCAAAGGGCATTTGGGAATGAAGAATAATCCTTTGTTACTTGTAGTTAATACAGATATAGGTGAGATAGATAGAGATGCAGATATATGTCATATGGGTATGGGCCCTGACATTTCAGGGGTGTTCACAGCGGACCTTAAATCAAGCAACATAACCAAAACAAATACATTATTATAAATGTCCAACTATATTGCTTTAATTTATACACTTTGTCTTATATTACTGTAATTGTTTACATTTCAATTTCTGCTAAACAGGGACATCATTGCAATCAGGCATTATTGCAATCAGTTTCTACCAAGAGTTCCTGTAATGATAATTTAATAGATTCATAAAGTTTTCGTACCAAAACAGAGTATTGTGACTGTCTCAATGGAAACAGTAATACCTTAAGAACCTTCATGTGTTTACTGGAAGGTAATAACATGCTCATGATTTCTGTAAGCGTGGAAAGGCTCAAAACTTGTCAAAGTATTTGGATGACTGAGACTATACTTTTATATTACTGCTTTTGGGGTTTTTTTTTTCGTGTGGTACATGTGAACACTGATTAAGCTTATTTAACTTACTTGAGGACACGTGATAAGGTGTCAGAAAATGTCTTTTCATCACTTGTTTAGCTCTTTGTCTTCTTGCTTTCATTCATAGTTTTTTGAATTTGAAAATTTCCTAAGCTCTGCAGGCACAGCTGACCATAGCCTGTAAGAATGTCTGTGGCAAGGAAGGCTGATAGATGGGCCTTAACTGCAAGCAGATTCTATCTGTCTCATCTAATGCTTATTAAGAAATCTAACCTCGGTTAAATTGTATTATACAAACCTTCAGCTGTACCAGGAACTGTCGGGTCGCTGTTTTCTGCAGCAATTACTGGGCTGACATCTCCACCTACTGGCTCATAAGGGCATAGTCACCTTCAGATGCTTGTTTAAATGAAGTGCAGAGTATTTTGCTGGTTTTATGATACTAAAATAATTTAAAGCCACTATTTTTAGTGGAATTTTGTTCAGTGTTATTTAGCCATGTATATAATGAAGTTATTGACGTCAAACTAGTTGACCTATGCATGTTAGACTAGGTCTTAATAAAGAAAATATGGTTACAATCTCAGATGCCTCAAACTCCTTCACAACTTACACTATCATTTCCTCTGAGCTTCAGAAGGCATCTGTCATACTACTGTTGTCTTATAGACACTACAACTCATATAGAGAATAAATATAGTACAATGCATGGTAAAACTCAAAATCTGATGCTTGGGCTGATTGATAGTAACTGCCCCCCACACACTGCTAGTTTTACAGAGACTCATTTTAGATCAGGTACCACATAAGGTGCATCTACAGTAAAGTCACATGAACCATGTAGAATTAAATACCTTTTTCTGCAAAAGTTCATGTTAAACAGCGGTGGAATTCAAATGCTAAATGAAGTAGGTTTCTTCTAAATTTCTTTTTGCTCTGAGCAATTTCTTCAAATAGGTACAGAAATAAATGGAAGCATGCTCTGAATGGAAAAACAACTATTACCAACTATTACCCAGCAGGAAAGGAAAATTTCCAGAAATGTGGAAGATTACAGAAGCACTCTGCTCTGTATGTATAAACAACAAGCACCAGCAGAATTATTAATTACCTAGTGAGATGAGAGCTGTAGTTGTCTAGACAGCTGATTTTTGAATGGTTCCATTTGACTCGGAAAAAGTTAAATATTAACCTTTACTAAATTAATTTGTACATTTTCGCATCTTGTGACATTCTGGACATAATAGAGAATCCAAAATTCTCCAAGAGCAGAACTGAAGCAGAAAAATGCAGAGTTCAACGCATGATGCTGTGACCCCCACAGGAGTAAAGAACTTCCTGCAACTTGACAGCAGCAGAGATGATGCCTCAGACCTGTGAAAACATTGGTATTTCTGAAATTAATTGAACCCACCTAGGCCACCAGGTTGTTTAAAAATATTTCATCTCTCAGATAAATCCCAGTTTGTTGCCAAAAAGGAATCACATGCTGTTTCAGTCTTCACTTCAGTGGCCTTCTTCAGCCTCATAAAATACCAAATCCATAATTCCCATGAATGTTCTAGCACAGCTCTCTCTATGTTTAGTTTCATTTCTCCTTTTTTGAAAACATCAGGCCAGATTTGTATGCAGCATCGTACTGCATGCAATCCTCAGCAGTGCTATTAATCTGTATCTTCTGAAAAGATCTCCACTAATAGATCTTAAAGTTGCATTTGCCCTCTCCAAAACTTATCAAATACCTCTTTCATCCATTCCTAAGCTACCTGACCTTGTGTGTCTCAGGTACTTGAAAGAGGTATTTTTGCAAAAGTTCAAATGATCTAGTCTTGGTTCTGTTAACAGGCACAAGATGTTCAGTAGAGCAGCAAGATGAGATGCGTTTGATAGATTCCCATTGAGAACTTTGATGTTGCTTTTCCAATACTGGAGTCCATTTTCATTCAATAAGCTGAATGTTTGGTTTTTTTCACTTCCATTTCAAATGAAACCTGAAATTAACATAGCTTTTTATTTGCAGCAATGTTGTTGATAGCAATAGCATGCCACTGGGAATAGGTCATGTAAAACTGGAGGCAGAAGTGAAAAGTGTTTTGGATGGGTCCTGTATGTTGCAGAGGGGTGTTCTGAGTTATTTGATCCTTCTTGATATACCTCTACATTTAAAGTAGAGAGTGGGCGAAGTCCTTGGGGCTCCTAGTAGGTGGAAGGTTGACCGTGAACCAGCAATGTTCTCTTGTGGTCAAGAAGGCCAATGCCATTCTGGGGTGTGTTAGAAGGGCTGTGGTTAGTAGGTTTAGAGAGGCTCTCCTCCCCCTCTACTCTGCTCTGGTGAGACCACATCTAGAATATTGTGTCCAGTTCTGGGCCACTCAGTTCAAAAAGGACTGGGAACTGCTTGAGAGAGTCCAGTGCAGAGCCACAAAAATGCTTAAGGGAGTGGCACATCTTTGTTACAAGGAGAGACTGAGGGAGCTGGGGCTCCTTAACTTGGAGAAGAGGAAACTAAGGGGTGACCTCATTAGTGTTTATAAATATGTAAAGGGTGAGTGCCAAGAGTATGGAGTCAGGTTCTTCTTGGTGATGTGCAGTGACAAGACAAGGGGCAATGGGTGGAAGTTGAGACATAGGAAGTTCCATGGAAACAGGAGGAAAATTTTTTTCACTAAGAAGGTGACAAAACACTTCAACAGGCTGCCCAGGGGGTCATGGAGTCTCCTTCTCTGGAGATACTCAAAACCCACCTGTATGTGTTCCTGTGTGATCTGGTATAGGTGATCCTGCTCTGGCAGGAGGGTTGGACTAGATGATCTTTTGAGGTCCCTTCCAACCCCTAACATTTTGTGCAAAGTGCTATTTATTGCGGGGAGGGGAGACAATCTACACTTTAGGTTAAAAGCTATTTCAACTCTGATCTCTTTGGTAACATCACTTTACCTTAACACAGATGTTTTATTAAAATCCTCAAGTAAACACAGTGATACTGGTTTTTAATTTTCCTGTTGTGATTTGCATGTGTAAAAGTATGGGGAAAAAACCCAGATTTTTAGAAGAGGAATTACGGCAGTTAATTAATCTGAAGTTTCAGAAAACCATAGATAAACATATACTGCAAATCAGTGAGCAAGTGGAAGCATGATAGGGATGACTAGCATTTTGATATTCAAAATATACATTCTGGTGTCTTGTCTATTTGGTATCTATTTAAGCAAATTTGGTGTTAGCCATAAAGTCAGAGTTTGTTGGTGTTCACCTTGGAGAATTCTGTCTTTCTCAGCCTTTTTTGTTTGGTTTGGTTTGGTTTGGTTTTTTCTCTCTGGCTTCTGTCCTCATAAGAGTAATGTTCACAGTATGTTAATTCTTCTGATAGTAACAGAAACAGTAAACTTTGGTGTCCTTATTCCATTTTTCTAAGTTAGGTATTTCAGTCTGAAAAATGTACTGGTTTGGAAATGTTCATGTTGGGACTCAGAAAAATCTGTAGATGGTAACAATAGCTGGAGCAGTAGTAACTCATCACATTGCCAGAGGCAGGGCTGGTAACTGATGTGCTGTCAGATTTGTTAGCTAAAACAGACTCCCCTGGGATTTTCATGACAGCTTCCTTTCTGCACATCTGATATTTCTTCTTTCTGAATTAATCAGTATTGCTTCTGCTCAGTCAGGTAGTGTCTCTGGAGCATAATTAGCTAAGCAATGGTTACAACCAGGAAAAAGGAAATGTCCCAATTATATATCCGTTGTTTTGTGAGTACTTGCATAGCAGTTTAAAATATCAGCTGTAGTTCACAGGAACCTGCAAGGCAGGACTCAGATGATCAGGAAATGATATCCTGGTCTCTGTTAAGTTAATAATAGAAACAGTTTTTCTTGTAGCTTGGTAAGCTTTTGATTAGGTATCTAGTTGCTTTAATATTTGTCTCATATTACGTTCTAGAATTCTGTATTTCCTTTCAGTATGAATAGGCTGCTTTAGCTTTAAAAACATTGTACATAATCTCTGTCTCTGCTCTTACTGATGTATACAGAAGAAACAGGCTTTGCTGCTGGTCCCTTGGTTAGTGTCTAGTGAACCCTCTTTGTTTTTTACCTTTGGAAAACAGATACTTGTGTCAGATTTAGCCACTGACTAGAATGAACCTTTGAAAGTCTCTGAAAGACAATGGACATACTTCTTGGAATTAAAACGAAGTTTTAAGAACTGAAGGAGACACTCGTTTGTTCCATGAGCACTTAATAACAAGAAACATTTTTTGTATCTTTGACCTTTCACTAGGAGTTTTTAATTATCTTTCTTAAAAGCTTTTGTTTGTGTCACAAGCTTTGATAAACTAGTTATCAAAACATCCCACTGAAGTAGAAAGATATTAGTATCAAATTTAATAGATGAAGCACAGAACAAGTGACTTCCCAGAGAGTGATGTGGCAAAGGTAGGAACAGAGCAGAATTCACTGTAATTGTCACATGTATCTCCTCCTTGTCTTGACAAAAGAGTTAAGCATTCTGGATTTGGATTATTACGGTATTTTGAACCACTATTACACCTAGGGTTTTAAGGAAAGAAATAGCACTTTGCCACTGGAATACAGGACTCAAAGGGCTGTGCTCTATCATATTGCTGGATGTCACTGGTAGTGACAGTTTTTGCAGCTACCTGCATTTGAATTTGTCAAGAATTTGCCAACCGTCCGACTATTTATAAACTGTTTCATACTAAACTCAATGCATTACGGTGCTGAAGTGTTAAAGTCAAATGGAAGTGTCCACAGAGAACTGTTTAGGCCACACTTTGCTACCTCATCTTAGGCTATCTCCCCCTTTTAACTTTCTTTATAATTTAGCTAATTTAAATTAACCAGTTAATTAGCTCCTTGGCTGATTATATTTTTTTTTAATCAAACATTTCCTAAAATAGTTTTGGACATTTAGCTGTCCTGTATAAATTTAAGGAAATTATGCAAATAAATTCCACCAGTATTTAATGTCAGCTACAACCCCTTTCAGTTTGTCTTCAGTTGATGTATACATACAGTTGATGTATACCTAGCTTTATTATCTCAAAAAGCATGGAAATTATGTGTCAGCTTTCTGTTTACAGGCCTTACTGGAAAGCAAATGGGCAGCTGTATATTTACACTGTAGAAGGGGAGATAGCACTATCACACCAAGTGACTCAGTTGACTGGTCACAACAAATACAGCTCAGAATATGGAACTTTTGATCCATGAAGTTAAATTGAAAAATATTATTAATTTTGACTCACACAGATGCTCAGAGAAAAGTATTTTTAAAGTATTTTCAAAGCCTAAAAAGGAGCTGATTTCAACAAGGAAAATGTTTTGAAGTTGAGATTTATGAATGCAGATGTCAATAAATTAGAAAAATCATAAATGTTGGTGCAAACCCAAATATTTTGTTACAATGGTTAGGTTTTATCATTATCAGAAGTAAGGTTAATTACTGAGTAGAACATCCTGGAATACAGGCTTAAAGCCAAATTAGCCATCTGTCCATATTAGTTACCTGCAAGTGTGATGTCATAGTTGGCTCCAGGGACCGTCCAGCTGGTGTCCTCCAAGGGAAATACTGGATGTCATCAGTCTGAGTGCACCTTGCAGACAGATATTCCTGCCCTGAAGGCAGAGTCACCAGGCAGCAAGCAGGAGAACTGAGACAGAGCAGGGAAAAGTTGAGACGGGTTGTGTGGGCTTTGATTTCCATGTGTTCTTTCAAAACTGGAGTGATTCTGCAATTTTTCTTTTAAGCACCCAGAAACCTGCAAGTGTGGGGCATCATTTTAGGTGATTTTAGTGCAGCATAACAGGAAAGGGTGGGCATACTTTTCCGGATTCAGTAGCTGTCTAAAATTTAGAATGCTTCCAGCAGTGGTCTGTCAGGTAAAGCAGCCACAGATGTTTTTGCAGTGATTTTCAAATCTTATCTAGGGAAGAAGGGGGAGGATTTGTGTGTTGTACAAGATGGTGTATACTTGCCGTGAAATTTTGGGACAGGCAAGAGGCTGATTTATTAAATTACTCTGGATGAATGAAGAAGGGAAAAGAAAGAGACTATGGTAGATATTACAGAGTATTTAATCTGTGTTTGGAACCTATTATACACCATGTAGTCAGAAAGACGTGAGCAAGGCTGTCTTTGAACATGAATTGGAAATGGTAAAAAATACTAAATAATCCACTTGCAATTATCTAAAAGATAATAAAATTATTAATATAATCTTGTCAGGAGCTGACCCTGTCATGGAATTTTCATTTCCTTCTTTGACAGAAGATGTGGTGCCATGAGACACAGGGAGAGCACAACCATCCCCTGCCACCAGCATGGGGAGAGGATGCTCCTGCTGTGGGGCAGTCTGTCACACTGCTGACTTAGTTCTGCCTTCTGTGCTTTACAGCACTCACCTCCAGGAGTCATGTAAACTCGCTCAAGTGGCAAAAAAACCACCCCACACTAAGGGAAAAAAGGTCTAGTTTTCTGGCATTTGAGTGAATTAGCAGTTTGAGGAAGATAAGGTGCTCCGGGGGCAGAAGACCACATACAATACAATACAATACGCACCAGGTTGGAAGAGACCTTCAAGATCATTGTGTCCAACCTATCAACCAATCCAACCCACCTAAACAACTAGATCATGGCACCAAGCACCCCATCAAGTCTCCTCCTGAGCACCTCCAATGATGGTGACTCCACCACCTCCCGGGTAGTCCATTCCAATGGGCAATCACTCTCTCAGTATAGAACTTCTTCCTAACATCCAGTCTAAACCTCCCTGGCGCAGCTTGAGACTGTGGCCTCTAAAGTTACCTGCAAGTAAAGTTACCTGCAAGTTACAGCAGGAAGGATTAGAGGAGAGAGTGGAGAGTGAGATCCCTCCCTCTGGTAGCAGCAAGACATTAGATGTACAATATTAGGAACTCAGCTACTCAGAATAGGGAGGCAGTAAAGGCAATCTTCCTTACAAGGCTTTTTGGTGTTGCCAATATTGCTTTCTTTTAAAGGTGATAGAGTGTGGATGAATCTTTTTTTTTTTTCATCAGATGACTACAGAACAGGCTGAGAGGACATTTTTCTCAGCAGGTAGCTGTGAGTGGTTTAACCTTCAGCTGTGAGGTTGTCTCTCATACTGGTACAGGGCCCTGTGGCAAATACCTCTGCTGAACACCACGTCCGAGTTCTGGTCAATGCCTTCGTTAATTATCTGAACAATAACTAAGTAGTACATTTTTTAAATCAAGAAATCTGGTGTTGGTAGAAGCTTACAAATCATCAGGAAGACAGGGTTAAAGTGCAAGTTGATCCTGGCAAACTGAAGAACTAATTAGAAAAAAAATAATGTGAGATTCGCCACTGAAAAGCAGTGAGGAGAGAAGAGCCAAGGAGAAATTTAAAGCATAAATGCAAGTAGCTAGTTAGTCAGCACTGTGGCAGGAAAGGATAAGAATGTTGTGTGATTAAATAAACAGCAAAATTCTGTATTCACTGTGCAATGTATTAACATCCCTAAGAAATTAACTATTCCAGTCTGCAGGCTGTGAAGTCATGAGTGCATTCCTGTGTCCAAATTTGATTTCTGTACCTGGGAGCCACACATTAGTCATTTGGAGACTCCAGCTGAACTGTATTTTTTTCATCTAGAACAGAGAGAACTGAGAGGGAGGACATTGTATCTGTTTCCTGATAAGAAAAAGGTCATTTTAAAAGGGAATAGTGATTAGTTGTTCCCATAGAGACTGGGCCAGGTTTTCTAACCACCCTAGCATTGCTCCCCACCTTGTTTATTTACTGAAGTTCGCATCAGGTGAAGACAGTGTGTGATGTAGTCAAGGAGAAGACAATACATTTCATTAGCTTTTAATGTCTTAAGGAGTGCTATAAAGAACTTTAGTGGTGCACAGCTGTTTGTTTTGCTATGAAAACTTCATTTCTATGGACAAAGAGTAGTGCTTAGTGATTTGTTGAACTCTTCAACTCAATTAAGGGACTTAATTTTGTAACTGAGTCATAGGAAGGAGCATTCTTAATTCACTGAAGCACTTCGTTTGTGTGTTTGTTTCCTGAGAGGGAAATATTATAAAGGTAATTAAACCTTTTGTGATAAAGACAGTTTGCAAGGCTTATAATAACAGGAAACGTTTTAGATGTTTTGTGTTGAAAATTAAGATTTATAGTACTCAAAAGCAATTCAAGTAAAAATTCGAACAATATATTCAAAGTTAATATTAGGGATATGTGTGAAACCGTAATTCAGTGGACATTTTTAAATGTAGCTTCCTGAAGAGCAGCCCAGAAAATGTTTTATTTGGTGGTATAGGTCAGTATTATAACTCTTAAAATTCAAAATAACACCTCTTAGAATACAGTGTTTTCAGCAGCTAGCTAGAATGGAACAAATGCAGGATGTCTGAGTACAATGATGCTGTAGGACACAGCCCCAGCTAGAACAATCAAGTGTCTGAGGAAAGTCTTCCTCATGTATCAATTTCTAAACAAACACCTTTTTGCAATAATTGATGTTTTCGATGATTGTTTGCATCTGCAGACAAGCCATGCAGTTCCTGAAAAAGGATTATTTTTATGTTTTGCTGCTTACTGCAATAGACTGTATGCTGACTTCTTATTAGAAAATATATTTAAAAGATGTTACATTATCCTCCTCCTGGAGTACAAATTAGCTGTGCTTCATCAATAAAACCTTGTAGCTAGAAAATTACACTCAAAATCTTTCAGGCAAGAAAAATGTTCTTGACTATATTCCTTTCACTGAAACAGGAGCTTTTTATTACTTCCACTATTTGTCAAGAATATGATGCATACTTCTTGCTGAATACTTGGCTGTTGGCTTTTGTCTTGATAATGAAATACATACACACGTGCTCTGAACATATCTTGACAGTGGAGTAAACTTCATTATTCCACAAAGATGTGAAGATCTATTGTAAGAGTATTGGCTGGCTTGTGTAGTGTTCATCATGTGGACACCATTGCTCATGGCAATAGGAGTTTGTACAGGCTGATATTATTAATTTGATTTTTGTCTGGCACCTGTCTTTATTCTTAGCACACAGAAAATAACGTGTTGATTCTGAAGAGCTATCAGGAATGCTTACATGGATCTTTTGCTAGCATCTACTGTGTACTGTCAGAGTTCTTTGAGTTACCAAAGCAAAAACAGGAAGTTTTTTTTTCACTGTTTCTTAATTTTCTTAGTCATTGCTTCAGTTGGCACCTGTACAGTCAATAATGAGAGTGTGTCCTACAGCAGTCATCTTTAAAGCTGAACCCTGAACAGACGGTGTGCATCTCTTGCTTCATTGCTCTCTGATTTAATAAATCCCATAGGAAGTGAAATCAAGTCTCAAGGTGAGTCCCTTTCTGTGGTGCAGGGAGAGGAAGGTTGTTGTGTATGTTGCTTCTACATGGGGGATTGGAGTATGCTGAGTTTTATCCCTGGGAAACGCAGGTGTATGAACCACTTCCAGATTAATAAGAAGGTTTCTAAAAGGTATTGGTACAGACAGGGTGATGTATGGAGGAAGAAAACCGCTAATGCAGAGCATGCTGTGTCAGATTTGCTTGAAGCTGCTGTCTCTGCTTGGGAAAAAGAAGAAACAAAGACAAAATGCTGACCTCTGTGAAGCTCATTCTTCTTCTAAGAAAATGTACTCCGTCTTTCTTTGGTTTTATTACTCTTTGTCAAGAAATCGTATCTTCCAACTAGAGCAGGTTTTGGCCTCCAGGAATAGTTGGATCTGCAAATGATTGAAAGATGTTGTCAGGAGTCCACTTCACCTGACCCCAAAACACAGCTTAGTCATGACTGCATTGCCTTCCTGCCTCCATTGGGAGACTAAGCCTCCTCACTAAACAGCAAACTCAATTATGAATGGGGTTCTTACAGCAATACTTGGAAGCAGATTTATTTCTTTTCTTTAGCTTGTTTGTTTTCCCACTCATTCCTAATATTAATTGTTAATGGAATAGCATCTTCTGTAATTACAGTGGAAGCATGATTTTGCTTTTAATGTATAGTTATGAGGGGAAAATATTTGCAGTGTTCTGTTTCATTTTAGCTTTATTTATAAGCGTAGCATGTAGAAGAATAGCATCCTGTGTATAGTTTCACAAGGAAAGCTATAAAAGTGATTCTGTCAATGCTAATAATTTAAATCTTTGCCTTGCAATTCTGTGTTTTATAATATAGTTATTTGCGTTCCACCATTCATATTTAATTGCACGTCTGAGAAGGCTCGTGCATTTTTTCCTTTAAATCTTTCATTAGTTTTATTTTCTTGCCAGCAGAATATGGTTGAATGCTACAGCAGCTGCTTTGCAACTATAACTCTTCTCTCTTATTACTGCTAATAGCAGGCAAGAATTTACTGCGTGTATTAAGTTTGGTTATGTGTTGTTGTGTAACTGAAGTCTTCAGGAAAATATTTTCATAAACGTAAGACAACAAATGTCAAACTGACCTAATTACTGTTCTTCTCTACAGTTCCTATGGGCTGCTAGTTGGAGATGAATTGTTTGAAAATTTACTACTTAGTAATGTAAAGGAAGGACTGCCCTAGGTGTAGGGAGTGAAACCTGGTATTAAGACCAGTGTTGTCAGTCTTGCACCACCTGCAGAAAGAAGCATCACAAGGGAGGTGGCAGAGCTTTCAGGGGTAGTTGGGGAATGAGCTAGGGTGGATTCAGAGCAAGTAGTTGAAGGACTGGTTCAAGAGATCAAAAAGAAAGATTACAGTGGCAATGTAGACACAAGCAATCCTCTCATCAGAGGACTTGTGTCCCTCAAAAGTTTGCATGCTGACCCTGGTAATTGTCACTAAATAACAGATGATAGTCTCAATGATTAAGAGTAGATTACTGAGCAGCTGATGTAAGTGCCTGCAGGGCTATAGTGATGTCCGATGGTGAGAAGGTCATGGGACATGGAGCATTTGACTGTTTGGGGAAAGCAGATGATTTGAGTTGTGAAGGCCGTCTGTACGCTGACACTTGACCGTGGGTTACAGCAGCACCTTGATCTTTTACTGAGTTCCAGTTCACATTTCCAAGGACAGATTCCTCTTTGAAGGACAAAAAAAAGTTGAAAAAGTGGAAACACCTCAAAGTGTAGACTCACAGCCTTAAAGCAGCTGCTGACGATACTTGAGTCTGCATCTGAAGTATTTCCATGAGGAACTACGAAACACATTGGATTGGAAGTACTGAGCAATCTTTGTGTAGTCTGTAAGATGATAGCAGTAGCACCAATTCAAGCCTGTGAATATCATCTACTTAATGAGACTATCTGTCAATAACCATCTGGACGATATAAATCCCATTTGTTCATGGTGGTGAATGTGACCGTGATGGAGGAGATGAGATAAAACTACAGTTTCAGTGGGGCTGGTAGCTGCCATTTCTAACAAAGATTGTTTTGATTATTTGTATTAAGGATTTGCTTTCTCTGTTGTGGGGGTGTGTGTGCTGTTTTTTGGTGCTATTTGGGGGGTTCTTTATCAGCTCTTAACAATAAAGCCTTTATAGGTCAGTTGCAAGAGTCCTTATTGTCTGGCTTACCTTCCTGCCACTTCAGGATTTGATATTGCTTTTGTGTTCTTTCTAATTTAATTCTGAAATGGGAGTGCTTTCTCTAGCATATTTTCTTTTGGAAAGGGTTCAGAGTGACTGATTGCCCCAAATTTTTCCAACTCTTCAGATGTTTCTTAAAATAACCATAACATTTCTTATATTCATACACTGTTAGTCAAGATAACTGCCAACAAATAGTATTTCCTGAAAGCAAGCGCAGACAGCAGTCTTGGGATTTCAGTTAGTGCAGTTGCAGTGCTTATGTGTTATTGTTTTCAGTTCTCAGTTTTTTTCTTGTGGTATTTTCATTTTAGATTTGTATAGGTTGGGGCGACCCCTCCTGATCCTTGCACTGTCACGTGGCAAGCAGTGAGATAATGCTGCCACAAGGGTAGCTGTGCAGTGTGAGCTGCTGGATCTGGGTGGGACAAAGCCTGCAAGGTAGCTGCAGTTTCTATCAGAAAGTCACTGAGTATACCTAGTCCAGCCCTAAAGCCACAAGGCAGCTTGAATTCTGGGGAACTGCCGTTACACTGTCTTTGAACTACTCCCAGAAGTCCCTTCCAGTTTGCTGTTGTCAGAAATATATGTTATACCTTCCAGCTATATGAAAATTTTAGTGTGCAACTCCTGGAGTCAGGGAGGTTGGCTGTCTCACTAGATGAGGGTACTCCTCTGTGCGTTTAGAAGTTACTCTTGGAGTTTCCAGATCTGAGACCAGTGTGGCAGTGAAGACAGCTTGCACTGCAGCCTGTACAAATTAGCAGAACTCTGCGGTAAATTCATTATCCTTATTTGCTTTCAAGGTCAGGTCCAGTGTTCATGTGCAACAGCATAATTTCATTGGCAATGTATTCTTCATACACTTAAACCATCTATAGACCCAGCTATAGCTGTTAAAGATACTGGTTGGAAGCAGAATCATGTATTCAGCCACATGGATTTCTAGTGCTACACCTGTAGGTGTGACCATTTATCAGTAAATAGTATTGTAAGTGTACTCATGGCATTTGTGTAAATATGCACTTATATTTGGAATAAAAGAAAACTGTGATATTTCAACTGGGAGAGACAATTTTCATCTCAGCTGCAGTAAGCAGAGACATCCCCCACTAGATCAAGTGCTCAAAGCCCCATCAAGTCTGGTCTTCAATGTCTCCAGGGATGGGACCTCCCTAGACAATCTTTTCCACTGTTCCACCGCCCTAATAATAAAGAACCTCTTCCTAATGTCCAATCTAAATCTACCCTTCAGTATATTAAAACCATTTGCACTTGTCCTATTGCTACATGCCCTTGTAAACAGTCCTGCTCCAGCTTTCTTGCAGACCCTCTGGAAAGCTGCTATAAGGTCTCCCTGGACCCTTCAATTCTCCAGGCTGTACAACCCCAACTCTCTCACCCTGTAGGTGTTCAAAGGCAATTGCCTTTTAGGCTCACTGAGGGTATCCCTACTTCACAATCTCAGATGTATTTTCGTCTCTGACCCTCTCCACATAAAGCCTTTCCTTAGAAATCTATTGTTCTACTTCAAGAACAAGCCACACAGATTACCACAAGACTCTGAAACAATACCTCTCAATATCAACTCATAGATCCTTACCCTTGCTAATGGAAGCAGCTCCTGGCTTTCATGAAGTGCTGTTTGGTTACTCTAACAATAACTACAATCATTTACATTTCCACTGTCACCTCTATTATCAAATGGATTCATTTTTTTAAATGTGATTTACAATGATGATAAACCAGAAAGGTTCATTTCCCTGCGTTGCCCGCCTGCCTGTCTTTACAATAACATCAAATTAAAAGCAGGTGCTGTCACGGGACAATGGAGTGTTCGACATCGTCAATTTTCAGCTCCTTCATCCTTCATTGTGAAGGGCTTTCCAGAGTTTTCCTGTGGCACTGTTTGTCAGTGTCATTTTTGAAAAACTGCTTTCACTGTTTCACAGTTTTGACAAGAAAATATTGTGACTCTGCTGCAGACAAGGAGAAATCTATTTCATTGTAGTTAGTTCCTGCCTCTCCGTTACCTACCAAAACAGAGCAATATAGTAATTTGTAGAGCCTTAATTGTAGAGCAATGATGCACTTGTCATGGTTTTACCCTTGCCAGCAGTTAAGCACCACAGAGCCACTCACTCAGTCCTTCCCCATAGCTGGATGGGGAAAAGAACTGGGGAAGGGAAAAACAAACAAACAAAAACAACTCATGGATTAAGACAGTTTAATAGAACAGAAAGGGAACAAAAACCAAAATAGAATATACCAAAAATGTGATGCACAATGCAATTGCTGGCAGCCTGCTTATCTATGCCCAGCCAATCCTTGAGCCATGGTGTCCCCAGGCCAATTTCCCCTGTTGATAAACAGGGCATGACATGCCATAAGGTATGGAATATCCCTTTGGCTCATTTGGGTGGACTGTCCTTGTGTTCCCTCCCAGCTCCTTGTGCATTCCCAGCTTCTGCTGGCAGAGCCATATGAGAATGTGAAAAGTCCTTGACTTAGGATAAACACAGCTTAGCACCAACTGAAACATCAGTGTTATCAACGTTATTTTCATCCCAAATCCAAAACACAGCACTATACCAGCCACTGGGAACAAAATTAAATTTATTCCAGACAAAACTAGGACAGGGTGCATTTCCAGCATCCCAGAATACCATTGACTGCCTGTTTGCACCTTCAGGCATCATCTTTTTTGCCTTCTCATAACTTAATGATAACATTCTTGAAATGGCTCACCTCTGGCAAATGGATGACCTGCTTTTTGTAGCAATGGCATGGCTACACAGGCTCCAGTCTTCCTCCCTGTCAGTGTGGAATCATTTCAGGCTTCTGCATTAATCCCCAAAGACAGATATAAATGAAATATTAAAATTACCTTTTGACTCTTTCTCCTGCCAGAGTTTGAAGCAGTGTGTGTACATAAGGGTGAAGCAGGGGCAGGTGCTGACAGTACTACTGAAGAACTGATCAAAGGATTAATATTCATCTGCATCTCAGCTCTGTTGCAGATCACAGACCGTATCATTAACTGTGTGTCTCATCCATTTAGCCTAGTGTGAGGGCTCTGTCTGCTTGAATCAGAGTTACTAGGAGTAGTTTGTGGGACTCTGAGGAAAAGCCAATTCCATCAGTGCGCTAGGCAGCACTGTTTTGAAAGGCTTTGCTGAAAAATCAGTAGCAGGTTATTGTAACTATACTTACAGTTATTTAAAATCTTTGCAGCTCAGAAATGTTCTGGAAATGGCCTTCACTAACTATTCAGTCTGATGTGGCATGAAAACAGTGACGTGAACCAAAAAGAAAACCCACTGAAAGCCCCGTTGCCATTTCCTTGCTGTGCTTCAATAGTCACTCTTCATGTTTGCCCACCTAAATCATTCAAGTGTTACAAAAATAATGCTTCAGCCTGAAATGCTGCTGGAGAGTCAGGGCAAAAATGGCTTCTGTTTTGGGGGTGTTTTGTGTGTGGAGCTTTGCCTGTGGTGGTGATTGCAATTCAACCACTTTTTATGCCTTTTTAAAAAGTTTTCCAGATGTTGCAAATATGTGTCTGGTGCTATATAGTAGCATGTAGTATAGGTATCTGAATGACCTCTTTTCTGTTAAAACACCCAAGCAACTATTTTACCAGCCCCCGGGAATGCCTATGGGCAAGGAGACAAGGCAGGCCTGATGGACACAGCCCCTCTGGTCCCGCAGGGTGGATGCCGCAGTGACTGCTCAGCAGGTCATCTGTCTTGGTCCGCTTCTGAGGCTGGGCTGGGTGCTGTAAACAGTGCAAAACAAGATGTTCCTGAATCAGTTTGCAATCCCCTATTGTGAAGTCACTTTTACACATGATGTATAAAGTTATTTTTCTGGACTCTGATCTGCTTTAATCTGGAGAAATTACATGTAATTTAGAGTTATAGAAATCAGAGTCATAGTTACAGTAATCCAAATAACTTAATCAGAATCACCTGTAACTTTTAATAGCATATTGCTTACTGGTCAGATTTGTTATCATTATTTATCTAGGAAGCCTTCTTGGGAGTAGAAGGTCTGAACTGAAGAATTATTTTAGAAATAAGAATTTATGTTTGGGCCAGTGACTTTGTTTTAAAAGAAATTGTTTATCATCTTTAATGAAATGTAAAAATTTCTCCTTGAGTTCAAACTTTACTTATGATGCTATGCTGAGTTTAAGTAAATAAAACAAAAGTAGGTACTGGAAAAAGAGGGTAGTTCTCTGGTTTACACCTCTGCATCTAAAAAGGGGAAGATAACATTGTGATTGGATAGTAATTCTGTTCAGCTGCTGTCCCCCAAGAGAATATCCTTGAAGGTAGTGATGGGATTTAATGAACTGTTTTTCATTTAATTAATTAATTAATTCTTTAAATTAATGTATGGGAGGTGGTGAGGAAGTTACTGTGCAACCAGGATGGACAATCTCAGGTCTCAGTCTCATAAGACTGCTTGCGTGTTGGACTCATCTCTTTACTATTAACTTGCAGTGTGATATTCCAGGTCTTCTTTTGCTTCTCATTTTTGTCCTTCTGAACAGCTTCACCTAGAAGTGTTCATTTTATTTTGCTTTTGAGTCCTGTAAATCTTCTCTAGTAATGATTCAGATAGATTTCCCTTGGATTATAAGAGGTGATCATGAGAAAGGGAAGCTGCCTCTTCGGAGTCTTCCATTTCTGCCCATCTCACTCATCTTTTCTACAGCTTCATTAATTTTCTAAATATGGGAGGGAAAGCTAAACGGATCTCGGTGTCATTACCCACATAAGAGCTCATTGCTCTTTTACATTACCATTTTTTCAGTGAAGTTTAGCAATATGTTAAGAAAAATATGCAAAATACGCAAAGAAGTCATGTGATGAAATCATAGGGCAAACTTTATATACTGAACCTGAAATGTTTTTAGAGCGTTCTTTGTAGCTGACTCTGCAGCTGACTTTCTGGCTGTCCGCTGGAGAAGAATGGGGTTTTATCTTAATATTATTTTTTTAAGTCTAATTTTAAAAAATAACTGTAGTTATATAGGCACTTTTGATTTAACCTTAAGTAGCATAACTTGGCTGCTACATGTTTCAGCATGCTGATCTATTTTAGTATTATTTGAACTGATAGGTTATGTAAAAACTGAATCTGATACCTTTATCTGTCTTTCTCATGCCTGTAAAAATATTTGCTTAAATACCAAAACAATGTTTACTTCTAAGCTTCAGGTGACAGAGATGGGTATAAATGCACTTGCACCATTTTCATGTAGTGAAACAAATTGATTATTGTCTAGCACTTTCACAATCGCCAGCAGGCACTGCGTAAGAACGCAGAGTTTAATGACTGTCGATCATGAGAAATATGTCACATTTGGCATCCAAGTGAGGCCTTGTTGCAATTTCGGTAGAGAGACTGTTGATTATGGGGAGATGCAGGCTACAAAATTGTGAGTCAGGCTAGATTAATCCTGATCTCTGTCCTGCATGATAGTGCATTCTGTGTTGGGAAGTAGCACAGTCAGGAAAAGCTTGCATGACTTTCTCACAACCTGACACAAGCAGCTGTTATCACTAGTGGGTACTGTTAGGTACATACGCAGTCTTGTGCCCCATTAGCATTTCTCAAGTTTGAGTTGTCCAAGGAAGATGTTACTGTAAGTCAAAACATAATGGAATTCTGCTTTCTCTGAACATAATTGTGCCCTGGAAAAAGGAATGATTATGTTGTCAACATTAACTAGAATTTGAACGGAACTGCTCAAAAAGCAAGGTATTTATCCTTGTTAGTTATTTTGTGCTGTGTTTAGACTGAATATTTTAGAGATTGTTTTGTTTAAAAAAACATCAGGAGAATATTTAGCACAGAAAGAAATTAATGACATTTGAGTCCAGGGCCTCTTAAAGGACAGATGTCTCACAATTTGGTTATCACTTCTAAAATAGTTGACTGGATGCCAGTGAGTAGAAATGTATGAAACATGCATGAATGTATGTAGATATTTATTGTAGGTAAGATGGAGACAATGTGCATCTGCATTTAATCTACCAATGTGTGATTCATTTTGCAAACAGCTCATCAGAAAGAGACAGTGAAGGAAAGTTAACCTAAGAATACACTAAGAGTGACAATAAAGTTATACAACAATTTAATAAAAAAATACAAATTAGTGAAACCAGGTGATAGATAGGAGGAGTCTGTGCAGTGGGATACAGCTCTACAAATTCACATTTGCACAAGGTAGCTTTAGTTTGTTTTCTGAAAATTGCTGGGATACCTTACTGTAAATAGTGGAGATACAGGGTTGCATAGATTAACAGAGTAACAATCAGCTGGCAGTGTATGGCTGTACTGTTGTTACAGCTCTGAATTCACAGTGAATGAACGGAAGTGGAGACGGTTTTTATGGGGAGCAAATCAACTTTTCTTTACATAGTTGGTCTGTCATTTATTTTCAGATGCTGCTTCTAGACATTCTAAGAAGATAATGCTGTGAACATCAGGAATTCAGTGGTTTGCTAAATCTGTGTCATTATTGGGTACAGACAGGGGCACAAATACATCAATGGTAAAAGTTGGTTAGAAGACTGGACACTCGAGGGGAAGAAAAATTAAAGTCTGTAGGCTAATGTCACAGATACAGGTTTCACTTTTTTTAGACCAGGTTGGAAGAGACCTTCAAGATCATTGCATCCAACCCATCATCCTAAACCATGCAACCAAGCACCCCATCAAGTCTCCTCCTAAATAATAAATGTGCAACAGTCAACACATGTAAAAATACATTTTTAAATGCAATTGGTTAAAAAGTTAAGAATATAAGACTCTGCTTTTTATTTTACTTCTTCAAAAATTCACTAAGTCTGATCCATATTCATTCCAGCTTACATCAACATCTTTTCCTATGGACAGTATAGAATCTGTCCCTCAGTTTAGCTGGAGCAACCTTTAAGTTTGTATTTGGTCATTTATTTTATTGGTCTATATCACTTCCTTGCGTTTGATCAACTTGTCTTAATAGCAGTTTCTTTTGTTTCTGCGTACATTTCATGTGAATGATGAGGTCTGCATCTTGCATTACACATATGTAGATTTTAATTTTTAGTTTTATTAAAGCCTTTTATTATCTAGGATTAGTGTCAGCTTCTGCTACTTGCTTTAAGAAGCGTTGGTGCAGTATCAGGAATCACTGCAGGGAGTACCAGGAGAAGTAACCACTGAAACAAGGTATTTCAATTTATTCACTCTTCTGGGATGTCTTTGTGTGTGGTATCATTAAGATGGAGGGGTACTTGCCTTGATTAACAAGACAGTGAAATTCACTATAAAAAGGACACAAACCCAGCTCAAATCTGTGCTCAGTAGGTCACCAGTCATTTCGGGGACAGCAGCAACATGGGCCCCTTCCTCCTCATCTGTCATATCCATGACTATAAGGTCGGCAGGACCCAGCGCTGACTCCCAATGCAGGCTGACATTTGCTTCAGTTTTTGTGCTATGTGCCAGTTGGTTTGGCACTGAAGGTCAGTTTGTCTAACATATTCTGCATGAGATGGACCCATCTTTTCAGCATTCATCTGTTTCTGTTCAGCAGAAAGCCTTTAATCAGGCTGGATTATACAAAGAGTTGCATAGTGCAATATGCCATTCACTGGATACAATTATAATGACCACATTTCAGCTGTTCTAAGCAGGTGATTCCTATCAGTCCTTTCCAAAGTGCCTCAGTACCCTGCAGCAGCATCTCAATTCAGCAATGATCAATGCACAGTGTAGTATTTTCTTTATGTTGAATAATAGATCACACAAACCTACATCCACTTGCTGACACATGACACTAAATAGATGTGTCACTGGACATCTTCCAGTCTGGACTCAGTGATCTCAAAGGTCTTTTCCAACCTGGTTAATTCTATTCTAAATGTCAGCGTAGCTACTACACAAGCCACCTAGCACAGGTGCTATTCTAAGTGCCTTTCTACATGTTATCAAAGCTCCTCTTTCCTTTTCACTTCTTAACAAATTCTTTGGGTCCAGTGTATATAATCAGTGTTGCAATGTAATGATTCCGAACCTTGCTATACAGCTCATTTGTTAGCAGTATACCACATTAATTTCTAATGCAGGTAACTTTATGTTACTTTTAAGTTTATGTTATTCTTTCTGTTACTTTGAAAATTTATAGATGATCTTTTTTCCTTCTTCTCTGGCTTGTGTTGGGGTTGGGGTTTTGGTTTGGGTTTTTTTTTTTGTTTGTTTGGTTTTTTGTTTGGTTTTTTTTTTTTTTTTCAGTCTCACTAAATCAAATTCTTTTTCTTTCTCAGCACAGGAATACGTGACCACTCGGGTCATTTTTTAATCAGCTGGCTTTTACTGGCAAGGTTTTTCTTTTAAATGTAGTCAGTGAATCTCTGCAGTACATCTCATGTGAAAGGTTTTTGTAAGTATTTTTAAGTTTAGCAACCTTAGCCTTTCAGCTTTGCGGATGTTTTGTTGTCTTTGTCCTTATAAGTTTTTGAATATAAGTATTTTTCAGCCTCCTACTGTTAAGTACTTACATAATATTATGCTACAGTACCTCAAGGCTTATTGTTTAAGTGTCAAGTAGGACATTTCATTGAAAAATTACTAATACAAACATAGCTTTGTATTTGACATTTCTAGACAGAAGCCATGAAACAAGAGATAAATTCTTCTCCTTTGGGCTCAGTATAGTTCTTTTCTGTGTGAGTGATCCTATTGACTACAAAAGGACTTTTCATATCATTCGTAATTGTAGGACTGAATTCTTGTCTTCATAATTCGGAGACTATTTAATTCCTGTTTAGCCGCAGCTTGTGGCATGAAGTGGAATACATATCCTGTGCCAAGTGGTCAGCTTAATGCTCATTCCACTCCAGTGAAAACCAACAAAGCCCTTGTGTTCGTCTTCTCCATTGCTCTTCCTGCAAAACAGCAAATGTCAGAAGGTGTGGAGTAAGACTGAATGGAGTAGCATTATGTGCAATTTCTGGGTTTCCTTTTTTTGTTGTTTTTTTTTTTAAGTGTAAGAGAGATTGGTTTGCTGCTATTCCAGACATTGTGTGGTAGCTTCGCTCATTGTAGTACATGTTCTGAACTTTGTCGTGTGAGTAACAAGGGGTTTCTTTACACAGTATTATCTCTGGCAAATCCCTTGATTAGTTGTAAAGTATAATTTGTAAGTGTATATGCCAGTTATTTTGCAATTTGAAATCTGATATTTCATCTTCTGATTCACCTGCAGAAACTGTCTTTTTCATACATTCACTGTGTCAACTGAAATGCTCATAATAGATATCATACCTCAGAGGATCAGAGAAATCCTGCATTTCCCCAGTGAATTCTGGGACTTCATTTCTTCTGCCATTAACAATTTAGTTATAAGCATTTTCCATGCAAGTCCATCTTTATAAAAGGACATTATGTTTTGATTATTTAGAACCTGAAACATGTTTCAATTAGATTTACTTCGGTAGGGATTGAAAATGTATTGTAGTAGTCAGAAACCTCAAGGGAAGGTTTCTCATAAAATCTCCATTGAATTTATTCATGGCAGAAGAACAGTCAATATTTGAGGTATAAAAGTATTAGCATTTAATGTTTGTTACAGTG
The DNA here is from genome assembly GCA_033816785.1 of Picus viridis. Classification (NCBI taxonomy): domain Eukaryota; kingdom Metazoa; phylum Chordata; class Aves; order Piciformes; family Picidae; genus Picus; species Picus viridis. Next base: position 16,700,588 of record CM066582.1, on the reverse strand, counting down.
TATGGCTTTGGCAGTTAGAATTTTGCAGCTTTGTTTTACAAAGCATCTATATGCTGTCAAAAACATAATCACTAAAGGAAAACAGAATTAGCCTGTTAAAATCTGAAGTCCCTAGTCATAAAAAAAGATAGTTTAATATAAGATAGACTATTAAATATTTATATTTTTCAACAATCTTACAGAATTAAAAGGTAAAATATTTGTAATGATTTTTGTTACCATGAATGCAGATGAGAGGATCATTTTCTAACCTTCATGTGTGAGTATTCACTAGCATCCTAATTGCGGCAAAGACCACTCAGCTGTCCAACTTTATGTTCTCCGCTGACTTGGATAAAAGATAGCAATACAGAATCACAGAATTAACCAGGTTGGAAAAGATCTTCAAGATCATCAAGTCCAACCTATCACCCAGCACCATGTAATAAACTAAATCATGGCACTAAGTGCCTCATCCAGTCTCTTTTTAAACAGCTCTAGGGATGGTGACTCCACCACCTCCCTGGGCAGCCCATTCCAATGGCAAACCAGTCTCTCTGTGAAGGATTTCTTCCTAGCATCCAGCCTAAACTGCAAAATTGTTCTAGAATCATGGAATTGTTGGGGTTGGATGGTCCCTCAAGGATCATCCAGTTCCAACTGCCCTGCCATGGGCAGGGACACCTCACACTAGGTCAGGTTGCTCAGAGCCACATCCAGCCTGGCCTTAAAAACTCCCAGGGATGGGGCTTCTACCACCTCCCTGGGCAAACCATTCCAGTGTCTCACCACTCTCATGGTGCAGAATTTCTTCCTAACATGCCATCTGAATCTACCCATTTCTAGTTGTTTTCTCATTCCCCCAATGCTATAATTACCTGACACCCTAAAAGTCCCTCACCCGCCCCATTTTCCCACTTTTTTCCCCTTAAATCCCAGAGCACCTGGGCTCTGTTGGAGTCATCTCCCACCCCAGGTGTGGCCACTTTGCCCTCCCCACCCACTCCCCTTTTTAATCCCCCCAGGAAAGGCAGAAGCCTAAGATGGGCTGAGGGATCCTCCTCTCATCACTGGTGAGTCCCCATGCTGCACACTGGGTGATGGTGGTGGTGACAACAAAGGCCGGGGGCCTTGTGGCCCCCGGGTTGTTAGGAAGAGGTTTGTTTGCCACTCTAATACCATCCACAGGTGCTGGCTGGGCCTCCTTGCTGGGGCTGTGCTCCTCTGTGTGGTATAATAGCTGGTTGAAGGTCTCGCTCCTGGCTCTGGGGTGGGTGCAAAAATAGTGGTGGTGGAGCAGGAGCTTGTTTAGTCATATGATATTATGGTAATTACACTATTTTTACCTGGAGGCCTCTTGAGTCTGCTCTCATCATTCAATAAATCTTTGCTTTTGTGCTTCATTTACAGACCATTTCTTTCCCCTCACTGCTTCTTTTCAGAAATAAGGAAGGAAAGGAGGGAGGAAAAGCAATATGGAAAGAGATCTGCTTCTCTGGCTGAGTTAGCTGTGGATTCTTTTGTGTGTGTGGGGGGGGGGGAACCTTCCTACCCCACCACATACAGGGATATTACTATCTGCTTCCATAGCTCCAAACAAACCACCAAGTAGCAATTCAAAAGAAAAATGCCCTTAGAGAGGAGAAATTTCCCTCAGGGGCTACTGTGTTACAAGTCACATGTCCTGGGATCCAGTTTCATGACTATTATCATAATATCAGTCAGGGTTGGAAGGGACCACAAGGATCATCTAGTTTTTTATTCTTCAATAAGGAAGTACTGCCTGGAAGGTATCCAGGTCTCTCACATTATGTGTCTATTCTCTTGTCTACCAGCCACTCAGGAATGTGTTTCTTCCAGCTTCTTGCCCTAAAACTCATGAGGCAAGTACTGACTTGCACGGATTGAATTGAAGAGCTGGAATGGAGTCCCTTCAGCCTGTTGTCTCCTTCCTGTTCAATGTAGATCCCTTTGTATCCCACTTCCATCATGACGTCAAGGAATCACCGAGCAACTGATCCTGAGAACTTAGTGTATTTACTGCATTAGATACATGGTTGTCTTGGTAGTGGAAACAATCCTGCTTGGTTTGTAGTACAAAATTCCTGTTTATAAATTTTAAATGCACTTTTCCTGAATATTCTCTAACAAAGTTTAAATATCCAAGATTTTTCTGTATTATCTATGGAAAAGACTGAGTTAATTCAAGTAAATTCCACATGTTTAATTACACAATAAATGGAAACAAGGGAAACATAGCAAACTATTTGCCTATGAGTTAAACTACCACTGTGAGACTGAGTTTAGGAGTTTTAAATGCTGCTGTAGAAAAGCAGATGTTAAACTTGCAACCGCTGCTCTGTAGCCATCCACTTTCACCTTCTGCCTTTTTCTAGCCAGCACCTGTGGGACTGAAATGAAGAGTTTTGCTAAGTTTCAAATGTGAATTACTTCACATAGAGTACTGATACTACATTATGTACTTTGGCAGGTTTCCAGAGTCCCTGTCTTTTCCTGTTGCATGGGGTTGTTATTAATGAATAGAATTTGGTGGATGGGCTCTGGAAAAAAAAAAAAAAAAACACAACACAAGAAAAAGAACAAAAAAGGAGCTTGTGCATGGCTATATAGCATGCTCCCTATCTATCAACATGTATTTCACATTGCCTTTTTCTCATCTAGATTCCATTTTGGGGTGAATAAAGGTAAATGTTGTTTATTACAGTACCCTTTGTCTACACCTTCCATAGCTTCGCAGTTGTGGAAGCCTGCTCACCCACATTTGCGCAGAGGCACACACGCACACACGGTTCAAGCATCTTCATCATTCTTTGTATTGTTTTACTCATCCTTCAGGTCTCCTGTAATGGCTGGAGGTCTATTTGCTGTTAACCGGAAATGGTTTTGGGAGCTGGGAGGCTATGATCCAGGATTAGAAATATGGGGAGGAGAGCAGTATGAAATCTCCTTTAAGGTAAGTCATCAAGTCACCTTATATGGTACTTCATTATGTGTGATCGTGATGGTTGCATTCATACTGGCTTTTGTCTTATAGCTAAAATTAATTTAGTACAATACTACTTTTTCTTAGGAATTCCTACTAATTTCACATATAATTATGCCTTTCAGTAGCAATGAATCACTAGATCTGCTCAGCTGCTATAAGCTGTTATCTATAGGCCAGCTTTTCAAAATCAGATGATATTTTAATTGCATTTGAATTGTTGTAATCACAAGATATATGGGGAGTTTTGTAGTGCTTGGATTATGTACAACCAGCCGTGGTATATCTTCATATCCTCTTTGTGGACAGTTACTTGGCTTTTACAAGTTGAGTTGAAAATCTTGTTACTTCCCACATGTAAAATAAGTATTTGCATTAGTGTGATGAGGGCCAACATGTTTAATTTGAAAACTGAGTTTATTGACTTCCAGTACACCCAGAGACATAAGACTTTTGCCTCCTGGCCTCTACGTGCAAAGATTTTCAGTGACTTGATAGACTTTATTGACATAGATTAATTGATTCAAGCATATTTGGATAAAGCTTGGAACTGAAATTAGAATTTAGCTTCAGGATCTTTCCAACCTACTTCCAAACCATGACAGTGTAAAGCCTAGCAAATAAATTCAGAATGTCAGCCATGACTAATATATATCTTTCTGAATCTAAGTTTCAACAGTGATTAAAACAAGAGAGCTGAGGCCATTCTGTTGAATGAAACGCACAGCATGGTGTGGCACTGGTCTGCCAGGCTATCTTTACCAGAGTTACCAAAACCAGCAAAATGGTTTGCATCAGCTGTGCTATTCTTGTGTTTCTCCAAATCATTTTTATACTCCAGCAAAATAAAATAAGAAGGCAGGGGAAATCTAATAGCTAGACAGTGTATTTAGAATATATTGATTTACCTTCTGTCCATTTAGGTTGTTTCAGAGGCAAATGTAAGTAGTCAATAGTAGCTGTCACAGTGGTTTCTGACAGGTCACCCATGATTTTATTATTCTATTTCAAATACCCCTTTTAATCATCATCACAAAGGATATACTTGCAATGCTCGCCAGTCCTTGTATAGAAACCATGGTAACAGCACTGGAAATTGAGATATTAGATTATCCCAGTGTGTTTTGCTCAAGTGTTAGGATTTTTTTTTTTGGAGGCAGCTGTGTCACACTGAGTCTCATTTTGGTCATATCTTCGTTAATGTTTCACTAACCTTAGGGTCCCTGTCCTTTCTTACTAGTGTTAAAATAATTAAAATACTCTTTAGACAGTATTGCCAAATAGGAACAACTTCCTATTGGAAGAATTTAAGACATGTAAGTTTTAAAAAGACTGTTGTTTGGTTTAGAATGACAAAAAATGGGAGAAAAAATGTGGAGGTTGAAGAGAGAAACACAAAAGACTGGGGCTTATTAGTGTCAGAATCACCAATATCAGCCTGGGAGAGGTTTCTGCTTCAAATGTAGCTATAGATTCACTCATCTGAAAACTTATTGAAAGATGGACAAGTTTGCCATATAGTTTAACTTACCAGCTTTATTCACAAAACTTGGGAAGATGATGGACTTGCCATCTCTCTGTTATTCACGTGCTTGGTCAAACTACCAGATGACCAGCCTGGTTCAGTTTCCTTGGCTGCTTGAGTAGGTCTGGAACAACAGCTTACCTTTTCTTAGAGTACCTTACCTCAAAGACATCTGCAACCACCAGGTAGTTAACTGTTCTCACACACTTCTTCTTTATTCAACTGATTCTTAAATATTTTTGTAAAAGTATGGCTGGCATTCGTTAAGAAACTGCAAAAAGAAGCAATTTGGGAGGTGTTGAAGAGGGGGATTGGATATGGCACTTGGTGCCATGGTCTAGTCATGAGGTCTGTGGTGACAGGTTGGACTTGATGATCTTTGAGGTCTCTTCCAACCTTGGTAATTCTATAGTTTTTGGAAGTTTGTATTTAGAGAACTCTGTCAGGCCAACCTTTAGCCTGAAAGGCAGACACAATGTTCCTTTTACGTTCTTTGTATATCTTGGGTTTAACTTTGAGATGCATTAGTACAAAAGATGAAGTATTGTTGGGTGCTGGGCCGGCGTGGAGAGGACACACGGAGACACCTTGGAGCTTTTTCATCAACAACCACTAGCCCCTTTATTGAATAATACACATCATAGCTTAAATACCTTTCTCTCCCTGCACTCCCATCCCCTTTCCCAACTCAAGGGAAGCTTTGTTGTTCACAGCTGTGCGTTTTTCCAGTACTGTTTACCTTTCAAGTTAAGGGGAGGATATTCAGGCCTAGCTTCAAGGCTACACTTAACTGGCCTCTCAGTGCACAGCAAAATACAAGGGCAAACAACTAAGCAATCTATATATCAATCTGCTATAACCAGAGACCATTCTGGTGACACAGACTTCTCAGTGTCCCACTGGGAATTCTTGTGGTTAATTCAAATACAGTGATGCAATTATGGAGCGATACATGCCAGCGCAAGAGCTGTCATGTGCTCCCTGAAATGAAATAGCGTCTGGTTCATCTTGAACTTCTTGCCCTGCTCTGTGAGCTGGAGTGAGGACTGTTGGCAGATAATTTCTGGCCTTCAGTGATGCATTTTAAACACTAAGGACTGACAGCCTACTGTAACTGTTCTGCATAACATTGTAACAGTAGGTCCAGGTACTATAGAATCCAAGTAAGCAGTGGTATGTCTTTAATTAAGCACCACTAATGTTTTGCTGCATTGGAAAGCTTACAGGTATATTCAGGGAGGTTTTTCACAAATACATGTATCACATAACATGTTTATATCTCCAAATTCAGTGGTGGCTTACATGGAAGAACATTTAAGAAATAGTATATGTTTTACATTCTCTGGCCTAATTTTATTGGGAGAGGAATTTCCTATATGCTGGAATGTAATCTTCGACTGCACTTCACAAACCCTAGAGATGGAATGAATTAAAGTCTGGATCAAGGGCCATCATGCAAGCTCAAAGAAATCACTAATAATAGCAAAGCCATATTGCTTCATGAGTTCAAGGACTGATTAAAAATTGAATTAGCAGAACCAGTGATTGTCTGCAGAGTCGGAGGGAGTTCCTGACAAGAATAGGTCAAACCAGATCTAGGAAAGATACTCAGGCTGGGAAGCTTGGAGGGAAAGTGTTAGTTTTGAAGTTTCTGGCTGTTTCACTGCATGGGACTTGGGGTGACAGACACCAAGCTTCAGTGCAGAGCACAGACATAATTAAAAGTCCCTTTTGGGATGGAAGGTTGCATTATCTCATTGTACAGGAACAGAAGGCAGGGAGTGTGAGCAACAAAATAGATGTTTGTGTGTGTTTGGGAGGTAAGGGTGTTCAATGGAAAAAGATGCTACAGAGGGTGAGTCTGTAGTGAATCTGAATTTACTGCATCATAATTCAATGTTTCTTCAAAATACAGTGGGCTTTGTAATGCTTCTGTGACATTTGGAATTGTGCCATAGCATGAAAGGAAATTTACTCAGTCTTCAGGCATGACTATTCCAGGTGCTGAGTTGTCAGAAATAGACAGGTTTAAAAAAAAAAAAAAAAAAAAAAAAAAAGCCGCTGCTTAAAAATTTGCTTGACCCTTATTTTCCTTGACTACAAAACTCAACATACTTTCTCTTTTGATCTTTTTCTGCTTGCTGACATTACTGCAGAAGACAGCAGCAGGCATAACACTGAGCGTCATGATGATTGACTGATGTTTGCAAATCAGAGCACACACATGCACAGTCAGTGGATGATAAGGCAGCCACAGCCTAAGTGTCAAAATACTGACATCTTCATTTAAACAGTTTCTTAGATTAATTTTTACATAAGAAGTCATGTGAATCATGTGCAGCATTTTTTGGCAACATAGGCTCAAGATCATTTTTTTTAATTAAAAGGATGTATGGTACCTTGCTGACCATGTTGTTCAGCATGTGTTAGGCTTGTGAAAGCTAGAAAAGCACTTGAACTGATTTGATTAATAGCATCTCTTTCTCAATAAGCAGGGAAGCCACTATTTAGGAAATCCTAAATTTAAATGTTAGGCACAGATTATGTAGTAATCTCAAAATATAGAGCAGTGAAAGATAGTGGGAAGATAGCAGTTTCCTGTGTTTGCTGAAGATCCTTATGGTGTGTCAACCCTGGACAAGCCCACCGTTTGGGCTGGATACCAGATCCCACCAAAGCCGCTCTGTCTTTGTAGCAAAGAGGCTGCTGCTGAGGCTTACAGGGTTTGTTGACTTCGTAGCTTTGCCTATTTGGAGAGGTTCTTTAGCTGCAATCTTCTCAGCAGTGCGTGTTCCTTCTTCCAATAAAACAAAACTGTCCCGGGGACTCAGCTCCCCCTGGGGTTCGCCGCCCGGCCCAGCAAGACATGTCTGTCTGTTCCTGGGCTTTACAGTGCTATACAGCAAGGGGTCTTGCAGTCCTGTCTGGGTAAACTGAAGCACAGCTCAGACTCCAAGTGAGGATTGTGATTTCTCCCAGAGCTTGGACAATTGCAAGGCAAGGCTCTGGCTCTTTGGGCTGGTATTTATAGATTTCCTGAGGCAATGATGGCCGGTGACAACAAAGACTGAGAGATAAAAACCTGACACTGTACTCTATAGAACAAGTTTTCTCCAAACATGGCCAAAGGCACGCATGCCTGGCCCACTTGGACTCCAGGACATGTTTAGACAAGCCTGGGCAACGTGGGCATTTTCCTGAAAAACCAGACTTGCTGGCTCCTGCCCCATTGTCTAGTTCAGAGCATTCCAAGGCTTTTTGTCCCTTCAGGACAATGGGGAAGACTCCTTACACTGTTACCCTGTTTCATCACTGGGGTTTCTCCCACACAAGACCGTTCTTCATAAACTGCTCCAGCATGGGTATCTTCTGTGGCATGGAGTCCCTCAGGACCAGACTGCTTCACCATGGAGTCACAAGTCCTGCCAGCAAACCTGATGGCAGGTACAGAGGTTTTTTTGTTCCCTTCTTAAATACATGATCACAGGGGTGCTACCTCTGTTGCTGATGGACTTGGCCTTGGCCAGTGGTGGAACTGTCCTGGACCTGGTTATCATTGACTCTCTCAGATACATGAGAAGCTTGTAGTATCTTCTCACAGAAGCACCTCTGCAGGCCCATAGCTACCAAAACCTTCCCACAAAAACCCAGTACAGTCCTCTACACTGTCCTTAGGCATCATAAACCATACCTTAACAAAACTGCTCATGGCCCTAGCCTCTTTGTAGATAGTCATCTGTATCTACAGTTACTGTATTCTTATGCATGCTGACATTTCTTTCAGATTCTTTGCATCCCTGTTCTGCAACACAGACTTCCAAGTTCACTGTTCCCTTTCTTTATCATCATCACCATTACTAATTCCCTCCACTGCTGGCAATCTTCACAGGAAATACAGAGCAAGGGAACATTACCACTTGTCAGTGCAGCTGTAATCTATATGAAGGTGCAGGCAAGTATTGTTGAAATACCCACAGTCATCCGTTCCCATTTTCCACAGTAAGATTGTAATATCCCTAGCAGGAAATCCCACTGCACCACAAGTAAATGGTTTTTCTGTTTGTGAATCCATTGACTGCAGATTTGCAGTCAGTGATCATAATTTTCAGTATTTTCATGCATTTAGCTGAACATTCTTACTACATGGGAAAGTTTACGGGAAAGTATTCTTCTTTACCCTTTTCTACAATCCACTAAATCTGTTCTTTTGTCGTATATTCCAGGAAGCTTGACTCAAAAATCCCATGAAGTGTTTATATTTTTATTTTCTACAACTTTCCTGGCTCCTGTGGGTAGCCCACCCGCCTTGTACAATGCAGAGAGCACCAATGCTGACAGCTTTGCATAGCATACTTTATATTCCTTTTCTGCCAGTTTACTGTTTGAGTTTATTATCCATTTCACTGTCTCTCACTGTTGTCTGTCTTGTAACTGATTCTCAGCAGCAGTATATTTCTCAATTAGTTTTGAAGCCTGATCCAAAATCCATTCAGCCTCCCCTTGGTCTTTTACATAATTTGCTGTATGTTTGTATTCCTGTTCCACAGCACCACATCCTTCACTGCTCAAAAATCATGAGTCTCTTACCGCAGTAATTGTGATTACAGCGTAGCATATGGATTGGAGTCTCATTCTCACATGCACGGTGTTTACATTTTCCAGATAGTCCCCAGGCTGGATCACTCATAAACTAGAGAGATGAGGCAGGGGGAGAAAAACCCACAAGAACAAGCAGAAATCAATTTTAAAGACAAAGAAAGAAGCGCATGGAAAAAAGAGTGATTCACCCCAAATCCCACAGAGCTGTAGAACAGAGCCAGAAAAAAAGCAACGCATCTGCGACATCCAAGCTCCAGTCAGGAACAAAGCCAAATAACCACAGCTTAATCTGTTTTAAAGCTTGTGTTAATGCTTGCCTTTTGCTTTCAACCATCCCTGTAAAGTGTTTTACAATGTTCTGTTGGAAGGAGCTATGTAAGTTGTGATATACTATATAATTGACACATAAACTACTCTTCTTTTGATCTTTCCAAGTTGAAACTGCATTGTTTTGGTTTTGTCTTTGGATTTTATACCTCAGCTGCAGACCAGATTCATTGCTTTTGTAAAAAGGAGACATTAGCGATCTTGAGAGTTTCATAGCTTGCTTCTTAGATAAACAGAGGCATCGGTGTTGTGGTATCATTTTCCCAGACGTCTCACACCACCTGAATTCCTTTCATGGTGCACTGGAGGTCTGTAATATTTAACATGGAAGTCATTCTACAATTTTTTGCATTTAGCATGTGACATAAAAATCCACATTTTAAAGGCAAAGTTACAGACTTGATCTTCCCAGGAAAGTGTAAAAAATGCTTTACAATCATTCTGAAGCTGAAAGATAAAGAGGAACATCTGCTAAATGTCCTTCAAGGCATCCCAAGATTCATTTCAATTACCCTGCACAGTGCACCTCAGGTGCAGAGCAGCATTTTCAACTTTTATATCTATCGAGTATAAGCCTAACACAAACTGTTATTTCCTCCCATTTGTTATTTCCTAGCATATCTGACAGGGTGCTTTCTTTCCAATTTTTTTTTCTCCTTTTTTTTTTTTTTTTAATTTAAAAAAACAAACAAACAAAAAAACCACAAAACCCCACAATATTCCAGTGCTTTACAGGACGTGCAATATATGTCTCCTTCAGCTCTCATTCTTTAAGGTAATACTGACTTCCATATTTTTGCTTTCTTGTCTTAACCTTGCTGTGTGCCTGACCTTTGAGTCAAACTGCAGTGCTGTCCACTCTTCAAAGGCACTGTCACTGGCACACTGGTTTAGTATCATAGTATCAGTCAGGGTTGGAAGGGACCACAAGGATCATCTAGTTCCAACCCCCTGCCATGGGCAGGGGCATCCTACACTAGATCAGGCTGGCCAGAGCCTCATCCAGCCTGGTTTGTTTGAAGACAACTAAAAGTGTGCAGCTGATGTAACATACAAATTAAATATTGGTAGAAAGATGAGTAACTTTTTATTTTTAGTGATAGTATTACCAAAATTGTTTTAGCAACACCATTTTATTATTTTTTTTAATATGTGTTTTAGCATCTTTTCCAGTTAATTGACATGAGGTTAAACAGGTGATGATTTCAAGGGTTTATTTAAGGGGAAAAAAGCTTACAAAATGTTTTTGAAAGGAAAATAATGATCCTGTCCCATCCCCATGATGGCACTGCAAGACTGTTTTGGCATGGGTCTCTCTTTCCAACCCACCAGTAAATTTCCTCCCTGAAAAGGACTGTGCTTTCTAGGAGCAGATGGGGTATCCTCACCTCAGAAACAGGTACTGAAATACTCTTGATTCCATAAATGTATGTGCTTCTGTTTGGCAGAGTGATTCCCAGGACAGCTGCATTTATTACCCTGTGCCACTAAACCACAAAATATGTCTCCTCTCCTGAGATGCTAGGATGCACCAGAAATACCTACCCAGACCTCCTATGCCTTAGTTAACTCTGTGATGGGAGCTGGTAAGTAGCAGCTTCCTGAGTAGCTCTCAGTTTTACTCAACTGCATGAGGGTATCCATGGAATTTCAGGACAAAGCCCAGCACATGATCCTGCCCCACTTTCAGTGGTTTCAGATATTCCTTAAATATTTATGCCAGCATATTTAGGCTTTTTTCTTGCAATGAGGTGTAAATCCTCAATCATTTCATTACCAGATCTTAGCTAGATGCCATAGCTAAGAGCTAAGGATATGTAAGAGCTAACACAGACCCATAAAAAGCAGCTTCCTAAATCACTTTGCAGCTTAAGCCTTCAGTCTAAACCTCATCTTCTTTCACAGTATGAATAGCTATTGCTGGTTTACTTTCAGGGTCTGAATTCCAGCATACTGCTCTCCAGAATACTGCTCTCAGCAAGAGCTGTAAGTGACGTTCAAGCATTAAGTTATCCCATATTGCAATGTTTAGCATCTGCACTTTCAGACTACTAAAATTTAGTCCCAGGCTCACAGCCACACTGCCAGGACCAAGCCCACAGTAACACAAACAGACAAGCACAGCAAAAGAGGCCAAACTCTTTCCCTTTTTCACTGCTGTTTTAAATGAATAGAATTAATAATTTTGTTTTCCTGTGATTTCAAAATGCCAGTAGCTATAACCAGCTGCTGGGCAGGACAAAAGAGACGGAGCAAGAAATGTATGGTAAAAAATTAGAGATGCATATTATTCTCTGCAGGCTTCATGCAGAATGTCAAGTATTTGTCATCACATCATATTTTCTGATACCTTTTTTAAGGATCTGATTACTGCTATTTTAATTCAGAGCATATTCATTTTTTGAATAATTCGTTTCTGTATGGAAGTTGTTGGTGAAACTTTCAGTTGTCTATGTTCTATTTTACTTTAGCCTCAGTCTCAAACTTATTTCACATTTCACTCCAGGGGGCATGAATAAAGGTTAAATTGCTTCATATGTGTAATGCATGGACCTAAATTCTCATCCAGATTCATGAAGATGTTTCATGAAGCATAGAATCATAGAATGATAGAGGTTGGAAGGGACCTCTGGACATCATCTAGTCCTGCTAACACAGGTTTGCCTAGATCAGGTTGCACAGGAATATACACAGGTGGGTTTTAAAAATCTCTGATAAGGAGACTCCACAACCTCTCTTGGCAGGTTGCTCCAGTACTCCAGCACCCTCAAAGTAAAGTTTATCCTTGAGTTCAAGTGAAAACTCCCATCTTCCATTTAGTATCCATTACCTCCTGTCCTGTCATTGGTCACTGCTGAGAAGAGCCCAGCCCCCTCTTCATGACCTTCACCTTTCAGATACTTGTATGCTTTTACAAGTTATGCAGGCTAAAGAGCCTCAGGTCTCTCAGCCTCTTCTGATAAGAGATGCTTCAGTACCCTAATTATCCTCATGACCCTCCGTTGAACTCTCTCCAGCAGTTCTCCCTCCCTGTTGACCTTTGGAGCCCAGAACTGGACACAATGTCTCTTTTTTCTTTCTGTGTTTCTTTTTGCATGTTCACGTAAAGAGACAGAAAGGACAAGTCCTCTTTCTTTCTTGGCTTTGGTGTGGTTTTCTTTTAAATTGGATGGGAGGGAGTTGGGGGTTGTTTTGTTCTCAGTCTAAAGGCTGAAAGCTGAGACCACCAGTGTCCCCTACTTGAAATATTAGCCATTCCTTTCTAAAGTTTTGGCTGAGTTTTAGTTGTTCAGACTTCAAGCATCAAACCTGCATACTCCAGATGGTTCCATCTGCTTCATTGTTTTATTGAAGTATTCATGATGAAACGTGGTGGCATGCCCTTCCTCCTCTGCCTACATAAATTTGATTGGAAGGAAATTTATTTTCATTCCTTTTTCTTTACATAAGTGAAGGGCATCTTTATAACATGTAGAGCATCTCAATATTTGAGCTCTTTATTTGCTATTCAGAAGATAAGCCTGCTGATTTGGAGGGGGAGAGGGTGAGCTTTTACTTCCAATTGATGGCTTCTTTTACTTACTATCACAAAGGCACCCACAAAACAGACAGCAACAGCCACCCCAAAATGTGGATTTATTGTAAACACAATTCCATGATATTCATTTTTACACAATTATATTACAAGTTCAGATGTCACTTTGGAATGTACTCCTAAATAATCAGTTAATCTTTGACCTTAATATGTAAGTAATATTTTTCCTGGAAAGCCAAACAAAAATGTGCAAACACTCACTCATGAAGGGGAAACCTCTCACTCATGGGTGCTCAAAACACACACTCACTAAAGGGAGGGCTAGAACTCACTCAGTCCCCAGAAATATCCTTAGGTGACTTGCTATTCTAAGGGGAGAAGATCCAACTGGAAGGACACTTGCTTTGAGGAAACCAGCTCAAGATGGCTCTGTAGCAGGACTCCATGTATACCCTGAGTTGAGAGCGTACTGTAGTCATTTTGAATTAGCTCGAGGATCAAAGCACAGAACCATACAACAGCACGCTAAAAGCCTGGGCACCAAGTCACAAGTTAATGTCTAAGAAGCACCAAGCTGATCTTTATCAGCCTTTAGCAAGGAGCAAGCCTCAGTCCTTTGTCAGTTGTCTGCCAGGTTTTTGTGCTTATGTTAGGCTGTACCTGCCACACTCACATAGCCTTCTTCTGAAGTTTGATCCTGTTTCTTTTAAACAGCAGACACAATGTTATCTTGATTGTGTTGCAGGAGGACCACTGGTGGATATTCTAATTCTAATGTTTTATGATCTTGTTTTGATCATATTTTGCCTTTGCACAGCGAGTTTCAAATTAAGCGAGTCTTCCATGTTACCTAATCCCAGCTCTCAGCATAACAGAGAAGGCCACTACTATGACAGTGGGAGGGGTTGATACAGAATGACACGCCATTTTAACATACCCATCACTTAAAGTACCTTTTTTGCCTCATTTGTTTCCAGGAATCATTATTTCACTTGCTTTCTGTCTGCTTTCCAGGTGTGGATGTGTGGAGGTGGCATGTTTGATGTTCCGTGCTCTCGAGTTGGGCATATCTACAGGAAGTACGTCCCATATAAAGTCCCTTCTGGAACCAGCCTAGCACGGGTGAGTGATCAGATCTTGTTGGGTTTTGATTTTGTTCATCATCAGTCTCTTCATTTCTTGTGAACTAGTTTCCAGTAAACCACTGAAATGAAAACTGAATGTTGCTTTATTCTTCTGAAATGAGATGTGCAATTGCTTCAGTTATGTTGCCTTTCAGAGGCAGGATTGCCAAGAATAAAATTAAAGCTTAAAAATACAGGCTTGGGCGTCTCAGCACAGAAGCACGTTTCATGCTGATTCAAAGGAAACTAGAAATAACCCAGTGCTTATGGTTCTCAAATTGCACAGTGTTGTCAGTCATAGTTTTTTCAGGCAGGACCAATTTGAATGCACATTTTCTTATCAGTCAGCAGAACAGACAAAATCTTGTGGAAAGGACATTTTCTGGGGCAAAAGGACTGAGTAACAACAACTTGAGCGACTGGCTAATTATTGTGTAAAATGCAGTTATGGAATACAGCCAGCTTGAAGCCATGTGAGTGAGAAATTACAAGACTCCTAGACATTTCTCAGAGTACTGAACATGTCTGTATCCATGAGGGATGTTTTGCTCAAGAGACGATGTTCTGTACTTTCTGGAGGTACCAAAAGACGGGAGACAAAGGGCACAGATGTAGCTTCTGGGGAGACACTAGAGTTTATTCATGCTTGAGTTTAATCTTTTCTGGTTTAGAGGCTGTTGGGTTCTTGGTAGTTGTTTGTTGGTTGGTTGTTTTTTTTTCCAATAAAATGGCATTAATGTTAAAGTTTGCATATTGCCATAGGGTAGTATTTTATGAATCACATTTCTGCTTCATGTGGTACAAATAAAAGAATATATTTCTTGCTTTAAGGGGGAGATATTTTTGGTTTCAGCACCATGGGACAAAGTTTGCCGTAGTAACTGCAGCAGAGGAAATAGGCCACCTGTGTTGCCTGCCTGAGAGCTGACTAGAAAGAGAGAAGGATTTGCCTTAAAAGAGCATCGGAGTAGACAGTGCCACACACAATATAGTAATAGGATTAGTGGGGCATTTGTGGTGATGACAAAAACTGTATTGACTAAATCATGAAATTAAAATCTTCCCCAGTATAACTTTGTGTAATGTCAGTTTCCCCATCCATTTTTTTGCAGTGACTGAAATAAACTGCTTTGTCTATGATAGCCCCTGCAAAAATCACATGTAACTTGAAATAAGAAATCCTAACCTCAGTCTCTCTGTTCTTCTCTAGAACAGCACAAAGAATCTCATTAGAGAATATGCTGTCTTGTGCATTACATGTGGGAGCAAAATACTATTGCTATTTGAACTAAGAGTTTCTCATACACCTCAGCCCTGAACTAGCTTTCTTGGAAGCATTGTGTGTACTTAGAGCTTGATTTCAATACATCACTTATGAAATAATAGAATAGAATAGAATAGAATAGAATAGAATAGAATAGAATAGAATAGAATAGACCAGGCTGGAAGAGACCTTCAAGATCATCGGGTCCAACCTATCAATCAATCCAACCCCCTCAACAACTAAACCATGGCACCAAGCACCCCATCAAGTCTCCTCCTGAACACCTCCAATGATGGTGACTCCACCACCTCCACGGGCAGCCAATTCCAATAGGCAGTCACTCTCTCTGTATAGAACTTCTTCTGAACATCCAGCCTAAACCTCCCCTGGTGCAGCCTGGGACTGTGTCCTCTTGTTCTGGTACTGGCTGCCTGGGAGAAGAGACCAACCTCTGCCTGTCTACAACCTCATTCTTAGTTATAAAAAGTAAATATCTCCCCATGCATAGGGTGACTGTCCCATAGAGTGTGCCGATAGGGTGTGTCTTATCCTTTCCATTCAAATAATGGATAGTTTCTTCTTTGTTGGTGGTGTCTAAAACATGATACTTAGGTAAATTTCTGGCATATATTTATCACTGACAAAAAAAAAAAAAAAAAATGTATTCTTAAGTTCCCAGCTTCTTTCCAGTACAATATTCAAAACAAAAACATTGGTATTAGGGTACATTGTATTAAGGCTGCAAAGAGCACAGGATCTGCAGGTTTAGTGTTTGGCACTGTCTTAATAAATAGCCCAGAAAGAGAGTTGTGTGTGTAGTGTTAAGACTAAAAATATTCTTTCTGTCATTCAAGCCAGAAAAGGAAAAGCAAGGACACAGTTAGCCTCAGTGTCTTTGATACAGATCTCTTGTATTCCAAATGCGCTGCTCCAAATGAAGCTGTTAGCCAAAATAATACTAAGTGAATATGCACAGAAGTGGCCTGGATATTTCAACTATCTTTGCATTATCCTTCAAATTATATTATATTATATTATCCAAAGATTATAGTCTACTCCTTATGAGTATTTTAGCTAAACCATCCCTCTGGTTCAAGAATATAATGAAAAGCACATTCAAGAATAACTGGAAGTATTATCCCTTCTTCCAATAGCAATACTTTTCACTACTAAGTAGTTTCCACCACAGATTGTACTAAATCCTTTTCCATCTTCTGCAATGTAAAGGAGGATGGTGGAGATGCAGTTCAGAAAGGAATGAGCCATAGGAAGCCCAGCTGTTATTGTAAATATCATTGCAAGTATCCCTTCATTAAGCATGGGCGAATTTCCCCTTGTGTGGATACTGTGTTAAGGAATGGCAGATTTTCCCATCCTGTCCAACAGCAGCAGCACAAAGGATATGGAGTTTGGAGTTAGGAAGAGGACAGAGCTTCTAGACAAGTTCAGGCATAGCTCAGATCATATCGCAGGTTTCCTTTCAAGCTGTTTCAGCTTATGTTAGCTCTTAACAAATAATATTTAAAGTGATGTTTTTACATTCCCTTGGAATTTCACTTCTATATATCTTTTAGCAAGATGTACAGTTTCAGACAGCTAGGTAACAATCTACATATATTTTTAAAGACCTGTGATCTGGCATACGCATTACATACACTTTATTAAATGAGAGACTTGTCAAAAATGGTGTTCTACCACCCCATCACTAAATAACCATTAGTATACTGTACAGAATAGCATGTATCTCTATGGAATGTCTGGCTCATAGTTTATGAACCAGCTCCAGTGATGTCTAGTGCATGCAGGCAGCACACAGAGAGTTGTAAAAGCAAGTCAGCCCTGGATTGCCTTGTGGCCCTATATATGCAGAAGTGATCCATGAGAAGTTGTAGAGATAGCTCAGCTTCAAGTTGTCCACAAGCCATAGACCAAACAGGGCAGTGCTGCATCAGAGAACCCCGGGGAGTTTCAGTATTGGTTCTAGCTGACAACCTTGTATATGCAGACAATCACAAGAACAGAAAAAGAGAAATGAAAAGAGAAGCACACCAACATAAACCCCAGGCATGGATGGAATAAAGAAAGATAACAGGAAACTCTGTTACAGTGCCCAAAATAAATGTTCCTGATGGTACAATCCACTCAGGTATAGTCCTGCCCACAGTCACTTGAATCAGGGGAAAAAAGGCCTTAAGGTTTAGGAATGGGGAGTTGCCTTTCCAATGCTACACCCTGCCTCTATGGAGACCCTTCCCCCTTGGTCAGGACACCAGTTAAGGACTCTTTTCTGGGCCTGAGAACCCTCGCTGGAGGGGTAAGCAAATATTTAGCATGCTGTGAGTTTGTAACTTTGAGTGATTAGCTAATGCATATAATGTTTAGTGTGCCTTTTAGGTCATTATAGTATACTCTTGCTTTGAAATTGTAGGAGTACATTCTTCCATTGCATTGGTGAAGACCTGCAACAGTGGCATATTAGATCTGCAAGTGAAGTTCAAATAAATCATTTGCTCGAGCCCTGCAGTTAAGCCTGTGAGGAAGCTCAACTTAATCATTTGGTTGGGCCTTACAGTTAAACCTGTAAGCAAAGCTCAAATAAATTGTTTGCTTGAACCTTGCAGGTTAGTGTCTTTTCATCACAGTGTTATGACATCAGTTCTGTATGTCCTTCTTTTACTGTATTTCTTAGCTTCTTATCTGTCACTCAAGACCTGCAAGGCCATATATTTTTTGCTGACACATACCCCATTAATTGAAAATCATCCACGTATGAAACACTGTCAGAAAAACTGTCTGGTGGTACAGAGTGAAAGTAAAGCAAGCTGTAAACATGCCTAGCAGATTCATGAAACGGACTGTGACAACCAAATGCAGATTAAAAAGCTGAATTTTTTTGTCTGGAGGTATCTTAAGGTGGTGTTGTTTGCCTAATGCAGTCTGTCCAATTTTCAGGCAATATCACATAAAGGAAGATCAATGGGCAAGCAGGTGTCGACACTGAGTCCACATGATGATGTGGAAGCACCACCTAATTACTCATTCATTCTAAATCTGTGAACTTCTGCACAAAACTATTGTGACTAATAATCTTGCCTGTTCCTTTTAGGTAAGACATATATAGAAAGCAAATCCCAAAATCTTAAAGTCCTATGCAAGATTTTGCCCTATTAAAATCTTGTGGATTTTTTGGCCAGGATTGTTTCATTTGCTTTGTGGTATTCGTGACTATTGCTTCGTTTTTAACAATTCTAGCTAAGTCATTTCCTTTTAGCCAGTTACCTGTGAAATTAGATTTTAAAGTATAATTACCATTTCTGGTAGATCTATCCCAGTTTTTTAGTCTCCTGTTTGCTGGGGGGATGCTTTTCTTTTTGTGATTATCTGAAAGCCATAAGAAATCTATCAATAAAAGCTTACTGTTGCATAGGATATATAGAGATGAACTCAGAATTTTTAAAAATAGCCACAGAATATTTTTTCATTTGCAGGTGTTTTATGCATCATTTTAGCATTAACTACAAAACATTAGAGATTAGGCCTTTCTGAAGGGAAGGGCGATCCCATGGATGGTCAAGTTTGGATGCTAACCCAGCAGTGTGGTGAATCTTAACGCTAAGCTGAATTCCTCCCTGCACACCAGGACGTGGGATCCCAGAGCACAATGATCCTCTCCCCCAGCAGGCACAAGCATGATGACATTTGTCTCATTGCACAGTGTTGCTGAATTGGAATGTGCACAAGTTTGGGTTCAGGAATTCAGCTGATAAAGGCGGGTTCAGATTTCCACCTGAACCATTTGGTCAGCCTTGTTGTGTGGCTTTGAAAGGGATCTTCAAAGAAAGTTACAGTAACTATACCATCTGGTGCCATGACCACATTTGCATTTTTTGACAGAGCTTCCTTTAATATTATTCATGACTACAAACAATTTTTGGGGTTTTCTTAGAGCAACCAATGAACATTTTCTTTTCAGTTTCCAGGCAATTTAAAGAACCAGGGGGAATCAGTTAGGTAACAGCTATGTTTCCTTGTGACCAGAGTGCAAACCAATAGATGAGGCATGCTGTTAAAGGACCACTACTGGTACTTTTGAAATCACCTCTGTATCACAGAAGACTGTAGCACAGTTAGTGAAACTGTTGAGTCATAAATAAGTAGCTGAAACATCAGCTTAAAATAAGCAAATTATTTAGGAATCAAGCAAGAATCACCTTGCAGCAGCACAACTATTTGTTGGCTACTGGCATGTTTTCTTTACAGACCTATAATAATGATGATTAGACAATCTAGCTTTTAAGTTTTCATGCTAGCTTCTTTTATTTTACAGATTTATAAATTTTTCATTAAAATTAATTAAACCAAGATCTCAAACAGTGCTCTTACCAAAGGAAATCTTCACATTAGTGTCTTCTGATTCTTGAATATAAGAAAATCAAAGGGTTTTATGTTTTCTCCAATTTGAGTGCAAGTTTTGTTTTTAAGATTAAAAAAATGCAACAGGAGAGGCAACTTAGCTCTCCAAAAGGAATACAAAGATGATGAAGAACTAGACGTTTCTGAACAACGGCAATATCAAACTGGTAGTAACTACTTTCCAGATTTCATTCAATAGGCGAGTACTGGAACCCATTACATGGCTAAAGAAAATCAACTTGGAACCCTCTTTTGGGCTTAGCTGCAAAGGTAAGATATCTCTATATTTGTCCACAGAGCATGGGTCTGTAAAGCAAACATGTCAATAGCCAACAATCTACGGAGATGTGACTGGCACTCAGCTTTCCACAGCTTCCCTACAGCCAGCCTGCAGACACCTGCAGCCACAGAGCTGGGAGCAGCCAGCAGCATCCTGACAGGACCTTGTCTGTCCCTGCCCTCCCTAGCCCCACAGGCCAGACTCATGTGAGCCAGTGAGCAGAGATTTAGCCTTGAGGCAGTGGGAAGGCTGTTTTGATTTTTTTTTTTTTTCTTATGTGCAGATCTTAACTTTTTTTTTTTTTTTTTTACTTTTTTTTTCTTACCTTTTTTTCCCCCAGTGGAGTTGCAAACTCTTGTAGAGGAATTAAATTCTGGCTGTTTTCAGATTACATTTGTGGAATTTCATGTTTAAGTATTTGCGGACTACTGGCTGAGAATAAATAGTCTCTTGCTTCTCTGCCAGCTGTACTAACTCTCACAGGACTCTCTACCACTTTGTCACCTAGTTAGTGTACTGTCTTCCATGGAGGAGTATTTCTTTTATGCCTGCAGACATCTCTTTATTTGGTTGGGTTCTTTTTACAAAAATACAAACCACTTCGGGAATGAAACAGAATTAAGTTTTAAAACACAATTAACTGTAGAGGACCAAAATAAGATAGCTAAGAGGGGGAAAGGTTAACCAA
This sequence comes from Picus viridis, assembly GCA_033816785.1. Lineage (NCBI taxonomy): Eukaryota > Metazoa > Chordata > Aves > Piciformes > Picidae > Picus > Picus viridis. Next base: position 16,679,850 of record CM066582.1, on the reverse strand, counting down.
AAATAGCACAGCCTAAGTTAAAAGGGAGTTAGGCAAGAAGGGGAAAGGGATGTAAACCCTCACTTAGTCTTAACTGATGTGGTAGAGGTATTGAGACCTGAACATGGAAAAGCTGCAATTAGTGTCCAGGAAATACTTTACTGTGCTTTCACTGTCGAAATACACAGAAATGAGAAATGATTGTGTTCTGACACTGATGGAAGGACCTGCATGAAATTGAAGGTACTGTTTTTCCTCTTGTGAGTGCTGTAGAGTTTTGTACCCTGTTGCCTCTGTCATACTAATCCATACCTGCTGGATGTTCTCCTCCTCTGTGATGATTTATTGTGATATTATGCTACTAATATTCCAGAGGAACATGAAATATAGTTATCTTGGCTGGATGGATCCCAATGTGCTTTTTAAGTACATTTAACAGAAAAACAAACTGTGCTTTCTGTTATTTCCAACCAAATGAAATAGAGCAGCTTCCAGAAGTAAAGAGGGCACCCGTTTTGAAGCAGCAACAGCACCGTACTTTGCAAAACTATCAAAAACCATTTAAATTAGGAAGATGATGTAGGTGGAGTGAAAATAATCCCACTTGAATTTTACTGGGAAAGAAGGGGGATGAATACATCAGTTGTTGCAGAGACAGTTGCGTTCTTTTTAGCAAATAAATAGTCATAGCCTGTCTTATATTTCACCACTGAAATACATGTTCAGACGTGATATGGTGATTCATATTTGATTGGCGTAATTGAAAGTGATTTTTGACTGATGACAGTGAGTCCTGACTGATGAGAGAAACTACTATCATGACAAATTAGACTATACCAGCTGGTGACATCCAGCTTCCTGAAGAAGGTTTAGATTAAATGCAGCAAAGCAGGAACTTGTTACAGAATCCAAATGCTCTTGTAGTATGTCAATATTGACAAAAGTGATGTCTGTGGATTGGGGTCAGGGATAGTTTAAAGCAAACACTAAGATAAAACAAAAGCAGAAAAAGCAGATTATGGAGGTGAAATGAAATAAATAATAAAACTACTGTGCTGCTTTAGTTCCACCAGATAAGAAAGAAGTATTTTAGAACTACTGTAAAAACTGAAAAAAATCATTTCATTTTTATATCAATTTAACTGCTGCATCCAGAATGCAAATAGGAAAAGATGCCACTAGAGGATGGAGTTGAGCAGGCTCACAATGTGGAATAGAGTACAGCTACATATCTCTCTTATCAGTGCAAGCGTTGCAGACCAGCACACCAGCCACAGTTATGAAATGTGGAACTACCCCTCTTGTATTAGGGACCAATATAGTTAAACCTGGCTTAGAGGGAATATTTATCAGTCTGTCCTCTGCCATGTCCCTGCCTCACTCCACTTCTCCATTCTCTTGGCCAGCATCTGCCTTCTTACTGCATTTATTTGAGTAACAGCACATCTCTTAGAAATGACAGATCACCTCATATGCTTAAAAAGAAAGGACAGTCATTGGATCAGGGAGATGTATCTTCCCTGCTCACCAAAGAAAGTGAAAGGGACAAAATGGTCTATGAATTTTTATAAATTTTTTTTTCAAGTGGAGGAGTCCTCATTTTTCTCTCTCTCCAGTCAAGTTGATTTAAACTCTTTGTATTGCAGTCCAGGTATCAGTGACATAGTAACTTACTGTCTTGTAGACGATTGCTGAGTGAAAATGCAAAGCGAAGTCACAGTCTTAAATGCATGAGTTCATACAAATTACAGAAAACTTGTCTAAATGTAAGGGAAAGTAAAATTGTAACCGCGGCACAAAATGTAATGTCAAGAATGTGTGCATGGGCAACTGATGACAGCTGATGTCAGCCTTAATGTGATTGCCATCACTTTTGTATGCATCTCACTGCTTCTTGGTGACAGCTTTCACAATCTTACATATAGAAATATGCATCTACTAAAATATCATTGGGCCTTATTAATTCTTGTACAGAAATCTTTCACTAAAATGACAAGAGAACAAATTATTATTAGTCCTGAGAAACTCCTCAGATGTCCATCTAGAGTCCCTGTGACTTCCTTGCATTGCCAGTTCTGGTAACTGAATAATATTGATCATAATTTGATTGATCCTATTTAATTTTATTTTTGCTTTTTTTTTTTTTTTTTTTCCTGTTAAAAGACATGGTAAACAATCTGGACATCCATAACATTGCATTGAATCTGACTGTGGCAGTTTAGGCTGGGTCCCTTCTGCTACTGCCACACAAGCTACACCTCCGGTGTCTCAAGTGTCCAGCCCAGTAGGTGGACACAGGAAGCTGCGTATTTCATACCCATAATATCCTGTGCCCTATAAATCCATCTGCAAAGTCTTTCTCTTCCTCTTTCTTCCCTCTCTGCTCTCATGGGAGATGTTCCCTGTCAGGTAATGGTGGGAGAGTATCTCAAGGCCTCTTAGGCCTGGCTAAGCCTAATGCCAGAACGAGAAGGGGGAGGAGCAGTCTCAGACCTGGCCAGCCTGAGACTAGCCTGTCAGTGGTGGGGGGAGGAAGAGCCCTGGGGAGTCTTGGGTATACCGTCAGGTGGGGAAAAGGGAAATGTTGGGAGGCTTTGGGTGTGCAATAAGGGACTCTGTATGCTTTGGGATTCTTTTGTCACTATGCTTGTACACTGACTGCTTTTCCATGTAAACCTTCCATCACTTTTGCAATCCATTTGTGTGACTGTCATTGTTTTGCCCTTCTCAGGGGCAAGAGAGGATCTGCCTGGCCTCAAACCAGGACACTGACAAACAAGCTAAGCTACAGCAAGTTTCAGCTGTGGAAATCTGTTTCATTTTTCCTTTGTAAATGCATTTAGGTGAGGTGTTCAGAATGAATCTAAGCAAGTGTGGTCTACCCCAAAGAAAGCCCAAAACTGATTATTTTCATTGATATTTTATGTCATTTGAGAAACTGGCATTTAAATGAGTTTTCTTTAGAAGATTATGCAAAGAATAGCAGAGAGAAAAAAATCAAGAAGTTTCAAATCTAACTCTTAGTTTGTTCTCAATTCTTTGTAGCTTAGCTTCACTGTGAGACTACAGTGTTTAAATGATGCTTTAAGGCACTCAGGAAATGCCACCTAACATGGTAGGCTCTTAAACTCCTTTGACCTGTAAATTCTATGGCATTATCTACACAAGCACGGGAAAATCCTGATAAAGTTGAACTGCTCAGCACCTGCTTTGCAGCTAGGCTCTGTCAAGATTTGGTAGCTACTCATAACAATTCCCATTTGTGGGACATAGTATGTTGACATACTCATATTGTGTCTATCTAGCCTCATCTAAGGCTCAGGCAAAGTGGAAGTGACCATCTTCTTTTTTCCACAACGTCAGACATTCACCCAGGGAATGGCAGCTTTGGGAGACTCATAAAAGACTTGAAATCACACCCTTACCTTACAGTAAGTCATTTGATTAGTAGGACTTAAAGTGTTTAGAGATTAGATGAGCTCATTCTGGTTATGCCTCTACCTTCTGTTGTCCTATGGTGAGTAGAAGAAGAGCAGCTTACTGACACAATTTGCAGAGCAGAGTTATGTTCTTATGAATGGGAATCTTCATCCTACAAGAGCTCACTTATCTTGGGCATCCTGCCAGGAACATGCTAGGCTAGTAATGTAAATGATGTTTCCCATTAACCTGTGAACTTGTGCCAGGCTAGCTTTCAAGACATGTTCATGTTAAAAGGAAGTGTGGTGATTACTAAGCTTGTGTAGTGATAATAAAGAGAAGAAATCCAAGCTACCTGACGTCAACAAACCTCTTTAAAACTTAAACACTGGGATGCTGAGCTCTTGCTTCATAGTAACTGTCAACTTCAGAAAGAGCTTCCTGCTACTCCAGGATAGTGAGTTCCTTACGGTAGGATTTATGAACAGTCCAGAGATTTACAACTGTCAAATCAAGTTTACATTTTAAAAGGGGAATCTACTGAAATTCAAAAGGATGCCTCATAAGGATTCAGCTTATTATATCAGTGTATAAACATGCTAAGCATAATATATAGGTTTTTACTGGAAAATGAGAAGGTTTTGACTAGTGAATGAGAATTTTTAACTAGTGACGAGGTGTAATGTCAAGATTTCTGTTGGACTCCTGTTTTATTCAGTTATAATAATCTAAAGCAGAACAAAGTTATTTTAGTGCAGCCAGATAATTAAAGCAAAACCTCAAGCAGACCCTATTCTGCATATTGATGAGGCAAGTTGCTCCTGGAGTTACTTGATTACTCTTTTTTTCCTTAAGAGAAGACTTTACTGTACTTTTAGTGTGTGGGTATTTTAGCAGGGCTGTTTTTTAACATGGAAATACATTATCAGGTGGAGTGATTGCCAAATCACAGTATCACTAAGGTTGGAAGAGACCTCAAAGATCATTGAGTCCAACCTGGCACCACAGACGCCATGACTAGACCATGGCACCAAGTGCCACGTCCAGTCCCCTCTTGAACCCCTCCAGGGACGGTGACTCCACCACCTCCCCGGGCAGCCCATTCCAATGGCGAATGACTCTCTCGGTGAAGAACTTTCTCCTCACCTCGAGCCTAAACTTCCCCTGGCACAGCTTGATACTGTGTTCCCACCCTTCAGGTAGTTGTAGAGAGCAATGAGGTCACCCCTGAGCCTCCTCTTCTCCAGTCTAAACAAGCCCAGCTAATGTAGTATGATATCTTCTAGAACAGTCTTAAACTACATTTGCATTGTATTAAGTGACGTGCACAGCATTACAGTGGAAGATACACTAGAAGGATCACATCTATTTTCATTACTTTGACTTCATATTTTAATGTGACTATTCATATTTGTACTCATCAACAACGTCTCATCGCATAGTATTTTCACTTGTCAGGAGATTTCTGCGTTACAGGGCTTCTGCCAGAAAGGTGAGATTGTCATTTAGATGATGTTCTTGAATTTGTTCTGGTTTTCTTTGTCCTACCCAGTTCCTGTATTCTTGTATTTTAATTTAGATCTTCATGGAATTAGAACAAAAGTCAATCTTGTGCAGAGCATGAGCCGTTTTGGAATAAGGATATAAGTGATGTGAATTCTTATACTGCTTTAATTTTTTATGCTTTATCCTTGCAAGTTTTCATGTATTTGCTTCACAGAAACAAAGCACATAGAAAGTAATCTTGCAGTGTCAGCTAAAAGTGCTTCATTTGTTTGATATCTTGCTGTCTTTATATTCAGATAAGTTTTATTACTTCAGGGACATTTAGAGTGCATGGGTTAATAAAATTCAGGAAAGGAATTTTCAAATTAATATTGAAAGCGAATCAGCGCAAGAATCAGGCTTACTTAGATACAGAGAATGTTCTGAAAAGAAACATTACCTTATGTTGATGATAATCAGATGTATATTGTCCTCCACTTATTACAGAGCAAATCTCAGCATTGTGCAGTTAGTGTTTTATAAAAAGAATAATACAAAACATTACAGCCTAGTGTCTAAGTGTCATCCAGTGAGATGTTGCTTTGTTGGTGGGATAAGAGATTATCAGGCAGCTGAGGAAGTGCAGAATAAACTAAGCCTGTACTCTACTACAACATCAGCCTATAAATTTGTGTGGATTAAATTGCAGGAGGAATTTTAAAATCAAACAAAGCACAGAAAAATGTAGACTCCTTGATGTTAAATAACAATAAAATATATCTCTTTAGTCTCATCTATGCAGGATTATTCCTTACAAGTCTTTTTTATTTTATAATTTGAGTCATAACATTTAATTACAATCTGATAAATGCTTACACAACAAAATAAGTAATTGTTTGTTGTTAAATGCTAACAGAAATCAGCTTTGTGGCACATAAGCCAGAACTGGATTTCATGGAACAGAAATAGTTTTAGATGTGTCTATAGGATGAGTGCAGAAAGTCACAAGCTGCAATGCCTATCCCATGAGATGGTTTACTTCAGGTCAGCTCCACTGTAGAGTTACATGCTATGCACAGACTTACTAGCACGCCAGCACAGTGAAGCTTCCAGTCCAAAGGGAGTACAAAATCAACTGTGAGAAGGAGCAGAGGAGGCTCAACATTGTTTTCTCCCAGACTTGTGTACATGTGATAGTCCTGGATGAGGGCCAGATTGCCATCAAAGTCACTCTCACCTCCCGTCTTAGATGGCATGGGGAGAAGGAAAATGTAACAAGAGGCCTGTGGGTCAAGTTAGAAACAATTTAATAAGGCAAAGAGAAAGTAAAGGCCATGTGTGGAAGCAAGAGTGAGCAAGCAAAGATGTTATTCTCTGCTCCCCATCAGCAGACAATGTTGGTTCACTCCCCGGGAATCAGGGTTTCAATATGCACAGGAGTTGCTCCAGAGAAGAGATGCCATTACCATATGCCTCCACACTTCCTTCTTTCACTTAGCTTTTATATCTCAGCTGATGTCCTGTGGTATGGACTACCCTTTGGTGAGTTTGAGTCAGCTGGCCTGGCTGTGTCTCCTCCCAGGATCTTGCCCATCCTTCAGCCTGTTGTTGGGCAGAGGGAATGTTTGAAAAGCACAGCCTTGGTGCTCTGCAGGCACTGCTGAGCAGTAGCCAAAACAGTGGTGTGTTACTACAAAACACAACTCTATGAAAGTTGCTATGGGGGGAACTGACTCCATCTCAGCCAAACCAAAAACAGCATATTAATTCTGAGCCTAAAATTTAGATAGGAATTGCTAGGTGACTAAGCAGGTTGATGATACCTGGAAATTCAGATGCCTTTCAAATGCAAAGTGAAGTAGATTAGAAGGAATAATTTGAACCATTCATGAACATTAGTAGGTTCTGAACTAACAAGAAAGAAGATACAGGTACCAATTTGAGGAGCTGAAAGAAAATTTCTGTTCATCATCCATTATTAATCAAAAAACCATGTGAAGACACGTAAAGAATATGAAGGAAAATGAGATATTCAACAGACAGAAGAAAACATATCTTACAGAGTCAGGAGGAAAGTAGGGTACTCAATACTCCATAATTTTTGCTCAACACTGAAAAGAATAGTGGTAATCATCCATGTTTTAGGACTGAGAAAGTAGGCCAGCTAAGCTTAGAAATTGTGTGACCTACTGAATTTTTTTGTGTTTAATTCTCCCTCTAATAAATATCATTCGCTCAAAGCATGAAGGTGGTAATGATTGTTTTTTTCCTGTGGCACAGAACCTGAAGCGCGTGGCAGAGACATGGATGGATGAATTTGCGGAGTACATTTACCAACGGCGGCCTGAGTACAGACACCTCTCAACTGGAGATATCTCTGCCCAGAAGGAACTTCGCAAGCACCTTAAATGTAAAGATTTCAAGTGGTTCATGGCTGCAGTGGCTTGGGATGTTCCCAAATATTATCCTCCTGTGGAACCTCCACCTGCTGCCTGGGGGAGGTGAGGAATACACAAATAAGATCAAATTTAAATGAGTCTAACATTTTACATTGTGAGAAACTCAAATTATAGATTTAGCTCCTGTGATAAGTAGCATTATTAAGGGAGTTCCCAATGACTGGAACAATCTCTAGAGTAGTCATTAAACAAAGAAACCATCATGTCTTAGAACTATCACTGTTCCACTTACATGCATTCTCAACAATTGTACGAAGGTGGAGGTAAGTTTTGCTCACATATGGAAGTGTGATAAAGGAAGCCTTGATACTTTTCTTTTACAAAGATTGGGTTTTCCCAGCCTTCAGCCTGCATACTGTAGGTGCTGCAATGACCAAATACCAGTAGCAGACAAGTACAATTTGATGCTTGGGGGATGAGGGGATGAAGAGAACACCAAAGAGAAGCTGATATCTGAGCATCACTCCAGAGCAGGGAAGAAGTAAACAGCCTGCTGGAACTCTCCTTCCATTATCAGAGATGTTCTGCATTCAGAGCTGTAGCCCACCTTCTTTTGACATTTTTTTTTTATGTATAAGAAATGAAAACACAAAGAGTGCAGGGACAGGAATTTACTTTCATAGTTGCACTGAAATAGTGGCCTTTCACCCCTAGGAACTACAGTTTCAGTCCATGGAAAGATGGCATGCAGAGGGCTTTTTCCTCTCAGTTAATTTTGATTTATAAAGAAGGCTTTGGTCTTTCAGTGTATTATGCTACTTTTTAAAAAAACCATAGGAATATCTGTACTGTGAGTTCTGCACTTCTCTGATTTTGCTGGAGATGTTCTTGGAGCTCTCAGACAATTACCTTTTCTATTTTAAACCAAAAGATTAAGTTGAAACTTCGACCAAGACATTTGGTAAGTCCCCTCACATCTCTGCATATCCTCAGTGGTCAAGGCTGGACCATGCAGGGTGTTTCTAAACATAGGTGCCTTTAGTATTCTCCAGAATTTCTTTCTTAAAAGAGCAAATTTTCTCATTGTGAAGTTTTAAAAATTACTTACTGTGCTAGAGGCAGTCCTTAGTTCTTCTTTGTAAGCTACCAGTTACAGATATTCAAAGGAACTTGTTTGCTGCTTCTTGGAAATAATGAATTCCTTTGTTAAAGTTTCTTCTATCTTTGATGCTGCTGCCCACACTTCATGAGATGAAAGCATACCAAGAGGTTAGGAGTTTATCAGTAGAAGTCAAGCTGGATCGGGGTGCCATGACTACTACTATGATCTTCCTTCATCATCTTCCACATACATACACATGCATCCTTGGAGAAGGGTGATCATGAGATATTAATTTCTCTGGCCAGCTTCAAAGTCCTTAATTCAGAGGATCTAAGTGGAGGACACTGTGATTCAGGTATTCACTCTTTTTGCAGCAATATTAGTATATTCTTTGCATAAAACCAAGAGTTAGTAAAGTAAACCAAAGATCACAACAGTGGTATCAAATTTGTACCTTAAAAAGGTACATTTATTGAATGCTTAGGAAGGAAGTGAAAACCAAAGGGTTTCTTTTCCCTTTAAAATGTACTTTCTCTGAAATAACAAGAAGAGAAGGTTCAGCCCTACTGCTCTATTTTTTCCTGAAACTGTCACAATCTTGTGAAGTTTTAATTAATTTGTTGGCACTTGGAAGAAACTTGAACAAACTTGAAGGTCAATGGCTGTCATAATTGGAAGCTGAAAGAGGAAAACAGACTGTGTATTATTGTTTTATAAGAATCAAGCAGTTCTAGAAACCTTGCTGATTATACAGACTGTGCCAAGGCTGACTGTCATTTAGTACCCTCTCTGCTTCCACTTGGAAATGCTTTACCTCTGCTTGCCAGTCTGAGAAAGAATAAACAGTGAGGCACTCAGACAATTTTTTGCTCCAGTATTTTGATACCTATCTAGTAAAAGCATGCAGTGTGAAAGCAGACATCTCATAAACAGCCTCTGCATAGCTCCTCTTTTTTTGCCAAACACATTTATCTAAAATCTGACTTGTGGAAAAGAAGGAAATTTGAAAAACCAAAACCAATCTTCTTCACTACACTTGTCATGGCCTTATCTCTCCTGCATGTTTGTGCCTTTTGTCCTTTGTAGCTGGCAGGGTGTACATTCCCTTGATATTCTGCTCTGCTTTGTAACATCTGAAATATGTGCATTAAAGCACTGTAACAGCAAATTCAGACACATTTAGGCTAGTGAAACTGTCAGTTCTGTGTCTGAGTGAGATAACCATACTCGTTCCTCTTGCACACGGAGAAAATGAAAGTTTTCAGTTAGGTTTTGTTCTTATCCTTCCAAATATATTGGAAAGTATGCTACCAGTCTGCCACAGTATTACTCATCCCATTCTCTTTATAAGACACAATAATTTATTTGTAATGTGTATTTTAAATCCCGTTGAAGGAAATTAAAACAATAGCTGCATTAGTTGACATTTGAACGCCAAATATTTTCTTAGGAAGTACTTGTGTATCTACAAGTTGTTATCCAGCAAAAATATATTATGCAGATGTCACAGCTTCCAACAGTGTCTTTGAAAACACATTTTACAGTAAGTCAATCATATAATGCCAGCCGTTGTCATTTATTTTGGACTTCATGAGTCTTGTAGTCAAGATGATAAGAAAAAAAAATTTATTTACTCAGTCAAAAGGGAAATATTTAAGCTTGTTTCATTTGCTGTTACATGACTTGATTCTCAGTGATTTAATACAGCAAGTCTCTGAGTCACTGCAGCAGTGCAAAGCTGTAAGACTTGAAATACTCCTTTCTCAGTCCTGAACTCCTGCATTTTTCAGAACTGTTTTACATCACTGACATGAAAATGTTGCCCAAGTCAAGTAGCACGTTTTTAAAAGAATTAAAGCCTAAGGCCTTACTAACTATTCTTGATTACTTTTTTTTTCTAGAGCTCACCCTCAGACTTTAAATGAATCCATTTCAGCCCACCAAGTGTCACAGGTCTGTTGTACAAAAGCTATTCCCTGCTTTGTGTAGACAAAGCGCTACACAGCTTGGCCACTCAAATTCTTCCATTGGAATTAGTGTCATACTGCATAACAGAATCCCCTGTTTCTTCAGTGAGGTCTTTGGCAGTGATTGACTTCTTTTAACTTCAGCTTTTCTTGAATAACAGCTCACACAAAGAGTAAATACTTTTAGAATTACTATGCAGCTGACAGGAAAGGCGGCTCATTTTCCCATACTTGATCTGTAGACTTTGATGGCCCTTGGGTTATCTGAGCATGTAAGCGGTGCACTATAACTGGCTTTAAGTGCTGCTTAAGCGATAAAAGCAACAGAAGGGAACATTGTTAATGTCTCCTAAAAGCTACAGCCACTTTCTTATTTGAGGCGTTAAATCAGATGTCCATCAGTGACAGCCTGGCTCTGGTACAGGCATGGTAAGGCTACAGGAACCAGGAATCATTCGCTGTCTCAACAGCAAATCTTGCAGGAACTTGTTTGCCTGTGAACTTGTAGAGTTTTTAATTTAGCAGAGAATAGTGGTCAATATAACTGCTGGACCCTGGGAAGCTGTGATTTCCCACTGGTTTAAGCCTTAAAGGGAAAAGGAGAGATTTGCTTTGTTTTAACATGTAGGTGTGTGAGAGGAGGTTGTCTCGTTGTTTTCTCACTAACTTGGAGCATGCTACTCTGTCCATTACACAGCTCTGAACAAAAAGCTTAAAATTCTCAAAATTAATGCTAGGAGCTTGAGTCAATGGCCTCCAACCATTCCTTTTCCTCAAAAGACTGTTGCCTTTCTGACAAGAGTATCATGTTAATCAATACATCTAGGGCTTTCCAGTTCCCCTTGCATGCTTGCTTACTAATGTTGAATAGTGTGTTTTAAAGAGGATAATGCTAGACCATCTTAACCTGCCTCTTCCACGGGAAGCTTATTAAATCACATGACTGCTGGTTGTCATAAAACTCCAACATTAATTTAACTAGAGGTCAAGTTATCTGAGAGAGTATATATTTTGCAATATGTAAACACTGTTTGGGAAACCCTTTTTTATTATTATTTATTTATTTGTTTATTTTCCTTTCTTGAGAGGTGTCCAAACATTTTTTTTTCCTTGAATACCCATCTATTAAATCAGCAGATTGAAATGTCAAGGCTTAACTTTGTGTTCTTCAGACCTAAGTTCTAGGCTTTCATGTCCTCTGATGTTCCAGATGACATTTTACATCATGCTCGTCGTTCCCTATTGCAGTGCTAGTGAGATAAGCTGCTTCTTTCTCAAGGCTCTCCCTACTCGGGAGAAAAATCTCTTTTACAGGGCCTGACTAACTTAAAGAGAGCAAGCTGTAGTTTTTACATAAGTCCACTGCTTTTTGTAAAACCCAAAGGTCACTTGTATCTAGGCTCACCCAGTGATTTTCCCTTACAGCTGGCTACCTCATTTAAAGCACAGAAGTTAGATGCTACACCAGCAGAAATCCTACTGAGGTGACTCATCTTTGTTTCCTAAATACCATGTAGCACTGTGAGAAGCCTCTACATCCTTGCTTCAACACGTCCAGTGAAGAAATGGGAGAAAACAGAAGCCTAGTTTGTGTTATCTTTGCTTTCATGCCTCACCTTTCATGCCTCATGACTACAGAGCCCACAGCCTTAGTATCTTATGTCCCAATATGTATTAGGCTGGCATTTCTATATGCTTAAGGACTTACATATAGTGTCTTTTGCTATTTTGGAATGTGTTTAATTCCAAGACAGCCTTTAAGATCACTGCTAACCATCCTTCTTAGTCCATACACACCCCTTGAAAGCATGCTTCTTACATGTGCTTCTCTATGTGTATAAATTACAGCGTTTAAGGCCGAGCAAATAATCTTTATATGTTGCAACTCAATGCCTTACTTGCAAGGGTGGTAAAATCTGTCTCCTGTTCATCATCCCCAGTGCCTATAGTTGCACATACACAAACTTTGGAAATGTGAGTGTGTTAGGATTACTAGCCATTTCTTTGCTAGTTGCAGCTCATAACCTCAAAAACTCTGTGTGACTGAAAACAAGGCAGCTCAAATGCATATTGATGTATAAATTAGAAGAAATCCTCTCTCTGCTGTCTTTCTCCTTTCCTTCCTTCATCCAGCAGAGCATCCTAGGGGATTTGCAGGCCATGTGGTGCTGGTGCTCAACAGAACATTTCCTGTGGCTCTGGCAACATTATGAAGGCTCAGTTCAGTTTCTAGCAGCTGCCAAGGCCACACAGAAACACCAAAGAACAATAGCACAGACTTAACTAAAATGCCTGTATTACAAAAAAAGAAAATGAAAACCAAACCGTGACCCCTCTGCAATTGAAAGGAAGGGTAAAACCAAAAGTAAAGAATGAGCTAATGTGTAAGCTACAACAGACCAGGGGGAAAACAATCTCAAGGAAACCTTTCAGGAGCATAGGGAGAAGAAATTAAGAACAGAGGAGACCTATTTCAGCAGTGAAGGAAGTAAATGTAGCTTCAGATCAAACCTTTTCCAGAAATGCACTGAGCACAGTTACCACACACTGAAAATGGGATGGAGCTATGCCATCAACACAAAAGTATGAAAGCCCCTTAATCCAATAAGCATTCATTGGACATGAAGTACATTCACTGTCATCTTACAATTATGAATCACATAAATATACTCAAGTTATTAATGTCAGTTGTTAGCAGCTCCATTTTAATTAGCTCACATGCTCTAAGAAGAGAACTGATACATCATTTAATTTTGTATTAGGCCAGCAGTCTTTATTTATATGACGTAAATTTAAGTGAACTGAGAAATGATTGAACACTCAAGAAAATTATGCTTGGAGTAGATATTTCACATGAAACTTTAAAAATATAAAATTAAAATTCATTCCTCTCATTATTCTTTCTTGTCTCTTTTGCTGGATGATATGAAATTGAAGGCAGGGTTGTTGAGAACTCATTATCTTTCATCTTTTTTTTTTTTTTTTTTTCCTGCTTACATGACCCTTTGTACTGTGTGACTGCTCTGTGCTGGGTTTCTGCATCTGGTTGTGTGTATGAAATGCTAGCATTTTACTTCATCCATAGCAATTTTTATTGTATTGAAAAAGAGAAAAAATACTCTGGAGCTGGGCTTGTCTGGGTTTTGGAAGAATCCTCCTCTCAGTTCTGGTGAAGGCTCAAAGGCTCTTCAAGTCAATCCCTCAGACTAATGTTCCTCCACCATTTGCCTCATTTGCACATTTTTAGGCTAAAAAAAAAAATGCAACTCCTAAAACCTTTCCTGAAAGTGATGGTTTTTACAATTTCTACACTTTCTGCTGCTTTCCCATCTGTCTAAATCTTTCTTGGATTGTAAATAGACACAATTCCAGTCTTCCAGAATCAGAAAAAGAACAGAGTAGGTTCTCTCATGTGTCTTGCAAGCATGAGGATTGCCTCTCCTCGCAGTGGTTTGTGCTATTCTGGGCAGTTTTCCATCCTTTGGATCCATATAAGGTATGCAGTGGCAATGTTTACATTTGTCTAACATAATATGGAAACAGCAGAAAAGTCTAGAATATTTTCCATGGAAAAATACAAATGCCAGTTCAACTGTATCTCTGTTTAGCATCTAGCTTTTTCCTTTTTTAACAAATAAGGATCAAGGTAGTGGCTAGAGTGTCAAAACATGCACCTGCTTTCTCTATATTCTACATAGAGAATTTGGGCATGTTTCCATGCATGTACATGCACTTTAAGGAGTTTCTGTGTATCTTGTTGGCAAGGTAAGTTTTTCCCCAAAAATTCTCTTAATTCTAGAGGTGTCTAAAGGATTTTTAAATAGCCCAACCAAAGTACTCAAGGAGAAATATGTCTGCGTTTGCAAAATAAATTTGGGGGTTTATTCTTTTTGGCAGCAGTGGGCAAAGTACTCCTTTTGAATCCAGCCCTTCAAAAAATATGTGTGGCAGCAGAGGTACATAACTGTTATGGTTGAGTCGTAGATCAATTATTACTTAGTTGTTTTAGTCTCAAAAGTGAGATTTTCCTTTTAAGAATACATTACTCTGCAGAGTGTTTGCAGAAGGCAGAATTCTTGAAAACAGCACAAGGAACTCCCATGGATAAGCGTAGTAACAGATTTGTTAAGTACTTTTTAATTTTATGCACTTTGGGCCCTAGTGTTTGACCTCATCTATGACAGTGTTATTCATCAAAGAACAAGGATTGGAACAAGGTGTGCCTGAGTTTTTAAGAACTTCAAAGCCTGTGAGAGATTCAAACAGAAATAATTTCATCTTAATACAGCTGAACACTCCTGGTCTGGTAGGAGGAAAGGAGCAGTCAGACCAAGCTTTGAACTTTTTAGACTTTTTTTGTTTGCATGAAAGTATTTCAGACAGACTTGCCTTTCCTTTAGAAGCAGCCAAATTTGAAAGAGTCTACTTAGTAAAGCTGCTCCCAAAAAGAACAGATCGTTCCAGAACACGGTTCTCTACATTATATAAACTAATTCCCACAAGTTTTGTCTAACTAATAGTCAGTCTCCTTTAGGAGCTAAACTCCTAACCCCATAACATTGGTAGCTCTATTCTGCAACCTGGTTTAATGCAAAATGTTGCTGCTTGGTTTTGCAGATTCGAAATGTAGCAGCCAATCTCTGTGTGGACAGTAAACATGGAGCCACAGGGACTGAGCTGAGGCTAGACATCTGTGTGAAGGATGGCTCAGAACGGACATGGTCACACGAACAGGTATTTTAACAGCTCAAAGTGAAAAGCAGGGTGAAATTGTTGCTTCTTTTCCAGGTCCTGAACAGTTCCCTGAGGGCTGCTTCTTTTCCTAAAACAAAGCAGGGTGTAGAAATAACTCATGAATGATTGCTGTCCTTAATGGCTTTTATGAAGTGCTCTTTATCATAACCTTGGGAATTCCAGCCACACCTGGGTTCTATATTCATCTTAATATCCAAAGAGAATCGCTGTGCCTGAAGAGGTGTTTGGTATCCCTTCCCCACTGTGTCATAAAAAGATGCTGATTTCAGTTCAAGTACCTGAAAATATTTTAAATAGAGTACCTTGTAAAGCTCTAGTGGTTGTCTGGTTCTACGATTTCATTCTACTATAAACAAATATGAGGCATAAGCAAGATAAAAGGGTAAAAGCTAGAAAGAAAAGGTTTCACAAAGACAAAAGATGATAGAGTCAAGAAAAGTTTTTGTCGAGGTTTGTTAGGTAAACAAAGACTAGCTTTCAGGAGTACCCTCCCTACCTGAAAAGAGATCTGATTTGTACTCATTGTGGCTATGAGTGCCATAGGAAAGGGATCATGACTCAGAGGCTGTCAGTCTGGCCAATGTGAGCAAAGAGAATCTGGGTGTAAAGTACAACCTAGCCATTTATTAGCAATTGTAGCCAACATTCTTTTCACAGAGGAAGGTCTCAAATTATAGAAATTTCCCAATGCTGAGGAGAAAAAAATGACCTGGGCGTCACACACGGCACTTTTAAAAAGCTTAAAAGCTCAGGAGAGAGGAGTTCTGAGGGATATTTGAAGTGCTGAGGTCAAGAAATCATTCTCTGAGAATACTGAGAAATTCAGCAGGAAAGATGCATGTGAATGAAATGGAGAAGCTGAAGGATGTTCACAGTTTAGCTAAGTGCCAATGTGGGAAAAAGAAAGGCTCTGAGAGAAGACATCTTTCACATAGCTAACAAAGATACAGCAAAGTGATAGGATGCTGAAACTAGATAAATACAATCTTGTTTTCCTGGAAAGACATCCAGAAATGTAAACAATTAACTGAAGGAAGTTGTGTGGTCTAGACCACATCACTGCAGTACTTTGTGCTTTGGCTTTAAAATCTGCAAACTGAAGAGTTCCAAACCCTCCTCAAGAAGGGAGGAAGTCCTGAGACTACCAGAGATGAGAGGAAGGAGGGAAGAAAACTGAATGAAAGGTGAGAGGAAAAAAATAAAAATATTAGCAGGGCAAGCAGGGAAAATGGAAACTTAAAATATTCTTTGAGCAAGTAACTTCTTGTGAGGAAGGGGAAAGGATGCAAACAGAGAAGGACGGGAAGGAATCTGTGTTTCAGTGTCCTCCGGTGCATTGCAACATTTGGGACCAGACTGGATGTAAAGGTCTCGTTCTATATTAATAATGAAAGGTGACTTCAGTAAAATAAATAGAGTTAATGTAGCACAAAATGAGTTCAACCAAACAGCATCTCAGATGACATAAGCAGAACTAGGAAGCCTCAAGCATATCTGTATTAGACATGCTCCAGGGCCAGCATGAATTATTTCTGCTAGGCTGGCATGGAGCAGCATGTACCTTCTCCCTGCAGAACAGTATGGAAAGCACTGCCAGGGAACGTGTCTCCCACCAGAGGGATGTAGTTGGATTGGGATGGGTCTGCCAAGACCCAAGCCAAGCCATTTCATCCAGTTGGCTCTTCAGTGATTTCTTTTGGCTGGTGTGGGAATGGGGGCGAGTGATGCTGCAAGTCGGCAGCGAGGCGGCAGAGGGCAGTTCCGGACAGGTGGAGCCACACGATTTAGCCCACAGCGCAACCCGTTTGCTTCTCCTGCGAGTGAGTTGTTGGAATTTGTTGTGGCTTGCGGTGCGGTTTGGTTTGGTTTCCCAAGCAGTAGCACTTCATTCAGAGTTTGTTATTCACACTGACAGGAACACAGTTACTGGTCGTTTAACCACCTGTCAATCAAAATCCTAGAAATAGTGTGAGAAATGTTAAAGAGTCTATGGCAGATGATTAGGCTAATAAATAAATGTATAATTTATTTATAGCTATAAATAATATATATAAATATAATTTAATTTGTTATTTTAAACAATAAATAAATTTAACTTCACTTTCAGATTATTTCTTACCTTACCATCTAAAGACCTGCTATAATATCCATTACTGTACTGCTGGGTAACTGTTTATTTGCATTTTAGTAGTGGTAATACCTTATTGGCATCTGGATCAGTTTAGAAACAGAAACTAATTTTCCTCAAGTATTTCAGACTCCTGTTATAAGACACGTTAATCTGCCCGATAAATCTCAAGGGTGAGTCTCTGCAAGGTACAGCTTTTAAAGATACCAGCTGAGAAAGAAAGGAGAGGATTGCAGAATCAGGGTCGCAGACTTGGCTGAAGCTCAGAATTTCTGTCCCAATGGAAATAAGATAAAATGTGCAAAATATTTCATTCAGAGGAGGACCTTCACTTCTGAAAACTCTGGAAATGTTTGATTTATGAAGGTAAAAACATTTTGGTGATACAAGGCTTGGGTGATTTTTATTCATAACCAAGATAGCATCCTTTTTCCTTCCTGGAGTTTCCCTCAGCTGACAGTGGAGAAACTGTGTGCCCTGTGTTAGTACATGGGCAACAGCGTCATGCCCTGTAACTCTCCAAGAAGATGCAGAGCAAAATCTGTACCTTGCAAGCAAAGTCTGTCACCATGTTGGTGACAGTAAGTACAAGTGACAAAATTTCCACAAAAGTTGTTTTCTTTGGGTGTGCTTTGATAAAAATTTCTCAACAAGTTCTCCTTACTTGATCCCAAATGCTTCCCAGTCAGGAATGTTACCTGTACTGCATGTAGGACCACAGTCTAAAGAAGCATCTCACATATCTGAGGAGAAGGGATGTGCTCTTCCACCATCACCCTAAACTGTGAAGATTTACCTTATTAAATGGCGTACAGGAAGCACTGATGAACACCTGACCGGCATTCAGAGAACTCTTCTTTGTTGCTTATATCTTCTTGAGTTTGTGGCCTACATGATTTCTGTGTATGCCAGTAGAAACTAGCAGTATGAATGAAAATATTACACATTTTATTCTCATGTTTCAAAAAGTGTGAATTGACACCCAGCTGGTCTTTTAACTTCTGGTATAAATTCAAAGAGACCTCAGTGGCAAACTGTAGTAGCTTGATGTGACCAGTGCAGCAAGTGCTGGTGCTGTCATTGCCGCTAGAGAAAGACACAATCCTCTCTGCCACTTGATTTGCATCACGTTACCTGGGCAGGAATTAAAAGCTGACAGTCTCAGCAGCCATGATGGGAGACAGCAATTTAGCAGCCCCCAAGAGAGGAACAAGGACTTCCAACCCAAGGCTGTACAAACCCAAACAGGCAAACAGCAGACAAAAGGCTTGTGGCTTGTGTGACAATTGCAGACTTTCTGGTGAACGGGAAAAGGGTGGGAAGTGAGGATGAGTGTTACTGTGATTTCTGGAAACCAGCCCAAAATTAAAAGACAGAGGGGAAGAAAAGGGACAAGAGGATCATACAGCACCTCTGTCTTCCCAAAGCTAAATTCTGGCTTCAGAGGAACTGAAGGCTCTGCTGGATTGATAACCAGCAGTAAAGGAAAATGACAGGCATACTTATGTTCCCCACCCTGACCAGGGAGTAGGCTGACAGGCAGCTCTTCTCTTCTTGAACATATAAGTCAAGTCTGAGCTCAGCTCTGAAATGTGGCATCTCATCTTCGTGCAGAGCACATGTTGTCTGCTCAAGTCTAACACTGTAGTCAAAGCACAATGCCAGCTGATGGATGCCAGCCAGGCAGAGACTAATTGAGCAACGTTGTCAGGCTGGAAAGCATTCATGGTATCAAAAGGGCCTTTGTCCTATAGATGATCCCAGGCCAATTGCTGTATCAGGCAATCATTCTTCAGGCCCTGTGCCAATTACAGATGAAGCTGGAATAATGCATTTTGCCCAGTTACTGCATGATAGGGCTAAGCTGCATGAAAAGCTAAAACATGACGACTGAGAAGTTGCTTGGTTGCAAATGCAGAGAATAGGGCTGTGGGGTTTGGGCTGTGCAGTATGACGGGATGGAGGGTTTCATGTATCTAGCAGGGAGCAGCAGCCCTGCAGGCTGCAGGCGAAGAATGAGCCTGCTGTTTGCTAATAATATGTCTGGAAATTTAGGTGCAGCCTTGTTTCAAATCAAAACTAGACAAGACAGAATGAAGCAGAGCAAAAGGGTTTATCCATTTCTCATGAAATCCAGTGCAGGCAGCTCCTAGCAGCTTAGGTCAAAGGAACAAAAAAATCCACAGTAAGAGGTGACAGCAAAGTGGAGCATTTTGTACTCAGGACTTCAGCTAATAACACATGGTATTGTGGCACAGTATGCAGGGAAAACTTAATTTTTATATTGGCCAGATCTAGCATTAACTAGAGAGAATTTGCTGTATAATGGAGGATAACTTTAGAAGGACTCTAGTCCTTCAAATTTTTGTCTGTAATTACAAGATCTTGAGATTAATTTCGTATATTGAGAAGTAAAACGAATTTTCTGATCAATTTTTTCATTCCCCTTCCTCCTCTCCCTCCTATTCCTCTTCTTTTTTCTTTCAGTCTTAAAACTGAGTTCCTGCCTCTAACAAGGCTGAATTTATAATAGTATCACTAAGGAGGAGACATATTTGTTCATTTAAAAATTAAGCTGTTTTACAAAACAGGAGGCAAAGAAGGAGGAAAAACAATCTATGCTAGTCTAAACATTAAGATTTAGTGTTACAGACATTGTGGTTTTCAGTGGAAGGGAAAAAAAAAACCCTGTCTGTTACCCAGTCTTGGTGCTCTTCAGAAACCGTATAGGAGTGGGAAGGGCAAAGGGATAGCCTGGATCAGTATGGTCTGATTTGAAAGCTAGCTTGAGCCTTTTCAGGTGTACTGATGCATTCAGTCCTCTGGCCAAGGTCCAGAGAGCAGCAGGAACTGGATCCTCAGCTCACCAGTCATGCACAGAATGAGAAATTTGGAGAGCCATCCACTGGGAAAGATGAGCAAGAGGAGCTTTCTGTTGTAGTGGTGATGAGAACAAGAATATTTCAGAACTACTGTTCCACACGACTCCTCTAGGTATTTGTTATTCATCAGTTTGAACTCTAGGTTTATTACTTGGCTGTAGAAAGGTAAAGGGTAAGAGAAAGAGTGGCTTTTATTGCTTTACCCTTTAAGGAAAAGTAACTCAGGCTTTTCTTTTTCTAAAGAAACATCAGCATGGCTTTTTTCTGTAGCAAATCGGTCTGCACTTGTGCAATGATAAGTTACCTTTGTAGGGATTCCATGATGCTGCTTCCGAGAAACAGGAATAAAAATGGAAAAAGACACTTAGCCTTTTGGAAAGCAGAAATTGCTTTCAAAATGAAGTTAAAGCTGTCCCCTGCATTCCACTGCAGATAAATATAAAGTGCTGTCAGGGAGAAAGAAGAAATAAACAGGACAGAGGAGCAGATTAAGAAATCGCTGTCTAGAAAACCTATTATACAGAAGTAAACAGAGAGCAACAGCAGCTAAGAGAGAGAACAAGGTCTTACAATAACACACACAACAACAAAAAAAGCAAATTTTCAGATATATGCTTGTATTTTGTGTCTGCAGGCCAAAGGAAATAGTAACATCTCTCAATTGTGGCGTTTGGATGATGGCACAGCATTGAAGATGCAGCTTCCTAAATGATGCCTATTAGGAAGACCATGGAAAGAAGATAGCTATCACAGTGAAAGGGTTAAAACCTAGGACCCACAACAAAAGTGTTCAGGGTCAGACCTACAAGTCACTGTGCTTGGGTTTGTAGATACTGGCTCTAGCAGGGAATGTACACACTGCAGGGAGCAGGGTACTAGATAAGGACCCAAAGGACCCTGAGATGAGGCAACTGTGGTGCTGAAGGCAGTCTGAGCACAATTGTGGGAGCTGCTTCTCTGGATAACGAGCTGCGTGCAGTTCCGCATGAAGCGGCACAGCTAAAGAGATTCCACTAGCAGTTTGCTCGTTTAAAGAGAGTGTCACTTTCTCAATGTTAAATTCCTGTTGATACTGTGGAAAATCAAAAGTCCTGGAGAAAGCCAAATAGTACTGACACTAATGGAAAAATGGAAATTCAAAAGCCTCACAACTCTCAGCAGAGCTTCTAGGTAGTCATTTACAGCCTGCAACCTGTTTTCTGCAAGGATTGGTCCTTGGGAAAGGAAAATGCACTCTGCATCTTTAAATTCGATGCTGTCAGACCTGCCACCTTCCTCTGATGATTGAAAGACTGCAGTGTCATAGCATCATGTCAGACAGATGGTGTCTAATTGAGAAGGATTCCTCTGTTAACTGTGAGCCTCCACAGTTCCTCTCAGACAGCAAGAATAAGAGCTTTAACAAGCTGTCTGTAGCTCACAGGTTTCACCGTAAAAAGATTTAAGATCATTTAATGTGTGTTGTTTGGGGAGGAAAAAGACAGTCAAGAGAGGATATGGTAACAGTGTTCCACATAAACAGAAGTAAACTGTTCATTAAACATGAGAATCTTTCTGTGACAGGAGAATCTCTTTATATAGCTTCTTCAGACTCAAATGAGAGCTAGGTTATTATCACTAGCAGAGGCCTTTAGAGTCCTTGGTAGCTGTAGTCCTAATGCATGCAAGTACTGCTTTAACGGAGGTCACAAAAGGCTTTAATACAGCCTATCCCCTCTCCTCTCCACAGCACTGCATCACCAGAGATGGTTTTCATCTCTGCCATAAGGTTTCTGACTTCCTGGGGTATATTCCACAACTGGAATCACTGAATCTTACACAGGCAGGATCTTGTTTAACCATCAGCTGGGATGTGTGAAGTAGGGAAATGTGTATCAAGCTGTGTGTGTGGTTTTAAACATTTTTCACTAATAATATGTCATTCTGTTGCCTGATTAATTTTCTAGCTCTTCACCTTTGGCTGGAGAGAAGACATCCGCCCCGGAGAGCCACTTCACACCAGAAAGTTCTGCTTCGACGCCATTTCGCACAGCAGCCCTGTTACACTCTATGACTGTCATGGGATGAAGGGAAACCAGCACTGGAGCTATAGGAAGGTTGGAGTCACTGTGGGGCATCTCCGAGGTTCAGGCTATCTTCAGCCTATGTTCAGTTCAGTGCAGGCTTGTGTTTTCCCATCAGTTCTGTTTTCAAATCCACCCTGTCTTGTTCCAATTTGATTTTGTGGTAATCTCTCTGGAGCATGTTCCTTTTGAGCGCTCAGCTTTTCAGGTCAAATTAAAATGAGTCTTACCCAGCTCAGAGGGTGTCTGTGCTGGATCTGTTCCCTGAAAGGCTTTTCTTTACCACTCTGAAATTTCACAATGCTTGTGTCATTTTAACAGAGGCACTGTCTGAAATAGTTTCATCCAATGTGACAGCAGCAAGAAATGCTTCTTAAAAGTTAAATATTATTATTTTACTGCATTTTAAAGATTACAAGTGGCAGAAACAGCTCATTAAAAAAAACCCCCAAACCAATACAACATTAAAAGCACTGCTGTAAGCCCAAAGGCAGGAGTTTATAAACTAAAGATAAGCAGCTTAGACACTACTCTGATCTGCTAAGTTTCAGCCCTTTTTAATAAATAACTGGAAACAGGAGGTCAAAGTAGGAACTGTCAGTCTCATTTGGGGCAAAACATCCTACCAAGACTACCAAGTTGCTGCAGTTAGATCGTTTTTAATGGTTAATTAGTGAGTTGCCTTGATGAAAGATTTCACCATTAAACTCTTTATTCTATGCAGGATGAGGACAGACATTTCTCTGAAGTGCTGAGGATTCCTCTCGCATATCCTCACTTTGCTCACTCTGCCTTGCCTATCACCTTGCTTAAGCTGAGGCCAAAGTACCAGGAATTGGTCTTTGCTGGATAAACCTCAGTACTGCTCCCTAGCTTAAAATTCAATACAGTAGAAAATTAATTCAGAATCATTAAAAATAAAAATGCCCCTACCATTTTTCTGAATACCCATTTATTAGCCTATGCCTTTTTACCCTCTTTATGTTGCAGTTGGAGGATCCACCACAAGATTTTCCAGAAGTGTTTAGAGGATATAAATTTTCATGACTGTATTGCTGTATATCTGTCTTTATAATGCCATCATAATGCCTTCTTGCTTCAAAATCCTTCCAGTTAATCTTTTTGCCTACCCAAGCTGCAAGAAAAAAGCTTTCATACCTTTAGCACTTCATCAGTGTTTAATGTAGCTCTTCCATATGACAAAATGCAGGACTGGAGCTGCCCTCTAAAAGGCTCATCACCTTTGATGAGGACAGAATACAGCAGATAACTGAAAAAAAAAAAAAGAAGAGCCATTAAAAAAATATGCAGTGTGAGTTCTATTAAATTCACTGCACAGCTTCATTTTTAATTTCCAGAAGGCTGACAGGACTCATATAAAAATTCTCAGTGCAAGGCAGGCATTTCCATTTCAGCAAGAAACACCACAACGTTTTGTTAGAATGAAAGTACTGACATAATCTTAACTGTAATACCAACCTGACACCAAACTGACCAGTTTGCATAACCCTTCAAATTAAGAAACCACATTGGAATATTAGAAATATGCATACACAGTTTTCTTTAGGCTTGGTTTTAGTTTGGCTACAGACTAAATAAACAAATATTTAATGTTTTGCATAGTCCCTTTCCTCAGATACAGGGCAGATTTACTTTAGAGATTTTTGTTGCTACATCCTAATGACATAATTCTTATCTAATTTTGAAAGCATTTTGGCAATAGTATTTATAGTGTTCCCCAAAAAAAAACCCCACACCTGTATACAAGAAAAAGGTGGTGTATTAGTTCAACTGCATCTCTAGTAGAGACCTTTACCTAGAGGATAGTATGCTGCTAATGTTGTACCCTAAATGATAGTAGTCTGGTTAAGCAAGAAGTGCCTCATTTTAAAAACCATGCAGCAGGTCAGCAACTTTGTTCTATTCTCTGCACCTTGTACAGATGCTGTAGCTTCCTAACGGTCACGTATCCATTCTGCCAATAATTCTTCCCATTTTTAGCAAAAATGATCCTCTTGTCCATATCTTATAAGATGCTTAATAGGAAGCATTTCTTACAAAACTGTCACACTGTTCCTATAAAACTAGAAGATATTTTTGTTCTTCTGAGTCTCTTCTCATGATCATTTGCATTCTCGAGCCACTGGTAAGATGCTAGGGCTGTGAAGTGATTAGAAAGTGCTGCAAATACATTTTGAAGCCAGGCAGTTTTAAGATTCTGTATTCTTCCTGCATAGAAACTCTAAGAACCTGTATGTGGATGTTTGCAAATAAAAACACTTTAAATATTTTAGTGGCAAGAAAAATACATTAATATTTACTTTGGGTAAGGAGTGCTCTTCTGAAAAAAATTCCAGGTTACCTCCATTACTTTCATTTTGCTTCTCATTGCAGTGCAGTCTGAGAGTGTGCAAACTGGATTCTTCTCACATGAATGATACCAAAACTACCACTAATGGACATAGTCAAAAAAACTGTTCTTATTCCTATACTGCTTAAACTACATCTGAGCATTTGAAAGTCTGATAAGTCTCTGATATTGTTATAAGGTTTTTAAAAACCAAGCCAAAATATTGGTCTACAGCCAACTATACCTTTAAGAAAACTGTAAGAAGCAATGGAGTAGAGTGAATCCAAGTAATGCTGTAAACACTTCTGTGGAAATAAAAGAAAATTAGTGTAATACTGGAGAAAAAAAGTATATTGACACCACAATGGGGTTCCCATCAATGATGGGAGCAAGGTGAGAATTTAGATAGATAAATGTAAATAACCTAAAATAATTAGAGATTTGGGAGAATTGTGTCATTCCAAGCTGAACCCATTTCCTTGACTCTCTTTGAGATTGCTAAATATGGCAGAGCCAAAGATCAAAAACTGCCTACAAATTTCCATTCCTCCTAGTGAAGGAATACGCCCCTGGTTTTCAGTGGTGCATTATTCTGGGTTGACAAGTAATACATTGGTTCTGATAAAGCGTGATTCAGTTTATATGCCCTAGTCCCATTAGTGCTATTTGTAGAGCACAAGCACCCAAGAGAGGGCTGGTTTAGTAGGTCTTTAAAAAGAAACAATTGTGCAAAATCCATTTCATTATACAATAATTCTACCCTGAACCTGGTGATTATGATAGATGCTAGTCTGACAATGTCAAAAACTGTGCCCAGAACAGCATGGTTTGCTCATACTCTCCTGACAGCTTCAGGGACAATCTGTAAGAGTAAGTTCGCTCTTCATGCAGCAAGGTGCATAGATTATTTCCCCAGAAAACTGAAGGCATGTCATTGTGATAGTGGCTTTTATCATACAGACATCTGTCCTGCTGAAACTACACTAGGGCTACCAGCTAATTTCAGATAAACTACTGCAGCCACCAGCTGATAATGACTTCCAGTTGCTGTTGACCTTGGCCATAGTTATAACAGTGACCTTGAAGAAATGAAAGGCTCTGTGTCTCATTACCAGCCCCTGAACTGTCAGGGCCCATTATCTTATGGACAAGTTTCTCCTTCTGCAAATAATCTTCAGGCTTGCCTTCATGCAGAAGGAGGGAAAAAAAAAAAAAAAAAACAAAACAAACAAACAAACAAACAAACAAACAAACAAACAAAAAAAACACTCTGCAGTTCTTATGTTAGAAGTGACTCCACAAGAGCTCTTGTGGGTTTTGATATTGGTGTGAAGAGGAATTAATGTATTTCTTTTGGGAAGTTCTTTTCTGGTATGCATACAACTGTTACCCCTTGAAGTCCTGAGCCTGTTTCCATTGAAATCTGTAAGAGCAGCAGGCTTTGACCTTAGGTCAGTACAAGCTTGAGATGATAAATTAATAGGCCTTTATACATAGCAAAGTCAGCCAGAAGTTTTCCAGAGTGGTAACTGTGTGAAAGACACTCTTTTCTCCTAATAACCAGACTTTCTAAAAGAAAGCACCAACAATGCTTCAGTCAAAAATTGCATCCCCTGGATATTTCTGTGAAAAGAAAGACAGCCAGCTCTCTTCAGAAAGAATCAAGTGTTTTTCATGGCATGCTTTTTGTACTGAAGCTGTTTCCTTTCTCCTTGTACCAGCTAACCTATTAAAGCTTCTAGTATTCCAGCTTTGGTTTCCTAATAACTTGGCTGACCCTCATGACCAGCTATAATGCAAGGAAAACCAGATGCCACCTTCCTCAAAGGCTCCACAGCAGGCAGGGTCACTCAATCTCTCACAGAAAGACAGGAGGAGCTAGCAAGGTGCCTTGGGTGCCAGGCTTCACAACGTGCTTGGGAGTTCTTTCAGGCACACCTAGGAGGTGAGAGCCCTTTGTACATGGCATAGTTAGCTGCTTCTTGTAAGTTGAAATATCCTACCTACTCACCTTGTACAGTAAACAGCCATGATGGAAAGGTTCCTACTCATTTGGGTTAGTCCCGTTGGATTTGAAGGCATCCCTCTGAATTGCAGTTTTGTGCATGTGTATTTATTCACTGTTTTGGTGGATGAGCTGATGCTGGAGGTGAAAACCAGTGGTTATGAAAAACAGATGTAGCAGCAGCACCCTCAGCCAAAGCACGAGCTGCATTTGACTTTGCTCTTTATTGCACATGTTCATATAAAAAAAGGGCATTGTACTTCAGCGGTGTTTCACAACACCCAAAATCAATCCATTTCATCTTTACTAAATTCAAAAAACAAACCCCTTGCTTTTTCAAAAGTATTTTAAAATAGCTACTATTTCTCGATGGTTTGCTGTGTTATGTTTATTTTTTACTTATATATAGGGTATCTATACATTTATTTTTTTTTACTTAATATAGGGTATCTCTTGTGAAAGAGAAGTTTCTCTATGATTGTTGCTTAACATCAGAGCAGTTTGGTGAGCTTTAAATCAATTTGACAAGTAGCTTTTTTTGTGTGTTTCCTCCTCTCACAACCTTGGCAAGTAGACACATCCTGGATTAGTATTAAAACACTGGCAGGGCATGTTTGGCTGGGAGTGGAAAATCCTGTATGTGGTTTACAAAGACTAATCTGCAATTTATTTCAACACATAGAGTAAATGTTTGGCCCCTGGAAACATTCAAACCATCTAATCGCTCACGTATCTTCTCTGTCAAGCACTTTGCTATGTAAATAAGTACATTCAAACTACCCAACCCAACTAGTTGCTCATCTGAGTAGTTCGTGCTTTACTAAAGCCTCAGAGTCAGGTTAGTTGCAGTTTGCTCCAGTTTTGTGAAGCAAAATGAATACAACACAACAGCCTAATTATAATTTTGAAAGCAGCTTAATCAAAGCTTATCATCCAAAAATCACCATAGGGATCCAACACAGTGCTAGTATTTCCTTCTTATTAGGAAAGAAAGTGTATTTCAGTGGCTGGTCTTATCAAGACCATAGGCAAAGTCTGAATTTTATAGGGTGATAAATGAGATCATCAGTCCTGTGTCCCATCTATCCATCACACTACTTCAGTGAATAATACATTTTTAACATCTTCATCAAGCTGAAGAGTATCCATTTTCCAGACAGACAGTCACAGATTCTTCTACCAGAAGCATGATAGAAACTATTGAAAACAAATAAAAAATAATAAATAAATTATATAAACAAAACCCAACCACTTTGCAGGTTCAGGTATTTAAATCAGTCCCAGGCAAGAGTATGATATGCAAAGATTATTAGAAGATATTCTGTTTCTTCATTATTTTATGTGGTAGTTAGTTGAAGACCAGAAAACGTCTCCTCATTGTTTCATGAATCCACAGTTTCATGAAGGATGATAACCCAAGGGGAAAAACCAGTCTATTCTCTACAGATTCCTAATAATAACTGTGGTTTACACAAGGTTAGCACACAGAGACCACAAAATCACCTCAGATGGGGCTGTGCTAATCCACTGTGACCAGATAAAATGAGGACACTGTCAATGACTTGGCATTTGCTACTTAATTCTATTTTTTTTCATTCCTGTAGGACAAAACTTTGTTCCATCCGGTAAGCAGCAGCTGCATAGATTGCAACCCAGCTGAGAAGAAGATTTTCATGAACAGATGTGATCCTTTATCTGAAACTCAACAGTGGATTTTTGAACATACTAATATGACTGTTTTAGAAAAATTTAACAGCAAGACCAGTTCCTAGAAAGAAAAAAAAATGAACACACCTAATTTCATACAGACTGCAGACTACACATTCGCCAGCATCTGGGTCAGAGGAATCAGGAATTAAATTTCCTAGATCCAAGAAATCTGTTCTGAGGATTAAAAAATGCCACAGCAAGAGCCAGCAGGCTGTCCTTGTGGATGTACAGTATCTGAAGAACTTGGCCAAGAGCCTCACCGGATGCTGCTTGAGAGCTTCAGGCTGAAAATTCCCTTGCTGGTCGAGGGAGAAACTTTGTTTAAAAACTGTTTAAAAGTACTCCAAGTTAATAAAGTAAAACAAAACTCTAGAGTTTCTCAGGTCAAATCCTGCTGTAGTGAGTAGCTCAGAACAGACACTGTAGTTTGGGATGGGTATATGGTGTGCATGATGGCTACAGGAACAGGAAGAAATCCCAAGTTTTAGAACTATAGATGCCGATAGAAGAATAATGATGTCCCAGCGCCCCCAGACAAAATATGTGCTTTGTTGACATTCTCTTAATAAAAGGTTGGGTTAAGCAGGTTTAACCCTTAGAACTGTTGCAATTAATTTCACCTACCTACCTTTTACATTCCATTCATTACCAAAATAGAAAGGGCAGAAATCTTAGGATCTAGAATTACATTGAAGTGAAGCATGAAATAAACTGTAAAGTTTTGCCCTCACATTCCACCCCTTCAGGGAAGGAAAAAAAAAGTAAAGCAAATAGGTAGAATTGTGATTCGAATCCCATTGTCACACAGGGTGAGGTTAGTGACAAACACAACAGCAGCAGCTGCAGCATAATGGAAGGCTTGTGGACTGGCTGTCTCTTCTAAAGGTAGAATCCCAGCAAAGTATAAATCAAATTGAAAATGGGCTGGGGGGAAAAAAATAAATTAGGAGAGTAGGAAATAATTAGATACTGCATGCTCAGCTAGGTTACTCAAATTAACATTGGTACGCTGCCATCATGGAAAGGCGTGTTGACTCCCTGCAGTGCAGCCTCAAAGATCTTGCAGAGATCATGCAGTGCTCTTGACAGATAGGAGCAGAGAGAAAAAAACTGACATGAAACTAGTTGGGTGGTTTCAGAGTTTTTGAAATCCACAATGGAAATCATGTGAACTTCCCGGAGATAGCAAGTAATCAGTATTGTAGATCTCATGACAGAGGAAACAAGAAGTGCTAATGAGTTAAAATTTACAATGTTTTGTACTTTTTGGCACAGGCACAATTCAGAGTTAGACAGGCTTCTGTCACACTGATGATCATTACAGCCCATCGTGTTCCTCAACCCATTAAGCTGTTGGCGTGAGAGACCACTAAAACTCATTTTAGGGGTCCTATGGTTCTTTTCATCAGAGACCAGTTAACACAGATGTATGGAACATAACTGATAGGTTTGGGATTTTTCAAGGTAAGAGCAAGTATAAATTTGTATCAAGTAAGTACATGGCATGCTTCTACTTGCAAAGATGAGTTTACAGATGAAAGCACCATAAATGCAGATGATCACATTCTCTAGGAGGTGGTTGTAACAGTGCTTTCAGATTCCAAAAATACCATCTGTAATTAAGTTGCTTATTCTGATTGCTGGAGAAGAGGCTGGCTAACCAAAATACTGATGTGCAATCTGCCTTGTTTTGAGAGTAGAATGACTGTGTTGTCTTTATTGCTCCTTAAGCTGTGTTTATGCACAAAGAGCACTGATTGCATCCAGAGGATGGTTCTAGTACCAATAACTATGTGCCATTTTATGGCAGCACCTTGTAGCTGTAGATTAAGACCCCAAATTGTAGGTCACAGGAACTTTTTAGGAGGGGAATGAGATCCTATAGGATTCAGGATGCATGCACTTGGAAAATTAATCCATACACTGAGCAATTGCTGCAAGTGAAGAGATCTTTCAAATAATCTGGAAGAAATGTGTTCATAGAGTTCATATTTTATTATTTTTAAAAATAAGCTTGTTTAGGTATCATTTAAATATAGTTTGAAGATATGGTTCACTCAGGATTGTAAGCAGTAAGGCCACTGTATAAGAATACTTGAGGTTTGTTTAGCTCTCAGTCCACAGAACCAGACCAACCACTGCAGACCATCAGCCTTCCCAGGTGTAGTGCTTGCAACATCATTTGTTTGCAGCCTGAGCATCAGGAAAAAGGATTTGATAAAAGAAAATGGCTGCATAAAATGTAAATGGAGCCCTCAGGTTGCTGATCGCAACTGGCCCCGAACTGTCAAACTCTTGGAAGCAACACCGTATGCCCAAAATAGGGAGGCAAAAGCAGATTGCTAAACCAGCTAAGCAGTTCATGTTATGCACACACTGATAGAGTTCTATCATTCAGGGTCTGACTGCATGTCAGTGGTCTGATTTTTGAAATGTCTGATGGGAGCTAGGCTGCTGGTGCTGCAAAGAATTTCTGTGCTTTTTAGTAGTACTGCACAGCACCTTGCACTGCCAAAGGAAACCTTTCCTTACCCATAGCTAGACACTAATTGTAAGTTCTAGCAGTCCTCATCATAAAACAATCCACATGATTAACATTAGGATGGTCTGGACAAACACAGTAAGATCTACATGGTTTTATAAGCAATGTATAAGAAAAAATTTATTGGAGTTTACTGTGAGCAAACAGTAAGCAACTGTTGAACAGTCTGGAAACATAAAGGTTAAATGGAGGTCCATATCTTGAGGAAGGTTTAATAAGAACTTGCCACAGTGTGGCATGGAAACATGTACCTGCACACATGTGTATGTGTGTGTGTATATATATACACATATATCTGTGACCAGTGGAAAGAGGTAGATCAAGAGGAAAGGTTTGTATTCATTTCATGGACTGATCTTTCAAACATTCAATATAACTACTGAACTGCTACAGGAAAAGCTGGAATGAACAAGTGCAAATACAACTCTGAAATCATATGTGTTCCCATGCATATATTCCAGAAACTAAACTAAACAGAAGCCTTGGGAGAGAGGGCTTAAAGGAGAGGAGGTGCTGATAAAACAAAGCATTTCATGTGTTGGAGAGCAGCCTTGTTGCAAGAGGCATGACAAAGCAGCAATTTTCACTGGGCACTGTCTTATTTAGGAAAATTAATTGCTTTAGAACAAATATTTCTGCAACAATATGGGTGTTGTAATGATACAATGCATCCTTCCTGGGTGCTATCAGTTTACAAATAAATGGTCTCTAGCTGCTGAATGAGATCTTCCTCATGATAAAGACAGACTAAGCTTGGAAGGAAACTGACAAGCACTTAACAGCTTTTGATTACTGGCAATTTACCAGGCATCAGTATCTCCATGACCTCAGTGAAATCGGATGCCACAGAAGAAGCATATAAATAGCTTAGCCAAATTGATTTGATGGTTGCACCACTGTAAGAATGGATGTCACCTTTGGGTTTGGTTGGGGTTTGGGGGGTTTTGGGGGTTTTTTATTAAGGCATCATAATCAGAATTCATTTGCATTTTTACTGCTAGCCTCTACTGGGGACTGAGCAAGTGAAACCCTTTTAACATACCCAGATAGCTTAGGGATGGAGCGTATAAGGAAGACAGTACCAGGAGGCTTTCAATGTGGCTGCCACCAGGGGCATATCCATTAGCTGTTTAAAGAGAGAATCAATCTTTAATGCTGTTAGCTCAGTGTTTTTCCAGATGTGCAATTTAAAAAGAAAAAAAGAAAAAAGTAATGGTTTAATCCATCCAGATCCATCAAGGCTGCTAGGGAAACCATTTCAAAACCCCTGAAAACAAAAAAGCTGATCAGAATTGGATATATATTGAGATATATAGATATAGATATACATGATATTAGTACTACAAAATTCATTGTTTGTTTAGCCCCTTTCTGAATCTGTTCCACATGTCCTCCTAGAAAAAGCAAACGGGTGTAAGAGCGCTTTTACATAATATTTTGAGGATCTTGCCCTATCTGAAAGATAGTTTTGACAGACCTTTAAAAAATTAGAATGTCTAAGCCAAAAAGTAACAAAAGTAACAAGTAACAAAAAGTAACAAAAACTGAACAAACAAACAAAAAACAAACACAAACCAGACAAAAGCAACTAAGGAAATACACCTGGCTATTATGTCTTGTGTACCGAGAGAGTCTGCTATATTTCTTGTACTAAACTAGCATCTATTGACTGGATATTTTTAGATTAATAAGTAATATGATTTATTACATCTTTAGTGCTTTCTCAAAAAAAAAAAAAGTTCAAATTACATTGTAGTGAATCTGCGTAGTTAATTACTGACAGGGGTTTTTAAACCACGTGGTTAATTACTGACAGGGTTTTTTTAACCACATGTAATACAAAAATCTGTCCTTATGTCTCCTATTACCCCCTGTTTCCTTGTTATAATTCTGAATGCACTGGACAGAAAATCTAAACAAAGGGGGGAAATACTTCTAAAAACTATCTAAAAAACTTGTGTGTATATATATATATATAAAAATATAAATATAAATATATATATATATATATATAAAGTTTAGCTAGAGATGATCAGAAAAACACATCACAGTTCCAAAGCTTCAGCAGCCTTCAAAAATTGCATCTACTCCTTGTGATGGGTTTCTATTCTTTCAGTGTATCATTAATACTAGTGGTACTACTCCTGAATAGTACTGCTCTTGACTTCTGAAAATGATGTGCTGTCATTTAACACAGTAGGAGGACAGCCTCACCGTGCTGAGAGAGCAAAAAAAAAATCCCTTTCCAAGAACATTTCATGAAAAAACAACAACTTTCAAACATTGCAGTCTGGTATGCCTGAAGAGTCTTAGCTATTTACAAAGTTGTCTTTTTCAAGGGACCTGGTAGTGCAGTGGCCCTTATGAAAACAAGACAATGGGAAACAATGAGGACATGGGTTCAAACAACAAGAATTTGCTGTTGCCTAAAGGTGACATGTCCACAGCACTGCCAAGCAGGTTAATTATAAACACACAGAAGTTTCTTTCTTTTGTGTGGCCAATGTGGTAGATGCCCAGCTTCACAGAATATACAAATGAGAATGAGCCTTGCAAAGCAGCTCAGCAGGAAAGCTGGTGTTCAGCAGAAGATGTAGAAAACGTCACAGTGATCCCTGTTAGAGAAGCACATGAATAGGGTGTTGAGATGCCTATAAACAGACAGTTGAAAGGATGTGAAGGGAGCTGCTGTTAGACAACTCTGGTAAGTGGTACTATCGAAAAGATACTAAGACATAGGAAAAGAGAACTCCTCATTAACCTTAGCCCTCCTTAACCTTGGCAGCACCCCTAACACTTTGTCAAAGCTTTAGCTGATTTAATTAAGTTAATCCTTCACCTCTCCCAGTAAATGACCAAAACTGGAAGGCATCACAGCCCAAGCAAATTTCTCCTGATCAGCTTGGAGCATCTCATTGATGCAAAACACCACGAGGCAGAGTTTAGTCAAAAACCCTCACTGGCAGGAGAACTAAAACATTATGAAAGATCTGTAGGCATTTGGCATCCCTCTGTGAAAAAGTTTCACTTGCCTAAAGGAGTGATTGATGGTAATGATCCTAGATTAAGAAGATCAGGAATCATGAGCTTGCCTGGAGGTGAAAGGCCAAATGGTGAGATTAGGATTTGGCAGTTTAATTGAGAAAGGAAAGGAAATGGATGGCAAAAGGAAAACAAGCAGGAACTAGGTTTAATTCTGCGTTTGACAAAAGTATGACCTCCAAAGCTCAGCCACCGATAATTTGAGAAGACTCTTCATACCAGGCTTGTGTGTTTATTTCCATCACAAATATTCAGGAATTGAGAGGCAATCAGTTCCACCCACTCCTGCAAAAGAGTTAAACTTAGAATAAAGATAATGGTATGATCCAAATTATATTGATCGTGAAATACACGAGTGCAGCTAGAGTAAATCTTTGCTGGACATGCCAAGTCAGTGCCAAGATTTCTACCACAGGTATGTATGTGCATTCCTGAGGATACTTTATGGATGGTGTGTAGCAGCAGAACATTATGGTCACTGTTTTACCTCACATTAACATTACTCAGGCTCTTTTGAAAGAAGAAACGCATTTACCTACATTTTCCATGAAATGTCAACCCAGAGTAGTACCAAGTAGCTCTGCCTACTCCCTACCTTGATCAAGGCAATGCATGTTTCTCTTTGGACATCACATACAGCTCTTCCAACAAAAAAAGAATGTGTTTCTTCCCCTCTGCTGCCTCCCCATCTCCTGGATTCTGTCAGAGTGTTGGTCCTCTTCCTTCCTTTCAGGTTTGTGCCAAGGGGTGTTTGTGCTGTTGCAGATCCCTTCCTCAAGATGACAGTGACAAAAGCTGGTTTGATCTTCACATGGCAGAACCACAAGCCCTTCTGCCTGTGGTATTCACTTGCTGGAGCTTGTGCTAGCGGAGGGGTGGGGAGGAGAAAGACACCTGAGAAAAAGGGAGAAGTTCTGTCCTTATGGGTCAGTTTTACTACAGCTTTTGTCCATGGAAGTTAATCTCCTAGCACAGAGAGGCAGTCATCTTTGAGAGAAAAATCACATGAATGACCTAGTTTCTCATCCAGCTTCAAAATTCAGTGCTACCCAGAGACGGGAATAGGTAAGAACAGAAGCATCTTACTCAGCAGATACACTTCTTATGAATGTTTAGAAAGAGCTGAACTTAACTTCGGCAAAGCAGATTTTAATTTGTTACTGAGCTAATGTAGATTACAAGTGTCTGAGTTAGCATAATATTAAAATGTGGTGTGTATAAGCCACCAGGGGGTTATAACAACTTTAACTGAAGGCATTGTTTCGAATCTGAAATGGATGTGCAATCTCTGAGGATTGCATGATACAGGTTAGCCTCTAGTCAAGATGCAGAGTGCCAGAGTTTTTATACAAAACTCAGAGATTGTCTAATGTGCACAGCTTTTGATCTCAGCTGTACAGGGCTCAAGTTTATTTGAATCTATGTCAACAAAGTTAATATGTATAAAAAGACGTCCCCATGATTATCATTATCAAAGCTGTGTTTGCAGAGGTGGCAGGTAAAACATCAGGTTCTTTTCCATCAGCAGAGAACCCTTTTGTTTAATTCCTGTTTGTTTTTATACACACATTTATTTGTAAGCAAATTACGTGGGTAGAAGTTGTATCCTGTCCCTTCACTTAACTAGTTCCTGGGAAATGGGAGTACCAGTGTGAGAGATGTACAAATGCACTGATAAAAGAGCTGTCAGCCAAGGAAGAAGGATTTCATACAGAAGAAAAGGAAGTCCCCCTAAAGTTAATTTTCCTTTATTCCTGTTGTATCAGCCTCCAAATTGCATCTGCAGCTCTACAGCAAAACTTATCATGATAACCTACCCTTGGAAGGATAATGATGTCACATCAGGGTTCTGCTGCCATTTTTCCATACAAATCTGCACTGCAATTATGCAAACCTGTTCTCTGAGGCTTGACCATTCTCCATAGTTGCTGTGCCTGCAAAGGGCATTCCTTCTGACTTTGCCCTGACCTGCAGTTTTCCCACCTCAGACTCTGTTGCCTGAAGTAGCTTGGTATTGCTCACCTCTCCAGACACTCTGGTCCACTGCACATCTCTTAACACTTCACAGCAGTCCAGTGCACATAAACACAGTTTTAACAAGCATTCAGTGGCAAAATAGAAATTTATGGTCCCTTCTGAGCCTCTGAGATGCTTTTATTTAGCAACTAGCCTTTCTGATGCTCGGAGTGTTTTCCAGGCATCTCTGTGAATAAACACCTTTTCCTGCAGGTATCCTGCAAAACAGCCATTTTTCTTGCTTTTCTGAGAGTCTGGAATTACAGCCTTCACTCATTGAATACCATCCAGGACAAAACATTCCTTGGCAATTCAACTATTACTAACTTTTTTCAAAGGGCCTGGAAGAGCTGGAGACAACTTTGTGTAATCTCTAGCAAATCACAGAATGGTAAGGATTAGAAGGGACCTCTGGACATCATCTAGTCCAATCCCTGGCTAAAGCAGCTATGCCTAGATAATGTATCAGTAGGCAAAGCAGCCAGTGACAAGCTGGGCTGGTAGGCAGTTAGAGTTTGATGAGCAAGTAAGGCAGAGTTGTCTAATTTTCTGAAAATCAAGGTCAAATTCTTTGGTTATTGTAATTAGGAAATATAGCTCTCTGGGGAAAAAATGGGGAAAATACTTTCTGGTGTATGCATTTGAAATATTATACAATAGACTATAATTAGTAATATATACATTATAATAAGTAAAATGAAAACCCACATCTGTGCTGACTAGCCTGAGATAGTTGGCTTAGTTGTTATTAAAGAAGAGCTGTAGAAATTTTGACCAACTTACTGATTCATTAAAATAATGTTTTCATTCAAGACATGCTTAAAGGATTTACAGAGGGCATATGCCTGTAAATTACTGGACTGTAATTAAGAAGATGAACTATGGAATAAAAAATGTACACCTGTCCTATTTTATATTTGGATGCATTACATTACAGAATACAAAGTGAAAGATTGCTGAAGTACCATCTAAAAAAAAAAAAATTACCATGATCTGAATGAATAAATACCTCTCAGAAGCTACAGCATTAATGTTTCAATTTGTTGTACATCTACTGCTGCTAAAAGAACCTGCTGTAAGTAGGTGAAGGACTGGACCAGCCCCACAAGCTGCAGGGCTGCCCAGGGCTATACAGCCACTCACTGTTTCCAAGGCCCCAGCCACACCAGCTGTGTAATATCAACAGAAAGAGAAACCAGTTTTCTTCTTCACCAGAGCGCACTGCTAGCTCTAGCAATACCACAACTCGTATCCTGAATGACCACTTAAAAAGAGGCAAATACAGAAGTGAAGACAAACCAGTCACATATGTGTAATAGTCCTCAAGTGACAAGTAAGGAAGCATTGAAATAGTGAGAAATTGATTATAGTAAACAGTCATGTAAGTAGAGATTGATGTGTCCCCTTCCACAACAAAAAAACCCACCCCAACCTAGAAATTCCCAGTGTCACTGGTTCTTCTCGCTACAGCTAAGAAAGTTCATCCATGAATATGACAGAGTTATGGTAGGATTTAACTAGATACCATCTAATTTTCATTTATTCAGGCAGCTCTCTCAGGGAACAGTTAAAGTGAATGCTGCTTCTCCAGACTATGAATGTCAAAAGTAGCAAAAATAAGAAAACTAAACGCATACATTGAAAATACATAGCTGTTCTTTATCTAGGCAGCTTAAACGGGTCAAGTGCCCAACCCAAAAGAACAAAAAACAATTAAATCCTGTTATTTTCTACCTAAACTGTTTGGAACTAATTCCTTACAGGCAGTTAATACTGAATAGACCTTGGTAAATAATATTCCAGATCATCATAAACTAAAATGGTGATTATAACAACAAAAGAAAGTATGAGCAAGGGGGGTGTGGAAAAAAAGCACCAGCAACCCAAACACATCTATCAAGGCCCTGTCAAGGCTGGAGTCATTAAAGTTAGAAGCACTACCCTTGGCATGGGAACAGCTAGAAAGAAGCAAAGAGAAATTATTATTAAGGGAACAATAAAGACCTTTAGAGACACCCTCCTCTCCCCCCCCCCCCCAAAAAAAAAAGGGCATTGTTTTTTTACATAGCCTAAAGTTAAGCACAGCATAACAATAGAGGAATCTCCTATTTGCATCGTTTAAAATTCACAGCATGGGAAAAGCACAATGTGAATTGTGTGTATCAATTTATCTCCAACGTCAGGTGCAAACCTTGAAGGAGAAAAGCTGTAAAGAGCATTTGCAGGTATGGACATATCAGGAGAGTAGTAAGACTTGAAGCAAGGAGAAAAGAAAGAAGGAGTGATGGTATCTCATTCTGAAATCATTGTCTTGGCCTTGGTAGCAGGGAGAAGAGATGGACAATAGAGTTAGACAGCAGTTATTAATGCACCTTTATTAAGTGAAAATGTAGCATTTCAGTGTGGGAAGAGGGACAAAGAGCCTGCATGGGTTTCTGCTTTGACGACTCTTTTACTTCAAGGCTGTGCTGCCATACATATTCCTGCCAGTCTGGAAGCAGAGGAGCATCCCAACTTGGCTCGCGCCTAACCTTCCTTTTGCCTCTTCAATGCACATGGATGGGGAAGAGTGAGGGCAGTTTGTGATCCTCCTGGCTGGGCAGCTCCTTGCACAAGAGGGAGGTTACTCCAACAGAGGAAGGCAGCAGCAGCAGCTGCAAGATCTTAGCCTTCAGACACAGCTCCACATTATCAGTAGCCATTTGGAAGTACTTGCAGAGTGCAACCACCCACTGCCTGATTCTTCCCTCATTAAAAGCCTGTGACAGCACCAGCACGTGCAGTAGCTCTGTGCATTAGCTGTCCATTAGTTTGATGGTGGGAATGCATCAGCCAGATGTATTGCCTGCCTGCACAACTGGTAATGCTATGAGCTCTGGACAGCAAATTGCCCCAGGTGAGTGGGAAGAAGGCATCTGTGCACACCTGGTTAGCAGCAAGGACTCATCCTTGGTTTTGAAGGGGATGCCGAAGATGGTGTCTGGTGGGGTTTATGTGTTTGGATTACTCTAATGACATTGTCCTTTTTGGTAATATTGGGGGGAGTGAAATTCAGGATTTTAAAAATATTTTTTTCCTCTGCTTAAGTGATCCTTAAATGACATTCACCACTGTCTCATTTAAACACATCTCCTGATTTAGATCTAATAAGCTTCCATTTTAAATAAATGTCAAGGTAAGCCTTTATTCAGTCAGAAGGAAGCAAAACTGACAAGTAGAAGGAAAGTAGCTCCCAACACCAGGCAGATAGACAAGTGGGAAGAGTTGAGAGAGCAGAGCTGGGGGACTAACCCAGCAGTAGCACCTGCAAGGTAGTAGTACACAACCCTTTGACAAAGCTCAGTAACTGCTGCCTAAACTAGATGAGAAGACAGGCACTGTGTCTGGATTTCTTGGTGCTCTTCTCCTTGCTGCCTCTCAGAACCCATATTGAGAGCAAGAAGCCATTCATCAGCTGGCATCCCCTCAAAGTTCCTCCTTAGGCCACCGCAAGCACTTAAGGTGACCCAGGAGGATCCATGCTGACACCAGTAGCACAGAAGACTGCAGCCAAGGGAAACTGCTACCACCAGAGCAATCCCCTAGCTCCTCATGAATCCCACAGATCAACAGTAAATACCAAAGGTTATACAGAGTTTTACAGATTGACTTACTGTGGTGGGTTGAACATTGCCTTCTCTTTCCCCCCCCCAGTATTAAATTTGCCACACCAGCTCAGCTGGAAGCAAATGAAAGCTGTGTTTACAAGCAAAACTACAGTCTACAATGAAATGCAATGAATATGCACAAAATATACAGGATTTACGATATTTGCAGGTATTTAAAATTAATGAAGGGCACAAGGACTCAAAGACCAGGGGAAACTACTAGCTTCTCCCTCCCTGCCCCACCTTACCCTCCTGTACATGAGAGGGACAAGACACAGAGTAGAGAAGTTAGAACTTAGTAAAAACAATGCAGCCAAGGTCAAACAGAAACAAGTTAATATCTCGCAGCCCAAGGAAGTGAGAAGAGAAATTGTTTATATTACTAGCTTAAGTCTGTTATCTTTCCAATGGGATTGTTTAGAACCATCATTATTTTCTTTTTTACACTCAATAGTGATGTATTTACATTTTACTACTTTCAAGATCTGTGAAAAATTTTTAAAGGCATAACCTAAAACTATCACACTTACACAGATCTGTTTGAGCTGTTTTGCTTTGCTTCACCATTTCCTGTTTGTATCTCCTGATCAGTGACCAGCTGTGGCTCCACCATTTTTATGTCAAGAAACCTGCATTTCCAGCACCCTAAGAAGCCAAGCTTCTGACTTTCCAAGCACTGGGACATGCAACTGAAAGGCAATGACAACTCAGAATAAGGTCAGTGACTAAGCTGTGTCATGTTGGCAAGTCAAGTGCCAGTACCACACAGGAGCTCATGAAGTAACTTGCAGTTGTTGCTTAGACTAAGAGCAAGAATGGTCTATTTAACTGTCTCTGTAATAGCAGCTGGGAGGGGATGAAAGGGTGCAGAGACAAAACCGCACCGTGATCCACTGAAAAAGCAGATGGTTTTGCTAGTAAAAACTTATGAATGTTGTACCAACAGGTGACACCAGCCAACTGGCGACACCAGCCAACTGGCACACAGGTCTTGAATAACCATGGACATAGGACTAAAAAATTCATGGCAAGCTGGATTTGCTTTGTCTAAAATAGCATGCTATAAGATTAAGAACTGTTCCCCTGAACTTTTAGGAGCTTCATCCTGCTTTTCAGTGCAAGAAACTACCGTCTGGCCACTTGACAAGGATAATGGTGCAATGTGTCCTTGCCAAGAGAAAGCAGAATGTCAGTGCTTCCCATCCCACCTGTCTGTCAGCATAGCTTTATGTCACTGCTATACTTGTTGCCATTTCTGCTAAACCAAGGGGAAGACACTTTTCTGCAGTGGAGGTAATCCAGGAGTCTCTTAAGCTGACAGGGATCACGACATGGCCTAGGTGAGTTATAGGATGGAAAAAAGTCATTTCTTCATGTGCTTGCCTAGCAGAATATCTATCAAAATGTGATGCATGGCAGGCTAGTAAATGAAAAGCAAAACCCAGAAATTTCATGTCTTTTGTACTAACT
Source organism: Picus viridis (assembly GCA_033816785.1). Lineage (NCBI taxonomy): Eukaryota > Metazoa > Chordata > Aves > Piciformes > Picidae > Picus > Picus viridis. The sequence continues at coordinate 16,638,888 of CM066582.1, read as the reverse complement.
ACTATTGGTACAAAGAGTGTTAACAAACTTTTGTTCCATGCCAAAAATCTTAAGTCTTTCATCTGACCCATTACTGAGATAATCTTCAGCTGTCTTGCTCTTAAAAGGTTGAAGCTGTGGTGATTCTCAGGACAGGCTGGTCAATGCATATGTGATGAAATTAAAGAAAGCCTAGGTATGCCTAAGGTCCTTAACATTTTCAGTTCCCCTGAAAGATTCCATCAAAGTAAACCTAAACTAAAATATTTCCCTTTCAAAACACATGTTTGAAGCAAGGTGAACTAAACATTTTTCTATTATTTGCCTGTCACAATATTCTTTTTGTGGTGTCTGAGCACAGTGGTTGGAATATGCAAATATTTGGTTGACATATGCAAATGCTGCAGCTCATTTTGTAAAACAGCATGTTATGTCAGTAATAAAGAAAACCCTTGGCATTGCAATATGTGTATGCATTTAAAGCCTACAGCTTTGTTTTAACTAAGGTCTTCATTTGTGTTCTAAATAATTTTCTTTGAGGATAAAAGTTTGACTGTCTGGTATCTTTCAATTTATATTCTTAAAAAAAAAAAAAAAGTATTCATTTAGAACTGAGTTTTTATAACATGTGGCATGTAGGATGTGTTTAATTTCTTGTGGAGTTTTGTGGCTGGCTTTTTGTTGGCTGCTTTTTTTTTTTTTAATAGATCATAGTCTTTATGTACAAAAGTCTTTCAGTCTTTTGTAGAGGGTTAACATAAGCTGATAAGTGTTCTCCTTTTAAGCAAGGTAGAAAACCTAACTTCTTTGCTTTTGTTAGTTTGGTGATCTTGGACCATTCACTAAGCAGGAACATTTTCACTGAGACCAGATCATAGTCCTTCTCTTTCTCTCTGGCTCTCAATAAGTAACATTTTTAAAAATTATAATCTCACTGATCAGCTGGAGGAGAAAACCTCCCCACACCATCTGTTTTTCCAGAGATCGTGTAGAGGTAGTTACAAGCGAGGGGAGGAAGTGACAGAGTGTAAGGAAGGATAGGAAGAGCCCAGTTAACCCACAGCCTGGGGCAGGCTCTTGCCATCCCTTGGTCTCACTGTGTTGCAAGAGCAGTGAACTGGCCAGCAGGGGTGTTTTGTCCAACCCTCACTAGTGTGCGTCTGCTCCCAAAGCTGGACTGCAGGCCTCTCTTTAAGCATTATTGATTGCAGCGCCAACAGTTGCATACAAGTACCAGCTTACTTAGGTGGAGATGTTTCCATATGCAAAGCCAAACTCCAGTGAAGGTGCTTGGGCTTCTCAGTGATGGACAGTTTGTGAATCTGCATGTGAACTGCAGCTGCTAAACCGAGGTGGGGACAAGGTGTTTGGTAGTTGTTAATGAAATACATTATATAAGGAGAACACCTGCTGGGGCTTGGCTTCTCTCAAACAAGATGGACTTCATGGAGCTGTTGTAACTCCTCTTACAGAGTACACTGTAATTAATTAAGTATAGAAGAACACCCAAAGCGGACCTTTCGAGTTACCAAATTCACAGAAAAATAATTTGGTCCATAAACCATGTACCTACCTATTTGCAGCAAAGGATGCCATGTCAGATTACCTAGGCAGCATATATACCCTAGCAACACCTGAAGGCTACACTGCATTGCTGCTTGACTTGTGGCAGTGGTGTCTCAGAAGACAGTTCTCAAATCTTTTGACCGTAGCAGGGGCCCTGGCTCCGAGTGCCATAGCAACAGAAGTGCTCCCTGATGAAAAAGCCAGCTGAGTCCAGAAAAGGTCACCAGAGACCTTTAGAAACCCTGGGAAGCTTTATGCTGAAAGGAGGAGGAAGCTGCACAAGTGTGAATCTGGAAGGACAAAAACGCTTTACCAGTAGCAAGTATCCAAAATTCACCAGTTTACATCTAAAAGTATATTTTTAATATTTTTAATATACTTTTGTTGCCTTTAGGGCTATTTGAGCTCTCTGCAGATTTTTGGGGGAAGTGGAGGGTGCCAGGACTTGAGGAGTGAAGATGGGTGGATTACAGGTTTTTTTAGTTGTCACAGCTAGAAGCTGCTTCAAGCTGCAAGGCCTTATGGAAAAGCAGAGAGAAAATAAAGATCCCTCCTTTGGCTTCTTTTCTGCACTCTCTCACTCCAGGGCTTAGCAGAGCAGATATAAAACACAGCACACTGCTTTTGGAAACAGTGGTTACAGTCCCAGATCGGGGCTTGTCTGAGTGTCCTGGTTGAGGCATTACCAAGACAGCTAAATCCGTTTTGAGCCACTGCCCCTTTCTCCTCCCTCTGTGTTACAGGGTCTGGATTGAGGTCGAGGAGCCTAATAGGCAGGCGCCATTAAGGCGGCCTGGAGGGGAGTGGAAACTGAACCCAATCCCCAGGCCTCACGTTTCAGAGAGGCAACTGCACGTGCCAGACGCCATGAGAGAAGGCGTGTGCAGTTTACTCGCCACATAAACATTTTGAATTGATAGGCAAGATTTGAATGCAAATGTGCCATGGGGCTGTTCAGTTTTCCAAAAAGGAATTTAGAGGGGAAGACCTCCTATGCTTTTTGCTCGCTCGTTGCATTCATAGCTTGCATGCTCATTACTCACCTCTCTCCCCGTTCGTTAATGGGATTCAAGGCGGCGACAAGCACCCTACTTGCTCCTATCTTCAGAGCAACTAGCTTCTTTTGTTTTAGCGGTATAGTGCTCGAGTTGGGCCTTCACCGCAGCAGCCTGCTCTCTCATTTCCTCTGAATTTGTGGATACTGCCCTTCGGACTAGAACTGCGAACTCAAATACCTCTTCGTTCAGCAAAGGTTTTGGTAGTTAGCAGCTCGGCGGTTCGTGAGTAAAATACGCTATTTTATCTGGTTATTTCTGAGGTTTATAGCTTGTTACCTCTTGGTTAACTCCGTTGTGAACTCGACGGTGGTTCACCTACGCCACCCGAGGCAGCATTGCTGTTTGGTTTTGCGCGCATGGGGAGATTCCAGTTTGTTCCCCTGTATTCCAAGTTTTTATTGTTATAGACTGTTACACTACTGTTTATTAGCCTTCCACCGTGTGTAATCAACCTGTTATCGACCGGGCAAATGAACCGGAATAAACTGGTGTGTGTGGGGGGGGAATTGATATTTTATAAATAATGTATTTTATCATATTCCCAGCCAATAAATTGAGACTGAGACAGCTTTGTCCTACCACTTATGACAGGCTGAGTTTATGGGAACTGTTGGGTCCATTTACGAGATCCAGGCAGTATCGTTCTCCTGGGGAAAGCTGTTTAAAGAATTACAATTTTTAATCAACCCTGTCATGATTAAGGCTGTATATGACTGCAGGAGTTCAGTCTTGCATGCTTAAAACATTCATGTAACAATTCCTTAAAGCTGTATAAACTATGTCTGAGTATAACTATTTTGAGAAGAAAAGCAATTTTCCCCTCCAAAAATGTTTTAAGGCTGCTGTGCTTAATACAGGGAAGGGGATGAACGTACAGCAGAAAACAGCCTGGCTTAGTGACCTGAAATGCTGCACTAGACAAAGAGCAAAAAAGCTTGACTCTCATCTCCCTTCCTTCAGCACTCTTAAAGTCACTATGCCAAGTCACATCACTGGGCAGCAAAAAAGAAGTGAAAAAGATACACAACCACCTCCACCCCCATCCTTTTGTATTTAAAGAGGATAAACTAAAAGATGCTGGGTGAAAATGTGAACTGAGGATTTGGCCACATTCTCTGTACTGTCCTCTCCTCTTCTCCCAGTGCATGCTAAGCAAGTTGGTGAGCCTGAACACAGAAAATTTTTTCTCCAAAACAAAACAGAACATGCTTGGTGTTGAAGAAGTTAAGGATTTGAAAAATAATTATTTAAGTATAGTTGTTAAAAGGAAGAAATAGAGCATAGATATAAATGAAGCTTCTAAAATACCTTAACATGTGAAAATACTCAAAATACTCTTAACTTTTCTTTATGTTTTATCTCTCTACCTGTCATTCAGCTTTTCCTGTCTATCTGTAGTGCGTATTATTCTAATAACCCAAACATTTTCCAGGATCTTTAAGAAGTCTGCAGATGACTTGTTTTGGTTTGGGGTTTTTTTTGTGTGTGTGTGGTTTTTGGTTGGTTGGTTTTTTTTTTTGTAGGACAGGAACAGTTAAATCAGTGAGTATTGCTGTCTTAATTATGGAAAAGCCAATACACTTTACACAGCTTCAGGCAGTGTGAAGAAGAGCCCCAGCAGAAGCCTTGGTTGTCGCATGATGACTTACATTTCTGTGTAACTTCATAATAATAAGGTAGGCTTACTTGTCCTCAACTTGATGTGAAATAATAATACAAGGTATAACAGACTATGAAATGTTAGGAACCATTGTGGCAACCAAGCCAGCCTGCAAACCCAGACATTTCAGATTAACATTCTAGGCATTGCTAGCTTGAAAAACATGGCACAGGAGTCTAACATTTTGGATTGCACAGAAACTTTACATAAGGTATCTACAAGTTACTGCCACATACATTTTGTACAAGATATCTACAAGTTTCTGCCACTTACCAGTGGAATGTTGGTCAGGAAAACAAAATGACGTAAGAGTGCATGCCAAAAGAATGCATAGTGCAAATATTTTATGCATACAAATGCTAAGCACAGACTGGAGGTGAACTGGACAAAAACTGCAGAGTATTATCAGCTGCTGTTAAAGATGACACACCCTTAGGTTATGAAGTTGCATGTTAAGAGTAAGTGTTCCTACCTAAGAGCTCCTCAAGCACACCATGTAAATTGGAAGAGAAAAGGGTAACTGTACAAGATGCATGCTCTGAGCACACTGTTTACAAGCCAGCAGCACAAAACCTGATTTTTTTAAACATCTTTTAACTCTAAAGAGTAAAGGGAGTCATGCACACAAATCTCATTATTCTGAAAGCTGCTTTGAAACTTTAGCCCATAGAGTCAAAATACCGCAACGTATTCAGAAGTACAATTTCAAAGAGTTGCAAATGCTTCTAACAATTAGCTAATTAAAAAAAAAAGAAAGCAAAAAAAGGGAGGGGTGGATTTAAAAGGATTTAAAAGGAAAGAATTATGAGAATTATGGAGGAGTTATATGTTAAGAAGAAGGTAATTGAATGGGATTTAGGGGTACAGTAGGAAGTGAATGTGGTTAAGGCATTTGCAAGATTAGTTGAAGAAAACTCTGGTAAAACTAGAAGTAGGAAGCCAAATCCTTGGACAAATGAATGTAGTTTCTTTGATGTATTTAGAGCTGCATGATTTGTACATACTCAGCATCTGGTCTGTGGAACTTAAGAATGATTGGGTAAAAATAGCAATGAAAGCTGATTAAAATGCAACCAGAAAAAGTAGTATGGACAAAATGTACTTCAGTTTTCAGAGATTAAATACCCTGTCAAAGGTACTGAACAGGGGGTGGGGAGGGTGGTTGTAGTTGGGTGTGATGAGAAAAGCTCTGGCATGCAAATAATACTAACTCTAATCAGTGCAGATACACCTGAAATTCTTGCAGGGTTTTTTCTATCGATAGAAAATGTACGGAAACACCCAAGTAAAGAGGTTGTGTGTGCACATGTGTGCGTGCTTGAGGTCTCAACTTCTTCCAGGGTTTAGAAACTGTAAATATATGTACCATGCTGCAGTAACAGTCTGAACTGGTCTGTACTAAGCCCTGAGCAAACACAGGACAAGGATATACAACAGACAGTGCACAAAGGAAAAAGACAGCAGAGAAAGATAAATAAAGAGCTGAACCAGGTCAGTACAACAGTACCCAAACTTCGTACTCCCTTGCTAAGCCTACAGAGATCCTAGAATCTTTTTGTATTTTGCATATTTCAAAACCAGAAGGCAAGCAAATCTCTGTCCTGACATTAAGCAGACTCATTTCTAAGATGAATTTTATTTCATTTTCATTGCTTCAGTGAGCCAGTGCCATTTTCAGAGCACCATCAGCATTGAGGAAGAATAGACAAGCACTGGGAGCTCCATGGCTGTAAAAATAAATACTGTCAGCAGGATACATAAAATATATTAAACTTGAAATGCGTCATCACAGAAGAATGAGGAAAACCAGAAGCAAGTGCTAAGCATTTCTGTAAAGATCAGTTTGCATAATGCCATTCTTTCAACTGCGCCACTTTATTTAAAAAGTTGGACAGAACATTTCTTCAGATCTGAGACACCCAGCAATTATGCCAAAATAAACAACAAATGCTCCATCCTCTTCACCTCATTACAAAACTCATCAGGATGATGATCCCCAGAATCCCTGAGCTTATACTTGGTAGAAAGTTGGGTATGTTCAGACAGCTATGTGAAAATTCATCTTCTTGATTTCTGCTATTCCTTTAGAGTTCAGGTGTTAGTACATTTAATACAAGGACTGCTGTAAGGCATGTGCTGTTATATGGTGGTGAGGAATCCCAAAGTCATAAGCTTGGGCAGGGTGAAGGTATTTGTTAAGGACTTTGCCCATCAGAAGTTCTTGAACCATGAGAACCATTTACTGGATGCATCTGCCTAGTCTTTGCCTTTTATACCAGGTTTTAGGATTCACCAGCAACAGACTAATATTACTGTAAAGTGCTGGAAGCTTCCTTGATCACTGTGAGAAGCTTCTCCCACCCCTGCAAGTAGCAGAAAGAAAACTGCGACACCAGAAGCTTTAAAAAGCCTGGCTTTTTCTTAGTCTGTGTGGTGAGTGTGAATGCTGATGCTATCACTGGTCCTCTCCATGTACTCCAGGGCAGGGTGAAACACTTGCCTTCGTAATGGTGATTATTGTAGATAATTGATTTGAGATAATAATTAACTATACCCAGATAACCAACCAAGAAAGTGGAAATCCTAGTATCAGTTTATACCATATAAAACAATCTTTCTCTCCTTTTTTTTTTTTTTTCTTTCTCTTTCAGGGAGAAGAAAGAATGACAGACTAACAAAAGGACAGTACAAGCAAATAAAGGATTTGGTGAAAGCTCTGAATGATCAGAGTGGACTCCCAGGAAGCAATTTCTGGGAGGTATGAAATGAGCTGTTTTAAATTTTTTACAACAATTCAAGTTGGGCAGCCACTCATAAATACCTTGAAAGCTCTTTTTAAGATAATTGCATGCATTTTACATGCACTGTATCCACTTACTATTTCAGAGTGTGCAAGTTATATTGATCGCTTTTGCCTAACTTAATAGTGCACCTCTGTCTGGATTGCAAAGCAGTAACTACTTGTTTAATTAACTTCTGTAGGTCTTACAAGGAAAATTATGACTAATAGAGTCTACAGTCCAGATTCTTGAATGTAGGGAATTGATACAGCAAGAGGTGCAGCCAGAAACGTGGGCCATGATGATAAAGATGAGAGTCCCTCTCCTGTGATGAAGTCCAATATCATAATAGGGGACTTCAGTAGAAGAGGGATAGGAATTGTGACAGGTTAAACTAACTTGATATATTATGAACATCAGCAGCCTGTGTGCATTATTTACCCTGTCAAAATGACATTATTTTCTTACCTGTCTGGGGGTTCATCCTAAAACACTAAGCACAGGACAGTGGGATTTGGCACTTTCACAGCTTTGTCTATGGAATGCAACACATATATATGTACTTCTGCTTCTAATGTGAGCTAAAACACAAGATGACTTCTCAAACACAGCGTGTAAATGTAAGGCACGTTAATGCAGGTATCAACTGACCACAAGCTTGAAAGGCAGGTAAATCTTAACTCAGGCAAAACTCATGGTTGATACTGATTTGACTGTTTCTCAAATTACATTTTAAAAATCTGTTTTTCAGTATATTTTAATGTGTTGGTATGAAGCACTTATGAGTGGCATTTTCTTTAGTAATCAATTCACGTAGAAAAGGAAAACAAGTATGTGAAAAATCTGCATCTTATTTACATGTGTAATATTACATGATTCTGAAGGTATCAGTAGAAGCATTTTAATGAGGGTTTTGACAACAGTGCAGTAACCAAATGCAGTGAAAATGCTTTTGATGTTTAATTAAAGCACATTGTAAGGACATAATTTAAAAAGCTGAGGGTGGGGTTAAAAAAACATACCTCACCCACTATAAAAATGTCTGTGCTGTTCTTGGCCTGTGTTTTAAAGTGCATACTAATAGATTCCCAGATACTTGTTCTGCAAGTAGTAAGTTGTCTTGTCATCCATTGCGTTATCATCAGCTATAAAAAAAATCATCTGGCTTTATGCATACTAGATGAATACATGTTTATAGGTCATTGAGTTAAAAAGCCACAATACTTTGTTCTCAGGATACAGAAGTGGTACTGCTTGGAACAACCAGCACCTGGCATAATTGCATATGTATTTAGCAATGCTATTTAATACTCTATTTTAGTTCTGTGCTCTTGTGCATCACTATTGTCAGACACGGAGTACGGATGCAGTGTATCCTTTCTTCAGTTAGAGTGATGGGCTGTTTTTCAGTGGTTACCACTAAAAAATGAGCTCCACAGTGACAGCTCATCTTGATTTAAGCACGACACCAGGATCAAGAATGTCTTTGCAAGCTCTCAGTGTAATGCTTGTAAGGACCATGTAAGGCTGGAGACTGCGCTTAAAGTGCACTGTTTATACCCTTAACTTCTCCCAATCTACAACAGGCAGGAAACAGGTGGATTTCTTATTTTATTTTGCAGATCTCTACTTTCTGATCTTAGCTTGATTAAATGCCTCATAGTCATATTTACCTTAGAAAAAAGAAAAAAATGTGGTTTTATTGAATGGAGACATCAAATTTAATGTTGAGAAGGCCATAGCTAGTAAATTTTATCCTAAATGCAATTGCCAGTGAGATCTTGACTTCATTTAAATCAGTGGTAACATTCTACTAATTTCAAGGGAAGGTGTTCACCCCTACTAAATACTTTATATCCTAAGGGCTCTATAAATTGTTGCATAAACATTACGTAATATGATGATGGAAGAAAATATTCCCATTTGCCTTTAGGGAAGGGAAATTCTTTACCTATGGTAAAAATCTTTGCTGCCAGGTTTCTGTAGGAGAAGCTGTCAGAGGTAATCCAGCAGTGATGGAATATTCTGGGATTAATTAGACATGGCCTAGATACACACCAGTGAATATCAGAGCTGACCTAAATGTTGCAAAGAACTTTGCTTCTATCTCCTTTTTTGTGTTAATCAACTCTGACACTAAAGGCTTAGCAGGGCACATTTGAAGAGAAAATTTGGATCTAAGCCCAAAAGAGAAGCAAATTGTTTTCATATTATAAGACTGCTTATTTAAATCTATAATATATTGAAGAAATGTTTCAGCTTCCTGTATCTTATAGGTTAGTAAGAAGTCAACCAGGTTTTCAAGTAGTTAGTCAAGAGTCTACAAAAGCCCTGCTGTGGATCACCATGCTTTGATATAATATGAAGCTTTCCTATTACTTCTCCTTTGTCCCAAAGCACCATTTCAGGGGGGAGGGAGAAAAAAAAATCAATAAATTATGCAGATGCTGTGTTGATTTTTATATATATAAAAATAAGTTGCTGATAGTAAATGAGGAATGGAATAAACTTCAGTTTAGTCCAAGGTGTAGAGGAGTAGCTTTCACTATTCAAATAGTCAGTGAATGGGAATAAGAATAAACCAGCACTCTCAGTTTAATTTGCAATAATGTTAATTGGAATAGTCGTCTTCTCTGTAAGCATGCATTTCAAGTTGCACACAGTTAAATAATTTCTTCTTGTTCTAAGTACAGAACTCTAAATTAGTGTTTTCCCACTTACTCTGTAACCTTCAACTAGCTTGTAAACCTAAAGGATGTCCCTGAATTGATCAAACTTTTGAGAACAAAGATTTGCCAGTATTACAATAAAAGTATAATCTAGAGATCAGCTTACTGCTAATTGCATGCACTTGGGAATTCTATAAAATTTTTTGTTTAATTGGAATACTCAGCCAACTAGTTTTGAAGTAATTATAGATTAGAAAGAGGGGGTTGAATAGCAGTGACTTGAGAGACCTGGAAAACCACAGTATTTGAAGATGGATGAGATCCTGCCATTGTCACTATTACTTGTCACAGGTGACTAAAAAGCTGTGGAGTTCAGCTTGCCAAGATGATGACTTTATTACAGTTCTTCACCTTTATTTCAAAGTCTTTTTGACAGGTCTAGGAGTTTTTTCTCTGAAGTCAGCTGTTTCATGCTTTTGTGTTTTGGGGCAATTTTTGCTTTAGCTTTCAGTTTTGGAAAAGGATAGAAAGCAAACCAAATCTACACCTGAGCTAAAATTGTACAAGCTGGAAATAGCTTAATTCATAGCAAGTAAGGATGTTCGTATGTAGCTTTGGATCTGAGAAAAAAGGAAGAAACTTCCACAAAATTTCACAATTGCATGTTGTGAAATATATTTTGATATGATTATATTTAGCTAAAAGATCTGAATGTGTGCAGTGTTATGATCCAACAGCTGCTATTGCCTGCTATTCCACAAAAAATTCACACAAAACATGACTTTTATAACAATGAATTACTAATAATTCAATTGAATTACTAATCAATAGAACTTGGTGTCAGGTGATACATAATAGAAATAATCTGTTGTTTAAGAATTTCTGTCCAAATAGCAGCTCAGTAAGAAAAAAGGCTGCTCAGGACCCTGGCATTGGTTCTCAACCACTGGTAACATCCAACTTACAGCTGATGAAATCTGCAAGGAAATAAGAAAGCTCAGAGCAGTCTACCAGTGCTTTCATGATCCATTGCTAAGACTCTCAGCTCCCAGTTATCAAATTGTGATGGAGGCTCTGTACTGCAAACTTTAAATAACTAATGGCAATATTCTTACTGTCGTTTTCTGCTGCAGACCTCTTCCCCATTCACCAAACATTCAAGGAACCCAGTCTGAAAATCAGAGTCCAGCCAATCTCTATGCTGTTACTCAGTTTCTATTGTTTCAATGTTACGTATAAACCTATCACTAGACTAGATTTTTCCAATAATTATTAATTAACCTTTTATGTATTAATATGAGGCAGATGACACTTTCTGAAATAGTACTTTGATTCCTTGCCCTGTGACTAACTTAAGAAGCAACAAAAGATACTTAAGGGACTAATAACTGTTGCATGTCCATGCTCTTCTATATAACAACATTCAAGCATCTTTTTTTTTATGTCTATGAAGCTTCATGGGGCTTTATCTTGTTCAGATTTGACAAGTTGCCTTTATTGAATTTATCCAGTGCTTTTCAAATTTGTATTATCTGTTCAGTTCTGAGCCCCTCAATTTAAGAAGGACATTGAGACTCTTGAACATGTCCAGGTGAGAGGCTTCAAGCACAAGGCCTATGAGGAGAAGCTGAGGGAGCTGGGGTTGTTTAGCCTGGAGAAGAGGAGGCTCAGGGGAGACATTATTGCTGTCTACAACTATCTGAAGGGTGGTTGTAGCCAGGTGGGGGTTTGTCTCTTCTCCCAGGCAACCAGCACCAGAACAAGAGGACACACTCTCAGGCTGTGCCAGGGGAAGTTTAGGCTTGAGGTGAGGAGAAAGTTTTTGACAGAAAAAGTTGTTGACTATTGGAATGTGCTTCCCAGGGAAGTGGTGGAGTCACTGTCCCTGGAGGTGTTCAAGAGGGGGTTGGATGTGGCATTTGAAGCCGTGGTTTAGTAGTCATGAGGTGTTGGGTAACAGGTTGGACTTGATGATCTCTGAGGTCTTTTCCAACCTTATTGATTCCATGATTCTAGGATTAGCTTCAGTAGTTAGCCTTTGTTTATTTTTGATTAACAGAATATATCCTGAAGAAGATGATGCCAAACTTGCAGCAAATATAGCAGGTATGATACTGACTCAATAATGTTTGTTACTAGCTGTTACACTATCAACATTCATCTTTAAATAGTAAGAGCCTACCAAAATATGAAAACCTAATTAGTTTATAGTTGTAAAACATTCCATTTTGTACCTTGAATACACTGTGAATCTTGTTCAGGCTGACAATTTCATCCAATTAATTCCATTAATTTACTATATTTAAAAATCTTTTTGGAAAAGGAAACTGGCATCTGAAATGTGGGTGTTTATACTGTTCATTTTTTTTTCAGCACAAAAGAAATTTCAGCAACCTATTTCAATTTTCTCTGCCCTAGATTCAGGAAATAATGTGAGTTAATTTCTGTTCATAGTGCTCAGAAATGTGACACCTTGGAAAAAGATATCTTCTGGACAAGAGAAATATGACTACTTACTTCTGGCTCAAAATACAGGTAAAAGTTCCTAAAAAATAATTTAAAGTATGTATTTTACTTCTAAGATAGGAAACCCATGCTTAGAATCATTCCAATTCTCATCAAACTTAAATGAAACACCCATACAGCAGATCATCCTATCCACTATTTTAACAAGTTCTAAATCTGTCAAGGATTGTCAACACTCATCATAGTGTGGCTATTTTGAGGACATGCAAATTGGAAATAAGACAAATATCTCCAGATACAATCAGTATTAATAATACAACATTGTCCATAACCATTGATTGGTACTCACTATCAAACAGGGCATAAAAAACCCAAACCCATAGAATTTTTACATTTCTGTTCTCAAGACAGAGACACAGAATTCAAAACAGTACAAAATAATGAACTTGCTTACTGTTGTGTGGGAAAACAGAAGAGGAGCTAGAGGTGATATTGCAGGAGAACTGACTAAGTAGGCATGACAGGAGGATGTGGGCTATATGTAATGACAGGAACTTCATAACATGTTCTTCATTAAAGTGACAGGAAAAGCAAAAAATGCAAACTAAATTCTGCTGAAAGTATTCATCCAAATCCATTCAAATACAGATGGATAATTTATGGTAGGACACACATTGCTAAACCTGTGGCTTGAAAAAAACAACAGGTAAATGAGAATTACAGGAAGAATGGTAGCAAATACTAGTGATTGTGAACATAAAACAACGAAGATGAAGCTCATCTGAGGCTAATTTGCAAAACAAGGTATTAAGTATTTTCATGAGCTATTTATCTAATTACTTTTAAAACAATTACAGGAATTAAGAATTTTTAATCCTGTAATTCAGTTTCTTTTTATCAACTCTGAGGTTAAATATCCACACATTATAAATATTTAGGACACAGATTTATCTCCATCATAGTGTATGGCAGACTCTGCCAGTCTAGATTATTTCAAGCAGCAACCACCTCATTAATCCAGAAGCTCACTGCAAATCCCTCAATGCTGTGGATGTCAGAAGGGAGTATGAACCTGTCTAACAGGTAGATCTGGCCATGCTTCTCCAGCCACACACTAGATTTCTACTTTCTCATGTGTAAACTAGGGAAAGAGTGTCTTGTATTACACCTGGACACTCCAGGACATCATATGCAGCACTATTAGATCTACTGTAGTGGTAATACACTCACAAGTTTTCCGTAAGTGTCAGTCCATGGCCAGCTCACCTTAGATCCAAAAGAGCAATATGGAAAACTGCATAAGCTTTGTTCAGAGATGATCACTTAAATGCAAATTACCTTAGAAGTGCTAACAGTGGAGTGGAGTAGAGAAGGTCAGAAATTCACAGGAGCAGAGGTGGTTGATTGTATTGAGGGTGCTCAGCTTAGGAAAGCAAATTTCTGTCTGCCGGATGGTATTTTCCAGCACTTTCTTCTTCAGTCAAAGCATGGCTAAGTTTGCCATTGCACCAAGCCTAGAGTATATCATATAGTGAAGTAATGTACTAAATAAAGTGTTGGTAGTTAAGTTTGGAAACTTCTGAGGAAACTGAAATTGGTTGAGGTCTACAAGCCATCACTAATTTCAAGGAACCTGTTTACATGAAAAAACCTCCACACTTAGGCCTTGTACTCACTGCACTCATTAGAAAGAGAAAGTGGTTTCTTTCTTGCAGATTTTACAAAATAGACCTATGTGTTGTCAGGATAAAAACTTGTGTGTGAGAAAAATGAGGGGGTTTATGTACAGTGAAGCCTTTAGAGCATCTTGTATTATAGAACTTTGTACTGCATGACTTTCATCTTGCTAGGTATAAAAGTTTACAGGAATTGCCTTTCAAACAATGCATTAACGAACAAGCAGAGTGCTTTATTGTGGCTGAATAGTCAGGACAAGAGTTGAGAGGCATATCCAGAACCTGACATTTCTCCAGTGTGAGCAACTGCATGAGATTTTGACATTTGCTAGTGACCCTGCTTTAGACACCATCCCCCAAATCCCCAGCAATAAAGCATCTGCATGGCTTAGGGGATTGGTAATCGGATACTTCACCTCCAGGTCATAGCAGGTCTCTGGTTCAAGGGCAGCAAGGCTTTGCAATTACTTAAAACACCACTGGATATTTATTTGGAGGCATATGGAGAAGGTATGATTTCTGTGCAGCAAGCAGTAGACCTGTCCACATATAGATAAAAACATTATGGCAGTTGCCAGTCTGTTAGAAATGTTTTAATGACAGAACATCAGTCTAATAGAGGTTGATTAACTTAATAACAGTCAAGATTGTGTCTTGGTTTAGTGCTGGCGGAGTAATAAAAGGATTATGGTTTATACAGTATTTTGCAACTAAGAGAAGCAAAAATTCGTGTTTAACTCTCATTCTCTCCCTCTCCAGGTTGTAGAAGACTTTTAAAAGTGTTTTTGAATGTTACTGGAGACAATCCAAAGACAATTTCAATTTAAATTTTCTGTCTTAGCCAGAATGACTTCAGCAAGAATGAAAATATGTTTTGCAGGCCTTTTAAGTCACTTTCTTACATAAGGAAAACTGCAAGTGGAGTATCTGGAAATTCAGCATGTCCTTAATGAGGATAAAACTGGGGAAAAAATATATCAAGGTCAGTGTTAACCTGATACAGTCAGACTGCATGGCCTATGTGTGAGAAAAACAGGTGGATGATGCTCCCTGTTATGGAGGGACCAGGCCATGTAGGTGTAAAACAGAAACATGCTGCCTTCTCCAATACACTATCAGTGACAGCTCCAGAAGAGAGAGGGGCTGGCTGGCATGAACACCCTGTCCATTAGCCCGTACTGCCTCCCAGTGGGCATCAACTACTTCTCTTTGGGGGGAAAAGGCAAGGCTTTTTAAAATTCCTGGTACAGAAGCCACTGTTCTAGGACAACTAACAGGGTAATTCATTGACAGTGAGACCTGGTGTCTAAAAGACAACAAAACTCTTGGTCACCTTATAGTGTGCAGCTCTCCATGACCACAACAGATGCATGGCTTGCCCATAGGTTTCTGCAGAATGTAACCCTGCATTTTAAAAATGTGTCAGTGGGCAGCCTTACAAATGTGAATTCATGTAGTATCAACTTGCACACAGAGGACTCTGTCCCTGTCACTCTCAGCTTTGACAAGCAACAGCAAGCCATATCACATCACATGGCTGTGGCCAGCTTTACAATCTCTTCTGTGCAGTGCTAAGAGTAACTTCTTTTTATTTTTCACTCTTCTTGACAGGGCTTAGACCACCAGCAGAGGACAAAGGGATACCAAAAATGGTGAATAAAATGAGGAAGGAGCACCTTTTGCTGCAGTAAGGTCTGTGGAAAACAGTGAAAGAGCTGTGGGGAGCATTTCCATACCTCTGTAGCAGCTTACAGAGCTTCACAGTTTGTAGCCCCAACCTGACTTTCCTAACAGGCTCAGCAAACCAAGGAATCTGTTCAGAGCCAGGCACTTCAACTCTATGCCTTCCCCAGCAAAAACCTACAATCCCTTCCAGCCCTGTGCAGGTGCTGTTATCAGCCTGAAAAGTCACATAAACCTTTGTGATGGAATCTTTGTGTGGTTACTGCAACCACAAAAAGGGAGAGGGCTTTCGGGGAAAACACTTCTGGAGACCTCTGTAAGTCACAGGGCTGTGCAAACACTTGGAAGGCTTAGAGCTGTTGTCCATGCTTTAAACATCGCAGTTGCCTGTCTCATACCATGATCTTACAGAATAGAGGAAAAAATATCACATGGTACTATAGCACAAGTTATATGAATAAACAAAGAGTTCTATGTTTAGGTGTGTCCAACTACAAAGGTCATTTAGGTGTGGATTGTTTTTTTTTCTCCAGAGTGATCCTGTTCAGGGTTTAATATCCTGCTTTATTTCAACAGTGCTTATCACTGCAAGTTAATGTTCAGGATCCTTGGATCCGATATCCTCCCACCACACACAAGATGCGGAGCTGAAATACGTCAAAGCAAGCAGATGGTCTTGAATACATAGAAAAGGCAAAAGCATTACATTGCAAGTATTGTTCTTGCATCATTGCCTTGTGGAGAGCTCACACTAGGTTCGTCTGTGTGTGCATTTGAGACTCATTCAAAGGGAGAAATAGGATGTCTAACTCTTAGTGCAGAAAATTAGTTCCAAGATACACAAGGGCTGATAACATCTCTGAAATCTCCTTCTTAATCTGCTGCCCTCAAGAAAAATCTGTTGACTTTACAATGGTACTCTTCCCGGGCTGCATACGGTAATTAATGGGCCTGTGGTACCCTACTACTATGACAATCATTAAAGTTTAGCGTTTGCACCTTGATTTTTATCAAGTCGGTGCCCGAGCAGGGTTGCCCACCCACCTGAGAAAAGCCAAACCCCCACTCGAGCTAGCCCATTCCTTCCCATTTCTCAGGTGGGGTGCAGGCGCGGTTAACCCCAACAGCAACCTGGGCTGCAGCAGGTGCAGCGGGAGCACACGCCTGGCTGAGGCCGAAGCCGGACTCGGTGCGAGGCGCCCCCGCCCCGGTGCGAGGCGGCCACGTGGAACGGCGGCTCCCGCGGCGGCTACTTCCTGCTCCGCATCACCCCGGCCGCTGCGCCCAGCGGGGAGGCGGGCAGGGAGACAGGCACGGCAGCCCGCGCCGGTGGAGCCTACTGGGGAACAGAGGGGAAGTAGAGGAGGTGGGTGGAGGGAGAGCAGGGCGAGGGAAGGTTTTAAAAAAAAAAAAAAAAAAAAAAGAGAGGGAGGTGGATTTAAAAAAAAAAAAAAAAAAAAAAAAGTTTGTACGTGCGGCGGCGGAGGGGAAAAACCTCTGCAGGCGGGCGGCTGCCGGAGAGCAGCGGCAGCCGGGGGAGGAGGAGGAGAGGAGGCGACAGCGGGGCAGTGCTGGGCCGGGCGGGGGGCGGAAGGCCGCCGGTGCGCGGGGCCAGGCGCTGCGTGCGCGGCGGCGGGAGGGAGAGGGCGGGCAGGCTGGAGGATGCGGCTGAAGCTGGGCTTCCTGCTGCGCGCCGTGCTGCTGGCGGGCAGCTTTTTGGGGCTGCTGCTACTCTGGTCCTCGCTGTCGCCCCGCACCGAGGAGCCGGCTCCCCCGGGACGGACGCGGGTGAGTGTGCGGCGGCGCTGGCTGGCTGGGCGGGCGGGACGGAGGCTGGTGGCGGGGCCGCCGCCCGGGATGTGACCGGCTGCGGGCGGGGGGCGGCTGCCCGGGCTTGCGGCCTGCGGCGCCTACAGGCCCGAGAGGGGAGAGCGGAGTGGCGGAGCCGGCTCTAGGTCTTCCCTGGATCCAGGGGCCCGCCGCCAGCGTGGGGCTACTCGCGCCGGGCTACGATGGGTCCCGGGGGCCAGGGCGGCTGGGTGTCGGGTCCGCGCCGCCCCACCCGGTGTGGGGCTGCCGTAGCACCCCCGCCTGCTAGGGGCCGGGCCGGCAGCGCGCCGCCGGCATGGTGGTCTGGGCAGTGCCCCGTCGGGGCCCTTACCCGGGACTCCCCTGCCGGCGATTCCGTGGGCACCCAGACCGCCTGGTTCTGTTCCTCCCGTCGGGGGTTTTCCCATCCGTAAAATAACTGCTACGTAACTATCCTACAAGGGTCTGCCCCAGAGCTTCAGGTGCAGGTGCCCCTCTCTCCCACTTGCCCTGTTGCCGTGGATCGGCCTTCTGACGTTTTACTAACCGGCAGGTTTTATCAAGGAGGAGCGGCAGATAGGTAATTTAAGAACAGCGCCAGGGAAGGCAAAAGGCGTTGGACCGATCGTGCTGGCGGTGCAGATCTCTCAGTCCGAAATGGTAGGACGAACTGTGAGGTACAGAGTGCAGTGATTCGGCTGAAAGGGACTGTCATCTTGAGAAATGTTTCAGGAGGTCACACAAATCTGTAGTGCAAGATTTGCCATAGCCGTGTGTTAATCAGGTGAGAATAATCTGACCCCTTGACACCAGGGTCTCAGAAGGAGTCAAAGTGCTTTTTGCCTTTCCCTCAGGTATTTTAGAACTGTGGAACGTATCTCGACTTAATGAGATCTGCTTGAAGTAAGATTAGTCAAGATTATTTTAATCTTGATGAAGTAGGTTTTTTTTTATCTTAAATATGATGTGTTCACTAATGAAGTTGGCCCTTTTTAGTGGGCTGCTTTGAATAATTATTGAAGGCAAGCAGGCTGACAGAACTCTTGATTTTGAAAACTGGAAATGACTTTGGATTCCTTGAGCAGATGCTCTGTCTTCTGAGGCTTTTACAGTTTACTGTATTTTGGCAGTTAACTACTGAGATAATAGGCCATAGGGGTTCTTTGGGAGACACACAGTTTAAGCGATGAAGTTTCTGTAGTCTGTTCCTCTAGACACAACATGGACTCTTCTGTGTACAGAGAAATCTTTGGGATTTTTATTTACATACTTCCCAAGAAAATGTCAGGCAGTAAATGTTTTGTGTCAAAACCAGTCCATTTACTTTTCCTGCTTAGGAAAGCATAACAGATCTGTAAAGTGACATCCTCTGAAAAAAAAATAGTTATGTTTGCATTGCTGTGTAGTGCAGTTGACCATCTTCATGAGGTTATTCTGAGGTGACAAGTGAAATATTGCAGTCTTGCAGTGTGTGTACTCTAAGCAGTTTATTTGGATGCTGTAATGAATTGTGTTGTGCTTTCTCATGAGTCTGAAGGAGTTCACACAGAAACTTCTGAACCCTGATACCTGCCTCCATTCACATATGAGGTCTAATTCAGAAATCTTAGCTGGTGTACATGGCAGTAAGAGTCAGAAGAGTTGGTACATTCTGGCCCCTGATAAAACAGCATTCTGTCCTGGTTACACCTGCCTTGACTGGAGGAGGAAATAACTGTTACAGTCAACTCAGGAAATAATTCAAGTCTTTGTCAGGAACAAATGCAATTGTATTAAGCAAACGCTGTCAAAAACGTAATCTAAACAGAATATCTGGTTCATTAGCTGGGTCAGATGTTTACTTGTCATGATATATATCAGAGAGGGTAACACATGATGCTGCTTCATTGTTTTCTGGGAAATGGTATTGTTGCTACCAAATTCATGTTTTGATTGGAGCTGCTTTCCTCTTTAGAAGCTGCTAAGGTGAGGAGTACTAGTTAAACAGTAGGGAGTAAACTCACTACTAGCAGTGCTTCAGCGTATTTCTGTGACACTGGCAGTGCATCCTGCTAGGTGAGGCAGTGCTGATTTCATGAGGTGGGATTGTATCATGGGGTGCTCTACCTGCGACACTTGAGAACAGGTTGTGTGTTGGTGCAGTTTCAGCATGTAGGAACTAGGAGATTATCATAACTGCTTTTCTGAAATGCACTGATCTGCATTTAGTCAGAGAAACGTGTTGTGTTTGCTCAGTTGTTAGTTGCTAAAGTTTGTTAAACTAAAGATAATAGAGTAATTCTTCTTCCTGTGCAGCACCCTGCTCCCTGGGCTTGTTCTGAAGGCTCTAGCCAGCAGACATAAAACTTCTCCTCAAACAATAGCAGCTGAAAATAGAATTTAACATTTTATAGCTATCCGCAGGCAATACCCTTTCCTTTCTGCACTGTAAGCCTGGGCACTTTTTAATAACATCAAGGCATTAAAGAAGCAAAAATGAAAAGTTAGGCTGCATTGTTCTTTTTATATTTATAACCTTGAATCTTTTCTTGCTTACAGCAGCAAAGAATAGGTAAACTGAAAATCTTCTAGCAGTGTTATGACTACATGTATTCTCCCTTCAGGTATTATAATTATTGTGTTTTTTCTACTGATGTTAAAAGACCTCAGATCTTTTGGAAAGGCCAGATAATTAATGTACAGGTAGTTTTCAAAGAAAAAGTGAAAGTGGAGAAGTGGCTATTTAGGAAGGAAATGAGAGAACACAGACGACAGTTGAAGAGAAGCTCTTCCTTTCTGAGAGACCATCACAGATGTGTATGTTAACAGAAAGCACATTCTAAAGTTGTGGGGGCAGGGCTCTTCAACTAACTCAACTGTGTAACTTTGTTTATGCATGACAACAGTTTAAGAAAAAGTCCTTGCAGGATTCAGATGAAGAGATCAAGTATTTATTTATTGAATTACCAGAAATATCCAAACAGAGTAAAATAATCTTTATCCTAAAGAGCTTTTAGTTTCCAGTCTAAACCAAATAGTAACAATGAATATACAGTAAGGGCTGTCCTCAGAGTCTTTGAAAGTGTGTCTGGTTTTGTAGAAGTAAGGATTACAAAGGTACCAATGATTTATCTAGGGACACTCATGATTATGGCTTTGAGTTTGCTGATGACACAAATCTGGGTGGAGTGGCTGACATGCCAGAAGGCTGTGCTGCCTTTTAGTGGTACCTGGAGAGTTGGACAGGGAGAAATTCAAGAAATACAACAAGGGCAAATGTAGAATCTTGCATCTAGGAGAGAGCAACCCCATGTACTAGTGTAGGTTAGAGGCTGACCTCTGGGAGAGTAGCAAAGTGGAGAGGGACCTGGTGGTCCTGATGGACAACAGGATGACCGTGAGGCACCAATGTGCCCTTGTGGTCAAGAAGGCTAATGGTATCCTGGGGTGTATTAGAAGGGGTGTGGTTAGGAGGTCAAGAGAGGTTCTATTCCCCCTCTACTCTGCCCTGGTGAGACCACATCTAGAATACTGCATCCAGTTCTGGGCCCTTCGGTTCAAGAAGGATAGGGAACCGCTTGAAAGAGTCCAACACAGAGCCACAAAGAACATCTTCCTTATGAGGAAAAGCTGAGGGAAATGGGTCTCTTTAGCTTGGAGGAGACTGAGAGGTGACCTCGTTAATGTTCATAAGTATGTGAAGGGGAGTGTCAGGAGAATGGAGCCAGGCTCTTCTCAGAGATGTCCAGTGATAGGACATGGGGCAGTGGGTGCAAGCTGGAGCATAGGAGGTTCCTTGTAAACATAAGGAAAAACTTTTTCACTGTGAGTGTGACAAAACACTGGAACAGGCTGCCCAGAGGGGTGGTGGATTCTCCTTCTCTGGAGACATTCAGAGCTCACCTGGACATGTTCCTGTGTGATCTGGTATAGGTGATCCTGCTCTGGCAGGGGTGTTGGACTACATGATCTTTCAAGGTCCCCTCCAACCCCTAATGTTCTGTGATTCTGTGAATCATTGATTTGATTATTATGTGTGTACTGTGGGGTCTTTTGGACGTTTTCTGGTACCTTCTGCCTTTTTGGGTCAAGGCATCACAGTTTTGGAGGTATCAGGAAACTATTCAGTTTATTCATTGTAAGAGGATTGCTGTAGGAATCCCAGCTATTGTATTTGTTCTCCAGCAAGATGTGTTGCTAATGATCAGCCTCAGAGGTAGGCTAGAAGTATTGCAATATTTGTGTTGTTTCCCTAACTTTAGCACATAGCCACTGATGGGCTGCTGTTAACTTGCCTTGCCATGTATTGAAGGTATTTAATTTTCCTTGTCTATAAGTGACATGTTTTTAACAGGCTATTGTTTAGTGGATATTTGTTTATCAACACTTCTCAGACTTTCTGGACTGGCTTCCCAAGGTTTTTTTCACGTGCATAAATAACTGGACAACTGCCCCCTTTCTCCTAGCACCCCTGCACATCTCTTACACCAGGTATGCTCTCCGCTTTCAGTAATTTAACTGGAGCTTTTGAGGTCACAGCCTCCCACCTTTAGATATTTGTATTTTCTGTTCTTGTTGCCATATGTCATGGCAGCTGCACCATAGTGAGGAAAGAGTGGTTCCCCTCAGATCAGGATGGGAGGCTCTGTTGAGGGCCCTGGTGCAGGTGGCAATTCTGGCATGTCCCTCTGGTTCAGGATACCAGATGATGGACTTGCATCTGGGGCTGTGGGCCCTCATCAGCCGCCAAGTTTAAACATTACAGTTCCCATGTGTCCACTAGAAGGTGGAGAATTTATGATGTGGAGGCAGAGGAGTGAAAAAAAAATTAAAAAAGCTGAATGGATGTTTTCTGAGCTTTCTGGTGACACTCTTTCTCCCTCACTTTAAGGACCGCTAATATCCTGTATGCCTTGGCAGGACTGTCACTGAGAACTTAATGACAAGTTGTAGACTGAACTTGAAGTGTTATTGTAGTTTAAATTAGATTCTTTGCAGTGGAAGTCCCAGAAGAAAGTTTTCACTTTACCTAAGGAGTGATGGGAAATATGCTCAGAATAGAAACCAAGACACAGGAATTTGAAGTTTATATCATTGGTAGAGGAAAGGTGGGAAAGGGACGAAAATGATAAATGTGATGTTACAGGGAGAGTGGTCTTCAGTAGCGAAGAGCTTCAGGTTATCTGAGTTTGGTAAAACCGTGATGCATTGTGGTACACAGGTGATCAAATAGAAAATAATCTCACTCCTGTTACTTTGTATAGTTATCTATATGTCAGTCACTTTTTACTGATTTGCCTTTCACCCAGTTACAGGGTGAAACCTTATGCAAGGAGCACCACATCAGTTCTGCCACTATGGCATTATCTGAGAGCTTAACACAGTCATTCATCACCTGGGTGTGAAAAGCTCCCTACAGGTGCAGGGCTAGATGTAGGCATGTTGCCTTCTACAGTCAAAGCTGTAATAACTCGCTGTTTCTTGTGTGACGCTTAGTAGAAATGAGGGCCTTGGCAAATTTTTGTTTTCAAGTTTGATTCTCAATCTGTGCTCAGGGAAGCAATGAACTTGCTATAGCCAAAGTACTGATGTTGTAGGAAGTAAGTAGCACTTCCTTTTTCCTCTGTTTATTACAGTAACCTTTGGTGTTGCTAGCAAAGGTAATAGGCCAAATGTTTTTAGATACTGAATGCTATTTTTTCAATATGTGCTTTTTGTCTAAATTAGCTTTGAAAAAGCTTCTAAAAATCTTGTCACCCTTGGGAGAGTATAAAACCCCCAATCCCTATCATATTAGAAGTGAATTCTTTTGACAAATGCTTCCCTGTATGTTGCAGAGTAAATGACAAAGCAAATAATGTGAAGACATGGAAAAAATAAAAAGACTACACAATTCCTGCAATTTATGTCTGCATGCAGAGATTGTATTAAAACCTTCTTGAACTCTTCTCATTAAGATCCATTGTAATAAGTTAAATAACTCATTATCTCAAGACTATTAAATGTCTAGTCTAGAGAGAGCAGTTTCACACCATTTTATGCACATGACAAGTTTACTTTTGCCCTATTCTAGCCTCAAGTGTTGCGATTCATGAGTAATTATCAACTGAAAATCAAAGATCCTAGTTTAAGGCTGTCCTTTTCTCTTCAACAATCCCACTGCAGGAGAAGGGCATCTAAAGCATCCAGTGAAACTCTTGGGTAAGACTGCAACAGAAAACTTGAGAGTTGTTTTGGATATCACACAGGTGAAGCTGTTCAACTATGTGATTCAGTACTGCTACAATACTAAAATGAGAAACCATGAGTAAGACCGTGAGGAATCAGCACAATGAGTTGGGTAGGTTGTCGTTTGTTTAAAATAAATAAAAGCAGTAATTTGTGCTGCTTAGGGGCCAAACAGTGGTGCATTTAAAACAGCAGAATATAGTCCCTTTAAAAATAAAAGTCTAGGTAGTCATTAGTCTCTACTTTAGACATGGTGAATTAACATATAAGGGCTAAGCTGAAGTAGTAGAAATTCTGGTGTTAGTAAATTTAGTTACAGGAGAAGGCTCAATGGGTCATCAGGGTGTCAGCCTTGAGAAAAGGCATGACATACTTGGAGGTATATATGTGGGTTTTTCACGACATGGCCAAGCAGCATGTACCTTCCCTAACAGAGGCTCATCAGAGTTCATGTTGTTTGTATTGAGCTGCTGTTCCCTAATGAAAAATGACAGTATCTTTGTCCTATTTTTGTCAGATATTAAATCAGCATTATGGGAGACTGCAAAGTGGAAATAGGGCAGGATAAGCTGTTCCATTAACAGGTTTGACTTCTACCTTGGGGGAGGGGGAATGCTTTTTACAGAAACTAGGACGTATAATCTGGGAGAAGGATTTCAAGTCTGGTAACAGTTACATTTAATTACTAGATTTACTCTAAATACATAAAACAAATGTCTACTGTGAGCGATTAGTTTAAAAATAGCAACATACTGTTTAAGAGGCCTCTGCCTCCATCAGTTTTCTTTAATCATTTTGTGAATTAAAAAGAATTTATCTTGCTTGAATCTGCCTTCAGCAGTCCATCTCCACCCTACAGTGCTCCAGATGTAGGCACTGTTTCCATGAGTCAAGTTGTCCCCCACTCAAATTCCATGACCAGTAGCAATGCTCAGTAAGGAATGTGTTGCCAGAGTGGCCAAAGGGAAGTAATACGCAGCCAGCAGCTTGCATGTCTTTGCAACCTGCAGTAATGTTTAGGCTTTTGTTTTGGGGAGGATTCTGGCCTTTCCCCTAGTACAGGTTTTAAGCAAAAAAAAATAAAAAAATCAAACTAACTCAGTAGGTGTCTGTAAAGGTAAACCAAAAGTTGAATTCTGGATTGGGTTTTATCAGTTTAATTGTAGCTTCCTCCGTGAAGGAGCTTTCTGGGAAAGTATGGTGCTTTTTTTGTGGTGAAAGAGTGTTTGGCTGTAAATACTTGTAAAAACTTGCAGAGGAGAAGGCTAATAACTTGTAATCTACCTTTGTTTTTTCAAAGAATCATCCTTATTGTGGTTTTATTATGACATTAAAAATCTTATTCTTACTGGGCTGCATGCATAAATTACTAAAAAACGACAACTTTTTGTAATGAAGTGATGATGCTTAAAAGAGGATCGTATTAAGCAGGAATTAAACATGCTTCTCAGTGTATAAGCCTGCATTCTTGCAATTTGCACAACAAATTGCCTTCCCCCCTTTGTTAAAATAAACTAATCGTTTGCAACTCTACTGTGCTCTATTTCATTGTGTTTGTTTTGTTTTGTTTTGTTTTTTAGTTTCTCTCCTACTATGTGTTCTTGAATCCTTCATTTCCATGGCTTACTCCAGTAATGTTTCTTCGTATTGCTCTGACTTTCCTGAGCTACAATTTATTTTGCTTTGATTTCCTCATGGAACATTCAGTTGCAAATAGCAGCAGTTGGCACTGGTGTGCCATAAATCCGTGAGCAGCATGAGAGAATTGCAGGAGAGTATAAGGTAAAAACAGTATACCATTTTACATGCTATTTACATTTGGAAAACTTTCTTTACAGTTGCAGGTCTCAAAATATAACTGTTAATGAAATTAAAGCATAAGCAGATGGTGCACAGCCCACAAAGTTTCTTTCTTACTTTGTTGCCTTTTAAAAACTTGGCAGTGAAAATGTCTCAGCAAGAACTGTTCTCACTTGAGTGAATATAGTTGTTTTTAATAAGGCAGAAAGTATTATGTTAAATAGAGTCCTATAGGAAAAAAAAACCCACAACAAACACACCCCAAAAAATAATGACATTGAGTATATTTTTGTTATATATTTTAACCTTTTTTTTCACAATTTGGGAATTAAAATTTGGTTTTATCTGTAATGAGAGTTCCCTTTTAAGGATAATTTAAAAATATAAGGAATAGCATTTCAATAAGGCCCAAGCATAGAAGCACTCTATTTCTCAATTCCTGCGTTTATGGATTTGAGATTTCAGCGATGTCTTTGTTTTGAGGTAGTCATTAAGAATTCTAGAAACATCAAAGTATCTGTCCTGCCTGACTGTAGAAACTGCCTCATGTCTAATAACATTTTAAAGCAAATCAATTAAAATTAACAAGGTACTTCTTAAAAATGCCTATTACAGTAATGCCATGAGTTTTCTGTCCTTCCTATTGAGGAAGGAAGACCAAGACAGATAATACTGAGTTAGGATGTTCTTCAGAGAAAATAAATTCTCCTCACTCTTTAGTCTTGAAACAAGACTTGCTGCACTCACTTAAATGAGGCCTTGAAGTCAGCTCTTCAAGGCTCATAATATGTGTCTTTTGTAAGCCATGCGTTTGTCAGTGGTACATCCATCATGCACCTTAAACTGCTTCACCTGCTCTGCTTCTGCTAATCCATCTCCCACTGTGTTATTCTAACATGCCAAAGCCTCTGAGAAGCATTAAACAGCAGCTATGAAATACATTGGGTTTTTTTTCTCACCTCTTCCATGCTTTCCTACCCTTGTTTCCCTCCCCTCTATGAAATATGCTTCTCCTGCACAAAACCAAGACCTGCGCTAGTGATTAGGGCAAAAACAGTATCTCAGTAATCTGCAGAGGTGGAAAAGGGTGGGAGGTGTGTTGTTTGCTTCTTTTGATGCAATACAAGCTTTTAATGGTTGTATCACCTGTCTCTGATCAGAATGTTGTTAGCCAGCAGTTCTCAAGTCCAGGAAGGTGGTGTGTGGGTTTCCTGTGCTGGTGAGGGAGAAGAATCTCCTGGTGCATCTTTTATGCTTTTTGTAATGTAATGTATTCCTAACCCGTGAGATTTACTGAGTGTTTTAGTGGTCTTGAGTACTCTGTGGAGGTATACCAGCCCTGGGTGTCTGAAGTAAGACTGCACATAAATAGAATAAACCAAGTTGGGAGAGACTTTCAAGATCATCGTGTCCAACCTATCATCCAACACCATCTAATCAACTAAACCAAGCACCCTATCAAGTCTTCTCCTAAACACCTCCAATGGGATGCATTTGTATGATCTCCATGTCTAAGAGATGAAGACTGTCTTCTATCCCTCTCTTGTGTTTTCTAGTACCAACTAAGATACTCATCTTGAACACTGCTTTGTTTTTTTTAGGTACATAAAGGGTACATGAAAGATTAGGCTAAGGAAAGCCAAGAAGCATTGACCTGATAAATGAGGCTGGGAAGCTCTTTGAGCAAGTCCAGACATGAGCTTCAAGGTCAGTAGAAAAAAAAATCATCAAGGAGAGCAGCAATCTATGACACTTGAATCAAGACTGGGAGAAGACTTTGGTGTCAGATCTGGGGCTGATGATTACTGTGGCCCGGCTTTGGCAACGTGTGATGACAGCCTTGAGTGCTCATTTATGAAGCAGTGAGTGGTTACCCAGAGTGTCAATACCACAGCCATGATTTTGTTTAGAGATACACAGGGAGGGAATCTCTGGTATTAGAGAGCAGCCTTGCCTCTTCCTTGAATAGTCACGTCAGTCACCTTTTGGGGAGTTAGCAAGATTCGCTCCTGTTATTATCTTCTACCAAGGCTGGTGATGACAGGGGAGTTGTCAAGCTGTTGTGATAAAAGGGAGCAGACTGCCAGGGTAGTTCATATAGCCTTTAATCTTTGTGTATGCCTGAGGGGCCTTGGGAAAAGAGGATGGCAGGGAGCAGGCTGGATTAATTTTGCTGGATGAAATGGATATGTCCTGGGGGTTGGCCTACTTTAAAAATAATTAGAATTCTTTGAAATCTGCTGTCCTTGAACACACTTCATCTGTCCTACATCCCCATTCTCTGATTCGCATATGCCTAGATCTTGCGGTTGGGAGATGTGTCTTGCCTCTTTGGGAGGTGTTTGTTTTGGCAGTATTTCCCAGGGACGTGCAAGTTCTGAATCCAAGCTGACTTGCATGTATGTGTCATGAAATGCACAAAAGGACTGCCGGTAATCAGGGGTACCTGGTTATGTTTCTGCCATCGCACTGAACAGAGGCTGCTGGGCTTAGAGTAAGGCATGGAAGACACCAAATTTTCAGATCTTAACATTTGTCATGTTTAATGTAAACAATAAAATATATATTAATTCAAAAAGTAGATGGCTTTTTTTAAACAGTCTTGTATGTTTGCATTGGGTAGCAAAGGTGTGATGTGATTCTTCCAAGAAGGCTTGGTAGTGATCATTGATTAACTGCAGCCAACACAAGTCCCTGTTAGTGTGATGAATTGCATTGATCTCTGTTATTCCTGGTCCTTATTCCAGTCTTACTCTCATCTGAAGGATGAATGTCTTCACTTAATCTATTTCTTTGGGGTTTTTTACTGGTCAGTTTTGTTGGGGCTTTTTTTCCTTGTTCATGTTTTGTGGGAATTTGGGGAACTAATTAGACTTAACTCTCATCATCCTCCTCTCATCTGTTCAACATCTTGAGTTTTCTTTCATTGCAGTAAGATAGTTATATGGGTATCTGAAAGTAAGGAAGAAAGATAAATGATTGGACTATTTATCTTGATTTATCTTCTGTAATAACTTAGGCAATCTATCTTCTAATAGGTTTCTCACAGGATGTAAAATGCTAAGGCTTCTATGTGTAATGGTTTGAGCAGGCAGATTAACCTATTTGCTATGTGTTATCCCCCTTACACTGGGGGAAAAAACTTTAATCATAGACATGATTTTGTAGTTTAGAATGAAGCAGAAGTCTTCACAGCCGTAAGCATGAAGCACCGAAGTTTTCACTGGTGCTGCAAAAGAGAGGTAGCTCGAATGTGATAGTTGCAAAAATTTAGTCAAAATAGCTTTCAGTATAATCTCAGCAATCCTAATTTTTAGGAGTGGTTCACAGCTGTTGATTCCTAAGAAATGAACAGAACTTTTATCTACTAATTTGGTTTGTCTAACCACTGTAATGTACTGCATAATAGTACCAAGGCCATAATGTCGCAAGCTAAATTTATTATACTTTCTGGGTTGATGCTTTTAAAATATGTTTAGTATCTTAACTGAATAATCTCATGCTGTAAAATGTTACTTGATGACAATGCTTTTGTGTATTCTTCACTCTTTCATTCCCTAACCTAAGTCTTAAGTCCAGGGCAATTAAGTTTTTTACATATTTACTAAAATGCATGGGCATTTATTTTTAAGCTAAGATACGTAATCAGTGTCTGTGTGTAGTTGTATGTAGCTGGCTTTCTGTCAGTTGCTGTACTTTGTATTTTGCCTGTAGATTG
Organism: Picus viridis; assembly: GCA_033816785.1. Taxonomy (NCBI): domain Eukaryota; kingdom Metazoa; phylum Chordata; class Aves; order Piciformes; family Picidae; genus Picus; species Picus viridis. The sequence goes on along the minus strand of CM066582.1, from coordinate 16,609,817 downwards.
AAGAAATGTGACCAGCACTAGACTGACACGTTCTCTAATGCCTTTTCTTTCTTACCTGTAGTGGCATAAAAGAGTGGCTAAAAGAGTGGGAAAATACTTCTGTAGAAGGGAGTTCTGTTTGACATTTGAATGCATTTTCTAAGGAAAAGGTAGTACTGGAGATCTACAAGAACATGTTCTAACCATCATGCTGTGAAGAGACACTGGTTTTATATGTTTGGGTTTTTTTCATGAAAACTCTATTAAGGCTTGGAGCTTTCCTGAAAAGGAAGTGCCCTCACATAATGCAAGACAACCACTGCTTATGCACATCTTCCCTCTCCTCCCAGAATTTAAGAATATGTGTCTGTCTCCCTAGCTCTGTAGTTTGAGGGAAAATCTTTTTGTAGCCTTGGTTTAGAAGAAAGGGAGATTTGTGTTGCTAGTAATATTTAATAGAAATGTCCTTTTCTTTAGAGCATAAGGGTGTTCCTACATTACCATTAGCACTTACTACACAAAGCACTGGAAGAACAGTCCTAAGTGGCTCAGTAAATGGAACAGCAGCTATTGCCCAGACCACCCAAAATGGCCTGCTTCACTGTTACAGGATTTCCATGCATAGGAACACTTAGATTATTTCTGAGATGGGGTCTGGTGCAGTGACTCGTACAACCTATGGGCAAGTCTGCATATTTCTTCTGATGGTCTTAGCACACCCTGAATGTCTAAATTCAGTGGGGACATAAGTGTGCTGCCTTCATGCCTCGCTTCCTCAGCCTGCAAGGGAGGAGGAAGGTAAAAGACAGGCACTCTAGGTTGTTTGGGGTGTTTTTTTTTTGGTCTTTTTGGTTGGGTTTTGTGCGTGGTTTTGTTTGCCTGTTTGTTGTTGTTGTTTTATGTTGCTTTGTGTGTTAAAGGTACAGAAATAGCAAACTCTCTTGAGCCAGGCAGTTGCTTTCCTGCCAGCCTGCAGGTTATTTGTTCTCCCCAGTGGGCCATGTTGGTCTGGAGGAGGGTTCTTGAGGACAGCTGGGAGGAGCATGGCTGCATAGCGCTTGTCTCTCTGCTGTGTGTCTATGCACAAGTAATGGTTTTAAACAGCCTGAGGAGGCTGTGTTCTGTTTTGCTACACAGACACTCTTTTCACTGTTTTTCACCAACACCTTGCTTCCAGTGGCCCTTTCTTTTTTCTTTTTTTTCCCATTCACATTCCTGTTTCAAACTAGCTTGGCACGAGCTGTTCCTCCGGCTCGTGGATGCCAAGTTTGTTTGGCTTCCCTGCTCAGCTGGCTGCTGGGAGTCCTTAATCCAGTGCAACATGCAGATACAAAGGTGCTTGTGTTGATTTACAGGCAGGGCAAATATCATGTAGTACAAAAATAAACTAATTGAGAAATGTATCCATCCTACTCTGGAATATCAGTTTGAAAAATCCAGCACATATCAGACAGAGGTTTAAATCAATTTGCTCATTAGCAAAACCAGAAATGTTAAGGCAGCTCACCTGCAGCAGCTAAATAATGTAGTTTTCATTCATTTTCTCAAGGGCTAAGTGCATCTTATGATTTGTATTCCTGGTATTCCACAGTTCACCTTGCAGCAGAAATGAAAAATATCACCTTCAGGTTTTACTGTACATCTGCAGTCCTGGGAAGATAAACATCAATGTAATGCATCATAGTACTGACATTTAGAAATCTTCCCAACTTTGCTTTTCAAATAAAACAGGGAAGTCAGCCTTGAATTCCTTTACATAGTAGGAAGAGTAGGCAAGTGATTATTTCCCCCCCCAACTTATATAAATCTGACTACTTTTACAAATTCACAGTTGTCATACTGCCAAGAATTATAGAACTGGAATTGCTGTACTAAACAAAAGGAAAACACACTGTTTCCAGGTAGAATACTATGTCCAAAGTGACTTTCACTGCTTGTAGCTCTCAGCTGCCCTCTGTTAAAGATATCTACAGAGTTTCTGCTGTTAATGTTCTGTTGAGGTTACTAAAAATTGAAAGATGAATAGTAGATTGTTTTAAAGCTTTTATAGTTTTTAACTGAAGTGAATTGCAAAATTAAAATTTCCAGCTTTAACAATGTCAGAAAGTCCATCCAAATTTCTTGCATAAAATCATTGGATTATTCAAGCTGGAAGGGACCTGACGAGGTCCTTAGTCCAGCCTCCAGCTCAAAGCAGGGTCAGCATTGTGGTCAAAGAGGCTGCCTGGGGCTTTGTTCAGCTGTGCCTTGAAAACCTCAAAGGAGAGAGAAAGCACAACAGCTCTGCCCATCTTGTCCCACTGTTTGGCCATTTCCATGATGCAAGGTTGGGTTTTTTTTTAATCCAGTTGGATATTTCCATGACTTTCACTAAAGAGCACACTCACACCTCCTCATCACTGTCCCTGATAGTTTTAATTTGCCATGAGACTTAAAACCATAGAACTGTTTCATTGTCATTTAAGAAAAAAATAGTGGGGTTTCTTGGGTTTTTACGTTGTTGTTGTTGTTTTTTCCCTGTTTGTGTTAGTGTGCTGAAGCTGACTCAATTTGGTTTTCTCTATTTTAAAAGTCCTGAGTCTACATTGTATGGTAAAGTATTGAGGAAAAAGTTGCTTTGAGTTACTAGCATATGACACTTTTAAACAGAGCATATACCTTTTATCTTGTGCTGTTGTCACTTGTGTACAGAAACTTTTTTAAAAAGAGAGCACCTCAGAGCAACTGATTAATGACAGCAATAATACCAGCTTCAATGACAACCATGTAAATGCATTGTCTCTTAAGAGGCTCTTCTATATTGCTTTTCCTTACCATTTTCAGGGTAATATTTTTGCTGGTTATTGAAAGGTAGCAAAGCGCAGAGGATTTTATTTCTTCTGTATTTCAATTAGAGTATCTTCCTTGTGGATTTCTTTATTTGTTTTGCTGATTCTGTTTTGATGTACAGTAAACAAATTTATATTGTTTGCTGTCCTGTCATGATACATCTATTACTTCATCCTTCTCTGGCACTTCATGGCTCATGCATGTAACTTCTCTCGCATAGTGAAGATCAAAATACTGATTACTTCTTTTGTACTCTGCTTCTGAGACATGCTGTCTCTCCCCAGTCAGGCATAAGTATGGCCTGCCTTACCGACTTGTCCTTCTCCAGCTGCTGACCAGTCTTTGCCCTGTTGGAGACAACAGACTGTCTTTCTCAGGGACTGCTGAGAGCTTTTGAAATTAAATTTCTGACAGGCTTTAACAAAATGGTGTTTGTGAGGAGTTAATGTGCAGGGCCAGCACATAAAGGTTTAGATTCTGTGACCTTTGTTCCTCTTTAAACACCCATTTAATGAACTGGACACGTAACTATGCTTTGCTAATATCTTACTTGTCTGAGATGCAATAAGAGAAGGGTAGAATTTTAATTGAAAGCAGTTATTAGCAGCTCCATTAGAAGCCTACTAGGAATACACACATGTAGGGCTTGTGGAAAGTACTGAGGATGTTGTCTACCTGCACTTTAGTGAAGTCTTTGACACTGTCTTCCACAGCATTCTCCTTCAGAAAATCATGGCACAGGCCTTGGATAAGTGCACTCTGGCTGCATGTCCAGGCCCAAAGAGTGGTGGTGAACGGAGATAAATCTTTCTGGCTCCCAGTCACTAGTGGTGTTCCCCAGGGTTCAGTACTGAGGACTGCCCTCTTAATATCTTTACCAATGAGCCAGATGAGAGGACTGAGTGTACCCTCAGTAAATTTGCAGATGACACCAAGCTGGGTGGCTGTATCATTCTGCTAGAGGGTAGGGAAGCTTTACAGTGGGATCTGGACAGATTAGACTGATGGGTCAAGGCTAGCTGTGTGATGTTCAACAAAGTCAAGTGCCAGGTCCTCCACCTGAGTCACAACATCCCCATGGTAAGCTACAGACTTGGGGATGTGTGGTGGAAAGGCTGCAACTCGGAGAGAGAACTGGTATCCCAGTTGACAGTTGACTAAATGTGAGTCAGCAGTGTGCCTGCGTGGCCAAGAGTACCATTGGCATCCTGGTTTGTATTAGAAATGCTGTGGCCAGCAGGAGCAGTACTCAGCAAAGAACCTAACTGTGCGCCGCTTGATGTTTCTAAAGCAAAGGTATGGAATAGATTTTGCTACTCACTTTTTCTTCACAACAAGACAAGTAATTGTCCTAGGAACAGTCAGTTTACCAATATTGATTTATCTGTTCCATAAAGTGTTTCTTACTAGTTTACTGTTGTTGCAAATATTACGTTTTTTCTCCATCTTATGTTTCAAATTCATGTATTGTGTTGATTTTGTTTTATTTTTTTTAGGACAAATAGTAACTTTCTCTCAACAATTTAGTAGAATATAACTAATTAATTGACAAGTACCACACAGATTCTCTTCAATATCTCACATAGAAATGACAGGAATGAAGGGTCAAGGAAAGAACACAATTGATCATAACAAGTGATTTCCCCTTACTAATGTAGTCAGTCAGTATTGAAGGTAATAATGCAAACAGTCTGAATTTCTGAAACCTTTTTGGAGTTCAGATGAAACTTTCAGGAACAGATTTTAGAATGTATGCATAATTTTCATACAATGCAGTAGGGTTGATTGAACTGTGAAATGCAATTTTAAAAAAAGACTGTTGTAAAGCTTGAGAATGGTAACAATATTTCTTAGTACGGCTTCTTAATAGCAAGAAATATGAAGTGAGGTTGACATATGTGCCTTTAAAAATTGAGACAGACAAGATACAGCACAGAAACCTACATCTCTTGATCAAGCGTGTCCTTCAGCAATGGATTTTTTTACATTGTAAATGTCATTTACTTGCTGAGCTGTATAAAATAGATGCCTGAGTTTTAAATATCCACCTGTCTCAGGTGACTGAGAAACAAAGATGGAGTTCCTTTGAGGGCTTTAACCAGTACAGTGTTCATAGCTGATTCTGAGAGGACCAGAAAACTGTCCTCTGCTACTTGAAACATGAGGGTGGAAGGTAGTTTTTGTTTCTTTCTGAGACTTTTTTCTCGTGGAGGGAATACTGGAAGTTGATATTTTCAATAGCAAAGTTACAGATTATAAATTACAACTCTTTGGTCTCTTTTTAAATTCAAAATATACACTTGTTTTTACCTGCTTATCTCTACAGCTTAAAATGTGATTACTTAAGTTTTGATTGTTTCATTTAAAAAAAAACAGCTTCATCTATTTCTTTCTTCAGTCTACAGAAAATATTCCTAAAAGAGGCTTGGTCTTAGTATAATTAAAAGCCTTAAAGCCTGGCCTCCTCATAGTCCACTATGTAACACTACTACACAGGAAGAGGAGAATAATCCTTCCTTTAACAAAGGAAATGAAGCTGGACAGAAGGCATCATAAAAGTCCTTAAGAATCACTAATGTCTGTATGAATAAACATGAGTTCTGTTTTTAAGATCTCATTCAAACTTATGCATAAAGTGAAGGATTTTCCTGGAATGAGACAGAACATGGAAAGAGCAGTGACTCAACTAGAAAGGTTACAGACATAATTTAATTTTGACATGTAGTGATTGAGAACAAGTCTTGTAGTGAACCTCATTGGTGATGTTGTTTTGTAAGCCTTTCACCTTGAAGGGTGAAACTTTCTAGAAAAAACAAAAAAACAAACATGGAAGAGGTTTCATAATGAGGAGATGGCTTGTTATTGCTGAACCATTAAGGGCCGTGGAACAAAGTTCTTAGGAGTTACAGCAATGCCTGGAGTATAGGTGTAGGACTGAATGAGACCAGCTGCTGGGCATGGGAAACAAGACAGTGCTGATGAAGAGCAGAGAGTGCAGGTGCGAAATGAGATCATAGAGTGCAGGAGTGAAATGAGAAAGTACCAGAGAGAAGGTCTCAGTTATATGGGGATGTTACAGTGAAGTGTTTCATTCTTGTGAATGCTTTATCTCTGTCTTCCATTTGATTGAAAAAGCTATTGGAATTTTTTGGTAGGCACTGGAAAGCATACGTGCACGTTGCAGTAGTACAATAGTGCTGTAGCAATAGTCAAACTGCATGGATCAGAATATACTAAATTGTCACTACAGCAATACACCACTGTTTATTTTCAGGTATTCAGGATTGTTTGCTCTTAATTTTTATCAGCTGTTAAAGTTGAATAGTTTTGGGGATCTTCAAGGGAAGGAGGACATTGAAACTAAGACACGGGACCTACTTTCCTGTTTTACTAATTTGCTTTATTAACAGTAAACCTGCTATTCCGCTATCATCCAATTGGCAATACAGAGAAAGATAATGAAGCTCAGATGGAAAATCAGGGCAAGGGGAAGAAATATCCTGAGAGTCACAAATAAAGACCTGAAATTCAGAGGCTCTGTCTTACCTTGCAGTCAGCTCTGATGGAGATGATGTCTTAAGCAGTTGTCCATTTTGGCTTTAAAACTCATACTTTTTCCAGTCAAGATTTATAAAATCCATCTAGAGAGAAAAATTATGGATAATTATCTAATTATGATATGCTTTTCTCTTGTGTCCTGGGGCAAAACTTTATAGGGCAGGAAGGTGTTAGTTAAATTATTATGAAGCAGCTGTAATAAGCCCAAGTATGTTTATGATTAATTTTACTGGCAATGTGTGATAACAAATACCTTTATCTTTGCTCTGGTTTGTTGGTGTTGACTTGAAATTTGTCTGTCTTTCTGTTAAAAAACTGGATTTGGTTTAATAGGCTGCATTAGAAAACTGTCTTATGGTTGGGAGGTGTTCAGTATTATGTGATCCAAAAGCATGTCTCTCAGGAAGATGGAGAAAAGCATCTAATGCTTGATTCTGAAGCCCTTGTGAGCCATTCAGCACTGTTTTCAAAATCTGAACAAATTAGCTTAGCATCACTCCAAACCACAAACCCATGTGTGAGTATGGCTCTCCTGATCACTTGGACAAGGGAAAGGAAGAAAAGAAATCTTGTGGTTTCTGCCTTCTGTTTCTGCAATCCGTTTTTCAAAAAGGGTTTCCTAATATTCAGCTTTTTTTCTAGGAGAAAGAGTTGGAAAAAGTTTTTGCTTCTACATTGTGCCTCTCTAAAAAGGGTAAGCGATGGCACCATCTTAATCAAAGCACTGGAAACAAAACAAAATCTGAGAGAACTTAAAAGGATAGCAGAAGGTTGCATTTGAACAAAATACATAACAGCAAATGTTTACAGAAATAAGAGATTATAATATTGATTAGAGACAGACAGAATTCTGAGCATCTGGAGACTTCCCACAGCCTTCATCTGCTTAAACATATTTCTGAATCTGGCTTCATCCCTAGAAGCCAGTTTGTTGCACTTTTTGTTTAGAAACGTGTCTGTTCTTCTACTGCTTTGCTCCTCCTGTTATGCCTTGCAGCAGCTGGCACATTTGCTTAAGCAACAAGTCGACTTGCTGAACCTCTCATGCAGCAAGGCACCCCATGGATTGCCTCCAGGTTAAGAAATTGAACAAGAATTCTTTTCATTACATTTTTAAGGGAAAACAAGGTTTAACTTCTAGGCGGTAAGTGTTGTCCTTCCAGTGAGTAGATGCAACTTGACATCTCCTAAGACTTCAAGTGGAGAGTTGCTTCAGGAAAAGAAAGGAAACTGAAAGCAATAAGGTCCTTAGAGATTCTGCTCTCAAGACTAAACAAGAAACTGAATTTTGTGTTGGAAAAATGAAGGTCAGTGTCTGGTGGACTTTGTCTGCCTGGGACAATTGTTCTCCCTGGTGCTGCAGCAGAGTGGTAGCAGTGACCCAGGGCTTCGTGCTCTCTTTGTTCTTGGGCCTCTTCTTGGAGCTAGGGCTGTTACAGTGTTCTGAACAAGTAAATTACAATAAAGTATTTTAAATGGCTGAAATATGTGAGTCAGCCAGCATACAATTTTTAATTTTGAAATGAATTTTTTTAAAGATTTGAGTGGAGTCTTATCTATGGTATAGCAGCATAAACATACCAAACAGGTGCTTTGTTGTTGGCTTTGGAGGTCTGAGTCACTGCAGTCACTTGAGAATGAATGAATTACTGTGGATCATAGCATCAATAAGGTTGGAAAAGTCCTCAAAAGATCAAGTCCAACCTGTCACCTAAGAGCTCATGACTACTAAACATGTCTTCAAGTGCTACATCCAATCCCTTTTGGAACACCTCCAGAGATCGTGCTTTACAGAAGTTTGCAGTTGAAGTACCATGCTAAATATATGCTAATGACAATGTAGATTGCATTACATAGAAATTTGTCGTCTGTTGTGCAGAGAAAGAAGGAAAGTTGTGGGCATTTGAAAAGCAGTTGATGGCAGACTCATAGAGTTGAAGCATAGTCTCTGGGTCAGGTGCTGATTTATTAGACCAGTCTTAAGTACTTAACCTAAACTGACTGACTTTGTATGGTGTACATTTGGCTTTTCTTCATTTATGTCATGATCCATTAGGAGGAGTGGTCTGCGTTCAGTGCAGGCAACCTTCTTGGCAGTCAAGGAAAGTGCCTCTTGTGGTCTCTAGTTTCTTGGGGACCAGCAAAAGTGCGCTTTGATGCAACAGAGAAAGCCACTAAATTAACCAGAAACAACAACAACAAAAAAACAAACCTGAAAAGACCCAGTGTGTGGGGAGATGCTTACTTGTATGCTCTTTTATTTATGTTCTGTCCCACTTGATTGCTTTGCCTTTCTTCTACTGAAAATGTTGCTTTCTTGTAATTGATTCTTGCTGTTCTGAGTTTCTGTCATCTTCAGTGTGCTGTCTGTAAGGAGAGGATCTAGGAGACTCTGGATCACACTTCTGTTTTATCCAGTGTCCTCTAAAAAACGTTTTTATTATTCTGCAGTATGTGATAGGTGGGTTTTTTTCCTACCGTGCCAGCATCTTTCCATTTCTAGAACATGGGAAAGATTGAAATAGGACATCACCTTGGGTAATACAGGAGCTTCATTTATGATTCAGTTTAAGAACACTTGTGTTACTTGAAAATGATTTTCATCTTAATGACAAGAGGCTCTTTTACTTGCTTTAAAACAAGCCTTAAGTTACAAAGTTAAGCAGTTGACAGTTCATAACTGTTTATTCAGGTATTTATCTGAATCTCCCTATTTTAGATCTCCTTAATTACTATCCTAGACTACATGGTGCTCTCCAGAGCTGGGAGGAGAGGTACATTGTTTGTGATTACCTCCACAAAGTTTTCAGGTATCTCTTAAGTAGAGGCTTTGAGTGAAGTGGATCTCTGACAAGACTTTATGCATCTTGACTGTTGGGACTGCAGATGGGACCAGGGGAAGTATGGGACAATAAACTATGACAGTACCAGTAATGGAAGGATGGGATACATAGAAGCTGATGAAGATTTGACTCTCAGACAACAAGGAAGGCAAATTGGAAGGTTTAACAGCTGGTTCAATATTCCCCACTGAATGCTGAATGCTAATAGAAATGAGGGCAATAAAAGGCTGCTGTTTCTGGCAGTGATTTGTTCTGATGAAGGTAACTGAATTTTGCAAAGTAAAGATAGTAATTTGTTCTGGACCAGATGCATTTGAGCGTGACCATTACATATGTAGGAGACTGCAATAGTTTTAGGCCATGCCTTAAAATTTTTTCACAGATCTAGAACAGAAAAGTAGTAAAATGTAAATAAATCACTATTGGGTGTACAAAGGAAAATAATGACAGTTGTAAACAATCCCATTGGAAGAGATAAGGGACTAAAACTAGTTGTACCAAAACAATTTCTCTTCCCTCCTCTTAGCTGTTCTTCACTCTGGGAGAGACACTAACTCACTTCTGCTTGACCTTGGCTGCATTGTTTTGGTTAAGTCTAAATTCTCTGCTCCGTTCTCTTCTTCCTTTTGTACAGGGGGTAAGGGGGAAGGCAAGGAGGGAGAAGCTAGTAGCTTCCCCTGGTCTTTGACCAGGAGGGTTCTTGTGCTGTTTATTAATTGTAAATATCTGTAAATACTGTATATTTTGTACATATTCATTGCATTCCATTGTAGATTGTAGCTTTGCTTGTAAATACAGCTTTCATTTACTTCCAACGGAGCTGGAGTGGCAAATTTAGTGTTGGGGAGGAAAATTTTCAACCCACCACAAAGACCTAGGCTCCTCCAGGAGGAGGAACATGTGCAGCAGGAGTTTGTGGGGGAGCAGGGATATTAGAAAAGAGAGTGTAGGAGCAAGGGCAGGGAGTAAAGTAGTTCAAGCTGAAACAGCACTTGTGGCAGGATTGCATTGCTTTTCAGGAGTTTAAGTGATATGTGCACAGCAGGGCCAAAGAGGATCACAGAAGCATCATTAGCTCAGAAGAATTCTCCTAAGCGAAAGATAATATTGCAACAGGACTACTTAATTTAAATGCAATGCTTGATGGGTATCATACTGACTTACCTAAATGTAGATCTTTAAACAAGGTACTCTGCAGGTAAACTGGTAAAACCCAGCATTTATGGTGTTCCCCTCTGATAGGCAAATACGTGGGCAAATTATTTCAACTGAAAATAAGTTAGAAATTTGAATATTGGAGTTATTTATATCTACAAATATGCTTCAAAGAAATAGGGAAGAACAAGGAGGCAAAGGCAGTCTCCATAAGATTTGTTAAGAGGACTTCCACAGCTTAATGCAACTTTCTATGCAATGACCTTGTGAGATGCCAGCTGCAGACTACGGCAGTATGCAGCAACAGCCTGAAGTCACTGTCCTAGGTGAATGCTTTTGCTATAGCAAAGTAGACAGCATCTTCACAAAACTCCTAGAAGTCTCTTTTCCCAGGGAACACTTAGAGGAACCTTTTAAAAAAATTAGAAGTTGAGAAAATGAACCTTGTCATCCTCAATGTATGTCTTCCATTTATAGAATAGAATAGAATAGAATAGAATAGAATAGAATAGAATAGAATAGACTAGAATAGACCAGGTTGGAAGAGACCTTCAAGATCATTGTGTCCAACCTATCATCCAACACCACCCAATTAACTAAACCATGCAACCAAGCACCCTATCAAGTCTCCTCCTGAACACCTCCAGTGATGGTGACGCCACCACCTCCTCGGGCAGCCCATTCAAACACCAGCAGAGATGACCTCATATATGAGTCTCTAGACTCATTACTAGGTAACAAGAGGTTTAGTTTACTGTATCTTGGAATTGGTGACACAGAGACTTATTCTATTCTATTCTAACTTCAATGCTAAATTCTGTCAAACTGCTTTATGATGCAGAACATCAGACTGTTGCCAAATTCACATTTTTGCAAGCAGTTGTACTCCTTTCTTGTGTGCCCTTTCTGGTTTTGAACATGCCACTTGCTTTTTCATAAGCAATACTTTCAAACCTCAGGAATGTCAACCATGAAATAGAAAAAGGTTTTGATCTCCTGTGTTGTTTTGCCTCAGCTAACTCAGGTAGCTTTGGGGCTCAATTACTGGTTTTTTTTTTAGTATGGCCTGAATTGGTATTAATGGCTGTGGTGTGCTGGTGTCTGTTGAAAACTTTGTTACATCTGTAACTACAGAAATGTAAATGCTAGTGTTGGTGCTGTTCTGCCTTATCATACAGGATGTAAAGAATGAGTGGGAAAAGGGATTTTCCTCAGTGCTGTTGATGAGTGGTTTTATTACAAGTATCCATCCCAGGCAAAACAGTTCCCTCTTGAAAAGTTACTCAAGAACTAAGAGAAAGTGGGCAAGAAAAAGCAAGCAGGAAAAAGGATGGTGCAGGGCAGTGAGTGTCAATATCATGTGTCAGTCAGCTTGACTGATGCTATGAAATCTAGGAAGCAAGTGAAGAGAGAAGTTGCCTTTTATTTCCGTTTTTCTTTTTTTTAAAAATTGAAGCACCCCAACCAATAAAAACCAACAAAACCCCACATCATTTATCATTCTTCAGATGTAGCTGGAAGTACAACACACAGCAGCGTAAAACTACTGCTGAACGTGCATTTCTCCAAAGCTACTTGTGGCCCTTGCTCCTCAGTTACATTGTGGAGCTATTTGCAAATAGCAAATATTTAGTACAATTGATGTAATGTTTGCTTGGTTAGATCATTTAAAGTTCTTCTTAATTGTTCAGAGTTTTCTCTGTGTCTCCTAAGTGGCTTCTGGCCAAGAGTTGTGATGACCGCTCCAAAAAGTAGACTGATGCAGTCATTGTCTCATAGAATTACTTGCTCTTTGGAGATGCCATCACAGTAATGTTTATCTGTACAGAACTACAGACATCTCTGTCTACCAAAACTAACGAGTTGTGATGGAACTGATGGAAGGTTTTGCAAAGTATAACTTTAAGGCAGTGCTGCACATGGGGCTTAAACCAGACTATTCTTGTGCAAAAATTGTCATGATTACAAGGAGGTTTGCACTGTGTCCGCCTCTGCAGCTGAGCACTAGCTAGAACTTCTAATGGCTTGAATGGAGGTGGTGGAATCACAGGTGGTGGAAATGGAAGCTATGCATGGGGTCCCTTTGACAGTCAGCCAATTGTGTTGTGGGAGCCCTTGCTCATTTATTCTGAAATTAGTGGGTATCTATAGTGAAATCTATTCAGAAATAACATTGTTGGATGTGTTGATTTTCCATTTTCTCTGTGTTTGATCCTGTATACAAAAAGTCTTCCAATTTCTTTGGTCATGAGAGTGTGGTGAGGTGCTTTTTCTATTATGTGTAATAAAAATAGTTGAGAACTAAGTAATTTGGTGTTGCATTTTATTTCTTCTGTCTATGCCCTGAACTGTAACTTGGTAATTAAGACACACACATAGTGATTCGAAACAAACCAAAATATGTTACCTATTGAGGGTGTTTTTAAAATTCACTCATTAGCTTGTAGATCATGCTAGAAGCTTGGCTGAGAACAGGCATTATGTTAATATCTTCCTAGCATAAAGCCTGATCAATAATGAAATCTGTGGATTCACCTTGTAGTCCTTTTACTTTTTTATTGTGGTGGTGGTGTTGTTTTAAATGAGTAACTGAATAAATTAAAACCACTCTCTCCTATTTACTCCAGTAATTTAAAATCCTGGGCTCTGTAATTTCTCTAGTGGCCTCTTTTCTCTCAGAAACTAGCAGGGTACCTGCTTTACATTAGGCAAACAAAGCAAAATACTGTCTATTCTTGCTAAACTGATAGCTGTGTGATCTTCAGAGTATCTGTGACAGAGGCTCTATTCTGAGTGCTTCTTTTTTGCATAGAAGAGGAACTTGCATCAGGGGAGCTTTGAAAGCTATTGATTAATCCTCAGTTAAAACCCCTTGAAGCCTTCCATATGGTAGAAGAACGTACGTTGTATTTGCCTTTCATGGTAAGTGCAGTAGCATAGATGCAGCCAAGAGTTAAGAAAGGTGTACTACATTAAATAGAACTATGTAGGAATTGGCCTCCTAGGTTACTAAAATACTAAATTTTATCAGTTTTTTGTAGTTTTTTTAATGAGAAACACTAAAATATTGCAGCACTCAATCTCTGTGTTTAATCAGCGGGTTATGAACATGTATATTCTGAGAGTATTAGGGTTTTAATTTCCCTTTGTGTCCTTGGGTAATGAAAATACTTCTGGATCTAGTTAATTATTCTCTTCTTCATTTTTTTGTATGTCACTGATTTTTGTCTAGATGAGCAAGTTGCTTTTATAGATACTGCTTTGAATTAGCAAACCTTTTTCAATATGATAATCCATCTTAAAATTAAGCAAATTCACTTATTTTAACCTCAGTTTGTACTTCAGATGTTAGTTCATAGGGAGTTGCCAGTTTTGAACTGGCTGGCTGAAGAAAAGCAGATTATGCAACTTCTAAATTTGTAGTTTTATAAACCAGCCACAACTCTGCTCCAACTCTCCTACTAGTTGGCCATTCTTGCAGACCTTTCCCAGTTTTTCCTTTTAGTTTCTGTAATTCAGAAACATATATCCAAAGGGATACTGTTAAGCTCTTTGTACCTTTAATTGCATTCCTCTCTTGCAAAAAAAGGAAGAACCTAATTTGCAAGAAAAAAAAAAGAAATACCCTGAATGTGTGCTTGTTTTATACAAGTCAGAGACTGACTGCATTTGTATCATCTCGCTGTTTTTGAAACGCCTATTACAGTGACTCATATGCGATCCCCTGAGGAGTAAAAATAGTATTAAAAAAATAAAGAAGCATGCACTGAACTGAAGCTAGAAAAGTTGGCTGGAAAACCTAGGTGTAGCCCTGTGGAAAAACACAATGATCTGTGGAAAAAAAAAAAAACATTTTTTCGCTATATGTAAGCAGCATACTATGTGTCCTTCATAAAATTGTAATGAGATTTTATTGTTGTCTTCATATGTGAGAGAATTCACAGGTATTTTGCTTCTCTCCCCATTTTTGTCTGGTTATCTAGAAGTGCAGTGCATCGGTATATTGTACTCACTTGTTCCAAGCCCTTTCTTCACCTTGCAGTCATTGATTTGACTCTTACAAAGTTTTTCAAATAGTTCTGTCATGTTTTTTTCCTCTTCAGAAAGGTTTTTGTCATTTGTTTTGAGGGCTTTTTGTTTGGCTGTCACTGTTATGCAGGTGCAATGCTATATTTTTAGCTGAGCCAAACTGCTAATCAATGAGACACACATTTTAAAAAGTATTTAGTTTTTTTTGATGTCATTAAATTATTTCATTAAAAAATGGGGAGAGGGAGGCCATAACTCATAAAAGGGAAGAAGCTCTAGTCCTAGTGAAGGCATTGTGGCTTATAAGATGACTAAAATAGGTCGTTGTTTTGTTTGTGACAAAACATCCAGTCAGTATTTGGAAAATCTTTGTCTGTCTGTGTTACATCTCAAGAAACAGATGACCTCCAGGAACTGTGTTTTGCACCATGCACTGAAACACTGGTGTAATTCCTCTTTTTTTTTCTCTTTTTTCTTTTTTTTCAATGCCCATAAAAATGCTGATGCTGTGTTTAGTTCTGTGACCTTGGCTGGGGAGGAAGGAGTGAGCAGCTGTGTCGTGATGAGCTTCCTGCAGGGGTTAACCCTGCAAGGCTCCTAGATACGTAAAAATTGGAGGAAAGAGTTGAAGGAGCATGTTCTGTCTTTGTGTATAATTTTCTTGGTTTATGCAATATTTTCCTAGGCCTGCAAAAATGGAATATGTTTTATATCTGGAAAGGAACAGCAAATAAATGCATTATAATGCAAATTGTGCATAACGGCTGTAATGAGGCTAAATGTAATACCAGATAAGTCGTCATTCTGGTGACAGCAAAATAAATTGCTTGGAGAAGTGTTACGTTTCAGTTGAAGAACTGGCTAAGTGGAAGCTCGTAACAGTTTTATACATGGTGGAATTGGAATGAAAGGATATTTAATTTCATATCAGGAACAAATGAAATTCTTGCCTGCTGGAACCTAGTGATCCAGGATGGTGTCCAAGCGTGGCAGGTAAACCTGTCTGCTTTCTTATGTCTCCCTTGGGACTCAACAGCTGTTGAATGAGAGTTTTTAGAAGGTACCTCCCTGCCCAACCCTTTCACAGTCCACTTACGGACCTGTCATCCATCATGCTGTCTCATCCCTTGTTCAGCTGTTTGTCCAATTTCTCTTCACATCCACCTGTACAGCATATTCCAGGAGATTGCTGTGCAAAGAATGCTTTTTCAGCTGTTCTAGCAAATTTTGTCAACTGCTTCAAGTTGTTGTATTTTGGGTAAGCAGTGGGTTTACACCCAATTTATCCATCACCTCCATGATTTTGTAAACTCCAGTTGTATACCCCTCAGCCATCACATCTCCAAACTGCAAAGCCCTATGATGAAGAGCCAGCCTTTCTTACCTTTGACATGGTTCCCCATGACATCTTACTTGCCAAGTTGGAGAGATACAAATTTGGGGGGTAGACTGTTCAGTGAATAAGGAATTGGCTGGGTGGTCACATCCAGAGGGTAGTGCTCAATGGCTTGAAG
This sequence comes from Picus viridis, assembly GCA_033816785.1. Lineage (NCBI taxonomy): Eukaryota > Metazoa > Chordata > Aves > Piciformes > Picidae > Picus > Picus viridis. The sequence continues at coordinate 16,593,910 of CM066582.1, read as the reverse complement.
TCCAGATGGAGTGCAGTAACAGGTGGTGTCCATCAGGGGTCCATACTGGGACCTATGCTGTTTAATATTTTTTTATCAATGACATAGTGGGATTGAGTGCACCGTCAGCAAGTCTGCAGGTGACACCAAGCTGAGTGGTGCTGTCAATACACTTGAGGGATGGGACATCATCCAGAGGAACCTGGACATGCTGGAGAGGTGGGTCCAGGTGGACCTCATGAGGTTCAACAAGAGCAAGCTCAGGGTTCTGCATGTGGGCCAGAACAATCCTCACTATCAATACAGACTAGGGGGTAAGGTGATAGGAAGCAGTCCTGTGGAAAAGGACTTGTGGGTGCTGATGAATGAAAAGCTGGACATGAGCAGGCGAATCACATCCTAGGCTGCATCAAAAGATGCAAGACCAGCAGATCCAGACAGGTGATTCTGCCTCTTTGCTCTGGTGAGACCTCACTTGGAGTACTGCATCCAGGTCTGGAGTCCTTAATATAAGAAGGATGCAGAGCTGATGGAGTGAGTCCAGAGGAGGACCACAAAAAACGATCAAGTGGTTGGAGCACCTCTGCTATGAAGACAGGCTGAGGGAGCTGGGTTTGTTCAGCCTGGGAAAGAGGAGGCTCTGGGGAGACCTGATAGCAACCTTCCAGTACCTGAAGGGAGCCTGCAGGAAGGATGGGGAGAGACTGTTTACAAAGGCCTGTAGTGCTAAGATGAGGGTCAGTGGATTCAAACTAGAGAAGAGCAGATTTAGATTGGATGTTGGGAACCAGTTCTTTACCATGAGGGTAGTGGAGCACTGGAACAGGTTGCCCAGGTGGTTGAGGCCCCATCCCTGGAGATATTCAAGGTGAGGCTTGACAGGGCTCTGGGCAACCGGATCTAGTTGAGGATGGCCCTGCTCACTGTGGAGGGGTTGGAGTAGATGACCTTTGGAGGTCCCTTCCAACCCAAACCATTCTATGATTCTATGATCTCGAAAGTCAAGGCACCGTTCTGCCTTCTTCATTCTGATTATCCTGCTCTGTAGCATTCATGGGTCCCGAGGGAACTAGCAGTTGAAGTTGTCAACCTGCTTTCTGTCATATCTGAAAAGTCATGGCAATATGGTGAAGTTCTCACTGACTGGAAAAAGGAAACATAACCCTTATTTTTTAAAATTCTAAAAAGGAGGACACTGGGAACTACAGGCAGGCCAGTCTCACCTCTGGGCCCCGCAAACTCAGGAAGCAGATTCTCCTGGAAACTCTAAGGTACATGAAAAACAAGGAGGTGATAGGTGACAGTCAACATGGCTTCACCAAGGCCTTGCAAATCAAGTCTGACAGATTTGGTGGCCTTCTATGACAAGGTTGTTGATAGACAAGGGAAGAGCAGCTTAGGCCCTCTACCTGGACTTGTGTGTCTCCCAGGACAATTTGGTCTCTAAATTGGAAAGACATGGATTTAATGGGTGGACCAGAGGAAGTTTAGATTATTAGAAGAAACTTCTCTGAAAAGGTTATCAAACATTAGAATAGGCTTCTCCAGAAGGTGGTGGAGTCACCATGCCTGTGGGTGTTTAAGACACAAAGGTGTGGCACTAAAGGGATACGGTTTAGCACCAGGCTTAGTAGAGTTAGGTAATGGTTGGACTCAATCTTGGAATTTTTTTCAGTTGTAAAAGACTTAAGATTCAATGATTGAGCAACTTGATCAAGTAGGAGGTAGCACTGCCCAAGGCAGGGGGTTGTAACTCAATGATCTTCTTATGGTTTCTTCCAGCCCAAACCATTTTATCATTCTATGGTTCTCTAATACATTTTGAGATGTAGAGACCAGAAATCAGTATTGGTGCAGACGTGAATGCTTCAAAAGTCTTACACAGTCAAAATTATGATCTCTAAGTGTCTTTCCTGATGATGCCCACCATTTTGTTGGCCTTTATAGCTGCTTCTGCATTCAGAGAGGAATTAGATGCAAGTTGGTAAGAACTGAGTGCTCAGCAGTGTTATGACAGTTGAGTGGCAAAGCTGTCCATTTGATTTCTAGGGTAAGTGTGAGATGATGCCATCTTCGAAAGTCCTCATAGGGTTTTACTTAGATCTATGACAGCCTTCTGCCTCCTTGCAAAATGTTCCTTTTCACATGCCTTTATCCTTCTCTTTCTCACGCTTATTTTTGAGTTCCTCAAAAAAAGGTCATAGAAGAACAGAATACTGTAGCACTTCTGCATTTGTACGTCTTCTCTGTTTAAACTAAAACAACCACAGAAGTCTTAAGTTAACTCTTACTATTTTGAATTTGAGCCAGTCTGGCTCCTATTGTTATCATGCTAACCTACACTTTCTATAATGGGTTTTTCTTAATTTATTATGCAGGATTATATATGACAAAAATACTGTCATGTAGTAGTGAGTATTATGTGGTTTAGTTAGACATGGACATGAGTCAGCATTGTGCCCTTGCTGCAGTAAAGGCAAACTGCAGCATACTAAGAGCTTAGTCACTGTGCAAAGGGACATGTTGTGTTTCTCAACAGCATAGCATGAACAAGCCTGCATCTCTAGCACTGTGCCTGGTTTCTCCTTCCGCACTGTCCAGCACAGGAGAGGTACTAACCAATGGAAAGGACATAGCAAAGACTTTCTAAGTAGGTTAGAGGCCTGTAGCATGTGACAAAGTCGTCATAGTTTGACACAGGTAGAGGAGTTTAGCTTGGTTTGGCTGGAGAAAAGTCTAATGTGGAATCCAGTTGCATCTTTTCGCCTTCAAAAGTGAGGTTACAAAGAAACTGAAAATAAACTCTTCTGAAGGGTGCACACTGAAAGGACAAGAGGCACTTACCACAAGATGTGGCATGAGACACTTCTACTGAGGTATGCGCTAAAAATAACTTCACTGTGAGACTGGTCAAGCAGCTGGAACAGGTTTTCTAGAGAAACTGGAGATTTTACAGATGAGCCATTAAGAAACCTCATATAACTGTGAAGCTGAACCTGCCTCCTGAATAGGTGACATCCTTCTCATTGCAATTTTTGTGCTTGATTCTATATTTGTGAACAGACAGTGAAATGTTGCTAAAAATGTGCATATTGTTCTCTGTAGATTTCAGTATGATCTAATATCTAAAAAGCTGTTACATGGCTTCAGAAAGCAAATTATATCCTGGGCTGCATCAAAAGAAGTGTAGGTGACAGAGTGAGGGTGAGGATTCTCTCCCCACTCCCTGTTCTGCTTCCTGGGGCCCTCAGCATAAGAAGGAGGATGTGGACCTACTCAAGCACGTCCTAAGGAGGACCGCAAAAGTGATCAGTGAACTGGAGCATGTGCCCTGTGAGAGCAGGCTAGGAGTGCTGGGGTTGTTCAGCCTGGAGAAGAAAAGGCTTTGAGGAGATGTTATAGCAGCCTTCTAGTACCTAAAGGTGGGGTATGAGAAAGCTGGAGAGGGACTTTTAACAAGTGCATGCAGTGATAGGATGAGGGGTAATGTTTTTAATCTGGAAGAGAGTAGATTTAGATTAGACACCAGGAAGAAATTCTTCACTGTAAGGGCAATGAGGCACTGGAACAGGTTACCCAGGGAAGTGTTACTCTGGAAGTGTTGGAGGCTAGGTTGGACGGGGCTTTGAGCAGCCTGATCTAGTGGAAGACGTCCCTGCCCATGGTAGTGGGATTACAACTAGAGGATCTTTACAGGCCCTTCCAGCCCAAACCATTCTCTGATCTGTCCTGTTTACAAATACATAATTTTAGCAGGAAACAAGAAGTTTCAGCAGTGCTTGCCTGCTTCTCCTGTGCATCCTGCTCTAGGTGAGCTTGCTTTAGCAGTGGGGATGAACTAGATAATTTCCTGATGTCTCTTCCCACCCCTGACATTGTGATTGGAAAAAGCAGTGACTGTATGTTCTGGGGAGCATTCACAAGTGGAGCTGTTGTGCTCTGGAAGCTTCATGTTCAAGTCACTTCAGAAACTTTCTCTCCAGTTCCTTCCAAAATTTCCCACCATTGCTGTAACCCTGCCAGCCTTGCTGATCACTGAAAATCCCAGCCTTTCTTCACGAGAGCTTCATATCTCTTGGTAAGGAGGCAGTGGGGAGTGCAGTAAAAATAAACAAGGATGTAGGAGATGGAAGTCTTAGTGATTGTGGTACCTCTTTTCAGACCCAGCACTGCTTCCTCAGCTGGGTCTGTCTGTGTAGCTGTGCAGCAGATCAGATCAGGGCTGCATCTCATCTTTGCCTGTTCCCAGTGCCTTCAGCTTACCTCATGGCTCTAAATTAACAGTGCTGCTGTTGTAGCAGTGGAAGTAATGCTTGAAGTAGCTTGAGGCTGCCACAGATGTGCATACCAGATTACACATAGTCACAGCACTCTTCCCAGTGTAGGAGCATGTTGAGTTTGTATCTAGCAAGCACTGATACTCTGCAGATGTCTCAGCAGCTCAGAAATATCCTATATGCATGAGTGGCCCCAAGGACTCCATGCTTTTTATTGTGGTGTTGTCTGCCTCCGTACCACCCTCTCCTTTATGAAATGTTCTGTCAGTGCTATCTGCACATTAGATTGATGTGCAGCTGGAACTATGTTCAAGTTAATGTGTCCTACATGGCTATTTGCACTTTGGGAATGCTTTGGCTGTTAAGCCATTTCCAGGATCTACTCACCAAGGTAAGTGTGGATAATGGCTGGTGATGTTCTCCGGCAGCCACTTGCTTTCATAAAAGGTATTCATTGAGCCTCTCAAGAGTTTTCTACCTTATGGGTTAACCTCTATTTAGTACCAATTCGCAATGCATTAAGATACTAGATTTAAATAAGTAAGGGGTCATCAATTTATATGGTCTCCTGAGCTCTGCAGAGAGACCTTGACAGGCTGGACAGACGGGCAGAGTCCAACAGCATGAAATTTAACACATCTAAGTGCTGGGTTCTACATACTGGCCACAACAACCCTGTGCAGTGCTACAGGCTGGGGCCAGAGTGGCCAGGCAGAAAGGGACTTGGGGGTACTGGTTGATAGTAGGCTGAACATGAGCCAGCAGTGTGCCCAGGTGGCCAAGAAGGCAAATGGCATCCTGGCCAGCAGGAGCAGGGAAGTCATTCTGCCCGTGTACTCAGCACTGCTTAGGCCACACCTTGAGTACTGTGTCCAGTTCTGGGCCCCTCAGTTTAGGAAACATGTTGAGTTGCTGGAACATGTCCAGAGAAGGGCAACAAAGCTGGTGAGGGGTTTGGAGCACAAGCCCTATGAGGAGAGGCTGAGGGAGCTGGGGTTGCTTAGCCTAGGGAAGAGGAGGCTCAGAGGAGACATTCTCGCTGTCTACAACTACCTGAAGGGAGGTTGTAGCCAGATGGGGATTGGTCTCCTCTCCCAGGCAACCAGCACCAGAACAAGAGGACACAGTCTCAAGCTGTGCCAGGGGAGGTTTAGGCTGGATGTGAGGAAGAAGCTCTACACAGAGAGAGTGATTTGCCATGGGAATGGGCTGCCCAGGGAGGCGGTGGAGTCACCATCATTGGAGGTGTTCAAGAAGAGACTGGATGAGGCACTTGGTGACATAGTTTAGTTGATTAGATGGTGTTGGATGATAGGTTGGACTCGATGATCTCGAAGGTCTTTTCCAACCTGATTAATTCTATTCATTTCTCTGTACATATATACAGGATGACAAAGAAATCAACAGACCCTTGCCAAACAAAGGAGACCATGGACTGGGAAACGAGAAGTTCAAACCTGTGGTACCTTGGCCTCACGTTGAAGGTGTGGAAGTGGACTTGGAATCTATTAGAAGGAAAAATAAGGCCCAAAATGAACTAAATCACGGTGGTGGTGATAACAAACAACAAAACATCATCCAGAGGCAGTATCTCACATTTAAGCCTCAGACATTTGTATACCGAGATCCTGTTTTGCGACCTGGAGTCCTTGGTAATTTTGAACCCAAAGAGCCTGAGCCTCATGGAGTTGTTGGTGGCCCTGGAGAGGAAGCAAAGCCATATGTTTTAGGACCAGAATACAAAGAATCCATTCAAGCCAGCATTAAAGAGTTTGGGTTTAATATGGTGGCAAGCGATATGATCTCACTAGATCGAAGCGTTAATGACTTACGTCAAGAAGAGTAAGCAAACTTTTTGTTTTCTTTTAGTTCTGTTTTTATGGGAATTAGTTATTTTCTTTACATTGATCTTAAGTGCTGTTTAAAATAGTATAATTAATTAGGCCAAATACTTAATGCTTCTTGTCCTGACAGGTGACACTGCTGTACTATGCGATATGTTTCCGTATATTATTTTCAACACTGCTGCAATGATTTCTGAATACTTACTCTGTATTGATGTATTTCTCATTCTGATTTATCTCTTATTGCATGTGTTTGCATATTCCAGGTCCAGCCACAGTCTTCAGTCATATCTTCTTCTCTTAATCAGTAACTTCTTAAGATTTTTTTTAAAAGAACTTACTGTTTTCTTTATTATTTTCTGCAGAAATTCCTGTACTAGTTAGTTTATTCAGCTTTGGCTTCACCTCAGTGCTTTAAAAATTAAAACTAGATAGCAGGAGAAAACAGAAACAAAGAAATCTTGTTCCATTTAAATAACTGCTAAATTACCTGCATTAACGGAATTGTGGAACTTAGGGGCTTGGAGCTAGTTCTCACTGTGTTTATGCTAAAGAAGGAAACAGTCAGGAAAAACAAAACAAAAAACCCCACCATTTTTTACTTGCTGGCTTGTCTGCTTTGGTGTAGGGAGATTCTAGGAATTATCAACATTTGCCCAATGATTACTAACAGGTTTACACCATTTCTTATGATCTTTGCTATATGCTGGAGCGAAATCTCAGGCTAACCTGCTTTTGATATGTTTTTACTTGTTAAATACCAGTTAAGGACAGGCCTCTGAACAAACTGATTGGCAAGGGTTTTTGGTTTGTTGGGTTTGGTTGTGTCTTTTTCTGTTGGGCGAGGTTTTTGGCGTTTGAAGGAGAGGGTATGTGAAGTTGGGTATGAATTTAGACATATGCCTATTTTGCTTCCCCCTCTGCCCCAGTAATGGGGCTGTGCCAATTCCTGGATTGGGTACCAACCTCTGGGCTGTATGTTTCCAGTTGTGGCAGCTGATCTGGTTTTTTGGTCACTGACCAGTTACTGATGCTCTGCTGTGGGTGCTTTTCCATTTTATGGGGTGGTAGAGAACTGGCTGGCTGTGGGTGTGACTAATGTGTGTGCACATAGAGCTTCTTGGTTTTACTACCTGTGTGTGCTCATCGAAAGTGAACAAAGTGCACAGAATACAGTGTTTCCCATCCTTCATGCCCTGTTCCTTGGGTGACTTACTAAAGGTTTCCACTTTTGTTAGTCAGAAGACAGGACCGTGTTTGTCTGCTGCCAGTGACAAGGAAGCAGTGACTGTCCTAGATTTCACTTCACCTTTCTTTGCTGCAGTCAGCAGTCGGACCTTTGTGCTAAAAGGTTTTTCCCAAGGGAAGGAAACAATCTGGGTAACCTGTATAGGTCAGTGTTTACCTTTAGGAGATTATTCACTGGACACTGCTGCTTTTGCTGAAGCATTTATAGTCCCTTGGGCCTTTTTTGTAGGTAGCAAAAGGACTAAGGAAACTCACAGAGAAAAAAATGTTTCCCCATCAGGTGTTGTGATTAACTGTGAGTGAAACTAGTGCTAGAAGTTCATGTTAGCAGAGCATGCTTTGGCCCTACCCCCCAGTAAGGAGGGGGAAGGAGGTGGCAGCATGCTTCCATGCCTCTGCAAGGACAGCAAAACAGAAATGGTAACATGTTATGTGCAGGTAGGACTGGGCTGCCTTTTCCCAGCCTAATAGATACGTCTTTGGCAGCAGAGCTCAAATGCTCCCTACCGTCTGTTCTTCCCCAAGGCAGAAGGCATCAGAGACTATGTATCTGCCAGTAAGTTCCACATCTATAGCTTCCTGAAGTATTTCTTGCACAGTCTCAGAGTTTCTCTTTACTCTTCTCCAGGACAGAAGTAATAAATAGAAATTCCTAAAGAAGAATTGAACACTTTGTGTGCTTTGGGGAATAGGAGGGATAGCTGTATGACTGTTCAGAGCAGAAAAAATAATCTTTGAAACAGTTTCCTCAAAGCAAACTTACAGACAAGACTTCCCTGGAGGTCAAAGCCAGCAGCACCAATCAAAGTTACTTCATTATTTAGTGGTCTAAGTAAGCAAACAAAACAGCATGAAAAGCATCTTTTAGACAACTTTACATCACGTATTTTAGTTACTGAATACTTGGGATGCTTGCAATTGCCCTAAGTAGGTTAAAGGTTTATAGCTTCCGTGTGTCTTCTGGGAATGGCAGGAGAGGAAGCAGTGTAAGATTGTCTGATATTGCCATGTGCTTACAGGTATTAACTTACTTTACTGCTCATCTCCTGATACTGGCAAGAAATGCAGCAAAAGGTAGCAGATTCCCTGTTGGGTGCACCATCTATTTTCCTTCTGTTGATCTGTTTCGAAAGTCCAGAAGCCATTTTGGTTGGTAAGGCTAGTCAACATCCAGTTTAATCCTACTGAAGAGCAGTTTAAGCAGTATAATCACCTTTTTTTTTGTTCTGTGGTTAGTGGTATCTTGGCATTGCTAATTGAGGAAGATCTTGCAGGCAAAGATGGGGTTACTTTTTCATAGGCATGCAAATTCAGGTAGACCTCTTTTCAGCCTTTTCTTCCTTTTAAGGATCAGAAAACTTTAAACATCACCCTAATCAGTCAGGTTTGTTCAGTGAAGTATGCCAAATGCTTTCCCAGGCAGTGCTAGCAGGAATGAAATCATGCTGCAAGAACTGTCTCTCTTGTCTTAAAAGCCATATGGCCTTAAGGTTTGTCCCTTCTGGAGGGAGAAGAGAGAGGAAATGTAATAACAGGGGGATTCGTCCGTGTTTTGTTTAGATTCGACTTTGGAGCTGGGCACGCTGCTGGCTGCCTTTATTGATTCCATAGGAACTTTGCTGGTCATTCTGGGCAGTTACAGCTACAGTAAAAGGCCTCAATTCTTGCTGCAATCTGTAGGGAGGATAGCATATTACCAGATGCATCAGAATATTTCCATTTTGCTAGTACCGCATACTCTTGACATGGGGATTTTAACCAATTTGATTAGAGGTTGAAGCCAGGCACTTCTGTTGGCATACAGCAAATCATAGGTGGGGTAAAGCAAAATGAAGAATCTATGGGCATATGTAAAAGTTGATGTACAAAATTTCAGAGATGGCATCACCTCGCTGCAACCTTTCAGTACTCTGCAGGAGGGCCAGGGGAGCCACAAACTAGGTTTATGTGGAGCAATACCTGTTTTCTGCCTTACTTTGAGTTGCATAGAAGTAGAACAGGGTGAGCGGGCTTAGCAGGGCCTTACCAGAGCCTTTGTACAGTACACATCAGCTATTTCCATTGGTATATTTTGCAGGGCTTCAGTCATGCTTATTTAGGTTGAATTTTAAGTCAAGAAGCATTCTCTTAAAGTATATTGTGAGTGATCCTCTGTGAAAGTCATGATTTGTCCTTACAGTACTGTAGAGCCCTTTAGCCAGGAATGTTGGTAATGCTGATCTGATTTCATGCAAGGGTAATTAACTCTGTTGGCTGTAAGAAGGGATCAGTGCTCAACAGGCATTGCTCAGACTTGATATGTTGTCATTATCCAGTCCATGGAAGAGTTGCTTACAATTTGTTATTACTTACCCAAAGGGGTTTTAGCCTTATGACTGTACTTAAGATAGAATTTTTTTTGACAGCTTCCTTTGAGAAATCTTGCAGGAATTCTATCCTGAGTCATTTGACTGGGAGAGGAAACTATGGCTTGTGAATGCTTATGGCATAAGACAAATTAATCTTTCATTGATTTTTTCCCCCCATATGACAATATATAGCTGCTGTATGCTCACTGTGAGCCAGTATTTCAGCTGCATCACCCACACACATCTGTCAGCCTGATCATGACAAAATTAATATTTTAAAGTATTTTTTCTTTCCATGGATTATCCCTTTTGACTTTTCTTTTTTAATGTTATTGCTGTTACAGGGAATGTCCCATTGGGCATACAAATCCGTACTTGAATAATTGGATCAGTTGCCATGGGTCACATTTTTACTTCAAACAGAACAACTGGCAATTAGCTTTTGTTGAAAAATCTGAGAAAATAAGTCTTCCTTGCTTGAGTACAGTGCTCCTGGTGTAAAGAAATGTATTTTTGGACAACTGTTTTTTCAGCTCCTAACATTTCAAGAAACAAATCAAAAAGGAAGAATTTGCTTCCTTTTAAAAAAAGGTACTTGTAGTTTTGAAGGGTATTGGGTTTGGGGTTTTATTATTTTTAGTATAAGCAGAGGAGGGAATACTTCCCAAAAATAAAAGCGTTCTATCTTTACTTAAGAACTTGATGATCTCGGAGGTCTTTTCCAACCTGGTTAATTCTGTTCTAACATGCACATTCAGAGCTGTGTGGTAAAGCAGAGCTGTTTAATAAAGATATTTTTTCTGTCATAGTTTAATGGTGACAACTTGGACCTTGTGGTTGATGCAAGTGCTATTAAAAATACCAAGCTGCATAGACAGTTTTTGGTGCTAGACTTGAAAAAAATACCAAAATCTTTAGTTGTAAACAATTAACTTGGGGTATGAAATAAGGCAGATGAATCTTGTCTGCTCATTAGAAATGGGTGGTCTTTTTTAGTCTGGGCAAATAACATGAATTTAGTATGTTCTGTTACAGTAAGTAGTTAGTTGTCCAGTTGTTCTTACTGCAGCTAAAGAGATTGGATAAAAAAGCTCCAGAGTGGAGCCTGCTTTCTTTGGGAATGTGATTAATTCCTTAATTACAAGACTGTGCAAATTACATGTTTGATGCTGTTACATGAAAAAAAGGTTTCAGTAATTGCTGTTGGTATCTATGTCATTGGAAATGGAGCATTAGGGACTTGGTTTCATTTCACGTGGTACCTTGGGAAAATCTTTTATTCAAGTGCCATACATTACACTGGAACTGTTCTCTAACCAAGAAAACTAATTTTATAGAATGTGCATAACTCTTTGTGTACCTCAATGAGAGCTGGGTTTGAGAATCAGGTGAATTACAGTAAGTTACATTAAATCAGGACAGCTGGCCTTCTGCTGCAGGTTATCAGTTGCCTTAGTGCTGGCAGGACCTCCGAAGGAAAAAAACCCATGTGTTTAAAAGCAATTAGCTGTCCGTTGTCAGAGCATCCCCTTCTGATTTTAATTCCAGGTATTGGTCTTAAAGCAAAACCAAGAATTTTCTGTTGTTTCAAGTTCCAGTAGTGAAAACTACAGTGAAGATGGATTCTGTGTCCTGTGGTGATTTAAAGTAACAAGCAGCCCAGAATTTAATATTGAAGTATGTGAACAATGTGCTATAGAGCTGTCCCCTTGTAAGAGCAGGGCTTGCTCAAAAAGGAAGCTGCAAATGAAAGCAGAGCTCCTAGTTTATTTTTAGTCTCTGACAGTGATAGACCCTCTCAAAGAGTGAGAAAAATGCATGGACTATAAAATATTATCAGTAGGTGATAAGTGGTATCACTATGAATCACATACTACTTGTAGGTGTAAATAAAATTTAAAATACTGTTCACAGTTGTGAACAATTGTGTATTAATGGAGAAGAGAGATTCCAATTTTTCATGTCACTTGCAATTTCAGGATAAAAGCTAAATTGAGACCTTCAGCTTTGTACAGATCCAGGGCATTCAGCTTGAAAGAGCTGACTGAAGCTTCATAGGAGCTGGCTGTTGGAGCAGTTAGAGGAGTGCAGTGGGAGCTGCCTGCTGTCCCAGTGAAATCTGTGCTGTTGCATTTATCTGAGCACACATGTCGAGTGCCTGAAAATCCAGAGAGGGGACTGCAGTGTCTTTGGCAAACAAAGGTGATTGTTGACCTCAGGAAGATAGTATCAGGCTAGAGAGGTAGTTGCAGCCATGATACCTCTTAAGTTTCTCTGGAGTTTACATGTTGGTATGCAAAGGAAGTTAGGAATTCAGGATGATATGAGAAGCACTTCCGTTGGCTTGAGATCTCAAATTGCCTGCTGAAATATCTACATGATTGGGACTCATCCTTAAATTGCTGTTCAGGTACTCTCCTCCTTCACTTGTACTTTTACTTGGCTGGATTACTCTTCCAGGAGAGGCAGCCTCTAAGCCTGGGCTTTTTTGAGCCTGAGGAAATTTGAGTCTCTACCAGCAATTGCCATGATTGCTAACAGGGAGGCTGTAGGGTCATCCAGTCTTTGGAGCGTGGTACCTTGATGGGGACAGGGGGCATTAGTAAGTGCAAGCCAACAAAAAGTAAGTATCAAGCTGTTTTGAGCAGAAATTTCCTCAAGCAAAGGAATACTGCAGCCCAGGTATTCAACTTCATTCTCTCCTGCTGTGTCTGGTGCATAACTTTGTGATCAAGGGGTGGGGAAGTTGGTGTGGCATGGTCTGCAGCAGTGCCGAACACTCTCATGGGTGAAGAGAGAGGTGGGACTCACTCATATGTGAAGTATGCAGGCTAACAGTCAGAGCAAATTTTACTCACCCTGTTTCTCCGTTAAGATCACTACTGTGTATATCTTTCAAAAGGTTTCTTCTTGTTCCAGTGATGACTCAGTCCATGTGTTTGCTTGGTAATACCAGTGCTGATTTTGGGACAGGAAGTTTTTTTTTTGTGGATGGATCTAATTCTTTCATCCATGAGTTCCCTGAGGAAAGGAAGCAAATAGAGCTGTCATTTCTTGCAGCACTGTCTAGGGAAGATGTTGCCAGCCCTTCACAGATATGTGCATGCCTGATCCTTTTTGCTCCATACAAAAACTCTTTGCAGGGGTCAGGAAAAGTGAAATGTCTAGAGACAAGACTACCTTAAGAACGCTACTCTCTTATTCCTGAATACCTGCTGCAAAGTGTCATCCTTTCAGCTATACCAGTAAGAATTCAAGTGTTGGGTTTTTTTAAGGTGAGTTTTCTTACCACATCTGCCCTGCAAACTACACCTGAAAGGGCATTGTCCTACCATATGTGGGCAGGACAGCACCCAGAAAATGAAGTTAGACGTTGAAACATTTAATTCTTTTTGCCACAGACCTACTTTGTATCTGCCCCTGCCAGTTTTCAAAGCACTTTTGCTTAGACACCCATATCTAACTGACCCTATCTTTTAAAATTGAAGCATGAATCTGGAAATGATTCAGACTTCTTATTTGCTTGTGCCTAAGATATACAGGGAGACTAGTGCTGTAAATGCAGCTTCCAAACCAGGGAAAATACATTTATGATTTCTTGGTATTTGGTTTGCCAACCACTGGATGTCAGTGCTGCTCCACTGAAGAAAGGCTCTTCCCTGCTTCCTTCCCTGTGAGTGTGAAGGAAATGAGAGTGCAGGCATCTGATTTTTGTGCAATATCCACATTTCTTGGAAAAAAATGCTCAGATATTAAAGTATTTATTAATTGCATGTATCAAAAACAGCTACCATATTTCAAGCCTCTAATCTTCAATGCAGTATGAGAGACAAAATTGTGCACAGGGTTACTGCAGTCTGTCAGCTTGTAGGCTTGATGACTCAGTCTGTAGACTGTCCAATAAGTGAAATAAAGTCTCTGGAAAAAACTAAGTGTGATCTTACTAGAGGTACAAATGTAGTGTTTTTATGGCTTGCAAATGGGACATTTAGGAACACATGATTTTTCAAGTTTAAAAAGTTCAATGTGCTGACAGATTTGAGAAGATTAAGTTGGACACGTAGCAAAAAGCTGTCTAGACCCCTGGGTTTATATATTAAATACAGATTTTTAAAATGCTTATAAATTGCTTGCAGATGTGTTGTTCACTTCAGGCTTTTGTAATAAGTGTATCTTTTTAAAATTATGTTGTTACTTCATGACTTTCATTCTGTGCTCTTCACCATCTTGTCCTAAGTATGGCTTATCTGCATTGCAGGAAGTGGGAGACATAACCATAAGATTTGGGGTGTTTTGCAGTGTTTGCTTTGTTTCTGTTGTTGAAGGCAGTGTGAAGTGTAGCTGCCTTTAACTGGAGAGCAAAAGTTTCCTAACTGAACTGCTGAAGGTGAAGGTCAGCAGCTCAGTGCAACCTGTATCAGATACTGCTTTCTCCTATGAGGAAAAGGTGCTTTCAATTTCCACTAGCTTTCATGTGGCATGCCAGTTTTGAATGTATAACACTCCATTTTCCTCAATTGTAACATAAATCTATCTCCAAAATTAATCCAGGTGAGTATGTGTTAAGCAACACAGTTCTACTATTAATCTGTTATTAAGCCTATGATGGAAAAATCTTTCTCTTACACTGTCAGTTTGTTTTCCTGTGTAGCACATCCACTTTATCTCTGCAAATGGCTAAATAACTTGTCGATAGTCTAAATGTTTGTGCTACAGATGGAAGCACTGCAATCTGTGATCAGCTGTAACCTTTTGAGAGGTATCTGTGGAGGAAAGGCAACAGTGGTCTGAACTGTGCATTTTAAACAGTCTAGCACTTTTATATTGCTACCTTACAAATCTGATAAGCTGCAGCTACTTCAGGTATAAAAGCAATTAAGCTGGAGTATTTTAGTAAACTACATGTCAAGCTTGTGCCATTTCAGAGCTTGCTCATAGTATGCCTGACTAGGAGAAGAAATGCCTCATTGACTTGCACTAATTATGGATTGCTTTTATTCTGAAATATTCTTTTCCCACAGAAACAAACTTCTGCCAATTTGTTGAACATTTTTCTGGTGGATGAGAAATATATATTGATGTTGTATATACATTGATGTTGTTCCCTGAGAGGAAGTGAAAATATATCCTCCTCCACCAAATAAATGTTTCTTAAATACCTATAGATCTGTTATGTGGCTCCTTTCCATATTTAACTTATTTTAGTTTCAGAAACAAAGTATTTCAGTGCATAAGGTAATTTCATACACAGGAGTGTTTCTGTGCATTTAAGCTTTTTAAATTTAGATTACAAAAGGGCAGAAATTAATGGGTTTTACCTTGCCACAGCAGTATTTGTAATTTTGCTAATTATGCAGATTTTGCACGTGGACTGTATAAAACCAGCACTTTACAGACCATCCTTCTACTAGATGAATCTGATTTTTAAAAGGTCAGCCAAATGCACAGTCCATCCTAAATCATGTTACTTGATATTTTGAAGAGGACCCATCTCTTGGCAGCCACAGTGTGCAGATTTTCTTTCACTCTTCTCTACTGTCCACACAAGCAGCAAGGTGTTGGTGGCAAGGATATCTTGTCAGCAGGGTCTGTGCAGTGCCATCCACCTACTCAGGAGGAAGCATGTAGCTGTGGAGGCAGGAGTCATCGCTCACCAGCTGTATCCTACCTCTTTCGGGAGGGAAAAAGGCTCGCTAACAGGAGGCAAGCTGCTCTTTGGACCTCATGCCTCAGTGCTGTGTTTAACCCATATTGCCTTTTATATCCTGTTTCTCTTCAATCTAAAGGATAGCTGACAGTGAAGACTTCATTTGCACAAAGATGTTGTTAAGTAGTTCTGTAAATCACAAGGTGAAAACTAATAAAATCACAATCTTTTTGCAGATGCAAATACTGGCATTACGATGAAAATCTGCTCACCTCCAGCGTTGTCATTGTCTTCCATAATGAGGGGTGGTCCACACTCATGAGGACAGTCCACAGTGTCATTAAGAGAACACCAAGGAAATACTTGGCAGAAATTGTGCTGATTGATGATTTTAGCAACAAAGGTATATTTGAAATATTAACATTATTTGTAGAAAAATCCCACCCCCCACCCCTTTTTTTTTTTTTTAATAGTTTGGTTTTTACTTATTTATTATTATCTGACATGGATTGAGTTGACTCTGCAAGAAAAGTAAGTTACTACTTCAGTCCTGTCAGTTTTCAGTGAAGAGAATGTTCTCTTCCAATGAACTGTTTTCATAAAGGTGGCAATCCTTTATGTGTATTCACCTGTTGCAAATACAGGCTCTGTGGTGGAGCTGTGGAATAGTAGATAGTAGAAAGCTGGGATACCTAGTACCTCTCTTAGCTCTTGTGAAAGCAAGTAGTTTTAAGAGCATTAAAGGAGTTTGAGTTAAGTCTGTTAGAAATAGCTCCTTTTTTTTTTTTTTTTTACTATAATAAAAATGTATCTAATGCTATTGAATTATTCTAATCTGCTTTCAATAACTTTTTAATTTCCATCAGCGTTTTTTAACAAAAGATGACATTAAGGTGTTTATTGTTTCTTATTGAGGGGAGGGGTTAGTTTTAGGAATTTGTGTGTGTTTTAATTTCTGGCTTTCTTTGAGTCCTGTATATCAGCAGCTTTCAGAGGTCCAGATGTTTTCCTTTTCCTTTGCAACATATATTTTGGTCTTGGTTTAGAGTCAGGATGTATGTACTTAATTGTGATTCTTGCAAACATACACTGACCTTTTTATTTTTCTTTAATGACAAGATCTCCATCATTAATGCAAAAAGGCTACATAGAGAAAACAACTGAAAGTGGTATACTAGAGATGTAAGATGATCGATATAGAGGAAATCTGCCTGGTTTTAGACTTCAAACAAATGTCATGATAGTGTACCAAAGCTGCACATTCTGCAAAATTCTGTTGCAGCATAGTTCTTGAATAGAAGTTGACAGACAAAAAGGGTAGACATGTCAACATAACTTCGTGCAGAATGACATCTCTTTCTAGACAGTGGTAGCTTTTAGGAGCACAGCTAAGTTTGAACTGGTCAGCAGCATGGGATACATTCCCTTTATCTTCCTCTTTGTTTTCATAATGGCTGAATTAGCTAGTGGTATGGAAAACAGATTGACAGTTCTGAAGTTCTCAATTTTATCAAGTCATTTGTGCTTCTCCCAGTTCCAGCTTCATGGGAGGAGTTGTTTTCTGCGTAGTATAGTTTACCCACTATAAATTTTAAAAATGAACTCATCATGTATTTGGAGTTGCCTTTTTTTGAGTGTAAATCACTATTTAAAGTAGTTACTGTATATTCATTTTTAGACCATACCTGTAGGTAAGTATCATTTTATGTTTGTTTTTACCTGTGGTAAACGACTACATCTGTCTTAGCCTAATAAACATACTGAATGCTACATTATAGTCTCCTGTATCTGTTTATAGCTTTTGAGGATTTGTCTTAGATATACACAAATGCTATGAAATGAAAGTATCTTCTTTCCCAAGGGATATAATTTTAATAATCCAGTTTACAAACATATGCTGGTTTTTTTTTTCCTTTTCAACTGGGATTACAGCTTTCCTTTAGAGCTATTTAAGGACTGAGTTAGCTGTCTAAAAGAACTGTGATGCTGATGGTCTCTAGAAAAACTACCAGATTTTTTTAATGATGATTGGTCTCAATACTTAGGTTTCAAATGAGTTGTAGCTGATTCTGTGCCATGTGTATGTAATTCCTGGAATGTCTGGCATAAGAACTCATACTGCAGTTTTCCAGTGTATGATGATTGTTAAATGAAGGCAGAATTTTTTGAAGACATTTACTTCTTTTTTTTTTATTCAGAACTGTACTTATGCTTTCTGCATGTATCTATATGGTGAACAGATACAGCTAGCCTGGACCTAATGTCCAGCAGACCCTTTTGTCTGTTATTTCTTTCCTTTCCCCAGATAACTTTCTTAAATCTAAAGCAAGCTTAAAGTACAATTTTCTTACATGTGAGTGATGAAAGCAAGCACAGAATGGAATGTCTCTGAACACCTTACTGCAATTCTGTTGTTTTGCTATAATACTTCTTCAAACTGCTTTAGGCTATTACTTGGTAAACATAACTAACTTAATTTCAGTAATTCAAATTGCATTCTCGATGAAAAATGGCCAAGGGAGTAGAATCTTGCTCCACTTCTTTCTCTCTAGAAAAAACATTATGTAGTATGGGCTGTGAAGCCTGCCAGGCCACTTGAAGAGATCTCCAGTTGTTAGGAGAGCTGCAAAGCACAAACACTTAATCACAGCAGAGCTGCTGGTGGCTTTTCACTTCTTCAGCCACCAGAAAAGCAGGGCTGACAGCATAGATACCGGATTTTCTACTTCCCCACCTGCTTTCATGCTGCACTCTTCATATGCAACCTTCCACCCAGAAAAGAACAGCTTGCAGTCTTTGAGACCAATGTTGGGGAACAGGTGCAGTGGGGTGTTTGCTCACACTCAATTTGGCTGTACTTACTTCTTAACCACCACCTTCTCCAGTAATAGGAAATTAAAATGGAGCATAAAGGTTGTAAACACTTGTAAAGGCTGGCTCATAAGAGCCCTGCCTGTCCTTTATGAGAAATCCTCTTTCATCAGAAGGGAGTTACAGCTGCATAGAACCTTGTATATGTTATGTCTTGCAGAGAGGGACAGTTGCAGTGCTTGGGAAATGTTTCTATAATTCTTTGTCTGGAGTCAGTTGGGAGCAGTCTTTTTACTGCACGACAGCCTCCCTTCCTTCCTTACCTCTTCTGCTAACAGCCATGTTTGGCTGTAGGGGAATGTATGGAGAGATGTGCTGAATTCTGCTCAGGAGATTTTTGTTTGCTCACAGTACAAAGGGAACAGTAACAAGATGATGACACTAAGCTAATTGCATGCTGCTAGCTCTGATCTTTGCAATGGAGACCTCCAGTGCAAGCTAGAGTCCAAAAAGTGTTACAGAGGCTTCCACAGTAGTGTCAGTGTCCAGGCCATGCTGCTGCATGTGTTTTTTCCCACCCCAGTTTTTCTTGTGTTCCTTGATAGAGAAATTTTATTTTAGCTGGAAGGGAAAGGAAATGAGAATTCATAATACCAGATTTTCAGAGGCTCCCTACAATTATGGTTATGTATATAGGTCTTCAACAGCTACTTGTTATGTATTTAGGTACCATCTTTATTGCTTCCTTAAAGCTCAGCATGTCAGCTGGTGGAGCTTGCTTTTGTAGTCATGCACCTATAAAGAGTGAATGCAAGGTAAACACCAGTGTTGCTGGTAGTGTTTAAAGCCTTTGTATAGCTCTTGCATTTACTGATTATTGCTTTTCTTTCCCACTGATGCAGCTTCTCAAAAAAGAAATAAAAGGGAAGTAATCAGCATAGACAGGTAGCAGTACTTTTACCTTCTTTAACATTGCTTACTGTGGGGAAGCTGAATCGTTAATCAGTGCTTGTGTTAGATCCGAGAGCCCCACATTAGTAGTAATAGAGTATAGGGAACTCATAGGCGGCTGCTTTAGGGAGGACTTCTGATACCAATTTCCTAGTTCTTAAAGTGACCTCCACAAGTTGAGGGGAAAAAACAGTGCTTTCCTCCTCCTCTCCCCACCCCTCTCCCATCCCTTGTAATCTGCAATGCCCAAGATCATTTTGGAGAAAGGATGTGTCTTTAAGAAACATCAATTGGTGCTTTAACCATGCACTCAGAGATGAGGGAAGAACCCAAACAAGGGAAGACCAGATTGGTGGTTCTAATAGTTTGAAAGGTAAAATACATGTTATTAAACAAACAAACAACACAGCAGTGCAGTAAGGCTGTTGACAGATATCATAAATACATGTTCTAGGTCAACAAAATTTGACAATGGCCCAACTATTTCGAACTGTAGAAGTATCAGGATTTTATACGTTATTGTCATGCAGGCTTTTTAGTTTAGGAAGAAGGGAAAATTCAGTTTTCCTCTGAGAAATAGCACTTGCTTTGAAGCCTGGCACTGTTTCAGATAATGGACTGCAAAGTCATGAGACTTGTACTGTAGAAAAGCTTTGCACTGTCAGTATAACAGGTTTTTATAGATCCCTGTGAGCCTTACATACCTGAACATTTGATAACTAAAACATTTGGCTTCATAAGCAGGAGAGCTGGAAATAACTTCAGGTTTTATGTCTTTAAAAAATTCCTGGCAGGCCTTCTGTAACATGTATTTGGAATTTGCAGAATAAATAATGTTGTGGTATAAAGATTCTCCTAGTACCACTTCAGCATGACCTCATAACTGTTGATTTTATCCTATAAAAATGTATATCACAGCTATTATGTATTCTATATATTATATGACACGTTATTCTGTACAGCATATGTGATAAAGTCATTCTTTCTCTAGTTTTATGTATCTTGAAGTTTTTGTAGCATGCAAGGATTTACAAAAGAAATTGTAAGTATGTGTGGGAAAGGAGAAAAAGATACTTAAAACTTTCAGTTGAGGAAACTTCTGTATGGAGGTGAAGAAGGGGGATAAGAAGAGTATTGAAAGATTCAGAAAGTTGTTCTTTGGTGGAATTGCTGAATTTTCAAGTTTGGAAACTTCACTTCCAGTGCTCACCATTTCCATTGCAATTATTTATATGCAGCTTTTGTTAAAATCAGAAGAAAAACTAATGTTGTTGGCAAAAATCTAAAATACACAGAATTTAAGTTGCAGCAAGTTCCAGGCATAGAAAATCATGTTGCCAAAGCAACCTGTCGTCTGTTCTGCTGAAAGGGGCATCCTCCTTATACCTCTACATGTCCCCTCTCCCATTAGATCGTATAGGCATGGCATCGAGCAGTCCCTTGAAACTGGTAAATCTAGCGCATGGATGCCTTTGCTGTAGCTTTAGGTGGCTTATTTTGGTTGCTGCCTGGGAGAAACTGAAGCTATAGACAATTTTTTTTGAGCCTTTCAGTACAGAATCAGATTTTAAGTGAATACCAGTAGTTAAACCAGTGTAGATACAAACTGCAGGTACCTGCCTGCCAGTCCTTCTGCCTTTGTGAGTTTTCTCAACAGAATCATCTCTGCAAAAATATTATGCAGCATTAGTGTCCTTTTTTGCAAATTGTGTGTTAGTAATGTAATTTCCAGATTAGTTTTGCAAAGACCAATGTGTAAATAAAAATCTGTAACTGTTTAAGCTTAGCTTACCTCCATGCTTACACAGTTACTCATCCTTTTGCTGACACACGTCCCTTTGGCTAAGGGTTTCCTGTCTCAGCAGTATAATGAGCCAGAGCTCATTCACTGCAGTTCTGGCCCTCCAATTATTCTGATTAATATCATCAAGAGATTAGCATAAGATAACTCCCAAATCCAAGGGGGAGGGTGATAATTTTAATATGGTAGGTTTCTGTCTTGGGTGACTGACAGAAAATTTTGTGAGGCAGAAAGTGAGTGAAGAGCAATGTAGAACTGAAAAGTGGTGCCTTCAGCTGTACCTACGACATGATCCAGTGAGGAAAAAACATGTGCTGAAGTGTGGAAATGTCTCTTCCTGGTCAAAATACAAGCAAAGACCCAAAAGCCGCTATGTCATGTATTGCAGTGACTGACAATTGTCCACCAAGCTCCCCTGTGGTGTGGCCAACCAGTTCTTTTCCTTCAAAGATGCCAGAGATAAACCTGTGCTATGAACTCAGCTCCAAGTCATGATCTTTTCAGGGTTAGTCTTTTTGAACAGTAGTATAAGCAGTTGAATTAAAAGGTTCTCTTGAAGGTCTGTAGATATTTTTAAGAAGAGTGGGAGTTGGGTTTTAAGAATGTGTAACTGTTTATTATTAAACCTCTACAAGATTTTTTTTTCCTTTGTTATTTGATAGCACACTTAAAAGAGAGGCTGGATGAGTATCTTAAGCAGTGGAACGGCCTTGTAAAGGTATTTCGAAATGAGAGGAGAGAAGGTTTAATCCAAGCTAGGAGCATTGGAGCCCAGAAGGCTAAACTTGGACAGGTACAAGTCTGTATTTTTTTCCCCTATTTTGGAGAGGACAGGTGGTGGTGACTCTCTTCAAACAGATGTGTAGAAGCATAGTATTGTGTTATTGATACTTCTTTTAAAAGATGAATTTTACTCATTTAGCCTTGATTTTTGTTTATAATATGACAATATTTAAGTGTAAATAAGCTTAATTAAATCATTGTGGTCACATATGCAGAAACAGAAAGAAATATAAATTACTGTGTTTTGTTTTTTTAAGGTTTTGGTTTACCTTGATGCACATTGTGAAGTGGGAATTAATTGGTATGCACCACTTATAGCTCCTATTTCTAAGGACAGGTAATGTTCTCCTGTTGTTTCCAGTGTCTGGTCTCTTATGAAGAAAAAGTCACAGTAACAATCTGCTTTTCAAACAGTAGTCAATATGTGTTGTAGCTGTATAAAAGCTATGTAAGTATAAAAAGTATAAAAGCTACGAAGGAAGGAAGAAAGGAATGTGGTCAGGCAAACAAATCTCCGATAGCTTATTTTAATGGAGATACTAAATATTTTGCTTAATATAGATTAAATGTAAGACAGCTCCTGTTATTTGCAATGATCTGAGGGGCCATCATAAAAATGTTCTGACTCAATAAGGAGCCTAATTTAAAAAGTTGTTTTGATTTAATGGGGATTTAGAACCCTATAATCTCAAAGTTCTCTAACTTTTTCATCTTTGTTCTTGCAATACGTTCTTACTTGTTTCCTCTGAAGCACTTTGGAGTGTTGCCCTTAGCAAACTGGGGCCAGGGCTCAAGCCTGTCTCTGCTACAAGTCCAAGCTCTTGCTGGAAGTCAGTGGTGGGAACGCCTGCTCTGCATGTATGGGATCTGAGAGGTGGCAGAGGAAAGCAGATCCCCAGGGGTTTAGTTTCTTCCACCTGTTCCAGCTGCTGTTGCTGCCTACTACCACACTTTTAGCTTGTGTGGTCAGGGGGTATGTGTGTATAGGAAACCATGTGCTTGTTTAAGCTCTTTAATCCCATAAAATAACCACTTAATCACAAAAAATATTCGTTAACCTGTCATACTACCAGAACTTTCTTGGAGAAAGTGGGGTTTGTGTGTTTTAAAGGCTGCAACTCAATTTGAAGACTGTGTTTGAGCCAGGATACTAGAGAGAAGATGGAAATGGTTGTGTGCTTCCATCAAGTGTGCATTACTCTTTTAAAAAGAGAAAGGTTGGTAAGAACAGGCAGCTTTAGAGGCACCCTCCAGCACAACCTGCAGAAGCAGTTACAGGAGCACCAGTGATGCCAAAGTGCAGAGTGCTGGAGGGCAGTGCTCGACAGCATTCTTCCAAAACTGGCACACCCTGGGTACAGCATGCTGCTATTTCTACCTCAAAGAAGACCATGGCATTAGCATTACTCTTCCCCTCACTAACTTTTCCATCTCATAGGATATGACTTCAAGCTTGAAGCATTTCCATTTTTCAGTCAGTGGGAAACTCATTTGAAAATTTGGGGAGGATAACAAGATAATGTCTTGGTGAATATATTATGTGATGGATCACAATGAGGAGCATGTTGAAAATCAAACAGGAAGAATTCTACTGAAGGCTGCCGCTGGAAGAGCACTAGTACCTGTTTTTTTCTTTTTTAAATCCCAAGAGGTCAGATTTTCAGGGCAATTGAGTAGGGTATAGAATAGTGAAAATTCATGTTTATACTAGTAAAAGCTAAGAGCTTCTCATACTTGTTGACAGCTAAGGTCTGATAGTAATAGATATGACAGGAAGTAATAATACCATGAGAACCCCAGCCCTCTAAAGGCTCCTCTTGCCTCCATTAGTGCTTTGTGACAAGACCAGTGTCAAGAAGTCTCACATAAAGCAAAAATTACTAATAAACTAATTAATATATCAGCAATCCAGAAATAACTTTTCTGCTTTCAGAACCTCTTAAAACAACATGAAGGTCTATTTTTAATAATGAGGCTTATTTTTTTAATAAATATGCTTCCAAGTGACTTTTCAGATGAATTGCTCTTTAAGCCTAATAATTTATGGTGTAACACTCAGATTAGACAGATTACTCTTCTGAAATTGTATTTTGCTCTTTCTTTCCTTTCTATAAATGTTTCAGAACTACATGTACTGTGCCTCTAATAGATTACATAGATGGGAATGATTATTCCATTGAGCCACAACAAGGTGGGGATGAAGATGGTTTTGCCAGAGGGGCCTGGGACTGGAGTTTGCTATGGAAACGAATTCCGTTAAGCCACAAGGAAAAGTCCAAACGAAAACATAAAACTGAGCCTTATCGGTAAAGAGAGCTGTTTACATACTGTGACTTGCAATGAATAATTGTCTAAACCCTTTCATTTTTCCTCCCCCTCTTTTCCCATGAACTGTGGTCGGTGCACGTGTGCCACGCGGGTCCTTGCACATAACCGCATCTTCCCTGCCACCATCCGCCACACTACAGAACCACGTGCACCGTGCCGCTTATAGATGTCATAGATGGCAACACTTATAAGATTGTACCACAAGGGGGTGGTGACGAAGATGGGTTTGCTAGAGGAGCGTGGGATTGGAGTATGCTTTGGAAGAGGGTTCCCTTGACCAAGCGAGAGAAGGAAAGCAGAAAGACAAAAACTGAACCGTATCGGTAATCACTAAATCACTTAACCCGTTTCTTGTTTTTCCCAAAGTCAGTATTGATCCACTAAAACGTGCATGTACTTTCAGCCTGAAAATCCTTGTGTTTCTGACCACACCGGCTGCTTTGTTTAATCAGACCTGTTTGCCACAACTGACTATTTGCTCAAAATATCTTTGCTACCTTGTGTTGCCTCTCCATTCCTGCTCTTCTGTGGTTAATAAGAGTGCACATTAGAATGACACTGTTTTGTTTGGCAAAATAAAATATTTTATGACTTTGATTCCAAGAAAAGCTTTATTTATCCAGGATAGGGTTTTTTTAAAAGTAGTGTTGGAAACAACGATGCTTATTTAACCATTTGATTTGAAATAACGAGCATGCTCTAAGTACTTGTAATACCTGATAATGCGTAAAATCTGTAGTCTGCTGTCATGGCTTGATGCATGCATACAGCGTGCCTGTGCATCCAAAAAATACCTTTTGCCACATTTTTCCCACTTGCTTCATAACAGATCACATCTGACAAAGCAGCACACAGTTTAAGAGTCTTGGCTAGGTATTTGCTAAGGCCTCAGTATGTTAGGGGATTTGAATTTAATACACAAAACAGATAAAACCACCACCTTATTTTCTGGGAAAGCTCCCAATAACTTTTGCAGAAGTCTCACCTTTTTCTTACACTTTACGTGGGGGTATGTTTCTTCTTGGCTAACAGAAACCAGCTAGAAACTCTAGCTTGGGGTTTCTGGGTAGCTTTTCAAGACTGGGAGACCGGTTCTGTTGTCTTTTATTGCTGTCCCCTTTACACTTAACTAATCGTGTTACTGCATTCAAAAGCAATCCTCACATCTTCAGAATCTGCTGTCTTCTATTGCTTCTGTATTTCATCTAAACATTGTAAGAACTGATGTTGGTAATTCCCTATCCTCACCCATGATTGTTTCCTGCTAAAATGGCAACACATGCGAGGAAGTTATGAAGCTTTGATCTATTTTGTTGACAATATAAATAATACCGCTTTCTGACAAGGCCATCCACATTGGAACTTTAATATTTGCTTAGAGGGGGATAAACCATTTCAAACATCACTGTTGTGTTTTGTGTTCACCATCCAAACAGGTCTTAAAATCCTTTAAAACTGTTCCCAGAAACAAAGAACACATGTTCTCAGAATGGTTTAAAAGATGACTTTATTTTCAGTAATACTTTCAGAGTTAAAATACTTCTTTTAAACAGAGACATACCCTGCATCTGTTCATGTCCAGGCTGTATGCATTTTGTTCCAGCAATACTAAGGCAAGCAAGACCAAATAAAAGTCTCTCTGAAACCATAGCCATACACACTTAGTTTAAAAAGAAAACCAAGCAGACAAACTCAGAAAAAATAAAATAAATAATAAAAAAAGCCCCTTAACAGCTTAAAGCATGCGTAATCCAAGAGTTGCCCCAGGACTGAATCCTGGTTTCACAGTATTATACTTACCTCTCACTGAGCTTATGTGGATTTTATTGTGTTCTTTAGCACACTTGACAGCGTGTTGGAGGCCAAAACCAAACCTCATCATCCGAGGTCTTGACACTTAGTAAGTCTTTATGGTGCTGAGGAAAAACAAAACACAGGAAGGCCACAGAGCTGTGCTGTGCAACATGTTTCCCTCTGCTGTGCCCTCTGGCTTCTTATTCTTTGAACTTCTGTGGTGCAGAAGCAATGTTGGAGGAAAATACAGTAGGCAGACAAGTAGAAGGGGACATTTAGGAGTAACTCAGCATCTGAAGAGGTGATTTGGAGAGCAACTAAACTGCTAATCATTCCACTTAATTCACCTCTAGTTTCGTTGTTACCCTGCCCCTGTTATGCAGAGGGGGTGCATATAAACCTGACAGGTTACTTAAGCAGTTCTCCCCCAAAGCATATATGTGCAGAAGGGAAATACACGACCATTGCTGTTAAAAGAAGCACCACCATCTTAAAAAATCTTAACAATTAAGAGACTGAGTAATGGCTCTAGAAATGACCCACCTTTCAATTATTTATTCAGGAGGGAATATTTCACTTGTACTGTACTTGGCTCACCGGAGTGATCTGTTTGTAGGATCCTTCTCCTTTCAGTGCTGCAGATCATCTGAAGTCAGGGGGGAAAAAAAATCACTTTTTCTTCTTTACCAGCTTTTTTTTTTTTTTTAATTGCCAACTTAGCACTGACTCCAGCTTGTATCCATTAGGGGGTTTATACATTTCTTGATCCTTAGCTGAAAAATGCTTGGTATGTGCATGGTAAATGGCTTAACATAGCCTACCCTGTTTCAGTGTGAGAAAGATACCAAACAATTTTGGTTAGAGCCATTCTGTAAAATACTCTAATCCAAACCATGATGTCTTTTTGGTAATTGAACCTCGGCATAGATGGAGGGATTTATAAAGCCATTTGCGGGGGGGGGGAACAAAACACCACAAAACCAAACAAAACGAATCACACAACAAAACAACAAGAAAATCACTAAGCCAAAATGGAAACCTTGTGCAACTTGACCCAGGCCCTCTTAAAAATTTTACTGAGTGCATTAAAAGTGTCTCATTTGGCAGTGGTAGAAAAAGAGCCAGAGGAGGAAGATAGAAAGCTATCATTTAGCTGGAGAAACTCCATTGCTTGTTTAATAAACAGTAAGTTTCAATGTGGCAGCTCCTTGGAATGGAAAGCAGTCTGCTATGCAGTCTCATTTGTTATCTCAAAGATGTAAACAACTTTCAAGAAAGAAATGTTACACTGATTCTCACCTTTTTTTTTTTATTTCACTGGAAGCCTACTGTCTGGCTTCTTTTAAAAATAAAAACAGTGAAATATGAGACTTTACTAAAAATTATACAGATGTGACTTCTGAAAATTGCTGGAAGCTGATCACAAAGCTTTATGATTTTTCAGCATATTGCCATTTATTCACTCTTTATATGCTAACAGTGAATTACTACTTTAATGCTTTCTCCAAGTGCTATCTTTTGGCAAAAGGAGTCACACTGTTTTTCCTGTTTCAGGTCCCCTGCAATGGCTGGTGGATTGTTTGCCATTGAACGTGATTTCTTCTTTGAACTGGGTCTGTATGATCCAGGGCTTCAGATTTGGGGTGGTGAAAATTTTGAAATTTCTTACAAGGTAAAACCCAAACTTGAAAACTAATTCAGTTTAGTGGAGCATTCTCCATAAATACTGCTGTTTGGCAGTTCAGACAGACCTGCGTCTGATTTGCACCATCTCTCCCTGATGAAGCCCAGAAGGTTTTGTTGTGAGGGCATGTTGTGGTAGAGATGCATGTTCTCAATATTTCCTCATGGGTTTGTGGGACAGAAGTGTTCAGAGGTGGCCTAGTGCTGAGATCTGTATGCTGAGTAATCCAGATTTTGTTAATGGTTTGGGATCGAAAAATGTTTTAAGTGGAAGTTATTATAGAGGACAAATAGCACGCAATTTATACATAGATGCCTGTAAAGTATATAATAATGCAACAAAAAGTCATCTGCCCTGCCATTTTTATGGGTGAAAAAAGATCTCATAGACTTCAGTTTTTCAAAAGCTTCTTCACAAGAGAAGTCTTCATAATGGGAATGCTAACTGTATCACTTGTAATCATTACAGAAGACTTCGGTTTCGCTCCTAGGCATATGCATTCTCTTCAGTTAGCAGGAAACATAAGATGATAATCATTAGCTTCTTGTAGCTTTGGTATTCATAATGACACAAGTGGCAGACAGCAGGAATCTGTCCCAGTTAGCAAACATAAGTGGAGACGTGCGATATCCTCCGCAGCTATCTTTGAAATTGTCAATGAATTTTACTGAAAGTACATTGAGAGCTCCCCTAGATACTTTTGCTTTTTATGATTTTGAGGAAAGCTTTGAGCGCCCTTGCTCGGTTGTAAATCCATATGCAAAAGGTAGTTATTGAGGTTACTACACATACAGAGTCTTCATCCTTCTAACTCTCCCTCTCTCTTGGAGCTAAATCATGATTGAAATTACATAGAGTATTCTGTAATTCAAATGCTGATTATACAGAAACCTCCTAATTGGTTTAGTGTATATCACAACCGATTTTGAGAACTAAATCACGTTTATGAGGCTTGCATGCTGGCTCCTAGTTGGCAAATACAAAGGCCTCGCATAGCTGATGGGTTTCTTTGATGAAAATTAATTGGTTTGATTATGATGATGCAACGAAGGAAGTAAACTGTTCTGCCCATCTTTCCTAATGCCATTAAGTCATATTTCTGATCTGTAACTCAAATTAATTTGGAATGGCCTCAAAGTTATCTTCAGTTTAGTTTTGATGCTACATTTCAAACTTGTCAAAACTGAGCAAGCTGTGATTTAGGTAGAGGAATTTTTTTTTCTACATAAATGGATTACTCTAGGACGTGTGGAAGGGGCAGAATTTCAGAATGGTAATACATTTTACTCAGTTTTTATTTTCAACTACTGCAGTTAAAGGAAAAATGTGTTTGTACTTAGAACTCAGTACAGCCTTTCATTTCAGAGACCTAGT
Source organism: Picus viridis (assembly GCA_033816785.1). Taxonomy (NCBI): domain Eukaryota; kingdom Metazoa; phylum Chordata; class Aves; order Piciformes; family Picidae; genus Picus; species Picus viridis. Next base: position 16,565,041 of record CM066582.1, on the reverse strand, counting down.
ATGTTTGTGCTTACATCTGAAGCGAAAACATAAATCTATATCGCACAGTTGGTATAGTAATAAAAGTATTTGACATTTCTTCCATAACTTATCATCTGAATTTCTGTGCTTATATGTTAATAACCTTTGCTTCAATTTGTAGATCTGGCAGTGTGGGGGAAAACTGTTGTTTGTTCCCTGTTCTCGTGTTGGACACATCTATCGTCTCCAGGGTTGGCAAGGAAATCCACCCCCTGTGTACGTTGGCTCTTCTCCCACATTAAAGGTACTGTTTTGCTGCAGTCTCGAAGGCAGGGTTTTTTGTTTGTTTGTGTTCTTTTTATAACAAAAGTTTTAGATGAATGTTTTCAAATTATTATCAGTTTGAAGAGCACTTCATCCAAAGCTATTTAGTGTCTAAAGTTGAGATGGTTATCCCCATAGGAGGGAAGTCTTTGTGCCTATCTCACTGTTAATAAGAGTAGAGATTTCCGTAACCCATTTTCTTGCTCCATCCCTCCCCGTCTTTGAGGTACAAATGCCGTTTCCTATTGCATACTCTGAGGACCCCAAGCTGCACTGTGCCCAACTGAAGTACAAACAACTATTACAAGTAACTGCACCATGCTCCTGGAAATAGTGGTCATGGGTTTGAAATCCCCCTTTGGCTTGATAGGGTGTGATCGTAGGCTGAGTTACCACATACTGTCTTAATGGTAGAAAACTAACCTGACACCCCCCAAAAAAAGGCCTATATTAGTAATGTGAAATGATTAATATTTTGATCAAACAAGCACTAGGACCATACAAGGGAGAGGAGGGGAAATGAGCATAGCTGGGGATAGAGACAGACCAATGGGAGATAACGATAGCAAATGATAGCTCCATTGTGCAGGGCAGGTGAGATGTTTGTTTGCTTTGCCTGAAATTGCAAAAACGATGTAATTCTTCTGAAAAGCTGATCAAAAGTATTTACTGCATATCTAAACACCTTACATGAGTCTGCTTGTCTGATTACTGAATACAGCAAACCACTGCTGAGTGTTCTTAAAGCTGCTTCTCTGTACAACACAGGAAACAGGGATAGCTTTTGTCTTCTTCAGGCACCCTGCTATCCCCATAGGAATATGTTTGTTTTATAGCTTTGTTCGATTTATGCTGAATGTGGATTAAGGTGAAACAGTATTTTGTGCCTTTAGTTGGATCTATTAAGATTGTTTTAACACGATGTCTGTAATGCTAGAACAGCTGTACAACATGAGGTGTGCATCTAGAACATGTACAGGTACTGTAGAGATAAGAGCCATCAAAGAAACTGAGAAGAAAGATGAGAGGGAGAGGCTTGTTCACCAGACCAGCTATCCATTTTTCCCCTTCTCAAAGCACCAATAAACGACTTAAGATAAAATCTCCTTGGTGTGACTTCATTTTTTCACCCTTGGTCACCTAATGCATGTCACTTCCTGTACTGAATCTATAGAAGATGACTAGAAACTCTGATACACCACAGCAGATGAGTGCAACGTTTTATTGCACCCATAACTGAAGAGTCTGTACTTTCAAATAAGCATTCTCTAAACTTAGAAAGACTTTTGTACTCTCATTAAGCAAACCAGTTAATTTTGATGGCTTTAGTCCTAAACTGTCATTTGAAAAGAATATTCATGCACCTTGTATAATCTGTTGAATGTGACAGATTCCTGGTGCTATCTAATAATTCCAACAATGTAATTGCTCTTCACAGAACTATGTCAGAGTTGTAGAAGTGTGGTGGGACGAATACAAAGATTACTTCTATGCCAGTCGGCCGGAGACAAAAGCGCTGCCCTACGGAGATATATCTGAGCTGAAGAAATTCCGTGAGGATCACAACTGCAAAAGTTTCAAGTGGTTTATGGAAGAAATAGCATATGATATACCTTCTTATTATCCCTTACCACCTAAAAACGTGGACTGGGGAGAGGTAAGTACAGTACATAACCTGTATTTGTCAAGGAGCTTCTTTTTTTCAAATGGAAATGGTTGTTACTTGACATCAGTCTAAGAACAGGCTTTTTGATTATTTAATTACTGCTATACTAAGATGTATGATAGCAGGAAAAAAGCTATAGAGAGATAACCCTAGGGGAAAAAAAAAAAGTGTGGGGGGGGTTTGGGTTTTTGTCGGGTTTTTTAATTAGCTTCACAGATCTGTGAAGGATGATTTTTAACATTGTCTTCAGCTATGTCTCCAGCCTTTTTTCTTAATTGGAGTTTAGGGTGGTTTATGGTTTGGGGGCTTTTTCCTTTGTTTTTTAGTTTAAAAAATGCAAATTGGTGGGGATTAGTAGGTGAAAATCTTTCTCTGTAAAGGCCTAGAGAATAGGTTATTCAGTCCAGGTGGAGTACATTCTGCCTATGTTTGCTAGCCTGGGATATACTCATACGGTTACACCCTCGGTAAATCTGCATGTAATGAATTTATATGATTCCTTAACAGTCATGTACAGCATGAGCATATGAGAGTATGATTTTGCTAAATTAATAATGTGGTTTCAAATTTAACATTTTCCATGGTTGACAAACAGCATATTGCCATGTATTTCTACATAAAGAACTGGTAAAAATAGAATACAATAGAATAGAATAAACCAGGTTGGAAGAGACCTTCAAGATAATCGCATCCAACCCATCAACCAATCCAACCCACCTAAACAACTAAACCGGGAGGTGGTTGAGTCTCCATCCCTGGAGGCGTTCAGGAGGGGACTGGATGTGGCACTTGGTGCCATGGTCTAGTTGTGAGGTTGTGGTTACAGGTTGGACTCGATGATCTTCAAGGTCTCTTCCAACCTTGGTAATTCTATTCTATTCTATTCTATTCTAACCATGGCACCAAGCACCCCATCAAGTCTCCTCCTGAACACCTCCAATGATGGTGACTCCACCACCTCCACAGGCAGGCAGGACACTTCACTGACCCTTTGAGCATTTAGCTCACAGCTGGAGGAGCTATTACTGCAGGTCTTCTGCCTGTGTTCAGTTTTGTTGTGTTGGTCCTAGGCTTACCTTGTCTCCTATTAGTTTCACTTCTGCTGATTGTGGAGGCAAAATCAGAGAGTCATCTCACTATGAGAGGAGGATGTCTATGTCCTGCCAAATTTATGCTGTTTCCTACAGCCAAGAAGGCATCATCTCTAATTTGTCTGAGAAATTAGTGATATAGAATGTGTGCATGGTGGAAGGAGCATATAAATAGTCTTGTATTTGATGGACCAGGTGAACAATGCCACCTTCATTTCCTACCTGAAAGCTGGCACAAGGCACAAATTACTACATTAGCCTTAGACCTCCTTTTGAATCTATGTAAAGGGTTAGGAAGGCATATTATATGCTACTATTTACTGAGGTGAAAGTATCTGAAGAGCATAAAATAATAATGGCCACCTTGTGGGAATCATAGAATCATAGAATTGTTAGGGTTAGAAGGGATCTCAAGGATCATCTAGTTCCAACTCCACTGCCATGGGCACACCTCAAACTAGATCAGGTTGCTCACAGCCCTATCCAGCCCTGGCCTTAAATAGCTCCAGGGATGGGGCTTCTGCCACCTCCCTGGGCAATCTGTTCCAGTATCTCACCACCCTCACGGTAAAGAACTTCTTCCTAACATCCAATCTGAATATACCCATTTCTATTTTTGTTCCATTCTCCCTAGTCCTGTCATTACCTGACACCTGAAAAAGTCCCTCACCAGCTTTCCTGTAGGCCCCCTTCAGATACTGGAAGGCCACAATAAGGTCTACTTGGAGCCTTCTCTTCTCCATACTGAGTAGGCCCAACTCTCTCAGTCTGTCTTCATAGGAGAGGTGCTTCAGCCTTGTCCCTGATAAGAAGACAGCACTGGGAAAGTCAGAAGTTCAGAGATGTCTCTGGAGTTTTAAATCATTTTCGCTGGCTGCTAGTTATCCTACATCTGAGAAATTCCTCCCCTCCATTTGTAACACCATGTCAATTGTATTTCCAAACCATCAAGAATAAAAGTGTGGATTTCACATTCCCTAATACTCTCTGGACATCAGGTCTGATCTTAGTCCTCCAGACTCTCTTCTACCATCACAAAGGAGAAAGAGGCTCTGGCAAAGAAAATAGGTCTGGAAAGAATGTTGTGTGTCATGAAGTCTTCATAAAGTTCTTTGGCCTTTCTGAGCAGGGAATAAGATAATGAGCAGTTGAGGTGTGCTTTCTGACAGGAGTTGTATTCCATTTATCCCTATGCCTGACCCTCATCACATTTTGTTTCTTTTCCCTTGTAATTGCTGCTGCAGAGGGCACATATGAGCTGCAGGGTCAGTGGGCTGTGCTTGGCTCCAGTTAATAACTGCCGTGCATTACTTCTCTGCATCCTGTTTCTCTTCATCTACAAGATGAGAGCAACCTAGCTCAGCTCCTGCTTTATTTGTAAAGACTTGGAAGCCTGAACATGCTTTGATAGGCGATTGAATAAATTAAAATATTTGAAAGTCCTACATTTTGGTGTCATTAATTTGGAGTTTTGCAACTCGAGCTTTATCAGTGTACTCTAAATCACATAAGAGCCTGCAAATTAGCATGGGCAGCTTGAAGCTATGTCTCCCACAACATTAGTAATTAAATTTCATACACAGGTTTGTCTTGCATCTCTCTGTCAGATATCTGTTTCTGGTCTGAAAGATAAGTGGAAAATCTGTGAACTCTTTCATGCTTATTTTCACCTTGACACTGAGTTAGAGTGCAACCCTTTTTTCCAGATTAGAGGCTTTGAAACAGCTTACTGCATTGACAGCATGGGGCACACCAATGGTGGCTTCGTTGAGCTTGGGCCATGCCACAGAATGGGAGGAAATCAGGTAAGGAGCTTGGAGAATGGTTTGCAGGCGAGTTTTCTGTTAAGCCTGTACATAGAGCCATGTAGGTGCCAGCTACAAAGATGAGAATGGGAGTTTTTCCATAAGTATACTGACATTGCTAAAATACAGGAATCTGAAAATGTCATTTCAAACACAAACAAACCAAAATTGAATGCAAATTCATAATCGCTTGTTCAGTACCTCAGGTACATGAGGAAGCAAGAACTGTGTATTAAAGCAGCCATGTCACTTCATTAGAGTAATTGAAGCTTTTAGCATTGCTGGTCATTCAACATTTATTTTCACTTAATAATTAATCCTTCAGTAAACAACCCCTTTACTCACTTTGGCTAAATTATTTCTCAAAGTTGTTTTGTTCTAATGGAAGTATAAAACACTTCTATGCAGTAGCTCATCTTCCACAGGAGACAAGATAGAAATTTGTCTCTGCTTCATTTACAAATCAGTTGGCAGAACATAAATACTAATAGGTGGTTACGATCCAAGTCATTACCATGCTTGACCTGTGTCTTTGTAAACCTACCCACACTATCACAGAAATATGCTGTTCTGTCTGTACACCTTATTTATGCTGATGTGGACTTGAACCAGACAAGTTTTGTCATGGCAGTCATGAAATCTCATGCAGGATTGTGCTTTTGAAAGTCATATTTGGGTTTGCTCTTAGTAGCTTCTGGAAATGTCTTTTATTTTGATATTTAATTTAAAAGTTGTCTGAGTTGTCTACTTTTTCTGTATATTTTAGCCCCCAAAACCCTCTAACCATTATTTCAGAAGAATTAGTTAGCATATCTGTTTGTGTCTGGATGTATTTGTTTGATTTCCTCCATGGGAAAAATGCCAAAGTTTTAACCGTCTTCACATGAAATTACTGTCCAGGACTAAAGTGCTATGAGAGCTGTTGAAAGACAGTGGAGTGTTTGGCCAAACACTTTCAGAAGTCTATGAAATAGAAATCTCTTTGATTTTATTATTTTTGTCATGCTAAGTCAGTCTTTTAGCCTTCTAAATCCTACAGGCAAATTACCCATGGAAGTGAGTGTCGTGATAATAAAAGTACGTGACATCATGTAAATTAAAAGAACCTTTATGAAAGATAGGGGGAGTAACATGAGAGAATGTTTTGAGTGATGAAATTTTGCTGGTGCTTTCAGTGTTTCTAAAATATTCATTAGTTTGAGTCAAGTTTCTGTGTTTTTCCATCTAAGCTTTTCCGAATCAATGAAGCTAATCAACTCATGCAGTATGATCAGTGCTTGACTAAAGGACCGGATGGATCCAAAATTATGATTACACACTGTAATCAGAATGAACACAAGGATTGGCAATACTTCAAGGTATGCATCAGATACATATTAGAAAACAACTTGTAATTTGCATCTTCTCTTTTTTGCACTTTTTATATTATTTTACATATATCTGAAAATCAAGATCTGTAGCAAGGCTAACTGAAGCAAGTATTAGTTACACACTTGGAAATCCAGGCTTGCCAGGAGAATTTCCTCTCGGGAAACATGCTGTTACTAGCAGTTCTAGTCTTCTGCAGCAAGATCTCTAAGGAAAATTTCATGGAGCTACATGTGCTGCTCATCTATGTTATGAGGAAGCAGAGAGGATGTCCGCTACCAGTGGCAGAGTTTCTAAAAGTTTTTAGTGACACAACCCTCTATGCTTGCATGCTTTCTGTCAAGAAAGTTTCATCAAATGCATGCTGTGAGATTACTGAAATGCTGAGCTGCATTTAGCAGCTAGAGTTGATGTTAGATCTGATTTTGGGAGGTCTGAATGGAAGTGTTGCTCTATTTAACGCCAGAGGATGTAACCAAGCCTACATAGGAACAGGTAAATGTAGTGTTACTCTTTCCCTTTTTGTGTTTTCTTTGCCTTCTGCAGTATTCCCTTTTCCTGTTTGTTAGCTGTTCTCTAATAACATGCTCTGTTATGAATTTTGGGTGTGGCACCATTATAATGCTATTGCAAAATCTATGAATCTTTGACGAAGACTTGGCTGATCCACATGCAAAGGCTGCTACAGTCTATTATAGTCTCTACATCCGTAAGGCCTCTATTAATGCTAGTTTTGAAAATGTTACTTAGAAAAAATGTCTAAGGTTGTTTTTCTGTTTGTCTCTTGAAAAATAAGACTGAATAGTCTAAGGGTAATACTATCCTTGGATTGTAGCCATTCCATTTTTTGACATTTTTATAGAGCTAGGAAGTACCAAGCACCATAATGCCATTTTAATCTAGCTTTCTTGTGCCATGTAGACAGACAAAATTTTTAAACCTGGAATTTAAAAACTGATCAGCAATTTTTTGGTGCCTGACAGCTTGTGCTTTAATACTGGAAAAATAGGTATCACTTATTAACTCTTCAGCCATTCAGCATGTGTCCTGGCATGCTACTTGGCTCTTCTCAAAGCATTTCTTCGGTAAGCTTAACATCCACGCTGCTTAAGCTTTGAGCACTAGCAGAGCTTCAGTGTCCATAAGCAAACATCCAGAACAGGTCTGCCATCGGTCTGTGTATTGCTTTTGTTCAGACATCTGTTTACCCCACAAGCAATGGACCCTGATGTCTGGCCACACAGCAGGAGCAGGTATTGAGCTGAACCAACATTTGGATGTCCACATTCTTGTGGAAGTGGTGGGAGAGTACATAGGGCAGAGCTGTGGACCTCCACCCTGACCACGGTGCCCTGGATTTGCTTCTCTGTTGCTCTCCAGACTAGATGCAACCAGTCAGCAAGGCAGGGCTTTATCTGGCATGGGGAGTCAGGTCACTTTGCAAATGTGTGAAACTTGGGCATGGCAGCAGGGGGACTGTAGAAGGAGCCAATGTGCAAGTCTTGGCCTGAATGTGCTAGGCACAATGTCTGCAGTTACTCACAGCCTGTTGTATTTTTTTGTAAATCAGGGAGGAAAACTAGTGTGTTTTTCCCAGTGTGGTTAAGTATTGGTGTTGTGCAGTTGCTTTATGTGAGAAATAACTGAAGGGGGTCTGCCCAGTGAAGTCAGTTCTCATAGAGATGCCCTTTAGTGTTAACCTTTTGGGTTGATTACAGGATGGATAAAAAGGCTGGAAGCATTTCAGACACCATTTTACTCATTTTCTTAGCAGTTTCCTGGCTTAGAGAAATGAGAGGCATCCCAAATGGACCTATATGGATCAAACATTCCATAGTAATAAAGTCTAGATTTAACAAATAGTAAAATGAGTATGGAACTGATCTGTTCCGGGCCCCTGAAACCTGGTTTTGTAAATAGCTATATTGCATTTGTGGGGGGAAAAACATTCCAAAGATTAAAAAACAAACAAAAATAACAAAACAAAAACCCCAACAACACATGTTCCTGATGATTTTGTTTTCCAGAATCTGCACAGATTTACTCACATTCCATCAGGGAAGTGCTTGGATCGCTCCGAAGTCCTCCATCAAGTTTTCATTTCAGAGTGTGACTCCAGTAAAGCAACACAAAAATGGGAAATGAACAACATCCTTAGTGTGTAGACAGACAAAACCTACCTACTGACATATTAATTTGTACAGGACTGAATATAGCCTGGAAACTGCTGCAATTATTAACTTTGTACAGCTGCGAGCCTCCTGGCTTGGATGAAGGACATAGAGGAACTGTGATTATTACAATAACATTATCATCTGCAGTTAATGTTTACAAAACTGCTTTACCTTAAACTCTGTAGATGTTTACATCTTTTTGTTTTAAGATGTTGGTAAATTAATGTGCTGTTAGCTATGTTTCATAGGAGCATAGTTAAAAGCGTTGTCGTCTTCTTTGGATTACACTCAGGGGTCTGAAGACAGTTTTTTTACACACACTTGAAAAGGTTGGAGTAACCAGATTTTCACAGAACTTGGTGATTATCAACCTGTTGTATATTTTTATTTAATTTTACATCTTACTAAGCACTGCCACAGGTTATTAGCCAGGGTGGCCTTCTCTCACAGTCATGCTGCTTTTTTGGAAGGTGAATTTCAACATATTTAGTGCCTCTTTCATTTCTCTCTTTCACAAGAAAAGCGTTTGTTGGAAATCACACAACGAATTTTTCTGAGCGGTCACCAGGGGTAGGGACCAACCAGCCCACCCCACCCCATGTAGTTACTGCATTAGCAAAGGCAAATTTCTGTTGCCAGTTTGGCTGCTCTACTTCGACTAAAAGCTTTCTATGGTGCAAGGAAGAGCTTAGTGTCAAGTTTAGCGTTGATGTGGTACATCTTGATGAAAATAAGCACCGTCACGATTCCAGCGAAGAATTTATAAGCACTAACTTGCTTGTTTAAACCATGCCTTACATAAAAATAATAAAATTAATTTAAGGAAAGAAATAAAGCTGCACAATTACTCAAAACTCAGAAAGAATCCAATGCTTCATTTGTGCTGTTATTTTAGGTGGAAGTCACTTAGAGGCGAACTAAAATTTTCAATTTGGAAAAAAAACATCCAGCTTCTTCACAGGCCTGCGTAATTCTTTACATCCGTCCACTAGTTTGGATGCCAGATTTGGGTTTGAAAAGAGAAATGGAAATCCTGAAACCATACTTACGCCTACTAATTGTCTTCTTATTTTTGTCATTAGAAACTTCTCCTGAGGGATTACAAAATACAACCACTTGGTGCTACAGTGTACAGAATAGAAAGTGAAGAAGTTTCTAGAAACATTCTGTAAAGGAGTTGATGCAAAATCCCTTAGGAGTATTTGCTTCGAATGAACAGAGAGGTGGAAGAGAAATTAATTCTCTTCACTTCCGTGTTCCAGATTTTGTGACTGCTAAATGTTAACATCAGTGTACTGATTGCATAAGAGTTACACCTATAAAATGTCACACTTAAATTTGACTAAATACTTCCCTGAAATCTACAATAGCATTGCATGCAGCTTCTATTGATGTTAACAAGACTTAGGTATCATATTTGGTGACAAGAGTTTGATCTTTACAGGCTGTCTGCACTGATCTATTAGTTTAGGATCTTTCCTAGTTTCTTTAAACTTCTCATCTATCCCTTCAGAGCTATGAAAACTAGAAAATAAAGGAGGGAGAAAGTGGAAAAAGAAGGAAAATGAGGGGCTGTATCGGTACTTGTTCCTTGTGTGTATGAAAACTGACTCCATTTTTGTGTGTTGGGTAGATAATCATATGACTATGCATAAGAGGAGGAATGGTGGCACATAAATTGTGCATTTTAAATGGGTATTTTGTGCAATTCATTGAAAGCTAACGCTGTATGTGAATATGAATCTGTATGTGAGACTGAAACCTTACAAAACATGAGATCGTAAGAAGCTGTTGCTGTAATGACTTTTTCCTACTCTAGCTGGCTTGGAAAAAAAAACCAATTCCCATATTCTTGCTTTGTAAGTTGATGATAATATCACTATGCATTTCTACATATTTTATAAATTTGATTTATGCAGATTTTGATACACTGTATGTTTCTGTAGAAATTGTATAAATCTTAAAAGAAATTTATTAGGGGTAAATCTGAGAAGCCTATGTATATCTTACTTATGGGTTACTTGTTTTTTTAGGTGAAGTAAATAAAATATTTGAATTTTTGGGTTTACTACACGTCTACAGAGTAAAAATGGATTATTATCTTTATAGAAACCCTGAATTGCAAAAGCTAGAAACTTCAGTGGTACTGGCTGCATATTTGTAAGTATTTCATTTTACTTTTTATCTCAGTACCTTTTGTCACATCTGTGGGGACTCAGGTTTCTTTCCCCATGAAATGAGAAATGACGTTTCCATTGGGAGGTCCCACATGGACATATTTTGCACCCGGCCTGATCTAACTAGGTAGATTTAATGTGCTTATAGAAAATGAACCTGAGAATTAATTTTAAAGTAGAACCAAAAGTCAGGACTAGGTGGTAGGGGTTGCTTAGCCTGGAGAAGAGGAGACTCAGGGGTGACCTTATTGCTCTCTACAACTACCTGAAGGGAGGTTGGGGACAGGTGGAGGTTGGTCTCTTCTCCCAGGCAGCCAGCACCAGAACAAGACGACACAGTCTCAAGCTGCGCCAGGGGAGGTTTAGACTGGATGTTAGGAAGAAGTTCTATACAGAGAGAGTGATTGCCCATTGGAATGGACTGCCTGGGGAGGTGGTGGAGTCACCATAATTGGAGGTGTTCAGGAGGAGACTTGATGGGGTGCTTGGTGCCATGGTCTAGTTGTTTGGGTGGGTTGGATTGGTTGATGGGTTGGACGCGATGATCTTGAAGGTCTCTTCCAACCTGGTGTATTGTATTGTATTGTGTTGTAGTGTAGTGTTTTGAGTCCATTTTTTATCTTAGTCCATTTATGTCTGCACTAACAAATATGTTTAAATTAAACATACATTTTTACTGGGAAGGTTTCTTAGCAAAAGAATATGCTCCTTGTTAAATCAGGACAAAGAGGACACAATTATTTGCTTAAAAGCAAATCTGAATGCTGAAATCTACAGCATTTTTTTACAGATGATGTTTTTGATTCCCATCTGTCTGTTAGTGCATCTGTGTATTCAGATTTGGAAAAACCCTGTGTGTATAGCAGTGGCTAGCACATGTAGGGAACACTCTTTTCTTTTTTTTTTAGAATCCTAGAACTGTTTTGGTTGGGAAAGACCCTTAAGATTGTAGAGTACAGGGATTATCCAGAGCTACAAAGTCTGATAATAAACCATGTCCCTTAGTACCACATCTAAGCGTCTTTTAAACACTGCCCTGGGGAGTTTATTCCAGTGTTTAATAACTCTCTCAGTGAAGAATTTTCCTAAAGCAGCCAATCCAAATCTCCCCTGGTACAACTTGGGGCCATTTCCTCTCATCCTATCACTAGTTCCTAGGGAGAAGAGACCAACAACCACCTTGCTACAATCTCTTTTAATGTAGCTGTAGAGAGAGAAGAGGGGACTGTTAGGAAGCAGGGAACATCTTTCTTCATAATATCAGAGATCCCAGCACTAGGAGAACCAAGATCATTCTTTGGGCAGTGTCAAAGGGCCTGTCGTAATTGATACCATCCTAGAATCAATTCATTCTCTTGTCCTGAAGCAAATCTCTTCACTACTGTCTGTGTCTTCCGTACCATCTGCCACCAAATTGCAGTCTCTAAAGCCAAAAGCTAACAACTCAGCTGCACTAAAACTAGACGAAGAACCCTGGAACCCAAGAACCCAGCACAGTTTTAAAAGGGACTTTTAGAAGGATGTGATTTTGTCCACACAAACATCATCCCTTCAGCTCTGCTGGAGAAATGATTTGTGGGTGTAAACTTTACCATTAGGTGTTTGGTAACACCTGAGAATAGTCGTACAACTTACAGGTGGAGCAATGGATTTGCAAGCTGTAACAATTTTTAGGGTAGTTGACTCCATATTCAGTCCTGGAAGATCAATAGCCTCTCCAACACTGAGGCTAGTTGGGATAGTTGATTTCAGGATATCAGGGTAGTTAGAGCAACATGCAGGTTCACTCACTAACTGGTGCAAGCCCGTGACAATTATTTAAATGCACTGATGAAGAGAAGTTTTTGTAGGTAGTCAGTTTTTTTACCAGGTAGATCTGAGTCGTTTATATGCCCCACAGTTAGCAGAATTAACATGTCCTTCAAGGACTGCATGCATTGGAGAATGCAGCAGAGAACTCAACATCTGGGCCCTGTTACGGGATTCTTGACAGTGGATTCAAATGGGATCACAGAAAACAGGACTGTGGTTGTGGTGGTGAGACCTAAAACGGTCACAGTGGTGTAGCTCACAAAAGAGTCCTAGCAAGTTTGGAAACAGAAATTGCTGGCAAAACACTTATATTGGAAATAAATGCAAGCCAAAACGAGAAAGCAAACTGAAAAATAAATAGATGCCAAGGATGGTAAGGCAAGTGAAGCAAGATCAGTGACAGTCACCACTATAGCAAATAATCCAGCACTGATCAATAAATACTGGGTTATATACCAGTGTTATATACAAGATCCCTGTGATACTCTGTTACAAAACAGTTCAATAGATCATTAGCTAATCAAAGATAAAGGTTCTATTCAATTTTTTCTGATTTTTTTTCTCTGCACCCATTAGGAATTTTTTTCATGTTATTTGAGTTCTAAAGCCTGTAATATACTGCAGTTTGTTTCCAGGTCTGTACAGTCTGTTTCCAGGTCTGTAGCTGTTCTAAAGGCGTTTCCTCTGAAAACACACCCCAAAAAAAATCTTGGCGCAAGCATATCTGCAATTCTTCAGACCAGAGTCTTTGCTTAGATAAAATAAGACCAACTTTGTAAATAGGCTTTGTTCTGGGTTGATCTAAGAATAAAAGGAAAATTCATGTTCCTTTAGGAAGACAGCAAGGAAATACTAAATATTAGCACCATATTTCACCTGCTGATTGTTTTATGCTGTCAATTCAGGCTGCAGGCTGGCTTTGCAATTCTGTGCTGTTAGCTCTCATCTTTCTTACAGCACCATTCTCCACTTTTTTCCAAGTCACCTATGTGTGTATTAAACAATGGCTGGGCATTAACTCCATCTCCAAAAAATAACCTATGGGTTTTCATAGGTGATTTTCCTCCACTGGTGAAACTGATGACTAATTCCTGTTTTGTTCTTGTGTTGTTAATCAGTTCTTTATTCATGCAAGGCCTTCAATGAGTTATTTCTTTTCTGATCAGTAGACCAGACCAAATACAAGTAGACCAGAACTACCTGATCTTCATGTTCACTGATTTCTTAGAAGAATATTTACAGGTCTGTGGAAAAGGATTTCCTCTTGTGAAATCACAAGTCCTATTTAGCCAGCAACTTTCAGCTGTACTATGGCTCTTACCTACTTGCCATATGGGCATTATTGGTGTGAAGCACACCCTATCTCCACAGAATGCTTTCAAAAAATTACTGTCATATTTGTGACCTTCCATTCCTCTAGCACTAAAGCAGTTTTAAGTACAGTTCATAGTTCAGCCATTTCATCCTTGAGTTTCCTTAGAACTCTAGGATGAATACCATCTGTCCTGTCATTTTGTTTCAAAACGTTTTGCACTTGGATTTGAGACAGATGCTCCACCATGCCTCTCCCATTAAAACATTCTGTCATGAAAACTTCCTGAAGCTCTTCTACAAGGTTAAAAAGAAGAAAAAAAAAGTTTTCCTGAAATCTTCTCTAGGAATCACTACTACTTGAGCATCTTTGTCCCTTGGACAGCTTGGCAGGCCTTGTGAAGCTGATGGGTTTGAAAGTTATTCATTTGTCTGTTTTCTTGAGTTGCTGTGATGCTCTTTTTTTCCCTGCCACATGTTGCTGTGTTAGGCCTGTTGGGGTGCAAGTTTCTTCTGGTTTAGACATAACTTATCAAAGATCACTTTCCTACATTTGCTATTCTCTCATACCTGCTCTTTAACCACCTTGGTCTTACTTTTGGTGGCATTTTGGTCTGCATTTCTGGGTGGTATGCCTCTATGCTGGACCTCTAGTGCAATGTGTGCAGTGTTTCTGATGCCTGTAACTATTTTGGGCATCCTTTTTAGTTTTGATTTGAGACAGACCTCGAAGTTTACCTCCAGTGAAAAGTTTCCAGTGAGTCATTTCATAAGATTTTCCATATTGGACACGGATGTGAAAAACTATTTAGCTTTTCTTCTGTGGCCTTATCTTCTCTGTGCACTCCCATTACCCTTTGATCACTTGCTAGTCCTTTCCAGAACTGGTCCTGTCAGTGCACACAGATGGGTATTATCTGAACCCCCCTGACCTGACATCCCATGCTTTTCAAAGCTTAATTTGAAAGTAGTAATTTCCATATGCTCTTTAATCTATATTTGACATATTGAAAGGACAAAATACTATTTTTTAAAGTTACTAATTATCTCTACTCATGGCATCACTCTTGGTTGATAGATCAGCCTGATGCAGAGCTTTGCCATGGCTTGCAGCAGCCTGTGCTGATGTGGCATGCACACAAAATGTTCCCTGTAATGATGTGGGTCAGGCTAGTAGAGCAATGCAATCGACTGGTTTTGCAATAAGATCTTCCCCAGCAGTCAGGAGGTATTTGTAAATGAGATCAGAAACAAAGTAACCCACAGGTGGCTTTTCATAGAGCATTATTAGAAGGTGGGACAACAGAATGGCAATTTTAAGCAGTTCTGCGCTGGTTTGTGCAGAAATTGCGCTGAAGCTAAATTAGCTAAATGAAATAGAGTCATAGATCATAGAATCATAGAATTGTTTTGATTGGAAAAGACCTCTTAAGATCATCAAGCCCAACCATTGACCTAACACCACTACGGTCATTAAAGCACATACTGAAGTGCCATGTCCACACATTTCTTGAACACTTCCAGGGACAGTGACTCCACCACCTCCCTGACCATCCTATTCTAATGCCTGACCACTCTTTGAGTAAAGAGATTCTTCCTGATATCCAATCTAAACCTCCGCTAGCATAATTTTAGGCCATTTCCTCTCATCCTGTCATGCGGTACTAGAGAAAAGAGACTGACCCCCACTTCACTACCACCTCCTTTCAGATAGTTGTCGAGAACAATGAAGTTTCTTCCCTCAGCCTCCTCCATACTAAACAATCCCAGTTCCCTCAGCCATTCCTTGTAAGATTTTTTTTTCTTCCAATTTTCACCAGCTTTGTTGCCTTCTCTGGACACTCTCCAGCACCTCCACATCCTTCCTGTAGTGAAGGGCCCAAAACTGAACACAGTATTGAAGGTGCAGCCTCACCTGTGCTGAGTACAAGCACATGATCAATTCCCCTGCTTCTGCTGGTTGCACTGTTCCTGGTACAGACCAGGATGCTGTTGGCCTTCTTGGCCACCTGAGCCTACTGGCACCCACTGGTGGCTCAGGTACAGAAGGCTGTCAACCAACTCCCCAGGCTATTTTCTGCCACACAACTTTCCAGCTACTCTTCCCAAGCCTTTAGAGTTGCATGAAGTTGTGACTCAAGTGCAGGACCCAGCACTCAACTTTAGCTCATACAACTGCCTTCAGCTCATCAATCTACCCTGTCCACATGTCTTTGCAGAGCCTTTCTACCCTCAAGCAAATCAACGCTCCCATCCAGTTTCATGTCATCTGCAAACTCACTGAGGGTTCACTCAATTCCCTTGTCCAGATCATTAATAAAGATATTAAAGAGGACAGGCCGAAATACTGAGCCTTGGGGAATACCAGTGGTACCTGGCCACCAACCATATTTAACTCCATTCACCACCACTCTTTGGGCCCAGCCATCCAGACAGTTTTTAACCCAGTGAATCATCCACCCATCCAAGTCATAAGCTGCCTGTTTCTCCACGATGCTGTGGGAAAGGGTGTCAAAGGCTTTACTGAAGTCCAGATAAACAACAACCAGAGTGTTTCCTTCATCCACTAAGCAGGTCCCCTTGGCATAGGTGGAGATCAAATTCATTAACCAAATAGAACCAAAAAGCGATTTTACTGCACTGAAGAAAATACTGGAAGAGCTTATTTATTCTGAATTACCCCAAGATATACTTTTATTCTGACACAGTACTTATAATTCCTTACAGCTTTCTAGGACATATGAAAGGTTATACTTCCTTTCAATTTCAAAGCACTTCACTAGAAGTAAGTTAAAAAAAAAATTAATTCAAATAATCAAACTAGTCAATTTATTCTGATACTGCTATTCCACTGCAAAAGATTATTTAAATCTAATCTGAAAGACTTCTTGAAGCATCACTGTTCTCTTCAGGGGGTCTGAGAATTAAGGGGAGGTGGTGGTGCATTTCTACAGGGAAATCTGAACAGAATGTGCTGCAAATAAGTGAGGCCAGAGTAGTCTCAACTATGCACTACAACAAGAAATTGTCTCTAGCCGAAAGAATGAGGTAAAAGTGCTTCTGGGATTCTAAACTTCACAGGAGAAAATGTTCTTGAGCATTGGATGAACTGCTCACAGACCAACTGTCTCTCACTTGCTATTTAAAATGCCTGTGGCTTCCCAAAATCTGAGCTTGCAAAGAGTGGAGCCGTTGATCCCACCTGTGCTGGGTATCTCTAGCAGGTCCAACATCTAAAACAGCAGCTAATCTTTCTGATACCACTTTAAGTATCTTGTGGGCAAGGTTGAGAGGGAAAGCAACTGGCTTTCTAAGTCCTTCAAAGATTAGTACCTGCTTCAGTCTAAAAATGTTTGAATTGCTTTTACAGTGACCTTTTTTACATAGTTTCAGGAACACAAAACCTTTTTTGTCAAGACTTGTATCATAAAGTGCTTCATTATTAACCTACCACAGTGATGTTTACCATGGTTATAGTGCTGCAATCTCTTTTCATCTTACACATGTACAATGACTGTAGTTAAATTTATTTCAGAAATTGATGTGCAGTAAGGAGATAGCTTAAAACAAAAAAAAAAAAAAAAAGTTGGAAGCCTGCCCCTTATGCTATTTAATGTTTTAGACATTAAATGTTTTTCAGTGGTGGGGCTTCAAAGGCTAGTAAAAACTTGCCTAGTATTTATCTCAGCAAAACTTAAGCTATTAGTTTAGCTATGGGATCTCCAGTTTCCCACTTCTAAAGAGTTAAGTGTCTGGGATTTAATTTTAAATATACTACAGGTTGAGTAAAAAAATACCTTGAAAAAATCAAGAAATCATGGTGGTAACATTATCACCAGTTATGCTAACAGGACCATACCAGGAGCACATGTTCATTACAAGTGCCTTCTTTCTTTCCTCAAGGAATCTCTTGGCATGTGTGGAGATAACATTCCAACATTTTTCATGCTGTTCTGCAAGCTGTGTATTTTATGAGAAGCCACTAATGCTGGGGCCAGAAGAGTAGGGAACATCTGGGAAGGCATAACTCTAACCACATCTGTCTTACAGCCAACTTCCCTGTCCTGATAAGGACAGCAAAAAAAGGCCAGTGACCCTGATCTCTTGGAGAGACAGGTCCCAAGAGTGACTGATTAACCAAGTAATACACCAAAACAAAATGTTTAAGACCTGTGCTTCAGTAGTTTGAGGAAAGAACAATCCAGGACTAACATCAGCAACTTTAGTTTTTAAAATTAGGGTTTTTGGTTGGTGTTTTTTTTTTCACTCACAAGATGATATAAGCAAATGCTAGCATTAGGAAAACACTGGTTGCAACTAACAGCAATATGTGTGGGAGAGACCTGTGGTTAAAAATCTAGACTCTTGTAGTAAACTCCAGGAGACCACACTTTAAGAAACCTGCTGGTTTTGCTGTAACAATAGCCCTAGAGCAAGGCAAAGCGCCATCCTTCACTCTGGGAGTATGTGGCCTGTCAGAAACATCAGGAGTACAATAATCATGTACAACATTTTATTACAAAATTGTTAAAAAAGTAATACAATGCAATATACTACAAAATATAAGATCAGCTATTAAGCTACCTCCTTTGTTTTACTTGGCTATAAAGAAACACCTGGCTATCAGTCACTGAATTTCAACAAAACCATTAAATACGCAAAAACATTCCACAACTTTTGTGTTTTTTTTTTAAACTTAACTGTAGCAGCCCACAGCTACCACTTAACTTTAAAAACAGAGGTCTCCCTACAAAGAACCACATTACCTATACACAGTTCTGTACAGATTTTTATACTGAGGCTAACAATGAGCTGCACTTGAGTTCACATTCTTAGTAAAATATTGGATTTTGAGCATAAATCTTTACAGCAGGACATTGATTTATTCCTCCTCCTCCTCCTCTTCTTCTTCGTCTTCCTCATCCTCTTCCTCCTCTTCCTCTTCTTCTGGTTCTGCTTTCTTCTTAGATCCTGCAGGCCTACCTGGGCCCTTTTTTCCTGCATCACTCTTGCTCTTGGCACGATATGCTGCTATGTCCTAGAAGAAAATTGCTGTTTAATGGCTGGCAATGCAACTCTGAAGAGAAATTCATACTGCTTCAATAGCAGTATGTATTTGTTTGTGAATATCAAATATTGTCTGTGCAAATGTTCAGTTTCCACCTCGGAACTTTCATTCCTAAAACTTTTTGCAAGAGAACACACGATCCAGACAGTTTTAAGGATTTTGTGACCCCTTATTTATGATTTTTCAAGTATGTCTATGTATTTTACCAAGCAGGTGACCCATTTTCTGACATTGTATCTGTAAAATCTCTAGGCATGTAAAAACCACATCCAAGATCACTGTGAGAGTTCTAGGTATCTCTCCCACCACCTTTCCATGCATTTTGAAAGCTGACAAAAGTTAGCATAAATATTTGGAATTATAAACAATGTATGGGTTAGGTGCAAACCCAAAGTCATACATTTACAGTGATCTCTATAACTTCAACCGTTATTTTGTCACTTTCACTGTACCTTCTCATATTTCTCCTTTAACTTTGCA
The DNA here is from genome assembly GCA_033816785.1 of Picus viridis. Taxonomy (NCBI): domain Eukaryota; kingdom Metazoa; phylum Chordata; class Aves; order Piciformes; family Picidae; genus Picus; species Picus viridis. The sequence goes on along the minus strand of CM066582.1, from coordinate 16,545,804 downwards.
GCCTTCTGTTCATATGGCTGTTTGTCTTTGGCCGACTGTTCAGACCACATTTCACCTAATTTCTTTGCTGTATCTCCAATAGATAAGCCAGGATGATCATTTTTGATTTTTGGACGATGTTCAGAACAGAAAAGGAAAAATGCAGATCTAAAACAAAGGACAGTGATTAAATGTTAGACTATTAGAGCTAGTTTATTATTTTTTCCCTCTATAGAAACACTCACGGTGGTCTTTTAGGAGCATTGGGGTCCTTTTTCTTTCCTTTCTTCTCGCCTTTGGGAGGAACATAGTTTTTCATCTCCCTGTCATAACGAGCTTTGTCTCCTTTAGCCATTTCTTCAAACTTTCCTTTTTCCTTGCTAGACATAGTCTGTTCAGAGGGGAAAGAAGTCCGAATCAGATAAAGCGCCTGGTGACCCACTAACGCCTATGCAGCAGCTGCTACCAGGGATCTTTTCCCAGCAGCCCGCAGTAAGGGCGGGGGCCGGGCCGGCAAGGCTCGGGCCCGCTCACCTTCCATCGCTCCGAGCACTTCCGCGAGAACTCGGCAAAGTTGACGGACGAGTCCGGGTGCTTCTTCTTGTGCTCCTCTCGGCAAGTCTGCACGAAGTAAGCGTACGAGGACATCTTGCCCCGCGGCTTGTTAGGGTCGCCTTTGCCCATGGCGAGGTCGGCGGGGGGTCCCTGTGGGTGGGGGAGAAGCGGCGTCAGGGCGGGGCCGCGCCCCAGGCCGCTCCCCTTCTCACCCGCCGGCGCGTTCCCGCCCGAACACGCCCCCATGGCCGCCGGCCCCACCCCCGCCACAGCCCCTCTCCTGCCCGCCCCGCCGCACCTCCCGTCGCTTCCTCCCGTCCCCTCCTCCCGTCCCCCGCAGCGGGAAAGCCGGCCGGCCCACACCGCGCCCCAACACGCGCCCCAGCCCTCCCCGGCGGGGCCGCCCGCCGCCCTCCCTGCGCGGCCAGTCCTTTCCGCCCGTCAGCTCTGGGACCGCAGCCCGCCCTCGCCGGGAACCCCGCAGCCCCTCCGCACTCAGGGCTGGTGGCAGCACCCCCTCACTCCCATTCTCCCTCCACTTTAGCGCCCTCCCGCTGCCCTGCGACGTCCGCCGGCGGTGGGTGCGCGGCTCCTTGCCTTGTCTGCGTGGGGCGGGCGGCGGCGGCGTGGGGTTCTGCTTCCTCCGCTGCTGCTGCTAAATGGTTTCCCAGCGGCGCACTTACAGCCTCTTGTTTTCCCAGCCCTACCCGCCACAGCAACTTGACCCACGGCGCCCTACGGGTCCGCCCTCACCACATCTGATTGGCTACCGCGCCGGTTCAAACTGCCTGCGGCCCCGCCTCTTAGGGCCGAGGACGCCGGGGATTCGCTGACTGCTATTCTGACGTTAGTGGCTGAGCAACTTCTCGGCTAGGTCGAGCGCGCGGGGGTTGCTAGCTCTCATACTCGTTGGAACCGGTTGGGGTGAGGATAGTGGAGGGGTGGGACCCAAAGCGCTGGGCGGCGATTGGGGGAGAGGGACGGTTTAAAAAACCGCGGGGGTAGATATCATTGGACGTTGGGATTCTGCGTGTTTTGATTGGGCGGAGCGACATGGTGTAGCGTGGTTTAAAAAATACAAAGGGAGCGAAGATGATGGCGGGGCAGGCAAAATGTAGGGAGTCGTGTTTGGGAGCGGGTGGTCGGGGTCGCCGGGGCGAGGTAGGCTCGGGGAAAGCCTCTGCCAGCGGTTTCGCCAGACGCGGTAGAGGGTAGTTGTCCTCTTGCCAGAGTGTGGGGCCTCCGCAGCGTTACTCTTCTGCCCGGGAGGCAGCCAGGTGCGGGTCGCGGCGGTGAGCGCGACCGTTCCTACCTACCTACTTCTTTTCCTCTCTTGAGGTGGGAGCTGGCAGGCCTGCGGCTTCCCGAGCCTGACGGGTGGCTGACTGCACCGGCCGAGCAATGTTCGCTCCAGTGTGAGTGTGCCAGGCGGCGCAACGTCACTGCCCCTTACCCGACCTGCTGCGGGGTAACGGCCAGGTCAGCGCCTGCTCCCAGCTCCCTCCCTACAGGGCCTTAGAGCGCGGGAGGTGCCGAGCTGCTAGGCCTGGTTTGCATCAACTCTCCGGGAGAGAGCGGTTGGGTGCGCCTGGGAGAAGCGTCTGTTTTCTCTTTCGAAGTTAAAAAAGAGGAGCCCATGACGGAGAGTGGCTTTTCCCTCTCACGCCGGAAAGTGTCACCTCTTTTCAAGCTTTGTTTTCTTCTTAAGAGTAAAAGCTGCTGCAGCAGCCTGAGAGCAAGGCTCTAAGATGTAGTATCTTTGGTTTGTATTAATGCTTTCACGTGAATTTGTCAGCAGTGGTGAATCTGGCCATTTTGGTTTGAGGACATAAACCAAACTTTCCAGTCATTTAGTTGTATTGTTATTTAATCCTAGTCTACATAATATGGGGTTTGCTGATGTTGGTTTTCTTTTTCTAGCTATTTGAATCCGTTTCTCTAGTTAACACCTGTTTGGGGCAGTTTCTAACTCTCAGATGTAGCTTATAGTACCGGTGAAAAGCAGGTTATAACTTCGCTTACTCAAGATGCCATGCCTTCAGCAGAGTTTTAATCATGTTAACCTAGCTCGATGGTTTAAAAAAAAAAAAAAAAAAAAAAAGGGGAGGGGAAAATCTTAATAAGACAGCAGCAAGAATCCCAAGGCTATCTGTTGTTAGTTACAGGTGTAAGAACAGTCAATATCTTAATCTTCAGTCTTCCCCCAGTCCAGATTTGCTCAGTGTAGAGTTCATTGAATAGGAAACGTTTACCAGGTCCAGTCCTTCAAGCTTGCCTTTTTTTTTCCCTTCATCCCTCCAAAGACACTGCACTCACACAACAGTTGACTAGTATGGTTCCTCTGTCCCTGATTCATTTTAAGCTTTTTGTTTTCTATGAAGGAAGGGTAACTAGGAGGTAAATTGACAGAACAATGCAGAAATATGTATACCCTTCACAGATGTCAAAGCCTGTCAGAAACCAGTTATGTCAAATAACTTCTGCATCTATTAATTTTGACAGTGTATAACTTGCAAGCAAAGCTTACACTTCTAAAATAAACATTTACATGGGATATTCCGTGTTTCAATCTTGGCTCTTTATTACTGTGAACCATTTCGCTACTAATTAATATTCTCAGTTCTGTGGTACTGAATTGTGTGAAAACCCTAGCCACTGTGCAAAGAGTTGGTTTAATTTGATATGTAGCTTTAAAAATGCCTTTGCTTCTTGTGCTGCATGGAAAGTACTATTTTTTGGGGGTGGGGGGTGTTAAGCTGCCAGATGGGTTTCCTTTGTGGTAAACCACCTGTGTATTCCAGTTTCTTGTGGAGGATTTTTTAGTCAACAAAGTAGTTTTGTAACCGATAGTATAATCTTACTAGTGTGCCCCAAATTAATCATACTTGCAGCCATTGGTGTAAAATCATTCTTTGTCCACAAGACTTGCTTTGAGTTCTCCATATCACACCGTTCAAACAAATTCATAGGTGCCTTCTGCATTGTTTATATCCATATAAAAATGTAGTTGAACTCCATCAAAACCAGTTTTACTTCGGCATCCTTGATGATGCAGTTGAAAGAATAGTGAAGTGGTCCACTAGTGTTCAGGAAGCAGTTTTCTCAATGTCAGTGCTTCTAAAACAGCAAGTCGTCTTGGATTTTGTCACTGAAAAATTATCAGGATGGCTACAAAAAAATCTTAACAGCTGAAAGGAGAGACTTTTTCTCATTTTACTCTTCCAGATCTATTCTCTGCTGTTTCTTAGATAATGCTGATTTTGTGTTTTTGTTTTGTGGTGGGTTGGGTGAGTTGGTTCATTGGTTTGGTTTTGGGGGATGTTGTTTTCTGGGTGGGGTTTTTTGGTTTTGTGTGTTTTGTTTTTTATTTATTTATTTATTTATTTATTTCTTCCTTTTAACATTGGTACAGCAAGTTCATGTGGAAAACAACTTTGAAATGGTCTTTGGAAATTATGGGATATAACTGCATTGAGACTTCCTCTGTTGCATTTGTTTTTATATCTGCTCTAAGAATATGAAGAAAAGCAGGTAGGGTTAGAGTGTAGTTACTGCTGGGGGTGGGGAAAACCTGCCTTTCAAATAATTAAATCAAATATTTTAAGGATTAACTGAGATTCTTTGTTCATTTAAAATTATTCTCTTTATAGATTCTTTTCTATGAAAAATAAAGCTTTTGTACAATTAAGTATATACATAGAGGATGATGTCATGCAACATTGGACAGTATAAGAAACCAAGCAGTTGTACTCTAACATCTGTCTGTCCTCCAACAAGGAAGGCAGTATTGAAAATTTTCCACGCTTGAACATGATACTGGAAGCTCTCCACAGCAGTGCTGATGCTGAAAGCCCCATGCAAGAATGCAGATTTTAGAAACTTGTTAGTCCCAAAGCCATGCCTTTCTCATGGTGCTCTTTTGCCTGTTAAAGTGCATCTCTGTGCATTTGGTTCCACAATAAGCTGTCACAGTTTTTTCATTACATCACTCTGTTCCTTTTCAGACAAAACCACAAATTCTGTCTCCAGAGATTCAGTCACTGTTACTCTTCTAAAGCAGTCATCTGTGCAGTACTGACTTCAGTTGGCTTACGTGGTTAATTTATTAACCACATGTGGATGACAGTCATGGGGAAGGAGCGTAAACTCCAGGACTCGAAGCTTACTTTTGCTTGAATAATTCAGCGCATGAAATTACTTCAAGTTTTACAGCTTCCCTGGCTTCAAACACTTTTTAGTTTAAAATCTGCTCCACAATTACTATTTTGAGCACTATTATTAATTTTACTTCAGTAATCTATGTGTGAGGAGAGAGAAGCAATGTAGTGGCTAGAAGTACTGGATAGGAGGAAAGGATCAAGAAGGCTAGACCATGTTACAGAGCTGAGAAATAGATAAGGATGTTGTGGAAACCAAAAATGAATGAATGAAGTGATAATATACTGTATCCCTTGGCTTCTGTGTGTGACTTTTATGGCTTTTCTGGATACTGGTGTCAGTGTGAACAAAGCAAGGGAAAAAAGTAACAACCTTTTATTTGAATTAATGTTTCCATCAGTGAATCTATTGCAACGGATACTGTTTAACTGAGGAAATTGCAAACTACAGTTGCATGACCTTAACTCTGACCAAACTTTCATTGTGGTGCAAGTGTATTATATGGTGACACTTGGATGAAGCTCCACCCTTTCTAGAGGCTTTGCTATTACCCAAATTCCTGCATGGAATATGCCTTAATGGCAATAAAATTCTGCTTTGGAAAGTGATTGTTCTTGATTGAAAACTGCTGAATGGATCTCTTTTATGGACCTGAGAAGTCAGTGTTTACCAGATGAATAATGAGAGCAAGTTGCAGCTGCTCTCCATTTTAACATCACTTCACTAGCAGTAATGAAAGATGTTGAAAGAGGCAGCAAATTTAGCTTTAATGGGAATTTTTTTGTTACAGAAAAAGATTAGAGTCCAAAACACTCAAAGCATTTAAATAGGATGCCGCTTGTAAATCCCTTTTAAAATGTGAGTTACTAAGTCTACAGATAACAGTTCTGGTTTTGGCCTATGTTTTTTCACATGAACGTCTTACACTAGGCTTATGGTAGGAACATTAGGACGAAAAGCAAAGAACAGAGTACCTAGACTGCTGCTAACCTAAATTCAAATAAAAATCTATTTTACTGTGTTCCACTTATAAGCAGTTGCTTCCTTAGTACTTTGATAAAAACATGCATACCTGCACCTCCCCAAATATTAGCAAAGCTGGTATTTCTGTCAATATCTTGAAGAACTGCTATTTATATATTAGAACTTTTCCTATTTATCTATTATAGAACATTCAAAAAATATTTTATAGAAACTAAATCTATTTACCCTGCTATTGTAAAGCCTGCATAACCAGTTAAACAGCTTGCAGGCAGTGACTGTGTTAGTCCAGGCTGGTTTAGTCTGAAAGCTCAGGAACTTGTTTTGACTTTGTGCTTTGTACCAGAGACTTAAAACAAAGGCAGCCTACATTAGACGCTACCCGGGACAGCTGTGGAGCAGAGACTGCAGCAGTAGGAAATAAATGCAACAAATCTCAAAATCTCTTGTGGTAGTAATGCAGATAATATTAGGATCACCAGCTGTTCCTGAACTTTTTCAGTCTTAATTTGACAGGAACTTTTTTCCACTTGCATTGAGTTAACATGAAATACTCATGTAACGTATTTTCCCTAGAGATCTTAGTAAACCTTCCTTATGTTTTTCCTATATTGTTAACCCCTTTTTACAGTTTTGAGAAGAAAGCACTAATTTGTTTTGTTTGTCTCTTAGATAGTTTCACAAACAGTTTAGAGGGGCTTTACAATGTGGATAGCTGTAGTTTATGGTATGAAATCCACCTACATGAGTAGAAAGGAATTGCTATCCTTCTGTTTCCCAAAACTCTTCCAGCCTTAGTAAACCTTGGTGTTTACCTGGAATGGAAACACAGCGTACTCTTACAAAATAAAATGTAGTTGCTGATAAAAGTGTTGTGTCCTCTTGTCTCCCACAATCAGAATAGAGAAGCATGTTTTGCTGGTGACAGGTTCCTTGTAAGCATTGTGGTGTTCATCAATGTGTTAGCCTTGGGTCCAGCTAGTGGAAAAACTCATGTGAATTTCAATGGTTTCTATAAAGTTAAATGGGTCTCAAGTTTTGGTCGTATGGAGTACATTCTGTGCTGTTGCTAATGTAGATACTGTCATAGCAGAATAATGACTTATTTCCTGGAAAATAGTGCTGTCATGTCAGAAATGATCAGACTGGATTTCAGACTTACCTTTGAGACTGTAAAGGCTGGGAGCTTTATCAGTGTGAAAGCTGAGACTAATGTTACCTTTCAAATAAGAGAATTGAGGTTTGAGGAGGATCAACAATGAATGGCAGCATCTAATGAAGCTGGAGGTGGAGAGATTCAGGCTGGACATGAGGAGGAAGTTCTTCACCATGAGAGTGATGAAGCCCTGGAATGGGTTATCCAGGGAGGTGGTTGAGGCCCCATCCCTGGAGGTGTTTAAGACCAGGCTGGATGAGGCTCTGGCCAGCCTGATCTAGTGTGGGGTGTCCCTGCCCATGGCAGGGGTTGGAACTAGATGATCCTTGTGGTCCCTTCCAACCCTGACTGATACTATGATACTATGAATGACAAAGCAATGCTCTTGATCAGCTGCTGTATATGATAGCTGTAGGTACTATCCAAATTTAGGAAATCTGGTACATTCTTTAGTCAGGCCTAGAGATGTTTCTAACTGCACTGTAAAGACAAGGACACAGAAAGAGGCTTCAGGGCTACAGAAATTTCTCTTCTGTAAAACAGCAGGAGCACATGATAGTGTAAAGGAGCATTGTAGTTTCTAGTACCCTCTGATGGAACTGTGAAGATGGTGTAATGTAATATGCCTTAATCAAAGCAAAAAGCAAGTAATTAAATACAGTGTCAAATCTGAATTTCTATAAGCAGAAAACAGCAACGAAGAGTATGCATTGCTTTTTGTGGATCAAGGGTGCATTAGAGACCAGAAGAATGTGCTTGAAAAGATAAGACAGATTGTGACCAGGGAAAAAAGGAAGATAAAATGCTGAACAAACTTTTTATTTCTTTTCAAGGTATTTGAAAGTAATTTTAAAGCAATATACCACATTGGTCTGTTACTCACAGCTAAATTTTTATTGCCTTATTACCTGTAACCCCTAGGGGTGATACTTCTCCAGTATCCAGATATTCCAGATAGTACTAACAATGATTTTGTTGTCTGTCTCTGACTGCAAGACCTCATGTAAAGTAAAACAAAATGTTTATCAAGGCAACCTGGATGGACAAAGGGATTGGTGACTCTGAAACAAGCAGATGGATGTGTACTTTAAACTTGGCTGAATTGGAGCCTGTGAAGAGGAGTGCATAGCTGGAGGTTGGATTCTCTGCTTCTATGCAGTTGTTGTGTATGAGGTATCACCCTTTATTTCATATGTCATTGTTTTAAGTCCCTCCCAAGCAATTTATTGCAAAGAACGTTTGAATTTTTCTGTGTGTTTGCACATGAAATGTAACAGACAGTCCTTTGATGCTTCCTGTAAGCTAATGGCTAATTGTGGAAGTGAGTTGGCACAAACCATTAAGGGGCACGTATTACAAATCTTTTAAAGCTTTTATAGTACATAGGCTTATCAGTTTTAATCCTGTAACACCTAGATTATTCTTAAAATACAATGTTTAGTTTTGGACTCTGTTTGCTGGTTTAAATCTTTCAATAAAAGACTGTTACATAAACCCTTTTATACATCTTTAGTTTCCATTGTAAAAGGCAGAGCCCTTAAAATGAATATTTGCTTCAGCCTGCTTACTCAATGACCTGGAAATACCAGTTTTACACCAATGTCACTATTTTGGGTACATGTATTACTTTAATTATATACAATAAGCTTTGTGTGTGCTAATACAGGTTAAGTTCTGTTACACAACTAACTATCTGAAGTTATATTTTAACTAGGATAGTGTAAAACATGAAGTTTAAAAAGTAGAGTCTGTAAGTAGTCCTAATATTCCTGTGCTTTGGGCTTTATGCTGTAGCAGATTTGGACAGTGTATTAATAGGAGGCAGAGCAACAGGCAGTGGCATGGTTGGTGCTGAAGTAGGAATGGAATGTATGAGATTCAAAACTCAGAAAAAGCACAATAAAAGGAATAGGACCTGTTCCTGATAAGGAAGGAGAGATTTGGTCACTGTTCTTTACCACAACCCATGAATGCCTACCAGGTGTTGCTTTTCTATAAAAACACCAGGGTGTATGGTGGAATTTGTGGAATTTTTGAAGAGTTTTAAAGGAATCCCTTTTTTTACTGATAGTTATAATTCAAAACAAGTAAAATGTATATTTATTGTGGAAAATGTATACCAGTAGTTTTCCTTATTATTTAGTTTGCCAATAGGATCATTTCAAGTGCTGCACACAAGCACACTAACATACACTTAGATTTCAGATGGATGGTATCTGTTGGGAAAGAGAACAGTCACCCTGAGTTCAGCCTTGTGTGAAGGTGTATGCATTATACCAAGCCATGTTTCCTTTCTAAGATTAACTACTGATGATATATTTGCAGAGTGATTGCAATATATCCAAGGTGATGTGTCTGATTATTGTTCTTCTCTCTCAAATTGCAAAACACATCATTCAAAATCTAATAGGAGCCAGCATATATGGTGTCTGGAAGAGACACAAGCTGCTCTGCTGCTACCTGCACTTGGCCTGCCTTGATACCAGGCCTGGCTACTGAGTCCTGCTGATTTCAGAGCCCTGGCACTGCAATTCAGGCACACTTTTCAAGATGCTGTGTCACCTGCTCCTTTTGCATGCCACTTACAAGGTATCCATGCTGTGTTTTTTGCACTCATGAGGGATGTAGGTAACTACTGTATCTGGTACAAATCAGCTCCACTTGTGTGCATGGCACATAGATGTTAATGAAGTCTCATGTACAGTTACTGATTTGGAGCCACTGTTTCCTTTGAACTGAAGTAATTTTAAAAGCTTTACTATAATCAGCATATTGTTTAAATACTGCATAGTTTTATGCCTAAATAAAGTTTTCCCTGTATATGCTTCAGTTATAGCTAAGTACTCCTAGTGACCACTACTAGAGCTTATGTTATAAAATAGTCATTTTAGATGACATACAATCCAGCAGAATCCGTCCAGGAGTGGTTTTTTTTATTTCACAAGACCCAAGCTTTGTAAAGTTTAGAACTCTATCCCATAGTAAGCTTTATAATGCCTGATAAGCCCATCTAGCTGCAGCTCTTTGTATTTAGTGATCCCACACGTGACACAAGATTAAAAGTGACATTTCTTTATTACTGTAAACAGGCATTCATATTACATGAGGTAATCATCTCCCTGCACTAGTCATACAATCCTGCCCTGCCAGTGGACTTTCCTGTGTGCTGGGACTTCACACAATTGAGTGGTAGTTAACTGATCTTGTTGCTCACCTAGCTGTAGTCCAATCTGGCTTGCCTTGCAGCCGTAGAAATGCTTTTACAGGCACAAAGAAAGGGCACAAGTGTGAAAGTGAGCAGCTTATGGCAGAAGCAAAACCATCTTTCTCAGCTGTGCTACTGTCTAGTTGTGATCTAATCATGAAACTATGATGCCATGTTACTTGAAATTCTGCTTAGAAATTAACATATTGGCAAGAATAGATGGGTAACATAATTGGGCTTTTAACTTGCTCAAACTATACACAGAGGAGCAGAAATGTACTTAAAATGCACAAGTGATCTTTCCACCATACAAAATTACAAAATAGCCAAACCCAGACTGACATATTTTATGCTCACAGTACAGTCAAATGCATCTGGAGAAATAAAAAAGGACTTCAAAAGACAGAGCCCAAGAGTCTAGAATTTATTATTCATGTCCTAGATTTCCACTGAAGAATTCCTGGAACTCACCCTTGTCCCACTTTTCCCAGCTTGCACTTCCTATGTTCTTATTCAAGGCCTACATTGTTGTTACTGTGTTTTGGGGGTTTATTTCAACATTATTACATTTTTTGTGAAATCACAAGAAATTCAAAAGTGAGATTTGTTGTCTGAGATTATACAGTGGCAGAGCATGGAAGTGAACACACACACACACACTCCGTGTAGTCCTCAACTCATCTGATAACAAAACAGGGTTCAACATTTTAACAACTGGTATGCAGTTTCCCTCTCTCATTGCTGAAATGTGCCTTCTACATAACTGCTGTCTGTGACTTCGTGCTCAGTCTTAGTTACTGTGTCCTTCATTCAGTTGTGTGGGGAGTGAGGTGAGACCTGCCCTTACTCTAATACCGAGTTATGCAACCAGATTAAGGAGCCATCTGCAGCACAAACTGAAACTCCACTATAATCGTGTTCCCAGCTCACGCAGAACTTTGGCTTACACAGGATCTATGTCTCCTCAAATCATTCACTAGGCTCCCTGCAAGCTGGAAATCCATGGCAAGTAATACAGTCGAATATTTTCGTGATTAAATCATTACAGCGTACGGTTCACTCAAAGATTTAAAAGAGTATTTGCCGCTATTCAAAAGGAAAGCAAAACCTCAACCTTCATTGTGCGCAATCTGAATGCACTTGAAGATATAGGTCAAAGCTTGTTTTCTGCTGCTCTGCTGCCGACAGCTGAATTGTTAAATGGTTTTATACTCGTGCATCTCTTACGTAGTTTTGTAAGGTCTCAAAACTGAAATTACTTGCCCTTATCAAGTATTTTCCACAGTATCTGTTGTGTGCAGAGCAAGGTCTTGGTTCATCACTACGACAACGATTCTGCATTCTGAGTCTTTTTTTATTCTTCAAGTCACCTCTGTCGTTTTAAATGACAAAACTGGAAACACCGTGCAAGCCGTCTTTGTCCTCATAGATCTTCACTGAAGGAATATAAGACGGAGTCCCGATTGCACATGTTTTAAATACAACTCTTACAAAGGCCGGAGCTTCTGTTGTGTCGGTTTAGAAAGACCCAGCCGGAGGCTGCAGCGCGGCGCGGCTCCCGCGGAGCTCCCTCCCGCTGGCAAGGACGGAGGGCCCGGCACAGAGCCCGCCCTCGCTCGGTCCCACCAGCGGGACATGGCCGACCAAAGACTGGAAAAGAACGAAGGCACCGAAGAACAAGATCGAGACGGATAGCAGTGAAACGGAAAACAGAAGTTAAAACAAACAAACAAACAAACAAACAAAAACAAACAAACAAAAAAAAACCCAACCAAACCAAACCAAAAAACACACAACGACCCAAAACCCCACGACAAACTCGTAGAAAATCCTAAACAAGCAGCCCGAGAAGTGCAGCTGCGGCGGAAACACCAAAGCTAAGGAAAGTAAAAAGCGGAGTTAGCGCCGAAGAGAGACGCAGCCGGAGGAAGAGGAAGCATGGGCGCCTCAATGTTCTTCGGCTGAACCACGTTTACGCGCTCGGCAGTACGAGCAGTAGCACCGACCTCCCACCCTTAGGGAAGACACCGCTTGCCCTAGCCTCCCACTCTTGCCCTGGCCGTTTGCCGCCTTCCCGCGCCAGCCTCCGCCGTACGGCTGCCTTTCAAATCCCAATGGCCGTGTCGCCAAGGAAGAGCGACAAGGGGAGAAAGGGGAGTGAGGAGGCGAGTAGGGCCTTTAAAAAGTGGTCTGAGCCGACGCTTCCATATGGCGGGCCCAGCCTCCTGGCGGCGGGGGGACGGGAGCACAAGGCAGGGCAGAGCCACCGGCCGCTACAGCAACAGAAGAGAGTAACAGCTACCTCCCGCCGCTACCGCGGGACGGCACCGCCGCCCTCAGAGCCGCAGAGCGGCACGCCGAGCCCCAGCTCGCGTTCCCGCTGCCGCCCTGCACCTCGGGAATTGTAGTTCTCCCTCTCCCCGGCTGCGGTAGCGGCTGCGGCAGGAAGAACTGCATTTCCCGTGGAGCCCCGCGGTGGGAATCGGCATGCGCGGGCAGGCGGGGCGGGGCGGCGGGCAGGTTGCTGTTGTTACATAGGAAACAGCTGAAGAGTCTCCACATGACAGGGGGGAAGGAGGAAGTGGGGCGACTTGAGGGGTGCCGCCGCCGATCCCGCAGACGGTGGGGCTCGGGCAGCGGCAGCCGTCGGGGAGAGTCCTTCCTTCGACGTGCGGGCTGGCTGCCCTTGAGGGCGGGCTTGCGCCCCGGTGCCGTCGCTGAGAGGAGGCAGGCAGAGCAGGGGAGCGCCCCGCCGGGCCGCGGCGTCTCGCCTGGGAAGTTTAGTGTGGGGGGAATCCCGCTGCCCTCTCTCGGACTCCCCACCGGCTGCGGGGGTGGCGCCGGGCATGAACGGCTTTGCCCCCGAGGAGGTGACCCAGCGCGGGGCGGACCCCGCCGCTGCCGCCGCAGGGGTGGGCAATGCAGGCTCCGCCGTGGAGGTGCCGCCGCCGCCACCAGCACCACCCGGGCTGGGTCTGACCGCTGCTGCCGCGGCCTCGACGGGCGCCGGGAGTGCGGGCGGCCCCGGGGCCGGGCAGCTGTGCTGCTTGCGGGAGGAGGGAGAGCGGTGCGGCCGCGCCGCTGGCAACGCCAGTTTCAGCAAGCGGATCCAGAAGAGCATCTCGCAGAAGAAGGTGAAGATCGAGCTGGACAAGAGCGTAAGTCTGGGGAAGGGGTACACGGGACCGCTGCCCCCCGCCAGCGGGTCTTAGCAGTGTGTGCTCTGGCAGCGGCAGTGTGTCCGGTACCGAATGCGCGCTTCAGGGGCCTGCAGCTTCTATGTCTTAGTCGGTCTGGGGGCTTTTAGTAAAGTTTAGGATTGTTTTTTCCTTTGGAGATGAGGAAGTGTTGTCTTCCCCTTCCCCCTTTTACCCGTAGCACGGTGGAGTTTTGCTGGCGCTGCAGGAGCACGGCCTGAAAGTGCTTTCCCTCTGCCGGAGAGGGTAGTGGGGAGGCAATCGCCCCTCGTGCCTACCTCTGGGATTCCCTCCCACCCTCCAAGAGCCGAGGGCATCGGCTGCGTGTCTCCCCGTTTCGCCGGAGCGGGAAGAAGCGTGGCTGGGAAGCGCTCCTCCCCCCGGGAGCGGAGCCTGCATGGCTCCTGGCGCACTAGTTTGTGTCTGTTCCTGGCGAGGGCAGCGCTCGGCTGCTCCGCCTCGTGTTGCAATGTTGCACGTCTCCCCTTGCCACAGTATCTTCCGCTCGGCAGCCATCAGGCGCCGCGCAGCGCGGCTCGACACGGCCAAGCAGGCGGAGCGGGAACCCCCCTGCTGAAGGGGGCGGTTGCTGGGCTGCCTTCGGGCGCCTTTCTACGGCGGGAAATGCTCGGGCATTCCGGAGTGGTGCTTGCCTGTACCCGGTACTGCGGGAGGATTGCCAAGCACGAGGGTAAAGCAGCTTAAAATCCGCGGCAGCTGGCACGACCGCTCCGTGCGCCCCGAGGGACCCATGCACAGACTACAGCCCGGGGTTTTCTCGCCCTGCAGGCGTGGTGCCAAAAGGCAGAGCCGTGCTCTCACTGCTGTTAAAGCACGGAGCTCTGAAATTCAGCGGTGGTGCGCGCTGAAGAGCTCTCCGAAAGCTTCCAGATCCATACAAAGAGAAACTTTTAAAGAAGAAAGAAGGGTGTGGGGGGGGGAAGGTACGTGGGTTGACCTCGCCTTGGCATTGAAAGTAAAACATGGAGGGGAGGATATAGATGGGAAATATGAGCCGTCTTTTTGCCCTGGAAAGGGTAACTGAAAGCTCGGTTTTATGATTGTTTACTTCCCGATCCTCGAGCTGCGGTGAGTGGCTGCAGGCAGGGCTGTCCTCGCGTGTCTCTGCAGCCGGTTAGTACGGAATCAGCACTTCTGCAGCCTCGGAACCAAGCCCGGTGGCACTGATCTGTAGCACAGCACGCTCTTTATTTAAAAGAATCCAGCGGAAAAGCTTCCTTGACTCTGTTAGTGTGACTGTGATTGCTGGAGGGTTGTCTCTGTATATGCCTTTATGTCATAAGTCTGGGTGATACTTGCATGGATTTGATTGAAAGATGACATTACTTTTCTAGGCAAGACATCTGTATATATGTGACTTCCATAAAAACTTAATTCAGAGTGTGAGAAATAGAAGAAAGAGGAAAGGCAGCGATGATGATGGTGACTCACCAGTACAAGATATCGACACTCCAGAGGTAGCTAAATAACAGTGGGTTTTTTAAATAATTGTTGCATTGAGCTTGTTCTTACTGACCGGGTCTGTACAGGTGCTAATTTTCTACCCTTGTAGCTCTATTTTGGAGCATGTGGGGGAAGGAAGATTCCTTTCTCACTAACTGAAGTTCATGGTATATTTTCCCTATTCGCTGTGTGGAGCAGGATGAACAAGATTCAAGTATTTTCAAATGTCTGCTGGTTCTCTCAACAAAAATCGCTATTTTCAACCCTATCCTCTTTAGTGCTTCCTCTCCAGCATCCTGGTAGAAGACGTGCTTTGCCACATATTGACAAAATCTGCTCTCTGCAGGAGTTGACAGCTTGAAGGGAATTGCACATAGGACTCAGTATATAAACATTTCACTGCCACGACCCTCCAATCATTTCTTTCTGTGCTGAATGTGTTGCACGTGGCTCTTGCAGTTACTCCATTGCCTTAATTACATTAAACACAGAAAGTTTAATGATAGTAATTCTTTGTACCCCTTGTTGGGGGAAGAGACGTTCAGGGAGCTGTGCAAGAAAGGAGTGAAGGACAATGATTTTTCTCACCTACTGTTTTCACTGCTAATGAAACGTCATATTGTAAAAGCAAACTACAGCTTTCAAACCTTTTACATAGGATACTAGGAGAGACAACATCTTAGGCTCTCTTTCCTACATGTGCTCTGGGTTGTTTCTGCTATAGGGTGTCTCAGTAGGTGCTATTCAGCATGTTAATTTTGAGCAGAAGCTGTCATGCCTATCTGGTCAGAAATTGCTTCATAAGAATGTCATTAAATTAACACTTATGGTCAGCATCTGCATATGTCAGCAATATAAGTGATGAAACTGAGTGTGAGAATCCCTGCCTAAGGGCGTGTGGCTCCAGTCTGAAGGCTAAGGGAATCTTGTAAGAGGATTTCAGAGGCTTGAGAGTAGTTCACTGTGGGGCTGTGTTGTTCGTCTGTTGAATTTGTGGAATTGTTTCTTTGAAAGTTCTGTCTAAAGCTAATGTTTTCTGTGGTTTCAGGTAGCTGGCACAGTGGTAACCACAGCTGTCCTGCAAGTCCGGTTTGTTTACTGATGAAAGAATTCTAAAGCATGTCACAGCTGATGGCTATCTCTAGAAAAAGAAAGCAAGGGTTTTTAAATGGTATTACTGCAGGAAAGAAAACTTCCTCGAAAGAGATTTTGAGGAATTTCAGCTGGCCATGTGGACAATGGCAGTATGTTCATCCCCTTCTTTATTTTCAGTTGCTATTCAGCTTACTAACGAGAAAAAAATATCGTCCTTCTGAAGCCTTGAAAGGCCTTCCCCATTTCCATCTCTATTATGACCATCACTACTTGTTAGAATTGATTTCTACAGGAGAGAAAGCAGCTTTCACAGTAGTGTTAGCTTCAGGGACTTGGTGGAAAGCTGCTGCTTCTCCTCTGTGTGGTGCTCTAGGATGTGGATTCCTCACTGTCACTTGGGAAGTATAATTTGTGCCATCTAAACTTAATACCAAAGGATTCCTGTCCTCTATTGTTCAAGGTGGCATCCTATCAAGTTTGGTCAGGTTACCAAGTATGTGCTAGGACTGCTGTTTAAATATTCTATAGTCGAGGGTTTTAAATTAATTTTAAGTGCAAGCAAATGCCTTAATCTTTAATGCAGTGAGTTGGGGAGAATGCCACTGTAGTTGCCACCGCTGTAGCAGATTTTCCCATTCAGCCTGCTTTTGCATCTTGCTTTCCCACTCGGTCACCTGATTAATCTCATTTATGTTGTCAAGGAGGGTGGGAGGGTAAGCTGTTGCTGGGAGAAGTCACTGTTGATCAGAGTGCATGGGATTCGAAACAGAGTGAGTACTGGGTTAAAGCTGTGTGTTTATATCCTTAAGAGGACCTTGTGCAATTCTCTCAACTGCCATCTCTCAATGAAAAATAGTTTTGGACAACTATGCCCATGCGCATAACTCCTGCATTGTGCTTATGTAGCAAGGATATGTTTGGAGAGCAAGAGAAGCTGTTTTCTTCTCTCACCTCAAGCCAAGAAAACTTTCTGCTCTAGACATTTTTCAAACTCTAATTGTGCTGCCTCATGGTGCAGATTCACTATATCTTTCCTGCAACTTGTATAAAATTTGATGGCTGAAATCACATTGTCGTGGCTTCCTTTGAAACAGCATGCTCATGTTACATGAAATTGTTACTGGGCTTTTGTACTATGCTTGTAATAGAGAACACTTAAAAAAAAAAAAAAAACCCAACCACCCAGAACTGATTAAAGTACAATAATAAGTTACAAATATTATCCACAGCTAAGGGGAGGCAGAGCCATGCTTCATAACAATAAAATACTCTTAAACCAAACTAGGCTCTTTTCATTTCTGCTGGAAGCTGCAGGGTCAAGTTTGGTTTTGGTTTTTTTTCTCAAAATGAGATCTGCTAAGCTGTTTACATTTGTATCAAAATGTTTTTGAGAGGCAAACTATTAATGACTGAATCCTTTTCAGTTACATTAGATTGTTTTCTTTCCCCCTCTTTTCTTCTAGGTTGATTTATATCAGTTACAAGTAAACACACTTCGAAGGTACAAAAGACACTTCAAACTACAGACCAGACCGGGACTTAACAAAGCACAGCTTGTTGAGGTACGTATGAGTGTTTGTTCCGTAATAGAAAATGCAACTTGCTCTAGCATGTGGCTTTCTACACAATGTGATCCTTGCATAAAGAGCATATGTAACATGGATTTTATGAGAACAAAAGAGAACCGCTTATCTAGCTTCCTTCATGCCACAGCTTCTGAGCCAAGTAAGTCAAAAGTGAATGTTCTTCTCACAGGAGGAACTCTTAACTTCTGAAAAGAGTGTATGCTACTGAAAAGTACAGTGTTGAGCTGGCACAATAAGATGATCTCTGTGTCCCTGAATATCACAGAATTATGGATTTATAGTCTACACATTACTCCCACCTTCACCCAAAGTGTCCTAAAGAAGTGGCGGAAGAGTTGTAGCAAGGTTCAGGCTTTGCTGTAAAAAGCTAGTTGCTGCAGACATGTATTACTCTATATATTAAGCATGGAAACATGAAAAACAGACTTCTAGTGATAATTAGTTCTGCTAATTAAAACCTCTGGCATCTGCCCCTAGAACATGACTTTGAGATAAATTTTTTTTTCTTGCCAATATTCTGAAAGTGCTGAAGCTGTGGCATGTACAGCCATAAACATTGCTGCGTGTAAGTGTAATTTAAAAGGTATCCTTCTACACTGCAAAGATGCAGTTAGAGCATGCTGACGTAAGTGTGTGGGAGAGCTGGTGGTAACAGGGTGATACAGCTGCAGGTTTTTTGATTTTTGTATCGTTACACTCAATGTGCAGACATTTTGTTGGTGTCTCCTGTAGTTCTTGTGGATTAAAGGCAAGGTTCTTAAATGTGTGGGAGATCTCAAGGCTGAGCTGTGAAAGAGTAATACTGCTGCCACTGAGTGAGAATTTGAAATCGGTCTTCTGTTTTCTGATGTGAGCTGAGATAGAACTAGCTCTTGAGTTAGCATGACTGGCACAAGCAGGTTTTGTCCTACAAAACCAGCGTTTCTGAGGGCCTGCTTTAGGTACCTCTCAAAAAGTATTTCCACTGTCTTAATGTTTCTTGCACTGCTTTGATGTGACTAGGCAAAGCTTCTGTCATGTGCTTGCTATGACCTGCGGGTATTTGTGAGCCATAGCTGCAGAGCTTCCTCATTTAACAGTTCGTGTGATTCCTTGTAACTTGTCCTAATGTACAATTGACATTCCTCTAGCTATTACTTAGAAGTCCACTTTAAAGGACTCTTTCAAACTACTTCTGTCATTTTTTTGAGAGTGAGGTTTGGAAAGCTTTCTAACCTGTTAATTATGCTAAACATTTGTACCCTGTAGTAGTCAAATGAGCAGTCCTGTTTTTCTCACTTCCTCTTGCTAATTTTAATCTACTCAAGTATTCTGCAAAAAGCCAAGGGATAGACTTGGGCAGGTACAGTATTTTGAATGCTTAATTTTAAAGTTGGTGTTCATTTTGATGAAGGGGAAACACTTTCTAGAATAACAGAAGTGACTGGAGCTATTTAGAGGTGGTCATATTTTAGTAATTACAGCATGGTGCATCTTTGATAGCTCTGCTTTGAAAAACCGAATATTCAGTTGTAACTCCAAAGATGATTGTATTGTCTCAGATATTTCTATATGTGACTTGATAGACATTTCTCAGCCTCAGTAATGAGCAGTAGCCTTACTTCTGTGCTGTTGCTCTGTTGATATTCTGTAATCATTACATGCTTTATAGTCAAGGTTTGTCCACATAAGAGTATGATTACACTTGTTTTGAACACTTCTTTTTTCTTTTTTTTTTTTTCCCCTCCCCCCGCCCTTGAAAATTTTCTAGGCTTTTTACTTGGGAAATGAAGGTATAATCTCCTGTAGTTGTTTCACAGTTCTCAGTAAAATGCTTCTGAAGTCTTTAATGGCTTTTAGTGACTTTCAAAGAGACATAGCTTTTAGTTTCTAAGTTTAATGAAGTCAATTAAAATCTGAGTCTTCTATTTCTGCGTGTGAGAGTGGTTATTTAATTTCCTTGCATTCTTCTTTTTGTAGATAATTGGCTGCCATTTTAGGACAATTCCAGTGAATGAAAAGGACACCTTAACATATTTCATCTACTCGGTGAAGAACGACAAGAACAAAACAGATCTAAAGATGGATAGTGGGGTTCATTAAACGTAAAAGGTTGGGACTGAGATTCAGGCTGCAAATTGAAAGACTGAGGGGTTTTGTTGATACGCAAAAGCTTTCTTTGTAACTTTTTCCCCCAGAGAGTTTATCTCTGTTTTATTTTTCATAATCTTGCTGATTTGTTTGAAAACCATCTCTTAGGAAACAAATTTCCTCAGCAAAAGTATTTTAAATAAATATCACTGATACTGTTGCTCAAGTGGGTGTGTCTGTAACTTATTTAGTGAGTTACTTGTAGCTAATAGTTATGCTTTGGATAATTGTGCATTAATATTCAAGTATTTTTCAATTAAAATGTGCCAAGGATATATTTATGAATGTACTTCAAGTTCTCACGATGCAATGCCTTTAAAACAAAAAAACCAACCCCAAACAACAAACCAACCAACCCCAGAAAAAAGCTACAGCAGACTTGCAGACAGTTCTTTTTACTAAGTTGATAGGCTTTAAATGACAGTTCCCAGTGGTTAGCTGGGCAAAGACAGATGACTAACACTTTCTTTTATCCCCTTTTATAAGGAAACAATTGATGGAAGGTTTGATTTGTTTATTCATCTTGTCATTGCTGGAATATATGCTTCCAAGCACTGAGGCCTTTGTGCACCTGTACTGAAATGAGAAAAAAAAAAAAAATGCAGCTCTTGAATTTCAAAGCTCTTAAGTATGGATGAAAAGACTGCTGCAGCTTACCGCACTGAGAAGTCTTTCCACTCCGTAAGAAATCTTTTAGCTGCTGACTTTTTATCTGCATAGGCTGTGCCTAAGAACTTAATTAGAGAATGAAGATAGTGTCTGTACTGGATCAATATGGTGCCTTCTAATAGGTATACTCTGCTCTTCATCATGTTTGCTTTATCTTAGGCCTGTTTGAAAACAAACAAAAATAATACAGAAAAAAAAAGCCACAAACAAACAAAACCCAAACTCAAAACTTATGATAGCATATCAGAAAAATATCAAGCAGTACTTTTGCTTTCAACTGAATAGCTTTGTAGTGTCTCATGTTGAAGACAGCGTTATGAATGATGCCTCATATTGCTTGTTTTAACAGTCTAAATGTGTGGTGTATGGAATATGATTTTCTGCTTTAAGATGGGCAATAGGCTGAAGAAAAGTCAGAGGGGGAAAGAGTTTTTTGTGTTGGAGCAGAGTGGAATACAGCTTCAGCTTGTTCAGTTGGCATCTGTTGCAACTCTTTATCAGATGTTTAAAAGCTTTTTCATAATTTGGAAAAAGTGAGCAGGCAGTGCTTCTGTGGTCTAATCTGCTCAGTGTTAATCTTGGAAGTTTTTGGAGAACTACCTTGCTGGCATCGCTGCAACTAAGGTGCTTCATTTGCTACCCATGACGCTTGCATAGAACTGACTGATAAACCCTAACCTCAAACTGGCTGCCTTCCCAGTAGCAATCAGTGGCCTGATTTCTTTCACTTGCAGTGTTTTATGTATTTCCACAGTAAAGTTCTGCAGTGCTGGCCTAAGTTCAAGACTGATGTCTAGCTAGTGGCAGCCATAACTGGTCATCTTTTGAAGAGATGTTTTAGCACCCATATCACTACAGTGACCGCAAAGTTGTTTGCTAAATAGCCTTTGCATAAATTCAGCTTGTCATCTTCAAAGTACTAGTTGGAGAAACAGCCAGGGAATCTGGCTTTTGATAGGACATCTGAAGCCTTTATGCTTTTCTTCTGAGTCTTTGGTGAGGTCAGTGTTTTCAGCTAAGCTTGGCAAGACCTGTAGGAGTTGTTTTAGGAAGGAAGGAGATTGGAGAGCAAAACAAAACCAAGTTTCTGTGGGAAATCAGTCTTAAAATTGCAGCCTAAGTGACCCTATCCTGCTGCATGTGGAATGTGGCAAAGCTTTTCTTCAGTGGATTTTAGGTTTTCCTTAGCCAGGAGTGATGGAAGGAAAGTAACTGAAAGCCACCTACTAACTTTACTAACTAGCTATGCATCTGCCTTAAATATTTTACTACTGCTGCTTTGGAAAACTGAATGTCAGGCATGTGCAGCACTATTCATGTAGAGATGATGGCACTACCAACAGAAATTACATGCCCTTATTCCTGCTGGAAGTCTATAAAGTCTGTACAGAAGAGCAGCTACCATATGTTTTCTTAGTAGAGCACTGACTTTGTATGTCTTTGACTGTGGGTTGCCAGATTTATGGGATATTTTTACCCTTAATTGATGATTTGGTAGGAAGCCCAAATGACTCAGGAATAATTACACAAACAGGCTTAAAAAGTCTGATGACACAAGCTGTTTGTTTAACAGTCAGTAGCATCAAAATTACATGGCAAAAATAGTACACACAGACTTAGTTGAAATATTTATTATTAGATGTGTATAATCACACACACTGCTCCACTACCCAACCCTCCTTTACAAACAGGGTAAGAAGAGTAATCATGATATTTTATACTGCATATAAAGTAAGCCTGGTAAACTGATGCTGGTATGTTTTGTGGTGTTAATGGTGCAAGATTATTAGATGGACAGAACACTTTTTGAATGGGAAAGACTTAAGTGGTTTCTTCAATGCTACCCATGTTCCATGTGACTGACTTGATAGCTAAAGAGTTTGTGTAAGACAGTCACACAGGCTCACTGCCTTGTTCAGGTGACTTTCCTGAAAATTTATGTTTCTTTGTAACCTTTGGCTGGATTTATCTGGCAATATAGTCAATACTGCCTGGTGTTGAGAGGTGACTGTGTATGCAGCCTAGATCGTAATACTTCTTAAACACTTCTAATATTGTGAGATACCTCTTTGTCTTTACTTTCCTACTTATTTCTCTACCAGGCTAACCTAAAAATAAAAAGCTAGCACTTTAACTCTTAATTCTGAGGTACTGTATTTTAAACAAGACCATTAAAAAAGCTGTTGAGTGTGGATTTGTGTGTTGCCTTAACAAACCTTACACCAGTTCTATCCTTTCGACACATCTCTGACTAAAAATACTCTCCTGTAGTTGTTCTAGTATTTTAGAAGTTCAGTGTTAAGATTAGCCAGTTCAAAGTTTTATGCATTGCATAATTAATGCAGGTAACCAGTTAGACATAATTAAGACCTAAATGTGCTTTAGTACTGCTATGTGAGTTTTGACTTCCCCCCCGCCCCGCCTTGGAATTTTCAGATATGAATGTTGGAAGTTTACCTTTTGCATGTGCATGTTTTTTTTGTTTAAGATGCCTAATTAGAATATGTGTGTCTGTAGAAGTGCAGGTACTGAGCAGCCTCAGCTTAACATTAACAGTGTGGTGGAAATAAAGCAATAGCAAGCTGCACTTGCAGTAGATTGCTATAAGAATCACATTCTTAGCCACATGAGGACTTCAGCTTGGAGTCTCTTCATCAAAACTGGTTGAGAATGTTGTGATGGGTAACATGAGTTAGGCTTTTTGCTGCGGGATGCATACTAGGATGTGTTAAGAGCTTGTACACTATTACGGAAATTAAGGCAGCCATCAAATTTGAAAGAACTTCTTACATATTTGAAATTCCAAGAAGATACAGAAAGGATTTCTTCTACAGTACAAAAAGAGACACTGCCTTGTGGTTATGAAGGAAGGGGTTTTGTTGATACTGCTTGGGATTTTTCCACTTCAAAGCATTATCATTACAGTATTACAGAATGATGTCTGTTGTCTTCACTGGCAGACTCGATGTCCATCACTGACTTTTGCAGGGGATCACAAAAGATATCTTTGGTCCAAAGAAAATATCCCTGAAAGATATTATTAGATTTTAAATAATTAGAACACTGGCCTATTACAACTCTAACATGACATGCATTTCTCTTTTGGGGGGGTTGGGTTTGGTTTTGTTTTGTGTTTGTTTTTTTAGCTTCTGGAGGGATATATACATGAGATTACTGTGTGTGGGGAATGACCTTCTAGCAATGCAAATGCAATTTCAGGTCTAGATGCAGTTCCCACATTTCTGCGTCTGGCCTGGTTTGGAAGTGATGGCAAAACTTTAATTCATTCAACAGAGTGCCAGAGCTCCACCCTGATATTTTAGCTTTGAGAAAGTAAACTCACATAGTATTATGAAAATAAATAAGTTTGGCATGTGGACACATAGTGCAATTTATCCTGAAAGCATACTTAGGTCTTCTGCACCTCAAGATAGTTGAAGGAAGACCTCCTTATCTATTTGTGTCGATATCAGAAACATTATTGGGCTGCTCAAAGCTCACAGGCTGAAGCTGAAAATCCAAAGTGTGCTTCAGGGTGAAGACACCGTATCTGGTTTTATGGAAAGTGAAATATGGAAAACTTCTTTAAACCCCGCTCTCAGTTCGAATGTGAGGTGTCTGGATTTAGAAGTCATCCTCACTTAGTTCAAATCTAGTTCCTTACAGGAGTGCTGAAATTTACCTTTTATTGGATTTTAGGGGACTTGAGACATTTTTGCTTGCCTGTAAAATGCCATCTCATGTTAGCATTCCTGAAGTATTAGCACGTTTTGAAGTGTTGATACTTTTAATCGACATTTTCTGAAGTAATGACATTACTGGAAAGCTGAATGAAGCATCTCTTAGGACATTTTATTACTTCAAACCATAATGGGTTAGTGGTGATTATTAACTCAGTTCTGTTGGGAAGCGCATTCTTTCTGTAAAACAACCACAGAAACTCCCAGGTTCAGTGGGAGCATCATCATTCAGCTTTGTCAGCAGTGCCTGTGAGACAGAGAAATGTCGACATTCTTGGGATAAATCTGTTCCCTCCTTTGCAAGCAATTGTGAATGTTTCCCCCTGTTTGCTTTCCTTCTTTGAACAGCTGTCTTTACAGACTCATTTATTCAGCTAAAGTGTCTGCATTCAGCACGGAATAGCAAAATAGTTCTTTACTGTGGAGCAGAAATCAAACCATTTTGTTGATGGTCCTGAAAACAAATTCGTTGCAAAGTGCTGTGAAAAGGGATTTGATGTAGTTCTCATATTTAGCTTAGATCAAACATGAGAGCCAATTGTTGGGTGATTTTTAAATGCTGAAGTCCTCTATAACGGGACATACAAATATACAAAACCTGCAAACTGGCAGCATATCAGGTAATTTGCTCTATTTTGATATCATTTCAAGCCATCTGAAGTGATGCATTTCTTTAAAAATGGTAGCTTATTCCTTCAGTGGAAACCCTAAAATGATGGAAATATAATGGGTGTTCATAGAACTGTAAAAGTGTGTATGAAATGACATGGTCTTACTTTGGGCAGCAGAGCAATTCATTCAAGTTGCAGTAGCAGATCACCTCACAGCCCTTCCCTTCCCAAAAATGATCTTGCAGACTGTCATCGAGTTGTCGAAGGTTCTCCATGCCTTCAGGGATGCTGTGACAGTTGTGGTCTTTGAGGGACCTCTTGTAACAAGAGGGATGTGGGGATGGCACTGCAGGGGTTCCCAGGAGTGTGCTCAACAGGAGCAATGCTAAGACCATCTTCATTTTTGCAAAGGTTTCCGCAGCATAGCGCTAAAGAGAAATGAGGTACGTGACACGGGTATAGCTGCTGAACACATCTCTTTCTCCAATTTATTTTCTGGCTTTCATTTTTCTTTCCTGTGAACTTTTGGAGGTTTCAGCCTGAGAGCTGGAGAGTGTTTTCTCCTAGGAGGTAAATAATATCGCAGCAGAACTGATACTCATTACTTTCTGTACAGCCTTGGGAATACTTTCATCTGGAATCGAGGCTTCTGTTGCTGGCAATTTTGTTTCTTTGGCCTCTCACCTTGAGAAAATTGCTTTGAGCTAAGTGTGTTCTCTTGGTGGTGTAAGTGAATGTATCAATTGCTACCAAACCGGGAGAAAATGTGCTGGTGTGTTTCCGTGCCTTCCTGGCCATTTTGCCTGTCAAAACAAGAGTAACTCACATAAAATTAATAGTATCTTTCTCTATCATGACAGAGGATTGAGTTCTTTATCATGGACTACTTGAGAAACTGCTACATTAAACAGTAAATGAGGCTGAAGCTCTGTGCAGTGCTGCCAAATGGCACTGTCCTGGACTGCAGGCTTTGGTGTGGTACGGCACTACTGAGAAAAATCTTTTCTGTATATTTTTTTATGATGCAGACTTGCTACAGGAGGTCATTCTGGTTTAATTGGCTTTTTAAAAGACAGGAGAAATTATCCCTGACAAAACATTCCTCTTAGTGTCTAGGCTTCCTGCCTTCTGCAAGAGCTTGTTTATTGCTGGCTGTGGTGCTTTGCACAGACTGACACAAAGCTTTGGATAAGATGCTTGGACTTCCCTTAATTTCTGAAATAGCATTTTGAGCAATGCTTTAACCTAGATGTTGTTGGTGTAATGAGAGAGTGCGGATTTTTACCTTATGCTTGAATGAAGGGGTCTGATACTTTACCAAATTTAATTAGGAATTCTGCTCTGAAAACTAACCTAAAGCAATGCCCAGCTCTGCCAGAAAGTTGTCCCTTAGTCCTCCTTGCTGGACTTGCATTAGCCTGAAGAAAGACTTAGTAGTTCTTCGTTGTATTGACACTTTGGAGTTGATACTGTGACACTACAACATTATGGCTTGCAGGGCTGCAGAACAGAGTGCTCTAGATTAACCCAAAAATAACTAAGAATAAAGCACATTCTGATCAAAGACTCAAATGATAAGTTGACAGAGCTTAGATTAAAAAAATAAAAATAAGGTATGCCAGCTATAGAAGTCACTAAGACAATAGTCCTACTGGGTTTTTATGTAAAATGCTTGATGTCACCTCTGAAAAACTATTCATGTATAAGTTTATAAATGTATAAGTTTAATGTATTTTGTAGTACTTTTTTCTTGGGTAGCTGCACCACTACCATAGTGGTCTGGCTGATCTTCCATTTCTTCAGTCAAAGAATGACAGGCCACAGAGTCTGCCTAAGAAAATGTGGGAATTTGTGTTTGTATTAGGGATGAAATACTACTACACCTCAATGCTCTTTGACTGTATTTTTCCATACGATTTTGTGCAAACTTTTTGACACTTACAGCCAAATAAAATATTATAGGGCAGCCAGTGTATTAAAGAACATGACTGAGGTGAAAATAAGCTCTTGTGTATTTTTGAACTTCTGTCACAGAAGGAAAATTAATTGAATGATTCCTTTTATTTTCCATGCAATTGTACTTGAACTTTTAAGTAGGGGACTCCTATAAACTGCTAGTAACGGAGCCTTGGGGAACTATTTTTTTTATTACCTAAGAATGGAGTATTGAATAGCATACTGTCTTTATTAGTTTTGGACTTAAAAACTACTTCTTAAATAAAGTAAACATTGTTCTAACTTAGCCTGATAGTCTTTCTCAGAATTGACTAAAGAATTAATTATGTATTATTATATTAATCTTTTTATTTTTTAGGAGTATAAAAGCTGCAGTTATGAGAGTCCTGCTCAGAGAAGTCCAATGCTCAAAAGAGAACAATACAATACAATACACCAGGTTGGAAGAGACCTTCAAGAAGTTTGTTTACACTATCCTTTGATAATTGCCAATGTCATGGTGTACAATTGAACATTCTTTTGTTCAAATAATTGAGACTAATTATTTAAGTATTTAATGAAAGAAAAATTCCATGAAGGAGAAATGTAGGATGTGGGATGTTTATGCTTTTGTGTTTCCTGTAACTGGATTATTCTGTAAGTTCTTCCTCTGAGGATGAAGCATTCATCATACCTTGTTTTTGTGTATGGTGGGTTTATTTTTTTGTTTGTTGTGGGGCTTGTTTGGTTGTTTTTTAACTCCTAGTAATTGAGGTGATCTTTCCCTACATGGAGTTCAGCTGGAATGATTGTTTGAATCTGTTGCCAGCTGCCTGTCCTGAAAATGGATGGATATTCTATAGCCTGTCAAATTGCTGAATTCATAAATTGTGACCTGCAATATAAGGTGACTCACTACTTGCCTTGGAATATAACGGGATGTTGCTCGAGAGGGTTTATGCAGGTGACTGACAAAGTCAGGATTAGCAGAGTCAATATGCTGATGAGCTATGGATAAACAGCTTTGCTAATAGGTTAGTTATGCATCTAACCAATGCTCAGCATTGATGTTATTAATTACTAAAAAATAATATTACTTCTGCTTAAATAATTCTTGTGGGTTTATGCAGATCATAATCAAAAGGAAACTTTTAGTCAAAGGACCTTTCTTCAAAATGTTAGTTATTTCCTGTGGGAGAAAGGTCCCTGCTTGCAGGTGAAAGATTGCTAAGGACCTAGATGTCTCATCAGCTCCCTGCATAGAATTGATACTGATTAACTTGGCAGACCTTTCACCTGCAGCATCTTTTTCTGAGGAACTGCTACAACTATACAGCTGCACAGATGACGGAATGTCTCTGGCTGCCTAGGTAAAAACTGGAGCTAATACATGCATATTTATCTCAAATTCGTATCCGAAGCCATACCTGCTTTTGTGTACCACAGAAACAGTTTTTTTCACTGATTTGTTTTATGAGAAATGTGATGAGCAAATTCAGTCACTAAGGTGAGTCAAATGCTAATTGCTAGGAAGTGCTCTGGTAGGTTTCTTTATTTTATAAAACATTCTGAAAAGACACAAATGCCAATCATGCTAAGCCTGACCAGGTGCAGGTTGGATAACAAGTGCTTTGAAATAATTTGGAGTTTCATGTAAAGGAAAATGGTTAGTTTGGGAATATGCACAGTGAGCCAGAAGTTGGTGCTATCCCTGTTTGTTGAGCTGAGAGTGCAGGATTTATCCTGCCAGGCAATTTGGCACCATCTGCTGGACGTGCAGGCAGTCAGAAAAGACCAAAGAGAAAAAAAACCAGGTTTCATCCTCCCTGACCAGGAATAGAAGAAGAGTATTTCATGAGAAGTCACATGATATTAGCAGTAGGTCAGGTGTTAGGAGCTGGGAATAGGGGAAACTGAGAAATGGCATAAAATGTGTATTTCAGCACCTCTAGAGATTCTGCATGTTTTGGCATAGATTTAAATATTTACAGTTTGGTCTATTGGCTATTAAATATACCCATCAGAGTTATTAAGCTGTCTGCATCTCCAGTTGCCTAATGTCGAAAGCAAAGAACACATTAAATGGTACACCTTTGGTGTATGATCTGTTGTCCTATTTATCCGTTTGTGGTGTGGGCTGAGTTAACAAGTTGTGCTCAAAGTGAAGCAAACAATATATATTTGCTTCTTAATGTGCATTGAGTTCAAGCACCAAGGATATCTATTCAAATTAAAATGTCTTTTATTGTTTGTTTTGTCAAGTTTCCATTTCAGAAATGCCTGTAAAATGCTGAGCTAAATATTTAATATTTAGGTATGTTAGTGTGTAGCAGTTGGGCTTATTAGTGTAGTCCTAAGAAATCACTACACAAGAGCTGCATAACTGATAATATTATTCAGATGTCTTTTTTCCAGCTTAAAAAAAAAATATAAAAATAGCTTCAAATCGATTTTGCTTCAACAGTTGGTGCATTGTAAGGAAAGCAGCTCTTCCACCAAGGATGAATTGAGTGAATTACTGCTTTGTAATTACCATCAATACCATGATTCTTTCCAGAAACTGAGTTCTCATTAAAACCCATTTAGTTTTCTTAAAGACAGCAATTCATTGTGAACATCTCTCTCTCTCTCTCTCTCTCTCCCCATATTCACTGATTTTTGCAATAATATTGAGCACTGGAAGGCAATATACTATGTTTAATGACTTCAGATGTGAATATGTAGCACCCACCTTTGAAGACGACCAAGATAGTGACAGAATTCTCCTTAGCTGGATCTTATCCATGCATCTGTCTTGAATTGCATCCCTTGCCTATGGTGTATCTGCATCTCTCCAAATATTCTAGTGCATGTTCCTATGTATATTTCTAATTCTATACTCTGGTAACTAACGTCAGCAGAACAAGGGCACAAGGATAATTTCATGAGCAAGACATACCTTTCTCTTCTGCTTCACTCTCAGTTTCTTGGCAGCTGTATCTTTTTAGGTGCACCCAGAGAGAGCAAGCTAGCAGGAATGAGAATAGGGAGGGCCGATGTGTGCTGCGGTACAAACAGCTCTTTGTCTGCCCCAATTTCTGCCTGTGACTGACATGCTCTCTTCTCCAGCTGGGGACCAGAGGATGGGCTTGAAGACCTACCTCTACCACCAACCTAGACTGGGAAGGGGTGTGAAATGAGCATATCCTTTCCCTCAAGAAACAATTATTTCATCCAGGATCCCCGGTGTCCTCAGAGCAAAGTGGAACATCCAGAACAAGGGAAGAGGAAACACTCCATGAAACAACCACATCTTGCAGAGGAAATTATTTTAGACTGCTGTAGCTAATCAAATGATCTGCTGTGGTAAAAACACACAGTGAGATTCTAAATAGAATCGAAATATTGTGTATTAATGAGAAAATAGTCACGAGGGTGAGGTGTGTGTCCTCATATTTATGCTGTAATTTGGCAGAACCTCCTGGATCTATTTTGTGATGTGAACAGACAAATAAGATTGTACTTTAGCTGTTCAGCTGTAATACTTAAACTTTCTAGTCTGCATCATTTTTATTCTGATGTTACTTTGTATGTAACAAAGTATGTAACACATATATCTATGTGTTGGCCTGCTTCAATACAGAGGCTAGGTAGTACAAAAAGGTGCCTTTATTCAGCTGACTCCCTTTACAGCTTGATGTCTTGATGCTTTTTCAGTTTTTTTTTCCTATGCCAGGAGTGAACTAGGGCCTCAATAAGAAGTGCATTGTCTCATCTTCTTCTGCCTCAGCAAGGAGAGTAGCCAAAGGGGACAAGTGCTTAGAATCAAACTTTCTGAAACTGAGCCTACCTACTTGTGGTGGTCCCATCCAGCAGGGTGTTTCCCCTCTCTGCTGGAGATGGGCAGCTGGGACAGCAAAGGGCAGGATGCATAGTTGTACTTCTACCTTTACTTCAGAAACATCAGGCAGAACATTTTTGGACACTACTGTGATATGCATGGCAACTTAAGGGAAGGAGGAGGTAGGTGCAGGCAGCTATTGTCAGAACAAGACATCTTTGCCTTTTCAGGGTGACAATATGCCTGGCACTGCTTTTCTACAGGAATTCTTTTCTGGTGCAGATCCTGGTGACAGCAGGCCACACCTTAAGTGAGATTATCTTAATGCTTCTGGGAGCATACAGTGTTCCAGGGCAGTGCTCTACTGCAGGAAGAGGCAGTGAGACTGATTGGGATGTAATTCAGCAGGGGACTGGCTATAAGCAGACATAAAACTAGGGGGAGAGAACGAGAGTGTATTGTGCTAATGTTCTGAATTTGGATGCCTTTTTAGTTAATTGCAAATGATTTTTTGTATGAATAATTGGAAGTTTATATCTGAAGATGCAACAACAGTGCATTAGGATTATTTCCTGGCTGCTTTTGTGTTTTACAGGGAGTATATGTATTTCCAAAACATATTTTGAAAGTCCTGTTTAAACATCAGTCCAGAGAACTGATGGTCTGATGGTTTTGTTTATAAAGTGAAGTGTGTGTGAGAGAGTTTTCTTCAGGAAACATCCTGTTGCATTTTGGGAAAAGACAGGACTGACAAAGTTGCTGTTTTGCTGGTGTGGATTTTTGTTTGTTTGTTTTCCCCTTCTCCTTCCATGGCTTCATTGTATCGTGATTTTTCAGTCACCAAAAACCTTCATAAACAGGAGGAAAATTTCCCCCTAGTGAAGGTGCTTCAGAGTAGAGACTGGAAAGCAAATTGTGATTTGGAGTAAGCAAAAGTTTGGGGGATCTCAGCAGGCAAATGCAACCCAGGAGGAGGTGGGAGTAGGCTGCTGTAGGAACAACCTTTCAGAAGTGAAAAGCAAGGTAATTTTGAAGAAAATGCATGGAAGGGCAGGGGAGCTTGCAATGGGAGAAAACAAAGTGCAAAGCAGTACTTCCAGGTCTTACCTCCTTTCCCTTTTTTACCCCTTTTCCCCATTGCCCTGAGTATCTGTCTCTACACTGACTCTCTTTCCCTCCTTGTCTCCAGCCCTAGTGGCCCTTCCTTTATTTTCAGTTTCCTTCTGCCTTTTTGCTCCAGCCCTGTGTCCACAGAGAGCGCAGCAGTCGGTGTCTGGGGCAGACTGGCAGGGTGCTAGCCCTGTCAGAGGAATGCTGAAAATCACACAGGCTTTTTGTTTCCCAGTGTGGCATCTGGAAGCTGCAAGACAACTGCCTTTTTTACCCTTCCTGGTCTGTGCAGAGACAGTCATCATGAATTGTGATCAATTCTTTATATTTAGAGACCCTGTTTTAGATGCATGTGTATCCCTGCTCCTGCCTGGAGAGGTATGGCTCTATTAGAGGTGGGATGCAAAATAGATCTGTTCCTCTCCCTCCAGGCTGCAGCTGCTGAAGCCAGCAAGAAATGATGGGCCATGAGAAGGCAGTGGCAGATGGAGAACAGAGGGAGTAGTGACAATATAGTAGCAGCAATCCATAGGAGAGAAGTAGTTTTCAAAGGAGCTTGTCCCCTGCTAGGGTGAGAAAGACAAAAGAAAAGGCAGCACTGAAATTAAGCTGCAGAAGTGTGGCTGCCTCTGACATTACTCTAGTCTGGATTTGTATAATGTGTCTTGGGAAAATAATATTTTTTAAAGTACTCAGAATTCTAAATGTGCTTTGCATTTTTAATTTGTGAGACACAGGTTTCACTTTTTCCTGTAAACAAAATTCCTGTTTCATCTCATTATATCCTTGATATCAACGCTCTGCTCTTTGCAGGCTGACAGTGAGAAGTACCAATGCTTCTCCACTCACATTAAACCTTCTTAAAAGATATCACTTAACCTGTGAGTCAGCCAGCTCATTAGTACATAGGGTTTATAGGAGAAGATCTATGAGGAACCTCAGAATATGATTTTTGCAGTACAAAATCTCTACTTGAATATTAACAGTTTAAGTATTGTAGGAATGCATAAAGGCCTTGGAGACTTAATGACCGTGTCAGCACAGCTAATAACGTTAACTGCTGTCATTTATTGTAAGGTAACAGTATGTAGGGTACCTTGGAGTCCATCTTCAGCACAATGGATTTTTAAGCAAAGATAAAATTCCTGCATGCTCATTTAACAAATATTCACAGGTAAATCAAACAGAACTCATATTGCACCTTGCATGTCACTCAACATCTGTATAATGTCAGTCAGGGCAAAAAAAAGTATTTGAAAACAGGGTTTTTTTGTGCTTTTGCTTTGTGTCTATTTAATTTTGGGTCTTGTTTTTCTCTGTTGATGATTGGTTTCAGAAAAAGTCTGTGCTGTTGAATACTCTACAATTGCTTTCACAATTCCTGCATCTGATTATTTGCTTTATACCTTGTCCCTGCATTAGCCTGCAGGGTTCATCTGAGTTTTCTGGAACACTGTTCATTGTTTGATTTGAAGAAATCAGGGATATAGTAGTTCTTATTCATGCAACATTTCTTCTGTCTCTTGCCTTTATTGTTGGGTGACACTTTACTTCCAGCAGCTGTTGTCTGTGGACTCCCAGAGCCCCTCTGTTCCATCTCTCTCTGATTTTTTTGCCTTCCTAGTTTTGTTGTTGGTTTTCTCAACTTCTTTCACAGGCTGCAGTCTGTGCTTGGTTAAAATATGCAACATACAGCACTGAGCTAATCAAAGGCATCTCAGCGTTTTTTCTCAGATCAGTAATGGTCTGTTGGCATGCTCAGGCTGTTGCTGCTTTTCTGTTAAGACAGGGAGGATGCAACATACTCAGAACCTGCTGATATTACAAACTGTCAATTCCAGGCAGGCCAAATGACTTCATGGTGTAAAAGCATGCGTATAAATTCTGACTAATTGATCAAGTATGTTCTGGGAAAATTGAGAAACTGTTCCCAGTTATCAGGCATCACAGATATTGTTTGTCTGATGCCTAGAAATCCATGCCTGATCTGATTCTTTATTATTTCAAAATGTTATAAGGTTTCATTTGAAGATTTCTTACTGTTTTGCTAGGTATTTAGCTATAGTTAGAGGTGCCTGGTCTTAAAGGTGGGGATCATGCTGAAGTTCATTGGTGCCAGGAGTCTGATAGAAATCTAAGTGTTACGTGTTGTAACGAATTTAAGAATTTATAATCAATGTCATGGGAACAAGGAACAACAAAGGAGGAAAATGGCAGACCACAACTGAGTGAGGAAGTGGTGGCAACTTCAGGAAGCTTGCAGAAGAAGATGGAGGGAAAAGAAGAGATGCTCTGCGGGCGTAAACTACAGACACAGTTCCATCTGGGGGTTTGTTTATATACCACAGCATAAAAGTTTAATTGCCAGAATGCCATACCTTGACAGCACAGTTACTACTAAATGAAATTATTAATATATTACATTTCTACTCTAATTATTAATGGGGGGTGGGTAGCTTATGATTTATTTTTTAATGGTTTAGAAAAACTTGCAGACAAATCTTTCTGTCCCATAGGGTAACAACCCAAGTGTAAGTATTCTTTACATTTCTTGAGGCATAGTCTTTGAGGAGACAGATGCTTAGCCATTCCAGAAGGCTGACTGGTTCCTGGTGGTTTCTAGTTTCTTAAATATTTTTGTCTGGTTTATTGGCTTGTAATGGGCGTGTATCCCTGGGATTCACAACTCAAGTAATAATGATTGCTTGAGTTGTAATTGCATTTAACCCCTCTTGCCAGTGCTGTTCCTTTCCATTGTACTTTGTTAATTCTGAGTCAGTTCTACCAGACTGCTTTTGTTAGTACCAGCACATTTAGCATGCACAATTCAGGGACCATTTTTACATCCTGAAATGTAAGCTGCCTCAGCACAATCACTACAAGAGTTTGTACAGTTTGACAATTTTGTGCTTGAAAATAAGTGGTATGCAAAGCAGCAAATTGACTTGTAGGTGGTGAATATCCACCCTTTATAATTTCATCATCAGGAATTCATGTTTGAAAGCTGTTGGCATTAAATATCTTGGGGTTTATTTCTCACCAAATGAATAAACATAGGAAGGCTTACTTAAATCCCAGTCCTCATTCTGCCAGTTCTTGAGGGCTTTTAGTTATCCAATAGGATTGTAATTCATTGTTAGTTGTATACTATAAAGCTGGATTTGCTGAAAAGCGTGAAGACTCTCATGATTTGAATACTCCTGCAGTGTTTACTGTAATTCCTTTTGCTTTGCTTGCTTTTTTCCATGGTGCATCATTTGTAATTGACTTGGTAAGTTCTCCTTTTTGGATAAGAATTCATTTTTACTCTCATGTTACTTTGATGATGAGCCTAATATAATGTGAAAAATAAACCTAGGCATAGCTGATTTGCTCCTTTTTATATTTTTTTTTCTCTTCCATTTCTATCACTGTCCTATCACATGTAAAGCTTAGACAAAACTCCCCCCACCCCCAAAACATTTAAATGGTAAAAGTATGAATTCTGTTGACAGCACCCCATAACAGCAGTCCAAAGGTGGATTCTGATGTGGAATAAATCAGCCTTCCAGTGACCACACTTTGATCACTAGGTAGGCAATGATTTCCCTTTTCCCCCCCTTTTCCCCCCTTTTCCCCCCCTTTTCCCCCATTTTTCCCCCATTTTTCCCCCCTTTTCCCCCCTTTCTCCCCCTTTCCCCCCTTTTCCCCCCTTTTCCCTCCCTTTTCCCCCCTTCCCCCCTTCCCCCTCTTCCCCCTCCTTGAAAATCACTTTGGTAGGCATCACATATTACTTTGTTTTTGTTTTCACACTTTATTCTTTTAAGAGGGTACACGTAATTTGCAGGTTGTTTTGTCACTTGTTTCTCAGTGGCTGGGATTTGTCTTAAATTTGCACTGCAAGGCTTGGTTCTACTTGGAGTGGCTAACAGAAGAGCAGGATAATGTTTCTCTGTACCAGCTCCCTGGAACATCTGCCCTTGGTCTATTGTCATTATTAAAAGTAAGACAGACAGGTATGGGAGGGGGAGGTAGGAACTGTGAGGAACTTCCTTGATAACTTTCCCTAAGAAATGCGATACCATTTTTTTTAAAAAGCCTTTGTGCAGAAAGATGGGAAAGATTAGTCCACAAAGGCTAACAATGTTGCCAGATGCATGAAGACAATGTTCCTGCACCAGGTTAAAAGGTAGAGAAAGAAGATGAGCAGAGAAAGGTCATATGGCTCAGGAAGATGTGAAATCTGTGGCTACGTCCATCATGTGACATCTTACATATTAAACATCCTGGGAGTTTTTAGAGCCTTCATAGCCCTTTTGTTTTTCCTTCTCTTTTTCTGAAGGCAGGAGCCTGAACTCTCACTTGAAAAGAGAGCAAGAATCTACTTTTCTCTTCCTTGAGCAAGGAAGGGAACCATACAATAGTTTAGTGGTTAGCCAGCTTTACCAAGATAAGAGAGGCAATTCCTTTCTCTGGAACTGAAAAGAGGGCTCTAAGCAGTAGGGTAGTTTATGTAGGATAGTTGGCAGCAGCAATTTGTGTAATTACTTCTCTGTTTATGGAAAGAAAGAAGTGAGAATAACTTGTCTCCATTACAGATAAGATGAGTTGGCAACTGCAGATCAGAAGTTTCAGTTCTAGACGGCCAAACTGAAGCATAATTCCACCCAAGCTGATCTTTGTGGTCATTGCAAATGAGCTGTTGCATGACATGTGGCACTCCCCTTGCCACGGCCTGCATTTTATTTGGCCGTCTGGAGGATACCAACTGGACTGAGCCCTGAAAATGAGCCCTGGGAGGAACGGTAAGCCTTGGATAAAGGCAGTATTGCATCAAAGATTCAGATTAAAGAAATTGAACCCTTTTGTAACTTCTGGCCTGCTTAAGTTTGCAGCCTATGTTCTAATGATATAAAGGTAGCACAAAAGCACTGAATTATTTATTTTATTTATTTATTTATTTCATGTGTGTGCACAGTGCTAATTTAATGCATATGCAGTTAAACATCAAGCTCTTTTGAAAAGTGGGGAGGTGGTTAAAAAGAAAAATGAGAAGTTATAAAATTCTGTAGAGCAAAATAATTTAAAAATAAATAATTCCAGCAGGCAGACACTGTCATACACCCATCTTACTTCATCATCACTCTCAAGAATAATTCTGACATGCAGATATTAAGTTTAAAGTCTGCAAAGTTGTATCACTCTTTCCATTCTTGAAATTCTGCCTAGAAGAAGGAAGCTTCAGCAATTCACTTTTGTGTCTTCAGTGGTGGAGAGAAGATAGAGAAAGCACTCCTAATGCTGTTGAATTTGGGAAGGATGCCAGTTCTGCCGTTTGAGAACACAACATTCAAAACTGCTGCCTGATTGCTCATTGTGACAGAAAAAGTTTTAAAGGGTTCTTGGCCTAGCTGAAGGTCTGAAGACATCCAACTTACAGAGAATCTGAAAGGTACAGTCTCCACTTCTGATTTGAATTGTACCCCAACAGTGTAAATCAGAAAGGGAAGAGAAGGCATCACAGAAAACACATTGTATAGGAAATATACCTTGTTATTGTATCAGAAAGCAGTGAGATTCAGATTATCAAATGTTGACAACTTTGACTGCAAAATTCAGTGGTATGTGGTAAAGTACAGAACCAGTTTTCTTAATTAACATTTCTTACACAAGTTTTTTCAGACTTCTCCTTTAAATTCTCCTTCAGAATTCTCCTTTAAAATTATTCTTGCCAGTTAAAGCCTGACTTGTACCCACCTTCTTAGCAGATCAGACAGATGGGACGTGTCTGTGACTGTGTTGGGTTTTCACTTGACAGTGCCGATCACACCCCCGTACCTGCCATTCCCTGGAGAAACTGCATCATGATAGCTGTGAACCTGTCTGTAAAGTTAGTTAGCTAGCATAGTGTTCATACAGTATGTGTGTACAGTATGAACATACATATTTTTGTAGATAATATGGTGTGTTTTATCCGGCCTCCCAAGAACACTGGTGCCTCCTGCCTGCTGCTGTGCCTCGAGCCTCTGGGGATGCACAGCCTGCCAGAGCTGGTACCCACTGGTTGTATCTTGCCCCTCAAGGGAGAATGACCCTCTGGTTAGAATATCCGTACTCTATCTGCTGGGCAAGCTCTAATAACAGCTTGAACTCCTTTTGCAGTTAAAACCTGGGGAAGCTGCAGGGTTAAGTTTCTGCTTTTAAGAGCAACGCCTGTCCTCTGGCAAGATGTGAGTATATAAATTCTAATAACTCCCTTTCCTATGCCATAAAGGAAATGAAATTAAATATTGGTGTCAGACTGAACACCTATAGCATGTAAAAGACATTTATTCAAGTAAGTGTATTAACTCTGTGTAATCAGGATTCCCTTTCCCTCAGTTTGGGAATTTGCCTACAGCAGTACTGCAGCTTCCAACCACTGACATCATGGTCTTCAGGCATGTTTTTCTTGCACAGATACATACAAAAAAGTCCTAACTAGAATAATCATATTGGTTATATCAATGAAAATTTGAGGTAACTTTGCTATGAGCAATACAGAGCTTTATGGCTACCTTACAGGTAATGGTGTTCTGCATTTGACCTGGTGCTTTAGTGTTATTCCTAATCTAAATATTTTATTATTTCATTAAACAAGAAATATCTTTTGAGATTCTAGTTGGTCCACTAGAAACTCAGGTAGCTGTTCTGTGGGACCTCCACAGGCAGTTCAAACCTCAAGAAGTTCAGTAAAGTTAAATGCACAGCCCTGTACCAGGGCTGGAGTAATTCCATGCACCAGCACATACTGGCCACAGACCAGCCTGGGGCAGCTGAGCAGCAGAGGACATGTGGGTACTGGCAGGCCACAGCAGCTGTGAGCCAGCATTGTGTCCCAGTGCTACTGAGTTACAGAAGCAAGAGATGATTTCCCTCCTAGTGCTTAGGAGACTGCATCTGGGGTGCTTCACCTGGATTTTGGCTTCACAGTGCAAAGAGGAGGCAGCAAAGTGGAGAGAGGCCAATGGAGAGCAGGCAGGCTGAAGCAAGGGATGTGTGAGGAAAGGCTGGGTCTGCTCAGTCTCAAGAGGCAACGGCTTTGGGGGGACCCCCCAGAAGTGGGGAGGAGCATCAAGGAGGTAGAACAAGGCTTTTTCCCAGGAGTGTGTATTAATTAAACTCTGATCACATAAGGGAGTGGCTGAGAACTGGAACACAAAGATATTTTGGGATTTCCACCGTAGAGTTTCTAGAAGTTCATAGAAAAAGATGTCAAACAACATGGTTTAACTTGTTATCCTTGTTTTGAGCAGGAGGACTGCAGTCTGTGACTTCAAAAAGCCCCTTTCAATAGTTTTATGAGGCAAGACCCCACAGTGCAATGCCTTCATACTGCACACAATTATAATGCTACTAAAATTATGATTGACTATGGGAATGCTAAAAAAACATGCAAAGCAGCCAAATCATCCTCTTGTGCTATCGGATGTCTGAGCAGCATTCTGCAGGGAAAATATCTCCACCCTTTCAACACTATCTGAACGCAGTAACACATGTCCTGGTTTTGTGCTGAGCACACGAAATTTGACAGACTGTTGCAAAGAGAGTGACCTGTCAGGCTGACCTAAGTGCTGGGCTAGAAACACTGTCTGTTGGTTGTCCAGCATGTCCTATTTGTGCTTACACACTCGGAAAGTATGAACTCCCTCCCTTCAAGGTACTACCCTTGGTCTTGTTGGCACACTGCTATCGGACTGAGCAGTGTTAAGGAGCAGTGTTGGTGGCAAGGAGAGCCTCAGAAAAAGCCTGGTGACTTTGTAGCAGTTAATTAGAAAGGCCTAATGTCTGATCCATTGCAATTTTCCATTTTTATCTTTTCAGATAGCCAGCTGTCAGAAGTTACTGTTGTCAGGTCCAGTGGGGGTACCTGTGCATGCAGGTAGAGCCTGGGCTGCCCTGCCACCTTTCCCTATCTGTCTAGATGGAAGCACTGTTCATAGAGGTGTTGCTTTTGGTGAACCTACCCCAGATCCATGCTGAGGCTTTTTGGTTGGGTTTTAAGTTGTTGGACACTGCATACTCCTGTGAGATCTTTCCACTGAACTTTATCAATAAATAAAAGGCAGCAACTCTATTGAAACTTGTTATTTGGTGCCACCTGGTGTTTAAATGACCAGCCTGTAGAAGGAACAGTGTCCGCAGAGGAATGGGCTCGTATTTTTGGGATACGGGCAGAAACCACCACCTGACGCCATAAACTGGAGCTACGGCCTTGCTACGTCTTGCTGGTGGGGAAATATGCACAAAATGAGCAATGTCAGTTGTCCTAAATGACTTTCTCAATGATGCTCCTCTTAGGGAGAGGTGGTCAATGTTCATTGAAGTTCGTGAAGACAGACAGCAGAGGGCGTTAATGAATAGCGTAAGCATCAGGATTAGCTTCCAGACAAATATGTGGATTTGTCTGGTCTAAGTGTACTCTTTGCCTTTATCCCCTTTTTAAAAATCATTATGAGGACTAGGGATTGTCATTAATTCATATCCACATATTTTCCTATATACCTTATGTGTGTGTGTAAATTGGAATATTGATGACAAGCTGAGGTCTACTCTGCCTGAGGTAATGGGAATGCAGAGAACTAGTAAAATGTTAGGCATCTGTTTGACCAAGCCTGAGCTGTATGAAGAGTAACAAAAAAGCTCAAAGCCATTTCCCCCTCCTTACTGTTCAGTTATAGCAAAGAGTCATCTGAGACATTGTTTTGATGGGCGTATTGCTTGCTTTACCAGACTCAGTGGAGTGCCCTTTTAAAGCTGTATGACTGATCAAAAGAAAAAGGCTCAGCTACTCTAATATTTTATAGGCATGTTTTGCTCTTGTTCTCCTTAATTTCTGATAGGCAAGTTCAGGGCTGAACTAATTTACACCTGGCATGAAGCGTGGGATGTAACATGCCAAAGTGCACTGTATAATAACTACAACTGGATGGAGGAGTGTACGTCAACACACGTTTAACACCCCTCCTTTTACTACTGGAGTCATGGGGTAATATCTACTCTTTTTGCCAACTTTGGTGAAGGTGTAAATGCACATGCACAGTGTAATGGCTTTAAATCTTGGAATCCTACTTGTATGCACCAGATGGATCTTGTATAAATGTTCCACTTTACAGCATGTTAGCATTTGCTAGTAGTTAACTGGAGGTTATAGCTGCCAGACTTTTCTGTGGCAGTTTCCAGGCTTAGGGGGAAAAAAAAAAGGAGAGAGAAAAAAAACCCAAACACAAACAGATAAAACAATTGCTCACACAAGAGGGAAAGTCAGCATTATAGATTAAACTAGTTTTAAGAATTGCATGTACCTGTATTTATACTTGAAGAAGATTTGATTGGTCTTGTCCTGATTTGAACTAGATGAGGTACATGAATTTTAAGATTTGTGAGGAAAAAGTACCTCTATTTGTCAATAATGATAGAAAAAGGTCTTTAAAATGTTAGTCTATTGTACACAGGATTGTGGTTACCTTAGGAAATATGTGTGTGTATATATATATATATATATGTATGTATTTCTGTGTGTAGTTTTCTTAAAAGCAAGTCTGGAGCCTAGATAGGTTCCAAATGAATCAGAATTTTATGTGATTATATAGGCTGGAAGTATTTTTCAATGTATGCACTAACATACATGAAATGCATTTGTACTCTACATTTGCTAAATGCTTTTGTCTTTGCTAACTAGAAGTATAATTCCTACAGGCTGTATCTTTGAGACATGGCAGGGTGCATTTTAGTAGGCTCTGAATTCTTGTTTAAAGTTCAAATTCACTCCATGATATACCTGAGGCATATATTGCTAAGCATATCTTTGGACTGATGAGACATTACTGTTGACAAAACTGTGCATCTACCCCAGCAGGCTTCAGCAGTGGAGCATTTTACCCCGAACTTCCACTAGTGACTGGCTTTCAGAGAGCTCAGAGGCCATAATCAGATTATTCACTTCCTGCTGAATGCAGAGGGTACAGACTTCTGCTTGTCTCATGCTGACCTTGGACCCTCCCTGCTCCCTTTAATAGCTGAGGTATTGTTGAACAGCCACGGTCCTGGGGCCGTGTCCTTTTGGGCTACATGGGCTCGCATTCCCTCATGCTCTCCTTCAGCGTCTCCTTACTGGAATGCTCGGTGGAACAATTTAATCATTGGAAGTGTTCACTTCTGAGCTCACAGTGCATTTTAGTTCTGTGCTGTTGGCCAGGATTGGTGTATGCAGAGAAGAGAGCTTTAAAAGGCCTTTGGATGTGGTTTGCTAAAATCTTATTTACTATATGAATGATAAAAAATATCATATTTTGAGCAGGAAGAGGTAGGGGAAGAGAGTCACAGAAGGAAAGTGTAGTGGAATTGGTTTTTATTTTGTGGAGATTGTAAATTCTGTTATGGAAACTGTAGTAAAGAAGCAGCTTAAATAAGAAGAGTGGCTGTGTGAAATCACAAAATTTCCATGGGGTGAAAACAAATCCTAACTTTATGTACATTTCCCTGGAGAAATGTAATGTGAATGCTTACAGCTGTTTTTAGTTTCTTATTCCCTGATTAGGTTTAAATTAAAGGAAAGAT
Source organism: Picus viridis (assembly GCA_033816785.1). NCBI lineage: Eukaryota > Metazoa > Chordata > Aves > Piciformes > Picidae > Picus > Picus viridis. Next base: position 16,503,835 of record CM066582.1, on the reverse strand, counting down.
GTCATATTGAATTATGAAGAATTACTCATTTTACATATTTTGGGTTATACATACTTTCTATCACAGTCTCACTGTGGCACTTGCAAGGACATACTGAACATGTGCACACAAATAATATTAAAAGCAAACTGGTTGCAATGCGGTAGTTCTGCCAGAAAAATGCATACAGCTCCCACATCTCTCTCCTTGGTACCTCCACCAGGAAGGGAAAACTACCCCCTCATTCTCAACCTTCCCCTGCAAGATGGGTCATTTGCTGTGTGAGGAAGAGGAGTTGCATCTTCGGAACCCTCTGCTCCAGGGGCTTCTGCTCAGGGACTGGCAGCCCAGGGTGTCTCTGCTGACCTGGATCAGAGGGAATGAGGTCCACAAGACAAACAGTGTGTCCAAGTCTGACCAATAACTGAAGCAAGCTGAGTGGGAGGGAAGAAGGAAATGCCACAGCTGGCTGTGACATTTCTAAATGTGGGCTCTTTACTTCATGTCTGCTGTCAGCTAGCATCCAGGTGATCCAGTAGCTGAGAGGATTGACGTTCACTCTTTGTGGAGATTTATGTCTCTTTTCCAATGGAAAGTTCTTTCTTGTTGGGGAAGACAGTATTGTGTAACTTAGCTAAGCAATCACAGATACATGGCTGGGCATAGGTTTGGTTTTGCTACAGATCAGAAAGATTAGAAAAGCTCAGTTTGAACAATTGCCACACTCACAGATTTGCAAAGAATTTTTAAATTATTCCATGAGATGCTTTGGCTGCAGAGTATTTTTCTTGCAAATCATTAGCTCTGCAGGAATCATAAGTCTTAATGGATTTTAATGAAAGTACTCTGGTGTAAATACCTAAATTTAAAAAAATAAAGTAGAAAAAAGAATAAAATGGGTGAGCTGGGGAGGATAACTGCCGATTTGAATATGGAGCTTTACAGAGCTGTGCCATGTAGTACAGCAAATTATATGGGGCTGGGAGAGTAGGGGAAGAGATCTTTAGGAGCAATGACTGGTAGTTGTCTACATTTTGCCTCCTAGTACAGCCACTGTAGCATGAGCTGCAGTAACATAATCTAGAGAGGCAAAGAAGGTGCTGTGTCACTATATATGGAAATCATGCTCCTCTTAGACACACAAATAGCTGAACATCCTGTCTACATCTTTGTGCTCCTGTAACAGTATTTCTTTTTTCCTTCTCCGTAACAGGTTGTTTGTATCATGATGTATTTTCAAGCGGAGAATGAGAAGAAAGCTACTGCTGACCTGCAGGACAACTGCATCAAAAAGGGAGATGCTCCGAGAAGTGTGACTCTCTACGCTGGCAGAGTTTCCCCTGATGGAGATGGGAGTGTGTGAGAAGTGGCTTTGAGGTGAGCCTTTGGCCATCTTGGGAAGCAGCATCTTTTGGGTGCACTTGCTCTGTCCCACTTGATCCCAAACACCAGCAATATTTCCTCCTGTAAAGATAGTGTAGTTGGACCAGACATGCTTGAGGGGAAAGGGAGATGGGCTCTGGAAATGCAAATAGCAACAGAATTTGCTGGCGGAGGTACTTCAGCCCAATCTGGGATGTCCTGGCAGCTGAAGCCTTCCCCTGTGCCTTGGGATTTGGGGAGAAGGAGGAGGCTATTGAGTGGGACCTTGGGTGAGGGAGCTTCTGGTTGCTACTTAGCTTTTTGAGAGCCATTGCTTTAAGTAAAAGGAAAATAATAATCATGGCATTGTTATATGGTAGCCTTGGCCCTTCACTTTGCAATTTATTTATGTGTCATTTTATGAGCAATGCTCCTGTCCTGCCATTCAATTTAGAACAGAAAGAAGTAAAAACTTCATGTGCTTAGAGACATCTGATCTGATGAGCATTAGCAGAGTTCAAGGTTTCCACCAGTCTGGAGATGATGCCATGTTACCAATTTTGCCAAAGTATGTAATGCTATTTCTAACGTTCACCACTCAAGTCCCAGTTTAGGTTTGACCTGTGCCACAAGGGATACAGAAATGAAGCCTTGTGCAGCCTCTACAAGGGGTGGCAGTGGCTTCCAACTCCTTATCCTCTAAGAAGTTAATATATCTTGGTATACAATTTACCTTGCCTTAGGAATGTCTAACTTATCAACTCTTTCCTCTCTGCTTGTCTGTAAATTCTTTGGAGCATTTGTAGCCCCCAGCAACATCTTTGTATAGTAGTAGTAGCAATAATAATTATGTCCTCTTTACTCTAAGGATTTGAAGGGGCAGTGAACATCATTGCTGGAGAAAGGATGACCCACAACTCACACTCTTGCCCAGGAATTTTCATAGATGTAAGTCCATCTTGTTCTATAAATACATCTATCCTGTTGGACATTAGGAATACCTGAATATTTCTGTATCTACTTCCCCTCTGTAACACGAAGGTAAAAGAGGCATATACTTCTCCAAAGTACACTGTAGAATTAAATACCTTACTGTTTTGAAGCACTATAATAATGCAATATATACAAGAGTCATAAAAGTACCTCAGACTGAGTATCTTTTATTATGCATGTAATAAGAGTGGGAAGTGAAAGCTGACAAGGATGATGGTTCACCCAACTTGGAGGTGTTGCTGAGGTTTAAGCAATCTACACCCTGCATCAAAACCTTTTCAGTAAAGAATAAAAGCCAGGTCCTTGTCATAGGTGACTCACTTCTGAAAGGAGGGGAAGGCCTGACATGTAGATCAAATCCATGTCCGAAGGAAATCTGCTGCCTCCCAGGGGCCCCAGTTAATGTGGTAAGGAGAAAGCTTCCTTCCCTAGTACAGCCCTCAGGTTACTATCTACTAGTGATATTTCAGCTAGGCAGTGGTGAAGTAGCAACAAGTCCAAGGGCAATGAAGAGAGACTTTAGGGCCTTGGGGCCACTGGTTAAGGGATCAGGAATGCAAGTAGCATTCTCTTCTGTCCCTCCAGTTGCAAAGAGAGATGAATAAACAGGAAGAGCCAGCAGATCAATGCCTGGCTCTGAGCCTGGTGTCACTAGCAGGCTTTTGGGCTCTTTAATCATGAGCTGATTTACAGGATACCAGGCTTGCTGGCAACAGATGGGATACATTTATTAAAGCAGAAAAGGAGTCCTAGCACAGGAGCTAGCAGGGCTCATTGGAAGAGCTTGAAACTAGATTTGAAAGGAGGAAGGGCACAAAACTGGCTCGCTAGAAATAAGCCTGGATGCAGCACAGCAGTATTTGCAAGATGGTGTGCTAGTGAGGTTTGTCTGTCACTTCAGTGGAGGTAGGGAGAGGAGACCCACAGAGCAACAAAAATGTAATGGTATTAGTGGGTTAGTAACCACAAGAGAACCTGAGAAGAGTCAGGTGGGAACTGGGACTTCTCCCTGCAAATAGATGGTGGGACAATGAGACCAACTGAAGTGCATATACACTAATGCACTCAACATGAGAAACAAACAGAAGGAGCTGGAAGGTATTGTGCATCAGGAAAACTATGATATAGTGCTTAGCACAGAAATGTGGTGGGATGTTTCACATGACTTGAGTGCCACAGTCAATAGCTACAAAATCTTCAGAAGGGATATGCAAGGAAGAAGATGTGGTCAGGTGTTTTAATTGTCTTGAGCAATGGTGATGATAGGGTTGAGTGTTTATGAGTAAGAATCAGGGGGAAGGCCAAAGAGGCAGATATTGTGGTGGGAATCTGTTATAGACCTCCCAGCCAGGATGAAGAGATAGATAAATTATCCATTAGGCATCTGGGAGAAGTCTTGCAATCACTTGCCCTTCTTCTCATCTTCCCTGATGCCTGCTGGAAATACAATGCAGTGAAGAGGGAGCAGTCCCAGGGGCTTCTTGAGTGCATGGAGGACAATTTCCTGACACATCGGGTGAGTGAGCCAACCACAGGAGACACCCTGCTGGACCTGCTGTTTGTGAACAGAGAAGGACTTGTGAGTGGTATAACAGTTGAAGGCTGTCTTGTACACATTGACCATGAAAGGTCAGAGTTCTCAATTGTTGAAGTAGAGTCCACAGAACTGCCACCTTGAACTTCTATGGGCAGGCTTTGGCCTGTTTCAGAGACTGCTCGACAGAGTCCCTTGGGAGGCAGCCCTGAAGAGCAAAAGGGTCCAGGACAGCTGGATGCCGTTCAAGAAGGAAGTCTTAAAGGCACAGGAGCAGGCTGTCCCCATGTGCCAAAAGACAAGTCAGAGTGAAAGAAGGCTGGCCTGGCTGAATGGAGATTTAATTATAACTGAGGGGAAAAAAGGAGTTCTTGGACACTGGAAGAAGGGGCAGACCACTCACGAGGACTACAAAATTGTTGTGAAAATATGCAGGGAGAAAATTAGAAGGGCCAAAGCCTAACTAGAATTTAATTTGGCTTCAGCTGTTAAAGCAAAAAAGAAATTATTCTACAAATATATTAGTGACTAAAGGAGTACAAAGCAGGATCTCTGTCCTTTGTTGGATGCAGGAGGGAACATAAGTGACGAAGGTTGAGAAATAGGCTGAGGTACTCAATACCTTCTTTGCCTTGGTTTTCAGTAGTAAGACCAGTTGTTTGCTGAATACCCAGCCCCCTGAGCTGGAAGATTGGGATGGGGAGCAGAATGAAGTCCCCATAATCCAAGAGGAGATGATTATTTGCCTGCTGCGCCAGTTAGACATACACAGTCTGTGGGGTCATACAGCATACACCTAGGGGTACAGAGGGAACTGGTAGAAGTGCTCACCAAACCCCTTTCTGACCTGAGGACCTGAGGAACTGAAGACCTGTCAGTCTGACCTGGGTGCCAGTGAAGTTCACGGAGCAGATCATCTTCAGTGCCATTATGCAGCACATGCAGGGCAAGCCGGTGATCAGGCCCCATCAATCTGGGTTCATGAAAGACAGATCCTCCTTGACAAACCCAATGTCCTTCTATGACAAGGTGACCTGCTTAGTGGATGGGGGGAAAGGCTGTGGTTATTGTCTACCTTGAATTTAGTAAAGCATTTAATGCTCTCTCCTACAGCATCTTTTTGGAGAAGCTGGCTGCTCATGGCTTGGATGAGTGGATGCTTTGCTGGGTTAAAAAACAGCCAACAGCATCCTGGCATGTATCAGGAGTAGTGTGACAAGCAGGAATGGGGATGTGACTGTCCCCCTCTACTCAGCACTGGTGGGGACACACCTTGAGCCCTGAGTTCAGTTTTGAGGCCCTCACTGTGAGAAAAATGTGGAGGTGCTGGAGCGGGTGTAGAGATGACCAACAAAGCTGGCAAAGGTTCTGGAGAACAGGTCTTGTGAAGAGTGGCTGAGGGAACTGGAGTTGTTTAGTCTGGAGAAAAAGAGGCCTTATTGCTCTCCACCTGAAAGGAGATAGTAGTGAGGTGGTTATCTCTTATCCATAGTAACAAGTGATAGGATAAGAGGAAGCGGCCTCAAGTTACACCAGGAGAGGTTTAGATTGGCTATTAGAAGAAATGTTTTCATTGAAAGGGTTATCAAACACCAGAACAGGCTACCCAGGAAGGTGGTTGAATCACCATGCCTGGAGGTGTTTAAAAAACAGAGGTATGGTGCTAAAGGACAAAGTTTAGCATCAGACTTGTTAGAATTAGATAGTGATAGGACTCAATAATCTTAAAGGTCTTTTCCAATGAAAATGGTTCTATCATTCTATGTTTTGGGGGAAAAGGAGAAAAAAACAACCTGCAGAAGAAGCAATGGATACTTCATCAGTAAGCTTACTTGAATGTAACTTGAATTCCCTGATGCTTTGTTATATTTCCTTTTCTTTCATTCTGTATGTATATTTATGTACGATTGCATCTTCTGCATCTCCTTTCAGCCACAGTACTATTTCATCTGTGGTGTTTTGCTGAGTAAATAAAATGTCCTTGAACAATAGTGCCTCTCAGTTTGTTCATTCCACTGATTTATTTCAGCTTCAGAAAAGTGACCCTTTTCAAGTTCCCAACATACATATTGTGTCCGGTGTCATGTTTTGTCTGCACGGAGCAGAGGCAAATGGATTAATGTCACTGGTACCAAAGCAACTCCTAATTTTTCAGATCAATGTATAGGTCTCTGGTCTTTCTCATACTCTGTCTTTATGGAAAATAGGGCAGTATGCAGGAACTGTTAAAATGTACAGGTAATTGCCTTACGCAAAAAACAAAGTCCTAAGTGCTTTGGAGAGCTGGGATTTTCTCATGCACGTTCTTGACTGAAGTAGTGACCAAGAGAGACATTTCTCCTGCCTGTAGATCTCTGTACTCCCTGTCTCAAAAACGAGAAAAGAAACAAATTTTCCAATACTAACTACTCAATTATGTTCTTGCCATCAGGTGAGGTGTTCTATGAAGTGGGTTGAGTGGTTTGGACATGTTACTGAATGATGCATTTAATCAAGAACACTTCTCAGTCCTGAGGCTTGCTTTTTCTCTCTCTCTTGGCCCCCCCCTTTTTTTTTTTTTTCTTAAATTTTCTGTCCTTTTTTATTGTCTTTTTTTCCCCCTTTTCCTTTTTTTCTCTGTTTCTTGTTTCTTTTCTTCTTTTTCTTTTCAATTTTCCTCTTTCTTTTTCCCTCCCAATCTCTCTCTCCTCTCCTCTCTCTTTTGGTTTTCACTTTTCTCTCACTTTATTTTCTTAATAGCTGATTCTATTGACAAGCAGATCCTCTTTTCAGTCACTTTAATATGCTCTCCTACTATGTTTGCTCCACTTTATTTCTCGGCTTTGTTATTTCCACTCCACAGTAAAATCTATCACCTTTGAGTGAGTTATTTGCTTTTCTGGACTGCAGCAAATACCACCCACTCTGTTAAGGTCAGACTCCAGCTCCTTGACTTTGCTATTGTTCCATCCTTTCTTTACCCACTCTGTCATTGCAGCACGACAGCTCCAGCTGGGAGGGCAAGGAAATCACTCCCTCAAGAGCAGTTTATCATAGCAATAAATGTTATGTGTTTTACTAGGATGCCATCAAAGTTCACCATCATGCTGAAGCTGAAACAATTGTTCCTTTTTATTCATATACTATATATACTCTACTGGGTAAGTGTCTGTATCCTGCAGAGAACAGCATCCTGTAGGTGCAAGATATTACTTCTAAGTTGTGAAAATTACTGAATTTGTAGATAGAAGCTTCACAATATTTTAAATTAATTACCACTTTTCAGTTCTTTTCCTGTTCTCCCTGCTGCCTGGGCTTTAATTACTTTGCTTATATAGGCATCTCCAAAGTCACATCAATTATACAGTAAACGTGGCCTTTACATTTTTTTTCTGATTGTTTTCTTCTTTTTGTGATACACTTTTGATTTCAAAGCACCAGAGGCCTGAGATTTTTGTGGCTGTAACTGCTACTCAACAGAATCTGGCCAGCCTGCTGAATTGTCTGTCATTTGGGAAATTAGGTATTTTAACTTTTTTTCAGATACTGGACAGAAAAGAGAAGACTTTCTGCTTACATTCCCTCCCTCGACTTTGTATTAAGTATTAATCTTTCTTCAGCCAAGAGAGCTTAATTAAAACCGAGAATACACTTTACAGCATTAATTTCAGCCATCCAAATTGCATGTAGCAATATGAAAGCAAGTTGCTGAATGTGTGACAGGATAATTCACTGAACACTAAAGGAAATTGCTTAAAACAAAAAGAAATTTGTTATACTCTAAGCTCTCAGTGATACATGAGATCTCCCAGTATTCTGGTGGGAAAAAATGACCAGCAGTCTTGCACTGACATATGTTAGGCGTCTCGCTTGCCTGAAATGCAGATTTGGATTGACTTAAACTATCTGGAACTCCAGATTATATTCCCAGCAATTTTTTTTTTTTTTTTTTTTTCAGTCAAGAAAATAAAAGAAAAAATAGAAAAGTCAGAATATTTCAACTTTATTTTTTTTTACAGAAACTTTTATTTTTTCTGGTTTCTGACAACATGTCAAACCAGCATTCAGAGCATTCTCTTCTCTCCCTCTGTCACTTCTCAAGCAGAGAGGGCAGGCAATTGCCTCATTCCTGTTGTTTTCTCTATCCTGCCCATGGCCCTGAAGTTACCTACAATAACTGGTGTAGAGGCAACACTGTAGCTCCCAATGCTCCTGACCTATTTCACCATGAAATAGAGGATCAAAATCAACCAAGCTAAACCAGAGCTACTCTTCTTGAAATTACCTTTGGGGTGGCATGGGGACATTTGCTGTAAAGACAGATCAAAGGGTCAAGTGCTAGGGCTCTGTCCACCTGTCCCCAGTGTTAAGCCAGATATTCTTGAGAAAACTATGTCTTCAGTGCTGAAATCTTAATTTTGGGACAGCTGTGTGATTTATTTCATTTTGGTTTATGCAGGAATTCCAACTGCAGACAAATGGGAGAACATTTGCTTTGACTAATGAATCTTATGACATATATTAAGTCTACAAGAGGAAGAAAGGAATGTGTATCATTTGTGGATGAGTCTCGGCCTCAAAGAGGTTAGTATCAAGTGCAAAAATAGAGGATTATTAACTGAGATGATACAGCCTGACTCTTGCTATGGGTATCAACAGCTGGATTTTTTTTTTCTCCTGATATGATCAGTGTTTACTTATTGGTGTCTGACTGAGCTGAATTAGAAGCTTTTTAATCAAAAGACAAAGGACACCTTTGCCTGCTACATATTTTCCCATTTTTTGTGGGTGTTGTTCTGATGGATGTGGATATTTAGCCACAAATATTATAAAAAGTTTCTGTCCCAGCCTCTGTGGGCTTTCAAAGAAGAATGATGACTAGAGGTTAGGAAGGATACTCAAAGCAAGTGCAAATGTTTGGGTCTGCAAGCAGTGTTTTCTATGTTCCTCTTAAGATGTAGAGTGCCCCTCCACTGCTTCAGGTGTTGAGCACTGACATTGTGATTTCAGTAACCAGGTCAGAGTCTGAGGTTGTTTTCTGATGGGCAGTTTGGTGGTCTGTAGTTAGAACAGTAGCAAGCTGAGTGAAGATTTTCAGGTGAGATAACTCAACACTTGTGTGGCACTAACTTGGGTGATTACATGGTTTCCATGGGTTCTGGTGAGCTTCAGTCAGCACAAGATTTTTCATCCATCGGACTCCTGAGCTAGGGTTTCAGAGCTAGAATCAAGAGATCTAGAAAGCATGGCACTCTTCCCACCTGGCTACCACCTCTTTGTTTGCAAGTCCAACTCTGCCTCCATGTCAGGACATGTATCTATTTCAGGGCCTCCAAGAGCTAATGGAACCAGCATACTGCCAGCCACTAGAGGGGAACAATTTTCTCCTGTGTGATCTGATTATCCATGGTTTTCTCTAAAGCTGAAATGCTTTTTGGGCATAGTTAAGGTGTTATCTCTAGTTTTTATCTCTAGTTTTTATTTCTTGGCTCTCCTTTGGTTCTGACTAACTGGCTGAGCAATAGGCAATAACACAGACTGATGCTGATGGCAAAACAATGCTTGTTTTTGAATACTGTTAGAGGTTTCTTAGGACTTTGGGTGGCTACACAGATAATGCAATTTTATATGAATGAAAAACTGAAAACATTGCACAAATATATTCATTGCATCCAGGCTGAGAGTGAAGTTGTAGAGATGTCCTGTTATTCATCTCAGCCAGCTACAAAATAGGAGATTATTTAAATTCAGCATATCAGCAAAACTTTGCAATAAAGCCATAAATGGTTGGGAAGGTAGCTCTACTGTTTTCTAAGGTCATAAAATTTAATTTGGCTTACATTTTGGTTCACATGGGCAAGTCCTAGACACCAATAGCTGAACAGTCTTGGGAATATGCAGGTGCTCTTCTAGTCACCTGACTTCTGTTTAATTTGGTTTAAAGTGTTGCCTCTGGTCAAGGGATTGACTATGGCTTCCTGTGTTGAAAAGGCTTTTCACATCCCTTCCTTGTGTAACAAGAGCTGCTCAGTAAAATTGTGGTCTTCATGACATTACTTTTTAGAACTGTGTTACAGCTAGACACTATTTTGACCCACCCCCACATTAAGAAAAAAACAGTAATTAAAAAAAAGTAAATCTTTACCAAGCCTGTGGTCCTTTTGCATAGCTGTGCTATCTGCAGCTCAAACCTCTGATGACTCAATGCAAGCGTGTTTGGTTAAAATAGTGGGGACCAAATGATAGATGGAAGGCCTGCATCATATCTTGGGAAAACATTTAAAAGGGTGTTTTGTTTCTGTGAGCACACTTGGGATTTGATGTAACAGTGCTTGCAAGAGTTGATACAGAGGAAATTATTGCTTCTCAATAAAATTCCCCGTTTTTATTGGCTCACATACAGAAAATGGCAGGCAGCTGATAAAATGCTCTGTGGAATTTTCCTTCCATCTAGCCATGTACTCTACAGGCACTGAAGTGCATTTTTTCCCTTTTTTTCAAGTGGGCAGTTTATGATTGTTTGAAAGCCTTTTAAGTTTATCATGCTATTCTTTAGGTGGGAGTCTTTGGCTTTTAAACCTGCTGGGTGTGACAGTAAAGAATAATCATAAAAATAATCCCAGAAATGTCTTACCTCTGTCACATGTTTACATGCAAAGTAAGACATATATTCTGGAACGGTGTTTTTAACTTTTCACATGTAATATGGATTTCTGATAGATATCTAGTTAAGGAGATGTACATATATACACACACACACACATAGATATATACATAATAGGGCTTTGTAAGACAAACTCTAAACAACATTTGCAGAATATTACTTCATCAGGGCATGAAAATCTAGAAAAGAGATCAGCCATAGTATCCTCTCTAAGACAAGCACAGAGTTCCTCAGAAATTTAAACTCTGCAAAATTACTTGCATTTACTAATACCAATTCCTTAACTTTCCAGAATGGAAAATCTTTCATTTCCAACTCAGTTACTGGAAAGTATAAAACATTTCATCACATTAAGCTGGGTTTTCCTTGTTCACGAGAGAGAATTTGATTCCTAAGCATTGGGGCCAGAAGAGGACATATGGTGGGTTGCACGTGCCTGCGTTGCCACAACTGTCCAGGTTGGTGTGGTTGGTCACAGGATGCTCCCTCTGGAAAACAGACTGATTCTATTGATTGACTCCATGGAGACTGGAAAAAGCAAGCAAAGATGACTGTGAAAATTTTTGTATATCAGGTCAAGTGATGACTGAGCTTTCCCCATAACCATGGAAGAGAGAACCTCTGGCTGCAAGAGACAAGGGAGAGTCTTATTCATAGACAAATATTTCCTTGAATGTGCAGCATCCTCCTCCACGATAAGCCCTGCAGGACATGTCTCAACCCCTAGGCATGTTAACCCCATTTCCAACTGACTGGTGTGATTCACCTGACTCATCCTGTGAAATGTGTCTCCATAAGGCCTGTTTGCCCACATTTTGTGCATACAAATCAACTTTCACCTGAAGAACAGGAACTCCTCGTCTTTGTTGTCAAATCATTGTGAGCCATGAAGAACCTGCAAAATGCATTATAGCACTCCCAAATGCTTATCAGTTTTCCAGAAGGGTTATGCGGTTAGTTGGAAATGTCTCCTTGTTCAGTTCCTGGTGTTCTCCAGACCTGGAGTGTCTTTGAATTGTCAGACTTTATTGTCACCAGAGCCAGCTGGCACAGGAAATAACTCCATGGAAGAAGCAAGTGATATGGCATTTTTGTGAAACATTTTACAAATCTATATTAAAGCCAGCCTTTTATCTCTAATTAGAGGAACATCATAGCATGCTGACACTTTTATGTGCTAGTTTAAGAATTACAGCTAAATGGTGTTATGAACTCATTATGTCAATACACAGCAGCATTGACCCAGAATTGTCTCCCAGTCCTCCAAATCTCATCCATACCATACTTGGTTTACCACAAAAATGGCCTGGATTACTATAAGCTTAAAACAAGAGGACACGCTTTAACATAGCTTCTGTGTTTCAAATGTGCAGTAATGGTCTGGTTAACAAGAAGCAGATTCAAGCATGCTCCAGACATGCTGTCAATTAGGCATACATTAGTCCTCCATTCTGCTGGAGCACAGAGTGAAAGGAGATAGCCCTCCTCTGGAGTGTGGAAAGGGTCAGTTATGGATCTTAGGAAGTATCCAAATGGAAATAGCAGCTTTTAAGTAAATAGTAGTAATGAAATTAATTTCTCTGCTGCCCACTGCTGGGAATCACTTCTGAATGGCAAGGTGTGGCAAGATAAAGACATCTTCTCAGATGTGCACAGCAGAAAGACAAGACACAGGCTATAAAACAGGAAATTCCAATTTAGTATAAAGAGTCGTCAGACTCTGAATGGATTATTCAGAGAGATTGTACAATCCTCATCTTTGGAGAATTGAAAACTTGACCACACAAGATGTTGATTCCTTGCTGTAACAACTGTCTTTGAGCAGGAGGAGGCTCTAGGTGACTGAGGTCTTTTCTAATCTGCATGTTTCTTAGATTGCATGTGTGCAAGAGCTGTGTGTCCTGCAGCATTAGCACAGTGGGAAACTGGCTGCAGACACCATTCAACAATGAAAGGGAGGTAGCAACATTGCATCCAGCAGAGCTTTCTGGAGTATACTTGAGAAATCTGTGTGACAATGAGGGGAGGTGACAGGGTCAGACAAGTGCTGGTTCCCACACAAAAGTCTTTTGGTGAGTTAGTTTTTAAAAAAACAAACAAACAAACAAATTATTAACATACTTGCTCTTCCTTCTGCTTCCCTTAATAACATCAAAAATAGAGGAAACTGTACATTTTTATACATGTAGTCACAGGGACAAACAGAGTATGTCAAATAGGAGTGTAGTTTCAGCTACAGCAAGAGAGTAACCAAATCTGTTGTGAAAAGGTGCAAGGAACTGGAGAATGGTGAGAAGGCAAAAAGGGAGAAGATGCACAAGCAGAAGAGACTGTCATAGCTGGTATGCAGTGATGCTTGTTATCTCCTTTGCATTTCTACAGTGTTTGGTATAGCAGAGTATGAGAGCCAAGGGTGTGCAGTCATTGAGCAATACTGTGCTGTTGACGCCAGCAAATTGCCAGGGAAGTTTAGGTAGCAGAACTGCTCAATGTGGTTCTTTAGTAAAATAATCAGTATTTCAGTGATTGCTTTCAGAGTGAGCTCTAAAAGATGATTTCTCTCTGCCCATACTCGGTGTACATCTCATGTTACTCTTAGTGGAGGAAGCCATAGTTTGAAGCATTGGTGATGTACTCTCGTGGTTTGGTTGATGACTCTCAGCAGATTTGGGTTAACATCACTGGCGGTCTTCAAGCAAGCCTCCTTATAACAATGCTTCTGACAAGAACTGAAACACAAAAAGAGGCATTTAAAATTATTATAATCCCAACAATGTACAGAACATTGCCTTCCCCCCCCAATTCACATTCAGAGTTGTATAGAGATGTCATTTATGTCCTAGACACATTAATTTCTGATTTCTTTAACTCTCTTAATTGGAAGAAAGTAGGTTGCTGCTGATTTATGAACTCTTCAGAAGTGCCAGGGATCATTTTAAATGTACACAGCTGCTCTGCAGTAGTTTAACTTGGCAGATAGTATTAAACCATTGAATTGTGTCATTTATTTGTGTTTGCACACAATAAGTTCCTTGTGCAGGTTCTTCAGAAATAACCTCAATGTTGATTCGGAAATGTGGCCTAAAAATAACCTAGCCCCATGATTTATTGTTTTGGTGCTTGTCTCCAAACAGTACATCTAAAATGAAGAATGGGATAACATGTATACCCCAGATAAGGCAACGGAATGGAAACCATCCATAAGAGGAGCTGTAGACCGAGGTCTGAAATGGAAAAGTTCCCAGGGTGAGCGAGCAAGACACATGATGGGAATCGACCTGCGTTGCTGGTATTTGGGAGCGCTGTGACTTATTTCATTGCTAGGCAAGGGAGTGTATGATGTTGTGTAATGAGAAAGAGCAGCAGTCGTGACAACAGTATCACTGGCTGTAATGGAGTATAAATCAGGGCAATTTACTGTGTCATTCCATTCAGGGCATCATAAAAGTAACGCCTGTCGTCTGGAAAAAGTCTAAACTCAGAGAATAATGTAATGCATTTTGCATACGTCCTATTGGATGTATAAAATACTAGAGCACCAGAAAGGAAAACACTTCAAAATCGAGCCTCTTTATACTGAGGGGTGACATCTGCAAATATATTCTACAATCAATACTATGTGACTTGATTTATGTCTTCAACAGTTCTATGGGGGATAAAAAAGCAGTATAGATTCTATTATAGCTCTAGAAAAAAATAACTTTTTAGGCCATGATACTAATCCCTTTGATCCACACCACTTAGTGTATGGGAAAGCAAAAGAACTTCCCTTATTTCTCCTTTGGCTGCAAAATGGAATGAAAACAGCCTTTAGGGAATTGCAGATTCAGTTACATCCTCAACAAGAGAACCTAACAGGCAGTGTTTAAAGACTGACTGGTAGGCATCATCTCTTGATGATCATAGCAGAACATTTTAGGCTGCTGATTGCAAGCACAGGCATGCTGGAAAGCAAAATTTATGCCTGTCAGGCTTTCTGCTGCAGTTTGTCTCTTTTTTCTTCCCTTTCCTTCAAACCAGATTGCAGCAGTGTGACATGGAAATCAAGAACAATGACCAAAGTAAATTTCAAATAATTTCCTCTGGTAAATGGTGTAGAAGAGAGAAAGTAAAAGTTAAATGAAGGGTAAGTTTGTCTTAATCCTCTAGAAGGTGATGAAACTTCAGCCCATAGGGACTTGAGAAAGTAGTTGTATCATCATTTACCCATGATGATTCAATTCTTTCATCCATCACTGTCACAAAATGTCCATTTGCTCTGGGCTGGCACAACACAGAGAATGATTTGCTTTCAGGAGGTCATGAGATTTCTTTTACCTTGTTATGAAGGACAGTGAAGCATGGTTTTCCTTCTTGTTCAAGATCAGTGCTGGCAATTGCTGATGAAACTGAACTCTTAGCAGGATTTCTCTTTCTTTTTTTTTTTTTTTTTCTCCTTCTTGCCTTCTGTGATATCAACCTAGAGCTATCTGTGAGACAGCTGTGGAGGCATTCAGCTGCCTTACCCAAGGTGGCAGTGTAAGGGAGCTCAGACCACCAAGATGCGGAAAGTGGAGCACCTTGATTCTTTTACTTTAAAGACACTGGGATAGTATGCTATCACCCAGAGAGTTAATGCAGAAAGTACTGTCAGCAGTCTGAGGGAAGAACCTATTGGATGTTGTTGGCTTTTAGTCTTACACACTCCTAGCCCTCAACACAGAAAAATAAGAAAGCCCAGTTACTAACATTGAATACGTGTTACATGCACTATGGCAACTGGGTTGCATATTTGTGAGAGGGTGGGCAGTATGTGGACAGATCACTCAGGCCATCTACTTTAACCCCCATTTTTATATGGGACTTCTTGGTCCTGTTTGTCATTCCCACTACTGTGGTACAAATCACAAATCTGACTACTCCTTCTCCACTGCAGTAACAGGTTTGGATTTTTTTGAAGTACACATTGTGCTTTGAAGAATAGAAGAGGTTTTTGCTTAAGAGGGAAATAAACATAAGTGCAAATAGCAGAAGATATAACAACTGCTTTGGTAGCATGGTCTTGTGTTGTTAAATCCTTTCTAGTTCCACAATTATAGTGTAAGACATTTTATTAAATCCTTTTTTTTTTCTTTTTTTATAATCAATACATTTTTATGTTGACATTGTCCTCAATGATTTAATTTTATTGTTAAAATACAGAGGGAATTGTTGAAAGTGTTGTCTGTACATCACTTCGCTGATACATCAACCCAGCACAATGGACAGAACAACAATCAGTTTACCAAGGGTGCAACTATAGCCCCATTTCATAGAATCATAGGATCACAATCATAGAAACAATAAGGTTGGAAAAGACCTCAAAGATCATCAAGTCCAACCTGTCACCACAGACCTCATGACTACTAAACCATGGCTTCAAGTGCCACATCCAATCCCCCTTTGAACACCTCCAGGGACCGCAACTCCACCACCTCCCTGGGCAGCCCATTCCAATGGCCAATCACTCTTTCTGTGAAGAACTTCTTCCTAACATCCAGCCTAAACCTCCCCTGGAACAGCTTGAGACTGTGTCCTCTTGTTCTGGTGCTGGTTGCCTGGGAGAAGAGACCAACCCCCACCTGGCTACAACCTCCCTTCAGGTAGTTGTAGTCAGCGATAAGGTCTCCCCTGAGCCTTCTCCTCTCCAGGCTAAGCAAACCCAGCTCCTTCAGCCTCTCCTCACAGGGTTTGTGCTCCAAACCCCTCACCAACTTTGTTGCCTTGCTCTGGACATGTTCCAGCAACTCAACATCTTTCCTAAACTGAGGGGCCCAAAACTGGACACAGTACTAAAGGTGTGGCCTAACCAGTGCTGAGTACAGGGGCACAATGACTTCCCTAATTTCTTCCATTAGCTGATGAGATCTTTATAACCAATACAGAACATAGTAATTGTTTAAGCAAACTTATTACTAGGCCAGTGGTGCAGATACTCTATCTGCAGGATGGGGATGATATCTTCCTTTTCATGAGTAAAAGGCTCAGGAGCCAGTCAACAAGCAAATCCCAGAAATCACCTTTAAACCTGAAGGTTTGTTTCTGAAATGCCAGATTCACAGAATTGGCAGTAATGACATACAGAAAACTTACAACTAACAAATTAATACCCTTACTTATAACTAAAATTTCTCTGTTCTAGGAATAAAAAAATCAAGTACAGTGAATTAGTTACTTCAGTCTTTTAACAGCACTTTATATAATTTCAGATAAAAGGAAGAGGAAGAAGTAAAAGTGGTTTATTTAGTTCTTGCAGAACCATGGATGGCATCTATCTGTCACACAGCTGCCCCAGATGATGAGTTGTGACATGATAAGTTGGATAACAGAAATGCTGCATCAACATAATGATTTTGTTTATCAACACTGATAGTCAATGAAGAACTATTTTTAAAACTAAGGCTCTTTTTAACACCTGATGGTCAGTGGCTTTAGATGTACATGCTTGATTTCTGTCAGGGCTCAGCTGAAAATGACTCTCCTTTTACTTTCCCCCAGGCACTCCTTGTAGAATCTGTGTCTGGAGGGTTTTCTTTGGCAATCTGGCTGTTCCCAACAGGTGACAAGAGCCAGATAACACCTTTTCAGGGACTACAGATGTGTTTCCCCAGTGACAACTGAGAGTACGTTCTCACCTACAGATCTTCAGCCGCAACGTTGTTCTGCTGGAGCTGCTGTTGGAGATTAGTGGTATCTCATGCTAGTTCATTTGTTAGTTTATTGTATCCTGCGTACTGCATGTGGGAGCCAGAAAAGCAGAGTGTGTTTTACAGGGAGACACTCATGCAGGCAGGGCTGACAATTATTGAGTATGGTCTTGAATAACAATCAGCAAATTGTATATGAGAAAGAAGTCTAAGGAATATTGTGTAACTTATTTCTTCAATGTTTCTATAAAACATGTTGACTTAGCTATAAACAAATCATACATATATGTAATCTATTAAATTTATATATGTTTAAAAAAGACAAACAAGATATAGTCATTCAGCAAAATCTGAACTTCCTCTGTTCTGCGTTTTTGCCCTCATTAGACTCCAAGAACCCGGACATTCCTTTCACTTTAGTTCTGTGCAAGCTTATAAAAAGGAGGTTCAATCATCCAGCAATGTGGGATTTAAATTCCTGCTTAAGCAGATTAATTCTTTATTATTAAAATAAAATTAAAATTTAAAAAAAAAGGCAAAGATGTAAGAACTTCAAATACTAGCTGTATTATTCAAGTACTGGCAGTTGCCCTTTTCCCAAGAGCCTTGTGATACTGAATGCCTCTCAACAGTCTCCTGTAACCTGCTCATGTGTTTTGTTTTGAGCCTTAATTTTATAGCTATTTTTCCTTCTAAGTTAGGTAGGCAGGGATCACTGATGGTAGTGTGAGGTGTAGGTCAATTCCTAGGCTGCTCTGACAGTTGTTTGTGATGATTACCTGTTGGTGAACAGAATTAAAAAGATGAGAATATCCTCTCCCTCTAGTGTCTTAGGTTGGCAGGTGTAGGGTTTTATTGTTGGTACAAAACCTATGGGTGTTACAGAAGAGAAGGAAAGAGGTTTGTAGGTGTGAGAAGTAAATATCTTGCACCTCCTGCCCAAGTGCATGCATACTGGTTAATGTGGATGGATTAATACAGAATGATATTGCTGTGACTTTGGGGCTTCCTCTGTCTTCTGGTTTCCTTCTCCCACTGCCCAGCAATCCTTTATCATTTTTTTAATGGATATTACTACGCTGTATGTTCCACAAAATATTATCCACCTTCCAGACATGTCAACAACTTTTTGTTCTCCGTCCCTCTTACTTTCACTGTGGCCAAATGCCTTGCAATAGATGAATAATGGATTTATTCTTCCTTTCAGTATGTACCTATATGTTATCTCTTGGAATGTTTTTTACTTCACAGGCTGGCACCAAAACAAAATGAAAAACATTAATGGAACTTCAAAACAAGTCACCTACCCTTGGAAACCTTACTAGTAACTTTGTCTGCTTAATTTTGATTATAATGTATTTTAAGACGTTTTTCTTGGAAATGCAAATGTTGGCTAATTCCAGCTTTCATGCTTTTCATTAGTTTATTGCACCTAAAAATGACTGTGGAAACTCAAATATATTTCTAAGTGCAATATTATGGTTCTGCATATCTGCTTGGAATGAGGTCACAGGCACAGATTCCAAGCAATCTGACTTTTGGTTTGGTCCTTACACTGACAATTACAAGAGTGGAAATGCTGCATACTCCAACACTCTGGCTAGGGTTACATACCTGCTTGCCTTAGGTTTGAGTGGAGTCAGTGGAGGATCCAGCACATGGCATTCAGATGAAGCAGTGTCAAGCTTGGACACTCAAGCCAGACTTCCCTGTGATGTGGGGATGAGCTGCTTGCTGCATAATGAGGACACTGTCCTCCTGTAATTTCTAGCAGACACTGGCTCTTTGCGGTTTGTCTGAACAGGGTGAAACTCCAGTTCTGTGTGTAAGGGCAGATGGAAATTCCCCAGAGTCAGCCCCTGTTCCCTGACAGGTACGTTTTGGTAAGCTCAGGTTCACGCTGCCTTTGGAATAAGCACTGGCCCAGCCCCTCTTGAGAGCATGAATAGCAGGAGCATAAGTCTCTGAACACAGATTTTTTTCTAGTAGGAAATCCCTTCATGAAACCAGCATTTGAAGGAGCCAGAACATGATACTTGTGCACATCTAGAAAGGGAAACCAACTCACAGGGCTGTGAGATGTGGGAACAGAGCTGGGCACAAACCACCAGATGTGCTGGTGGCTCCAGCCAGGAAAAGGTGCTCACTCCTTGTGCTATCAAAGTGTTCTGGGAGGCTCTGTTTTGTTGGCATCCATGTTCTGAAAACCAGTGAAAAGGAAGTTGGACCCCCTCCATGAGGTTTTAGGTTGTTCCCACTGTTACTATGAAAATGTTCATATTTTGAATATATTCCAAGAACATTTTGCATCTTCCTTTTAACTAGAGGTACAAACAGCTGTTTTAAAAGAAACTGATAAATAGATGAATTCTTGTGTGTCTTCCAAGTGTTCGCTTAACTACAATGACTACATTGGGGAAAAGTAGTTTCTGGACTGAGGCTTGATTTATATGTAGCCAAATTATGCAAACACTTGATTTATGCTCCAGTGGATAGTAATTTATTCAGTATCATGGGACTAGACTGCTGGTCTCCTATTCATTATTGACATATGTAGTTTATGGAAATTAATGAGAATTCTCTTCAGAAGACTCTCTGTTCACAGAGAAATCTCAGGTTTGCTTTACACTACTGATAGTACAGAATTCCCCTGCAGAAGGTGCAGACTTCACTTTGGATTAATTCTTGGCCCTTTGCCCCTGACAAGTGGAGTTCTCTCTCACATCCATGGGGACAAAATTTCATCTCTGTATACAACTAAATTTAAGAACACAGGCACAGAAGAAATGCACTTCATTCTTTAATGCAAAGTAAAATCTCCTTTCTTTCTGTTGCCAAAGAGGTTGTTTCTCCTCTGCTTTGCACAACAACTAGTCCAGAATGATGTAGTCTTTGAACAAAGATCCTGGTAGAGGTATTCAACTATAGAGCTATTTGTCAAATTAGTCATGATATGTATTTGCAAGTAGTAACAACTGGAAAACTTCACACTACTTGTTGGAAGGAAAAACAGGCTAAATAATTCTTGAGCAATACAGAACACAGAATTAACCAAGTTGGAAATGACCTTTGAGATCATCAAGTCCAACCTATCACCCAACACCATCTAATCAACTAAACCATGACACTAAGTGCCTCAGTCAGTCTCTTTTTAAACACTTCCAGTGATGGTGATTCCACCACCTCCCCGGACAGCCCATTCCAATGGCCAATCACTCTTTCTGTGAAGAATTTCTTCCCAACATCCAGCCTAAACCTCCCCTAGCGCAGCTTGAGACTGTGTCCTCTTGTTCTAGTGCTGGCTGCCTGGGAGAAGAGACCAACCCCCACCTGGCTACAGCCTCCCTTCAGGTAGTTGTAGACAAGAAGATCTCCTCTGAGACTCCTCTTCTCCAGGCTAAACAACCCCAGCTCCCTCAGCCTTTCCTCATAGGGCTTGTGTTTCAAACCCCTCACCAACTTTGTTGCCCTTCTCTGGACATGTTCCAACATCTCACCATCTTTCCTAAACTGAGGGGCCCAGAACTGGACACAGAACTCAAGGTGTGGCCTAACTAGTGCTGAGTACAGGGGCAGAATGACTTCCCTGCTCCTGCTGGCCACACTATTCCTGGCCACACTATTCCAAGGCCAGGATGCCATTGGCCTTCTTGGCCACCTGGGCACACTGCTGGCTCATGTTCAGCATGGTATCAACCAGTATCCGCAGCTCCCTTTCTGCCTGGCCGCTCTCCAGCCACTCTGACCCCAGCCTGTAGCACTGCATGGGGTTGTTGTGGCCAATGTGTAGAACCTGGTACTTAGATGTGTTAAATCTCATCCTGTTGGACTCTGCCCATCTGTCCAGCCTGTCAAGGTCCCTCTCCAGAGCCTTTCTACCCTCTAACAGATCAACACCTGCCCCCAGCTTGGTGTCATCTGCAAATTTACTGATGATGGACTCAATCCCCTTGTCCAGATCATCAATAAAGATATTGAACGGGATGGGGCCCAGCACTGATCCCTGGGGACACCACTTGTGACTGGCTGCCAGCTGGATGTGGCACCATTCACCACCACTCTCTGGACTCAGCCTTCTAGCCAGGTCCTAACCCAGCTCAGAGTGCTGCTCTCCAAGCCACAGGCTGTCAGCTTCGTCAGGAGTTTGCTACGAGGGACAGTGTCAAAGGCCTTGCTGAAGTCCAGGTAGACTCATCTTCTGAAACATGGGCACAGCCTGTTCCTGAACCATCAAGATTTTTTTCTTGAAGTAGCTCCAGCCCTCCTGGACCCCTTTGTTTTAAAGGACTGTTTCCTAAGGTACATTCCAAGTTAGCTCCTTAAGTAGTCTGAAATCTGTCCTCTAGAAGTCCAGAGTGGAGATTTTGTTGATGCCCCTCTTAGCTTGACTGCATATTGAAAACTCAATTATCTCATGGCCACTGGACACCAGACAGCCTCCAACCACCACATCTCCCACCAGCCCTTTTCTACTTGTAAAGAGTAGGTCAAGCAAAGCCTCATCCCTGGTAGGCTCACACAGCAGCTGGGATAAGAAGCTATCCTTCATACACTCTAAGAACCTTCTAGACTGCCTCCTCTCTGCTGTGTTAAGCTCCCAGCAGATGTCTGGCAGGTAAAGTCACCCATGGTGATTTTGAGACAGCCTCCAGCAACCTCTTCATCCCGGTTGGGTGGTCTACAACAGACTCCAAGCAGGATGTCATCCTTGTTGTCCTTCCTTCTAATTCTCACCCACAGGCACCTCAACCTGATCATCCTTAATCTCTAGTTCCATGGTGTCTAGAGCCTCCCTGATGTATAGGGCCACCCCTCCACCCCTTCTCCCTCACCTGTCTCTCCTGAAGAGCCTATAGCCATCAATTACAGTGCTCCAGTTACGTGAGTCATCCCACCATGTTTCTGTAATGGCAACTACATCACAGTTTTCTTGCTGCATCCAGGTTTCCAGCTCCTCTTGTTTGTTACCCATACTGCCTGCATTGGTGTACCTGCACTGCAGCTGGGCTGCTGATTTCTCCCCTGACTCAGTCTCCTGTCTGCAGAGACTGCTTTTGTCCCCTTCCCTCTTCAAGTCAAGTTTAAAGCCCTGCCAACTCCCTTCCTAAAACCCTTTTCTCCTGTGGGATTCCCATCTGTTGCCAACAGGCCTGGCCTCTTGTGAATCAAGTCTCAATGGTATAAAAGGTCTTTTCCAGCCTTATGATGCTATGATTCTACAGGGGTGCTCCTCCCACTTAGTCCCAGTTATGCTTTTTCAGCCTCCAATACAGTCAGTTCTTGAGATCTTCCCCTACTCAAATTTGGATCTGATGCCCATGTACTAGGACCAGAGAACAGTTCATGGTAGACTAATGCAGCTCTCCTGTGGATGAACTCTCTCTTCTCTTTACTGTTCTTTGTAACTCATGCACTTGTGCCTGTAGAACAAAGGGTTTCCATCTCATACTCATATTATCCTCACACTCATACAGGAGAGACCACAGGGTTCATTGTGGCATGTACTGTCCCTGTTCAGCTGTAGGAGAGTTCAGCTCTGCTAGCTAAACCCACTGGCTCATCTGCAGCATAGCAGCGTCCTGGCTTCACACAGCCTGCTCTCAGAAACAAGCTTCCCGCCCCCCCCCCCCCCCCCCAAAAAAATGCCCCTCCAGGTTGAGATAGTTTACTGAGATGATAATGCTATGCAATTACCTTGGCAGCAGCTGTGTGGGTTTTTTGTATATTGAACTTAATATTGGCCTATCAAAATCGTGTTTGGGTTTGTCAATTAATTATCTAATATCCAAATAGCAATCATTAAAAGTCAATAATTCATATTTGAACATTATTTTAATGTCTTTTCTTTCTCAATAACACTGGTTTCATAGTCTGCCCCCTTTCCACCCCCCCATTTTCTCCTCAAATCCCAGAGCACCTGGTCTCTGTTGGAGTCTCCTCCTACCGCAGGTGTGGCCACTTTGCCCGCCCCACCCATTCCCCTTTTATTTCCCCCAAGGAGAGGCAGAAGCTCTAAGCTGAGCCCATCTGGGCTGAGGGATCCCCTTCTCATCACTGGTGAGTCCCCATGGTGCATACCATGTGACCTGGGATACAAAGGCCGGGGCCTGCTGGCCCCCCGGCTAGGTAGGAAGAGGGTTGCTTGCTATTTCAATGTCATCTATGTGTGCTGGCTGAGCCTCCTTACTGGGGCTGAGTTCTTGTGTGTGGTATCTTGGCTAGCTGAGGGCCTTCCTCTTGAGTCTGGGATGGGTGCATAAAGGGTGGTGGTAGAGCAGAAGCTGTTTGGGTAGAGTGTAGGATGGTCCCAGTCCCTGGAGGGTCTATTTCCTCTTAGCTAGACTAAAGCATGGCATTGTCGTCTTTTGAGGGGGTGTCTACCTTTGTTGAATGTGGATAAAGCCAATCCCTTGAAATGGCCTGAGGAGGTGCTGGGGAAGGTTGAAGCTGGACATCAGGAAATGTTTCTTTGCTGCAGGAGTGGGCAGGGTTTGGAATAGGCTGCCCAGAGAGGTGGTGGAGTCCCCATCCCTGGAGGTGGTCAGAAATATGTGGCTATGGCCCTTGAGGTCGTGGTGGTGTTGGGCTGCTGGTTGGGCGGGATGACCTTAGAGGGCTTTTGCAATCCAAACAATTCTATGATTCTGAGACTCTAAATCTGGGTGTTTTATTATCACTTTCCCCTCCACTCCCTCCTCAGCTTTCATTCTTTCCTCTTCTTCTGTTCTTTTATAATGTTTTCAATGGGAAAAGTGTAGTAAACATAGCTGACTAGAAGGCAAGTTATTGTGCCTGAAGTTAATTCTTGCCTCGATCAAAGGCAAGACGTATTCTGAAAGCAGTCCCGTTGTGGATGTTTCCAAACAGGAAGATGTTGGCATCTAGATCACACTAAGCAATAGGATATTCTAACCAGGCTGCCAGCACTGGAATGAGACCTGCAATTCTTTGTTCCAAAGAGCAGTGAGATCAACGTATCCAGCATGGTTGCCACCTAAAAATCATGTCAACAGGATTCCATTCTATGCTTTATTTCCTTTTCCTTCCTCTCTCATGTTTTTTTTTTCCTCCTTCTTGTGCATCTTCCACCAGCATCCTGGTCTGGATCAGCAATGATGTGGCCAACAGGACCAGAGAAGAGGTTGTGCCCATCCAGATTGACCATCTACCCCGTTGGCTCATCTTCCAGCACACTGGGACAGCCTCTTCCTGACCCTTCAAGATTTCTTTCTTGAAGTAGGTCCAGCCCTCCTGGACCCCTTTGTTTTTAAGGCCTGTTTCCCAAGGTACCTTCTGAGTTAGTTCCTTAAGTTATTTCTGTTAATACTTGATAGTTTAATTCAAAGACCTTCAGGCACTTGAGCTGAAACTAAGTTTTGAAATGTAAACTTTTCATTCATGGTTTCTTAATAAGGCTAGTTTAGGAAGTGAGTGGCTTAATCCAAAGTTGATATCTGTATAAATCCAACATGTCATCCAGAAGTGACCCCCAAAAAGGAGTTATTCCTTCAAGAGAAAAGAAAGAGGGAATTTGATTAAGTATATGAAGTGGGAAATTATATTTGACACTTCTATTACTGTTAACAATATTTGACATTGATTATAATGTTACACATCAAGTCTCAACAGTTCAGTTAAAATCTTGTAGTTTTCTTATATTTAGGATTGTCTTTCTCTGTCCTTGAGTTTGGTATCACTTTGAGACTGGGATTCATAGACAGAAGCATCATCCTAGACTGACATCCTCAAATCATCTGTTTGGAAAGATAGGAGTCTCATTATCATTTCCAGATACACCTTGCAGCCATCATAAGTCTTGCAGTGTACCGATGAAGGCATAGGTTAGTTTGGGTGAGAAGTGCTCTGGGAAACTAAGTTTGAACTCTTCAGACTCAAGGACTTCATGTCCTCAGGAATTCCTCTGCATCCTCAGAAAACATGAGGATCTGGAAGTGTGGTTTTGAACACAGGCAATTAGAACATCTTGGGCGCTCCCACTGAGTGCTGGACATAGTTTGGGTACACTTACTAATGCTGGACTGTGAGAGCAGGCAGTTAGATGGTTGCTTAACTTATGAACCATAAACTATTTTAGAGAAAAGAGTCTTTATCTCAGACAAAAATACAGGAATTTAGAACTGACTCTTAGTAAATACCAAGTTGAAGTCTTCAGCTGAAACAGTTCTCTGTGTAACTGCTCACCTATGTGCCCAGGGCATGCATTCAGTAATGCAGAATTGGTGTATGTGCTGGTTTTGGCTAGGATAGGGATAAATTTATTCCAAGTAGCTATTGTGTGACTATGTTTTGTATTTGTACTGTATTGATAGCACAGGGATGTTTCAGCTATTGTTGAGCACTGCTTACTGAGAGTCAAGGCCTTTTCTGCTACTCATATTGTTCTGTCTGCAAGTGGGATGAGAGGGAAGCTGGGACAGTTGACCTCACCTGACTGAATGATTATCCCATACTGTATGGCATCATGCTCAGCATAAAAAGCTGGGAGGAGGAGGAAGGAGGGGACATTCAGAGTGATAGCATTTGTCTTTGAGTAACTGGTCTGTTATTGCCTAGTCCAGAGGATTACTCCACTTAAATACACACTTATGTCAATGCATAAATATACAATAATCTGTATTTTTTTTCAACCCTTCTCATTTATTCTCAATTTATTTCTTGCACATCTGTATGGGAAAAGCAGCAACTCACTGGCTTTTTTTCCATTTTTCAACAAAAAAACATTAAAATGGGACTGTCTTATTTCTTCTGTAATCTCCATTGTTTTTATTGAGAACTAGGAAGGGGGTAAAAACCCGAGGTAGCTTATTTGTGGACACCCATGCATACCTGAAGCAGAAAAAAACCATAGTCAGATCTTAAACTGTGTTATACTTCTGTTTTCACTAATGATACGTTTCATGGACTTCTTTTTTATCTTGTATGGATTTCAGTCTTATCAATTGCTTTCAACTACATTCCTCCTCTACTTCTGACACAGAACAGAATTATATGTCACTACTTGTTTAATTTTAGCTAATTCTGATTTCATTTTCAGTACAACATAATATTTTCTTTTGAATTAATTAGTAATGTACATATAAGTAGATATGAGTCTACTGAGGATTACTGAAGCCACTGAGTGCTGGCCCATTTTCTTCATGATGGGAAAGGAGAGGAAAGAATATCCTTGACTCTCTTTAACCATTGTGTTTATGCTGTGAAAGTCATAAGTATCTTGTCTTTCAGTATTTATTAATGAAATTCTGTATATCAGCTGTCAAAATGATCTGATTTTTATCTAAGCCTAACACTTATTCTGTTTCTGGCTTTTGTGGTCTGATGCTCATCCAGAGACAATAGTTCTATAGACCTCTATAATACATACTAATGTAGGACAGGACCATCTAACAATTTCACTGTCCCTAAAATTATTTAAAAGCCCTTGTGTTTGGTTGAAGTATCCCATTTACATTAGCTAATCATGAGCAGCTCAGATGGAAGCTGTATTTAAAAAGCAAAAACTGCATTCTACAGTGGAATGCAACAAATATGTACAAAATATACAGTATTTACAACCACAAACCTGCACAGAAACCCCTCCTTTCCCTGCCTCTGGCTTTCCCAGAGAAGCAGGGAAGCTGCTCCACTCCCCCCACCCCCCCACCCCGTAACAGAAGAAAAGAGAGAAGCTGGAAGAAAGCAGTGTCATATCTTAAGTTCAAAGGTGTTATCTTCCCAGCAGAACAGCCAGACCAGAGAAAAAAGAAGGAATGGGGGTGAAAGTAAAATCTGAAAGACTGTTATGGCACAGCTGCATCCATCCCACACATCCTGGCCAATGAAATTTGTTTAGAATAATCTTTTGTTTTCCTTTTTACACCCAATAGTGAATTGGTTTTCTACTTTCCTGCTCAAAATCTGCAGCTAACTTTCAAAGACAGCCTAAAACTGCCACAGCCCTAGAAAATCTCTAAAGCAGTGTATGCATGTCTGACTTACCCATACTACAGCACATGGGCAAAACTCTGGAGGTTAAAGACAGAATTATCGAAGTAAAGGTGCTGGAGGAAAGCGTAATACAATTAATAGTGTCACAAACATACAACTGAAGTCTGGTTTTAACCTTATGATGCCTCACCATTGCATGGAGCATGTTGCTAGTAAATCAGTTCTGTGAAATGAAACAAGTTTTAGTATAGTAGTTAAACTACCTTAGACTAATAATTTATTAGGCAGAGGAGCATGTCTAAACACTGATACTACTAAAGGAAAAAGAGAAAGTACATACCTATTCCTCAAGAGGCTATTTAGTTGCTTGATATACTAGCAGGGATACAAATACATATAATGTGCATAAAAGAATGGAGGAAAAAGCCAAAAATAGTTTGTTTGAAAGGCAGACAGGTATTACTGCAGTGCAATTTTTTTCTTGTTTAAAGAGATACATATTGAGCTGACACCTCTTCCACATTTCACAGGATACAAAAACTAATGAAATTGCTTTATGAGGCATTTCAACTCCTTTCATTTTGTCGTTAAGCCTATAAAAATGTTTGGCATAATAGCTTTCCTTGGTTTCTATTGAAGTGCTGCACTGAACCTCTAAAGATACAGGAGCTCTGCCTGCAACACTATCAGTCCAGTGTGTAACCACTTGACTCTCTCTATGTTGTATTTTCCTCATCTCTAGAATGAGGATAAAACTGCCTGCTTACTGTGTGTGTGTATATATTAAAAAATAAAAAGATTGAAAAAACCACAATGAAAACATTTATTACTTATTTTTTCTTAAAATACTATTAAAGTAATAACAACCTCATTCTAATGTACAAGAGAAGCAAATTATTTTGGGGAGCAAAATACATTTTAGTGAGACTGAAGAATCAATAGCTTTTTTTGAAAGCCACAAGTTTGCAGGTGGATGGTGTTTGCACTTTGTCTTTTCACTTACAAAACACTTTAATGACATGCAGTAAGTGAATCAAGTACAAAGACATTAGAGCACAAACTCCATAGAGAAAGGGACAATAAGCTCACTACCCATACTAAAAATAATCAAGCCAAAAGTCTTGGAACTCTCCTTCCCACCCCCAGTCATAAGGTGCAAGGACTGATTTTTGTAGTTGCAGAGAGTTTGGGGGTGTGGGGTTTTTTTTTGTGGTTTAGTTTCTTTGCCAAAGTTTGCACAAACTTAGTGAAAATGAAAGTTGAGCTTTAATTTCCAGCTACTGTCCAGTAGGCATATACAGAAATAAGACAAATTGTTCTTGTGGCTCTATTTTTGCAGCCTAATCTGCAGTTCAACCCACAGCCACAAAAGAGAGGCTTCACTGCCTCTGGAAGTATGCCGAAGGATAATTAACATGACAATAGTTAGCAATTACTTCAATCTTCATCTTCAAAGCACTTATCAAATCTCTGCTGTTAATCTACTTAGATTTGTGACACTTTTTTTCGTCAGGCAAAATTGTTCATCTCAATTTGTGTCACAAGCTGGTGTTTGTGAGATGGGTTTGTGCTGTTTGTTAGAAAATACAAAGCATTCAGAGTGTGTGAGAAAACCTGGACCTTATTCAGTAGCTTAGAATGCTTTTATTTATTCAAATTATCACAGTATCACTAAGGTTGGAAGAGACCTCGAAGATCATTGAGTCCAACCTGTCACCACAGACCCCATGACTAGACCATGGCACCAAGTGCCACGTCCAATCCCCTTTTGAACATCTCCAGGGACAGTGACTCCACCACCTCCCCGGGCAGCCTGTTCCAATGGTGAATGACTCTCTTGGTGAAGAACTTTCTCCTCACCTCGAGCCTAAACTTCCCCTGGTGCAGCTTGAGACTGTGTCCCCTTGTTCTGGTGCTGGTTGCTAGAGAGAAGAGGCCAACCCCTTCCTGGCTACAACCACCTTTCAGGTAGTTGTAGAGAGCAATAAGGTTGCCCCTGAGCCTCCTCAACTGAATTTAGATCTCAGAGTAAAAGTGTTGCTTTGTAAATCGCCACAAGTTACTTGTTCATTGAGGTGCAGAGCTTTTTGTGTTGGCTTTAGACTGCAGTCAGAGCTGAAAATACTTAGGTAATTGTAGTCTTGGTTATTGTTTGTACTGAGTGCATCTGCCCAGCTCCCACCTGCCCTGGCTCTGAGGACTGCCTGTGTTCTGGCCCTTGGACCTAGCCAAGCAAAGAGAGCCAGTGGGGTGGAGTACCTTGAAAACAGCTCAAAGAAAAAAAAAAAATTATTCTTTAATGGGCGGGTGTGATTTTTCCAAGTAATTTGACCCGAGCGGAAACAAAGCTTGTCAGAGACTGTATTACGTGAAAATGTTTGCAGAATGATGTCAGTGTGTTAGCACTGTTAGTAGACAGTTGGGGCTTTATTCACAAAAAGGGCACATTTTCACTGCATGCAGCAGATTAATAAATGAGTCTTTCTGTGCGCAAGTTAGCTCTGTGAAAATACTGCCCTTCTGTTTTGAGGACAAACACATTTTCTGTGTAGATGGGCTAAGCTGATTTATGCCTCTCCGAACACAGGTTATCAAAGGCTTTTCAAAGGTGTGGATGTGAGTCCCTCTAAGCAAAGTATAGGGAAAGGAGGCTGGACCACAGGCTTAAAGGGGCTTCCCGAGCATCAGGTGTAGTCCCTTGCTCTCACTGTGATGGCTCAGGCCAAAGATGTACCTATCCCTGCCTCCTTTCTCCCTGGCACTTGTATAACAAAATGTGTAAGAAACAAGGAATGTATGAAGCCAGCTGTTCTCAGATATACTGCCACCGCTCTGGCAGTTTCCACAGCAACCACATCTCACAATCTGCTCCATAAGACAATTGGAAAAGCATAGTTTGTGTGTGTTAACAGTCCTTCCAGCACAGTGACTTTTTCTGCTGGAGATGATAAACTTGAAGACAGTGTGGACAAGCAGCAAACATGGAACAAGGGAATTGGAGGGATGTTTTGCAGAACCTGGGAAGCCTTGATTTTGAATTTAGAGGCAAGCAGCCAGTTTTCAATAATATTTTGGGATCCATGGCCACCCATTTCCATGCAGATATGAGTTTGAGTGCTAATGAAAGGGTGGGATTCAGAGTGCGGGATAAGGGGAGGCAGAGGCTATATGATCAGCTACTGTAGGTGTCACCTTTTCCAGTGGTCCTGCTGTCCTTTCTCTCAAAACCAGCAGTAAGGAGCTGGTGGAAGAATTAATCCAGGAAAGTCTTCAGGAAAACCTTCTAATTTTTTGTAGATGGCTATTGCTCCTCTCTTTGGGAAAGAGAAAAGAATATTGCCTGTATCATATACCGCTTGCTGCCATCAGTTTCTGAAGAATAAAATAATCCTCTTTCCCCTCTGCTTCAGCTTTTCTGAAGTGATATATAATCTGCAGGTGGTCTGTGGGATGGTCCCTTGCCAGTGATTTAATTTTCATTGTGGTGCAATATATTGCTGTTGTTATTTGCACATCTTCAGAAGAAACATGCTAGGGAAATAGAGATACTTTTATTAGAACAGGCTGAAGAATCTTAGCATTTGGGAATGATTTGCCTCTACAGTACTTGCGGTGCCACAGGTTTAGTATACGCTTGTGCAAGCACATCCCTAACTGAAGGTAAAACATATTTCTCCAGATTCCTTTCCTATGCCTTCCCAGACAGGTTCCTACCCGGTGCTGTTCACTAGTGTCTGAAGCCTAGTGCAGTACTGCATTAAGTGATGTGACTAACATCTGTCATGCATTGTGCTCTGAAGGAAAGTGTGTGCAGCAGATTTAAATGTCTCCTTAGGCCCAGTGCACGTGTATTTCATTTAAAAGGCTGACAAGAAAAAAAAAGAAAAGAAGAAATAAATCAACATGGTCTTACCCTTGCTGTTTAATTAGTTCTTATTGTATTCATAGCCCATTTTCACTTCATAATTCATAACTGTCAGTTCATTTTTTTCCTTTTTTTTTTTCCTTGTTTAATTAAAATTATTTAAGAGAAATTAGAGCTAGGCAAGGGTGCCTGACTTCCAGGCTTGGGGATCAAAATCTTTCTTTCTGCATAGGTCAAGTAAAGTATCGGCAGCTGCAGTGAAAGCTGATCTTTGCTAATCTGCCACCAGCCACAATTCAGGGAAAAGACAAACTAAAACTGTCTCCTCATTAATTTTTCTTGGTCTGACTTGTGCCTGTTGATACCTAATTTCAGTGCACCAGGAGTGTGGAGGTGAACTTTGGCTCTCCTGTTACCCACTCTCCTCAGAACTTCCTCAAAGACACATAAAAGAAACCTAAAAAGTGACAGAGATCTTCACAGCAACCTCTAGGCAGAAATCATGAGCCAACAGGCTTCCAACAAAAGCCAAATCTTTGTATTTGTATTTGTGCTTTCTGGCCTGTAGCACAGGAGTTGCAAAGGCTGGAAGTCTTCTTCCCTGGAAAGAAGACTCTAACGATGGCAGCGATGATTGCTTATTAGCCCCAGGAGCTAACTCCACTTAACTTGTTGGCTTTGCCTGTCAGGTGTTTTGGGAGATCATGTCAACAATACCCAGTTGAGACCTGTCTGCTTCATTAAAAGCAGCTGGTGCAAGCACTAGGCTCATATCATGGCAGAGAAAGCCTCAGCCTTGGAGCTTGGGTGGCAACAGATATGGGGAAGTGGCAAGGATGGGGGAAAGGTAATGGCAGCTTCTTGGATTTGGGCAGTTTACCCACCTTTCATTCACACTGAGGCTCTGGAAGGTGTTTCCAGACAGGGCAGCCCATAAAGTGCTTTCAGTCATTGATGATGAGCTGAGAAGCTGTGATTACAGACAGCTGGGGCCAGAAAGGTTGCCCTTCGGAGAAGTGGAGCCCGAAGGGGTCCTCCCTTTTTCCATGTTCATCTCAGCAAAGGAACAATAACGACTAGATTTGTGGGGAGGCAGCAGGGGAAACTAAGGGCAAGGAGAGGGCAAGGCTATGCACGGGTGCTGGGAGAGAGAGAAAACAAAGTGCAAAAAGCCGTCTGTGAGAGGTACAACCATTGCACTGCACATAGCTCACCTGGTCCTCCCAGAGAGCAGCTCATAGTGTTTTGCTGCATATTTCCATGTAGGGTTGCCTATGCTGCGCCATGTTTCTCTGTGGTATTGCAGCAGCTGAGGAAAACATTTTGTCTTAACAACTGGTAGAAACCTTCCTTCATGAGGAACCCTTAGTTGTTTTCATTTCCTGAATGTGCCTGCTCAGGTAACACTCTCAAATTTTTATTGAAGGATAAGGGCTGCAGGGATTTATTGGCAGAGGAAGGGCTTGAAGGATTCCAAGGAAACCAAGATTTAAATATTTCATTTTGATTTTCAGCACCCTGATACTAACGAGACTCTAGAGTCAGCACACTTCTTTGATTTTAAAAATCAATTAAACTGTGATCGTTGTAAAGAGGTAAGCTGTGGTATTACCTGGGTCGTGTCTTTTACAGTGAACACTCATTTTTGGGCCTTCTGCCCTGGCATAATCGAGCCACTGTTCAGGTGCATATTGCTCTTCAGGAAGGACACATAAGCATGTGTTTAAGACCTATGAAATCACCAGCCTTTTTTGCCTTTCCTAAATCAACAGGACCTAAGCATGTGCTTAAAGTGGTTTTTCCGAACTGGGACCTTAAAGAGCTGAGCTAGCTTATCCACCTTCCTCCTTAGAAAATGTGGAAAATTTCCCAGATTATACATCTGCTCTTCCAATTTACATCGTGGAGGGTAAGACTGAGTGTAGAAGGGGCAGAAAAGGAGAAAGAAAAGTAAAAGCAAACCTGAGCTGGCAACCTGGAGAAAAGAAACCAAAACAGCTGCCTGCCAGATTAGGAGGACTGTACACTGTGTGCACCATGGCGAGGCCATCTGCGCACCAGCCTTGCACCAGGTGCTGTATTTAGAATAGAAGGAGAGCCTCTCATGAGAAAGCAAACCTACTTATGGTTAAGAGGTGTCTTGTTTTGCAGTTTCCTCTTGCCATTTTGTCTCCATATGATCCATTCATTTTTTGTTCTTGTTGGGTTTGGGGTTTTTTGTTTGGTTGGTTGGTTGTTTTTTTCCCTGCAAACTGTTGCAGTGGTGCCACTCAAGGAGAGGAATGATGTGGTCAGGGAGGCTTCTACCTCAATTTTGCTTTTTCTCCCCAGCACTAGGGCATGGAAACACAAAGGGAATCCCTGCCATTGAAATATGTCACATTTGTGTTGCCCCACAGCCAATAAAAGTATTGTTCTACAACAAATCCAGCCTTTTTACAGAAGTGACACTTCCTGGGGATGGTAGTGTAGTCCAGATGTGAGGACAATCAGCTTAGCACCTACAGTTGCATGTGTGCTGCCCACAGCCTGCATTTTGGTCCTCCTCCATGGGAGGTTTGCATTACTTGCATCTGTGCTTCCTCCATACAATACAATACAATACACCAGGTTGGAAGAGACCTTCAAGATCATCGCGTCCAACCCATCAAACAATCCAACCCACCCAACAACTAGACCATACAGCCAAGCACCCCATCAAGTCTTCTCCTGAACACCTCCAGTGAAGGTGACTCCACCACCTCCATGGGCAGCCGATTCCAATGGCCAATCACTCTCTCTGTGTAGAACTTCTTCCTAACATCCAGCCTAAACCTGCCCTGGCGCAGCCTGAGACTGTGTCCTCTTGTTCTGGTGCTGGCTGCCTGGGAGAAGAGGCCAACCTCTGCCTGGCTACAACCTCCCTTCAGGTAGTTGTAGAGAGCAATAAGGTCACCCCTGAGTCTCCTCTTCTCCAGGCTAAGCAACCCCAGCTCCCTCAGCCTTTCCTCATAGGGCTTGTGTTCCAAACCCCTCACCAGTTTTGTTGCCCTTCTCTGGACACGTTCCAGCAAGTCAACATCCTTCCTAAACTGAGGGGCCCAGAACTGGACACAGTAGTCAAGGTGCGGCCTAACCAGTGCAGTGTACAGGGGGAGAATGACCTCCCTGCTCCTGCTGGCCACACTGTTCCTGATGCAAGCCAGGATGCCATTGGCCTTCTTGGCTGCCTGGGCACACTGCAGGCTCATGTTCAGCCTACAATCAACCAGTACCCCCAGGTCCCTCTCTGCCTGGCCACTCTCCAGCCATGGGACAGGTGAGCCATTTTTACCCTATGTTGTTAAAGATATGTTTACTCTAGCAGTCACATCACTGTGTGGATCACAAACAAGTCTGGCTCAAGTCTCTAGTGAACAAGGCACTATAGGCACAATCTTTGATCCTCCAGATTTGAAACTGATGTGCTTCTCATCCCAGATGGTTCCAATGAAAGCTTTTTTTTTTTGTTTACTTTCACTGTATTTTCACCTCCATTCCTGAAAATTTTCTTTTTTTACAGTAAGAATTTGGTTAGTCTTTCACTGAGGCTGTGACAAAATAGTGCAGGGGCCAATACCAAGTGTGCTGTAGCCAGTCTGAGTTCGTCTCAGGCCTCATAGAGTGACATTTAGTGACTCAAGATATATGAGAGATTGACAGTCTGATGACTCCTCTGCCCTTAAACCTGGGGGATTTATGAGCCTTCTCTTGGCCACTAGAACATCCTTCTTTTCATTTACTTCCTCTCTTATAGTTTTAAAACTTTATCTGGACCTAGGCTGTTCTTTACATCAAATATTCTCTCTTTGATTTCAAAGATGGAAGGGAAGTTATTTAAAAATAGGCTCCCTCATAGTGTTCTGGTAATTAGGCACGGAGCTAGACCTCATAAGTACATCTGTGACTCTGAGGGAGGTCAGCATGGTTTAACTTTTGAGGCAAAGAAGAAAACCAAACTGTTTCACCATCTGATGAGTAAGAGTCAGAGATACCATTGTATAAACTTTTTCATGTTGTGTAACTTCAGCTTTTTGGTTCAGCTTTCTTTCCATTTATTTTAATAATATAGCAGATAAAATAAAAACAAACTCAGGAGTTCTCAGTGGTAATAGAGCTGGGTAGCCAGCTGGCATGCTGTGGCTGCAAAACACAGTTCCCAAAGACTGACCAGATCATTGCTCTGAGGACACTTGTCTATTTGAAGACGGGATAAAACTGCCAAACTGACCTCTCATTAAATGCCAGGTAGATTATGATCTTTTATTGCTCTCTTTAAATCATGCTGATGATGATATGGGGCTGGCTTTCTTCTTCATGAGGTAAAAATCACTGAAATCAAGCAAAGTATTTCTCCATTCTTTGCATCTGCAGTAGCCATGGGCTGCAGAGGAGTCAGTGGTTTCAGGCGATAGTATTTTAGACCTCGCACTTGGGAGTGTACTGCTTAGGGACAAGCTTTGCCACTAGTCTGCCATGTGATCCCATGGGGCAAATCAGCTCATCTCCTATGCCTCCCTTTCCCATCTGAAACGTAAACATTAAATGCATTGTAATCAAAGATTTAAAAGACCCATAAAATAGATATAGAGTATTATTACTTTGCATGTGGCACAAACAATAAAGAATTAGTCCTAGGAAAAACAGCGGAGGTAAGAGGAACATGTGGCTATCTGTATGTCATTAGCGATCCCCGGAGCCTCTTGCTCTCCCAAAGCTCATAAACGGCCATATGAACTTTTTAAAAGTTAACTTATTTTTAAAATGTAAAAGGGCTACTTTAATTAAATGAACATATCTTTTCTTGTAGATCATAACCTTGGATCCCAATAGCTATGCTGGGAATTCAGAAGCATTTCAAATAATTTAAAGAAAGGAAGAAAGGAAGAAAGGAAGAAAGGAAGAAAGGAAGAAAGGAAGAAAGGAAGAAAGGAAGAAAGAAAGAAAGAAAGAAAGAAAGAAAGAAAGAAAGAAAGAAAGAAAGAAAGAAAGAAAGAAAGAAAGAAAGAAAGAAAGAAAGAAAGAAAGAAAGAAAGAAAGAAAGAAAGAAAGAAAGAAAGAAAGAAAGAAAGAGCAATGCTCTTTTCTAGTTGGCAGTTGTTCAGGCTTCATATATTAAACTAGTTTATCCTTTTGTTAGTATAAAACTCAAAATCTTTTGTGAGAGGACAATTGTTTAGCATCCTGGATCATTAATAGAATGCTTGAATGCAGACTTCAAGACTTTAAAAGGTCTCTGTAAATCTATATATAAAATTGATTCCTTTATCTGCCCCACTTTTTTGTTTGATAGAATAGGATCTTACAAAAATAAAAGCAGGGGAAAAACTGGGACTTTCATTTTGAGCAATAAATAGAACAAATAATAATAGAATAGAATAGAATATTACTTTTTTTGTTGTTTAATCTACTGCTACCCCCAGTATAAAGAAGATGAGAACTTGGGCTTGTGATTTGGGCTCAGTCTGAGATGACACTCTGGCTTGTAGCAAGTGAGGGAAAGCAGTGTGGTTACCTAGATACATCGGCAATGCTGACCCAGGTCTCAGTGGTATAGCTTTCTTAGGGCTGGGGCAGACACAAGAGCAGATCATATGGCCACGCTGCCAGACTGACCACCTGGCACAGAGTAGGCCTTGCATGTGGCCTTGATTGAATGGCATCAGCATAGAAAACCATCTTGGAAACCAGAGGATTTCTGCTTTCTCACCACCCCATAACTCCTTTTCTCCCACATCTAGAAAGTCTGCTGCTGACAGTCCCTTAATGATAATGATGCAGAGAAGATGACTTGTTTCTCTGTCTCCCTCTAGGACAACAGGGTATCCCTTTTCATCCTTCAGGATCACTGAAAGACATGAGACTCACATGCTCTTGTTGCAGGCATCCCTATTTCTGACTAGTTTTAAGTTGTCACACTGCAGCATTTGCTGTGAAGACCTACAAAGTATGTGTGGAGACTGAATACAACATTTCTATGTGCTCCCTTAACCCATCAGCCTTCTGCTCTTCAAAACATACAGACAGGAAAGTTAAATTAATAATGTTGAAAATTCTCCTGGTATTTCACAGATAAACAAAACTAAGAGAATTGTCAAGAAGGGGTTTATTTCCAGGTTAATTTTGGCTGAGTTATCTTCTTGTTCATTCAGGATAATCTCAGATACGTGTGGAAGTTGGGGTGTCTTGTTTATCATTGTTTAAATGCCTGTCTTGACCTGGAAATTTTTCTAAAATGTACAGCCCAGTTTTAATGGCTTGTTTAATTACCTGCTGCTGAGATGGCTATGGAGCTCTGTCTACAGACAGCAAGAACTGAAAATCAGTGTTGGACCATCCTGATGGGTCTTGCTTCCTAGGCCATTGTTCCACCAAGGCATCTTCCACATCTGGCACCTCCTCTGCTTCGTCAAGAGAGGTTTACATGAAGCATGGGACCTCTTTGAAGCTTGACATTCAGCTTCACGAGAGACCGTGCTTCTCCACTGCCGGAAATCTGCTCATCAGGGCTCAATAATTTTTGATCATAGAATCATGGAATTGTTAGGGTTGGAAGGGACCTCAAGGATCATCTAGGACCTGCCTAGAGCAGGGGCACCTCACACTTGATCAGGTTGCTCAGAGCCACATCCAGCCTGGTCTTAAAAACCTCTGGGGTAGGGCTTTGGCCAACTTTCCTGGGCAACCTGTTCCAGTGTCTCACCACCCTCATGGTGAAGAGCTTCTTCCTAACACCCAATCTGAATCTACCCATTTCTATTTTTGTTCCATTCTCCCTAGTCCTATCATTACCTGCTGCCATAAGAAGTCCCTCCCCATCTTTCTTGTAGGCCCCCTTAAGATACTGGAAGGCCACAATTAGGTCTCCTTGGAGCCTTCTCTTCTCCAGACTGAATAGCCCAAACTTTTTCATGCTGTCCTCATATGAGAGGTGCTCCAGCCCTCTGATCACCCTCATGGCCCTTCTCTGGACACGCTCTAGCACCTCTAGATCCTTCCTGTAATAGGGGCTCCAGAACTGGATGCAGTACTCCACCAGAGGTCTCACCAGAGTGGAATAGAGGGGGAGAATCACCTCCCTCAGCCTGCTGGCTATGTTTCTCTTGATTCAGCCCAGGATGTGATTTGCTCTCTGGGCTGCAAGTGCACACTGCTGGCTCATGTTGAGCCGCTCATCCACCAGCACCCTCAAGCCCTTTACTTCAGGGCTGCTCTCAAGCCAGTCCCTGCCTAGCTTATATTGGTGCCCTGGATTGTCCCAACCCAGATGCAGGACCTTGCACTTGGTCTTGTTGAACCTCATGAGGTTGTCAGGAGCCCATCTCTCCAGCCTGTGAAGGTCCCTCTGGATAGATCCCTTCCCTCCAGCATGTCTGCAGCACCACACAACTTGGTGTCATCAACAAAACTGCTGAGGGTGCACTTGATGCCACTGGACATGTTGCCAGCAAAGATGTTAAACAAGACTGGTCCCAGTACTGATCACCTTCAGTCACCAACACTTTTTTGTCATTGCTTATCTCACAATCACTATAGCAGCTCAGTTTAATAGAACAGTGACACTGCCTAGACGGAAATACATCTGTGTTACGTGTTTGACAAACAGCTCTGAAGGAACTCATCTATAAAAGTCAGCATGTTGGTAAATGGTAGTTAGTTCACAGACAACAACAAAAAGAAGTTGGATCGACAAGTCACTACAAATTATTTATTGTGTCCAGATTCATTTACAAAAATGGGCTTGTGTGGAAGAAATTCTTGAACTTTGGCCAGAAATCCGTTCTTTTGTTGTTAGCAGTTACATCTGCTGCTTGCTTTCTTCTCTTTAATCCCTAGAATGTGTTCCCAATTTGATTATATTTACATATATGTCTATAGCCTCACTTATAACACCAACCCAACGCTTCATCAGATTTCCATGGTGTATTAAGGTTTGGTTTGGATAATGTCATTTTTCTTGTGCCTGGAGAATTTGGCTTCCTGTGAGCTTTTGGAATTTGATTTCTTCTTTTGTATATTCAGTTTTTTTCTTTCTCATTCTTTCTTTTCTTGTCCTTCCCCCCCCCCCCCCCCTCTGTAGTTCTCTTTTCAGTCTATTAAGGGAATCAAGGATGTGTACTGCATGCCCTCTGGCCTGCCATGTTTAGTTTAGATGAAACCTTAGTATAAAAAAATATAATGAGAATTTGCATTGTGTTTGAAGTGGGTGCAGGCCATGCTCTGCAGCTGATGGTCCTGCAGGAACCATCATGGAGATGCAGGAAGTGGCAATGAGTCATGTCTGAAGCAAATCCAATTGAACTAAACAAAATGAAAACTATAGAAACCCAAAACTATTGTATCTGAGTTAAGAGATTTTAGTGCTTGACTCCTGAAATCAGAGCTAATGTTGCCTCATGTAGACCCCTGGCCAAACCAGTTCCAAAAATAAGTGCTGTTGGTTGCAAACTTGCACTCAAGAAATGTCATGATTCACTGTCCCCCAAGGAAACTCTGTGCCTCATTAAGAGAGAAAATCCAGAAGCCTAGCACTCATCTTAAATACTAAGATGTGCTGATATCTGACAGGGTCAGAGCAATGAAATCTCTCCCACAGGGCTCATAGCCAGCAGCACTTGTGTGAGCTAGCCAACTCCAGCGAGTCACAGATGCCCATGCCACCACTCGCCTCCTCCTGACTCTGGCATCAAAAAGGAGCCAACATCAACCAAGAACCCACGTGAGCTGATGGCATGCAGTAGTGACACAGTGGGCTTTTCCAAATCCATCCCTAATGTGTGGATTGAGAAGAGGCTGGTTCCCACAATCCCTTTTCTCAACCCCATAGGGGCTTGCTCCTAGTTTCTCAGGTAAGGAAGGGCAATGAAGCTGCTGCTTTGTCCCATAGCAAACTTTTAAGTCATGGCAAGGCTTTTTCCATATCATAAGCTGCACACCCATTCCCCTGCGAGTGAATTTGCTAAGAGTGAGTCCAAAGTCTCTGCAGAGGCCAGTGTCAACAACATTTTAGTAGTCACGACCATCACAAAACCAGGATGTTCCTTAATATGTGTGTTTTCCTGTTTGTACAGAAAATGCCAAATATTCTTGTCATTATGTTCTTACAATTGTACACTTAAAGGAGCCCTGCTTCTAGAAAAGATACCCGTCTCATCACTCCAGGAAAATATTGTCTCATCATGTCTGGTAGTGAAAAGAACCCACCAAGCCAGTTCTACCCCTCAAGATTCATGGAGCAAATACATCCAGCTGATAGGATTTATCCCATGTTTTACCACTGAGATTATGATGGAAAGGTAGGTAAATTTTTAAAAAAGGTATCATCAGTATTATTCACATTTAAAATCAACAAACGCTGCATCTTGTTCCACAGAAGTTTAGGTAGAAACTCAGAGTTTTCCCAATCCAAAAGAAGCCATTCTGCTTCTCTGGTTGAATAGATCTGTTGCATTCATTTACCAAGAACATCCACTTGATTTAGTTGAAATAACACTTATAAAGTAATAAATGTTTAGTTTAAGAAGAGGTTAATGAGCAAAGTTTACTACTTGCTGGAAAATCATTGAAATTGAAAGCCACATATATTTACATAAAGTATGCAGCATCTGAAATAAATCCAAAGAATTTTGTTATTAATTTCCTGGGTTGTTTACATGTGTTAGGGCTGTGTTTACACCAAAAGAATCACTCACCAGGAGTAAAAGAAATCAAAGTGCAAACTGGTTTATTTTGCTCAGCAACTTATTAATAGCAGCATTGGTTTTTAATGTTAAATAGATGATATGCAACAGACATTTTTCTTCACAGACACAATAAATGAGAAAATAAAGGAAAAGACTGTGGAGTCATGATTTTTTTCTTGTTATTAAATGAAATAAAATAAAAACTCATTCCATTTTTGCAGTCTTGTAATTTTTTCTACTAATTCCAAAGTATATTGAATATTCTGCAGATTTTACAGGGCAATATTTAGTGTACATTTCAATGACCAAATATTTATACAATAAAGCACTAATCAAGATCATGAAAGCATCAAGGGTTTTATTATGTTTTCTCACAAACTTATGAATTAAAAAATAAACATAAAGTTGCCTTAACAAATCAAAGATGGTAGGCTTTTTAAAGTCTCCTTTTAAAGCTGGAAGGGAACATGTGTCACATTTTTATGGCAAGTTACTTTATGTTAAAGCAATTTCTCATTTTTCACATTTGGTATGAAAATTATCCCACATGTTTCTTAACCTCAGACCATCTCCTCTCAGTTTTGGTGAAACCATAGAAAGCAGCTGGATTTTCTAAACCAGCTATGAAGGAAATTATTCTGCCCTTTGCTTAGTTCCCAGCCCTGACTTCTCACTCCGTAGGTCTACAGAAGCCTTCTCAAAGGGATTTTTGCTGTAGAGTAAGTACAACAGCACAGGACTCATTTGATCCATTTGTGGGCCTGGGAAAAAAAAAGGGGATAAGGAGTGTGTTGGCTTTTCTAAGACTGTGTTGCAGCCCTGGAGCCAGCTCTCACTTGTTTTTATAAAGACAGACATGGACAGGCTTGAGTCCTTCGATGGAGTCTTCCCATAACACTAGACAAGTAGGTTGTATTTGTGTTTTACTGTGCAGTATGTGGAATCACTCCTTTCTTCATCATCTGTTAAATATTTCTGGGTTTGGAGCTTGTGTTGCAACAGCCGAGACAATCTAACAATGTAAGAATCGAGTCCTCACACTGCTAATGTAAGTGCAAGCAACCCCTCTGCTACCGAAGAACTGTGCTCCAAGTGCTCCAAACTCTGCATGCGCAAGTAAGGGATGAGGGGAACAGAAAAGTCATCCCCTTCAGAGGGCTTGTGAGCATGCCTCTTTTCCCCAGTGAGAACTAGGGGTTTTAATTCCTCCTGGGATGAATACATCAGAGCAACCTCTATACCAGAGGCATGGAGGCTCCAGATCCCTGCTGGGGGCTGTGTGTGACTCCTTGAAGCAGTCTCTGCTGTACCCTTCTGCAAAGGGAACAGACTTCTAGTTTTCAGTCCCATTGCCCTCCGAACCCAACTCTGCTGTGGGAGGTTTAACACTTACTTAATGAGGACTATGTGTGTGCATACATCTGGGTGTGTGCATATCTGTCTGCACACACACACACAATAAATTAACTAAACATGTTACTAGGATACATCAGGAAAACCACATCCAAACAAAGAGTCCAATATGGAAAAAGCTATTAAAAGGTTCCAGCATTTAAGCTTCATGTGTACATGGATAAATATGATTACAGGTTACCAATACTATGTTTCTTTTCTTGATGGCATTTGTAAGAGGTGGTGTTGTTCTGGGGATAAAGGGAGGACTGTAAATGATAAAGAAAATTACATCTTCTCAAATAGCATGATGCTTGTAATTAAATTGTCCACCTCAAGAAAACTTGCAGATGAGGACTGTAGTTAAAATGAAGTGTATCAGCCTTTGTATAATGTTACAAAAGGTCTGAGAGGCCTCAACAGGATCCTGAGCTCTACTGTCAATGCTTTTAGGAGAAATACAGGCAAGAAGGACCTTTGTGCTCCAAGTGCCCAGAGAATCAGAACACCTTCACATGAGTTCCAAACTTAAAGACAAAAAATAAGCATGAACTTTAAAATCTCCTTTTCATCACAGCCTTTTTGGGGGCTGCTTATTTAGCCTAAATAATTTTCTTCCTTCATCTTGAATTCAAAGATGCACAGTCAGAGGACACAGTTATTGCAGGGCTCGGCACTGACATGCACCAGCCCAAGGTAGCACTCAAGCTCATAGGATGGATGAGTGCCTGGAAATTCTCTTGCAGCCCTAAGGTGAAGATAGCCCCATTTTACCAGGGTTCTGCTACAGCCCATAAGCAGCTCACGATGGACCAGGATGTGACAGATGAGCCCAGTAACAAATACTTCTTGTTGAGGACTGAATCAGATGTGCTTTCCCTATCACAGTTACCTGTTAGGTCTTTTAATGCTCTACACAGCACTGGTCTGGTTTTGGAATATCCTGCAGCATCCTGTAGTTCCCCTGAGCTCTGCACCCTACACATAACACTATGAAGACAGACAATCAACCGGGATACCAGAGCTCACCCCTGCAAGTCAGGTTTGGGTAATGGGAAGAGAGATCTGAGCAGTTAATCATAAAAACAAAACAAAACAAAAGGGGTCTCAAAAGTAGACAGATGTTACACAGGCCTGTGGTTCCACTGGGTGTGGTATCTGGTGCATCTCACATGCTTCAGATGACATGATGCTGTAGGAGCTGACAGGTCCACCATACTCAGGCTAGTAACATGCAACTTCTCTGAGCAAAGCCAAATGTTCCAGCTCCAAATGTTTTCTGAAGTGTCAGGGCATGTAATGAAATGCTAATTTAATTGGCATTAGTCATGTGACTAAAGACAGATTTTTTTGTTTTCTAGTCATGATTTTCCAAATTGGAATTCCTCTTGGAATTGACTTTGAAGTCAGTAATGAACCTCCCATTGGGCTTAATGCAAATAGGATCAGCCCTCACTGGAGATTTTAGTGGAGCAGGGAAAAACATTTTTCCTGTTAAAAGATTTTCCTATTAGTACAGACACATAAAAGCCTTCTCAAAGCTATAATGTTAAATATTTTAATGTCCTGCCAAACCTCTTCAATTCTCATTGTTTAGCAAACATGGCACAGACATTCTTAAGTTGCTAGCTATGGCATTTTCTGCATATTAAGATCAATAATACACTGTAAAAGGAATAAAGAGTTGTCTAATGAGAAAAGGCTTTCAAAAGTCAAGACAATTCCAACTGTTATGTATGATTACAAATTATGTGGCTAATTTTAGGGGGGTTGGGTATTGGCAAATTAAGGCCTTGGACACATGAACCATACTTCCACTCTTCCTTTCTTTACCAGAAATTGTACCTCCCCAAAACCTCTGCTATTAATCAGCTATGCAAATTCTAGGAAAGATTGACTGCCAGCACAAGAAGCCAAGTTTTCTGTTTCAGCACTGCACACAGCCTGCAGGATTTGTCCTCAAGAGGGATAGGTGTCCAGTGTGTGTGCACTCCCCAGAGACTCTAGCTGCAGTTAGCTAGCATCAACAATGGCCCATGTAAGTGGCATCCTGTGATGGAGGCTTTGAGAACATGTATTTCCTGCTTTCCAGCCACCTGGGCACACCTACTCACTGTCTTTACCCATGATGTAAAAGTTAATCACCACTTCACACAACCCAAACAGGGCAGTCCAGTTTGGACCTTTTCCAAAGCCTTTTCACTGACTGCTTCAGGACAGACTGATGTATCAGAGTCTTAAAAATCCTCCAGCACTCTTTCCTAAGGGATCAAAACCTATCACTTCCCTGCAAGCAGCTCAGCACTGCCTAGATCTGTCAGGACCCTGGCTACCCAGCAAAGTGAATTCTAGTCCTTTCCTGCATTGTGGTAGTGGAAAATAAATTTTATATATATGTGTGTGTGTGTGTGTGTATATAAATGAGGCTCTAGGGATTTCTTTCCATTCCTTAAAGAGGTTAAATTTCTACTTCCCACTCTCTGTAACAGTATCCTGATATCTGGATAGAAGCTGTTATGGTGTTGGCATAGGACAAGGGAGAAGGGAAGAGGGACTGTATCATTAAGTGTGCCATGCAGAGTAATGCAGATTCAAAAGATAGAAGGCTATTTCTTCTCCCTGTCCTTCAGATGGTGGATACTATGTAAGCTACACACCACAGTGATGAGAGATGTGGTTGTGAATTCCCTAAAGTAGAGATGAAGAGGATGGATGTCACCAGCTTCCCTCAAGACCTGCATGACTAACAACATATTCTGCAAAACGGGGCTGACTTCACTGTCTCAGTGCTGTCATTTTCCCACCGTGCTCCAATGCCACTGTGTT
This sequence comes from Picus viridis, assembly GCA_033816785.1. NCBI lineage: Eukaryota > Metazoa > Chordata > Aves > Piciformes > Picidae > Picus > Picus viridis. Next base: position 16,458,927 of record CM066582.1, on the reverse strand, counting down.
TTGTGCAGATCCCATTTGTGTAAGTATGTGTTACATGTGCGTTGCCAGAGACAGGGAGGAGGAATGCTTTGTCTGCAGATCCGGATGGGATTAGGTGTGAGATACACACTTAGCCCTGTCAAGACCAAAAAGCTTTGGTGCATGTGCAGAACAGAATTTTAGGCATCTCAGAGACTTCCTTGGTGCCGGGGGAGTTACTTGGTAAAGAGATGATGCTATGAAAAATACAGTCTTAATTTAAATGCCAGATTTCCACCTAATAACCGATGTTGATGTGTCTGTGAGATGAACTAATGTCACAGTTAAGTAATAGGAGCTCCCTAGGTGTAGATGGTATGAAGTATTGCAGTGACTCTTTCTAAATGCTGCGCCTTTGAAACTCTACAAAAACATTAAGTTCTTCTCCAGATTTGTTATGACAATAACAAATTACTCCACATTTAAATATGTAACATTTACTGCATACTGCAGTATATTTCTTGAAGCCTTTTGCCTTGCTAAGAGCCTTTTATTGTAATCTCACAAAATAGCATGGTGTGAATTAATGAAAATTTTAAAAACCCACACCACTGACTATAGAAACAAATCATCATTAAATATGCTACAAATTCCAAGTTCCTAAATTAGAGTTTTATTTTATTTATTACCTAAAATATTTGCAAGACCATTTTCTTGAATACTCATGCAGAACAGAATAGTCTAAATTTAATTTCCCATCTCCTCTCTACCCTGTACCAGTCCAAAGCCTTAAAATTCTACTCTTTTTCCCTTTAAAACCCATCTCAGATCTGAACCTCCAGTCCCTGGCAGATCACAGGGGTGGGGCCACATGTAGTCACTAAGTAGGGGCAAAGGGATATCTATCAAGTCCTTGGGATTGAGTTACAGGCAGTGGCTGGGTTGTGAAGATGTGAAGCAAGTGAGATATTACCTGCAAGGGCTGAGTTTAAAAGTGGATATTGGATTGATGTCCAGTTCATATATAAAAGTGTCAGAAGATGAGTTAAATCAACAGGGCCCCAAAAAGATAATTAAAAACACCCCTGGATGACAACGGCTATTAACTTGCTGCTAGTCTCTGCATCCCACAGAGGAAGAAAGGAAACTAGCAGCTCCTCAGGTTCCCTTCCAGAAACTGTATGTATGCACAACCCACCTCTAGAGGTCTATAGGTCTCTGCTGCTTCTTCACTGTCCTGCCAGGGTTCTGGGGGCCTAGGTCTGGCAGGGCAGAAAAACGCCAGGAAACACGTTCTGACAGAAAAGGCTTTGCTGGCCTCCCATGTGCACTCCACATTGCCTTTCGTGTACCCTTTGATGTTGGATTTGGTCCGTGGGAAGGAGTGAGGCCGAATCTTCACCCGGGTACAGGTGGTGCCAGTCCTTCACACCCAGCCATTTGAGTAATTTGGCATAGCTCAGTGAGCAGGGCTGGCAGCACCCATCCTGGCATGAAGACATGGCCCCAGTGTTGCTCCTGCAGCTCCAAGTGCACAAGGTGGGGTTGCTTTCTTCCAACACCATCACATTTATTTTCAATCTCTCTCTTTTTTTTTTTTTTTTTTTTTTTGCCTCCTTACCCTTTTTCTCACTTAAAAAAAAAAATTTCTTTCCTTTTGCCCCCTCCCCCATTTTCTTTTTTCAATTTCCCCCCTGCTAACAATTAAGAAAGACCTTTCTGTTTTCCTCGCTGCAAACACGATTGTTCCTTCCCAACCGAAGCACAATCTGAAGCTTCTGCACTGCTGTGAGGCGCAGCACTGGGAAGACCAATGGGAGCATGCAGCTCCCTGTCCTTAGGGGCTCTGCTTCAGCTCCCTCTGCCTTGCTTTGTGCTGGTTCCCAGCTTTTGGTGCAAGAAACTCACCAAAAAATATTAATTATCAAAATGGTGGTATGTGTTCCTTTCCTTTCCTCCCCTCCCCTTCCCTCCCTTCCCCTTCCCCTTCCCCTTCCCCTTCCCCTTCCCCTTCCCCTTCCCCTTCCCCTTCCCCTTCCCCTTCCCCTTCTCCTTCCCCTTCCCCTTCCCGGTCCCCTTCCCCTTTCTGGTCCCCTCCCCCCCCCTTCCCCTCCCTTCCCCTCCCTTCCCCTCCCTTCCCCTCTTCCCTTCCCTCTTCCCCTTCCCTCTTCCCCTTCCACTTTCTTTTTACTGACTGACCCATTCACGTTTGGAATTACTATTCTAAAATGTTATTAGTCTAAAATGTGATTCTAGAGGACATTATTACAGGAGGAGCAGATGCATACATTTATCCTCATTTTTTGTACCCTACAGCCTGCAGTTACAGTAGAAAGAAAAGAAAAAAAGAAGAAAGAAAGAAAGAAAGAAAGAAAGAAAGAAAGAAAGAAAGAAAGAAAGAAAGAAAGAAAGAAAGAAAGAAAGAAAGAAAGAAAGAAAGAAAGAAAGAAAGAAAGAAAGAAAGAAAGAAAGAAAGAAAGAAAGAAAGAAAGAAAGAAAGAAAGAAAGAAAGAAAGAAAGAAAGAAAGAAAGAAAGAAAGAAAGAAAGAAAGAAAGAAAGAAAGAAAGAAAGAAGGAAAGAAGGAAAGAAGGAAAAGGAAAGGAAGGAAGGAAGGAAGGAAGGAAGGAAGGAAGGAAGGAAGGAAGGAAGGAAGGAAGGAAGGAAGGAAGGAAGGAAGGAAGGAAGGAAGGAAGGAAGGAAGGAAGGAAGGAAGGAAGGAAGGAAGGAAGGAAGGAAGGAAGGAAGGAAGGAAGGAAGGAAGGAAGGAAGGAAGGAAGGAAGGAAGGGAAGGGAGGGAGGGAGGGAGGGAGGAGGGAGGGAGGGAGAAAAAGAGAGAAAGAGAGAGTCGGGGGAAAGCCTGTTGTTTCCTATGGAAGTGTTCCAAAGCTCTGGTCTGTGCCAATCGAACGTTGCAAGCGGTAGTTTTGAGCTGGCACTGCGCTACTTGAGGTACTTGGAAAAGCTTTACAAAAGAAAAGCGAAGGAAAACCAGGGCACCGAGAAGTGACTTCCCTCGGTTTTCTTACTGCCATCGGTGATCTCTCGACTTCTACATATCTTGTGGGGTTTGTTTGATCGGTTTATGTTGGGAGGGGAGGGCGAGAGATCTGCTAGTAACTCCGACCTGCCCTTTCCTCCTGTGAGAAACTAGACAATTCTGCAGGAGAGAGCTAGCACTGACGCCGTGCTATCTAAACACAGCACCCGCGTCATACCGCCGCGCCTCACCCAAGCGGCAGGGCAGGCGGGAAGTCATGTCCCCTTCCCACGGGCCGCGGCGACCGGAGCCCACTGGGACCGGTGCAGGGTAAAAGGGGGATGCCACAGCTGCCAGCCCTCCGAGGGGCGTCTTGGCAGACCCCTCCACGAGCTTCACACCCAAAGGCTCACATAGCATATTATCACATATCCCATCTATCATAATGCCACCAAACCAGAGCACGTCAGAAAAATTCTCATGCGCTTTTATTCATACACGCTGATATGTGTTTACATATAGATGGTATAAAGTGTTCGTATTAGTTCGTATATTTTTAATATGTAAAATGTATATGTAAGTATTCCACACTTTGTATTCCTTGAAACAAATGAGGAGAAGCTGTGGGATTGACTCACTGTTATTTAATAAGGTAACTAAAATAACAACATATATTCGATTGTATTGATTTAACATACAGTAATCGCACACGTGCATGCGTTTTTACACACACATATATGGATATTTAAGCAGAGGCATTTCAAGGCAGGCACCACTTTGCTGTTCTCAGCCCCCAGCCCGGCTAAGCGTGCACCATCCCCCGCCTCCCCCGCGGCGCTGAGTTCAGGCGGAGCAGCCGTGCCTTCGGCGAGGGGAGTGATTTGCTCCCACCGCTGCTGCTCTCACACCTGTGGGAAGGGTGCCATATTGGGTCTTAAACCCTAGCATCCGCTCAGGCAGCACAGTTAAGGCTCTGCCGGCGGTACAGGCGGCAGCATATTAAGACACACTCCTCCCCCCCCAAAAAAAACCCAAATAAACAAAACCAAAACAACAACCACCACCCACCAAAAACCCAGCATTCGCCCCCAAACCACACAATAACTTGTACATGACATGGTTTTGGCATTTTCCCTTTCAGAGGGGAGGGGAAGGGGAAGGGGAAGGGGAAGGGGAAGGGGAAGGGGAAGGGGAAGGGGAAGGGGAAGGGGAAGGGGAAGGGGAAGGGGGGAAGGGGAAGGGGAAGGTGCATGGCTGCAGGAGCAGAGAAGGGGCAGCCCAGTGCTCCAAGGATGGGGACAGGGGAATTGGGTCATGCAGATGCTTGTGTCTTGCTGGTGCCACCCTTTGCCTACTCTGTGGAAGGTTGAGTTTGTGGTTGCGGATGTTACACAGTGACAGTTCTCCATGGGTCACACCTGTTAACAAGGACCCACCTTGGCTGCCCAGCTGCAGTGCCCAGTGCTGCAGTGTCTTCTGATGCTCAGGGTCCCTGCCTCCTCACCCTCATCTGCCATGTCATGAAAACATCCTTTTCCTGAAGATCCTTGTAGCTCTTGGCTTGAGACTCTATATGACATTTGAATATATGGCATCACTGAGTTGAAAAGCACTTTGCGTTGGGCAGGATACAGTTAACATGTGCCATCGGGGCTCTGGCCTGCAGCAGGGAGGAAGAAGAGACTTTCTGTAGTTACACCTGTGCACTGAGAGCATTGACTGATTATGTAGAACCATCACAACACCTTAAGGTCCTGCTGAGTCCTGTGGAAGGTGATTGAGGAGGTGGCCCTTTTTGTATGGGCATCAGCCCTCTGGGCTGTGTGAGCCCCCGGCATGGCATTTCTTGCTCCTCACTATCTGCAGGGACCTGGGTGGGCTTGAGGAGGAACTGGTACTTGGAGACTAGCAGGCTGTGGGGAGGGTCCCCGAGGGAAGCCTTCTGCCACCGAGGGTGCCCACTGCCTGTTCCCATCAGGGAAAGAGAAGAGAGGCAGGCCAAGCCATGGTGGGATCAGAGCCCCTGGGCTGCAGAGGGAGTGTGAACCAGGTCATTGGCTCTACTGCAGTGTTTTTTTCCACTGAGTGGGTGGGGAGGGGAGAGGACCTCCTTTTCCAACTGGTGCTGCCGCTGTGGAAAAGTAATGTAAGGGCTTGCAAAATCAAAGTAAGCTATAAACATCGATATGTCCCTTCACTCTTTTCCGAACATAACTGAAGAATACCCCTCCCTGGTCGTATGCAGAGATTCCCCATGTCACTTCGTGAGCACAGACTGTGAGATGTAACCCAAGTGAGGTCTGGCCCCCCCAGGAATGGCAAGGAGAGGCTGCAGCCAGCCTGGGCCTGCCCCCATCAGGGCTGCATGTGCCTCAGACAGAGACAGGGCAGACGGAAAAATCCCTGTGTCCCCAGCCTGGAACTACCCTCTCCCAGAGACCACTGCAGTCTGCTCCGTGGGGGCTGTCCTCTATGGCACATACCGCAGCTTCCAGCGGTGCATTTCCCAACAGCAATTGAAAAAGCCAAATCAGGGCAACAGAATATCCCACCAAGTGTATGTTACTGAGGGATTCCCTTTTCCCACCACACAGTTTTAATGCATTTTGAATGGAGAGCAAATGCAGAGCTGGAGAATGCTGCAGTATTAAGACCGCTCACAGGGGAGTGGGTACATTGATACTAAAGGTACCTACATCCCAAATCCTTAGTGGCCAAATCCTGGTGTCTTGGGCTTCCCCAAAATTACTGTAAAAGATGGGGTGCTGGCAAGCTGAGGTATACAGGTAGAGATTCATCCCTGTGCCTGAAGGGCTGGAGGCGAGCATGGTGGAACCAGGCTCCAGGGATGAGTTCACTTTGTACTGGGCACAAGTAACTTGTTTTTTAGGTGCCAAACATGCCCAACAAAACCCTTCATTCTGTGAATGCCAACCTACAAGTCCCACTGCCAGACTTTGCAGGATCAGGACTTCCATAAGAATTTTGTGCTTCTCTGAGACAAGTGCTCTTGTTGCAAGCTGGGGAGATGCCAGTCAGTCAGTTTTGCTGGGGATAGTGTAGCAGGTTTGGAAAGGAGTGGCAAGAAATGTCACCCTGAATTTCCCAGCAATCGCTTCAGTGGAAGAAGAAAAATGGAAATGCTCCCCAATCCTGCAGTGTGGGTTAGGTTTCCTCACAGTCCCTGGAAGCTTAGGGAAGAGCAGGCCTGTTCTTGCCCTTGTCCTTGCAGAGTGGTGAGGTTGGGAACACATCAAATGCAAGGTTGGATCCCATCCCGGCTGCAGCCTGGCTCTTGCCAGAGCAGAGTGGTTGCTTGCCCTGGCCTGCCAGAGGAAAAACATTCCCCGTCTACGAAAAGAAAAAAAAAAAGTAAGGGGAGGGGGGGAGTGGGCCAGGAGGTGAGGGGGAGAGGCGCAGAATCTGCCTGCTGCAGGCAAGATCTGCTCTGATTTTGATTCTCCCGAGGGACACTTCCCTGCCGCCCAGCAGTTCTGGCTGCAGAGTCCAGATCACGTTGCTGACCCCTGAGCCGGTTCTCCAAGCTGGAGAAATACTACCCAGGGAAATCTGAAACATGATTCAGGGTTCTGGAGTGGATCCGGCAGTATCCCCAGCTCTTCCCGAAGAGGTATCCCGGGAATCTTTACCTGCCCTTCGAAGCCTTTGCAAAGAGAGCAGGCCCGATGCGTTAGCCTAAGCACGAAGCATCGGAGGAATTTCCACCAGGGAAAAGACCACAGGGTCGGGGGCACTCGCCGCCGCGGCCGCCCGTCCTGCCCCTGCGTGCTGGGGGTCGGCAGGCACAGCCCCCGGCGGGGCGTACCTTAAGGCATGGAAGCGTTTAGCGGTTTCGGCGGCATTAACTCCTATCAGGGTGTGAAAAGTGCTGGGGATTGAAAAAGCTGTGGGAAAGTGGATTCTTTCCAAGTCAGACTAGCTGAAGTTTTCCTGTCCTCTGCAGGCAGATACCTTGTGTTGCTCTTGCCATCGCGCCCCCGACGCATCTGCTTCTCGTTGTTTGACTGTGAGTTTTTATAGCTGGAAAACCTGACATCGCTTTTTGCCACTAGCCCGCTTGCCGCTGTCACTCTGCCAGCGCCATGTCACCTGGCGCGGGAGACGCCACTCGGTGACAGGTCTACCGAAGGGGCCCTGGCAACGCCGGGCTGGGATTTCCCAGCTTCTTTTCCTTCAGGAGCGGAGGCTGCGCCTCGTTCGGCCTCCAGCCGCAGGGGCCCCACACCACTGTGTCTTTTCCGGGGACCTCCTCCCCATCCAGCTGCCTCAGCCGCCTGAGCGGCGCAAGCACCGCCGCGCTCCCAGAGGCGCCCGCCCAAAAACCTGCGGTCTCTTCTGCCAGCTCTCCTGTCGGTTGTTTGATGGTTTGGTTGGTTGGTTTTGTCCCCCCGTACCCCAATTTGGGGGTTGTTGGTTTTTTTTTTTTTTTAAGTGTGAACGGTCAGAAAAAATAGACACAACAAATATTTCAGATCTGGTGAAATGTAATCATCACTTAACACAAAACAAGGTTTGGTTTCTTCTCGGCAGAGAAGACAGTGGATGGCGCAAGAACTCACTCCTGCCAGTCTGCTCTTCCCCTAGCGCTGCTGCCCGGCGGAAGGTGGGCATGCCTCAGGCTCCTGTTCCGCCGGCCAGCCCCTGCCTGGCGCTGAAGCCGCCGCCAGGAAGGAGACTCAGACAAGAGCTTTCCCGGGAAGGCTGGTGCAGGGCGAACCACCGGAGGGGGAACCGAGCATCGCTATTCCTTACCTATCTTGGAAAAATGGCACAATGAGAAAATAAATACAAATCCTCCTCCAGTACTCATGGAACCCCCTGAACGGTGCTTGTGGCATGGGAGGGAGCAGCCGCTCTGTCTTGCCCAGCGGTTCTGAGGAACCTTGAGATAGAGACAGGCTCCTTCTGTAAATAAATCCACTTCTGAGCATCAGAGGTTTTAAACAAGTAAGTAAAATGAAAGCTCCCCCTCCGACCTGTGATTGAGAGACAGTTAAAAATAATTGCCCATGTTAAGAAGCAGAAGACCACGTTACAGAGAAAACCACCTCCTTTCAAAGCCCGCTAATGGCCATACAATTCATTAGGTTACTTAATCCTAATAACCTCCCTAGCATCAGTCCCGGTGACCCAGCCCATTAAGAACCACCAGCGAAACCCCGTAAAACAGGCAAGGGGAATGTCCAACATATGAGCGCATTTATTAGAGTTATGTTCCTGAGATTATGTGCTGCCGGCTCCCCTGCATACCGCTGCAGGCAGGTTGGGGAAAGAGGGAGCTCTGTTTAGGGAAAAGCTAGGCGCAGGAGCAGGGTTCCAGGAGAGGGATGGCTGGTCCCACCGTCACTGTCACCCACGTCCTCTTTGCTTGCTTTCTCCGGTCCTCGTCTGTTTAGCCAAACAATAGCTACATTTGTGGAGAACACGTTTTCCCTCTGATTAAATTCAGGCAAACCAGTAGCAGCCAGAACGAAATAAAATGCACCGAGTAACATCTCGATCATAAACAGGAGTTAACATATTGAGGAGTTTGCTTTGGTTTGGTTTTTAAAAGAAAAAAAAAAAAAAAAAAAGAGGGGGGGGGGGGGGACTGGGGAATGGGACAGGACCACGGGACGACGACGACAAAAGAGCTCTCTTCCACCGAAACGTGTTCGTATGTCAGTGCGATATCACCCTCTGTGGAGGAGGCGGCTGAGAGGAAGACCGAGTAAAGAGAAATGAAGGGGCTCCTCCCGTGCTTTCGGAGCAGCAGGCAAACCGGACGTCTCCCTGGCATCCCTCTGCCGGGGTGAGATCTCTATGATTTACGACACTCGAGTAGTTACGGTGTTGCCGCATGTCGGAGCGGGACTGCAGGAGGCGCGCACACACGCAGGGGATTGGAGAGAGAGGAGGCGCCGCCGGCTAGGGTGCCGCAGCCAGTGCGACTTCTTGGGGGCGGCTGGGCCTCCTCCCGACCCGGCCCTACACGGAGGGGCAGCGCCGGTAGGTAGTCGGCTGGAAATCGTGCCCCCCGGCCAGAGTTAAACCCCTCCCAGGATGTGCAGAGGAGCAAGCCGTCTTCAGACTTTGACTCTCTACAGGTCCGCTATCAACACCTCTTTTCTTTCTCTCTCGATTTCTGGAGAAAAATCCGCTCAGGGTAACGAGGGCTCCCGACAAACAAAGGCCCCAGGCCTTTGCCGCTGCCCGTCCCAGGCAAGAGCGACGCAGCGGTCGTGCAGGAGCCGCTGGGGCAGCTGCCTGAGCCGGTGACCGTGATGCTGCCAGCTCTCACAGAAAGCTAAGCTATCCCTCCCCGTTTTCTCAATAATTCTAACACGTTGGCAGTGATAAAAGAAAGAAAAGCGGCGGGGAGGGAACCGCAGCGCCCTGCCCAGTGAGGCTGGGAGAGAGGGGCAGGGCAGAGGTGTGCCCTGCCCGCTTCCGCTGCCCCACACCCCGGCAACTGGCAGCGTTTCAGTTATTAAAACTTTTGGGGGGGTTGGTTTGGTTGGTTGAGGGGTTTTGGGTGTTGGTGGGGGTTTGGGGTTTTTTTGGTTGGTTGGGGTGTGGGTGTTTTCTGGTTTGGTTTGTTCCCCCCCCCCAAGGGATTTTATAACTCGTAAAATGTTGCCCTGGCTTTGGAATTTGTCATAACAAGAGTCTGCTTTATTTATTGGGTTATTTATTTCTTATATGCTCCACAACAATACCCAGAACATAGTCTGCTTGAAAGAATAAGTTTCCAAAAACAAGAAAGGAAAGGACAGAAAGAGGAAAAAAATAGAGGGTAAGAGAAGGGAAGGAAGGGAGGGAGGAAGGGAGGAAGGGAGGAAGGGAGGAAAGGAAGGAGAGAGGAAGGAAGGGAAGGAAGGGAAGGAAGGGAAGGAAGGAAGGAAGGAAGGAAGGAAGGAAGGAAGGAAGGAAGGAAGGAAGGAAGGAAGGAAGGAAGGAAGGAAGGAAGGAAGGAAGGAAGGAAGGAAGGAAGGAAGAGGGAGGGAGGGAGGGAGGAAGGAAGGAAGGAAGGAAGGAAGGAAGGAAGGAAGGAAGGAAGGAAGGAAGGAAGGAAGGAAGGAAGGAAGGAAGGAAGGAAGGAAGGAAAGGAAAGGAAGGAAGGAAGGAAGGAAGGAAGGAAGGAAGGGAGGAAGGGAGGAAGGGAGGGAAAGGAGTGAGGGAGGACACATGCCAGTCCTTTAAAGTTAAAACAAGAAGTCCCAAAAAATTATTTTTTTATATTAATATCATTTAACATTTTAAACTCCAGTAACTTCAAGCAAGATTTTTGCAGGGAAAAGAAAAAGTAAAGAACTATTCTCTGGAAATCATTTGTTCACAACTCAAACTGTGCCATTTTGGCTTAGAAACAAAACTCGATACGCCCAACCCTGTCCCACTCCCCCCGGAATACGTCTTTTCAGCACACATTTTAAAATAAATATCCTTACGAGTCTTTCCAGAATGCCTTCATATGGACTGATAGGATTCAACATGCCCCAGCTGTGTGCCTGGAAGTTGGGATTTAGCCCTTTAAATACCAGGACAACATCTGCAGGGAAAATAATTTCGGCGGCTCCAGTCCCGCTCCATTACGCGCTGCCGGCCGGTGGCGGGGGATCTCTCAGTGCCTGCGCTCGGGAGAAGTACGGAGGTTCGGAGGACACCAGCCAGGCGGGTGCGCTCCCGGCTGTCAGGGCAGCCTCTCTGAGCAGCAGGCAAACGCTCCATGAGCTGGATGCAGATAACCCCGGGAAAGAGTCGCCAAGTAGTTTTCACTTCGACGAGGGAAAAAAAAGAAACTTTTTTTTTCCTGACTCTCCTTTTAAGTCCTTTTAATTCAACCGCGTTTTTCGTCTCCCTATTCCGCAAGCAAAAATAAACTCAAGAAAACGCAGCAATGTAGTTCCCACAGAATTTGATAAAATAGTGAAAATATTTGAGATGGTTTGCGTCCCAGATTTTTTCATCCTCGAGGGTATTTTCACAGGACATCTACTTAGTAAAAATTTCCTGTAGATATTTTATCTAAGAAAAGTGTTTATCTTTTTTTCCCCCTTTCTCCTTTTATTTTTTTTTCCTTTTTAAATACCTGGAGGGGAAAAAGGCAGAAAGCATTTGCAGTGTGACCTACTTCTTTGGAGCTTATAACAGGTGTCAGAGCTCTCCTCGGGCAGAGTTACATATGTATATCGCTAAATACATACAATTAAATAAAATTACTACATTGTCTATTTTAAACCGCATGTGTGCAACGGAAATATTAGACTGATATTTACGTTTTAAACACCTGTGCTCATGTAGCTTACATTCAGTCAGAATACGTTACACGACCTTATCGTGTTTCAATCTCTATTTTCTTGTCACTTTTAATGAACCGCTGCAATGGGAGCTATCACTGCCCATCTTTAATAAGATGTACTCTCTTAATTTTAGGTCACTATATATCTTCTTAGGTCTGATCAGGTCAAAAATACCTTTGTTTTCAAAATAAGAAGATGTGCGAATAATGCCATTGTGAATGACTTAATAAATATAACAGTATTGATACCTATCAGCTATCAAATAATAATAATAAAATGTCTAAGCATATAGGGTGATTTACATCTAGAAAATGAGATACAGTTAACTTATGTGCTTCTACACCTCCCTGTATCCAGCGTGATACTCTCTTCCCTCATCCAAAGGGAAAAAATAGTCGTCGTCCCCCCCAAAAAAAATCTCCCCCCAAAAAAACCCCACCACCAACCAGCAACCAACACACCACCAAACAACCAACCCAGCAAAACAAAAAGACCCACAAAAACTCCAAACCCTACGATGAGCCCGTTGTCCGGTACGGATATCAATTCTAACAGACTTTTTAAAGAGTGTGAGCCAGTAACCTAGGGCGACGCAAAGCTCTTTTATCTATGTCCCCACATACCTGCATGTCAAATATTCTTATAGCTAGTTAGTACCCCGCTTATCAGCGGCGTGTCACAGAGAAGGGGTGCGTCTAAAAACCTCATAGGTCTGATGATTTTAGGTTGCTGGCTATTTTAGGGAAACACCAGCAAGTTGGTTTTTTTAATGTATCTGGGGATAATTTTTTCCTGTTGTGGTGGTGTGTGTTTGGGTTGGTTTTTTGTTTTGGTGTGTTTGTTTGTTTGTTTGTTTGTTTGTTTGTTTGTTTGTTTGTTTGTTTTCTCCTTTGGCACGCCCCTGCTGGGATCGAGTAGATGCCTGCCGCGCCAAGCACTGGCTGGCCAGAGAAAACGGGATCCAAGGCAGCGGACCCGGGCTCCCCGGGCTGTCAGACCACCGCCTCCCCCCGCTGGGGGATCCGCGGAGCACCAGAGGAGATCACGCCTGGTCGCAGCCCGTAACCCCCGATCGGCCGCGGTGCGCAGGGAAGGAGACACGCCCCCACCTGTGGAAAGCTGCACTCCAAACCAAACCACTCCTCCCTTTTCCCTAGCAGAGTCAACCCAGAGCCGATTTCCTAAAGGCAAATCGCCTGTTTCAGAGCCCTTTAAATGCCATCCGGGACGCAGTGCACATGAGGATGCTGCGCGGCGTCGGAAAGGATGCCTCGGTAGTGCCGACGCGGGGGCTCGGGGCGGATTTAAGGAGAGGGAGCAATGGAATATTGAAATTATCGCAGCTAGCAGCTCACACGGTGGGTAGTGCCCACGGCAGGGCGGGCTAGGGTTTAGGGAACAGGAGGGCTGTCTCTGGAATGTTGCCTAGAGTGAGCCCAGAGGGGCTTCGGCAGAGGAAGTGAAAAGCTTTTTTGGCTTGTTTGTGGGATATTGTTGGGTTTTGTTTGTTTGCTTGCTTGCTTCTTAGAAAGCGCCGGATTCACGCAGAAAACGGCAATAGAGGAACGAGGGGTTGCCCTGGTCTTACGCCTGCCCTGCTCCCCCCAGCTGCAGAAGCTCCCCAAGTGTGTCTGTTCTTCCGGAGGATGGATGTGCTTCATGCCCCACAGAGCATGGAAACCCAGGCCGTCTTGCGAACGACATGTTGCCTAAATAAAGATAAAACGTGCTGTACATCACAGGGTTTCCCGGTTATTCTCAATGACTTGTCGATTCCTCCCCCCTCCCGGCCCCCACCCCCGGCACACGTGCAATGATAGAAAATGGTTTTAAATAACGAGGGGTCACGTAGAGCCATCCTGGTCGTTTAGTAAAAATAACAGAGCTATTACAGAGCTGAAGGAAGGAGACGGGTAATCCACCCGCACAATGTGCTTCGCTATTGTGCCTCCACTGCACACACAGACACGGGTACATATATAGGCATGTATATAATTTGTGTGTGTGCGCGCGTACGTATATATCTATCTGCAGCAAGATCGCTTCACGTGGGCCCCTGCAGCACCTTCCCACGTGGCAGTAAATGCGCGCACAGATGACAGTGGGCGCCGATGTGTGCCGGAGAGATGAGGGGATGTGGAGGTGTTGCTTGTGTCTCCGGGATAAAAATGCGCGTAAAGCCTTTTATGAGAATTCGGAAGACAGCATTTGCTCTCTAGCCTACACTTTTTTTTTCTTTTTCTTTTCCTTTTTTTTTTTTTTTTTTTTTTTTTCATCTCTATTGCCGAAAACTGGAAATAATTAAATTCTTTAAAGGTTTACTTTTGAAACTGTGGCTGGAGTAAACTACGATTCAGGTGTAAATAATTACCAAAGTCATGAAACTGGCAACTGCCGCATATGGTTTATTCATTGCCTTTTTTTTTTTTTTTTTTCGCGTCCTAATCGTTTGAACATTTTTATCCTCCACTGTTTGCCAAATTTACATATTTGTAATTTACTAAACTTAATCATCTCTATCAGGATAGGGATGTTCTATACTAGATTCCTGAACCGTTCTGCCCTGCCCCAGTGGAGAAGCCTGTCTGGAACAAACTGGGCGCTCCTCAAGAAGGGATAGCGCTATTACCCCGGTATTTGGAAAAGCTTTCCATATCAGATTAAAGAAATTAAAACTGAATAAAAGATGCTCCCTCTTTTATAAACGCTACCAGACCTATTCAATTTTAGACTCCGGAGAAGAAATTAATTATTGAAGAAAAGAAATTGTTTGAACACAATAGATCCATACTCAAACGAAAACATTCCCTGGGGTAAGACAAGCAGAATTTGGCCCAAAAACATAAAACCAGAAGTATCCGTTAAGCAAAAGCCTTGGAGAAACAGGAGAAACGTGGACATATAGTATACATCATATAAATAACAGCCCAGGATTGATTTAATCCCCATTTTCTTCACCCTGTGCCTAGTTTTGTAAGGTTTGATTGTTTGCGGGTTCGTTTAATTTTGTTTACTTTTGTCTACATTGCAATTTCAACCTATTTGCCTCTTCAGAAAGCTGTGGTGGAAATTTTTTTCTTGCATGTCTTTAATTTTTTTTTTTTTTCATAATAAGACAGCACTTGAACATATCTTGGTGTTGTAAAAGTGTTTTTTATCAGGCTGTAAATTACTACTTCTCTGACAGAGCAGCCGGAAATGTAAATCACACCATAGAGCTGAAGTTATGAAAAAGTTTGTTCCCTTTTTTGCTGTCCTAGGAAGAATGCAGGGCTGCTGCATTAGGAAGGGAGGGGGAGGCTTGTTTACTATTTTCCTGCTCTAACAAACTATTGGCTCCACGGTGCCTGGGACTTTGATGAGAAAGAATGGACAATGTGCAGAGTCCCTTCCTATGACACCCAGGCCACTGCCACTTGGGAGGTCCTTTGGCCTAATGCAACCACAGCTAACTGCTCCCAACAGGAGGCTCTGTGGATCAGCCAGGGTCACAATTATACTTCTGCTAAAGGCGAAAGATTTTCTTAAAATTAAAAAAAAAAAAAAAAAAAGGAAAAAAAGGAAGGGGCGGGGGTGGGGTGTGTTTGGTGCTGGGCGAGCTGTTGAATTAAAGCCTTTCAGTTCTTCTGGGGAAGGAAATACTGCCAGCGATGTAAGTAAGAACCATTTCCAAGAGGAATGAGCAAAATCAGGTTGTTTCCATCAAGAGGAAAGTGATGGGGGATGTGACCTGGGGTACTCTACACAAGGGTCACTTCGAGCCCCGGGTTGTCATGCCAATTGTCCCGCGGGAGTAGCAGGCCGTGTTAGGAGGTCTGGGGGTTCATCCGCTGTCGAGAGACCTCGTTCGTACTACTTCTTTGAAGTGGCGAGGAGAAGGCACCCCACCCACAGACTGCAACCCCTTAAGCATCACCCACTTGCTTGAAGCGGGAAGAAGGGTTCCAGGAGGAGACATCTCAGCCCCTTTGCTTCTGATCTCGGCACTCGGGGGGCGCGTATATATTGCAAGGGTAGTGGGGGAAAGGCCTAAGAGCTGCCACACGTTGTATGGCTCGAAAAGAAGGCTGAGATTCTCAATGCTATTAAACGCCGTGCTTCTTGCCGGCAGCGGCGAGGAATAGCTTGCTGGGAGGAGGGCCTCCCGACCTCCGCCGCTTCCCGGGGAGGCCGCTGTCGGTGCCGGTAATGGGAGCGGCGCCCCTGGGTCTGCAGCCGGCATGTCCTCCCCTCTCCCGGCGGCGTCCGCGCCCAGCACCCATCGGCTACCCTTCCCCTCCTCCACCCGCTCTCCCTCCTGTCCCTGGTCTTTCTTTAAAGTCTTAAAATTCACCCTCCCTGGGAATCCCTCAGCCCCCCTGGGCCGAGTACTTCAGCCGGACCCAACTCCCGGCTGCCACCTCCCACTGAGGTCGGCGGGGCAGGGTGAGTGGTCCCATCTCGTCCCCTGACACTGCCCCCGCCCCGTTCTGTCTGGGACAGTGGGACCCTCCTCGCCGCCCAGCTCCGGGCGATCTCCCTCCATGTCCCCAACGCCAAGAAGCGATACTCAACCGAGCGAGGGGGGTCGGACTCCGGGGACCACCCCAGTCCCTGCTGTCGCTCTCAGCCCCGCTCGCCACTACCTCCCGCTTACCTGAACGAGGCTTTCCCGTGCTCAGTGGCATACGATCAGGGGGGTAAAGTGAAGGACTGGGCCCTCTGAATTGGGAAAGGCCCGGTCATGATCCCCTTCTCACCCTGCAGAGATCCATCAGGAAGAAGAGAGAGGAAGAAAGGAGAGGAAGAAGAAGAGAGAAAGCCTGCTCCTCCTCTCCCCCCTCACACCCCTCTCCCGCCTTTTCTCTCCTTGTTTGAGTCGAAGTGACCCGCAGTATCTGGAGAAGGTTTTTGAAGACGTTTGAGAGGGAGGGAGAGAGTTTTCTGCTGAGAAACTCAATCTGCCATACAGTAGCGGCTGCATCTGGGATCTGTCACGACTGACAGCACCACAGGGCACAGACATGATCTTCCGCACAACACTGCAACTCCCCAAAATACCCTCCTCGCTCCCAAGGTCCTTGCCGTGTTGCATCACGCTCCTTCGCCAAAAGGAGGAAAGCAACCTGGATCCTCGACAAACAAACACACTGAGGGGAAGGCGAGAGAGATCAATCCCCCCTTCCCCTGCAGTATGAAACACACAGCCCCGAGGAAGCAGGGCGAGAGGCGATGTCACGCTCGGATGGCGCAAAGGCCATAAATGTAAGCGCCAGCTCTGCGAGAGATTCCCGAGAATGACTTTAATGAATAATTTTGGAGACAGTTATGGCTTTAGGTAATTACTGCGCGGCTCTATGAAAACCAGATTGAGAGAGAAGCTGTCAAGGCCGGGCCGTGCTCCTCGGCTCGCCATGCCAACCCGCCCTGGTTCTCTACTGCGCCGCTGCTTGACCCCAGGCGCTCCCGGACCCCCTGAGCTGCCAGGGTCCTCCTTCTGGCAGGGCTGTCAGCAAACCTGATGAAGACTTGGATGGGAATTTGTTTATTATTATTATTATTATTATTATTATTATTATTATTATTATTATTATTATTATTATTATTATTATTACATCTTCCGCCTCCTGTATTTTCTGGTAGGACATTTCATTGTGTTTTAGGCCAGTTTTAGAAAGCTGCTCTAGATTTGTATGCGGATTTAGCTTTTTTTAAGTTAGTTACACGCAGCTGTTTCAGCCTGTAGCCACATATGGCATGCAAATAGAGACCCCTATAGGAGAATAAGGGTCTATTATCCCCACATGTTTGTTTAATATACGTGGCCGGGAAAGCGAGTCTACTGCTATACATTAAAATATAATTCTACATTTTTCTCCTGAGTACTTTGGGCAACACAGGGGCTCGTTTCTGCTTTGAACAGGCTTCACGGTTCGCAAATAAACGGCTTCGAGATGCGGCGCGCTGATCTCCATTGTTTCGCTAACATATTACCGCTGTTCTCCGCTCCCGGCTGTAGCCGTACCTAGTTCCCAGGCCGGCGGGGTTGCAGATCCCCGCGCCTTCCCACGGCGGGCCCGCTCCTCGCCGGGGGCCGCTTCCCGGGGGGCGACCCGGCCTCTCCCAGTGGGGAGTCGGCTGCAGCCTCAGGGGCTCCCCGGGGAGAGGCGCCGGGGCGACAGCCACAACCCTGCAGAAGGGCCGTCGCCAACCGGAGCTCTCCCGTAAAAACGGGATTTGCTGGTATTTTTTAGGTTAGGGTTTATTTCAGGCAGCTATTTCCCCCTTTTACTTTCTTTTATTTTTTTCCCTCCACTTTTTTTCGCTCCCTGTCCGAGTCCTGGGGCTGGCGGTTGTCCTGGAAAGCTGAGTGCAGAGCATACCGTTTGCACTGATTCAGAAAGGAAACGTTTCTTTTCCTTTCGAGATTACAGAGACAGAGCGGAGCATTGAGGTGTCTTAGGAGGGTTCTCCAATTTTATTCTGCTGGAACAAAAAAATGGAAGTGATTTTTCTTCATTTATTCTTAGGGTCGCTCGGCCCTTCCCCCTCCTTCCTTCCTTCCTTCCTTCCTTCCTTCCTTCCTTCCTTCCTTCCTTCCTTCCTTCCTTCCTTCCTTCCTTCCTTCCTTCCTTCCTTCCTTCCTTCCTTCCTTCCTTCCTTCCTTCCTTCCTTCCTTCCTTCCTTCCTTCCTTCCTTCCTTCCTTCCTTCCTTCCTTCCTTCCTTCCTTCCTTCCTTCCTTCCTTCCTTCCTTCCTTCCTTCCTTCCTTCCTTCCTTCCTTCCTTCCTTCCTTCCTTCCTTCCTTCCTTCCTTCCTTCCTTCCTTCCTTCCTTCCTTCCTTCCTTCCTTCCTTCCTTCCTTCCTTCCTTCCTTCCTTCCTTCCTTCCTTCCTTCCTTCCTTTCTTTCCTTTCTTTCCTTTCTTTCTTTCCTTTCTTTCCTTTCTTTCTTTCCTTTCTTTCCTTTCTTTCCTTTCTTTCTTGTGTATTTTAGCCTGAGAACCTAATCCTTCAGACAAATAGTTTAACTTTCTATTTTTTCTCTGAAGACGAGATCAACTGTTTTCTCATCGACGTCCACTCCCACTTCTTCCTGGTAGTAGGATTGATTGTAACGTACAGCTGGACAAGTGTCAGCCTTCCAAAATTCCATGAACACCCAGCGAAGGTTCAATTATTAATGTTTATATCCTCGGCTTGAGGGGGCGGGGTGGGGTGGAGTAACGGACACAAAAGAACTATACAAAACATACAAAATCATAAAGTAAAAAAGTTTGTGAAAATAAGCGTGGTCAACACGGTCTCTGGCCCCGCTGAGACAGGACTTTCATGATGGCTGGTCAGCGTTGCCGTCAGCCAGCTACAGCTCTCAATTAGAGGCGATTCATTAGGTTTTAATAGCAGGTGCAAAGCCATCTCCTCGCTAGCAGCAGGGAGGGGCAGGGAATAGCCTTGTACAGCAGCTTCCAGCTGTCCTGGCTGGTTGTAAACCTGACTGCCGCTTTGGATAGCGGGGTGTCAGCGCGCCTGCCATTGCCTGCACATAAGCGTTGTTGCACTTTGCTTGGCTAATTTCTTCCTGCCAAGTCATAAGGTGGAAATCTGCCTTGCTCTATATTTATTTTGGAAGACAAAGCTGTGAGCGAATGCGCCGGGAGAAATCGGGCTTAGATAAAGTAAGTGCTGGGCCAGGGGCTGGGCGAGAGCCGGGGAGGGTAGCGGGGAGTACTGCCCGCAGAATGCAACGCTTTTGCTTTCTCAAACCCCCAAACAGACAAATAAACAAACAACTTCGGCGGCAAACTCCAGAAGAGACGGAGCCTCTGGAGACAAGAAATCGAGCTGTGGCGAGGAGCCCTGGGGCGGGAGTGCCGCGTCCCGCTACACCCGCATCCCAGCTGGCAGCCGCGGCCGGGATGAAGTTTGGAAAGCGCCGCCGTGATTACACCCAAGTGGAGAGCAGGATGGCTCCTAGCCGTCTGATCTGACGTCAACATGTCTCTAGCTCCTCGCTGCAAGATAGAGGGAGCAGAGCCGGAGGAGGGAAGGCTCTAATCATTCCCAGATGTCTCTAATAGCAGATATAAAGACTTATATAGTGTCTGAGAATAAATTTGTAATCAATGCTCTACAATCGGATCATCAAAGCAACGACATTTCTAGAGGAAAATGGAGATGAGGAAGCTGGAGAAAAGAGACACACACTACGCTAGTTTGGAACGGGAGCACAGAGATTCCCAGTGACCCCGCGCATCGCTTGGCTTTGCTAGAATTTATGTGAATATATAATTCAGATAACAACGCTGCTTTAATCTCAATTGTGCTAATTCTAATTAGCCAATTAGAAACATAAAAGATTGGAACTCATTTGCAAAGGCACGTATTTACCGGACCGCAAGAAGAAATAAATCCCAAATTAAAAATATATAAAACATTGATAAGCCCCTCGTTACAGCAGAGGGGATTATGCCTGCAGGCGTGCGGAATGTGTTTCTTTCCTATCGCTACTTGGAGGTTTCTTCTGTATTTGTGAGTCGCTGGGCGAGTACGTGTGAAAAAGAAGGATTAAGGTTAGGTTTCCAAGCGTAAAAGGAGGATATTTTGCTTAGAAGTTTTATTATTAACCTTCTCCCCCAACTCTTCCCCGCCCACCTTTCAAGCTCACGTTGTCTCAATGGCATCCCCTGAGCGTGTTTATATCCCTACAGTTGCAACGCATGTCTCGGGGCTTGTTCTTGGGATGCCTGCGGCTTGGCCGAAGAGGCCCCGTTACACCTCTTTGACAACGACAGCAAATTAGCACTAATTATTGCAATACTCTTTTGGTGCGTGGAAGAGCTCCTGTGAACGAAGGGGAGGGGGGCAACTCCACGACACAAAGCAAAACGAAGTAAGAAAGCCTCATCACAGTTTATTTCTCTTGCCTGCAGGCAGGCAGGCATGCCATCCATGTCCGATAGGGACGAAGGCACATAAACCCCGCAAAGCAGGCCAAGGGCCGGGGTTCCCCCGGTGCCCCGCACGTTATAGGGAGCTGCTCAGACCCCCGTACCGACAGTGGCGGCCTCGCTACCTCCTCGCTTCCTAAAACCCTGACGAGCTCTAAAAAAAAAAAAAAAAAAAAAAAAAAACACGCCAGTTTTTTTGCTAAACCGCCCCTGGGGGCACAGGCCGCCGGCGGGGAGGTCCTTGCATCCTTCCTTGCAGGAGGAGCGGCCGCGGTGTTTGGGGTCCGCATCTGGGAGAGCCGACGGGGCACTCCCTGGGAAGGCAGCAGAGGCGAGCCACCACAGGGGGGATTTTTGCTATTTCTCTGCAAGGGGAACAACAACAACAACAATTCTCTTGAGGTAGAGCAGAAAGTCTCCCTCCCTCAGCCACGAAACAAAGTAACCCGCTACAGCACGAGTAAACTGGGGTCCTGAGGTCGTCTGCGCGGACGTGGCATCAACGACTCGGCTGCTCTCCCCGGTTCTGTTGCCTTCCTCTCCCTTTCCCCCACCCGCACAACGCAGAGAAATGCTGCAGAGGGAGACAGGCTACTGTCCCTCCTCCTACGTGCCTTTCACTTCTGAAAAAGCTCCCAAAAAATGTCCTGGCCTCGAGGAATTACCGTGCAGGGTGCGGGCTGTTATCAGGCCTTGAGTCCGCTGACAGAGCTGGGGCTAGGGCACTGACATTCCCATCTACCATCAATTTACCTTCTGCTTCCCCATTTAGCTTTTAACGTCAAAACCTACATATTTGTCGGCTCCGGGCTGTCTAGGGCTCTTGTGATTTAACTGCAAGAATGATTGTTTCTGAGAAAATGGCAAAAGCCTCGTTAGCGAACAATTAAAGGAGATCCTCCTTAGACCATACAGGGGAGCTCCCTGTTCTGAGAAACTAACGTTTCGAAAAGGGAAAATTACTGATGGGAAAAATATCGGAGAGGTGATTCTGAAGGCGGCAGAGCTGCCCGCCATCTCCTGCCCCACTGCACATCCCCTGGGGGAGCTGCAGTCCGGCGACTCGGTCAAGGCATTTGCAGGGATACTGCCCGCAATGTGCCACACAGCAAACCTAGCATGCCCGGCTTCCCCTCCCCCAATATTTCCGCCCCCCCGTGCATTTAAAAAAAAAAAAAAAAAAAAAATTGGGCAGGAAAGAAGTGCAAGTTAGTCTATTTATCCACAGGCTTTCTAACGGGCAAGGAAAAGCAAACAAGGGGAGATATTTTTCTCTCCAAGTGTTATAAACAAAAGCAAGTGTCGGTAAACAGAGACTCACGCCGGAGCGTAGAGACGGGTTGCCTGACCCGACGGGAGGAGGGCACATCAGTTTTGTCTAGTTGTTGTAACCCCGCAACCTTCCCACTGTCAGCAGGGGTGGCGAAACGGCGCAGGGGCTTCCTTATCTTTTTATGGGCAATTGCACATCTACCTACGCTTAGTGTCGGGTCTCGTCGGAAGCCACTTCCTTAGGCGCGGCGGTGGAGAAGGCAGGCAGGTATGCAGCCCTGGACCTGGAGAGAGAGCCATCTTGGTTTAAGTTGAGATGGTTTAGGCAAAGGTTTAAAATACGAACCCAATTTTTATTATGGAAAAGGTGGGAAACCTTGCTGTTAACCAGGAATTGGAAAAAAATACCAAAGGCAGCTTCTTTACGTAAAGAGCTTTGATTTTTTTCTGCCTACGATACAGAGAAATGCCATACATTTCCCAGGGCTGAATTTCTGCAGATCCCCCAGGTACGGGGAAGCAGAAAAGTGACCGCCTGGCAGCGGGACACTTCTAAAGGAGTCGGCAGAGGGGTTGAGAGATAACTGCGCAGATATAAAGGTCATACTGGGGAAGCAGATGAACATACAAAAAGAGAGTCAGAACACACGCTGATGCAGTGTGCACTCAAAGGAAAAAAAAAAAAAAAAAGGTTACAAAATATAATGCTCTCTGTGGCGGACTGGAAGTGTGCAACCCAGGAGAGTTTTGGGAACTACAAAGTTAATATTAAGTTCACTGTAGCTCATTGTAAATCTTACATATCCCTACACACCCCCGCAAATCCCTTGCCTTGTTCACTCTTTCTTCCTTGACGTAAAGTTACCTGCAACATAATCACTCCGAGCAGAGCCCTGCGGCCTCCCTCGCCTGGCCCCGGCACCCCTTCGGGGACGCGGCCCCTGCCGCCCGGCCCCGCTTCGGGCTCGGCTTCCGCCAGCGCCTGGCACCGCCGCAGCCCAGGACCCAGAGGCAGGAAAACTGTGCATCGCTGCCACTGCTGACCCGCTCGGGGTTTGCACCCTTGTCCGCTTCCCGTTAGCAGAAAGTCTCCTGCATGGAGAACACCACAAGGAATTCCTATTCAGCTGAACTGACGGTCTCTGCTCAATGCTCACGGTGCTGGCGAGATCCCTCCCTCTACCCCTCCTTTCACTGAGTCACTTGTTTAAAAATAAACTTAGGAGCCATGTTTATAATTTAGTTTACTTCTGAATATTTTAAATATTATGAAAAAAAAAGCCATAAACAACGCTGTTATTCAAAACATTTTGAGGTATAAAACATAAAAAGATTTGGGGTTTTTTTCCTTTTTTTTTTTTTTTGTAAAAAACACACACAGTGGTTTATTGAGTACTTACAATGTTTACACCTTCAATATTAATTAGATTCCACGTTTTTCCTTACCGAAGTGCACATAACCAATAATTGTTGAAAACTTCAAATACTGAACGACCACAACAAAATTACAACACTAAATACCGAGTCAATCGAAATACTGGTGCAACTGCTTCTGTTGAAATATAATTTTATAATCCCATGAATATTTATATCCAAAAGGCCAAGTATTAAAGATACACTTCACATACACACTAACGCCAGGGAGGGATTATTATTTTTTCCCGTTTTCTATGGTTCTGTATTCCCCTGTGTGTTTTATACAGAGCAAATAACATTCATGAAACTATTAGAGACATTACCCCTTACCAAGTTGGAGTTTCCTCTTCATATATGGAATGCTTTTTCCCTCTCCTTCAAATATCCACATTTTTGGGGGGTTGGGGGAGAAATTGCACATAAATAAACTGGACGATTCCAAATACAAAGAGTCCTCAAAGGAGAGCTCACTATCGAGACTAAGAAGACGGCTTCTCCAATCCTGCCGTTCTCATTGCTTGAGCTCCAAAGCCCAGACATGCTGCGGCCAGCCAGTTCTCCCTTTGGTTTTCTTATCGTTGCTGCTAACTGTGCTTTTCAAGATTTCGTTCTGAAGAGACAGGATGCGAGGGCAGAGGAAAAAAACAAACAAACAAAAACATAAGGGGGAGAAGAGAAAAAAGGTTAGAGATATTCCTCCGCCGCGTTGAGTCGCCTCTGCCCTGCCCCGAGAGGGAAAACTACGAGGAGACGCAGGCTCCCGCTGAGGCCTTCGGGCTGCAGGGGACAAAGCGGGGCGGCCTCTGAGGGCTCCCGTCGCGCACGGGAGCACCTCTGCGCTCTGCGCTGCCGCCCGCGATCTTCGGCGGAGGCCGAGGCCCAGGCCCTTTATGTGAAACGACCTCTGCCTTTCTACGACCGGACGTCGGGGTTCAGCAGCGCTAGGAACAGACCGGAGGCTGAGCACCGCCAGCCATCTACGGGGAGGTGGGAATTGCGGAAAGCTCCGTGCTAAACCATCACTCCCAGGCTGCGGGAAGGAGATGGGCACAGGCACGTATTTGGGCAAAATATCGGGCCTGCAGCCACCGAAATCTGGGGGAATATCGCTCGAGTGTGCCTCGGGTTTGCGCTGCCTATTCAAAGTCTGAAAAGTTCAAGGGCAGAGTGCTGGGGCAGGAAAGCCCCGCGCTGCGACCCTGCTGTTCGCCGAGGGTTTAAAGCCGGGCTGGTCTTATCAGGTTCTAGCCTTTTATTTAAAGCGAGCAGAGGCTTGTCTCTGGCGGGATCACGGGTTAGGAGCCCAAACCCGTGAATGGACTTTCCCCACGAGGGGCCCTGCTGTCGCGGCGTTTCTCCTGCAGCTGCTCGCAGCCGCCTTGCCGGATCAGGGCTCTCTGCAAGAGCCATGAGCCCCGAGGGCCGCCTGCGGCCGTGTCCTGTCCCTCTCTTGGCCCGCAGGTACGCCTAGGGAGGGGCAGGACCCCGATATTCCCCGCGGACATCACACGGCGACCCGACCCAACCGAGCGCCGAGTAACGGGATTGGGGCCCCGTCGGTCGGCATCGTAGCCTCCACTCTGAAGCCATCCCCGTCCCGCCCCGTCGCGTCCCGGAGCACTGACCAGTTCTTTCTTCCTCTTCTCCTCCTTCACGTCTGTCTTCTTGATCTCTGCCTTGAAGGCCTCCGCCTCCCCATTCTGGTCATCCTTCGCCAGCAGGTCCATGAGGTAGGCGATGTAGCTGGTGGCCAGGCGGAGGGTTTTGATCTTGGAGAGCTTGGTGTCGGCGGGCACGTTAGGGATGCACTCCCGCAGCTCCGCGAACGCGCTGTTGATGCTCTGAGTCCTGCGCCGCTCCTTGCGGTTCGCCGTGCCCCTGCGCTTCACCGGCCGGGGCCCCCGAGCCCGGGCGGGCCGTTCCCAGGCGGCACCCCCCGTAATGGGAGTGGTCCATACCCGGCGCCCCGTTGGCGTACTCGGGACTGTAGGACAGAGCCATGCTGTAGTCGGGGGGGACATCTCCGGGTGGCTGCTGATGAGCCAACCGTGGAAGTAAGGGTTCTCCTCGTGGCCGCAACGGGTGGCAGCGGCGGCGGCGGCGGCAGCGGCGGCGGCGGCGAAAGGGTAGCCCTCATGATGCACCACCGGGTGGTGGGGGAAGCCGCCCACTAGACTCATCCCCGCTCCCTAGCGCACCCCACCCCGCCCCCCCAGGCCCCAAAACAAAGGTTCC
This sequence comes from Picus viridis, assembly GCA_033816785.1. Lineage (NCBI taxonomy): Eukaryota > Metazoa > Chordata > Aves > Piciformes > Picidae > Picus > Picus viridis. The sequence continues at coordinate 16,433,839 of CM066582.1, read as the reverse complement.
CCCTACCCGCCCTCCACCCCCGCCGCACCGGCGGGAGATGCTCCCTGCCGCTCTCCCCCTCAGCACTGCCCCGCTGCCTGCTGTCTCTCCATAGGGTGCTGCAGCAGAGTCCCCGCGCGTGCCCGAGTGATCCCCCTCCCCAGGCGCCGCCGCCGCCGCTCATGCGTTGTGCCTCCACCTCCTCCTCCTCCTCCTCCTCGCCCGGGGCCGGGTCTTCGAGGAAGCGCGCACAGGAAAAAAACAAAACAAAACAAAACACCAAAAACCGCTATGGAGAAGTCGACCAAAACAAAATGGCTTGGCTTCCCAGCCCGGGATCTTCCTCGCCTCTTGCTTCCCTCTGCTCTCGCCAAGTCCGCCGCGGCCCGGGCGGGTGGTACTTACTAGCGGCCCCCTCCATGCGCCCCCGGCTTGAGGCGGGCGGGCGGCGCTCCCCTCTGCCCTGCGCGGCGGCGGGGGCCTTCAGTGCCGGGCGGGTTCAGGCATCCCTGCCCGCCGCGCCGCGGGGGTCAGCGCCCCTGAGCTCCTCTGGGGCATCCGTGCCGCTCGGCTCGGCTCAGCAGCGGAGGCGGCCGGACTGGGTGCGGAGCTCTGGCAGGGCTCCCCGGCACGATCTCCATGTACAGCTACATGTTTAGGGCCGCTCGGGTTAATATATGTCGTCAGAAGCGGCGGCCGCCAATGGCTGGTGGCGGAGGCGGAGCTCGCCGCCCTCTGCAATAAAACTTTTTGATCTTCGCTCTGCTAATTGCCGAGCTCCTCTTTTAGGATTGGCTGCCCCTCCGCATCCATAATGTAATTAAAACAAGGGGGGCAAAATTATCATGGAGGCAGAGGTTAATGCAAGTGTTTAGCAGATGCCTTACTGTAAAATCTGCATTACAGAAAAAAAAAAACCCAAACCCCACAACAAAACCCCCAAACTCAACAACTAACGTCCAAACCAAGTTATTAAAACTTAAATATCGGATAATCTCGAACCAGGTACAGTATGGACCCAAGTCACTTATTGAAAAAAAAATAATCTATGTGGGAGCTTGATACTCTCCAAGGTTGCTTTTACAAACTCTTATGTGCCGTTCTGGTAGAGCAACAAATAAAACCCGCTTCGGAGGGCACTGTATCCGTTGCCCAGTACTGCGGGCATGCCCCAGCAGCGCTCCGGCTTATACTTTTACTGCTGGTTAATATACACAAAGAGACCACTGGTTCCAGTGAGGAGGGAAACGGAGTTACTCTGTTAGTCTGTCACCCGACTTTGCGATCCAAATTAGCTGAAGCTGGCTCCGACTTCGCGGCTGCTGTCTTACCGAAGGAGCGGCGAGCTCGGGGGTTGGCCAGAGACGGGGTTTTCTTCAAGAAAGAATTGCTTTGAGACACTAACAATAAACCCGACTCTCACTGATTCTTTTCCAGCTTGCTGCCTGCGCCTACGCACCTCGGTCAGTATTCACCCGAATGGCTTATGTTCCTGAAATCAGTTTCATGCTTGTTTAACTGCTTTGATAGGTAAGTAACCGAATATTTTTTACAGCATGTTCTGAGCTTATTTTCTAGCTTTACTAACAAATATATAAATATTTCGCCGCATTCCTGATTCTGCAATAAAAAAGGCCAGCATCTGCGGAAAGCAGGTTTACTTATCGAAAGGGAATAGTTAAATGTTTGTTTAACAGCCAGGCCTTGAGGAAATCTCCCGTAACTGTTTAGGTGTTTTGCTTTGGTAAACTTGAAGACATTACAAAAGTAAAAAGGATCTCAAGCTGTAATTCATAGATAACTTGGAGGCGAGGCGAACTGTTGTCATCTTCAAAAGGAGCCGAGCATTACTAAATAGCTGTGAAATATCAAGTACCCACCCTTATGTGTGTTGGCTGACGGCTAGGCTGATTCGGTGTATATTACAATGCAATCCTACAATATAGGCAGTGTGGATAACTGTGTCAGCGGAAGCTGAAAGGTCATAAATTAAAGAAAGAGAAAGATAGAGATGGAGGAGTCTGCGAAAGGAAGCAGCAATAACTGCAAGTCCAACTTCTGCAGCAGATCAGGGCGTGCTCCTGCCCCTCTGCTGAGTTGGTGGGGATGTCTTGGGAGAAAGCGTTGGGGATGGGGGGGGGGGGGAAGGAAGGGGGGGATCGGGAAGAGAGTGGAAAAGCTTCTTTGTGGGGAATCAACCCAAATCCCGAAGAGAGAGGACGAGCTGAGCCCCAGCCGTCCCGGCACGGCTGCCGATGGGCTCGCCCTCGGAGGTGCCGCCAGGGCACTGGTCTGTCTGGGACTCGGTAGCTCTACAGGTGGGTCTGCCGGATCTCGGAGGGGACAGCTCTGCGGGGAGGTGGTAGTCTCCACTGACGAAGCCACCCTCCAAGGAGCAGCCCGTTGCGGAGCCCGGGAGCTGGCTCCGGCAGGGAAATTTCACAGGCGAAGCTGGGCGCCGGCCTCGCATGTGGGCAGGGCGGGGAGTGCAACGCTGAACCCGACGAGGGGATGTGCGTGGAGAGCAGAAAGGCAGACGGTACATTTATATAAGTATATACACATATGTGTGTGCGTCTGAGTGTAAACTGAGTATGAAAGTGAAAAGCCAGTCCAGATGTAGAACTGATGTATATACACATATATCTTATGTGTGATCACACATGCTTGTAACTAAAATGACTGATGGATATCTGTATCTATATATGCACACGCACACACGTATATATTGTATTATCCTAAGGAAATCACTTGTCTTCAGCGCGGATTTTTAAATTTAAGTCAGGCCGTGGGCACATGGTGTGGGCAGAGCCCTGGTGCTGCCGGCCGGGTTAGCCCTGCCGTTCGGGACACATCTTCTGCACGACGCAGCCTGGAAACCCACGTAGTGTCTGCAGCGGTTCTTCAGCTTTATGTTGGTGCGATATTTTCCTTGATGCGAAGAAGCAGCGGGCACTGTCAATGCCAGAAAGGTATATTGACTTGCAAACAGGATTGTGTTTCTTTGCTCTATTTGTGTAGGAGCTTTCCAATCTATTGCAGGCTGGACTGCAACTGTGACAGTCTCTGTAGCAAGCCACTACGGTCACTCTGATAACATCTCCAATGAAGAAGGAAACGGAAAACATGAGAGAGAGAAAAAGTAATAAAAGATAGAGGAGATATCGATCAGAACACCAAGCTACAAAGCTCAGCATTATTATTGCTTAATTAGCATTAGGGAGTTTCTAGACAAAGTACTCATCAGTATCTTATATATATATTTCCTCTCATCTTCCAGCAGTTGTTTATGCGTTTTGTAAAGCAAATTTTAGAACAAATATAGCTATTTTATCCTCCCTCAGCTTCTAACTACCCAGGCTGCCCGATCAGGGCTTACAGACTTCTCTGTTTGATCAACTCGTTGGAAACGGCTACAGCCCAAAGTATCTTTCCCAAGACTAAGCTTAAAAACCACTAAAAAGCACCAGCGTTTGGTCGATATCCCACATATTGATTTATTAGATTTTTTTCTTGTACAAATAGTTTCCTTGAAAAAAAACCAAACCCAAACATAAACCCCCAACACAGCGCTTTAGCCTTATGTCATTTAATTTCCTTGCCAAAATGGTTGCATGTTGGGTGGCGATTTATCTGGAGTCCGCTGCCAGACAGGACTTTCTCAGCTCACTGTAATTAAGAATTTTTGATGGCGACTATGCTGAGGCTGATTTTCCTTTTCCTTCCCTCTCAACTCCCCCCGCCCTCTTTTTTTCCCCCGGTTTTGTTTTGTCGAGGATGTGTGGAATGGGGCTCTGTAGTTGCTTTTGCTCTATGGTTGTTGCCTCTCCAGCATGACGGAGGAATGGGCTGCCCTGACGGTCGGCGGATGCCCCGCGGCGTCCGGGGAGCAGGAGGCAAGAGTTCGCGGAGCGGGGCGGCAGCGGGGGTGGCTGGCAGGACACCCGCTCCGCGGGGCCACCCGCTGCCCTGCCCCGCCGGGCAGCCGCCGCCGGGCCGCTTATCACCAGGTCACTTCCCTCCTCCCGACCAAGGGTAGGGTGGGATTTGGGCATAACGAAACAATAGAGCTGTACTCCCATCCCCTTCTCCATACCAGCATTGTGTGAATTAAGCTAAACTGCAAATTAAGCTAATTTCTCCGAATCAGTCGAAACAGTATGGAAACGAGGAAGAGGTGCCGACGCTGGGTGGTCGAAAGCCCACATCTGCTGGGGATTCTCGGACTTGCTGGCTGGGAAAGCTGCAGGCACACCGACCCGGGCCGTTTAATGAACAGGCCAGAGGCGTAAAAGAGCCCTGCCAGTGCCTGAGCAGCGAGCCGCTCATTCATTTGCTGCTTTTCTGCACCTTCTTCTCGAGGAGCTTTCGATACCGGCAGGGCGATCTGGGGCCTCACGAAAGCGCCCAGGGCAAGGCAGCGGAGGAAGGGAAGTCCCCACGTCATGCTGCAGTGCCCGGTACCGGAGCCCAGACGCAAGCGTCCCAGCTTCGTGCGGCAGCGCCTGGGTTCTCCCGTCTGCTTTGTAGTTTTCATTAAAGCCAGCAAGAACAACAAAAAAGAGCATCCCTTGTCCTCGAGGATCAGCTCTGGCCGAGCAGTCATTTTGGCAGCTTTTCTTTCCGGCAGCCCCTAAATCCGGTGGTCGGGGGCTGCAGGGTGCCGCTTCTTCCTCCTCCCGCCCCACCGCCTACCACGTCGCTCCACCGCCCGGTGCACGGCTTGAAAAGTCGAGACACATTTGAATTTATAGAGTGCATGATGTCACTGACCCGGGACCAAACGTATCAGATAGTGGTACCGTTCTCGATGGGTCTGGCGACGCCGAAGCAGCCTGTGTCCCACGCATGCGACACAACCTGTCCCTGGGCCATCGCTTAGGATTTCACGAAAGAACATAAACCCGCAAGAGAACGGACTTTTGTAAAGAGGAACCGTAGAAATATTATTTGAAGGTCAGCCTGTCAGTGCGGGTTAATGGAAAGGACTTGTGCGTAATGGGCCTACTTACACCCTCCGTTACGCTCACACAACCTGGGTTTCAACGTCCAGGGCAGAGGGCAGAATCGGGCCCTGCAGGCCCGAATTAATTGCTGTCATTGAAGGTAGAGGAACCCTGGTTTACGTTACTATTATCGGTAATGAACACCCACATACTTCAGGCACGATAATGTCGCAGCCGCTGTGTATACAAAAACAAAACCCAAAAACCCAAAACCCAAAACGAGGAAAAAACAAGACACTGACCGTTTGGTGAGACGCAATGATTGGCGGTAAGTGTAGGACCGTATGCTTTTTACCACTGCATGTGTAAGCAATTATTCGAGGATTGCTTATATTTGCGACTGAGGATGTGTTTAGACCCTAGACAAGAACTGCAGAAAGAAAAGAAATACGCAACGAACTCCAAGCACGACCACTTTCTTGTCAGAAGAACAATAATAAAGTTTTTATAAAATTCTGCAGTGAGTGCACAATGTGTCAATATTTATTGGGTTTGTCTTTTACATATCCTACACATACACGGGTATAAACACACACGTGTGTATACAGACACGCATACATTTTTCTTTTTTTCACGTAATGCATTCCTGAGAAAGAGCATCTCTTACAGCTCTTGAGCACGGCGCTGATGAAGTTAGCTCGTGAACCTAATTGCCTGCGTTAATAAATACTTTGTCCTTCAGCATCTGAAGTTCACACGTCGAAGAAAGCAGAATTTAGTCTGGCATCGTTTTAAGTTTAGGCTAACAAAAATCAACACTTCTACTGACATTCTTCACGAAAAGTCTTTGCTTAACAAGGCTGCGACTCAAGCAACGTTCATAGATCAAAGACAAACTTGTCTAGCTTAAAAAAAAAAAAAAAAAAAAAGAAAAGAGGAAATATCCCTCTGGAGCAGTGACAATTAACTGCTATTTCGCCCTAACTGCATGCCTCAAAATATCGGTGTCGTCCTGCCTGTTCCTCTGTGCGGTGTACCTGCCGCACCGCACCCCACTCCTGCTTTGCCCGGGACCTGCTGAATACCAGGGGCTCGCCTTAAAGCTCAGCAACTGATTCCGACAAAACTCGGCTCCACACTTGTTAGAAGCATCAGCCTCTACTGCAATTTCTATATGCGTATCTCGGTGTAATTGATCTGGCTGAGTGAGGTCTTTTTGGTAATTTGGATACACCAAGTCTCCAGTTAATGACATATAATCAGCCTTTAGGTCACTTGGTCATTCTCTTATTACAAATCCCTCCCGCTCTCTCTGATCTCCCTTCAAACTAAATTTCACACAAACAAATAAAGCAAGGCAGGAACAAGTCCTTAAAATACAAGAGAAAAATATTGGAAGATTGCTCGTGGGGAACCATAAACATTTTTAAAAGAAAAATGGAAAGATAGAAAAGAACATCTTATCGAGAAAAAGAACATTGTGTACAAAACACAGAGGAAAATACGGTCTGGCTTTTGTTAAAAATGACACAAAATTAAAATAAAAATAATTACAAGCAGAAAGGGCATAATATAAACAGAAGGCAGGAGACTTTACTAGAAATGCGTGGTCATACTGGAACAGATTTTTACACATGATACAACCTACCTATAGACACACATAAAATTTATTCACTTCTCTTTAGATGGGAAAAAAAAAATATTTAACAAATTGCCTTTACTCTTCTTTTCAGGAAAGCAACTGAAGAAGACAAAAAATGGAGAACAGAGTGTCATGTACCTCCCCGGACCTGCAGAGTGTGAAGCTAGGGCCAGAACATGGGGTGTAAATATGACAACAAAAATAAATATTTTACACCACTGCTCAGAACACAATTTACTAAGTTAACACTTTGTTTGCCTCTTTAATTTTTTAAATTGCCTCTAAGAAGATACTATTTTGGACCTCCCTGCAGCTATATATACGTATGCACACATGCACATGTTCAAGAGAAATGCTGGTGGTGATGTGTCAGAAGCTGGTGCAGTGGCCGGAGAAAGGAGTGGGCAGTGATGCTCTAGTTAAGATCCCAGGGCCCCGCAGGCTGCAGACAGCTCACTGCGAATGAGAGAACTGTTTTTTTTTCAAAATTAAAGTTGATCTAAAATCCGAGAGCAGGGATATTTCGATGTCCTCCAAGAGTTAGCGTTTCGATGAAGAAACCAGAAAGAGGACTGCAGTCCACACTCGCTTACAGGCATTATCACCTTTCAGAACGTTATCAACATGCATTTTACCAAAAATCTCCTTTGTATGTCACACAGGGTTCAGAGAGGCGCTAATTGAGCGCCTAAGCCTATGAGAGCTTGCTAATACGAATGCTCACTCAGCCACAGAAACCGGAGCAATAGGTACATGGAAAAGTGTTACAAGGCCCCAGCACAGGGCATTTCGATGCGACGTCTCTTGTTACTTGTTCACTACATTCACAGGCTTTTCAGCCTTCACCACATTTTATTTATTCATGTATGTATGTGTGTGTGTACGTATGTATGCATTTATTTATTCCCCTCCTGCTAGGCTGAAACATTAGCCAGGAGGCACCCGGCCATCCGACGCAGTAAATCGCGAAGAGGTAGAGCCCTGTCGCCCTGCGGAGTCAGGGGATGCTCAGACCTGCCCCGGCATTGCCCTTGACGGGGCCCACCGCCAACTCTCCCGTTGGCCGGGTCACCAAATGCTGAAGGCTGATGGGAAGAGGCGGGCTGGCCTCTGCTGCCCACCGCACCTCCCGGAGGCGGGCTGCCCCAGCGGCGCCCCACGGGTTGTGCCGCGCCCAGGAGGAGCCCGGCCGGACCGTGGGCGGCTGGAAGGGGTTAAGCCTTTCCTCTCCTCCTCCTGGAGCCCCCTGAATGCCACCACTTTCCTCTAGAGGTCTCATTAAGGAAACCTTAACTGCTATTTTCAACGTTTCCTCAATCAAGCGCCTTTAAATAGAGCTCCACAAACAAATCGGCGGCAAAAAGCGTACATCTTGTCACGGGCGAGGCAGATCCAATATTTCACCCTTATTTGCTTTGTAATTACAGCCTGGCTGGTGGCTACCTGCCCTCTGGGGCGAGCTGACTCGTCCCACTCCTGCCTCTCTCCGCACAGCCCCGCGAACACCTTTCCCGGGGCCGCTGGCGGAGAGCAGGACCGCCCGTAGGAGCCACTTAGCAAGAGGTCTTCGGGAAAAAGAAAAAATCAGAAGCAGAATCTTCCTGTCCAAATGCTGCCTGAGGCTTTTGCAACGCCGCTCTGAAGCAAGGAGCTTTCCAGCACCAGAGGTTTCCCAAGGCCTCCCCCATCCTTGCTTCTTAAGCCGGGGTCAGGGATCAAGCGGGCGTCCCGCCCGTCCCCGCGCAGGGCTCCTGAAGCGGTTCGTTTGCTTTGCTCCCCCCTCTCTGCTAAACCGCTCCTATGATTTGTTATGTTTTCCACAGCTGCTTATTCTTGTTTGACTGTTGTACAAAGCCGCTTTAAATCTTCGGCAGGAAGAATAAAAGTTAAAGCTGCTTGGACGGGTTCCTACAGCCGCGCAGGCTGGTGTGGGTCTGTCTCGGTCCCTGCATTACGACCCCTCCGCACACATCAGGTCTTGATATGACCCGTTACGGCGGCTCGGGGCAGCAATCCGCTTCCTAGTATCAGCAGAAATAGGAGCTAATTCAATTACGCCTCAAAGTCAGGGTGTAACAGGGAAACTTTGGCGTTTATGAACTAAGCTTTGCTATAAACCGACGAGAATATTTTATGATGAAGGGGAACAGTACAACACAAAAGGGAAATATGACAATAAATCTCTTTTTATGGATTCTCTCTAGCAGCAAAACACAAGGATTCAACGATTTTACGACTCAGCTCTTTTTCAGGTACATCTAAAGATACCTACACGGAAAAGAATATCCTGTATCCTCTCTTCCAGCCCCTTCTGAGTGGGGAAACCCAACTCTGCCCCCCTCAGTTCAATGACAAAACTTGCTGTGACTTCTGTGGGAGCAGTGCTGGCACGAGACTTGTATATCTGACCACTGCGGGAATACGCTTCCATTATTTAATGGTGCCACTGGTAATACCCTTTCATGGTTTACTGATATGCAAAAAGTCAGACGTAACACTCCATCATCCATAATGAGCACATTAGGCTATTTTTTCCTCCTAGTTACTCAAAAACTATTAATGTTTGAGATTGTTTATCCATCTGTGGAGGTAAATTACGGCTGTGGTTTCACAGGAACAGTTTTTAGAGAGATTTGTATTCTAAAATAACGATAGGTACTTCAGCAGGATGGTTTCAAAGTGGAAAAGGACCTAATGCTTCTCAAAATAAGTGCAGATTCAGTATATAAATCTCTGAGAATTTAAACCCTGGATACTTTTGGAAACCAAAATGCACAGGTCTCTACATGTTGATACCTTTAAGAATCTGCCTCATGGAAAAATATTTTTTTCAGAGTCATGTTCCACTCTAAAACAGCATTCATACATCCTCAAACCATTTTACCCAATGCAACCATGTTTTCATCCAGGTGCTAGGCATGTTTTATTATCTGTCTTCACGCTTGTTTTGGTTCTTTCTTATCAAGTCCTGATATTGCTTATCACAAGCACCCAAATCTGGGTTTAGGTCACTTAAAGAGCAGGGAATAGCTTGTAGGTCTGATGGTTTGCTGCATTGCTTCACATATAATCTCACAGCACCGTGCTTTTCCCATCTCAGCGCACACATATGCAGACAGCATGACTCTTTAAGTGACTGGTCACTGCGAAGTTTAGCATCTAGGAAAACAGAAGAGGTAGCACTCGCAGTTAAATACATTCTTTCAAAAATAAGTGTTTTCTGTTAAAAACGTTCTCATGTATTGCTAAGTGACAGCCACACTTCTTTTTTCTTGTGCTTTTATATTTTTTCTTTAAAAAAAACACATAACACAAACAACCAAATGAATCCAAGCCCCTGATTTTATTAATCATAGACTGATCAGTCAGGTGTCAATCCTAATCATGTGTGGAACAACACCTAAAGAATATATGCATGGGAAACAAAAGATCACAAAAACTCAGGCACAGACCTCATCAATACTTAATACATACTTAACACTTAATCCATCTGCTCATCAGAGTGGCATTTATTTGTATGAAATCAAGTTTTGCATGTGCCTGCTGTTCATGGAAACAACACCTAGATACTCAAACTAGCTCATACCATTATCAGTCTTGCATAGGAAGGCAGATCATAGTGTGGGTAAGTCTTACTGTTTCTTACTAAGCAAATTAGCTTGGACTGCTCTTTCTTCTATCGCACTAAGGCACTGCAAGCACTATTTTGCCTCCACTTCAGGAACCTTTACACTAGACTGCAGTTTGCAGTACAGACATAGTAGTGGGTAAAATGATTTCTGTATACACACACATCTTCACTTACCTGGAGGCCAGGGCTCTGCCATACATACCCTGGAGATCACGAAGGGCTTCCCCTGACTCCATTAGTGTACTATTCATAAAGATATGTTCTAGCTTGTAAAAACAGTACGTGCCCATTTCATATGATATGTGCATGCACACATCTGGGCTGCATGTGTGGAAAATAAAGGCACACACCACAAACAATTTTACATGTGTAATTTTTCAAGCATGGGCCTAAGTGTCTATATTGCAGCATATCTACATTTCAGAAAATGACATTCTGCACGGGAGGGCATTTTAAAGTGCTTTTCCAATAAAATAAAAAAATGCAGTATTGTTCTTGGTGACACTGTTAGCAGCAACTTATTTCTCCTAGTGGCTCCTGAATTTCTCTGCAAACCCATCAAGATGGAGTGTTACTTCCAAATAGCAGCATGCACAAAGCAATCAGAATATTTCAGATCTACATTTCTATAGGCTGATGTTATTAAAATTAAAACCATCTGCTTTAAGGAATGCTGATTTTTCTCGATATAAATGCTTCTCTACTCTGACAGTAAATTCAGCTACTCGGGAAACAAAATGTGATTCTAAACAGTTATTGCATTGTTTGACACAGTAGCAAATGGAACAATGCTGCCTTTAATGTTGTTGTTGTTCAACGAACAATTGGAATTGGATAAAGGCATTCAGCTGGGAATACTTTTCTAGTACCTCTGTAGGTAATGGGATTCCTTTTGTGTGCTGCTTTCTGACCATCAGGCTCTGCATACTAGGCAAGGGTTCACTCTCTTCTTGCCAAGACAGCTCCCAAAGAGATGAATTTGTTTCTGTGATAGGCTTTTAAATATTTGTCTGTTATCAGCTCACTGACACAGTTTTACAACTGGGGAAAGCGGTGAATGGAGTTCCAGCTGCCTGTGTTTCAGATAGCATCATCTAATCCTGATTAGAGGCACCAGAGGCTGGAAACTCCTCTGCAAAACCAGGGGAGAGAAATCTCCCTTTTGTGTGCCCCTTAAAAGTAATTGGGAAAAACATCAATACTCTGTTAGCTTCTCTTATAGCTAAGCTGTGTGTGCCTGTTTGAGAACAAGTAACTGTGTATTCACAACCACAAAACAGGTCAGTTGCTGTGCTAATGACATGAATAAAGTCAATATCAGAGTAGAAGTTGCATTAAATACTATGATATGTTCATGGGATATTTTGTTGACTTTGTTTGCCAGGCTGACTCTAAGAAGAGAAAAGGGAAACCCCAAAAGGTTGCAAGTGGGAGGTATCAAGCCTGATGACGTGAATAAAGAAAAATGGAAGATAATCCATGGGAGGACATTTCCTTAAAATACATGGAGGTGGTGCATGGCTAAGAAAGCACAGGAGTGTGTACAGTGCTACCCAGAAGTAAATAACGGAAGTTAAAGTTCTTTCCTTACTCTGTCTCCTTTTAAATCTGCCACTGGATAAATCTGGGTGTTGCAGAAATTATGTGTAATTGGAAACTTAGACGGAACATAGCATTAGTGTAATGTACATGAAAAAAACCCACACCAGCCTTGATGCCTACCTATCTTTTAGAAAAGAGTATAAGATGTTCAAATACTTTTCTGTTTTGAGAAGAATTGTTATTTCCTTTGGATTGTAGGTAAGAGTTTCAAGTCAGGTTCTCCTGCAGTGGTGTGGGAGACCTCCAGGATGTTTCAAATGATGACTGTCACGACAACTTCCCACAATCACTGGCAACAGGAAATCTGCTATTTGTAGGGTGGATGCTATGAAATGATAAATAAGACAAACCTAAGACATTAGATTTTAATATTGTTTATACCTTCATAAGTTGATTAAAACATATAAACTGGTGAAAATATAGGCATATTCATGTAGACACATAAATAGGAATCACACCACCTCCCGCTACACCCCACCCCAGGATTTAGTAATTTTCTTTCAGCATTTATGTCTTAAATCATATTAACCAGTGCTCCAGTTTGAAAGAAACATGGTGATCTGTCAGGATTAGTAATATCTGAGAACTGTCCAGTTCTAGAAAAATGTCTGATTCTGATTTCTTAGTATTCTCATGGATCATGGTCTTGGTAGAGATAGGTGTCTTCATTCCAGCTGGCCACATGGAGTTTCACTAAGTAACATTCACACAGAGTCCTTCAGATGTTGGTCACTATAGAAATGTAAACTATTTGTGCCTTCAAAACTGGGGATTAAAATAATGAAAAAAAGAAAGTGAAATCCATTCATTACATCTGACTTGAGGGAAATGCTTATAGAAGGGAAACAGCTGATTATGAGACACATCTGTATTCCTTATGGTTAAAGTTATGAAACACTGGTTGCTTCTCTTGCGTGAGGTAAGGAGCGTTCCCAGTGGACTGTAGGTTAGACACTTGCTCTGGGAACCGGAGGACCACTTTTCATGTCTTTGCTACATGAAGAGCAGTATGATACTTGCCAGGCAGAACTCCACTGTTGAAATCTAGAGATAGATCTGAAGGGGCACAGGAACACAAAGATTCACTGAAGTGCAGGGGAGTATAAATGTAATAATAGAAAAGTGCCATCTTTTTCTCAGTGCAGACTTAAAAATACTGTAATTAAAACTATTATTAAAAAAGATTAAATGATGTAGAAATTTGCTCTCAGGTTTTAGTGCCAAGAATGTTCTTTGTGCTTTTATCCATTTCTGCGCTCCATGCACCCTGTGCTATTTACATAAGGATTATCTTGTTTATTTTACAGATATTATGCTTCATAGAAACTAATCAAGAGAATATTTCTTCTTTTTTTATGACAAAAAGTGGATGTTGAATTGCTCAAGTTGCTTTTATACAACATTCTTGGGTTTGTGATAGTGCGAGATTTAACAAAGTGTTTATAAAGGCAGATATAATAGTTTATCAGATCTCAGGCAGTCATAATAACAAAACTGCCCTTAGCTTGAGTGCTATGTACTGTACTTCATAATTTACAGCACAGCACTTTTAAAATTACTTCATAAACTAAGAAAGTTGCCTACCAAAGAATCAATCTTATAAGAACTAAGAAAACTTTTCCTAAATATTTTTTCTGTTAGTTAGCCTCAATGCAAATCATTATTAATGGCTTTGACTCAGACAGAAACTGCACTCCTTTGCAACAACACATGCATTCTGTAAGATATTTTCACACAGTCCATTCAGTTGAAATTCTGTGTGGAAGAGACCTTTCACTTTAAAATATGATGTGTTTAAAATGGCATCCTGTTCAAACAATGGGATAAAGTGAGGAAAAAAGACTAAAAGGAAGTTGAAGACTTTACATTGAGAATCTAATGGAGCATTTGAAGTGGGAGTTAATAGTTTATAAGATCATGAATAGAGAATGGAGCCTTTAATTTCTGTGTTGCCTGTCCAAGTCCCTACTAACTCATGTCAAGTCTGCTAGGTGGATTCACTGTAATGGCACATGAACAGGCTTCTTCAACAGGAAATGAAGACTGTGACATTGGATCCAGTCTTGCTCTCTGCTGGTGGACCTGGACTTAGGAATCCAGCTAGCAAACAATAGGTGATTGAAGCATGCATTCCAAGCTGGCATTAGCCTCTACTCATTCTTCTCCAAATTTCAGTTTTGCTACTCCTTATGCACAATCTGTCTGCTTTGCACAGGAAAGAGATGGTAGACATTTAAAAGTAGATAACTCTTATTTGTAACTCAAGGCCACTTTTTTTCCTTTCTTTTTATCCTCCAACCCCTTTGCCCCCCGCCTTGAGAGGCAACTACCTTCTTGATAGTCTAGCATTTACTTAAAACTCTTATTGAAAGAAATTTCTACAGTTATTCATAACATGCATCTGCAGATACAAAATGTGCTCTAGGTCATCCTTATGGTCACTATGAAATCATTGGCCAATTACATTTTAACATTCTATATAGCAGAGGAAGAAAAGTATAATTCTTGCAAGCTTACAATATTAATCTTCACATTCTTAGGCAGTATAAACAAACACCATGTTCACATCCCTCTGTAAGCAGGTGCATCTTCCAGTGTTTCAAAGCTTTTCATGTTTCTAACAAGAAGGTTGAATGCACAAAATTGTCATAATTCTTTACAAAAAAAGCCGTGAATTTGAATAATTGATAAGGCTTTGATTGGAGCAAGGTATAGAGATTACAGTCTGTCTGGGTGTTCTCTTACAGAAAAAGATCAGCTGATAGCTGTGCGAGGAGCCAGGGCTTCCTTTCACTACTGAGAATTGTAAGATTGCATGAAATCTAGGAAAGATGAGTAATTTGCATCCTTATTGCTAGTTTTAAAGGAGATATATTTCAGTCCAAGGTGATTATTTAATCTTAGAAGAAGCAGTACAGAAAGGGAAAGGTTTGTGATTGAAAGTGATCTAGGTAGATAGAAAATTTGACCTACAAGACATGGTAAAAATATTCTTAAGGGTTTTATGAAAGACCATTAAATACAAATCTGTACACAAATACAAATTTGATCTGTGAATGATAAAAAACCAAACCTATTTATTTATTTATTTATTTTAAAAGTAAGGATTGTGATTGAGAATCTTTCAGCATGGGGTTAGCTGCTTGGGTTCTTGCAACATTTCCATAGATTAGAATAGAATAGAATAGAATAGAATAGAATAGAATAGAATAGAATAGAATAGAATAGAATAGAATAGAATAGACCAGGTTGGAAGAGACCTTCAAGATCATCGTGTCCAACCTATCATCCAACACCACCCAAACAACTAAACCATGCAACCAAGCACCCTATCAAGTCTCCTCCTGAACACCTCCAGTGATGGTGACTCCACCACCTCCCCAGGCAGCCCATTCCAATGGGCAATCACTCTCTCTGTGTAAACTTCCTCCTAACCTCCAGCCTAAACCTCCCCTGGTGCAGCTTGAGACTGTGTCCTCTTGTTCTGGTGCTGGTTGCTTGGGAGAAGAGACCAACCTCTGCCTGTCTGCAACCTCCCTTAAGGTAGCTGTAGAGAGCAATAAGGTCACCCCTGAGTCTCCTCTTCTCCAGGCTAAGCAACCTCAGCTCTCTCAGTCTCTCCTCATAGGGCTTGTGTTCCAAGCCCCACATTGTTGCAGATAGTCTGAAGTATAAGAATTAACACTACATGATTTCTTGGAGTGACAGACTTCAAAACAAAGGGGGTGAGCAGGTGGTTTTCTTAACCTCAACAAAAATATATGGAGTTAAAAAGCTGCAGACTTGGGATATGTTCATAGATAATGCTTTGCAAGCGTATTTGTTCTCCAAAGTTGTGTCTTTCCAAGTTTATATAATCTGGTCAGAACAATATCAATATTTCCTGTTCCATAACTATAGCTGATGCTGCAACAGAATGATTATTCCAGGGTAAAGAAATTTCTAACGGAGAATACCTGTGATAATCAAAGGATTTTTATTGCAGAGAATTGGAAGGACTCCTGATAAATTCCTAGAACCATGATTGCCTTCGTCTTAGCCTTCTTGAGCAAAAAGAGTTCTTGTCCACCAGCTGGTGAGAAGATGTAGGAAACAGATACATTTTTCCTCATGGAGTGGGTTAAGAAGAAAACTGCAGAGGATTGGGTAGCAACTTTGAAGTTTTGTATGGAGATTTATCATGGTATGCCATTTCCTTTACTTTAAGAACTGAGGGGATGGAGAAGCAGGACAGGTTGTGAGTGAGTCAGTAACATGGACAGATATGATGAAAATAGAGAAGAAGGTTACATTTGGAACTGGACAGAGTGTGATGATTTAGAATGTAAAGTAATACAAACTGAAGATGCAGAAGAGTAGAATTAAGGATTTTGGTAAAAATGAAACTTATAATGAAAGAGTAACCTAAAAAGAGCAGAAGAAAAATAGATTTATTGAGTGGGAGTGAGATTACAGACTTTGAAGAAAGAGCGAATAAAGGAAGAAAAAAGATGACTGATGAAACTGGAGGTAAAAGTACTATAGTGAAAGGACAACAAGAAAAAAAAGACCTGGAATGTGAAAGGAAGATGTAGTGTGAAAACTGGAAGGAGTAGTGTAGGACTGAAGGTAAGGCATGAACAGCTTTTGCTATGGGACATGCCCAGTATGAGAGTACAGGGCAAGCCTGCTCATGTCTGTGCATGCCACAGGGCACAGAGATGTTTTTCTATGTACTGCACATGATTATTCACTAAAGTCAGAGGGAGACAGAGTGCATTTGAGAACAGAACATGGCCTCATGTTAGCTCACTTCTAGTCCCTGCTGGAGATTTTGTGAAAAGATGTAGTATGCAGTTACACAATAAAAATGGTCAAAAGCACATGTGTAACATAAAATTCATAGCATTGTGATGAAAATAGGCACTACAAATTTCTGGGAGATTTTGTTCAAGAACTGAAGTAAAATATATTAAAAAAATTGACATAAAATATGAAGATGTGCTATTAATGGCACTGTCTTTTCCTTGACTCTTTAGTATAGCTGTAATAGCATATAACAGCATCCAATATTTCTTGTGGCTGCCTCAGCTTGGTGGAGAGTGTTCTCACTTTTACACACATTTTTGCTAACTCCCATATGAAATAAAACAATACCACACAGCTAAGCCGAGAGATATGAATGTGTGAGGAGCTTTGAACTGGCAGCAGAGTGCTGCAGCAGATCTCCCCACAAAGCAGCTGCACCTTCTAGCTATACTGCACATTGGTTTTTTGGCTTCTTGTGGAGTGGCACAAGGTCTTATCTGTATGTACAACAGCCTCTGGACACTGCAGGTAAACAGAACTCTAGAACAGATAGCCTGTCTGGCAGGGTCAGTCCCTCACTTGGGTCACTAATTTCTGTCACCATTAGAGAGTTAGTTTGTGGAAGAGACAGAGCTTTCCTGGGGCCTATTAAGGAGGGTGGGGTGACATCTTACAGTTCCTAACAGCCACAAGACAGGCAGATTCACCAGCTCCAACATATGAATCTTCCTTCCTGTTCTTCTTCTTCAGATCTGTCTTCCTAGTATGTGTGCATTTAGAAACAAAACCAGCATAACAAATTCTCATAGTAAACTGTTCAATGCACACAGGAGACAGGATTGGAAAAACACCAAGCCACTGACTACTCCATTGCTCTATACTGCCTGCTATTGCCTGTGGTGCTGAGGGTTGCATGCCCTCGTGAAGAGAGCAGGCTGTAAAGCAGAGCATTCCTGAAAACATCCCCATACTCTCCCTGTGTTTTTAGGCTTGACTAGAAAATCATATGACACTTGTTGCATCCATAATGGGACAAAAAAATTGTTAGCTTGGGACCCTACAGGAGTTCTCTGTTGTTTTAGGCAAGCCAAAATACAGACAACTATATCCTCAAGCCAGTATTTATCAGCCTGTAAATCATTCTTACTTTATAAATATTCAGAGCTCTGAACAAGTGCTGTAGATATAGTTTTGAATGTAATGACTTTCAATCCCTCCACTGACTTTATAAAACCACATATCTTTTCAGAAATGTCACCCAGGCTAGGAAAGAAACAGGCTCCTTCACTACCCGAGGTAAGGTTTGAACCAAGCAGATGGAGGCAGAGGGTCTCTTATCCCAGGGTGAGGAAAAAGGTGCAGGTGCTGACACACAAGTGAAGACTGTGAGCTTCAGGGACTACTTTGCAAACTCGGGTGTTGTATAGTGAAGGCTACAACATAGCTGAATTTCCTTAACACATTGTCTTTTTCAGCCCAGAAACATTGTTTGGGCAGCTGTTGAGAATTTTATGTATTTGTTAGGATTTCAAGCTGTTTGGAAGCTGTTGCAGGTCAGATGCTCTGCCCAGGATACTCTACAGGCAGGTTGTATACACCCTGATGATAACCACAAGACTGCATGAATCCTCATAGTCAGGCCAACACGTTGAGAAAGCATCATATTTATTGTGCACATGTGACAAAGTCACCGCATGACTGCACAGTAAGGCTTGCACTTCTGGGGATTGTCTAATGGACTCACTGCCCATGTGCTGCCCAGTCACTCGGAACATGCACAGTAAAGGCTCTGCAAGTCAGATTTACTGTGAATATGCAGAGCAATGAAATGCCTCATGTGCAGCAGGACATGTTGCTTCCTGAAGTGTGGGGTAGAGTGCACATACGCTGCACAGATTTCCCAGGCTGAATTATGGGATTTCTACACCAGCCAAATGCTTAAGTCTTGAGGAGGGGGCAGTATTTTAAGATGAGTTCAGCATGAGGGCCATAAGGAATTTGCTACTCAGCATGGCGATTCTGCTGACCTTATTGCAAGGTGCCTTGCATGCCCTAAGAAAGAGACGCTCAGTGCCTGACTTCATGCTGCCATGTTCCAGTATCAGTCAAGCATTGCAACTCCAGGTGGTGCAGCGCTCCCATTGCTCTGTGGCATGAATCCACCTATGCATTCATTTCCCACTTCAGTAGGAATATACAAGTTCACAATAACAAGGATATCCTATAAAGGTACTATTATCATAAATAAAAATTACTAGTCATTGAGTACTATGTAAAGGATTTTTATTCCAAGAACAGCAACAACCCCAGAAAAGCTGAGAACACCTTTATGGCAGTTCTCAGTGCCTTGTAAGAGGGCATTTGGTTACAATTAAAGATGAAGTCTAAACTACTTATTCATACCTCCCTGAACTCCAGATAAAAAGTGATCCCAATGTGAGCCACCTGAGGGTATTGGCTTTGCAAAAGCAAATCAAAATTAACGGAATTTTTAAACCCAAACCATCCTGATTTTTGATCACGTTTGGTTTCAACGCAATTCACTATTTTAATTTTATTCTTTTCTTTTTTCTCCATACAAGTAAAATGTGAAAAGACTAGAAGTTAGGTTCATTTTGTGAGGTTGAGCTGAGGTCAGTGAAAAATTGATAGCAACTTTTGAGATGAAAAAAATCATCAAAGCTAAAGGACGCTTCTCAAAGTGGGATTTAATAGCAGCTATCATATTGCCTCAATGGCTTGACCATTTCTTCTGCAGCTGTTTTATTTTAAAAGATTTCACCCCCATCCCACATGTATGGGCCTATACACTGACCTAAGTACACACATCCAAGTACTTTGGTCACTCATGATAACTATAAACCCTTCAGTGAACTACCAGAAAGGTAGTTCAAATGGAAATGGTGAAATTCAATATAGCGTTTAACTAAGTCACTGTCTGAGGTTAAGCCCCAGGAACAATCAGTAACACTGGGAGGAAAGGCTAATATATTAATTGGTATGTAGACACCAGATATATGCAGCTTTCCTGAAAGCTGTCAAATAACCACAGTGATATTTAAATGTGAGTGAAACAAATGAGTCTATTCAAATATACACTTTATAATTAGTTCCCACATATGAGTGTGGGTACGCAAAAATCCTTAGATACAGATTTAGGCACAAAAGAAAAATTAAAGACAGGAGGGTAATTTTTGCTGGTACTCCTATTGCCTTTCTGCATGTCTAAGTACAGACAGAGTAAAGTTCACACAAGGCTCAAAGTGAGTTAGACACTCAAGTCTCATTGACTCTCAGGGTAAACTAGATTCCTGGCTTGTTATGGGCTTTTTGAAAATGCTGCTTTTGTGTGCTATGCAAGCTATAAATGAGGACCTAATCGGTATCTCACTGCCTTTTATCCCAATAAACCCAGAAATAATCCAGAGGATGATAAAATAAGTGTGTGTGCACTCATGCATACAAGTGGTACATATTTATTATGTTTATTATGTTACAGTTCCATTGCTCTTCTTCTTCTTCTTTTTTTTTTTTTAAATAAGTGACCCTCCTCAAAGGTTGGTCAAGCAGCAATCCTTAATTCCAGTGGAGGCTGAGCATAATTTAAAGGTGTATTTGCTTAACTAAAGAAAAATGCCTATTCACTCTTTTTTTCCCCTTCACTGATATGAGAAACACTTCAATAGTTTGTATGCACATGGAAATAGTATGTCAGTCATAAAGTTGAGGCTAAAAGGAGAACTGAAAAATGCACTCAGCATTTCACTCTAATTCACTCACTACAGACTGTCAAACACAAAAAAATTACCTTGACTAAGGTGTTTTCAAGATTTGATACTTAATTTTACAGCCAAACATTTATCGATAGCAACAATAAAAATGAGCTGACAACCAGCCTTCTCTTATCCTTTGCTTATTCTCCACTCCAAAATTGAACAACACTCCTACACAGCCAGTTTAAAATAAGGAAATTTTGGTGTCCTGCTATGGCGTGAAAAGTAAACAAATTTTGGAGTGATGGGTCATAGGAAGTCAACAGAGTGAATTCACAGAAGCTCTTTTAAAAAGCTTTTAAGAAAAGATTGTCATTGATAAAATAATACTTCTATTAAAAAAAAAATATCTTATTTATTATCCCCCCCAATGTGTGATGGAGCATTTTTAAAATGCATGGAAAAGCTTAATCAATATACATTTTTAGTGTAAAGCATTGCATTTGTGGAAACCATGCTGAGAAAAGTACTCCAAACTATAATTTAGCAGCTAGCCATTGGTTCATCTTTCTTTTTTTGAGTTCTTAGGCATTCATGAAGTGCATTAATGTCAGAAAACAGTAAAGCCACCACAATTCCTCTTGGTGTGAAATCCTATCTTTTTAGAGTTCTGTAGTAATGAGTACTGGTGCTTCATCTTCAGCTGGTAGCTTGCTTATAACCTCTCTAACTTGATTTCTATACAGTAAAAGATTTATATCTGTTTAATGCTTCCTCATTTTAAAATTACCTTGCTATCTATTAGTTCTCCCATTCATATTTCTGTTAGTGACTGCAAAGAGGTTAGCAAATCAAAAGGTTTTTAGAAGTAATACGCATAAATACTGGAGGGATTTGTTGCTGAAAAATCTGTCTAATACAATCTGAGATTTGAATGCACAAGAAATGTAGAATTATTTAATAGCTGAGGCTTTATGTAGTAATGACATTTTCCTTTGAAATAAAACATAAAAGATGTCTCACATTAGATTACATTTTTTTTTTTAACTTTCTCTCTCTCTTTTTTTTTTTTTTTTTTAACAACCAGAGTGGTAGCCACTAGTATTATACTTTGTGTGCTTTCAGCTATTTGCAGGGCTTTTATGAAGTTTTAAAAATAGTGTGTTGTGGTTGTTCACAACTACACAGCAAACCAAATGTGTGATAGTTATCTGTCTTACTAAAAATAAAACTGCGAAGTTATTAGGCTATGTTTATCTAAACAGCAAAAGGAAGATGACATAGATTTAATGTTCCAGCTCAAGATCAAAGAACACAATAAATGATACAGGAAACAACGATTTATAAAGGACAATTTCTGTGAAGCAAAACCTGTTTGTTAATATCAAGGCTGGTTTTAGGGTGGGGAGAGACATTACATCTGTACATCTGTAAAGGATGTTCTAAACTAGACTTGTATTTTTGTAGAAGTAAGATTCTGTTTGGCCAAAACAAAATAATGCAAAATGTCATAGCTTTTCGCCTCAGTTTCTTAGGCACTGAGAACCTGCTCCAAGGTCCACTGATAAACAGAAGGTGATATGCGCCAAGCCTTTTGAACGGGGCCCTCTGGAAATTCAAGGCTATTCTTGCTTTGCTAAAAGCTGGGGAACTGCCCTCCTTTTCCACTGTCCGTGTTACTGTTGGATAACCTGCATTTTCCTTTTCATGTAGCTAGATGAAAAAGTTCTTCTTTTCTTCAGCTTTTAGAAAGTGATGTATTTGTGTCTACACATATTTCACATTTTTGCCATGTATCAATGGTATTCAAGGTATATGTTAAGAACTGAGTACACAAGGACCTACACAAATGTGTATGCTTACTTTTCCTAGACTAGTTATGAGCTTGACTGTTCTCCTCTCTCCTTCACCTCTTGTGCACCTAATGATGAAGATTGAAGCACACCAGCAACTAGTAACATTGGTTATTTTCTTTTCCTGAGCGTTAATCACTGCCTGAAAACCCCTGGTTTGTTGTAGGTGCTTTTAAGGTCCCTAATGTACTCAAAGAAATGTCATCTTGGTATGTTTTCCAGCATTAATCTTAGCTCAGGACTTGCTGATCCATTGCTCAACTTGCTGCAGTTTTTGTGTCCTTCATTATATTGTTATTTGGCCTGGGTCAGTTTCTTTTCTTTGTCCTCAACAAAAGATATTTCTCTACTTCTCTACAGATGGAATGATTTTTGGGACACCAACTGCATATTAAATGTGATGTAAATTTGGTACTTACTGTAACAAATATATGAAGAAAAGTTCTACTGGCAAGAGATTGGATGATTTTTCTTGGAACTGCTGTTCTCATGTTCCAGGTCAACTGGAATGCTCTGTACCAATGCTCTTTGATGTTTTTGAACCTCCCATTCTTGCAGATGTCAGTATCAGTTGGGAAGTCATTATCTGTGTTAGAAATTGTTTAACTTTTCAGTGACTGAGGTTTGCAGAGTTTTAATATTAAAAGACAGTAAAACGTTTGCAGAAATAAACAATTCTGTTGAAGTACAGACAGTTCATCAGACCAGATAGATGAAGGCATAGCAGCTCAATAGGAAGTGGTACAGACAGAATTGCTGTACGTAGTACAGTGTCTTTCAATGCCGCATGATCCATCTTGATGACCAAGCATCAGTATATATATGTAGTATGTGGAAGAGACCTTTTGTAGAAGTTTGGAGAGGGACCTTGGTGTATTCTTCAGGAGAGCATTTGTTAAACAAAAGTGTTTAAAACATGAACATACGTAAGGTAAGGCACTCAGGAAAAGAAATGAAAAACAGAAATTTAAAATAAATGTGGATACAAGATATGATTCTGTGTCTAAAAGAAAGATGCTGAAGCTTCCTGTTTGTTCCTAAAGAGACGGCAGTGAACTTTCTGCAACAGTAATCTCCCAGCTGTTACTGTGACTTATTGGAATTTCACCTGCTTAAAAGTGTGGAATTGCTACTTCTGTAAGTTCTGCCAGTTCATTTCAGTACTCTTCTAAATATCGCCAGGATCTATCCTTTTCCCCCGCCCCCCCCAGTTGTCAGAAGAGCTATACAAAATTAGATACAACAGACAAGCCCTACGAGGAAAGGCTGAGGGAGCTGGGGTTGCTTAGCCTGGAGAAGAGGAGACTGAGGGGTGACCTTATTGCTCTCTACAACTACCTGAAGGGAGGTTGTAGCCAGGCAGAGGTTGGTCTCTTCTCCCAGGCAGCCAATACCAGAACAAGAGGACACAGTCTCAGGCTGCGCCAGGGGAGGTTTAGCCTGGATGTTAGGAAGAAGTTCTATACAGAGAGAGTGATTGCCCATTGGAATCGGCTGCCCATGGAGGTGATGGAGTCATCTTCATTAGAGGTGTTCAGGAAGAGGCTTGATGGGGTGCTTGGCTGCATGGTTTAGTTGTTTAGGTGGGTTGGATTGGTTGATGGGTTGGACGTGATGATCTTGAAGGTCTCTTTCAACCTGGTGTATTGTATTGTATTGTAAGTTCCATTCTGCTCGTACCTCTTTTATTCTTTGTAGAACAATCTTATTCTGTAGTTTAATGTAGATATTTGTAGCTAATTTGCAATCTAATATGTACCTTAAATTTTTATTGGAAGTACAAAACCTACTTTTGGAATACAAGTACACAGCTCCCCATGCCCAAAAATGTATCCCTTCATTTGACTGCAAGAGTCCATTTACTCTGTTTTTCTTCAAAGGTATTTTGCTTTACACATTGTGTAGGTAAGCTTTGTATTGTTTCAAAGCTGTTTGTAATAACTTAAATTTCCTTAGCACACGGGTATACTGCACCACTTCAAGCAGAAAATAGTTTTGTGTTCCTCCAGATTACAGAATTTAATAATGCATCTTCATTTTCTGTTTTACAATAATGTTTTAACAAGGGTTGATAAAGGGCCTGATAAAACAGACAGTCTTGGATGAGGTCCTAAGTTTGTCAAATCTGAAGTCTGTTTGACTGTAAGAAGGTGGATACTTGAATATAACTTTTTTATTATTTTAACTGCAGTCACTTCACACATGATTATGAAGCAAGAGTAGAGGACTTAAGGTGAGACTGATGACAGTAGGTGAGGGCTACAAGGGGAATTGGGAGTACGGTCATAAGGGGAGAATATATACATAAATAGGAATGACTATTGAATGCAGCAACCCCCCCAAAGCAATTACTGATTAAGAGGAAGAGACTGAGTGAGCAGTATGGAAAAGAATAATTTAGGAGCAAAAGAAATGAAGAAAAAAGAGAAATATCCCTTCAATTAAATATTTGTTTCCAGATAGAGAGCGATCTCCTTTAGGTATAGTTCAACGGAATTCTATGGGACAGTTGGTGCCATGGTTTAGTTGATTAGATGGTGTTGGATGATAGGTTGGACTCAATGATCTCAAAGATCTTTTCCAACCTGGTTAATTCTATTCTGTTTTACACAACCCTCTTCAGGTCTGTCACTACAGAATTCATACTCAGTCTTCACATCCAAGCTTTATAGTCCCATTGCATAAAAGTTACTTTAAAGTAGGTAGCAATGGCTGGATTTGTTTGTCATCCAGTTCTTACTATTAGAGACCGAAATATAGTACATCTAACCCAATTTATAATATTTATACAATTAACTTTTACTGAATATGAGAGGTCAGATTTGTTTGATACCAAACATCACAGAACCTATCTACTAGGAAATTGAAACAAACTTTGTTGAAATGGGTTTTGTAAACAAACCAATATTACTACAGGACTAAGGTAACTGCAAGTTTTGGGAGAAAATTAGTGGAGTGGAGAAAGATAATGGCTGTAACCCACAAAGTATTTCCCTCTAGCATCATCCTAAGAAAAAGCAGCAACACGCTTCACGTGCTTATTTGGAGTCATATTATCACAAGGGAAATGCATTAGAACGCATTTTTCCTAAAGATATTGGGTGTAAGGTATCTTAAAAAAAATTATGGATATTACATCTCTTGCATATGAAGGAAAGAGCTGAAGTGGACTGCTTGTAAGAAATGACATGCACTCTAAGAACTACCCACTGTTATGTCTAACTTGCATATTTTTTTGCTGCTTTATAATAAAGAAATAATTTTCCCCTTCCTTTCAAAGCATGCTGTCTTTTTTTTTTTCTTCCCTCTTCAACAGATCTTGAAGAGGTAGTTAAAGCATCAACACCTATTAAAGAAAATGGAAAGAATACATCACTGGAAATCTTGGAAACTTTTCAGCAGTGTGTTTGTTTCAGAATAAATGAAGGCCTCTGAACTAATCCTCAGATGAAAAGAGGTTCATATACGTCTTTAATTAGATCATGCTATTGGAACACAATATTGTGATAAAGAAGATTTAATAAAGCATTTTGTTCTTTTATTACTTTCGTTTCATGCAACATATCTCCTTATCCAAGCAAGATGTTTGACTTCAAAGGAAGCCCTATCCATCCTCCCTTTGCTCAATAAATAACTCCCAGAGGAGTAAAAACAATATATGTTTGTATCTTTGCTGATGCTGCTGAGTGGTGAGAAGATCAATCATTGTCGTTCTTTTCTGTAGCTGCAGTTCTAAGACGAATCTCTTCCTTAAAGAAATTTCTGTATAATTTGGTGGGTGTCATTAACCCTTAACCTTTGGGAGAGAGCACCTTAATAATCATAAGGAATAAAGTGACTTCCCTTATTGGACAACAGTCATCTGAGTAGGGCCTGACCCTATGCGGAAGGCCTGGTCAAAACACACTACTGCTAAAGGTCTGAAAGGTAGCTGAAGTGTGTTGGATGAATGGTGGCATAACCAGAAAATGACCACTGACTTATTTTTCTTCAGTATGAATATGCTGACTAGGCTGTTGACATGACAAAATGACCCTTCTATTTTCAAATAAACAAAGCTGAAGTGTTTTCAGAAAGAAAGATTAGACCCCAAGGCTGTTAATATTAAAGTTAATTTGTCAGGATAACCCAGTTTACACTGCAAAGACTAAAAGAAGCCAGAGAAAACAAAAAGCTGGGTGGTGTCTGAATATATTCACCTTTTGCTGCAAGGTGCGATTGTCTGTCAGTAACAACATATCTACCAGAGATTTGCATTGCCACAGATTTCCAGAGAAGATTCCTTTCTTCTCAAGGTGATTTAGTTCAGTATTTCTTTCTGACTAATAACAGCTGTTCCTGAATCTTCACAGAGTCTTCTGCTTCTACTACCAAAGCTCACTGCATCTTCAAGGGAAGATGGAGAGTGGTTTATTATTTTTTTCTTTATAGCTGTCTTCTACATACCTGATTAGCATGTTTCTCCTTAGCATTCTTGATCTTGAAGGTCTCTTCCAACCTGGGCTATTCTATTCTATTCTATTCTATTCTATTCTATTCTATTCTATTCTATTCTATTCTATTCTATTCTATTCTATTCTATTCAACACTAGACAACTGGTTTTTGTTGTTTGGGGTTTTTTTGGGTGTATTTATTTATATTTTTATTACACTTCTTAAATGTTTAATGTGTTTTGCTGGCTCTTTAATTCAGCTGTACCTTTCTTGAAACTGTGTGGTTAAGACTGGACACAGTAGGGCAACTGGACTTCTCCTGCACAGTGTGTAATTCAAGGTTTACCTCATCTTATCTTACAGTTTGTATGTCTATTAATATCTTCTACTACCTGTTTGATTTTGTAATGGTAACATTAATGATTTATATTCAATACACAATAACCAGGAACTCATACCCTAAAAAAAAATCCCACTCTGAGATCTCTCCATCTTACTCGGCAGCTGATTACTCCAGAAAGTGTAGTAACTTTCTATTTTTTTCCCTGAACACTTCTCTATTTTATCAAGATATTTTTGAATTCCAGTCTTACCCTTCCACTTGCATGAAGTTCTTGACAAGTTGTTGCCTTTTTAGTACAGAATTTATGTGTGAAATTGATGTATATTGTATTTTCTAATTTAGGTTATTCACAAAGACATTGACAAGAATTAGTCCCTGGACAGATCTCTTCAGGACTCCACTGGGTCCACCTTTCTGTCTGCAAACCAAAAAACCCACTTATATCTATTCTGTGGATACTATTATCCAACCCCTGGAAATCTGAATGTCAGGAATGCATGGAAATCAACATCCAGGTACTATATGATTAATGAAACCTTTCAGATAAAGTGGTTTGAAAACATAACCCCTTAAAAGCTCAAACTGAAGATTTTTTTTTATGTTGGGATTTTGTTCCTCAACACCTGCAGTTCCCTGAGACATCTGTGGAACTTGGAAATGTACAGCTTTAAAGACTTGGTTAATTATTTTTACATAACATCATCTGTGAAACAGAAAAAAATGTAGAAAGAATACAACCATGGTTACCACTGGGGATTTCTCAGTCTAAATTAGATACAAGATTGCATCTGAGTGAGAAGCATGATGTCAGACAAACAAGAGCAAAGGAAGGTTATGAGCTAGTTGTTTTAAGATTATGCTTTTCCATTCTTTCTCTTAGAGTTTACCTTTAAATGATGTAGAATTTGGCAGAGTTGTGAGGGAGTGTGTGCTTTGGCAGTGGAATTCAAGGAAGAAGCAGGATGGAAGAATGAAATTACCATTTATGATTTAACTAGAATTAAAAGAAGAAGGGATGAATTCTGCTCTCAGTTACACTAGAGGAATTTCAGACCTTGCACTTACGTGCAGCAAGCTTTTATTTTGAACTACTGTGTTACTTCATGCTTCTTAAATTAAAACTCTCATTGAATTTTAATTTACCTGTAATCCTCAGAATGTATTGAAATGTGGTGAACCTTTTAAAAGACATCCTTGTGTTATTTTTCCTCGTTTATTCAGCTTGGTTTAATATTGTTTGCTTTTCATTTTGTATTTTAACAAGCTTGCTCTTCAGTTTTAGAGTAATTTGTGATCACCCCCAAATGGAAGTTTATTTTATTTTAATGTTTCTTTCACAACTAATTTGAACTTACATCTGGCTTTAAAGAAATATTTACATAGAAATACGTGAAATTGCATGGTGTAAATGTAGTGCCATTCAACTATGTAAATAGCAGCAAAGATGTTTAATTGAATACAAAACACTGGTAAAATGTAAACATTGCTTAGGTTTGTTCCAGTTGCTTTATTTTTGAACTTTGATGATACAAATGAAGAAAACGAATTGATAATGGAAACTGCAGTTTGAAGTGTTTTCTCACAACTATACATGTAGAAATCTTTTCTGCAAGCGCTTGTTCCCTTGGTGCCCCTCTTGTGCCTCTGAAAGGCTTCCACTCTCTTTGAGATATTCAGTCTTCTGTCGATAACTACAGTTGTCACAGTGTGAAGTCATGCACCATTGTACATAAAACCAAACAGCTAGAGCTCCCCTTTTCATACCTTTCAAATGTATGTGTTGGAATTACAAAAGCTGCAAGTTGAAGATGAATCTGGGCACCATTAAAAAAATTAACCTCTGATTTGCATCTACCGAAGGATGAAACTCCAGGATTATGGCTGAATGGGAAGCTGGCCAAAAGCTCCCAATGATGCCCAGGCCTCTGGCAGTGGATGAAGACTATACCACCTTCTGCTGGAGTCACTTGAGGCAGTAAAGCCTGGGTCTTGAAGCCAGAGGGGCCAGTACTGTGAGAAATGATTACTACTTGAAGTACTGAGATCCAGAGGGCTATCTCTGCTTTTAATTGGAGGTTTCACCCATTAGTTTTACCTTGCTGAAAAGCATACCCACCTCTTTGACCTGGGACAGCCTTTTGTTGCACAGGACTGGAAGCCTGATTTCTTGTTCAGTCTGTCTGCACTCATGTCTCATTGCTGCTGTGATTCATGGCATGATTTTCACAGCTTCAAAGGAAAGTTTAGAGACATCTGAAGGCAGTGAAGCAAGGAGCTGACAGGTCAGGCAGCTCCATCATGAAAGAGAAAGAAAAAAATGGGGAAGAAGGAGACTGAGGGCAAAAGTGTGCTAGTTCATTCTCGCTCCCCTTACCCACCCTGTTCTCAGTTGGATGCTGCCACTGGCTTTCTCAGTCAGCTCTACCAATAACCATGGCAGGCTTGTCAGGGCAGTTTGTTTGCTTTTGATATGAATTAAACACAAGGAAAGATCAGAGGACATAGCTCAGCTACAGCTGGAAACCTCAAGTGACAAGACAGGACATTCATCCCCACCAGGGCTTAGGGGAGTCTAGCCAAGTCAGCTCCTGGTGAGGCTGGTTATGCCAAAAGCAGCACCCCAGAAGAGAGCAGCGTAGTTTAGGAAGCATTAACATCCTTTCTTATTTATGCTTTTCCCCCTCCTCCCCCAAAGCATTTACATTCTTAAAATCTATTAAATTTTTTTAGTAATAAACAGCATTTGCTGAAAAAAAAATCTCAGAAATATTACCTCCCTTCTAAGTCTTTGTTTGCCCTTGATTTCACTGTCTTGTTATCTTCAGCTTGAC
This sequence comes from Picus viridis, assembly GCA_033816785.1. Classification (NCBI taxonomy): domain Eukaryota; kingdom Metazoa; phylum Chordata; class Aves; order Piciformes; family Picidae; genus Picus; species Picus viridis. The sequence continues at coordinate 16,404,077 of CM066582.1, read as the reverse complement.
CACTATTCTGTCATCTTCATACTGTCATCTTCAGTAGTCCATTGATACCCATTAATTAGGCTTTCAGCTGCCACAATTCATTGTGTGGTAGGCACAGAATAACTGCAGGAAGAAAGATATCACAATGTGTATTGTCCTCCATCCAGTTGATGTAGGGCAGAGAAAATGACACAGGGTAGGAAAGGGCAGCATCATAATTATTAGCAAAGTTTAACTGTTATTGTAGTATGTTTTTTCTCCCCATGATTATTGGCTTGGATGTTTGCATGAATAAATATAGAGCCTACTAATTCTCCGTCAATTTACTCTGGATGGAGATACACAGACCCACAGATGGGCAGAGTCCAACGGCAGGAGATTTAACACATCTAAGTGCTGCGTTCTACACATTGGCCACAACAACCCCATGCAGTGCTACAGGCTGGGGTCAGAGTGGCTGAAGAGCAGCCAGGCAGAACGTGACCTAGTGGTACTGGTTGATAGCAGGCTGAACACGAGCCATCAGTGTGCCCAGGTGCTGTATCAGAAACAGTGTGGGCAGCAGGAGCAGGGAGGTCACTTCCCCCTGTACTCAGCACTGGTTAGGCTACACCTTGAGTCCTGTGTCCAGTTCTGGGCCCCTCAGTTTAGGAAAGATGTTGAGTTGCTGGAATGTGTCCAGAGAAGGACAACAAAGCTGGTGAGGGGTTTGGAGCACAAGCCCTATGAGGAGAGGCTGAGGGAGCTGGGGTTCCTTAGCCTGGAGAAGAGGAGGCTCAGAGGAGACCTTACTGCTGTCTACAACTACCTGAAGGGAGGCTGTAGCCAGGTGGGGGTTGGTCTCTTCTCCCGGGGTGGCCAGCACCAGAACAAGAGGACACAGTCTCAAGCTATGCCAGGGGAGGTTTAGGCTGGATGTTAGGAAGAAGTTCTTCATAGAAAGAGTGAGTGGCCATTGGAATGGGCTGCCCATGGAGGTGGTGAAGTCACCATCACTGGAGGTGTTTAGGAACAGACTGGATGGGGTATACTTGGTGCCATGGTTTACTTGACTAGATAGTGTTGGATGATACGTTGGGCTTGATCTCAAAGGTCTTTTCCAACCTGATCAATTCAATTCAATTCAATTCAATTCAATTCAATTCAATTCAATTCAATTCAATTCAATTCAATTCAATTCAATTCAATTCCACTGTCTCCACGCTAAAATATAATTTCCAATGGATGTTGTAACAAAGAATATTTGCTGAAAGACAGTTTTTTAAGTGAGAATTACTGAATGTTCACAACATTTTGTATCTGAATGTCGAAATTATCTCAGAATAAACTAATTCTTAATAAGCTTATTAGGACATAGTGTTTAATAAATAAAATATAATAATATTATTAAGTAGAGCCTTACTGCAATATAAAATATGGAACATTCATGCTTGTGCTCCACAAGAATAGTGTAAGACAGGATTTATAAGTTGTGTGAGAATGAGGAGACAGAGCAAAGACATATTAAGTGCCTTTAGTAAATAGAATAAATTAGAAAACAAAAATGTGTTATTCTTATCACATTATATAGCTGTGTCATGAAAATATGATTGCTGCCCTACCGCACTAGCTTCAGGTTTTTTTTTTTTCAAATGACACATGTGGAAAACTTGTTAAATAATGTATAAGGAAAATGAGTTATGAACTTTAAGAAAATAGAAATCAAGTAGTTTTGATCAATTTATATTGTTTAAATAAATCTCAGGTTTTGTGGATAAATTATAAAAAGAAAACTAAATGGAGCTGAGTCAAATTGTTTAACCTATTATTTACTCACCTGTAGCTAACATTTACCAGCTATGATATTCTTTCAAAGAGGAAATTATGAAAAACTTAAAGAATTGTTGAAGCTCTAAAAAATATTTAGAGATGCTTTGATATTTAACCACTATACTGAGTCATTTCTACCCCTGATTTCTCACAAGGTGATTTCACACACACACACACACACACACACACACACACCCATTTTATACAGTTAGACACTGAGAAAAAAAGGTGTTCAGGGAAATGAAAATGTTATACCCATCATTAAGATTATTGACTTTAGCACAGAGGAGCAAACTCATTCAGTATTAAGACTACAACCTGATGTTTAATCAATGCAATTGTGCCTTAGTAAAACAGGAACTATAAACAGGAGTGATTTCCCAAGCCATGTCAGCCTTGCAGGGCATAAAATTCAGACAGGGTGAACTAAGGACAAAGTGGCATATTTCTCTTCATCTCTCTCAGCTTTTTTAGTGTTTGTCAATCTTTGCATTATGTGAATAGTAATTGAATTTATAGATGATTTTAAATCATGTGTTTAAAACCCAGTATGTCTGGGGTGATGTTATTAGCTCGGGTAAATGCAGATAATTTTGCATGTCAAAGACAATTAACACATATCCTGTGGTCTTGATTACCAGGTTCAAGGAAATTCTCCCCAGAAGAAATTCTTACTAAAGCCTCATGGAAAATTAAAGGCCCCTGCCCTACAATTAAAAGGGGAAGGTAATGGACCCCCCACTTTTTTGGTGATTGACTATAAACCATGGCTCAAGGGACTGTTCTCAGAGGACAGGGTTAAAGCAATCAAGAATAAAAAGAGGTTGTTTCAGTTGTGAATGTGTCTACATTCCTCAGCTACTTTAAAAAAATCTTAAAAATAAAAGTAGGTAATGTCACACTAAGTCTCACACAGGAAGGACAAGCAAGAGAGACAGCAAATGTAGGTCAGGCGTGTTTGTACTTTGACTACGTGAGAAGCCTTTTCTTTCTGTGTGTTCCCCATATAAGCAAGCCATTTTATATACCTGTTTCAGAATAAGCAGTCCATTTCTTATAAGCCCTTGAAACAATTAAATCATTAACTGACATTAAAAAAATACAATTTAGATTACCTCTTCTGTAGCTTATATATGTACACACATATATTTTTTTTTTAGTCCATTGGCAATAATTAATTCTTAAGTAAACCAGGAAGAAATCCTAACAACTGAATCTTAACCTTTTAGGTAGGCTGTTAGCAGGCTGCTTCTGTGTTGACAAGAAACTGTGCTCTAAGCTGTGCTGAGATGTTGCCAAACGCAGAAATTCAGCTCCTCTCCAGCACAGGCTTATGCTCTGCATACTTTAACTGGTGTTAGAAACCTAACCTGGAAAATTCTATACAGGTGACCCTTTCTGGAGAACTTTGAAAAGGTGATTACCATACAGGATAATCATGGCAGTTTTCAGTGTAAGGGACTGTATCAAATGAAGGGAGATGAAGCCAGGAGCTCTGGAGAAAGCTTTAGGTAGTCACAGGGAAGGATGGAAGGACTGGATTTCCAGTTGTGGGCTGGAATTTTTCTGAGAAAATCCTATAGGAGAAAGAACAAAAGGGATTACAAATAACTTGGAATGTCATGGAATAAGCAAGAAAAATGACAAAGCAGATAAAAGAACACAGAGATGAAACATGTACACTTTTGTGCATGTTTAATCTCCAGAAGCAAGGCAGGGGTGCTTCCTGGAACCCAAGTTAGTCTTCTTCCTGTACAACAGCGCTGCCAGTAATCAGATCTCCACAACGACTGGCTGATGTCATGTTTTCTGGGTGCATGCAGACTCTTCTACCTTCAGGACATCTCCTTGTATTTGCCAGATTGAAGATCAACCTTGTCACTACTGCAAGTGTGCAAGGGACAACAACTCAGTCCTAGCATTGTTACCAAGCTTGAGAGCCCAGGGATATCAGAAAGGGAAGGAGCAGAATTGGTCAGTGCTATTGGTCTTATTCAGATGTCTCTTCATCTCTGATAATTTCTTGACGGGGAAAGGCTGATGCCTGGTTCTTGAGTAGCTTTTACTGATTTGCTTTGTCAAGAAAAGGATTTCTGAATCTCTGGCTTAGATATCAGGCAAATAAAATCCTCCTGATTCCTGTACTGAGCACCAAAGACAGTGTTGGTCTGGATATGCTCTGAATATAATAGTGAATTTCTCTTTTTGCAGCAAGCGAGAAAGAAGGAAGCAAAGTGAAGAGTTACTTGGCTATGAGGCAGCAGAGTGGAGAAAACTCTAAGAAGCTCAAAGGTTTAAGAAGAAAAGTTTGATCCCATGTGTTGAAGGCAGCAGGAATTTCAGTAAAAAGGAATGGGATCCAATGAAGTAAAAGCTGTTAGTCAATTTAATGGGGGCAGAAGAGAGGACAGAAGCTTTATCACCACACTATCAATACTAATGCCTAGTGCAGAGTGTAATGAGCCTCCAGGAACACAAAGTTTTTTTTTTTTTCTGTAGAATTTTTCTTTGGACACAGCCCAAAGGTGGGCTCAACTCTTCATACTATGAAAGAATAAACCTTTCACTGGATGATTAGTTTTACACTAAATACAAAACAAAACCAAACAAACAAAAAAAGAACTAAAAAAAGAAGAAAAGAAGTAAGAAAGACAAGCCTGCCTGTAGTTTCAAGGGAATTAATTGTTCACATTAACAGCACTGGAAGTAAAGAAGCAGCCTTTCCGTTATAGTTAAAACAAATAAATAAATAAAGGCAGTGTCAATCTTTCATGATGAATCACAGTGTCACAGTATCACAGTATCGCCAAGGTTGGAAGAGGCCTCAAAGATCATCAAGTCCAACCTGTCACCACAGACCTCATGACTACACCATAGCACCAAGTGCCACGTCCAGTCCCCTCTTGAACACCTCCAGGGACGGTGACTCCACCACCTCCCGGGCAGCCCATTCCAATGGCGAATGACTCTCAGTGAAGAACTTCCTCCTCACCTCGAGCCTAAACTTCCCTTGGTGCGGCTTGAGACTGTGTCCTCTTGTTCTGGTGCTGGTTGCTAGAAAGAAGAGACCAACTCCCGCCTGTCTACAACATCCCTTCAGGTAGTTGTAGAGCGCAATGAGTCGCCCCTGAGCCTCGTCTTCTCCAGGCTAAACAATCCCAGCTCCCTCAGCCTCTCCTCATAGGGCTTGTGCTCAAGGCCTCTCACCAGCCTTGTTGCCCTTCTCTGGACATGTTCAAGTGTCTCAAAGTCCTTCTTAAACTGATGGGCCCAAAACTGGACACAGTACTCAAGGTGTGGCCTAACCAAAACAGAGTACAGGGGCACAATGACTTCCCTGCTCCTGCTGGCCACACTATTCCTAATGCAGGCCAGGATGCCATTGGCCTTCTTGGCCACCTGGGCACACTGCTGGCTCATGTTTAGGCAGCTGTCAATCAGCACCCCCGGTCCCTCTCTGATTGGCAGCTCTCCAGCCACTCTGACCCCAGCCTGTAGCTCTGCATGAGGTTGCTGTGGCCAAAGTGCCAAAGTGCAGCACCTGGCACTTGGATTTGTTGAATGTCATCATATTGGACTCTGCCCATCTGTCCAGTAGATCGAGGTCCCTCTGCAGAGCCCTTCTGCCCTCTAACTGATCAACATCCGCTTCCAACTTGGTGTCATCTGCAAATTTGCTGATGACTGTCTCAATTCCCTCATCCAGAATAGTACAGGTTATGTATTTTCCTCTTCTTGTTAATGTTTTCTTAGGCTAATTCCTTATCTACCAAATTTATCTGTGTGGCTCTTCCCATTGAAAAATTCATTATCTGTAGGAGCTGTCTATCCTTCTGGGTTTGGCTCCTCAGCACTGGATGTACAGAGCTGCCCAAATCTTACTTTACAAATCTAGTCTGCTAGATGCCAGACAGTTTCTTCTTTTTTTCCCCCCAGGGTTAGTGGCATCTACTAGTAAAAATTGTCTGGAGGAAAAAAAATGGTGCTATCAGCTGGCTATACCATTCCCGACAAAACAATGGCAACAAATGTCATGACTAGAGGGGTGGGAATATATTTATGGTTTATTTCAGATAGACCCACTTGTTCTTTCAAAGGAATATGTATTGCTGTGAAAGCTCTGTGTGGAGGTGTTAGGAGAGTGAACTGAAAACACAACAAGTAGGAAATCTGCTGGGCCATGCAGACTCTCTTTCACATACACCCTTTATAAGAGCTTGGCTTGCACCTACTTCATCATCAGGATTTGTGCTAAGGATGTGTATTCTTTAAAGACTAGTTGTTCTGAAGGCATAAAGTCTTTCTTAAAATCTATTAGCTTTGTTTGTGCTGAAAGCATACAGTTGCTATTCAAGTACAATGCTCCATTTGTACAGCTTTCAGCAAATGTGCTGTCACATAGTTAGTGTAATGATTAAGGTCACTTTGAGAAGCTTACCACCTTTGCTTGTAGAGAGAGGGTACCCTGACCTATAAACCCCCCAGGTGGTACACTTAATAAATTTATCATTTTGCTAGATTTGCCCATGGATGCTTTATTAATAATTCATTGTTATTAGAACATTTCTACAGTGAATGCTCAAGTCAACTCATAGGCCTCTTTTAACTCTATTTTGAAGTATTTGTTAGTGAAAGCACAGCTCAATGAACCATTCTGTTCCTATGAGAGGAAAATATTTGAAGTACCAAGACCTTAATGTTAAAAGTTTAATATTACATAATCTGAAGTATTTGGAAAAACACTTTCTTCCACCAGAAATGAACAAGAAATTAAGTTCTTGCTCTGAACCTGGCAGTAGATCATAATGGTTAGTTCCACATAAACTATTCTCCATTCTGCATAATTAAGGTAAACACTGGCATGTTAATTTCTAAATAAATATAAATATTCTGGCAATACACAGGCCAGAATCTTTGAAGCAGTGATTTGTGTGTTCACATTTAGCTATAGAAAAAGAGGGCCACGAGGATGATCAGAGGGCTGGAGCACGTCTCCTATGAGGACAGACTGAAAGAGTTGGGGGTGTTCAGTCTGGAGAAAAGAAGGCTCCGAGGTGACCTTATTGTGGCCTTCCAGTATCTGAAGGGGGCCTACAAGAAGGCTGGGGAGGGACTTCTTAGGAGGTCAGGTAGTGATAGGACTAGGGGGAATGGAATGAAGCTGGAGGTGGGGAGATTCAGACTGGACATGAGGAATTTCTTCACCATGAGAGTGGTGAAGCCCTGGAATGGGTTATCCAGGGAGATGGTTGAGGCCCCATCCCTGGAAGTCTTTAAGACCAGGCTGGATGAGGCTCTGGCCAGCTTGGTCTAGTGTGAGGTGTCCCTGCCCATTGCAGGGGGGTTGGAACTAGATGATCCTTGTGGTCCCTTCCAACCCTGACTGATACTGTGATTAAGCATAAAAGAAAAAAATTATTTCAAAGAGATTTGAAAGCTGGGATGCAATAAAGAATGTATGGGCTTGAAATGGTTCACCTGTGTGAATCAATGAGATTAAGTCAACTACCAATCAAATACTAAATCTCCTTCGTACCAATTGGAAAATGTCCTCTCCTTGGATATCCAAAGAAACTACAGGAGCAGGTATTCAGGTATGGTCAAAACTGGAAGGCTGATTTTCTTCCTCTTTTTTTTTTAATAAAAAAATTTAGTATGTGTCAACCTTTCAAAGAGAAGGCAACATGCTACACATATGATGACAACCAAGCAACACATTTTTCACAGAAATGGATGGTTGGAAATCTCCACGTGTCCAAATATCAGTCATAGCAAAGGCAGGTTAAGTATTGGTAGCATTGGTAATGATTGTGGGTGTCATGTGAATATCTGAAATCGACAATGACAAGGGCAGTATAAAAACAATTTATAAACCACAGTCCTCTTGGGAACTACATTTCAAGCCATGATTTCATCTGAACTCTTTATCAGCTGCTTTAATTTAATGCATGAAGCGTCAAAAATTTTCACTGACATTAGGCTTGTTGTTGTCTTTTGATTTATGTATCAGAGCAAAACATGGTAAACATGAAGATTGCCTAGTGGTTTTGTATTTGAAAAGACATTGGAAACATTTGCTACAGTAGTAAAATCATTTGCACAGTAGCTAAAGCTAAGAAATTAGAGTAACAAACTTTTAAAACTTAAATAACTTAGGACAGAAGAAACATGAACATTAGAAGTTTTTACTGCCAAAGGCCCATCTCAATAATGCAAATATTTATGCTGTGAGGAGATCTGTGACCATGTACATTCAAACAAACAGCTGGATATAGTTTTCAGAATGCAAAACAGTCCTCGATAGGTGTGTATAAAGGCATTAATCTATGTACCTAGAAATGCCTGAGTGGACCTCTCTATGTGTTTGGCATTTAACTTGACTGGTGGTTGTCTGAGTTATCTTGTCTGTAAGGTTTTGATTTTAGTAACTACTGAAGCATTCCCAAAATCTTAAAAATACAGTGTGAGAAAGTCCTGGGACAAAATGACTTGAAACCACACCATCGGTGCATGCCTGAGCTGCACCCAGTTCCCATCCCAGGAAAGCAGGGATAGCAAAGCTGTTGGAGAATTGATGCAGTCTTCTGTCTGGGAATGGAGTAGGGGAAAATAGATTATTGCATGAGAAGTGCAAGTGGCAGCCTTGGATAGCAAAGTGTGATGAGACATTGTGGATACATGACAGCTGGGAATGCAGAGCACTGAGCCAGCATAAAACCCTTCAGAGTGAGTATTTCCCCTGAACAGAACATGCCCAAACAGCATGTAGTCCCAACTACAAGCCAAACTCCCATGTATGAGATTTCTCATGTAACTGCATTTTTTCTAGGCATGTACTGATTGCCCTTGAAGGCTGGTGCATAAAGAAATTAACAAACAGCTTTATAATTTGGGAGTTGAAATCTGAAATATCAACTGAGGATCTGGAGAAGCAAACTCTCTTGTTGCTTCCTGCCTTCACAATGCTCAGCAGGTGCTGAGGTACTTTTCCTAGACTAGATATACTGCTGAGGAAGATGGGTGAGACTCAACCTAAGGATATGAAAGGAGCAACCTGCTCGTGGTCTCCATTAACAGAGACAAAAGAGCTGGGACACTTCAGCCTGCAGTCATTGAGGAAGTGTGTGGAAGGAATAAACAGTTCTAAAGTTCATCATCATGTGGTATGGCACTTTGGGCAGTGATTCACCTACAGTTTTCCTGACACTGGCTTTAGAGCTGCCCCAAGTAGAAAAACTAGATGTGGGACAATAGACTTGTATAATACAGAAGTGTTGTACTGAAATGGGAAAGGGGAACATGAACAGCATTCAGGAGTACCTTGCACTACATATTCAGTCTAGCTTCATCTGCATATTCAAGCACCTGTTTTCTATGGGCTTTTTGGCCAGTTTTTACTGTATATGTATACTGTGTAACCCATATGTACAAGAAAAGGAGTGCAAAGAGCAACCAAACAATAGACCTGGTTTTAGTACCATCTGTAATCATTATGAGTAAAGTTCATAAAACACCAGCAGGACTGATATTTAACACTTATGTGAACTGGGATATAAGTGGAAAATTATGGTCAGCTGTCTGATATTAGTGCACTAACACAGGATTTACTTTCTTACCACAAAGTCTATCTTGCAGATATCAAGTGCAGCACACCTGTATTTAGCAGCCTACTTTGCTTGCCTTGGTTTTTGAACCTCCTTTGTGTAAAAAGAACGCCGGTGCTGATCCAGTGAGTGTACATAGCAAGCATATAACTTGTATGCAAGTGATAGCATTAACTTCATAGATTTAAAGTAGATGCATGTTTTGTCACTTCATGCTGTATGTTTACTGGTCTTCAACCTGTGTGGAATTACATTTTGCTGTCACTAGAATCTTGAAAACTAGAGTGATTTCAGGCTCAGATCCCCTATGAATAGGTTTCTGTGAGGATTTATAGAAGGAAGAGCTGCTACTCAGTAAGATTAGCAGCTGCAATAGACTGAGAATGAAAGTATGTTTTAATTTTATTTTATGCTTACCTTGCATGTCTGTCAACTTATCTGTTTTTATTTGTGAAAGGAAGCTTTCTGGGAACTGGGAGATATTCACTCGCACCCTTGTGAATGAAACTGGCCTGAAAACTCATAAAGTCTGATGGTTTGTGCAGTTCCTAAAGTGCTTTACCCTATAAAAGCAGTTTCTTGATGAATTTGCTGGATTCAGCAGGCTGTGCTCATTTAGAAGAGGAGAAACCTTCTGAACCACTGCAACACCAACAATTCAATTTCATTTACTTAATAGGAAATGAGAATTTTGACAAATAGGTGCTGATTTTTTTTTATTTTTGAGATGCATAAAATCTACCTTTCCACATGGCTTTTAGTATCTTTTTAAATGATACAGTTTATTTTCAGAAGCAGGGACTGTGTGAAAGAGGCTTATTTGTTTACTTGCCATCCAGAGGCTCAGAGTGTAAATGATGGGGATTGTGTCTGTTTGGAAATTTTTCCCTTTTCTATAGATTCCACGGTTCTGTACTGCAGTTGCAAGGAGAGTTCTCTTGATGTGTTTATTACTGTTACTCTCTTAACCTGAGCCTGTCAGAAAAAGAACAAACCCACAAAAAACCTTTTGAAGACAAAGAGGATTTGCCAGCTGAAGGGATAGGTTTCTTTCTGTTCTATGAAGAAAAGGCGGGTACGTAAAGAAGCATGCAAACAGTTTTACAATTTGGCAGTTGAATATCTGGAATATCAAATAAGGATCTGGAGGAGGAAACTCTCTTGCTGCCTCCTGCTTTCACAATGCTTAGCAGGAACTGAGATACTTTTCCTAGATCAGATGTATCGTTGAGGAAGATGGGGGAGATTCATCCTGACGATATGAAAAGAACAACCTGCTTCTGGTCTCCATAAACAGAAATTAAAGAGCCTAAGAAATAGATGTTTTGCACAAAATTTTCTTTATGCTGGATATTAACATGCGTAAACAGATATTAATGCCCTTTACAATGTGCTCTAGTTGGATGTGTGCATTAAAGGAATCTCAATATGTAGAAAATGTATATTGAGCCCTAACTTTTCATTTAGCTTTTATAGAGAATTTAATCTAGCATCTGGTGAAGTGTGGGTTTGATGGATGAACCATTCAGTGGATAAAGAACTGGCTTGACAGTTGCACCTAAAGAGTGGCTGTCAATGGGTCAATGTCCAAGTGGAGTCCCTCAGGGATCAGTACCGGGACCAGTCTTGTTCAATATCTTTGATGGTGAGATGGACAGTGGCATTGAGTGCACCCTCAGTAGGTGGTTTGCTGATGACACCAAGCTGTGTGGTGCAGCAGACACACTGGAGGGAAGGGATCCATCCAGAGGGACCTTGACAGGCTGGAGTGGTGGGCCCATGACAACCTCATGAGGTTCAACAAGACCAAGTGCAAGGTCCTGCATCTGGGTTGGGGCAATCCCAGGCACTAATATAAGCTGGGCAGGGACTGGCTTGAGAGCAGGCCTGAAGAAAAGGACTTGAGGGTGCTGGTGAGAAGCTCAACATGAGACAGCAGTGTGCACTTGCAGCCCAGAGAGCCAATCACATCCTGGGCTGCATCAAGAGAAACACAGCCAGAAGGTTGAGGGAGGTGAGACCGCTCTGATGAGACCCCACCTGGAGTACTGCATCCAGTTCTGGAGCCCCTGTTACAGGAAGGAGGCATTGAAAATAGATGAACCTTGAGGTCCCTTTCAGCCCTAACAATTTTGCGACTCTGTGATTGTAGGCATAACAATGAATATGATCCCACAGCAGCTGTACAGTATGTTCATACTTAACATTATGGGGATAACTGCTCATCTCTGCCAGACATGGAGCAGGATCAGGCCTCCATATTTTAAAAATTAATTTAAAAAAAATGATCAGCCTACATAAAACCAGCCTAAACTGAGTCAGTACTTCTGGGCCTTAGAAGTCTGGCAAAACTGCAGTTGTAAAGTGTTACTGATGAATGCACACATACATAATTACAGTTGATGCGTGTTATGAATGACAGAAGTGAGAAAAAACACTCCTTACTTTTCAGTTTTTAATGAGCTCTGATGTAATGTAGGTTTTTTCCCTTCCCCCCCCTTTTTTTTGCTGTTAAAGGTCTGTGAATATCGTCTTTGGCAAGCATGCTACTTTGGGTGGAAGCCTGCAGTACAAACGGGAAAAGTACGGCATCAGGCTTTCACCAGCAAACTAAAGGCAGAGCATTAAGTGCCTGACTCATAAGTGTGTATCATCTTTAAGAGGAAGGTATAGCACATGGGATAATCTTTCACTGAACTTTGGAAGAATACTTCTGTTGGAGGAACACATATTGGAGAATTTTTAAAGTCACAGCTACAGAAACTATTGAAAGAATGATCTCAGAGCAGAGCAGCAAATGCTTTGGGGAAATTAATGAAAACACCCATAAACAGAGATATTAAATTATCAACAACTTGCAGGCTGAAATTTTTATAGGTGAAAAATATTCCTTTGAAAAATGCTAATCTGACAGTTTGAAAAGTTTAGTAGAAAATATAGGTTTGATTGACTTTTTGTAAAAATGTCATTGGGTTTTTTTTACCAAAATCATTGCAAGATATTTTATTTTACCAAAACCTCCTAAATTCCCTTTGTATTTGTTTTTCTCCAGGTTTTCAAATTCATACAATTCCACTGGTTAGAATTTCAGCCTGCTACTAAGTTCAGAATTAATGAAAAAAATTCATTAGTTCCTTAATTTTCCTTGGGGTTTTTAATCCCTCAACAACTATTTTTATTTAGGTAGTCTCTCACAGCTATGTCTTTTCCATCTTGTCACTATCCGACCAGCGAAAGGACCAGAAAGCTGAACTACTGCAACTCAGTGTGTGATCTTAATGTGTCTGCAAACAAGAAGGGAACCACAGTTGTCTCGAGAGGACTATTTGGTGTTGAAATGATTTAGGTCTGGAAAATCAATCTGTTCATCCTCCTGGATAATTTCTGCAACAAATATTTAGGAAGATTTATAGTGTTGTACATACGCAAACCAAAGGATTCCACTGGAAGGCAGATTTTTGTAATACCATATAATCGTCTACTCAATAAGATGTTTTATTGTTTCTTTTTTCCTTTTGCTTTCTTTCTTTTTTTCCCCCCTGCTACATGTTTTAGGGCTATATAAATATAATGAATCATTCAACTTTTCATTTCTTCTGTAACTAGATGATTTTATATTATCCTGTTTATAGAATAGATACAAAAACACTGGAGGCCTTTAGATGAAAGCAAACAAACAAAACCCTAAATGAAACACCTCCTCTTACATGCACTTTAATTACTGAAATTTCATTTTCAACTTAGTCATTTGAACCCAGTAAAGTGTGGACTATTCAGAAATGCCTAAATAACATAAGCTCAGCTGAAACCTTAGTGAATATATAATGTGAAAACAGGGCTCAGGAATGAAAATCATTAAACTTATTTTTAACATGTTAAGGCTATTTACTTGTTGTTAATCATAATCTTAATCACAATTTACCCCACCCACATGGTCTAGGAATATTGCTGTGCAGTAGCACTCTCTGGCACATTTCCCCTCTGCAAACACAGAACAAATACACAATCTGAAAGCCTTAATGCTGGCTCATTACATGAGAGAAAACAAAAATGCAGATAGAAGAGCCTAGGCAAACAGTGATGGCTGGCATGAGCTGTGCTGGCACCACTGCATTTGCATCCAGAGAGGTGAGAAGTTTTCAGCTGCCCTTGTGAAGACTGATAATGTAGCTGGAGGCTCTCGCAAGGAACTTGTGCCAGGTATTACGAGCTGCACAAGGAAGGCTTCAAGACTTAAGTTTTAAAATGCCAGTGGTTAATGAATCTCAGAGTAAAGTCAGTAGGAGACACAAGGACCAGATAGGTATGAGCTTGCACAAATGAGTGAAAAATGACACAGGCAATGTATCTGTGGAGGGCAACAGGAGCTTTGATCCTATTTGGTTTGATAGTCTCCTCAGGTAGTGCATTTTAGCCTTTACAAGGTGGAGAAAAGTACAGAGGTGAGCTCAGCTGAGCCCATGTGTGCCCAGGCACCATGGGAATATGTGCAGCCCTAAGCAGAGACCCCCTAACCCAATGATGACACCATTTGCAGCAACAGGAGCTACAGCAAGTCTTGTGTAAAACAAGGTGAGATTTTTTTTTCAAAACACAAACCCAGGACACATTTGAAGCAGCAATTTTTAGGGCTGTGAAACACTCAGGTGCTCTGTATTCAGCTTCCTTTGATCATCTCTGTGGGGACTGGGGATGTCCCACACATGGGAGCTCTTTATGAAAGCCTTCAAAATTATTCACATCCCTACTGAAGCTATCCTTGCCTCTCCCTGCAAGGACAAACTGCATCATGGCACTGACAAGACTTCCCATTGCCCCTGACTTTGTTGCTAAAGCCTGGCTGTGTCAGATTGGATGGTGCACCTTAGACACAGTTTCAGATTGTGCTGAAACGTGGGTTTATAATGTCTGATGGGAATCTGACAGGGGGATAAAGGAGAGCAAGTACTTTATACTTTACACTGTACTTTTAAGAGTAGTTTTTCTATTAATGTATGGAAAACTGTTCATGTAGCTATAAATTGGAATATACTCAGAATTTCAAGGGTAAAATATTTGGCATTATAGCAAAGAGAAGAGACAGTCCTGGCCAACTTAAGATGTATCTGCATGCGCACACCAGGCTTCTCCTCCACTGTCTGTATTTCGATAACAGTGAAGCTTGCCAGGGCTCGAGACACCAGTCTTTTGACAGCATACAGAAGAAGTATGGAAACATCTGCTATAGTTATAGCAGGCCAAAAAATTAGTTTTGAAGATAGGAACAATTACTGCAATTACTGCATCTGTTCAAAGTGGTTAGAAGAAGCTGCATCAAAGGTTTGTTCTCCCTGCTCTGACTCTAGTGCTTTAGTTTTATAAATTAGGATTAAAATAAAGAAACAAAAAAAGTGTAGAAATTCTTTCAAAAAAACCCAGTGGGCTTTACACATAACAAGTCTTGGACCTTTTATTAACCATAGAGAACACTACATAATTTTGTGTCCTTCTATACCTTAAAATCAGTCCTAAGTCTTCCCCAGTTCTGAATTTGCTACTTTTCTTTGAACCCTCTTTTATTATTATCTCATATGAGATAACCAGGTCTTTGTAGTAAATCTTATTGATGTTTTTATCAGCATCTGTATTTTAATGGCATAGAGAATCTCACTACTTTCTCTTCATATGGGAATTTTCCAGTGAACAACAACACTTGGAACAAATGAACCTATTCTAGTTCTTCAGTAGTCTTTAAAAATGTGGTGAACACTGCTGCACAGGTTATTATAGTTGACAAAGAATGTAACCATAATCTTAGAAAAATTCATGTTGTCTTTTAACCCATTATGTATCTACCCAATGTGTTTACTCTTTTCACCACATTGGCTCAACTGGAACAATTTTTATGCAATACCATCCTTTTCTGGTTTAATTATGATGACCTAATCATCCTAAAAAGTGGAAGAATTAGTTGAACAGAAAACTTTTTCCTTTGTGGCCTGTCCTCATCTTTTGGTTATTGATTTGAGAATTAACTAAATGTAGTGAGAAAATCCAAGTTGGAAAGCTAGTAGATCCGTTTATTCATGTCTAAATCATAGCAATTTGGAAACGTTCCTTGGTTTGTCTCTGTCTTGGAGCACTCAACAACTATATCCCTGTAGCTAGTCACTTCATAAGCTTGGTGTTTTTTCTTGATTATTATGACCATCACAGTCTTGATTTTTGATAAGTACAGATATTCTTCTCCAGCATGCATCTAAGAGATAGATTTGTTTTCCTTTGTCACCAAGAGAAACTCTGCAGGTTCACTGAAGCCATTTGTCAAACACCCCTATTACTTCCTAGTTAGCTGCATCTGTCTCCTGATCCACAAATTGCTCTGGAATACATATTTTGGAATCCTATGCTCATCTCACATTTTTATCTATGTAGGTGTCCCTAGGTAGTGCATGGAGATGGAACAAGCTATTATTAGTTTTTATATCAATTTTGTTATTAAATTTCCTTTGTTTGTCTATTTTGAAAGGAATTTTTTACCTTTGATGAATTGTTATTTTGTTGTTGTTGTACTGATCTCTTTTCTGCCTCTGTTTCTCTTCATGCAATTTCCTCTGAATTAATGCAGTTATTGGCTGAAGTCAAGTTTACAGGTTTTCCTCAGTAGCATTTTGACAGGGTTAATAGATGATTTTCAAAGATGCTGAACCTCCATTAAATTGACTGAAGTCTACAGAAGGAGAGCATGATCAGAGGGTATTGAGACAGAATGAATCTCATCAAGTGGAGAAACAGTCTGCTCTACTTGCCATGGCTGAGGAATGCCAGGATGTTGAGAAAACATTTATTTTTTAGCTTGGAACACTCTTTTCTGAAAAAGATATAACCAAATTGTGCTGACAGCAGACAATCAGCTCATGTAACTTGTAGATGAGCTTCAGTGACATACATACATATTGCTATATTTACAGCTTCTTTTTAAAACGTTTGTAGTAGGAAAGCTGAAAAGCAAAAGCATGCATGTAGATTTCAGCAGTTGGTCAGAAAACGTTCATGTGATTGGTAATTTTCCAGGGAGACCTGAAGGGGGCAAGTTGCATTTATGTGATCTAAATCCACTGGATGCATTCAAGGGGGATTAACATCTGTTAAAAGTATTATGTTTATCATGCAGGTGTTTCAATATTTGTATTTATTACGTGTTGCAGCAACAGTCTCTGAGAAAACATTCATATAACAATCTGGTGTTTTATTGTCTGAATCTGTCAGGACAGTCATTTTGTTACTCCAACATTGTGATCCCCTTGCAAGTTGTAAACTATTTAATGAAGTGAGTATATGGAGAGAGATGACAGACTTTCAAACTTTTGGAAGACAGTTTTACATCAGAGACATTAGTTCTTGCACTTGGGATTGTTCCTAATACATGTATGGCAAAAATGTTGAATTAGATTGAACATTTCCAGAATTCCAGTGTATTCCCCTGTGCTGTTCTATATTTGTCATTGCTTTCATTTTGTCAATAAACAATGCACTTAGATTCCAGTATTAATGGAAATAATTATTTCATGAAATACCTTGCAGAAAGTGTAATTACATCTGACTTTGAAGAGCTTTGCTTTGTGTGTTTATAATGCTTTTATTACGCAAAAAGTAACTCTGCAGATATAGTGACTTTCAGGAAAGGCTGTTGCCTGTTTGAAAAAAGCCAAAAAAAAAAAAAAAAGAAAAGATAAAATTTAAAAGCTAGACATCTGCTGATTTGCATTGCAGTGTAATGTGACACTGCCAGCACCGTAGAAAAAACATTCATGTTGAAAACGTTAAGGTTACAAAATCAAGTGCTCAAAAGCATGAGGAAATACAACAGTTCGGGTCACCTGTGTGATCTTAATTTGGTCCCCTTGAATGATTACATTATGATGCAGTCTTTATTATATTATCATGGAAGTTTTTGTTCACAGGACCTCTTGAAACTGATCCAGCTCATGCTAGAGCTAATGGAAATATTTTCATTGACTTCAGTGAGTTTCAGGCTAGGTTCCAAACGGTCCTTTTTTTTTTTTCTCATTTAACCCATATTTCTTGAAATAACATAGGTGTATATAATGACAAAGTTTATCCTATGAATAAGACATGATCTTTGTCCTGAATAATTTACAAGGACCCTGTTCATATAATGAACTGGAGGTGATTGGTTCCCTCTGGAAGTGATTGATTCCCTCTGCCTAAATGGATCACTATTTTGCTTTGATTAATCCACAAAAATTTAAGTTTATTTTTATACGGAGTTCATTGCTGTACCAAAAAGAAACAAACCAAGAAGAAAAAGAGGCACTAAGCTAGAGTCTTTTTATAGCAATTAACTTATACCAAGGACAAAGACAACACAGTTCAGCTGTGGAAGGGTTCATAGTGGTGGCTGATTATGGAAAAGGTGAGAAGTGCAGCTGAAGGACCAGGTAATTTTTTTCTTTTAGCATTTCCAGGCCAATAGATTATACAATTTATAATGGTTACTGTAGAAAGATCTTTTTCAATAGTAAATGTCTAGACAAAAATGGTATTTAGGTGGGGTACGCTCAGTCACGCATTGGCAGTTACTGCCAAAGATTGAGATGGGATGAGATTTGTACCAGCCATTTCTGTTAGTTAAATTCTTCAATGTACTGTTTTACTTGGACTGAATATCACCCAACTTGTCCTCATTTTGATCCTAAACTTGGCCAGGCATTAACTGCAATTAATTGACTTGTCTCAAGTTATTAGAATTGCGTTTAAAGAGGAGCTTCCATGAACAAGCTTCCATTGCTCCCCTGCCCGCACCATGTATACTGAGAACTAAAATAATTTAATATTTCACCATCTTGCTGTAAGACATCTCCTCATATACTTTTCCAGATGATTTACCTGTTTCTATTGTGGCCTTCAGAAAAGAAGAATCACATGCTTTTTTTTTTTTTTTTTTTTTTTTTCTATTTCCCATCAACAGTTTAACTTACTGTATGTCCTTATTCAGCAGGACTCCTTCCTGACCACTGATGTCTTCCAACAATATCTACATAAGCAGGATTAATTGTTTTATCTCTTGCATTTATTGATTCTATGGTCAAAAGTATATAACTGAGATGTTTATGTGTTATGTACATATACTTTTATTCTTTCTTTTGGCCTTCTGAATTGGTAACATCTGTTACCGCTGATGGAAAATATCCTCCGGGCCACAGAGGAATCACAGTCACATGTTGCCGCTGGAACAGCCTGTGTGAATCAGCAGTAAGATAGACTTATCACTCTGCACCTAATAGATATTACATCAAAATGGAGCCAAGACACTCCTGTCCAAAGTGGGAGGTAACAGTCTATCGTCTAGCTTGAAATCAGAATCCTCAAACCATTTTCTGAATGTCTGCAGCCTAACAGGCAGAGTGAGCTTAGACCGATTCAGTGTAAAGTCCACATTTTCATCAGAACTTCATCTTGTCTTCTTAATACAAGGAGTAAAGTGGTCCACAAGCTAATTGTAAGAGCACCACCACCACCAGAGATTCAGGAATATAGAGTGTACAGAATGAGAGTTCCCAGAGTCCTTGTGGCTTTTTTATTTATAAGGATAGCTTTAGCATACTTTTCAGCATTTTTCATACACATTAGGTCAGAGATCTGCAAAATAAAATGTATTAGTTATTGACTGAGGAGGGTGCAGCAAATAATCAGCAAAATATTGTGCTTTATGATGCTGATGGGGGAGAAGCAAAAAGAAGATTCTGATTTGCAAAGGGCCAACAATTCTCCACATGTGGAAAATGCCCAAGGTTCTTTTATATATGGTATCCAGAATTTCTGTCTTGAGTATCAAGTCCCTAACTGAAAACAGTGCTGTTCTAAATGTATTATGCATTGATCTTGATGCATACTTGTGATTATAGTAGCAATCAGGTGGTTTATGTTTGTGCAGTGACTAGCAAACTCACAGCTGGAGTATGTGGCTACTACTACTCAGGCTAGCCATGCACTTGTCCTATATTCAGCTATGATAGGATTAAGTTTTTTGTTTGTGATGTTTTTTGGGTGGTGTTTTGCTGTTGTTGTGGTTTTTTTTTTCATCAAAGAAACTGGGAGGGGCCATAGCCAAGGCAGGCAACTGACCCAGCCAGCAGATGTTCAATATTGTATCGATGTTGTGCCCTCTAGGGAAGGGCTGGCCAGGGCAAGCAGCGTTTTTGAGCTGATGATGAGGCAGTGAGGCAGGATCAGGAGGCCGGGCCATCCCATCCCATCCCATCCCATCCCATCCCATCCCATCCCATCCCATCCCATCCCATCCCATCCCATCCCATCCCATCCCATCCCATCCCATCCCATCCCAAGCGAGGTCATTGCTGCACTTTGTATCGCTTTTTGTCTATGCTGTCATTAGCGTTGTTCTTCCTGGCTGTTGTTATCTTTTATGCTGTTCTGCTAAACCTTCCTTATCTCAGCCCATGGGGCTTTGCCTTTTTCTCCCAATTTCCCCTCCTGTCTCACTAGGGGATGGTACTGGTGGGCCTGCATGGGGCTCATCTGCTGGAAGGGCCTGAATCATGACAGTATTCTAAGCTTCTTAGATGAATATTAGAAGCATAATAAATATTGCTTTGGTTTCAAAAATTTGTTTTGAAAGACCCATGGTAAAAGGCTTGTGTTGAGGGAAGCCTATGACAGACTGGATCTTTGAGACATATCTACAGTGAAGTCAACTTTTTGTGCAAAATAGCTCATGTGGATCATGGATGACCAATAAGAGGAGAGATATATGCATGGCAGATCTAATTTTCAGAGACTTTTTAAGTTATGTGCAAAGCATTAGGTGCATTATATTACTTAAGAAAATCAGTAAAATATTATGATCTCCAAATAGGCTGATGAACGATTTATCTAGTGTCTTCCAACCTTATATATGCAGCAATCATATTGATGCCATTTGTATGTACTCTTGCAAAAAAATTTCTTCATTTTACTTGACACATACAATACTTCTTAGGTAATTCTGTAAATACTTAAAAAAAAATATATATTCTTCTATATATTTTTCTACCTCTCTTCTGTATTTATCTCAAATGCAACCATTCTGGGTGGAGAACCTCCAGAACATATACAATAAAACTTAAAAACTAATGATCTGGATTTGATTAAGCCAAATTAATTCACTAAATTCCATAAGCCACATTACATGACTTTTTGTAATATTATTTATATTGTAGAGAAATAAAAGTCTCCAAGTATATAAAAAAATTCCAGTTGTCAAGTCTCCAAGCAACCAGCACCAGAATAAGAGGACACAGTCTCAAGCTGCGCCAGGGCAAGTTTAGGCTTGAGGTGAGGAGAAAGTTCTTCACTGAGAGTCGTTTGCCATTGGAATGGGCTGCCCAGAGAGGTGGTGGAGTCACCATCCCTGGAGGTGTTCAAGAGGGGATTGGACATGGCACTTGGTGCCATGGTTTAATCATGAGGTCTTGGGTGATGTGTTGGACTTAATGATCTTTGAGGTCTCTTCCAACCTTGGTGATTCTGTGAAATGTAGTAAAGCTGGACAGTGTTCCTTAGGTGTTTGTCCCTGGTTCTTTACATAGTTGTACTGATTGTCCTTATTATCATTTAAGCAATATCATAACAACATATTTTGCATGGTAGTAAGTTATCACAGATGGAGAGATGCAATGTATATCTAAAAATAATGGCCACATTTTGCACAGCTGTAAAGTTTTAATTGAAAAGGTTAAGCAGTACTTCAGAAAATCTCATCTCATCTGATCTGTAAGGTGTTATCTACCTTTGTTTCCAGCGGGAGTTGAGACTGTACAGTCCTTCAGAGACCTGACACCTATAAAGGATATTGTAGAAAACAAGTAACTGGCATGTGATAGCATGGCTCATCCAATAGGGAACAGATTGTTTAAAACAGACAAAGTGGAGTGAGTAACTAGCTATCAGAGACAGTTTTGACAGAGAGCCATAAAGTGGGAAGCGGCATGCCATTTTAGCAGGCATTAATGCAGCAGACAGACCTTCCTAATGATCCATAAATAAAACAGAAAAAATGTCTTCCTGGCTTAAGTGAATTATTGTTGCCATTAAAGATGATAGCACGACATGGGAGGAAAGGTAGTGCTACTTCTTTAAAATGGAGTGCTCCTCCTGCATACTTGTTATTAACTCTAGCTAGAAACTGAAGTAACACAAACACAACCTTCTTCTGTCCAAGTCTGACATTATATCCACACAAAAAGAAAGGATAGCTTTTTTTTCCTGAAAAAAGCCAGGTAGCCCCTGCAATACTTGTGGCTCTTTCTTCAACACCAGCTGAAACAGAAAAATTTCATACAAACAGCCACCTGTATCTTTACGCGCTTTCTAGCAGGATCTGCAGTTCCAGTGCATTGGGAGCAGCACAGGGAAGCTTGTGTAATTTATTATCTTTAACAAGATAATCTTTAACCAAGTGGCTGGCTGTTTATTTTCTCATTTTGGCTTAACTTTTTGTTGTTGTTGTTTTGTTTCATTTACGTTATTTTGCCTCAGATTACATCATGAGGTAACTAGCATAATCTCCCACTGAAAGAAGGCTCATCCATGAGATCAGACCAGGTTTCTCTGGGTTTATCCATCTGGGTCTTAAAACCCTTCAAAGAGTGATACTGCACAGCATCTTTGGGAAACTTGCTCCAAAGCACATGACTATCTAGGTCCAGTGGGGGTTTTTTGAGTGTTTTGTGAACATGAGGTAAGAGACAGGAATAATCCTGTTACCTTCCCTATTGCCAAGCAGTGTGAGTAGGCTGGTACGAATGAATGCCGCTGTGAGGATGAGAACAACTTTTTTTTTCTAATGGTCTGTACAATTACTCGTAATATTCACTTGTATCTGAACATCTCTTTGTATGGAACCACAATTATTTCTTTTTATATCAGAGTGTGGTAGGACTCTACATTTCTAGTAACTTTCAAACTACTTTGCATCAGCCATGAGAAGACGTGCTGAGATCTCTACAATATGTAGAATAACTATGAACAGTGCTGCCTCAATGTACCCATACTGTTGAGGCATCACACCTTGATCATACATGGCTAAGAGAAGATTAAGGTGAATTTACTTTAACTGATGTTCCTCTCTGTGTCATTGTTAGCCTTCATTTAAGTGCTGTGAAAGCTACCAAACCCACTAGTTTATCTATGCTCCAACCCTTTCTTTCCTCTCTTTCTTTTCTCCTTTCTGAAGAGCATATTTGCAGTTTAGAGATGGAGAAGGGGGGAGGTATGCTTGGTGGCTCTGTGATACATGGATCCTCTATTCAAAATCCCTATCTTAGAACTTGGATTCAGAACCTTAGATTTGGTTTTCATACTGTCAATTGTAGACCAGAAGCACAGATAAAGACAATAAAAAATATCTATTTTCCATTTATTGGTGCAATATTCCATTCAGTACTTAAAAAGCATAAATGATAAACATATCCCTGTCTCCACAGATGTTCTGAAGGTGCCACTGTATGACGTTCTGGGTGCCAGCAGACATATCCTTAGACATGTCATCCTCATTCATTATGTCACAAGATTGTGCAGTTTTCTACTTGGTATAGGATAGCTGTACTTTGAAAAAAAAAAGTGTTTCCCCAGTTTTATGATGTTCTGGGTGCCAGCAGACATATCCCTAGACATATCATTCTCATTCATTATGTCACAAGATTGTGCAGTTTTCTACCTGGTATAGGATAGCTGTACTTTGAAAAAAATACGTTTCCCCAGTATTTATGTGTGTACATTCCTTTTTTAATTGCAATCAGACACAGCAAGCTTAAAGTCCTGTATTTAAATAGCTAAAAATTCTAGGTCTTGCATCATGCATTGTAAAGAGATTGTTAAGATACCCTGATCAGTTTCATGTTTGTGGCTCTAAAAGTTAATTTTATAATTCAAAATGCTATGGATTTTCTTAATTTGAAAAATATGGACAAAAAAAAATTCCCCTGTCTTAGGCATGTTTTCTTAACCTAGAGATCAGTTCACTAAATCATATGAAGTGCCCCTTAGCACTTTTCTAACATTTTACAGTGCTTCATTACTGTAGATAAATGCAGTTATAGTTCACATAATCTCAACCCAGAATTCTTGTGCAGGTACTTAATTGAAGCGGATAAATTTTTACGCAGCAGTACTTTGTTCCTCCTAAATCTTTAGTAGTCCATGGATAATAATATAAGTGGTAGTAGTGTTAGGTAAACTTTTTTAATGAAAAGAAAAAATACTGCAGTTTGTTTTGTATTTCCAGTCTCTGACAACAAATGAAATGAAGGAGGCTTATATTCCAAGGAATTATAAAGGGCTAAGAAAACATAGATCTGTAAGTTTTATGGTTAAATCAGCCATTGCTTTGCTGACCAATAAAATGGAAAATGTGTGCTTTTATAGGTTTATAAAAAAGGCAAACTCTAGTTGCATGAAAAATAACTTTCACCGATTGAGTACAGGTGGTGACTTGTTTAAACTCCGAAGATGTAAAGGCTTAGTATGTATGACTGAAAAAGGGAACATGGCACAATAAAAAGTCTTCCTTTCTTTACTCATCAATCCTTTGGGTATTCCATGTCAAATAAATGTTACAACAATTTACAGTAAAAGTATACAGTGGAAGTGCCAACGTTAACACTTCTTAGGATTGGACAGGGTCCAAATTTTTCACATCAATATTTAATGTGAAGTAAAATGTCTTTTCCATTGGAAGTGTCAGCTGTAACATGCTTTCCTATATTTGGCAACATACTCATGTGAAGTATAAAGTCAAATGCACATGATGTTCTTTTTATTTCAACCATGATAAATTGTGTTCATTTGTTTAAGTGCAAGTGGCAGTTTTAGTGTTCCTACTATAAATTTTGGTTAGCTTCTATTGACATGCTGTATTAAACTTAAGAAAAACAAATTACACTTCACCCATTTTAATTGACTAAATGTGTCAAAAACACAATAAGTATAACACGAAGGGTCAGAGTCTCAGACTTCACCATAATGGGTGTCATGGCAAGGATCCAGCTTTTTGTATATTCATTTTTCATAAAGTTTTAGTATAAGGCACACATATAACATTCACTTCCACTTCAGATTTGGAGCTTAAAAATATATCTTGTTTTCTCTTCCCATTGCACTCCTTTGTAGTATTCTTAAAAGGTTGTTTTTTTTTTTTTTTGGTGGGGGTGATAGTACTGGTGAATATTGATGATCCACTATAAACATAAGATTTCAAAATTGAATCAGGTATTTGAAAGAATAAATTAATAATTTATTTGGTACAGATGGATTTGTGTGAAAACTCATGCCTGAGACCGTGGATAGGAATCCCTGAGACCAGTTTTCTAAATAGACAGGAGTGGTTGAGTGCCAGGCAAAACTTATTCCCAGAGGGCTTGAACAGAACCTGTCATTATTAATGCACAAGTTTCATGATAAAGAATTGATGTCTATTTTTATCTTTTGGAAATCTTTATCTGTTTTCTGGATTTTAACAAGTGCTACTAAGACATAGTATGAGTATTAAGCACTGAAATATCTTAATGGACTTCAGGTCATTTCAATGTCTCAGCATGAATTCATTGTTATGGATTGTGAGTAAGGGATTAGCACTTGTTACAAGTGCTAGAGTATTCTTTTCTTCTTCTCTTATTGCTGTGTAAGCCTGCACCCATTGGAAGGCTTTTGTTCTTGGCCTGAACCTCTTCCTGGTTAGATGTCGCAAGGTGGACTGATCCAAGAGCATATGGGATCAGACTGCATGTAGTAATTTCAGCAGGGTTTATTAGCTCTCGTGGGTTTCTAGCAAATCCTTTCAAATATGTTCATCTTCTGGTAAGCATCAGGAAGAGGATGTCATGTGTTGCCAGATACTGACTGAACTAACCCACACAAACAGCACCATCTTCTTGTTTTTACATTTGTACATCTACAGCTTATGGCCTCCTGTGATGGCTAAGTAGGGGCAGGCAAAGCCTTTGTCTGATCCTGCTTACTGTAGTTTGTAGTGCCACTAGTGGAGCAGTAACATTCCTCTGACCTGTGCAGCAGCAGAGCCTGACTAACACCAGTAACAAAAAGATGGATTGAGATGTATATTATCAAAAAATAGGAAGAAAAAAGCCTGAAGTATTTCTCCATCTTTGGGAGATTTAATGCGATGTACGACTTATTAAGAAAGAATTAAAGAGGAGCCAGAGAACCCGGTTAAACCTTGTGGGAGCTATTTGGAATCAGTTTAGTTGTTACTTTCCTTCAGAGCAGGTGGCAGGTGGGAACAGGTTGCTCACCCTGTGGGTGTTACTGGTGTTGGGACAGACATGAGGAGGAGGCCTTGTCTGCCACCCTGACTAATACAGGGGTGGCTGTTCAGGTGTGCACAAAGAGCAGTGGGCTTAAAGAAGAGTCCAACAGGGACCTGAGCTTTGATTCTGTGGTAGACATCCAAGTTCAAATCCCACTGGAAGGATTCCAAAGAGGGGACTGGGCCTTGTCACTCTGAAAGGGTCATTTATTCTCAGACTTCTCCACTTGTACTGAACAACATTTCTTTAGTCAGAGGTTTTGCGGGTTTATTCTGTTGTAGGAGCTTCCACAACAGGTAAGTTAACTCTTAGTGTGCAGCAAATCACAGAACATTTCTTTACTTCTGAATTTTTGATATGAAAGATTGATTTTTAATCAGAGATATCCAGCTGTAGCCATCTAAATAGAAACTGATAGTGAATGTGTCTTCTTTTTCAAAGTAAATTTTATTTGCTTTGGGGGTGGTTTATGATCCTGTCACAACTTAAGCATCAGATTCGTAAAGGTATTACCAAAGTTACCAAAGAACGCTACGCATTCCTCAAGACTGAAAATGCATCATCTGGTGTCGTATATATACACCATCCCAAAGGGGACTTAAAACTTTCTTCATGATAGACTAAGCGACAAAACCTCTCTCAAAATTATAGCTCAGTGGGTAGCAAACCTGGCTAACTCTGTGGATACTGTCAACAGAACTGGCTGTGCTGTCTGTAGCTCCATTTTCATGCCACTTTCAATATATGATCATAAAATATGCTGTTTTCAATATGAATTTGTCAAACTCACTGTGCAGAGTTACTCTTCATTGCTGTTTATTTTTTTACCCCTGGTGGAATACTTCTCTTTTGAGAATTTTCTCTACCAGGAAGAAAAACCCAAAGTTATTGAGAATCTCAGCCCAGATACTCTTAAAATTTGGAAAAGTGTTCCATCTGCTCTTTGGAAAACACTTTCTACTGTATCTCTAGGGATATACCTAAACTTGACAAAACTAGACACATTGAACGCCTTCCACACCAGCAACAGCATCAAAGGAACATTATCTGCTGCCCCACCCTCCCCAGCTTAGAATGTAGCATCTCATTTGCTGAGTGTTTCATTGGCTTTGTGTGCTCCATGCCAGAGCTGGCAGGCTGACCTGTTTCCTTGGAACTGAACATTCTGGCTGTTGGGGCACAATGTGAGGACAAGCATGAGGACTGGAAGTGGCGAGTACCTCACTAGTTTTCCTTCTGTTCATACTGAGGCAGTATAAAGAGAAAAAAGAAATTCACTGTAATGAAAATTGATCTGGGTGTAATAGACTACAAAGGCAGAGAGGCCAGGACTGGGAGCTGATATTATAAAGAAAATATTTTTTATTTCATAGATTCATAGAGTGGTTTGGGTTGGAAGGCACCTTAAAGATCATCTAGTTCCAACCCTCCTGTCATCGGCAGGGACACCTTCCACTAGACCAGATTACTCAAGGACCTGGCCAACCTGGCCTTGAACACCTTCAGGGAGGGGGCATCCATGACCTCCCTGGGCAGCCTGTTCCAGTGTCTCACCACCCTCACTGCCCTTGTAAAAAGTCCCTCTCCAGGTTTTCTGTAGGCCTCCTTCAGGTACTGGAAGTCTGCTATAAGAGCCTTCTCTTCTGCAGGTTGAACAGCCTCAACTCTTGCTGCCTGTTCCCACAGCAGGAGTTCTCCAACCTTCTGATCATTGTGGCTCTCCTTGGGACCTGCTCCAGCAGCTCCATGTCCCTCTTATGCTGGGGGCACCAGAACTGGATACAGTGCTCCAGGTGGGGTCTCACCAGAGTGGAGAGGCAGAATCACCTCCCTTGTCCTGCTGGTCAGATTTCTTTTGATGCAGCCCAGGACATGGCTGCCTTCTGGGATACCAGCAACCATTGCCAGATCATGGTGAGTTTTTCATAAATTGACACCCCCAAGTCCTTCTCTAGATTGCTCTCAAGAAACTCCTTGCCCAGCCTATATTTGTACTTGGGATTACCCTGACACAGGTGTAGGATCATGCACTTGGCCTTCTCCCAGGGGTGGAAGAGTTTTCTGGAGGGGCTTCAATGGGGAAGGAGCTGATGCTTGCTTGTTTTGTGTGAGATGGGTGTTGGTCACTTCCTAAACTCAAGTCATAGAATGAGAGGAAACAGTCTCAAGTTGCACCAGTGGAGGTCTAGACTGGACACCAGGAACAACCTCTTCACTGAAAGTGTTGGTCAAGCACTGGAACAGGCAGTCCAGGAAACTGGTAGAGTCACCATCCCTGGAGGTGTTCAAGAAATGTGTAGATGTGGCACTTTGGGACATGTTTAATGGCCATGTTGATGTTAGGTTAGTGGTGAGACCTTAGAGGTCATTTCCAATTGAAAAGGTTCTACGACTGGCCTACTTTATGTAATGAAAGGTTATTATTTAATAACACACAAGCCAACAAACAGCAAAATAAAAATTTGTACAAGGCATTTGAATTCTAGTGATTCTTGGGTGCTTCGCTTTGTTTTAAGCACTCCTTTGAAGTGTCTTGCGTGAGTGTTTTATGTTTTACTTTATTGTCACTATATAAAAGCAAAAGTTGTCCTTTATTAAAGTAAGAAAGTATAGTATAAATGTTATACTAGCACAAAATTGTAATATCACAATAAATAATATAACAATTGAGCTTATGACACATATAGAAAGGAGTTCCAGGTTCAAGTGGCTGCAGCGGTCTTTCATATGTTTGACCACAAGTTTCCTATAGGGCAGAAAGATACAATTACCTGAAAGAAAATTTTCTTCTTTC
Organism: Picus viridis; assembly: GCA_033816785.1. Lineage (NCBI taxonomy): Eukaryota > Metazoa > Chordata > Aves > Piciformes > Picidae > Picus > Picus viridis. Next base: position 16,375,563 of record CM066582.1, on the reverse strand, counting down.
AGTAGGAAGACAGTTCAGCAAATGTCAGGAATAACCATTGGAGCTAGATGAATCTGCCGACCTAGGAGATGGGAGATGGTAATGACTAAGATAAGTCAATCTGTTCTTCAAAAGCATTGACTGAAGCATATTATCTCAAATATTGCTTTGCAGAATATTTGCTTTATTCCTGCCTCTCAAATTTGAATATAGATTTGTACCCAATTTTACTCGCAGTTATTCTTTGTCATCTTGACCTTTGAAAAGCTAGGCTGAGAAGTATAAATGGGATACTTTAAGAGTTCTGGAAATCTTAAAAATCCAGTTTTATTTGTTCACTGATGGACTATTACTGATTTTGGAGAAAACTGACATGTGCATCAAGGTTTAGAAGGCAGTACACTGCCTGATTTTATGACACTCAGTGGCAAGAGCAACCTGCAGAAGCTTCTGCCCTTCAACAGTACTGAAGGAAAAGAAAAAGGTGTTATCATGCTACAGCAAACAAATGTCAGAGATATAAACAGATTCACAGAATCCAACACTCAGAGAGAAACATCAGTGTCTCAAATTTTGACAATTCAGCATGCAACAAATGCAACAAAACGGTCATTGCTGCTGGAGCACTCTCTGACAGTACAGGCTTCCCCAGCTCTTTCACCTCGAGGTTTAAAGCAAACCTCATCTGGATACGGCTGAAGTCAAGTCATGCTGCTTTTAATAAAATATACAACTAGCTCATGTCTTCCACTATAGAATTCTTGAAAATACTCTCTGTTGTAATTGAGGTGTTCGTAGGGAATGTTCTCAGTTGTCTCTGAGAGACAACTCAGAAGTCCTTCACTGTACTTCATTGTTTCTTCTCATGGCTGTGGATCCAGACTACCTCCCTGCCTCTTCCAACTCTTCTGCATTGTCCATCACAGCACAGTGTTTTTCATTGCTGTCTGTTAATACATAATGTCAATCAACCTTGTTCTTGACAATACTTCATACCAGTCCTTACTGCTAAACCTTGTTCATCATAGTAAGATACTTGCTGGTTCCTCACACAATTGTCAGCTGATTTTTACTGAGTCTTTTTATTCTATAGCATCCCCTTAATTTTTTTTTTCCACATTAAATGTAGCAAAGGTTTAAAGAGCTTTCACTCACACATACACACAAACTGCTCTGGCTCTTATTGGAAAATTGCATCTTTATGTACATTTCTGTGTGAGTGTAGAAATTATTCCTTATTGTATCTATCAATTTTGCCTTTATATTTGATCTTTTTTGTAGAACTGATATTGATGCTAGCTATAAAAATAAACATGCCCCTCTGCCAGTAACATTCAGTTATATAATTGTAGTCCCCAGAAACTAAATAAATCTTGTAATTCATCTAGAAAATATTCATCTAAGTAGTTGGTAAGAAATCCAGTACATTTCTTAGAGTGAAATGTAGCATTTAATGATTCGTATAACATTCTTTTGTTAGACCAAGTGTGTATCTCTATTTTAGAGTTGATTTCTCTTTTAATAACTGGATTAAAAAGATACGTTTACTTTTGACAGTAAACCCTGTACTTAAGCGTTGGATAAACTATTCAAGATAATTAATTTCCCTTCCTTAATTGCTGCTTAGAATATTTTAAAACTTAGCAAAAGTAATAGTTCTAGTATTCTCAATATAACATGTATCATGAGAGGATTAAAAACTAACCAGATGCCAAACTTGGAAGATGAATGTGAAAATTTTTTCAACAACAAGGTCTGAAGCAAGTAAATGGAAGCTGCATATGACATTGCTGCACAGCAGAAGCAGCTACTTTCCTTTCTTGCTGTTGGAGAGATGCTATCCTCATCTCTATTTAAAGTTGCTGATGCATTAAGAAATTGTCCTTTGGCCAGGGAAATACAGGAGTGCTGCTTATGCCCTCTTGGCAGCATGGGCTCCAGACCCTTTGGAAATTTAGCAGGGGTTGGTAGATAGAGATGACTCCAAATCTGTAAGCCTCTTTCACATTTCTCCTAGATTTTTTTTTCTTCCCCCAGTAAGCTTACACCACTGAAAACCCAAACACAGATCAACAGTAATGAATGATCTTCATTCACTCAAATAGTCACCTTACAATAGGAGCCACTTCAAGATCTGTGAGGTACGAGATGCTTTTACCAGTATTTATATTATATTACTAAGTGGTTTATTACAGAAAGAAGACTTGATTTTTTTTTCTAATTATGTGTGTTATTATTAGCAGTTTATGGAGGACTGCTGTTGTTGGCAGTGCTGAACATGGATAAGGCAGTTCTTGTTTCAAAGAATTAACTAGGATGAACTTGAAACATTTTCCTCCTTGAAACATTTGCCACATGAAAGAAACTGATGAGCTTTGGAGGTATTTATTGATGAAAGCCAACCAAATTGAATTTGACAGGTTGGATAAGCTATGAATCATAGAATCATAGAATGCATCGGGTTGGAAAGGACCCTCAAAGGTCATCTTGTCCATCCCCCTGCAGTGAGCAGGGACATCTTAACTAGATCAGGTTGCTGAGAACTACAGCTCTGGTTGGTCTAATACACTGATGTGTTTTATGTCAGAGTTCATAGCAGACAGCTCCTTAAGATTGCCTGGAAAGTACTTCTCAGACCTTACAGGTTGGAAGCATTTACACAGGTAAGAGAGGTATAATTTAGTCTCCACAACCAGGACCACACGTGATAGATTTTCAAGTCCATCCAACCAGGGATGCTCTGTTCTGGGAAGAGTTATGTGGTCTAACAGGGTAACATACAGAGAGACCAAAGCCAGCTCATTTGGGCATGGCTACTAGCTATTGCTCAGGGGAACTGGACATCATAAATTTCCATGGGAATGTCCCAGTGGAAGCATGGGTTCATGTGCCATGCAGTTGATCTGCTCACATATAGTGGTGATTTGATCATAATTTCCAGATGTTCAACAGCCCAGCTGATTTTTTTTTTTTCCCCAAAAATTTTCTTTTCAGGGCACCAGATGTCCAGAATGCACAAACAAATAGCTGAAATCTTCCTCAATTAAATAAAATTCCAGACTGAAAAAAATAGGAATTTTCACAGAGTAAGAAAAAGTCTGATACCCCAGTTTACGGTAGGTATGTTTTAACGTATAAATAAATATTAGATGGGGTTAGTGACTTGGACTAGAAATGCAGGGCTACAGGCTCTTTCTCTCACTGAAAGCTATCAAGGACCTGAAAGCTTTTTGACAAAATCTGGCATGGTGTCACAAAATTTCAGTTTTGATAAACTGCTGTCTTTCTAGTAAAATGCAATTTCATTGGAAAATTCCTGACTCACCAGGTTCATCTAAACAGATGCTGACAATATGGTTCAAACATACGGGATACATGGGAAGACAGAGCAAATTTCAATTTGTATTTGGGCTCCAATCCTACGCTAAGAAATGTGTAGCCTCACTTCTGAGCACCGGTGAAGCCTTGATGTGGGATTGAGGTCATGCTCGTGGTCAGTTACGACTGAAATTCTTCCAAGAAGAAATTTGTAGGGGCCTCGGCATAATTCTGCCATCACATTCTCACCTCTGCAGCATGAGTGAAGGTATTCAGCATGCGCCTTTTACTGTATCTGCCCGGGCTGCAGACATGACAGTGTAGCTGGCAAAGTTGCAGGCCAGATGTATGACTCTTCTGCTTTCCTTTGGGGATATTTGGCAGAGGTTCAGTGATGTAACAGTGTACTGCCTTCTAAACCTTGATGCACATGACAGACCAAGACTGATGGTTTCCTTTAAATCTGGGGTTGAATACCATTGTTGGCTTTGAAAATTCCAAGAAATGTAATTTCACTTTAGATCACTATAAATTTATAGGCTGTTGTACAGTGAAGGAGTAATCTCCTGGGAAATGAGTATAAACCTATTATATTTTCATTAACAATCTGTTTTCACCATTGAGTTAATCCACATTTACTGTTGTGGAATTTGATTATGCATTATAAAGCACCATAAAACAAAATTAGGTATGTATCAAAGTATCCATTTTCTGGCCCTGCTGAATTGCTCATTTTCTTGGTTTAAAACCTTGTGTGTTTTCTGCCTAACACAAACACTACACAGTCTGCGTGTTTACTATCATCCCCCTGAAAAGCAATTTCCTTCTGTTTATTTTGTTTCCAGTAATGCTCCTTTCCTACAGGAAAAGAGAATAGAGGAAGAGGGGAAGGGAGAGTAAAATGGAAATAAATATTGGGGTTCTTTTGGCTTTTGTGACCAGGAAGGCCAAAGGATGCATTAAGAGGAGTGCGTCCAGCAGATCAAGGTAGGTTCTCCTCCCCCCTCTACTCTGCCCTAGTGAGGCCCCACCTGGAATATTGCATGCAGTTCTGGGCTCCCCAGATCAAAAGGGACAGGGATCTACTCGAGCATGTGCCTTATGAAGAAAGGCTGAGAGAGCTGGGGCTTTTTAGTCTGGAGAAGACTGGGAGGGGATCTAATAAATGTGTATAAACATATATCAGGGCTAGGTGTCAAGCAGGAAGGGACAGCCTCTTCTCACTTGTGCCCTGTGATAGGACAAGGGGAAATGGGTGTAAATTACAGCACAGGAAGTTCCACTTCAACATGAGGAATAACTTCTTTACTGTAAGGGTCCCAGAGCACTGGAGCAGGTTCTTAGGTTGTGGAGTCTCCTTCTCTGGAGACTTTCATGACCCATCTGTGTGTTTTCCTCTGTGACCTATGCAGCCAGATGGTGCACCCAAGGGTGCTGAAGGAGTTGTCAAATGTGCTCCCCAAGCCACTTTCCATTATTTACCTGGAGACCTGGATAACTGGGGAGGTTCCAATGGACTGGAGGTGTGGTGGGTTGAAATTTCCCCACAACATTAACTTTGCCAGATTAACTCAGTTGGAAGTAAATGTAATGTCCATCTACAAGAAAGGCAGAAAGGAAGATCCGGGAAACTACGGACCTGCCAGTCTGACCTCGGTACCAGGGAAGGTCATGGAACAGATCATTGCAAGCACCATTACATAACATATAGAAGACAACCAGGGGATCTGGCCCAGTCAGCATGGGTTTACAAAGGGCAGGTCCTGCCTGACCAACCTGATCTCCTTCTATGACAAGATGGCCTGACTATTGGATGAGGGGAAGGCTGTGGGTATTTACCTAGACTTCTGAAAAGCCTTTGACACTGTTTCCCACAGAATTCTCATGGACAAACTGGCTGCTTGTGGCTTGGTTGAGCACACACATTGCTGGATAAAGCACTGGCTGGGCAACAGACCCAAAGAGTGGTGGTCAATGGAGTTAAATCCAGCTGGTGGCAAATCACAAGTGGTGTTCCTCAGGGCTCAGTGTTGGGACCATTTCTGTTTAACATCTTTATTGATGTTCTTGATGAAGACATCAAGTGTGTAATCACTAAGTTCACAGATGACACCAAGGATGGTGGGAATGTTGATCTGCACGAGGGTAGGAGGGCTCTACAGAGGGACTTGGGTAGATTGGATCAATGGCCAGCATTAATGGGATGAACTATAACAAGGAGTGAGTGCAGAGGAGGGTAGCAGAGATGCTGAAGGGCCTGGAGAATACATTGTATGAAGAGAGACTGAAGGAGCTGGGGCTGTTCAGTTTGAAAAAGAGGAGCCTGAGGGGAGACCACATTATTCTCTGCAACTACTTGAAAGGACATTGTGGAGAGGTTGGTGCTGGTCTCTTCTCACCGGTAATTAGTGATAGAACAAGAGGGAACAGTCTCAAGCTGAGACTGGGTAGGTTTAGACTGGACATCAGGAAAAATTTCACAGAAAGAATAATCAGGCATTGGAATGTGCTGCCCAGGGAGGTGGTTGAGTTGGCAACCCTCGTTGTGTTTAAAGGTTGTTTGGATGTGGTGCCTGGGGATATGGCTTAGGGGTGAACCTTGTAGAGTAGGGTTATTGGTTGGACTTGGTGATCCTATGGGTCTTTTCCAACCTGAACATTTCCGTGATTCTGTGACCTACACTAGATTATGTGGTCCTGCTCTGGCAGGGAGGTTGGACTCAATCTCCAGAGGTCTCTTCCAAGCACTAACATCCTGTGATCTTGTGATCCTGTTTCAATAAATATAGGATATTAATTTGAAAGGATTAAAAAAAAAAAAAAAAAAAAAGCTCTGCATCTTCATTTTCACTTGGTTGTCTAATAGGTAAGCATGCAGATTTCCACCCACAGCGCAAGTCCACAAGACACACCAAAAGGAAACAGTAACTCATACAGTCTCACACACTTTCTTGGGCTTGTTTTAGAGGTGTGATGTGAGAAGGGTTTGGGAGAGAAGCATTTAGGAAGGTTTTCAAGCTGGCATGCTTGTGGTTTCAGAATAAACCCATCTTTTAAGTATGATGTGGCATTTTGTATCAATACTGTCTGGATGGTTATTCGCTATTCTAGAATTCCTTGCTGTTGCACAATGATAACTTGTGCATTTTGTGAATTAGACAGTATTGTCTATAGAGATGTTAAGTTACTCATTATCAGCTTCATTGATGAGTGTCCAAATAGTTTTTCTGCATTTAAAAAATATTTATTTTTAAAACTTAATTGTATTTAACTGCTAAGGCAAGGAGGTCAGCTATTTGAAAGTAAGATCATTGATCAGCATTAATTAAATCAAATATGCTAAATTTCACATAGCTTTCAGATAGTTGGCTGGTATTTTATAGCTGCTGTTATAGAAGACTGACAAGAACTGCATGTCAGCATTACAGTTTTGCAAATAACCTTTCCATCTTGGTCAGCTGCACCAGTTTTGTATCAGGAGTCAGGTTTGATGACAATCACCATGTTTTAAAATTTGCTGGAGAGTCTGTGAAATATAGAATGACATTATTGCACAGAATGTTTTGCAAACACCAACGTGCCAGAAAGAAGAAATCAGGGTTAAAGAGAAAATATAATTAATTGCAAAGGAGAGATTTTATGCATATTGCTGTTCAAAATGCATCCAACAAGATTAAAAAATAAAAAAAGGAAGTAAAGAAGTTTCTCTTCAACAAGTTTTCTATTTAGCAACTTGCTTTTACCTACTTTGATAGTAACACTATGTACAAGCACAGAGAAAAAAAGGGGAAAGGTCTTGGAAGTTATATTGATAAACTATGTGTGGATCCCACAGCTGGCATAAAATATCTTGTTTGGGCTGTAAAAATATATTAGTATGTCATGTTATCTTCATAAATTCTTCCAACACATAAGGTGGGTAGTGTCCCTCTGAATCCCAAGACTCATTACCATTTCTGCTCTCTCTTACCATTCATCAGCCGCTTTGTCATACAGAGCAGGCATGCGGTTGGGGCCAGAGCATTATGGTTCTGGAGAGGTAGATACTGAGTGAGTTATTAGCTGTGGCAGACAGCCCTGTTCCCAAACACTCCTGAGAAGGTTCCTCACTTAGGCAAGCAACAATTATGATGGCATTCCGAACCTGGGGAGCACCAGAGGGTTCTGAACCTGTGGGTTTCAGTTTTCCCTTTACAACAACCCTGATTAGACATTAATCATGATTTCCAGAGCTTTCCAAAGTTCACCAGAGAAGTTCAAGCATTTAGGACATTCACAAGTATTTCTATTTCACTAAAGCAATTTGACTAGCATGTTATTCTTGTTTGTAAGAAAACAATATACTCTATTTCTGTATGAAAAGCTAGAACATGAGACCCCAAACAACTGAGAATTTGAGTCTCTGGCATAATGTGAGACAGGAATGAAACCTACAAATTAACCAAATTAAGACATGAATTGTATTGCATTGCTTTTCACAGTTGTATGTGTTTTCCCCCATTTTTTCTTGTTATTTTTCAAATTCACACATTTAAAAATAGCTTTATTATCTGCTTGCTCTAATGAAGAACTTAAGATTAATTTAAAATAAAACTGTGTATTTATTTTTTTCCCCCTCACTATTTGGAGGCAGGGAGAACAGAACACTTTTCCAAATAGCTACTGCCAGATTAAAACTTAATTAGGTATTATTTAAAAGTGATGTTGATTGATTTTGATAGATGAAGCTTGAGTGATCTGGGTATGTGCTTACCTTATTTTCAAGTTACTTAGGAACTAAATCACCTTTAGCAGGAAATTAACTAATTTTGGCCTGTAATAATGTCTGAGATTTAAAAACAACCCTATTTTTTGTTTAGGATTTCACTGATCTGGTATGATGAAGTGACCTTTGATTATCAGCTTTGCTGTTTGTTTCACTGCAACACTAAATCTTGCAGAACTAAACCTGGTGACAACTTTCTGTTTGCTGTTTAATATACAACGCATTGTCAACAGCAGGGTGAGAGCTAGAAGCAAGAGTACCCCACAGGAGTTTTTATTAAAAATACCTATGCTTTAATCCTTTTGGAAAAGTGCTTAAATAATATATTCGTCATTACGTTATGTTCTTAGAAATGAAGGTTTTATTTAAGCTACTTTAATCTGTCTGCTGCTTAGATTATCATTATAGGATATATATATAGATGGGAAAATACCCAAGAAATGTTATGATAAAAATAAGAATAGCAGTTTAAAAGAAAGCATGGGTCAGTTTATGAGATTGTATCCTAAAAGGCATTCCTTTTGACAGTAACGGAAATTTCCGCATCAAGTTTGATACATAACTCTCAACAGAGTGTATATAAATATTGGTAGTTTTCAGGACACATCATACATCATATAACTGCAGTTTCCATATCCAGTTTTATGTATTTCAGTTCTAATTTTGGTCTCCTTCCATTTCTAGACAAAGAAAAAACCAAGCCTCCTCATTTAAAACTATTTCCCACATTTCATTCCACTGAGCTATGAAATTGGAGAGTAGAAGTGAGTTCAGATGCTTGTGAAAAATATTTTCTGTTGCCCAACAACTGAGGAAAGGGTTACAGTGATGCTTTTACTTAAAAAAAGAAATCTTGCATCAGAGCAGCATATAATGTTCTGCCTGGGAAAAGACAATTACAGTTTTGTTTCAAAAGCTGAGATGGGTCTTATAGCTGTGCTCTTTCATCTGGTTTTCTTGCCTTCTCTGGTGACACGCCCAGTACACTACACTTAACCCAGCCTGCTCTGCTGACAAGTACTTTTGGAGAGAGGACAAAGTATTTTGCACAGTCTCACCCATTCTGACTCCTGTCCTGTCAGCAAGGACCTGGAAAGCCTTGACACCAGCCTTCCTGCAATGGTGCAGCTTAGGCTACAGGTAGCTCTCTCTGCAGAATTTCCTGTCGCTCTCTACACTAAGCGATGGTCTAAATGTTTAGTGAATGACTGAGGTCCTTATATCCCCAGCACTGCAGAGAGAGGATAATATGGACTCCTGCTTCCAAGGTGATAATTTTTCAAACGCATTAGCTCTGTTAACCTCAGCAATTGCTACATGTCATCTAATTATTTTTCTCCCGTGAATTTTTTTTCTCACCAAAGTACTTTACAGTGATTTACAAAATATTTGGAAAAGACTCTTTCAAAGCTAGACTCTATAATCACATTGGAAGGAAACAAATCTCTCTCACTCTCTTCATATTGGATTATGTCAAAGATTAGCTTCAATTTAAGCAACGTTGTATGAAGTTTTCCAAAGGATTTTCTTTTTAAACTACAACCATATGTTTTACTCCATTGAAACAGCTTATGTATTGGGTATCTGAGATTGATTGATGACATTTGCTCCAGTCATTTCACTAGTCATTTATTCATTTAAAGTTAGGTTGGGAATGCTTATTAAATGATTGGCAAAGTAACTTATTGATCACCATTCCATTTTTCTGTCAAGAAGCAACTCAAGGACAATTATTTAAAACACAAAATATACTAGATTGTTATAACATGAGTACAACAGAATATTCATTATTGTTCTGCAACTTCTCTATTGCAAATACTTATAGCAAATATATTACAGTTTAAAAAAAAAAAAAAAAAAAAAAAGGGCTTCCCAAGACAACTTTTTTTTTTTCCAGGAAGAGCAACTTGTGGAGTAGGGATTTTCAAGCTGCTTATAGAAACTGATTTCTTTGATTTTGACCCTCTGCAAAGCAAAAGTAGTTGAGAAAAACAGTAGGGAAGGAAAGGAAAAATAGAAGGGAAAGGAAAGGAATAGGAAAGGAAAAGTAAACCAAGGGATCACAGTGGTAGGTTATGGTTCCAAGACCGTATGTTCATCTCAGCCCCTCATGGTTAGTGAAGCTCACCACAGGGGCTGGTCCTAAGTCCGCACACACAAGGTGGAGGCTTTACAGACTGGTCATCCTGTCTTCTGTTTCTTGAAAATTCCAGAATAAATAATGTCTGTAAGCTGAAATAAAATTGCAATAGTTGCTGTAAGACACAACTCATAAGGCTTTGCCAAGAATAAATAATGTCAAGCAACATTCATGAGATTCTTTCTGCTAGTGGAATTGTGACTAAGAAGGAGCAGCAGATATGATATGAATTGACCACAGGAAAGTTTTTGATATGCTCTTAAGAAGTAAAGCAGTGAAATATGGAAGAAAGGAAACTGTTATCAGGTAGGTGAACTATCCTGTAGTACTAGTCATCAGGCTGGAGTGATTTTCAAACTGGAGGGATCTATCACCCAGGTGCTTGCAGGAATCTGTCTGGGGTTCAGAGCTACCACTGATAAGTGTCTTTGGAGTGAATGCTTGTCTTAGTCAGTGTGGGCCATTAAATAGCTTGGAGAGCTCAGATTAGTGTTCAAGGTCATCTCAACAAACTGGAGAGGTTATCTGGTGTAACTAGAATATCTGGTGTAACTATTCACGAAGTACAATATAAAGAACTACACTGGACCTGCAATAAATCAATCATGCAACTGCAGGAAGGGGAAAAAACGCAGTCAGCTGTTCTGCACAGTGGAAGGTAAGGTGAATACAAACATGAAAAAAAAAAAAGATGTAAACATGTAAGAAAAGCTATTGTCCGATTGAGTTGTATACAGAGAAGAGTTGTGAAATTATATCATCATGTGAAGGATTCCATACATGTTGCTTAACACTTTAGACTAAGGTGTGGTGGCCATATAAACACTTGGAGCAACTGAATGGTACTGGCAAAGCAAATAGGACTGAAAAGAGTAGTCCAGAAAACTTGAATTGGAGACAAAAGAAAGCAGAGTATAAGAGTACTACAATCTCCAAAAGTTTTGCAAAGGTAAACAAAAAGGTATTCCCCCACCAATAATGGAACCAAAAATGATGGACCCAAAGTGGAATACGGGAGATTTGCCAAATAACTGCTAATATTGCTATGGGATTGAGATATGGCTCCTTCCAGTCTACCTTTTTACAAAGAATTATTATTGTGGAAGAAAGCAAACAATATAGCTTCTATTTACACATTGACTGTTATTTTCCAATATGCAAGAACTGACAGAGTAAGACAACAGAACTCTGCTTTGACATGCTTAAACATGCCATCTAGTAGTGCAGATGAGTCTAGCAGACAAGTTTTATTCTCATTTTAAATTTAAATCACATGCTGCAATTAACTTCCCCAATTGCATTGTAAGTCATGGAAAGAAGCTCCTTAGACCCAGCTAGGCCAAGTCATCACCAATTTCTGACTCCAGAATGTAATGTGTAATCCTGGGGAGGAAGAGAACAATGACTGAAGAGAAAGATGCTCAACCACATTTCAGTCATCACCTGCATTTAACCTAGACATAGGCATGAGAAATAGATCTTCTTTGACTTCCCCACTCCGCATTTCATACAAAGCTGGTGACTTCAAGACAGACCTAGTCCGTATTTGTATGAAGACTTTTAGAGTTGCAAAGTTCTGCTGGACAGGAGTGAGAGCTAGAGATCAACTTTGAAGTCTGCCTTGTTCAGTGCTTTGTGTGACTTCAGGATGGTTGTAGACTGACCAAGTCAATGAGTTTGGAAAGTCCCATTCTATTGCTAGATGATGATGGCAAAAATATAGCTTGGGGACAGGCTGTGTCCCTTGTAAATGTCAGTGGGTTGTGTTTGATGGACCTGCCAAACCCCATGCCTTTACGGGTGTTTCAAGGACTTTTAGAATAAATAGAGTCTTTATAAAGTGCTCATGTGGATATATTTGCAGAAGGTCAAAGGTGCCACAACAGGCCTGCGAGGTGGGGCCTGAGGGCAATTCAGCAGAAGAGGCATGCTCTCAGGTGACCATTAGCAGTATATATGTGGCCTTAAGATCAGCCTCTGCAGAGGACAGGCTATTATATCCTACTTTTTGTAGAATGAGCCCCAAATGTTAAGCGAATAATATTACAATGATAATTATTCCCTTAATAACATTTGTCAAAAATACACTCTCTATGAATATAGAGGCCAGATTAATTTGCATCAGAAGAATTTTATACTTCTGAATAAATTAATTTTGTCTTTAATGATATTTGGACACTCTACTGTTGTGTACAGGACCTGTTACCACCAGCTACAAAATAAATTTGAGGGGAAAACTACTTTATCCATACTTATTCAAAATTATTTCATACGTGTTTATTCATGTAGCATCTATATCTGAAACTAATTACATGTAAACAATGCTGAAAATAAAGAACAGTTTAGTGAATAGCTGCAAATTGTTTAGTATATATGTTCCAAACAAGCAAATGTAGCTGCAGTATTTGCATACATTACAATATACATTTTTGTGTAATACCTACAGTATTTATAAAGCTTGCAATTTTGTCACCAGGAAGAAAACAAAGGTATAGCAACTTCTGATGAACTGAAGGGAGCCTACAGATTTTACATTCTAAATTATTTCTAATAAGTACTTTGTTTAATTTATTGAGAAGCATTTCAGGATAGAGGAAATGAATAAGCATGAAGTACAGATGGTATATTAAAAAGGAACCTACATGACAACTGCCAAATACCCTGCAGCAAAGAGGTTTAATAAAACAAATAGAAAAAGCACCAGGATGCTTCCTTGATTGCAACATTACCAAGGTGTAATAAAGAAACCAAACATACAACAAACAAAGTAAACTAAAATACTGATTCTAGGCTATTGAACCGTTAATAAATCATACTGATGTGCCACTGTTAAATGCTAATGCATTTGTGAGCAGCAAGTGATAAATATGAAAACTCATCTAAAATAGTTGTAGATCCTGTTGAAGATAATGTCTTTCAGGAAGTAATCACAGTAAAAGGATGGGGTAACAAAATCCAACCAATTTGATGGCCTATTTAATGCAGCTGGTAGAGAACCTAAACAGCAGACTAGACTTTTTGGTTACTATTCTTTGAGGGCTTCACCATCACCAATAAATTGGGCATGAATTCCGGGTGATGGCATCTCATCAATCTGGTATTACTCCCTGCATCATTAAGGGCCTGACCCAGGAGAAGGTAGCCTCCATGGCTGCTAACCCACTCTAAATGAAAAAGAAAATAAACTCCGTGAGCCGCTTGGTACCTGCAGCTACAGAAGCTTCTTGTGATTCCAAGAGCACTGTTTCCCCTGGTGACCACAGAATGGATGGAGAATGAATATTCAACAGCTCAGCTGCAGAGCCTGAATCTGTACAGTTGATGGCTGAACTGTACCTGGAGCAGAGAATTTTTCAGAGTGCTGCTATGGGACTGCACTGCATGTATTCAGAGAAAGCTGAGACTTTCTAACAGTCACACAATAAAAGAGGGGAAGAGCTGATAATAGAATTCTTTGAGCCCTACTTCCTAATCTCATTCTTCAGTCAGTAAAATAAAATGAAAAATCTCCTCTCTTTACATGTACTGGCCAAATCCATTCATGTTGTGGTGTTTCTCCAATGTACCATGGTATGAGAAATATAATCAATAGATACATGCATAATTTATAAATGTAAAAAATTTCTTGACATTCAATCCTTTCCAGGATTCAAATGTGTTTCCACCAATGTTTCTGCCTGAGGCTTCTACAGAACACTCATGGCTACAAATTTGGCTATTAAAGGTACATTTCTGTGTTAAACAAGTTGTCTTCCCTGTTAAAATTGACAGCCAGGTCCATATGTTCCACAAAATAATGTAAAGGATCACTGTCAACAGTGCCACAATGGATCCCCAAATTATCATAATCCTTTGGAGGGTGTTCTTGTAGTAAATACATGGGAACCTTTCAAAAATCTTGCTTTGCAATTCAGTCTTACCTTTCACCTACACAGAAAAAATAGACAAATCCAAATTCTGGCTGCATATGTTTATTCAGGATTCCAAATATGTGCAATAGGTTGCTTGTCACTTTGAGAAGGAAGAAAAGAACTTTCCTGTGAAGATCGTTTAGGAGCTCATATTCTGTCTACTTCAGGATTTCTTTGGTTTAGTGGTGCATTCTCAGTTCTGTGGTGTCCCAGTAATGCTCAGTAGTGCCTGCTCAAGGGCTACGTTACCTTGCCAGTGTCATATCACCCACTGCCACCCTGTCTGGTTGCAACCAGTCTTTGGACAGTGAGTACAGCATGACTTGAATTGTGTCAGTCTGGAAAGGTGAAGAAGTACCTAGAGGGGCTGAGGCTCCTGAAAGTCATTGTGCAGACATCTTGGGATGCATGCCAGGCACAAAGTGACCAAATGTCTCCTCACAAAAGATGGTTGCACTTGCAGAAGTGCAGATAGCTACCTTGAATATAAAAGGTGGGCTGTCAGAATAAGGGATGCTCAAGTTTAGGAGGCCAAAAGATCTGAACACTTTTTTCAACTTGCTGAGAGAATTTTCTCACTATGATAAGATGGGCACCACCAAGCTCCATTATTGGAACTGATGATATATTACATGATTGTGGAGAAAATAATGTAGAATGACCAGGTCCTGAGATGAGTTAATAGTGCACATATGAGGAAGTATCCACTGGATGTGACATCTGCAATGGAGAGGATCACTTCCAATGTCTTTCTCAGAATTCACAGTAACTACTGAGGCGACAAAGCATCTTAGAGCTTTAAAAGCAAAGACTAGGACCTACTGTACCTGTCAGGTCTCTCTTTGCAAGAAAGTCTTCTGTACAGTGAAAGACTAACTTCTGTCCTTAGAAGAGATTTCTTGTCATTATATTTTGTGTATCGCTCTAGGTTCATAATTCTGCTTCTGAAACCAGGGACCTCGGGGGGGGTTTGGAATGTTGTCCCAAATATCTTTAAAAATATTACATCATGTATTATGTACTTCTGTGTTAGTCCATTCAGTCTCCTCTGCCTTCTGCCTTCTTTTCTTAGAAGCTAAGTTTAAATTCTCCTTCCTTGTTATGTAATGTGGGAAGGAATCTAATACTGTTAATAGAAGTTTTGAGGAAAGGTTGCATTTTTTATTTGTTAGGGAAATTAACTGCTGTGTATCCTACTTGTCTTACTTATTGTCTTACTTACCTTATTTATTTGTGATCCCTGTTGTTTGTTTCTTCTGGACAAAGTAAATTGGTGAGTCTTAATGTTCTTTGACTGGCTTTTCATACACTTAATTAACAGTAGAATATGCCTAAGATTTCACTTGTTAGCCTATAAATCATATGATTCCTTTTCATTTGAAGATCTAGGATTTGATGTATGGGGCACTGTTGTCACCAGTTATGATGAAAAGAAGAGAAAAGAGGAGAAGAGAAGAGAAGAGAAGAGAAGAGAAGAGAAGAGAAGAGAAGAGAAGAGAAGAGAAGAGAAGAGAAGAGAAGAGAAGAGAAGAGAAGAGAAGAGAAGAGAAGAGAAGAGAAAAGAAAAGGAAAAGGAAAAGGAAAAGGAAAAGGAAAAGGAAAAGGAAAAGGAAAAGGAAAAGGAAAAGGAAAAGGAAAAGGAAAAGGAAAAGGAAAAGGAAAAGGAAAAGGGAAGGGAAGGGAAGGGAAGGGAAGGGAAGGGAAGGGAAGGGAAGGGAAGGGAAGGGAAGGGAAGGGAAGGGAAGGGAAGGGAAGGGAAGGGAAGGGAAGGGAAGGGAAGGGAAGGGAAGGGAAGGGAAGGGAAGGGAAGGGAAGGGAAGGGAAGGGAAGGGAAGGGGAAGGGGGAAGGGGAAGGGAAGGGGGAAGGGGAAGGGGAAGGGGAAGGGGAAGGGGAAGGGGAAGGGGAAGGGAAGGGGGAGGGGATGTTCCCGGAACGTAAGTACTCAGTACTGCTGCTGCATTTTTCTGAATGTGAGCAATCACTCCTGTAGCCAGCCTAATTCTGATAGCTTGATGGTTCACACATCTAATCTAATTAAAATATCTTAGAACTTTAACATTTTAGGTGGGAATATTTTTCTATCTTCACCAACAACTTTATATGCAGCTCTCGTATCTGCTCTTGCAGACAAGGTGAAAGCAGGTTGCAACATCACTTGAAACTGCAGTTGCTGCAGAAAGTTAAGCTTTTTCTCTTGTGCCTCTTCTAAAGCATGAGCTCCAGGACAATATTACAAGCAGTATATTTCAATAGAGATCCCATACTCTATGTAAAAGGACAAAAATGTTTTGTCATAAATGCAAATGGAATTATGTAGATGTGTCACCTATACTTGTTTTTTAACCCTGAGGGTTCAGGGGGCTCTTTCTTGCCAGCCTACTATTCTTTTAAGCTGACTTATTCCAGTACTTATTCCAATACAACCATTCCCCAGGCTTGGCTATGCAAGGAGCCATTTCTTTGCTAAGAATACTTTTTGTGCTTACTGCTGTTCTAAGCAAAGGCAGCCAGGTGCAGAATACGACACTGCTAGCAACTGCTTACACCATGCTGCTAGTTCTCTCTCCTCTATGCCACTTTGACTACACTTGAAACAGCCCTATGGTCTCATTCTTCTTACCTGTCCTTTTGAGAAGAAAGATATGGATGAACTTTTCCCTCCCCCATATGGGAAGAATTCAGGCTAAGTTTGTCCTCATCTTCGGCTATTAAATGCTAAGAAAGCGAGAAATCCCTTCGGATTCTCTATCCCAGAGTTGCTCCTAAATTGCTGAATTAACTGCTGCTCAAAATAAAAAGAAGCTCTGTTACCACTACCATTTATTTATTATTGTCATACGTTCCTATTGTACATCTTAATTCAGTTTTGTTTTTCACCATTGTTCTGTTGTTGGTTTTTAGGTGGAATTTTCCTTTGTTGTTGATACTGAGACATTTGGGATAATTCTGTTTCCTCCACTGGCAGCTTTCTTTCCTGCAACCTCTCAGCTGAGCTTTCCAATATATTTACTTCCCACAAAAATAGCTGCTAAATTCCCTACTCTCTTCTTTCAGTGGGAAATTATCTTGCACCATCTTGGATAATCAAGAGCTTTTTGCAGTCCAGACATATTAAAACATAGTGATTTATTGTAGCCAATGTTATGTGATTATAGTATTTTAGCAGCTAGTGTATTTCTTTTGTGCGTAAGCTGTTAAATATAACAAAGGCCTATTGTGTTCAATGTGGGAAAGCAAATAATTTTAAAAATGTGATTAATTGTGTAAGTATGGACCTCTTAAGTACATGTGGTAAACCCTATGCTATGGGAATGACACTTACTGCTCTCTCAGCATGAGCCTGACAAGTAAAGTAAGTACTTTGAAGTAAACAAAAAGTTAAAATACAGCCGACAGTCTCCCTGGCATTCATTAACATTGCACAGAAAGCAGAGACTAGCCACATTTTATATAAAAAGACTCTAGAAATCTGTGTCTACTTACATTAACATTAGTCAATTGGTGGGTGCCAACTAAGCACATAGCATGCTTTATTTATAGCTCTATATAGTAGTAAAAAACATTCTATCACAGAAATGTGTTATTCATTAATTCATATTTTGCTCAGCCTTACTTTACTTCTTGGACCCATCCAGGTGCTTTTTAAACAATGAGGGTAATTTAATATCAAACTGCGTTAACATTCACCCTATTTTTCAATTCCACGTAACCCAATATTCCTCCTGAATTTGTCTTTTATTTACCTTTAATTAGCTCATGTGTATTTCAAAATGGAGATTCTCAGCGGTTTTATATGGCAAAATTTCACACAACGGTGAAAAACAAAGGCAGAATAAATGGTCAAGTTACTGAATAGAGTATTTCACAT
Organism: Picus viridis; assembly: GCA_033816785.1. Lineage (NCBI taxonomy): Eukaryota > Metazoa > Chordata > Aves > Piciformes > Picidae > Picus > Picus viridis. The sequence goes on along the minus strand of CM066582.1, from coordinate 16,357,581 downwards.
CAACTTTTTGTCAAATATCTGTTGCATATATCAGCTAGAATGGTAAATGCTTCTGGTGTCTAACTTGTTTTTCAAGTGCTCAAACAATGTTTAAAATGTTTGCAGCCTACTGTTTCAAAGCTCTGTACGAGACCTAGTCACACATTACTGAACACAGATTAGATGAAATGACCTCAACAAATTCAGCAACATGCAATGTATCTGTTTGCACGAAAAATACTTTATGTTTCCATAGCTCTCAGCCTATTAGATTTAAGGGGATATAGGAAGGAAAACCAAAATCCTTTTCTTTTTGGTATTTATTTAATCTTATATGTGAATATGAAGATGACATAATATAATTGTAGTTATGAGAAAAAGTTTTAAAAAAATATTATTTGTCATGTGAATCAGTCATATAGGTTGTTTATGAACAGAACAGAGTAGAACAGAGTAGAGTAGAGAAGAGTGGAGTAGAGTAGAGTAGAGTGGAGTAGAGTAGAGTAGAGTAGAGTAGAGTAGAGTAGAGTAGAGTAGAGTAGAGTATAGTAGAGTAGAGTAGAGTAGAGGAGAATAGAATAGAATAGAATAGAATAGAATAGAATAGAATAGAATAGAATAGAATAGAATAGAATAGAATAGAATAAACCAGGTTGGAAGAGACCTTCAAGATCATCGCTTCCAACCCATCATCCAACACCATCTAATCAACTAAACCATGACACCAAGCACCCCATCAAGTCTCCTCCTAAACACCTCCAGTGATGGCGACTCCACCACTTTCCTGGGCAGCCCATTCCAAAGGGCAATCAATCTCTCTATGAAGAATTTCTTCCTAACATCCAGCCTAAACCTCCCCTGGTGCAGCTTGAGACTGTGTCCTCTTGTTCTGGTGCTGGTTGCCTGGGAGAAGAGACCAACCCCTGCCTGTCTACAACCTCTGTTCAGGTAGTTGTAGAGAGCAATAAGGTCTCCCCTGAGTCTCCTCTTCTCCAGGCTAAGCAACCCCAGCTCCCTCAGCCTCTCCTCATAGGGTTTGTGTTCCAAACCCCTCACCAGCTTTGTTGCCCTTCTCTGGACACGTTCCAGCAAGTCAACATCTTTCCTAAACTGGAACTGGACACAGTACTCAAGGTGTGGCCTAAGCAGTGCTAAGTACAGGGGTACAATGACTTCCCTGCTCCTGCTGGCCACACTACTCCTGATACAGGTGAAGATTCCATTGCCCTTCTTGGTGACCTGGGCACACTGCTGGCTCATGTTCAGCCTACTATCAACCAGTACACCCAAGTCTCTTTCTGCCTGGCTGCTCTCCAGCCACTCTGACCCCAGCATGTAGCACTGCATGGGGTTGTTGTGGCCAATGTGTAGAACCTGGTACTTAGATGTATTAAGTCTCATCCTGTTGGACTCTGCCCATCTGTCCAGCCTGTCAAGGTCCCTTTGCAGAGTCTTTCTACCTTCTAACAGATCAACATCTGCCCCCAACTTGGTGTCATCTGTAAATTTACTGATGATGGACTCAATTCCCTTGTCCAGATCACCAATAAAGATATTGAACAGGATGGGGCCCAGCACTGATCCCTGGGGGACACCACTAGTGACTGGCTGCCAGCTGGATGTGGCACCATTCACCACCACTCTCTGGGCTCGGCCCTCCAGCCAGTTCCTAACCCAGCACAGAGTGTTGATGTCCAAGCCACGGGCTGTCAGCTTGGCCAGGAGTTTGCTATGGAGGATGGTGTCAAAGGCCTTGCTGAAGTCCGGGTATACTACATCCACAGCCTTCCCCACATCCACCAGGTGGGTCACCTGATCATAGAAGGAGATCGGGTTGGTGAGGCAGCTCCTGCCCCTCCTAAATCCACTTTGGCTGTGCCTGATTCCTTGGACATCCTGTAGGTACTGTGTGATTGCACTCAAGATCACCTGTTCCATAATCTTGCCTGGCACTGAGGTCGGGCTGACAGGCCTGGAATTCCCTGGTTCATCCTTCCTGCCCTTCTTGTAGATGGGCATCACATTGGCAGCTTCCAGTCTTCTGGGACCTCTCTAGTGAGCCAGGACTGTTGAAAAATGATGGAGAGTGGCTTGGTGAGTTCATCTGTCAGTTCCCTCATTACCCTAGGATGGATCCCATCTGGACTTGTGGGGATCCAAGTGGCTGAGCAGGTCTCTATCTGCTTCCATCTGGATTACAGGGGGACTATACTGCTCGCTGACACCATCTACCAACACAGGAGGCCAGTTTTCCTGAAGACAATTTGTCCTACTACTGAAAATTCAGTACATCTGTCTTTTCCTCATCTTTTGTTACTATATTCCTTTCCATGTTCAATAAAGAATGCAGGTTGTCCTTGTCCCTCCTTTTGCCATTAATATAGTTATTAAAACATTTTTTTATTGTCCTTCACAGAAGTGGCCAGTCTAAGTTCTAAATGGGCTTTTGCCTCTCTAATTTTTTTCCTACATGACCTAGTAACATCCTTAAATATTTTCTGGATCACCTCCCCTTTTCTCCAAAGATGATACACCTCTTTTTTTCCCTTAATTTGTTCAGAAGCTCATTGCCCATCCAGGCTGGCCGTCTGCCACAGCAGCTCATCTTCCAGCACATGGGCGCAGCCTGTTCCTGTACCATCAAGATTTTTTTCTTGAAGTAGCTCCAGCCCTCCTGGACCCCTTTGTTTTAAAGGGCTGTTTCCCAAGGTACTTTCCAAGTTAGCTCCTTAAGTAGTCTGAAATCTGTCCTCTAGAAGTCCAGAGTGGAGATTTTGTTGATGCCCCTCTTAGCTTGACTGCATATTGAAAACTCAATTATCTCATGGTCACTGGACACCAGAGAGCCTCCAACCATCACATCTCCCACCAGCCCTTCTCTATTTGTAAAGAGTAGGTCAAGCAAAGCCTCATCCCTGGTAGGCTCACACAGCAGCTGGGATAAGAAGCTATCCTTCATACACTCTAAGAACCTTCTAGACTGCCTCCTCTCTGCTGTGTTAAGCTCCCAGCAGATGTCTGGCAGGTAAAGTCACCCATAAGAACAAGGGCTGATGATTTTGAGACAGCCTCCAGCTGTTTATAGGACAATTCATCAACCTCTTCATCCTGGTTGGGCGGTCTACAACAGACTCTAAGCAGGATGTCAGACTTGTTGGCCTTCCCTCTAATTCTCACCCACAGGCACTCAACCTGATTGTCCTTAATCTCTAGTTCCATGGTGTCTAGAGCCTCCCTAATGTACAGGGCCACCCCTCCCCCTTCTCCCTCACCTGTCTCTCCTGAAGAGCCTGTAACCATCAATTACAGTGCTCCAGTCATGTGAGTCATCCCACCATGTTTCTGTGATGGTGACTACATCACAGTTTTCCTGCTGCATCCAGGTTTCCAGCTCCTCTTGTTTGTTACCCATACTGCCTGCATTGATGTACCTGCACTGCAGCTGGGCTGCTGATTTCTCCTCTGACTCTTACTTACCACCCTCAGTTTCCTGTCTGCAGAGACTGCTTTTGTCCCCTTCCCTCTTCAAGTCAAGTTTAAAGCCCTGCCAATGAGCCCTGCCAACTCCCTTCCTAAAACCCTTTCCCCGCTGCGGGATTCCCATCTGTTGCCAACAGGCCTGGCCTCTTGTAAATCAAGTCAATGGACTCAATGGTATAAAAGGTCTTTTCCAGCCTTATGATGCTATGATTCTACAGGGGTGCTCCTCCCACTTAGTCCCAGTTATGCTTTTTCAGCCTCCAATACAGTCAGTTCTTGAGATCTTCCCTTACTCAAATTTGGATCTGATGCCCATGTACTAGGACCAGAGAACAGTTCATGGTAGACTAGTGCAGCTTTCCTGTGGATGAACTCTCTCTTCTCTTTACTGTTCTTTGTAACTCATGCACTTGTGCCTGTAGAACAAAGGGTTTCCATCTCATACTCATATTATCCTCACACTCATACAGGAGAGACCACAGGGTTCATTGTGGCATGTACTGTCCCTGTTCAGCTGTAGGAGAGTTCAGCTCTGCTAGCTAAACCCACTGGCTCATCTGCAGCATAGCAGCGTCCTGGCTTCACACAGCCTGCTCTCAGAAACAAGCTCCACCCTCCCAGGATGAGCAGGAAAACAACCCAAAAATACCCCTTCAGGTTGAGATAGTTTACTGAGATGATAATGCTATGCAATTACCTTGGCAGCAGCTGTGTGGGTTTTTTGTATATTGAACTTAATATTGGCCTATCAAAATCGTGTTTGGGTTTGTCAATTAATTATCTAATATCCAAATAGCAATCATTCAAAGTCAATAATTCATATTTGAATATTATTTTAATGTTCTTTCTTTCTCAATAACACTGGTTTCACAATCTGCCTCCTTTCCATCCACCCTTTTTCCCTTCCAATTCCAGAGCACCTGGTCTCTGTTGGAGTCTCCTCCTACCGCAGGTGTGGCCACTTTGCCTGCCCCACCCATTCCCCTTTTATTTCCCCCAAGGAGAGGCAGAAGCTCTAAGCTGAGCCCATCTGGGCTGAGGGATCCCCTTCTCGTCACTGGTGAGTCCCCATGGTGCATAGCATGTGACTTGGGGGGGGGGGGAACAAAGGCCGGGGGCCTGCTGGCCCCCGGCTAGGTAGGGAGAGGGTTGCTTGCTCCATCAATACAATTTATGTATGCTGGCTGAGCCTCCTTACTGGGGCTGAGTTCTTGTGTGTGGTATCTTGGCTGGCTGAGGGCCTTCCTCTTGAGTCTGGGATGGGTGCAGAAAGGGTGGTGGTAGAGCAGAAGCTGTTTGGGTAGAGTGTAGGATGGTCCCAGTTCTTGGAGGGTCTTTTTCCCCTTAGCAAGACTAAAGCCTCTTTTGAGGGGGTGTCTACCTTTGTTGAATGTGGATAAAGCCAATCCCTTGAAATGGCCTGAGGAGGTGCCAGGGAAGGGTGAGGTTGGATATCAGGAAATATTTCTTTGCTGCGGGAGTGGTTAGGGATGGGAACAGGCTGCCTAGGGAGGTGGTGGAGTCCCTATCCCTGGAGGTGTTCCAGAAATATGTGGCTATGTCCCTTGGGTCCATGGCAGTGTTGGGCTGCTGGTTGGATGGGATGACCTTAGAGGGCTTTTGCAATCCAAACAATTCTATGATTCTGTGACTCTAAATCTGGGTGTCTTATTATTGTTTCTCCCTTTCCTTCTTCTCCTTCCCTCCTTCCTCAGCTTTCATTCTTCCTTCTTTTTATTTTCTTTTCTTTTATAATAATGCTTTCAGTGGGAGAAGTGTAGCAAGCATTGTGGACAAGAAGGGTAGTTATCATGCCTGAAATTTCGTTCTTGCCCCGATCAAAGGCAAGAAATATTCTGAAAGTAGTCCCATTGTAGATGCTCCCAATGGGAAGATGTTGGCACCTAGAACAAGTTCAATACCACGAATTTCTTTAAATACTTGATTATTGTGTTTTGCAGTTTAAATTTCAGAAGTCTCCTCCAACAGAGGTATCTGCTATCTGTCTCATTTCTTATATGATTCATAAGGGGGGGGAAACCAACAGGTTGAGATTAACACCTATTTCATTGGGCTATATGAGATTTAAGAGCTTGTATCTTTGGACTTATACAGCTGTAGCAGCATTGATATTACAGTGATTCTGTTCCTTAGCCTAGAGCTTTTAGATAGGAAGGTTGCAGCTGATCATGTATGTGGAAGAGTCAAAACTACATGAGGCTCACACCCTACAAAATGAGGCTAGGTTAAGTCTGAAAAGCCTATCCATTAGACTGAGGGACATCTAAAGAAAGCCAGGAAGTTCAGATGGAAACATTGTCTTGGGTGAGCAGAGACCTCATCACTCTCTACAACTACCTGAGGGGAGACTGGAGTGGGGAAGGGGCCGGCCTCTTCTCCTTGGTGGCAAGGGACAGGACTAGAGGAAATAGCTTCAAGCTTTGCCAGGAGAGGTTCAGGCTGGGTGTTAGGAAACATTTCTTCACAGATAGAGTTATCAAACGCTATAATGGTCTGCCCAGGGCTGTGGTGGAGTTTCCATCCCTGGAGGTGTTTAAGCAGTGTGTGAACCTGGAGCTTAAGTGTTGACCCTTCAGTGCTGGGTTGAGGGTTGAACTGGGTATCTTTGCAATCTCTTTCACCTGGATGTTTTCTGTGATTCTAATTAGAAACTTCACTGCTGATTTTATCAGTTACCTGATGTCCACGCTGAAGGACCCTCTACTAGTCCAGTGACTAGAAGCCTTTCTTAAATGGTCTTTCCCTATAAATAATAGTGGTCATAGTAATTTGCCAAACACTGAAAATGATTTTTAGGCAGAGGCTAATTTTCTGTGTCTAAACTGACTAGCCTTAATCATTACACACCCTATGTTTTGATGTTATTCATGTCTAGAAGTATCAAAGCCTTAGTGAAATTGAGGTTATCTCCAAAACAGTTTAGGACACCTGGAAGTCCCCTGAGGGCCCTGGTGTCTTGCACGGTGTTGGAGAAAACACAAGTAATTTACAGTGAAGCAGAGTTCCAGAACCACTTTCATCAAATAGAATAACTTTTTAAAAAAATAGCAGTACTCCTAAATTGTTGCATGATTAGTGACTGCTACTTGGTGATTAAAGCACTTTCCCAGAAGTGGAAGGCTTGATTTTTTTAGCTCCCTTAACCATCCCAAAACATCCCAACTCTGTTCTGTCAGAAGAAAGGGAAAGCCATGCTTGTGGAGTTAAAAAAATGACACAGCCCTGGTGCAGAAGTTATGCCAAAGAACCACTGAGAGTGAAAGAAAGCCAAGAACAAATAGATCACTCTTAGTGCATATTACTGAAATGGAATCTGCTCATTCACAGTGGTCCTTGTCTTTAGACAATATTGTTTCTTGAGACAATTTTTTGAGAGGGAAAATGTCTCTATTTGGTGCTGAGGCTATTGTTCAAAGACTACTATGTTTAGTCTGTCTGACAGCTAACACTTGAGGACATATCCAGATTTTACACCACTGATTTCCTCTTCTGGTAGGAACATGGTCCTAGATGTACACAAAAGCAAAAGAAGTATTTTTGCACAGAAATAGACGAGGAAGATATATTATATCTTTTCCATATCTGTTTACATTTTAGGTCAAAGTGGAATTTGTTTTGCTGTATCAAAACATTAAGACATCCTTTTTTGAAGTCAGCCATATCAAATCAAGATGATGATAAAGTGGCTGAATCTTCCAGAGGTTAGTCAAACTGTCTTCAACGTAGCAGTAACTCACGTACAGGGTAAGCATCCATACAGGCTGCTTACACTGCTCTGTGTTTTGCCTGATGTTCCTTAATGCATTTACTAGCAATGCTGAGTCATCCCTAATGCACGAGTAAACAGCTGAGCTGCAGGTGTTTTTCAGGTTCTGTCACACTGAGATGCTGAGGACTCCACCAATTCAGTTTCTGATTGTTTACAATCTCCTGCTGTGCCTGCAATATGCTTGAATTGTGCTTAAAACACATAAATCTGCCTTCAAAGGCAGCTTGGGAGGCAGAAGTGTGGCTCGGGAATTTTAAATGGAAGGGACAAGCAATGGGTACAAAGAGCTCAGTTTTTAGTAGTAGGTGTTGCAGTTTGTTCCAATTACAGCACACACTAGAGTGTGAAATGTTCATGCCAACCTAGTAAAAAGGAAAAGTACACGCAATGCTGAAATTAACACCTTTGTAATTACAGACAAGCTCCTTTACTACTACCCAGCAAGTGAAGCTAAGGCAAGTTTGGAGAACCTCAAGCATAACAGGTTGTGCAACAGCAGGAAGTGCAACGTTTTTCTTTTCAAACTGACTTGATAATTGGAACCTTCTTTAGGAACCAGATAAAATAATTTACATTTCTGAGCAGAATTTAAGTGTACTACATCTCTATTTGACTATCTGAAAACCAGGCAAAAAGGAGTGTTTTTGCGATTAAATGATTTGCATTCCCCTTCTTTCCCCTCATGTACCATTAACATCACAAAACTACACATTTGGCATTCTTCAACATAATTTATAGCTCGTTTTGCAAATCGGGCTAGTAACAGGCTATCACCAAGGCAAACATGCCTTTCATTTGCATTTAATGCGCTGTCTTAGGCTCATGGCAAAATGAATAGCTGGATATCCCCCAATAATCCCAGTCTCTCGCTATTCACACACATTCTCAGTGACTCATCCAGGAAAGTATCACTGAGTGTGTCTTTTTATTTTATTCGTGTTTCCACTATAACCCTGCAGAGGCTTCTTAGTGCTTGTTAGATTATTTTAGTTAGCTTCACTTGCCAAACAGATCTTTCCCCACTTTATTATATCATCATTATTTTTTCTACTATATAGGAAGTATATTGCCACATATCATATATCAAAACATTACTAATGCCATTAAGACAATGCCAAGACTAGTCACATGATATGCATGAAAAGGCAGCTCAGTTCTGCAGAGACCTTTGAAATCTAGCTGACAAGGTTCTATACTAGTGTTGTGTGTGAATGCCAAAGCCAGAAACAGACCTCCTGTCCTGTATGGAAGGAGAAAGCTCGTTCTCTCTTTCTTCTGAAACAAAGGCTGGGAAATAGATGCCTTGTAGCTGATCTTTTATAGTTTTTAATGTCACGATATAAGATATGTTAAGATAAAATAGAATGGAGTCATAATATCAGAGTGGTTTAGAGTGTAAGGAACATGTAAGATCATGCAGTTCCAACTCCACTGCCAAGGGCAGGGACACCTTCCACTAAACTAGGTTGCTCAAAGATACATGCAACCTGACTTTGAACACTTCCAAGGATGAAGCATCCATAATCTCTCTGGGCAGTGTCTTCCAGTGTCTCACCACCCTTGAAGTGGAGAATTTCTGCATTACATCTAATCTAAATCTATCCTCTTTCAGTTTAAAATCATTACCTTTTGACCCCTTATAAAATGTCCCGCTCCATCTTTCCTAAAAGCCTCTTTTCAAGTACTGGAAGGGTGCTATAAAGTCTCACTGTAGGCTGCCTTCACTAGATTGAACAATCCCAACTCTCTCTGCCTGTCCTTGTAGATGAGGTCCACTAGCCCTCTGGACTTGATCAAATAGGTCCATGACTTTATTGCTTTAGGGGACCCACAGCTGGATGTAATGCTATAGATGGGGAGAACAGAATAGCAAGAGAGTCATCTCCTACAGCCTGCACATTGTGCTGCTGATTTTGCAGCCTAGGATATAATTAGATTAAAAAAGGTTACTGCAAAAAACTTTCGACACAACTGCAAATTTGTTTGCATAAAGGGGATAAAACCAGTACAATTCCATTACATCCCAAGGACAGAAATAAGGCCACAGGCAATCTTAATTTGACATTTCCTAACCTCTTAATCCTTGTCTCTGCAACAACATCATCCATTTTGCAATGCATCTTCCTGTACCATAGTGAGACATCTCTTCACGACATGTCATCTCTCTCTGTGTCTCAGCTATTCCCATCTGCTTGTGCAGGAAACTGAGTGCACTACAGTTCTGATCTTTATTGCTGATTTTTTTTTTTTTTTCCAGCTGAGCTGAAGGAAAAGTACTAAACAGTTAAAATGATTTACACTTTATATGTTACCTAGTTTAGATTTTCTAATAATCATAAGATACTGCATACTAAACAAGAAATGGGTGTGTATGTTTTAGTATTAGCTATCACTATTAGCAGCAGCCAGCCTGACTATAATTAACCTAGGAAGAATTAGTGTTTATTCTTCCCTTACTGCAGTCCGTGTTGCTTTTCATTTGTATATCTTAGCAGAAAATATAGTGTATCTGGTCACCATGGGAACACATTCCCCATCTGCTGTATTATCACATTTTTTCCCCTTGACTTCTGTAGATTGCAGCCCTCTCTACTATGTTGTCAAGATATGTAGGGGCCAATTTCCTCCCCATCTAAAAGGAGTTATGACAGACATGAAAGCAGTCCTCTTTCTTAACTCTTGGAATTCCATGACTATTCACGTACACACAATTTTCACTATGTAAGGGCCAATTTCCTCCCCATTTAAAAGGAGTTATGACAGACATGAAAACAATCTTATTTCTTAACTCTTGGAATTCCATGTATACAATTTTCAGTAGAATATTTGCAAAACAGTTCTTTCCTATCTAGCCTTTACAGCAATACTGCTTTTGAAGGAAGCAGGTTGGGAATGGTGTCAAATGCTTTTTAAGGGAGAAATGCAGTTTCTCTTAGCAAAAATTGATGCTTCATGTGCCATATGGCTCATTGTTAGTTGTGGTGCAATGGGAGAAAGTTGGCCAAGAAGCCTAGCCTATATGAAAGCATGGGAACCAGGGGGCACTACTCAAATTCCCATAAGGCACAACAGGCCAAAGCAGATTAATTATGAATTGACTTGAAACACAGTGCTGGGTTCAGTTCAAGAAAATGCTTTAATATGTCAAAACTAAATATAGACACTTCCAAATTGAATTATTTTGGAACACTTCATTCCAAGTAAAAATTGTGATGTTTCAACTTTTTCCCTTTTCTGAAGTAAAATCATGTTGAAATACTGTTGTGTGTTGCTTTTTTTTTCTGTGGGATATCTTTTGTTCCCAGAGAGGAAAAAATAGCTTGTGCAAAACAACAAAAATATTCAGAGTCAATAATGTGTGTATTGTATTCAGTGCTTTTACTGCCATTTTTTATTCAATTTAAAATGTAATGAGAATTAGTGTTTGTAATACATAAGAAGATGAAAACACTTCCTGTTTTCTGAGTTACCAGAAAGTGAAAAAGACTTATTCTCCATATATAAAAGTCAATTAGGTAATTTGAATTTAAAAATTGAAAAGTAACAATTTTATACAGAGGCACCCAGAGGACTAAATTCACTTGTTTAGACAAGTTCTGATCTGCTCATTCTAAAGGCATTTTAATCAGTTTTAATAGTCCATGAGGTTTGGAATAAGAAAATACTGACCTGACTTTTCTGTGACTTAAAGTTAGCCTCTACTATCACAGCTAACATACCGTACATTTTTTTTATCACAAATTCATCAGGCCTGATCTTAAAACTTAGTTTTTGCTCCTGCTAATCCCAATTGGATAACAATCCTTTTTTGCAACCACCACCTCAGCAGAAAGTCATCATTTATTTATCTTGGTTCATCCTGGGTGTGCTCATGTGGCATGTGCAGGACAGCCAGGAGATCAGGCCCAGCCAGCATGGGTTCATGAAAGGCAAGTCCTGCCTGATGAACCTGGTCTCCTTCTATGATAGGATGACTCACCTAGTGTGTGAGGAAAAGGCTGTGGATGCTGTCTCTCTGGACTCTAAAAAAGCCATCTCCCACAGCATTCTGCTAGAGAAGCTGGTGACTCATGGCTTAGGCAGGTGTACACTGAGTTCATAACTGGCTGGACAGCTGAGCCCAGAGTGGTGGTAATGAGGTTAAATCTAGCTGGTGGCCAGTGATAAGATGTGTTCCCCAGGACTCAGTTTTGGGGCCAGTCTTTTTAATTATCTTTATCCATGATCTGCATGAGGGGACTTAGTGCACCTTAGGAAGTTTGTAGATAATGTTAAATGGAGCAGAAGTGCTGATCTACTCGAAGGTAGAAAGGCTCTGCAGAGGGATGGGTTGAGGCCAGTTGTATGAGATTCAACAAGGCCAGGTGCTGGGTCCTGCACTTTGGTCACAACAACCCCATGCAAAGCTACAGGCCTGGGACAGATTGGCTTGAAAGCTGCCTAGCAGAAAAGGATCTGGGGCTGCCAGTGGACAGCTGGCTGAGCTCAAGCTAGCAATGTACCCATGTGGCCAAGAAAGCCAGCAGCATCTTGTGTAGTGTGTCCAGCAGGAGCAGGGAAGTGTTTGCGCCTTTATCCTTAGCACTAAGATCTCTGCACCACAAAAAATGAGTTCAGGTTTTGGTGGCAGTGTATGAGAGACATTGAGATGCTGAAGAGAGTCCAGAGAAGGGCAGCCATGCTTATGGAGGGTCTGGAGGATGTCTCATGAGGAGTGGCTGAGGAAACTGGGATTGTTCAGTCTGGGGAAGAGAAGGCTGAGGTGGGACCTTGCTCTCTAAAACCACCTGAAAGGAGGTTGTAGTGAGATGGGTGTTGGGCTCTCCTCTCAAGTAGGACAAGAGAAAATGGCCTGAAATCTGCCAGGAGAAGTTTAGATTAGATGTTAGGAAAAATTTCTTTCCTGATAGAGTGGTCAGGCATTGGAACAGGCTGCCCAGGGAGGTGGTAGAGTCAGTGTCTCTAAAGGTGCCCAAAAAATGCATTGGCACAGCACTTCAGGACATAGATTAGTTGTTATGGTAGTGTTGGGTTGACAGTTGGACCTGATGATCTTAGACTTGTTAAGGTTAGACAAGATCTCTGATTCTATTCATGACTAATATTAATAAAATATTACTGTAATTATATTCCATCCTGAAAATTTTCTTACTCTCATGTTGCACCTCAAAATAAATGAATTTGAAGTTTCCAGCACTTGATCTGCTATATATTTACTTCTACATTCATATTCTCATTCCCATTTTAGGTGTTCTGCTCTCACTCTTGTGTTCAGTGCCACTCTCCATAGCAGAAGTCTGTAGAAGCAGCGGTCACTTTGTTTTGCACCAGGTCTTTATTGTATTCAATCTCTGCTCTATTGTCTTTTTGCTTCTCTTCTTTCTTAAGGCTAAACAACATCCTGGGAACAGGATCTGGTGAGATGAGGGACTGTCTCTTCTAGGCTTAGGTTAAGTGTTTCTCAGTGACCTTCCCAATCCAAAGAAAGGAATACCTAAGACTATATGGCTGCTCTAGAGGCCTGGCTTTACTGACAAGGCTCATGGTAATGCAAGATGACTTGATATTTAGACTTTTCTCAGGGCTGGCTGCTGTTCAGGTCTGTATCTCAGATGCCTTCAAACATGTGCCATAGTCTCTCTTATTTGTTCTGTATCCAGGTGAGATAAAGGAGTTGTGTTCATCAACAAAACACACTCAAGAATTTATCAGTTTTAGTAATATCAATATTTTTAATCTGCTTAACTCCTGACAGGCTTTTCTTCCAAACACAATGCATCTCTGTAGGAAACTGAATGTTGAAGGCATATATATTTGAAAATAATTTTAAATGTTGTTGAGACATATGTACTACTCTCAGAAGTTCTTTACTGGTAAAACCATATAACTGGCAAAGCTAGCACTTGAAGTCCACTCAGAACACTTGGATACTTGTGATTTCCTAACTTGAACAACATTGTTATTTAGTAGTGCCTGTCACCTAGTTTGGATCAGGAGTACTCTTTTGCAGTAAATGTATCCTAGCTCAAGAGGGCTTTACTTCACGCCATGGAGTGGTCTGGGAGTGCATTGAACTAGATGCTGAAACTGGAAGACATGCCCTAGGAGTGCCCATAACTTATATTCTGCAGCTAGCAAGTATTTGGCCCCAACATCAGGCTAACATGAGCCAAAGTGACAGTGACATGTACTGTGCATGTCACATCCTCTGCATTAGCTCTTTTTCTCACTCCACATCTGCTCCTACCAGGACATATTAGTTCCTAGTCTCAGACTCTTACACACTTGTGCATTCTTAGTAATAATTCAATGGAGTTCTGTCACAAGATATGAACACTTCTTTTCTATTTTGAAACTTTGGGCAGAGACTAATACTTTTTCTGGCACAGTTTTTCCAATACAGAGCAAATGTGGCTGACTACTTAAATTACTTGGTTCAGAGCCCCAAAACAGATCTCTTTCAAGATCATGGAGTTGTAACTTATTAATACATAGCTGTTCATAGCGCATGCGATTCCACTCAACATTACAACTTCCTGTATTTTGTGTGCTGGTTAAATTCAGAATTATAACCCTTCCTTGGGGTTGAGCTGAAAAATCATTTAACAAAGGGGACTGGGAGGGCAATATCCTTTGGTTGTCAAGTGTATTGGATCATCTCACCTGTCCAAATTTGTGCTTGTTGAAAGGTTTATCCTAAAAGCTGCTCTTCAGTTTTAACCCTCTTTGAAGTCAATCAAGAGATTAAGTCAATGGGATCATCATGCTCAGACCCCTATTGCTGAGTAACAGATTCCCTCCTGCCTATGTATATTGCAATTATCCCTGTTTCTATAATTACACTATGCAATCATCAGCTGTCCAGGACAAGATCCTTATTAGGTTAATAGCAGAACTTAAAGGGGTCAGGGTGCCCTTTTGGCATGTTTCGCATACCCTAGGCTTTTGTGGAAAGGCAGAATCACTAACAGAAATTATAGATGGATGATAATTAAATAGCTCTCCTGAAGCTTGCTGTGTTGTTTATAGCTGTAGATCAGAGATTATTTTTAGTCTTGTTTTAATCCTGCTTCTTTTAATTATCTTCTGTAATCTTTTTTTTCCCCCTTCTGATAGTGATGTTCTTGCTTTCAGTCTTAACTTGGAAGAAGTTAAAATTACACTGCAAAGTTAAATTAAGCAAATATTAACATCACTTCAGCTGGTGATAATGATCTGTTTTATACAATGCGAAGACGTGTTTTTTCTGCACCAAGTCCTCACAATTCATACAGCATGTATGTGAGATAGAAAATGAAAAATTTTGAGTTTTGTGAGATTCAAATTTGCACACCACTCTTATAAAAACAGAGAATTCAGAAACATAAGGATTTAGTGGGTTTCAATAACTTTTAGTCAATTACATTGTTTTCTTATTTCTGACTTTCGACAATGGATGTGTCAAGTTGTCAAGTGAAGATTTTTGTGATGTTTCCACAGTCTTTTACCTTTGGATTTTGTATTTATAGCCTTGATAGAAAATATTTGTATTCTAACAAAGGCAGTTATCCAGTCTAAATTATTTAATCAGTGGGAAAGCTTGCTAATACTTTTATTTTGGTTTTCACCTGCTTCTTTTTGTACAAGTTTATTTTTGTTTCACACTCTTTTCTTCATTATTCTATTGGCCCTAGATTAGCATAGTTCAAGAAACTGTGCTATCTGCATTTTTTATGAGCTTATGGCACTGCTGCTTGGCCCAAGGTTTAGCCTTACAACAGCTAGGAGGTTTTGCGGTCATTACACTGTCATTACTTTTCCCTCTGGTTGCCTGGAGATCAACTGTCCCAGTTGCACCTTGTATCCCCACCACTGCTGCTCAGTCTATGCCAGACCCTCCTTTGAGGTGGCTCCTGCCATCAGCAGCTCAAGGTTGGGCTTGCTCTGAGCATTATTCCTTTTCACATGAGCATTATTCCTTTTCACATGAGCATTATTCCTTTTCACATGAGCATTATTCCTTTTCACATGAGCATTATTCCTTTTCACATGAGCATTATTCCTTTTCACATGAGCATTATTCCTTTTCACATGAGCATTATTCCTTTTCACATGAGCATTATTCCTTTTCACATGAGCATTATTCCTTTTCACATGAGCATTATTCCTTTTCACATGAGCATTATTCCTTTTCACATGAGCATTATTCCTTTTCACATGAGCATTATTCCTTTTCACATGAGCATTATTCCTTTTCACATGAGCATTATTCCTTTTCACATGAGCATTATTCCTTTTCACATGAGCATTATTCCTTTTCACATGAGCAATCAATGCTTTTACATAAGCAATAATTTGTTGAGTTCTTATTTAAGACCATAAGTAAGAAATAAAAGATACAAAAGGAATGATATTTGAAGAAGCTTAAGAAGACATTATAACATATATAATCTCCTTTTATGCTGAAAGCTGTTTGAGTAATTGTTAGAAAAATTGGATGGGGGAAAAAAAAACTTACAAAATCCAAGCTTTTTCTAAAGGAAATGTAGAGTTCTGTTAGAAACATTCATACTTGAAAAATCAATATTAAATACACCATTTAGGATAGATTTCACATGGAGCAAAATAATAATGTTTGCTGGGATAAAAATTTCATTTATCTTTTTATAAGTCAGTTCCATGTTAAATTTCACTTGCCCTAACCCTGTAGCAGCTCACAGGACTTGTAGAAATAGCAGTGTAGGCCTTCCTGTGGTTGCTTTTTTTGGTGTGGGTTTGTTTTTTTACTTTCTTTTTTTCCCCCTCTGTGAAATAGAATATTTTTTCTGGTCTACCTATCTCATACTCATGGTATTCAAACATCTTCCAAAGCCTTCACAAGCCATGATATTTCCCCTCCTTCATGTAGTGCTCATTTATGCTGCTAAACTTCCCTGTGCAGGTCTTAAAAACCCCAGATTGTTTCTCATTTTTAAAAAAAGTGTCAGTATTCTGACACATAGCCTGCTTCTGGCATGATGGATATCTCTTTTTGTCAATGATCTATGATTAACATCCATCGGTGTTGCTTTGACTCGGTGGTCCCAGGTGTGTTGCAAGAGGTTGTAAGGGTGTAATATCGGTTTTCTGTTGGCAGCCTATGTGCACTCATTTATTGAATGCCATATGTATGAATGACTTCTCAAATACATAAAACATTGTTTATTCTGTGGGTTGATGATGATGGAATTTTAAAACTTTAGACCAAAGCTAGAGAATGTGAACGAGTCCAAATAAAATTTGCACATTTGAGTATACCAAAAGAAATGAGATGATCTCTCTTTATTTATCTTAGCATCCTTCGGAACAGAGCTGAGAACTATCTTAGTTACATGAACCAATTTTAATAACATGTGAAGTACAAAAAAACCTGCTTCAGTCACCCTTGGAGGCTATTATTAAAAACAAGAGCAAGCAACTGAAATTTTGAAATGAGATTTCTGGATAACTGATGTAGCTGGATTGGCGTGATGAATATCTTTCCTCTTGCAAAAACACCAAATAAGTGCCACAAATAACTGAAAATGAACTCTGAACACAAGTCTGACTTGTCTAAAAATTGTCGTCATCATCATTATAATACTTATGGTCTTTCAAGTCCTTCTGGAAAAGTATCACCAGAAATGTCAGCATAACTTGTCTCTTTCCAGTTTCTTACAGAACTGTACCAGTTGTAGATGTAACCTTGATATGTAGCAGAAAACGGATTAATGTTGGCAAGTGTTTTGCAAGGCACAAAAAAATGGTAGCCAGATTGGGTGAAATACAGGTGCAAAAATGATGTGATGGTTTGCATTGAAACTGTCACTTGTTCCAAAATGGCTTAAGTGAATATCAGAAAAATAAGAATCAAGTCTGATTTTTTTTTTTTTTTTTTTTTTAGCTACTTAACACAAATCTCTTAAGTGTTTTCATACCAGGGCAATCTCTTGCCATGAAACTTTTTTTTTTACAATTAGCTTCTCAATGTCTTTGCTTTATTGCATTTGATTCTTAATGGCATGTTTTAATGAGTACTCCCAAACTGGACTCTTAACTGCCATGAACAAATCAGAAGCCACACTGAAATCCATACAGTATCATCTGAAGTCTAACATTGAAAAAAGTCGGACAAAATATAATGTAGCTGGCCATTATGTCATAAAGTCTTATTTGCAGCAACTATCAAAATATGGATTCAGTGAGTTATTGAAGTTCACTGTCTGGTCAGCAACAGGATTATTATGAAATTCATTAATAATAATATGTAGTAAATATTATGACTACTAGAAAGGATAGACACATTGCACTGTCAGACTTGTGGGAGATGATGTACACTCTTCCTGAAGACACTTTCTGACCTGAAACCAGAGATTACTCAACCTAGTCTTAATCATAGCACGTTTGTTCTGGTGTTGCATGTAAGTAAAATTTCTTCCCAGGGAAGTAAGTAAAAAAAGTCCCTAACAAAATCACTGCTGAAATTAATGAATATGACACAGGATAACTTTTGATCATCTTAGCAAAAAATAAACTGCACACTAATCTGGTGCACTAACCTAGTGTAAAATATTCACTATTTATCTAGAATCACTTGGTGTAGTAGAAGATCTTAAGATGACATTGGAAAGTGTTTTAAACCATATGTTGGACATAGTGATAAGGCTTGAAGTTGTAATGAGATAAAAATAGGATACCACTGAAGTCCTCAAAATTATTTAGAGGAAAAAAACTCAAGAGTATCGATCTGGTATAAATACTTCATCCTTCACCTCCCATAAGAGAAGATATTTGCTTACATTACCTGCTACTTGAAACCTGCAGATAACTTTAACCTACGTGGACTCAAACAGTTAAATTTGTATAGCTACAATTTTTACGAAAGCCCTTCTCCATGAATCTCTCTGCCTTCAAGCAGTTTGGCATAGTGTGACTGTTTCAATATGTAGGAGTCATGACATGAGCCAGGAAGTTTATTAAAACATTCTCAGTGTTTTGTTTCACATGGTATAATTCAGGGCATTATAGCAGGCTAAGAGAAGTTCTGTACAGGCCTGCTGTGCTCATTGGATGCTAGAAGGATACATCTGTCACCTTTTTTTTTTTTTTTTTTTTTTTTAAGATATGTTTGAAAAAGTATCTGAGTAATTGCACCATTACTCCAGTAAAGGCATTGCTTCTGGTTACTGGAGTTGAAAATACAATTCGGTTTTAAGTAAGTGTTCTCTATGGCTGCTATGCATCATCTGGAAAGATGTGAATTTTTGGAATGGCTCAGCAACAAACCCAGTCTTAGTCAGCAAGGTTTTTTCCTTGGGATCATTTGTGAAGGTTAGAAAGTTATGTTCACACCCGGAGAACAACATAGTTCAACACACGTAGAAAATAAACAGACCCTCTAGCTTCAGCCCAGTCCCATGACCTCTGCGTACAGAGCTTAACCTTCCAAAGGCATTCAACTCCGTTGGGTCACTGGAGGAGGGGTGAAGATGTCTTGCTCTCTGCAAAATGCCACTGTGACCAAAGAAGTCTTCTGTGAGACAATATCCTGATGCAAGCATTTACCTTTCTGTGATATACCTATTTCATTTTGTGCCAAAGATCAAGAAATAACACTCCCTTTGGGGAAACTATTATCATTCATCAAGAGCTGCCTGTTCAATCACTTTTGATAGTGTTGTAGTACCGTACTTCAGAGACTTAAAGTGGGATGAAGTGTGTTGAGGAGCACACACAGTGTGGTTTGAAAGAAAAGAAAAAACTCTAATATTGTAATTTCAAATTTTTAGAGTTGACAAAATAATTTAAATTAGGAACTCTATACACTTAAAAATGCAATGTAAAATGTATTTTGGGTAATGTGGAACAGTAATGTATACTTGAGATGTAGTAGAAAGAGCTGCTAAATATGAATGTCATTTTTACCACTGGAGACCTGCGTTGAAGTTCCCACTAGGGGATACCTTTATAGATCTCATTTTGGTATATTATAGTCATGCCATTATAAAACCATCAAATGCAATTTGGCACAGCATGATACTTAAATGGTGGCCTGAAATTAACAGACTGAATTACTCTCTACAGGCAGCCAAGGTTATTTATATATTGGAATTCAGATAAGTAAGTGAAGTGCCTTACTGAACTCTGAGCTTTTACATTTCCAATCTCTGTCTTCTGTGCTTTGAAATACTTTTTGCAGTCGTCCTTTAGTTGAACTTCCAGAAAACTTAGCCACTTAAAATGGGGACAAAACTGAAAGCAGGATGCTGTATTAGGTACTTACAAGAGACAGTGCTTTTACATTTGTAAACTCTCTTGTAAAAAGTTTTAATTAAAAGAGCTACATTTTGGCATCTGTGAGGTCTAGTGCAATTAGTTGCTTCAAACTCCATTTTCTCCTTCAGCTGCCAATTAAGCAAATTGTGTGCAAGAGTAACGGCTGCCTCAGTGACAAAATCAGAACATGCTAAATAATGTGATTAAAGTTGTTAAAAGCCAAAATAAACACTTATAATTATCTCAAGAAAACCTGCATAGCACAAGTGAGAGATCTATAAAGTGAAACTCTGCATCCATAATTTCAGACTTTCCTACACAATAGATCATAGTTAAAGATCTGTTAACAGACCTCTGACTGCTGAACTGGGCAGCTTGTGGTTTTCTTCTAAACCTATTGGCATAATGTGGATTTATGCAAGAGGTGCAAATTGGAAGTTGTCTGCTGTTGGAGCCATCGGCAGAACAGAAATCATACTGTAGGGGTAGCAGCATGAAGTACATTGCTTTGAAATTACACAGCAGGGATTCTGCTTGTTGCTCTGCTTGCCTTTAAGACCAAGGTCTTACACTGTCTGGCCATGATTAAAATCAAAGTGTAGGCCTCTTTGCTGGGTGCCAGTAAACGAAGGTGAAAAACAGAAACAATCTGGTTTCTTAATTATTTTAAAATGCAATATAGGCAAAAATCCAAGATGAAAGAGTTTCTTACTAATCTGTCCTAATTATCCCACATAAAATGATTTCCTAAAGAGGCCTATATTTTGAGAAAGTCACTTTCTATGATCTATGTAAGATCTTTTTTTTTTCCTCATGTAGCATCTTTTACATAAACCCACACACGTACAGAAAAGAGCTGACAAGAAGCTTAGATGGTAGGCTTATTTAAAGCCAAGTACAGGTGTACATCAAAACTCTCAATAAACCAAGATACCACACTGAATGTTCTGAAAATTAAATGACTATTAAAGCTTCTACAGCATTTCAGGTAAAAAAAAATGCACATTTGGAAATGCTCTAGTTTACTGTCCTTTTATGGAAACATAAGTATGTACATACTGGCAAGTGGGACCAGAAGGAAGAAAGGCTTATTACACTAGAAAATAAAGATGTAGTAGAGGGATAGGGGTCTTCAGTGTAAATCCAAGGCTTTCTACTTAGATGCTCTCTTTCTGGTTTCAGTCACTGTGGTCACTTTTCAAGTAAAATCACAACAAAATAATGGTGCTAAAAGTGAGTACCATGAGAACCATCCACACTACTGTCAATTCTATCCTAAGTGAACAAGAGGGTTTGGTTTTTTTTGAATTTGAGATATTTTTCCTAATTGGCTCTTTGAAGGCTTTTTAGTAGGCAGACCTCTTGACAGGAATGAAGATGTTGCAGAGAGATCTGGAGAAAGGCAAAGAAAATTATTAAAGCTGATGTGTAAAATACTTGCTCACTTTAATTTGACTACTTTGACCTGTAATCTTTTCATTTAGATTATGATGCTTGAAAGTCATCTTTTTGGCCTCATTGGAAAAATGTATCTTTTTTTTTTTTTTCTAGCCTTGTGTTCTTGCTCATGATGCCTTTTCTCTTTGAAGGCAAATGTATGCTTTCTAGGTTAACAGCAAAAGAAATGTAGTGCATAAAAAGGAATAAAAGATTCAAGCAGTAATTTTGAAAAGTGTTGTGTTTTGCTTGTTCTGTAAGTGTGTATTTTTAACACATTTTGAGTACTTCCTTTTGTTAAAAATTAACTGCACATTTCATGTCATATAGCTTGTGGAGTCCCAGACAATTACTTACAAACAGAATTTTCCATGCTTCTAAACCTACAGCAACAGAGGGAGATGTTTCTTTCATGCATCACTTTGGAACAGACTTTGACATTAAATTTTGTTCTATTAACTGAGTTTGTCTCTGGTCCAAGACAAAGTCAGGCAGTATTAGTGGAAACTATAGAGGTGAGCTCCTTGTTAACCTCTTTCTTGGGAGTTGGGATGTCACCTATGCTCCTTGCCCACTACCATACTGGAATACAAAAATGTATTTAAAAACTATTTTAGTAAGAAATTTAGAGCAGAGTTGCTACCTCTACTTTCCACTTCTGCCAGAGCCTGGCAATCTCTTCTACTTTTCCTTTAGATAATCTTACCACTACTAAGAAACCACATAGTTTGGGGTTTTCCCAGTATCAAAGTATGTTGAGTACATACTGTAGCAAACGTATTCACATAAAAATTGCTGCTCTGGCTAGCTTCTGAAGCATGTGCTGCAATGTGCTCCACTGCAGTGTTTTAAAGGGATTTAAAGAAATACATTCCTCATTTTCAAAAGTTGTAAAAATTCCAGATAATTCAATAAAGTGTATTAGAACAATAGGCAAATGAGATCACTACTATGTTAGTGAATCATGGCTTCTGCAAAATATTTTTTCTTCTTACAAGAAAGATACACAATTTTGCCCAACAATATTACAGCCTTGGTGCTAATAGTGGAGATTGTATTGAAAACAACACCCTGCCCATCATTCCTGCCAGCAGCACGAACACCTCATGTAATGATAGCGCAAACAGGTCCCTGGAAAGCATGCCATGATGGGAAAAAGAATAATAAGCCAAAAATTACTCCTAGAGGCATGTGAAATATGCAATATTGGATGAATAATGAAAAAAAGCTGCCTATGTGTTTTTATGCTCTTTAGTAGGAGAAATTAAAAAATGGAAGAATGGGATACAGTAGCTTAACATATATTGTCTTAGTTCAAGTACTTAGTAAAGTCTCATGAAGCATAATTTGAAAACATAATTCAACCTTTTTGTATAAATAGCGCCACAGAGATTAGAAAACAAGATAATGATAAATGGCAAACTATCTAACCATTTGAGCCAATAGAAGGCTCAGTGTAAGGGCTGTTTTCAATTAACATATTAGTGGCTTGGAAAACAGAATAAAGATCGTATTAAAGAGATTTGCTGATGATGTTGCATTGAAAGATCATGCCAAAGCTAAAGATACAAAAAAATACAAAGGACTAGAGAGGTTAAAAAAAATACGGCAATGAAAGCAAGCCCTCAACCTGGAAAAAAGTACAATCTAAATATTTGGCATAATCAAGCCAGATTTGTCATTTTTTGGAAGTATCAGACATGAGAGGAATTATTCTACTTGGGCTGTGTCTATCATGGCAGGTGCAAAGGAAAGTGATTCCTTCTCTGACCCTAGTCTTTCACCATTAAAAATGTTAGGCTCTTTGTGATGAAATAAAAAATAAAACTCTATATGATGCTGCAATCTTGTGACTCTGTCTCATCTTTCCTACTGAAAGCGTTAGAACCAATGTATTTTAAAGGTACAAAGAGCTGTGTTTTTCCTGCCTTTGGAAATGTTAGGGATTGCATTTGAAGGTTTTCAGTGGGGTAGAGGACTAGGGAAAAAAATGGCACTGGATTTTTTTTTAATTGCTTTTGTTTGCAGAGATTGAATAAAAAGCTGAAATCTCTTCCCCTCCCCCTCTCCATTATTTCAAGAGGTGTTGCCTTAAGACAAACAGTATGTACTATTGCTTGATGACTGGAGCACCTCCTGAGACTGGAGACTCACGAATAGGAGCTGAAAGATATGGGGCTCTTCAGCCTGGAAAAGAGAAGGCAGAGAGGGCCTTATAAATACATATAAATATCTGAAGGGTGGAGGTTGTGAGGATGGGGCTGGGCTCTTCACAGTCGTGCCTAGTGTCAGGAAAAGGGGCAATGGTTATAAATGGGAACACAGAGGTTTCACTTGAACTTAAGGAGTAACTACTTCACTTTGAAGGTGACAGGGAACTAGAACAGGCTGTCCAGAAAGGCTGTGGAGTCCCCTGCCCTGGAGGCTTTCAAAACTTGCCTGCACATGTACCTGTGCAACCGGCTCTAGGTGTACTTGTGTTACCAGTGGGGTTGGACTAGATGATCCTCAGCGGTCTCTTCTAAATCCTATGATTCCATGATTCTATTACTAGAATAATGACAAAATAATGAGATTTTGCATCATACACAGCCATGACGTTCATTTCCAGACAGTACAACCGAGGAACTGTAAATGAAAATTTCAAACAAAATAACATGAAAGAAAACTTTATTTTGAAGGTCTCCTAGTAAAGTGGCAGTCATTGTGATGTTGCTGTATAGTGACATGGCAGAAACATCTTCTGTATCTGGCTGTTTAGTTCAAGAACTGCCTACAGAAGCTGGGGTTTGTGTCTGAATCCTAGAGCATTACAAGACCAATGTCTTTTGGAACTTCCTAAATGCTGAGGAAGCATTTAGAAGAACATTAGAAGACAGAAAGTAGAAGAATGCATCTAATGGTCCATTTCCAGACTCCTCCCAGAAAAGACCACAACATCTTGCAAGCCCTTCTCTTTTTGCCTCTCTAAATTTTTAAAATCGTCTGTCTTCTGTGGTTTAATGGCATACAATTCTTTCAGGGGGAAAAGAATGCATTTCTGTTAATTACTGAATGTCTTCTGTTGAAAAATTAAAAAGGCACAAAAAACGCTCCTTGCATCATAGTTACTTGCTCCCAGTGTATGACTCAAACTCCGTATTCCAGCTTAATTCAAGAATTCGTGTTGCTAATGGTACATGACAATACCTGAGCGTTCCTGTGTGATCTGCTGTAGGTGATGCTGCTCTGACAAGGGGGTTGCACTAGACGATCTTTTGACGTCCCTTCCAGCCTCCAACAGTCTGTGATTTTGACACCTTATATCTGTTGGTTATTAAATATTATTATAATAACTGAATTTGATTAAAAATCTGAGCTGGACTGGTGCTGATGTCACAAGTGATAGTAAGGGGATTAGAATGCAAAATGTACCTAACACTGAAGTAATAAGTACAAGATAATGCTGGTTTTAATTAAGGCTTAGCTTTGGAACAGCGCTGTTGAAAACGTAGGATTTCACCTTATTTTCCACAGCTTAATTTCTCTGCTTGTACAAATGAACACCTCCTTTTTTGCTTCCAAGCAGCCTAAACTTCTGGCCTGTGCTTCCCTCAGAAATGACAGTCATCAATCAAAGCTGAAAATGTCTGTGCAAATTGTTAGTTTTGTCGAGCTCTTAGGATATTTGCAAGTCCATATTAGATACTCTTTTTTAAAGTAAAATGTCTCGAGCTCCAACATGAATGGGAATTGTTAAAAGATATCACATAAAAAAAAAAAAAAACAACTGCAACTAAAACCATCCCAAACCAAAACAGATATATAAGTAAATTTAGTTTGTATAAATCAATGTAAAGAAAAAGTTATACTTGTTGGGTGATTAAAATATAAAGAGTTTTCTGGCTGCTTCTTGATGATATGAATTGAAAAAGATAAGAGAATACACAAAGGATGGAGGCAATGGTTAAATTTAAATTCAGATTATGTTGCACTTAATAGAGCTGGTATTGCATGCAATATTCTGTTAAATAATTGTATAAAGCAGTAAACCCCAAATTGTTCTATGGCTTAATTTTTATTTTAAAAGTATATAACATAATCTTGGAAAAGAAATACAGTGATTTTAACAGACCGGTGGTAGACAAAGTCTGCTCACCACATTATTTACTTTCAAGGAAAACATGGCAGTATTAAATGACTTTTTAAAATAAAGGACAAAAATACCTAAACCTATGTGTGTTGTAGAGTTTTAGAGCAGCATCCAGAACATTGTTTGCTGTTCTGAGCTATCTAGAAGTCCTGCACTGGGAAGGAAAAGAAAATGGACATCAATGCAGAGGTTGAATTTATGTGCAGCTTCTCAAAGAACAATAAGCAGAGTAAAACTGAAAACAGGCATATGATGTAGGTCCTCAACCACCTTCATTCAAGAAGAATGGCTGCAAATCCAGAGGCCTAAACCTTAAGGCTCAGTCAATCTTAAAAGTTGCAGCTC
Source organism: Picus viridis (assembly GCA_033816785.1). Classification (NCBI taxonomy): domain Eukaryota; kingdom Metazoa; phylum Chordata; class Aves; order Piciformes; family Picidae; genus Picus; species Picus viridis. The sequence goes on along the minus strand of CM066582.1, from coordinate 16,332,145 downwards.
CAGTGTCTCTAGCCTTTTTGAACAAGGCAGCAAAACACTTATGCTTCTATCGTTTTCAAAATTTCTGTACTACACAAGCAGCAATTCTTCCCTTAACAGCTCCTACCACCACTGGAAAAATAGGATGAATTCATGCTTAAATGATACAAATGTCCATTTTTCTGGTATAAAACACATTTACCTTCAAAGTCTTCACATGCAACTGCAATCTCCTTAAAATAAACCCACAGTATTAAATGTAAAAGCACATTTAGATAGGCCAAAAATTACTGAACAAATAGATGAGAGAATGAAAATAATAAAAAACTCCTCCCAGTGAATCAAAAGAAAAAAAGTCTTTCAAAGAGAAGTTTGGAATTTTGGATGATATCAGAGGACTTGTCAAGGAAAATCCAGGTCATTGTACAAAGCAAAGCGAATTCCTTACACTTGTACTCAGTACAAGAGACCACATAATCAAATCATGCTTCACTGGAGTCTGAAGAACTATTTCCAACTGAAACATGAGTAGAGACATGAGAAGAGTCTGAAGAACTGTTTCCAACTGAAACATGAGATTTCCTCTATAGTGACTAAATCAAGGAGGAAAAATTTTTCAAGATCTAAATAGTATTTCCAGGAGTGTAAAAAGAACTCAGATAGGAGATTCCTGTAGTAGTAATCAGGATGTTTTAACAGTTGCTGAAGTTGGCTTTGACACTAAGAAAATGTGACACAAATCTTTTATATCCTGTCTGATACTAATCCAGAATTTTATTTCCAGACTGTCTTTACATAAGCCTAGGTAAATTGAGAGAGAGCCTATTAGAATATGATACACAGATATGTTGCTTTGGGAAAGGTTCAGTAAATTTCACAGATGTAGTCATGACTTGTAAATGCAATAGGGTCCCTTGAAAGTATGAGTTACTGTGTGAATAAAAGTAAATACATCCAGCATGGTGTACCAGGAATTTCAGTCACTTTTGCCAGATATTTTTGCAGAATCTGTGCCCTTACAGAGTAAGAGGGAAGGGCTTGTGGTGTTGTGACAACTGAGTGACAACTGCTCAAACGATAAGAAACAAAGGGTAGGAATAAGTGGTCAGTTTTGCCTGGGAGGAATGTTAGGAATATTCTCCCTCAGGGATCTGGTTTTGTCCATTTTTTTGGTGAAATGGTCAGGAAGATGTCTCAATACAGGTATGACAGTTTGTAGGTGATATGGAATTGTTTTAGAAAACCAGTAGGCATAGCAGGACTGGTAGGAATAGGACTACATTGTATTGGTCCCAGTTCAGGTAAATACATCCATGCAATTTCTGTGATATGATTCAGTTCTTTAAGACCTAATGATTTGGCCATAGGTTTGGTTCCTGTATTTTAAAGAGCTCTGGGACAACAGAATTATTGCAAGATGATATGTTGGTTTTTTTTCTGTAGTGCTCCTGAAATGTTAGCATACATCCATATAAAACCAGTTATCTGGATCAGTTTAAACAGGAGGTACAGGATATTTTTTTGTGTTTTGTAAAAAACAATGCGGATTTTATTCTTTCACAGGTTATGTTCAGTGCACAACAAGGAGGAAGAAAATTGCTAGCAATCTAACAAATATGTTAAAATAGAAGAGTTCATAAATTAGGGAAGAATAAAGTGTCCTGAAAGGCAGTGAAAATGGGGGCACAAGAAAAAGTGACTGAAATATCTTGGGAATTAACCAGGAGTTCTTGAGTTTTTGGAAACATTCCCCTTATGGATGAAATGCCTATTTTAAAGAGAGATTTGATTAAAGATATATTTTCTAACAAAAGTGTACCTGGCCAGTCACTCATTAAAAAAAACAACAAAAACCCAACAAACAAAACCCAAAAGAAATTTATTATTTAATATGCATTTTCTTCTCCAAAGAATCATGTCATATAGGCTAATGATTCCTAAGGAGACAGTTAAATAATTGCAATGGACAATTGGTAGTAATTTCTAAAGAATATGCTAAGAGACTTAAAAATTCACTAACGGCTGCTGTGATCAAATGCAGACAATGAGGCCAATAAAAATTCTACACATTAATAAAAAAAAAAATCTGAAAAGAAAGATCTAGCAAAAAGTGTCAATCTAACAAAGATTTTGCAGTGCCTGGCATCAGGCACATCACCGTGAGAGCACTGTTTCCAGGCCCTTCCCCACAACCTCTCATTGAGTGCAGCCCAGCCACTTGGAGGGGAATCCATGACAGCTATTCCTATAAGCTTTCGCTTCAAGCACCAGAATGTTACTATTAGCACTTCTACAAAAGATGACTAAGAGAAGAATCTCCCATTGTTAGCTCGAGTTGGGCACATAGCATTTTGCATTCAAACACAAGACAGTATGGTACGTTCAGGCATGATTCATGTCACATTGAATATACATTACGCAATATTGTGACTGCTGGCCTTCATGTGGCTTATCACAGGGATATATCTCGCCAATTTTATTGTCCTTACACCAGCTTGAATGTGACATCATTTCTTATGTTAGCAAATAGTCCTCCCCCTCATCAAAGTGTATTACTGATGTCCATGAGTGGTGGATAAGTCCATCAGCTTTGTGCAGATCTACACTTTTGTGGGTGTCGTGTTTGGGCAACTTGGTGTACAAGCTGAGACTACCTGTGCTATCAGACCTGCCTGGTGGACCAGGCAGGACTTTGAATTCTTTTTTGTGACTTATATCAGCTTTATTCTGTCTTTGCAAAACACTTTCAAACATACAGAAATGGGAAGAAAAAGATTTGTATATTCTTGTTTCTGGCTGGATTGATGTAAACCTATGTAGATCACTATGTTACGTCTATTGACACCATAGAAACAACAATAAATACACTCCAGCTGTCTCATAAGCTTGGGGCCAAAGCCTCTCCCTCAACTCAGACACAAATGACTTCCACTGAGGTTAGTGGGACTAGGGTGCTTACACCATAGGGTCCCTAATTGTTTCTTGGCTGGTTAGCACTTGTTATCAATACACATATGGTCAGTATTAAAATAGATGTGTCCTATCAGTATGATCAGTTAGATGAGAAACAATACCCTGCTGCTAGCTCTGACAGGAGAAAGAGATTTTAGTCTGCAATCAAGAAAAGAAATTGTTAGAAAAGTAATAACTCCATGTAGCTCCTTGATGAATTACTGAACTTTGAGAACAAGTATCATATGTTTTTGTGGGCTATAAGCCAGCAATCAGGTAACATGACTGAAAACCTGTGGAAATGTTCTAAGTGGCTTTAGACTGTAAGATGAGGATAAATTACTTGATAGGTTGTCTTCATGTATCTTTCAATAGCTTTTGCTTTTTGGTTCTGAAATTAACAGTTTAATTACTTAGTGTCAGCATGTAACTAGTTAAAACTAACACAGCTTATCAGAAAGAGAGCACCATGTTAGAATTAACTGGACAATTTTTATGGGGTGATGTCTGTAAGAGCTCCTAGACTACTAGAGGTAGGTGTCAGCTAATGCCATATAAAATGGAAACTTTCTGGACTACATGTAGTGCAATCAATCAAAAAAACAAAACAAACCAAAACAAACTCTACAAAACAAACCAGAAGAAAAGGATCCAATGAAATACTGCAAGAGATTGATAATAAATATAAATAATACAGTGGTCAGCTTAGTTCTTTGCCAGGCATGAGCTGTCTCTAATTCATAATGAAGTATGTGAAGATTTTGGGAAAGTTGTAGAGTGTCTTGTTTTACCTCTGCAATGAAAAACATAAATACAGATTGCTCGGTTTTGTTTATAACAAAAGAGAAAAATTTCAGGAAAATGCAACTAAAGTATCCTTGAAAACAAAATAAACACTTGTGTTATTTATTGCAGTCATTTAATCCCCTGCAGAACATTGCAACATCCAGATATTTTGTGGGACCATCTTAAAGATAGATTAAACCCTTTTTTAAAAAAAAATATCTTTTAGCTTTTTAACAGTGTTTTCAGGTGTTTCCTTGAAAGACAGATTCAGAATACCCATGTCAAGTTACTGTTCCAGTCTCACAGCAGATCAGCCAAGTTTGCTTTTCCCTATGGAAACAGTAACTTTTGGCCAGATTTGTTTGGAATTATGATCAATCTGGAGGTTTTTGTTTTGTTTTGTTTTGTTTTTTTTTTCCCTTTTACCCGTAGTTCCAGGCTATGACCTCATTAGAGTAAATCATATGAAATCAGAAATATCTGAATGTTGAGCAATAGCTCTGGCATTCATATCTATGAAAATCATCTGTTAGTCTTCTGATATCCTCATGCAGATTGCTCAGACTCTCTCACAGATGTCATTCTTTACATCAGGATATATACATCAGTTTATATTTTGACTTTATTTTAAAGTCCAGATTTCTCAGATCTCTCATTACATCCTGTGTCAGTGAATGGAAATAGTCTGTCAGTTCGATGGTCTCAGTTTCTTCCACTTCCTCACTCATCACCAAATGTGAGATGCTGAGCTGGCATCAAGTCTCTAAATCATGACTGCTCTGCAGCTGCTTCCTTCCTACAGATCCAGGCTCCTGCTGTTTCTGTAGGCTGAGTGCTTGAATATTGTCTCCTTCCCACAAGAGAGCTTGAGGACATACTGTCTCTGAGAGTGGGAACTGAGTGTGACTGAACTCATTAGATCCTGTGCAGTCTGATGGGGATTTTAGATTGTTTTTGATGTCCTGGCAGCCATGAATTGCCCAGGCAAGGAGTAGCCATGTTGGCTATAAAGATCCTGCTGGTATTTCTCTCTGACTTAGTGCCAGAGGAGAAACCATTTATAAAACAAAGGAGTTTTGTTTAATACTTTTCAAGTGCCAGGAGTGTTCCTTTCAAATTGTTTCAGGTTCCGATGTGCAAATACTTCTATACAGGAACAGAGAGTATGACTTCAATAGGATTATTCCAATGGGTCAACAAGTTAGGGACTTAAATCTATAGGAAATGAACCATTTCCTCCAAATCTCTGTAAGAACTTCTGTTGTACTCCACAATCACAGCCACACTACTGAATTGGACTATGCTGTTTTCCAAACACAGCATGGAAGGGCAATGAGAAAAATTGTGCAGTAGGAGAAAATCTACACAGTAAATACAGTTTAATCTGGAAAGGAAACTCCTGCATCCCATCCTAGAGTTCTAAGGCAAACAAAACTTCTACTGAATTTGAAAGGGAAAAAGTGATTCTGTCCTGAATGGGCATGCTCCTTTGAATTGAAGATATTTTATTTACGTCAGCAAAAGCGAGTCTCTTACCATGTAGGTTACATGCCCTACAGAGCAGCATATATCCAACAGAAATTTAAATAGATGAATGAAGTACTTTGGTGGAGATGTTTTTCATGATAGGCAGTTATGACTTCTAAAGGAAAAAAATAAAATAGTGGAAAATGCAATCTTTTTGAGAGGAGTCGTTAGTTAAGCTTAACCTAGATATCTGCTGTTTTGCTTACAGAATACAAAAGGACAGAGAATTTCAATCAAGATTCAAGTTGACTTTTTAAAACATTATGGAAGTCTAATGACTGCTCTGTGTAAATTACTTCCAGATGCTGACCTGCATGAAAAAGGTGGCTTAGGATAATCCTGTGTTTTAATCAGCACCTGTAACAGGTGAGATATCTCCAAAATGTGTTTCAAGAAATTTTTGTGGGTAGTTTTCTTGACTAAGGGTTTTTACATCCTAGTGCAATATTTGGTCCAGTTTTTGTGGTCATAAAGCAGAGTGGAAAAAACTCCCCAGGTACAACTTTTTGGACATAAAGGATGAAACAATTAATGTGCAGATATTCTAGTTTTCCCTTTGTTTCCCTTTTCAAATAACTTGAAATGAACAAAACCAACGCAGTTTGCGAGCACAAGTCTCAGTGTGCTGCACTGATATACAGTAGGGCTCATTTGGAAGAAAAAGTACACTGGACTGATTTCTTCAGAGGTCAGGAATCTGCTGTGAGAATTATATATGTAGCAATCAAACCCAGAAACCCAATGTTTATCCTAATAATTGAATAAAATCATAATTTGAGGGTCAAATCTCTTCCAAGGTGGTTTTTAGAGGCCAATGATGCTGAAGTGCTAAGGATATTAGGGAAAAAAGGGCTTGTTGCTTACGAAGGAGCTTGTTTCTCATTTTTCATTTCTGTTTGTAATCGCTGTCATCTCTGTTTCTTATGCTTTGGATAAAAAAGGTGACTTTTATATTTATTAGAACTGGGTTTCAATAAACATTATGCAATATGGTAGACCGAAGAACGATTTATTGATAATTTGTCACTTTTATTTATGGAAGTGTAGACCCTGGAGCCCTAGAGCTGGTAAATCATATTATGTAGCTACAAATGTTTTTTTATCCTTTGCTGCAAAAAGTGCACCATGTAAACTGATTGCCTCACCAAACCCCTGGGGCCTGATAATGATGCACTTGCTAATACAAAGGGAGGAGGGGTGAGGAGAAGACAACTAATTACAAGTTTATTTTTGTTTCAATATGTTTGCCATTTAATCTAGAGTTCCATAAACAATAGATTGATGAAATATAATTAGGAGGAAGATTACAGTTTAATGAGGCAAAAGATTGGGAAAGAATGTAAATGGAGCAGTAAGCTGTGCAGTTTTTAGCTGTTTATTATTGTACAGCTGTAAGGCACTTTCACACAGTTCCCAGATGGGAGCAGCTGTTAGCTCTTCACCATTAGAAAGAAAAAGGTTCATAGTTCATTTTTATCCACTTGTTCCGCCCTAGTTATGCTCACTACAACACTTCACCAAGTCACAACTCTCAGCTACAGTTGAGACTGTCAGGATGGGCACCCTGTCTTCATTTGCCACTTTGCCATTCACTTATCTGGCAAGCTCTCAAGCAACAAGCTGTTCCACTCCTTGTAATATGTTTATCTCCCACAGTGATGTCAGCAAAAGTCAGCAAATCTAATATTCATGCTCAAACAGATTTGTTGGTGCTCTGTTTATAAGAAAGGACTTTATATCACCCCTGCAGCTGCTTCCTCTTCACCAAGCTTTGTTTTTGCACGGTACTCTTCAGATAGGCCTTGCAAGCAGTACAAAGCACATGCCTGCTGGACTTAACAGTGGTGGTTTGTTTTTTTAATTTGTTTATTTTTAATATATATAGAAAAAGCAACACATGCTTCTTCATTCCCCCACAACATGTTATGAAACCTACATTTTTCCCTCAGCTTGTCAAGATCTCATACACAATATAACATAAAAGGCAAATAAAAGTTTCTTTAAAAAGCAGTCACTGGGAAAGAAAAAAAGCAGAGAGACTTTCAAGGATCAATACTACAGTAACATGTCTCTTGTAGCACTTAAATAATTCCACATTATGGGCCAAGATGTCACTGTCCTGCACCCTCAGCAGGCATTTACATCAGTGCAAAGTGAATGTAAATCTTTACTAGTTCAGACAGATGCTGTGGAATTGCATTTTCTACAGGGAATTAGAGAACTTAGAGCAATTTTGGTAACAGTTTATACTTTTCAGTCTTCTCATTTCATTCTGTTTGAGACTATCTCAGATGTTTTATAAGGTGCTTTCTATGTAGGCTTATATTAATTTGTATTTCTGTAGTATGTTACGGATGACGGTCCTATCAGTCAAGGTGAAGGCAGAGTGTTGTGGTTTATTCAGGACTGGCATTAGTCATACTGCTCAGGAACAATTTCCTGAACAATTTCTAAGCATACTTAGTTTGTTTCTGTTTTGACATCAGATATTCTAATTTTTTTTTTCCTCCCTTTTTTCTTTTTTTTTGGGGTTACTTGACCATTCAAATGTTGGGCAGGAGTGTCATTGAAATGCCATGGTTTATTTATCCCAGCATCGGACAAAGGTAGATCTGGGTTTAACCGGGTGGCAAGGATGGCAATTCAGTTTCCACTAATAAATAAAATGGTCTGATTTTAAATCTCAAATTTTCTTCTATTTTTTTAGGGAAAAAAAGGGAGTTCCTTTAAACATTGAATAAAACTCAGATGTCTTGAAGATATTTTGCAATTGGCTTCCAAAAGACAATTTATTTCATAATTTCCAAACCACCTTTCAACATTACATAGACATATGCATAATATTTATGAGAAACTCAGGAGTAGAATTCTGTCTCGATTTCTAAAAAAACCAAGATATAATAATAATAAAAAATAATCCAGCAGTGGAAAAGTATTATTTTATATTTATTTATTTATTTATTTAAAATGCTGCCACTATCAGGAGGCCACCCACATGCTTAATCTAGAAGAACCACCTCTAGGCTATGAGAAAGGCTGTTCACATCTCTGCGTCCCTACAAAACTTGGCTATTCTGTGGACAAGGATGCTGGTTAAAGCCAATTATAGCAGGGAGTTTTATGGTCCAAACAGCTGTCCAGCTGGAATTGGACTAAGACCACCAAGTTATTTCATGTGTCACAAATAGGCATCTGATTGGCTAAATAAAGATGCATATATATTTTTATGAATAGAAGTTGAAGGTTTAATTTGCTTTTGTTTGTGGGGTCTTATTTATTGCTTGAAAGTGTTTGGCTGCCTGCTGGGTATTTGCGATAAAGGGCTGCAAAAGCTGCACATACTTAATTCACAGTTGGAGCAGGAGTACAGTGCTATGGCTAAGACTAACCAGAGTAGAAAATCTATAAGTCATTGAAGCAAGATATGAAATATATTGAAAACATTGTAGACCAAATGGAAAACAAAAAAAGGCTACCCCAACCAAGAACCCCACCTGCTATTTATGTATGTATTATCTATGTGCATGGATGAATGTGTGTAATACTAAGGAATCACTGATGCTCACAAGTATTGCCTCCCATTTAGATGTATTATTAATTCGGATGATGGTACTTAATATTTGCTTCCTTAATTGTTCATTAATGCTTGTTTTCTCTTGCATTTTTAGTTCATGCCCCTAGAGCACCTTCCTATGATAACATTTCCCCGGTTTAGCTGGTCTTTTTTTAAGTTCTGTCTTTAAAGTGAAAGTCCTATGCAGCACCTTAGGAGAGAAAATTATTTTTAAATTTTAAAATTATGATGTTTACAAAAAATTCAAGGTGCTGTGATAAAATTGGAAACATTAGCAAAAGAGATACAAGGCAGGTATGTCTAATTCCCAGAAAAAAGATCTGCATTAGTCTTAAAGTCACTGGCATAATTTTAAGATATTCAACCCAAAATTCTTGGGTTCATAGGTCACATGCATATTGCTTATTAGCCTAATAACATTACAAAACATTTATAATGCAGCCAAAAGTTTAGTCTTTTTACATATATTTCTAATGCAAATTACTCATTCATGGCATAGAATTAAGGCTCACAGAAAAATTTGCTATCTAATTTCTACCTCCAGTATACAAAGCCTGAAAGATTTACTGCAGAACGTTTTATTGTCTTTGGTATCAATACATTCTTAATGTTTGTTTTCTCTCACAGGACATCTTTACTCAGCTTCTTTTCCTGCTGTCTCACTGAATCTTTTGCTTGCATTTTTTTGCCCATTAGAGACCTTTTTTCCCCTGCACCTTCTCAATCTCTTCTTTTTCCTTTAAATAACTCCCCTGTCATCTGACTCATTCTTGCCTTATCTGTCTGCAGTTTTCACATCCAAAAGTTTGTTCATAATTTCAAGATTAAACCATTTATCTCTTATTCTTCTAATGTTCTTCATTTCTTCATCCATGTTTTTTCCATATTCTATTCCTTTCCAGTAGCTTATGTTCTGTCTGCCTCCTGCTTATTTTGTATTTTGTTTCTGTTTTATTAAGAATTATTTTTGTCCTACCGTCAATGGAACTTTCACACTGTTGCTTCTTTCCCTGTTTTACTTCTCCTCATCCATCTCAAAACCTGTTCCAGTAATACACATAATGTTACACTTTCCTAGACACCCCAATCAGCTGCTTTCACAATCTTGTTTTTTTCCCCCAGTGTCAGTCTGTCTCCAAATAATTTTGACAATTCCATTTTAGCTTTTCAAATTACTTGTAAAATCAGTGAAGAGTTTGCTAAAAGTCAACCATTTTTGCTAGGGCAGCACATTTTAGAACAAGAAACAGTATTCCACACTGCTGCTTAGATAATAAAATCTGTCATTAGCCCTGCATTGGTTTTTCTTCACTGGAGTAACGATGACCTTCAATATGAAGGCACACCAACATTTTAAAGGCTTGGAAAAAGAAATACTTTTTTCTGTCTGAATTTCCTCAGTTGTGTTCTTTTTTTCTTCTCATTTTCCAGTTGTCCAGCATGCTAAGTAGTACATAGTTTTTTGTAAATGGGCTATAGACAGTATCTAAATCAAAAGCAGTATGTCTAATAAATTATATCTTTATCTATTTATTATAAATTCCCTCCCTTTTTATATCTTATTTTTATTAACAATTGACATTCAAGAGTAATAATTTTGTGTTTTGAAGCAAATATATTATATTAGTCTAGTAATTAAGATGATGATTTATGCTTTCAATCAAGAAAGAGCTGTGACAAGAAGCACAGGAAAAACTTAAGTCTACAAATCTGTTTTTCTCTCAGTTAAATTACTGCAATATGGGAATAGATGAACACATCTTAGTGAAGAAGTTTATCTCCGAAATACCACTTGGCCAGAAAGAACTTTTATGACCATCTAACCTGTTCTTTAAAGTAACATAATAGAAAGAACTTAATCCTTTTGTTGCTTTCAAGCCCATTAAATACACTTGAGATTTAATATCTTCTTTATAAGAGAACCTAACTGTAAAGACTACAACTAATGGAGAATCTACCACTCCCCAGTCAATCTAGATTTGAGCAAAAAGTAACAGGTAGCTTAAGCCAGATGAAAAAAATTGTGTGAAATATATAGTTTACAGTAAAGCTGCAAAAAATTTCCCAAAACTAAGCAGGAGGAAGTTTCTGCTCTAAAAATTTCACTGGAGTTTCTGAAAGTTTTGTGGGCTTGAGCCTATACTGACATATGGTAAGTATCAACTGTAAGGCATGGGTCAGCCTGATGTATCTTTGATAAGAAAAGAATGAAAGAGAACAGAGGGAAGAGTTCCAGGGTTTTCCTTGAAAACAAGACTCCCCCCACTCTAAAGAAAAGAATAAACAAAAGAACTCAAAGAGGATTTTAGTTTAACAATGGGGAAAATCTGGTATGGAAACTCTATTTGCATAAGCATTTCAGATGCACATCAAAATACACTGGATACTTCACCTGCTGATGCATGCCTACTTCCATGGTATGATAAATGAATTTAGCAAATTGTTTTACCATGGTCATCAACGAGGACACATGGGTTTTAAAGCTCACCAAAAGTGGAGAGTTTCTACCTATATGCCTGAATAACTGCCGCTTGGCCTCAAGGCCATTTCAAGTCCCCAAGTAAGCTGATATTTAGCACCTCATAAAAAAAGCAGCATACACCTGAGTAGAGGAAAAAAAGTGACATTTGTTGGTGGTTTATATGGAGGATCACATTACCTTTCTTAAAAGTAAGAGAAAGAAAGATCTTCATCTCTGTATTCAGAAGTAGGAGAATGTAGGCAGTGTGGTTTTGCAAAAAAATCTGTGTTTTGGAGAAGGTACTATTACAAAAAAAGTAGCTTTGCACAACAGCAAGAAAGTAGACTGATTTAGAAACTGCTCAAAATTGCATTGAGTTTCCTCCTGAATTCAAAGATTTACAATATATTCCTCAGAAAAGTTATAGCTACTCTGCACTTACCCTCCAGGTACCTGGTAGCTTTTCAACTCTGAATATGGCCAGATGCATGTAATGGGCATGCTTGCTTTAAGGCCAAATGAGCAGGCCATGAGCTTCACAGTCTGCTTTGCTTTGTTTTCCTCAAGTGAAATATGATTTTGAAGCTAAATACTTAATAGCACCAAGTATTTAAAATACGTTATAGTTGGTGAGTTTTTCCACACTACCGGTTTGTTTTCCATTCCCCTCGTGACATCTCACAACTCTAAGTGCTCAATGACAGCCTGTAGAGGTTTCACCATAATCCACCTTTATCCATTAACAGACACTCAATCACTAAAGTGCTTACTAGACTAAACATATTTATCCAACCAAATCACACTTTACAATGCAAAACTGCCAATCAGACCCCAGCTATTAACAAGGAACTGCTTTAAGGGGATTTTGGTGTTTGTGCTGTGAAGAGCATGCTTACCTCCAACAAACCACTAAACCAAATTAACATAGCTGTATCCTCATAAAAGAAACCAGATATCCTGTTGTGAAAATAGAAAGCTTGGTAGGACAGGGCTCCTTTGATGGCTAACAGAGTGGCAGATGAAGGCTTCAGACTACAAATCTGGTTACCACAGGCTCATTACAAAACTCTAGCATTAAGCTTTTGCTAACTTTAAAAGCAAAATAAAAATGTATCATTTGGGTAACTCAGTAAGTCATCAACTTACTAAGTTACTATTATAATTGCAATAAGTGCTGTAATTGTTGGATAAGGCTCCTTAATTTTAATTGCTCTTTTGTCCAAGATCATGTTGTAAAAATGCTTGCATTAGCCAAAATAAAATCCAAGAGACACAAATGTGGTAGTAATAATAATTCTTTTTATTAGCCTGGAAAAGAGGAAGAGAACAAAGCTTTAAAAAGACTTCAAAGTTCTGACCAAGACAGAAAAAAAAACAAAAATCTAAAATCGGAGAAACATGTATACACTGCCCTTTTATTAGACTCATGCAAACTAAGTTCCATCACTACAACTTAGAGCCTGACAGCATTTCTTTCTCAGGCAGCAGGAAAAGTTACACCATCCATGTTGCAGGGCTAATTTAAGTTCTCTGTCAAAAACTACATAAACCAGTCCTGTATATTCTCACTAGGAAGCCCTAATAGTTTTAGACTTATTGGTATTATACCTCCTTTAAATCCCAATATTTTAAAGCTGGATTTGACATTAGCTGAGACTTGGTGTATTTTCCCTCAATTTAACCACAGCAAAATGAAAGGTGAAATTTTAAACTCTGAGGTAACTGACTCGTGAAAATTCATGTTTCTAAGAAACACTTATCAGTTTAAAAATACATATGCACCCTTCTTCTTTACTTCCAAATAGCTTTAGCCCTGTGATTGAAATATGTATTTCCAGTCCTCCACTGATTATCAAAAATAATGAGAACTTTCTTTTTTTACTAGCTTTTATAAGCACTTCTGGGGAACATTTTATGAGCAGTTAGAACAAGTTTTACTTCTTGGAGAGAAGGCTTCGTGCTGGAATCATATCCAAAATGAGTAAACCATGACATGAACAGATTTTCCCAAAATCTCCTAAGTTAGAGCTGGAAACATGGAAAGTACAAATTAAGTTGTCATGTAATAGAACGGTGTAGTTTTGCGTACTAGAATCAGACATCGTGTTCCACCATAATGTGTATCTATTACTGCTACATCTTTAGTCTACACATGTTTTAACAGTTGCAAATAATACAACATTTGCAAAATAAAGCTGTTCCAGGTTTGGGCATATGAATGTCTACATATGTTTTGATATGAAAGAAACTGATGCAGGTTTTCAATGAATAATTATGTCACTTACAGGAAGGGAAAGGCATCATTATAGTCTTAGAACTACAAGAATAAAAGAACAAATTACAATGCAAATTATAAAAAGGAATTTTTGTAGACCACATTGAATCGTAGAATTGAAAAAATATTCGCTGTGGTTAATAAGAAATATACACTTTCATGCCTTTGCTACATACCCATGCTAATACATTTTATATTCTGCATTGTGTGTATGTGTCATATGCAAGCAATGAAAACGTACATGGAAAGCCCTAAGAAATTACTGATGCCAGAAACAGTTTGCTCCTGATTAACTGAGAAAGCAATGCTAATAACTGTAATGCTGCCACATTGGTTCTCTACCACCGATTTGAAACAATTTGTTGTTCCATGGAACATGAATTTCTCAGTGTTCCACTTTGTTATTTTTAATTGGTGTTTTGTTTTGAAAGGTACCACATGTAGCATATTGAAACTTTCCAGCTAGTAGAAAGTGAAGAAGAGTGCAACCACTGGAAAAACAAATTATTTCATTCTTTTGTAACTTTGTTTCTTAAGTGAAAAAACTGACCACATCATTAAAGGATTTTACTTGAATCCTCATGTTATGTTTAGATGTGAGAGATGTTAATGAGCTGCATGCCAGCTTCATAGCACGCAAGGAAGAAAGGAACAGCAAATCTGTTGAATTACATGGTGCAACTCCACTGATACCTGTAAAGTGAACAAGTAGTAAGAAAACACTGTCTATGGCTCCTAATCTAAGTATCATGCCTACAGTTTCTATGTACAAGGACAGTACTATTCCTTGTGACACATGAAAGCCTCAATCTTCCCTTTTATTTTCCAGTTGTGTCTTTAAATAGACAAAATACGTCCATCCACATTGCCTATATTTTCCACCATATGGCCAACACTGCTTGATTTGTCTTCTGGAAATGACATGATTCATTCTTTAAATTTATTCCACTGAAAGGGCTTTCCCACATGTCACTCAGGATTGATAATCTCTGCAGAATTATATTTGTAGGAGATACAGTAAGTAAGGGCAAAATTTATTAGCTATCTCTAAGCATCTTTGACCCATAAATAATGAAAAACAAATGCTTTTTTTTTTTGGTCAAATACTTTAAAAATAAAATAATTTTAGGAATTAATCCCTAAACCCCATGTGAATGCATTAATATATGATGTATATATTTATCCAAACAACAACAGCATTGTATCACATTTTGAAATTCTTTTCTTCAGGCTGGAGGTTGAATCTGAAGATTTCCATTGGAAGGTACATTGTCAATAATGTGCTAGATCTTACAAATGCAAAATCCTGTTGCACAAGCTTAGGTGCTCCTGTTAATCTATTAGTTAGTTATTTGTGTATGAAGATTCTAAATAATATTTTAACACAGCTTTACACTCTAAGGAAAATTCTAAAAGTTATTTTACTTATTCTTTGTGTCCTCAGCAAAGATGTTACCATTAGGCCATTTTCCTCCCAACCAGCTATTGGTTGTTGGCCTAATGTAAGAGGATATTTATACTATTAATACTTCATTATGTGGGCTAATGTAGGCAAAAAGGTAGTTAACAGAGGTAGTTAACAGAGGCAGTATCTGACATCATAGGAACTGCTATAACTGACCACAGGTCCTTTGGGGTTATCGAGTCCTGCTCAGTACTATTTATACTGGACCACAGCTCTCCCTGGCAGAGCCATCTAGGTTTGCCCCTATTTCTGCAAATACGGAGGTACTAGCTATCTGGAATGGAGCAGAGTATGCATGGAATGACACATATGGACTGATTCAGGACTGGCTTATATACAAGCTAATAAGGCCTATATATACCTACACACACATCTGAAAACTTGTAAACAACCTGCTAGCCCAAACCAGCAGGGAGAGAGGGGGAAGCACTTGCTGGCTGGCTGAGTGGTCAGTCAAGACACCCTTCTCTTTGCTACCTCAATCCTTTTTCATTCCTCCCTTGCTCAGACAAATTGCTCAGCAAACTTTGTGTTGTGCAGCCCTATCTCAAAGTATTAGGTTACTCTCATTGGTGGGTAAACCCATGGGCCACCAGTAGACTCTTTCTAGTCTGGTGTGTGAAGAAAAGGTGTTGAAAAGAGTGTATTTCCTTAACAAAGAGTAACTATGTGTTCTCCTTTATTATGTTAAATAACACAACAGATATTTGGGAAGTCAACAGCTTCAGTAATTAAAAAAAAAAAAAAAAATTAAATTATTTACCCAAAGTACTGAAGTTATCTGCCTGAAAAGAGGTTTCAGGAAACAATATTATTAGAATGGACATACAGCATTTAACCTGCTATCTGGTAGGATCATTTCATGTAAGAAAATGTCAAATTATATTTTTTCTTCTGCTGCAACATTAAAGAAAATGATAAGCAATTTATTATTAACTGCTCTTCTCAGTATACAACTGAATCTGAAAAATGGATCATGTTTCTTCTATGGTTCAATGGCAAATGGATCTTAAAGTAAACACTACTTCGTCTCAAGTGGATGTTACAGGCACATGTGCATATACAGGAAAGTATTTAAGGAGGAAAATCAACAGCAAAAATTAAATGCATGTTCCAAGTAGAATACACATGAACAGGGCCTTAAGAAATTTAATTAGCCTGATTTTTCAGATTCTAACAGCGTATAATATGTTCAGGGTTTTACAAGCCAAACAAGTCTGTGTGATACCAAAATGGGAAAAAAACGTTGGAAGCCAGTCAGTTTAATGTAATGGCTATAGGCTGTTGTGCATTATATTAACTGCATTTTTCCCCCTTACATGTACAAATATAGATAGTTTTGGTTTAGACATAATCTAATTCAATGATGTTAGAGAGCTTCTAGGAGAGGTGCTTATCCAACTTGTGTTGACGAAGCCAGGGAAGATGTCGCTTGGCCAGGCTATTGTGGCATGAATTCAGAGACATTTGTTCTACAAGTTGGTGTACAAAGGAAGGACTGTTGCTATTTTACGATTCTGATAAACTTGAGACTGAATTTTTAACTCTAAAATTTCATGGAATTATAGAACAGTTTGAATTGGAAGAGATCTTAAAGATCCTCTAGTTCCAATCCCACTGCCATGGGGTGCAGAAAAAACCCACAGTTACTTTCTTTTAATAGAGTCTAGAGCTTTTGTCTTGTTTCCCTAATTACTCACACTTTGCATTTAGTAACCATTGTATTTGTATGTAGTGATGTACTTTTCCCCATCTTCATCTATTATGTATTCCTTTCCACCATCATATTTATTTCAGAAGTTCATTGTATTACAAAAGAAGATCTTTCTTCTTCTAGGTATCAGGTCCCAGATAATCTTACGCAAAGTTTTAAGTCTCATTTTTGCTGCTGTGAAGCTTCACAAATCTATAATTTATATATAGGTTTAATTATGAACATTTCATTACTAATGAAAGAACAAATCTCTTTTTTCTTGTTCAGTTTGTTTGTTCCAGGAAAATATTAATCCGCTCGCTTGTTTCAAAATCGTCTACTGAAAGGTCAGTGTTGAAAACTGAGCACCCTCATCCTGTGTCCTCAAACCCAGCACAGCAGACAACCTCTGCTGTCCTGGTTTCCTGCTACTCAGTATTTGTCAGACACTGATTACAAGTAACACCCTGAGCAATTATCTCTATATGGTATGTTTCTGACTCAGATGTCATAACCAATGAGTCACCATAAGTAAGAGAAATATGATTACCTTTTAAAAGAAGAAGTTCACAGTAATCCTTTTCTTAAATGTCATACCTAACAACTCATTCTTTTGCACGACATTCAACTTTGAAGTAAAACCCACTTGTGAATGTACAATTACTTGGTTTTTCCATGATGAATAGAGGAGTGGATTACTTTTTCCATACATTTTTATTTGTTACTTTTTGGAGCTCAGATCCATCCATTTGCCACACAGACTTAAAACCATAAGGATCTGTACAAATAAGCTGCCATTTCTTTCATACACTCACAATATTTCATAAGTTGAGAGGAAATAAGTCAGCCTATTGAAAATTGGAAAGCTTTAAAATAAAATAAAGAGTAAAGAATTTTCCAGTAGGTGGGACAATAAAAACGAAAGGCGGGTCCCCCAAGCGTCATAAACACGGAAGATTATAGTGGAGGAAATGGCCAAGATTGGATAAGCAGGCTGAACAGAGAAACAACACCAGAGATGCAGGCTAACTAGTTCCACAAAGGAGACTGGAAAGGGAATTTTGAATGGTGATAAAAGACCCACTATTTATATTTCTTTAATTGATTGGTGTTACAATGAATGTAAAATAGGAAAACAAGGAATCCCCTGGAACCATTAGCATTTAAATAAATGTTTTGGAGAAAAGTCCCCCTGTCTGGAAAGTCTTGTGCAATTTGTGAACCGTATATCTCCTATATTGGAAACAATTATATTTAGAGTTTAAAAGGGATTGAAATATTTTGTCCACTCTTTTTACCTCATGAGTATGTTGGAGGAGGTCATAATTTTTTGTTCCCTGGTGTCCTAAACTGTACACAGAAATTTCTGAAATGTTTATGGGTCCAGGAGCTGGAAAGCCCTTCCACCTATTCCCACCTACAGACAAGTGTTAGCATATTAGGCTTAGATAGCTCTTTGGAAATATTACCTCAATAGATAAACATATTTTCAATTTATCACCCTCAAGGAGTCTTCTATGAATAACTAAACATGCAAGCTGCAATTGCACCAGAACTGGCCTGAAAATACAGATCTGACTAGCCTTAGCCCTCTTCCATGATCAAATTACAAGGTGGGGTTTTTTTTGGTTAAATAGAAATCCTCAGGTTGCAAAAGCCCATATTTAGGTCTCAGAAATGGGTCTCACTTCCAAGATGTCATGTACCACAGATCAAAGAAAGACTTGTTTACCAGCTGAGCACTAGCTCTGAACATAGAAGTATAAATTCTGCTGGAGTAGGGTTGGAGAGCAAAGAATCAAATTGCCTAGCCTTGTTTCATTACCTGTGCCAATTACTCAGTTCTTCTACTGAGACAACTAAAAATCATTTAGAGGAATCAGTACATTGATATTGAAAGAGTGATTAATTATTTGAAGATGTGCAAAACTTGGCTAGTAGAGTAGCAGATTTACTGTATAATCTATGAAAATTTCAATGATACCTGTTTTTTTAAAGGAATCTCTACCTAAAAATAACAGTTTTCTGATCAAGCTGTGCTACATAGTCAGCATAAATTTCAGACCCTGTGCCTCTGAAAACAGGAATTTGGTTATCTCCTTATTCTATTGTCTTTATAATTTTCTTCTTCTTGGTGGTTTTTTTTTTTTTTTTTGTTTTTGTTTTTTTTTTTTTTTTGTTTGTTTGTTTTTTGGTTTTTTTTGGTAACTGACATATGAAAAGTTATTAATTTTCAGGCAGACTTTTCCTCCTCTTTCTCTCACAAGCCACTTTTAAGAACAATTCTACTTCAAGACAGAGAAACTTGCTCTTTTAGAACTTGAGAATGTTCTCTTTTAAGCACTAGATTTTTCTGAGATTCTCTTATAAAGACAATTTTCCAGACACCTAATATAAATCAATTGAAAACAGATATTTTGCTCATGCTGTGTAATTATCATGTTTTCAGGGGAAGAGGTAAAAAATTTGCCTGAATTGCTTTTAAAAAGAAGTAAAAGAGAGGAAAATCGTCCTGTCATGTGGAATTTAAAAATATTTCTAAACACAAATATACCTGAAACTCAAAACAAAGCACTAGATTTTCATTCACTTCAAGAATGAAAATGAAATGTCATATCATACAGTATTTGAGCACCATGGATTTTTTAATCACTTCTTAATAACTTGTAAGACACTGATGTTAAGCACTTGAACATTGCCTCCCAAGAATTGTACGTGTCTGACCACTAACAGGAGAATAAACAACCTGTTCCACCTGAATCTCCCCATAGACAGACATCATTGTCTTTGAAGATGTACACATGGAGATTTAGTCTGGCTAAAAAATTTGACCTCTCACTGCTAATGCTATGCAAAAAATGAGTAGGAGCATTGTCTTAACATTCTCCTGTCTCTGGAGAGTTGTGTGAGTTTAGACGACTGACTGCCTAAACCAAGATGTCAAAAGAGCTGTAGGTGTGAGACAAGAGGCCATGATGGCTGCTCCATTCTGAGAAGGATACTCAGCTGCACTTTTTAAAGGAATATCCTTTTGACACAGACTGGGCAAAACTCAAAAACATACTGGAAGCAGAGACCATAATCTTAGGTCTCTGCTGTTTTTATGCTACTCATCTGGCTGTACAAATCTCTTTCATGTCCAGTTGCACAATGACTCTGTGTCAAGGGGAGAGAATCCAATCCATCTGCAGCAGAGAAGCCATTTCAGTTGCATGCAGCTTTGATTACATGTCTGCAGCTATAATCTCTCCAACCAACAGGCTATCTAATATGCAGCTCATGAATCTTCCTGTCACCACCTTCCTTCCCTGGACATCTTACATGGGAAATCATGGGTTTATCTGTCTAAATCATGACAGTGTGTTCAGACAGGAACCTGTCTCCCAGAAGAGGCACAACAGAGGTTAAGTGACAAGCTGATCACTCCAAGAACCTCAAGGATAATTAGAGATGTGACTATGGACTATGGGGTAAAATGTTTCAGAGAACAGGTCAACTGTCATTGCTGAGAGTGATGATCTTACCATTGTTTATAAAACCGGACTAATTTTGTCTTTCAGATATGTTTTAAGATAGTGCACCAGTTGTTCCCCTTAAGTTATGCCCAAAGGCCTCTGAATTTTTTAGGCTAATGGTCCACTAAGCCTTGTATTCTCTGCATTTGGGATATTGGAGAGAACATCCTTTGCAGTTTTTCTTTAATGAATTTGTTGAACATCCTTCCACTGTCCACCTCCACAAACTCCTTTATCAATAGGTTCCAAAATTTCTCTACTTGCTGATAGAAGTACTTTTAATCTGTTTAAAATTAACCTTTTAGTAGCTTCACCTTTATTATTCAGGGAGACCATCTGAATAACAGTTTTCTGCTTAAGTCACAAGAAATTAATGATTTTGTGAGCCCAAATCATATTCACCTTCACGCTTTTTTCCTCTATAGCAGAGATCCTAACCTTTTGAAAAACTTGTCTCTTAAGGGTGCCATCCCCTAAGACATTAGACATTTTTGTTGCCCTTCTAATATATTTAATTGCAGTGCACCTATTGTGAGTTCTGAAGACCAGAAACAAGCACAGAACTAACCCTAATGGATGCGGTTTTTTTGTGACTTTGATGCTGAAAGGTCAGAATTTGAGCTGTAGCTACCAGTGAATGCAGAAGATGTGACCTTTTCTGATCTGATGTTTAGCAGTAGGAGAGCAGGTTTCTGTGCAGCAGATGTGAATCCTCAGCACCTGATTCACAAAAGCTCCTCCAGAATAGTCACAAAGCTTTAATGGCTTCTCCATGGCCATGAGCATGTTTTACCCACTATTTATAAGAAAATAATTTGAATAATTCTTTCTCCCTCTGCATGTTTAAAGAACATACTGTAACTCCATCAAACAATTCAATTTTAACAAAAAGTTCTTTAAAGCAGTTGCTTGTTGCACTGGCACAATTAAGACCAGGCCCAATTATTTCAACCTTAAACAAATGCAAAACACATTTAGAGCTGAGAAGTCTGTACTATCAATGAACTCTGCAAAAATTACAGCTGAATGTTTCTGATTATATTAGCTTAGTATTTTAGTGAAGTCACTCAATGGACAAGCCTACATGCAGTATTTCCCTTTGGGAAGCTACCAGTTTCTGTTTTGAATTCAAACCAGAATGCTTCCTGCCTTTGCAGCACTGACTCCTATCACCTCAGTAGAGACTGTGTGTACTTTATCTTTGTTATTCATTGTATGACACTGAATAAAGACTGACATTGAGACTC
The DNA here is from genome assembly GCA_033816785.1 of Picus viridis. Classification (NCBI taxonomy): domain Eukaryota; kingdom Metazoa; phylum Chordata; class Aves; order Piciformes; family Picidae; genus Picus; species Picus viridis. The sequence goes on along the minus strand of CM066582.1, from coordinate 16,310,671 downwards.
CAATATCACAAACCATTCCTTGGGGTCACATCTTTACATTTATGGAGAGATTTGGAGAATAGAATTGTCCCTTCCAAGGAAGATTTTGTAGTTGAGAGTTCAAGTCAACACAAAAGTTACTATTAAGAGATCTTCAAGGAGCAAGACATTTGAGATAAATAGCTCCTATCCAATACATTTCTCTTTCTCTCAAAATCATTGTCAGTTCATTGTCAGTTTGTACTACAGCCTCTCAAAGTAACAAAAGTTCAAATTTCTCCTCTAATTTCTATTACACTATTTACTCAAGTGATAATGTTAATGTATTGCCTCTTTTCTGAGATGCTATTAGAATTCTTCTATTTACTGATGAGTAGACTTATTTCAAAGCAGAGTCCTGAGCATCTCTCAGCTTCCTTTCTCAGTCAGAACCCTCTTGTTCTGGGTAAACATAGGCAATTCTCAATGCTGCTCAATGGCATGAAGTCCAGATGGAGAGCAGTGGTGGTGACCCTCAGGGGTCTGTAATGGAACCTGTACAGCTTAATATTTTTATCAATGACAGAGACAGTGGGATCGAGTACACCATCAGCAAGTCTGCAGGCGATACCAGGCTGTGTGGTGTTGTTGATACACCAGAGGGATGGGACACCATCCAGAGGAACCTGGACATGCTGGAGAGGTGGGCCCAGGTGAACCTCATGAGGTCCAACAAGAGCAAGTGCAGGGTTCTGCGTCTGGGCTGGAACAATCCTCACTATTTATACAGACTGGGGACGAGGTGATAGAAAGCAGTCCTGTGGAAAAGGACTTGGGGGTGCTGATGGATGAGAAGCTGGATGTGAGCTGACGCTGTGTACTTGCAGCCAAGAAGGGCAATCTCATCCTAGGCTTCATCAAAAGATGTGTGCCCAGCAGATCCACAGAGGTGATTCTGCCACTTTGCTCTGGTGAGACCTCACCTGGAGTGCTTTGTCGAGGTCTAGAGACCTCAATATAGGAAGGGAATGGAGCAGGTCCAGAGGAGGGCCACAAAAATGATTAGAGGGTTGGAGCACCTCTTTTATGAGGACAAGCTGAGGCAGCTGGGGGTGTTCAGCCTGGAGAAGAGGAGGCTCTGGGGAGACCTGATAGCAGCCTGCCAGTACCTGAAGGTGGCCTAGAGGAAGAATAGGGAGAGCCTGTTTGCAAAGGGCTGTGGTGACAGGACGAAAAACAATGGCTTTGAACTAGAGAAGGGCAGATTTAGATTGGATATCCGGAAGAAGTTCATTACTATGAGGGAGGTGAAGCACTGGAACAGGTTTCCCAGGGAGGTGGTCGAGGTCTTGTTGGGGATGTCCCTGCTGACTTCAGGGAGGTCAGACTAGATGACCTTTGGAGGTCCCTTCTGTCCTGGACCATTCTATGATTGTTGGATTCTCACTCTCCCTTCCCCCATACATAGGAGTGAGGAAAAGTAACACAAAAACATGCCACTCTGTCTCAAATAGTTGAGACAAAGATTGGAGACAAAGAGTTTTACTGGAAATGAGATCATGCAATGCACATGCAAAACAGTAGCAGCAAAATACAGCAGCAGGAGCAGAATCCAGTGACCCACCCTCCCCATTGCCTGACCTGCAGCCAGCCCAGTGGAAAAGACCAGCACCCCAAACCCAGAAACTGAAATCAGCAACCAGAACAGGAGGCCTCTCATGTTACAATCTGAACTTCAAGCCCCATTGTACTTCGCTCCAGCCAGCACTTTCATTTTGAAGCTGGCATGATGGTAACATGATATTGAATACATATCAGCAGATCCTACTCAACCCATGATACCCCTAAACTGCAACTTCCAAAAAGGAAGAAAAGATTGTCTTAATCCAGACCAAAATAACCTATTCTGATTAACCCCTACGAAAGTCCTGGTGGAGATAACATTGTTGCAGGCTGATCCTTGACAGCTAATCAAGAACAAACTCAAGATTTTTGTCTTTAAATCTAATAATAGGAAACTGAGTGCAGTTACTTAAGGTACCTGAAATAAAGTAAGATTACTGAAGAAAGTAAAATTTTAAATGTTCAGTAAGGAGATCTGATGAAAAAGTCAGTTAGCTAAATGTCCAGCGATTCTATTACTTAGACTATTAAAATATTTTATTCACAACTTCACACTGTAAGGAAGTTAAGTTTGTATGGGAAAAGTTACATTTTGCATAACCTAGTATTATCCACATTGGAACTAGGAATGCATTTTCCAGAAGTAGCAAAGATTGGGTTTAAAATTTTGCCCCCCTTTTTTTTTTTTTAATCCCACATTTTTATGTGTTGTCACTGTAATAAACATACACTTGTAACAAACAGGAAACAGAACTCTGCAAACTTGCAGATAAGTAAAGCTGATGTCAAAGCATTCTTTCCATAAGAATATGGCAATTGTTTGAAAGAGAAATAATTTGCAACATTTTGCTCAAGCTGAAAGAATTTTGATAAATCTCTACTGAGTTTTGAAAGTTACTTGACTTCCTTCCTGCTCCTCTGCCTGAATCCTGGCCTGTGTAATGTGGTGAATGGAGCCTGGAAGCTTGGCTGGCTGTCACTGAGCATGGCCACAGCCTGTCTCTGAGGGCTATCTCCTGCCCTGATCTAGCCAGAAAACAGTTAAAGCTGAAGATGCCAGATCCACCTGTACCTCGTTCTCTAGAGCAGTTTTCAGGTAAAGTGTCAAAAAAATGCTCAGATTTTGTTTATTAACATAATGAAGACAATTATGAGGAGATCAAAGTGTTATTGAATTAAATTTCTCCACCAAGCATGACAATGAAATGATAGCCATCTTGAATGAAAATCTTTATTTGCTTGCTGCGTCCGGACAGCCTGAATCCCCTTTCCATTACCCAGCCAAATGGCTGACATAAGTAGTGCTTAGAATAGCTCTTGGGGAACATTAGAGAACAAGGTCTTTGTTTTATGTTATTTATTATCTTTGTTGGCTGATCTTCAATATTTTCATCATCTTCATAGGGATTATGTTTCCTTCCAGTGTCTTTTACCATCCCTGGGGACTCTTAAACATTTATACCTGCACTCAACAGGAGACGTTGAAGATATTGTACGTGACTTCGAGCTAAATCCTAGAGTAATGCATTATTAGGAAAAATCATGAAATTCTGGCAGATCTGACAGTTTTACTTGCAAGAACTATGGAAAATTTGTACTTGTAGCAGTCAACAGACATATGTGCATAGTAATATAATAAAGTGTAAGCCAAGTATTTAACAAATTTAATTGCTTGCACTTCTAGCTTCTGTAGACTGTTATTGGCATATTAGCCTTTGGACCTTTGAATTAAAGGGGAGATAGGTTATCTTAGCTCATAGATACCAAACTCATTTCCCTCCATTCCTCAAAGTCTAAAATTTAAAAAGAAAAATTATAAGGGAAAAACAGAATTATCAGAGAAATCTGATTTCTGGTTTGCAGGTACTCAACACTTTCACAAAACTATCAGACTTTTTGAGGGCAAGGATTTGGGTTATCCATTAGTTATTTTTGCTAAAAATATTTAGCATTATGTATTATCTTATCCATGAGCAGCACAGCAGGAAGTAGATCATCATTTATGTTTTTTTCTTTAAAATGGCTTTAAAAATAGGTGGCTAACTTAGAATTGTTACCATCATACTGTGAAATATAATATGGGATATATCATCAGTGAAATATGATTATTACCCAAATACAGTATCTTTCATCATGCATATTCATATCTGGAACACACTTAGATCATTGTAGTTGAGCTCCATCTTGTAATTTCTTGTGTTACACAGCTGAATTTAGTGTCCTATTAAAATGTTTTTCTTCCAAACTCTTAACAACAAACAGAATAGCATAACTGATTCCCTTAGATCATTTAGTGCTATTGCAAACACAGAGTTTGAAAACATAGCTTATTTCTAGGTGATAATGAGGGGTCCAAAAGCCACACAGTAGTTACATTAATTCAAAATACTTAATTTTATTGCATATTAATATCAAACAACTCAGTAAGGATTTTACTTTGGGCTCCGGCTACTCTTTGTGCTCTAATGAGCAGAACCCTGTCCTGCACACAGAACACTTCGACTTCAGCCATGTCCAGCACAGTTTGAGAGCTGTGGGGTCACAGCCATCTCCCAGTCTTTTCCCCATACTGAATCATAAATTACTTAAATCATTCTAGCTCTGCGGCACGTCATCCATTGGGAATCATCCTATTAAGTTTGGTGGAGTCATATTAAAACTTTGAAGTAAAAGAAAAAAAAATTCATGTCTTCTGTGATAAGCCATCATATAATTAAAAAAAAATCCTATATGAAATTGGAAATACAGGAGACTGATCACAGTGTGACTTTTTTAAAAAACTGCATTTCTGTCACAGAAAAGGTATTATTTTTCCTTATGCCCCATCAGAAACATAGCAAGGATGCTCTACTCCAGCCCTTCTATGGAGATTAAATCAAGTTTTAGAATGAGTTTAAGTGTGCCAGGAGTACAAGCATCGTGAGAAGTTAAATAACTGCTTGTAAATCTGTGCAAAAATCCATTTATTTAATGTAGAAAAAAAAATGTCTTGTGCACTAGAAAAATAACATGCACTGATGTCATCATTGTAAGGGAAGAGAAGTTAAAAAAATCAGATTAGATAACTTTCACATACAAATTTAAATCTAAATATGTGGCTGATTGTGAATGAAATAAGGTGGCTTTTTGAAGGTTAGATTTGCAAGTAATTAATTTACATCCCTCACAGAAAGTGTGTCCAGAGCGTGTCCAGAGAAGGGCCACGAGGATGATCAGAGGGCTGGAGCACCTCTCCTATGAGGACAGACTGAAGGAGTTGGGGCTGTTCAGTCTGGAGAAGAGAAGGCTCCGAGGTGACCTCATTGTGGCTTTCCAGTATCTGAAGGGGGCCTACAGGAAGGCTGGGGAGGGACTTCTCAGGATCTCAGGTAGTGATAGGACTAGGGGGAACGGAATGAAGCTGGAAATAGGGAGATTCAGGCTAGATGTGAGGAAGAAGTTCTTCACCATGAGAGTGGTGAAGCCCTGGAATGGGTTATCCAGGGAGGTGGTTGAGGCCTCGTCCCTGGAGGTGTTTAAGACCAGGCTGGACGAGGCTCTGGCCAGCCTGATCTAGTGTGGGGTGTCCCTGCCCATGGCAGGGGGTTGGAACTAGATGATTCTTGTGGTCCCTTCCAACCCTGACTGATTCTATGATACTATGATTCTAAAGTGTTTGTTCAAGGTAGCTTGAGGTGTCTTTTAAGTTTGCCCTTTAATACCTTTGCTTTTGTGGAGTCTGTTTAGTGGCAATCATGAAGAAGCTGAATGAACACGCAGTTAATATTTTTATTACCTTGTCTTTACCATAAATTATTAAAAATTTATTTTCTCAGATTTTGTACTATTCTTTCCTTCTTTGCCTCCACTCTCAGAAGGCTGCACCACTTCAATCTCTTTCAAAAGCTGTCAGCTCATATTATTGACTGTCTGGCAAAGATAATGCCTTGAAAAGTTTACATTGGTTTTATTATTTAATTATTTTAATTTGAAATATGGCCACTGGTTCACAGTCATAGATTTAGAAGGATTATTATGCAAGTTCTTGTTGCTGTTACCTGGCAACACAACTTTATCTAGTGTGAGACCAGAGTCCCGTAAACATTTCTGAAGATGGCATTTTTCAACCTTGATTGCTTTCCTTGCATGGCTCATTCTTTGTCATGAAGTGCTGTGAAATTACTTACCTAAAACTTTATTCCCATTACAGAAAATAATTTAAGAATGTCTGTCTTAATAGAACACCTGTATTTACACGAGAGAAAAAAAGTCTTAAGTAAGCTCCTCTATCTGTTGTCTTTTCCAGGTTTACACTGCTTCCTCATTGTAGGAGCAAGATTCTACTTTTCCACAGGCTTATCTCACTACAGAAACAGCACAAAGTAGTACAATAAGTTGTTTCATTTTATGAGAAGATAAAGACCTTTTCCTGCACACTTGCTTTGAGGAGAAAATATTTTGCAGTAGTGACAACTCATTATAAGCCATTTGGTTATTTTCCTTCATCTGAACCCAGCTGTAGAGATCTATTTAAATTTATTATAGAACCTAATTAATTCTCAACTTCTTTGAAATAAGACATTTGTGCTCACACTTGTATCAGTCTCACCCCCAAAATCTTGGAAACTGGAAGTTTTCCTGCTTTTGGCTTATGAACTGCCTTTTTACAAGCCAATCGTCATTTGACATGAAGAATAGGGAGAAAGTTAGCAAGATTATTTTCATACCTGCTAAGGCTGTGTGCATTATGATATATACTGATACTGTGCTCAGCACAAAAGACAAAGAACACAATGTTAATGCACTGTTTTCCTCAAGCACAGAACAGAATTCTTCTCCTCTGACATCCATTAACCTAGACTGTAAGGAGCAAACATTTGCTTTTTGATGGAAATGCACCCCTGGTGAACATGTTTGCTAAGATGATTTGGGTACTGTTCTGGAATACTAATGCATAAAGTCCAGAATCTCTAACTTTCTGATGGGTAGAAGTAATTTCCATGAAGAAATATTGCTGTGGACACTTAGTTTTTGAAGCAACAGCAATGAAACCTCAGAGAAATTTTGTGGTTTCTTAAAACCCAAATAAAAATAGGTACACTTCTCCTCCCCTCTACCTCCTGGCACTCAGCTGTAATATGGTGTACACCTAACATGTTTTTCTGGCATGACATATTAAAAAAAAAAAGGTAATTTTCTATACAGACTGAAAAACTGCTTAAACAGGATTTGGTCTGTTTTCTCTCCAATTAAAGAGAATGTAAATAGCCAAAAGTTCTTAAACAATGTAAACAACAAGAGTAAGGGTACTATCAAAAGTATCTGGCTGTAATTTGAGCTTTTAAAACTCTGATTTTAATTTTTCTCTACATACCACTGACAAAAAGAAAGTTTCTTCATAGGGACAAATGAACAACAATATAATGGAAATAACAAAAAGGTCTATTTTCATACATTTTGACTTATATTTTTAGCTTCATTCCCTGCATAATCAAGACAGCTTCTGCCTAGTAATTCACCATCTTGGTCTTCCCTTTTGTTACTTCATGTAATAACTTTTTTACTTAAAAACTGACCCAGAAATGAAGTTTTTTATATCAGTGTATTTGGCCACGTGATGCTTTTTAGTCTTGCAGGCTCTTCAGCTGTTCCTCAGTGAAAGGTGGTTCCATTGTTCCTCAGTTGAAAACACCTTATTCTAGTTCTTTTCCCATAAGGACTGAATGACAGGGTAGAAGTCTTCAAGTTCAGTCAGACTAGAAAAAAAACCAAGGAAACTAACCCCCCAAAGAGTGGCATTTCTAATATTTTATACTTTCTTGGGGATGCACTTTTTTTCTAACAATAATGATGATTATGTATGGCTTGAATTTTACAGTTTGGGCAGCCTATGCCAACAGAATAGGAATTAGATTCCTGAAGATCTTGCAAGACTTTCCTCTTTCTTTGATGTTACAAGTCTCACAGCATTCAGACTGATAAGCTCTCCTGTCCAGCTCAGTAATGCATGCCAACATGCCAACAAAGGTATCAATTTTTTTATGAGTATTTAACTGATGATAGGTAAGATTAAAAGCAAGAGTTTCTATTAAGGGTCATTCCAGTTTTTTATTCTTATTTTGAGTGAATTTCAGGTTATATGGTCTTAGAAAATAACTTCCATGTAGCATGGTTGCAAACTTTTCAACGTACTCAACAAAACACTTAGGATGTGGGTCAAATAGCTACTAATGCCATGTTACATTCTTCCTTCCACGTTCTGCACTGTAATCCCACTCTTTGGCCACGTGCACCAGTTTTGTAAATTCAGTATTATGTTTAAATCCCAGTAAGATTACTAGAGTTATTCAAACATAAATCTTTCTGTGACTCAGGGCTAAGACTATACAGTCCCAGGACAGGAAAAGTTTTTAGCTTGTCTTCTGTAAGGTCAAGCACATTGTAAGACATAACAAGTAACTAATACTGTGCAAATATCATTATCACAAGTTTATTTTTGAAAAAATATCCTATTCCATTGTGGTTGAAACATTATTCCAGGCTAGACCAATCTTGAGTTTGTATTTCAATGTTACATATCATAGCATAGCCAAATACTATGTAATTGAGCCAATGGGTTCCTATTTACCATTAACAACAGCACATTTTTTTTTTTTTTTAATTTCCCCAAGAAAACAAAAGAGATTTTACCATTTTCTTCCCATGAACATAGTGAATATAGCATTAGAACAGAAAAGCTCTACTTAATTTAAAATACTTTCTGTCATAGTTTCAAGGGCTACAATATGCTTTGACTTTCTGAATTTACATTGATTATACTTACTCCACTGTATTTGGCTGCATGGAGTATCTGGAGTTAATTACTACACATAGTCTTGATTCATGTTCACATGCATGGGGTTATCCTTATAGTAACACTTGAGATCAGTCTAGTAGTGACACCCTTTCCCTGTTAGAGAGAACTGCAAAACCCTGTAGATTTCAGAGGCTGTTTCAAATGTTTCTCTTATTCAACTGAAAGGAATTCTGCCTGGAGATCAAGATAGTATTATGTGATGTTAAAGATGACTATTCCTTTCCTGCAAGGCAGAACCTGCTATGCCACTATCACCAACAAAACTATTCATCAAAACTTCTCTGAGAAACCTCAAATGGTGGAGACTGCTCTAGGCAACATGCTTCACAGTCTTTACCATTAGAGGCTGTTCCTTTGTGTCCAAACAGAATCTTTCACTTGTAATTAGATGGTAGTAATTATATTCTATTTTCACACTCTGTTTTGTTTCTTTTTCCCGTCACATCGAACTTTTGAAAACCTTTATCAAGGTGGAGACTTCAGCAGCAAAAATGAGAGGGTTAAATCCAAAGTGTTTAACTGTTTGGAGTCTTAATATTGCAGATAAAAGATGTTTTCTCTTTCTTCCATTGGTTTGGTTCATTGAGGAGAAATGAAAATATGTATATAAGGGTTTAATCTGCTCCAGTATCTCATCATCATAACCACAGACTTTCATTGCCCATATTTAATTTCTAGACACAGTATTATCTCAAGTCTTGTAAAAAATTACTCTAAATTGCATCAACTTTTTCCTCTTGCTCTGGCTACAGGCACCAGCTGAGCATTCCTCTCCAGTACACTGCTTGTTGGAGTTCCTGCTCTCCAGTTACTTGAAAATTAATCTCTTGTTACCAGTCATTTAATCAAGGAGCACTCAAAAGGAAATAAAAAGAACAGAGAAAGGAGATACACTTTGTGCTTTGATTCTGGAATTACAAACCCTAGTTTTCAGTGGTGTGATGTAAAAACTAACAACAATAAGAGCCTTGGCAATACAAGAGTTGTAATTCTGCCCATCCATTCCTCTTTCTGGTGGGAAGTGTTATTCAGAGAGGATCCACATGCAGGTTCTTTTCTTGTCCTGGAACCAATTCTGCAAGTCTTTCCATAGATCACTTGTCTCCCTCTTTCTGTCTTCTTACCCCTGCCTCATGCCATCCCATTTTCCATCTGATAATCACTGTCCCTGCCCCACTGAGGTGGATGTAATGAAAGAAAAGATCAGTTCAATAGCTTGGGATTGTTTCAGGACTGGACTTCTCCCCTGATTATGTTCCTAATGCAAGTATCCTGCAAATCTTACCTGTTTCCATACAATACAATAATACAATACAATACACCAGGTTGGAAGAGACCTTCAAGATCATCGCGTCCAACCCATCAAACAATCCAACCCACCCAACAACTAGACCATACAGCCAAGCACCCCATCAAGTCTTCTCCTGAACACCTCCTGTGAAGGTGACTCCACCACCTCCACGGGTAGCCGATTCCAATGGGCAATCACTCTCTCCGTGTAGAACTTCTTCCTAACATCCAGCCTAAACCTGCCCTGGCGCAGCCTGAGACTGTGTCCTCTTGTTCTGGTGCTGGATGCCTGGGAGAAGAGGCCAACCTCTGCCTGGCTACAACCTCCCTTCAGGTAGTTGTAGAGAGCATCTCTCCCATCTCTCTCCCTTCATTCCCCATCATCTTTATTCTAGCCAAATGCTACTATTTAATTGCTGCTTCTGTGACCTGGTTGTTGATTCTTTACCTTGTTTACTCATGGTCCAAACATTGAATAACCCTTTGATGAAAGTACCTGCTCAGTGAACAGAATGGGATTGAACTGAGCCTGCCAAATCTTCCTGCTCTCAGATGTGTGCTGCTCCCATCTTGTGGACGTTATCTCCCATTTCTAATGAACTGCAGAGTTTCCTAAATTCTGTTTTTAAATATGCTTGCTAATGGAATCATGATTATGGTAAAAATTGTAATACAAATAAAAAAATAAACCACTGTTGGATATATGATGAGAAAAGACAGGGAAAACACAAAGCATACTGGAGGCTTCAGAAAAGTGACTCGCTTTAATTAACAGGACTGAGGCAGCATTACCTAAAACAACACTGCTATGAGTAATTCTGCATGCTTTGAATCAGTATGGAGGGAAAAGTTATACCAGCTCTCCTTTCGTAATAGTGTTTTGCTGTGTATATACAATCAATAAAAAATATATCTAGTTTAAATATCTAGTAAGACTTAGCAAGCAGAAGGTTTCTTAGCAACAAAAGCCCATAACTAATGTGAAGCAGCTGTAGCAATTTTAGAAAATGGCTCAAACCGTTGAAAAGCCATTAGGAAGCTGATATATAGAGAATAAAAAGGACCACTCAACTTTAAAAAGATTTCCCAATATGGAGTGTTATGCTATTTTATAACCAAATCTCAGTCATCCAAAGTTTACATGCCACAAAATGCTATTTATGACCATGTGTCTGGACTTTCTACAAGTAGCTGGAATTCTATCACATATCTGAAATTCCCTCTGAAAAAAGAAATTGCCAATGGCTAAGCACATATTCTTCTGCAGTAAAGGTGTGATTGTTATATTTCAGTGAAGCTGATGCCACTTATGGCTTGATTTATTGTATGCATTTGGAAAGGGATTCTAAATAATTGGAATAAATTTCTTTAATCCTGTAACTTTCAGTCTCTATTGGAAATAATGAAACCCACTTGCTTTTGATAGGTTTCACGTATGGCTGTTCATCAGACATTAGCTAACAGTCTCTTTAGCTTACTGGACTGTTTCTTTAATTGGAAATATCCAGTAAATTGTAGAATGGCATATTTTAAAAACAGTATCTGGAGTGGAAAATCAAAGGCATCAGAAACAACAACTTTTGTTATTTTACCTTTCATGCTGCTACCAACTGATGATTTTTCCTACTTGTACCTATCCTTGGCCCTAGTCTCAAAATAGCCTAAAAACCTTTGTAAACACTGGTCTCAGTAAGCATGCCATCTGGCTTCAACTAGATTCAAGGAGGTGTAAATGCTTTTCTGAATAAAGTCCAAAGGTTGGAAAAATAAAGAATATTAATTAGGCAATGTTAATTAGAGAGGAAGAGCTCTACAAGTTGAGTTGGATGAGTTTCCAGATATTAGGTAGTCCTAGATAAATGTGAATGGAGCTACATGGGTGTGCAGTGTGAAAAACTGCTCAGTGTAACCCGGGCACATAAGATTGACTGGTTTCAAATCCATGCTTGCCATCAGGTTTCTCTGCATGTAAGGACACCAGTGTTCAGTACTGCTCACTTGTGTCATACAATTCAATCTCATTTGATTACATTAAAAATAATTGTATTTGTAGGTTTGATCACAGCTAAACCTACTCAAAACATTGTTAGCAAATTCTAGGAATGCACACATCTAGTCATATCTAAAACTTAATTACTGAGGGAAATAATTGGGAAAAAAACCTCACACCGTAATTTTTGGATGATCAGATGATAAAAGGCACATAAACACAGCTTCCAGTTCTGATATCCACCAAGGACACCCACCAAGGATATCAGAGCCTAAAGATTAATGTGCAAAAGTAAATAAGTTTTCACAGATAAGCGAATTCTTGAAAGCTCTATTGATTTTAATATTAACCTATAAACAGCAGGAAAAACTCCATTTTTTTTAAGAATCATGTTCGTGTCTGCCTTTTTAGATTCTGCTTTATGGGAATTGATGTCAACCTAAGGATGAACTATTTGTTGCAAAACAAGTGACAAAATACAGCACAGAAAAGATTGTACCAAGATATTAAAAATCTGGTGTTTTGGGCCACTTCTAACTGGACTGACTCATATAGTGTCTTTCATAGAACCATAGAATCATAGAATTGTTAGGGTTGGAAGGGACCTCAAGGATCGTCTAGTTCCAACCCCCTGAGCAGCCCTAAAGAAAAGGACCTGGGGGTGCTGGTGGATGAGAAGCTCAATGTGAGCCACCAGTGCGCACTTGCAGCCCAGAAAGCCAACCACATCCTGGGCTGCATCAAGAGAAGCACAGCCAGCAGGTTGAGTGATGCGATTCTTCCCCTCTACTCTGCTCTGCTCTGGTGAGACCCCACCTGGAGTATTGTGTCCAGTTCTGGAGCCCCTGTTACAGGAAGGATCTGGATAGCTGTTAGATTAGATAAGAAGTTTATTAGCACAAAACAAATGAATCAAGATTACTGAACAAATAAAACTAAATCTAAAGAAAGTTATGGGATTGTACAGAAATTTTGATATTTAGTGATTTTGACTCAAATTTGGAAGGAAGTTGGTAGCACTGGCAAGGCTGCATTTTTGGCTCTAAGTCAGTTTAGAAACCAAAGGAAGTCAAGAAAGAACCAAGAGAACATTGCTTCAGGAAAGCCCATAGAACTTAAGGTATCACAGTTCACATATCTGAAATAAGTGATATCTTCAAGTCCATTTGTTAATGTAATGAATTACTTATTTTTTAAAAAAGCCATAAAATACCTATTTTGTAATCTGAGTATTGAAAAAGTACCCAGCAAACAATTATCAGACCTAAATCAATGTTACAAAAGCTGACTGATGATAAAGAGGGCACATTACACAGTGAAATTTTCTGCCAATGTAAAATGCATAATTCAATTAATGAAATACAGAGAGGGTCATCTGTGATGAGGAGACATGAAAGAGGGATCATATATATGTCCAGCAGCTCTTAGTTAATTATATTTTCCAGATTTACTATCAAGAGAAACTTGATAATTGTTAATAAACTCAATAGCAGCTCAATGTGTAATTTGGTGTGGCTGATAAGATTTTATTCACAGTAGACCGGGTTGATTTATTTTTAGTAAGCAACTATATCTGGCAGTGACTGACATAGAAATAGAATTTCCCCCCCATTGTTGACAAAGTACCAAAGCTATTGCTCCGGATCAAATGTCAGTGTCATTGCAGACATCCTTCCAACCAGGCTAAATAGACAATCTGTACTATTACTTCTTTACCACTACCTTTTCTAGGCTGCATTTCTTGCCATCTATTTTCCATTTCTCTCATCCAGATCCTACTTTCTTCAAAATTATTCATTCTACTTTTTTGGTAAGCTTCATCAAGGTAATTTTCTTTTCATTCTACAGTACTTTCCCCTTTCTTCTTTATTACTGTATGCAAAGAATTTCCAGCTTAAAAACAGTCTATCTTGGATTTTGCTTGTTCATTGTGCTTTTTCAGTTTTTATTTTACAATGACTTTAGTCACCTTTTTTTTTTTTTTTTATTCCTTACCACCCCCTTTTACCAATATAAACAATGATAATGAAGCTACAAAAACTGCACATGTGTTAAAGCCAAGTCAGTGCCCATATTTTTTTGAATAGTAAGGCTCTTTGGAACATATTCAGCAAAACACTTAAGAGTCCTCAAGAAGACAATCTGCAAGTGCCTTGAAGCCCACTAGATACACAATACTAAATCATAGCAACCAGTACTTAAACTGATATCCTTTCACAGACAGGAAACCATCACAGGATGAAACTGTCATACTTGGCTGCTAATTAGCCAACTTTTGGAGTAGCGTAATTTGAGAGTAATAATAGAATAAGAGGTCTCTTTCAGTACTCCTGGGTGATGTATTGACTTGAAGTTGTGCCACTGGCCTCACCACATGCTTTGGAAATGTATTCAGAACAGTCTTGCTGAGAACCAATTCTGTGTTTGTATCATATTAACAAATAATTTATTAATAATAAGTGTACAGCTCCTCAGGTCAACAACCAGAGTCCTTACTGATCCATAGATTTAAACTTCATAGGATATGTATCGATATTCTTACTATAGATCAGGGATCTTATTCTCTATGACATGGTCAGCGATATTCTGTCTTTAAATGTCTAATTCAAGAGGACAGTCTCCCTCCCAATGGATGGAGTTAGGCTTTTCCCAAGTTTACATGTGAGCCAATAAATCAGGCCTTGAATGACTACCTGGAAAAATTCTATGCCCATCTGCAAATAAAAGGCCATTGTGAGTTCCTAGTGTGAATATCAACATTAATCTTTACTCTGATCTTGTAACTGTATGTTATGCAAAATGTTCAGAAGATGTATATGATATTTATTTTCCATTAATGTGTCTGCAAGATCATAGTACGTGCCTGTCTTGCCTTTCTGGACAGGAAGTCTGGATCTTTTTTTCTAATACCAGAAAGGGAACACCTGGGTGGAGGATGGACTGAATCTCCATAACACCATCTTAATGTTTAAATCAATCCCTCATTTTTGAGGGAGACTTTCAAGATGGCTTTTCTTTAACTAAAACTGTGAAATATGTTATGACAAGGAGTACTTTAATGAATTTATTCAGCTGACTTTCAACTCTGGGTTTTTTGATACTCTACTGATATGTCTGAATTTGTGGAAAGAGAAAATTGTGAGACCTGTAAGTCAAATAGGAGAGGAGATAAGCACTTGAAACTAACAATTTTATTAGTATGACTTAGTACATATCTAGTCAGAGATGACAAAAAACAGCATTAATGATGATACTGAAATGTTTTACTTTTCAAGTTCTAACTCAAGCATTCTGATACATGCTGCAAAACAGACTTGAACAAGATACGGTTTCAGACAAAGAGGGAATGTAAAAGAATAAAACTGGACAGAATGAGGAATGTTTAGTTGAGATGGATATATATAAGTTGAATAAGACTTATAGAAACCTTGATGATACTATCATTCTTAGTTTTTAATGAAAAAAAAATCACCAATTTTGTTAAGTTATATCAGTGCTGTAATCAAATACCTGGGCTTTGAAAAAGAGTGAATGCCCTCAGTGGCTGTTTTGGGAATTATCCCAAGGACTGAAAGAAAATGTTCAGCATGTGAGAGTCTTGGTCCCAAATCCATAGTTCCTGCAAAGAGAAAATTCCCATCACCAGATCCTTGTGGAATCACATTTAGGGCGAAACATAGGGAGTAATAAATCAAATAATTACAGCTTAGATTATCTGCCAAGACTAATGCTCTAAAATGGATCAGCTGGCACAGTGGCAACAATTACAGAATAGTGTGTAGGAGGTAAGAAGCTTCTTTATTGCTTTCACATATTAAGATACATAGGGTGACAGAATCCAAGCTGATTTATAAAGAAATTCAACTCTAGACTATTAGTCTAGCAGGAAAATAAGGGTGTGGAAGACAATGGCAAACTTTATACATGACACAAATATATGTGAGGATTACTATAGCAGGAGTTGGATTTCTATGTTGACAGTGTATTAATCTTTTAATCATTACTGTGTTGAGTCTGAATGTTGGAGAGTGATTTAAATGCAAATATCAGTCAAAGAGACAACTCACAAAGGATTAAGTGAGAAGAAAAAGAAATATGTTCTATAAAAATTGCATTGGTCAGAAGCTAAACCTGGCAAGTTCCATGGGGGAAGAGGTGTCGCAATATCAGACATGTATTATAATTTCCTTATTTCAGTCTTCTAGAACCCTTCTGAGGACACTGTCAATCTCCACACAGTCCCATCACTGACACTGGAGGGCATTAACAAAAATGACTGAATGTGAGTATTCATTTCTGAAGGAGTTATAATAATTTGTCCTTTTTGCCCAGGACTCAGCTTCAGTAATTGGTTCTGCAGGGTATAACTCCCTGCATCTTTACACAGGATTCTGCTTAAACCACCTGTTCTCTGTGAGGGTCATAGGGATTTCACCTGTGTGACTACTCATAAGCACTGGTACAACGCTATACAAAACTCTAGAGCCTAAGAACATGGTGCATACACATATACAAGTAGATTCAAATAGGGAAGCTAAAATCTATGCATTTGCAGTTTGATGTGCAGGTTCTTGTGTGTTCTTCAGCCTGTTAAAGTGTTGTAAATATAATGAATGAGAACAGCAGAATAATTGATGTATAAAATATTGAATTCTGTTGGCCTCAAAGTTGTAAGGCCCTAATATCAGTGCACTGATCACTAATTCTGATTTGATCTCCTTTTATGGAGAGGATTTCAGCTCAAAAATTCTGAATTTCAGAGAGCTAAATTTCAGCTTATTGAGGACTTTTCTGCTTCAGGTTTATTTTATGATGGGCACATTTTCTTACATTTTCTGGGATTTAAAAAAAATTTTTTTTCTCCTTTTTTTATATGAAGCCACTTTGGAGTGTTGTAGGAGTGGTTTATATTTTGTTTTGTTTATTTGGTTGCCATTTTTGTTTGTTTGTCTGTTTAAAAACCAACAACAACAGAGCACCATTATATGACTTGGACAAAAATAAATCAAAGTTTTTTCTTCCAGGAACCAATGCTTCAGCATGCTTAGAGATGTATAAAGGATAGCCTCAGACTTTTATGGTGTAGAAGTAAAAATTAATAGCTGAGAGGTATGTTATACTTTGTCTAAAAAAATCTCATTTAATTTTATGGCATGGGGTTTGCATCTGTTTTCTTTTTTTCCGATGATATTTTATAAAGGTTTGGGCCACAGCTTTCAAAGTCACTTATATAACACACACACAGACACACACACACACACAAAAAAAAGACTTAAAACAACACGTAAAGAGGTATTGTGAAAAACAGAATAATGAATTTCCTCGTGTTCACTAGTAAGCATCCTGTATGGTATTGGGAGATCCTTCATCACAGAGGGTGGTCTGCCGGTAATGTACAAAAAACGGATAGTGTACAAAAATTAAATTATTATTTGACCTCACATCATTATATGCCACATAACTAATTAAAGCACACTTTAACAATGTACTCTTAATGTGCCGTCTGTTACTTGTATGACTCACTCATCTTTCACAAAGAATAAGTGATTTGTGTTAGATGAGAGTTGCTGAGGGTGTTTTGGGGGCTAGCAATTGCTGTCATTGCTATGTTAAATCACAGGCCCAAGCCTGGGATAGAAAGAGACAGGCTTATCATGAGCCAGGAAAACAGCACCACAAGACTGATATCTCTGACTTAGGGCCTTGTTTAAAAAGTTATGACTCAGTGCAAGCAGCCAAGGAGCCTTAGCCTTCTGCAGTTCACTCCAAAGCAGCCATTTAGAGCCCTAATGTTCAGGTTGCGTGCCTCACACTGATTATTTTGGGGAAGCTGATCACAGCAAGCCTTTTTTTTCCTAATAAGCATTCATCTTAATTTACTGGATGAAGGGAGCCCTCAGTGAAAGCTCTACACATGGGGCAGGATAATGGTAATTTCTGCCAAGATCTGTAACTGTATGGGTGCCTAGACTGTGAGCTTCTCTTTTCTTTCTTTGAGTTTAAAGTAAAAAACAGATATCATAATAGCTCTCTCAGATACAAGTACAAGCAAGTTATATATATGGATAATAATTTGTGAGGGGATGGAGCTCTTTGGTCTGAATTTGCAATTAGCGCTGCTAAAACTCTATAATCCAAGTACCTAGAATATATAAGAGCATGTTATGCAGCAATATTAAAGCTTTGGAAAGTGCAGAAGAGTAATTTCCTATTTTTTGGCACTCTTTTCCACACTGCCTCATTTTTGCAGCAAGACTTCTTTATCAGTGTGCATTCGATTCTATGAGGCATGCAGGGAGAACATACATTATATTTAATACAGTGCAAAAGTGACCTTAGATAACTTGTATATCCTTAAGAATATTATAATTTAAAACTCTAGGGGTGCTAGTGCTCCTTGGAAGTTCTGAGAATGATTTTTTTTCCCCCTCATTTACTATGAAGTCTTGATTTCCAATCCAACAATATTGTGAGATATCTGGATTCAAAAGCTTAGTAATCTAGTTCTAAATGTTGGTTATCTGAGCATTAAGCCAGTATAATTCTGAGAGAGAGAGAAAATAGGTGAGGAGATAAAATTCCATTTTTCTGAAGTTATTTAACCCCATCAACCCTATTTTATTCAAGCAAACATGAGATATTTTAGCACACGTCTATTACAGCAGCCAGGGATAGAAGGCCGACATTGTGAGTAAACTGTTTAATGCATATTGTGTAAATTGATGCCTATTTATTTACATGTGGAAGTATGTAGCTGTTCTAAAGCAAAAGCAAATGGTTTGTCAAGATGATTATAGCATTAAACGCACAGAAGTTGGTGAAACCAATACCAAAATTGTAAATATTTCTCTAAGTCTGTGCCTTGAGAGTATAATGTGTTCATACACATTTTATTCACACACTGTGCTCTACAGACTTGTTCCGATAGTGTGCTACTTGCTGAGTTATCCCAAAGCAATCTCTTCAAAGGGAAACGTAACTACTCTCTAGATAGCATTACCTAAATCCACCTCTACTTTCTCTCTGCTCAGCACTAGAATCAAATTTTGTCCAATGAAAGAGAGAACAGGACAGGTGGGTAACACAGTCTTGCAGTTTTCACAGACTTCCCTCTTTTCTGTGGCATAATACTATTGTGGAGTGGTCTGCAAGTGTACAATTGTAAGATATCACACTCCTCCTGCTATATGACTAGTTTCTTAACATCTGTTATTGGTTATCATATGAGTCCATATTGCCTCACTGCACAGAGAGAAAACTCAACCTAGTGCTGGTGATATGGGCCTGTAACTTGTGCTATTGTGTATCCAGATGCTGTTGTCTAACGCACACACATTAATCATACTTAAAAAAAAAAAGTTAAAACAAATCACTTTCAAATTTTCTGTGAATTCAGAAAGCAGAAGCATATTAATAGCAAAGCATGAAATGATGCTTTTTTTGTTGAATAGTGTACTACAACGTTAACAAACAAATACATGAATACTTGGAAATGTGTTGAAGCTCATTTACAAAGTTCTAATGTATCTAAGGAAATCTGAAGAACATAAATTTAACCTTTGTAATAACTATGCCAGCACTTGAAACAAAGGGCCTTTTAAAACAAGAGTTCCTCCTTTTTACAAGAGTTCTCCTCCTTGTTAGATCTGGACAGTAATATCTCTGCTTCTGAAAACAGATCATCTAAAATTTATTATTCTAATCTATGTGGAAGGAATCCTAATACCCAAGTAAACGGAATTGTACTTTTTTGAGAACATTGATAAATGGCTGTTGAAATGAAAGTGAAGGCTGTACCAAGTGAAACAGTATTAATATGTTTTTGCTTCAAGCGGAAAAGGGCTGTTCTAAGCAGGATGTGATTACTATCTCTTCAGAAAGGCCAGATTGTGAATTTCATTAAAATGTGGACAAGGTTACAGGATGGCCCATCCCCGTGAACAGAAGCGGAACCCAAAGCCAAATAATCCTTGTTTCAAAATACAGTTCTTTGAAGACCAGTGATTAGGAAGGGATGAAGAGTTGAAGATGAGCTTAGGGGTCACAACCTGAGTCTGTAAATGGTCTATATGAGTCACAACCTGAGTCTGTAAATGGTCTATATGATGCATTAAGAATCTAAATCCTGCAGTTATCTAGAATCATAGAATCAACAAGGTTGGAAAATACCTCAGAGATCACCAAGTCCAACCTATTACTTAATACCTAACACCTCATGACAGCTAAAGCATGGCTTCAAGTGCCACATCCAATCCTTTTTTGAACACCTCCAGTGATGGTGACTCCACCACCTTCTTGGGCAGCACATTCCAATGGCCAATTACTCTTTCTGTGTGAAGCCTTTCAGAAGTTCATGCAACTGCAGGTAGAACCGCCAGATTTTACTGGAAATGTAAAGAAACATAGACGTAACAATAAAAGAAGCTGTCCATCTCATCTCTTCAGTAGCTGTGATGGTTTTAGGCTAGTCTTGCCAGTAGAAAACACCTCTAATTTGATTTCTTGAGAACATGTATCTAAATCATAATTGACATGCTTTTGCATCAGTTTAAACTTTAATGTAGACATTGAATATACTTATATATGGTAACTATTACAAATGAATCTGAACTAGCAAACAAATGCTTGTAGAATGCAGAAGACTGTGCATGTGCATTCTAAGCTTTACTTCAATGTTAAAAGAAAATTTCATGTTAACTTGGATGTGTGAATCAATTTATGCATACTTTTACACATTCCTAAGAAAGTAGATAGGTTTTGTTAGATACAACCCAACACAAAGTCATCTGAGAATCCTCATGAAGTGGGCTTGTTTAATCTGAAGAGGTTTCCTAGTAAAAACTTGACTTTAAATATTTGGCATAGTATTCCAGGAATAAACCCACAAAGATAAGTGAATTTGAATAAAATTTAGTACAGATAACGGACATACTGCTCATCTTTTGCATAGCTTTCCTGCTACTTTTGTTTCTAGTAGCTTTCCTTATAGGGACTGAATCTAAAAAGAAAAGTAAAAGCTGAGTGCCTTGAGTTACTCAGCAGCAGTGACATTTCTACAAGTCCCAGTCTTAGTAAACATCAATCAAGAACCCCTCATTCAAAACATACCTTTTGTTTTAACCATGAATAGAGATGCCATGAGAATTGGGCAACATGTCAGTTGCTTCCATTTTAAATAGAAACTTTGGGTTCCTGGAAGGCATTATAAAGTTTCAGCCCTCTAGAGCTAGAATTGTAGAGCAAACTAACAATGTTTTGTTTACAGTTTTTGCAATGCATCCTTTAATCACAGTTTTTGTAACTGGGAGGTTACTCCCAGTTACTGTGGAATAAAAGACACAGTAGTGTTTTAGATCTAATGGATTTGACTTGGAAGGTATCTTGCAAATGCAGAAACCAGCTCCTTAGCTGTTATTGATGTAACCTTAATGAGACTCTGAGCAAATATCGATTCAAATTCCACCAAATTGAAAGTCTTGAGAAATATGGACAGAAATTTTAATATCTGACTCTAAATGTTTCAATGTGTTAACACCTTTCAGTTCTTTCAGCAAAGAGAACTAGTTATGAAATTGCAGGACACAAATGTCAGGAATTATGTGTCCCAATGCAGAACTGGAACACTTCTGAGGGTTATGAAAAAGGACGAAAATACAGAATATGGGAACTTAGTTTAAGACCAAAGGGCCAATCTTACAATGGAGATAAAGATAGACTGAGGAAAGCATGTGAGGAAGGATGCTCTCAAGAGGGATGGACTGGGATAGACATCAGGGAATGAACAACAGTTTCTGAAATGAATGAGGAAGAAGCATGTTAGAAGAAGTTCATATAAGACCTGAGTAGGAACAAAAATATGTTAATTTAAAATGGATAGCCACAATGAGGAAGTAGTTATGTTCTGTCACAAACATCAATAACCAAAGCAGCAGGGCAGTACTGGACAGTGGCATAGAAGCTGGCACAGATTGTAGATGAATAGCAAAAAAAGGTATTGCCAAAGTGAGTGTTCTTGTTGTGTAAGAATACCTTTCTGGAACTATTGTGCAGCAAGGCACAGTGTTATCTTTCACTATGATGGTAATGATCATGCCCAAGAGTGGGCCACAGTTAGTGAATATAGGTTTAAACAATTTGTAATGAAATGTAAACTTACATGTTTCCTAGTAGTCAATATACTCAAAGCATTGGAACACCACCACCACCACAGAAAACCCCACCTGATAATGGCTGCTGATAAATAGTATAACAAAAACTTTCAAGTTATAACTGTGAAAGTATAAATGCACCAGTGAAATGTGATTAACACATTGTTTAATGGATAATAAAGATGTTGGTACTTCTAGAAACCATTGTGAAAATCTATGGAGACTTGCAGATGTTTAAAGTGTCTAGAAAAAGCAAAATGCTGGTGAAACCGTTTTCATGTTTTATATACATAGACCTGTGAATTTAGTTACTATTTTGTTTGTTGAGTTTAATATTTGCAAAGGCTACAGTCTTAGTTTAAATAAGAGTAATGTGTTGCAGCTCTCGTAGTCAGATGTTTAGGCATGAAGTTATCTACAGAAATAAGTCATTCCAACTTGAAAGGGATAGAATAAGCAGGATGAAGAGAACTAAAGGACTGAGCTCAGTCATAAACAAGATTTTATCTCCTCTCCTGCTCCTTTTGCATGCCACCATGGCCATCCTAAGATATGTTTCCTAAACTGTAGTCCCTTGCAACCAGTTGTAGGCACTAGGGAGAAAGAGTGCAACCATGTGTCAAAAAGGAGTTACACTGTCACCGACTGTGAAGGAAGAGTTGCAAACAAGAAAGTCCACGCTGGCTGTACTATGAAAGAGTGGACCTGAAATGAAGCACGGAAGATTTATTCACAACCACTAAGTAGTGAATTTGGAGTAAATCACCAGAAAAAGATTGTCTAGGGAAAGTTTGAGTATCCCTGCTCTGGAGGGTGTTTAGGTATAAGCCGAACAAATATTTTCAGGAATAACACAGCTAGAGCTGATCATATCCTGGGGCAAGAGATAGAACAGATGACTTCTTAAGCCTCCTTTCCAGTCTATTTTTCTGCAGCTGTAACTACTCTGACTTGTCCCTTGCACAGACAATATCTGTTGTAGTACTGGCTATTATCCAAGATTGCCCAATTTTTCATCGCCAAACAGGTTGATTATTCCTTATTCTAGCCAGTGGAGCAAGATGAGAAGCTATATTTTTATTTAATTCACGGGCATGAATCCCACTAATAGCAGTAACTTCCCCCTGACCTAGCTGGAAGAACCAGTCTTGTCTGCTGAGGGACAAATGTGAGTCTCAAGTATTTTTTACATTAATGTATTTTCACACAGTCTTTACTGGAGACAGTAAAAAACCCAATAGGTACAAACAATAATGTTTGTTCAGAAAGGCAGGCAATGAACCTTTAACAAACAATGTCACTGTAACCCTAAAATAGTAATTGTACTGCCTCAGGCATCTGATAAAGGATTCTAGTGTTCTTGCTGTATTGTGTCAGGCAGATGCATCAATCAAACTCCATAATGGACTAAATTGGGAAACAGGGTACTGGGAATAAACAGTTCTAAAAAGAGGTGAAACTTTGTGACAAGCAGCCTTAACAGACCAGTCTTGATTCTAAACATAGAAGCAATTTTAGGGCTTCTCTGGAGGCACAGGACAATTATTGCCTAAACAAATAAACTAGTGTCTCAGTACCTCAGGCATTCACTGAAGTTAGTTTGAAACAGTTTCAAGATCTGACTAGTGGAGTATCAGGGACATTGTAGCTTGACCCATTAACTTTCATTGAACTGTATATAGACATCCTTTTAGATAATCCATAAAATAAACTGAAATAGAATGAGAAAACTGGAATATGTTATGATTTTAGCACCAGTTCTGCTGCCAACAAAAATAACTAGGTCTTAACTAAGACTGAATGTACGTCAGGCTCTGAATTTGAATCCACATGAACACTAACACACTTAAGATTCAATAAACCCCCTGAACTTCAGCTTCTCTCTGGAGTGTTTATTTAAATCTGTATGGTATACTGGAAGCAAATTTGATGGGGAAAAAAAAAAAGGAGTCTTATCTGGCTATTTATACTGTATTGTATTGCATCCCTCAATGCCTTGTAGGTGAGCATGGAGCCCAGAGCCTACAGATTTGCACTGAGATTTGTAGTTGCATCATATACGGAATGGTATCAAACTACAATAGAGGAAAAAAAAAGAGCTTCTCAAGAGTTTTTCCTCCGTGGATGGTAGTTATTCAGAGTTTGAGAACAGTTTTAAATGTCTCAAGGATTTAGGTTTCTTTGAAATATTTTAGCCTTTGTTGTGGCTTGTGGTTGACTTTTACTCATGGCCTCAACCAAGATTAGCTGAATAGATTTTCTATAAAGATTAACCAAAACACAAAATTCAAATAAAGTGTTTATGCGAATAGAATCAGCGTGACCCTCATGGCATTATGATTTTAATGGTCTTGAAACTAATGTGTAATCTTATTTATGTTGCATCACCATCCTGTGACATTCATCTAATATGATTTTACTTTGAATATGAAGCTACATTGGCTCATATTGTGAAGCAATTAAAGTGTTTTTGACGCAGTAAAACATTACTGTGGTGTTATGATTTGGTCCTTTTGCATCTGAGAATGATCTAGCTCCTAAACACCTGCTCAGTTCTGATGTTATTTATCAGAAGATTTAAAAATAGCTCCTCAACTTGCAGTGCAGCACCTTCCCAAAACATTTACATCCTTCTGAGGAGATGCTGCCCAGCCACATTGCAATACCATTTCCTATACACATTGCAGACTGAAAAACTGAACTGTTATATTCCCTCTATATCAACAAAAGTGTGGGTAGGTTGTTTCTAGCTATTGGATTGTCTGTCTTGGTATTTTTCTCATTTGTTTCTTGCTAATCCAAGTGCAATGATATCTTCTTGGAGGTTTTCTTCTTCCTACTTTGTGTTTGTTCTGATATCAGTACCATGAATTCTTTATTTAGTTTTCTTAGCTACTTTCTGTGTTTCTTCTGCCATTCAACAGAGATTTTTTCTGTGTCTTACTCTCATTGTGTCATTGTAGCATATGTGTTATTCAAAGAATTCAAAGTTTCCCTTTATTTTAATTGCTTTCTTTTTACCTCCTGGTTTAGTTGGTTGGATTTTCTTACTACCATTCTGTGACACATCACACTACATCTCTATATTGCTTGTTCATCCTGTACATCTGATCATACTTTCTCTGTTGTTATTTTGACAGCATAAAATACATTAACATGACTAGGCTTAGGAGACATCATTTATAGGAACAAACACTCTTTCTGTACACATTCCTGCTGGATTTCCATTGAGTGAGTGCACCTGTCTGTCTTTATTTAAAAAAAAATAATATTGCAATACTCTTAAGACTGGCAAAAGCAGGCACACTAGATCAAAACAAGATGCATGTAATGTCATATTCTGTCTCAAATGGTGACCAAAACCAGAACCCCGAAAACAGTATGAAAACGGACAATTCTAGGTGATATTTCTGCCAGATACTTTCTTGGTCATTTGTGGTTCACCAAGCAGCTCGGCTCAAAAGATTTAAAGCTTGTAATAGAGACGAAATCCAAGTTTTGACAGAAAAAAATATTATGTGGTATCTCATTCATTTTTTTCTTTATTGTTATATATATTAAAAAGCTAGTTAGTGCTCTTCTGTTGTAATCAGCTATATGTAATTTTTGTGTTTATATGCAAAAAGAGAAAAGCCAGACTAAACCACTGCTTAATAATGTGTACATAGGATGTTTTCTAAACTTCATTATTTGTAATTGAGAAGAGATTGCATTCCATTTTTATGAGATTAGAAAGTGGATTTACATAATTTGGAGTAATTTAAAAATTATGTTTTCACAAGATGTTTTGACATTTCTTTTCACAGAGTTTCAAGGTATGGAGGCATGTAGCAACTGGAAAGGGAAAAAAAATTCTCTCATCTATAGCTTCCTGAGTTTTTGAAGTCTTTTAAAGGTACATTAGGCTAGGTCTAATTTTATTCTAGAAGTTCGTTTATGCCTAACATTATTTATTTGATTGCAGTACAGAGAACTGTCAAAGACCTACATGAATAGGCAACAGTATTGTATTCCTCACCTACATATAGTTTGTCTTTTCTTCTGTGTGGAGAGTATCTCATACTGTACTACTGTCCTCTGAAGTAGTGTTGTAGCAGGACAAAATTTTTCCTATTACTTGAAAAGGGTAGCCATAAGAAGTGCACCATGAATTTAAAAGTAAGTTTTGGTGTGAATTTTGGTAAAGCATTCACACATCCTGATGTGGGCTGATTCTTTTGATCAGTCATTTAATTAATCTGTCAGGAAGAAGAGTAACATTTGAACCTAATGGTTACCGCTCAAATCTTTCATACAGAGCAAACAATCTGGTAAACTCGGTGGCAAAACCATCATTAGTGCCAGACCAATAAAGCATTTAACAGCTGTCAGTTACTGGAGAAAACCTGGATAGTAGAATGCCAATCAAGCACAGCATTTTGGCCTGAAAATGCTCAATGCAATTAACTAGTTTATAAGTCTGTTCTACCTCCACTTTCTGCATTGAATGAAGCAGATGTCTTGTGGGTATGGGAGGGGTGTTCAGAAATATGTGAAAATCAGGGAGCTGAGTACCCAGACCCCCACATTTCATGCAGAGAAGCCAAAGGACATTGGAACAGCCCCAACACTGGGCATTGGGCACCTCCCTGGGCACGGGGATGGGCCAAGACCTGGCCATGCCTGAAGACCAACACCACTGCTGGGACAGGGACTGATGGCCTTGGGAATATAAAATAGGCTCCTAGGCCCTGGGCAGGTGGGAGGAGGTCCCAAGGAGTCTTGGTTGCTCCTTAACCCTGCCAAGCAGCTATTATTAATTTTGTATTCTTAGCCTTTCCCATAAATCCTGCTTCTGTTCAACTTCTTCCTCTTTTCTGCTCCCTTCTCAACTGTACCAAATTTCAAGGTGCTTATTTTCCCCCTTTTTTTTTTTTTTCTTCTTGTTGGTTGGTTTGGGTTTTTTTTGTGTGTTGGGGTTTTGTTGTTGTTGTTGTTTCCCCCCTTTTTTATCTTCTTCATTTACATCCAGTCATCTTACACATTCCTTAATTTTCTTCTTTTTCATCCCTGATTTCTACACATCATGCCAGAGAAAGCTGACACAGGATTTGGGAAACCAAAGTAGGACTAATGACAATACATGCTCACTAGCTCTTGGTGATCTTCAGCCTTTTTTGATCCCCTAAACAATTTCCAACATTTGTACCACCAGACCTGCCTAACAGCTTGAATTCTATTGTCAAATAGCTGGCTTTTCTCAGTTCTCTCATCTCTTACAAATTACTGAAGACACATTTGCTCCTCTGTCAGCTTTTGTGGAGTGCCTTGGTTCTCTCAGGCTATGTTCACATTAGCAAGGAGTAGTTTTAAAAAAAGAACAGAAGTGAGGATGGAGGTATTTAATGCATATACTGTTTACTTCAGACTAGCTCTAACTTAGGAGGCAAGTAAAGCCCTGGAGGAGCTGGGAATCTCTCCTTCAATGAAGCACAGACACTTCACTTCATCTACTATAGTGGCTTATGCCACGTTAGTGCAAATCCTCTGTCTTCATTGTAAGGGGGGAGAAGCTCAAAAAATTATCTGTACTTTGACAATGGGAGAAGAAAGAACCCCATTCCTGTGTCCCCCTGTTCATCAGAATGTTAAGAATCCTAAAATTTCTCCTGAACCATGGGTGAAAAAGGGAACAGAAAACACTCCCTTTATGATTTTAAGAGACAGAAGGTTGGTTATTGAGGTGTTAATTGAAGGCAGACAGAGTGGGAAGTAGTGTAAGCACTTAAGAGAGCTCTGAAGGACTGTGCATTGTGGTGAGAAAGTGATTCCTTACCTCTGCCTGATCCCAGCTTTCACCATATACTCTCATGTTCTGGACACCTGATTTTAGTTTCTGAGGTCCCCTTTACTGAAGCAGCAAGTGCTCACAGCTTCTCCTGAAGCTTATGGGAATTCGTCTTTCAAGGTGCAGGCTTCAGTGAATGTTACCTTTCCTACCATAAGAAACAGGGCAAACTTCAACTAGATTGTTCTTATATGCAGCAGCTATCTATACATTATTCTTTAAACCAGATATCTAAGAACCAAAATATTTAAACTTCGATAGCCAGCTGCAATATCTTAAAGGAACTGTATTCTGATATTTCCATACCCCCTCCCCCATTCCTTGCTTAACATCTCTGGGTAGCTGAAGGCTACCTGTTCTTCACTGTAATCAGGAACTGTATAATAAAGCAACTTTTTACTGCTGTTGTTTTGCTCAGAAAGCTTGTGATACAGATGAAGATGGGTGTATTAAGATTATGAACTACAGCTGCCTGAGGTAGTGTGGTAGCATTTCATTACTGAAGTATTTAAATTGTGAGCCAAAATATTTCAGATTTTGTTTACTTTTGAAGTTGAAATTTTCCACTGTTTAATTTCCCTAAATAGCTTTTAATGCTATGCAGGCTGAAAATGGCCCTAGATATCTCACACTGGACATCCAAAATTAATGAAGCTGTTTTTCTTTAGTCTTCCCTTGTTACTGGTCTTAACAATAGGTATTCTAATAGAATGTCACCATTAAGAAGAGTTGTGAAATTAAATGAATGTTAAAGCATGTGACACTAGAGTAGAAACTCTTAAAAAACCTCTTGTAAAAGTAGGAGCATATTCAAATAAAATTGCTGGATTATAATTCTGGAATTAGGAGTTTGGTTGAAATTTGTATTGGCATTTAACTTGCTAAAACTTTGACTCCATACTACATACATGCTAGCAAGGTATGCTAGTATTTTGCAAAGCTGCTGTGAGAGCATTGCAGATTGAATTCAAGTACTACTGCTGAAAATATTGTCCAGGAGCTCTAATTTTAGTAAGCATAAACCAAGGCTTCAACATGCTTCTTGTACCAGAATACAATTGCTCTTCACATATACAGTATTACAATATTTTCTAACAAAAAGTGTAACCTCTAACAAACTTATATCTGGATGTTGTTAATTCCAGGGTTGGTGGTGGTGAGGAAGAAGTGTTCTTACCAGCTACAGTCTTCAGATTTTTTTTGGTGCTGTGAGGTCAGAAATATCATCACACTGATCTTTAGGATACTAACCTGTCCCTGCTGATGCACTCTCAGGTTTGGATGGCAGAGATGATTACATTGTGTTCTATAAGTTTGTGGGCAGTGTTGTGCCTGTTCATATGCAGGCAACATAACCTGCCAAAGACAACCCTACCGACTCAGGAACTTTAAAGTTCGATAGTAGCATATGCTTGTCCATTACCGTGGCATGATAATGACCTGTATTAGGGATCTTTACTGTATGTGTTTACGGTGCTAGCTCCTTGTCAATTGTAAGACACACTATAGCTTAGTAGGCTCACGCATAGATTTTATAGGATGTCAGAACAAAATGATTTTTTATTGAGGAAGGGTCAAACATGTTGTGCTTTTTGTTAGGTCACACTAAACAATATAAAAAGCATGTTAAAAAAGCTCAGGGCTCTCAGTAGAAGGCAAAGGCTATGAGAAATGATTTAAAGCTACATTATCCTGTTTCTAATTCCTTTTCTTCCTGCGGAAATGTAATTGCAAGAGGCTGGGAGAAGGGATTGGAGCATCGGCTTCTATGTTGGCCTTGAAGAGAGTCATAAAGTCTCTTTTATGGGTTTCTCTCTAGCCTAGTCCTACTTTTCCAAATTAGAGGAGACAATATGACAATTTTAGCTGTTTCTGATCTTACATCTTAATTTGCAAACTCAGCAGCAATATCAGTGCCCAACTTTAGTGGGTATGAGGATATAGTTTTGAATTTAAACAATTTTCCATTGACGTGTTGTAAAGGCCCTTTTTACAACTGCCTACACATTGCTTTAAAGACTTCCTCCTCCCCCAGGTTAATAGATTTTGATACTAAATATTCTGGATATCTAATGCCTGTCACAGCTAAAATGTCTATTTCACCCTAGATATAGATATAGAAGTCAAATATGCAGCTGGAAGAATAAAATAATAATTAATTGTTCTGATATCTTTTTCCTGAATTGAACACAGCAATTATAGACATTAGAAATACATAATTCTGTGAAGCAGCTGAAGATTTTTTGTTTTCACAGTGATCTGCTGAGGACTGACTTAGATTGTTTTACATATTTTGAATAAATATTTATTTTAACTAATGTCATTATGTGTAAAATCCCAAGAGCCTTACATTACCCTGTATTATCTAATCCTTCACATTTCCTGGAATCACTTAATAAAGTACTTGAAGCTCCAGCATTCTGCTGCTGCTACTGCTGTTGGTGTACCTTGGTCATGACCTAGAAGGACCACCCACTCCTGTAGAGAGAGTAAGTCTGTCTCTATGCTATTTTGATTTTAGACCTCCTTTGAAGAAAATGTATGTGTATCCTTCATTCAGCTTCAGTCTGGGCTGAGCTACTTGTGTGATGTAAGGTTTGATCTGCAGAAGCCTTTTATAGCTGTGTGCATAAGGCAGAGGATGTTTGGTATGCATACATGTGAAAGAGAAGGAAACATTTTATTTGTGCTTTTGTTTCTTTTCCTCTTGAAGAAAACACAGTTATTTTGCTACTTGCATTTCAAAAAATGTCCTGGAAAAATACAAGCATTAATATTAGCCAAAATGAATCTTTAGTTAACGAGATGTGGTTGATCACTTTGAAAGGAAAAAACTAGTATCCTATGACATATAAATTTAAATGTATTGGTTACAGATCTAAGTAGTT
Source organism: Picus viridis (assembly GCA_033816785.1). Lineage (NCBI taxonomy): Eukaryota > Metazoa > Chordata > Aves > Piciformes > Picidae > Picus > Picus viridis. The sequence continues at coordinate 16,280,112 of CM066582.1, read as the reverse complement.
TTATTTGCCACAGAAGAAACACTTGTAATTGGCAACGAAAACTGCAGTAAGCCAATGAAGAGAAAATAAATTTATTGAAGTGATTTTGCAAATCACAGCTAATTGAGCAAGAAACAAAATAGCAAATAAAGGAAATAATGTGGTAATTGGAACCCTCATCCCTTATTGGCGTACATTATGGGTTGCTATCTTTTAGCAGTATTAAATCATTGCATGTGAATGCTGCCAAAAAAACTCTTCATTTCCTTTTAGTGACTTCTTACTGCCCTCAGTTGAAGTTTAATAGAAAAGGAAGGACATGATGTAGTTTTAATGACAGGAAACCCATGGCTTCCAAATGAATAAATTCCATCACTGGCTGCCACAAAGTGTGCTAATTATTTCCTTTGATAAATTAAAAGCCGTAAAAGTCCAAAGTATATAGCATGTGGTTTACAGTTATAGTCTGCCTGTCTGCATTATTGAAAGTTCATATAAACCTCATTATTTTAATTTAATAAACATTATAATTATTCTTTACACCAGTAAGCTGTATAGAAAGCATATGTTGAATGTAAACTTGTCTGACAGAAGGGTAAATAGCCTACCAACTGAATAAGCAAGGAACTTGATGTGTCATGTTGTGATAGCTCAAGTTTTCTATGACATTTTCAAAGGAATACATGCCTCTTTTTTTTTTTAGCTTTGAAAACAAGATGCTAATGACTATCCTTGTCCTGTAAATGAGTATTTCGTTTTGCAAAATGTGCTTTGATGAACAATACAGTCTCTTGAGTTTTAGAACAGAGGATAAGAAAACTTGGAGGAAGTGTAGGGAAATATAGAGAGAAAATTGATGATTTTATACTACCCATTGCAAGAATAAATAAATAAAAAAAATCCTTTTCCATCTGAAGGAATCAAACAGATATTCAACAGTGATGTAAATAAGCAGGCTGGTGTATTGTTTTTCCTTTTTTATTGTTGTTATGTTGTTGTTCAGATTTTTTCTTTCCAAAAACAAAGGTCACATCCAATGAGGACCTGGATATTTTTAATGACATTCAGGCTTGCCGAGTGTCTCATGGGATTACACAGAAAACAAACTGGAGAAGCATAATAAAGTTTTATAGGTTATGAAAGTTCATAATGGATTATTATTCTAAAATACTATCAGAGGTAAATACTGCTTTTTCAGCTCAGCCAGACAATTCAGTAAAGAAATCTGTTGCGAATCTTTTGCTGTGTCACAAAGTAAGGCACCTGACTCCAAATGTAACTGACTCCAATTTACTTTTAAAAGAAAATAATTAAGCAAGGCTGGATGACTAATTTTGCTAAGCATATTCATTTAGTAACGAGACTAGGAGTTTCTGGAGATATGAGACATCAGCAGTGTGCCAGAAGAGAGGGCATAGAATCACACAGCAGATATCTGGAACCAGCAGGAAGATGAACAGAGCTAGGTCTGGCAGGACCAGGAAAAGACAAAAGGCTCTTCTAAATTTAAAATGTTTGTTGTCATAGTCACTGATTAAAATTACAGGAATTAGAACTTGTATTGGTTTTCCATGGTTTCTGACAAAACATGTTGCAGATACAGTTATGCACAGTGATCTGTGTCTTACTGTTTATGAGCTGCAGTGCACAAATGACTAGATCTACATCTCTCATCAAATAGATAATGTTACAACTCATATTGGAGAGCTTTTTTTGTGCTGGTTATTGGTCATGTTTTCTCCACAGTACAAATTAAACCCAACCGAGCAATGCAAATACAGCTGGTCCGACTTGCTTGTGCAAGAGAATACTGAGGCCACTTGATATGTATATGTATGGCCAATTAATGCGTTAGTTCTTTGCAAGACTGAAGATGTATTTGTCTTGTTCTTAGAAGTATCTGGGTAGATTTAGTGAAGAAAATTCAGATTTGAGTGTACCATAAGGCTGAAGTCAATGGAGTTGTACCTAGTTGCAATGCTGCTGTTGGTGTTATGATGACTTGATTTATCAGTTAGAACTCATGAGTTTTAGAGTGACCAACACTGCACCATATTATGAGGAAATGTGTAATTTTCTGGATTAAAAAAAAAAAAAACAAAAAAAAAAAAAAAAAAAAAAAAAAAAACAACCAACACCTGACATCATGATAAAGCACCTGAGTCAGCTTCTGCCTTTTGGTGAACTGAAATGGAAACATATTTGATTTCTTTTTCCTTTTGATGTGCCATACTGCCACTTTTCTGTCATTCCAAGAAAAATGATTTGGAGGGGAACAGATAAGAATCTTCTTAGCTGAAGGAGAGTTTGAAAAAGAACTGAGGGGGACTTTTCAAAGTTTTTGTAGAAGTAATTAGTGTTGCAAAGAAATACATGAGAATGAATGCTTCTATGTTGCAACATAATGCGGTCTCAGGAGGACTGAAATGCACCACGCATTCTAACTGAAGTGTACTTAATTCCAAAGAGTTATAAAAAGGCAATGGAATATGCCCAATCTATAGTAACACTTGAAAGAATTTCTCCTTGAATAGCCTCTTTACATCTAGGTGTCATTGCTCCTCTTTAATAATACAACTTTTAAAAAGAGAATAAAAGACTATAAATAGTAACTGCAAAATAAAAATATCACTGCAAATTACAAGAAGATTATAGTGTATAAATGACTGTTGGATAGCAGCTAAGGGACTCATCACAGACTTGTTTTATCTGTTGTATGAAATTTGTCAGAGGCATGGTAGTACAGGCTTGTGGTGAAAATCTTTCCATCCCATTATTCAGCAGAGGCCCTGAGAGCTGGACAAGACTATGATCAAATGAATAGTCTGTCACTTCCTGGCTTTTCAGTCAAAAGCAAACAGGAGTTACCTCTCTGTGATAAGCTATTTTGGCTGACTGTGAGAAACAGAAGGAGGAGGGGCTGTGGTTTCTTTCTGTACCTGCAGGAGGTCAATGTAAATGACATTGATGAAATTCTCTCCTTGATTTTTCTGAGCTGCTACAGCTCGTGTAGTACAATACTCAGCATGTGTGAATGAGGATAAGACACAAGATCTCTCTGATGTTCTGAAGCAGTATAAATGCATGTTCAAATGTTTTCTTTTGTATAGAGACTAGGAGAGTTCTTGATTAAAAGGCTATAAATCAAATGTTCTTCCATACTCTAAACATGTCACTGGCATTCCCTGGAGGTAGGTTGAGGCTCCTTGGCTTTAGTTAAGGACGAAGCATCAGCTTTTTTTCTGGGCAGTGGGTCTACTCTATCCAGGGAGCACAGAGCAGAGAGATGGTGAGACTCTGGTGTGTTTTGTGACACAGATCCACCTTCAAATTAGATATGTTTCTGTTTTTGTTTGTTTGCTTTTTCATCTGTAATTTCAGGGAAAAAGAGGTTAATTTTTAATGTGGATTATGGTATTCCTGCTTCATACCAACAGTAGTCCACTTGAACTATGGACCTCTGAGTAATCTGAATTTCGCTTATCTAAATACTGAGGCTGTGTTAGCACACCAGCTCTGCACTCATCCTGACATCCAGTGTCCTGCAAAGCCCTAGCATGCAGCAGGGTTCCTGTAGAGCCCTTTGAGCTAGTGTGTTCCCCCTCCCCTCAGTTTCCTGATGGAGCTGGTGCATGGGATTCTGTCCTAGGAAACTTCCTATGTGCAGCATAAAAAGATTAGACAGCTTTACATAGTTTTTTTATCTTGTGTGTTTGTGGTTGGTGGTTGGTGTTGGATCCCCGCCCCCTGTTTTTTTTTTTTTTTTGCCCCTGGGATTCTTTACAAGTTGTTTTTCCTGAGAATTTTTTTTCTGGTCTACTCATGATAAAATGTAATCCACTGTCTCTCTTGGGTCTATGCAAAATAGCTGAGGCCCAAGAATAGAGGATTATTTAAAAATGGTTCTTCATACATTATTGCTGATTGGTAGAATACAATATATAATTAGAACTCTGTTTTCTCATTTCCATATCCTGTGGCAAACACAGGCTCGTGCAAAGCTGTAGATGTAATTACCACTGGAAAAATTAGATGATTATACATGGGGTTTCTTATTGTCATATTTTATCTGCTTTTATCTGTTTTCTGTGCCTACCAAGCAAGTGAACTACAATAATATTATGCTGTCATATATAGTTTCCATTGCCATGCAGTGGAAAAGCAAGCAGATTAAATACCAAATGGTGTGCTTGAAGCTCTAATTTGAAATCCCATCAGGGTCACTTGTTTACTAGCACTAATAGTTAACTAGTGCACAGCCTTTAAATTACTGCTTATTACAGCAGTGCTGTTCACACCACTGTGCTTAAGGACCTGTCAGCATTTCCAGTGGAAAATAGTTTTCAAAGGCTTATGACTTTGTCATGAATATTTGCTCTGAAACTTGCCAAATGTCATCTAAGGCTACAAACAGATTATTTGCTTTACTGGTGACTGATTGATTTCAGTGAGGAATAAATCAGCTTCCAATTTGTTTTGAACGTAAGCAAAGCTGACAATATAAATGAGGAGCTTCTGGAACGTTGGACTAGTGAAGGGACAATAGAGTAACACCCCCGCCCCCAACATTAAAGGACATTGAACTGCTGTAGATTTTGAGTGTTGTGGTATCAATACACCTTGATAAATTTCTCTAGCTTTTTCAAAATATTGTCAAGGTTTTGACTGTTAAAACTCAGATATTTTTTTTAAGTGCTTTGAAACTTCCATTTACTCCTTTATATTGATCTTGCAATTCCTACCTGTTAGATCTATCTACACTCAAACTGAAGTGACTAAGCTTTAAGACTTAGCTTTTCATAGATATTTTTGTAGTCTTGCATATAATACGGACAAACTTGTGTCTTATTGCCTCTTCAATAACGATAGTCCACAGCTACCTTCCAAGCCCTAAGCTCTGGCCAGATGATAAGGAGGTGAAAGTTGTGTCAAGAACTCATCCTCAATATTGTAAATGGTGCTGAGAAACCTCAAATTGGACCACTGTTATTTTGGGGGAATTTCCTCTTGCCTTTCAGAAAATGGATACCTCTGTATGTTTTTCTTTGCTACTGATCAGTAGTCAAGGAGTATTTTTTCTCCAGAATACAACTCAGAGCTTTTAATGGTGGGTGCTTTATGAAGGAATAAATTTAATCTTTTCTGTTAACATTTTTCACTTGGAGTTACCTGAATGCTTCATGAATCAAATTCGTGTTTTGCTTGATATTTTGCTTTTACTGTCCACTTGTAGATGCTAGCCAGGGAAAAAGATGCACATGCTAATAGATTACTTTTCTCAGATTAAAAATGCATGATAAATTTCACCAAATTATGTTTTACTTATAATTTGAGACCACCTAATGCAAGTAAATATAATTTTACATCTGTATTTTGCAAAGGATATAAAGAAGTTACTGAAATATATAAGCCTGCAACTGCACAAAATCATTTAGAAAGCTGGGTGAAACCACAGTGTGAAAGAAGACCTAGTGGAAAGTAAATATGACAGACTTAAAATTAGTTTTGAGATCTGAGACAAATTGCTATATAAGCTAGGGATAGGCAAGGTCAGATTTAAAATGAGGGAAGTAAGAAAAGGCTGAACTAACAGACCCATAGCGCTCAGTATGTTGTATTTTTTGACATTAGGATCACTGCAGGAGCAGGAATATAGGTGAGCAGGTTTAGAAATACTTCATGCTTGTAGTAAATGATAGCTTTCATCCACCAAGTTTATTGTGGATCAAATATACACTGATTAAAGCGGAAAAACTGGATGAAAATTAACGGCCTTGATGTTGCAATGGAAGCTTAAAAAGAAAGGATGAAAGACCATCCTAAGTAAAGATGAAGTGTCGGGGCTATCGGTGAAGAACTCTAATGTTCATCAATAGCATAAAGTAGGATTACAGGAATATTATTTTAACCCCTTGGGTTTGCCAGAAACATCTGCATAGAATTCATCCACTGGGTTTCTGAAAACATCATGCACACTCATGTCCCTGCTGATCTGAGTGCAACATTGATTCATTATTGTGGTGATTATGTTCAATGTAGAAAAAAATTAACCTTGAAAAACAGTAAATTTACTTTCCTTCAAAATCTTTGTACCACATGCAGATGTTAATTATTTCCTATACTATTTCTGTTGTTTAGGTGAAGGATCCATGTGTGCCTTCCATGACCCCAACTAGGTTGTAATCTGCAACAGAGAAACAGGACTTCAGAGGGAGTTGCTAACCTTCACTGAATAGCCTGTCAGCCAGAGAATGATACAGAGCACCTTCAAAAGGTCCCCTAAGTAATGAGCACTAAGGAGGGTTATAATGGGCCCATCATTAGCTCTAGCTAATATTTTGACCTAATGCCCACGTATACTACAGTTGTCATGCAGGGCCACCATAGGATTAATCTGCAGGATGTTTTGTGGCTGTATGATGACAACACATTTCTTCAGCATATTTCCCAACTTGTAAACCTTTACATGTATTTTGTATAATGCAGGTAAATTATGACCTCTTACATATATTTGTAAATTCTTCCCTCAAGCCCAGTCACCTCTGGTAACCAAAAAATCAAGTACATAGCAGCGTAAAAGAGAAAAATAAAAGGCAAGGCATTAAAAGCTTTCCCTATAACAAAGGTGTGACAAAATGTAAATACAGCTACTAGGAAAACTCTTCCTTTCTTCTATTGTGTACTCTTTCCTTCAACTGCTTGTTTTTCCTTTCCAAATCATGCCTTCCATGGAGATCTTACTTTCAAGATAAATATTTTTCTTTTGGTCTTTCCAAGTGTATTCCACTTTATCAAATTTATTCACTTATTCTCTCAAGATGAACACTCTTTCCTTCTCACTTGATGAAAAAGTACAACGACATTGTGGTGGTTAAGGATTCACCTTCTCAGAAGTTACAGCTAGAATGCTAGTCACTTACTAAGCAGAACTGAGTGCATGATAGTATCACTCATATTTATTAACCAGATTTAGGGACAAAATTCATCTGACTCCATTTGTCTGTTCTCCTCTCCACATGGTGTAGACAGTTATATTTTAATCTGTGAAGCCAAGCTTCTGAATTTCATGCGCCTGTAACCAGGAGGTCATGTATGAATTATGAAAAGACAATTCATAGAGCTTTTGCTCAGTAATACCAAAGACACATCTGAGGTTAACAATCAGCTCATTTAGTAATTGGATATATGATATGAGAAGGAGGTCATGGTTTACTGCTAAGTGCCTATTTTAAAATTCTTTCCACGCGCACCCAACAGACTCCAATAAGATTTTGTGTTCTTGTATCACTTCCATTAAAAACATGCACACACGAAATACTGGGAGTTACTTAAACTTGCAAAGACACAGAATTGGCACTCATGATCCCACACTGGTTAATTAAAGCAAAAGACCAAAACACCCTGGTAGGATAGTAAAGGCATGTTCTTTAAAATGGCATAAACAACTAAAATTTCAATTTAGCTTGTGAACAAAAAGTTTATTCTCAGATTCGTCCAAATACAAAGTTCAGACTATATATTTGTGCATGCATTCATGCAGAAGTTTTTCTTTAAATTCAGTAGCTGTAGATGAACATAAGTTGTTGGTTTTTTTTTTCTTTATGCAGGAACTTGTTAAGAAACAAGAATAGAAATCTTGGAGAAATGTTAGATGTCCGTTTAAAATTAGCATTACCAAAGCTTACGTTATTTCTGAATACCTTTATAATCAACATTTAGGTTAACTATGCACATTCGATGCTGAAATACTTGTTACAAATGGGTTCTGCATATCTCTGCCAATTTAGATAACTTATTAAGGGCCCTATTATTTTGAGGGATTGGATAATGTTAAACACTGAAAGGCCACTGCAAGTCATTTTATTGCTAAGGGACAGCACTTACCAGAGAAGAGAAAAAAATGTATTTTTTATGATGTTTAACTTGGTTTCATTTGGGCATGAGACCTTGAAATTCTCATATGGATTTATGGAGTAAAAATTACTGTTTTGTTGGTGTTTTTTTGTTGCTTTTTTATTTTTGCCTGCTTTCTCAATGGAGTTATTCTTAGGAATATTCAAGTACCATTGGTGCATTTTCTTTTTTTAAAAAGTAAATCACAATAATAGTTGTTTGTTTTTTCTTGAGACAAAGCTATTCAGTGCTTAAAATGATAAAATCTAGTCAATCCATGTTTGTTGTTTCTTCCTCTATAGCCACTAAAAATAAATCCTTCAGGAGAACATTTCTTTAGCTCACTTTTTCATTATTTCCAGAGGCAAAAGCTGGCAAGGCAATTTATAATTCAATTTTTGCTAAATCCACAACACCTAATATATATGTCAGGCATTTCAACGGCAGGGTACTTTGGGGATAGGTGATAAATTGTACTGATTATAAGTGCAAGCTGTTCTTCCAAAACATCATATCAAAAAGAAGGCAACTATTATTAGGAGAATGTAATGTATCTTTAGAATGTCCAGAAACATAAGAGATAATCACATCATGTGAATATATTCTCCCTTGAGTTTTACAGCTCAATGTTAAGGTCTTACCATGCTTTTGATAGCACTCATCTGGAGGGAGGGGCCATCACGGGCTGGTAGTCTTTCAGCAGCCACATAGCTCTTAGGGCTGCAATAATTCATTTCTTCCAAAGAGGGCTTACTATGAAACCCGAAACATGGCCATAATAATTTTCTAACTATGTTGGGGCATGTGAAAAGTATAAATATTATTTTATAATATAATCTCCCCTGATCTTTTAAACATCCTTTCAGTGTTTCCATGCATATTCCTGTGAGATACATGTGACAATGTTTATCAGTAATTCTGAGCAAACCCCAAAAAGTTCTTCAGATTCATCCTTCTTGTCAAGCTAATGTGAAAATCGGTGGGAAAGACACAATGTCTTAGGATCTTTCCTCTTAGTTTATGCTTTTTAAAACCAAATATCTGTTGGCTTATCATCTACAAGTAGTTCGAATGAAAAAATAGGCAAAGAAAACTAGATAGTTGAGCATTGCTGGGGTGATGCACTTTTATGCTGTTCTGAATTTAGCTTGGCTGACTTTGACTTGTCTTGCCAACCAAAATCCCTATTCTGCTCAGAACTGATTCTTTTTGTGACCATAGTACTGACTTAGGACCCTTTCTACACTATCATCTTGTTTTAGGTATATTTCCTTCTCTTTTGCATTTCAGGAAATGATTTTTTTTGCTTTAAGAGAGTCCTTAATTTTTTTATTTTTTTTTTTAAACAGGTAAAATTCAACATAAATGTAAGAAAATAAAATGGTAAAATTTATACACATCTATAACTTAACATCAGCAATAACAGTGACAAGGCTTATAGCAGAGAAGAGCAGTCCAAACAACTCCTCTTCCATCCAGTTTCTCCTTGACTGTTACTTTTATTTTTCAGTTCCTTCCAAATTGTGTCCTAAGCCTTCTCAGAAGTTCTCCTTATTGTGAATAATATGGGAAAAGTTTTGTAATTTCAATACAGTATTCCAAGCAGTCACTAGTATTCTGCCAAAATGCTTTTCAGACAATATTTTAATCCTAGAATTCATATTTTGCTCTGCATCTGCAATTTAATCCCCTTTTTGTGGAAGAAGGAGAGCTTTCACTGCAGAATAAAACTGCCTTATCTCTTGCTACCAGCTTAAAAAATAAAAGTGTAAAATTCTCAACAGCAGGTTTCAAAGTTTTGATAATATAAATTTTTTTTCACATTTCTAATGAAAACAACGAATGCATTTTGGTACATTTTAGGTAGTGACTCCATGAGTCAACTTTTAAACTGAGCCTTGCATGAAAGAAGGTAGTGGTGAAAATGAGAACTGTAAATGAATGGAGGGAAAACCATTGGCTTCCTTCTGAAAGAGACTTCCAGATTAGCAGCCTAAGGAGTGTAAAGCAAATATTTTTTGCCTTTCTCTTATTTGCATCATACTCTTAGTTTCCCTCCTATCTTCTAACTCTTGGTTTTGTCCCTTTTGCATCACCTAAAATCATTTAATGAAGAAGACGAACAAAAGTAGAAAACAAATGATCACTCATGAACCAGACCAGCTTAGTGTGCATGCTTGTCTGAAAGACTGATGAGATAATACCTGCAAAAGAATGGTCTGCTCTGACAGGAAAAGGAGAACCAATGTATCCAGAACACCCAATAGCTCATCTGGCAGTAAATGAGAGGTCAAAATGTCAGTCTTTCAGTCCTGCCCCTTGCAGTGTTAGAAATCTATTAAAGAAGTCCTAACATCTATTCAGTATTATTACAAGCATTCTTATAGCATGGATGGGAAATTAAAAATAGGTGGAATTATGGACAGTAAAGAGGTACTCTCAAAGCAAAAATGAAACAAATTTGGGAAAAGGTTGAAAAATATGATGCGAAAAATGTCAGTGAGAATAGAGATTCTCCGGGAAGAAGCAGGGAAAGAGATGTTTAGAGATGTTTGAAGAAACAGTGTAGAATAAAATAAAGAAGAATCAGTCTTTTCAGTCTTTTCCTTTGAGACACAAAGGTAATTCCTTAAAAAATGTGGATAGGTGTAGCTGAGAGTTTCCTTCCCGTGACTGATGAGACCAGGCAGGCATGGTTCTGTTTGGCTACATTTCTTGGGCACAGAAGGATACTGTATTATAATACCCTGCTAGATAAAGATATGCTGAAATTCGTAAGGCTGTTAGGTGAAGCTAATCTCACCCTGGCAAAAGTTGTTACTACAGCAAGCCAGATTGAATCAGCTATTAATAATGCAAAGATGTCATTGCTTTCCAAATGACACTCTTTGTACAGGTCATGAGAGAGATTAATATTACTCATGCTGTTAGAAGCAGGCCTGAAGAGGGACATTATCTACTGTATGAGTAGAAAGGTTTTTATTTTTCCTGAAAAACATTTGAAAGAGCAAATAAAGGATATGGATTAGAGGAGTTAAGCCATCATGTATTTTCTTATAATATTCCATTAATAGAATAAAATTTGGCCTTCCACTTATAGAAAATTCATATTATGGATATATTTTTGGCCTTGGAGAGCATGGTGAAGAAGAAGGTAATTTTTTTTTAGAGTGAATGTTTACTTTTAGACATATTTGCTTATGCCCTGATGACACATTAATGGGCTTGTTAGAGACCCTGTGACTTTAATGGGACAGGATTGAGGCTGGGTGTAAATATCCTGAAGACAGTGTAAAAAGAACAATTCTCAACCTTCTGGGGTAAGGGAAGAATTTTGGTACAGATGCAAATGTTATGACTTCACATAGGGGTTTTTGTGGGGTTTTTTTGTTAATAGGTTTTTAGTTTGTGGTTTTTACCTAATAGGTTAGTGGGTTTTGGGGACATTGTCGTATATTCTCTACTCTTATGTGTGGATTTCTGCACAAAAATATAGAATTTGAGCCACTGGCAGGGCGTTTCTAAGACTTGTCTCTGAAAGGTTTGAGAAAAAGAGGGAAGTTGTGTTTTTGTGGGTCTGTGGGACCTTGATGTCGGGAAAAGCAGAAACTTGATATTGAAATATAAAAAGCTTTTCAAAATAAATATAAATGTAGCATCTCCTGAATATAATAATTGTTAGCCTGAGTGTTAAAAATGTTACCAGGCCTTTGTCGGTGAGAGTAAAAAAAAGATAATTTCAGCCTTCACACAGGGACCAACCTTAAGTCAGTCCCACAGTTACAAGAGCTCTTTCTGTACATTCTCTAAAATAAGAATAGTAAAATTAAAATCCAGCCTTTTCCTCTCCTATTCATAGAAGTGAAGAGTGTGTATTAATGTCTTTCAAAGGATTTTAAAGAAACATCCTGTTGGGTGTGTATGTTCTTAAAAGAGGTGCTGATACAGCATAGGAAGTGGTGGGTGAACATGATGGCAGAAAAAAAGGCAGTCCTGAGCAGCTGAGATGCTGCTAAAGTGGCTGTTTGGGCTTCAAAAACTTTTTCTGGTAGAAAAGTGATCTCTAAATCTGGGTAGAGATAAACCTCATCTCAACAAGTCTGATGATAATTTTAATTAATGAAACCTCTTTAGGCAATGTCATAGGCCTGAAAACATTGTAGGATCAAAAAGGTGCAGTGGAATGTTCTGTTAAATTACTTTAAAATAAATGTGATTTGTTTTTTTAGTTAATGCAAAGCCTTCCTTGAGAGGTTTCCCTCCCAGCTTGCCTTTTACTACTGAATGTTGAGGAAAAATAGGCATGTCCATTTGAATATAGAAGAGCAGGTAGCTCCATGTAAGACGTTCCCACTGTTTCATTGTAAAAAGTTGGTATTTAGGGTTGAGATTTTAGTAAGAAACATTTCAGAGACTGCTGACATTAAGGGAGTGCAACAAGGGAAAGATAACAGGACTGCAATTAATTTTATAATGCTGAGGGTATTTTAGTGAAGTTAAAATAAATAAATAGAGTTCTTGGGCTAATGGAAGTCAAACTTTCAATTACTCTAAAATAGATTGTGGTTCATTCGATCTAGCTGACACTTTGATGTGTTTAAATCTTTGCAGACGCTATGTAGGAACTGAATCAAGGCCAACTACACCCCCTCTGTTCTTGCAAATGCAGAAGCAGTGGTATCTAAATAGCAAGAGGACCAGCTCTTTCAAGAAGGAAATTTGTAGAGATAACATGAACAGTGGCAGTCATTAGAAGCCAAATGACTACTTTTAGATGTTGTTGGTGAGGGTTATCAGAAGGCAAGTATGGCGCATTAGATTATGCAACCTACTTTCAGGGTTTTGTTGTGTTTTCTTGTCTTAAGAAGAGCATCTTGTGCTTACTGATAAAACAAAGACTGTGCTGCAAATGACCTGATTCAGAAAAAGAAAAAAAGCATTATCTATAAGATCTGTTTTACTGTACTTCAACAGTAATTCTTTAATCAGAGATAACTTTGAAAGTATAAACATTTCCCATTCCTACAGGTAGTATCCTGAAACTGCACACCTAGCAGTACTTTTAAAATAAGCAACAAGCCAAATTATTTATGTTTCATTAAATGCAAAGATTTTACTTTCAACAACTTTTTCTGTTGTGAATTAGACACCAAAAAGCTCAGAAAACATAAACAAACTCAAAGACAGTATAATTCTAATGCTTGGTTTTAATTATAAACTTTTTCTAGATGCTATGCTATATGTTACTTGTACATATGATCAGGATACAGGATTGAATAGGAGTTTACTAAGGCTTATTAACCCAATATTCAAGGCAGTCCAATGAAGATAAGGGGACCCAACAGAAAATAAATAGAGCAGACTGTGAAGTGCAGGTGAGATTCTTTCAGTAAAATCAGTGCAATGGCACTTCATGAAAAGTGATTGAAGGTTCTGTACGGATAATGAAGCCTTTATTTACTTTCAAAACATATTCTTCTAAACATTTAAAAACATGAGGAATGTCACCAGATCTAAAAAGTCATTAAGCAATTAAGAATGAAATCTTTCATGAGGAAAAAAAGTTAACTATTCCCCAAATAAATCCAGGTCCTATGTGTATCTTGCAGTGGGTTTTTTTGTTTTGTTTGTTTGTTTGCTTTACACTTCATCAAAGTCAGCAGAGTTCTGTGTTACTATTCTAAGCTGAATTTCCTGATTGAAAAAAAATAAAATTAGTTCTGTGATTCACTTCAGACTGGTGAATGTCATGGTATTGTAATTCATTCTGTAATTATTCCAGTATACAGTGCAGGACTGTAGCCAAATAAAGTGCTCCTTGATTTGTAAGTAGTTAGGAAGGTGAATCAGCTGAAAAACGTTGTTATCTGAAAAATGATTGACTTCCAAGGCTGCCTGTGAAATAGCTTTAGCCATGAAATATGCGCTAGAACAAGAAAGGAAAACCACCAGATGACAAAATGGGTTGGATAAAGTACATGATACAACAAAATAAAAGGCTTTCCTTAAAACTCCATTGTCATAACATATTCCTCTGCTACGTTTGTGAACAAAACACTTCTCAGGAAGTGCAGTGCAAGAGCAGGAGGTCGGCAGAAGTTGTAGATGGGGAAGCAAATGCAGCTGCTGTAGATAGAAAATGAGAGGTTCAGAATGGGGTGTACAGTGCTGGGCTGTGAATAGGAGCAACTCTGAACAGCGTGCTGAGTACAGCACAGGAAAGTGCATAGGAGCAGGCATACTCTGGGTCTGAGCTAAGCTGGGTGTAATTGAAGTGTTCTTACAGACAAGCTACTTTAAGAAAAAAATTATGTCACTGTTTTTATATTGCAAAAATGTAGTCTAGCATACCCTCGTGATGGGGAGTGCAGATACAGTGATAGGGCCAGGAGAGCTATGCTTGAGGTTAACTGAATGCCTAACATGTGTATCCAAGTGGGAGGAAGCCGTGGTGAGACATAAAATGAGAGAAATAATTCATTTAGTGTCTGGTATTATGACTGTGAATTTCTTTAAAGCTCTTTCTGTATATTGTGTAGGTTTGTGGGCTTTGTGTCTTTATTGCTGCCACAAAGAAGTACATCTCTTTGCTAGGACTAAATTATGATTGCTTCGGTTTTGTGACTATTAATCAAGAGAAGGTATTTGCAAGTGTTTCCCAGCCACATATCCTTTGAGGGTTTTGAAAGCTGTAGAATGCAGTTTGTTATCTGTCACTGCGAGGCCATGCCAAGTTCCATGATGCAGTGAAAGCAAAGTCATACTCTGCAGCTGACACTTTCCCACTGACCTCAGCTCGTTGCACTGCATAAACAGAAGCTATTACAAGTCAATATGGTTCTTGCTGTGGGGTTACACTTAAAGGAGCACAAGAGAGTGTTCCATGTTTCTTCAAGGTTCAAAACAAATGATGTGCTTTTTCAGTCACATCAGGAGACAAGGCTGTCATATCCTCAGTTCACCTCATAAATAACAGGCACAGAGGATGATTTTATAAAGCTGCAGTTCAAAAGGATCGAAATCTGACAGCAGATACTGCTTTTCCTTGACATGCTCACCTTTAGCCATGCTTAATGATTGCTGTGTATCGATTTAATATATGCCTGTCTGCTTGGTGAATCAGCACCCAGCCTTGTAGACAGTCTTGTAAAGGGGAGCCACTGGGCCAAAGATGATGAAATATTAGTTGGGCAAAGCCTGGCAGCATTGTACATCTTCTGAGAGAAGATACAGACCTCGAAGTAAGTCCCTGGGCTTGGGAACCTGCTGCAAATTACCTGGGGGTTTGTGGCAGTGTTCAGGGAAGGGGATTGAAAGGAATTGCCTGTAGGTTCCAGGGAGCCACCAGTAGTCTGGAGGTGGTGGGGCAAGGGAGATGTTTTGTTCTCCCCTATCTCTGAGGGCAAATGCAAAGGGCTGGAGAAATAAAGTGGAGATTTATTGGGAGGGAGCAGATTTACTAGAAACTGATGGGCAAGGGTGTACTAACCTTCTACTCCTTCTATGAGCTGATCTGATCAAGGGACACAGGTCCTCTCCTGCCTGTTTTTCTCTCAGGGTCCTCAAAACAGGCAGTGGGGTCATGGCATCCTGTACCCCAGTACAGACATTTAATTTCCTCCCTTCTCCCCATGATCTGCCAACTTAAACAACTGCCTAGTTTTACCTCAACCAAAACACAGATTTTCCTCTAATCACATTGGGTGACTGTTGACATTTGTAGAGTTTGATATTTTGATAATATTATATGTCTGTGATAATACTTCATTACAGTTATGTCCTTGGCTATAATTCTTTCAACACAGTCACTTTTGTACAGCCCTTTGAGTTACAGGAAAGCATTGCAAGGCCAAGTTATGATTCACATTACAATTCAGGAGATTTAGAATTATTCACCTATACCTCTGAGAAAGAGTAAGCAATGCATTTATACCTCTTGTGTTTTCCTCTGGAGAAAATTGTGCATGTGTTTGTGGAAAGGGAGGAAGACTTCCATTTTTTCCCCCATGTCCAGGTTTGCTTGCAATTTGAAGCCATTACTGGTGTGTAGTCACATAATATTATACTTCTCCATTTTACAGACTCACATCTTCTTTCATGATCACTTACCTAGGCAGAAGAGATCATCAACCTACATCTTGCAAATTACTGTTCTGATCAACAATTCGCATTATCAATCTGTGGAGCATTTTTTGCTCTCTCTCTCTAAAAAATGTAGGTTAGATTATGCTTCCAGTTTATTTTCTACAAAGTAACCTCTCTTGTGATTTAACAGCAGAAACTGGTTATATTTTGGATGATAGAAACAATTAGCATATCACATCTTTCACAAAAAGTTAATTCTCTATCTATGTTCTATCTACAGTATGCAATTTCACAGATGCTGTAGTGGAGATAATGTAATATTTAATCATCTGTCGAAATTGAAGCTTAGACATTTCATAACCTGTAAAATATTTAAGAATATTTCCAACACTTTCTTAAAGTAACATTTTTCTTTGAATCAATCAGTTAAAACCTCTAATTTAGGTAAACACGAAATTCATTGTGTTAACAATGACTAGTTTTTAATGATCATATAAAGTAAGTTTTAAGTGGCTTTAGAAATAGAGCATTCTGACTCTTAAAAATATGTCCATAATTTTCAAAACCAAGATAGCAATTGTATTTGTGAAATTGTTTCCTGGAATTCTGTTCTGAAGATCATGGGGACAAATGATAACTGTATCATTTGAATCCTAAAAATAACAAATTAAAACAATGAAAAAATATTTCTATTATACGTGGAAGGTAAGGAATGAACCTTTTTCTGAAGATCCTATGCCCAGATGAAAATGTAGTTTTTGTAGTTGAATTTAATTTCTAGAAAACTTTCAGGAAGAAGTTCCTGACATACCTGCTGAACATTTTCAGTCTGCTGCAGGATGTATCTGATGGTTCTCCCTGCTTGTAATCCTGAGACCATAGAATTCAGGACAATACAAATCTGCCTCTTCCTGTTGCTCAGAATGGAAGATGGAAGTGAGCAAATCTGCACAGGAACAACTGGGAGTGTGGTGACTTAATCCTTAAGGAGAATTGTAAGAATGTTTTTCTTATGCAATCTTATCATTAGACTGTCGTCAGTAGTCAAGACACCACCATAATCCTCTTAGAGGTAGTCAGGATTATGTCCTTTCTTGGTTCGTTTAGATTCACTTTACTACTGATGTTTGATCTCAAAGCATGTTTATTTCGATGTCTCCAGATGGTTTATTGTCCACAAACCTGCAGAGCATGCAACTTCAAGTATGTCCTTGTGCATGCATTTCTGTTTAAATCTTCATCATGCGGACCGTATGTACATGTAATGTAGTGCTCATGCTTCAATCTTCCAACAGAACAGCGGGAACTATTCCCTTACCACATGCATCTGAATTCCCATTCTAATTGATATGGGATAGTCATCTCAGATCTAAAGTAGGTCCGAAGGTGCATGTCCAAACATTACCACAATATCTCTGCAAAGAGTTCCCTGTAAACACTTAAATTCAGATGAAATTAATGCCTCTGACTCTGTGAATAAATGTTTTTGAAAGTGGAAGACAATGGACTGAAAGCACAACCAAAGAACAGCTTTTGTTCTTTCTCTTGCTGGCCCAGTTAGTGTTTAACCAAAAGGGAAAAGAATTGACATAAGAACCAGGCAGGAACTAGACCCAGCTGCTGTTTTTCTTTCTTGTGATTACCCAAACTGCTGAGCTTCTTGAGAAACTCTCCCTCACAGTTTGTTTTTGTCCAGGTCATCCACCTTGGGCCTGAATATTTTTCTCAGCAGATATGTAAAAATCAACCTTTTTCTTGAAAGAAGTTTTGTTTTGGTGGTTCAGCATAGTTTGGAAAAAAAGTTTAAAAAGTTCCCAACCAACTTAGCTAGATGAACAAAAAATAAAGCAGTGTTGGGAGAACATAACTAAACAGAGCAGTAACTTGGTTGATTGCAGTGTTAGCTGCTGGTATTTCACTTACTAAATTAGATATTAATGATTTCTTTTTCACTTAGGTGTTCAAACTGTAGATGAGCCTTTTCTTTCCCAATGAATCTTTCATCCTTTTACTGACAGTTATTCTTCTTTTTATTCAATTACCCCAGAAAGCAAGCTTCTGGCAAGGCAAGTCAGCTGTTGTCTGCCGAAAAGAGACATACAAATCTTGTCATATAGCTTTTATTTTTATGGTCAGGAACCCTCAGGCCTAGTATTAAGGCAACTTAGGCTTGTGTGGAACTTCTCTGTCTCCTGCACACTCTGAAATAAGATTACATGATGGAGAAGATCAATTTACTGAGAACATTTAAGCTCAGAATATTAAGCTTTTTGTGCAATCAGATCTCCTCTCTAGCTGTGTGGCAGAAAAGCTAGCCACAAGATCCTTGACAAATTAGATATTACCACATCTAACTGTGTATATTTAAGCTTATCAAACTGAATCGTTGCATTGTAACTCTGCTCTTACACAGACAAGGACTCCATTTAATAAATGCAGTGCCATTTAATAGTAATTAATCACCCAACTAAAATGTCACATTAAGGTCAAAGAGACCAGAAGACAAAAAGAAGAGAACATTAAATTCAGCTGACAAACATAGGAAAGGGGAACACAGAGCCAGAGAAAGTTCTGGGACATTGGCATTGGTAAAACATTTAATCCAAACTTCTTAACTTTCTGTTCAGTTCAGAAGTAATCACATTCACTTGGTTCAAAGCAAGGTCATTTTTGTAACTTTTAAATGAAATTTCCTCTTTGCATGTGCAGTGACAACCCACTCCAAGCTTGGAATTGGTGCATTTTACAGATGTTGTATTCTCAGTATTTGCTGTTTCCTTCCTCCCTGATTCTCTCTTCTTTTTTTCTTCGCTATTTTAATATTCTTTACTTGGATGGAATTTTCCTCAACATATCCTAAAATAGAAACACTTAGGAAATGTAACTTTTCTGAAGTGGAATGAAAAAAAAAAAGCATGTACAAAACCAAGGAGAGAATAAAGCATCATCTTCAGACATGTACTTTACTGCTTTGAAACATAATTTAAGAATAAATATCTTCCTAATGTTTGCAAATTGTGGCAATGTTCAAATGTGTGCTGAAGAAGTTTTGATACAAATGCTGTTGGTACTAGAGCTAATGATCAGAATCCAAACACCCTACAAAGTCTTGGATTTATGGAGTATATAGTACAGAATTTAATTTCATGTTATGACTGTTTAATGCTTGAACATTCAATAGCAAAACCAAACAAACAAAAACCCCCAAACCCAACCAAAAAAAAACCCCAATCCCTCCAAACCAACCAACCAACCTCCCCACCCCCAAACCCCAGAAAGCCAAACCCAAATGAAAATGAAAAAAGAAACGATTGAGTTGAATAGGAGCATTATTTGTGATCAATATTCTTTGCATAAGCAGAAACTCTGTATAGGTAGTTGGGTTTCAGAGGAAGGACATTCACCACCTAGAGAAGCAAAAATTTATGGAGTTGCTTATACTAAACGTGGAAGGTTGAAGATAAGGTAAATCTCCATTGTTAACTCCACTTCTTCAAAATGGTGCTTGTCAACTCCAGTATAAATGTATGCATTGGCTTACAGAAGTGGTGTTATGCATATATATTTGCCACAATATCCTTTTTCTTTTCCTTTCATTTATATAATGTAGGAGTGAGAAAGCACTATCCACCTTTAAAACACATATTTTGAAATGTCATGGGCTAAATATACTTTCCATGCACGAAGAAATGAGCTAGTAAAATATATTCAATCATGAAACTACGTTACTGTCAATGTATATTACAAAATTCAGACAAACTGCTTCTAAATGGACTCATTCTTTAAAGCATCTATCATTTCTCCTTCCTGTTTCAGAGTTCTCAGTTTCATGGCCAAGAATTTTTGTATTAGTATTGTGAAAAGGAGTAATTCTTCAAAAATTACTTTACATTTGGCAAGATGTATCTTTATAACTTTTGCGTCAGTCCAAAGAATTTTTGGCCTTTCCAAAGGTTAAATATTATCCTTCAAAATTGTGTAACTCTGGCTTTGTCAGGAAATGTGTCCATTTTCCAACATAACTTTTTCTTTCATTACCTTTCACATGAAAAAGTCATAAAGAGCCAAGCAATTACAAACCTTTTGATCATGTATGAAAGACCAAACTCATGATATTGACATATTTGTCAGTCATTTCTCATACTTAAATGCATGAAAATATGAACACTTTTCATGGCCGTGACATATTCATGAGATATTTTCACGTGTTAAGTGAAGCCACAGTTTATGGTGCTGCTTACCATGCACGGATGTACATTTCAGCTTTTAATTAAGGTTTTTATGACACAGAATTTGAGGTTTCTCGTGTTAACATCTGAATGATCTTCACAGGTGTTGTAGGTGGAAAAATACCACTCTCTTTGAGTTATCTGTATTTGCGATGATTTCTGGATGAAGATATTTTTCCACACAATTCTTTTTCCACACAATTGGCTTTTGTGGCAATCTTATAGACAAGATTCTATCTCTCACTCAGTCCTGGCAACCTTTCAAGAAAAGCTCTCCTTTGCATGGTTTGACAGTGTAGATTAAAAGATTATTGTTATTATTAATTTTTTAAAAATTTCATTATCTACTGGTTTCTAACTATGTGTACATTCCAACCTAGTAGGCCACCTTTAGCAGTACTGGCTGGCCTCTGGGCTGCGGCAGATCCTGTGCTCTGGCGGGGCTCCATTAGGGGCTACATCCTCTGGCCACAGTGTAACACAACAGCCCCTTCCAAACTGCGTGACTCATAGCACCTGGACCTTTATGCATGTACGAATGTGCTTCACGGAAAAGAACAATAGGGACCATTTCTTGTGAAACATGTTAATAAGTGAGAAGTCACTTGGAAAACCTGAATGCTAGATTCATAGTATTAGGAAGTCACTTCTGAAATGTAATTCCACTTTTTATGCTTTGTTTAAAAAAACCCAAACCCCTCTTCTTAGAGTCAGTTCTCTTATGTTGAATAGTCTAAGGTACCAACAGTTATCATACACAGTATTTTGTTCTCAAAACCCAGCTTGCACTATGAACAAATGAGTATTTGACTACATAACAACTGCTATCTATAGTAGTGATTGCCCCTTTTATGCTATTTTCAACAGCAAGAGGAAAGTTACTCTCTTCTGTAACTGCATTTCACAGCTTATAGCAGTGATGGTTTGGAAACCTTGAATTAAAGTAGAGCGTTCACCAACATCTACAGTTTTCCTACTCCTCACCATCCTTGTAACAATTATCTTTTTGCCTCTGCTTACTTGCATTCGTTCCTTCATACACACTGGCTTTGGCCTTTCTCTTTACCTTTGACTTCATCTTTGATTTCTGCCCTTTGTTTTCTTCCCACCCTATCCCCTGTAATCTCCTATCTTTCCAGCTCCTATAAACTTGCTACACCTCCAAATAAGCTTTCTACTTCTCCTGGCTCTGCAGGACAGTTCTTTTCCTCCATTGCCCCCCTGCCTTGAGTGCACTGAGAGTGGAAATGTTTTGCTCATACCTCCATCCTTTCCAGAGACCACTATCTCAGTTTCCTCAAAAAAAACCCACTTTGTTCAGCTCCTTGTATCTCTACACTGAAACATGCTTCTGACAGACTTCTCAGGAAGTGACTTATTCTTGTATGTACACTCTGAGCATGTACAATATGAGCTTTTGTGAAGATTTTTGGTTAAATATGGGTGCAGCTACATTGCTGTTCCTGGGGTAATCTTACCAAAGTACACCACTAGACAAACAAGTACACAAAAAGAGAGTGAAATTTAAGGTGATACTTAAAATAGGGAAATTTTTAGCAGTAGAAGTTTAGCAATGTTATACAGCAATGTTGGGAAGATTTCACCCTTGCCATCTGGGTTCTAGCAATTTCATTCGTAATACATGTCTGTCTACCAGCAAAACGGAGAGATGAGCCCTGTGCATGTGTGATTTATTACAAATGGTTTCCTAAAATAGGAAAGTCTGAAGGTGTGGCAGGGAATAGATGTTTCTTTCTTTGTATCTCATTTATTTTAAGACCTTTTAGAAAATGTTTCCTTGTGAAGAAGACTTATTAAGCAAAAATCTTATTACAAGATATAATTTTTGCCAGAAGGTTTGTCTTTGATGTATACAACACTCTGTTTTTTGTATGTTTTGCATTTTTTTTGCACAGCAGTCTGGGTGTGACACGGTGTCTTCACTTTCTGCTTATGGTTTTCCTGTGCTGTGTGCATCTTTTCCATGAAGTTGTTGCCAGAAGCTGTGGCTTTCTAAATCCAAACAAATACAGAGTAGTTTGCTGTCTAAGGGAAATGTTGTAGCTTGACTTCCCTTGCCCTGTAACCAACGATCAGAGTGAGAAGAAATAATGAGCACTTTAAAAATTAAATTTAGTTAAAAAAAATAATTATAAAAAAATTCTCATGCTAGTACCTGTCAGACTTGTCTGCATTTAATTCTTCTTTTGATAGTAACACTAAACCACACTTATGATTGCCTCCCTTTGAATTCACAAGAAATTATTTACTGCAGTAGATCTCCAGGTAGAAATTAATTACAGATCCAAATGCTAACTTCATCTTCACCTTGGTTGCACAAGTCCAATTATGCCAGTGTTGTCCTAAAACCAGTGAAAACTGGGGTGCTTTCCTACCCATACTCCCAACCTCCCCATGAGTAAGGCATGTTTTGATTGGGTTTTGTTTTCTGAGCTGAATACAAAAATCTAACCGTGATACCATAAATACAGACAAATATTTTTAAACTCCCCTATGCGCATAGTGGCCCATTTGTAACACAGGGGAAGAAGTCTGCTGGCTTGCAGTGGAGGATAAATATGCTTTTGATACACTCCTCCGCTGAGTCTTGGGTGACACTGGTGCCTTTGAAACATATATCCTTGTGATGGGGCTTGCAAGGAGCCAGAGAGAATGCTGTACCATATACCTGTCTGCATTTGACACATTTCTTGATATTGAGTAACATAAAACCACTGTTAGTTGCCACACTTAAAATTCCAAATAAACTATTTACTGCAGTAGATCTCAGGGCAGAAACAAATCATATATGTATATACACTTAGATACATATATAGATGTATCTATGCATAGGCATTTATATCATATACATAGACATATCCTATACATCAATCTATTGTAAATGTTGTACAGCCTGGCCACAGTACGGAGGAAGCAGACAGTGATGACAAAGCCTCTTTCCTTCCAAGGTGCTTGCCCACCTCTTGAGCCGGGCTGTGTGGAGCTTGCCATGCTGAGGGCTCCTCACCCCCTCGAGGGAACGGTGTTCTCCAGCCTGTGCCTGCACTGGGACTGGTGGCTGTCTTTTATTTGTTTTCTTTCCTGGAGATACTACCCCTCTTGGGGCAGGCGCTTTAGTGAGATGGATAGCACTCAGGTAACTGGCAGTTCAAGGAAGTCCTTCCCCGAGTTGTTTACACCAAGGCGTTTTAGAGCAGCCATTTAGCTTCCACCTCGTCCCACCCTGCTGACCAGCTGTAAGTGTAAGGCCGCCAGCAGGCCCGGGGTCGCTGATAAACTAAACCCCCATTTGGCAGGCAAGGAAGCCGGGATGATAAGGATGTTGATTTATGTTTTATCTGTCACTACATTTTCAGTAAAGCTGGGCAGCCAGCCTTAACGGAGCGAAGGCTGTTATCACCTCTCCTTAGCCCTTTAAGTGCAGCAGGCTCTTTGGTGTCTCTCACTGAATGCCACTTCATTAATTGCGAGGGTAAACAGGACACACAATGCCAGCCCTCACCGCGTTTTGCTCAGGCGTCACTTAGCACAACAGCAGCAGATTTGGGGAAGGGGTCTGGGTCTGGGGAGGACACACATGAGAGAGTGTTCGTAGAAGTACTCAGCATTTCCTAGACTTCTTTCTATCATTTAAAATATATTGCATACCTTGAAGCTAGTGTAATGGTGGCTTAATTGGAGATAACTTCACTGAAGTGACTGTAGTTACCATTTATGTCAGCAGTGAATGTGCCCTTTAATGCCAAGCACTTCAGGTATGAATGTTCAATGCAAGAAAAACCTGACAACATTTATTACCAGGGAAATAAATGTTGTGAATTACAGGTATGATTATGTACCATTTCCCCCTTATTTTGGTGGTGAGCATTGTTGTTTTTGAAAGCGTTGTAGGATTTTACACAACATATTTAATGGCAAACACATTTTTTGCTTTTGAGAAGCACCATGTGTCTTTTGGGCCCAGTAGAAGGGCCCACAGAGAAGAGGGTGGAAAGGAGTGGAAGAGAAAATATGAGCATTAAAATACTAAATTATTCCAGCCAGACCAGAACATGGAAAATCTGAAAAAAACACCAACCAACCCTAAGCAATTCTTGTTACATCCAATGTAATATGTTGAAAACACAGCTTTTTCTTTTCCCCGTCCCTTCTGATTTTTTCCCCTTTATTTGCCTGTCTTTCCCTCTCCCCAGATACTTCATCTTACCTTTCAAGCCTATCCTTATATTTCTCTTTAAACAAACTAGAAAGAGAAAAGAAAGCTAGTTCCTGCTTGAGGTCGATGGGAACTTTGCCATTTACTTTAAATAGGCCCAGAAGTGGGCCCAACAGAGCATTTTATAGCTTCCTTTATTTATCTTATGTTTTATTTTGAGCAATGTGACTTTTGTATGACTGCATTATTTCTACAGTGAACACCATAATAATGGCCTCATATACATTATATACACACACACTGAGCAAAGCATTATTGATAGTCATACTGTTTAAAACAAGAGTAAAACAGTTATGAAAGTAAGGCACAAGGATGCTTGTGTTGCACAGCTTAAGTATAGGATTAGTATTCTCTGTAAATCTGTGCTTGGTGTTACTCCATACCAATTTTCAAGTACAAACAGGTGGTTAAAATGAAATAATTAACACTTTAGATAAGGAAACCCAGGCTGTACTTTCTTCAGTACTGTTAGTGATGCCCATAGCCAATCGTGATGAGAAATTGGGCAACAGATGACCATTCTCCAGACGGGAATACAATGGGAACTGTACCACAATGTATGAGCTTAATATCATTAGGCTAGTAGGCCAAGGATAACAACACAGTTTGGCAGAAATTTGGCAGATATCCAGGGATATCTGCCAACAAGTAGGATGATCATTTATTACATAGGAATCAGAGTCACAAATTACAGTAGGAACTATTTTTGTTTCTTGTTGATGACAGTTATGAGTCTTGGGTTCTCAAAACTTTGTTCAAGGAATCCCCAAAGCGCCACCTCATGCATAAAGATAATTTATCACATTTACAAGTGCAGTGTGTTACAACGATGAATAGAATGTCCAACACTGGAAATAAGTGAAAGAGCTAAAGATGATTTTGCTACAAAAGTGGCTGTAGCCATGAATCAGACCCACCAGCCTTTCTCTATCTGGTAAGAAATTAAGGCAGATCCCTAGATGGATAAAAGCTTCAGCTCATGAAGATCTGAAAATGAAGATGGATTAAATGCATATTTTTCTTCCCAGTCCTACTGGGGAATATTCTGGATCAGCTGTACTCAGGACACACCAGTCTGAGAGAGCTGCATCTCTTCTTTCAATTCAGTCAAAGCAGGTGTGTTAAAGGAGCAAGACAAAGTCACTCTTGTGCCCATTCCCTTCAGCTAGCTGAAGCTAAATTTATTTTTTTTTTTAAACAATTTCTATGGTTATATTAGATCTAGGACAGCTTTGATACTGCTGGGTTTGTCTTCCACAAGAAATTACAGCAGCTGCCTGGAAAACATATAACCCATTTACTTCTGGTTGTCATGGAAAGAAATCTACTGATAGGAAAAACAGAAGCATTTATGGAAACCCACTGGTGACTAAAGGCCAGAGAGCCTGGGGCTCAGAGTAGCTGTAATCCTTTCTGAACAGGGGCACACAGTCACTGTTTGGCATCTAGTGTGAAAACCAACATGCCACAGCACGCACAGTAGGACTGGTGACACCACTTGCACCCAAATACATTTCTGAGGAGAAAAACAATATGTAGTCTTTAGTTACCACAAAAATGTACTATTGGCAATGAAATGTCCCTCTAGCAACCTTAAGGTAAGGAATAACTGCTTGCTGGGAGAGTAGACCTGGCTGCAGCATAACAGTATATTTTTCAGACTGCAGCTGAGTATGAAATTATACAAGTACAATCTAATTGTTTTAATTGTTAAACTTCACACAAGTCATCACAATTCTTCTCCAGTACATTTGTTTTCCATGTATTTGCTGAAATACATATCTGATGTTCATAAATAAATTTGTCTGAATGCATGCTTTTCTAGAGTTTTTATTATTTATTTGTGGCAGAACAAAAGTGTCTCTCAGAATTTTGATCTTATAATAAGTATATATCCTAGAAATGTTGTATATTCTTGCACAAGATTTAGTTTCTGATTTTCCAAACTTTCTTGCCATTCATGGAAAATGGAATAAGAGTGTCAATAACACTGAAATAAATCCAGTGTTTTATTCAAGTGATTATCCAGAACATTTCTGGGCCACTTTCCCAATTTCTATTAAAAGTAATACAAGAGAGAAATAAGCCATCCCATCCATTTATGAGTTGCACCATTTTAAAAGCTGATGTATTCAATTACAGAATCACACACCCACTTGTTTGCCCAAATGCAGCTTGCTACTAGTTGGATCCAAAGCAATCGCCTTGCCCCAGAACAGCTGCGGGTGCTCTGTATTCGCATCTTCCTCGTGCTCTCTGATATTCCATGAAACTGTTTATATTTACTGTAAAAGTATTTTCACTCTGTTTGCTTAGTCACCATGCACTACAAATATTCTCTTCACCACTAACAATCATGAAATGAAAGTGTTTACAAAACTTTGTTTAGTGCCAGTACCTAATAAACTGTGAATTGGTCTGAAGTGAAGGCGTGCATGTGTGCACACTTGCGTGTGAATGAAGTATTTGCCTAATTTTTGTGCGCAGTAGAAAGGTTGAGATGTGCTTCTACTAGGACTATGCTGAGATTGCATGCATTTGGTGTCTGCAGCCTGGTTTTATAACTCTTTGAAGCTTGTTTATGGCCTGTGGAAGAACTGACATGCGAACAAGGCTATTTTTGAAGTTTTTTTTGGAACCTTCGCTGTATCTATTGAAGATCATGTGTTTATGCTGCATCAAAGTGAACTTGTTTCTCCTACCTCAGATCAGATATTTGAGCTCGTTTGTCCTGCACTGCTTTAATGCTACCCACCATAAACAGTTTACATATTTCTCCCTTCATTGTTGTATCCTGACGCATTCTGAAAGAGTAATTGTCCCACAGCTTTTATTATGGTGACACATTTGAAAACACGTGCTTCAATATTTCGAGGGTGAATACCTACCTTTAAAGGAACTCTCTTCTGTAAGAGGGAGTCACACAGCACATTTCAGTTTATTGAGTTAATAGCTACTATCCTAAGCGCCTGAGACAGACTTATTTGTTGTTCTGCTTTCAGCTGGCTGGTCTTTCTCAGGCGATACACAGGATGGCTGAGCAACACTTGGTAGCTTTCATCCGTTCCTTTGCTACTTTCATTTGATATCTCACACACAGTATGTATTTCCAATGCCAAATCCTCTTTATCACACTCACAAAACCATGCTGTGATGTGTTGCCAGCAGGAACAACGTGCAAAGGGAAAGTCTTGGAAAGGAAAGCCTTGCTACTGCAAGAAATATTCAGATCCAGCAGCAGCAGGGTTTGCTTTCAAGCTGATCTGCTTTAGAGGTAGCATGGCATTTAGGCTGGAAGAACCACAGTACCTCATCTCTCTGAACTTCAGGGACTAAGTTGATTTTTTTGCTTATTGTTTTGTTTTGTTGTTTTCTTTTAAGCATGTATTTTTGATTAGAATATTTATTCTCTCTCTCTTATAAAATATGAAACCTGTAACTACTGTCAACACAGTAGCTGGGTTTCTTTTATGTCTAGACCATGTTTCCACATTTGTGCACGTGACAGATTCTTTGATTTGGTGTTTTTTATGACATATAAGTGAAGAATAACAGGTATATAGATTCCTTATTTTCATACTTTCTGATAATCTTGACAAAGAAATAACTGGGATTTTTTTTATTATGATGGTTTTTGTCTGTGAATTTATTTACCACTGCTAACCAAGAATATAACTCAGAAGCCTTCAGCTGAATTTAGTGGTTTGGTTCCTTTTGCTGCTTTCAACAAGTGCAGGAACCAACACTGCAAGGAGACAGACTAGGAACTTTTTTATTTCACACATACCTCTCTGTTGCTACCTGCATTACAGGAGTCTCACTTTCCAAAAAATAAAACCCTTCACCTTGCACAGCAGCCAGCTGTCAGTCTGCAGAGGAACCAACCATGGTGTGTCTCTATACAAACAGACCTTCTGCTGGTGGCACTGCCAGTTGTTCTACTCTCCTAACTGGATCTCAAAACACAGAACTTAATAAACTGTCTGGACTGATAGACAGCTTTGGGCTAAGAGAGTTTATAACATTTCAGTGCATGATATCTTTTTATTTTTTTTTCCTGGGATCTCAGTAGTAAATTTGTCCTGAAAATTGAGAGGTTTGTGACACTATGACTTCTGAGGCTTCAGAAAAAAATATTTCAAAAGGTGCATGAAAATTGCCTCTGTGTCTCTGTGTCTAGTCATAAATAACTTCCATTAAAAAAACACAAACACTTGATTTTAGTGTCTCTTGACAGTTAAGATACTATTTTTCTTTGAAGCATTACAGGCATTGCACCTGCTCCTGTTCCTTTTATTGTGCACAAATAGAAAATTTGTGGTACTTTTATGTGTTGTTCTTCCACAACATTCACATTACAGCAGGTAACTCTCTAATTCAATTAAGATACCAAAGACTGGCTTCTGTGCACTGGGGAACAGCATTTGTATTTCTCAAAGTTTTTCTTTGTCTTTTGGAAAGTAGCCAGAGCTACCTCATGGACCCTAAATTTAGAGGGGCCTCTGCTTGTCCAAAGCAGCTCAGAATATCTGATATCATAAAATGTGTGGGCAAGATGGTTTTATCTCTTAAGCATCCCCATTCATGGCTTTTGAAATAACTAACTTTTTCTTGAAACCTGTAGACTGCATATGTTTTAGATTAGTTTAATTTGTGTTTTTGTGGGTTTTATGAGTTTTTAAAAATAATTTTCCTGTTTTCTGAGTAAATTATATGAAACATCTGCCCTAAATTTAATCTATCAAGCTCATAAAGGGGAAAGGCAGACATTTTATGAGTGATATTATAAAATTTAGATAATTATCTTGTTTGTTTTAGCAGTTTCTATTTTGGTCTCTGAACAGTATTCTTCCACTAAAAGACAATTTTTATATGGTGTACTAGTCAAGGGGAACAGCCAGTGATGGCATAAAATATACATCTAATAACGCTAATGTTAATTGGTAATAGGGTATACTTTTTTAACTGATCTCTATTCACTATATAAGCACAAACCTAAGTTCAAGCCTATTATATGCATCTCAGTTTGAAAAGGAAAAAAAAGCCTCTGCATAGACAATGTGTTATTCAACTAACTTTAATGAGGAATGCTACTTATGGAAGTGCAAGTAGGCTATATAAAAGTATGCTTAAAGCGATGGATATGGCAGCCTTTTCCAATACCATCTGTGTCAGTGCGCTGAACTTGTGCCATCCTGTATCTACTTATGTACAAATCCTATTAATGGAAAAATATTTTGGGAGATATCATCACGTGCCTGTTGTTATGTTCTTTGCTAGACATCTGCCACTATCTGCTCTCAAAGACAGTATACTGTGCTAGTTTAAACCTCTGGTATGCCCTGATGTGGTTATCTTTGTTCCTTATGTGGTTATACTTGTGCCTTTATTTTTATTATTTTTTTTAATCCCAGTCAAAAAGCAGCTCCTTCCCTTAATTCTCCAGGATGGAACCAAGTGTTTGAGTTGGGATCCAAAACTGATGACAAATGTATCTTATTTAGGAGAAGATGCGGATGTTTTAACTTCAAACAAAAAGCCACTGTGGTTCTGTTTCCTGTTGACGTCTGTGAGAATACTCACCAAATAAACCTTATCATACCTGTAAATGTTCTTCCTTCTCTTAGAGCTGGATGACACCCTTTCAAATCTCATACAGGTATACAACAACATTTTGACAGCCTTGGTCAGGCTCCACCTCTCCTAGGCCGTTTTTGGATGACACTTGCTCCAGCCCTTCCTGTACCTTGTTTAAACTGTTTAAAGTGAAACATTAATTGCTATACTTCTGCTAGTTCATATATTTTTTTACCTGATTTCCACAATATTTTCCTCAACCCTCCAAAAATCTGGCTTGCACTCCCCTCCACTGGGTCATGTGCTCCTGGGACTCTGCACTGGTCAGGAGGCCCAACATGCATCCAGTTGAGGTACCTTCTTCACTGGCTTAATGGGAAAGACTGGCAAATTCTGGCTTCAAAAATTTTCACACAGTCTGTGAAAAAAAAAGGTGAAAATGTGAATGAAAATCAAATATCTAGTAGAAATATGGCAATATTTTGTTAGAAGTCAGTTTATCTTTCTGAGGACTATTTATGTTGCCTAGGAGCCAAGAGAAGAAGGTAACAGAAGCATGAATGTTATTTCTCAGAGCACAGTCTGCAATCTTCCCCCTCCAGTACATATCAATGGATAGAGAATTCATTCATTTGGAACTTGCGAAGTGGTGCCAGAAAGCAATAGAAAATAATAGCTGTGCTAAAGTCTTTGCTGTACAAATGATACACAGTTTGTGTTCAGAGACTACTATAAGAGACTATTACAGTTGGAAATTCAGGGATTAAAAACAGATTTTAATGTTTACTTTTCTTAATCCAAGATGCCTCTAAGGTCATGAACTAGTTAAAAATCTGCAAATTCTCCGTTATGGGCAGAATACACTATTTGTATTCAGATTTCCTGTTCTCATAACAGTAGTTATGAATAAATGAATAATTCTCAGCAAATAACTGATTTTTTTTTTCTTTCTGGTTGAGGTTTCTTGATTTCCACACAATTATCCATGAGACAGTTTGACTGAAATATCTGTGCACATTTTTCTGACCACTCAATGCTTTAAATTCAAGGGTTTGTTAGTTAGTTTCTCTTTGTTATCTTTGCCATTATTCCTGCTCCCCAGTTGGATAAACACAATAATTTTTAACCACCATCCTGATCAGTAAGCATAAATGAAAGAAGTATTATAGATCAAGCAGAGAGGTCTCTGACCCTGTCTGGATTTTGTGCTCTCACTACATGCTGATACCACAGCTTTGTGATTAATTTAAACTGCATGAACCTATAATGTCAGTGAGAGGCACTCCTGCTCTTCCTGCTTCTCTGGTGACTCCCATCTGCAGTCTTGACACCCATGCCTTGCTCAGTGGCACAAGCACTCATAAAGCCATGCCACCCTGAAGACATACCCATTACCTGCTCTGTGGGGCCCTGAGAAGGAGCAGTTGGAGAGTAGCATGGAGATTTTGCTTTTCAGCAGCAGCAGCAACAGCCTGTTATCTTAAGCTGACCATGAGACTGCATAGGTAACAGTAACCGGGAAATGTAGCTGTCTGCCTCAGGATGTGACTACATAGAATTTTATTCCATTAGACTAATTTCTGGTAGCTTGATATTTAGCTTCTCTAGGTATGAGGTGATGTCCAGTCATTTAGACTTTGTTTTCTTGCAAAGCTGCACCACTGTGTTGCCAGTGCCTACTTCCAAGCAGCATCAAGTTCCCTGAAAAATTGGTCTTTCTAGTACTTCACACTTCAAAAAGTCATTCTTGCTGGTAGTCCCATCCTGGGAGTAAGTGCACTAACTATGCATATGAGAAATAGGAAGGGGTATTTTTACCTTAGAAGCCAGGGAAGGAAAAGGAGTTGAAATGCAAGGAGGCTCTGGAGCTTGTTTTGTCACAGTGTGAGTGAAGCCAGAGGGCCAGGGTTTCCCTCCTGCTCAGCCTTGTTATTCCACCCTCTGTATACTCCACTACCTACTGACTTCCCAAGCAGGAAAGGGAAAAACTTACTTTCAGAACCTAGCAGGAGAGCTGACTGAGTCGCCCTATTCTCCATGTGTACATCTCTGGTATAAGCCAAATCAGAGTGCAAAATTAAAATATTTCCTTTTTTGTACCTTTTCTATAATTCCATTTCTCTGAGGATTTGAAATGCCAGAAAGGATTATCAAACTTTCATCTGCTTAGCTTGCACACTGATTGATGATTTTGATAATATGTGTAGTTTAATGATATTTACACAGTTTGCCCAGCTAGGTATATTAAAAGAATGTTGAGAAAATAGCAGATATGCTAAATGCTATGGTAGCAGCTCATACATTAGTGGTGTTTCATTGTGAACAAAGTAATTTTTTAGCCGACTCATAAAGTAACCTAAAAACAAGCATGGCACTGTTTGCTTCAAATGGGACTGTTGCCATGTGATCACCATTCATCTGACATCATTACTGACATAGCTTTCGTTAGTATATCTGATTAAGGCTCCCAGCCATGATGGAGCCAGACTAAGTAGTCTGAGGAGGTGGCTGAAGAGAGTTAATGTGTCAGTGTTTTTTGCATGAGGGTGTCTGCTCAAAGTTTCTTTGGAGAAAGAGGTTAGAAATGGTTGATGATTGTTCTAATGGGAATCTTCTGAAAATATTTGAAGGTGTGCTGAACTCTAATGGTGATGTAGTCAGCAAAACATCAAGATGCCACTTCTGTGTGAAGAAGAGTGAATATGACTAAGAATTAAAAAAAAACCAACCCAAAACAAACCATGAGCAAAAGAAATGTAATTGATCACATATTTGCAGGAACCAATTAATTACATTTCTGTCTTAAAACAAAATAAATGATTGGCTTGTATATGTAAATAAACAATCAGCCTTGTTTAGACATAAATTTCTATTTTATAAAAAACATTAAAAAGCTTGATGAATTCTTGTTATCTTAGGAACAGATCACCCTAACAGGCATTGCAAGGTATGTTTGCGATGTCCATCTTAGATGGATAAGCTGCACTATTGCTGATTTTGCTTTTAAGATCCACAATAATTAGTACTATATCTAGAATTTAGAAAATGTACTGACTAGCCTGCTAAAATAAACACAGGTGAATTATTTTCCCTCTAACGGGTTGACAAAAAAAAAAAACCCAATCCTTTGGCAATTCTGTTTCTCAAGTGTGATATTAACTTGTGCTGCAGTTTTGGTTTTGGACAGGGGTCTTCTTGTTGTTCATTTTTTCCTTCTTAAACTGGAGCAGGCTATTTTCCTTGCACAGATGACTGTGGCAGTTTAGGCTGGGTGCCTCCTGTTCCTGCCACATTGGTTACACCTCCAGTGTCCAGAGGGTCCAATCCAGTAGGTGGACACAGAAGCTGCATATTTCATACCCATAAATCCTGCACCCTATAAAATCCATCTGCAAAGTCTTTGTCTTCCTCTTTCTTCCCTCTCTGTTCCTGTGGGAGATGCTTCCTATCGGGTAATGGTGGGGGAGTATATCAAGGCCCCTTAGGCCTGGCTAGGCCTAATACCAGGAGGAGAAGGGGGGATGCAGTCTCAGACCTGGCCAGCCTGAGATTAGCCTAGCAGTGGGAGGGGAAGAAAGAGCCCTGGGGCTTTTGGGTACGCCCTCAGGTGGGAACAAGTGAAGTGTTGGGGGGCCTTTGGGTGTGGTGTAAGGGACTATGTATGCTTTGGGATATCTTTGCCACAATGCTTTGTATTTTTCTGTAAAACACCAATTGCTTTTCCATGTGAACTTTCCATCACTATCCAATCCATTTGCATGAGTGTCATTCTTTTGACCCTCTTGGGGCAATAGAGGATCTGTCTGACTCTAAAACAGGATAGATGACATAATGCTTGATGTATTCATTATTCCTTCTCAGACTGTTATGGGACTAAGACCCATAATTCCATAAATAAGACCCCTCAGAAAGCTAGAGGCATTAAACTCTTCTATATGATGCTAAATGACTACTCGAATGATTTGGGAAACCCCTTCACTGTCAAGGGTGAAGAAGAAGTATAAATTCTAATAAATGTTCAATGGGATCTGTGATTTCCAGTGCTTAGGTCACCTTGGAGAAAAGATTTAGATAATATAAAATACAATTTTTACTGCTAAAGAGAGGAGTTAAGGTGTAGCACTCGTCAAAGAGTAGGTTACATATAGTTTTAACAAGCATTTTTATGTGAAGGAAATCTTTTTCTGATGTTAAATAGTGATCTGACCCAGTGTGTCTGAGCATTAACTTTGTCCATATGACCACAAGTCAGTTCAGGTGTACTGCATTTACACTGCACTTTTTCTTAAAAGCATAAAGGTTGGCACCATCAATTGATATAGGCCATTACAAAACTGAAAAGGAAAAAATACCAATGGGTATAGTTTCAAGAAAAATTATTCATGTGAATCCTTTGTTTTCCTGCACAAACAGAGTTAAAGAAGGAAAGAGTATATATGAAAGAAATACTGGAATATTTAGAATATGAAATACTGATCCGTAAACAAAATGTTTAATGGCCTAAATTCTGTATAATTTGCTCTGTGTCTAACCAATGGGAAATATTAAGGTTCTACATAGGATTAAGTTGGTGCAATTTGGACATTACTCCTCTAACAGAAACAGTGAAATAAATGGATAGACTTAAACAATGAGCTGCAGTTTATTTTTGCACAAAGGAATAGTAGACTCTGTCCTATCATCTTATACTGTGTAAAAATTGTAATAAAAGGTATTAGTTTTGTCTCAAAGGAATCATGATAAAATCACTTTAAAATTATTAGAGAAATGCTGAATGTTATTCTACTATTTCCATTTAAATGGCTGTTCCTATATTTTAATCTTCTTTTCCTTTAGTTAGAATAGGTTGTAAAAGTGATAGATCCATTTGATGTTAGACTCAGCAACACATTGTTCAGATGAAATCATACTTCAGAGCCCTGTGGACTGGACCTGAGTAGCTTAGCTGATAAGGCACTGGTTTGTCATCTACAAGACAACAGTTCAAGACTTCTCTGATTTCTTAAGTCAAATTAATTTAGTTATGTCAGCTATGCTGCCATAAGATGATAATCCAAGCTGCATGGATGCCAGACATACTTTTACCTTCTTTGGCTTGATTGAAACAGACTGTGTCAGAAACACTGGGGTTAGCTAGAACTCATTTCAGGTGTGATGAGGAAAATGAAATATTTGAGCTGCATAAATTATATTTTAAAAGTATCGGTATATATTTGCTCCCCTAATTCAACTAGTCTAGGATTTTTTTGCTGAAAGACATGCTAAAAACCAGAGTGAAACACTTCAAGCCCACTTGAACTCTGGTTGGATCTAGGATCTATGTATTAGCGTATACTTAAAAAAGCCTTAAAATCTACCCAACCAGAACCCCCCACACCTTACTACCTTCTCTGTGCAGGGCACGAATTACTGTTATGACTCAGCACAGAAACTGGTCACTTTGTGTGCTTCCAGGAGCAGCCAGCATGTTGCAAACTATTCCTCTGAAGACACTCAGTCTCTGCTGTAAAACTGTCTCTCCCAGTATGCCTGTTTCCTCTATGAATTTTCACTGTGACAGTATATCTTTTCAGGAGAGATATGAGGATAACAGTCTAAATACTTACAGAGAAAACACAAACATTCTTGTGCAAATGTGACTCACTCAGAGATAAAGGGCTGGAATTTTCCAAAGAAAATATCTTACTAACTTATGATTTCTGTCCATATCTCTGTCAGAAAAAGCCGTCATTCCCTCTACTTCCCCAATAACTTCTGTTTCAGTCAAAATCTTGCAAACAGAGAGAGGTTGGAGACATACAATACCTCCTGGTTTTGTTGAGGCATGTGGCTGTGTAGGGAGCCTAAGTCTTTTATTGATCCCACTCACAAAATTGATTTTCAGCATGAGCCATCAGACTATCTACTTGTGAAAGAGCTGTTACGAATATTTAAACTATAACATGCATGCTCACACTGCACTGCTAATATTGATTAGAATTCTGAAGTAAATATACTGGTTAGTAACAGTGTTTGGGAGAACATATTGACAGAAGTCAGTACAAGAGGAAAATGAAATCATTCTAACTCTCAAATAAATGGCACAAATTTATGTAGCAATGCACAGAGGTCTGGAAACCTTGATACCATTCAGCAATATTAAATCTGGAAACAATGAAATTAAAATAACATCCCTCCCTATTTTAATGACAGGGGAATTACTTAAGCCTGTCACAAAAGATGAGGATATCAGGTACAGAAAGAGACTTCGGAATAGTGTTGACTGTAGGGATTCTGTCAGTTCAAACACAACAATTTATAGCTCAGCTTGGAAGATAACTGCTCTCTTGAAAATGCCCCATTGTCACGTTATTTCCAAGACACCTCAATCACTTTGGAAGCATATAACTGATATTCTTATTCATTAGAAAAAACAAGCACTTAATATTAGTCTTCTCATGAAACTTGCTGCATTGATATCTCAATTATGGTTTACTTTGCTGGTAGCATCACTTCAGTTTTTGCAATAGTCTCAGTGTTGATCCAATTTTTCAGTAATGATTGTCTACAATCCATCAGAGCTTGTAATACTTTTACATTTATCATAGAGCAAACAATCTGGTAAGCAGTGAAGCCTTCATTTTCCACTAAAGAGCACTATAAAGAATCCAATTCCTGGAATCGGATGCAAATGTGTTTTCCCTGAACTGCTCTGTATCCTTGCACAGTTCAGAAGATGACATAAGAGAAGTTATTTAATGAGTAAAATATTGTTGTTTCTCCCCCTACCTCTATAATTTCACATATCAAGTTTTCCAAGACACATATGCTCTTTTTAATGACTTAAAATACTTTCCTAATGATTAAATTCTACTTAGCTGTAGTAGACTTTCCAGACTTTTAAGAAGCCAGTATAATGTATGCAGTTGATGATAGACTATAAACATTTATTTTGGGCACTAAAAGCAATGCTTAGAAAACTAACTGAGTTGTCCATATAAACTTTAACAGTTTGTCTGATAATCATCCCTAAATTTATATATTGTGACTCAGTAAAGCTATTGGGCAAAGCAGTAGTGCTGTCCAGCTGTCCATACTGTTCAGCTACTTGAAACTGCAAAGTCTAAACTACTTAGTTGCATTTCTGCAATACTTCTGAGTCATGTGGAGTATTTTTTGCTTTGAAATTCATTAGGCTGATTGACATTTAGGATGCATTTCTCTGAGATTTTTAAAGTGGAAATCAATTACTCTATATAATGTGAATGTGGTGCTTTCAGGCTGGTAGTGATTTCTGTTTCCTATACTTTTTCACGGTTCAATAACTTCCAGTTTGGAAATATGGGGCAATTTTTTTCAGTGTGCAGTGGAAAGCTACTGTCTGGCACTTTACATCTCAATTGTTTCAGTAACTGTTATACATACAGATGGTTGGATAAAGGCCAGCTTGGCCAAAGATGACTAATGCTCTGACGAGGTGCCATGTCCAGCGCAACTTCTACGTTGAGGCAATAAGACTCATTTTCTCAATCACACAGTTCACTAACATGTGAAGTTATCATCTCTGCCACATGTGTAAAATGGCATGTGCTGCGGTCCCAGTAAGCATCTTCTGTGCTCTGTGGTGGCTTATCTACACCAGGTACTGAGAAGTTGGGCACTGTTGCAAAGTTGAATGTCTACACTTTATTACGGAGCCTGGCAGAGAGGTAGAATCTTTCTAAGATGTTTTCCCATAGCTGTCGACAAGAACACAAATTTGTATCTGGCAAGAGAGTGTCTTTTTTCATTAACTCACTGCCTTAATAAATAAATTGAAACTTTTACTGTAAAATCACCTTATTAATTGCATGCCATTCAATTTGTTCTAAGTGTTGTAAAGAAAAGAGGTAGTTATGCCATAGAGGAGCAAAGGAAATGTCAGCAGAAAGACCATTGAATTGTGCATCACCTTCCATCCTTCCCCAAACAATTTGATCCTGTGCATACTACCTGTGCAACTACCTGAAAGGAGGTTGTGGCCAGGTGGGGTTTGGTCTCTTCTCCCAGGCAACCAGCACCAGAACAAGAGGACACAGTCTCAAGCTGCACCAGGGAAGGTTTAGGCTGGATGTTAGGAAGTTCTTCACAGAGAGAGTGATTGGCCATTGGAATGGGCTGCCCAGGGAGGTGGTGGAGTCACCGTCACTGGAGGTGTTTAGCAAGAGACTGGATGAGGCACTTGGTGCCATGGTTTAGTTGATTAGATAGTGTTGTGTGATAGGTTGGACTTGATGATCTCAAAGGTCTTTTCCAACCTGGTCTGGTCTA
This sequence comes from Picus viridis, assembly GCA_033816785.1. Classification (NCBI taxonomy): domain Eukaryota; kingdom Metazoa; phylum Chordata; class Aves; order Piciformes; family Picidae; genus Picus; species Picus viridis. Next base: position 16,241,823 of record CM066582.1, on the reverse strand, counting down.
TTCTATTCTATTCTATTCTATTCTATTCTATTCTATTCTATTCTATTCTATTCTATTCTATTCTATTCTATTCTATTCTTTTGTTGCTTCAAGGATTAGATGAACCTTTCAGAACTTCACTGGCCAGGGACGGCACAAGAACTGCATCCTGATGCAGGCTCCTGGTTATTCACCAGAATTTGCATCTCAGGGTCTGGTGTGTGCTCTTCACCACCTCTTCATTTCAGCAATTCTTTTGTGTATGGCAAGAGTCCTCAGATCAGTCACTCCGCAGTTTCCACCTTTGGCAGGTAAAAGGGCATTCTGTCACCTTAGGCATCTCCTTAATTTCTTTCCTGCATGGTCAAGTTTCTAGCTCTCTTGCCTTGCCTCTAGATCTTCACTTTTAAACATGTACAGTTCTTCCTGGTTTTCATTAAGTTTTCTTGCTCTGTACTCTGGTACTTGCCTTTTGCTTGTGTTTCCACATTTGCCTTTTCATTACCTCCTCTTCACCCCACATCTGCCTTTGCTCTGGGGCCTGCTGTTTCTGTCTTCTTGTATTGAAGTTTTTGCTTCTTCGTACATGCTGCTCTGGAACACTTTTAAATTATTTTATTTTCTTTTTTAGTATATTCTCAGCCATTATCTGCTCATACCTGAGATTAATTTGCTGCCTTTGAGGTATTCAGGAAGTAGAAAGGAACAGTAGTAGAATTAAACACTCTGGGAAGCCTGCCTGTTCCCTAAGCAAGGTTTTTAATGAAAATTAAAACATTTGTGTCTATAGGTTCCTGGAACATTTTGACACTTATTGACTGAAGCACTCCCAAGATGTTGTCTTATTTTAAGATTTGAAACAAACCCAACAAAATCCCAAATAAAACCCTGGACCTAGTGTTTTGCTTCCAGTATCACTACTGTAGCTCTTTGGAATATCTTAATACTATGGTGTGGTTTTCCCATATTTTAGTATAGAATATGAAAGAAAGAGCTCTGTACAGATTAGTTAATCCACTGCTTCGTTATACTGCTGCATTAATCTTGCTGACATCTTGAATCTCAAAGAAAGGTAAAGTAGAACTGGAAAGCATTCAGATAGCGGGGACAGGACTGACTCAAAGCAAGGAAATACTTTCTTGGAAATAAAGAAAAAAACATTTTTGGAAATAGACAGAGAGAAGCAGAGCGTGAAAGAGGCTAATAGAATTGTGAATTGCACAAAAAGTTAAAAATACTTTAGTTGTTTGCTATTTTGTTAAATATAAAGACTAAGAGACATCAAAGTAAATAGAAGAGGTTTCTTTGGGCAGTTGGGTCGTTCAGCCATGGAACCCTCTGTTGCAAATAATAAAGAAGTCCATGGCTTGTGGAAAAGTTTGATATATTCATGTAATAGTGAACTATTTGGCATGACTGTACATAGAGAAATGACTTTGGGTTCAGGAAATCACTTAGCTAAAAATAATTGGATTTTGAAGTTCTCTTAATTTTCATAATCTTTTATAGGCATGCCACTTTTAGAGACTATGTATATGGAACTTAAGCAGTGTCCCTGGTATTATTTTATTGCACTTCATCACTTCACAGGTGATTTTTGGTTGTTCTAGTCACCAATGTAAAAAAATGTATTGTATTGCAAATACTGTAATGTAGAGACTTGAAGGCAAGTAAAAAAAGGGGGAGAAAAATGCAGATGTTTGTATGGATTTATTATTAAGCAGGAGCTGATACTTCAACTGGTCTTATTCCAGTTGACTTTCTTTTCTTGTCTGCCACATTTTAAAAGCTTGGCTAAAATTCTGTGCACTGTAGTATCTTCTGAATTACTGATATACAACATCCACTGCTGAACTCAGGTACCTGAGAACTATTAAAATAGTGACTGTGTCCCAAAAAATGCAGAATATTGATTGTGAATATAAAAACCCAAGTTGAAGAATTCACAGATGCAGCTGCTGGGAGGATATTTCCTATTCTAGTTCTCAAGACAGGTTTGACAAGATGAACTAATGGTACTCTGGTAAGAAAAATGGACTTTCTCTGCAGGCCTTTAATTTCTGAAAGCTCTTGAGGAACTTGATCATTCAAAAAAATTTGCCTTACAACTTAGAGTATACTTATCCATTTCTCTGCTCTATTCAGTTTTGCCTAAATGAGTACTGTTAGACAAAGTGAAGTCTAGTAATATGTTTGTTTTCTTTTGAAGCAAGTTTAATTTTAATTTAATCTTTCATATTTTTCCTTATCTTTGTAGTATATAGCCAAAACCTTATTTTTCAGTATACTATTTTTTGGGGGGCAGTAATGTTAAAGAAAATAAATAAATTTAAAAATTACTACAAAAAATTAACATAGCATAAAATAGACCAGTGTATTGGGATCAAAAGAGACATCTTATACTAACAAACATAATACTCATATAGGTAACAAACCCAACTTTGTTTCTTTTTTCCTCTACTGAAACATCTGCATGATCTGTATGATCTGGCTTTTAAAGGATTAGCCATTCTTCTTGTTTAGTTTTCAATAGCAAGCTAACATAGAACTGAAAACCAACTGAGTTCCAGAGCTATAGAGGTAAGAATTAACAGCTTTACTTCTTGCTATACATTTTCTTACTCCTGGGGAAAAAAATTATTAAAAATTGTCATGTCTAATGTGTCACAATCCTGAGCTAGATCTGTGTGTAGATTAGAAAATTTAAGCTGGCAGAAATTTACATCAAAAGATAACAAAAAGCATGTGCAATTGTCTCCACTGATCACGATTAATTCTCAGAACCACACTGAGGAGAAAGCTGCAATGACAATGCCGGGTAGGCCCTCATAGGGTGACCGAAGTCTCCAAAGGCTTGTAAGTTTCAGAAGGCAAAGGTCATAGGAGCAATATTGGGCCACTCCAAGTCTATGTCATAAACGGTCAATAAAGAGCTCTTGTGCAGAGCAGACCTTATGTTTTTTCTGCCTGTGTTTGTTTTTCACTGGCACCCCATCAATTCACAGTGCAGGGTTAATAAAAATCCACAAAAGTCTCAAGGTGTTTCCTTTAAACTTCTTTGGAGGTTGTGTAGATGGTCAAGAGTACACAGCTAACAGGATGCTCAGACACCTAGTGGTCTGTGCTCTTTATTGCAGTGCATTTAAACTTGTGTGCATGTGGCATGACTAAACTGTAGAGCTGCATTTTTGATGAGGATTATCGGAACAAAAAATTTGTGTGTAACATAAATCCCAAGAATCTGTCACAAGAGGGAGGCCTGAATGATCCTGGCCACACTGCCACCATATCTAATCCATTGTATCACTGCTTGACAAAAACTAACCCCTAAGTCTGGTTAAAGAGAAGATGAAGCTCTTCTGTTTGATCTTCCTGGCCCTTGATTAATTTTTATTCAACTTTTTAAAAAGGATATCTATGACCTTTACCCTAATGTTGTCTTCTTAAACATCTTCTGGCTGTCTTCAGAGTCCATGACATTTTAAAATATTACATTTGGGTTGAAAATTCATATTAATAGCAAAGTTGAAAGAAGAAAGACCTTGGAATCACAGAAGCTATTCATCAAGTTTAATTACCATCAGGTCTACTTAAAAGATAGCTGATTTACCTACACTGCATTACACAGTGAAGGAGTATTGTGGAAAATAACAGAAAGAGACAATTATTTTAGCAGGTGCTCACTGATTTGTGGTAGAGATAATTTATAAGCTAGTGAGCTAAGTTCTTTTGTTTTGTTTCATATTCTGAAAAAAACCCCAATGTTTTCTGTATTTTTTATGACACTATAAGTGTGAAAATCCCAAGTAAAAGAATGAAACCCAATCCATTCTTTTAAAGTTATTTTTACCAGTTACCTTTTTTTACCAATTACAATTTTCCTGTGACCACCAGAAAATGCTGTACATTAATGACAGAAAGCCAGACTGATGTTGTTCAAATGTGGTATTTTTGTACATCTCACTATGTTAAGATACTGGTAGAATAACTGGAAATGTTTTGATCAGTTTTCTGTCAGCTCCACAGGGCTTCATGATGTTTTATCTCAAATTCTCATCATTTAGAAGGTCAATTTTTATTTATTTTTTTAAAAGAAAAAATAGCTAAAGCAGAGTTCCAGAAACTGAGATGAGGAAGCCCTTTTTATGTTTGAAAATATAGCTTCATCTTAAAGTCCACTTTTCATTCAAGAATAATGGACGGCTGTGAAAAGACCAAACATTTTATTATGTAGAGGATGCAAATACAATTGGTGCATATTTTTTTACTAGAAGGCAAGCATGTTTTTTCTACATTGCCTATCATGACAACTGTGTGTGTACATTTTATTTATATATATATATATATATATATATATATATATATATATATATATATATATATATATATATATGGTGTCCCCCCATGAATGGCCTTAGTTTTGTGGCAAAATATAGTTAATGGAAGAGGACTTGACCTAGAGTTCTAGGAAAGACTTTGCTATGGACAAGACATTTCACCACTGCATTCAGAAATTATCCTATTGAATAGGAAATTTTAACAAATAAGAAATAATAAGCTCACAACAAAAAATTATCTGGATACTATTAGATGATGACCTTAAAAAATTGATAGTGTGCCACCAACTCAGGCATTAGGGTTCAGTATTGATGCTTCTGGGAATAAGGGAGAAAAACGTGAGATAACATTAACAATATGGGTAGGGAAATACGCGAATCATATGAAGGTAGGTACTCCCAAACCTTGTATCCTGATTAATTAGGGATTACCACAGCTGCACAGTGTTGGCACCAAAACAAAAAACTGCATGATGCTCTCCTGTTTGGGAGTTTAGTATAAATGTGAAATTCAGAGCTAGGAATTGTGAGCTCATCTTGACCTCAGGACCACACAGTGCACTAGATGCTTTTGGACATATATTCTCATCAGAAAGCAAAGTTTTTCTTAGGATTTAACTGTCTTTTATGATTTAACCTTATACATATTTCATATTTCCTTCGGCATTAATGTACTGAACAATGTAATGCATAATGCAGTGTATCTGTCAGCTTAGAAATGCCTTGAGGTTGTCCCTCAATGTCTCTTCAGGACCTATTGAAAAGATATGAATCTACATAGCAATGTGCAATTTCTGTTTGATTGTTTTATTCTAATGACTTTTTGTGTCCAGCAGAAATCACTATACTTAAGCTGATGAAGCCAGTTCTTGTTCTCTCTTATGGTTCCAGGTGAAATGGTTTCATTCCACAAAAATATTCTGCAAATATTTGCAAGCACATCACAATAAGTAACTATGGCAGTTGGAATCTTTTAATCTGAAATTCATATATGCTTTTGAGAGATATCTCTTGCAGAAAAAAATATTACTTATTTACAGGAAAAAAAGAATACACAAAAACATCTGACTTATTTTAAAGAAGTTTTTGAATGATTAACCATGGAGCAACAGTGTCAGTTCTTGCCAGCATAGAATCATAAATAACTAATAATTGGAGAGAGCTATTTTTAGTTACATCATTGACTTGAAAAGAATTTTCTATTAACCTTGACAGCAAATTCCATCACTTTTTTTTTGTTTCCTCTGGTGGGGATATATTTAGATGAAGAAGTCGTATCAATTTAATGAATTATCCATTATAAATTATTCTCTTCATTCCAGTCATCAGGTCAAAATTTTATTAGTGTCTAGAAAAATCACAATCTATCAAGCAGTCTTAGAAGTTTACTACATGAAACAGGAAGGATTATATTTTGTTGTTGTGGAAAAGCAAGAGGAACTATGTAGTAAACCACATCCAGTCTTCTGAATTGCTCAAATGACAGTTATGGTCTATCAAAAACATAGGTGCTTTTCTGTTGAAGTTTATGTTTTACAGCAGTAATTCGAGGTATTTTATTGAGCTCTCCTAAACTGCAAATTTAACACTCTTTCACAAAAGAATGAAAAAGTGACTTTTGAACCATGTAACTATGGAAAAGTTAAAGCCTTATTTCTATGCAGAGTTTCTGCTTTTTGCATTAGACATATTTGTCATGATACATAGCTCAAAGCTTCCTTTTTTATTCAAAATAACAGGAGGTTTTCTGTCTAATTCAATCTGAATACAATATGGTCCACATGTTTTTAAACTAGGGACTAGGCAAATGGCCTTGCTAAAATCAACCTAAAACTTTATGCAAAACTGAATCAAAGCTTTTCAACTTGCAAATACCTAATGTAAAAGAATCTGTAAATTTAGTGTGTTGTTGAGAGGAAAAAAAAATATGCCATTTTATCTCACAACAAGGCTTGCAAAATAACCTATTCTGTAAGGCCTACAACCTTATTTTGGGGGGGCTTCAGTTGGTTCAAATAAGTATCCAGATCTTTACATTCTTGTTTAATTGAACCTCTAAACCTTTTGAGGTTTGCCCATCTTCAATTTAAAAATCCTCTCTGGAGGAAATTCATCCAGCTGTAAACTCTACAAAAGCACACCTGGCAAAACAACATCTGCCTGACAATGACTTGGTGAGCCTGACATATGTGCACATACAATTGGACCTTATAGCAACAAAGCATTTTACATATTAGTGTACACTTGGGAGTCCTGACTCCCGACAGAAAAATAGGATGGCTTTTACACTTTAAATTACAGTGCAACTTTATTCACAGATGGTGCAGGTACACATGCACATACAGATGGCATGTAAGGGAGAGCATTTCCACAACTGCATCCTTCTGATTTCCAGCGTTAGTTTGAATGCAGTTTTTGCAATTTGAGATCAGCATTTTCAGTGGGAGTTAGTTCCAGCTTATGATACAGAAGCCTGTAAGCTCTAGTACTGATTCAGAGGCTCCTGCTGACACTTCCGTATGATGAAATACAATTTTTTCTCCTTTATTATGTCATTGTCTCTTTCATAAGGTATGGGGCACAATTTGTTGTGGTTTGGTCAACTAGGAGAGACAGAGAGTAAGTTAACAGGGTTATCATGACGTTAGTCAGCTGGAGAGCTCACAGAACCATTACTATGTACCAAGTTGTCCACATTTGGAAGATTGAGAAGTAAATCTTACATGGGCTCTTGAAAATTAACAAAGGAGCTTTAATTCTGGAAAAAAACCAACTGTTATATAGCCTTTTTTCGTACACTGGCCCTTGTTTTAAGATTATAATGGAAAATTAAGAAAATATTCATACCTGGCCAAATTCTAAGAGCAGGCCATGGGCCAGCTGACAACTGGCATCTAAGTGAGGGCTGCACAGAAGGAAATTTACCTTCCAGAAGGCAGGCTTTCTTCCCTTTTTTTCCAAGCAGTGTATTTATCTGGATACCCGGCCTCACTCAGTCCTTCTTTCTCAAACTGTCTGAGATCTTTATGCTTGTGGGAAAAAAGCTGTGCCTCAAAGAGCTTCATTTAGTCTTAGAGGACCAGTACTGGTTTTAGAAAGGAAGACCCAAACTTATACTAAGGTGGCTTCAGAGGAATGCCAGGGAGAAGAGCTGTAAGAGTCGCTGAAATTCTCTTTCTACTTCTAATAGCCTAATCTAAACCGAAGCTGCCTTCATCCATTTTTATCATAACCCTTTCTCCCCTCTTATTTTAGCACCTGCAGCTCATAGAAATGTTCCTTCTTTTCTAGACAATGAGGGGTGGTTGTAACAAAGCATAGGATTAACAGTGAATTAAAAGTTTTGTGACAGTTCCAAACCCAAAGTTGTATAGCCTAGTAATAAAGAAAATGAGTCAGAAATGTTTGTAGAGTTTGCAGCAGGAGGGATAACTGAGCCTATTGGCAGGACATAAAATAATTTTCCTGTTTCCAAGCTGGTCTTTTTTATATTATCTTTAACTTCTTTCACTTGGGACACAAAACTCTGAGTGTCTGAAGCCTGATGTGCACAGTATGTTGAATGAGTTACCTCCTCTAATAATTTAATTCCATTGTGACATCTTGCTGCCTCTCAGCCCTCTTCCATACTCCAGATTTCCCAAAGCTATAGGTCAGTCAATGGGATGTATGATGAGGTGTAACTAGATGTGACTCAAGTTAGGCTGTTGGACAACACTGTCAGCAAAGATGAGGGCCATTAAGGGGTACAGTGTCTTCTTAACAAAGGTACTGCTCATAATACTGTTTCTGTCTCCTCTCTTTCCAGTGTTTGCTGCTACATTCTATTTAGATGTTGAACATTCTGAAATCAGATTTCTTTTGCTGGTTTAAGTATTGAATAGATGTAAGCTAGACTGCATCTGCATCTGGAATCAAATAGCCTCCTGGGATCTGACCTTAAAGACCAAGGTCAAATATTTTAATGAGAACTTCAGCATTGTCTTTAGCAGCACAACTGACTTGTTGGGAGGTTTATATAACACCTATGAAACTGAATTTCCATCAGGTTATGGTGTTTATGCACTTCCGCAGCATACCTTTTATTCCACTGAACTGTATTTAACTGTTTCCCTGCTAACATATGCTGTTTACATTCTTCCTTCTTTGTTTGGTTTTGGTTTTTGCCTGGGTAAATTGTTTTTTTTTTTTAAAATTATTATTCCAGAAGTAGACCAGAAGTTTTGTAAATAGCTAGGCTTTTATAAATACTGGAAATAACTGAATAGCTTCTATCCCAGTGTCAAAGACTGAGAGTATGTTTGACACAAGCATAGCGGAAAGACCTTACCAAAAGTAAAGCTTCTCTGTTTTCACAGAAAACTCTAAATCTGACTGTGTAGCCAGGTGTAGTCCATTCTTTGAAGAACAATAATGATTTACATGACTTCAGAGGAAGGCTAATAATTGCCAAATTATCAGATTAAGGCAGAAAATGTAAAGGGTACCAGTGAAAGTCAGGGGGAAATGAAGGCAAATGAACTGAGATTTATTGTGTATTTTGCAAGCTTTATCTGGATTTTGTTCAATGTAAAGGAAGGAAAAGTAAAGAATAGAAACTTCAGGTATGGGCTGGCTAGAAACTCTGAATTTTTGTGTCCTGGCAGTGCAGGACAGGATATCTTAAGCAGTCCAAAAGCATCCAGAAGTTGGATAGAATAGTTACTGAAAATTCTGTGAAAAGTTACTGGGGCCCTCAGTAACAGGGTGAGCTAATTATAGGAAGGACAGGATGGTTACAAAAGTAGGTGCAAAGAGCTATGAGTGTACCTTCCAGGCCTGTACCTCTACCAGGATTCTCATCTGAATAAGATTTAAAGATGTGTCTTCTAACACTGATAGCACCAGTAGTGCTGAAACTAGAAATGTCTGCTCTCATCACTAGAGGACCTGGCAGCTAGCAGGACACAGGATGCAATATTGCTGGCTTTGGTGTCCTCAACCCTTCTTTGTTGAAAGGAATCAAGAAAACATGAAAAGAATGGACATGCCCCTGGGTTTTTTCCAAGCTTGGAAGAAGCCAGACGACTGTGTACCATGATTACTCTGTTCATGAGACCAGAGAATGAGAAAGCTAAATTGACTGGAGAGGACTGTGTCAATTAATCATATATGGATGTATTTGTTATGCTCAACTATGAATTTACATTTAAATATCAAGCATTAATAAAACATTTTAAATAATGGGTAGTAGTAAATCTACCCCCCAGGAATGTTTTAGTTAAAATTACTTTCAACTGTACTTACCAAATATATATTTTCAAATGTTCCTTGGGTGTTGACTGCAAGATATATTTTTCAGAGATTCATTTATGATAATGTTGAGGTCTATTCTTGTACTTTGCTTTTAAAAATACTGTAAACCAACAGAATTCCAGGTCCTGTTTCAACAAGAAGTTAAGATGAGGTGCAGGAAAAAAGAAAGGGGTTGTAATAGCTGTGTGTAATATTGCCTCATCACTCCTCCACCATTGCACTCATACCACAGATATTTCTGGAAGCTGTTGTAGCATCTGTGGAATGATATTCCAGCTGTTCTCAGATTTTCCCATTCTTGGAAGGCTGCCCCTCCCTCAACTCAAACCGCAAATGTCCACACACTAGGAATCCAGTCTTCCTCCAGGAGATTGGTCCCAGACTAACCAGAGATTACACCAGAATGTCGATGTTATTTGTTCACCCTCACTTAAGGACCTTTGGAATTACAAAGTCAGTAATAAATTTGTTAGCTGAAAGTGACACCTTTGTGAACAAGCCCTGACAAAACCACGCGCTAAGATCTTTCTCAAAGTTACTAGGGTCTTCAGCACAAGTATGCCTGAGCTGCGAATGAAAAGGATGTCAAAACATGGAATATTGCAATTTGTCACCAAAAAACCCCAAACCAACAAAATAATTCAATGACCACGTTTCTTGGTCCGTCTAAAATTTAGACAACTTACTTAACGGCAATCAGCAGTCCTATCACTTTCAGATGTCATCAGTCATCAGTTGCTTCTGCATTACTTCAGATTTGAAGTTGTGTCTGCTCTTCCCATGCTCTTTTAATTATTATTTTTTTAGTTATTATTTTTTTATTTCTTTTTCCCCATGATGTCTAAACACTTGGGAAAGCATTCTCAGAATGTGCAAAGTTTCTGTAGAAGACTCCAGACATTCTTTAAAATCCACTCGAATCTTATTTCCGATAACTGTTAGCAATCTTACATCCTACTTCATTTCCCCCCCAGTTTTTCAAATGTGCACACTCCATGGGGCTCATTAAAAATCCATCATACTGTTTAACATGTACGTATTTGCAGGTGCAACCACACTTATAAAAAAATGTATTTGCTAAAATTGAATTATTTATACAAGTAAGTCACCCTAATCTAGTTTTGGCTTCTTGGTTGTTTTGTTTGTGGCTGTTTGGTTGTTGGTTGGTTTTCTTTTGCTGAAGAAACCTGGATTTGTTGCAGGATTTCTTGCAGGTTTGCTACCAGAGCACTGGATTTAACTAATAGATGTAAAAGAGAAAAAAAATTCCCTGTGGGAGACTGGAATCATTAGTGTGCATCGGTTACACACAAGACTTTAGGCTTGCTCACATAAACATCAGGGAGGAGCTTAGGGCGTACATGTCAATTCTGCCCATAATTTTCAAGATAGCTTCTAAACTTTCTTGTGTTCTAAACTTATGGTGCAAGGTTTTTTGATTCTCGTTCTTCTGGTTTTCCAGTCCTGTTCGAAATTATAACTATTATCTATCTAAAAGGAAAATATTTCTAAGTTGGTTAAGATAATCATTAAATGTTACTGAGATGAAAAATGGAGATAGTCACAAGATTTTAAAGCAAATTTATATTCTTATCGTTATTATATAAGGATAAAAACTACATAGCCCTCATTATACAAGGCACAGGGAATCAATCTATTTCTCCATTATCATGATACTAAAACACATACTAAATGCAGAGTATTAGGATGTGTCTTTCCTATCCTTAAAACAAATACAAGAGTAGAACCAAAACCCGACACTGATAAAAGAATTATTTTGCTATGCAGTCAATATTGCTACCCCTTTTTGCAAGAAGACATTATGATCAGGACTTCAGAAAGATTTTTTTTTTCCTTAGGAGAATTTTTGAGTCTGTAGGACACCCTGTGTAGTCAGAGGTAAAATAACAAGTGTTTAGGGAGAGTCACAAAAATCTGGTTGGAGATTTTTAGCTTACCTCCAAATAATAGCATAGATAACCACCTCCACCCTCCACCCCCCATCCCCTGCCTTTTCTTCTAGATGTCTTGTTCTATTACAGTCTTTCTGCACCAAATTTATTTCTTTTTTTCCCCCAGAATGTTAGTACTGACCTTTAAGAGGAAAGTATTACAAAACTACCTGGTCCAGGGGAGAAATATCCACAAGGTAAGCTGCTTACAATATAACCAAAAGTTTGTGTAGAAAGAGGAGAGACTACATCAATAAAGTCTAGGATAAAGAGTAATGTTACTGAAAGGAATACTAAAATTATCATGATACAGATATTTCTTTTTACTAGTTTTTTTTCCTCTGTTTTTTTGAAGCATGACAAATAATAATGAGACAAATAACAAACAAGCAGCTAGAGATGATATGCGAGTGAGTATGGTTGCCTGCAGAAAAATAGTGTCTGTGCTTTGTTTTCAGTTTTATTTGGTGTGGCAGTGTTTTTCTTGATTTCCATGATAATAGGAAAGAAAAATAGTATCTAAAAAACTTGCTTTAAAACCTTTGCATGGTTTTTTCTTGGCTTACACTAAATAGGCAATGTCAGAGAGTAATGGTCATTTTCCATGTGGATAATGAAGGATTAGAAGAAGTGTGGGAATACTGTCTTATTGTTCATTCATTAAAATAAAAGTTTCTGTATAATTCCTTCTTTATTTTCATGTCAGCTGCTTGAAAGCAGCTATTAAAATTAAATGACTACAGGGTGGGTGGGAGAAAATGCATTTGACAGTGTCTCACTAGTACATAGTTAGTGAAGTATGAACACAGTCTATGTGGGGGCAGGGGAGGTTGTGTGTTCCTGACTGAGTCATGCAAAAGGGTGAGCTGAACCAAACAGCACTAATAGGGAAACAACTCTCTTAATAAGTCTGGGAAAACAGTGACTAATTTATATTGAAATAAATGGGAGTGAAACATCCAACATACAGAGGGTATAAGCTGTACTAAAATATCTTACCCTGAATAACCTCCTTAATCTTTTTCTCTCGCCTTTTCCTCAGGATTTGGTAGTGCGCACCCCACCTCTTGTTACAGTAAAACGTGGAGGTTTGGGAGTAAGAGAACCTTTTTGTTTTTTCTCCCAGATTAGCCTTTATAAAAGACACCTCCTGTGAGGTCATAAAATCTTTGGGATGTGGGGCTTTAAAGTGATTGCCAAAATTGTGTTTGGACCAGTCACAATAAAGGATCTACTCTAAGCCCATTTGTGGGAATTGGGAGAAACTTCCACCCTGCTAATGGTATTAGGTGAACTCATGAAAGGGGATGACACAGAATGCAGAATCATATATTGCTTTTGTCTGCAAGCAGCTTTCAATGCATATTTTTCCTAAATCCAGCCCTTAGGTAACAGAAAGTAGTAGAACGTATTTAATTTTGGAAGTATTCCATATTTACTTGCAATAAGTGCCCTGAGAGACTCATTAATGTTTTAAAGTTTCCTGTTAAATGGAAACCTCACAGTATTTTCTTTTTAATAAAATAAACTGAAAGGTGAAAATATTTTCTGTTTGTTTTTTAATTAAGAATATGTGTCTCAAAAAATTGCTCTTAATTTGTTGGATTATTTTAGTTTTATGTCCTTCCACAGGCATGTAAATGAATAATGAATAAAGTGTAATAAAAGCAAACAATAATTATTCATATTGACCTGGGGCATTTAATGAAATAGAAGGGAGTCTAAAGAAACAGATTTCCTATAGCACTACTTTCTTAAGTATACTAAGGTAATTAGCTTTAAGAGGAGATAATTTCAGTTCACTGAGGTTGCTCTTTCAAGTCTTTCTGGGAAATTTGGATTTTCTATTGATAGTAGTTTTAACATGTCATAGTGGAGCCAGAGTGAATTAAAGTGAAGAGCTACACAGTCTAAACAAATAGTCCTTCCCATTATCAGAAGCCTGACAACATAACAACATAAACTATCAACACATGCCCAGAAGAAATGCAGGAACAGCAACAACAAAAAAATAACAAAACCTCACTAAACAATATCTGATGGCTTTTATTGAGCTAACATTTTAAACTGTCTAATTTTCCAATTTAACATGGCATTTTCCTAACAGCCTTAAGAAAATAAACAAGAAATGTTCCCTCTGTTCTACAATCTTCTATTCTTTCTTCTGATTAAATGATGACATAACATTATCCAGCAATTCCCCATGAAAATATCCAACTACATCCTCAAAAAACATCAATGTGTAACAGAAAACCTTCAGTTCTCATTCCGTTTTGAAGGATAGAATATCAGCAATATATTTGTGGGTAGGTATCTTCTAGTAACTTATTTTGTATGTTGAAATTATCTACTTTAATCTATGATTTAAATGTCCATATTATTTTAGGGGGGATGTCCTTGTGTTTTCCTTGCCCCTACTAGTTTTTACCCAAAGACATACCTTCCATTCTCTATTCCCCCTGCTCTTTTGGCTGTGCCCCATATTAATTGACAGATAAATTCTCTTTTCTTGTTTTGAGAATGGGCACTCCAACAATTTTGCTAAGCATTATCTGTGCTTCCTCTGCACATCTCCTCTACAACCATAATTCCATTTCCTCTCACGCTGCTTTTAATTGAATAAGAACTTTAAGCATCCAATTATTGCATGTTCTGAGGATCTCCCACTCTTTGGCATGGTTATTCTCATCATAGATTGTTCTCGTTATGTGTAATTGGAAAAGGAGAATTCAAGCACAAACTGATTAAGGGCTATGATTTATGTCCAGCAACCAAGCACCTGACACTGTTTCAGGCATTGTCACCTCCCTTGCTCCTCACAAGTGCGTGTTGCAACTCTTCTGTGAGATATTCATGGTCTAGGAAGCTTGCATTTGGTCCCTTGTAGTTCAATGGTAACTTCAGACAATATCTGGAAGGTGGACTGAAAAGCCTAGGTGCAGGCACGCATGGCAGCACACTCTCTCTGCTTACTCTCTGGATGTATGGGTGCTGCAGATTTGGTCACAGTGATTTAGCCATCATGCGATGATGAGTAAGAGGATAAGACCATACCGGCAAAAAGTGGTGAAGAGCCAGAGGGTGACACATTTCACAGTGTCCAACCAGATGCTATAGTTACTGAACTGCAGCCTCTGTGCCTGATATCCCTGAGAGTAGGTGCCATGCTTTATTCCTCCCACATTTCTTTGATTAGCCCTCCAGCAGTGTCATCACCTCAATATCAGATACAATAGGAATGGGGAAAAGCCCTTTTGGTGTCTGTCTTCCAGGTGTATGTTACTGCAGATGTTTTCTTGTTTAAGATGTGTTCTTTCCTTGCACTTCTAACGAAGAATAAGTTAAATGGTAAAGTCAATGGCAATGCCTCTTGTCATTTGCACCTACAATCAAGAGATGCTTAATAAAGACAGTGATCATTTGAATGGAAGAAAATTGACGATTGGTCCTATCTAAATGTAACACTCAAGAACCAGACAAGCTACACCACTCTACCAAAAAACAAACCATAGCAATCAGTGTCAGTGGGAAATGGAACAAAACAACAGATACACTTCAACCTAACAATTGTTTTCCTTTGGTTCTGGGAAGTCATTAGAAAACTCTAGTACCCTCTACTGGCCAAGCAATAAGCCTGTAGCCCCAGAGCAGTTGTGAGATTCCCACAGATGCTGACATGCAAGCTAGTGAGCAACTTGAATGCAAGAACCACGCTGACTTGCAAAAACCCCCAAAACCCCCAAAACAAACAAACAAAAAAGCCAAACCAAAACACCAAAACCAACCCAGAAAACAAGGTATAAGAAAGCTAGTTGGGAAAGAGTTTCAGGCTGCCAGGAGAGTACTATGAAAAAGAACATTGCTAACTAATATATTTAATGTTGTATCTATTAAAGGGTTTTTGAATGTTAGCTTTTCAGAAGATATTGTAACAGTGCAATAAAATGACTCTAAGTGTGCTTCTGCCATTACTCTTATTGTTCAGGTTAGGACTCAGTGCTGCTAAACAGTGTGGCACATCTACTACACTGCTTTACAATTTAAAAAAACCCATGTACCTGGTGTTTTGTTTTGTTTTGTTTTGTTTTGTTTTGTTTTGTTTTGTTTTGTTTTGTTTTGTTTTGTCTTGTCTTGTTTTGTTTTTAATGGAACACTGTGTTCTGTTGCAGAGCTACATGAGCTCACTTTTAATCAGAAATCTGTGAAATTAAAGACTTTGTTTTATCCATTTAAAATAACGTGTGTTTGGTGTGTTACAGTTCATGAGGTTAAAGAGGTAAATGGTTTTGTGTATACCATAGGCCTCTGCTAAAAAGAGGACAATAATGATGAGGCAGACGCTTTTGCAGAGGTGGAAAGTAACTAGTTAGAATAGTTATTCTTTTGAGACACATCCCTGGCGTGAAGTGGATTCTTCTCATTCAGCTGAAGGCATAACAGCTGGATTCTGTCATCCCTGACTGGGGCGGTCTTGTTAGTGTAGGATGACCTCTGGAGCACTAACACAGATAATACTGGCACCTCTCTTCACTCTAATCAACTACCAATCTGAGCAATTCTACAGGAGATGGGGGCACTAAGGCCATATCATTCTAAACAAAATTCAGTGATGGTAGCAGAGTATTGTGACAGCAAAAGACAGATTCTACTTTTCCCACCACACGTTTTTAATGTTAAATTTGGGGAATGGTCTGTAAAAACAACATAGCTCCATATTTTTCACCTTTTCTTAAAGCCATGTTTTGCAAACCTAGACAGTTTGTGTTGAGTATGTCCAAGCTAAAACTCTCTCAGTGTTACTACCCTACGTAAAACTGTTGATTGCAACCATGCATAGTTAATGTGTTCTCTCTTTGTCTCTTTCCATGAAGATTAGAGATGACAAGAAAACAAAGATTTCTGGGCATTTAGCTGAAATGTGAAAGACTCAGGTTCAAGTTACTGTTCTGAGTGGCCCTGCTTTTGAGCAGGGTGTCAAATGAGGACCTCCTAGAACTGACTCCTCTCATTGTTGGACCAGTTCCTGGTATGGTGATGGAGATCTTTTTTCCTAACCATTTTTGAAGAAGCTTCACCAAAACCTGACCACCACTTCTCATGAAGTATATCAACTTTTGCTGAAAATATTTCTTCTGGTAAAGTTTTCACTCATGGCTAATGTAGCTAGCTATAGATGAAAAGAAAAGGCATCAAAGCTTTCAGTAGTTATGAAACAACAAAACAAAGGCAGCTATCTTAATCCTAAGGGATTCACATGCCACAGAGGCATTTGGTGTTTCTCTGCTTCGTATTACACTGCAGGGCACAAGCATGCCATTGATAAGAATGTGCTGGTGCACGACATGCAAAATATCATATGCTAATTTTATAGGTAGCAGAAATTCTGTTTACCCTTATCATTTCTACATGATTTATTAAAAAATTACCAATGTCCATATTTTCAAGTATTTGGGCTTCCAATTTTAAAATATGTTTAGCTTGAGTTTTCTGGTTTGCTTGGCTTTTTATAGAACTTACAAATGCTCTCTGGATCCTTGGGATTCTGAAGTGTTACTACAGTACCTTGTGCCTGGAAAAATCAGAATCATAGAACTTTTTGGTTGGAAAAGACCAAATGTCCAACCTAAGACCACCATGTCCTAAGGTGCCATGTCCATGCATTTCTTGAACCCATCCAGGGAGAGTGGCTCCACCACCTCCCTGGATAACGGAGTCCAATGCCTGACTACTCTTTCAGTAAAGAAATTTTCCCTAGTATCAAATCTAAACCTGCCCTGGTGCAATTTGAAATCATTTCCTCTCATTCTATCACCTGACACTGGGGAAAAGAGACCAACCCAACCTCACTCCAACCTCCTTTCACCGAGTTGTGGAGTGAAGTGAGGTCTCTCCTCAGCCTCATCTTCTTCCCCAGCTCTCTTAGCATTCCTTGTAAGACCTGTTCTCCGGACTCGTCATCAGCTTTGTTGTCCTTTTCTGGACACGCTCCACTGTCCTTCTTTGAGTGAGGAGCCCAAAACTGAACCCAGTATTTGAGGTGTTGTCTCACCAGTGCCCAGACCAGTCCCTAGTCCTGCTGGCCACAATAACTGGTTGTGTTTGAGAGTGTTCACTTCTGAAATTCAGATACTAGTGTTGAAAGTACAACAGAAATAAATGTCTTCATCTGAGATAAAAGTATTAATACTTACTTTACTGTCAGTGAAGAGAAATAGGATGCCATTTATCCCCCAGAAGAAATATCAGTTAGTTGAAAAGTCTCACCTTCAATTTTTCCTATCAAAAGCATGATGTGAAAACTTTGAGGTGCTTACTTGTCTACAGTCCTTCATGTCAAAGACGGGGATAAAATCCAATGCTTCAGGGCAGCTTTTCTTAATCAAAGTAAGCATTGTGTTCCACCTTCTGTTGACAATATTAATATCACACCACCAGCTTTATTTTCTGTACAGCTGTGATTCTCTGTTGAGAGGCAGATACATTGCTCATTGTGTGAGACATGAGTACAGAGCGTTCATACACTTGAGGACTATGTCATAATGAACACAAGCACAGACGTGAGATGAGGTGTTCCTTTGATGTGGGGAGAATGTTACAGAAATGGCAATGTTGTGTAATTTCTGAAGTTTTTAAAAAAGCATGGAAATTGAAAGCATGCCTGATTCTTAAGAAATTTGTCAACAGTACTGGACTCTTGCAGTAATGTAACACAGTCTTTTTCTCTCAAACTAATGACAGTGAATGGAGGGTAGGTACCATCCTGCTTGTGAATCACTTAAAACAGGCTTCTTGAATCTTTAGTTTTCATAGGCTTTTGTAGAAAGTTAAAGAATTTTGAGGTTCATAAACTCATCTGGCCTCATAGTAAATGAGTTGTTTGGGGGGGTTGAGAGAATGAGAGGGGAAGAGAATGTGATTCTGACACAAGTTTCCGTAAGTAAAACAACAGAATTGCTAAGCTAAATTGTGAGTTTTTCATTTCAATTAAAAGAGAAAGTCAGAAAATCTTATCATTATGGAAATGACCACTAATTTGTTGCTTTGGACACTTACTGAACCTTCAGTTCCTGTCCTTTATCTGCCTGAGGTATATCAGTTTTGTAAACTTGAACACCCATATCTCATAGAAGTTTCCCTGTTGTGAAGAAATTCTCGTTCTTCCTGTAAGTTCCTTCAAAAAACAAAACCAAAACCAAAAGCAAAACCTCCACATTTAAAGAGTAAATGCAAGGAAATTTCAAACCCATCACAACTTTTGAAGGCCTATTCTGCTTCTTAGAAAGATCAGGTTTCAATTGCAGATCTACCAGAGCATCTGGGTTGGTGATTATGGATCTTTTGCCACTGTGGTTCCCGATTTCACCCATCTCTCTCTCTATTCATGACTACCTCTACTGTTTCTATTTCTCCTATTAACTCCCTCCAAGTGGTTTATTCTTTCCACCATTCCCTCAAGTACTTGTAATGCACTTTCCTGATTGAACACTGACGGTAGGGGAGCATCAACAGCACAGGCGGCACTCTCCTAAGGGATACTGGGTCTTCACAGTAGAAACAGAAACAAACCTATTGGATCTGAAAGACAGGAATTTGGCCTATGTATATGTTTATGTATATATCTATATGTATAATCTATATATTTGTCTGCCTATCTATCTGTCTGTCCATCTGTCTATTTATCTGTATCTTACAGACAGTTCCACACTGGAAAGTGCTGACTTGTAAAAGACTGAGAGCTCTTTATACTTAAGTAGAAATGAAAATAATTCAACCTATGTGTTAAAGCTGACATAATAAAAAGATACCTTAGGAAACACAGGATTATTCTTGAGGTCTTTCCCCAATTTATTGTTTAATTATCCATTTTAAGTACTTTTTGCTGCATCCCTTACTCACCAACTCTCTAGAGAGTGAGTTAGTTCTTTGCTGGTCAATTTCAGAGCTAATAAATTCTATTTATACTGACCAAATAAAAAATAATCCAATTTTGAATATGCTGGCATTGAAAGAACTTGGGTAGTCTGCACTGTCTGGACATGTGTGGTGGGTTGAAATATCCCCCAACATTAACTGTCTCCATGGATGATTTTTTGTTTCAGTGAGTCATTGTATTCTGGTAAATGTTGATTAACCCTCCACATGTGTTTGTGAAAATTTCATCTAAGATAGGCTTCTACAATCAGTGGAGACATTAATATATCATCAACATATGACTAAAGGGAAAAGATTCGCTGGGGATTCTATTTTAAGATTCCAACATCATCATATAAAACACAACTTACAAATCCTTCTATTATTGCACAGTATTTTAACACACAAAATGAGGGATGGTAGCAACTTATAAGTGGAAAAAGGGCAAGTAAAAGTCACTGTAAGGTTGTTACATGAAGATGCATTTGAGGGGTGGCAATAGAGAGGGTGTTGAACTATTTCATCTTGACTGTGCTTTTGACAAGAAAGTTTGGACCCGATGATCCTTGAGGTTCCTTTCAATTTGATATTCTATGATTATGTGAAGGAGATACATGTTTGAAATACTTGTGTACAATGAGACTGGGAAAAATACGTTAAAGACTAAATTAACTCTGACTCTTTAGGAGAAGAACTAAACATGAGATAGAAATAAACTTCTAAGAATCTGAAAATACAGTTCTGCTAGGACTTGCCCTATGTTGTCTGAAGCAAGAAGTTTGTCATTCACCTCATTCTCATACCTATTTATGAGTCACAGAGAGAATGTTCATGTGATTAAATTCTCTGGAGAGTCTGCCAAGGTAGGCATTTTCTGAATGCATTTAACTCACACTAGTTATACTGAATTCATCCACAGTCAATATTTTCATAGCAAAATGTGATGTTGGCATACATGGTGATGATGGTGGTGAACAGTTTTATTATTGTCTGGTGGGTTAAGTACTCTTCTACATTTAATTTCTCATTAAACTTGTGTGACTTTCAGTTTGTTACCCACAGAAGAGAGCCTGTCCCAGCTAAGTAAACAGTGGCTCATTCTTCTAAGACAAGCAAATGTTCAGGACCAAGATCAGGGACAGATCAGAAGAGGACTGGCATTAGGATTTACAGCTGGTGCCAACTTTATTGCTTTTCTGGAAGAGATGGAAAGCCTTCTCTTTCCCCACAACTGAGTCTTGTTCTCTCTGCCTGTATTTTCATCCCACCCTAAATGCTTCTTGTAGAACAGCATCAGAACACACCATAATTTTAAAATATATGTTTCATTTCCATTTTATAAATACAGAAATAATTTTACTACCATCTTGGGACAAATTGAACTAGATGACCTTTAGAGGTCCCTTATTGGCCAAACCATTCTATGATTCTGTGATTACCACAAAACAGCAGAAGCACAGAAGGCTAGAGTGGTGTAAGATCCCATAGGAAGATTCTGGTAAAGAGTGACCTCGACTTTTTCTCTTCTAAATCCTAATCCAAGTATTTAGCAAGTTGATACTCTTTCTTCTCAGAACATCCTTGCTGTTTTGCTAGTAAATATTGTAAAGTTGTGATTTTTTTTTTCCTTGTGGGCTGTTACCTTACAACATATGTTTTGTTTTGTTTTTTTTTTCTGCAAGTTGAGTAGATACATTTTTTAAACCAGTAAGCCAATTGGTATACAAAGTATTCCTATGCTTGAAAATCCCTTATAAGACTTAACCAAAGCACACCGAAGCTAATGATATCTTTGTTTAAGGTCAGTGGAATATGTATCAGGATATTAATGAAAAGACAAACTGTGGTCCTGCTTTTGCACTGAGAATTGAAGCAGACATCCTTGAAAGTTTAGGGTGTAATTTGCTTGTTGAAGTAATGAAAGCATCTGGGATCATGAAGACTTCACAGAAATGGCTCTGTTTCACACCTTCTGAAGTGGGCACACAATTTAAGCATACAGATGTCTTCTCTCAGGAGATTTTTTTTCATTTTCAATTCATCAGGACTGGAGAGAAAATATATTTCACTGTTTAAAATATATTTAGAAGAACACTGTAATTGTCAAGAATATTGTAAAGCAAGTGTAAATAACTGCCTAAGTTTTGCTCTATATAGCAATGTTTTCATCAGGATAATAGCTATTACTCATAGATTCATAGGACAGTTTGGGTTGAAAGGAACCTTTAAAAGTCACCTGCTCTGACTCAACTAAAATGAGCAAGGACATCTTTAAGTAGATCATGTTGCTCAGAGACCTGTCCAACCTGAGTTTGAATGTTTCAAGAGATCAGGCTTCTCCTACATCTCTGGGCAATGTGTTCCAGTATTTTACTACCCACACTGTGAAAAAATTCTACCTTGTGTCTAGCCTAATCTCATCTCTTTTAGTTTAAAAGCATTATCCCTTACCCTGCTGCAACAGGCCTTGCTCTAAAAATTGTCTCCATCCTTCATATAGGGACCCTTTAAGTCCTGAAAGGCTGAAGCCTTCTCCTGTCCAGGCTGAACAACCCCAATTACTCAGCCTTTCTTATTGTAAGAGTGTGCCATTCTTTTGATCATATTTTGTGGCCCTCCTCTGGACCCACTCCAACAGTTTCATGTCTTTCCTGTGCAGAAGACCCCAGAGCTGCGTGTAGTACTCCAAGTGGGGAATGGAGTAGAGTGGCAGAAACAGCTCTCTTGAACTGATGGCCATACTTCTTTTGATGCAGCCTAGGATGCGGTTGGCCTTCTCAGCTGTATGTGCATGTTGTTGGCTCGTGTCAGGCTTTTCATCCACTAGTACCTTCAAGTTATTCTCCAGAGGGCTGCTCTCAACCCCTTAATTTCTCAGTCTGTATGATATGAGGATTGCTCCAACTCAAGTGCAGGACCTTGCACCTGGCCTTGTTGAACCTCTTGCTGTTCACATGGGGCCACCTCTGGAGCTTGTCTGGGCCCCTCTGGATGCCATCTCATTAATTTTAAAATATTGATTTCAAGTTTAACAAGCTTACAGTAAACTGAAAATCCTGTTGAGCTCATGCAGTTGAAAATATCTGAAAGTACTCTGGACAGATTTGCTACTAATTGTCGCAACACACTGCCCAGTTAGTTAAACAGAATGACTGAACAATTGGAAGGTCTTCATAGGACAATTGTTTGATTGTTTTTACAATAGAAATGGAGGAGAAGGATAAAAGAAGCCTATGCTTTAAAGCAATAGTGTCTTGAAAACAGACACAATTTGTCCATGTGTTATTGCTAACAGAGTTGGATATTCTCTACAAAAAATCTTACAGAGATGTCTATTTTTTTATTTTATATTTTTAAATTAAAATCATGGGAAATGTGTTGTTTAATGCAAATATATTATTCAATGAAAAATGTGGTAGTCTCCATCTCGACTCCATCGCAATCTCTTGGGGGCTTAATATTAAAATATATTTATTTTAAAATTTTATTATCTGTGATTCATAATACAAGAAATCAGCTTTGACACAAACAGTTTTGATTTTGCTGACCTACAATAATATTTCTAGGGAAGGGAGAAAAATGTCAACTAGTCTGGAGAGTGAACACATGATGGACAACATTGAAGTAAGCTCACTAAAACCACAAACCTTTCAGCTACTGGCAGTCGATCCCTCCTGATAAATGCAAGATGACTCCATTGCACTCTGAGCGCAACAGTGCTATGAGACTGCAGAACTAGTGCTGAACTGCAGAACATTTCAATGTGAGACATTTGCTGATGGGATGCAATCAGACAGAGCTAATATTTTTCTTGCAAGCCTTCAGTATCGTCTGAGGTCAGTACTGCTGTTACAGATTTACTGCTGGTTGAAGTGCATTCTACTTTGTAAATTTGCATATGAAGACAATGAGAGTTGTTAGAGAAAAAAGATTTCTGGTAAAATATAGGCTTCTTTCAAACACTATATGCTGTCTTCAGAGCAAACCCCCCAAATTTCAGCATCTGTCTTCACCATTAATCTTTTTGAACATCTTTCAGTTTTCTCCATTAGCCATCCATTTCGGCAATCAGCCTTTTGTTACTGAGGAAATACCCTTCAAGAAGACTATTAAGAAGTCCATTTCAGTGATTATTTTATAAGGAATAATGACCACTTTGTTTCATTAGTGGCTCTCTGGTTCTAATCAGACATTTATTTTTCACATCCACCAAACAAGGATGTACAGCATACGTTAAGGGAAATGTGTGTGTACCATATGGCTAAGACGAATAAATGCTGTATAAAATGGAGAGAGAGAGTGAAAAAGGAAGAATAAGGTAATATAAGAGCTAATTAATTCAGCCATATTATTTAATTACATCATTATGAGGCTGCAAAGATGAAGGAATATGCTGGGAGCACATGGATATGAAGCCATGTTGGCTGAGTTTCCTTCTAGTACTCTAAGCTGCACTTCCTTTCTCTTGCCCTGATTAGACAACTGTTGTCGTGAAATGACAAACACAGAAGGCTTAATTCTTGTGGATAGCTGTGGTGTCTAAATCTTGATTCACTGGAAGTAAAACTCACTACATTCAGATATGTGAAATTGGAATTGCCACTGAGACAGGCCTAAGATGTGTTGGCATTGGAGTAGGTTTCCTGTATTGCAAAACAACTGTTCAATAATTTCTAAGCAACACAAACACATCCTATGGCTTACATTAAAAAGTGTAAACTCTAAGATCAATTTAAAGATTTCTTTTAGAATTTGGCTGGTCTTCTGAAAGTGAATTTTCCCATTGCTCTGATTATTTCCTATTAAGGTTTGAAGTTAGGAAGCATCTTGAGCTCAAATCACTAGAATGAAGGGCTCAAATAAGAACTTTTTGATTTCCTAACAAAAAATCACAATTGTTAAGAGATACTCAGGAAAAAAAAACCTCTGCTTGTTGAATGATAGCATGAAATAAAGTTGGCACATTTGAAATCACAATTTAGTACAAATTGTTACATGGTACTAGGCTTATCTTGCTATTCATTGTAAGTTTGTTTGGCTCTGTGGCCCAAATCCCACATACTACTGATGTCTTCTGTCATAGTAATACAGAGTGAAATCTCTGTTTGGCTGGGCAATTGTCTGTATTATTATGAATACAATTATGAAGAAATTACCAAACATAATCTACAAACATCTAATCTACACACAGACTCATCTTAATAATGCCACATTTCACAGAAATGCTAAGAAGCTAAATGCTCACACTTTATACAGTCATAGCTGTAGATTATATACTGCCTATAAAGATTCTGACACAGGTGATAACTTCTGATTGTTACAGCTACTGTTTACATAAGACCAATGTCTAAAACCTGTGCTCATTAGGATTCTAACCTGTGTCTCTCCCTTGAGAAGTATATTATCATCATCAATAATATCAATATTTTACTTAAAGTAAGTAACACACTCCTGCCCTGATTTAACCATTCAAAGGAGAACCCTTCACTTCTTAACACATAATTTATGAGCAGCTAAATGCACACAAGACCTTACTTATTGGAGAATCAGAGCAAGAGGTGTATAAATCTGTATTAGTTTTTCTTTCCAACTTTTGTTTCAAGTATACCTGGTAGATTTATTGCTTGATTGTGCTTCAGTAGTCTGACTCCCTGTGGTGATTTCCAAAAGTCTGCAGGCAGGAATACACCCTTACTGCTGCAAAAGATTATGACATCATGGATGCTAATAAGAAAATGAATGATGTGGCTAGTCATGCATTCAATATATTACTAGAGAGGGGTTATATGAAAACATGGCCTTTCTGTCAGGTAGAATGAATGAGATATATAATTTGTTTTGTCCTTCTCCTAACAGAACAAGGGAAAGGAGATAATCTGTCTTAATAAGGGCATGCTAGGGGTATCAACCAACTAGAAAGTAATATATTTTTAAACATCCATATGTGATCCCCTTATTAAATTAGGATGTTGAGCCAAATTTAAAGTATCAATATATAAATCAGTCAGTCAGTTAAATTAGCCAGTTTTATACTGATAAATGGGAGTTAATAAAGCAATTACTTCTTTCTGACCATAAGGCTCTGGTTTCCAAATCAGTTGTATGAGTTATGGATTACTGACATAATTTACAAGTTTTCATTTACATGACTTATATCCTTGATTTCTGAGGAATTAGTTCTTTATTGTACTAAAGGCACAACAAAATAGCATTTGCGTAACATTAAGGTTGGGGCAAAGCAACAACACTCTCCGACTTCTCAATTTATGGTGACACAATGTTCCTTATTGTAGCTGCTGTAGTTCATAACATACGGAGAGTTAAGGACAGAATTGTTACCTTAATATTGAAGGTCGTGACTTTTCAATGTGTGTGTCATGACCTATGTTCTATACCTGTAGAGATTTGCCTCTTTTCCCTCTTATTTTTGTAAGCACACGGCAGCAGCAGACAGTTCTGCATCTACATTGGCCATTTACTATGAAAGAGGAGGCATTAATACTTGTCAGTGTATTGCCACATAACGTTCACATTTTCTGGTTTTATGAGGTTCGCTTTTGTATAGGTTGATGTCGTTGAGGGGTTGGAAACAATTAGAATGTAGGCAAGGTCAAGCTTATATAGGGTGTGCTGTAAATAAATTTTCATTTTAATTTTTCACACACTTTTCTGCTTTTAACGCTTACTGCCTGGTAGTTATTTTTTTACTCAGACAGAAAGAACCTCTCTTGGGCCACACAAGTCTTGCAGAACTGCACAAACTAGCTGAAATCAGGAGGAATATTGCTAAAGCCCAATTAGTTATTTATAAAGCAGTTCTAAAATTCAGCAAAGAGGTAGTGGTTTGCAGATTAAACTTTTTATTATCCTCTACTGTGTTATTGGTTAGGAGCACATTAACACCAATAATAATAGCCATTATGAAACAGAATAATGAGAACATTTCAAGAAGACTGCATGATACATACTGATGGTGTCTGTGTAGTTCAGTTCATTCAGCAATTTGAAAACCAAACCCCAAAATAATCCAAATTGATAAAATAATATTTCTAATGAGAAAAACATATTTTTTGGGAAGCAACAAGCAGCAAGCTGAGAAAACAAACCTGGCTACACAGTGCCTGAGACATTCAAGGTTAATGTAAGGAATGATTAAGAATGTAGGGGGGAAAGCCTGACAAAAACAAGGGAATCAACAGTCCTTTGAAACAGAATTTTCCAGGAAAAAACCCCAGCCCAACAAGATTTATGTAGCTGAGAGTAGGATTAGTCTGAGATCTGGCCCAAATGTCAGCCTCCATTTTACAGACAAGCAGTTACCAAGGTAGACCCTATTTGGCACCCTGTCTACTAAAGGAGTAACTTTAGTCTCTTTATTTGCTTTGCTATGTTTACCTTGCATGCCATCCAGAAACTAGATTTAGCACTAAACATGGGATGAACAATTTGAAAGATTGGCTTCTGTGTCCCCAACAAATCTCCATTCAAATATCAGCAGCTAATAAATAGGCAAGGCTCCTAGAATCTGTCTTTGTTAATGGCATGACTAATTCTGTTGTGAAATGTGGAGCCACTGAACTTAGTCTCTCACTATTAAGAAACTGTTTTCATTAATAAAAGGAGCTCTTCTATGACAAGAATTTTAGGTTTTCTTACTGAAATACATTAAAAGTCTCTGAAACACTTATTCCAGAATTATTATACACTAGTATATGCACAGTGCACTGCATGTCTTAAAGCTCACAGAGTACAATCTTCAAGTATTTATGAGCCAAACAATAACTTATGACACAGGTAGTCAGGCAGTGATCTTGCTGGTATGTGTTTGAGACCAGGTATGGTTTTCAATTGTCAGATTGTATGAAAATTCTTATAAGAAAATATCATAATGTTTTTCCTGTAATTTTACCAAAGTTTACCCTCAAGCTGTATGCAATTGGATAATATCTATCATGTCAAACAGCTTCAACTAGAGCAATTTGCCTGCACTGCTGGCATTAACATTATTGTACAACTACCTGAAGGGAGATTGTAACCAGGTGGGGTTGGTCTCTTCTCCCAGGCAACCAGCAAAAGAATAAGAGAACACAGTCTCAAGCTGCACCAGGGAAGGTTTAGGCTGGATGTTAGGAAGAAATTCTTCACAGAAAGAGTGATTGGCCATTGGAATGGACTTCCCAGGGAGGTGGTGGAGTCACCATCACCGGAAGTGTTTAAGAAGAGACTGGATGAGGCACTTGGTGCCATGGTTTAGTTGATTAGATGGTGTTGGGTGATAGGTTGGACTTGATGATCTTGAGGGTCTTTTCCAACCTGGTTAATTCTATTCTATTCTATTCTATTCTATTCTATTCTATTCTATTCTATTCTATTCTATTCTATTCTATTCTATTCTATTCTATTCTATTCTATTCTATTCTATTCTATTCTAATTCTACAATCAGTAAGTCTGCCAGTAATGTTGGTGTTACATACCATCTGACCTACATGCCTGGCTAACATAAAAGTAAATGGATTTAAATGAAACATAAACTAACCAAACATTATTGAACAGGATATATTCCTAATAAAATATTAAAGCCTCTTAATAAACTTAATTAAAAAGGTTAGTGTTTGGTAGATCTAAAATAAACTGGTGAAACTGACTAAAAAATTTCAGTGTTGACACAGGAATTGCCAAAACACTTTTGCATACACACCTTTTTTTTTTGTCCCTAATGAAAAACAAGTCAAATTTTAGAATAGAATAGAATAGAATAGAATAGAATAGAATAGAATAGAATAGAATAGAATAGAATAGAATAGATCAGGTTGGAAGAGACCTTCAAGATCATTGTGTCCAACCTATCAACTAATCCAACACACCTAATCAACTAAACCATGCAATCAAGCACCCTATCAAGTCTCCTCCTGAACACCTCCAATGATGGTGACTCCACCACCTCCATGGGCAGCCCATTCCAATGGGCAATCACTCTCTCTGTGTAGAATTTCTTCCTAAACTCCAGCCTAAACCTCCCCTGGCACAGCCTGAGACTGTGTCTTCTTGTTCTGGTGCTGGTTGCCTGGGAGAAGAGACCAACCTCCACCTGGTTACAATCTCCCTTCAGGTAGTTGTAGAGAGCAATAAGGTCACCCCTGAGTCTCCTCTTCTCCAGGCTAAGCAACCCCAGCTCCCTCAGCCTCTCCTCATAGGGCATGTTCAATTATTTCATGCTCACTGGCCCCTAAACACCTTCCACCACCACATCACTCACCAGCCCTTCCCTATTGGTGAAGAGGAGGTCAAGCAGAGCCTTACCCCTGGTAGGCTCATGCAGCACCTGGGATAAGAAGCTGTCCTCCATGCACTCTAAGAACCTCCTAGACTGCCTCCTCTCTGCTGTGTTGTGATCCCAGCAGATATCAGGCAAGTTGAAGTCGCCCATGAGAACAAGGTCAGGTGATCTTGAGACAGCCTTAAGCTGCCTATAGAATGCTTCATCAACATCTTCATCCTGGTTGGGTGGTCTATAACAGACACCAACCAGGATGTCTGCCCTGCTGGTCTTCCCTCTAATTTTCATCCACAAGCACTCAACCTGATCGTCCCTGATCTCTAGCTCAATGGCATCTAGAGTCTCCCTGGTGTACAGGGCCACCCCTCCACCCCTTCTTCCTTGCCTCTCTCTCCTGAAAAGCCTGTAGCCATCAATTGCAGGCTCCAGTCATGTGATTGCAGTGCTCCAGTCATGTCCAGTCATTTTGACAGGAGAAAATTCTTCCCTTTAGTCATCTATATTTTTGTGGTATTTTAGATAGTATAGCTTTCCTTAATATAAAAAAAAAATATTTGTTTACAGTATACAGAGTGATGCCAGGGTCTTGCTGATCTAGAGGCAAGCTTTGACAAACTTTTGATCTCCATGCTCTGGTTTCCAGAATATTGAGATACATGGTAGAAAGGAATTTGGTGTAGAGAGTCTGTTCATCCTGTGACCACGATTATATGACAGAATCAAAGAAAGAATAAAGGCTGATAAGGGATGATTAAAGGTATGGAATGACAGCCAACCAACCAATGGACTGTGTAGAGGAGGTAGCATGTGGATTTAATAATATTAATATAATATATTAATATAAGGATATTAATATAATACATTTATTGATTTTTTTCCTTCACTTAGACCATGAAGATAATGACAGCAGAAGGCCTTTTTCTGTCCCCACATGACTAAATGGTGATCACAGAGTACTGTGGGATGCAGTGGTTAATTACAGAGTGATGTGGAAGGAAAATACACAAAAGTATCTCAATCCAACAGTACAAAACCAGTTAATGAAGGTAGATCTATCAGTGACTTTCAAACACATAGAAAACTTCTCAGTGTTTGCTAAAAGTTGAGAGATTGTATCAGACTGTTTTGTACTTGTGTACATATACTTCTTTACATGATCACTGCTGAGGGTGGGATACTGGGCTGCAAAGACCTTTGTACTGACTTCAAATGGCTGTTAAACTGTCAGTGTCCATGGTGCTACTGACATGCTTAACTGGCAAGGCCTTAAGGAAAGATCAGTTATGACTGATTTTTATCCCATTTCTCTAAAGTGCCCTCCAGACTAGGTCTTCTTTTACTGTACTGGGCTTCCATTTCCCTGTTTATTTATTGTTACCTATACCCTTTCTACCATTCTTATTTGCAGAAGGAATGAGCCTAAATCCTGTATGTTGAATACTGGCTATATTGTACATGGCCATGTCTGTGCTCTGCAGACAGTAATCTTTCCTTCAATATGACTTTTGAGGGTCAGACTTGAATTTATTCTCCTCAAACCCTGAAACCTTTGTTTGAACTCAGTCTGAGAAATCTTTTTACAAGAATGGAGTATTCTAAGAAATCAAACCCCGTCAAATCAAAGAAATACATATAACATTCTGGTTAATTGTTTACTACTGTGTTATCTGAAGCCACCAGCACAATAGTTCACATATTTTTACAAGTAAAAGAAGCACTAACAGAGAATGGATTTAAAAATTCATAACCTCACATGCTAGGAGTTTCATATTTATACAATTACAACAGAGCAGTTTATAAAAGTGCAACTGGAGAATATTGAAAAGGTGGTTGTTTCTTAGAGCTGTAAATTGGTATTGCTATGAGTTCATCTTGAAGAGAAACTACACCTGTACAAACCTGCATGTATCTTGTGGTACATCTAAACAGGAAAAACGCATCAGGAGAGCAAAAATACTCTATGATCCTGATTTCTAGTGTAAAGACAGAATTGGTTTTGATCTCCGGATCATAGTACCAGTCAGGCAGATGCCTCAGAAACTCCTTTTTGATAAATAAATAACTATATATAGAAAGAGCATATATACATACACACACATATGCATATATACAACAAGACCCAGTGCAGGGTCCTGCATCTGGGTCAAGGCAATCCCAGGCACAAGTACAGGCTGGGCAGTGACTGGCTGGAGAGCAGCCCTGAGGAGAGAGACTTGGGGGTGCTGGTGGATGAGAAGCTCAACATGAGCTCTCAGAGTGCACTTGCAGCCCGGAAAGCCAATCAGATCCTGGGCTGCATCAAGAGAAGTGTGGCCGGCAGGTCAAGGGAGGTGATTCTCCCCCTCTACTCAGCCCTGGTGAGACCCCACCTGGACTACTGCCTCCAGTTCTGGAGCCCCTATTACGAGAGGGATATGGACGTGCTGGAACGTGTCCAGAGAAGGGCCATGAGGATGATCAGAGGGCTGGAGCACCTCTCCTATGAGGACAGACTGAAGGAGTTGGGGCTGTTCAGTCTGGAGAAGAGAAGGCTCTGAGGTGACCTCATTGTGGCCTTCCAGTATCTGAAGGGGGCCTACAGGAAGGCTGGGGAGGGACTTCTCAGGATATCAGGTAGTGATAGGGGGAATGGAATGAAGCTGGAGGTGGGGAGATTCAGGCTGGACATGAGAGTGGTGAAGCCCTGGAGTGGGTTGTCCAGGGAGGTGGTTGGGGCCCCATCCCTGGAGGTGTTTAAGACCAGGCTGGATGAGGCTCTGGCCGGCCTGATCTAGTGTGGGGTGTCCGTGCCCATGGCAGGAGGGTTGGAACTAGATGATCCTTGTGGTCCCTTCCAACCCTGACTGATACTATGATACTATGATGTATATGTAGAGAGAGAATTCAGCTGCTATGTTCATGCACTTCACTAGGTAAGAACTACATTTTCATACCTGACTGCTCTAAAATTAATTCTATGTTATTTGCCCCTTTTATTCTGTTTAATGTAGAGGGGAATGATTCTAAATGACTGCATGGTCATGACAGTCAATGCAAGCAAAAAGCAAAATGCTTTTGGATTTGAAATAAAAAGAAAGTTGGATTGAATTTCTGCTGCATATATTTAACATTCTCCAAAATGTTGCATATGGATAGATTCTGATAAATGGTTCCAGCTCTGAAGACACAAAGGAATATTCATAAATTCTTTTGAGATTATTAGATTGGCTCTTTAGCATCTGTCATTTGAGATAGGCTAGCATGATAATGGATGCAAATCACTCATCAAACGTATCTGCAATGACTCCTCTGGTATGGATAACATCGATATTCAGTTGCTCATCCCAGTAAGTTTAATGGAATACTTTTTGGTTAAAAGAAATAAAAATTGTTTTCCAAAGGAGCCTTAATCTGAGGGAATAAATACTTAATTAGCTTGTACATGTTAGAAAAACCCATTCAGAGGTGATTTGTTTCTTTGTTTTTACTTTGTGTTTACATCTCTGAGGTTCTACTCTTAAATCTCGTACAAAAAAACAGGAAAAAGTGCATAAAAACTTCCTAGACTGCAAAGACATAGTGGAATATAACCTTGTATACTAATTTTTTGTTTGGATTTCCCTGAGATATTTTGTAATGATAGAACCAATGTGGACTGGTTTGGATGGTTTCATTCACTTCCCTCTCCCAAGAGAAGCATGGGACCCTCTCTTTTGGGTCTGCCATATCTCTGGCCTGCAGGAAGCTCATTGGTCAGTGCAGGCAAATGCCCTTCCCTCTGGAGACAGCACTTCAGAACACACAGCTGTATGGGCCATGCAGATGTCAGGAAGATTCAGGAGCCTAGAGGCATTTTCCTTCTGTGTACTGATAGTGGACCCTTAGGTCCCGTTCTTGTCACCTTTGCTGGATCTCCACTTTCCAAGGAAGATTTACATTCTCTTGACATGGAAGAGTTAAACAAGGGGAAAAGACTTTTACACAGCCCTGTAAAAGTCATGTTTTGCTGGCAAACAGCAGCAAACTTGCTAGACTTTATTCATTAGAGCCTTGCCATTTAAGCCATCAGCATCATTTTGTGAGGACATCAAACATGTGTACACCAGATGCCTGCAATGCAGAACAGCACTAAGGACTTGACTCAACTTAACAATAATCTGTGGACAGCGGGTGTGAACCTGAGCTAGGCCAACACCTCATCAGACTGCATGGCTAATTGATTTCAAAATTAGAGTTGGTATTTCTGAACAATAATCTTAAAAGGCAGCAATAAAATACATCAGAATCCTTTGAGCTAGCCAAGCTTTCATCCAAATGGCTTATTACAAAGGGCTGGCACACCTGAACTTTGGCATAGACAAATAAATCCCAAAACAGTAAATGGAAACCACATTTGGCACTGGAGGTTTGTCAAGAGAAGTTTGTAGTCATCAGGAAACAAGAGTTTGGATTTTTTTTCCTTAGTGGCAGGAAATCATTCACTCGATGTATTTTACTCCAACTGCTGTGATTTATACAATGAAAATATAGGTAGTGTTGAGGAAAATGCTTGCCTTTTTTTTTTTTTTTAAAGCATTTCACAATCTTCAGGATCCCAGAAGCACTAAAAGCACAGCAAGGGTTACAGTTATCCCAACAGTGATAACTTAATTGCATCTGTCGGCCTCCCCCTTTGAACTCTGAACTGCTGGTTTGTGGCACCACGGTCCAAAAGGATTTAGATCTGACTTTTGTGTGGCTACAATAAATTATACCGAAGTATCTGAGCAATGCATGGAATCTTATCTTGAAGGCAGGATGAGGCATCTCACTTAAATGATAGTATAAATTTGGAATACAAATCTTTCCAGGAACTAACATTTCAGACCAGGTAAAAAAGTTTGGTTTTTCCTCCAGAATAGATTGAATTATAAGAAACTCAAGAATAGGTAAATAAAGTAATTAATTTCCTGAAAAAAATGGCTCCTCAGAACCACTTGAACATAGGATTAAACACTTCTGTTGAGTCAGAGGCTGATCTGTGAAGTACCTGAAGTACCTGGACTGTTTTTGTGGGGTTTTTTGGTTGTTTGTTTTGAAATCAATGAATAAAGATGTAATATTTACAGGCAACTGCAGCTTTCATCATTGATTGGTCTAATAGAAATGTTACCCACTGCTTGATACTAACTTTGTACTTAAAATTAGTGGTTAAGTTTTACCATGCTGACAGCCTTAGCTTGAGCTTGTTATTCCTGAGATAGTTCTGTAATGGTTTTGAGTAACCCTTATTTATATTCATGTTTGCATGGTGTCAAACTTAGCTCAAAATGTGTGTCTTCGTGGTTTGTATTACATCTTCAGGAACTGTCCTAAGGCAAGCACAACTACAGAATTATACATTACTTTGCCAACGGATATAAGAGGTCTTTTAGCTATGCATTTGACAGATGTAGTAAGTTAAGCTTTAAACATTAAAATATTGAAGGATTTTTTTGGTTTATGTCTAATCCCAATTTTCAGTCACGGCCTGATTCTCATCTCTCTCACAAAGTGAGTTTCCAGATGTATCCCTGCATTTTCACTGGGTTATTCATGTGAACAAAATTGGCCTGTGATATGCCAACTTTCCGATTACTCAGGGCCCAATTCAGTTATACATGCTTAAAACTAGCCTAATTCTATTAACTGCCAGTCTGTAGTGCTGTGAGAGCATAATCAGACCTTGAAGATTCATTTTGCCCTTTTGAAAAATGTTGCTACCAACACTGTTACATCTCTTGATCTTGCCAACATATTGTGTCTCCAGTGGGCCGGGCATGTAAGACCACTTTTTTAGTCATGTACTGTATTTTGGTCATGAATAATTTTAGCAATGTTCTTCAGCAGCACAAGTTTAGAGTATGTGAGGAAACTCACATTTTTACCCATTAATTAACTGCAAACGTTGCTTTTCTCAGTATTTCAATCCAATAAAAGGTGATGAAATAATTAAGCTTTTTAAAGAACATACCTTATCTTATATTACGGGCAGCTTTAGGTGTAATAGCTTGGATTTCTCACACCCATGCACATATTGACTTATCTACTTACTTAGCTGTTAATGCTGAACTACTTGTGAATCTTTAAAATAAACTGTAAATGAACCTAATCATATAAGATGTGAACAAAGAGCAATGGAACAGATTCAGACATTTTTTTGCATTGGCTGAAGCTGATTGACTTCAGCAAGGGTTGCATAGGTGCAAATGAGGGCAGATTTGCCTCTGCATTTTTGCACTGCTCATAATGACACTTTGCTTGTGTAGTATAAAATGAAGGACTTGTTTTTGTAAAATTGAGTAAGAGACTTGTAACAGTCTGGCACATGGATCTTCATGTTTTCCTCCTACTTCTACATGTGTTGATATGCAAAGCAAACGAATACATCAAAGTGACAAAACCAACATAACAAAAATCTGTCTACAAAGTCCTGCACCAGCTGGTATTCTTACATGTTTTAGATTAGAGTCCAGAGAGTACTAAAGCTAGACCACCGCAGGAGAAACAGCTAGGGGACACTGTGAATGTTCCCATGCACAGCATTAGACAAACACCTGGGTCAAATTAATCTAGGCTTATCCACTGTGAAAATTCACAGGGTTTAATGGCTTTTCTTACCTGCGAAGGGGTGGTCTAGTTTTAGGACTTCTGTACAGAGTCTGATGTAGGGGGGCAGATTTCAGATTTTTGTGGGTTAATGTTAAAGGTCAAAATCTATAGTAAAAGCAAACAGGTGGAAGTTAACATACAACAAACACAAAAGTACAGCAGAAGTATGAATTCCTCATTATCACTCATTTTTTTAAATTTTGGAAATCAATTAATGTGTTACTGACTCAGGTTTCAAAAGAAAATTATTCTTATGACTTTGAGGAAAAATAATAATGTGGATTCCTGCTGTATTCTGCAGGACTGTTTTATTCTAGAGAAAGATAATGCATGATGTCTGTACTTCTGTACAGTCAGTTTAAAAACTTTTCCCCTATTGGTATCTTAGGCTACTCTATGCAAAGACAATTATAAGAGCTTGGTCACTCTGTATCTTCCTTTGATGTCAAAATATTGAACAAGATCATGCTGTATTTAAGGCTTCTTTAACTGGGACACAGCAGAAACAGTAGAGGTGATATGGTCCCCATCTACATGTATCACATAGTTTCAAGAATACACTTCAAATACATCAATAGTCCCATTAGCTGTCATGTAAAAAGAGAGGTAATCAGCAGGTTTCCTAGCTCTAATGCTGCAGTTAAAATAGCTTTGGATTAAGGTTTGTTTGTTTGCTTTATCTATGCATTCGTCTTTGATAACAATGCTACAAACAAGACTGCTCTTGTCTTCTATATGGAGATGGATGAACTGACTGCCTCCAAAACAAGGCCAGGAATTTGACAAGATAACACGAGGGAAATCAGAAAGTAACTGGCATTTTTACAGGGTTTCATCTACAGTTTGTACCTCCTAAGGTATATTGGACTTCTAGCTGGAAAATCTCCCTGGTCTAAAGACCATAGGGTACCTCAATGATCCCAGTTGGTTTACTCAACAACATGAAGCATTTTAATGTGGCCCACCATGGCCAACAGCAAGTTATGCTGCGGTGTAGTGCTATTGCTTTATCTGTACTGATAAGTCAATAGTCTTTTTGCTGTAGGAAGACTGCAAGACTGCCTCTTTATTGCTACAGGTAGAGCAAGTTTTTGCCAGTGAGGCAAGTGAGTACTATACTTAATCTGACATCTGCCCACATATTTTTCTGTCAGTATATCAGATACAAGATTTGCTTTTTGTTTTGAGTTTTAAATGAGCTGATCATCAAATTGTCAATACAAAAAGTAGACACAAGGCAGAGGGACAGAGAAAATGAAGCAGTTCCAACAAAACAGTAATCTGAATAAATTTTGAAACTGGAGGGTAGGGAGAAAGGGTTAAAGACATGTATGAGGCTTTGGAAGAATGAAGATTTGAGGATTGTAAGTTATCACAATTTTATATAACTTGAAAACCAACCTGAACATTAAAATCTGTAATTTCATATTAAAACATATAATGCGGTATATAATGATTAGTGGATGTATAATTGTCCAGAAATTGACTCTTAAAGAGAACACTGCAGGAACCTGCCACCATTGCTGTATTACAGAAAATCTGGGAGGAAAGAGCATTGCGTGATTCTCAGCCAGGGAAGAAGTGAATATTCAGAAAGTATTCAGAAAGTTCTACAACCTGCCAAACACTGCAGACCATTACTTGCACCATGGCAGTCAATTGAGGGGATGTGGTGGCACTCTGGGAAAAAAGTGAAGACCCCTGGACATGAATAGCTAAAAACATCAGCATGTTGATCTTTTGGTTGATTTCTAAGGCTTGGTCCTTTTAAAGTTGCAATCAAAAATCCCAAATGAAAAGGATAAAGCAGACATGACAACATATTTTTAGAAAAGAATTTGTAATACTCAAAATTATATCAAAATTTTGTCATAATATTATTTGGGTATATCACATAAATAAAACACTAGATAGGGCTGGGGTTCCTTTTTTCTTTTTTTTTTTTTGCTTTACTGAATCATACGAGCAGCTGCAGAATGCATAACACACAAAGCACAGCCTGTTAAAGGCAATGATGATATGATATTAATCCTTCTGGTACTTCTCCAGTGAGTCTGTTTGGTTCAATTAGTCTTGGCTTTGAGGGAAGTAAAAACTGCATCTCTCTCCATTGTCAAATACACCTAAGTGCCACAGCATGGTCTGACCTGTCAAAACAATGTCAGCAAACTGTTGGGTCTAAAGGAAAGTGTGCACCTTAAAGAAAGGCAGTTTATTAATGAGTGCTAATGACTTTTACTTGGATCGGAAGGGATAAATTCTCATTTAGACACTTCCAAAAGAGTTGTTTATGTTATGCCATACACTCCCAGCTATGGTAAAATGTCTGATACAGCTCCACTGACTTCAAGAAAGCTGTGATAATGTATACCAGTTGAAGGTGCTGATGACAGTGATGAAACAGGACAGAAGACAGTATAGTTTAAAAGTGGAGTAATGTAAAAAGAGACAGTAATCAAGACACCAAGTTATCTGATGTATGGTATGAGGAGAATATCATCAAGATTAAACAGAGCTGATTTAAATTTTCTAGTTAAATCACTTTATCTCACTTGCTGTAGAAACCAATCTATGCCATTTTTACCCTTTTATAGCCTCATTTTTCCTTCTTTGTCTAGCATTATCAAACCATGCCACCAATTCAATTATGCTGTTGTGATGCCAAAACCTGCGGTCCTGGCAAAATGTATCATGCAGCATATCTAGGTAAATGAATTAAAAAAGCATCTGAGCAGGTATCTGGTGTGTGTCACAGTTCATTCTTCCATAATAAACTATGTTCTCCTTCTCATTCATTTGTCAGTCACAGTAACTAAAGATTATTATTTGCTGTATGTACGTGACACCAGCAATTTGCAAAGTCTGTTGGCAAGAAAATCCAGTTAGAATGACAGAGTGAGAAATTAAGCAGAAGTTTGATGTAATTAGCTACAACAATCAGTGCCCTAATTTCTGATTTATTGTTTCCTGTTTTCCTGCTGCTTTCAGTCCGTGCATACTGTATGTGCTTCATATAGGTCAAACAATTGCCTTATCAGTCCTGGCAAACCAAGAGGTCAGAGTTAACAATATTTATTTAAGCATGCAGGATGCTTCCCACTGCAATTAGGAAATAACTATTACTAATAGGTCTTTGGTGCTATTTCCTCATTTATACAACTTTGTAAAGAAATATAGGCGATAGGGAATTCAGATTTTAGACTTCTTCCCAAATATTTCTTGCGAAGAGATATACTCGACTAGTAGCATTTTATTTTGTTAAACTGGCCACACTGAACACCACTAAATGACAATCTGACAAGAAGATATGAATGTGAAATATTTACATTTATGTATATCAGTTTAATATTAGTGAACGTGCAGCATATTTTTGCATTATGTAATGCTGGGTCTTTAAAAAAAAAAAAAAAGACTATCCAAGTCTTGGTTTCTCAGAAATCAATGAGAGTTTTGCTCCTGACTGACGGGATTATAACTTGGCTCTATAAATTTGTTCTGGCTGCCTTTTTCACATTGAACAGAGTTCAAGGTTTTTGGATGAGCAATCCTTTTTAGTAATCCAGGATTGTGCGTAATTTACTCTTACATAGTTCTTGCAATTCCAGTAGGAATTCATATGACTGCTTGTTTTGATTTGAAATCCACACAGTGTCTGCATCTCACAGGACGCATATTTTCACTATGTATTCAGGTCTTCAGGTAACAGACACACTTTCATAAAAAGTGAAGCTAGGAGAGAGTCTCAGAGGTCTTCAAGTCTGGCCTTCAAACTGCTCCTAAAAATAAAGTAGAAGTAAAATAGTGCTGACAGAAGCTGGCCTAGCCTATGCTTTTTTAACTGCAGAAATGGAGATCCCACAACCTCCTCGTGTAATGTATTCCACTGTCTACTCCAAAACCCTTACAGAGAAAAAAAAAAAAAAAATTCCAGCCTAAATATCCTTTCAAATATCCTTTCTGAAAATTTACCCCATTACTTATTTTCCTTCCTATAGTAGGCATGGAGAGTAATTGAACGTAATCTTATTTTGCAGTCATCTTTTACGTAGCTATGTCACACCTTTTCTTTGCCTCTTCTCTAAAATAATCCATTGTGGCTGTTGTTTCCTGAAATCCACATTTTATTGGTCTCTGACAATTTTTTAATTCTGTACTGAATCTTGATAGAGGAACTGCAAAAACTGCTGCACATAACAGCTCTTGTGTTTATAATTCCCATTTTGATATTTGCTTTATTGAAACATCAAGTCACTTTTGACTTATCTGGTACACGACAGAATCCAGATCATTTTCTGTAGGACTGCCATCAGGCAAGTAATTTCTCATACAGTGTTTGTGAAGCTGATTGTTCCTGCTTATATGTTTTCATCTTGATTGAATTGCTTTCTATTTATTATAGCTTCTTTCTTCCATTTGTCTTGCTTACTTTTAATTCTAACCTTGTCCTCCAAAATGCTTGCACTCATACCAGCTTGGCATCATATAAGAATTTAATAAACTTAGTGCCTGATGTACCACCCAAAGCATTAATTAAATGACTGCACAATACCATACTCTAGATAGATTTCCAAAGAACCACAGTTGACACAGCCTTTCAACATACTGTTTCCTAAGCTCTTCTGTACCATTATTACACTAGCCTCAGGTGGAAATAGAAAAAATAGTCTCCTATTTGTACTTTTTTTTTTTTTGCTTCTTACTTACTTACTTATCACTGGTTAATCTTTAAAGTGCTTAGAAATAGATACTTTATTTATTTTTCTTTGTCTCTTCATTTCTCCACTTTTTGGGAATAAGCACAAATTTGCCTTTTTTTTCTTTCCTTTTTTTTTTTTCCTTTCCTTTTTTTCCCCCCTGAACCTTGAAATCTACCGGATTCTCATGTAATCTTATGTGAGTCATGAATCAAAAGGGTATTGAACGTTTTACCCACATTGATACTATCTAGCTCTGTTAGCAGTACTGTTCACCACAGGCTAATTCATTGCTTACAAAATGTAGCTGCTGGGAGAAGATCCACCCACTCAGAACCACTGAGCAACCTTCATTTGTGAGGGCAGCTTCTGGAATCAGATGTATGAGCCCCATGGAAGTCCTGGAAAGGAAGTGTCATGACTGAAGTATACAATACCAGAAGATTTAGGATGCAGGTAATACCAGGGAGCTAATTTATATCATGTGACATCTGCCGCCTATAGAGTTGCATGGCATTCCTTTACCAAAGAGTACTAGAAAGGTGGGAAAAGGAAGTGACAGGAGGAGAATATAAATGTGAAAGCTGGCAGCAATATGAGTTGATGCTATTATTTTCAGGAAATAAGAAAAGAAAAATACTTCACCTAAAGATTATGCCACACAGTATTTTTGAATTTAATTTAGTTCTACAATATTTTTAAACAACTTAGTCTTGGTTTCTTCATGATGCAATGGTCCGTGGCCTTGTGCTCTACCACCCTTTTTACCCCAAACTGAAAACGCTGGTGCACTAAAAGCTCATTAAATAGAGAAAATTAGAAATGCATATCATCAAATTATAACTTCTGTGAGACATTCCTGTGACATTTGCCACTTTAAAAAAATAAATAAATAAAAGGAAAAAGGAAAAGTCAGAGGTTATGTAGATTACAAACTCTAAAACTTTCTAACTGCTTCTGCTTAAGACTCCTGAGAGTCTAATATGATCTTGTCTAGATATGCACACGGCAGGGCATCAGGGAACAGAGAAAGAGGAGCTCTTGGTGAACAGATCTGTTGCTTTCCACATCCAGCCCAGATAGGAATTTCTTTAGTCCACCACAAAGAACCTCAAATTTACAAAAGCATATATTTAATACTATGAAATGAAACTCTAGTGGGAAGACTGTCTCAAATCATATGTGGCATTAACTGCACTGGGAGTGTCATTGTAGCATTTTTACTGCCATGGCCTAAACATGGCAAGAATTAATATCTTGATTTCCGCTTAAAAAAGGGAACACTTGTAACTTGCTGACTCCCTGTATTTATGCTCTGAACCTAAGTACATGCTTAGTAATACTTTCTAAAAGAAATAAGTTCTTATTTCAGCAGAATTATGAATTTCTACATTTCCATCCAGTTATTTGCAGCAAAAATAAGTCTAATGTGACATTTTGAGTATAGTACTTAAATAAAAAATTCATGGCTAATAATCATTGCCCAGATTATTAATATTAGGTATTACTTTCATTTTTTTACAACTTCAGGAAAGGGTTAACCTAACATGGTCTGCAGCCATCCTAATACTCATGAGCAACAAATTTTTGGTTGACTAGTTTTTGGGGACTTTTTCCCCCCCAAAGTCACTTAATCTTACTTATGTGCTTCCAAATATTAATGCTAATTTTCTTTACCAGTTAATTTTGGGGTAGAATACATAATTTGGGCTCAGTTGCCCTAGTTTGATAATTTAATACCAATATTACTTATGTTATTAGTTTTACTGGTAAATCAAGGAGCAAATTGCTGGAATCCATCTGTGACCCCAGGGCAGGAACTTTCTGCTGGCTGTCACCTTCTGACAGTTCGGGCTGTTAATTACCTCCAACGGTTGGAGCACAAGCACCTCTCTGTCTGCCAGCTGGCAGACTCTGCCTCACACTG
The DNA here is from genome assembly GCA_033816785.1 of Picus viridis. NCBI lineage: Eukaryota > Metazoa > Chordata > Aves > Piciformes > Picidae > Picus > Picus viridis. The sequence goes on along the minus strand of CM066582.1, from coordinate 16,199,841 downwards.
GCAGCCCGGGAAGATTTAAAACCTGTAACAAAAGGCTGCTATGTAAACAGTTTATTGTGTAATATGCAATGGCAGCAATAGACCCACATGAGGAATCAAAGGTAGTCTCTGAGCTCATGAGTTGTTATGACTGAAAATGATGCAAGCCCCTGCTTGCCCCTTTCCCTCAGTCAGTGGACAAAAACCTGAAGTCCAAGTGAAACCGTGAGCTAAGGCATCTCCATCTCTGAATACTGGGATCTAAGTGAATTGTTGTGGTGCTGTTGAACTATCTTGATTACTTTAACATATGAAAATAAAGCAGCTGGACTTTAATTGCCTGGTGACATGCCAGTCACTAGCCAAGAGGAACTACAAAAATCAGCTTTGAGATTTTCTTCTCAGAAAACAAACGCAGACTTCATCAGTGCATTCTCAAGTCCCCAAGAGTCCTTACTGTGTCACAAAACTCCCCTGCATCCTTAGCTGATATATAGCCAAGGAAAGAGACCATGATTGCACTTCTGAAGGAGCACTGTCACTATGCTATATATATAAAATTTGTGATCTGCTTGAAATGTGTGAGAAATAGATTTCTTATTCCAGAGTTATGAAAGGATTTTAATATGGCCAAAATTGTTCATCATGTAGCTAAACTGGTGCTGGAGCCAGGCAATAGGAAATACCCAAGAAGTGGCTTGCATTTCAGCTTTTGCAGTAAGTTAGTAAGTTATTTTTTATTTTTACTTGCCAACCATTTACATTTAGAAAACTGAACAGTTAACTGAACGGTTAAAGAAGGTACCCAAACCCTTTTGCTAGCTTCAGCTGGGTGTTTAAAGAACTTCTCAAGAGGCAGAGCTGGACTGCCAACCATCCCAAGACTGAGAAGGTTCAGGTCCCCATCTCTTTTTCCTGGAGATCAGCTTGATAAATTCCAGGTGAGCCTGAGCCACCAGAGACCTAGAATTACAAAAGTGATGAAATCAAATAGAACAAGAAGGAGCATAAGTATGGACCAGGATAAGACAGTCTTCCCTGGCAGGGAGGTGTTCTGAATTGCATCCTGCTCCTCTGTAATGCTCAAGTATTTGGTGTGCTGAACTCTTGGTGCAATAAGCGCAGCATTTCTATAATAGAAACTTGTGGACTTTTACAGTACTAAGGTAACAGTAAAAAAATGAGTTATCTTCAAATTTCCAATTGTGTGTATATAAATCTCAATTGAATGCATATAGGTAAGGAATATTATCAACTATTAGGTTTGTATATCCAATTTAAGAGTGTTTAGACGTATACTATCTCTTTATCATACTTAAGTGAAGGACATTAATACTGGTTGCGAGCCAGATCTTCCTGGGGCCTTTAAATGGTATCATTAGAACTGCTGAAATAATTCTTTGACTGTAAGGCGCAAGTGGAACAATAAACTTTGCATTACAGGATAGGAAATAAGTGAAGAAAAAAAAAGATTTGCAACAAAATTATTTCTGTGGAAATGTTTTCAAATGATGATTATAGAACCTCCTTTTTGTCTGTCTTACTAGGTTTTTACTCAATCAAAACAGTCTATTCATACCTTGGTATAAATATTATTTCTTACATGGAAATTCAATTTCATATCAGTGATACATTTTGCACAGATGTCACAATATTGTTTACTAAATTTATTGTAGGAAATATTGCAGTTTCTATCCTTTGAAATGACTCACGGAGAAAAGGAACAGTTCTTGGCCTAGTGAAAAAAGTTACTATTGAGCTAGTGAGTCCTAGAGATTTCTACAGTAGAAAGGAGCCTGAGTTCCCAGATGTAGAGTTCCCAGTATTTTCAAGTATTTCACGTACCTCATCTTTAAGACAGGTTTCAGTACAGAGTGTGCTTTTGAACATATTTCAGATTAGACATGGAAACAGATCTATTTCCTCCATCCCTTGCAGACAAAAAGACATTGGACCCAAAATAAAGCTGTTCAGGAAAAGGGGAGGCTGAACTATCAGCTTTTAAAAAATTAGCAGTAGCAGCCCAAGTACCACCTGCCTGATTTGCTGATTTCTAAATGAGTCTAAGCTTTGCAGACCAGAGATACCCACATTATTTTTAAAAGGGAAACATCTGGGAATGGCTCTTATATCAATTTCACTCCTATACTTGCAATATGTGTATTCCTGACAGCCATTTCAAAGCTGCAGACTTGATGAGGCTTAATCTCACAATCCGTTTAGACCAAATGCCTCCTGAGATAGAATGTACCAGACTGTGATTTTGGCTGCAATGGTCCTTCCCAGGATTTACAGTAGTACAAACAGAAGTACAGTTTGGTCCAGTGCCTTCAGTGCATTCTGAAGTTGAAACTTAATGTAGAAGAAAGACAAAAGTAACTTTAAATCAGTTTATACATGGGAAGCATATTTGATATACACTTTGTACATTGCTGTTGGAGAATGCTTTGCAAAGGATGTCCAGAAATGCAAATTAAAAAGCTTGCCTTCACCACTAGCTGAGTTAAAGCAAGATCCATTTCTTTTCATTCTCCTCTCTAAAGTTGTGACAAACCTTTTGGCAGCTCCCATTCTTGCAGACGATTCCCCTCATGCAGTTAACTGCTTCACTGCTGGCCCAGCAGTCATGTTGCCGTATCACACAGATGTTTCCTTAAAGCCGGGAAATGTCAGCAAAGCATACTTGGCATTTATCACCAGCAGTCAAGCTACCAGATAATTGACTGGAGCAAAGTAATTCTACAAAATTTTCCATGGTTTCCACAGATCATGTGCACCTAATAATATGCTTTCTTTTTGGTGTTTGGGGTTTTTTTGTGTGGGTGGGTTTTTTTTTCTTTGTTTCTTTGGGGGTTTTGTTTGGTTTTGTTTATTTTTTTGTTATTTATTTGAATAAACTTCTCTTTGATAGCAAGAACAACAAATATAGAAATGTGTCAGCACGACTTTTTAAAAGTCATATTTTACCATATTATTTAACATATGTTCTGGAAAAGATGCCTTTTAGCAAATCAGTTTTCTTCTAACCGTTTTACTGACAATACTCATTAAAATACAATTTCTTTTGCCTGAAGATTTCTGTATTCCCCTTCCATTTAAAAAAAAAAAAAATTTATCTGATTTCCATTGAAAAGGTTTTTACTAGAAAGTCTTTGCAGTCACTTAAGCAGTTTCATCATTTCATTGAACAAAATAACAATATTTAATTCATTAGTTTAAAAAAAAACCCAACACTTTTCATAAAATCACCAGTTCTCATAGTCTATATCACAGATAGAGTGCTGGGTTTCTTAGATACTGTGCTATCTGAGCTCTTTTGAAATTGCTTACCATGCCAAGATTCACATTTTCATTCATATAATTTGTTTTCTATTTGAGGGTTATTTTTTTAATGATGGTAACCCCTTTCTCCATCCTTTTATTTTGCCCATCGCAGCATTGTTAATGCTGCAGAACTGTGAGCGCAGGAAGCATGTGCGTTTCTTGGCACTTGCTGTCTGAAGCCCATCGTAACTTGTTGAGTGACAGCCCTGCAGTGTGAGTGAGCCTGGTGGCCTGAAGATCCTGTCTGATCAAGACATAAAATTCTGTACTTGAGATTGGAGCAGATGTGGCTTGCAGGGGAGGGATCCTTTAATTTCCCTTCTTTTTGTGATTTCCAGCACTGTAGAACAGTGGGAAGTGAAGGAGAGAGGTTCAGGAGGAGGAGGCATCGCTCAGGCTTTCTTTGATCTGCTCCAGGTGAAGCTTTTCTGACCCAGGCACAGCAGATCAAAGAAAGAAGCCAGAATACAGAGCACTTGAGTATTTCATGACTGTAGAAAATACTGCCACAAAAGTGCCACTTTTGTATTTTGAAAATGTGCTCACCTTACATATAACCCCTCATGGCACTTATTACTAAAACCAGATGATCATGAACTATTGATTATTTTATATACCCCTGTCAGGAAGGCTACTTAGCTATATAGTATCTCAGATAAAAAACCTGTGGCTGGTACTTGTAGGCACAATAAACCCAGCAGAAACATATGATAACAAATTGTACATTATTTATTTCTAAAGATATCTTTGTTTAAGTGATTCTAATTTCAAATCTTCAGTAATCCAGTGATTAGTAGAAGACTTCATCTGATCATTAGGAAGCCTCTTAATTATTCAGTCAAAGCAGCAAAGAAGTTGATGTATTACCATCTTCTTCATGCTGAGCTTGAAGTACTGAGCAGTCTTTAAAGAGCAGAGCAGCGTAACTGAGTAAGGCCTACATAATGGTCACAGTATATATGTTGTACTAAGGTGCATGGTGCATACTTTAGAGCCATAATTAAATAAGTTTCTGCCCCAAAGGGGCCTCTAGCAAGGGCTTATCCTGTTAGCACTGTTAGCAGTCCTACTGATCTCCATTGATACTTTGTGAACCATCTTGGGATTTCTCACAGAGCTTGATTGTAAAAATATAGATGTTCGGATTCGCCTCGGACATATGGGACACACCGTTGGCTCCAGCCACAGGAAGGATCTTTTAGCTGAAAAGTCTCTATAGTCTTACTTATGTGTTTTGCTGGTTATTTTTTCATGCCTGAAACTAATGGGCAGCACCAGCAGCAGGAGAGAGTGCTGGTTCCTCTCCCAGTCAGAGAGAAGTGTGCCATCTACTGAGGCACTCACATCCTGTCCTGCAACACACAGGCTTTTCTTGAAAACCTCTCAGCTGTGTGACAAGACAAAAAGCTCAGAGGATTAAAGTAAATCCACGAATTTGATGACACTCCTTAAAAGGAGCATTTCAGAAAGAGCTGTGTTTGTTCAAAGTGATGTTATTGCATTTACTGTGTGCTAACCAGGATTGAGAACTTTCTGATGAATGGGAATCTGATGCAAAAATATCATTTTGCCATATATGCTTTAAAATAATGAAATTCATTATAAAAAAATTGTCATTTACACTGGTACAGGATGGAATTAATCTAGTAGTTACTATGTAGTCATTTCAATTGTAAACTCTGAATTTACTCTCTGTATTGTTATGGAATCTGGAGTTTCTATTAAGCCGTTGTAAAAACCCACTTCATACTTATAGCTAAGTAGCAAATCTTCATTTTATACCATGCATAGAACCTCAAACCCATTACCCTGAAAATAAGTTACACAACTATTTATGATAATATATTTATCTGATACTACAAAATCCATCATTGTGACATTTTACACAATGAGGGTCACAAATAAACAGCATATTTTCCCCTTGCATTTTTGAAAGATGTCTTTTGTTAGTATATTTGTTTCAAAAGCCAGATCTGCATTTTGCAGAACAGACTCGTTTCATTATCTGTTGGTATCTGTCTTCTTTAATGAGAAAAGGGCATGAAAGATACTAGAGAAACAGAGCAAATACCTTTATAAGTGACTGCGAGTAAATCACAGGCTGTGTGTAAACCCAGCACATGCTTTCTGTTCATAATCCACAGGGGAGTGTACTAATCATGCACTTTTACTGCAGCTCTATGTATTCAAACATTTGACCAGGTAAAATTATTGGAGATGTCAGGGAAAAAGATATATTTGCTGTTCTTACTTTCACCTCATCTTAGAACATAAACCCCTGTAAATAAAGCTAATCTTGGCAAATCATGCAGGAAAAGTCAGAAGCAAGTTGTCAAAGTAATAAACAGTGCAATACAGCTGACAGATTTCTTTGTTACAGAATAATACACACGTCAGCTGTAAAAAGATAGGCTGAGACTTAAATGTACTGGGTTTGAACATGTGTGAAAAGTTCTTGTTCTTAGGATCCTATACAACTGAGCTATGATAAAGTTCAAGAGGTATTTTTTTTTTCTTTTTTCCCTAAGCATGTTTTATCAACCTGCCCTGAGCTAACAATTAATTGCAGTCTGGTAGACAGCAAAAGCAAAGAGGAGCATTGGCCAATAGCTGTATTTACTTTTGGGGATTTTTTTTTTCTTTATCAGTGAATGACAATTGTGATTGGAAATGGTTCAAGCTTATGCTGTTCATGTCTCTGTCATTCTTACCACTGGATTATGAAATAAATGCAGGTTTTGAAATGCAAATGTAAATGCCATGACTGTGTTTGTTATCAAGAAGTATTTATGGCAGATTAGATTGTTCTCTGATGATTTTGGATAGATTTTACAATCAAAGGTTAAATAAACAGGATCTGTGTATTATATCTGACCAGTATTTATAAGTAAGAGTCACATTTAAGAGGATATTGAGAAATTTGAATAACACTTCCTACTTGTATGCTGCTGATATGGTCTTCCTGCTTCCCTTTACTACTCACTTGTAGGATTTGTTTTTCAAGATAGAGAAGTCTTGAACCAGGTATATGTGTACCAATTCAAGCTTCCAAATAAAACAGTGCTGCAATGGTTCCTCCAGAAGTTACCCATTTTTAAAAGTACTTTTTCCCCCCTGCTCTTCCAAGTGTATTGCCAGTTCTTTAATGCAGCAATGTTCAGAATATTTAACAACAATTTCATGTTTCTGAGTAAGTGCCTGAAGAGTTTCTGAGCTCATGGAAACCCTATTGTGACAGTCATTGGACAGAAATGCTACAGAAGACTGTACTTATTCAATACACCTTGTAATAATTTGTTGTTTGGTTTTAGTTGGGGTGGTTTTGTTTGTTTGGTATGGTTAGGTTTGGACTTTGCTTGGTTGATTTTTGTTTGTTGGGTTTTTTAATGCTGCCTGCACCAAAATTATGAGGAGTCATCACAGATTTAGTGCAGGCTGTCTCGGCTACCTCTAGTGAAAGATGTCAAAATGCTATAGTGTCGTTATCACCAAGTGATATTTTTAATAAATTGCTTTAAATTTGTCAATTAAACAGAAAAAATAATTGTGAAAGTGTTGCCCTCAGATTTCCTAGTTAGATGTTAATTATATGCATGTGAACATTGTAGCCTATTGCATGCATGGAGGGCTATGAATCATGAGCTCCGGTACTTTAGCGCATGCTTTTATATACAGTCATTGTTCAGATTTGGGCACAGAACCGAGGCAAGCCATACTTCACTTATTGTATATTTAAAAAAAGGGAGAGATGGCAACAGCATACTTACCCATCTCCCCTTTTAAGGAACGATCAGTTAATGCTGCTACACCACTTTGAAGATAGGCTTCCCAGAACTTCAATATGATCAGACATTTATACAGATAATAAAACATCCATACTCACCTAGCATAAGATACAGGGGATTTAAAATACTCAAGCTTCCTGGCATAACTAACTGTTTGCGATTAGGAAGGAAACCTTTTCTACATGTTATTACTCAGGGTATTTCTTTTGGTGGTTATGGGGTAGCTTACATGTTCCTTTGAAGTTTCACACTCTGTTGGCTGGAACTAGACATTAGGTTAAACAAACTACTGACCTCAATGAGAATGGCAGATCTTACACTTCTGTGTTTCCAGACCCTCTCTGGCTAGTGAAGATGAACAATGTTGCTTCTATAGGCTTCAGCAAGATGCATAACATACCTGATTATGGACACACCATATGGCTAAGATATGCCTTCCTTGCTAAATCCTCAGGTATTTCAGTTTTTCATATTTCTTGTATGAAATGTTAAAGCTCATGGGTTTGATTTAGTTCAGTGAACATAATGCAAAAAAGAAGATCCTTACTGAGTGAAAACTCTCAATGCAAGCCAGATTCCTGTGACTGAACTAGTGAATAATTAAATGAGCAATGATAGTGGAGAAATTTGGAGCTCAGCCATTTTTGCTGACATAACCAGAAAAGCACACCTGAGTATCCCACTGATATACGCCAGCTCTTCTCTAGCCATTGTGTGCTCATGTTAGGGGAAGTATTAAAACCCAGCAGGCTGGCAGAGAAGATGTTAAGCCACTTTGTGTCACTGACTGCAATGCCTGTGAGTTGGCCACTTGTCTTCATGGTGATGGCATAAGAAATGCAGAATCTGAAAGCCGTTTGCTAAGGTGTACTGAAATAGTGAAACTGCTGCCAGAATAAAGTCCTCTGTTGAAATATCTCTAGCAAAAGCAAATATGAATCAATAGATATGGGCTTGCTACTAATAAATAAGAACATTTGTCCTTGAGAAAATGCCATTTGCAGTTTTGTCTTTGTATTTTAAAATACAATTGACTACACGCAGTGCATATTTTGTACGTGTGTGTGTGCTTGTGCAATAACTAGCTTAAAATCAGGCCTGAGTATTTGTTTAAACTTGCTTATCAGACAGCATGTCTCATTTATTTTTTATTCAGTCATAGTTTCTTTTTTACTACATTATTAAATTCTTCAGGTCCACTGAATATTTCTCTCTTTTCATCCCTTTCCTTCCTTCTGTTAAATACTCTTTATATACATAAAGATATACATATATACATAGAGGGAAAAAAATGATTACTAATGAGAAATCTTGAAACTTTTTTCCTCCCCTAAATGGCAGCAAGAGATTTACATTTATAAATAGGGAGTTGGGGGCCTGGAGTCAGAACGCTAACACACGACAGCAATGAATTTATACAGATAAAATTTTCAGTTCTTTTATCTAGTAAACGTTCTAATGATCAACATCAAAGGCTGAAGAAAGAAGCCGTTCTTCTTTTTGTGCCAGACTGTGAAAGGTTGGGCTCTTTTACATCTCATATGGGAGATATGAGGAGCCTTTGAATGGATCATTGCTTTTTATGAGTAGTAATGAAGTGAGAAGTATTCTAGTGTGTGGCATAGGCCTTCATTAAGAGCGTGAAACAGAATGGCTTATGGTTAAAAGGAGTAATTTGTTCTAACATACTTGCTAAATTGCGCTGTAACCGTGCCAGGCCACTGGGCTACTTTTTCCATAAGATTCCTGAATACATTTGTGTGTAATTATTCTGCCTGTTCAGAGTTCAGGGATTTTTCCAATGGCTTGTGCTAACTAGTTGACAACACTCATTCCTTTACTGGAAACTTCTCTAAACACTATATTTTAAGAGGTGTGGAAGAGCCCAGATTCTGTTGCTCAAGTCTGTATTTCCTCAAAAGAATAAGAAGCAGCAAAGCAACATTAAATAAGTGTGATCTGAAGGTCTTAGTACCATGACTAAAAAAGTAGGAAACCCACCCCCACAGTCTCTGTCCTCAGTCTGCCAGGTTTTTATCAGAGAGGTCTGTGCAAACTGATGGCAACTAAGCGTCTATACGCTGTTTTGTCTACAGTAGCATGTCTGAGCAGCCTGGCTTCCTAAAGCACTGCTCAGCCACTCCTCCCATCACAGCTGACAGCAAACAACAATGGTTATCACTTTGGAAAATGAGCCACTGTATTTGGTGCCGCTGAGAAACATGATAATAATTATGCAGCAGCACAGATAACATAATGTGCAAATTCTTTTCCAAGTTCTCCTTCCCATCATGCTTGAAGAGAGGAAATCTCAATTATATGTGCAATATGAATTTTGGCCCAGTAATTTTTTCAGAGGACAGAAAGAGGTCCCTGGGAACCACACTCTTGATCTGTGAAAGACTGGAATAGATTACAATGGCAAAGAAATAGATCTTCCAGTGCAGGTTGCACACACAATAGTTTTTTTGTCAGCAAAACACTTGTAGTATCTAGACCTGACCTTTAGGCACTAAAAACACACAGCCTGCTGAGGGCTGTGCATCCAGTTGGTGGCAGAACAGAAAAGAGAATGCAGACTACAACCTTCCCCTGGCCCAGCACTGCATTGCTCTGCCTTTCTGCTCTCTAAACACTTCTCTGTTCCCAGAACTGACAGAGAAGCTACCTTCAGTCCTTGCTGCTTAAGAGCAAAACCAAACCAAACCAAGAAAGACAGGTATGAGTTTTAATCTTAATCCAACATAGGAGTAAGAGCTGGTCAGAACATTTTTCTGTGAAACTTCTTTAGAAGGAAATGCCAAGTCATCTAAATAAAAAACATGGAAATTGTCCATTTCAATTTATTTCTTTGAAAACAAAACCAAACAAACAAAAATGGGGGGGGGGGGAATAAAAATAGACAATATCTATTTTTCTTTTTTTTTTTTTTTTTTTAATATGTCTCATTTTTTTTTGACATATAGCAATATCTAAAAAGAATAAAAGTCTTACCAAAATATTTTAATTAATTCAGGCCAATGGAATGCACATTGATGAAAATTTATGTGATTTCAACTTTTTGCCCTGAGTCAGAGCAGGAAAATGTTTGAAATCCCCAAACCATCTCTTTCCTAGCTTTGAACTAAGGGAAGGGATGGGACTGTGTGTGTGTGTCTGTGCGTGCATGTGTGTTTGGCAGCAATTAAAATATGAGAACTGTGCTTAGAGCCATATGCTTCCTCAGAAACTGATAAAAGTTGCATGTGTACAACTGATGGAGAATTTGTCCCATAATGTTAAGACAGCTGAGATAAGTACAGTTGTTTCTTTAAATCAGCCATTTCTTCCTGTACAAGTCAAGACAGGCTCATCCACTTTAACCTATTCATATGAAAAAAATAGGGAGATTTTTATGAACACCACATGAAATCTAGTCCTGGTAGCATTTATCTTCTGAGCATTAGTCACTTAGAAACCTGAGAAAGATACGAATTAATTTCTCCATGTATTTTCTAGTCATACTGTGAAATATAGAAAACATCAATGTTTTATGTTCATCAGCATGTGCTGGGGTCATTCCTCATAATTGCATTCACAAAGTTTTGTTATAAAATATTGGTGAGAGTGATTTAAATTGCTTATTTCAATGATGTGAAAAAAATAGAATAAAGCAGAGAAGTACAGTCCACTTTACTTAGCCACTCCCTCAAAAGTGTATGCATGTATATGTGTGTGAAAATATGCTATTAAATATATATATAAAAATATGTATTAGTATATAATGTTACACATTACACTATTTGAACAAGCAATTAAATACAACCTTATATTTTCCTTATGCAATAAGGAATATTGAATATATTTTCCTTATGCAATAAATGCAACCTTATATTATTATATGTATGTTAGATCGTTTTCCCTGAGATGTTAAGTAACAGGACAAAGATTGGTTAGTATGTCAATAGACATCTGGAATTGTAAGAGTCCATCCAGTGACTATATTTTCTTCCTGGGCACAAGTGAAGAAACTTATCGAGGTTCTTACAACAATGGGCTGAACTAAGGTTGTTGTGAAGGTTTCAAAGGATGCCTCTGACAAATGTTGTCTTCTTGCTTATTGGGAAGATCTGAATGTCCTGGCATTGAAAGACCTTTGTGGGAAGAATAAAGTGATAAAAGTTACTTTAAGCCAGATTAATGGCTTGAATGGTCATAGCCTGTATGGGCATACACTTTACTAGGTAAAACACTGTCTGTATGGCTGGGCCAAAAGAGTGGTGGTAAATGGGCTTAAATCCAGTTCGCAGTCAGTCATGCAGTTTTCCCCAGGGCTCAGTACTGAGGCCAGTCTCATTTAGTGCCTATATCAATGACCTGGACAAGTGGATCAAGTGTATCCTTAGTAAGTTCACAGATGGCACCAAGATGGGTGGAAATATTGACCTGCTTGAGGGTCAGGAGGCTTTACATAGAGATCTAGACAAACTAGATCAAAGGACCAAAACCAACTGTATGGGTTTCAGTAAGGCCAAATGCCAGATTCTGCACTTCAGCCACAACAACCCCTGCCAGTGCCACAGGCTTGGGGAGGAGTGACTGGAAAGCTGCTCTTCATAGGGGGACCTGGGGATGTTGATTGACAGCTGGCTGAAAATGAGACAGCAGTGTGCTCACATGGCCAAGAAGGCAAACGGCATCCTGACCTTTATCAGGAATAGTGTGGCCAGCAGGAGTAGGGAAGTGATCTTACCCCTGTACTTGGCAATGGTGAGGCCCCACCTTGAATACTGTGCTCAGTTTGGGGTCCCTCACTACAAAAAGGACATTGAGGTACTAAAGTGTGTCTAAAGAAAGGCAGCAAGGCTGGTAAAGGGACTAGAGCATGTGTTATAAGGGGTGGCTGAGAGAACTGGGGTTGTTTATCCAGGAGAAAAGGAGGCTCAGGGGAGATCTTACCACTCTCTACAGCTACCTCAAAGGAGGTTGTAGGGAGGTGGGAGTCAGTTTTTCAAACAAGTAACAAGGGATATGACAAGAGGGAATGGCTCCATTTTGTGCAGGGGAATTTTAGTTTGGATTTTAGGAAGAAATTCTTTACTTCAAGGGTTATCAGGCATCAGAACAACTTGCCCAAGGTGCAGTTTTCATTCCTGGAGATGCTTATGTGTCCTGCAGATACAATGCTTTGGGATGTGGTTTAGTCAAGTAATTGTTAGTGTTAGGTTAATGATTGGACTCAATGATCTTAAATGTCTTTTCCAATCCAAGTGATTCTGTGATTCTGTAATTGGAATTCTTATATTTCTACACTCTAAAAGTTATAGTTTTGATAGAAATTTTCAGTTGTCATGTGCTACGAATTGTAATTTTTAACATACAATTTGGTACTGATATTTTCCTGATAGTTTTAAACAGAGATTTTTCTTTTTGATGCCTTGAAATTTTGGTCAGCAAGCCACCTTGCAAGCACCATAGAGTTTATCCTGCAGCTGCAGTTAAAATGCATTGTAAACCAAACTTGACTTGAACATAATGTTACTAGTCTTCCAGTGTTGTCTGAACTTCCCCTTTCCCCCACTTCAGACATAGACCATCTTTCATAGAATAGAATCATAGAATGCTTTAGGTTGGAAGTGACATTTGAAGGTCATCTTGTCCAACATCCCCTGCAGTGAGCAGGCACAATTATAACTAGATTAGGTTGCTCAGAGCCATGTCCAGCGTGGCCTTGAATATTTCCAGGTGCATCTCCCATCTCTCTGGGTAATCTGTTTCAGTGTTTCAATATCCATACTGTAAAAAAATTCTTCCTTGTATCTAGTCTGTGTCTCCCCTTTTTTAGTTCAAAAGCATTATCCCTTGTCCTGCTGCAACAGGCCTTGCTATAAAAATTGTCCCCATCAGTCCCTTTAAATACTGAAAGGCCACAATAAGGTCCCCCTGCAGCCTTCTCTTTTCCAGGCTGAACAGCCCCAACTCTCTCAGCCTTCCTTATTGAAGAGGTGTGCCATTCCTTTGATTATTTTGTGACCCCCTCCAACAGGTTCATGTCTTTCCTGCACTGAGGACCCCAAAGCTGGATGTAGTACTCCAAGTGGGATATCATCAGAATGAAGCAGTGGCAGAAAAATCTCCCTTTGCTGGCCATGCTTCTTTTGATGCAGGCCAAGATATGGCTGGCCTTCTCAGCTGCAAGTGCATGTTGTTGGTTCATGTCCAACTTTTCACCTACTAGTACCCACAAGTCAAACTCTATAGTGCTGCTCTCAACCCCTTCATCTCCCAGTTTATATTCATACCAAGGATTACCATAAGCCAGGTATTAGACCTTGCATTTTGTCCTTGTTGAACCTCATGGTCCACACAGGCCCACTTCTAGATCTCATCCCTTTGGTGTATCAGCTGTACCACGCAGCACACTTGCTGAGGATGCATTCAATCCCATTGTCTGTGTCATTGATGAAGATGTTGAATGGCACCATTCCTAGTGCAGACTCCTGAGGTACACCGCTTGTTACTAGTCTCCATATGGACATTGTGATATTGACCACATCGAACGCATTCATTATCCATTGAGCAGTCCACCCATCAGAATCACGTCTCCAACTTAGAGAGAAGGATGTTATGAGGGACCATGTCAAAGACTTTACAGAAGTCCAGATAGATGACATATATAGATCATCCCTTGTCTACTGATGTAGATGCTCCATCACAGAAAGCAACTAGATTTGTCAGGGAGGACTTGTGATTGGTGCAGTGGTTGAAAAAAACACACTAATATTCTCCACTATCAGAAATAATGAATTTTATGACATTTTACAATTGTAGGGCATTACCATCCTGGATAGGGGACTCTGGGTGGCCCTCTCACTTTCTGGGTCAGCGCATGAGGCGCATTTTTCACTTGTTTTCAGTTTCTGGATGGTACTTTCCCTTTCCTGTTCCCTTTCTTCTTTCTGTTTCATATATATACTGATGTAACCTGATACCTTTTAATGGAGGAGTAAAATATTCTCTGTAAGTCATCTAGAAAACTCTCCCTGTCTTTTCTTCTTTTTTTTTTTCCCTTTCTTTCCTGTCTTATCTCTTAGTAAGAGGGAAGGGAGGAGGCAGGAGGGGGAGGGGAGCACTATAACCATAACACTTGGTAAAGTGAAGTTGTCTTGAATTGCCTCCCTGTCCTCCACGTACCTTGGTATAGTTTCTAGGAGTATCTGCTCCATGATCGTCCCAGGCACAGAGGTTGACAGGTTGGTAGCTTTCAGAGTCCTCCTTTCCTCCATTTTAAAAAATGGATGCAATGAGACTATTTGTTTTAATAGTTTACTCCATGAATAACTACTTCAGTGGTAATTGCTTAAAATGGGGAGAAAATTAAGATGAGGAAATCAAAACCACTTGAGGCTATTTGGAAAACAGGAACACTGTTTGGGAAATAGCAATCCTCCATAGATACAGCTACCAGAAGGCAGAATACTGACCACAATTTGGAGCTCTTTTGCTCATGGCAGATAAGAAGATCTAGAAAATGTCTGAATCCTGTCCTGATCTTCCAGACACTATTTCAATAAAATTTTGTTACACAGAAACTAAATGCTGTAATTAATGTTTTAATTACTAGAAAATATTAAACCCCAGGAATACAAACATTGTAACAAAGTGATTCTTTCCTGCTGCCTCAGTTTCTCATGACAGTATGTGTACAGCTCTCAGTAGATTTCTAGATATGAGTTTCACAGAGTTCAGATTGCTTGATGCTGTTCAGTCCTCTTATTAAAAGACAGAATCTGAAGGGGACATGTTTGTGTATATATAGTTGCTTTGTGGAATAGCATTATAAATTGTTCCAAATATCTCTTGATAAATCTTGAGCCAAATTCTGTTCACTCATTTGTCCACATAATGATGATAAATTTAGAGAGAGTCTAGTCTCCTTGCTGTGTCAAGATCCCATTATTTCTACCTATTTGTAAAGCATCACAAAGAGAGGAGCATATATGTTCACTGTTTTTCTCAGACAATTCCACTACAACCAAAATCCTGCTTCTTCCTTCCTGTAACATGAGTCCTGTGCACAACCCAGAATCAACATTCAACATTTCCCTTAAAGGCTATACTATTCTAATGTGTTTGCTACCATCTTTCTTTTGAAATGCCTAGAGGAAATTAATTTTTAAAAAAATGACTGTTAAGCCTGACCCTCTGTCCTTAAGCTTCTACTTGTGCCTTAGAGATCCAGTACATCTGGTACAGTATGTTACAACCAGCTGCTAACTGGTCTCTCTGCAAACGTGGCTATTAAGGTCAAACAAATCAAATGAGGATAGCTCAAGCTTTAAATCCAGGGAATATGTGCCCTTCTGCTGATTGCACACAGCTCCCTTTGCTACTGATGAGGGTGAAATGAACTTACCCAGAAAGAATAGACTCCTAGCCAACTTTGTTATTATTCATAACACTTCTAATATTATTATCCACTTCTAAGTGCATTTGGAGCTATAGATCAGAAAGCGCAAGGCGCATCCATTCGGTGCTTTGAAACAAAAGATTATGTAACATATCACGCATACTGCATTCATCCTTAGGTTTATGTCTTGGGCTTTTTTCTGTATATTTAGATGAACATATTTAAAACAGCACTGCCTTAATCTTGTTGACACAGGCAACTATTAATGGAGTATTACTTTTGGCAAGTTGAATAGATGGGATACAAAGCTTCGGAGAATCTAACAGTGCAGTCTAATAACAAAAGTCTGCTAATCTACATGCAGTCATGACCATGTCCCTATAATGTATCTGGCTTTCAGATTGTTGTTCTGTGGACGTCCTACCAACAATGTGAGCCCGCATAAGTCTTGGCTATCAAAGTCAGCAGAAAATGTACCATTGCTCCCCAATGTCTGTATTAATAAACTGTGTAAACAAAACATTCATAGATACCTTGCTGGGTCTGAAGTTTTATGGAACTGTTGCTGATTAAGGAGTCTCTTTACTTAGCATTTGTCTTTCACATTTATTTTTCAAAGTATTTCCGTAACAGGCCAATGTGACTGAAGTTTCCTGACCCTCTGCCAATCACAATATAACCTTCAAAGGAAAGATATAACCTCCCACAGAAGTAAGCAACAAAGAAATGTTCTTCAGAAGAAAATCCAGTAAAATTCAAATAGGAAGTGCAAAACTGGAACTGTTTTTGAGAGCCAAATACTGACATTAATTTAACTCTTTAACTGGTTAACTCCATCACAAGGGGATGCTTTAAATCAGAGTTCCACCTACCCAACCATCCTGCAGGGAGCAAAAGCAGAGTGAGATAAGACCTTCTGCGGCAGACACTTTGAAAAGCAATGAGAAGCAAGAGCTTTCAGCTAGGTCTGCTTGATGTTTATCAAGTGGGAAGAGCTGAGATAAGCAGGACCTGAATTCTTGTTTCCATTAGAACTGAGTGATGAGTGAAAGTTTGGTCCCTTGAAATATTCTGATATACTAATATTTATTTTCCCCCAAATATAAGGAAATTTGGAACATCATATTTTGTGTGTGTTGGGTTTTTAAAAATTTATTCTGTTTTTGAATGAACAATTCCAACAACATGATTTTGAAACAATTGACTGTTTTGATTGCATTTGCTTATCGTGCCACCTTGCCTCCTGAGTGTGGTAGTCCAGATTCCTTTTGAACAAATTCTTTTCATGGCCAGATATTCTGGCCGGATGTACTGTATCTCCATCAAAGGAATAACTGCAGAGAATAATAGAAAGTGTCATAGGAAGTACTACTCCTGTGACAGCACCTATGGCAATGATACATCTCCATTTATAACCCTCAGACAAAGATGATAACCTCTGCCTGATAAAAACAATTAAAACAGTGTTCTCTAAAAGGAAATTCAATTGACAGGAAAAAAATACTTTTTTTTTCTTGCTTTGCAGAAGCTTCACACAAAGAGTAATTTCCATTGACCACATTTTTTATTCTGTGTGTCTTCTCCCCAAATGAATAGCAAAATGATACTATTTTACTGGAGAGAAACTCCACTCATTTCAAGTGCTATAGTCAATAGTGTTACCCAATCATCACCAGATGCTTTGCCTACTTTCAGAATTAATTTTTTTTTTTTTTTTGGTGACTTCTTATAAACTTCACCTTTTGGGGCTGAAAGTTGAAACTCTCTGGTTTTGCTTCATGGTGCTTCATTTATTTATTTATTTATTTATTAAAACTGTGTTTACATTCTGAAGAGAAACAGCACAGAATCAGGCTGTGGTTGTCCATTGCACACAGCATAGGCAGTGTTACTTTTTTCCTGCTTTTGAGTAGCCTCCTGAAGCATGCAAATATTGCTCACATCCTCACTATCTTCTTTCAGTGGAGGAAGACTTATTAGTGATCCTTGTTAAATGAAACAAGAACCTACCATTATTTTAACCTCTGCTAGCCTCATACAAATGTGAAGCCAAAGAACTAACAAAACCCATACTGCTGTCCTTCTTGCCTAGTATTTCTTCTAGCTGTCTAAGAAAAGCAATTTGTGTGGATCCAGAGTGGGCCCAGTGCTTTCTGACATCTGGAAGAGGAAGAATGGAGAGAGGTTATGCAATAAATGTTAGTTCAGTAATTAGCTGATCATCATTATAGAATAAATATAATCTGATTTATTATTTTTCTTGCTGGAAGTTAGTCACATTTTACTTTACACACTAGAAATGCAGATCCAGTTACTTTTAAAAATAACCTTCTTCAGCAGATGAACTCACTTAAATTTACTGGCTTTATGGTAGAAAGATTGTCTCACCACTTAACAGAATCTAGCAAGGCTAGCAAGTTGGTTGAGACAACAAACAGAATGTTGCAAAAGTTATTTGGAATTAAATATGGTCCTTGAATTTTGTTTCTTGCTCAGCTTTCATAGAGGACACTTGAAGTTCTGTTTTGCTATTAAAAAGCAAAGGAAAATGGAAGTGGAAGAAATATAAGCCTGTATCTTTAAAGCTCTGAAATGGTGTAAATTATTAGAGAGGTTTCACATTTTCATGCATTCGAGGCAACAACAGTAAGCTAATAAAACAGATATCACTAATTATGCGGAGAAGAAGTCATAAAGTCACTGGTGGAAGCATGTTTTATATTCATGAACACATCATTAAAATTTTAAGACGCACTATCAAATTCTACATTTTAATACTACACCCAACAGCATTAAACCCTCCCAACAAGAAAATAAGATTGTTTAATGATCATGTTTGTCACACAGGTTTTATATGTCTGCTGTTGAAGCGGACATAGCTTATCTTCTGCTGGATATCTTAAAAATGAAAATGGATTTTTTTTTCCCAAGCAGTTAATAGAAAAATTAAATGCAACAAAAAGAAAAGAAAATTCCTAAAAACACAGGAATGTTAGCTGCAAAAATATTTAAATGTACCAAATCACATAAAAATACTTTTACAGCATTGCCAATTTGGTTTTACTTCTCTTTTATTTTATTTTTTAATTAAAAAGTAATTTTAAAGTAAAAGGATAGTGATTCAGGCAGGCTACAACCCGGAGTGCAAAAGTCAAATATTTTAAAGGAATCTTTAACTTAAATGTGTCTCTAGCACAGCCAATTAAATTAAGGCAAAGTCTAATATGAAATATTTCAGACTCAGCCGCTTGGCTGAATGTCTTGGAAGGTTGAAATATGTCCTAGGCAACATTCATTTCCATTATGAAACAATAGAAGAGACTGTGAGAATACATGCATGAATTTTAGGGGTCCAAATCCTTCAATATAGAAAGGTGTAACAGATGGTAAATTGATAGATTCTTATCCAGACAATAACAGCACAGGCAAAACTTTCATGGAACCTACAACAAAGACTTCTGTTTGTTGGTTTGGACTGAGATACAAACAGCTGGCAGTTGCACATTCACACATGATGCCCTTACCACACCTCTGGTGGGGACAACACAGTTGTACTGATCAGTTTCCCTTCAATTCAGAGTGAACTCTGTTGCTTTTAACATTTGAGATCTCTGGAAATAATGGCCCTCTATAAAGGGTGGGCACGGTCAAGCAAATTGAGTCATTCTTATTTACCAGTGTTAGTAACTAAAACTCAAATACTTAACGCTGCATTTAAATGAGGTATTTTTAACATTTAACAATTGGGTTTTGTTAAAACCTTATTCAAAGAACTAAACTGGTCCATCTCTAATTAATTGCCATATGATGTCCAGGTACCAGCTAATACCATAGTTAAACAGTTATCTGACAAAAAGTCAAGTGAAAGTTTCAATTATTAACATAAAATTAAAGTGAATTCTTCTAGAATTCAGTGAAAACCTCTGCCTAAAAAAAACCCCCAAATCAGTGGTTCAATGTGGCCCAATATTAGGCCTTTTCTAAACCTTTCTCCAGAGCCAATATTTGGCCTAAACTCTCTACCAGCATCCTTCTAATGAGAAGCACACATCTAAAACCTCTCACAGCTCTCAAAATTTAGGAGTAAATATTTTTAAATTAAAACCGTATGCTAAGCAGTGCAGATTTGCTGCTGCAGATGTTATTTTTTGGCTCATTTTCTTTAACTGATTCGTAACCAATGTACTTTAGCCTATATTTCCAAAATCATTATTATTCTGAATGCCACAGATGCATCATAATACCTTGAGAGATTTTAGGAAGTTTCACACTTAGCAGCAAATTTTTGGGGCTAAATTCCTGGGAATAAGTTATATCCTCAGGATACACTTAAGAAGTGAAAATGAAAACAGATATAAAGGTTGCTTAAGTAGGGAATGGGACAAGAAGGACCATTTTTTCCCATGAAATTCCATTCTCTGCTTCTCTCAGGAGGCTCACACAATTCTTTGACATTGAATTCCTGATATCACTATGGAGGTCTGCAACCACAATACAGCTCTTGTTTTTTTTCCTGGTGATACTTCCACATTAATTCTAATTACATGGGATTCATAATGATGTCTGGTTTTACTGTTTACATCCATGCTTATTATCCACAGTGTCGTACTTTGGAAGAAACTGAAGTCCCTGGTGAAAGTCACAGAGTTTTCCACGCTCTGTTAATTATCTGGTTATGAGGAACCCTGTTGTTGACATTGTTATACCGGCCAATGGTTTATTAAAATATGGATCACATATTTTTACATAAATTTATATTAACCTTATTCCTTCAAATGTTGACTGTTCTTGGGATCTTGAAACCACATTATCCCAGAAGAACAGGAGCATCCCTTTTTTGGTCATGGATTGAGAAACACTAACATATTTTTTGGATTTCAAATATTAGGATCAACTCAGGTTAACCTTCAGGGTGAATACCATGATGACTGTAGGCTTAAGGCACAGAGATACTGTCCATGCAGTTTACAATGCTGTGTTCAGATGTTTTCCTCAGAGATCAAAATTGCCGTTTTTTTCTTAATTCAAGCATGAATAAGCTTTCAACAGTACTTAAGTAAGATGAACAGGTTTTGACTGTGTGTGATTGTACTGTATTTCCTGTTGTGAGGAACTACTCTGCAAGTAAATATTTTTCATTTGCATGCCACATAGGGTTGATAAGGGAAATACTGAACAATTGTGATGCTGGACAAAAAGATTTTTGAAGCAAGCCAATAAATGTGAGAATGAGAAGCTCCTCAGCCACAGGCAAGAATACAAAAAAGGGCTATAGTCAATGAACTGTACATCAGCTTACACAAGGAGTATGAATATAGGTTTACAAAAATGAGTGAACACTAAGGATCAAATCTACTCAAAGTGTACTAATTTTGTATACTCCTATGAAAAGTAGGCCCATAATTGCCAGAGAACTCCTCAAGACAGTAAAGAACAAATGCAGCTTTTGCAGGATCAGGTCTTTTGGCAGAACTGTGTAGGGCGTGCAGAGGTCCCATTCCTGTGCCTCGAAACATTCTTGTTTAAGGTATTTCTGTTATGTTTTGCCAGTTATGTGATAGATCATTATAAGACATTTTCCTATCCTTGACGCTGAAATGAGAAATTTGTAAATTTTCAAAATTTCTTTAATTGCTAGCAAACAAAAAAGTAGGGGGAGGGAAAGTCACCTTGGGGTTCTTGCATGTTTTGAAATTATTTTTCCAAAATGGTGGAACTTTTTTTATTATTTTGTAAAGAAACAAAACTCGATCCTGCAGGTCATTCCTTTTTATTGCCCCCTGGAAAATAGAAACATGCAAGTGGTGGAAAATGTCAAAACCAACATTTTTCACTGAATTGTTTAAGAAGTCCTGATATTTTGGTGAGAAAAGATTCAGGAAAAAAAATAAACTTTGGAATGACATGTTTACAGACTCATAGTTTCATAACCAGAAGGATAAATATTTAAAGCAGATAATTCCCTTTGCCAAATCTAATAATGACACCCTGCTAGAGACACTGGCTAATCAGTCGGCTACTAAATCCAGGCATAATTTATCAGACAAACTTCATTAAATAAATTTTATATCGTATGTTGCACAGAATCAATCTCTTTGATTGGGATTAACTGCTACGTTCATCAGTTTTAGCAAGGTCAAGGATTAATTAGTCTTGGAGAATGATCTGACCTGTCATTGCAGTTCTGCTCCCACCAAAATCCTTAGCTGTCAAATTCACAATTGTGGGTTTCAAGGGACATTGCCCCAAAGCAGGTTTTGACGCTGTGTGGTATTATCCATGCATTACTTTACCTAGCTGTGAAACACCCAAACCTTAACACAATAGCTGTTTTGAAAAGCAATGTAAAAATAGTATTAACATGCCAATTTTTCCATGGTTTTTAATGTTTCCTTTTTTTGTTACAGAATAGGAAGTAAGATGAAAATTTAACTAAAATAAGAAGAAAAAAGGTAACGCAAGATTAATATTTATGTTTATACGGGGGGATAAAAGGCTTGGAGTTAAAAATTTCATTTAAAAGCTCTTTTTCTATGGAAAAATTATTTATGACTTCAACTTTTCATGAAAATGCCCCTAAAGAAAACATTTTCAGCCAAATACTTGTCTGGTTTTGGTTATTTGGGAGGGAGGAGAAGAATTAAAATTTTACAATATGGGTGTAGAAGTGCTCTTCTGCCCTTGGTTATGTATGTTTAAGACATATCTCCCTCCTGACATGATTTGTAACACAGTAATTGAGTAATGTTGAGAAACCCATGCTATTGCTCTCCACTTAAATTCCCAGAATTGTCAATCTAGCAGCTCTCACAGTACAATATTTACATGATTTTTAAATTACAGACAATTATACAAAACCCTATTCCATCAAAGGATCAGTTTCATTCCCCACCCTCCCCCTGAAGTCAATAGCAAAGCATCCTTTCCCAGCAGTGGAAACAAAAGGATCTTGCTTATACTTACAGAAGAGTACTGTGTGCTTAAAATCATTATTATGTATTTTTTTTTGCTTTTGCCTAATACTCTGCCATTTGAGAAAGTACATTAGCAATGGGGATGCTATAAACAGTATGTACGAAGTCTTTGATGGTAAGCACTCTTCAGGGAAAGCATATAAGTTGACAATTTATAGAGCACTAAGAAATAAACAGGTGACGATGGAGATTGGAGTTTATAAAACTGCAGGCTCCCGTGACTTGAGACAAAAAGAGCTTTACTAGGGAAATTATAGGTGGGTTTCATGATTCTTTTTTACCGTGAGGCAAAATCCAAATTTTCCTAAATCAAGGTAAATTGTAATTGTCAAGCAAGAAAACAGTTTACCTAGTGCCTCCTCTCCATTGCCACGAGCCTTTCAGCTATATGAGAATCACGTTCTTTACAACTGTTAGTGTGAAATAACACAGGGTTGCTCTTATCTGTCACCGGTACTGTGGATTTTTTTAACCAAATCGTAGACAGATGGATAGACAGATGCAAATACGAATGACTTACTGCTCATTTCATTTCAGACGGCAATGTAAGCATGTGTGCCTTTGTGTATATAATATACAATGTTTATGTGTAGGTCCTCTCACAGATATATGTATTGTGACTGATGTTTGGCATATAACTGTGAGACAAACAAGCAAGAGAGAGAATCTGACTGTTATTTTCTAAACTTCTATATAAATTAAAAAATCAGAATGATGTTTCTTATGCTAAAGCAGCTCTTCATATGGAAAAGGAAAGCAAACAAACCCAGTAACTTTTCTTTGATTTTACAGCGGGATACATGTTCAGCTGCTCTTCTCGTGATGAATAAATAATGCCCACAGTGCTGTGTAGCAGTGGACCTTGCCCCTTTTTGTAGTTAACCAGCGAAAAAGGCTGCATCTGCTTATTCTCAAACATTAATACAGCTAAAGGAATAAGACATCAGAGGCCTGCGAATGAGAAGGTCTTTTTAAATTTATAAAGCATTTGCTCCTGAATCCACCTCAGCCAGTTTGGGGAAAGCACTTTTGGCACCAAGTCACCCTTCAGGGAAAAACTGATAATGATCACTAAAGACATACTACGGGCTCCTGCCTCACTCACTTCAAAGGCTTTCTTCCTTAATCAACATTAAATCATCATTTTGCCTTGGATATAGGGACAGCTGTACACAATCTATTTGTTTTAAAACAGATTAGGAATGGTTTTTCTGCCAGAGTATAAGCTGCATGATAAATGTACTTTAAGGACATAACTAGGAAAAACATTGCTCCCTTCTAGCTAGATCCCAGCATTACCTGAGAACACACAGCCTCATCCCATGACTAGCTCCTTCTTCAGTTGTGTGGTAATCCCCAGGAACACTCAGAAAATGCAAGTTCAAAAATCAAGTGTCTGTTAATCTTAGGTGAACATTCTGGTGTGTTGTCTATGAACAGAAATAGTTACAGTAAGCCGCATGAGATCTTCTAGATCTACTTTTTTCTTTCTTTTTTTTTTTTTTTTATAACCTTAGAGTTGCCCTATTTCATCCACTAACAGTCTCACAAGGTGACAACAAAGGCCTTTTATGACCCAATTAAAAGCTGATAGTCAGACAGTTGTTAAATAATCAAGTAAAGGCCCTAAATTACAAGGGAAAAAAGTAAATCACTCTTCTAGATCCATACTGGAGATATTTTTGTATAGCTGTGAAATATCTCTCTGCAATCTGGTTTTCTTACACAATACAAATGCCCTGACATGTGCACATTTTAAATTAAAAGTCTACAAACAAGACATATTTCCAGAATAGGAAAGTGTATATTGGAAAGCAGTGATTGCATAAAAAGATTTGAGTGTTGAAATGAGTACCAAAAATTAACATCATTCCCAGCACAACTTTGTGGTGAAACAGAGAGAATATGGATAATCAAATACTGTAATCTCTCCTATTGTCCACTATAAAGAAATATACTGAAAAAATAAAGTGGCCATATAAAAACATTGTAAAGAATTTGTTGTACAATGGAAAACTTAGAATGGTGAGTGTGGGGGTTTGTTTTGTTGGGTTTTTTGGTTTTGTTTTACAAAAACCCAAGATGATTGACAAGCAACTTGATTGTATGACACTGATTCCTTCATGGAGAGAAAACGGTATTAGTAATCCTCTATATTTTAGAGAAATGCAAAGTAAGTTTAAGAGAATGGGAACTGAAGTGAGGGAAAATCAAATTACAAATGAGGTTCCATTTCTAAGAGTGACCAGAAGAAATATCTATCAAATGAACCGTCCCCTTCTGCACTTGCTCACTCTCTTGATGTTTTTAAGCCAAAACCAGCCAGCCTTTTGGGGAGGTGTATCTTAACCAAGCTCTAACTGTTTCAGTTCAAATTGCACTCCATTCAGAAGGGTCTGACTGAATAGTAGTGTCTTCTGAAATAAGTGATGTAACTAGACAGGGTGATTTATCAGCCCATCTTGAGGTCAAGCTTTCCTCTTATGTCATTGATTCAAGTACAGGTGCCATTGCACAGCTAGTATTTTCATGTGGCTACTTAGAGCATAAACCACAGGAATGAACTGGCATGTCTATGGGTGTCACCAGTCACACAAACAGCATGCATACAAGGGCAAGGGGCTAGGACTGTTATATCTACACAGAATGACAATCATACCCAACTCTTAAAAAGGTATTGTTAATTTCTAGAGATAGCCCTTACTGTTAGAACCCTTTCCTAAATTCAAAAGAGCAAATTACTAAACAGAAAAATTCAGATTTTTTTAATGCTTTTATGATAAATCACAGTTTGTCTTAACCAAAATGAATGTCTGTTGTTGATACCCTTATGACAAAATTTGGACTGTTCTACTTTAAAAGAAGTCTGATTAATATTTCTCTCTATCATATATATACATAATATATATATATATATATATATATACACACACACACACATACATGTATAGAACTGTGCTATTTTGTGACATATAAGATGAGATAATACAAGATGAGCCAGCTTACCAGAAAACTGGAATTTGGGGTAGCAAGACAGATACTACTGCTGACTTCAGTTTTCACATTGTGTTTATCACATAGTGGATAGGAAGTACCTGAGAAATTCAACTTAACTTCTTTATGTAGGTGCTACTTCAAGAGGCTACTGTCAGGCATAGGAATAAAGGGAGAAGAAAAGTCGACTAAATTAAATTTTATCTAGCAAAGGGTACAGGAAAATAGGTAAGCAAAGGCAATCAGTATATAAATGTTGCAAAAACTAGGTAGATTTTGGGGAAAAAAAGAATGAAACACTAAGAGGGGGAAATTCTGGTACTATCCATCAGAATAAACAGTATCCTAGCTAGAAAAATACTTCACTTGCTCAAGCAGTGCAGAAGTATTATTTTGAGTTAGGGAAACCAATTCCTTGTCCTCCCAGAAAACCTCTTTCTCACTGGATGAGAATGCACTAATGCACTAGATGATCTAGCTAGCAAGTAGGACACAAGGAAGAGAGGGAAAAAAAACCATGTAAAATTAATTGTATGCATTTGAAAAAACAACAGAATGCAAATCAAGGCAATGTAAATTAAAGAGAGAGGTAAAGAAAGTTACTCCAGGGGTTTTACCTCCCTCCCCCACAGGATACAAGCTATTTCCTTTGACTTTGCAGTAGTAATTTCAGAATGCTACTTCTGGCACCGTCTGAGCTGCATGTATTTTCAGCACTTGGCAAGAAGACATTCAGAAGATAGAGGTTGTTCTTTTACTTGGGAAAGGGAATTAGATTTTTTTCACTGTGACAGTAAATAATGCATTTCTCCACTGAGGTCACCATAGCAGAGACAACAGTAAATCTGGCATTTCCTAATTTTTTGCTCTTTGACTTTGCAACCTAAATAACTCTCTTCTTTCATTGAGTAATTGCCCACATGGAGTCCAATTTTATTGTGCGCATGCTCATGGCTAGCTTCAGGCACAGGGATCATGTACAGTCCAGGAATGGACTACATGTGGATAACACATTTCAAAGAAGTACAGTTCCTCAGAGGTAAATAACTCCTTACTAATGTGTATTATTGAGAAAATTAAGATGGAGTTCTCTGATCATTGCCAATGCAAATTACTGATCTTTCCTACTGTGCAGTGCATAGGCTCAGTTCTGTTTTCTCAAAAAATTTTCACTATTAAGTAATCTGAGACAACTAAAAATTGAATATGTCTAAAGAATCATGTTTCTTTTGACTAAAGATTAAAAAATTAATTTTCAATAATGTACACCAGCATATTGCATTTCTAAAATACAAGTTCTAAAATTGTATTTCTAAACCCACCACACTAGGTTATATAAAAAGGCTAAACAGCATGACCAACAGTAATGGCAAGGAGAAAGGCTATGGCTTTAATTTATGAAAGCAGTTATAGGACATAGGAATAGCCATACTGGATTAGATCAAAGCCCCAGTCTGTAACAGTGACCAATAGCAGATGTTAGGGGAATATAAGAAAGAGATGGTAACCCCTCCTTTTCTATGCAATCAGACACCATAAGCTTATACCCTCAAACTTTCCTGCAGAAGAGCATATAGGCAGTAAGGTAACAACTGGCTGATCATTTTACTTGCTTATTGACAGAATTCTCTGCTTTCTAGAATTGTATTTTGTGCTGCAGAAGGTTTTACTCTTTTGACTGAAGACAAAAAGGGGCTTTGTGTATCACTGATACTTGCTGAGCAAAGAATATCACTGTCTTCAGAACGCTATGACACAGTGGATGCCAAGCAAAAATTTCAAAGTGTAAAACTGAATTCATTCCTATTATATCTAACGAAACTACCACGATCACTGGGTGTCTGCCATCTCTCAGTGTCAGCATATAAAGCTCCCAAACTCAGCCAGAAAACTGACCCTTATTGAACTGACAAATTGTAACTCTGATTTTTAGTTTTATCTTGCATTACAGGGAAAAGCAAAATGTAATTTAAGAAAAAAGAATGCTTAAAATGCATACATTTTTAATCACTGAGTGGTGTCATTTCTTTCGTGTGTGAATAAGCATTTGTGATAGCTACACTGGGATATAAGAATTATATTTTTAGTGGTGTACATGTTTCAGGACTTGATTTGTCAATTAGTATAAAGGCAAATATGAATTCAGATTGATAGTTCCAGTTTCAGGTGCTGGACAATGGCTGCCAACACGCAGGATCACAAAGCTTGGGAACTCAAATATATATCTATCAGATGCAAAGAAATAGGAGGAAATTAAATCATACCTAAACTGTATATATTTTGGATCTTGTTGCTCCTTTACAGGCTTGATGAGGATAATCTGAGCCTGCAGACTTGTTCATAGGATACTATTCTAAAAATTATAATGGGAAGGTCAGAGCCTTGAACCACCGTGGAGTTGACAGAATCCATCAGTCTATCTGGGTATTAGCTTAGAGGGAATATCAATTCCTGTGTAGAAACAGCACAGCAAACTGTGTCTGTTGCTCATGTCTTTCCATTTATGTGCCTCCCTTGAAGAGAAAGGGTTAAGCATGAGTTAGAGATGCATGTGAAAATATATGGATGAAGTAGGGGGAAAAAAGTCTCTTCTAGCTTGAGCCACTCCATCTGTTCCCTTAATTCAGTGGCAAACCTTGACTGGACCCTGGGATCTACTAGTCCCACACTTCATATAACTTCTCTCTGTAAATTAAGTTGTTGGCCTGTGTTGCTGAGGGTTTAGGAAGGTGAGTGATGACCTTGGTTTGAGTATATTTGTATAGAAACATGTCACTGTAGGATGATATCTTTCCTCCAGTGACATAGGGCCCAATACTAACCATTTGTTAAGAAAATACCAAAGCTAAACATATCCAGTGTATGAAAATATCCAACACCCTTGCCAAGTGTAGCTTTCACTCATCTTTGAAACATCAATGTATGCTATATTTTAAAGGCTATTATTAGCACTTGTCTTTTAAACTGCTTCCCATATGATGTTAACATCTTGCAACTTAAAAACTAATATAAGTTATTTTTATTATTAAAATGGGAAATCTCTTTAATATATTGTAGTATGGCAATATGTTTAATATGTGTTTTTAAAGGAGGTCTAAAATAGTATTTATTCTCAAGAATGAGGACATGTAATCCCAGAGAAACCCCACAATGGATTCAAGTTCAATGTTTCTTTATAGAACAAAGATTAAAAGCAAAATTTAAAGGAGGATATAGTTGTCCTTTATTCCTTCTTCCACACACTATTTTCCTGGCAGTGATCTATGTTCCTGAGCTCTGGTGCAGAGAATTGTTTGTGGATGTTCAGTTTTTGGATAGAGTTCTGTTAAATGACAGGAGCTCTCCCATAGCATTAATTTTGAAACCAGATCAGTTCAGTCAGATCAATAGTTTTCCTTAGCTCCTGAAGTCCACAAAATCCCATGAACAGATAAATTCATATTAAAACCACATTTTTCCAAGCCAGGTAGTCTTAAAACTGAATTCCTAACTGAGGATTGAGATCCAAACTTCAGGCATCTGCATCTGAAAATATTGGCCTTGTTTAATATCCCTATTCAAGACTGATTAATGTACAGGCAGGATGTTTTCCATACAGTCAGCCTGTTACCTTCCTAAAGTTCAGCCCATACTTACTTGGTATATTTTAAAATAATTTATCTTCCTTCCCTACACTTTTAAAATATTTTAGTATATTTTAGATTGTGAAACAGGTGTAAAATCGCTGATTTAGTGCTAGAGCTTCTCCCAGGTATGAGGGACAGCTAGTGCAGGGGACAGGCTCTGTTTAGAAAGGAAATAATGAAATCTTAGCACTATCAGAGTCAATGGGAGCTTTGCCACCAGCTTCCATGTGGCCAGGATTTTACCCAGGGAATGGCAGTGTGCCATTGTGTGGAATCACTCCACACACAACTGTCACAGAAAGTAAGTTATGAGAACATTGCATATATGAGGTTTTCTTCTCTCCCAGGATGAATGGCTAAGAAGTCACCTAGAACTGATTATGAACCATTTCTGAATGCCTCTTTTCCTCCACATGTAAAGAATCTTTTTGTCTACCTGAACTTTTGCAAACTCCCAAGTCAGAAAAATGACCAATACATTTCACTTGTTTCTCTCTTGCAACTGTGCCCTTTAATTTTGTCTGTTTAAAGAACTGCATTAGCTAGGAGTGACTTACTGTAAGGAAATCACTTAAGCTCTTTAGCTGAAAACTGTCTTTATTTGTAACCAGTTTTGTATAATTATTTTTTTAAGCTGTCATTCCATTACTTTTCACATAAGTCAAAGCAGAAATGTGAGTAGAAAAGCACGAACTAAAGATCATTCTATTCAAGAAAAAATGTGTTCTTTTTCCAACTCTGAAGAACAGAACAACAGATTGGACAGATATCTGGAGAAATGCTCCAAGATATTTCCAGGTGAGAAAACATTTTCAATTTCATGAATTAATAAACTGTTAAATCAACAAGATAAAATGTTAAGTGTGTTTTGCTCCATACTGAGCATAAAGAGGAAAACAGCAAACCCTTTTAATAGCAGTCAGATAAAATAACCTTAAGAAATGCAGAAGCCTGCATAGTTAGAGCATCACAACTAGATGTCTTTTGGTGTAACCAAAATGCTCTGTGAGACTTGAGTGCAAAACCCCTGCACCCCAGTCCTTCCAGAATACATCTCAACTTTGTTCAGACTCTAAGGAAAAGAAGTAAGAAATCCTGAAAGCACTCTTAATGCCAGAATAGTCTCAGAATTTGATTTTTTTCTATAGGGAGGGGAAGTGCACATGTGATATCCAGTCAGGCCAGCCAAGCACTGGAGGTGTGGGCTGGGGGTGATTATCAGCTTGATTTTAGTTTTAATTAACATGTTGACCTGTGAGCTGCAGTACCTGAGGAGGTTGACTCTGCTCTGAGGAAAGTTTTCTTCCAACCAAAGTGGGTGGATGGGTGAGATATATGCCTCTGAAGCTGCCTCAGCTTGAGGAATCAAAATCAGAGGCTCTTCCTGTTGGATGATAGAGTCTTTCATTCTTTTGAGTTAGTTAGAGCTCAGATTAGAGTAGTTCTCTGTATCCTATCTACTGTGAACTATCTGCCTTCAGCAAAAGGTTTTGTTAGTTTTCCTCTGTCAGAGAGGAGACACACAAGTCTCCTACAAATTGTAAAGCTCCTCATCTTTTGGGCTAGCAGAAAATTCCATAACCTGTCTAAAAACTGAAAACATCAGATGCTGAAGACATGCCAGATCTGCAAACACTTCAGATTTTTTATTGTGACACAAACTATTAATTTAGCAGGGACTCTCCATGTACTTGGTCACCATCCCTATCTGCAGAAGGTAGGTGGTTCCCAAATCTAGATCACTGCAACTGATACACAAGTAGAGTGTCTCTGCATGGTACCTAGAGAACAGCTGCTTCCTTTTACTGTCTGTCACTGCTTGAGGCTTGAGGAAGAATGAGATCCTTCTGAGCCCTAGTTAAATAGAAGATATGAAGAACTACTTGAATTTGTTTCCCTTTACTCCCATTTTTTTAAAGCGCCCTGGTAGAGAACAAAGTGAATGAAGCAAGTGGCACAATAGGCTCTCCAAAGAGATTATAGTACAAAGGGTCAGTATTATCTTGCTCCTCTTTTTTCTCTGTGTGAATTTGGCAAAACTGTAACAGATTTTTAATGATATGTTAGCTTGCTTCACTTTAACTACCAAAAGCTTCCTCTCGTTTGGGCCAGACAGAGAGGTACATGGCCTAAACAAAGCCTGTTTACAAGTGACACTGTAAGTGAATTTACAAGCTTGCTTGGAGACTTAAATGAGCTCTTGTCTATAAGAGCTCCCTGTGTGGCTTGCTGTCTGCTTGTCAAATACATGTATTTTTAAAGTAATTGATGTAAATCTGAGAAAATGATGGTTTCACCTTCATCTTCCTATCTTGTGAGGGTTTGCTACTCTTTCTCCCAATAACTTATCAGTAAAGTAACATAATTTAAATTCAATTTGTTTATTATTGTATTAATCACCTGTGTCATAACTTGCTGTGTATTTCTGTAGCCTCCAGGCCTGAGCAACCAGGGGGACTAAACAAAAAAGCAATGGTAGGAAAGATATGTTAAATATCTTCTCACAGTGTGTTTATTAAAGCCGGCTGTAGAGAAATACAAGAAAAACAAGTTACATCCTTGATCATTTCAGATTTCATTTAAATATTTGTGATTAAAATGGTATGTCTGTGCTCACTGAATCTCTTTGCACATTTTTTTGTTAATTGAGTTGTGACTTATGCGATTATGTCACTTCAGTGCTCTTACTAGAATTAATTGTTCTGAGAAAGAATGAAAAGTGTGACTGTACTACTTCCAGATAGAAAATCAAATGGTATCAAATTTTATACCAGATTGTCCCCCAAATACTTTTTAGTCACATTTTGGTGAGAAAGTCTGCAGATGTCAGTCAGTGTTGATGTGGATGCTTGTGACCGTATTTCTGTTTTATTAAGAGTTTAATATCACTTCCCTGGGTTTCTAATGTGTAGGAAAAAATGCTAATGAAAAGATCTATATCTGTGGCGAGTATATGACGTAAACAGAGCACAGTCTGAACTTTCAAAAACCATACTTGAACTCCATTTAAAAAAATTTAATAATTTATTCTCCTATACCCCTTTTAGAGGTTAAATTAATATGTGAAATTGGTACAATTGTTGTCTGAATTTGTCATATTTTGCTGCACTGGGATGTTGGTATTTGTATTCTGATGGATCGGTTCTCTAACAATCCTGGCAGTTTATCTGAGTTTTTCCACTGTAATTTTGGGTTTTGGTGACAATTTGCTCTCTCTCTTTTGAAGTTTATTTAAGAAAATCCCATATCAGTGAAGTACCTAAAGAACATGTACTTCTCTGCTCTTTTCGTTTAGAATTTAATTCAAATTCAGTTTTGATTTTGTTACGCTTTCCATTCCCTGTCTGGCAATCCCCTGGAGAAAAGCTGGCATCTGGGGATGTTAACATGCTAACATAAATTTAAGATTACATTAATCTGGAGACAGCAGAGGGAATGAGATCTGGAGAAGAAGGTGTTGTTGAGAGGGAGAAAGCAGACCTGCCTCCCCTGAATTTCTTTTCCTCCTAGACTGTCTTTTTGGCACTGCATATGCAGAAACTCTGCTTCTCCTCTAGAAACAGAGAGAAAAACCCAGGCTAGACCAGGAGCTCTGGTTGCTAAAAGCAGCACTTGGTCCTGTCCATACAGTCCTTTAGGGTAAAAGTCTTAATGTTTGGTCATTGAAACAGGATAATATTGGCAAGGAGGAGTTCAGTGCAGTAGGTTTTGGTGTCCAGACAAAATCAAATCCTGGAAATTACATGTAAGACCTATATTAAAGACATTGAAGTTGAAAAATCTAAGGTTTGACATTGGAAACACCAAATTGATGCCCTCATACGTTTATCTGAATTCTACAGTCTCACCTGTTGTAACATGCATGTGTTAGGTTGTTATTTTTAATTTTGGTATCTCACAAGCTGTAAAAATGAGCACTGTGAAATTTATAGCCTAGTGGTTGGTGACACACATATAGAAAAGGAAGCGTAGAAACAATGTGCTAAATTTGAAATAACAATCTCCTAATTTAAGATAATTTGGGGTATGCAATTTAAGATTGTTACAAATAGAGAATAAAATGTGTAATGCAATCAGAAGCTAAGTCAGAAGTAGTTTATGTCTCTTAATGATTTCCAAACTCAGAAAAGTAACAATTTCAGCCATTCGACTTCTGTAAAGATGGCAGAGGGCTGAATTTACTAAGCATAACAGGAATTACCATAATACTTTCCAATAATGCTGAAATAATATTTGAAAATATTTTCCTCTACTGCATGACATGTTAAATAATGATCTTGGGAGATAATATGAAGATAAATAAGGTAAGTTAACATAAGACAATGCTAAAGCAGTTGTTTCCCATTAATCTTATAGAAAATTGCACTGAAAAATTAGGGAGTTTAATGACCAATAAGAGATTTTGTTGTGTTTTGGTTTTTTTTTTTTTTTTCCCCTTAGCTGAACTGGACAGTTATTGAATAGCCTAAATAGTGTGCCCAATCGTAGTTTATTCGAGGGGTTTCTATTGCCATCTAGTGGTTTACACTCCTGCCAGACCCCCAGACACAATCAGATGCACATACTCTACCTCTACTGCGCACTAGATTGACTTCTCAAAAGATTTTCTGTTTTCTGGAGCAAATGAGTTTGTTTACTGACAGATGAGGGAATAATGCAAATGATTTAATTTTGTAGACATATGAAGAAGAAAGGCATGAAATGAAGTTTCCTCATTATATGAACTAAACCAAATTGTGTAAGTAAGATCTCCCCCTGCTGACATAAATTAAGACCCATAAAATAACTTAGTAATGAACAGTACTTAGAAAAAGAGAAGCTATACCGATGTGCTTTTTGTTGTTGTTCAAAACAGATGATATGGATTTTGCATGAATCTTTATTTCCCAGTTTTAAATCTTCTGTAGTTCTCTCTGATTTCTGTCAATTAGGATCCATTTTTCACCCCTAAAGCAAAAACTCATAAAAAGAGTGAGAAGTTCATTTCATAAGAAATGTTAGATCCTCAGTTCTTGTGAAGTTGAGATAAATCATAAGAAATGTTAGATCCTCAGTTCTTGTGAAGTTGAGATAAATCATAAGAAATATTAGATCCTCATTTCTTGTGAATATTCTTTTTTTTTTTTAATAACAGTAAATATAAAGCAATTTTCTGAGCTTTTGCCATTTCACACTCATGCCCAAGAGTTAAAACAGCTGAGTGAGAATCTTAATGCCTCTTTACTTATGCCACTATAAAGTCTGAGGGTTCACTAAAGCCAGTGGTGTAGGTATTCATGTCTATAGAGGTAAGACTTGCTGTAAATAAAATTAGAATCAAGCCCACAAATTTGAATGAAGTTCAGAAGTTTTTTTTTCTACTTGGTCTCATACGGATAGTACTGTACTGTAAAGCAGATTATAATGCATAACACCTGCATGTGAGAGCACCTTGTATCAGTTTCATTTCCCCACAAACCTTTTTTTTTTTTCAAAATATCCTTCCTTTTGAATGAAAAACTTTCCTCTATACAAATTGTAATCCTAGCTGAAAAAAAAATATATAATTTCTCAAGTATTCTATTTCAATGACAAGTAAAAATAGTAAGCATTAATTTTGCCTCCACTGCTTAAACAGAAATGGTGTGTTCTGAGTGATAACCACTCCTCCTTTTAAAATAAACCACACAGTTTTGTCTTGGCAGACATTCAGCTCTAAAAGACTTATCTGCTTGTAAAGTTTTCCTTTGCATACATGGTCACTCAGTTGAAATACATTTTTAAAGTATGGAGCAAACTACAGAATGGAAAAAGTGTGAAAGCTTTGATATATATTCTATCTTTACTCTGTGCGGATGGAGTTAACTCTCTCTTTTCTGGTGAATGACTGCCCTGTACTTGGTGTGTCTTCTCAAATTCACAAGAATTGCTTCTCTGAAACTTAGACTTCCTGCAATCAGAGACTTTTCTGAGTATTTTTAATGCACTAATTTGCTGAGAGAAGGAGGACTGCTATGAGCCTGATATGGGAAATATTCATGTATTTCCCATCGAGTCAAAGCCTTTCTGCGTAAGCCTCACTTGTTCATTTGGGCTCAGATATGCGGTTATCAAAATACTTTAAGAGGCAATTTTAAAACTCTCTTCTCCTATTTTTTTCACTCATAGAACAGCATGCTTCACAGTAGCAATTACTTTCCTTGTTTAGTGCTTATTTATGGAAAGCATTCATCAAGAGCAAAGAACTTACCTGGCTTTTGTGTCAACAAATCTCTCTGAAAGACTGCAAGTTCTTGGAGGTTCATTCTGTCTTTTCACAAGTCTACCTCAGTGAGGATGAGAAGGTTCCATACTGGTTTTAGATTTTGAGTCACTGCCATGTTTCAAGCTGTAAAATAAAACAGGAAACTAATGTGAATGGTCATTCTTCAAACTGAGTGCAGCTTATTCACACTGAAACTTCTAATTGCAGAATGAGCAATTACACTGATTGCACCCTGAGAAATGAACAAAGATGATGGAAGAAACAGTACTCTATAGCAAGTATATCAAGGCTATCTGCCAGTCCTACATCCATGCTTGACGACGCCAGGACAGCAGCTAAGCTGGGAATAGCAGAATCTCCAGTGATTCCTGATGCAAAGTAGAGCTAGTAAGTAGAAGCAGCAGCTTGCTATTCCAGTTTTCTTACTTGAATGTGATTGATCTATCTACCTAGATATGTATGTGCATGTACATATGTATAAATACATACACAAATGTTTGAGTCATTAAAAAGTTGTCTGAATTCTCAGTTCACAGGGAAAATTCTTGTTGTCCTCTTGTGTTATTTCTTGAAGTGTTTCATGGTTTGCTATTTCTATAGGCTTTAGTAAACTTATACATTTCAGACCAGTTTTTTCCCCTTCTTTTATTCTTTCTAGAGCCATTTTTCAGCTGAATGCCATGCCCATGTCCATGCCAATGCCTATCTTTGAAGTACACTTTCAGTGGTTTATTTATACCATATTCCAGATTGTATATTGTGTTTTTTTCATGAGTGAAATTAAACTCTGGGGAATTTATAGAATATTTTAAAGTGGAAACACAGCTTCCCAACACAAGGGCTTTTTCTCAGATAACAAAAAGGAAAAGACCCAATCAGGTACACTCTTTAGACTTATCTGTTATGTTTCAATATCATGAAAAGTTCAAATTGATTGTAAGAGTGGTAGTAAGCAACTGCAGAGCTTACCTGGTGAAAAATAGGAATTACTGTAATTTTTAAGTCATCTTTACAACTCAGTAGTATATTGTTTATTGAGTGCTCTGCACTGCCAGGTTAAGCTGTGGTTTACAGGGTTAGGTACTTGTGCCAGGAAGCAAATAGTCTTACTCCAGTCAAATGTAAATTTTCCTAGTGAGAACACTCCAATGGCTTTGTTTAAGCTACAGAAACCTAAGAAAAATTTTTGTAAGGACATAGCATAGAAAAATCACTACAGCTAATGGACAGGGTGAGAAGGTCACAAGGAAATGTTATTTTGATGCCTGAGATTGTAAAAATCTATCCAAAATGTAACACAATTTGTATGGCTGTAACAAGTGGGTGACAAAGACAGCATGAGGCACATGGAAAAAGATTGAAATGGTCAAGGTACAGAGAATTAAGTGCTTCTAGTTGCTTTCCGGTGAGCTCAGTAACTAGTGATGGTGGGTTTGAGCCTCCAGATTGCCAGGGATATATATATGCTCGCCAGGGATATATATGCTCACCACAGATATTTGCTCACCACAGGTATATATATGCTCTGAGATGCACTGGAGTGAGGTCAGGATTTGTGCCTCTCTGCACAGCAAGACAACTGGATTCTCGCAAGAAGCCTCCTGCTACTACAATCAGCACCATACTGGGTACCACAGAGATTTTCTTTATGCTTTGGATATTTTTGAAGATTTGAAAGTTTATTCTATTTAGCAAAACTAAATTCAGGAGGTGCAAAATCAGCAGCTTCTGAGGCATCTATGTTACCAGCTGGCAGTGTGCAGTTTATCCCCCAGGTAGCTCTGGGCAGCACAATCTTACTGCAGCTTGTCTGGGTTTAGCATATTTTCCATTATCTGGGTAGATGTGTACCTCCTTGGTCTGGGTACATCTGGTTTGTGTAGGATTCTCCTACTCTAACAATCTTTCAAGAGGAAGATGAAGATGTGCTCATCATCCTTCCCATGACCTGGAGACAGGACAAAAATGTCATTATCAGGCTCCAGGCTTCTACCTTCACATTTTCTCTCAGTACTAATAGAGTAGCACACAGAATCTCCCATTCAGCAAAGTATTTAATTTAAGGGAATAGGCACGTGAGTAATCCCTTTCCTCCTCAGTGAGGCACAGCATGTGTTTAAATCCTATTAAAGCTTGTTGGACTTAAACACATACTTAAAGTTTGGTGAAGTTGAAAGGCAGACATGGAAGAAGAAATTGAAGAAATTAAATTCTGCCTGTCAACTAAAAAAAATAAAACAAAATGGGGTTTCTGCACACTCACTGTGTGTGGGTTCGAGCTGCAGTATTTTACTTACAAAAGTGCCCTGATACATACAGGTAACATCTGTTGGAGAGAAGTGCCACACATTGCAGGTAGAGTAGGATTTAGTTAAAATCATAGAATGGTTTTGGTTGGAAGGGACCTTAAAGCCATGTAGTACAACCTCCCATGCAGTAAGCAGGGACATCTTTAACTAGATCAGGTTGCTTAGGGTCCCATCCAACATGACTTTGAATGTTTCCAGGCACCTACAATCTCTCTGGGCAATGTGTAATAAGAGTAGAATAGAATAGAATAGAATAGAATAGAATAGAATAGAATAGAATAGAATAGAATAGAATAGAATAGGTACAATACAAGACAATACAATATGAATAGACCTTTAAGATAATTGAGTCCAAACAATTAGATCCTAATTTACTTAATTCCCCAGCAAATTAGCCAAAGTTGCACACTAGGCGCAAATGTGGTTTTCTTCCCAAATATTTTGGGCCCAGTACAAGTACCTGACAGTGAGAGAGAGATGCCAGTCTACTCTGAAGTTCTCATTTAGAATGGATATTTTCTGAAAACTTGTTCTCCAGGTAAATTAACTTTCCTTTAAAAAAAGATATCTCAAGCACTAATTTTGAGAAGAAAAATGAAGTGCAGTGGCCTGCTTGAGGAAAACATTATTTTTACTAAATACTTTCAGTTTTTAAAAGGCAAGTAAACAAAAGACGCAAACAAACAAAGCAACAAACAAATGAAAACAAAAACAAAACCAACAAACAAGCAAACATCAAGCAAGCAAATACCAAACAAGCAAACCCTCTAAAAGCAACATCCCAACAACTCCCCTTATTTTCCACTAGTTGATGATTCTGAAAGTCCCTCTAGGAAGAGCAAGTCTGCTGAGATAGACTTTAAAAAGTCACCAGCGCTATCAAGCTCCTTTTGTACTATACTGCTTTGCTCTCTGATGGCACACAGTTAATTTCCTGACCTCTGGAGAGATGGCAAGGGGAGGTGGGGGGGGAAGAAAGAAAACTACTCTTAATGCTAAGGAACGAACATGGAGTTCAACTTGAAATATAGGGAAGACAGTCTTTCAAGTGTTGTAGCCGTATTTAGCATCAGAGTTCATGAGATCCACATGTCCCATCTTCTTTCTCTACAAATCCCAGAGGGAAAAAAACATTTATTATGATAGCCTGGAAGGAAAATAAATGTCTGTTCATCAATTTCCCCCCTTTTTAAGAGATAACCACTGACTCTACCCGTATGTTATCTTTATCCCGAGGCAGCAAATTTATCATAATTTATTCTGGTATATTCTAAATTTACCATGTTGATTACCACTGTATAAACAACGTCTGGCATTTGCTTCAGCCAAAGTATTGAGGCTGGCGCTGATTTGGAATTTGGAGTAGAGATCTGTATAAGAGCTTCAATTTACTGAAGTGGCTGTAATATCAGTACAAACACCAGAGATAGATAGCTAAGGATATGGTAAGTTTAAAGTAAAAGAAAAAAGATTCTTCTCCTATGTAATGCTAATGAGCCACTTACTGAAATGGATCTGTTTGGAGAGAGAAGTCCAAATGACACAAGGTTAAAAGACATTAGAAAGTGGTCTGCAAGTACAGCCAACAGGACCCTTTCATGGAAAAGCCCCTCTTGAGGCTTCTTAGGGATCAGTGGGTAAGGGTTAAGAAAATCTTTTTGTAATTACTGCATACAAATATAAGTAACATGAAAGCATTCTCATGAGGTTGGACTACGCCCAACTCTACTCTTGGGGACTAAAAAAGATTTTAAAGGAGGACCAAAAGAAGGGGAGAGAGTTTCTTAACTGGAGATAAATTTCTATTTACAGGGGATGGGGAAAGAATTATTTGTTCATTTGCCAAACTACATATTTGCTGAAAAATAAGTAAGACCTCATACAAACAAGTTGATGGAGCAAATTTTGTGTCTGTTCCCTCATGCAATTTCAAGGCGACTTTTTTCTTCACAGATTTTCAACTGCAATTCTAATTTGCATAGCAGATTCTGAAATTAAAGTCGAAATGTATGTACAAAACTTATTAATAACATGTTAAATTTCTAACATAAAATAGCATATTCAGGGTTTAATTTAATTTTATCTTTCATGATATCCTGTTTCTCTGTTGTTCTGTGCAGTATACTTCTTCCAGAACATCACTTCTTCTCATTAAGTCTGCGGGCGAATTGCGCTTGATTTTTATGAGTTTGGAAAAATCAAATCGACTTCCCTGGACAGCATTTTCCTCTGGTATTTTTCTTTTCTTTTTTGTTTTTCTGTGAGACATATGCAGACAAGGTACAATGGGTGTGTGTGTGTGTGTTTGTGTGTATATATATATATGTATGTATATGTTTTATTTGTTAAAAGGGGAAAAAACAATTACAATATTGAATATTCTACTTAGCTCAATGATATGTTTTCTATTGCAAAAATGTAGACACCCACTTGCCATTTTGGAGCTGTAGCTTGTGCATTACCTCATTAAAATGAAAAATTAGATCCTGTTATGTGTGGAGTACATGCTGTCATGATCTGCGTGAACATGAGAGCTTTTGGGCAAGAAGTGTGTGTACAAGCTCAGTGAATGCATCTTTGGAAGCATCTTGGAAAGTCTGTCTTTAATATTCCATGGTTTTGTTTGGAAATTTTTTATCTTTGCTTAATAGTGTTAAGGAAATCCAGACATGAGCTATGTTTCTGATTTTCTGAGTTAAGCTAGAAGATTATTTCAAATTGTTTTCCTTCAGCTTGGCACTTTCTACTGATTCTGCTGTACTCTGTACTACTTCTTTCCTTGTATGGAATGCTTAAATTTAATATCAAAATATGATTCATTGTTAAACAACAGTGAAAGAAATGGGCAAGGTTATTTACAGTGACATCAATAAATGTACATTCCTCTATTTTCAATGACACAGTGCATCCTAAGAGGAGTGATGATGTTAAATGTAACTACTACACAAGAGATGCAGTGTCAGAAAATTCTCTTTGCCCTCAGCCCACAACTGCCCTGAAGCCCATGTGTAACTTCAATTACTTGAATTACACCAGTGGCTTTCTAATCCCATGATACTGGTTGCTTTGTGGATCAAATGAGTGAACAAAATCATGCAGGACTAAGTATTAGAACGTATTTGTCATGTCTCAGTACCCAATACTGTCATTTCAGTTTGCGTTCAGCATTTTTGATTGATGCTACACACAGATAAAGCAACACAGCTCATCTTCCAAATTGGACTAACAGAAAAGTGCAGGGAACTGTGTATAAAATAAAATATAGCACAATTCCAAAGCATCTTTTGGGGCTGTTACCATACAAGTGGCAAACTCACAGGCTTGATCCAGCTAAGTGCAGGAGCATGTGCTGACCTCTAAGTATGATATACATGATGGTATGTGCTGTTCAATGCTTTGCTTTCTTGAGGTATATGAAGTATGGTGTCTTTCCACTTTAAATCAAAAGAAAGTTACTAATTTTGTTCTTTGCTCTTTACAGAGCTGTATTTTGATATGGAGCACTCCACATGACATGCAGTGCTACATGCAGTAGTATGAAACCTGTTTTGTGGACTTTTTTGTAGCACCTGTCAACCAGGAATTAAGATTATTAAAGGAAGGCCAACAGTCACTGTGGAGAATCCTTCTGTCAGTGCTTTTCTGTGTTCTGTTATGAGTAGTTTCTTTACACAGTCTCACATATCCACTTCTTAAAATGCTAAGTACATTTATAGGAATTGATTTTGATGGAGCAATCTGAAATGCTAAATTTCTCTTAATTCCATCACAATCTGAGACTTGAAGACAGACACTTGACTTGGTCCTAGAGGATAGCTCCTGAATAATACGTTCTTCTAATGTTCTGTTTAGAGTAACCCAGAAAAAATACAATAACTCCTAAAGAGTTTAGAAGGCTTTTTGGCTGGAAGACAGAGACTGCTTCTTTACTAATGTGTTCTTTAAAGTCTGATATTGTGAAATACAGGATTTTATTGGAGAATTCATAACAAATACACTCTACCAGAAGAATAAACTGTACTAATCTCCTTTGGGGTACAGTAATTTCTTCTGTAGCTTTAGCAGATAAGATGTGTTATGCATACGTCTATTTGGAAAGCAGTTTCAGATCATTCAGAATGGTATTGTTAAAATAATTGCAATTATTTACATTCCATTTCATGTACAGCCATGTAATGTCACTATGAAAAGTTTGAGGTTCTTTCACAAAATACAATACAGTCTAAAAATGTGTAGCATTATTTGGTAATTTAGTATTTATTATTATAAAAATATGCTAAGCTTCATGCAAAAGATGATTCTCTTTTTTACTTCACAGACTGCAAGCTAGGAGACAGGATAACAGAGCAGAGAAAAGGAGTACACCAGTAAATTTAAAACCTAAAATAGTAATAGACCAATAGCTTTTGATAGGTCTATATAATAACTATTTAGAGACACAGACACTGCCTAAGAATCTTTGCTTGTCACAGGCACACATGGTGTTGGGTGAGATGCAACTGGGGATCCCTGCTGCAGGGCAGAGAGTAGCTTTTTGTGGTCTTGGTCATGTCACTTTGCGTGCATTGCTTTTAGGGTTTGAATTAATTTCTCTGGCCCAACTTCTCATGCAGAGTCCTCATTGCCTTTGGCAAATGAAACTGTTCCCTGCAAGAATGCACCAGCCAACATCTTAGCCATGAGATTGCTGCTCAGAAAAAAGGCAATAACACTGTGGAGTGAATGTAGATTTATTTGGGGATTACGTTGGGATATATTTTAGGGAGAAGGGAAAGAGTGAGAAGCTGGACAGAGCAACTCCTTAAGAATAACTGAAGCCATAGCTCAATGGTAACTATTGAGGATCATGTGCCAGAGTATATGACGAATGAAATATACTTGAGAACATGATGTTACATGATAAACTCTTAACACATTGTTCAACTTGGGACCATAAAGAATGTTCAAATAACAGGTTGCTTTCTTCATAGGCACTACACCCATCATGCTCTGAT
The DNA here is from genome assembly GCA_033816785.1 of Picus viridis. Classification (NCBI taxonomy): domain Eukaryota; kingdom Metazoa; phylum Chordata; class Aves; order Piciformes; family Picidae; genus Picus; species Picus viridis. Next base: position 16,157,223 of record CM066582.1, on the reverse strand, counting down.
GCACTGCAGTGAAAGTTATAGATGTGGTAATATCAGAAGCAGTGAACATCAGCTCTGTTTGCAACTAGATTTATGAAATCAAGAGACAAGAGAAAAGTCACAATTGTCTCCTAGGAGACTCCTTTACAGCATTCTAAAAACACGTAGAGTAGATTTGGGCATACAAATACTACTCTGGGTAGTTCTAGTACAAACAGAGGAAGGTGAAAACTGAAGATACCATAAACACAACTGGCAGTCAAACAGTCTACATTTCCTGTGAAAATTGCTCTTTATGTGAAAGCTGAAAATTCCCCACACCTGCTTTGCATTGCTGACTTATTTTCTTGGAAGTTTTTCTTTAAATTTGGTCACCGAAGTTTAAACAGCTGAACTTCTCAACTGGCTTGCCAGGGTGGACACAGGCTCTTGAATGTAAGAGTTAGGTTTCCCAGAATAATATCACTATAACTGTTTAGCTTTATCCATATATTGCAAGCTGTTTCTCCTAAAAGTCTAAACATAAAAACCCTAAATTATCTCAGTCTGTTTATATGTTCAGCATTTAATTTAAACAAGATATTATGATGTCTTTGTATCTTAAGTAAATACTTGCTGCTTTAACACTGCAAAATGTGATGCTGTAAACTAACTGGATCTTTTCCAGCTCTACCTTGTGTGCCTTGGTTGGCCCAGAACCAGATTTTAACATTACTATTGGGACTACATTTTCAAAGTAATAAACAATTAAACAGTAGCAATGTGGTGGTGAGGAAATTTTTTTACAGTAAGCCTTCAGCTGGCTCAGGTTTCTGTTTCCAGTGATTTTACAAGCAAACACTAAATTCCTTCTTTTATTCTTTCCTTGGATGACTTACAATCAAAACAGGGCAGGAAAAGTTCGGAATCATAATTTTATACAAGAAATCCAGTTTTAGTGATTTAATTCTGTGATTCTCTGTTATTTGCACAGAACCAGACATTTTTAATCAATAGTCTCTAGCTTGTTATTTTTGTCATACCTTCTGTTAATAGACACGTAGAACCAAGGCTATATGCTTATACAAAATCTCACGTAATTCTACGCTGTTTTAGTTTGATTTCAGGCAGCATAACTACGACCTGCACTAGTCATGGACCAAATAATATAACAGTGAATAAGAAGACAGCTTTGAGGGACTTTTGTTTGGAGTATTCAGTACTGATTTTCACACTGTTATATGCATGAATTGTGAAAACACATGTGAAAACAGGTATCGTGTTTCAATCCATATTTTGTCTCTCCTTGATATAAAATAGAAAGCTCTATGTCCCACAATATATAAAACTATCAGTAGGAGGGTTCTGTGTAGGTGCCACATAGTGCCTATGCACAAGAGGTAATATTTGCTCTTCAGTCTTGTGGTATGCTAATTTATGTGATAACTCAATACTCAGTTAGAATAATGGATGTACTCACTAGTAGAGAGAATCCTTCAACTCAAAACTCACAAAGGGCAACTGTAAGAGCAAAAAGACAGAAAAACAAATTTCATTGTACAGAGAGGAAAATCCTTACATCCTAGACTTTGGATGGATAGACTGTTTACTTTCAGCAGAAATATTGGGCAATCCTGGACAGAATGCTGGAAATTGTAAGAAACACTTTTTCTTTGCTCTGCATGTATTTCAGCAGTGTGGGCCTGGAGAAGTACATAGTGTACCATCAGTGCTCCCAAACCTGTGGTACGTGGATTACTGGTTTCAGTTACAGAACAGGCTAAGATGATGCTCTGCATCAGCACAGGTCACAGACACAGCAGTTTTCAGATGTCTTCCACTAGTTACAGTGCTCATGTAAATATTGCCCATGCTATTTTATTTCCTGCTCTAGCCTTCTTACACTTGATCCCATGCAATGAAAATTTAGCAAGCTTCATTCTTGCACAGCTGTGATAAAGCAATGCATGTCCCTGTTAGCTGAGATCAAGACTGTTCCATAGGTAAAATTGATGTAAATTAATCAGGAAACCCCTTCCCACTCCACTTCTAAGTGCTGATTTTCCAGATTATTTTCCATACCATCCAGCTGTAGTGTTACAATTTAAATTCTCATGAAATTGATGTTGTTTCCACCCTCTTAATATCCAGCTTGCTGCTTAAGTGTACAAAAATCAGGAAACAGTAATGTGTGTTCAATAGCATGTTAAAGAATAAAGCAAATTATCTCATCTAATGACCAATGCAAAGTTGTTCCCAACTATACATTTTCTAGTGTTCAGTCCCAAAATGCTTTTAATTCCATTCCCGTGCATGTGTGCATTTCTATAAGGGCCTTTCAGTACAAAATCACATAACACTAGAGATATTGGCTTCTCCCAGTTTCCAAATTAACTGTTGTCTATGAATGATATCATCACTGACATGCTGTCAGAAAGCTGTTTTTGCTATGACGTGAAGTGCTTTGCATCATACTGTACATTCTGTCACACACTAGCTTGCGTTTTCATTTCTTAGAGAAGGCTAAATATTGCCTTTGGAATGAGTGGCAGCACAAGATTGCTGTGGCTGTCATGTCCTAATGAACCATCCTGTGAGATGTTGGACTTGATCTCAAAGGACTCTTCCAACCTCAACAGTTCTATTATTTATTCCACGTTGGCCTGGAAACTCACCACTCTGTAAGAATGGAAACTGAGGTAACATTAAGACAATGTTACCTTAACTAAACTTTGGTTAACTGTGAGCCTTACAACCAATAGAGAGGCATCTGCAGAAGGCAATACAGGTTTCATGTGCCTCTCCCCACTGCTGGTAGAGAGGGTATCAGATACCTCAGTGCTTGTGATTATGTGGTGTATTGGCGATGTGGGATTTACTGGGATTTTACGATACTGAAGGAAGAACAGTAATGAGTTTTAGGAAAAGATAAGTATCCAGCCATCATCTATATAAATGACTGTAGACAAGGCATATATTGGGAACAAATATGAGAATTAGAAGAGGGACTGCTAAGGTTGTTCATAGGATCTTAAATACATAGATCCATTGGCTGTAAATTAATGCTTGCTTTCACTTCTGTACTAAACTTACTTTTGGAACATATCAGGACAACTTGTTAACTTTTCCCATTCTTTAATGACCGAAGTGGTACATGATACACTTTTTCAGAGGGTTCTTTTTTTCCCATTTCATATATATACCTATAAAACATTTTATTGAGAACCACCACGTACGTGTTTTCCTAGTGCTAGCAAAGCAAAGAAGAATAAGGTTTGGAAAAGCTATGGGTAGAGGACACATGGAGAAATGTCTGTGGGAATGTGCTCTCTGTATTTGAAATATGGGTGTTAGAGAGCAGGAAAAGCAGAATACTGGCAAGTGTATTGGCTCCCTAAAAGGTAGGAAGGGCCAGAACATAAGAACATGTAATGCTGCAGCTCCTGCAAATGTAAGAAACAGAGGGAAGGGGAGTGAGATAGATCTTCCACTTTACATTAGCTTTTAACACGATATTTGTAGTGTCTGTTCATATAGATCCTAGGAGTTCAAATTGAATCATTTGGGATTTAGTTAAGAAAGGAACAAAACAAAACAAAAAGCCTCCCAGGTTGTAAGGAAAGTGTTTAACTTTCAACAGAGTCTAATACAAAATTCAAAAGCAGGACCAGAGAAATCCACCAGAACAAAAAGAAGCCACATCTAGCTATTCCTAATCAAGTGTGCGCAGCATCCTCTCCCCAGATGTGCCTCTGTGCAGAACCAGCCTGGGATCAAACTTCATTGTAGTCTTCTTTGGTCAGCTCCAGGCCGCAATTTTATTTCAAAATTAAACCAAATGAAATGACAGCTCAGATCAATCACCCAATGTTTTAATATTTATCTTCAGATGTCATTGTGGTCTTTCTGTAGATAGACTTCACAGCTTTTAAGTCTGCTTTAAAATGGCAACAAATTGATCGTTTCTTTTTATGTATGAATTGTCTGGGATACACTGTTGCTGCCTGTACAGCAGCTACGATCCTGCCGGAATACAGCCTTGTTTATGTACTGCAGGCCAAAAGTGTGCTTTTGAAATATTTCTTGATCTGGGGCTTAAATGAGTTCCAGTATTTGGTTTTCTACTGAGAGCACTCCACTTAGATATCTGGTATAACCATCCAGTGAACGTGTTGTCCACATTGTGCTACGAAGTTCTGGCTGGTTGTGCTATGAAGTTCTGGCTGGTTAATAAGTATCCAAACAATTATTTATGCAAAATAAATTAAAAATAAATTGGACATCCACTCATCAGGTTTGAACAGCAAAAGATGGGCTGTTTCAGTCTAGAACATTCATCAGCCTACTTTTGTTGTTTCTGTTACAAACTCAGAAGCTGATGTTGCCTTCAGATTCAATGTATGCATGTCCGTTGCTATTAGCTGGTGAAATTGCAGACAATGCGAAGCAATTATTTATTTAAGCCCCTCTCTCTGCACACATAGTCTGTAACTTGAAGATCACAGGGAGACAGGTATTCGAAATCACGCTGGATGCTGTCCAAATCTTTCATTAAGTGTAAAAAATAAACCAGAAAACATTTTTTTTTTTTGCTGTGAATGTAACTGAACACATAACAAATATTTAAATCTGATCAGATGATTCCCATCCTTATAAGTTAAATTATTAAAATACAAGATGCAAATAATATTTGCTGTAGGATAGCAAATTAACAAAGGCTAATTTGTTCTGTCACAAGAAAAGGCATTCTGGAAGGGTTCCTGGAACATGCACCAGTAGTTGCACAAAATTCATTTGGCTGAGGGAGAGGGTCACTGCTGAAATATTTCCCATACTTTCATTTGAACTGTCATTCAGGTAACTGCATACAACTCAAGTATGGTCCAGTAAACAAGACTAAATAATTATTTTTCACTGTATCTTGTGTGCAAATTTTTTGCCCCTAATAGTGTCTGAGATGAGATGTGCAAAGTTAAGGAACCAGAGGGAACACAATGACGATGGTGAGCTTATTGATACACATATACTGCTTTGTAAAGCTGAGTTACAGCTACAACTCTACAGACTTCCTACACTTTGTACCAAAGACAAAATGTTATGTGACTACATTATTTTGAGGGACAACTTTTAAGCTAAAATATCAGCCATGGGAATACCTTCACAGAAACCTGTAGACATTTCCAAATAAGAAACTTGATGCCCAGGTGTCTTTGCCCTAAAGCCGGTAAGCTTCTTCAATCACAACATCCCTAGAGCTAGTTTGACCAAGTCCAGTGAGTGGACATTTGGCTTTGATTCTCTAAAGATGAAATATGTCCTTTTCTTTGTGTTTTGTTGGGTTTTTTTGGTGCATGTTTATTGTGTGTTTTGTTTTGTTCTGTTTTGGGGTGTTTGGTTTTTGTTTTAAAGGAGAGGGGATAGGGAGGATATGCATCTTCCCTTTTCTTTTGATGCACTAAGGAAAGAAACCACGAGAGGGGAAACTGATGAGAACTGAAGCCAGAGAGCTGGTTCTGTGCAGCAGCACAGTGATACACTGTGGCCCTGCTCCAAGGCTGGATGAGTCTCCTGTAGCTAAGGTGACTGTTTAAAGGAATTGTCCCTTATCACAGATACTGCAAAGAAATAAAACAGTACAGGGATAGGAAAAACCAGGCTCATAGTAAATGCTGCCTTGAGATCCTCCTTCTTGGGTGTTTTCATTACTGTAGGTGAGCAAAACAGCAAAGTATGCAAATGTGAATGCTGTCATTCAGGTATTTGCTGCTGTATCCTCATGATTTCTTCTGTTACCTAATTTGTAACACCTCTGGCCAGTTTTACAGGGGTACTGAGACCTCCTAACTGCTGCAGAAATTGTTCAGTGCTGATTTTCAGAATCTATGTATTTAAAGTCAAATTTTTCACAGTACTATATATGTTAAGATGGTCTTGCAAATTTATGACTGCTCCTGATCTGAATATTTGGGTTCTCTGTGAAGATAAAAAATACCAGTAATCTCATGGGTCTTAGCAGTGAGGTGGTGTGAGAATTAACTGGGTGTAAGGGAGAAAGGTGGAAGGGTATAAAAACATGAATTCCATACTATTTTATTTTATACAAGCACTACAGTGCTTGTATCACATGCCTCTGTGTGATACTTGAACATGCAATGAATGAAGAAGACATGAAAAGTGCAGCATTATGATTTTATCAAACAAGACAGGACTCTCTTGCAAATTTAATGCAGAATGGTAACATTACATCTGGATAAAAGTTAGTTTTCACAAAGGCAACCGATGTGAGCATGAATTCAGGCAATATTCTTCTTGCATTTCAAAACCTAATCCTTAATATTAAGTACTCTCTGGGGGACACAAGCTACACAATGTTTTCCTGTTTTCCTCGCAGTATTGTGAAGAGTTAGCTTTTCTTTGAAGCATAGTAGTCTGAATATTTAGATTCAGGAGAGTAAGGGTGCTTTCAAGGTGAAGCTGGATAAGAACCCCATCATTCCTGACATCCTTTCTGGTGATAATTAACTCTTTTGCAGTTCTGTCACAGATTCTCTAACACTTAAATGCACAAAATCTTTGTCCATGTTAAAACATACGACACTATTATCAGCACTTGTAAAACAAATCTATAAACCTGTGAAATATTTAACTATCTATGTATTGCAGTAGGCCAAAAATTCAAAATATGCTGTCCAGATTCCATAGATTCCAGTTTTGCAGAGAGTAGATGCTGAATCTGAGAGATTTGCTAGTAATATTAAGGAATAAACAGCAAAGTTTAAATCAAGAGAATTTCTGATTTTCTCTGAAAGTATACCCCAAACACATCCTAGCTCCATTTGAAAGACAGATCCTTCCAGTCCCTCCTCCTTCCATGTCCTTTTTCCCATGGAGAGAAAGCATACACACAGAATCCAGATGAGAGCTGCATCCTCTTCCTTTTAGGATGAATAGGGGATGAATACTGCCCTCACTCATGCACTAGTCTAGACATAGCACTCGTCTAGTCTAGCTAATATGGATATATCTGGTGTGGGTCTTGTGAAGGAAATTAGGGAAATTGATTGTTTGGAATTTTTTCCTCATTTACCCCAAATGAATGACATATTCAGTGTGGTCAGAGGAGATACATTGTTCTTTATTTGTATTCCTGTTGTGCCTTTAAATTCTAAATATCAGCTATGAGCTTAAGGTGTTTGTTGGACTAGAGATAACCATGAAAAAAGATACTGTGCAAAGCTAGAGCATTTAAGAAGCAATACATATACTATATCTTGGAAATCATGTGGGTTCTTTGTGGTTTGACATTTGAGGGTGTCACATAAGTTCTTCACGATAGAAATTGTGACAATTTTTTGTTGTTGTTTTAGAAATACTGTAGATAGAGAGAGAAAAGACTGAAATGTGCATGGCATGCTTTCCTGGCTGTGGTTTTGGCACATGATATGGGAAGTAAGTAAAATGCTACAGTTCTCTTGATCCTGTGTCCTAGTGAAGACAATATAAAGCTTTTATTGATTCCAGTGCCTCAGGATCTAGATCAGGGTTTTTAAGATTTGGCTTCAAAAAATTAAAAACATACTCTTACAAATAAAGCTTAAAAGACTATGTATGTTTGTGTAAATCCAGATCATATTTAGCCTCTTTCAGTTTCATTTCCATGCATAATGTATGCATCATATTCCATCATAACTAAACACAAAAGGCATTTTAAGTTTTCTGATATCATTTCAAGGTCTCATAAACATGTTTCTTTGTGAAAGCAACTAACAGAAGTGAGATTACATTGCAGAATCCTAGCTGGTGAAGAGGTAAGGAGAAATCTGCAAAACAGATATGTTACTGTTATTCCCAAAGCAGAATGAAAATCTCAACTTCAACAATGTCAACAAAAAACATGTTTCTTTTCAGGTTTAATTTCCATGAGAAACTATGTTAAATTAAAACCTTTCAGTGCAATGTCCTTCCATTTTTTGCATTTTTACTACCTAGAGATCAAACAGTTTGACACAGCAAAAATTCTAGTGAGTTAGGAAGAAATGCTGATTGGTGTGTTGGCTGGTGGCCGGGGGAATGTTATGACCGAGTAATTATGTGTTCTGGACAGATGTATTAACCAGGCTTCGAGCTGGAGCCACTGGATATTATTTTAGTCATAAGACTAGAGGAACTGAATAGTTTTCAAAGAGCTGGCTGGCTGACACTGCTTTAGTGATGCCTGTTCCAGTGATTCTTTGGCAACAACTTCCAACACTGCACTTATGACACAGTAAACAAAAACTACATTAAAGGTTTGGGTTTTAATCATAAAGAAGTTGAACATTTCCACTGAGCTTTTTGCTATTTATCAAGAAGCACTGAAGGGTATTGTAAAGCTTATGAAAGAATGGAAACTGTTTAACAAACCCATTTTAGATCTTGTGATAGTAATACTTCAGAATTCAAGGTTTTTATCAATTCATTGGTTCCTTATCACTAAACCTGCTATGTCATATTTGTTTATTCACTCACTTTGTGAGGTGAGTGAGCATGAGGGTTTTTTGGGTTTGGTTTTGGGAGTTTTTTGACTAACAAGTATAAGGAGGGAGGTTTTCACTCTCACCTTCAAGTTCAGAAAGGATGTTTGCTCCTGTTCTGGTAAGTAATAACATTATTTTGCAAGGTTCTGGAATGCTATAATGATAGATGGAGAAAGAATTTGGAAGGGAATAGTAATCTCTACTAACTTCAGTCTTCACTGAAAAAGAATTTAACTTTTATATGTAAAAGAGCGTAATATGTGCCTTAGATTAATATGTAATTGGTTCTAAATTGGTCATGCTTGAGAGAGTTCACCAGGCTTCTGATAACCAGACAATTAAAAGGTCTTTGAGATTTAAAGAAATGTTTGGTTTCTTTCTTTCTTAAGCCACTTGATTCTTGCAACTAATTTGCAAATGTACATTGCCAAGGTTGGGGTTTTTTTGAGGAGGTGTTTTGTCTTTTTTGTAGTTCTAATCTGACTTTATCATTGGTTCTTTCCAGAGGACAGCACATTAGAACAAGAGCAGCCCTTCAGAATGAAGCAGGAAAAAGTTTGCTGTTTTGATTTTTCCCCCACAGTGATGGATTATGAATGTAAACTGTTATGTAAGGTCATTTTGAACATTGCCCTGAAGGCATTATGTTAAGTGAAGCACAGCAAACAAGTCGAAGTTTCTCTTTCTTGGAATAAAAATGGATTAAATGAAGAAGGCTTTTTTCTGCCCTCAGATTCTTAGGACACAATATGTGACTGGAAATATATATCTATGTACCTAGTGCCCCATAGGGGAAGTGTTATTTTTAGGTCTCCTACTTGTTCATTTGACCGTGGTAAATGACAGGCTCTCTGTGCTCCACGTTCACTTTTTGTAAGACATAGATAATAAAGTACTGGAGCTGACAACAGCTACAATAGTGCTAAATGTCTGAGGCTTGTGCTTTGGTTTGGGGGATGGTATGAATGAATGAATAGTAAAAAACAGTGAAAGAGCATGCTATGGCAAAATGAAAAAAGAGATCAAAACTTTGCTTTCAGGATGGTGCAGGGGTAAATTATCCAGCCCCCTGGAGATCCACGGTGTCTTTTGGTAGTTCCATGAATATCGGAGTGCATTATAATTTGTAGACCCCAAACAATTACAAAGGAGCAGTTTGACTTACATGTTTATCTTCCACCCAGATCCTGTAGCCGAAAGAAGGGTTTGTCTGCAAAATTCCTCCACGCATACCTCAGCTGCCAAAACTCCAGTCATCTTGCTAAAACAGTGAACAAAGAAAAAGTAAGACCCTGATTATGTATTGTTTCTCTTTCTTTATCGGGTAGTCCAATGTTTCAGGAAAGTATAACATTTCTCTCTGAAAGAGGAAAAGAAAGAGAAAGATATAATAATTTGGTTTCTGTCCAAATACTTATTTTATAATCACTTTCTTGTCTTAATATTTTTATTAAACTGGAACTCGTTTCCAGTACACCACTAAATATTGCAAAGTTCTATGTATTTCCTGACTTGATGAAAACCTAGCAAACAGCGAACATGCTTCTATATCGCAGGGAACCACTGAAGGAAGAATCAAGGGATACTTATGCACTTTGTTTGAATAATGAACTCGATCACTGCCCTGGTTTAATTCTTTCAAGAATTTTTCTTGTCCCAAGAAGACTTGAAAAGAAGTAATTTTTTTTCTTTTGCAGAATCATGGAAGGGTAATAACAAAAAGCATAGATTTTGTTTCCTAAATCAGACTTCATGTTCTACATCTGTGTGTGCATTCATGTAATTACATCTGCCAGGGTGCATAAATTCAGACTATAATCTAAGAGCCATTCAGTGGAAAACTAATAGACAAAAATTAAAACTCTAAGTGGCACTTTAAATTTTGTTCTGAATTCTTGATGTGTCTGGGAGTCTAGCCAAGTCAAGGTCTGAAAATGTCTTCAAGAACTGCTCTGCCCAGTGGGCCAAATCCAAAGAATTCCAAGTCAATAGGAGCCTCTCCTTTTGCATTTGTTTGATTTGGAATAAACTCAATGGATCCAACAGGCTGATGTGATGAGAAGCTAAGTAATTGCATATACATAAATTAAATCCTGCTGTTGTACATGTCTAAATTATGCTCATTTAAATTCCCAGAACACATATGAGTGCTCAACAGCCATTAATTTCTTATCCACCATAATGAGCTTAAATTGTGAGCTGGGGTCCCTAGAAGATTTATGTAAGTTTCTTTTCCTTAGTTGGAAAAACATTGTTGTTGTTGTTGGTTGGTTGGTTGGTTGGGGTTTTTTGTTGGTTTTGTTGCATTGGTTTTTTGGTGTTTTTAGGTTTCTTTGGTAGTATTTTTAGTTGGGTTTTGTGTGTTTTTTGGTTGTTGGTTTGGTTTGGTTTTGTGTTCTTTTGTTTGTTTGGTGTGGGGTTTTGGGGATGGTTTGTTGGTGCTTTTTTTTTTTTTGAAGAGTAATAATAAAAATTAATCCTTCTTGTTTAGTCATCATTTATTTTCTTGTACTTAGATCTGAGATGTTAATACTAAAATATACAACCCAAACACTGAAGTCTCATGAGGCAGATATGTTAATGGTTTATAGATTACAATACCTATTATCCCATTTATTCTGGGAACAAGCTACAAGATATTAAAAATGGATGGTATAAAGAATATATTCACTGCAACCTAGACCTAAAGTTGTTTTCTAAGGTTGAAAAGTGGAAGGTCATGGGACTACAGGCTGACATTCTTTTAATAAAGTGTGCTGACAATTGTGTCAGGCAACTATAACCATTAGACTACAATTATACATTATCCTACAAATTGCTGTAAGTGGAAATAAACAACAGCACTCAGGGGGACTGACTAACGCAGAGCAAAATAACCCACTGAGAGTACAAATGAAGACTGTAACTTTTCTGCTTCTGCTAATTTCTTAGATATGTATACATACTTCTAAATCTATGAAATCAAAATTAGAAATATATTTTCTTGGATATAAGTATAAAGAAATGGGATAGATAAATGCACTCAATCACTGGAACCAGCAATCAACAATTTGTAATTCTGAATGGCGAATGATTCATTTGTATAATCCTAGACGCTGGCAACCAACAGCATGTTTAGAGAGCAATCACTGAGAAGTGACATTCTGTTGCCCCTTTGGTATTTGAAAATTAATGGGAGGCAAAAACTGCTACCTTGAGAAAAATTAAATCCTGCCTATTTGTAGATTGATGTCATCTTTCTTCCTTCAGTCACAGCAGCTCTTGGATCCTGACTGTCTTATAATTTCAGTTTAAAAAACCTAAATAAATACAACACTCAATTCCATCCTTACAAACCAGAGCATTTTCATTTTGCACGCAGTATGTGGCTGAAACAAAGCGCCACCTCTGCTTGCTATGCTGCATGTGCTAGCTGTAGCATGCAGGTTAGTCTGGCCTTGGGTTGCTTTTGAGTGATTAGATAGACATGTGACTGAGAGACTGATTTACTTTGCCTGGCTGTTTTGATATTTGGTGGGTTTTATTTATATTCTGCTTTTTGTTTTTTTTTTAATCGCAGGACCAACTGGGAAGATGATGCCACTTTTAAATATGTACCCAACAGAGGTAAAGTCTGATTTACAATTTTGGGGAGTATATACTAAGGATAAATAGATTGTCAATATGGTGCTCCATGGACACTATATTTATATTTTGAAGGCAACCATGCATTCATTTCTGTTTTCTTACAAACTAGCTGACTATGAGTTTTGGCCTGTTTTCAAAATGAAGGGGAAAATGCAAATCCTGATGCTATTGGGCTAGAGATGAAGATGTTTACAGGATATTTTGAGTGGGGAGTAAAACAAAAGGAACATTTTCATCCGTCATGATTAATAGATGTTTGTAAAGCACCATGAGAATGAGAGGCATCTTAAGTGTTATTAATTACTCTTCTTTAAAGATACATGTAATATTTATGTATTTATGACAACAAAAATGTTTCAATATAAAAGCGAATTATCACAGAAAAAATGCCACGCTTTTGATGTGCTTATACATCACATGATTGCAAACTTTTTCCTTTCAACCTAGAGTTACATTCAAAAGCAGAAAGATATACAGCTGACGTTTCAAACTGAACGACACTACGATAAACTAGGGTTTCTCTAGAAGATAAAATACATCATAAATCGGTGTAACACTTACCTCATTTTAAATATTACTGTCTCCTTTTATCAGCTAACACTATATAACCTCCCTTTACCTCCTTTCTTCCCATATTTTATTTGGTATATTAATTCTGAGCAATGATCACAACCAGAATTTTTTTTTTTTTTAAATTAAAATCAAATATATGGACTTAGAGGCTTAGGTTATCTGATAAAAATATTTTAATTAAAAAGATACCAAGTCTTTTGATTCCTTGATGAATTGACAATAATTGAAATGTACAGTGATAATTTTAATCTGCGGACAGTTGTTTAAAGAAATTATTCCTACCCTCCTTCAAAGTCACAAATAAGCAAAAAGAAATCCCTTAAGGAGAAGAGGAATCTCTTGACCCAATGGGCTTTTTATTGCAGATTGTCAAAAGACAAAACAACACAGCATAAACCAAACCCAAAACAAACAGAGAAACAAACAAAACAACAAAACACAACCCAGTTTATTACATTTACTTATAAAATTGTTTTATTTCATTTTATTATTTCTATTTTATTTTTCCAAGGATAAGGAAATACTTCTCTGACTAGAGCAGATGAGTTCCTTCTACTTCCATAGCACTCTACCAGTACAGGAACATTGTATCTCTTACAAATGTACTTTACAAAATACTGGCTCCAACATGATCAACTGGGAAACACATTTTACTGAAGTAAGAATTCCCCCTGGGCCTTGCCCCGAGGAACATGTATATAACAAGGACAAATTTCAAACTGAGACAAATTTATGTTGGGAACAATGTTGTTGTGTAGCAGCTCTGCCATGGAAAGGATAGGAAATTACAAAAGTCTAACACTTCAAGAACAAATCAAACAAAGGAAAGAGGAAGTAGACATGGTGGAGTTTAAAATTATTTACAACATTAATTAATACTGTAAAAAGCACTGTCAAGACAACTTCGTAAGGTATTTTGGAGAATTTCTGAGCCAAACCTCTATTTGAAAATTGATTTTAGTACAAACTTTTTAAGGTGGATCAGAAGTTTAGGTGTCGTTAATTATTATTTTAAGTGGATATCCAGTGCAACATGAATTTGAAAACTGGGGCTGAAAAAAAAGCATGAATCTTGGGAGGCAGCTATTTTACCATATATTTCTTATTTAGAAATTTATAACTGTTTAATGTAACTTTTTTATATAAAAGTTTCTCTATAGATTTACATAATTTCTGTATATATTAAAAAAAACCCAACAATTTGGAAATGCAAGATACGTGTACCTAAGTTACTGAAGAAGCTATTTTTTCCCTTTTGAGACCATTGTACTTAATTAGATATTAATTCCAGGTGGGATGTCACCTGGAATTCTTTCATTTAGAATGATTGATTTTTAAGATCTAATCTGTTCTTATAAATCTCTGCACGAGTTATGACTGTTCAGAACAGTGATTTAATTCTACAGTGACTATTCTGACCTTAAATACTAAGCAAGCATGGGATACTCAGCAAAAATTACTATGGAATACTCTTCTGATTAAGAAAAAAAACAAAAACCAAAAACTTTTAAACTGAAATTTGAGATATCTTTATTTTCTAAACCTGATGGTGGTTAATCAAAATCAACTAAACACAAATAAACGATCATGTTTTGGTTCAGTCTTTTTATATAATAATTTAGGTTAATCTATACATGCACTGTCTTTAAGACACTGAGAAAATAAAAAGCTTGGAAATGGTGAGTATCTGTGTGTGCCATTAAATACTGTATAAGCCCAAGAGTTTTAAGAGTGTAAAAACTGTTAGTGTGCTACATAGCACTAATTATATATGGTAGCAGATGGTGTGCACTATGTGTGTACATATCAGAATAGGGAGGGTTACTCTCTGACTTTAATATGCCTGCTGCTTAACCATGCATCTTATTTAGGCAGCTTAATAAGTTCTGCATTTTTTGGAAATGCAGGACACTTTCCACTAGTGTCAGTGGGACTTGTTGGCCAATCTTCATTAGGGGATTAGATAAGGTCCTGAGAGTAGACCTGTAGGCATATACCTCAAATACTTGTGTTCAGCATCCTTAACCTGTAAAATTACTTAATCTGCACATTGTTGATTACTCTCACTCTCTCAGACCTTGAAAAAAATTCCCTGAGTGAAGCTTATTCTTGAGAGTTCTGTAGATTTGGCCTAAATACTTCCTTGTGTATTAGTTTTCACTTTCTGTGCATTGTTTTACCTCAATCCTGCTGTAGGGAAAAGGGTAGGATTTATCTATGCATACTATTTATTATTTTATATGCTCTTTCTGCAAAAGTTTCATAAATTCCAGTGAGGTTTGCCACTGAGGATATTTCCTGAACATGTAAGTGTGTTTAGGGTAGGAGACAGGATGAAACTTGAGTTGGTAAATCGATGAAAGTAAATCCCAGAATTTTAGAAATGGATAGGCAACTGATTGTAATGATTTGATGTTGCATTTGTAGATGTTGGTGTCTTACGTGATGTCATTATTTTCTCATAATTTAATGTTATAACCTGACACTTTTGCCTTCCTTACATCTATGTAATTACTGTCAGGTAATGTTAAGAGCAGAATTAAGGATGCATTCTGGATAGATGTTTTAAGTCAACACTAATCCTTGCTAAGTAGTGTTCTGTCTTTATGGTAAAATACATTTGTTTCCAGCTCCCCAAAAACATACTCAGTAGGTGGTTTTTTCAGCTGTAAAGGGAAAAAAAAAGTTCAGCACACAAAATGTGCCTCCACTAGGTCATCAGCATGGTTTAGAAACAGGTTTGTGACAACCAGACATCCAACAGCTTTTATTTGTCTTCCACCTCATTTCTGTATTATTTATTCCATAAAACAACAGGAAAATGAAGAAATATGGGCAACTTAAAAATTATATCAGCCTATGCTTTTCTTGAGTATAACTTAAATCAGCACATTTCTTCTCTCCTTTTTCCCTTTTTAATGAATCAATCTTTTATTATCTCCTTCACAGAAGGGCAACATTTGTTTATTTGTTTTGTAGATGATGTTATTACAACAGGTAACAGGATATTGCAGTCTACATGATGATTGAGAACCAGGGGAGGTTTCTTTTTTGTTGTTGGTTTGGTTTGTGTTTTTGTTTGTGTGCGTGTGTGTGTTTGGTTTTTGTTTTGTTTTACCTGTTGTTTCTTTACCTCCTTTGCTTTTGGTTTTGCTCATGTTGGATTGACCTGCACATATGCTG
Source organism: Picus viridis (assembly GCA_033816785.1). Classification (NCBI taxonomy): domain Eukaryota; kingdom Metazoa; phylum Chordata; class Aves; order Piciformes; family Picidae; genus Picus; species Picus viridis. The sequence goes on along the minus strand of CM066582.1, from coordinate 16,141,366 downwards.
TAGACAGTCTTCTGGCTTGCATACATACACACACATGTGGTGCATATACCGACAGGATTCACCATGAGAGTCTGCACGCATTCCTGCAAATAAAACTGCTCTCCCTTTTGAAAATGTGGCTTATTGGCATTTCTCACTAAAAACAAAACCAAAAATAACCCCAGCAAACCTCAAATTTAACATGTCCTGAGAAGAATGCTCGAAAGCAATGCTAATATCTGGGTTTGTGTTCGTGACTGCTTTTAGCTTCCCGTTTCCCTACAGGAGAAATTCTAGTACTGTGTGGGGTAGCCTTTCAGCTTTGAAAAAACACACACACTCATTGCAGTGACAGCACCCTGAATACGTGCTTAGTGCATATTTTTATGATGAACCAATCCATGTTGTTAGGAGCATTTTTAATCTTCTGATGATATAGAAGCAGGAATAATCATATAGATCAAAGAAAATATTTCTAAAAGCTGACATTCATCAGCTAAACATCAAATAGTCTGTTAAATGAGTACATTAAAATGTTTACTCTTCACTTTGGGGAAAAATCTTCACAAAATTTCAAAGGAAAATCACACAAATTCCTTTGAGATAACATTTATTATTCTGATTATGTGTAGAGCAAAACTATAAACTCATGAAGCTATGTGTTTATGTGTTTGGTTCAGAAATTAATTGTTAAATTAATGAAGTAGTCTTCTTATAAGCAGAAATAAAAGAAATAATATTTAAACATCACAAACATTTCCTCCAAGCTTTGCACTTTATAAGTCTCTTTACCATTCTTTAAATAACTTTATCCCCTCATCAGAGAAAAAAGATCCAGCTTTTAACTGTGCTTTGCTGCTAAAGGTATGAAAATTTGTTAAAAAGGAAGTATAGGATCAATTTACTGTTAAATGTATTGCAGAAGTGAAATGTTAAAACACTGCTATGGTATGTTGGAAGCATTTAATTTTGATAGGCATGATGTATAGCTAGGGAAGTAAGTGTACTCAAATAATTATGCTGTCTTTGAAAGACTAGGCAATTTAAAAGTAGATTATCCAATGAGACCGAAGTAGTAGTTGTCAAATATTCAGGAAGTAATTAAACAAGCAGAAGGTCTCTCTTTTTTACTGGCTGTTTCTGGGTTACATAGGGATTATGAAGAGAGACAAGAAAAATGACAGAGCAGGCTAAACAGCACATCAAACTCCCCTTGAAGAAAGCTTTTTTTCATCCTCTTCTTCTTCTTCTTAGAGGCTTCATGACATATGAATAAACTAGGTAACTTTTTGCAGTACTTTTGGTACAGGTATCTGAGAAAATGTGCCCTTTGGAAAAGCAATAGACATCACAGAAATTTATTTTTGTTTCTTAAATACCTCTTAATGCAATCTGTGTTGCTCCAAAAGACAGTTCCCTGTTTAGGGTTTGGGTTTCTTTTTTTCGCCCTTTTTTTTTTTTTTTTTTTTTTTTTTTTTTTTTTTTTTTTTTTTTTTACAGCTTTTGTTTAGACCTTGGTTCTTCTGGTCAGCTGCCATCTGGCACTCTGCCTTTTTGTTCCAAAAGTAGGGCTCTGATTGTTTCTCCAGCTGCCATTGGCGCTGCCTGAGCCTTCACATAGCTCCGGGCTGCTCACAGGATACCTCCATCCTCCTCTGGTGTATGCAGCCCAGCTTCATATTGCTCTGTTTTTTTCAGTTCTCATGCTGCAACTCATAATCTCTGCCTCAGCAAGATTATGTCAGGGAATGAGCAGCTATTGGCTCAAGTCTTGGCTCAGCCAAGAAATTTCAGTGCCTGTAGCACTGAAATGTAGCAGAGAGAGAGATCCAGTAAGGGCATGCAGTTAGGTGATCAAAAAATACCTGTTGGCCAGCAGAAACATGGATAGTTGGACTGCGTCTTTAAGCCCGCCTATTTCCACTTGCCTCACTTAGGAATAGACAAAATTGCTCCATTTCTAAGGATTTGTAAGCCAAAATACTCCATGGAGAGGCAACGTAGCTCCACACATCCTTTGACTTCTCCTTTTCTAAATTTCCTTTAAATACAGAAAACTGGGGTTAAAAAAAAAAATAAATTAAAATTTCTAGTCCTTTCAGGTTTTAAAAGGCATGGAGTCTCTTATCACCTGTTTCCCATGTCTGACTAAGTTGAGCAACAATAACATAACTGCGTGCAGTTCTTTTTTATTTAAATATAATTGCAGTTGATGAGGAACATGATCTAGCAATTACCAGAAGGTATTATAAGAAGTCTTTTGGGTGAGGCAGCTCAGTGAATTTCTGTACAGAAATATATACTTTCTGTGTCCTAGCTAGGCTAGGTTTAGTTGTGATAATTCAGAGTTGAATTCAAAGTACACAAGAAAATTTTGGATTATAAAATACACAGTTATGAAATTTAAATAATATGGACACAAATTGAAAGCAGAATTAAATATCTGAGTCCAAAACTGTGATTCATAAATCTTAAACCTTCTATTGTCCTTAAACCATAGCTGTGGCTTTTAAATTTTGTCCCCACAGGCAGATTTCAGAGTCATAAAAGAATCACGCATAATTTTGAGATCTTGTAAATTCTTATGTAATCATCCTAGGAATCAGCCCTTGAGTATTTACATAGTAAAATCTGTATAAAATCAAGAGGTTTTCTGACTTCAGAAAGATGAGAAAAGGTAATTTATCTCTATTATGTGTTCTGGTGCAACTTTATTAATACATTGCAGGAAAAGAGAAGTTCTGTAGATCGCTCTTGTCCTCACCTTCCATGCTAGCTAGTATCCCCTGGTAGTTAGGATAAAACGGCAAGGTCAATCTATCCCCTCCACCCCACCCCACCCCCCTGAAAAAAAGCCAGCTTCAGAGTAGCTAAAATATTTGAATACTTTGAACTATAGTTGTGTTTTGGATTCTCTAACAGAATAGAGAGCACTGAACAGTAGGTCTGGTTTAAGGCGGGGCTTTGATACATAGTCACTTCTTTAATCAAAATAGAGCTGAAACCTGAGACTCCTTAGAATATAAATTAAATTGAAAGGTGTTTATGAATTTGTAGCAATGAAGTATCTTGGTTTTGGCAGTAAGGCAGTACTCATTCTGTTGTCTAAAAAAACCCAACACCATACACATAACTATTCAAACGTCATCTCATCATTAAACATATATTCCTGAATTTGTGTATGCTGAGCTGATCTTCAAAAAGTGGAAAAAAATATAGCTCAGCATACAACTGTACAATTTTGTGTGTTGCTCCTATACTTTCTGTTCTTGTCAGGCACATATTGACTCTCTAAAAGCAGCTTAGCCACAATTTGCATGATAGCAAAACTAATAAGCATTTCCTGAATAATAAGGGGTATTGCTTCTACCATGGGGCTCAAAACTGTTTGGCAGGGTTGTTTGCTCAGGCAAATGAAGACACACTGCTTCTGGATGCTGACTGCATGAAGATGCTCACATTGCTCTGCGCCATCCTCCCAGCTCAGTTCTTCTGGAGCCCTGGCTACTTATACACCCCTTTAAAGAACAGCTCACTATCCACCTCATGCAATCACCCACAGAGCATATTTTCAAAGTCTATAAAAGCAAATGTTTAAGAATCTGATACAGGAGTGTCCAGCCATGAAAATGGATTTCATGCTTATTCTAAAATTTCCATCCTTTTTTTTTTTTTTAATTTAATATATATATTGCAGTAGAGCAGATGCAAGAGGAGAAATCATAATGGTCCCATCCTAGAAAGTGAGGAAGCACTGCAACAGGTTTTCCTCAGAAATCCCTTTGTAAAGGGGCATAGGCAGTAAAAACATTTCTGTCCTTGCACAAGCCTTTAAGAAACATCTCTCAGGGTCCTGTGCCCAGAATTCCCATTTGTAATGGTTTGGCACCAGGGCTAAACCACCTGCTCCCCCAACACAAAAGGGAGGGGAAGAGTACCACACAAAACTCAGGGCTGAGAGTTAAACGTAACATAAGGTACCATAGACCAAATGTGTAATTACCTTAGCTAATAATCTAATTAATCTAATAACACAATACATGTTTAGCTTAGCCCATTTGCAGAAGCAGCACAGTGAAATAGACAGGAAAATAATGCCAGCATGAAACAGAAAACCAAAACTAGCAGCTACCTGACTCCCACTCTTTTCTCTGCCGTGCCTGAAGAAAAGAGACCACAGCTGGAAGCCAGAAGCAGCAAGTGGAACAGAATACAGAATTAACCAGGTTAGAAAGAGCTTTGAGATCATCAAGTCCAGCCTATCACCCAACACCATCTAATCAGCTAAGCCATGGCACTAGGTGCCTCATGCAGTCTCTTTTTAAACACTTCCAGTGATGGTGACTCCACCACCTCCTGGGCAGCTCATTCCAACAGCCAATCACTCTTTCTGTGAAGAACTTCTTCCTAACATCCAGCCTAAACCTCTCCTAGTGCAGCTTGAGACTGATGCCTGGGAGAAGAGACTGACCTCCATCTGGCTATGACCACCCTTCAGGTAATTTTAGATGGCAATAAAGTCTCCCCTGAGCCTTCTCTTTCTCCAGGCTAAACAACCGCTGCTCCCTCAGCCTCTCCTCATAGGATTTGTGCTCCAGACCCCCCTCACCAGCCTTGTTGTCCTTCTCTGGACACGTTCCAGCAACTCAACATCTTTCCTAAACAGAGGGGCCCAGAACAGGACATAGTACTCAAGGTGTGGCCTAACCAGTGCTGAGTACAGGGGCAGAATGACTTCCCTGCTCCTGCTGGCCACACTATTGCTGATACTGGCCAGGATGCCACTGGCCTTCTTGACCACCTGGGCACACTACTGGCTCGTGTTCAGCCAGCTGTCAACCAGTATCCCCAGCTCCCTTTCTGCCGGTCCACTCTCCAGGAAGCCTCCCTTGTTGCAATCTAAACTTCAAGTCCCATAATACTTCACTCTGGTTAGCACTTTCAATTTTTGAAGCTTGCATGACTGCAGCATGGTGTGAATAACAGCAGCAGGTTCAACTCAACCCATGACACCACTGTACTGCACAAAGCAGTAAACAACAGATGAGACCACTTGGGGGAACTCAAGATCTGTCTGACTGGACTCTCAGAAAATTAGGAAAGGGACCTAAGTATTTTGAATAGCCAGACAGACGCTATAATTGCCTGCAAGTAATTGTTTCTCTCTTGACTTGTTCCTGAGGCATGACATTTCTTCTCTGAAACAACTGTTGACCCTGTCATTTTCAGCTGACTAAAGAACCTAAATAATGAAATCTCCCCAACACCAGCCAGTACTTCAGCCACTCTCTCACCTAGTGCTAGGACTAGTATGGAAATTTTCCATATTGATGGGCAATCTAGAAATTGCTCTCTTCACCTTCTTTCTTATGCTTTCATGCGATAGACTAATGCAGGGTTTCTCTCTAAACCATAAAGATTTATAGCTGTTTATGTTACCTGTTCACTGCTTTAAACCGTGGGATGTAGTCTCCTGATTAATGCTGCTAACTACTGAACAACAGCCTCTGTGCTCCATTAGGAGGGCTGGAAGTCATTGATGTGATCTCTTGGAGCAAAACTTCCTTTTAAAACTCCATAGTTGCCTATGCACCAAATAATCCAATAAGATTTCCATAACTAAACCTTAGACATGAAGTTGAAGTGTACACTTTCATTTGAAAAGTGAAAATTTCTGGAAGATTGTTTTTATGTTTTTGATGAAATCATGTTTTCACCTTCACATCTCATGACTGGTTACATCTTTTTTAAAAAGTAAATTTACTTCACTTTTTTTTTTTCCCTGTTTGGCTTTGTATTTCTACATTAAAATTGCATTTTCAAAACACTACTTCTCGTAGCTGAAAACTGAGCTAGTAGGAAATTATGACAACAGATGAAGGTAAAAGCTCTTTTTCTAAAGACTTTCTGCAGTCACAGTTGCAATAGCCTGGAATGAGGTGAGAAGCCATTGTTCTTCTGCAGTTGTGCCATCTGACTAGTAGTGTGTGCATTACACTAGATAGTGTCAATGACACTAAACAGGCCCTTTTCAACACCTCCATTCCTGTTAAATCCAGATATCCACCTGCATATCAAGAATATGATAGACCAGTGGCAAAGACACTTCTGACTACATCCACAATATAAGGGAGAGGTGTCAGAAAAGTACTGGTATTTGTTTGAAGTATGTATGTGTGCACATCAATTCAGTTTTGGGATTAACACTGTTTTAACACTGTCTGTTTTATTAGCTGAAGCAGTTGAATGGAACTAGTTGCACTGTGCTGGGAGTCACCAGCCTGATGGTTATAATGTAAATGGTGCTGGAATCGGTGTCCAGGCAGAGACTGACTTGTAAAGAGGTTGAACTGTTGCAAGCTGGTTTGGGGAAAGTCTCCCCTTGATACCTGGAAGAGAGGTACCTGGAAGTTGTATTTGAGAAAAATATTTGAGAGTTTTTCTGCATACGGTAGTGACACTGAAGTCTGCAAACTGCAAATCACTGGTGTATTTTCATGTGGAGAACAATATGAGACATTAAATTTAAGCTGTTACTTGCAGTTGTTATTACTAGGGGCATACAAGTGATTACAGAAAGGAGTAAGATTGAGCTGCAGTCCAAAAACATGCATCCCGAGTGTCCTTCACCATTATGTACCCTCTCAAGCTGAAGTGCAAGAGACTAGTTCTTCAGACAAGTGTAGTGTGAATAGCTTGACAGTTTCAGAAAAAGGGTTTGGTCATAGGCATCATCCTGTATGTTTGGGCACAACTATAAATGCAGGGAGCAAAAAGACACCAAAAAGCCTTCTCTTGAGATTTTCAATCCTTTAGTATATTAGGTCAGAATTAGAAGGCTTCAGATTCTGTCCCAGGTAAGTTATATGACGATATAACTGATTTGAGGGACCTTTTGGCTTCTATGCAGTGAAACATGAGTTCACTTGCCAAAATACTTAGTTTCAAAAGAAAAGCAAAAGAAAGACTGTCAAATCTGTTTAGTTTTTAGTTTTTGTGGTTTTATTTAACCCAGCTAAAAGGCTTTGTTCTTTCGTTATTCCTGCTGCACTCTTCGAGCAGCACAGGCTATTTGCAGATGGGAGAAGGGGCAAAAAGGTGGTATTTCCTTTCATCGGCTTTGAGTTGCACCTTTCCAGTCTTATTATGCGTTTCTCGCCGGTGCTTCAGACGCGGTCTTGCTCATGTCTGGGCTCCGCCGCAACCTCCCTCTGCCGCCGGTCGAATAAATAACTCTTCGGCTCTCCGCTCCTGGGAAGCCCCATGCCCCTCGTCCTTTCTCCCTTATTACTAGACTCTTCCTAATACTCTTTCATTTTTCTTTTTTGGGTGGGGGGAGGCGGCTGGGCAGGAGCTAAAGGTGAAGGTAAATCTCCCGCCGACGGCACGGGCAAGGGGAGCCTGTGAGCCCCTCACCGCCCCCCCGTGTCCCCCGTGCTCTGGCTTTCCTCTCCCTGAAGCCCTGTATATACAAAGGGCTGGCTTCTGCCTTTCAATTAGGCAAGGGAGATTTATTTACTTTTGCTCTTTCTGCCTTCCCTACACGTATTCGGTGTTTGCAGCTTCTGTCAGTTTTGGGTCTGGGTTTGCAAGGGTTTTTTGGTGGCTTTTTGGTTTCGAGTTTTTTTTTCGGTGGGTTTGTTTGTTTGTTTTGTTGTGTTTGGTGTGGGTTTTGGGTTTTTTTTTTTTGGTGTGTTCTTTTTTTCCCCCTTTCCTCCTCCTGAAAAAGGTATTTATTTGTATTTCTGCGGAGGCAGTTTTAAATCAAATGTCCCTGTCAGGGAGGACTCTGTCTATCCTGACGCCTAACGCGAGCCGGCGGCTCTCCAGTGCTCCGGCTGCAGCATGTGGGTGGCGGGGCGGGTTTTAATGAGCTCTCGGAGCAGGGGAGGGCTCCGGCCGAGCGCATAACCCCTATTTCGGCAGAGCTGGTGCTCGCGACGGCTCTGCGGGGATGCCCGAAGAGCTCCACTTGGGTGGGCGACTTCTTCCCAGTACGTCGGAGGGGGCACGCTGAGCTCGGATTCAGGGCACTCCATCAGAAAAAATAGAACCACGGGGGTGTTGTTGAAGAAGGAGGATTTACCCGTGTTTATGCGTGGTGGGGTGACCCGGACTGAAGGGGACAATGCTTGGCACCGGCGGGTCCCCTGGGACTTTCCAGGAGCGCCTTATATGGCGGGGGGGTGGAAAGGGGGGGGAGGGGGTGTTGGCGCGCCTCGTGCACGGCTGAGAGGAGCCGAGCCTCAGCCGTGAGAGAGCGTGTGGGAGCTGCTGCCGTGTTACACGCGAGTGTGTGTCATTCTAGGTGACAGAGTGAAAGGCTACCGGCGGAGACGGGATTCCTGAGGAAAGCCTATCCTTCCAGAAGACAAAGTAATGGCATCCCTCCCGGCCACAGCAGGTAATTCTCATTTGGCCACTACGGAATTTCTTTTCTGGTGGTAGCTTGGAGGTTCTTCTGGTTGTTTTGGGGGAAGCAGGCTGTTTGGAGGTTTGGAATTTGTGTTTCTAAAATCTGTTTTCCCTCCCGTCGGCGTTCTTGAGTGGCGCAGACCTGCCGGGGCGGCTTTGGCGGCCCGAGGAGCGCCGCTGCCCTATCATACTGAGAAGTCCGCTTCTCCTCCGAAGCTCCTTGGCTTGGAGAGGCTGGGGCGGGTAAAGCCGAGGGCTTGCCTATTTTGCGTTAAAACAGAGAAAAGAAAAATTGCACTGAGGAGCCACCTGCTGTCCCGCGCCATGCCCAGAGGAGAGCCCGGTGCGGAGCCCCGCGGCCGCCCACCGCCCCCAGCCCCGAGCTTTTGTTGTCCATAAACAGAAAACCAGGAGCGGCCAGTAATAAGATCAGGAAAGGAGGCATTAAGCAAAACAACGCTCAGGCACCACACGCGTAAAAGTGTGCTCTCAAAAGACATTTTCTGCCGAGCTGCAGTAAAGGTTTTATTGGTAACTGAGAAGCGACTCGCACCCGCAGGTTTGGCATTAATGACCGCTTTAGTGCGTAGAAATTACACTGCCTGGCTTGTGGACGAGACCCACCAGGGAAAGGGCACTGTGCGGTAATAACAAGTATTTACTAAAGGAGTTACTACCAAATGAATGTCTGGATTTACGCTTCGGTTTGCCGGGTAAAGTTTTTAGTAACTATGAAAGCAGGCCAATAACTTTCATAGAGGAAAGAAAAATATTTAAAGTCCGTAACTTCTCTAGTAGCTGAAAATTAACTTCTGACAACAAATGGGCTTTCCCTCCTCGTTATATCAAAGCAACTTCTGTGCTTCAAATTCACCCTGAACGATCTACTATTTTTAAAATAACAGAACCCATCAGGGCAAGTTTTCAGCTTTAGAAGAACATTTTAAACCAAACCGAAACGAAGTACTGACTGCGTGCAGCCGTGAGATCATAGCATCCGCATTGGTTTTGTCAGGATTTTCGCGTATGCAGGGGGCACAGAAATGTTATTCTCGTCGGCAGATCCTGAAGTTCTTCCTACAAGAATTTCTGATCTGCTTGTTGTCAAACGAAGTAATCAGTGAAAAGAACTGCCCGCTCTGGCTCTGTGCCTTCAGGTAGCAGAGGCATCACAGCTGTAAACGTCTTGTTTTCTCAACGTGTCCAGCTCATCCTCGTTCTCCATCAACACCGGACCTTTCAGGGAGTTTAACGTCTGAATTTAGTTCGGTGTTACTCAGTTGTGGAGGGTAATGTCGCCGTCTCAGACCATTTAAAATTAATAGACTGGTTCCACTGCGCTGCTCTGGGCAGAGGAAGAGTGGAGGTTTCGCTGAGAGGCAGCGCTGCCGGCAGCCCTCTTCCCTGTCTTCCCACCATCTCCCTACCCACCCCAGTCGCGGGGCTGGGACTCTCTGGGAGCTGCTGCGAGGGAAGTCATATGAGGCCTCAAGAAGTGGAAGCTTCCACTATCTGTACTAAGCTTTCTTCTTTTGTCATTGAAAATCTACCATGTGAACTTTCCCAGGTGGGCCTCTATATATTAGTATATTTTGAATGTTAGGATTACTTGAAAACGAACAAAACCCAAGTGAAGGTACCTGTGACTAAGCTTTGAATGATTACCTTTTCTCAGACATGGCTATATGCTATCAATTTTCTTTGTGCAAAGGAAAATAGTAAAGATTGTGATACAGGTTACAGATTCATAAAGATATATAAATGCACACGTAGCGATAGTGTGTTTGTACATATATATAAACCATTACGTCATTTGTTCAGAGCACTTTCCTTGAAAAACAAGGAAACAATTATCCCTTCATCAGACTAAAATCCATCTCTTATTTTTGAACACTTAAATCTTTTCGTCAGGATTTTTGCTTTGTTGCAAATAATGAAATACAAGGATTTTGCTTGTTGCAGACAAAACCCAAACGACAGCCCCCTCAAAAAAAAAAAAAATCAACAAAGAAAAAACCCAACCCAAACAAAAAAACCCAACAACAAACAAATGCCAAAAACATTGTCTTCACATCCGCCCCTCAAAGCCATAACAAAACACCAGAATATCCGAGTACTTGGAGAATTTTAAGGGTTTTTTTTTTTGTTGTTTTGTTTTATTATTCAATGCTTAGACTCAACAAACGATAATAGATTGGAATACACATTCGAAAACAGTCGCGTTGCCCACAGGTCTGGCCAGTTGACAGTTGAAGGTTCACATCGCCCTCCCCTCCCTTTTTTAAAATCCTTTCTCCTTTAAAAATAAACGCTTTCAAAAATACAGAACAAAGTCTGTCTAGGTTATTCCATGTAGAATCCCTTCTCGCTTTCCACTTTAAGCGAGCACGCAGGGATAAACTGAAATATCATTTAATTATTTTTATTCTAATCACTTTAATCTGCTTTATACTAGGAGCAAATGATGGTAATGGGATCCACATGGAAAAGACCCCTCGGGACGGGAAGGTTAGGGCAGGAGGATCCTCCCGGCCCTGTGCCCTGGCAGGTGGAGTTCAGTTCGGCTCGGTGGGGATGGAGGCTTTAAATAAAGACAGCATTGAAGGAAGGCTCCTTAATCTGTGGGCAGCTCTCCCTCTCTCTTTTTTTGTTAATTTATTTATTTATTTTATTTTATTTTATTTTTGCTCTAAGAGACGTGGCTATAGAAGGACTCGGTTGTCACCCTGTGGTGACAGGGGATTCTTCTGAAATTGCAGAGGAACAAACAAGACCCTGCTTTCCCTTCCCGTCCACTCCTCGCTCCTCGGAGCCCGAGCAAGGACAATGTGATTAATTTTGTCGGGTCCCCCTCGCAGGCCTCGAGGGCCCGCTCCCTTTGCCGCGACCTGCAGGCGGCGACGTCGCAAATCCCCGCTGTTGCGGGGGCTCCGCGGAAGATCAGAGCAGAGGAGAAAGGGTCGCTGATCGCGGCGTTAGCTATCACCCCCGCCTCCCCCCGTCTGTGGCTGCAGGAACAGAGCCAACGGGGAGATCACCAGGCGTTTGGTTTTCCTTAGGTGTTTCGGGATCTATACAAATACGGGACCCGCCAGTTTCTATAAACATCTTTCTGGACGCAGTCAATCAATCATACTGGCAAGCAAGCAGACCAGGAGCCTAGGATATATACAAGGCATAAATATATACATATAAACCCTGTCAACCTTGTAATATTTACACTCTTTTCGTTTAGCGTGTCCCCCACACCCCTTCCCCCCCGCACCCCGTTCCCCCCCCCCCCCCAATAAGCTTTTCTAAGAGAAACTTCATCTAGAAAGATCCTGACAAAGTCAGGAAATCACGGGGAAAAAATAAGAGGTATTGCTAGGAAGTTATATTGCATGCTTTAATACTAACAAGGGAAATGTTAGAAAGGAGAAAGAAAAAGAAGTACATAGGCAAGCTGAAGACTTAAAAAATAATGCTCTCACACTTTCAGTCAGAAACACAGTTTCAGGAATATGTGGCTGAAGAACATGAATCCTGGTAATTTAAAAATATGATGCAATAGGTATATCTGGAAAAGACATGAGTTTACATGAGTTTACCAGATTTTCTAGTCAGCAATGTATTCTTTATGTTACAATTATTTCTAGTCTTATATTAATTTGAAACACATTTGTATCCAGTGATAGGTCCTTGCAAATGCACCGTTTGGTGTTTGGTTTGTGTGGGGTGTTTTTTTTTTTTTGGTTTTGTTTTGTCTTGTTTTGTTTTGTTTTAAAGGATCTTTTGCTAATAAGAGCTCTGCATATAATGGAGCTTGTGTCCTGTCTTTCTGACACCCGGTCTTTTGCTTGCAGGAGTGTGGACAAGGAATACGTGGCATAAAGAACACAACAGATCTGAATTAATGTAAAGACAGTAGTTGCATGTCAAGGTAAGAGAAAATCCAGTTTCAGGAATTAAAAGAGGCAGATTCTGAGCTGATATAAATTAGGAGTTTCACTGAAACAGAGCAGAAACTGATGCTGCAGAAATGGTGGGTTGTTCTCATGTTGCCATGATCCGAAACTGTGACCTTTTCTTCTGGATAGTGGGCATCAAGGAAAGAAGGACCTGGGATGCAGTGTCTTGGTGGGGAATAATGCTCAGAGAGCAGAAGCTGTGTTTTGGCGGAGTATCAAGGGGAGCCTTCCCCAAGTGGTTAAACTTGCCAAACAACCTTGTAAACTTGGGAACCAGAGTGTTGGTTTTGGTCAGAAAAGACCTTGTGACTGCATTGCCTCTATGGAGCCATCTAAGACCCCCTCTTGTGAAAAATTATATTTAAAATGGATTGGATCACTCACTGCTTAAAGTTTGGTTTCATTTCTATATAACAGTTCACACTTATCACCATTTAAGCGAGAGATTCCGCAGTCAAAGCTTTATCTAAAAAATTGACGTGTTATTTCCATAGCAATGTATTATAGAATGCTTTCACAAACAATAGTAAGGTAAGACTGACACAGTGAGGGGTAAAAGTATTAATTATCAATTTCCAGTTAAAATAGCACATGAAATAAAACCCAATAAAATGCTAGGTGAAGAGTTTGTAAATGCTTAATGATGGCAATTGTAAGGTGACTCTCTTCTGCTCTCAGATATTGGTGGATCAGTTTGGGCTCACATAAAGTTCACAGGCTTTATTCACAAAAATTCTTGGCAACCACAGCAATAGTATTTTAATGTTACAGAAAAGATTTGAAAGCTCACACTTTTTTTTTACCCCTCAAAGACTCACATTTGTCTTTTTTTTTTTTTTTTTTCCCCTCCCTCTTTTTCCTCCTCAAGAGAAATGATTGTCAAGAATGATATAAACAAGCTTTTTTGGAAATAAACAGTACACATACCTGACAGCATAAAAAACCCCACCCGTTCCCCCATCCTGGCTTTCATCAGCCTCTCAGCATATTGAAATCTGACAAATTTCTTTCTGGAAGATCTTACTTCTAAAGACAGTGCTACTGTCTCACCAAAGACAGTTTGTGAGAAGTGCCAACCAGAGCATTCAGGTTACTAATCGTTAGCCTATGAACACAAAATAATGTACCCTGAGAATGGGCAACAAAGGGGTGGAAAACAAAAGGGCATTTTAAACGACACCTGGAAAAATTAGATTATAGTTTACCAAAACTGAAATTCCTTTTCTTTTAGATCAATATTCTGCTTTGCCTGTACAACTGGGACTCAGCTATTTGTTTTACAGATTTGCTATGCATCACTGGGCATTGAGTTTTACTATTTTCTCTGAGGTTAAATACTTTTTGACTAAAGTATTACTTGCATTAAGTAACAATATTACTTGCACTACTTGCAGTGGGAATAAAGCCTCCAGAGATTCCATCTGCTTTTGTTTCTCTTCTTTATCGAGAATAGGTTATCTGAAAAGATTTGAGAATACTGCTGTGTTGCAATTGATAACAGTGGTATTTATTGGCTTAAACAGTATGCTGAGATCACAGGCTTGTCAGCAGGTAAGGCATTAAAGACACTTCTAAGTTTTTGCTTCTTCCAAACCATAGTGATATCTTGACTGTACTCCTATGAGGCACTTTTGACAGTGGTGGGGAGCAGAATTTTAGTAGGGTGTACCTTGTTGGTTGTGTTGTGAGGATAATGCAGATAGACATCTCCAGGTGTTATCTCATATTCTATGTAAAATTCTGTTCATGTATATATTGTGAATAACTTCTAAAACAGAATAAAGATCATTAATCAGCATTCCTGGAATTAATTTGATGGCAATTTTAAAAAATAATTGTGAGCTTGAAGTTATTGGCATAAAGCTGTATAATTTGCAACATGGGCTTCCTTTTCTGTTTCTTTTGTACAACAGAACAACTGTCTACTTTAAAAAATACCAGCATTCACTGAGGCTATGTGTTACTTTCTAATTTATTTTGTTTCTGTTATTTAAAAAGAACAAGATTACACACAGTCCATTTACTGATTTGAGGGCAAGAGAAGAGTCAGCTGCAAAGGAAGACCCTGTTTAGCCTCAGTGTGCAGACTGTTGTGGAGGAGAGCAGACTGTGTGGATAGGGAACAAAGGCTGCTATGTTACCTCAGGAAAGAGGGAGGATGAGAAATGAGTATGGCTAGGACCAGGTATCCTCTTACAGAAACCACTAATCTCACCTCTTTAAAATGTATGTCTTCATCTGCATTTAAACTAACATAATTTTAGTGTTAATGAAGTTATTAGAAACACTAATGAGTTAAGTCTGATTGAAGAAAATGTCTTCCTTTGGCTTTCCTTCACTTATACTAATTTGCATCTTTAGTCCCAGGCCATAAATCTTGACTTATGTTTAACAATTTAACGTAGTGTTACTCATTTAAAAGAATTCTCAGAATCTTTATGATTTAAAATACATTTTACTTTATCTAGGAAGTGAGAATAATGTCTATTTACCATTTAAATCTTCAAATTAGACCTTTAAGTACAGTATGCAGTACAGTGTACATTGTGAACACTTAATAACACAAAAGGAAAATAATAATAAATATTCATATATTTCATTTTTAAAAGTTGGGAAAAAAAGAAAACATTCACATATTTTTTTAATCACATTTTTACTGTGATGAATGTTCATCTACTGTAAATTTTGGTACTATGATAAAACAAAATCCAACAAAATTAGCTTTTGCTAGTACAAGTAATCAGAAATGGTACTGTCAGACTTTAGATAGCATAGACAGCTAAAAATACATTTATTGATAAATTCATAAGTGCAATATAGAAATAAAAAGTTGCATTTAATGTTAAAAAGTGCATTAAGTAGCAGACTGAGAGATGCCTGTGATTTCCTTGCTTGTTTTGTCAGCAGAAGGCAAGTAAGCTTAAGAAGTTCTACAGTTATAAGAATATATTCTCAATTCAATTGCCTTACATGTAATTATGACAGTTAGCAGCAGGGTTGGAAAGAAATACCTTGAGCATCATGCCCCATAAGGAGTATTTTCTGGCTAGTGTAGCAGAGCAGTATTAAGTCTTCACCATCTACATCTCTGTGAAGGTTCACCGGATTTTTCGTCTAAAGAGTTGGTGTAGAGAAGTGATGTATGAAGGGGTCCAAAAGAGTGAGTCAAAGGTTGATAATGGGGTTATGTGACTACAGAAAGACTTGTGCAGCACAGTCACACATGCTTTATTGGAAGGGGAAGGCAGTTCCTGAAAGTAGTCTTTAGTGTTTGTGTATTTTGAGTGTAAGGAGAACAGGATTCTCAAGCTGTATCCCAGCAGAGTAAATTTTCACAGGGAAGTGAAAAAGATGTCTACCAAAAGTATTGCTCATTTTTCTGTGTTATGGTTACATATGAAAAGTATTGTGAATTTTCTAGGTTTTGGCTGTTAGCATGTGTGTGCACACAGATGCATCTGCCTTGAGTCCAGCAGAGAATTTGTTGCCGCTCGGCAGGGTTCAGAGGATGAGATACGTCTAATGGACTACAGACAAAATAGGTCGCATAGATAGGCTTTCTTCAGAAAAACCTAGCTGAACAAGCTTTGATTTTATCCCCCCCTCCCCCCGCCCTTTTATAGAATTTCTTGTCTGCATGCCTGTGCCTGCTCTGAAAACTAAAGTTTGTACTGGTACCCACTGTCGAAATCAGACTACTGAAATAATGAATGAGGTTCACTTCCTCAGAATGTGTAAATGTTCCATCTCAGAGTTAAACTTTCAACAGCTGAAAGACAATACTGCTGACATGTACCTGGCACTAGTTACTCAGGTTTATTTTTTCCTGGAAAGCTGTTTTGGGCGACAGAGTGGCGTCCGGGTTTCCCAGGTTGTTGTGCTGACAAACTGCAGTGGTGGTAAAGGCAGGGAGTCTGACAAAATCTCATTAATCATTTAAAATTAAATCCAACGTTCCTCCCCAACACTGCCAGGAAGAAAGCTAACTTTTACAAATGAATACTGTTTCTGAAAAACACTCTGTTATCCTGACCATGTTACTTTCACAAAGAATATGCTTGATTTCTGTCATACTCAGTAGCTTAAAAAATAGTGAATTTGTTGGATTGCTAGAAATTTGAGAAGTGTTTTTTGCTCATTTTCTGTATTATATGCTATGAATGAACCACATACCAAAAAACTAGAGACTCTTCATTCTTTTAATGAACTGTAGCATTTTTCTTTTTTAAATTATAAAACAAATACAGACATTTCCTTTTTAATATGAGAAAATCTCACCTAGGGAATGGAAGTATTCTGTTACTATCTTCTCATCCGTTTCTTCTCTAAGCTTGTTTATATGAATAAGAAAAGAGAACTGCAAATTTACTATCATCACTGTCAGCAAAAACACAGAAGCTATAAAGGAGCAATGTGAACTCTTTGGAGATTTTTACAAATATGTTGATTTCTCCAACTAATCCTAGCTATCTGGCTATTACTCAATCACACATATCATATGGTAAGTCTTAACTTTAAATATCTGATAATTAATAGTAGAAGATCACATAAAAATTTATCTTACTAAAATCACTACTATATGTGCATTATAAAAATAGGTATATGATTTCTCTTGAAGGCAAAATGAAGCCATAATGTGCCTATGGGAGACACAGGAAATCCTTCAAGTCTGTCCTTTGTCCATTTTAATAGTGCTTTTGAGATCAGAGTGGTAGATTTTACAACGGCAGCGAACAATTCATCAGCCTTAATGTTTATTAGTTTTGATACTTACATGAAATATGTGAAAAGAAAAAAAAATCCCAGCTCCATATAAGGCAAGTGAATCTGACTTTTCTAAATACTCAATATTGCTATTTTGACAGTTTAACATGATCGAGTAGTTACATCTCAATTTTGTTTAAGTACCTAAAATAATTTAATACGTGTTTTCTAAAAACAGAACTATAAAAAATATCAGATTACACAATGACAACCTTACACAGGGACAACACTATGACCACTTCAAAAAAGAGCAATTCTTCTTGATAAATTTGCTTATGTAAAGAACTTTAATAAACTGCAGTACACTGAAGAGCAAATAGTAACATTCATCTGGCCAGTTAAGACAGTTTATTTTGTTAAATCTGTATTTGAAAACCAGTGTGGGGGTGTGAGGAAAAGGTGGAAGAGAACAAATTGATTCTTTTCTTCTCCTGAATGCGAATTTCTTGCCCACTTCAAAACTGACAGACATGTCTCTAACTTACAGTTGTTTGGACTTTTGTATGTTGAAGCAGCTTCAATTTATTTTAAAAAGCCAAAGCTGTACAAATCTGTTTAGCGTATGAAAGGAAGAAATAAGAGTTTTGAGAAAATGGAGAACACCAGACACTGTAACTAAACCACATGAATATGTAATATATGCCATATTCCTTGAATAAATGCAATGAGAGCCTCAGAATTTAATACAGGCAGTAAATGAGCTGTATCATGTGACAGCTTTTACTTGGACACATTTACAGTCGTGAACCCCTACATGAACAAAGAAGTCATCCTCCTTCACATCTGCATACACTAAAGTTAGTAAAATCTCAGAACTGGCCATTCAGTATACAACCTCAGTGTCATTTAGGAACAAAATAACATTCGCAGGGGGATGGGCTGCAGGCTCTTCTAAATTCTGTGTTGCAGTTAGTGTGAAGGCAGTATTACAAGGCCAGAATTCAAAGGACACGCAGCATTGGAATCCCAATAGCCTGGAAAGCACTTTGCAGTTATGAGTATGATCATGCTTAAGTAAGCAGGCTTGGAATCCACTAAATCTTCTGAAGTGATGGATCAAGTAGTTATCTCCATATCATCTAGTGACACCTGGATTAGTGAAGTATCTATTTTGATTTTATTATAAAATACATGTGGAGATACCAAGTGTATTGAAGAAGACATTGTCCCAAATTGACATTTTTGAGGGCTTTTGGAAGATAAGAGAATTTGAACTTCATCTTTCACACTTAGTAAAATTAGAATTACATCTGCTTAAGATTTTTTTTTTTTTTTAAGACAGAAAATTACCTAACTTCATGAAAAGTCTAAATCCTTAAAATGCAAAAAAATTACTTTTCTGCCATCCTGGAGAAAGACTCAAGGTTCAAAAGAAAAAAGTACAGTAGAAATGTCTGTTGTCATTTTTAGTTTCTTGGTTCCCTCAAAGGGAATTTGCACTTAGCATGTTGTGTTTGCTGTTTTCTGTTCCACTCTTGAGTTAGTAATAATGCACAGCACGAGTTGGGTGCTAACCATCTAACACTGTTCAAAATCCTGTTGTGAAGTTCAGATGCTGCTATTTGCATGTGATTAGGATTTTGGTTTCTTTCTTTCCCCCTGGACCTGTATCTTACAGCAACTTAACCGTATCATCCTGTTTCTAATTTATCTTCTTGGCTGTTACACTGGCCTTGAAGTTTTCTAAACCTTGTTAACAGATGTACTCATCTATTCCAGAAAAAACCCTCCACGTTATGTCTGCCTGGAGGCTTTGTTCTCTGTTAGATAATGGAATAGACGCTAGTTGGAAATTAGGGGAAATGAAGATTAAAAATTTGTACTCTTGCATCAATGCAAAATCAAAATGACATCACTAAACCTCACATAAATACCAGTCACAAAAGAAACACACCTCACGCTGCATTTGTTGTTTTAGCAGAAAACATTTCCTGATGAGATTAGTGAATTTTGAAATTACAACTAAATTCTCCTTTTTAAGGTGTGTATTTTCTGAGGAGTGCTTTCTAGAAAGCCATATTCTGTAGTCTTCACATAAGATCACAGAGACACATCCTTTACTGTGTAATGAAATGACACAGGGCGAAGTGACGAGAAGTTCTTCTGAGACAGAAGTGGTATTTTAAAAGCTGCCTTGCATGACAGCTGCAGTGTTGCTGGCTCCTGGCTTTGGCTGTATACACTATACAAATACAAACTGCATTTACACTTGATTAAAGCTAACATAATAAACCAAATACAACATTTTATGGGTGCATTTTTTTCATGTGGACCAGAGCTATAAACAACATATTCTAAACAGCAGCAGTAGTTATGTTTTTCCCCTCCATCATTTATGTAGCCCTTACATGGACTGGCATTGCCATCACTCTTCTCATATCTAAGACAAATGTTACACATCCTAGGTGCCAAATGGAAAGCAGAAGCATGGGCAAAGTGTGTGGCTAGGACTTTGACCTGTATTCAATTCAAGGTCTGCCATAGGCTTCCTACATAAAAAAAAATTAATCTGTAAAACAGAACCAAGAATATCTTTCTACCTCATCTCATGCTGTTGTAGGGAAAAAGGCTACATCTACTTGTTATTATGATAAATCCAGCTTCTAGTGGTAGCTGAGTATTATGTAAACAAATATAAGCAGGAACAACTCTGATTTCAACTGCATGTTATGGCAGTTTAAGAAAAATACTGCTCTGTCATCATCAGAAAAAAAAACAAACAACAGACCAACAGGCAAATCCTCATTTGATTCCTGCACACACGGGGCAGTTGCACTAATATTCTACACACTTCACATGCAAGACATAGCCTAATTGGGACCATTTTTGAGGTATTTTCATAAATGAAAAACTATTTAAAACCTAGTTATATGACAGATCTGGAAAGAGTAATTCAGTATGTCTGAAATGTCTCTCCAGTCCTGCACAGTCATTGCTCTAATCTTGCAGAGTCAGTTTTTAATACTTTAGCAATGAGTCATCTGGTATATATTTGCCTGGGCATTTCCATCATTGACACTTCTAGATTGAGGGAAGCAGTTGAAAGCAACAACATGTTAGCCACCCCTACCACTTTCCCTCTGGAGATGTTTCTTTGCTTTCCACAATGAATACATGATGGCAATTGTTCTATGTCCCAAATAACTGGTAGGTGCAATATAGGTTAGCTCTTTCTATGCACACTGCGCAATTTCCCTTGGCTATTCCTCCATGACATCAGGGTTTATCTAAAATAGAGGTTCTAATCTTTAAACTTCAGTGAATAGCAGACTGGCAACATGCTAATTCTAGTTGGACAACACAGTATTAAATATCAGTGAAGACGTTTTACAAGCATTCTGTCTTCTCCTGGAGTAAACTTTATTGTAGCATTCAGACCACTGTTTCCCTAAGTTACGTATCTGAGGTAGTCAGCACTGTAAAAAAATGCAAAAGAAAGAAGTACAACACTGTTTTAGGAGATAAAAGGAGAAATTTTAGTTAAAATATTTTACAATAAAATAATTATGATTATAAATCTCTTTAGTTAAATATATACACATTACATGGTATTCTAAAAAGAATGAACTTACTAAAATTTCAAGCAGATCTAATGCACAGATTCACCATTTTGTCAGTTTAATATTTGTAAATGGCTGTGTCAGACTGATGGCATTGTTTTGTGCAAAACTAAAAAAATTATGAAAAACAAATCTTCAAATCCTTCTGTTCCCACAGTAAATAGATAGAAAAGGTAGTTTTACATATACACACACACTTACACACACAAACTTTAATTGCATACAGAGGTTAGAATGACCAGCACTAAAATAACCCCCATCTCTACAAAATAATTAATTTCTTGAGTTGATGTAGGCTTTGAAAATTACAAACTTTAAGTGCTAGCAAATTGTGCTTTTAGGCAGCCACATGGCCAATAAGGTAGATGTTGTCATAAAGGTGCCCTACAAAATCTTCACTAATATTCTGTGCAGCTCGTCGTGTATTTCGGATGAATTCCCTCTTTGACATTTTGTTCTTCACGTGAGGGCTTGTTAGATCGATGGAAAGCAGAATCAATGAGTAACACAGTACATAAACTGCATCTAGATAAGAGAGAATAAATAAAAATTATTTAAAAAGGAAACTGCTTAGTATTGTTCCCTGTCCAAGAACCTTACAGTCTCCATTATCTGGGCTTATACACACAAATAAAACAACTCAAAAAGTTATTGCAGTGAAGTAAAATTTAATTTAGCCATTTCAACATAATAAAGTTAGCACACTGCCAAATGGGCATTTACACATCTCTTAAATCTACATTATCCAAAGGTCACTAAGGGCTTTATATGCATTCATTTGAACAAGTTATTTAATATTTTGTAAACTAGGGCAAAATCCTGCTAAAAGGGATCTTTAAATAAGAAAGCAGTTCCACTGGCTCTCCTTGAACCAATGAGAAATGCTTGTTAACCTGAGTAAGGCCCAAAATTCCTTCTTGTTTCTTTGGAACTCTCCACAAGGTAAAATGTTAAGTGTCTAAGTCTTTGCAAGAAGGAACTTAAAAGATAGTGTGGAGCCTAAGCACTGACAGAAGTGAAGGAAAGATAACTTGAAAATAAACCCCACTTATCAGCTAGGGCTAAGAAAAGAATCTGTATGTGTTTTTGTGATTTTTTTCTCCAAGCCAAATAGGATGATGCCTGTACACTAAACCCTCCCAAGCCACATTTGTTCTTTCAGAAATACTTGTTTAGATGCCAGTTTTAAAACTATCATGAAGAGTAGCATTATCCAGAAATACAAAGACTGATCCACTGAATCAGAGCTCCTTTTTTGCTTACCAGGGCTAAGGCCAAGCTCTCTCATCAAATCTGGGTTACAAGCACAGAATCTGTGAGAGAACTTTGTTATGAGAGTCTCAAGGTACTCTCCACGCTCCTCAGGAGCATGAATGTGTCTGAAGAACTCTCTCAGTGCATTTGGCAAGAACTGATTTCTGAAGTTGTGCAGCGTCACAAGGTCATCCAAAACATCTCGCCTGGTAGAATAAAATCCCATATAATTAGAGAAATTTCTTCTAATTGTTTAAATATTAAAATGTAGTTTTTTGAAAATAAAAAATGTAAGCTTTACAACAGTTCATGAACTTTTGTGTTTTGCTAAAAGACAATATTATCACTAACAGCACAAAGATAATGAAAACACATATTTCTCAGATACTCACAATAGCAGCCAAATACTATAAAATACGCATTAATCAGAATTCTGATTTCCTTTATATGCAGATACAATCATAGTCTACATAGAGGCTTCACTTTCTGTAAAATGTTTTCACAAATCCATTAAAAAAGGACAGTAAAAGGGAACAGATTCACATGCGTCACATGTTTTGGTGCCTAAGTAGAAGCTGTTACAGGAGTATCTTGTTAAAACCAGGCTTAAGTTAGATAAAATCTGCTCACAAAACCTCTTTAAAGTCCAATCCATCAGGATGCAACGCTCTCCAGCATTTCACACTGAGCACAGAAACATCTGAAGGATTCAGACTATCTTACGTGAACAGATGTGCAAAATATGGAAGCAAATTTGAAGTGAATCAAAGAACATTCTTGTATCTTTATCCTTTCTGTTAAACATTTCAGTACTAACAGGGGAGATTCAACATACAGAAACCTAGTGTTTTTTCTTTTAGTTCTTGATTATATCCTGTTCATGAAGGAAAGATGAATGGCAGTTAGGGTTGCCAATATTAACTTGCAATCTCATCTGCTAAATGGTTTTGTGTTTTTTTTTTCTACTGCCAAAGCCCCTGATAATCTGAAGTTTTGCAGCACAGTACTGCCTGTCATGATAACACTACAGAATGACTCCTTTTGTTCCTTTAGTGGTACGGGCTGAGGAGAATGAGGAGCAGGAGAGCATTCCTGCTAGAAGTGCTCGCTGTCTCTCTGCTCTTCCTGTTTAGGTCCAGTTATCATTCTCCTCCTCTTTCAACTTCTCTTGCACTTGGCTGGTGCTCCTCTTTCCTGATACTGCACTAATCCCAACCTGAATGTATCCTGGAGGGCAAGAGAAAGCATTGTGGAAAAGAGCAGCACGTTACAGTGGAGAAAGTCTTCCCTACTACAGCTCCTCCTCCAAGAGGATGCCTTATTGCATCTTAGGAGGTGACTTTCATTCAGGAAATACAGACAACTAAATAATATGTAGATGATTCAACATTAATTAAAAAGCTATCAGCTTTTTTCTTCACGTAGAGTGATAACTGCTTTTTCCAATTACCATCCATACTAGACAGGGAAAACCAAAACTTGAAGTCAAAAAAAGCAGCACAGTGTCTGTAAAACCTGAGCAATGTACACCACAAAGGTCATCCTGTGCAGCCCAAATGCTCACTGTAACTTCAAAACAATTTATGCCCAGAACTGCAAAAATGCAGAAAAAACCACAGGATGGGGGGTTTATTAGCTATAGGTGGTATTTTCAAGGGTTCTAATACAGGGTTAGTCACTTGGGACTAAGTTAACTGTTCACACTCAGCATCAGCATTACTTAGATGAATTTTCTTGATTTTTACATAATTAAAATTATATCAATACAAGTAAAATATTGTGGAATGGTGCTGTACATGGAAAACAAACAGGAAATATCTCAAGAAAAATTCAAATTACCTTTCATCAAGGTAGATTCTCAGCTTCTTCCAATTTAGTGTTCTTGTACAAAAGATAAACTTAGCTATTTCTTTCGGTGAATCATCGAGTATGCCCTTGGACATAAAGTAGTTGACTCCCTGAGATAAAATACAGGTATGTATAAATATGTCTAACATTCATAATGTGTTTAGGACCAAGTATTGTACTTGGCAATATAGGTAGATAATCCTACTAATTGGCTTGTTTTTCAGAATAATTCCATTTCTTCTAAATCATATTTCAACATGCACAATATAGTCTATAAATCAAATGCAAAGAAAGAATTTATTGTTATGGTTGAGATTTTACATATACTTACAGTAGGAAATTTAAAATTATGAACCCCATAATAAGAATAATGGTTCCTTAATTTCTTTACAGTGTAGACTAGTGTTTTGTTTTACATATTTTTATAACTGTATTTAAAATGTTGTGGGGGCCATAACTTTTAATTTCATAACTCTAGTAAATAAGAAAATCTTAGCCATAATGTGTTTAGTCTTTAATATCTTTCATTAAAACATTAATGTTCTCACATGTATATGATGTATCACATTCAAATAGATGCATTAAATGCATTTGTTTAAATGTGCAACAATGCAAATAACACAAGCACACTGATTTTAAAGCATAGGTAAATACCAACATACATAAATACGCATACACATAAATAAGAGCACTGTGCCTAATATAAACGTTTCAAA
This sequence comes from Picus viridis, assembly GCA_033816785.1. Classification (NCBI taxonomy): domain Eukaryota; kingdom Metazoa; phylum Chordata; class Aves; order Piciformes; family Picidae; genus Picus; species Picus viridis. The sequence goes on along the minus strand of CM066582.1, from coordinate 16,116,880 downwards.
AGATGAACAACTGTGTATATTTATATTGGTATTATGATATTCAGAATTTTCCACACATTGCTAAGCACACATTTCTTACAGAATACATGACAGATTTAACTGAAAACCCTTTTATCCTGGATATTCTTTCTGTTCATTGAAATATCCCAAAGCATAAAGCTATTTTCCTTATGATCTCAGAAATCAAAACCAACCTAATAGATTTAAAAAATGTTCACATTTTTCAACAACAAAAATGTAGACCTAAGAATAACTAACCAGTTAGTTGCAATTGAAATTCATAGGGGCTGGGAGTGGTTCTAAAACTTTTTTTTTCATGAGTCTTCTGATATCAGACTTCCCAGTATTTTGCAAGTCTGCTCTTTTAGATTACATTACACCTACAAAGATGTAGGGGCAAGCTGTTATTCAATATATAAACTGACTTCCCGCGTGCTCTCCAGTTTTGCTTGGAAAATAAATAAAGGACTGTGTGCAGGTTTGGAAAAATGTTTTGTGTAGTAGATTGGTAACACAAAATTTCAGTTATATCAAGCAGAAAAGAAATTAGAATATAAGCTTAAGATACTGACGGCACAAATAATAAGCCAACAAACACCTGTAATATTATCCATCTGTTTTTACCGGTCTGTAAATTTTGCTTTTATATTTACAGGAAAGAGCAGTTACTCATCACACATTTTTGTTGTTAAAAGAATGTTTTATAAAATACATAAAAATAAAATGTTAAGTTTTTTGACGGGTGAGACAAAAAAAAAAAAAAATACTTAGCAATTTTAAGCCCTGATTTTTAAGAGGAATTTTTCCTCAGGACTCTAATGAAATGTGTGCTGCACTGTAAGCTTGAATTCATATCCAAATTAGATCATATTTAATTTTGTCCTTAATATGGATGGAAAACATAATGCAAAGTCCTTTCTTGGATCTGAGCTAAATAGGAAACTAAAAATGGGAGATCAAAATAAACATTAACTCAAATTTTTTTTGCAATTTGTACAAGACTAGAAGCAGAACACCTTCTGTACTCCGTTACTCCTGACTTAATGACAGTTATGCGTTTGCTTCAGAAGTATTTGCTTAAGGTAATACAAACTGAAGCCAGGTGAAGAAGCCTCAGAAGTATTCCTGCAGTTATTTAACAAACTCTTCTGCAACATATCCAAAAAGTACCTGGCACATCATCGATGAGGCAGGATGAAAATAACACCTTTAAGACAGATAATGGGCTGGTTTCCCTGTGACAGTAAATGCCGTAAGTAATTTATTTAATGGACAAGATTTCAACTCAGTGTAGGACCCAGCAGGCTACCAAGTCTTAGCAAAGCATTTTTATTCCCTCTATCCAATTCCCTTTTCTCTCCCCCACGCCACATAATGTTTAACAATATCCTTCTCTGTGAAGGCACTCTTTCTGTTAATTTTCTTCATATTCTTCACAAATAAACTGAGTCTAAATAAAATACGCTTCAGCACATGCTATAATTTTTAGTCTCATTTTTCCCACAAATGCTTTGAAACAGAAACATGACTTCTCTTTAGTTTTTAAATTTTGGCTCATAGCAAAATAAATTTATTTACATGATTTAGGGCATGTCATTCAATCTGCTTTTTGTAACATTGTAAACACTGCCTTGAATTCCTCTCAGAACTCACACTTCAAATAAATCATTCCTGGCGGCTAAAATGGTCACTTGTGGCAGATTCACTATCTGAAATAAGTAGTTCTACACGGTATTAAAAAAATCTGTGCTGATTTGGAGATTCTCTTAAGAACCACTTGACTGAAATCAGGTAGGTAGATCTGTGTCACCAGCTACCAGGACTGAAGAAGTCTTTAATACTTTGAAAACACTGCAGGATGAGTACATATTATGTTCTCCTAATTATGATTTAGGTTAGGTGAACAGTACAACAGTCAAGATTTCCAGCAGGTGTCTGCCTGACTTGAATGAGGAGCCTTACTTATCACTATAATGTTCTGTGCACCAGAGAATTTGGACAGATGCCTTCAGGATGCCTTGCATTGTACCCTGAATTTCATGCAGCTCTGGGTAAAATCTTGATATACAAAAGTGTCAATTTACATTACGTATGGAAATAATAATTATAGAGTAATGGTAACAAGAAAAGTAATTTGTTGTATTTCAACGTTGTTTTTTACAATGTTTTTTTTTTTTCCAGTCACACGATGCTCATTTCACCACTTTATTCTACTACAGCACTGAAAACTCTTGCTTGCTTTCTCCTTGCTTCTAAGAGTCTTTCTATTAATTTATATCCATATAGGATATCTAAAATAGAAAAGGTTTTCTTTCAGTATTGGTTTAATTTCTGCACTGATTTTTTTTTCTCGGCTGAGAGTCCTTTGACAACATTTCACTACAGCAGTCAACATTGAAATCTGGTAGTTGCCTTTGATGCCTCTGTTTAGCTGTATACACAAAACAAGCCAGACATACTCTAAGTTAATGACATAGAAAATTTGGAATCAGCATTTTTCTACACTTACACATGGTTTCTCTTTTTAATATTTAAATTCAATAGTTTGCTTTTCACCTAATGTGCATTTAAAAGTAGTGCACGAAAAGACAAATAAATGGTTGTGCACGTACTCTACTTGTTTGGCAGACTTAAAAGGTGACTAAAGAAATCACTAATAGACTGTTAATCTTATCATTTTTAGGTAACATATGATTCTGTAATACGCTTTTAGATTTTGTTAAGATAACATAAATATCAACATAAAATTCTGATTTCTTTCTACTCTGTATTGTATTAAAAAAGACAATTTAATCACCAACCAAATTAAAACTTTTCTGAAATAAAAGCTGAGGAAATACTGGAATTAAAGTATAAATTCTAGCTTAATTATTTAGTTAAGTTCTTTGGGGACAGTGACTGTAATTTTCTTGTGTATATACAGTATCTGGTATGGGGTGGGGCAATTTCTAATTGGGGCTTTTAGGTTACAATAACATTATTAGTAAATAAAAATTAGATATGCATGGTGTTATTATTCCTGTTCTTCTAGAGAAATGCAGTATCTCAATATATTTGATGGTGAGTCTTCTGGAACAAAAGGTACAGTATCGATGTTCTATTTTCTAGCAAAATTTGTTAATATGCTTAAGTTATGAATCAAGACATTTGGTGACAAGTGTCTACAATATAGAACACTGTCTCACTGTATGTTTTTAAAATAGTCTCAGTGATGCACACCTTCAATAGCAGAAAGCACAAGTAGAATGCAGAAATATTTTTCATGTTACACAGTATCTTTACAAGATTAAAGATCTCTGAATTTAATACAGAGTTTTCAAAAGAGCTGTCTGGTCCATTCTAACTTTTTAGATAAATCACATGGAACTTCTTCCTTCTTCAGCATTCACATAATTTTAATATTCTTGGGCAGACAAATAAAAGCATCTCAAAACTGGCAGGCTTAGTAAATCACTATGAAATAGGGTAAGTTTTTAAAAAATCTGCTTATAAATATGTAACAGTACATATTCCATCATCTACAGGCTAGCTATAGTTATAAAGATAAGGTTGTTTCATGTAAGTGGCTAAAAATTAATTTATAATCAAGCAAAGGTCAGAAAACTTACCTCCCTAGCAAAAGCTAAGGGCTGTTAGTAATGAGTGAGACAACCAGAAGAGTGGAAAGCCAGGCTTAGTATAAGCACTGTCTTACTGTATTGTTATTATGCTACATAAGGGCAATCCTAACCTCATTAAAGTCTGAGAACTTTGGTAACAGTCCAGACTCCAGTAGATACAAAAAAATAAGTGCTATTAAACACAATGAGCACAACGAGTCTGAATAATTTTCATTAAGAAAGCAACAAAAGTGAGATAACCTTTCCTGACCAAAGGATTCTCTTTTCCACCTTGGGCTCCAATTTTACCTACATAGTATTGCTCCATGTAATACACTTGAAAAATATTTTGTGGGGAGTTAGAAACAGCATACAAAACAGTGGGAAATAACTTCTGGTTGCTTACAAATTCTGAGTCACAAGTGTATGAGATATGAAATGAGCACTACATGAGAAACATTTCACATACACCATACACTCTTTAAAATAAGATACGGCAGGGACCATGTAGGCAGATTAAACACCATAATATTTGAATGTTAATAGTAACACTAAACCATGCCCTCTCCCCAAATAAACAAAAAATCAAGTTCCAAAATCTTGGCTACAATGGTGCTGCCATATGGAGAAATAAAAAAATGTAAAAAAAAAACCCTAACAGAATAAAATAAAGAAAATGAAACAAAGAGAAACCAAACATGCACTGTTTGTTTTTTGTTTGTTTGTTTTGGTTTTGGTGTTGTTTTTTTTCCAGATTATGTGGAATGTGATTAGGCACATTCTTTCAGCAGAATGTGAGCACCTTCTATGAATTATGCAAGCTCATGCACACAATCAATACATTAAATTACAGCAGATATCACAACACCATGCACACAACAATGGCTAACCAGAGAATCCTACCACAAAGTGTGTAGATGCTCTTCCCTACCCCGTGAGCCACTGCTAGCTCTGGAGCTGTTGCTGTGGAGCCTGGTTACCCATTTTCATGACATGGGCGGTGTCCTTTGGAGAATCTTGCTCCTGTGGCTGTGAGTATTACTATTTTGATAGTAATTTGATCAGGTCTGTTATCAAATGTAAAGCAGAGTTTGGCAGGAAATTCGGAGACGCAATTTGTAATAGTGGAATGCCATATCATATATTCCAGTCACAGTGTCCTTATAATTACAATTGTGATATTGGCAGAATTATTAACAATAAAAGCAATAGTATTTTTGAATTCTCCTGAAACTCAGGCCCTGAATGATTCCTACCAGGCTATGGTGCCCCACAGGGAGAGAGGAACAGAAGCCCTTAGTAGAGACCCTGAGGTTCTTGTCTCTTACTAGGCCTGAAGCAGACTGCTTATGCTACTATTGCACAACATAACCATAATGAACCCAAAAGAAGTGCAGCAGAATATATTTAATACCTAATTTAGGTATACTACATTTGCAGATTTTCATTGCCTTTAAAAATACTGAATTGTTTATTCAGTGCCTTTTGTGAAGGCTCCAAATACTTTAAACCTACCAAGATTACTTTAAATTAGGTTAGAGTGTAACAGCACGTTATGAACTAAGATAGTAAATGAAAAGCTGTATTAACACAAATTGAAAGAAACAGAAAAATTTGTGTGGATAAAGCTGTTGCCAACTAAAACTGGATAAATTCTTAAAAACACATTTAAGTTACCCAAGCACATAGCATTTCATTTTACAAGCTTTACACTTATTATTAAATTCACTAAAATGCTGATGAAAATCAATGCACTGAGATGGCAAGGTGCTGATAAAGCCTTTCAGCACTGCTTATCACAGTTCAAGGCAGTGCACTGCCAGAAAAGTTACAAAATAATATGTGACAAATAAAAGTAGTGAGTTTCTTTATCAAGCAGGCTATGAGGCAAAGCATGGATTTAAACAAAATCACGTTATTGTAATGATTTGCATGGTGGCCACAAGTGACCCCACAGTCACAAGTTCATGTTTTATACATCATAAGCAGAGTGAACTACTGGTTCCTAGTACATCTTATGTCTTTTAATCCTTTTGCTACTTTGGATTTATTCCATGTCCACTTCCTTGTGTATGTATAAATGCATGCAGGAAATTAATACTGCTTTTTGTCCAGTACTGTGAATATTCTTTTCCTAGGAAAGGTGAAGCAGGAGTCTGGTTTTCTATACAAAAGATGGGTGTTAATTGCTTAACACCCAGGCAAACCTCTTTCTTCTTTGAAAGGTAACAAAGTACAAGCAGAAACTGACTCTTCCAGTTAGTTACTTAATAAATTATTTTAGTCTGACATGGAGTATTTTTTTAAAATATATGTTTCTATATACTAGAAAGCAAAATTATGTTTATGCATAACAAACATCTACAGAAATCCAATCAAACTGATCAGTAGGAAGGTTCAGTATTTAATCTTTTTCATAATTCAAAATTTGCTCCATGGTAGTGGAAATATTTTAAAATCTCTTAAAAGAAGCCACAACTGTAACAGAAGTAAGAATAAAGTAAGTGCTACTTTACACCTCATCTTGTTTTAACTGAAGTGCAATCAAACTGAAACTGCAGAAGCATTTTAGCAATTTATGTAAGCATATTATTATCCTTTTGGAATTCACCATTTTCTCTTGAGTTAGGATCTCTGCCTTGTTCTTAAGTCAACAGGTGGTTGTGAATTTTTGGCACCCTTAGGTCAGACCACAGTACAGAGCACTTAAGAGACAACCCATGTAAATGATATGCACAGGTACCATACACAAAAAAAGATCAGGGTAGGACTGCAACTTGGTATTACTCATTCCTATGGTACAAGAAGTACCTATTAAAACTTTGCTTTTAATATGGCTATAATTATAAACCAATCATTATTATTTTAATCGTTTATTAGTGTCAGCAACAGTTCTCTTACCTCATCAGGGTTGGCATTAAAGGTGAGACTGCCCTCATCTAGCTGCATATACAATTTTCTAAAAGAAAATCCTAGAGGTGGATTCTTATTGTATATAGAACAGTGACCCCAAGTGGATTTGCACAACCTATGAAAACAGAATTAGAGTATTATCAAAATTCTTCCATGTACTTCACATATATTACAACTGCAAAATGTAAACAACACTGCAAAGCCAACTACTCAAACAATACAAGTTAGAAATAGGTTGAAGATTAAGGCCTTGTTTTTCCACGTGATATATCAAACAACAGGTGTGTAGCTATACATAGGTATGGTTTGTACCAAGCACACTTGTGTATATAGCGATCTCCAGTAATACCTCATAGGAATTAGAAGTCCAAAATACTGCATTTAAAAAACATATTCATGTTTCCTTATGTCAAATCTCATTTAACTGAGGAAACCTTTGCTGAGTTAGAATGACCAAAAGCACATATTGAGAAATTTAAAATCTAGTAATTATTTAAAAAAAAAAAAAAAGTTATCTTTGCTTACCCTTGCCAGAGAAGCTCATCATTTGCAAGATCCTGCCAGACACACGAAGCTAGACAGAGATCAGTTGCATTCAGGTATGACAAAATGGTAAAACTAAGCTCCGGTGGCAGCATTTCCAAGTTAATGAATCCTTCTTGTTCTTTAGATTTTCTTGTCTTCAACAGGTGATAGATATCAATGCCTCCTTGGGTTTGTTTGCGATGGCTTGTATTGGAAAGATTGTTAGTAGCTATTCTTCTACCATGTTCTCTGGTAAGATAACCTTGTTCGCTGTATCCTTGGTGTTGCAGTTGCTGGTTCCTAGCAACTCTCCAGAGTCCCTGACCCATCTGTGAGCCTGCTGGACATAAAATCCAAATTCAATGATGTCAGCTATTTATAAATATTTGTAAGACAGACTCAGCACACACCGGAAAAATGAAATTCTAGGACTGATCAAAACAGGAAAAAAAAAGTGAGTTTTATCAAAGTTAGGCTGATTGTCTCCTGGAGCAATTAAATACTGAAAATAAAAATAATATAAAAACAAACTAACAACAACGTTTTTTCCCACCAAAATTTTTATGCTTGAAGAGTTACAAAGTTAACAATAAGCTTCTGCATACAGTATTATTATCTATGTCGTATGTAAGTTAAGAGGCCTTAAAAATCAGAATATTTGGAATTACTACCTTCAGACTTCCTTTAGAATTTTGGAAAATAAAGCTTATTTACAATCACTGAGGTGCTATAAAATGTAAGGATGAACAAAAATGTCTAGAGTACTGGGTAGCACACAAAATTAGGCTGCGATTGACATTAAGACAAAGTAAAAATGGGACTTCAACACAGTTAAAAGTTGGACGTGAATGGAAACTGCTTTACATAAGCAGAAAGATACAAGCCATGGATGTGGTAAGTGATTATGGGAGGAAAACTGAGATTATTGAGAAATTACAGGAAAAAAGGCATAACCAAGATTAAGTTGACAGGTTCAGCTAACTGGTGAACCATGTATCTGCAAACACATCCATTCAGGGGAAGTTCAAGAATTCTCTTCTAGATAAGGCCACAATTGTGAATAAACTGTAGTCACATGTATTATATTCAATTTAGCAATACACAGTATTTTACATAAATTCATCATTATTTGTATTCTAACTACTTGTACAGTTGCATACTTTGCTTAATATTTTACCATACTGGGGCAGGTTAAACCATAATCAACTGCTATAAATTATCAGACAAGTTTAAAAAGAAAAAAAAAAAAGCTTGCTGACTCACACCATAAACAGGATAGACAACTGCATGCACAAAGAAGGTGGCTACCATTTAAAAGGTGGCAACAAAAGGATGAGTGATTTAATGTAAGTGAGCCTTGCTAATTCATGTTTGCAATTAATTTATACAACTTGGAACTGTAAATAAAACATGTTTCTTCACAAGACTAAGAACTCTGCCTATTTTTGTCATTGTTCAGCTAGATTAAAAGAAGATGTATCAACTTTTTAAAAAGAGAACTTTCTTCTGGTTTTGAAGAACTAAATCTCTCCAAGGAGAATGAAGTTACTAACCTTCATCCAAAAAGGGGAACACCAAGCACTGTTACAATAAAATCAAGAGCTATTAATTGATTCAGTGGTAGCTGTGCCAGAACTGGCATTTAGGACTATAAGTACAATCCAGCTGCTGCTGCTGCTATTATCCCTGATCATCAGGCAGAGCAATACAGTTATGTGCTGCAAAGAACCAAGGTTAAAAAAAGTTTGTGTGGTTGGGCAGTAACAGCCAAGGGACATGAGGAGAGGAGACTTTCCTAAGGAATGAAAAGAGAAAATAAGGAATATTTCTGAACAAATACATTTCAAAAAGGCTACTGTCACCAGACTGGAAAGTTTCTGTTTTGCTAGGGACTGTATATAAGCTTGTTAATTACTTAAGTACAGTACTCAGTAAAGAGATATCTCTAAGTATCTTTGGAGGCTTCAACCAACTACTGACCTTAGCCCTATGAGTAAATAGAACACTTCCAACAAGACATTACACTTTCAAATATGCAGATTTAGAGTCTGTCTTTACTCTTGGAAGGCATCAGATGATCTGGATGACTCAGTAATAATGAACTTTCAACTCAATGTAAAAAATTCAGGAGTTTAAAGGTACTTACATACATGTGTAGCTGTACTCAAATATAATCCACATACTTGATCAGTGTAGCTCTTCATGTGAAAACAAAATAAAAATCACCCTGAATATATTCCTTGATTCCCCATCCCTGGAGGTGTTCAAAAGATACATAGAGGTGGTGCTACTGGACATGGTTTGCACCAGACTTGGTCACGTTAGATAATGGTTGGACCTGATGACCTTAAATATCTTTTCCAACCAAAATTATTCTATGATTCCATGATTATTATTATTTTTTAAAGTCCTTAACTGCTAAAGCAGAAGAACTCCAAAGAAAAAAACCCACTATTGCAATATTAAAGCCTACATTTTATGAAAGATGAGAGACTGTATTCTATGTAAATTGTATATGTCAGGTAGAGAGAAAAGTTCTGGTAAATGCAGACATGTTTGCTGAGAGAAGACAAATTATGGATTTTACATTTTTGCCATTTTTTCTGACATTAGTTTCTATCATTATAATAAAGCCACATTTCTCTAAGTATCTATTAACACATAACTGTTAACTTTTTTTTTTTTTTTTTTTAAATACTTTTTTGGGCATAGTTTATATGAAAGGGAAAAAAAGGCAGTAACTGGAAATTCAAGGCTCTGAAAATCATTAGAAATTATATTGTGGCAAGTTTCATAATCATAATACATCAGGAAGATAAGAAAGAGCAGCAGCATTATAATAAAGAGTTTGCAGAAAGGCTGTGACCAGTCAATTATCAAATTACTTTTATGCTATTAGGGAAGCATCTGGAAATTTTATTATAATTTCCAAACCTCTTCCAAGTCAGATTATCAGATTATTTAGTTGGTTAGGTGGGTTGGATTGGTTGATAGGTTGGATGTGATCATCATAAAGGTCTCTTCCAACCTGGTCTATTCTATTCTATTCTATTCTATTCTATTCTATTCTATTCTATTCTATTCTATTCTTTCTGTTTGATATGCATTACCTGTAAAGAATTTGGTAGTGGTAACAGGTAACAGAGGACCAAGCTTTCCTACCTAGCTGTTTATCAAATAGCCAAAATTTAGTCACTAGTTTACATCTCTACTGCAATATTCAGTCATAAGCTCCTGTTCACAAAATACATACTATTGAGTATTATTAAGCTAAGAAGAATATTAACAGTTCTTGTTGGCACTCACAGGGCTTTTCTCCCCCCACAAAAGCTAGTTGCTGTATATCACCAACATCATCCCTTGTAAATTATTTAACACAAGAAGTGACTCAATACAGAAAAAAAAACCCTGGTGTCATTCAAGAAACTTGCCTTCTTATGATGTACACATATATGTATCCAAATGATATCACTGCGGAAGTGGTATTAAAATTTTTGTAGCACTCAAAATCATGTATTTGCTGTCTTAAGTAACAGCTGAAGAAATTTCACAGAATAAAGCGAGACAATTTAAACCATTCTAGAACCAGCTGCTGGATATCCACAAGCTTTAAATACGTGTGTCGCTATTCAGCAGCTTATATGCCATTTTCTTATTTCCTCCATCAGTTAGTTTCAGCTTTGTACTAATCCATTATGGTGAATTTTAGAACTCACTTGTTAAACAAGAACAGTCATGTCATTGTTATTACAAAGTCTTTTAAGTAACTGTGGCCAGAACTAGATTGTAAAATTATTCCGAATATGTATTTTCCATATCCTGATTCAACAGGCAATCCAATGCATGTCTTTATACTTCCAATTATGTAACTTTATCTAATAATTGAAACCTCTTGATAGCTTGACTGTATTTATAAAATACTGATCTTTTCTGACTCTGGATAATACCATCAAAGCCTGACTTCAATTTTAATCCTGTCTTCTATGGGTTATTTGTTACCACATCATAAATTCTTTTGCAGTATTAAAGAGCATAATAGGATACTAAAATCTTGATGTTTATCTAGATTAATGCTGTGTAGCTACTGGCTTCTGCTTTCTTAACTGAAAAAACGACACATAATGATGTGTCCCGATGATAACCAAGCGCTACAGCATCATTCATCACAGCAGTGTTCGGAACTAAGGCCTGCTGATCCTTGGATCCCCACAAGTCTATGGGACAGGATGGGATCCATCCTAGGGGAATGAGAGAAGGGGCAGATGAGCTCACCAAGCCACTCAACATCATTTTTCAACAGTCCTGGCCCTCTGGAGAGGTCCCAGATGACTGGAAGATGGCCAACATGATGCCCATTCACAAGAAAGGACAGAAGGAGGAGCAAGGGAATTCCAGGCCTGTCAGCCTGACCTCAGTGCCAGGCAGGAGTATGGAACAGGTCATCTTGAGTGCAATCACACAGCACTTACAGGATGGCCAAGGGATCAGGCCCAGCCAGCATGGATTTAGGAGGGGCAGGTCCTGCCTGACCAACAGGATCTCCTTCTATGATCAGGTGACCCACCTGGTGGATGTGGGGAATGCTGTGGATGTAGTCTACCTGGACTTCATCAAGGCCTTAGACACTGTACCCCACAGCAAACTCCTGGCCAAGCTGGCAGCCTGTGGTTTGGACAGCAGCACTCTGTGCTGGGTTAGGAACTGGCTGGAGGGCTGAGCCCAGAGAGTGGTGGTGAACAGTGCCACAACCAGCTGGCAGCCAGTCACCAGTGGTGTCCCCCAGGGATCACTGTTGGGCCCCATCCTGTTCAGTATCTTTACTGGTGATCTGGATGAGGGGATTGAGTCCATCACCAGTAAATTTGCAGATGACACCAAGCTGGGGGCAGGTGTTAGAGGGTAGGAGACATTTGCAGAGGGACCTTGACAGGCTGGACAGATGGGCAGAGTCTAATGGCATGCGATTTAACACATCTAAGTGCCAGGTTTTACACATTGGCCACAACAACCCAATGCAGTGCTACAGGCTGGGGACAGAGTGGCTGGAGAGTGGCCAGGCAGAAAGGGCCCTGGGGGTACTGCTTGAAAGCTGGCTGAAGATGAGCCAGCAGTGTGCTCAGGTGGCCAAGAAGGCCAATGGCATCCTGGCCAGTATCAGCAAGAGTGTGGCCAGCAGGAGCAGGGAAGTCATTCTGCCCCTGTACGCAGCACTGGTTAGGCCACACCTTGAATACTGTGTCCTGTTCTGGGCCCCTCAGTTTAGGAAAAATGTTGAGTTGCTTGAACATGTCCAGAGAAGGGCAGCAAAACTGGTGAGGGGTTTGGAGCACAAGCCCTGCGAGAGAGGCTGAGGGAGCTGGGGTTGCTTAGCCTGAAGAAGAGGAGGCTCCGGGGAGACCTTATTGCCGTCTACAACTACCTGAAGGGAGGTTGTGGCCAGGTGGGGGTTGGTCTCTTCTTCCAGGCAAGCAGCACCAGAACAAGAGGACACAGTCTCAAGCTGTGCCAGGGGAGGTTCAGGCTGGATGTTAGGAAGAAATTCTTCCGAGAATGATTTGCCATTGGAATGGGCTGCCCAGGGAGGTGGTGGAGTCACCATCCCTGTAAGTGTTTAAGAAGAGACTGGATGAGGCACTTAGTGTCATGGTTCAGTTGATTAGATGGTATTGGTTGATAGGCTGGACTTGATGATCTGGAAGGTCTTTTCTAAGCTGGTTAATTATGTATTCTGAATTCTCATCTTTTTTAACCTGACAGCCTTTCAACCCCAGGTCCAGGCAATTATGCTGGTGGTTCCAGCAGCACAACCGGTCCCTCACGCCCAAGACCGCCCTACTTAACATGACAGCTCCGGGGAGTCCCCATCGTCGACGGTCACGGCTGTTCTCCCGCCGCCACCAGCGGAGCATTGCAGCCACCCTGCTTGCCCCTCCCTGCCGCCTTCCCGAGCTACACTTCCAGCACTGAAGAGTCGAGACCGAGAGAGGATAAGGAAGGCCAGAATACGGCCGCCGCCTCCTCGGCGGCTCCGTCCCCGTGGGTGCCACCCCCGTGCTCCATTGGGCCACCTCAACGGCCCCAGGTCTCGATTGGACGCGCCGCCCGTCCATCCGCACTCCTCTGCGCCGCTGAGGGACCCCTCCCTCCCCGGTGTGTGTACCTGTGCGAAATCGAGTCCCAACCGCCGCCGCGACGACCTCGGCCCGAGTCGGTGCGTGAGCCTCGCCGGGCAGAAAGAGGCTGTGCAGTCCGAAACAGCAAGGATAGGCAGCGGGAACCAGGAAGGCCCCTCTGGCACGCAGGAAAAGCCGCTGCTACAGCCCCGTCTCTTTGCCTGGCAGGTTTGACGTTTGCTGTTGTTGCTGGAAGTGACGTCACCGCGGAGAGACGCGCGGGAAGCGGAAGCGGCTGTTGGATCTTGCGGCGGCAGATTCAGTCTGCGTTTGTCTTGCACAATCGGGATCCTGAGGGGGACAGCGAGAGTCTGGCGAGAAGGGCTTTTCCATAGCGGGGGCGGCACTTGGCGCGGGTGAGCGTCAGGATCTCCCTCGGGGGCTTGTCCCTGCTTAGGGGCCGGCGGCGCGGAACGGCTCTGAGCCTAGTGCTCTCCCTCTCTTCAGAGACGGCGAGCCTGAGGGGAGTTGCGGAGGCCCGGTGTCCGGCTGATCTGCGGGTGAGGAAAGGAGAGTGGGGCGCTGGCTCCCATCCCGCTTTTGAGATTTCGCCTCGGGGCTCTGGCTACAATCCCGCTCTTGAGTTTTCGCCTGGAGTCGCTGGCGTGGCACTGGGACCACAGGCGGGCTTGCCAATGGCAGGGCCACGTTCCGTTTTTTTGACTGTTTCGTTGGCGCCCAGGGCAACCGTGCAGTTCCTTGTGCGGGTCACTCCACAGCAAGTACTCTGTGCTTGAAGCGTGTCTATTGCAGTTGGCTCTATAATAGCAAAATACAGTATTTGCCTTTGACATTTTTGCATATCTGCATAACGGTGTGATCTCTCAGTGCTCCATGTAACGAATTACTCTCAATATAATCAGAAGAAATAAAAAGCCTTTTTATTTCCTTTTCTGTTAGATATTTCAAGCAAAGTGTTTGCAGTGTCGAGATACTTGTTAACTTCCCTGGCTTTTCTTGGTGGTAGTTGTTTTTTCTTTTATGTCATTGATTAGTCCTTTGAATACCATATGCACTTTTCTTTAAACCAGTTGCAGTTCTGTGTTGTTTCTTAAAACTTCATTATATCTGATTTTATTCTGGTTAGCAAATGTTCTGTGATTGTTCTGTCATGAATTCCTACAGGCAAAAGCCATGTGCCGCTGTAGTGTTCACCTTCCCAACATGTCCAGGTATTTTCTACCAACTTAACTAATTTTTATGATCTCCTGAGCTATTCAGTGTGTAGTTTCTGTTTTTTCAATCTAGAGGTCCAGTGTAGAAAGGATTTTTGATACTTACAGGAAATGGCTTATGTGATTATGTGAATTCCTGTGAGAATGTCTTTAAGTATTTGAATTGCAGGTTGGATCTTCAGTATTATTTCAGGACTTGTTGAGACTTTTCTTGAGATCTGGTTAAATTGGCAAAACTGTAGGGCGGATCACTTTGTAAAGTAACACAGGAAGAATGGCTGTCGCAGTTTCCAAATACTTGAGGTTGAATTATGCCTAGCTTTTAACAATAAGTGTTGTGTACTTACATTTAGCATGACTATTAATCCAGGACCTAACAATTAGGAGGAAGAACCTAATAATTAAATAGGAAGAAAATACCTGAACAAAAGTAGAACATTTGTGAAGGTCTTTTCATGAAGATTGCTAGTTCATACACCACAGAGGCACAAGAAGGGGAAAAAAACATACAAACAAATCCTGACCATTGTGAGTGCAACCTAGCCTAGGTGTATTTTTTTTGTGGGTAGTTGGTGTTTTGTGGGTGGGGTTTTTTTGTGGGTGGGTTTTTTTTTTTGTTGCTGTTTGTTTGTTTTGTTTTGTTACTATAAGTGAAATGTATGGTCAAGAAATTCCTTTCAAGAAGACTTGTTTGCATGAGCAGGACCAAATAAAGCTGCAAACTGGAGTAGCCATTGGAATAAATTTCTGACAAGGCTTGAAGTAATATCTTCGGAGTGTATGGCCTTTTTGATCTATGTCAGCAAGAGACAATGCTCTATCTTGAGAATATCTCTTCATATATAGGCTGTCTGGCATCCTGTCTTTGCTGCTCCCATTGGTAGACTTCAATGAGCACGTTTCCTCACAAGAAAAGAAATTCAGTGAAGGCAGTGGCAGGCAGTTATCTCTCAGAAGAAAATTGAACAGCAGATTTCTGTTACGAGTGTTGGTAGCTGAGATCATTACTTTTACTGAGGATTTTGAGCGAAGTACTGTTGAGGATGAAGTCCTTCACAAGCAGAGCTCAAGGATGTGCAGAAGAACTATTTTTGTGAGGTGTCTGTCAATTTCCCGTACTTTAATTTACTCTTCCCCCCTCCCCGTGTTTTTTTCCCCTTTCCCCTCCTCCTCTTCTCTGTTAAAAAACACAGAGTTTGCAGTTTGCTAATAAGCTTTCTCGGGTTCTGTCAGTTTGTCCCAACTGCTAAGAAGCAAGCTATTTGTTTTCAATTGTCACTTAAGAGCTGGGCTATCATCCAATCTGTGTTTAAAGTCTTGTGTTGGAAAAGAGCTAATAACTGGTTTCTTATATGCAAACACTTCTAAGTTACAGTACATAGTACTCATAGGCTATCTCTAAATATAAATGTACTTTAAAGCAGTGGAGTGAGGGACAAGGTTCTTTAAGATAGGTATCAGTACTGATATTTGAAGATACTGCTTTGAAGGTGTTTCATCTTAATTGTCTGCCAGCCAGGTGGAGTGAACATTATTTTTGGACCTCTCAGGGCAATTTTTTGTTTCTTTGTCTGTTTGTTTAATTATTTTATCCTCTTCCAGTCTCCTCTTCGTCCATTGAGAAGCTACTAATCAATTTTGTTTGGTAAAGCATATTAAAAGCCTGAACTTCCCTTATTTATTTATCCCTTTGGTAGATCTGAAAACTGATTTGGATGTTGGTGATTTCACACTTTGCTGATTCTCTTTTGTTGTCTTCTCCCTCTCTTCCACCTTTTCTTTTTCTTTTCCTTTTCTTCATTCTTCAGTTTCCTTACAACTTTGCAGGGAGAAAGGCACCTTTTTATAGTTTGCACCAAGTCTTTAAGTAAGTGTCTCTCTTCTGTGAAACTAAGCGCACGATTAATTTAAAGTGAGTTCTCAACTTGTGTTTTACAAAGTAAAAGTTAACAAGGGACCTTTTGGTTGTCATCCCAGTAAACTTGTGCCTATTTTGACGTATCTAGGCAGTCTGTTATTCCCTTTTCCCTGACCAACTTTGAGTGCATTTAAAGGATCAGCTAAATAGAGAAGTATTGTCTGTGTTGAGTTGCCAGTACTGCCTATTGATGTTTGCATATCCAAACATTGCTTTTCTGTCCAGTGAGCTTGGGGCCAGGTGAAGAGAAGAGTAAAAATCATTCCAAATTAAAAATGCAAAAGTCTTTCACTCATTATGGAATTTCTACTCTTTTGGAAGTTTCTTCACTTAGTTTTAGTTTGTTTAGGCAGCCCTAAATTCTTGCTGTGCTTTCAGATATCATTAAAGATCTTTGGTAGTTGCTCAGGTTGAGGACTGATGCTTGATCTTACTTAGAATGAATGAAGATAATTATGGTATTAATTGATATTGAGCCGTAGCTTGGTGCTGTAATACTTTGGAAATAGTAGCATCTAGAAAAGAGGACCAAAACTTTGAATTTCACTGGTAATTTGGTTGTGTTTTGTAATTTTTGTGTAATTTTATTTTTTTTTAAGGAAGGGAATGGACTATACTACATTTGTATTTTGTAATCTGAAAGAAGAATAGCATTTGGAATAATGGCAACAGGAGACCTAAAAGGAAGTTTAAGAAAAATAGAACAAGGACTTCGTTTACTAAATTATCCAAGAGATGTGGATTACACAATGTAAGGGGCAGTGTGAATGAATTTATGCTAATACATGATGACAGCAAGATGAGTAAATAAGATATGTGTAAATATTATTGTACTGACTGACGAATGAGCAGAACCTATGTCTATGGGAAGTTATAAACAGGAAGATAAAAGGATACAGTTTTACTGTTCTAAGCAATCCTTAGCATAATCCTGAGTGTATCACTGTCTTGTTCTGCTGCTGTTTTCACTTTTATAATTTCTTTGTAAATGCTAACAAATTTTTCTTGACACAAAGTTGAATGTTGAGAAGCAAATGCTGGTGGGTTTTAGATTGACAATGTTAAAATTATATAAGGGTCATGAAAGGGTTATTTTGAGCATTGTAGAGATAATAGTAAAGACTACTGAATGAGATACACCTGGGAAAAAACCCTTAAAATGAAGGAGGTATTTGGATATACCATTCTGTATATATTAAAGTATCTTTCAGGTTGAATGTTTGAATTTATGTAATGAAAGGCTGTTGTTATCTTATGCTGTGTAAAACACTTTTGTTTCTCAATAGGTTAGTAAAGGGTGACCCAGCTGCATTTTTACCTATCATCAGCTACTCCTTTACATCCTTTTCAACTCACATAGCAGAACTTTTGGTAAAGTGTGATGTGGAGCTCACAGCAAAGACTGACTTGCGATTTATTGAAGCTATTTATAAGGTATCTCTTCATGCTCTTCCCAGAAGGGACTCAATTTGTTAGTGTGGCCTCATAAAAATTGAACATTTAGTATGAGATTTACTGGAAAGTGAATTTTTGGCAATGAACATGAATTATAATTCTGTTAGGATACAAGATGAGTGGTAAGTCACTGTGTGACAAGTTTTTATTTAGGTTTTCCTGAAATCAAGGATGGTACTTATTAACCGAATCCCAATTTTGAGGCAATTGCAGAAACAGTAATATTACTGTTTTGTGTTAATTTTGAAGAATACTGAAATATTTATTACACAATAACTTTAATAGAAGTGACCTTAGAAGAAATTATAACCAGCAAAAAAAAATCACATCAAATATGAATAATTGTAATACAAGCTCAGTTAAGAAATGCAGCTATTTTAAAACACCATGCTGTATTGATATATAAAGTCCAATGCTTAACAGTTTATAAATTGGAATCAAATTCTTAACTGACTGAAGGTAATTTTGAACTATTTTTAAAAATATCCATAAGCATATTATTATACATTTGCTTGATTTATTAACTGATACGAGCTTATTCAGACTAGTTTGCCAGTTGAGGAAGACAGACTCCTTTACAAGGCAGCTCTGTGGTAGCCTTAGCATTCTGTTGCATTTGCTAACATTGATGCAACTTGTTATTGTACATTAACTTTTGAATTTTTTTTTTTAAACTTTTTTAATATTAATGTCTACAGTAATTTAGCTCATCAGATAAATTCTTAAGACTGAGTTAAATTTTATAAGAGTAATGTGAGTGAAATGTTTCTGGAAGAAGTATGTGGAAAGTCTAGTTAGAAGAAATAGCTGAGCATATATAAATAACCAAATGAGAAAAAGTTTAACTGCTGAAGTGCAGAATGAAATAAAATATTGTAGGAAAATAAGAACCTGACCATGCCATTTCTGCAATGTGGTGAATTTGAAAGTGATGTAAGTACTTTATTTTGTTGCAGCTTCTTCGAGATCAATTTCAGTATAAACCAATTTTAACAAAACAGCAGTTTCTTCAGTTCGGCTTTGCAGAAAGAAAAATGCAGATAGTTTGTGACATTATCAACTGTGTGGTGAAAAAGCATAAGGAATTAAGTAACTTGAATAAGGTACTGATTAGACAATAACTTTATGATAAGTTTCTTTTGACATGCTTGATGCTGCAGGTAAAAGTTGAAGATCAGTTTATTTGAAGATACAGATTTGTTGATAGTCAAAATTTGGTGAATACTGTTAAGTTCCAATGTTAAAAGCTTAAGTGCTAGATAGTATGGAAAAGACAAAGCTGCTTGTGCCTTGTGGTATAAAGAAAAAAATACTTAGTGTCTTTTCAGTAAGTGATTCTTTTTATTTTTATTAATTTTTAATTTTTTTTTGTTTTATACTTCCTAGTGAATGTTTGTGTAACTTGCTGGACTTTGCAGGTAGATTTGAAAACAAAGCAAAACCATCTGATATGCTGAAGTTCTGCCAATGTTTAATTGAAACACCTCACTTGTTTTTATTTTTCACTGGTATACATCTCAAATCAGATTATTTTAATTAATAATTTGTCTTACTTTAATGCATTTTTTTCTAAATGTATGCACCTAATTAGTGCTTTAGTAAAAGTAATTTTCAGTCTTCATATTTTCCTTTTTTTTTTTTTCCACTTGAGTTTCAGGACTTCTATATACATACTTCATTTTTTGCTTTTTGGGGCATAACTATTTTTTTAGTTAGTTTCTTTCAACTCTGGTGCAAGTTGATCATTTCTATTTATGACCAGCTTTGATGCATTCTTGCATAGGCCTTAATGAGTGTATGAATATGACATTCACTTTCTAGATATTTCCTCTGTAAATTTCAGTCTTTTTTTTTTTTTTTTAATTATTACTGTGCTTCAGAGGTTTAATGTGTTTCTGTGTCATGCAATATTCCTGCCTGTTAATTATGACAGAAAGTGGGGTTTGTCATCACCTTCACAAGTCATGTTGTTCTCTGCTCCTGAAAATATTCCTTTGTTAGAAGTGTAATATTTTCTCCTTTTCACTTGGAAGGTTAAATCCCAAACGAGGAAAAAACTCAGGTCTTTCAAATATGAAGTATGGCCAAATTGTGGTAATGTCCTTACTGATCCTAGTGGGAGTGCTCTGAATTCCAAACAGGTATGAAAATTGTTTTTATGTTGTATATCTAAAGATTAACCTCATTTGTAGCAAGTCAGGCTCTTTTCTGGAATATGTCCTTTTTTCTGGAATATGTCCATTTAGGTTTTAATGCTTAGTCAGGTTTTTTGGGCGGGATTGTAGTTGTTTTTTGTAGTTGGTTGTTTGTTTTTCCGAAGTATTCTTGACTGAAATAATGGCTGAAGTACAGAGCATATTGCTTCTCTCTTTGTCTGAGTAGCTGATCTTGAAGTCTTGATGACACAGATCTAGAACTGTTGTGTAAATTATATCAAATGAAGGGACTTCAATAAAAATGAAGACGCAATTGAAAGAAGAATATACATCTTGTTTGGACACTGAAGTGTGTTTGGCCTAACATTGTGGAGTTTTCAGCATAGCTTTCAAAACTTTTTTCACTTTTGTCTTAATCTGTTCAGCAAAGATTTCTTAATGTAACATTCCTCTTATGCTTTGCAAGAGTAACACTTCATCTTATACACCACTTTCAGCCTATGGAGTGGACAGCTTTCCTAGTATTTTCTCTGAAAGGCCATGAAGTACATATGTACACAACTTTTAGGACTGTGACTTCCCATTAAATGTCGGTGATTTCTATTTGGAAGCAAACTACTGCTTTTAGCAGTGAGGAAAACTTCACAAAGAAAGTACTTGGAATTGTGCTTGTTGAATGATAGTACTGAATGAGTGTATTAAAAATTCCCTTGGACAAGAGTTTCAGCTTCACTAAAACACATAGGAATCTGTAGCTGTTAAAATGCTGCACAAAACTAGTAATTGTGGGTTTTGATGTTTGTACTGTCTATACGTATGCTAATACATACAGTCCTAGTCATACCTCCCAATCCACGCTGGGAAATCTAACAATCCTTGCAATAAGAGAGCCTTCACTACTGTTTATGGAAGGGAATCAAAGTACACAGTACATTTGGTAAAGTATGTGCATATTTATTTTAGAGTTCTTTAGTGTCTGTATGATTTTTAAAAAGTTAAGCAGCCTGCAGTTGCTTTCTACGTTTTGCCTCCCGTTGGGATGTGATTATCAGATTTAAATACTAAAATGATAGGTCTTTTGTCACTTATTTGTCTGACAATTTAAATGCTTTTGTAAGGAATAACACTAGTGATATTTTGTTTTTTTTTTCTTGTTCATGTACTCAAAAGAAGCCCCAAGTAGAACGTCACTCAGGCAGTGAAGTTAGTGGTGACCTTCATGCACTACCCCTTCCAGCACAGGGAGGTAATGAAGAAGAATTGTATCCAGATCATGATGTTGTGGAAGTCAAATGTGAACAGGTAAGAGTATTTATTCAAAGATGCTGTCTGCATGTATTCTTAGCTTTTCTTACAGGGCTCTTCTAAAGGGATAAAGGTTTTAGCAAGATAGCTGGATGTTCCTTAGGTGTAACTAATATATACATAATAAGTATATTGAAAAAGTTGAAATAGTCTTCTAAATTGTACTGTCCTTTCAAGAGCCAGTCCTGCCAACACTGTCTTTTAAAAGCTGAGTTCTGCAAGTAAGTGTATTATGACAATTCTGAAAGAAAAAGTATCTTCTAATGTAGCACAATGTGGTTACTGAACTTGAAGAAGATTCCACTTAATTTCATTGATCAAGTGATATAATTGTATCTTAAAATTAGAGGATATGTTCTTATCCATATTATCAGGTCATGGAAGGTAATTCAGAGATTGAATTCCTAAAGATTCAGCTTGCTGATTGCCAGGAAAAGCTTCATCGGCTAGATTGGATGGAAGATAAACTGCATGTTTTAGAAGAGAAACTGGAAGGAAAAGTGATTATAGATGAGAAGGACTGGAATAACTTGTTGAGTCGAGTTTTGCTTCTTGAAACAGAGCTAACATTGCAGTCCAAAAAGGTATGTTAACTTCTCTTCTTCTATAACAAAAATTTCCCAGACATAGCGTTGTAAGCCTGTTTCTGCTCTTTCTGGATCCTGGTTTATGCTGTTTTGCTATTTTTTAATGACATGATATGAATGGAAGTGCTGTTTATGAAGTTGGTGGTACATTTTTCTTAACTGTAAAATTCCTTTGTTTTTTCTCCATGCTCTGTAAAACAAAGCTCTCCATTGGAAATGGTTTTCCTTGCAGGAACAGCAGGTATAGCTAAGCCTATCTTCATTAGTAATTACTGTCTGTATTTTTACTTTCTAGAGATTCACAGTTGTGTTGGGTTGGACAGGACCCTCAAAAGTCATCTTCTCCAACCCCCCTGCACTGAGCAGGGATGCCTCTAACTAGAGCAGTCTGCCAAGGGCCACATCAAGTCTGATCTTTAATGTCTCCAGGGAGAGAACCTCAACCACATCCCTGGGCAACCTATTTTACCCCTCTCATTGTAAAGAATTTCCTCATTATGTCTAAACTAAATCTATCCTGCTCCAGTTTAAAACCATTGCCTCTCATCCTATTGCTACAAGTCATTCCCCAGCTTTCCCATAGTTCCCCTTCAGATGATGAAATGCAGCTCTAAGGTCTCTCCAGGCTGAACAGCCCCAGTTCTTTCAGCCTGTTCATAGGAGAGGTACTCCAGTGATTATGTGGAAAGATCTTTTGAAGGCTCTTAATTACACTATCTTCAAAAGTTCAATGTTTCTGTAGTTGAGAATTGTCATCCTAGCGGCAGATTTAAGGATTTCCTTATTCTGGTCTGCATTACTCTGAATTTCTTACACTAATCTGCTGTTCATACAATTGAATAGATAGATTTTGTTCTCCAAACTTGAATCCAATACAGAGATGCCCTTTGGAACGTTAAGTCTTCATTTTACATAGCTAATGTTGACAAAAATATATGGCATCCTCAATGGAAAAGTTAATTTTAATTTTAGTCCTGTTCTTCATTGGTGGCTCTTTGAATTTTTTAGCCTGATTTCCTGGTCTTTCTCTTTTTTGTCAGTCCCTTTCTGCCCTTCCCATTTCTTGTTCATGATATTAATTGCATTTTTAGGTGTGTGAAAGTGCTACAGTTGTGGTTAAATTTGTTATTTTTCATACTTTTGGAAGATACTGATATGCACATTTATAGAATTTCACTTATGTAGATGTAAGTGTTTTGAGATGCAGCATTGTAAATGCAGTTTCAGGACAGCAATGGCTCAGGTGATTTACCACTAGAAATCTATTTCTTATGGATATTTAATTTATCCATGGACATATCATTAGAGATATGTGATTTGATCGTATTTTCTACTGCTATCAGTCTTGAGAGGCCTTCAGCTAAACAACCATAAGATAGATAGCTTTGTTCCCGTTTCAAATGTATTCTTTTCAAGAGATGTTTGTTCATTCGTGACAGTACCAGTGTGGAAAAGCTTGTGTTTCAGACTAGGCCTGTTGTTTTATTTCTGTAAATTTGGTTTATTTTTACTTCACTGATATGTTTATCACAGGCATGCTAGGGTATAGAATAGTATTGGAAAATACTTACTGGAAATTTTTGACTTCTACTAAGATAATTATATGACGTTCTGAATGTTGCTGAATGAAATCATCTGCTGAAACAAGCTTGAATGTATTTTGTGTGTGGCATTGTTTCTAATTTCTTTTTCAAAACAAAGTAAGCTGGTTTTGTATTAAAAAAAATTTAAAATCTTCAAAACCCTAACTTTTTTTGTAATAGGTATTTGAAAACTGCCAAGAAATAATCCTTTGGTCCAGAGAATTGCTGCTTCTTTGTTTCGTGAAATTACATTCAAGTTGTGCTTCCACAGATACAGAAGCAATTCAGAATTATTCCTTGTTAGTCTTGAGTTTTCCAAAGAACTTCTGATATCTCGCCAACATAGCCGAAACACTTTTGATATCTGTCTTGCACCTCTGCAAAAATGGCAGCAGCTGTGCACTTCACTATGGGAAAGTCTGAAGGGGGTACCAAAGGCATTCCAATGAAAAGAGCTGAGCAGAAGTAGTCAGTGCAGATATGTATGTATTTATTTATTTATGGAAGAAGTATTCATTATTATATTTTTTTCTTGGCTTCCCACACAATACCTGTATCTCCCTCATTTATTTATTTGGATATACCTTTCACTTGTTAACAGATACAGTTACTTCAGTTTAAAAAGTAATATACTTTATAAAAGGCTGAGATTTCATATCACTAATGATAACTCATGGGTGAAAACAAACTAGATGTTTGAGGTTGTTTGGGTTTTTTTGGTAATAATTAGAAAATTGTACTCAAAAAATTTATTAGGAGTACAAAGTTAACTTTGTTTTGGAACAACTACTTTTTTTTTTTTTAAGCTAGATTGAGTTAAACTGAGAAGCTTGCTTAAAAGAGCCCTCTCTTTTAGGAGCTTAAAATAGACTTTGAATTTGAAGCAGTCAGGTGAAATGAATGTCAGTACACCTATTGGCTAATTCTTTAGGATTGAGGAGCTGAATTTCTGAATATCAACCAGTAGCAGAAGGTACTCTTATTTTGTTATGGTAACAGCGGCCAATGTCAAGATGTAGTTGTTGGCACACACCAAGAACAGTCTGATCGTTCTACTTAAACCTAAGTCATGTAAACTATATTTGAACCTGTTTTTGAACAGCAATGTTGATATTAAAAAAGCTCCCATGAAAGAGACTGTTTTTTCAATGCAATGTATGTACGCAAATGCTGTGATTTTTAGTCTTGTAAAGATGTTTGTGCTCCACCAACATATCTGGATGGTGTAGCAACTGCATACATAATCAGTACTTAAACATACTTTTGTTCAATCCAAAGAAGGTTTAAACAGAGTATATTGCTATAATGCATTAAACTTATGTTTCAGAATATATCAACAGAGCTCAGCAATACAAGTCAAGAATGTACTTCTATTAGGATTCCAGTTTCTCTTGGTGAGTATTAATGATTTTCTTTTTAGTTAACATCATATGCTAAACATTTCTTGCTGACCTTGACTAAAACCCTGTTTAAGCAGACAGTTGCAATTGAGTGACTTTTAACTTGCAGCATGCCAAAAAATTCAGAAGTTAACCTGCCACCAGTCTTAACTCTTCTTTTTGAGATTAAATGCTTTGATGTTCTTTTTAATTGCAGTGCTCTTCAAGAATAACAGCTGTGCAGAATATACTTTATTATTTAGTTGATGAAAAATAATGTAATATGATTTTAAATACAAAGTAGTGTAGCTAAACATGTTCCAAATGGGAGATCCATAGGCAATGGCCATACTGAAAATATGGATGAGGACACTTTTTGTCTTTTTTTAAATAACAAATAGTATTCCAAAATTGTAGAGTATCAGAGCTTTCCCAATGTAAAAGATCTTGTTTCCCTAGCTCTACATTCAGCAGAAACACTAAGAACTTGATACAGCTTTTAAGATAATCAAGAAGGTGATGATTTTGTTTGTATTTTTGCTGTTTATAAGACAGGTTGCTTAGCACAAATACATGTTTGAACAGGTAATTTACAATAAAACTAATGTAAACTATTGGAAATTACTACTAAATGTTTGACCCACTAATTAGACTTTCTTTAGTGTTGACTTTAATGTAATTAGGATAAAGGTAGCATTTCTATTAATCTGTTTGGATTTTTTTAAATGTTATATGTAATATACCATACTTACCTTATTCTCAGATAATGAGAAACCTGTTTTGGACCTTTACCAGCCGCTTTTCTTTTCCCTTCTCTTAACAATGTGTTCTCTTCTGTTATTACATACTGTAAATCAAGCTATTTGATAGCTGACCTTGCAGTAAAGGACCAAAAAGGCAAAGGTGACACAAAACTGAGTATGTCTCCATAGATACAGAGAGGAAGAAGGAGATGCCAGAGAATCTTCATCAGTCGTCAGGATACAGTTCACCGTTATCCACAGACCCATCTCCCAAAGACATGACCATTAATTCTCGTAATCTGACAGACATTTCAAAGGTAAGTAAAACTGGCAAATGCTTAGTTGATTTCCTTCTGAGGTCCAGAGAACAAGTAAGCAATAGTTTTAGTTGTATATAGTGGTGGTGAAAAACAAGGAAACTACGCAAAACTACATCTATGTCTGTCTGATCCTTTTAATATGTAAACAGTGGTTAAATTCACATCTTTTCTATGCATTTTTCGAGTTGAAAGTCCAGCTGAAGAATATTAGCTTTGAAGAGTTCACTAACTTTGTTGTTTTTAAATTGCAGGAGACAACAAGACAAAGAATGGAAAGGATAAGTAAAATGTAAGTAATAGGAAAGGGCAGCAGGAATTCATTTCCCAGGAGGGGGATGTACTGGACTAAGGCATAAAGAGAATGTACATATGTGTTCCAAACCTCAAAGTTCTCTGTGTCAGGTGTGGCATTTCCTTATGACTCTGTTGGATAATAAATCTACTTACAGTTCTGTATTTGTGGGATGAGTCACTGTTTTGGTTCTAAAAAGAAATAAAAAGCATTCTTAATAGTATTAACTAGAAATTAATGTGTTTAGAATGTGGTTGACAAGAAATATGTTATGTTCTGATAGGAATTTCCTGGTACTTGCAACTTTTCTTTCTGAAAAATAACCACAGTATCTATTTTTTATTATTTAAGAAGTAAAGCCAATTTCAACCTAAGCATTCTGATAACTGTATTAAGGTATATTTGGTATTAGCCCTGAGATCTGCAATGAATTTTTTGGGGGCGATATTTAATGTTTCTTTAGCGAGAGAGGTCTATTCTATAAATGCTTGGCCTGAAAAAAAGCTGCCGTCTCTATAGTGTTTTAATTTTATAGCATGGCTTACTTCTTTCTTTATGAATACTTAAGATTTATTGATATGTGAAAGGCATTTAAAATATAAACCAGTTGCAGAGTAAACTTAAGGTTTCATGTGACTTGTTAGTATTTTGCATTCATTAGAAAATTAATGGCAAGGTGGGTATTTCTTAATGTGTTTTAATCAGTGCATGTAAACCAAATTTATTTTCAGAATGGAGGAAACCTCAGAATTGTTGAAAACATCGAGCAACACCTCTGAGAAGATCTAAAAGCATAGGTCTCTGACCCATTTTCTGTAGACTTACTGATATCAGAACTAATATTGCATTTGTTTGTACAGCATTATATTTTTAATATAATAAATTTGTAGTGATCATGAGTACTTTTAGCCATTGAATAAATATTTTTCTAATGCATCTGTGTATTGATTTCCCTACCTACCCCCGGTCCCAATTTTTTGTTTTAAAAACTTTTCAAATAGCTTTCACCCCCTCAGTTTGTGAAGTCATTAAAGGAGTGTATTTTTGTGTTGACATTTGCAGCTTAGTGTGCTAAGTAATACGTTTTTTGAAGTGCAGGCTTGAGGACTGTGGTTTACATCCTGTTTGGAAACATTCCAGCTGGGACTTGCATATTAAACCCAAGAGGCTTTCTTACATACCATCTTACCATCTGCACTGTTGAATAAGTTTTAATGAAAACTTGAATACACAATTTCAAATATATACCTTTTTGCCGCTGGCTTTTTTTTTTTTTTTTTTTAAATATACATTTTCATGCCGAGCTAGAAAGTACCAATACATGATGGCTTCCATTAACACTGACAAAATGAGAGCTAATTTGATCCTAAATGCTAAAATGTGCAAGGAAGTCCATGGACTTTGACTGCAAGAGATGTTGACTATTTTAGTGGTCTTACCCAACACATTTTAAGACCATTGGTACAGATGAAAATCATCCAATATAGAGATACACAACATTTTAATGATTTGAAGACATATTAAAATTCATCTTTAGAGATGTATGCAAGAGTAAAATTCTACAAACCATCAAACCAAAGATGTGTGAGGTATGATATCAATTAATTAATTACTCTGTGTAAATTGGTACTTGATCATGTAAAGTTTCTTTTTGCTAAGATTCTCCACTTAAAAAGATTTTTTTTTTGAGTTTAATATCACAGAATCAGTGGAATTTTTTGGCAGTGTTTTCAAATAAGGGTGAAAGCAGCTGTTTGGTGTTGTTATATAAATGACATTTTAACAGTAATTAAATTGACTTTATGGTATGTACAATCAGAAGAACATACGGTGATTCATTATGTTATATAAACTTTATTAGAGGATTTTTTTACTTCGGCAATAAAGCTTCCAGTTGTTATAAAGTAAAATGGAAAGTTACATTATATTAATATATTTTGCTCCTTCATTGAAAATAGATATTGCAAATCACTGTTCATTATCCTAAAAATGACATGAGGTTTTCTTCTAAATGTTAGACCCAATTCAAAAGAAAATAGTTGATATTTTGTCAAATAGGACTACAGCACCATCTTGTGGAATCTTGACTCGCAGTAATTACCAAAGGAATTAAAAACTCAATTCATTTAATATTATTGCTTTAAATCAGAAATGATTAACTCTCTTTAATTTTTCTTCTTGGCCTTGGAGTCAAAAAGGCTTTTACATTAAATAAGATAATTGTTGTGTATGATATTTGATTATGTTCGTGGCAGGGGCCAGAACAATAAAATCTGTTGTTTGTTCTTGATGCTATGGCAAAGATGAGAAGTTGAAGTTACAGGGATTTATCCTTCAATGCATCTGATTGATGCCACAAGTGTTAGAAAAAGGTAATTCTGTAAGTGTGCAGTTTAATAGCATCTCCAATTAATACTGCAAAACTGGAAATCTGTCTCTTACATTTTTTTCCAAAGCTTAAATCCAGTAATTTTTTTCTGCACAATGGGATTCAGCCTTTGTAATGAAAGATTTGACTTCCATTTTCAGAGCCAAGCAGGGGCTCACTTTGATCAAACTGAAGCCACACTGGCTGGCACATATGTACTATGATAATAAATATCACTTGAAGTACTGCTGTTTTTTAAAGTTCCTGAATTTAATTGTTAGTTTTAAAAATAAGTATTAGGAATTTTGAGTCAAGTTATTTTGCCAACTATATTTCCTCAAACATAAATAATTTCACCCAATAACAGTATTTATGCATTATGTGGAATAATTAAGCATGATGCATTAAAGTGGCATGCTAAAACTGAAGCTTCTGAAAAAAAATACTTTTTTTGTTTTTAGTAAGATTCTAAATCTATGGAAACTTACAGGATTCGCATTAGGTACAAGAGTGAAAAAATAAAATCTTAATGAAAGTATGCACTTCAATTTGTCTGCTGTAATTAAAACATACTGTAGAAAACATAAGAATCCTCTCACCCCAAATCTGTACTACTGAAAGGCAGTCTGATAAACCTCTTGTAGATAACAGTTTTGGTTTGTGTATATAATATTACATGTGAAAGTCTAGTGCTCGGAATTATAAATACTAAGAAAATTATGGCAGTTATGGCATTAGAATATATTCTTTATGACATACAGCTGTTTACTGTCTACCAGCAAACACTTTATTGCTAAGTGTTTTGAAATTGAATGTTGTGTTAAAAGCTGAGTTTGGCATTTATGCACTGATCATAAGTTGACTTCATATAAAATATCCTCTTACTCCTGCAAAGGTTCTAGTTACTGGGAGGGCACTGAAAGAGATTAGTGCCTTTAATTATTTCATAGTTGATTTCATGACTTTGGCATTTTTTGTTACTGGCATGACTTTGATACACTTCTGGATTTTGGTTTTCTAAGCTTTCTGATGGTCTTGCCCCCAGCTTGAAAGATTGACGTAAACATGTACTAATGAATACTGAACGACAAGAAATTTGCAATGATATGTTCTGTGTTCAGGAAAAGTTTGTGGGTTTTACTGTACAGATACCATTTTACCTTAGCAACAAATTAGTAAATCATCATGACCCGTGAATCACTTCTTGCTTAAGGAGAGAAGTTGTCTTGAAAGAGCAAACTGAAATTCTAGTAGAGATTTTTATGGCTTTGAAAAATGCATGCTGCAAATATGGAGGTCTTTCCTGGTTATTGAGATAAGGTCCACGCAGCAGGACATTCTCTTGAATGAGACAAAAATCAAATGACAAGGGAAGGAGGAAATAGGCAGGTATCATGAGGATGTTTTATTTAAATGGAATGGGCACAACGATAAGGCAACAGCAGGGGGAGAAGATGGGAGTAAGGCTTTGGAGCTACCTAGGTGGGATGGGAGGGTTTGGGATGGATATTCTCTTTGGCAGTAACAGGCTATGATATTATTACATTATTCTGTTTATTGCACATCACCTTCAGTTTTCTGGAAACCAAAATTTCCTTCTCTCCTAAGGACTTTATTGTTACTAGATTAGTGACATAGTTAATATGCCTCTCTTATGATTTATGAGGTGAGTAAATACTTTAGTGCTTTGTCTCATATTATAGTATTTCAGAGAGACTCTTCCCAACCTTCATTAACTCTATTGTGGTGATTTTTGAGTGCTGTAACATCTTGGGAAATGTATGAGGTCAGGTCTAGTATCACAGATATCACATTCACCCTGGATACAATGGAAACTAAAGCATTGTTCTGTCATAGTGTTACTAACCAGCCAGAGTTGTGTCTTCTCGTCACCAGATATCATTCTACTCCAATGTTACCTACTGTGTAAGTGTGTTTCTGTATTTTTCTTGCAAGCTTTCAAAGTGTTACAGGATATTTCATGTGTATTGCCTCAGTACAAAGACCGTAATATTACTTCAGCAAATGATCTCATAGACCTTTAGTTAATGTGAGGATGGAATGTGACAGTCAGTATGTTGAATCTTGTGCAAGTCACAGACATGTAAATGAGAGGAAGAGACAATCTGACAGGTTATTTAAAATTATACAGAAGTCAGAGTTTTCAGGCTTTATGCAGCAAGCCTTTCAGACCTGTGGTGACCCTCAGCAGCACACTTCAGCACATAGTTAACTTTAAAGAAATCCACCTCAGTTAAGTTGTCTTGATTATTCATTTAACTCTTTTTTTTGTTTGTTTGTTTGTTTTGGTTTAGTTTTGGTTTGTTTTGTTGTGTGTGCAGTGTCTTCCCCATTGTTTTGTTTCTACAGTGCAAGTCCTATCA
This sequence comes from Picus viridis, assembly GCA_033816785.1. Classification (NCBI taxonomy): domain Eukaryota; kingdom Metazoa; phylum Chordata; class Aves; order Piciformes; family Picidae; genus Picus; species Picus viridis. Next base: position 16,086,005 of record CM066582.1, on the reverse strand, counting down.
GGTATGCTAACTGTGTTATGCTTATGTATTTAATGTTTGGAGGTGGGGTATGGGGATTTTTTGTTGTTGTCTACCTGAGCAAGCTTTAATGTGAGTGCTTAAACCCCATGTGTGCTCAGCAGCATATGTTAGGTCTGGTAATTTTTGGTATTTTCACTCTAAGTCCGTTTAAATATAATTGTAACTAGCCTATGTAAGCATACTTAAGTTATCAGTAAATTGAGTAGCACAGGTCCTGACTTGTTACCAGGGCTTGTTATTGAGGTCAACACAGGCTACAAAACTCAGAAAGTCCGTTGGCCAGCAAACGCCAATCTCTGTTGCTGTAACTGCTCTTGCTGATAACCAAGCTGGTTTAATACCTCCAGCAGCATATGCATCATTAAATGAATGTGGGATCTGAAGTTAAATGATATTCTCAGTATTTTGTGTTACACAACTGTGATACCCAGTGTAACCTGTGATGACTGTTGTTGCAGGTATTTTTATGTATTTTCCTGTGGGAACTAAAGAGGAAAATGTATTTTAAAAAATGAAAAGTTTTGAAACATAACTTAGTTATTTACATATTTTAAACAGAAATGATAAAATCAAGCAAGGAATACCCTTTGTTTAACTCTGAGGTTTTTTTCATAACACCTTACAAATAAAGAGTTTTTCCTCAGCTTGGACTTGCCTGAACTCAAGATTTCTATTTTAAAATGGACTCAAAGCTGTATCTGGAATAGTTTAAGGAATAGTAGCCTTTTCATATAAAATAAGTTCGCTATTCTTGCAAAAATAGTGCTTTTAAATCTGAACTTTAAGTCAGATAATTTACTACATGCTTTTTTTGTTTGGTTGGGTTTTGTTGCTCCAGTGCTGGTCATCATACAAAATAAAATAACTGTTACTGCAAATAGAACCTATAGCATGTTCGTCTAAACCATATAAATTAAGATACATGTTTTCTATTTTGTTGTAGTTTATTGGCAAAAGTAGACAGATATGTCTAGTATAATATAAACAGTTTAGTCTTAGCTACATTTTTGTCATAGAAGATTGACATTTGCTGTTTTTTCCAGATAACAGTAGCCAGTGTTGTCTTATCAGGAGAAAGGTTAGCTGCAGTTCTGTAAGTCATTGAGAAGATAAGAACAGCTTTGAGTAATGGAGCAATAGTGCAAGTCTGCAGCAAGGCCTTTGTGCTTGGGAAAAAATTAGACTAAAGAACTTTTGATAAACTGACAAAATCAGCCGTTTTTCCATGTAAAGATTCTGAATAGATTAGAAATATGAACCTCAGATAAACATGTCAAATTATACAAAGTTCTTTAAAATTATAATGGGGCCTTTAATATAGAAAATATTTCAAAATTGCAGGGTTTTCCTTTTAAGAGACATTAAATTCTATGTTTACGTTTTTTCTTTCATGTGGGCCCTTACTTGTAACACTGAGTCTTTGTTGCGGATATAGTCCCATTTTAATTTTTTCCTAACTTTCAAGAGAAGGTAGCAAAGTATTTTCTTAAAACCTCTATAGAAATTGCTGGTTTGCATTTCTTCCATTTCTAAATATGTATCTGTTCCCTTGATAAAGATTTTCCTGACATCGGTGAGGAATATGTTAGTGCGCATAGTGGTAGATAGGCCCAGATAGTTCCAGCTCTGTTACTATCAGCAGATATGTCACATAGTCCTTATCGTAAGTTCAGTTAGATCTATTTTTGCAGCTGAAAAGGAATTTTACTCTCATGTCTCCTCCTTTCTTCTACTTTCTCCATACCTGGTGTGCTAATATTTTCCTGCTTTACAAATTGAAGCTATGCTTTTCTGTTTCAGAAGCTGCTCCTTACATTTAATATCTGGGAGAAGAGTGAGCTCATTGCTTCTGCTACCAGTACTAAAGCTGATCCTCCTTTCTAGTTTTATCTTTATATTTCCTGTTGTTAAAAAGGAAAAAGATGAATACTGCACATATTTTAAGATAAACATAATTTATACTGTGATTATATGAAAGAAAAAATCCAAAAAGCAAGAGCTTTAAGAAATGCCAGAAATACTGCTTCCAGCTGTATTATTCTAATATGGTTGTATCATACCTGATTCTGAGCATGCTGTTAACTTAAACCCTTGCATTATTATTTTTGAATAATGCTGCACTTAAGCTTGTTTATTTTTCTCTCCTTCAGTAAGGAAGAAATTGTTAAAGGTATATATTATTGTATTAAGGATTGTCTATGATCTTCATAGCCTTTTCAAAATTACGGGCTTGTATATCCATATATTATTTTTTCTTTACTTGTTACCCCTGATTTATCCAGGCAAAACAATTTTATCTTTTCATTTCCTTTTTCACTTTCTCAGGTTAAACATTCTTTTGTGTGTGTTAGCTCTATATGAACTGTAATCTTTAATGGAGAATATTGGAAGCATAGTATTAAAATAAATGAGGTTGGACCAGATGACCTTTTTAAAGATCCTTTCCAACTGGAAACATTATATGATTCTATAAACAGAAATTCTCACCTGAATTTTCCTTTAAAACAAAGGTGTTGAAGAAGCATCTGCTTCTCTGTTTGAGTCTTTAGATAGGATTGTGTAGGTGTTCCTATGACATGAAGAAAATAAGATATTTGTCACAGAAAGTGCAAAAAGACAATATAGATAAACTTGATGGGTGGTAGGAATGGGTGTACCTCACATAATTGCAGAAACTGCAACTTCAAACTGAGTGCAACACTCTTCAAAGTGAAATTATTTTTGTACTGTCAGTGGTGTAACTTAAGCAGTAAGCAATAACTTATTAGGATCTTTAAGTACAAAAATCATTACATCTAAGTTAAACTCCCAAGTGAAAAGACAAACACCTTTAAACTGACCACTCAGCTCACTTAACCATGGTGTCCGTTTAGTATGAATGACTTTGTGCATTTTTCCCTTGTGGGTTTGTGAGGCCCTCTGTCTGGTACTCAGCTTTAACAACTGGGTCTGCTTAAGACCTTAAGGCTATTCAGAAGTCTCTGATGAAATTGAGGAAGATTCAAAGCTACTTACTTACATAGCTAAAACTGCGTCAGATGAACTGTGAGAAACAGGTACCATTGCAAATTCAAGTTACTGTTAAGATTCCTGTCAGCAAAGGCAATAATTTCATCCTTTTCTTGCAAAAGCAACTAAATAAAGTATTACACAAACATCTGTCAGCAGAGACTTTAGGGTCTAACCCTCAGCTAAGCTGGAAGGCTATAATGAAGGACAGCTGGTCCAAACTGCTTCTGCTTACATGAGCCTTCAGGTCTTTGATATATAGGTAGGTCACTTTTGTGACAATATATTTTTCTAGAAATAATCTGTCCAGTATAATTAATGCAGTCTATTTAAGTTTTCTTCAGGCTGCTTTTGTTATTTATCTCTGGATTCTTAAAATGCTCTGCATCAAATGTGTTATCTTTAAAACTGCTCAAATTTGCTGTTCTGGTTTTTACTTGTAAAGCAGTTGTTTCATAATTTCTGAGATAAGCAGAAGGCTTCTGAGCTCTTTTCCATGCCCTTGTCCTGTAACACGCCAGCACAACTCACCTCCTCTCTCTTCTAAAATCATAAATATTCCACTGCTTATCCATTATATTTCCTGTGGCTTCTTCCTCTGCTTTAATATACCTGCTTGCTATTAAAACCTCTCTTCGAGTGCTGTATTGTTGGTTTTTCTTTTTTTTTTTTAAAGCTTGTATTTCTTTCTTTATATTCCCCTTCTTTTAAGGCACTTAGATGCTTCCAGAGGTTTTTCAAAGCTCAGGGTGATCTAAAGATTGAGCCTAAAAAGCCCTAAGATTTTGCATTGCGTTTCCAAATGGGGGAGGATGAAGGGGAAGACATTAACAAAACAGTGGATAACCATTATCACTTCAGCAGCAAGTTTAACTGCTGCTGTTGACTACAGAGGGATAGCTAATTTACTTGGAAAAAACAAAGTCCATTAGCAATTGTTCATAGTGCATGACAGTGTCTTGTAATTGCTATTATTCTACTAATAGTAACCTGGAGTTTAGTATTGTCTTGGGGGGAGAGAAGTCCAAATCCCATAGGAAACAGGATCTTTGTCTCCTTTTTCTATCTTAAATGGTGTTACTGTTAATAATCTCAAACATAAATACCTAATAGTTAAAGCGATTAACTGTGAAGACTTTTTTTAAAAAAACAGTTAATTTTAGTGTTCAAATTTCACTTTTGTGGACTACTTATACTTCAGAAGCCCTGTATTCTCTCTTCTGTAGCCTTCCTGTAAGGATCCCTGATTGTTTGCTTCAAACACTACCTAGAAACTATTGAAAGCAGTTTAAATTGCTAGCTGCTTATCACAGTATCATAGAATCAGTCAGGGTTGGAAGGGACCACAAGGATCATCTAGTTCCAAGCCCCCTGCCATGGGCAGGGACACCCTACACTAGATCAGGCTGGCCAGAGCCTCATCCAGCCTGGTCTTAAACACCTCCAGGGACGGGGCCTCAACTACCTCCCTGGACAGCCCATTCCAGGGCTTCACCACTCTCATGGTGAAAAACTTCCTCCTCACATCTAGCCTGAATCTTCCCACCTCCAGCTTCATTCCATTCCCCCTAGTCCTATCACTACCTGAGATCCTGAGAAGTCCCTCCCCAGCCTTCTTGTAGGCCCCCTTCAGATACTGAACGGCCACAATTAGGTCACCTCTGAGCCTTCTCTTCTCCAGACTGAACATTTTTACTAGCAGGGCAGAATGTCTTCCAGACAGCTGGCCTGCAGAGCTGGCAGAAGGAGCCAGGGAGCTGCATAGTTTCCCGCTGCTCCAGGAGATAGTTAGAGATCTTACCAGCCGCTTGGACCCCGACAAGGCCATGGGACCGGATGGGATCCATCCTAGGGTGCTGAGGGAGCTGGCGGATGAGCTGTCCAAGCCGCTCTCCATCATTTTTCAACAGTCCTGGCTCACTGGAGAGGTCCCAGAAGACTGGAAGCTGGCCAACGTGGTGCCCATCCACAAGAAGGGCCAGTTGGAAGAGCCAGGGAATTATAGGCCTGTCAGCCTGACCTCAGTGCCAGGCAAGATTATGGAACGGGTCATCTGGAGTGCGATCACACAGCACTTATAGGATGGCCAGGGGCTCAGGCCTAGCCAGCATGGATTTAGGAAGGGCAGGTCCTGCCTGACCAACCTGATCTCCTTCTATGATCAGGTGACCCGCCTGGTGGATGTGGGGAATGCTGTGGATGTGGTCTACCTGGACCTCAGCAAGGCCTTTGACACCGTCCCCCACAGCAAACTCCTGGCCAAGCTATCAGCCCATGGCTTGGACAGGAGCACACTGCGTTGGGTTAGGAACTGGCTGGAGGGCTGAGCCCAGAGAGTGGTGGTGAATGGTGCCACATCCAGCTGGCGGCCTGTCACTAGTGGTGTGCCCCAAGGATCAGTACTGGGCCCCATGCTCTTCAACATCTTTATTGATGATCTGGATGAGGGCATCAAGTCTATCATCAGTAAATTTGCAGATGACCCCAAGCTGGGGGCAGGAGTTGATCTGCTGGAGGGAAGAGAGGCTTTGCAGAGGGACCTTGACAGGCTGGACAGATGGGCAGAATCCAACGGCATGAGATTTAACACATCCAAGTGCCAGGTTCTGCACATTGGCCACAGTAACCCCATGCAGTGCTATAGGCTGGGGTCAGAGTGGCTGGAGGGTGGCCAGGCAGAGAGGGACCTGGGGGTACTGGTTGATTGTAGGCTGAACATGAGCCTGCAGTGTGCCCAGGCAGCCAAGAAGGCCAATGGCATCCTGGCCTGCATCAGGAGCAGGGAGGTCATTCTGCCCCTGTACACTGCACTGGTTAGGCCACACCTCGAGTACTGTGTCCAATTCTGGGCCCCTCAGTTTAGGAAGGATGTTGACTTGCTGGAACGTGTCCAGAGAAGGGCAACGAAGTTGGTGAGGGCTTTGGAACACAAGCCCTATGAGGAAAGGCTGAGGGAGCTGGGGTTGCTTAGCTGGGAGAAGAGGAGACTCAGGGGTGACCTTATTGCTCTCTACAACTACCTGAAGGGAGGTTGTAGCCAGGCAGAGGTTGGCCTCTTCTCCCAGGCAGCCAGTACCAGAACAAGAGGACACAGTCCTAGGCTGTGCCAGGGCAGGTTTAGGCTGGATGTTAGGAAGAAGTTCTATACAGAGAGAGTGGTTGCCCATTGGAATGGGCTGCCCGTGGAAGTGGTGGAGTCATCTCCGTTGGAGGTGTTCAGGAGGAGACTTGATGAGGTGCTTGGCTGCATGGTTTAGTTGTTGGGTGGGTTGGATTGTTTGATGGGTTGGACACGATGATCTTGAAGGTCTCTTCCAACCTGGTGTATTGTATTGTATTATTGTAACAGCCCTAACTCCTTCAGTCTGTCCTCGTAGGAGAGGTGCTCCAGCCCACTGATCATCCTCATGCCCCTTCTCTGGACATGTTCCAGCACGTCCATATCCCTCTTGTAATAGGGGCTCCAGAACTGGACGCATGAAGTGCATCTCTCTCATGGTATCTCAAGGCAAGATTTAAAAAAAATTTTTTTTTTACATTGAGTCTATACAATCATAGTCCTTAATTTCTCAACCTTTTGGTTAGAAATCCTGCTGGTGCTAGAACCAAGCGTAGCTGTCTTACAAAACTGTCATCTTGCTCAGGAAGGTGTAAAAAGTTTTTTATAGATGGGTAGTGATTCGTTTATGTGGAGAATCTTGTTATAGCACTGAGTAATACCTAACTATTCCAGGGATCTTTTCTTGAATGTGTATCCACACTCAGATGTTCTTTCCATGTGGAAAGGTGAGTTTGCTACAACAGGGCTATATTCTTGGTTCGGAGTCCCCGATGAAGAAGTAACATTGAGAATTGTTGCCTGACTGTGTGTACATGATTTTTTTTTTTGCTTCAATGCCTAACTCTATATTAATTTTTCCCAGAGGGTGTTGTTTTATGTTACCTTGACCCTTCATAGCATGTATGAATATGAGTAAATGCACCACAGAACCAGTAGCAACTGACAAAAGTAGTTTGGCAGATAAAATATATACAGTATTACATATAATCAAGGGGGAAAGACCCAAATTAGTGTTTGTTTTTAAGCACTTAAGGATAATTAGAAGAACCATTGGTTTTACTAAAGCAAATATCATTGATTGCCAGTTGAGACTAAATCACAATGATCAGAAAACATTCTAAAAGTAACTGGGTTATTTTAATTAAATGATTTACCCAATGGTGGATGTTTTATTGTCTCCAAATCATAAAGTCCTAGCATTTCTAGTGGAAATCTCCCATTACCCATCTGTTGTTTCAAGGTAAATATAAATAGAAATATCTGTTTCTATAAATATATAGAGAAAGCAGTCTGAGGTCAAGGAAGATCTTGGCTAGCGCAGATGCTGTATGAGCATTATTCAGGCAAGTCTATCCCAGCACCATGTCAATAGAGCATTTAAGTTAATTTTCCTTCTAGTTAAGTAAACCTGAGGTATATCATTGAGTGTTTACCTTCCTGGAATCGAAACACAGGACATAATGTGAGTTAGTTGCTTGCTAATCAAAGCAATCAGTCAAGGTAATGAGGGAGGATTTTCTAGTGAGTAGTGGAGGGAGGTTAGGGGAGACATATACAAACTCATTGAAAGTAGAAACATGATTAGTGGATACAGGCTTGGGAGGATTTGTGTTAAGAGTTGACAGTGAAGAAGTTTTGCAGTCTGCACTCAGGAATGATGTTTGAAAAGTCCATTGTTTATATTTTTTTATGCTGAGCTGTTTTATACTATCACAAAACATATTTTTCTGAGATATGGCAACCACGGAATAGCTTTTGACTTAAACTGAGAAAGTAACTACAAGCTCTAATTTAAACTGAATGGCTACTTCAGGGTGGATTTTTCACTTGGTTGCTGTAGTTCTTACAACTATGTATGTGATTTAAGTGGAGCTTGGCCTTCATTTTATCGCTTTTGTGTATGCCTTTTACAGCTAGATTTTCAAATCTGGTTTTAAAGGTCATTTAACATGCCAGTAAGCTTTTGTTTACTTTTACATACTCAATTGTAAGATAGTTTAAGTTAGTACAAACCTATACTGCATTCAAACTTTATTCAGTTGGTCAAGACTAGTTTCATTTCAGATTATGGAAAGTGGTTCAGAAACACCTGGAGCCACGATTTATATCCTTACCTAAATTCTGAAAGCACTGTGTTTTTTATAGCTCTTTAGAGGAAAGGCAGGAACTGCATTAACACTTGTTAGAAGAACAGTTAATGCAATGCTGACTAGAACTTCAAACCCCTAATATTAATGTTAAAATGTCTTTTAAGAAAGGAGGAAGAGGCAATAAATTTAAATATTTGATCTTTAATGGAGGAAATTACTTTTTCTCCCTCTGCGAAAAAATCCCAAACCAACAAAACAGTCAATTTTTAAGTCATTTGAGGGACATTGTAGTAATATGAACCGTGCTTGCTTGCTTCTTTATTTTCTGTTGATCTGGTATTGAAAATAATGACCTCAAGTCCTCCTTAAAGTTATTTCACTGGAGTAAATATGTGCAGATTTTAAATCCTCACAGGTTACACACACCACTCAGAGGTGTGGAAAATTATTTATTTCTCAAAGAATTGAAATATCTCATTCTTACTGAAAGTTATCTTGGTTTTAGCTTTTTATTGTAGCAGAGAGATTCAGGCCTAGTATGTTGGAAACCTAGGTATCAAGTTACAAGGATTTGAAAACCTCTAACTGAAGTGCTTTTGTATGGTAATGCTATATCAATTGGAAGATTTGTGTCTGCATAAAGCTATTCTGATGTTTAAATCCTTCTCCAGCGATGATGAAAATTACACTCTGTGTGGCCTCAGGCCCCGTATAGTGTGTAATCTATAGTGTGTAATTCTCTTCTTTAAAGTAGATAGAACCACTAGTTAGACATTCTTGCAGGTTTCATCAGTCCAGGCCACTTTTCTAAACTAAAATACTGTAACGATGCCCTCTTTTGCATTCTTTATTAAATTTCAATTATCTGGAATTGTTGTTCATGACTGACAGCACTCCACTGAATACAGTTCACTTGAGTTAGGGTGATCAATCATGCTATGTAATTTCTCTGAAGAATATAAAACCATTCCAACACTACATCTGTTAGGAGTATAATACTGGTCTTTCCATGCAGCAGAATGGTAAAGATTTAATCATAATGGCACCATTTAGAGGTGTCTATTCATGTGTTTTGGTACTTTAACTAAGATAGTTACTTCCTGAATAAGAAACAAATATGTCTTGGGATAAGCTCTTCTATCCAAGTGATTCTCTTTATGAAATGGCATTTTGATATATACATGTTTAAAATAACTTCAGGGACTTGAAAGCAGCAAGTGTTTCTAGTATTTCCACAGCTATTGGAAATGTTTTGCATATGAAAATGAAGGTTTCACAAATGAGCAAGCAAAATCTATTAAGACTCTCAGGAAAAGTTGTTTCTGTAACTTTCCTGATGAGGTAAGCCTTTTTCTGTTTAAAATCTACAAAATAAAATAATGGTGGGTTTTTTGTTTGTTTATTTTTATGATGACATTGTGATACATTGTTTTTTTTGTTCTATCTCCCTAAAAAGGTTTTCTGGAGAAAACCAAATTTCTCCAAGAATTGGAGGAAACTGACAAAAGCTGAAAAGTCTGTCTCTAAATAGAACATACTCTCTTCTGTTGTCTAAATCCCCAGGACTAGTTTTTACATTCTGTTGTCTTTCATCTCTGTATCCTTTTCTCCTCTTAGTCTGGTTTGTCTTATTCTTTTGCAGCCAGTGCAATGTTAGGTCTCTTTCCAGACTAAAGAACTGGTATGTATTCTAAGGCTTATTCACCAAAGAAATAATTTTTTACGTGCTTTTTGTAATATGTAAGTCTTCAGGTACTGTTAGGTTTGAAAAACCACAAACCCTCAGTGCTCATTTTTACCTCCTTCAGGGCATTGATTCAAAGCCAGTTTAAAAGCTTTATTTGGTCACAGTTCAGAGAAGTGTGGTGTTTCTTTTTCCTACTCAGCTTTTTTCTGTTGTTATTTTCTGAATGTACAACTGTCACACAGTAGTACTATTTTTATGAATGATTTCATGCTCAGTTTTGTATAACTACTGAATACCGGATTGAAGGATGCACGTGTTTCATAGTGGCTTTTACCTGGTCATTTGGCCTAGAATTAGAACATATAAGATGAGTATAATGAAAAGAGCAGAGGAATTACCAAGAAAATAAATATCAATGGATTCCTGAAAATATGTTACAGCAAAAATGGAGTCTTGTGATGAGGGGAAAGACAATTTTTCTAAGGGTATGTCTATCTTGGCAAGCATTTGAGCACCAAGACACTATGTCTTCAAGGTGAAACAATTTGTAATGTGGACTTGGTGTCCCCTGTGGTGTATACTTCACATTTTGATTTGGGTTTTTGGTCTAGCTCTGTAGACTGAATATTTATAAATAGTTTGAATGTTTTAGCTGCCACAACAGTTGGCAAACCTGTTTTGGTTAAATCTGACTAACTTAAAGTTCCAGAGATATCTGCAAATTTGCCAAATGTGACAAAAAATGAAAGCAATCTAGTTGTTCTTGTGAGGCTAGGATGCAGTTAGTGGCAAATTAATTTCCTATGTATATTCTATCATCTTGTCATGGATTGTACTTTTAATTTCACACCATGACTGTGGGTTGGATAAGCATTGGCCTGATTTTCAAAATTGCAGATTGCTATAAAAGATTTTGGGAAAGAAATATTTTCTGCTGTTTCTCACAATTCTACACTTGCTCTTTTCTGCTATTTCTCACAATTCTACACTTGCTTTTCTTGGCATATGTGTTTAGTATTCATATATCTTTCAAGACTTGAACAGTTTTCACTGATTAAATTGTCATGATATGTTCTCTTCCATATGATGATTATTTTTCAGAGAACACCCACCTACTTTTTTAGTAACATCAGATGTGTTTTTTCTTTTTGGAATATGTCAAATATATTGCCTTATAAATTAGAATAACAGCAGGATTCAAAGAAGCTGTTAAACTAAATCTAAAGAAAGTTGTAATCAAATTAGGATGCTTAAGTACAAAACAGTCTCTCAAAGGCCACCAGAATTCAAAAGAAATATTAAAAATTCACATGGTCCAGGGCTTCACAGAACTGTACATCTATTTGCACTCAGTCCTAATTAGTTTTGAGAAGCATTTCTTCTCCCAGGCAGCCAGCACCAGAACAAGAGGACACAGTCTCAAGCTGCACCAGGGGAGGTTTAGACTGGATGTTAGGAGGAAGTTCTATACAGAGAGATTGATTCCCCATTGGAATGGTCTGCCCAGGGAGGTGGTGGTATCACCGTCATTGGAGGTGTTCAGGAGGAGACTTGATGGGGTGCTTGGTGACATGATCTAGTTGTTTGATGGGTTGGATGCAATGATCTTGAAGGTCTCTTCCAACCTGGTTTATTGTAACTTGTATCCGAAATCAACTATCTCATTTACAGTAACTTTCTTGGAGTTTTGTCTGCTAGATGTCTTTGGAGCCCACTTACTACACCAATCTGTATGTAGGGTTGGTGATAGGACTTACCTTTTGTATTGTGAATTAGGACATGTATTTTCCTCAGCGGTGGGAATGCAAATATGTGTTTCCACTTTAAGGGATTGTCCTAACCGCCAATCTGTAGAATAGCTCACTTAAGGACTGTGGGCTCTGGTTTGATGGGATTTTTTTTTTTTGTGGGGTTTTTTTGATGGGTAGACCAGAGTTTCATGTTTTTTATGTTATTGTGGCCCAGACAATTTCCTCTGTACTACTTTAAACATCATCACCACGTGTGCTTTAAGAGAGAAAATGTCTCCCGTAATATATAAGTACTTGTAATTTGGAGAGTGTTTTTTCTGTGAACCCAAACAGGGAGAGGTGTCTTACTGTAGGCAAAATAAATAAGGCCCAAATATTTTTTTTTTTTTTTTTTCTCTAAGAGTTTTCTATAGTTGGCTTATTTCAAGGAGTAGCTTAAAGGGATGAAAGAGTGGCTGAGGTCAGGGAAGGAAGGCATGGGAACGTGTTAAACTGGCTTTACTGATGGAACACATGTTTGTATCATGTAACTATGCCTTAATACAGGTACTTGGATTTTTTGTATTCCTTTGAGGGAGGAGCTGCTCAAGTACTTAAGCATTTCTGCAGCACCTCTAAACTTTTTAGACATGAAATTGTAATGTATTGGAGTCTGTCACAGTTCTTGTCAGAATTAAGTACACTCAGCAGTATAAAAGTAATTAATTTGTATCATTTATTTTAATAGTTTTTTGCATATAGCCCTAAGCATAAGGCTACCTAGTGTCCTAACTAGCGATTAAGGAATTAAAATAAGATTATATGTAAAAATAAATAAATACAAACCCCCAGACACTTTACATATAGCCCAAAAGATAAGATTAATATGTGTTTATTTTTTTTAATCTCTTTGCTCCAAGAATGGCTTTAAAAGAAAAGCATAAATTCATCACAGCTGGCCAAAGAATTTCTATTTGAGAAAGGTGTTTTGTGGGTAATTATCTTGTCTCCCTGCACTTGGATCTCAAGTGCATACCAGGTGCTTTCCTGACTTGGGATCTCCATCAAAAAAAAAAAACACAGAGGAAAACAGGTGAGATTATAAAGTGAGTATTAAGTAGTATCTTAAAGTAGAAGAATGGGAAGATAGGGGAAAAGCTGCGTAAAGAAGATATGACAGATACTTGTGTGCTGTGTGTATGTATATTTGCTGTTACCATCTTGGACAGTCTTTGCCAAGGTTATTTGCACTAAATTACGTTCCCCTGATTTAAAATTAAACTGTGTTTATTTATTGTGTCTCCATTCACATGGCATAGACCAAATTAAAATGTGGATGCCTTTATTTGCAGAGAGCATGCTTTGTTCATCTGCTTTTCTCTGCATTGTTTCATATTTTCTTTTTAACTTCTCATGTTTTTTAGTGAGCATGTCTTTTCAACACATGCTCACCTGCTTCAATGGATCCAAAGCTACTAATAAAAACCCTCCTCAATATGTAACAGATGGAGAAGTGAATATAAGTGGAAACAGTTCAATAAAGGAAGCAGACCCAGAGCTGTCATCAAGTTCTTCACAGTCACTAGAGTTTAAAAATTTTTTTTCACCTGTTCATGGAGTGCTTGCTCAAGACCTGCTGACAATGACAATGTATTTCATCTCTCACCATGTTTTTTTCCCCTCTACCTTATGGACTTTTTATGAAAGTTTGCTGCTATATTAGACTAATATTTAGATTCTGCTTAATATGCTAAACAATGTAAAGTGATTGCCATTAAAAAGACAAATGTATGTGTTGCCAATATTTTAACTAGGGCCTCCTTTTAAAGTTTGTCCTTGGAGACTCTCCGGAATCCTCCTAGTTTGTGAGAACTTGGTGTGGAAAGGTCCATGTCAGCTTGCCGAGGAGCGCACTGAAGTGCTAGGAGTTTGTTGGTTTGTTTTTCTATACAAGCAAAAGGCGTTTTTGGAAGAAGGGAGTAAATGCCATCTGGCAAACATTCTCTGCAGTCTTTTGTGTCTGAGAAACACCACTGGAAAATACCATGATCCTATCTGGAAACTTGAGGACAAAATAAATGTTATTTAGCTTTCTTCAAAAATATTTTTGAAAGCAATTGATGCTTCTCTTCTCTGACACATTCCATATATGAGGCTTGTGTTCACAGAGATCTTTCTGGATGTTTGAAGACATGTCTGGTCAAGATGACTTGAAACAGGGTGCAGAGTAGTTTTTATTTATTTATTTTAAAGCAAGAAATCATAATTCTATGTGCATTCCATCCAGGAATGTTCTCATATCCTATTAAATGCACCAGGCTTTGTTGCCTTGTATACTTTGTAGGTACAAAAGAAAAAGAGTGAGTGCTATGAGAACAATCTAACAGGTGATTTGAGATACTAAAACAATTTACATGCTTCTTTCTGATTTTTCTCTTCATTTGTTAATTGTAATAGTGTAGTTGGACAATAAACTCATGGTAGAAGGACCATCTTAGTGTTACACCAGCATAATTCTATTAAGTCAAAACACAGCACATAAGTGAAACCAAACTGACAAATCTCTTTGAAGTTTTGTCTTCATATCCTAAAGTGCTTTCCATTACGATGCTGGATAGTGAAATAAGATATAAACACAAGCATCTTTTTAGAAGCTTTTTCAAGGACATGTGATCTTATTGTCTCTGTCAGCAACACAGAGAACAAATCCCCAGTTACCAACCAGAGAGTATAGATAGAAAAATTACTTTGGTTTCTGTTCTTTTTTTCTGTCCCCACCTACACAAAGTGAAAAGCAGCGTTTCAGACAATACTCCTTTATTTCTCTTCCCCCTCCCCCCCCAGCTAAATTACACAATAGCATTTCTGTAGTTGATTGGTGCATATTCAAAAGGGGTTTGTAGTTTCTGGTGTTGATTGAATTGATCTATCTGTGTTCAATATGACTGTTTCCTTTTCTTTCTGGAAGTGAGCTACAAGGTCCTCTGCTCTTCTCCCAGGCAACCATCAACCGAACAAGAGGACACAGTGTCAAGCCGCACCAGGGAAGGTTTAGACTGGATGTTAGGAAGAAGTTCTTCACAGAAAGAGTGACTGGTCATTGGAATGGGCTGCCCAGGGAGGTGGTGGAGTCACCATCACTGGAGATGTTTAAGAAGAGACTGGATGAGGCACTTGGTGCTATGGTTTAGTTGATAGATGGTCTTGGGTGATGGGTTGGACTTGGTGATCTCAAAGGTCTTTTCCAACCTGGTTAATTCTTTTCTATTCTACAGACTTATTGAAGCTACACATCTTTGCTGTAATACAATACAATACAATACAATACAATACACCCAGTTGGAAGAGACCTTCAAGATCATCGCGTCCTAGTGATGGCTTGCCTGTACAGAGACAGAGTAGGACAGTGAAAAGTTGACTTGATGGTGGCTTGTGAAACTTACTGTGCCTTTCATTTCCTCCTGGTGAATATATACCTTTATTAAAGTTCAATCTAGTTCTGCTACAAAGAGACCAGTTTCTCTGTGCACAGGTGCTCTCTGTTGGGAATACAGATAAATTATAAGTAGAACTTTTCTCTCATCTATTTGCAGCCTTAATAGTTTTATATGTTTCCAAAGTTTTAAATATGCATAGAAATAACCATGCACTAAAACATATGGATCCAAGTGCTGACCTCCATTACATCACTGTAAATCTAGACAGTAACTGTTATCATGTGGATTTATGCTAGTGCTATTACAATAAAGGGAGTGATTTATTAGTGATGAACAGAGTTTTTATGGCCATGTCAGTCTTGCACAGGTTTATGAGATTGTTTAAGTACAAATACTCACAAGTTTGACTCTTTCTTTTATTATCTGTAAAGAAGTCCATGGCAGGAAAAGTAAGTGGGTGCAATATTCCAGGTGAGCACTGGCAGAGGCTGCCCATGGAGGTTGTGGAGTCTCCTTCTCTGGAGACTTTCAAGACCCATCTGGCTGTGTTCCTGTGCTAGATGCTATGGTCCTGCTCTGGCTGGGGGTTGGATTTGATGACTTGGAGGACCCTTCCAGCCCCTAACATCCTGTGTAAAGTCAAGGCCCTAAAGCAGCCCAGGAATACTTAGCTCTTTTGATATCTGCAGTTTTTCAGAACAACTCCTACCTTTACTTACCTGAGAGTGGTTATTCTCAACTTGGTACAGATACATAAAACTTTCATGAGTTCCCATGAATCTGTGAGAAATTATGCAAGTATACTGTGGGGCAGAGGGGTGTAGCAGCCAGGCAAAAAGGGACCTGGGGGTACTGGTTGACAGCTGGCTGAAGATAAGCCAGCAGTGTGCCCAGGTGGCCAAGAAGGCAAATGGCATCCTGGCCAGCATCAGGAATAGTGTGGCCAGCAGGAGCAGGGAAGTCATTCTGCCCCTGTACTCAGCACTGGTTAGGCCACACCTTGAATACTGTGTCCTGTTCTGGGCCCCTCAGTTTAGGAAAAATGTTGAGTTGCTGGAACATGTCCAGAGAAGGGCAGCAAAACTGGTGAGGGGTTTGGATCACAAGCCCTATGAGGAGAGGCTGAAGGAGCTGGGAATTCTTCACAGAAAGAGTGATTTGCCATTGGAATGGGCTGCCCAGGGAGGTGGTGGAGTCACTGCCACTGGAAGTGTTTAAGAAAAGACTGGGTGAGGCACTTAGTGCCATGGTTTAGTTGATGAGATGGTGTTGGTTGATAGGTTGGACTTGATGATCTCGAAGGTCTTTTCTAACCTGGTTAATTTTGTATTCTGTATGTTTAAATGATACAGAGAAATTGTGAACTAATGTCAAATCCTTATAGAACAGCATATGGAGCCATAGTCTTCAAACACATTGAGTTGATAGCTCTAAGATATTAAAGGGATTTCTGGTGTCCAGTGCTAAGGCAATAAAAATATATCTTCAAAATTTTATGTATGAAAACTGGGCTTAGAGAATAAGTCATCAGGAGGATGCTGCACATTTACAGACCTGCCATTTCCAGTGCTGATATGCTACCCATATGTTTCTATCTGCAGTTTTGAGGCCACTGAGGCTGCATTAACAAAGGCTTTTGTTCATATGGTCTCTTAAGTAGCTTCCTTTAGTGCTGAGTTACAAAAATGGCAGCCAGGACTTGTCTTGTGGGATTGCATTGCAATTACCTGTTGGTATTTGCACTTTGTGACACAGCAACTTAATTCTGCTCTGAATTAAAGGAAAGCATTAAAGATGTCCTGAAATAGTTCTAAACATATGAACCAGAAAGACCAGGTGGCATTATGCTTAGATATTCAGTTCTTGGCTTATATGTCTTTGGAAGAAGGACATGTAACATAGTAATCTAGATAGAACTGCTCTTTTAAAAAGTATTTCTTGAAGAATAATTTGTTCCATGGAATACCTACTGGGTTAACACAGCCCACTCTCTCAAGCCCCTCTGCCCCCCACCCCCAGACTGGAGGGAAAGTAATATGAAAAAAACAAACCTCTGGGTTGAGATAAAAAGTTTTACTGGAAATGATACAATGTACAAACACATTAGTCTGTTTGCTAAGTGCAGCAAGAAGCAGTAGCAGCAGAAGCCGTTTCCCCACACCCAAGCACCCATAAGTCAGCCCAGTGGAAAAGACCAACACCCTAAACCCTGCAAACCAGAGGCAGCAATTGCAGCAGGAAGCCTGTCATGTTAAAATCTGAACTTCAGTCTTCGTGATGCTTTGGTCCAGCCAGCACTTTCATTTTAAAGCTGGCATGGCAGGAGGTATTGAATATCAGCAGCAGGTTCAACTCAACCTGTGACAAATACCCACGTTGTTCTTATCTTTGCAGGAATGAATGATGAATGAATGGAAAATAGCACGAGAGCATGGAAGAGTTCTTTGAATCCAAAGCAGTTTTGTCATAATCTTGAAAGGTACAGTTTGTTTTTACTTCTAGCTTTTTTTTTTTTTTTTTTTTTTTTTTTGTTAATTATTATTTTCCATCTAAAAAGGCAGGAAAGAAGTCTTGCAGTCATTACATGATAGCAGCAAAAGTAGGAACATGGAACTTCTCTCTTTTTCACTTTATTCCAGTCCTCCTCATGATAGATACCTATTTTGCTGACAATTGAAACTGACAAGAATATTTTCACAGTATTTTATAATTTCATCATTAGTTTTTGGAGCACCCTTCAAATGTAATTTGTTTTGTGATAACATAATGTGAACGTGTTACATATGACAATGTATATTTGTGTAATTTATATCATAGAAATTAAATTAGTTCATGACATTTTGCAAGTGCCTGAGGTATCCCAGACTGTCCATACAGGCATGATGTGCTTGCTAGAGTTACTTGACAGGCGAGTGTGTCCAGGAAACAGCAGTGTCTACCTTTGTTCCAGCCTCACTTATACTTTGACAAGTTCTGTGTTTGGAACAGAAACGATATTCTGAATATTTGTGGCATGAAGATATTAAGGCATGTTATACATTGGTCAAGGCAGATATAGATGTAGCTGTCACATTAAGGTACAGAATGTGTACCTGATCTTAGACCTGCCACCCTTAATGTGTGCATGTGTATATTCGTGCACATGTTTGAAAATATTGAATGTTTTTATTAAGTAATTAATGATTATTATAAATTACTGAAATTTAATCAAGCATTTCTCACAGTTTTGTCTGTATTTATTCTATTTAAAAGTCCTCAAACTCTGTTTCACCTTCTCTTTCCTCTGTTGCACCAAACTTTACAGGCTGTTATGAGGATTAACATAACCTGGACACAAATATGTTTTCCAAAAGGTTTCCAAGGAAAAAAAAAATCAAGATCTCTTTATCTCCAATAATGTCTCTATAAATGTATTTTATAAAATACTATCTTATGGCAGCTAATTGTTATGCTGTGTACTTACTTTTGGATCACCCACATGTAGTTTCTTTATGCTCTTCCAGTGGTAACTGCTACTTATGGTCTGGGGTAGAAATAGTGGTTCTCTCTCTTTCTTACTAGCTCATTATAAATGAAGAGGACCTCATTGTTGCAATTCTCGCTGAAATACATTCTACTGTTGGTCTCCCACCTGCCTTTGCCCAGTAATGCCCTCTGCTCTGTGCATGATGGACTAAGTCTGGCTCATTTGTGTTTTGTTGGTAAACAATTCACAAATGGCCTCTTCTGTGGCATTCAGGATCTTACAATCCTGTAGTCAGTAATGCTGTCCTAAGAAAATACTGTATAATCTTTATTGCCTCAAGAATGATAAAGTATTTCCTTACAGCTGTTTGGGGGATATAGAATGGACCAAGATATATTTATACTTGTACGCCAAGATATATTTATACTTTACACCTGTGCAAGTGTGGTAGAGAGCGATAAGGGAGAAGAATTAGGGACATAAATGCAAAGACAGAGTAGGTCTAGGTGAAAGTGTGGAACCCTTGATGACATGTTTGTTAAACACATGAAACTGACAGCCTATAAAAGTAGCATTAGGGCATGTCTGCAAAATTGCAGACTTGATCCCAACTATACTTTAGCTGCAAAGATTTTCATCCTGTATTGTGGTATTTTGCTTTTTAAGTTTTATTGGTAGTTCTTCCTACATTGTCTGTCTCAATATAATGAAAATCAGAAAATTAGAAAAGTTTCTAGCTTTTTGTAGAGTCTACCTGATAAAACACTAATTATCAATGAATAATAGTTAGCTACCAACCCTGACTGAAAAATACATATGTTCTGATTCTTAGAGCTCACAGTGGGGTGGAAGTGTTCTTTAACATCAAAAGGGTGATGGAGAGCTTCCTACACAGCTGCTTCCTTCCTGTGTAGCTGGTCCCAGTCTGGCCATAAAGTCTGCTCAGTGACAGCTCCTCTGAGAATGAGAAATGCTGTACAGGTGTTATTTGGGGCCTTACTGGAGCTGCTGAGCATGTAAAGGTTAAATTGTAAGGGAGAGGATGTGTTTGAAAGGGGAATTTTATCAAGCCAGTTCAGGAAAATGAGAACATTCAACAAGTTGGTCGCCAAGGTGCATTCTGCACTATGCATTCTGCGCTATGCATTCTGCATAGCTGAATTTTCTTTAAACTGCAATTTTGGTGCATCCTTTTTATGTTACAGAGTGGGAAAATGAGTTCAAGTTGAACTGGCACTGTCCTAATGCTTACATGTGTAACAGGGAAGTCAAATATATTAAAAGAAAAGGAAATTTCCTGTTGAAATAGTATTTGATCCAGCAAAATGCAATCCATGCAAAATGGATATTTTCCAGAAGATGGCGGTGTAGGTGCATTTTTAAACTTTGAGCTAAATTGTTCTGCAAAACCCACCAAGTGCTATGATAATCTGGCCATGTAGAACTATGAAATAATTAGTGAGTGAATGTTTAGTTATTGCGGTTAGTCCTGAGTGATACAGAACTTCAGTAACTTCCATTACCACTGTGTTTTGGTATCCTTTTTAAAAAATACATATAACTGCTTTCTTGCCCTTTGTTTTGTGGTTAGAAGGCATAAATACCCTAAGTAATGTGGTGCCTGTGTTGATAATGTAAAATAAGAAAACAGCAAAGCTGATGAGCCCAAAGGTAAAATCAGTGCCAAGGTTTGTCATCAAAACGTACAGAGCAGAAGTTTCTGCGAGGAAAAGATATTTTGGTTTGATGTGAAAAAATAAGATGTCCCCTACCCTAATTAATATTGGCATTAAATTGCCCTACAAGTTTTTAAGATGAGGCTGATAGCTATTTTGGAGGGCATACCTCCAAAATGCCTCTACTTAATTTAGCAAGATGCCTTTTGCTGAGTATTTATATCTGTACGAATTTTGCTGCAGTAGATTTCATTCAGCAGGACTGATCACTTTGTCTCATCAGGGGCTGGAATTTCATGTGCACCCACAAATATTCTGATTTTTAAAACTCTTAAATCATCAAGACAGAACACAACTCTCATAAAGAAATACTGTATTTTATATAACAGTGTGTCTTGGATAATACCAAAATCACATACATATATTTTAACAACCCCCATCTTTTTGTACCTGTTGTTTCAGAGATTCTCCAGCAGATGTCCCTTGAGAATGTAAAGATTTATAGCGGCACAACTGCTGCGTTGTCAAAGGACTGGAAAATGTAGCTGGGAGGCTTTCTGAAGATGGCTGTTAGGAGGAGTGCTTTCTGAAAAAGAGTTGGGCAAAATGTCTGCCAGATTCTTTAATCTAGGAATTGTGAAAAGGTGCATTCACAATACAGATAGGTTTTGTTTTCAACAGAGATGAGAGGCATCTCAAGACTATTTTTCAGACCCCTGTGTGTGTCCTTTTTGATATTGTAAGATGTTACTTTATGTTCTTCCATGCTGCTTTTTTAGGACTATCCAGTAGGATAAATTAGAAATAACCTGGATTTAAGATAAATAATCTACCTGTGGACTTTTTATGTAATAAAACATTCTGTAGGTTGACCCTGGCCCAGCTGCCCACCAAAGCTGATCTATCGCTCCCCTGCTCAACTGGACAGGGGAGAAAAAATACAGCAAAAAATTTGTGGGTCAAGATAAGGGCAGGGAGAAATCATTCACCAGTTTACCATCACAGGCAAAACAGAGTTGACTTGGGGAAATCAGTTTAGTTCCATGCATGTTGGTTTGGTATTTTTAAAATAGCATTGGTGGAATTAACTTGGTTCTGCCTGTGCTGATTGTATCATTATAAAAGAAATAATTAAATTACTTTAAAATAAGGAAGCTGTAGAGGCAAAGAGACTGGAGATTGAATGCTTGTCAAGAAATATTTGCAGAATGTGTTTTGGAAGTGGAACTATAAATGTTCTTCTATATGCATTAGGGATCAATAAAAGGCAGGAAAGATTTCCAAAAGTAAGCTGGATTTGCTGATTTTTTGTTTGTTTGTTTGTTTGTTCCTCCCAGAAAAGGAGAAAAATGTCATTTCCTTACAGCAATGAGCTCTTGTGACATCTAAGAATTTCTGCATACTGCATCTAGTGATATCATGCTCTAATCAGTATAAATGATCTAATCTGTGTAATAAACATTGTCCACATATACGTGCTCCAACTGGCTCTTGCACACTGTTCTTGAAAGCCTTCTGTTAAGGTAAGTGATCTTATTTGTAAAATGTGAATGATTTAATAGAATTGTAAAATTTAATGTGTGTTATTTCTCGGCTGGTTAAAATATGACACCCCCTCCCCCCCCATGTTCCCAAGTACCTGAAAAAACAAGTGCAAAATAAAAGTCAAATCATGGTCAATATGCCTTGCCCAGATAGGGCGTTAAGAGTGTATTGAACTTCTAGTGCATAATGTCTATTGATTTCAGTTTGTAGAATTATTACTGAAGTAGAAGTGAGAGAAAGCTTTTGTTGGTTGGGTTTTTGGTGGTTAGTTTTTGTGGTTTGTTTTTTGTTTGTTTTGTTTCCCCACTTCTCCCCCCACCCCCTGGAATGGATGGGAACCAGGTGATGGCTGCAGAACACAATCTGACAGTGGAACAGAAACTCAGCTGTACTTTAAAATTCCATTAATTTGCTTGTAAGCTCTATTGCTCCAGGATGAATGTAGCTGTAATGAAAATCCAGAATATGAAACACCAAGCTGCCTGCAGCTTGATTTGACTGCAACCATGGGAAAGTCAAAAACATTGAGGGAAGCTTCAACAAGGAGGATCCATCTGTCATCACTATGTTAAATGTGATGGTGTTTATCTGTATGAAATACCTTGTCATGTTGTAGCAGTGCACAATAAGGCTTAACAAGTTTATCTTTGTCCTTTTGACCTCTGTCTTATCTGGTTGGCACAGCAAAATCTGTATGGGTTTCAGGGAAGTGTTGAGGCTTTGTGCTTTACACAGGTACATTACTGATAAGCAATACAGCTGTTTTGTGTGTGATAGTGTGTGATATGTCTCCATAAGTGTATTGAGATATGATGGAAAGAACTTCTTGCCGGTGTATGGAAGACATCCATCAAAGAATGTGTTTGTTTGATCCCAACAACCAGTGATTTGGTGCAAATATGTTTACTATTTTGGTGCCCAGTAGGATTTGTGTTATGTCACTTACATTATCAAACACTTTTAATATGTTTAAATTTATATCAGCTTCTGAAGCTGCTACAGTGTTCAGGAACTTCCCTAATTGGCTGGCAGTTATTGGTCATCAGTGAAGTCATGGAAACTTACTGTACAGGTGAAGTACTCATGTTTGTTTAGTAGATTTCAGTACTTTGTTGAGGTCTCAGTAACTGCCCTGGGGAATTTATAATCAAAGATACACATAGATAACAAACCCACACTGAGTTTACTTGGCTGAAAATTGATAGCCAAGCCAAATATGACACATCAGGCATACAAAATACCATATACCTTGCATTCCAGTGGTAGTGAGCCTGTGAAAATAATGCAAATATTTAAATTAAATACAGGAAGAATTAAATTGGAATTAGAACTAGAGGAATACAGTGGAAAATGAGGTTACTTGTACTGGCCAGTGAAACTTTTAAAAGGATGGATTTTTATGTTCAAAAAACATATGAAAGTTGTAGACAGGATTATTTTATCCTTCACAGCAAACTATTTGCAAAGAAAAGTGGCCTAGAAAAGGTGAAGCTTCCATATTGTATGTAAAAGACATGGTGAGAAAAATAGGATTTAATCCTGGAAAATTTTCAGTTATTTCTCAGCATTATGAAGATGACAGAACAAGTATGAACTTTGTGTGAGAAATTACTTATCTGACTGCCTTCAGAATTATTTTTACTTTTTTTCTCTTGAAAGCAGTCTGTCTCTTTTGGGTCAGTGACAGCTCAGTCTTGAGGCCGAGTCATAAAATGTGTCAATTGCTCGTCAAGTTCAGTGGCAGCCTGCTCTATTCTCAGCTTTCTCTATTTCAAACCCACTACTTCATCATTTTAGTGTCAGGTATTGATGGAGCATTGAAGTGCAAGTCTCACATAGTTGTGTGCTAAAATAGGCCTATGAATTTTAATCAGAGCTGTCCTTTCATATCTGTTCTAACAGTGATAGTGATGTGTTTTATCACTTACAAGAGAGTTGCTGTACATACATTGAATGTCTTGTCAGTAAAACCATAGTTATCTATATTACACAATCATTGCAGATCCATCATCAAGGCCACTACAATTCTTTCTCAGTTTTACTGAATAGATTTTTCTTGGCTTTGTGCTGTTAGATGGAAAAGATAAAACATAAGAAATAATTTATTGTTTTAATTTAAAATTTGAAGATGGGTAAGGTGGATTAATTTGCCTTATTCAACTTCTGTGTAGTCTGGATTCTCACAACTTTTTTACATCAGCTATGAGCTTTCTTTCTTAATTTATAAATTTATAAATTTATAAATTTATAATTGCAAGACTTGCCTGAATTTGCATTACATTGGCTATTTATTATTTTGTTGCTGTTGTTGTTTGGTCCTTTTAATTTTTCTTTGACAGCTTTGTATATGTTCTTGTTTTTTTCAGATGGCAAAAGCTTCATCAGAAAATAGAGAAAAAAAAAACCCCTAAGGGAGAAGCTGTGTGCTGTAAGGAGAGAAGCAATAATTTTCCCAGTCCCATGACCTTGTGAAAAGAATTTTGGATTAAAAAAAACAGAGTTTTGAAGGTGTGAACTTAGAGGGTGAAAGGAAACAACTTAAAAATTGGTAAGAGGAAAGAAGAGCCATCAAAATAATTAACAGAACTAGGCACTGTAGCAAAATGAGAAGGAAGGCTTATAAAGACTTTTCTGATAAAAACCAGCTATGTTGTATGGGAAGGGGCAAGGTCGGGACAAAAAGCATGTTAGAACTGTCAGAAAGGTGGATGCATTTATGAATAATTTATAGGAAATGAAAAGGGTTTAAAAACTATAAAAAAGTCAAGGTCCTGAGATTTCACGAGTAACACTTCTTTAGAGTACTCTCTGTACTCTGTTTTGAACAGAATTTTATCTTGGTTAATTATTGTGTGGATTACTAACTTGGCAAAGCAACTTAAACCTTCCTATATTGTAGCTTCTTTCTGACGTGCTTTCCAGGGTGAAATTTTCTATGCAAGTATGCATAAACAATTCTCCTGGCTGGATTAGCCTTTGACAGGGTGTGAAGAACATTGAAAATAAATGATTATTGAGTGATCCAGAGCATGAGAGGGTATGCATATGGTCCTTCAGAGAGCAGAACATCACACTCAAGATTATTTCTTAGAATATAAAAAAGGCAGATGGCTACTATTAATTAGCCACAGAATGTTAGGGGCTGGAAGGGACCTCAAAAAATCATTTAGTCCAACCCCCCTGCCAGAGCAGGATCACCCATACCTATCAGATAACTATATTTGTGACTATGGAGTGTAATAATGCAGGTAATCACTCTTTGTGTTAAATCCAGTAGAAGATTTTTGACTTGACATTTACTAAAGGGATGTATGAGAATTAGGGGGAAGTATCATTTTTGTAATTAGGAATAAGAAGTTATTTCTTCTGTTTTCCAAACATCATGTCCAATAATAATAGAATGAGTTGGTTTGGTTTATTTCATTTTTTCAGGTTCAGATTGTTTCAGTTAGAATAACATTTCCAAAGGGTCTGTGCATTACAGTCTGAGCAAACTCTGGAGTATGTTTTAATTCTGATGACTTTCCCAGCTTCTATACTGATGGACCTGTGGCTTATTCTCCTGATCAGTTTTCTAGCAGCAACATCTAGTGGGAGTAAAAGGAAAGGGAAACATCACCTGAAGAAAAACAAATAACAAATCAGAAAAACAATTCTGCAGGAGTGGGAGGCTGATTTAGTGAAGAAGCAATATACCACATAGTTGATTTGCTATTGAACTGCATAGGAATTGTGGCAGAATTATATATGACCTGGATACAAACTTTGTATCAATGGCAGTCACAGCAGGGTATTTGTAACCTCAGTCTAAATAGTCCATTAAGGGACAGTGCTACTGCATGATCTATCTCTGAAGCCTTTAACAAATGAGTGTTTAACTAATAGGTTTAGGGAATAACACCTTTTATTTCATATAATCCTTGTAAGGTAGTTCTGGAGTTGTAAAGGCTATGGTAGACTGAGAGCAACAAGCTTTAATGGAGAGATCACCAGGTATGCACACATTTACTATAGGTTATTCAAGATTCTACAGAAGCTTGAATACTGAAAATGGTCCCTAGGGGTCAGAGTGCATTTACCTTCTTTTTTTTTTTTTTTTTTTTTTTTTTTTTTTTTTTTTTTTTTAAATTAAGGCAAGAGTATGACTGAGGAAGCTCCCAGTTGATGATGCACTGCCTGCAAGTCAATTATTTCCTACTCTGTTTCCTTAGGGCTTCATAGGGTTCTTGTACCTTCTAATTAGATCTGAATCACTGAAGCAGCAATGTGTTGTTGAGAGCTGTCAAGTGCTTTGTTCAGGCTCTGATCCTTTAATGAAAATGTTTCAGATTTCTGATTTTGTATTTCTCCTGCCATGTACATCCTGGGATCATACTGTGCTCACTGGCAACATGCAGTTTGGGATGAATCAGATATGTGTTATGGCACTAGTCATGTGCACTGGAGTACCTTGCTGGAGTCCTCATAGTAAAAATAATAGTGAGTATGACTCAGTGCAGGAGTGGCTAAGATTAACTCAGAGTTTCAGGGAGCCAAGAGATGATTCACCATTTGATATGAAAAGTAGCTGCTAATAAACATTAATAGATATTTTCAGTTCTGTTTGCAACATACCATCACTTGTGGATATTGAGGAAGCAACAGGAGGAACTGAGAACATCATACTAACAGCAGCTTCGTAAGCAATGACTTAGTAGACACATGTTGACTTGTCACTGCTGTAGATATTGACACTCCAGTGCCAAGACACAGCAACAAACTTTACGGGTTTTGTTACTGCAACAGCTGACTTGTTTTCCAAGTCCTTAGTGCAGTTGTTTTACACTTGAGGTTTACTGGGCATTTCCTTCAATTACTTTAAGTGAATTTTGTCAACAGCAAATATGTTTTATTTATGTTATTTAAAGTGGCAAATGATTCAGATAAGAGGAAAGGAGAATGAATTTGCTCTCCACAGAACAGACACGTTTGCTCCTCCAACTTGCAGTATTTGCATATCTGCCAAATAATTTTAACTGGGACCTCGTGCTACTCTGCCTGCTATGACAGTCAACCTGAATCCCTGCTGCCTTGAAGCCAATTTTACAATGCAGTGCTGAAATGTACTGGGCTGTTGCCCCACATGCTTCTAGTTCCACGGAGAACTTGCTTGCTTTAGATGCACAACAGTGTGGAGCATATTTTGCTCATCTGTCACACTGTATCTTGGAGTTCCTTGCTGGTGTGTCTATATGAAAGAGAGGTTTGATGTTTTCTGTTTGCTGCAGATGTTATCTCTTAAAAGAAAATAGAGAGGTCAGAGTCAGAATCAAGAGTATCATGATAAATTCCAATTGATATCCAGTGTGATACAATCCAAATGGTATCCAGTGTGACAGTTTTCTGCCCTGAGGGATTTGGTTCCTCCCTACTCATTGCTCAAAGTGGAAGCTAGCCTGTTGTGTCACAAACTGTCATCTTTTCCTGGTATATTTAATGCACATACAACTGCTGCTTTTATTGTCTGTGCAGTGCCTCCGACCATGCCAACCATAGCCCTGCCTTTGTTCAGCCAGAATAGTTTAATTTTGTTAATTAATAATTGACATTTTTTTTTAGAAGCAGAGAAACATTACCGATGTTTGT
Source organism: Picus viridis (assembly GCA_033816785.1). Taxonomy (NCBI): domain Eukaryota; kingdom Metazoa; phylum Chordata; class Aves; order Piciformes; family Picidae; genus Picus; species Picus viridis. The sequence goes on along the minus strand of CM066582.1, from coordinate 16,058,658 downwards.
TTGTATCCTTGATTTAAAAATATCAGGTGTTTAAGTGAGACAAGAGCTGCTTCCAAACATTTACAGAAAAAAAGCTATGTCAGGCAGTTTTCTTAACAGCAATACACTACTTTCTTCTGGGCCACTGTAAAATTACTGTTTCCAATACATGCTCTTAAGCTGTGTTTTTCATTCTTTTTTTATTGAGAAAAAAAGTGATACAGTTTTCATTGCAATTCATCTTCTATGTTATTGGTTTCTGACAGACCTTGTACCTGCTTTGAGGTCACCATTCACGCAAGCAACCATCCAACATTTTTGTCAGCAACATTTTTTCCGTTTTGGAGCAGCATTCTCCTGTACCATGGTGGAAACACCTTTGTATTTGTAAACTTAGAAGAACTTTTGCACTTTGTCACTTCTACCAGTGCTCAAGAATCTCAAATTTAATGTCTGCACTGTTAAATATTCAGTAAATTCCTGCTCTCCAAAAAATGATGGGCTTAAAACTTTCAGACAGTTGTTTGGTTTGTGTCTGTATGTGTCTTGCTTTCATAGGAGAAATTCACTTCAGAAGAAAGACCATAAAGTATATACCTTCCCTTAGCATTTGGTAATGCTTTACCTTCTGAAGCGGAAAATGTTGAGTAGATTGTGATTTCAGACGTACTGCTTCCATCCCTTCTTCCTGAGTGTTTTCTCGTAACAACCTGTCTTATCAACTGGGGAAAACTGACCCTGATTACATGTTTAACCTATATCTTAAAATACTCTGTTTGCTCTGATTACTTCTCTTCCCCTCACCCCCCACCATGAGTGTACTCATTTTGGCAGGGATAGAGTTAATTCATAGCAGCTGCTATGATGCTGTGTTGTGTATTTGTGAGTGAAACAGTGTTGATAATGTAGAGGTGTTTTAATTATTGCTGAGCAGTGCTTAAACAATATTAAGGGTTTTTCTATTTCTCCCACTGCTCCTCCAGTGAGTAGGTTCTGGGTACACAAAAAGTTGGGAGGGGACACAGCTGAGAGAGCTGACCCCAACGGGAAGGGAAGTGTAAGGCGGAACATTTGGATTTCTGGTGAAATTACAAGTGATGAAGCCCTGCTTTTCTGGAAATAGCAGAACAGCTTCCTGCCAGTAGTAAGCAGTGAATGAATCCCTTTGCTTTGCTTGTGCATACAGTTTTTATTTTACCTACTAAACTGTTTTTATACCAGCCCGTGAGTTTTCACTATTTTACCCTTCCAGTTTTCTCCCCCATCCCACCAGGGCTGGGAGTGAGCAAGTGGCTGCCTAATGGGGCTAAACCATGACAGTTGTCTAGCTCCAAACTTTTCTTATCCTAATGATCTCGGGAGTATTGCACTGCATGCAGATAGTTTATTGATATGTTCTTCTTACCTGTTCAAAAGTGGATAATCCTTGATTTATCCTTGAATAATCTCCTCTATAAAAAATACTTAGATTATGCTGCATGTGTAGCTACCACATAAAATAGCACAATGGAATTATCTAAACAGCAGATGTAGTTAAGAGCAAATAACTATTTAGTTTAGAACAAACATTTTTGTGATCAGTGAAGTGAAGCCCTGGAATGGGTTGTCCAGGGAGGTGGTTGAGGCCCCATCCCTGGAGGTGTTTACGACCAGGCTGGATGAGGCTCTGGCCAGCCTGATCTAGTGTGGGGTGCCCCTGCCCATGGCAGGGGGTTGGAACTAGATGATCCTTGTGGTCCCTTCCAACCCTGACTGATACTATGATACTATGATACTAAGTGATTACCCTTTTTATATGCATTTGTGCTGCAGATTTTGATAAATCAGTAAGGCACCTCATTAATTATATCCGATCTAGCAACACTTCTGAGAAAGAGTTGTATTGTAAAAAAGTGTCTAATCTTAGTGAATTTCTGTATACCACAGGTACCAGGAAGCTGATTACTTTGTACTTTCTATCTCACATTACCCATTTATTACATGCTATTTCATGGCACTCAAGCAGATTAAGTTACATTTCTTTTCAGATCTGAGTACACACACGTAATATTTGTCTCTTTCCAAGGCAGAACTGGTATGCATTATATAAATCAGATTTTTGCTAAAACCAAATGTTACTCAAGAAAACTGTACATGTTTTTCCAAGTTGAGACATCTTTCTCCATACCTTCTTATGAAAGTTGTGTCAACTTTATTTGACGTGGAATCAACTGATGATTGTACAGGCTGTTCAGAGACATTTGTGTTGCAATGTGATGTTCCTTTTTGTTATGGAATTACCAGATTGCTTTGCAGTACTGGACTCCATCATAACGTGTCAAAATTTAACCCATTCATATTCTGGATTTGCCAACTAACACTGCACCTCTGTATAATGCTAGAAATCCTTTGTGGAAAGCTTGCAGCTTGAATAAGCTGGGAAAAAAAATGTAATCTTTTTAGGGTTCCTGGCTAAATATTTCTTAGACAATAGTTAGAAACATATATATATATATATCTCCATCTAGAAACATATATCTATCTATCTATCTATACATGCATACACACACATATAAAAAAGTTCACCTTGTTGAACATGGAGGGAAAAGAGAAGGGAAAGATAAACAGAAAGGAGATGTAGGAATTTGGTTTTTTTTTGTATTTCAGGTTGTTAGTAAGGTCATGAAATAATCTAAAAATTAAAAACCTATATAATATTCAGGCAAATATCCTAAATAGTAGTAGGCTTTCAAGCAGATGGAGTCTGTTGTGGTGTCAGTTGATTAAATGCTTTCAATTAAATTAATGTTTAAGAGACATTTCTGAAGAATTTTGTTCATGTTCTGTGTATATAGTCTGCTATTAATATGCATTGATTCTGAATGCATACTGTATATAAAATTATTTTGCTATGTGAAAAGAATGTAAACATCATCAACTGTGTAATAACTCCTCACATTGTTGTTAATTTGGAAAATTAAAGTAAATTAGTCAGTCAGTTAGTAATTATTTATTAGTAGTGGCAGTGTAAGTTATTTTGGAAGTTTGCCTCTCTGTGATGGCTCTCAATGTATCTCATACTGTCCATGAAGCTCTTTCCTCTTACCTTAAGAGTACACAGTGGCCTCTTTTTTTGCTGTCATTCTTATTTCATACTCAGCTGTGACATGGCCTTCATATCTGTTCTGATATTTATTATTAGTTCAGAAAGAAAGGTGTGAAAAAAAAAAAAAGAAGCAAAAATCAACTTGTAGTGTTTTTTGATTGTTTATTTTCCATATACAGATACAAAGAACAAGAGGAATTATTTAGCCTATTCCACTGAGCTAGAAGCTAATATAACAGGATGATTAATGTTTGAATATATGAAAGCTTCTTAAGAGTGAAAGCTATGAAGAAGGGGACATTTGACAGAAGTTTTGGAAATACCAACATGGTGGATTTTTACAGAACAAAGTACACTAAAGCCTGTCTGTAAAGAGCAGTCTGTATTGAGATATAATGGATGATCTAATCCAGCAGATCTGTAAGGCTTTTTTTTGAATAGCACACAAGGACCAAATGTCAAAGATAAAGGTTAACTTTGAAATTCTATTTTAATGTTCTAATTATCTGATGAAATAATACTCAGCAACAACAGGAACAGAAGCTAGTAATAAGGTGAACTGCAAAATAAAAACTCTACTGGGTCACTTATATTCCACTCAATACAAGAACGTATTTTCATTGTAACTTTTATTATCTTCTTTGAAAAGTATGATTTTCCACAAGAAATGTGATTTATGTGACTTCAGATATCAGAGAAAAACATTTTTAAAGCATTTGATGGAGAAAGTCAAATGAGTTTACAAAGGACACAATTATTATAACGCTTATTTAAGCTTATTTTATGCCAAATTTCCTTTGCAGTTTGCCCAGTGGGAATATTCAACACTCACACTGAAACACCTCACCTCCTTCTTAAATTTTCTTTTTCAATTCACTTTTGGGATTACTTTGAAGATGACTTGACATCTTACAGGTAATCAGAATAACAAGGCTTTGGGGAAAAAAAAAATTGCTCTTTTTATTGGCTTTGCAGCATGCCTTAAAATTAAAGATATTTTATGAAGGTCAGAGTGACTTTTCCAAGTTATGTTGTCTGATGCTGTAAAGCAACAGTAGCTTCACTGAAGGCCTGTAAATAGTCACTGATAAAGTAGAGAATATAAGAAACTACTTTGATATTGTGAGTATGTTTTTGTAGGAAGTTGCATAATAATTTCTTCAGAATTTTAATGATGACCAAGCAATGCATAATTTGAACCTCACTGATGTATCTTGAGGGTGATTGTAGAGTAGAAATTTTGTACAGTTTGTTTCTGTTTACTGCCATTGGCAATCCTGCACTAAAATTGTGTGTGTTTCAGCTGGGATCATTAGGCAATAGAATTGAGCAAGAGATGGGATCTTGTGCTGTGATGGAGAAATGAGATGTTCTTTTTGGACATATACCAGAAGGTCAGGAATTTTCACGTAACATCAAAGCCAAAGGACTAAAGAACAGGCTGCTTCTTTGTAGGGGTATCAACATTATTTGTATTTTTTATAGTTATTTTGATGAAGGATATCTTGTAGACATGAATCAGTTTCAGATGGTGGAAACAGCTTTCCATGTTGATAGGGATATCTTCTCACTGTTGCCTGTTTTCTTCTGACAGTGATAGTGACAGCTATCAGAGGCAGGATATGGAAGTTTGACAATTCCAGTGTACTCTGATACATTCTCTGTTTACATAAAGCAGAGGGAAATACCTTCACTCCTCGTGGCTTTTTGTTTTAATGGAACAAACAGATCCAAAAAAAGACTAAATGAAAACTCTGTGTGCCAGAGAAGTAGTTCCTAAAACATGTAGGAGAAGCTGCATGTATTTCAGATGTAACTTTTCAATTAATTTTTCTTTCCTCGCCTTATAGGTGAAAGGAACAGAAAACACTGTGCTTTCCCATTTTTAGGGCTTTCATAGCAATCTTGATTGCTGGGTTTTTTGGATGTTTGAACCCTCCCAAACACTGCAAACTGGCTACATAATGTTCCCACATATGTCATCTGCCTGACTGTAGTCAGTTCTGGTGTTCAGGATCTGTCTTGTCTAAAGTGTCTGAAAATGATAGATTTTCCTAGTAATTTGACTTGTTTCTTACAGTGTAAATGGGTTATCCTGTATGACAATCCAATTTTATTTTGATGTGGAAGTGTTTTAGGAAAAAGAATGAGATTAGAATAATTACTATACAAAGTGTTCTCAAAAAGCACAGCCAACACAGGGAAGCCAAGATTGCCATAGATAAGGAATATCATTACGAACATAGCTCAGGGCTATTGTGCCTTGTAGCCATAAACGCAGGAAGTAATTTTCCTCCTGGATCCTTTTAAAATATAGGAACAAAATAAGAGCCTGATGATTGCAGATATGGTGCTTAGGAGAAACTGAAAGGCCATATAAATGTCTGAGCAGTAGGATGGTGGTATCCCTATATTTGTGCAGAACAGAAGCTTTTGAAAGGATGGATGATTTTTGTTTGTGTGTACATTAATTCATAACTCCTCCTCACTGTCAATTATTTTTTTCTTTAAAGATGTTACCACTGAAACACCAGCATCTGAGACAGAATTGCATAACTTTGTAATAGCACTTCCTTTCTTAACAGTCAAGTAATGTGGTAGGATGTCCTTGTTCTTATGCACTGAACAGTATGTTCACAGAATTGCTTAGAAAAAAAATCTTAACTTCTGTTTTCATTATGTCAGCTATGAGAAGTACATGCTGAAGCTTTAGACATTTTAATATTTGCTGGAGAAATATCTAGATTGATTAAAAACCCCAGACAAACACCATATATATGAAACAAATTAGCCCTGCTGAGATAGTAAATCAAAACAATTTCATCTCAACTTTACCACTTTCTTCAGTACAGATCAAATGGTGTACATGTTTATCCGTGATGTTTTCTATGTTTAATAGGTGTTTTTCTGCTTTTATTTACAGTTCAGCCAACAGTACTTTCACTGCTTTCTCAGAAGAGTTTATTAACATTTATATTTGTATATCATACACATGCTTTTTAATCCATCTGTAAGTATGTTCTTTGTAAGTACATTTTTGGTGCTAAAGTTTAGCTAAGTATCTTGCTATTGGGTTTTTAACTTCCCAACGTGTTATTCATGTTATATTTCACAGTTAATTCTTGTAAATTCAAGCCAGTATTGTGTTCAGAAATGTTTACTGGTTATCTGGCCATCTTATTTTCTGGTTCCACGTTTTCTGCAGTTCACTGACTTTCCCAAAATGTTTTAAAAAATGACATTTTATCTGTAAATATTCTTCATTTATCAATTATTCTGCATTGAAATAAATTCTTCCCTAACTCATTATTTTTCCTGAGCCCTGAGGGCAAAACAATTGCTTTCATTTTAGATTCAGAACATCCGCCTCCTGAACAAACAGAAAAGACGTTTTGGTGAGGCAAACAGTGTTTGCACATTACAGGAACTCTTTAAAATGAAATCTGCAAATCAAAGCTCCTAGCATATTAAATTGCAACACTTGGAGTGACATTTTCTTCTATGTGGTATCTGGTAATGGAGTCTAGATTGGTGGTAATCTTGCAGGTTGTTTTATTTCCAAGTGTTTTGCTTTCCTCCACTAGTTATTTCTTATTAGATGCAAATGGCAGCAGTGGTTTGCATAAAGAGAATAGGTCAAGTGGTTAAATAGCTACTCAGAAGATTTTTTTTAGTGCTCCATAGCTGTCTAGTGTCCATATGAATTTTGCCATATGTAATAAAGAAAACTGTAAAAGCCCATAGACTTCATAAAGGTAGGATTTAATCTGAATACCTTCCTGTTTCAGGTCATCCCCGTAGTTCATAGTCATTCTTTACTGCACAATCAAGCATACTAATAAAGAATATGCTTCGTTAGTGTGAGAACAGGAATTGTAGTTAAACATGAGATAGTAGTGCAATATGTGATAGCAAGACTTTACTAAGATTTTTCTCTCTCTGGATGTCCAGCAGGATTATGGGTAGTGCAGAGAAAAATTATGAAGTAATCATAATTCCAGGAATTTTACAGGGGCCTCTGTAGGAAATCATGCAAACAAATAATGCATATTTTATTTCATTAGTGGTTAGAAATTGCGTTGGTCAGAATACAAACTCAAACAGACATTTAACAATTTTTTGTCTCAAGGGAAACAAAATGTTTAGGTTGAAGAATTAATTTTATTAAAAAATGCACAAACAACCACAACAGAACCAAACCAACCAAGTTTAATTTGTTGAAAGGGAAAGTTAGACTGTTTACAACATTTAATTTCAACATTTAAAAAAAAATTTATAAACATTTCCAAATTAAAAAACTGACAAAATTTATGCACATTTTCTAAGCATTTTAATGACACTGTCCTGGCATGTTGCCATTATCAAGTTCTGTGGGGAAAATACTATTGACATCTCGATATTGAAAGGAGATAAGGTAATATGCAACACAACCTTAAGTCAAGATAAAGTAATTAAGACTAGTTAAGATATTCAAAGTCTTGTGGAAGTGTCAGAGAGTTTTCTAAAAACTAACTCAAGATGCTACTCTTTGGTAAACTTGCCACAAGACTGGAAAATCATGACTTCCAGTTTTCATCACAGTTCTCATGAAAAGGCTTGAGGTTTTTTGTTTGGTCTGCTCTGCTCTTCCTAGAAGAGGCTCTCCTACATAAACCATATTCAGCAAAAATCGTATTTCTGAGAGAGAGGTTTTGGTAAATGTTTCGAGAAAAACTTTTGGCTCTGCTATGGCATTAGTCATGTAAATGTTTAGGGGCTGTGTCAAAACAAAAGCCAAGTGAGAGAGAAATAAGTTGTGTAATTTTTCTGTTGTATCTTTTTCTGTTATGTGGAATTTAATTCTTTGGTTTCTAGCTTGATTTATAAATCACTTTGTCAATCCCAGCCAAAAGCCAGTGGCTACTGTTAACTTTTGAAAGTTCTCTTCTTCAGTATGGGAAATTTGAGAACAAGGCTTAGAATCAAGATAATTGGTCTGGTAGAATCAAGATAATTGGTCTGGTAGACCCAAGAACAGAGTATGAGGCTCCTCAGAACCTCCTCAGAGTGACCTCTGTGGTGTGGAAATTAAATGTTGCTAGAAGTTTATCCAGTAGGCTTTTTTTTTCCTCAAGCCAAGTGTAAGAAAACAAAAGCCTGGTCACATAGTTACAAACATCTTTTGTGCAGTCAGGATGTGGGCTTGCTAGTCATTCTTCTTTCTCCCTGATCCTATACCAGAGCTGTTGTCAATACTCCCTAGTGGCATGAATTTGCTCAGCCTTCTGAAATTTGAGTCACATGTACTGTGAGATACAAAGATGATGGAAAAGCTTTTGGATTACTTGTGCAACTTTATCAGCAGCTGGCTGGTTTACTGGAACAGCTTGCTGAGAAAGCCTGTAGCATGTCTAGTTGTGAAGAAACAGGGGCAGTGTGGGTGTAGTTGGATTCTTAATTCTATTTTCTTTTCTAACCTATCGTCTTAAGTTTCAGCCCTATCTGTGTATTTAACCATGACCTCCAAAGCTGTAGCTCTTCAATAAGCTTACTTGTGTTAATCTTCTTTTATCCAAGAAACAGAAGACAGCATGCTTACTTTTTATTTTCACTTTTCACTTCCCCCCACCCCCCCCCCGGCCAAGAGAGCCTTATATGCACATATCCAGCTATCTAAAATGTGTTTCTATTTTCAAAAACTGATGTCTGAAACACAGTTCACATGCTTATTATTGCACATCGCCACATATAGTAGCAGAAACATTACATTCATCCTTTTTCTGGAGCTTTGTCCATAGTACTGCAATGCAACCTTCAGAAACTTGCCTGGCTACTTTAAGTGTTTACAGAGGAGTAAGCAAGCTACGGTGTGCTCTGTTATGCAGGTGTTTTTAAATATTAATAGACAGAAATGATCTTTTTTAATCTTTCCCCAATCGCTCTGTTATGCAGGTGTTTTTAAATATTAATAGACAGAAATGATCTTTTTTAATCTTTCCCCAATCAGTTTTTCCTTCTAAAATATATTGCACGTTGAAGCCTAAACTGTTGTGATGTGGCATGAGAGATGTGTGACAACTAGTGCTCGTGCGAAAACAGAAATCATATTTGAATTTCAGCTAGCAGTTAAAAACCAAAACTGTTACCTCTACCCCATAGGGTAAGAGCACTCAGTTGTGCAGAGTCAAAATGAGTTTCAGTCCCAAACACATTATGCTTTCTGGAGAATAAATGGTAGGAGCTCAGGCCAGTAATACTGGAAATACTTTCTACAATATAACTACATGCATGATCTTTGGAATAGGAGTGTTTTGCCCTAAACTTCCTGTCTGCCAAGGAAAATAACACAAGTGCATCTAATACTCCTAGTCTCAAACCGACCAAATGAATTCAGGATTGTGTCTATCACTGACAACAAAATGGAGCATATTTTATCTTTTGGATAAAAAAAATCCTTCTGCATTTCATTTTAATGTTAAAAGCCTATATAACGTGATGCTGGCACACCCAACAATATCTTCTGAAATATAGGAGTTTACAGGGAAAATAGAGAAAAAAGTAGATATTGCTATGTGATGAAGCCTTACTAAAGTAATCCAATTTAATTTGCCTTCCATCTTGAAAATTGTCTGCTTTTGCAAAGCCAAAAAGTACTGTCACTTACTAAATGGTGTAGCGGGGGGTGGGGGGGTGTGTGGCTATGAATGTAGAGTACCTTCCTTAGCCTTTCAGTCCATTTTTTCATCTTGCTTCCTAAACTTGCAGCTGTGTTTCTGCCATGATTTTCAAGCTGTAGGATAAGGACCAGCCAAGGATGTGCTTATTGCATACTCTAGATCAGCTGATCAGTTCCTGTTGGCACATGGACCAAAGAAGGGAGAGGAAGACATATACACTAATGTCCCAAGACTTCCTCCTGGGCAATGTTGAATTTGGAAGGATATACAGGTATTCAGATTATTCTGCTCCATTCCAGTTTTTCAAGTCTAGTGTTTCCTTAATGTAGCAGCATATTGCTGCCTGGGGGGCCCTTTGAAATTTTAGAAACCTCCTCCTCACAGTTGATCTAAGGCCAGATTTGGAAAAAACTCATTCTTTTTTGCAGGCCAGATTAGATGCGAATTAGATTTCTGTCGATCAAGGATCACTTAGAAACAATGAAGGTATTACATATGGTGTCTTCATCCTGCTGGCAGCACTGTTTTTTTCTCTGTCATAAATAGAAGTTTCCCTTCCTTCATCAGGATATGCACATGGCAGAAGAACCTCTGGTGTTTCAGGCAATGGCCAGCTTCATGACTGGTTTCTGGGTTTGTGTTGTGTTTTTTGTTATTAAGGGGTATTGTGTGTCTGGAGGTATTTTTTTTTCTTTTTTTTGGGGTGGGATTGTTGGTTTCTTTTTTGTGTGTGGACTTTGTTGTTGTTGTTATACTACTTAGCACTTCTATTATCAGTATCTCATAACAGAATAGAATCATAGAATGCTCTGGGTTGGAAGGGACCTTTAAAGGTCATCTAGTACTTCATACTTCCTGTGTGTAGAATTTCTAAATTCTTCTAAACTTTTGTATCTAGGTTGGGAAGTGGAAATTTGCAGCCATTCCCACACACTGCAAGAGAAACAAAGAACCTTTATCCAAAAGGGCGTTTTGCCCTTCTCTTCCTTCTGACCCAGAGTCTAGGACTTACTTTCTTTTAGGAAGGAAATCCCTAGCCATCTGATATACAGTGAATATGCCATTGTTTTCTACTATCTACCAAGAGTAATTTGTAAACAGATTAGAGTTCATGCTGTTTGTGGGATGCTATGGTGGTCCACAAATGAGTAGTTGTAGAAGCACCATAGTATGTCCTAAATCAGTAATATGCAAAATCATGACAGGTTGGAAGATATCTGGAAAGGGATCTTAGATGAGATTATCTGGATTATTTAGAGCACCATGGAGTTTTGTGTTACAGAGAAGATGTCTCTAATAAGGCTTTCCTGCAGCTGGGGTGGATTCTTGTCTCTTTACTCTTTATTTTCTTCAATGGAACTGGTTCATATTCTTCCCTTTAGGAATTCTGACATGTCAACTCTCAGGCTTTAGAGTGATCTACAGTCAATGGGTGACAAATTCCTCTTCAAGCTCTTCTCCATCTAGTCATCTGGTTGATGTGTTTCACCACAATTCAAGTTAAACTAGCCCAGTATCAGTCTGGTCTTAAATATGCTGGGGAAACACTTCTGTTCTGCATCTGCTAAAGTGATCTCAGATTCAATAGATTCACTTCCTTAATGACTACCTTTGCTTCACCTTCTCATCCTTGACCATTGGACACTCTACCTCAGAGTGTAAAAATGTGAAGTCATAGGTGTGGAAAGGTCAAATATGAAAAATAAGGTAATTTCAGTCTGGCACTAACAGAACATGAAATTAAAAACAATGCTTTATTAGATAAGGAAGAACTGATTCTTAAGCCCCAGTCCTCAACTATCAAATGTTCTGTGGACTCTAACCCACACCATTTAAAACAGGAAACCCAGAAAAATCTGTTTCCTACAGATCATGTTGACGTAATAGTATACAAGGTAATTAATATTCTGGATTTCAACCTGGCCCATTGGAATCCTCAAAGGCAAACTGAGACAAGAAAGCAAACAAAACATTTCCTTTCTTTTCCAGTGAAAGATAAATAGGAGAAGCCAAGCAAGCTCTGACAAGCTTTGAAACTTGATATGAATTTGGATTGTGTTATACCACCTAAAGAGGATGCCAGAGTCATCAAATTGATAACCATTGCTTGTTCCCCTAAATAAATCTCTTTTTTCAGGAAAAAGGTAACAATTGGTGACTAGAAACTCGTTTAGTCTGGAACTGAATTGTTGTCTATGATACTAACAGCTGATGGGTTAAAAAGCTTAACCACTTGCTAGATACTAGAGCAAATAATATCTCAAAATACTTTTTGCTGTTGTTGTTGTTCTCAAGCTATTCAGTTAGGAAACAACTCCTGGATGTATGAAATCTGCAGGAGAATAGTGGTACAGACCTCTGAATGGTTGAGACCGGTTGTTTCAGTAATACATCCAATCTCAGCACAAAAAGAAGAATGTGCTTGAAGTTTGCTACCCTTTCCTCTGACCTTTCCCAAATTCAGTGATGTAAATGGAGAGAGATAGTGAGACAGACAGAATGTACTTTCTCTGCATAGAGGTGGCTATCAGTATGGAGTAGTCTAAAGCCATTGGTATTTGTGATGAATTGATTGAGTTTAATCTTTTGATATATCTACCATGTTCTGCTACTGGAGAAGTTATAGTATCCTGACGTATTTTAAAGCTGTTCTTGGTTTTTTACCAGCTTCTAGTTTTTCTCCTTTCTCCTGCCACAAGGTAAGAGGGTGGTGCAGGATGTTTAAAAAATACACTGATTTAATGATTACAGTTTTAAAACAATTTCATACAAATGTATCACTCCATTTAATTTTTTTCATGTGCGAGTAGAATTATGTATCCAACAACAGATTTGTAAACCCCTCAAGTGCTGCCAAAAAATACAAGTTATACAAGCAGGCATGTCACAGGCTGACAGTGACTCAAGTCTTGGCAGCTGCCCTATAAACAAAGCTACTGAATCGGTATGAATCTGTCTAATCATGGAACTTCTTATGCAGCTCACTTTCAAAAAGATGCTTTAAAGGATTACTAGAGAGTGAAAATTGTATCAAAATGCATGAACTACTAATGAGCTGAAAAATTAGAGTGGGCTTTAAAAATCCAATTATAACAGCTGTATTTCAGTCTCTGAGTTTTAATCAGACATGAATACATGCTAATTGTAAAGCAAAGGTTTGCAAATCAAAATGCATTCTCTTTCTCTAATACTATAATTTGCATTTCTGCTTTGGGATTCAGACTCTAATTCCTGTGCCAAATACCACTTGCAGAACTGCTCATCACCTACAAAACCTGATTTTGAATATTAGGCAAATATTGAAAATCAAGCAGTGTAGGTTACTTTACCAATGATCAGAGGCCACCTCAAGCATTCTCTTTTAAATATAAAAAATTAACAGCATGCAAGGGGAAAAAAGTATTAATTAGAAAGCAATAACTGTGATTTTGCAGGCCAGATCTTCGCTCAAAGTCGCAGAGGTAGGTGAGTTCCAAGAGAGGCTGGTGATGCTGCTCATTAACTGTTATTTGCCACTTTATAAAGGTGTAAAATGTATTTATACTCCAGAGTTCAATAGCTGTGAGAGTTAAGTAGGAATATTTGTTGAGAATGTCTTTGCTACCATAAAATTTCCTGCTTGATTGATAGCAAACTCTCTTTAGAAAATCTCTATAAACATTGAAAATACATACCAGAAATATATACTGGAATGCTAGAGCCTTTATGGGTATGTTTGCACTAATCTGCAGCTGTGGCTATAGTCTTGTCTTGTGACAGGTCTTTCTTTTTTAATTTCTTCTATAATATTATTTGTTGAATTCCAGAACTGGGGACCTGATCACCTCTCCTTGGACAAGAGGCAGAGTATTTGTAGTTCAACTGGTTTGACATTGGCATTTCATTTGAAAATTGACGTGAGATTCTGTCAGTTTATACATATTTTCAGCTAACATTAGCAAATCTTTGTGTTTTGCCACATTCTCTAGAGGAGCATTTGCTGTTGGTTAGAGCCTGAGTACATGTAAGTTAACACTTTCTTCTGCTTTTCCTCTGTGCAATTTAGAAGCTGTGACCCAATACATTGGGAGGTAACTTTAGTTTTCTGAGATACAGCAAAAAATTGCTTATAACTGAAAGTTTATTTGAATATCCAGAAAATAAGGAATGCTGCAGGCAAATAGCTGATTAAGACTAGGATAAGTAATGAAGCTGTTGTGCAGGAGGTGTTGAAGTTAGGCAGAAAATTCCAAACTCTTTGGTAAATCATTGCATGGATGTTGCCTTCCCTGGCTACAAGTGCTATCCAAAATGCTTAGTTTTCAGGAAGATTTGGAAAAGAAGGAAAACTCCACACTTTCAGGACCTGTATGCTGTTAATGCCTCAGTGCTACATCTGTCTCATGTCTTCTTGTCTGTAGCACAGAGCAAGACTGATGCAGTTGACTTGTGCGTTGGTTTCAGCCTCACTGTTGATGGTACCGAAGCTTTTCCCTGAAGCTGAGCATGCATTTTCAAATATTGCTTTACACACAGATATTTCTGCATGATGACTACTGTTTCAATGTCCAGGTTTCATTTCTCTTGAGAACAAAAATATTTAGCTTTAATTTGTAGAATCACAGAATGTACCTGATTGGAAGAGACCTCAAAGATCATTCAGTCCAACCCTTGACCCAACACTGTAGGATCAACACTAAACCACGTCCCTAAGCACCACGTCCACAGGCCATATGAACAATCCTAAGGTGAAATTAAGCACATGTAGTTTATTTAAACAACTATGATTACTTTTCAAGCTAATGCTAATTGAAAATGCCATTAACAAAGTCTAATATGTTTTCAGTCCCCATCTCCATTAAATGGACATCATAGATATTTGCTGGCACCCTGCAATATTTTAATTTATGCTGCCAATGTGTTTCATGGTCAAATGTTCTAAGAAACTGTCCTTGGAAATGAAGTTTGAATCTCATTCCAGCTTGTAGAGTGATTACTGAATCATTTTTCTTCCTTAAGCTGTATAAATATTTTCTTCCAGCAGTACAGTATGATGAAACTGTAAGTGAAAATTAGCAGCCAGAAGCAGCCTTACTATTCATACTGATGCATGTACAGACTCTACTGCTCATACAAATGAATCTCATTTTTTCAGCCACAGAGTTTGCAACACATGTCATAGACAAATATCTGTGCTGGAAGAAATAGGCACCTGTCTTCAGTTCAGCTTAGCAGTACAAACTTTGTACTTTATAGAAAAAAATATTTCTGTTTCTTTTCAATGATTCATATAGTAGATATATAATGAGGAATGACAAAGAATAGTGAGGCTACTCCAATGATACAAGTGAAAAATAAGAATACTAGCAGCTCAAAAAACAACAGGAGGAAAACATGTAATGAAAAAAAAGTTAATTTTTTTCTGCCACAAAAGTGGACTCAATGATCTTAAAGGTCTTTTACAACCTAAATGATTCCATGATTCTATGGACTCTGTCATGGAGTATTTGGGAAGTGTCCAGAACATAGAAGAGCAAACATTTCAGTGTCTGTGGAATTTACTAATCTGTGAAAATATATAAATTAATGCATAAAGAATTTTCACAGGTAAAGAAGTAGATTTGCCTCAGTAGGTGGAATTTTAGGGATGCAAAGATTATGCATCACTTGACACAAAAGTGTTTAAATGAAAGAGCAAATCTAGTTTATGGTGTACACCAGGAAATTACAAGGAAAAATAGATTGCAAATTAGACTTGCACTAGTTAAGACCTGATCAATTTAATGTAATTTGTACAGCTTTAAGCATATTCCATGAGGTTTACAGAAAATATTCAACAGATGAACATCATTGAAGAATAATGCTTTGCAGCTTTTCTAAAATTTACTAGCTTCAGGTATATGCACAGATAGATGAAGTTAAAGTGAAAGGGTTAGTAGTCTGTGTATGAAGTCAACATATACTGTCCTTTCTCTAGGAAAACCTATTAGATGAAGTACTGATGTAGCATTGGGCATATGTGAATAGCTAGCTGCATCCTCTCTAGCCTTGCATTATAACATACCAGGGAAAGTAACTTACTTAAATCTAAATAACAGCAATAGTTTCTCTAAGTGTCAGCTAATTTGTAAGCATTGCTGAGGGCAGTGTATTTAGAAAACCTTACAAATGCAGAGAAGAAAAAGCTCCATAAAAGAATGCTATATCTGTTTGAAGTGAAATTGCCAGAAGGATTTTGTAAAAGGAGGATGATTCACTTTTGTACCAGCTGTTCCAGAATAAGTGGCAGAGATTTCAGTATTCTCTACCCATCTGTTGGTGTTTCTTGAGAATTGCAGTGTTCATGTATATGTGAAGTTAGCTTCTTCAATGTTCATTGCAGAAATGCATCTTCAAGGTCAAATACTTTCTGAGACTGTGAAGTATTACTCATGTATGTAAATAGGAATGGTTAGATGAGCTAAAATGCAACTGTTTTTTTGAAGAGTTTAACAGTCTCACGTTCCCAAAATATCTTTATTTCCTCTTCTGTGGATTTTGTTTGTGGCTGTGGGAAAATGCACTCAAATTTGTCTCTGTGAATTTTTTTTTATGAAAGTGAACAGCAGTGTGCTCATTCTCATGTTCTATAGTAAAGAGTTAAAAGCTGTATAACCAAGAATCTTAATTCTCCTCTTATGTCTTTAGTTTCTCAAGACTGTGGCTGCAAGAAAAGCTTGCAGTGTGAAGAGAAAACTGACACTGAGAACTGTCTTGATCCATTTCTGTAGGGTGGAGCATCAAGTGAGCTAATAAAGTGTCCTTACAGTTTGTCTGAAATAAGTGAACGAGTGGTATCTTAAGTCATAATGTTCTTAGCAACTACTGAAGAGGGACAGTTGTGTTTTGGTGTAGCTCAAGTGGTTTGTTTAAATACTTGTATTTAAAGTAGTGCAATGGAAAGAAGCAGAGAAGGAGGATGAGAGGTCAGAGTGATAGATAAGGGATTAGACAGATCTTTTGCATTCTTCCTGGAATACTACAATAAATATTTACTTCATGAGGCTATATCTAGAGCTTTAAACTATCCAGAAATCCTGGACCAGATGCCAGACCTGTCACTATATGATAATCCTTTCCTGTGTGGCCTCTCTTCTGGGTGAAAGTAAGAGGGCTAGGAACCCTCTGACGAAAGGTAAAGCTGAAAAAAAATGTAATTCTGTAGCAAGGAACCAGTTCTGCCCTGGCAGTGGTAATAATCTCTGTAATGTTTTCCCAGCAGATGCTAGCAGTGCATTAGCACAAGGCTTGTCAAAAAGTAAAAGGAACTGAATATTTAACTGTTGTGAATGCCTCACTGCTTAGAGAATGATTGTTTAAGATAGAGCTTTTATATTTGTTTGGTTTGGTTTTGTTAAGATTAATCTTTACTGTGAAGTCCTGATTTTATCCTCTAAATGCCTGAGAATAGCATGTTAGACTTCATACAAATCAGAAAATATTTAGGTTTAAATGTGATCCACAGTTCATAATGGCCTTCCACACAAACAATGAAGTTAAGTTACTTATTTTAAAGATGTTTTAGATTTAGCCTTTTTGTATCTTACATGTTTTTACCTGACCTGTTCTCTTCCTTTTTACTGTCCTCTTCAGAGTAACGGCGTAACTCTTCTTGTTTACTATCCCTCTCAGTTTGAATCACAAATTTGACCTGACATTAAGCTGTTCCTTTCTGTACTGGAGGGAAAAAAAAAAATCTAAGTCATATGGTATTATCTTTTACTTTCATTGAACCATCTGGACTTCTGGAGCTAGAGCTGAAAACTGTCAACATCTCTTGATTCAAAGCAAATAGACTTAGCTAAATGGGGATTTCAAGCTGGGGAATCATCCTGTATAATGTTTAGAGCAGTTCAGCACTGAAGGAAGGAAATCATTATCTGTCAGAAGAGCCCCATCCTGCTTGAAAACCATAGCATAGATATGTAATGCTGTTCCTTTAAAGATTAAGCTCGTACTCAAGATTTCAGAGGAAACTAGGTTTCAGTTTTGCTGAAGTTTATTTTGGTTTACTCTTTGCAAAGATTATATTCTAAGCTAGAGGAAGATGTCTAGTCTCATATCAGAACTTAAATTAACAACTTGCTGCTGCATGGATTGTCTTCTCAAAAATAAAACTGATGCACATAAGATTTTGTGATACACACAATAAAAGTCAATTCCAGGTCCTTCTGAACCGTACAGAATATGTTATCCATAAAATTATGACAATGACTATGATTATATAGAGTTTCAAAAATATTTCCTTGAATCAAGGTGTTAAATAATACAAATAAAGGAAAATTGTCATGTAACAAAGTGCTTGAAATGTAGTATGATTTGGACTTTCATGTAGGAGCATTAGCATTTTAAAAATGGAGTTCACTACTAGTATTTATTCTTTCCTCTTTAAAGGTTCCTATTTGAAACTGTAAGGACCCACTGAAAATTTAACTGATGTCACATGGGATTGACTGTTCAGAGATCATTATATATATAGATTATTACTTGTCATTTTATGTTCTTGGTAATTAGTGTATCTCATTAAAATTTTTTTTTTTTTTTTTTGGCTGAGCTTCCCTACAAAACTGGAACAGTTGTCTTAAAAAGTATGATCTCCCAGGCAAAATAAATTAAGGCTTGGAATTCTATCAAGACTATTAACTAAAGATGAAATTTCAAATCAGTCTTTGTCCAAAAATGAAACCGAATTTCTCCATTTTACTCATCTTTCTATCTACTGCTTCTCTGGGTGTTTCTGTCTGTAAATCAAACATGTGCTCTTTCTCTTGCTTTCTGGAAGACTTCCAAAGGTTGGGGGAAGTCTTACAGGAAACCTTTCCAAAACATATTTAGGACTTGCTCTTCCTGTGGAGATAAACCACTCAGATGTGTTTTAATGCAGACTAAATGAATCTGGAAAAAGACTATTTAGTTTGGGGCATTTTAGGTTTTAATTAAAAGGTAGAAATTTGATGATTGTTTTTTCTATTAGAATTTGCATCAGGAACATTAGTTCATTGTTACTTCCTTGTTTCTTTCAGTGAGTTCCAGATGTGCTAATAATTTGAGAGTTATCTTACCATAAATGTTTATTTGCTGATCATGTATTGCATTCTGAGACATGCTTATCAGATGATCAGTTGGAAGTGAATCCAATATCTGCCTTTCATAATGTTTTCTGTATGTCTTTGATTTAAAAATGTCTATCTTTGAGTTACAAAACTAATCCAGAAGAAAAGACATGAAGTGAAAGAAAGATAATGGATTTCTTTCCCAAATAGAGGCTTAGGTTTCCAGGTGTCCTGGAATCTAACTGCATATTCTATCTAATTTTGTTTGTGTGAGTGTTGACAATATCACATAAATATGATCCAGTCTTAGAATTCTGTCCTCTCAGAGAATTAGAACTCCGTACTAGTGCAATACCACAAGTTAATTGTGCAATGTCTAAAGTGGTTGAGTCTAATTAACTTTACATTTCTTTCTTTTTTAATTCCTCCAGGGAACATATATTAGATTTTATTACTAAGATTCTTAAATTGTATGTTCTTTCATCAGTCCCTTGGACAACTCAACCCTTCCTGTTTAACTGCTGTTTCTTCTGGGACAGCAAGGAGTGGAGATGTACAAAGGCAGTCAAGGTAACAACGTATCATCAACATATAGATTGACATTTACAATATTCCCATTGTTATTTGCAGTAATTTATTAAGAAAAGCTACTGAGTTACTATCCAACTGAGCATATTGTTAGCTAGCTACATAGTTTCCATACAGTATCATTATTAAACTTTCCCAGGTTTATAAGGTACATTGAAATACTGTTTAACAAAGAGAGAAGTGGAGGTAGATGATTATCATTGTTAGGATATAATTAAGAAGCAAGCTGACTTTAAGTTTACATCACATAATTTGCCCAACTCAGTCATGTATTAGGAAATACTCTGATTTTAATGAGACGAAAGTAGAAATAAATACAATAAAGTCAGATAGTATTTGTTAGTCCTGAGGGCTATACAAATGTGTTCAGGGATGCTGATGCCAATCATGCATTCATTCTAAATAGGCTTTAATAATAATGCTAATATAGCTAAGAATGAAGGCAGGGGAGAATGAGGAATAATTTAAGGTACATGTGTCTGCTTCTTTTCTTTTCCCCACAGTCTTCTTATTCCCTGCCTTCCACAGAAGGGAAATATTAGTGCTTCCACTCCTTCAGTTATAATGATGAAAAAAAAAAAAAACAATCAGTGAAATTAAAGTCAGTACTTCTAAGGAGGGTAAATACTAAATTTGTCAGCTTTCGCAGGAATTTCTAACTCATCTTATGCTAGGAGCCTAAATAACCATATAAAAAGGTATTTGTGTCAGGCACGTAACTTGTGGAGTACCAAGATGTGGTTTGTAAAAGTAGCAGGAGAATGACTTGGATTCAGAAGGTCCAGTGTTGCTCAGGAGGTAAGAAGCTCATTTTTTGACTATTTGTTGCAACTATGTGATATGGTATCACAATCCATCTAAGAACATGTATTGTGATACCAAAATGGATGTCTATTAAACATGAAGAGAAATCCAATTATTCAGGATTTACTTGAAGTTTTAATCAAAGGCAAGTAATTCAATTCAAAGGTTTAGAAAATGAGATTTAATAAGCAGACCTTTCAATCAATATCAAAGTATTCATCCTTATATATACAGATAGAAAGCTCATATATATATATATATATATATATATAAAAAGAAAACAAAAATGTGTCCGAAGCATTTTATAAATAGCTAAAATACAAGATAAAAAACTGTACTGTCCTGGGTGACATGCCACGTATTCAGTTGCATATATAAATGAAGAAAGAGAATTTTTCTTCTTGATCTATTTTTACACTTCAGGAGAAGTGAATTCTTAACTCCTTATTTGTGTTTTGGATTCTTGAACTGAATTCAAGATGTAAATAAGTAGACTCTTATGACAGTGAAAAGAATTATACAAAATAATTCAGGTCCACCAAAATACACTGGGAATACATAGATCAGACTATCAGAAAGAAAAAATTCCTGGCCCATATTACTGTGTAATCAAAAACTTTCAGAGAAGTGTGTTTATTCTACTGAACAAATACTATTATTAATGCTTATAGAATAAAAATAGGATAGTAAGATCCTCCCATACCAGATTTTTGTTGTCCATCTCTGTTATTAGTATAGAAATAATTGAACCTGGTCACTGCTCTAGATGCAGTGCTAACCCTTTTTCCCAGAAATTACTCTTTTCAAAATATTTTATATTTAAGAAACCCCAGAACAATTAGCATAGAGAAATTATTTATCTCTTTGATGTTGTGAAAGGTGTTTGACCATATTGTTGAAAATGAATCCCTTGGGATGCTGTAATCTTCATAACCTCTCCATTTAGAGTATCATCTTCAATTATTGTTATCAGTCCCTCAGCAATTATTGATGGGCTGGAAAGAAAAAAAAGTTATTTCAGAGTCATGATGTCATAGAACATGTGAAAAGGACAAGTAAGGAAACTCAATGTAAATCTATGTACCTTGAAAATTTAGCACATTCTTATTGGAGCAAAAGTATTTTCAAGAAAAGGAGAAGTTGTATGAGTTTTTCAGGACAGAAATTCAGTCTCCTCAATCAGGGTATACAATGTAAAGTGGAAATTTTGCAAATCATCGTTTGTTTGCTCTAGTTTGTTCTAAATCCCTCTGGACATCCAGCTGCCACTGGGCTTCCTATCAAAGTTTTCTCTGTCAGGGCGATGGACAGAAGTAAATCCTACATAATCCTCTGCAGCTCTTTGCTGTTCATTTATCCTGCTTCTGTAGCACAAATGACATACAATATAGCATGAAGAGACTTTCATCACACAATGTTAGCTGTTGTAAATAGGTGCAAGATACTTAATATACCACAGAGCCACCAAGGTTGGATGAGACCTCGAAGATCATCAAGTCCAACCTGTCACTACAAACCTCATGACTAAACTATGGCACCAAGTGCCATGTCTAATCCCCTCTTGAACACCTCCAGGGATGGTGACTCCACCACCTCCCTGGGCAGCCCATTCCAATGGCCAACGACTCTCTCAGTGAAGAACTTTCTCCTCACCTCAAGCCTAAACTTCCCCTGGCGCAGTGTGTCACTCTGTGTGAGTGAAACAACACAGTCATACAATTTCCTTTATGCAAAAGTATCTGAGCAACTAATTGTTAAAGGCTTAGAAAGTGCTCAAAAATTGTCACATAATGCTTGACTTGTTCTCACACTCTTTCCTTGATGTCTGCTTTTGGCTTTTGTTGGCAATATTGTAAAAGGCTAGGTTACTCTTGGATTCGATCCACCACCATCACTACCATGCTCCTGGGAAAGTAGTTCAGTCTTCTCAGTTCTTGGTCTAATTCCTGTCTTGGTTCAGTTATAAATGTTTTGGAATTTCAATGCAGATTGTATGCCCTGTATCTCACAACAAGTGTGATTGAACTAGTATATGAAAGAACAACAAGTGCCATTAAAATCCAAATCCATTTGCTTTACCTTGGGAATTTGATTTGCAGTTTGCTGTGAAATGGGAGTGCCTAAAGGAAAATATTGCTATGTAGGTGATACTCTTAAAATAGCTTCAGATATCTGCCATTTGTTCCTTGTATGTAGAATAACACATTTGATAGACTTTAATCTGGGGCAGCATTTCCCTTTAATTATGATGAAAGTTCTATGCTCTTCACTGGCAAAGGACAAAAGAAACACTGTTTCTGACTTGACTTACTCCATCACGCCATAGAACTGCATCATGTTTTTGATCTCATCCTTATATGAATAATATTGTCCCATATTCTCTTCTTTATCTATTGACTGAAGAATTGGTGTGTTGACAAATCCTGGACAAATTGTGTTGAGTCTCACACCATAGTTTTCCATATTAGCAGCTAACTAGGAAAGAGAAAAAGACATTTGTTAACATTTTAAAACAGCATTATGTAAGTAGTTTTTCAAAGAATGAGATTTACCATTAAGTACTCTTCAGCCTTGCCTAGCAAGCAATTTTTTTTTACTATTGGTTGTTTAAACAACTAAGTTTGAAGCATGTTTGTTCTCGTAATCAAAGTAGATTACTAGGGGAAAAAAATATCTGTTTGTTAGGAGAACAGTTCTAAAGAAATCGTCCTTTCCATTAAGCTGGTTTTTTGTTTTCTAGATTTTTGGTTGTTGTTGCCATGTCGTTAACAGTATTCTAGGGTGTAATTCTCAAAAGCAAAACCAAGAAAAGAAAAATTTAAAAAATCTACTACATGTATGCTTCCAATATCATAGGATCTTTCTTATTAAAAAATAACAATCTGATATCAAATCCAGATTTATCTCCCTCATGTCAACAGGAATAAAGTTTGGTCTCTACCCCTAGAACAGTGATGCTAAAGCTTTCCAGCTGCTCTATTGTCCATGCCAAGAAAAGAATCTGAAGTCTCTGTGAATCCCAGGAAACAGGCAGGAGTTTTTCAGGACACAGTTCAGAAATATGAAGCAAGCAAGCAGCACAGATTGTTCTGGGAATGGTAGGAGCCTTTGTTTTTGGTGCTACTAATTGACGTGTGTAGCACAGAAGTCTGGTCACCCTCTAGGATGTATGAACTTTCTTAGTGATGACAAAAGAGCTTGTGAACTATACATGATATTATCCAAGAATAACCATAGCTGTTCAACACTGAGTTCTATTTATGTAAATCACATGCAATTTTCACAATACAGAAATGTGCTCTTTTTGTCTGGGGAAGAAAAGAAGCTAAGTCCTAAATGTTTTTTATCATACTTGTCCAACATTACACTGTATTGACTGTTGTTAATTGTTTATTATTCTTTTTCTCCTTGGTATTCTCAGGTTCTTTAGAGACAGCATTTTGTCTAATTTTTAAACAGACCGTTTAGTTTTGAACTTAGGTGATGATGTTTATGTTATTGTGAGAAAACAAAAATGGAAAACCAGGTGTCAGGTTCATGCAGTGGCTAATATGTTATATATCACACTTATCTGTACTAATCTATTTGGCTTAAAGTAAAAATGAAATTATTTAGGTGGAGGTTGAGGGCAAAAAAACCCATGAATAAACTATCCATGTGATCATTTCAGGTGCTTTTTTTTTGGTGGATAATAGATTGGAAATATTTTATGAGTATAGGATCTCTAAGGATCATATATGCTCCCTCCAACTTTATCATATTGCTTGTTCAATTTAACTAGAAAGTTTTGGATTTGGAGGGTATCACCTACTCCATGACAGTATAATGCCTAACCTTCCCATCCCAAAATATATTGTTTTGCATTTTCAGCATATTAAGAGCTAATAAGTACAGATAATAGTAAACGTTTTTGTTCAAGTTACTTTTTTAGACTGTAGTATCTATTTATCATTAAAAGAGTCATCAACCTGACTTATGCATAAGGAAACAAAAATGTTAAATGACTGTGATGGAGCTATGAAAAATATTTTTGAAGCTTGGATAAGATTTTTATTTTTGGGCTCCTCACACTGTCCTTAAGTTACTTTGCAACATCTTTCTTCCAGGTTCCCAAAACCTCAAATCAGTCACCAACACACACATGCCTTGCTTATTCCATTTTTGGATTCACTTTGTGAAAAGAATGAACCTTCCCTGCTTCAGACATTTGGTTTCTTTAAGAAAATTAGTTCCAGTTTTTTGATAATAGAGAGGGAATGTAAGAAACTTAGCATGTTCCCAAGTAGCTGCTGATACTGTTTTCAAAAACACATACTTACTGCTATTGACCGTGTAAATCCAATTACACCATGCTTTGTAGCACAGTACACAGGTTGGAATGCAGCAGGCATGAGTCCTTTAAAATAAAAAGGTAGCTGAATAAAAAGATGTTGGGTACTCCTATTTATGATTACCTTAAACACACATATAGTTCTATAAAGTAAGAAATAAGTGATGGATTTACAGAGATGTGACAAAATATCTTAGTAAAATTGGCAAATGATATTTTGTAATCTGAGGTAGGCTGGGAAAAGATGAGATGGATTAAAAACATGAGAAGGTGACAGAATATCAATAAAGCAAGTGTGATTTTTAAGAGGGAAAGTAGGATCTATAAAGTATGACTTAAGACAGAGGACAGCATCTGGAAGAAAACCCTCAAGGATGACTTTTTTTTTTTGGCATTCTCCTGTGGGTTGTGATTGCAGTGCTGGCTTTATATTCCTGTGGTGAGTTCTGATGATCATCATTTTATCCTCTAAATCCCTAAGAATAGTGTGTTAGACTTTATACAACTCAGATAATGATTAGCACATTAGAAATATTCTTTTATTTTATTATTTTTCTTCAAACTTGTGAGTAGTTTTGCATATTTTAAAGGAAAAAAACAATCCCAGTGAGGCTGCAGTTAGCAGCCATCCAAAAGCAAAATCTACTGGGTAACATAGGGATGAATTTAGAGGCAATTTTATTTATTTATTTTAAATCATGAAGACAAATTACTTCTTACTTGAGAGGGAAGAGAAGAAAAGTCAAGAAATAATCAGAGGAAGGGCAAAACTCACAGTAATGAAGTAGAATAAGGTTAAAAGATTTCAATTCCAAAAGACAGGGGAGATAACTAGGCAGGAAAGGAGGAACAAATAATTTTGTTGTTGTTATTTTAAAATCAAAGCATTTAAACCAGTTCTTTCCTAGCCAAAATTATTATTTTTGCTAAAGAAGAAATCAATTGACTCACTTTCAGCCAAAACAGACAATGAAAAGTAGTCCTAGCATCCCTCCCCAAAACAGTGACAGTCCTGACTCACTTTTTGTCTTGAGTTCAGTACTCAGAAATGTGTTATGGAATTTCCATCTGTAAGCCAGTTTCCTGACCTGGGGAGAGCTGAACCTGTCTGTTAGTGATGTGTCCTATGGACTCTGCTAGCAAGTGTTTTGGAATGAACTGCTGTGTGATATTGAGCCTGCTCTGCCTGAGTATTCATTTAACCAGCGAGCAAAGGTGAGTTCATAGCATATTAATTAGGGCATTCCTTTGTTGAAAAATCTGAATTCTTATGCTGCTCCCATGAATATTTAATTATTTTGTGCAAAGTGGAGCAGCAGTGAAACAGACTGGAGAACATTATACAGAAAATAATGGGAGGAAGACAGGGAAGGTGTACAAATGGATGACAATGGGGCAGTATATGCCTGGAAAACGATACAAGTGGTTTTCTGTTGCTCTTAGAAAGGGCACCTATGCTTCCCTTTGGATGTTGCTGCATCACAGAACTGTTACATGAAAGTGGCTTGTGAACACCCTTCTGCACTCAGTGTTCATCGAGAATTAGTTGGTAAATTGTAAATTACTTCATGATGCCTGAAGGTGCACTTTGGTTTACTAGAACCAATTCAAGCAGACTAGCAGCAATGCTGTGCACCAGTGTTAACTGCACTGTTTTTTGTTTTCCTGAGTTTCTGTTAAGTTCCTGCACTTTGTTATACTCTACTCTCTCTGAGTGCCAAGACCACCCTACAATTTGAGACAGTGTCATGCTTCTTACTACAACTGCTTAATTATTGTGGTCAATAGCTGCAATATCCAGATCTTCAGAAACTAGGGCATGGAGGATTGTATCAATAAGCTTTGTTGAAAGCAGTATTTCCTTTCAGTCCAGTGAAGATCTTTGAGGAATACAGAATTAAACATTTTTCCCCAAGTATGCTATCCCACTAAAGATGCTGCTCTCAGAGATTTGAAGTTTCTTTCTTTGAATAAGATTTATTGGCTTTTAGATTACCTTTCTGCCCCATTTGCTCCATGGGTACCCTTTTGCACAGCTCAAGACAAATGTAATTTCTCTTTGATAGTATCTTTAAGTTTCATTAATTTCTGGAAGAAAGTATTTCCTGTTTGATGAGTGTGGAACAGAGAACCATAGTCTGTTTTCTGATGCAGCTCATGGAGGCTTTGGGTTCATCAGAAAGCACTACTTCTACAGTATGATTATGCAGTGATTAAGCTTTGTTCCCAGTTATACTTTAGGCAAATATATTCCTCTTAACACATTCAAATATTCCATGAAATTATTTTTTTTACCACACCAGTGCAATAACCACAGCATTGTGTGGCATCCTAAAATTCTGATTTTTTCATTGTTTATGAAAGAGATATGTGCAAATGCTGAAAGGTGAGTTTTGGCAAACTGACAGAACCTATTTAAGAGCAAACCAAATGTGTGCATTCTTATGTGCTGGAAAAGTAGTTGGTTTTCTTTTCTATAGTAGGTTTTATAAAATATACTTATCAAATCCTATTGCAAAACTTAGAATACTTGTACATAAATTAAATCATAAGATTTAAAGTCAAAGTCTTTCCAAACCACATTATGGCAATCTATATTGCTGCACTTAGGCAAAAGTCTGGGTAAAGACTACAGAACATGCTCACAATGTTCTTTGAGAAGGTCAAAGCCTCTTTTGAAGAAGTGGATAACTAACTATCAGCAATTCCTAGCAATTTCTAAATAGTGAACTCAAGTCTCAAGGAAACAGTTTCTAGCATAATTCCTTTTGTCTCTGCTCAGTATCCTCCTTTATATGAAGGAGACAGACCAGAAGCTCTTTCATGATGCTGAACGCCCCAGCTATGCAGCCATTTACACTTTTGCTCTACTCTGTCACTATGATACAGTCTTGCCTTTACTCAATGATCAGGTCCTAGAGAAGGCTGTTTGCTGTGAGAGGTACTTTAAGGACAAATAGGCTGCTTGTGGAGCCTGAGTGCTTGAAGTGCAGCGCAATCAACCAATTGAAATGGCTGTACAACAGAAAGGTATCCAGATACCCTACACATTGAACAGTTTCTCAAAAAGCTACCATGATCACATGCCAAACATTGTACCTGTTTATGGCCTCTATGCATACCTTGATTTTTTTTTTTAATCTGCTAGAATCCACACAGATACAAATTCAGTTTTCCATAATACCTTCTTGAAAGTATGAAAGCTGTCAAAACTGAGTGCATACATACACGTGAATTCCTTTCCCCTTTTACTTACTAAATTGTACAGGTACCAGCCACAAAACTGTAAGTTTAATCATGTAAATAATCTCAGGAGTTAAATTTAGGTTTGTTTGTTTGTTTGTTTATTTGTTTTTCTGTTCTTGTCATTATTCTGTGAAAATTAAAATGAAGAAATCTAAGAACATTTTACTCTTTGAATTAGAAATGAAGTTTCTTAGAATGCAAATACCTGTAGTCATTGGCATTATTTTTTATGGGGCCATGTTGGCAGTAAAATACATTTCCCATTATCCCAGTTGTTTAGTGTCATTACTTCCTCTTGATGTGAAAGTATAAACTGAGAAAGTTTTATAGTTTTGAGATGCAGTGAGTAGGAGGTGGGTGCTTGCAGAAAGTGCTTGCATATTTCTCTCTCTCTTTCTTAGTATGAAGACAGGGCAGACACTCTGGCTTTCACCTATCTGAATGAACATTTAAGCATCCACTTCATAAAAGCATTTAAGTAGTTCCATGGTGTTTGGAAATATAAAACAGTAAGGCTTGATTCTGTCTCTAGTTCAAATCATTGGCAAAATTCCCATGTAAGCACTAAATATAATTCTTGTTGCTCACAAGACACAAGAATATTTGCTGATTGCAGAGCGTATCTGATAAAATATTTTAGAGAACTTGCGCAGGGTGAGGGGGAATCAAAACTACTCAAATGTTTAATGATCAACAGAGGCCAGCTCTGAGAAAACAAAACACCCAAAGGGAATGATACGCAAGCCAATGACAGTTTGCCTTTTACAAATGGAATAAACTGAAGTACTTAGACCTTCAAGCCAGAAAGGAGAATTAGAATTAAAAAGTACACAAATAATAGTAAATAAAAAAAAATAGATCAAATGTCAGCTTTTATAATGTGTTTTTCCTTTTGTCCTTGGAAACAATCGCTAAATACCAGCCATGTAAAAAGCAAATAAAGTAAAAAGTACTGTTTGGTTTTTTTTTTTTTTTTTTAATGGATACCCACAATTCTTACAACCACAATGTTTAAAAAGTGAAAATTTTAATTAAAACACTAAACCAGCACTTACAATCTCTTAATAAGTCAAGATCAGACATGATGTTAGGTCTTAAAATAATTTAGTGTTTGAGACTGGTTAGAAAAAGAATTAAAGTACTTGCTACCTCTGCCTTTCTTAGGCATTGCATGGGTATGAACACTTCTGTGAAGATGTTTAATCTTTTACTTGTGCTGATGGACTCTTGTACTGCAATAGCAATTTTGTTCAGGTTAATTTGGTCCCAAAACAACCTTCATTTGAGCCAACAGACATAAACTTACTGGCATCATTCGGCAATATGTTAGCCAGCGTTGCAGGTGCTGACTTAAAGGTATGTGCAGATTTTTAAGAAAGAACTCATCTGTATGAGGTATCTGTTAAGTCAAATCCTCAGGATCCACATGCATTATGTCAGTAAGGTGACTGACCTCAGAAGCCAATCTCTATAGGAGAATTTAACAGTATTAAGAATATTTACACCTGTCCACAATCAGGAACTAGGGCCACTGCTGTCTTAGTATCATAGTAGTATCATAGTATCAGTCAGGGTTTGAAGGGACCACAAGGATTGTCTAGTTCCAACCCCCTGCCATGGGCAGGGACACCCCACACTAGATCAGGCTGGCCAGAGCCTCATCCAGCCTGGTCTTAAACACCTCCAGGGACGGGGCCTCAACCACCTCCCTGGATAACCCATTCCAGGACTTCACCACTCTTATAGTGAAGAACTTCCTCCTCACGTTCAGTCTGAATCTCCCCACCCCCAGCTTCATTCCATTCCCCCTAGTCCTATCACTACCTGATATCCTGAGAGGAATACCCTGGAATAAAATTGCTAATTCTGTATTCTGCATGGATACCAAAGAAAGCACTGACAACTCAAGTGTAAACTAGCATGTGCATTTTTTCTCCCACACAGTGTGTCAGTGGCAAGAGAGAACAAACTCTTCAAACAAACATTCAAACATTTCCCCACAAACTCTTTTATGATGGGTGTCAGGTGTCTCTGTTTAGGGCTTCCCCTGCATTTATGCTTCTTTTGCTAAGCTCAACCACATCAAAGTCAAGCTTACCTACAGGAAATGGTGCAGAATCCCGCCTCACAACTGAGCGGCAATAACCATGACTGACTTAGGAGCTATATAATTCTATTTTTATGCCAATACATTGAAATGATAAGCAGTGAGCAAAGAATGTGTTTGCTTAAGCTCAGTGAAATAGGAATATTCATTTTATGGGTTCTCAAGAAGAGTTAGATCATGTCTGAGAAGACTTGGAACGCAGTGTTGGTGTGTGACAGTCTTGACTGTTAAAGTGGATACAGTCTAATCTTCAACACCTGTGCTCCTGAGGAGTAGAATGGAGGATGTGTTATTGCTGCCTCACTTTCTGTGAAAAAATATTATCTGTTTTTCCATATTTGATGCCTGATATATACTTTATAATATAATCAGTTTAAAAACTGAATTCAAATTATCTCTGTACATTAGACTTGGTTTTTTACAGACAGTGGGAAAGAAGAAAGCTATGCAAAGAAGAAAAATTGTGGCTGATCATTGTGATTCACTTATTTAAAAAAAAGCCCAGTGAGCAGAAAGTGTATATACAGAAAATATTCTCACCTGCCAAAGATGAGATATTAATGATTACTCCTCCATCACCTCCATTTCCTTTTCTCATGTATTCTAGGCCAAGGTAGGTTCCTCTAATCACAGATGTCTGATACAGTAGGGAACAGGAAAATGTTATTCAAAATATCTTTCTTTTTTTTCCTTTTAAAACCTTAAATTTGCTTCTATTCTATCTAGAACCTGTATTACTCTACCAGTGATTGTACTTATACTTTGAAGTTTATAAACACAAAAGACCTTCCATAGTAATGCAGATCAGTAACTTCACGAGCACGAGAAAAATACCAGCAGGGTTTTTTTTTCTTATTAAGAAATAAATGATAAAACAAAAATGTTATAATGTGGAAAAAAAAGCTGTGAAGGAAGCAAAATAAATAATAAGTAAATAATTAATAGACAAAACATGTACTTTATCTATGGACATATGTGGTGGATGAACTGGTCCAAAGTCCAGCATTTGTTGAGACACAGAACTTTATGTGATGGACAATGTACAGACTAAATCTGAAGATAACACTAACATTTACATCTCCATGTGGCTCAAGGGATGATGGATTAACACTTTTTAGAATTAAGTTATGTGATATATTTCTGACCCCAGGACACTAAAAGTTACTGGAATTTCCCCATTCCTCTCAATTGAAAGTTAGCCCAAAGAGACAAGTACAGATAAGGTAAAAAAGCATTGTAAGAATTACAAAATATTGTTAGCATAATATTAGAGGCAGTATATGATGTTTTTTTAAATTTTAATTTTCAAGGAAAGAATTCTGAAGCAGAATTTTTTTTCCTGAAATCTGCATAATCCTGATTCCTTAATTTATTTTTTTCTTTTTAAATCCTACTTCAGTGAGAAATTCTGATGGGATTCCTCTCACTGAACTTCAGACATTTAAACTGAGATGCCTGGGGTAATCAACTTCCTGAAGGAACTGAGAGTCTCTCCCAGAGAGTAAGTGACTTTACCTGAGATTTTACCAACTTACAATAGGCAGGCAGTGAACAGTGCTCCTAGTAGAAGATACTAACTTTAGTGCAGTGTTGCAAATGTTATTTCTTAATTATTTACTGTTTGGCTGTGGGTTGATTTTTTTTTTTTTTTTTAAAGAGTTCTTTGTAATGGGAGGTGGTGGAGTTGCCATCACTGGAGGTGTTTAGGAGGAGACTTGATGGAGTGCTTGGTGCCATGGTGTAGGTGATTAGATGGTGTTGGATGATGGGTTGGACACAATGATCTTGAAGGTCTCTTCCAACATGGTTATGGTTATTCTATTCTATTCTATTCTATTCTATTCTATTCTATTCTATTCTATTCTATTCTATTCCATTCCATTCCATTCCATTCCATTCCATTCCATTCCATTCCATTCCATTCCATTCCCCCCCCCCCCTTTTTTTTACTGTTTCTACTCTAAAATGAACGCATGTATTGATTCGCTTTTATTCTTAGGGAAATATTGTTTCAGCTTTTAAACAAGAACTCCATTTATACTTTATGAGTGCTTAGTGCTATTTATTGGGCCCACATAAAATAAGACGTTCAAAGATGAAGTGGCCCAAAAATATTTTCACATCTGCTCATAATTATTTTGCTGAGATTTTTGACAAGGAAAGGTCTACTGAATTGTGAATCATGGAGACAGAAATTGTAGAAAGTAACAATAAAAGAAGCCACAGTGAAAAATCTGTGCATGCTTAAAATCTAGCAGATTGTGGCTACTCATACTGGAAGGGGAAAAAAAAAACCTAAAATCAGAACTTAAAGTGTTTGTCTGCCATTATCTAAATTCCCAAATCAAAAGTATCCTAATTTTAAGATGGGTATTACATTTCATTTTTATTAGCTGATATTTTTAGACATACAAATAACTTGTTATAAAATGAAATAAAACCTCTAATTCAATTTTAGGTACCCTTCATGCTCGTTGGTTTCAACAGGACTGCATGTCCTACTTTATTAATACCACTTGGTTGTTTTCTAAATAACCTGAAATGAAGCTGCGCATTGACAGGGCTAAAGCAACCTGCAGTCTCACTACTAATCTCACTTTGGAATTTTGATAGTGAATCCACTGTGGATATGATTCTATGCTGATATTTAAAAAAATCTGAAAGAACATTTAAAATTGTTCTTTTAAAAAAATTGTGTGGAAAGCTTTTTTTTTGTTGTTGTTTCTATCCTGGCAAGTTCTGTTTCAGTAGCATTCTTTTAAAAAAATGTTTTGGTTAATGGCAAAGAGTGTTATTGATTAAATGTTTTAACAGCAACTTTCCAAAGAACTATCTTTGGTGACTTGAAAAATGTTTCATTGAGTTTAATTTTTCTTACACGTCCTGAAAACTAATCTGATACTGTTTGATGTTGATTGTCACATGTAAATATTAAAGGAATTATTGGGGGGGGAAAAAAAAAAAGAAAAGATTGTTAATGCTTGGAAGTGATGCTGTAACTATAATATACTAATCACAAACTCTTTGTCAGCTCAACAAATTCAATGCAGACTTACAGGTAGATAGGTTTTTTAATATTTATGTATGATAGATTGTAGATGAGACATTTTAGAGAGAAAGGGGTTAATGCTATCTATGGAAGGCAGGTGCAGGTCCTATCATGCCCTGGGGTAGCGGCTCAGCCTGCTGAACTGAAAAAGATAATTCCCCTTAGGATGATTAAAGGAAATAAATGAGTTGAAGAAGGATGGAACTCATTCAAAGAGATAATCGAGCTAGATGAGTCCTTGGCTGAACCACAATTACAAGATAAGGAAAAATGGGTAGCTTGACTCTTCTATCAAAATTACCGTACTGTTCTTTTTTCTTCAAGTGGCTGGGGAAGACTTTTCCTTTATTTGGGTATTGTGGGAGGTTGTCTTCAGATAAATACAGACTTTTGTTTGGTTATTGTCTTACACCTGCTGTTATCCTTACAAAAAAACTTCACACTCAGTGTGGCTGATCTTGGGTGATATGGCTATTTCTGATCTTGGGGATGATAACAAAGAATTGTTCTGGAGTTAAGCTCCAGGGTGAGAAAAACCTAGCTATCTACATACTCAGTGTATGGCACTTTGGATGAAAGGCATAATGTGATAGGTCTCCTATTCTCTTGCCAGAATTTCTCTGTCTCCCAGAAAGTTTTCTCAATAGCTCTCCAAAGAACAGCAGCAGCTGAACTCAACAGAAGTCACTCAATGTGTGCTGCTGCTTTTCAGTTGAGCTTGTTGATCCATCTGAGTTGAAGTGAAGCTGGCTCTTGTAGCTAGTAACAGACACTCAGATGGGAAAGAGGTTTTCCAAAGAACAATACCATATTGGTTTGGGGTTCTGTTGGGAAATCCATCTTTGCAAGTACATAAGTCGCAGCATCAAGCCTCCTTTCAAATAAAATGTAACTTTGGATTCTTATTTGTTGAAGTCAGAGTAGTCAGTCTGAATTCCAGAAGAAAGGTTATCAGCTAGCTATTGCTTCATGATACCATGAAATACACAAGAAAGCAAGACAGGGAAATAATGATGTAGTTTGTGCAGCCCAGTTTCCTGTTTTTGGAATACGGTGAAACATGTCTGTAATTTGTCTTTCAATAGAAAGAAAAAATAAAGTTTTCTTCAGATTGTGTAACTCCCTATGTATACTTTTAAGAGTAATAATTTAATCCTGTGCTCTTAACCAAAATAATCCAGTTGTCTATTGTACACAGAAATTCTGGGAAAGTCTGACTTAAGTGAAAAATATGCTGGGAGGTTTATCTTTGTCCAGGAAAGTGTGTTGCATATTAGAGTTGAATTTTTTACAATTCCTTTGTTTATAGCTGCATTTATCTGCAAGGATGTTGTCCATAAACAAGTCAAAAAACAAGAGGAGGACAGCAGTCAAATTTACAATTCAGTACAGGGAAATTGAAAGCTGGGACAGCTGACACACTTTGTTTATTTGCTTCTGGCTACAGAAAATGATTGTCATTCAAACCATAAAATTATCTAAATGGTTGTCCTCCTTGCCACTGAAAAAACTGTGATCTTAGTGGTACTGCTGTTTGGTTTTATACCAAAATATGCTGCTGTACCGTAGCACATAATGAAGGTGCGTGGCAAGTCTAACTGTGCTCCAAATTGTACTCCTCAGATACCAATAGAAAATTTAGGATTCTTTCCAATGAAGTTATAATGGTGAGCATGTGAATATCTCTTGGTATTAGCTTCCATAAATTAAGATTTAATTTAGAAGAGTTCAGACATTCTGAAGAACCATAGAGTAATAAACCTAAAATTTAGTTTCTGACAGAATGGTAAACTTTGCAAAATAATGGTGCAAATACTCAAAACAGTTGCAGTTGATTTGGGAAATGTGATATCAGTAATCAGTAATATATTTAACAAATCATGAAATGACAAATTGTATCAGCATCAAAATATGAAACAAAACTTAGATCTACTATTGTTGACAATTCTCTATATCTCACAGCTATAGAGTTTTAATTGTATTGCTCTAGAAGAAATCATATATTGAAACTGATTCTAATAAGACTCCAAGTCTTCAATAGAGACCTAATTAATATTTTGCTAGCATTAGGGTACAATATCAGACAGTGTTGTGCAACATTTTTGTACTCTAACATTATGCTCTTAAGACAATTGTCATAATCTGTATTTCATTTTAGCTTCTATTAAAAACAAAATTCTTCACCAATGGTGCCTGGAACATCACTCCTTTTTTTTTTTCTTTTTAAAGAGACAATTGCTATGAAAGTAATTTAGTACTCAGTGCTTTTTCTCTAATATTTCAAAGCAGGTGTTCCAATGGACACGGTTTCTTTTCCCCATTTAATAAGGTTTCGCTTGCCACCTCTTGTCTGATACTTTTACTGTCTCCTTATGCATGTTAATATTTTATGCTTGAGAAACTACATCTGCTTTCCTTCAGTGCTGAAGATGATTACGCTTTTGTTGTCAAGGTGATAAGGCAACATGATTTCAACTGGGAGAATAAAATAGCAATTGTTAATCAGTGCTAACATTTTACATTAGTTTCCAAGCCAATCTAGGTCAGTGCTAGGGATACTGAATGAAAAAAAAACACCAAAACAAACAAAAACCCCACCCCAACACCAAAAAAACCCGCCCTCAACAACACAACCCCCCCCCAAAAATCCCAAAACTCAAAAAACCAACAAGCCAAATGAAAGAGACATTGACTTGTGGTTTCACAAAGCAGGTTAGCACAGAGCTGGAATTTGACCCAAGATTATTTGACGTTCATACTGTGATGTTGTAAATCGATGGTTATCTATAAGGAAACATTTCAAAGTACTTTATGAACTGCGTAAGATGAACTTCAGAAATCTTGAAACTAAGTGTTGCTAGTGATATCCATGGAAAATTTTAGCATTTTGCTCTTGGACAGAAAGGTGGGACTGATTTTGCTTTAACATAGATTTCCTGGGAAGCAGGCAGGTTGGAGCAAGCATGCTAGTCTCTTGGCATTCCTATGCATAAGTTAGTTTACTTGCTATATGAAACAAAATTACAGAGTCTGGAGTTTGAATTTCCAACTTAAAGTGTAGAAAACAAGATGTCTAGGGAGGAAGAGGCAGTAAATAGAAAGGAACATGCAGTAGGATTTGATAATTTGCTAGAAATCAGTAGCTCTTTTTCAGTGTGGGAGTGAAACATTATAGCTTTTTACTGGGCTGTTTTCTTTACTTCCTTCAGCTCCTATTCCTGAAGGACATATCAATAATAATGCATTTTAAGTAGCTTGAATAGTTCTTAGTCAAAGAAATGTGCTTTTCATTTTTCTTCAACATTGGTTACTGTAAATATGCAAACTGTAAGCTAAGAAGTTTGTTGACTTACTGTGCAATTAAGTTAGGACCTTGTGTCCTTCCTAGTGCAACATGAACAAAAATATAATTATACTTACAGGCTTCTTTATGCACTTACAATATTGACTCTCATGCCACTGATTTCAAGGTAAGACTTTCTGGTACTTTTTGGTGGTTGCATCTCTCCCTGGGCACTTAGTCCTCTTTCTGACATGAAGTTATGCTGAGGAGTAAGCAACTAAGCCATTGAAGAGAGTTAATGCATTTCTGGTTGTCTTAGAATGCAAATTTAGTAAACTACCTACCTATACCATTTTAGCTTGTACAGATAGCACTTTTTGGTTCATTTTGTTTCTGTATTGGTAGCACAAAAAAGAGTGCTTGCCTTTGTCCATAGTGTGGGACCTGGTGGCAATTACCAGCTGCCAAATCTAGCTATGTGTCCTGGTCACATGATTTTGGAATGAAAGCTCAGTCCTTGACATTTCTCCCAGCACACTGGGAAAGAACAGCAAGGTGAATGAACCACCAGAAGACTGCAGCATGCTCCCAAGGTATCCCTTTTATGGCACAGTGGAACAGCCTTGTGAAGGTCACTATGTCTGTCTTTCCCACAAAGAAATTCTTTCTGAAATTTGCCTACTTTCCTTTTTGGTTTTAGCGGAGACATTGATTGGCCTTTTTTGAAGTATATAATTTGATTTTGTGAGGTTTGCTCATTGCTGAAACCTTTATTTCAATTCTAAATGCAGCACACTTCCTTGGACAAAGTTAAGTCTCTGAGCAATCTAAACATTTTGCAGGGACAAGCTCAAAGTTAGGTAGACTTCATCTTAGAAAAGGACTTTTCTAAATTCACAGAAAGTTGTTTCCTTTGTCATTTATGGAAATCCAATTAAACAAACTCATGAAAAATGTAAAAACTTGTAATTGCTTGCCACATTTTGTCTGATAATGAAGAATGAGACTGTCATGCATCTGAAAAACTTTTTCATATCTGTTTGAATTCTACTACTCTCAACAGCCCTTAAATAATTGGATGCCATATGGCTGGATTCTTTTGATATACCGGAGCTATGGCATGCAATTTAAAGTTTTGCCATGATAATGTGTTAAAATATGCAAACCCATCAAATAAATAGGCAATAATTGTGACTTTGCTGTCAAATTCTGTCATGTTTCTGGTTAATGTCATTTGTGGAATTGGTCTAAATACACCTACAAAATAATTAATTTGTTGGCATAAGAAAACAATAAGGTAGTCAAAACGTTATGAAAAATGCTTCTATATTTTTGGTTTAGGGAATATTTAAAATGTAAGCATATTTAATATCAGAACTGCTACATGTGACTGTGTACTGCAGCCTATGATAGTTAACCTCTGATATGAGCCTAATAGAAACCCCCAAGAAAATGTTGGAGTTGTTTTAAAATAAACTTAGTAAAGAGAGAAGATACTGTGATTGCAGCAGCCTTAGTAAAGAGAGAAGATACTGTGATTGCAGCAGCCACTAAAATTCCAGAAAGACTACATCATCAATAAAAGATAAAATTAGGGAAACATCTTAGTCAAACACAATTTGATATTCTAACATCTGTTTCAGGTTCGCAAAAATGTAGGCCCTTTTCTTACCTTAAGGACTTAAAGTGTGTGGGGGAAAAGTCGTATTATAAAATTTCTGGATTCTTAGGCATAAGTTCTTATAAAAGTTGAAGCTGAATGCAAGAAACACTGTTCTCATCATGCTGGAGGACAGCAGATAGAACTCCTGATAAGAATGTGTGTGTCATATGTTCTCGCACTATTCTTTCCATGGGTTATGTTTGTGGACTGATCTGTTGAAACTACATGGGTAATACCCATTTAAAATGGAATTCCTATATGGTTTCAAAGATAATTTTTTTACCATGCCATAATAAGAGTTTACCACAAGTAGTGTGGGTGTGGGTGATTGAAGCTGCTGTTGATCAAGCTGACATTAATCGGATCAACCTATCAGCTTTGGAGTTACAAAGCGAGGAATGGATGGCATAGCTTGAGTACTTAAGTAAAAAAAATTAAAAGAAATATAATAGGGTACTGAAAATGTGGATGTTCTTTAGCACAAAAGGTAGCAAAAGGGAGGAAAGCATTGCAACGGAAACCTCTTTTTTAGGAATTGTTACTCTTTCCCCTCCATTTTTACAAAGCTGTCTTTTCTCACTCTTGGGAAACTGTAATGTATACAAGCAGGGACTGCAGTGTTTTCCCTCTCCTTTTCCTTCTAAATTAAGTCCCCTTTGTTCAACTTGCTTGTTCTTTCCTGTTCCTCATGCTTTCTTGTGCAGTGCTATCAGGGAGCTTCTTTGCACTCCTTTAAAAACATTCCTGAAGACCAACCAGTTCTGTGAACTGTTTTAGCCATAAAGAACACACCCCATACCTATTTGCTCTGATTTATCTTGCTCTGTACTGCTCTACTTTTGTACTTTGTACTTTAAAGTGGGGCAGGGAATATTTGTTGTATCAATATATTAATGCTATCACTAAGACAAAGATTAGCACAAGGAGATTGTTTTCCCTTTTTCTAAAATAGAAAATACATGCATAATGTAGGACCTTAGAAGTTATTCCTGTTCCTAGGGGTAATATAAAAGATACTTAAAAATTACCTGTGCTGGGAAAACAGAGACATTTTTAAATCATGTGTTCATACATGTTTTGCTCCTTTCTCTACAGGAAGAAAGAAAAACACAACACTTTTACCCTGTGCTAAATTATCTTCACACACATTTGTGCCTTGATAAGTCTTCTAGAATACAGGTAAAGTCTTCTTCCCATTTCAGGGGATCGGTACTAACAGAAATTGATATCGCCTAGCATCAAGGATGACACATTTCTGTTACTTCACAATATGAAATTTCCTGACATTCAATTTGTCAGAATATTTTAGAAATGAAAGAGGGAGGAAGAAGTGTGTAGTTGAAAAATTGAACAAATGTTTCTCTTGTGTAAATTTGAATCTCTGATCTCAGTTAAGCATCTTCTAAGAATAAGCAAATTTAACCTTGGATAGATATAAGCTTAAGAACAATTGTTATTAAAGCTACCCCCTACCTCCCCCCAGTACACATTTTCCCATTAATTGTATAACTTTTCTCATATACAGCTTGTGTTACTCATCTTGGGGTTGTAGGCACTAGGGTTCAAAGAGTTGGGTAACTTTCTGTCAAGACCTTTAATTTTCTTATTCTGAGCTTTCTTGTGGTGTTGACAAACTCCAAAAGACTGGTCGGAGAAAACG
Organism: Picus viridis; assembly: GCA_033816785.1. Taxonomy (NCBI): domain Eukaryota; kingdom Metazoa; phylum Chordata; class Aves; order Piciformes; family Picidae; genus Picus; species Picus viridis. Next base: position 16,019,137 of record CM066582.1, on the reverse strand, counting down.
CCACATTGCACTCTTTCAAGCTTCCTTTTGTTACTTTCTTTGCAGATCTACATTATAACACTTTGTCACATTTGGTCATAGGGCAGACTTGCTGAATCACTGTTGAATTAGAACATCACAGATTGTAGAATAAGATCCGGTCAGAATTTTACTAACATGGAAAATTAATCTTTCCTTTGGTGCTTAGATTTCCCAGCAGTTCAGTTGAGAATTAAAAATTTTCAAGTGACAAACAGATAATGTGGTCTTACATGATAAGACAGCAGGTAATATCAAAGGACTTCTAACAGTCTGTCTGAAAACCAATCTTACGTGTCTCTTGAATATACTGGGTTTTAACAAGGAAGTGCTCGTAAGTGGTGTGCTTCCATCAGTGACAATGGTTGAATGGCCTATATTAAAAGCTCAGACTGTATACTTGCTTCATTGGTGAAGAAAACATGGAGCTATTGTTTGAACAAATTTTCTTGTAATGCCAGCAAATGGCAACTTCTTCTCTAATGCAAGCTAGTTGTATCTCACAAGTAACTAAAATGTTCTAAAATATTCATATAAACAGACTGGCCTCCTATGCAGTGCTGTACATCTTGGACAGGTAGCTTAAAGGACACACCACACACATATTTATTGGTTAGTACACATGCAGTTACATAGTTATTGTTTTAATAGCTGTGCTTACCAATCCAGTAATTAATGTTTTGTCACATGGCACAATCTCTACATGTCAAGGGTTGTTAAGTGGATTCCAGCATTAAATACTGAAATGTGAACAGAAATAATGCTTACCAGGTTAATTTGTATAGTACTTTCCCAGTCCTTTTCATTGTTCACTCCAGCATTATTTACCACAATATCCAGCCTTCCAAAATGTTCAATTACTTTTTTGAAGGCACCTATAGTAAGACACAAGGGTGAAATTTCCTAGTGCTTAATAAAACACATAAAAATAAAATAAATGCATGCAAATTAAGGTGTCATTAGACTACCAAAATGTTTCACTGTTTTCTTAACCATTAATGAACAACAGGCAAGTAAATTATTTATCTAACAGTCAACAATATTAAACACAATCATGAACAAAATGAAAGGATTAAGATACCACAGTTGTCTTCTCACTCAGTTTTATAATGCCTGATAGTAGGATCTAATGAAATCTCTTAACACCCATACATTTTCCATTAGGAAAGATGTTTGGCATCCTAACTATATAAATTAAGCATTTATAGCTTTATTTGTAAGAATTTTGTACAGCTAGTGAATTCAAGATTTGGCACCATCTATTTTAAATTAAAAAGAAAAGCTTCATTTTTCACAAGAACTTTTTTTTTTTTATTCTCAATTTAACCTAAGAATGTAATTCTTATTCAGTGACACAACTAGTAAGAATTGTCCAAAACCAAACAATTCATAGAATCAGTCAGGGTTGGAAGGGACCACAAGGATCATCTAGTTCCAGCCCCCTGCCATGGGCAGGGACACCCTACACTAGATCAGGCTGGCCAGAGCCTCATCCAGCCTGGTCTTAAACACCTCCAGGGACGGGGCCTCAACCACCTCCCTGGATAACCCATTCCAGGGCTTCACCACTCTCAAGCTGAAGAACTTCTTTCTCACATCTAGCCTGAATCTCCCCACCTCCAGCTTCATTCCATTCCCCCTAGTCCTATCACTACCTGAGATCCTGAGAAGTCCCTCCCCAGCCTTCCTGTAGGCCCCCTTCAGATACTGGAAGGCCACAATGAGGTCACCTCTGAGCCTTCTCTTCTCCAGACTGAACAGCCCCAACTCCTTCAGTCTGTCCTCGTAGGAGAGGTGCTCCAGCCCTCTGATCATCCTCATGGCCCTTCTCTGGACACGTTCCAGCATGCCCACATCCCTCCTGTTGTTCTTGTTATAATTTATCCATTTATGAACAAAATTGTTTACATTCTACTTGTCAGGTAACTTTAATAATGTGTTTCTCAAGTCAAACTTCTTTCTTCAGAACTGGGAAACTTCCACTATAGCATTGTGTTCTCCCAGGTGATAATGTTCAGACTGAGGTAAAAGATGTGCAATGAAAAAACATGATGATGCTATAGTGATGAGCAAACTCATCAAGGCTGACCCTGCTTGACAGGATATTTGGACAAGATGACCTCATGCATATAGAGCTTGCTTGTTCTTCCCTTCAATTATTGCTCCTAATCACTAGATATTTATTATGTAAACCAAGACAGTAAAAATCTGGATTATTTGGGGTTCTTTAGTCTTAACAGGCCTTAACAAAACTACTTCACTGAAAAGTCATCCCAGGACCATCTTAATTCTTAAAATTTTAGTCTTTGGCCATTAGGGTCAATCAGCAGCATAGCAGCAGCTTTGAGACACCTGCTTACAAAGGTATTTTGCTTGCACTATATGGCAAGTACTGTTACATCCTTTTCTTTGCTTGAATGATGCAGGTTCATCACAGTCATCATCTTGTCATCAGAATAAGAGCTGGGCAGCTGATGAGAATGGTGAGAATTGTCCAACTGTCTTTATTGTACATGTTTTTGTAAAGTTTGTACTCTGTACTCAGATATTTTAGTGTTACTAAAGCCTCTGTTTTGGCTGTATTTTTGGCTTTTGTTGTTTGCTTGTAATGCATTCTCTAGTTTCTCAATTCTTCCATCATTTAACTTTATAATCCCCTAGCAGCAAGGGGAAATTAATTATTTGGCCTCATTAGGAGCAAAACTAATTATTTGACTTAGTTTTAATGAGTGAAATAAATATTAAACTTCGTCTTCATTTAGCTTCCAAGTTTTTCAAACTGGCTCTTTTAACTTCTCTCAAGAGCCTCTTTTGTCAACCTCATTCTTAATGGAATCTTTTGCCTTCAAAAAACACCATGGATAGTGGTTATTTATTAAATTCACACAGTGGAGCAACATGGTTTTCAGTTGTTCACATACCTATGTTAAAATAAGGAATGATTGTAGAATCACAAAATGTTAGGGAGTTGGAAGGGACATCAAAAGTTCATCTAGTTCAACCCCACTGCCATGGCAAGATCACCTAGAGTAGGTCACAGAGGAAAGTGTCTAGACAGGTTTTGAACTTCTCCAGAGAAGGAGACATTACCTGGACTATTTCTGGTAAAGGTTTATCTGCCTACAGTAATCCCATCTATCATCTCTCCATACAAAGAAGAATCTCATTATAAATTCTTATTATAGTTATCACCTACACATCAATGTAAACTGTCTTTTTTCCCCTTTACACATGTAGAATCATTTTGTCTTTACATTACACACTAGTTTCCGCTTATAGAATCATAAAAATTAAAAGCATATGATCATCTGAAATATTGAATGGAGAAAAATGAAGAGGAGGATCCATTTTAAAGGTAAGGTGATAAAAACAGTGGAAAGCAAGTAGAAACACTGGTTGTATGTGAGCTTTCTACATATTAATGGAAAGCAAAAGTAAATGTGTGATGAGCTTTCAAACGTGGTACAAAAGATTTTTGTAGGAGACTATGTGAAAGAGCCACCAGAGAAAAAAAGCACAGCAACCTGAATGTAGATGAAGCAGCTGATTTTCCATCCATAATACAGATACTAGTTCAAGTACTGTGACTTGTTTCATACTGGACTTAAAATATGAGGAACTTCATTCATGCACATGACCTTCAACATAAAGAGCAAGTACAGAACTTGATGTGTGCACTAAGAACTTTAAGCACTGGGAGGGAAATTAATCTAAGTTTAGTAACTTAGTGGTTTGCAATTACAAGTGTGGGGAAAAAAAGTTAGGAAAACAAAGCAGTAAAATATCCTCCAAATCAACAGCAAAAAAGAAAGCAAGAAAAAAACCCAACCAAACACCCCCTTCCCCCTCCCAAAAAAAAATTCCCCCAAAACCCAAACACATACAAACACACACACAAAAAAACCCCAAAAAACCCAACAACCCAACACCTAGACACCTCATAGTATCACACAGTATCACAGTATCACTAAGGTTGGAAGAGACCTCAAAGATCATCAAGTCCAACCTGTCACCACCTCAAAAGATTGTAACACAATATGGCATATTTATTCTAATATACCCATGCCAGGACAAATGCAACATGAGAGATAGTTAAACAGATGCCACGTTCTCTTACTCCTTGTGACAGCCTGTTCTTAGCCTACTTGGACTGCTGTTTTGCTACGGTTGGTTCCAAAACCTCCCTTGCTGACCCATGCTGCTTACTCCAGTTCCCAATGCACACCCTGTTGGTCCTGCACTTATCTGGCACTAAAGAGTGGAGGAATCATAGGAAAGACAGCCCTCATGCAACAGCAAATGCTGTTCCTGCCCCCAGGATGCTTATTCTTGCTCCTTGGTTACTCCTCCCACTTGGATAAACCTACCATAGTAATCAACCTAGCTGATCAAAACTTTGTTTGCTGATTAGAACAGATCTCAACTTTAAAGTCCAGCATCTCTCTTATACACAGACAATGTAAACCTTTGGAATTAGGTCTCATCACACTAACTTGGGGAGGTAAACATTATTGCTGAATTCTACACTAGCTGCAATGTTTTGCGAAAGAGGAATAGAAATGCTCAGTCACCACTGTTGAGAAAGCAGATAGCAAACTGTAGTAGATAAGAGCAGAATTAAAAATATTCACATCTAGCCTAACACAAATGAACCTGGGGAAAAGGCACTGAAAAAAGTGATGTCAGAATCTGAATCTGAGTCACCATCTCTGAAGGTATCATTTAATAATGAAACTTTGATGAAGTGATGTGCCTGTTATTGCAATATTGTGAAGAGTACATCAACATTATGTGATACTTTAAGAACTCAGTAGGGAACAAGATTTATTCACTAAGTGAAAACATATACGCAAATCATACATGAAGGAAGTTCCTGGCCAATCCTTGCATTGGCAAAATATTTGTGAAGTTACCAAACTATATTTAACATCATGATAAAGTGGTGTGCCACCTTTTGCCAATCCTACTTCAAGCTGTATGGAAAGAGCACTGCAACCCAGAGCAGAATTTATTACTCTTGTGAGGGAATGCGGCTTGGGGTCTGCACTTAAGCCTTATAAAGAGCAAGTTCTTACTTTAAGTTTATATGTATTACTCATAAAATAATTATCTTCTCTGGAGATTTTAATGCAAAAAATATCAAACACAACACTCGATGAAATGATCTCTTTGGCTTTTGTTTACCATGCACCAAGTAACATGGTTAAATGCATGCATGCTAGTAGTAACATTTTACATCTGCAGGTTCAGAAACAGATCCTTTTTGAGTCACACTCAGAAAAGATTGGGAGTAGGCTGTCCTCCAGAAGCTTTAATTGCATACGTATTGGTGCAGCACACAGGCTCACTCAGGTTGCTGCATGTTGAGCCGGAGCCCGGCGCTGACAGTTTCCCTCTTACCTTTCAGCTGTTCCTGATCCGTAACGTCGCACTGTATGAACACCGTCCTCTGCGCTTCAAACTGCTCGTCCAGGGCCCCCTTGCTTTCCTGCCCGGCCTCGGAGTTGCGGTCCAGCAGGGCTACCTGAGCGGAGAGAGAGGGAGAGGCTGAAAGGGTGGCCGGGTGGTCAGACGGACGGCTCCGCCGCCCAGCCAAGCCCAGGAGCTGCCGCCATCCTGCGCCCGCGGGCACCGGCTGTGGGGAAGAAGCAGGAGGCATGGGGGAGAGAGTGCTTCCTGGGGCTTACCTTTGCGCCCTTGCTCAGCAGTGCCTGGACGAAGGCTCTGCCAATGCCCTGCGCCCCGCCGGTGACCAGAGCCACCTTGCCATTGACGTGCATGGTCGCCGCGCTGCTGCCGCCGGCCCCGCGCCCGCCGAGCCGGAGTAACCTAGCGCGGTGTCACCTGCCCGGTTTCCTTCCTTCCTCCCTCCTTCGCTCGCTCACTCGCTCGTTCCCTCCCTCCCTTTCTTCCTCCCTCTTGCCCTCCCTCTTTCCTTCCCTCTCTCCTCCTCCTGCCGCCGCTCCTTCTCCCCCCGACTCCCCCCGCTCCCCTCCTGTGTGACCAGGAGACGCCCGGAGCTCACTGAGCAGGGGTGGAGCAGGTCATTAAATCTTTTTCCCGAGTGCCTGGATAAACCCCAGAGATCGGGAGCTTCATCCTCTCTTCAGCCCTCTGGGTTTTCTGGCGAGGGACCGGCTCATGCCTATCGGTCCCCGGGGCAGGGATCCCGGGGCAGCTCCATTTCCCCGCAGAGTGAAGGAAGAGCCTTAATGCCTTCACGTACCGCGTGAGAAATGGCTAAAAGCTTTGATAAAGGCTCTTGGCAGCAACTAAGGCTGACTTGCCCAAGTTGTGTGAGCAGCAGAATGAAGAACTGAAAAGAAAGTTTAGTCTCGAAACACAGAATCTTTTCCTCACACTTCAAAATACCCACTAGCCTTCTCCCAGTCATTCTGCCAGCAAGTAGACTCTGTTTACGTGACAAAGATGTCACTAAGCATTGCGGATGTTAGATGCATCAAGACTAAGTGTATTCTAGAAATTGGCAGGTCTGTGGATAACAAAGATTGTACCTTTAAAAGTGTTTATCTACTTTCACGGTTTATTAGCCTTATTCTGCTACATAATGTGAACTAAAATGCAACTAAAATTTATTGTTACTGAGCTATATCATTAGCCTTTTGAAAAGATCCACAAATGTTGTCCCATAAAAAATAAAACGTGTGGAGAACTGGGTAGATGGGAAAACTGCACTGCTCCAGTCCTAAGCTTTTAAAATATACATATATAATGTCTGTGTATAATACACAGTTATCTTTTGGGTTCTTTGTTTTCTTTTGCCTGGTGTATCAGGTTAAAGCTTTTTTCTTGTGTTCTTCTGGCCCTGAAGTACTCTGAGTTTATCTGCATCTTTGTCATTAATGACTGTTGTAATTTTTCCTTTCTTAGCAACAGCGTGCTTGTTTTACCCCATCTGCCTATTTTCTTTTAGGCTGTCTTGAAATATGGGATTCCCTCTTTGGTACTACCTAGAAGAAACAGATTATACCTTCTCCCAGCATCACCAAAGTGTTACAGAACGCTTAAGGTAACTATGTTACCTAATTGAATAAATTGAGTAACACAAGATCTTGTTGTTATTATAACCTTTGTCCTTAAAAATGTGAACTAATATAATCCAGCCGCTAAATTGGATAGCAGCCATTTAGTTTTCCTAAAGATCATGATTCACAGCACTTTGTAAAAGCAGACAAAGCTGGCCTCTGGGATTAGTGATTTGTCTGAATAGTATACCTGTATGACTGGGAGGCCTCTATATTGCTCAGGAGCTGTGAAATTTGTGCCACCTAAACTGTCATGCCTAATGAGCGCTTTCCCAACCAGCTGAGCTAGCTTCCCTAATTTGCTGAGAGACATGTACAGTGCCCAGGTCAGAGGCATATCATGAAAACAGTATTACCACACAGGGACCTAACAATACCATTACAGTGCAGTCTTTCACCCTAACCCTGATAACTCCCCTCACCTCTAACTTTTGCCAACTCTTCATCAACATCTGCTATGGGCTTTATTTCCACAATATATTAGTGTGGTGGTTTGTTTGGGTGGGTTTTTTTTTCTTTCTTTTTTTTAATGTGCTATGCAAAAGAAAAGATCAATAAACCCTTCTGTGTTTCCAAGCAGCTGTATTTGGAATGACCTTTGGCAACTCTTTTCTAAATTGTTGATAACTTGGCATGAATATTAAGAACAATCTGGACTCTTCAGAGATGCTGGAATGTTTTAACATCTGAGTGTACACTCTGTTTCTGTAAAACAAGTCTTATAATTTTGTACAAAAGATAGGATTAGTTGAAAATAATCCTGCATAATATAGACTGCAATAATTTAAAAGTATTCTGATGAAACTATTCTGTTTCCAGAACCATTAAATGACATGTCTTGCAAGTTGGCAAAAAAAAAAAAAAAAAAAAAAAGGGAAAAAAAGCTCCATACCCATAATCTTGGCAAATTACATTTGGAATTAGAGAGACAGTGTTCCTAGCAAGAACAGTATGTGCCAATCCTCCAAATCCAGGAGGAAGTAATAGAAGGACGTCTCTATGATTCACCCCTAGAACCAACAGAAATCACTTGGCTGTGAGGGGATGCGTGTACTCTGCTCCTTCAAACCACACTGGGTTTGCTACCAACTCACTATGAGCACTCTTCAGAGCTGTGTTGCAACACAGTCCTTTACCAGTCCAGGTTTGTAATATGATCAGGTGCATAGAAAATGAAATATTGTTCACAGGAAAAAATTCTATGTAAACATTAAGCTTGTTAGAAACCCAGAGTTAACATCTCTGTCTTCTTACTGAAACTTGAGGGAGTAGCATTGAAATATATTTTTCCCTATGACTCATAAACTGACATTCTTTGAACTTTGATTCAAAAGCTTTCATGGAAACATAAGGAATTCCACTTTTTACTGTTTCAGTGGTCTACCTTTTCAGATAATCTATCCTTAAGTAAAAACAGTGGCCGACTTCCATTAAAAATGGGAAGAGCAGTCACAATGGGCAGTAACATACTCTAAACAATCTATCTCCGTAAGTGGCCAGCTTACAGAAGACTGAGTATATGCTTCGGGTACATTATTCTATGTGTTTGAAACACTGATATGCTTATTTAAGAAAATGTGAGATAACTAAAAAGTTATGTTGTATTATTCAATAGTAGAGTGAAACCAAATCATAACATATTTACTATTTTTCCCTCAAAAGGTGCACTAATACTTGCCTGAGGGACTTGTTATCCAATATTATACTCAAAAATATTATAGAAATCACAAGCATGGATAGATGTTACATGACTCCATGACTGTTTGATTTAGATGCTGTGAGAGACAAGTAATTCCACATAGATAATTTACACTTTTGGTTCAAAATTTAAAATAAAAAATAATAGTGATCAATTACTTGCAAGCCAAAGCTGATCAAATGAAGCCTTTCACACATGACAGCTGCTAACAGCATAGTGACAGATTCATATTAACATTTGCATGTGGTTTGTGTGTAGAATGTGATTTCACCTGCTGTTTTCTAGTAAACCTTCCAACTAGCAACATCATGTCTTTTTTACTTTCTTTTGTGGCTGCGTGTGTGTCCTCTTCTCTTTCTCTCTGTGTACTTATATTTATATTTTTTGGTATGGCCCATGACTTCTGTTCCACACAAAAACAGTGGCATCAGAGCATGAGGAGACTCCAGCTGGCTTGAAGGAGTTTTTGAAAGGAGATAGGAATCTGATGGCTATTAGACATATGTCATGCTGTTCATTCAAAAATAGTTTTCCAAAAAGCAACTCATGCCTTATTTTTCTTACCTTCTCTTCATACCCCACCAAGTTGCATTGAAAACTAAGTGATATAATGCTTGTGAATGAATTATCAGGCAATGCATTGGCTGGGCCCAGGTAGCAGTAGTAAATGGAGTTAAGCCCAGTTGGTAACAGGTCATTAGTGGTGTTCCCCAGGACTTGGTACTGAGGCCACTTCTCTTTATATCTTTATCAGTGATCTGCATGAGGCTGTTGAGTGTGCCCTCAGTAAGTTTGCATATGACACTATGTTGGAAGGGAGAGTTAATCTTCTCAAGGTATAAAGGGATGTGGACAGGCTGGATTGATGGGCTGAGGTCAGTTGGATAAGGTTCAATAATGCCAGGTTCTGGGTTCTGCACTTGGGTCACCACAACCCCAAGCAATGCTTGGAGAACAGTGGCTGGTAAGTTGCCCAGTAGAGAAAGACCTGTGGTTGTTGATTGACAGCTGGCTAAATGTGAGCCAGCAATGTGTTCAGGTGGCCAAGAGCATCTGTGGTGGTTTGGCCCTGACTGGGGGCCAGATGACCACCACAGCCACTCTATCTCTTCCCTTCTTAGATGAACAGGGGAGAGGTGAAAATGTAACAGAAGGCATATGAGTCAAGATAGAAACAATTTGCCAAAGCAAACAAAGATGTTATTCTCTGCTTCCCATCAAGCAGGTGATGTTGGGTCACTCCCTGGGAAGCAGGGCTTCAGTACGTATAGCAATTGCTCTGGAGGACAGACACTGTTAACAAATGCCTCCACTCTTCCTTTTTTCACTTAACATTTTTTATGTCATATGGTCTGGAATACCCTTTTGGTCAGTTTGGGTCATCTGGCCTGGCTGTGTCCCCTCCCAAGATCTTGTCCATCCCTCAGCTTACTGTTGAGGGGGGAAATGCTGGAAAACCACTGCCTTGGCGCTTGGCTCAGCATTAGCCAAAACACTGGTGTGTTATCAACACCCAGCTGCCTCACTGCAAAACATAGCACGAGAAAGATGCTCTGGGGAGAATTAACTCCAGCTCAGCCAATCCTAATACAACATCCTGGCCTGCATCAGGAATAGTTTGACCAACCTGACCAGAGAAGTGATTGTCCCCCAGTACTTAGCAGTGGTGAAGCTGCATCTTGTGTACTATGTTCGGTTTTGGGGCTTTTACTACAAGAAAGGCATTGAAGTGCTGGAATGGGTCAAGAGAATATCAATGAAGTTGATGAAGTATCTGGAGAACAGATATTATGACAAGCAGCTGGGGGTTGTTTAGTCTAGATAAAAGGAGGCTCAGGGGACACCCTGCCACCCCCTACAACTAACTGAAAGGAGGTTGTGGTGAGGTGGGGTTTGGTCTCTTCATAGTAACAAATGATAAGACAAGTGGAGATGGCCTCAGGTTTCAATGGGGAGGTATAGAGTGGCTATTAAAAGAAAATTCTTTACTGAAGGGATTATCACATACTGGAAAAGGTTCACCAAGGAGGTGGCTGAAACGCCATCACTGGAGGTGTTTAAAAGATGCATAGGTGTGGTGCTAAGGGACGTGGTTTAGTACCAGACTGGGTAGAGTTAGAGAGTGTCTGGACTCAATGATCTTAAAGGGTCTTTTCCAACCAAAATGATTCTATTATTTAAGAGAGTATCCAAACACCATTATGCAGCATATGCACTTTGATTTGCAGTTTAGCATATTTCCCCAACTTCTACTAAGAAGAATGGGTGTCTAGCTTTGTATGGGGTAACTAAAAGACAGATTTCAGGTCATACACCTAATGTGGTGTAACCAAACCTTCCTTAAGGGGTAACTTAAGCGTTTGCAAGTATAAGACAGTTTTCCATGTCCAAGAGGTTTTTGCATTGTGTAACTTCTCTCTGCATACATTGAGTTAGAATGGTAGCAATTACTGCTTAAAAAGATGAGGTTATGCAGCTATGCTTTATTTCAGATATTATACCTAGCTGTTTATGCAAACTATTTGACGATAGATAGACTGCCAGAACTGTCAGACAAATTTAGATGGTAAGAAACTGAACGAACTGCAGGCTCAGAGATTTGCCAAAATGCATTTTTACAACACAACATCATATCAGCTCATGCTAGGTCACCGGATAGATTATCCAGGAAAACAGTGGTTCAGGCACAAAAATGTCATGTACTTGGGGAAAATAGGAGAACACAGGATACATCAAAATAGAATATAATAAAACAGTTATGAAAAATCTAGTAGCAGAGTTCATCCTATATGAGTCGTTCAAAATGTTAAGGCTTCCACATGAGATTTGGAGGAAGACACTAAAAGTACCCCACCCCTGTGGTTATCTACCTTTTCAAAAGAATCAGGCAGGATAGGAGAAAGCATAGTGTGTTTTTGTTGTTTGTTTGTTGTTTTTTCTTTTTAATATGAAAGTAGCAATTGAAGCTAGTAGTATTGTCACAGTAGAAATGCCTTAGCATTAGAAGGTTTGATTAGTAGCTTAAAAAAGATCGTAAAGTGAAGATTAAGTCACTTTGCTTTGTAAAGCAGGAAAACAAAGTCACTAGAGATATTCAGAAGTTAAATGAGGGACTGGTAGAAGGCAACTTCCTGATTTGTAAGAATGTCTAAAAACTATGCAGTTTTTGTGAAAAGGTTTGTCAGAGCATGTGGGAGAATACTACAGTATATGAAAGATAAAAGAGGTGATGACTTGGTGTTAGATTGCCTTTAAATGGCATTAGAGAAAAGAATGTTAAGAGGTAGAGAGATTTTTGTTGCTTTGGAAACATCTACTATTAATGAAAGAAAGATTTTAGAGTAGAGAAAATTATCTAGTGGAAAATATCTAGTGAAGAGGGGTAAGAAATAGATGCCTAGAAAGCTAGGAACAAGTGCATTTAGGAATCCAGTCTTGAATGCCTGTTGATAGAGGCTTTCTAGCTCTCCAGTGTGCCTTTTCTAGATCAAATTCCTTCTGTCCAACAGTACTGCAGCCTGTATCTTAGGCATTAGAATGGTAAAGTTTTCAATCCATTGTCCTGCATATAGGTCAAAGAACTGGGGGGCAATAAGCTGCTACTATTTCCCATTAGATATGAATGCTTTTAAAGAAAAAACAAACTCAAAGCAATTATAACACAGTGCTCAACAGTCTTATGAGTATAGTTTAAATCACTTTTTTAAATTCACTGGATATCTTAGAGAATATGGGGCTAATTCCATCCCTGAGAACCAATAACACATTTTTTTAAAATTACAGTTTACTGGAAAAATGAGAGCATGAACATGAGAATGTATGGCCAGGACAGAACTAGCCTTGCTGGGAAGGTAGTTCTGCAAGTTGTTAAGTGTCTTAAGGCTCCATCCAGGCTTTAAATGAATAAGGAAGCATTCAGTGTTAAAGCAGGCCCTGCCCTTTCTCTATCTGATAGAATTATAGGAGAACCTTTAAAACCCTGTATTTGGCACTGTCTTTACACACCACAGAAGTATGGCAGCTGGCACGAAAACCAAAACAACAATATGTGAACCCCTCCCATGCCTCTTGGAACTTTGGCAACATGCTACCTGAAGGACTGTCTACCTTATTCATTTTATTATCAACTCATCAAGCAGTGCAGTTTCTTTGGTAATAAATTGTTGGAGGGTAAAGCTCAAACTGTAAAAGACTTCTTGAAAAGGTAGTATGAGCAACTAAATTCAGTAACCTGTGTTTCTTAGAACTGCATACATCTAGTGCAACTGAGTTGTTGTCTACTTCCTTTAAAGGATTATAACCACAAAGATAAAACTTAAGTTTTTGGATATTTGTTGAAAAGCTGGAGTCCTAATAATGATCTTATGTGATAAATGCTACTACTGTGCTTTCTCTTACTAACATCCCGTTAAAGAGAGAAGGAATAGATTTTGATTTTGTTTTAACTTTTGAAAAGTAAGAACCAAACCAAAAAGATAAATCTCAGAAAACCTTCACTCCAGCTTTGAAAAATAATGGATTACTGGGGAGCCATGAATCCAATGAATTCTCCTTATTCTGCTCTCCAAATTTCTGTATGGTCTAACTGTGATAATTGTCTTGATAGCTAGTGTTTTGGCTTCTATTTTCTTTTGTTGTTGTTTGTTTTGCTTATTTGTTTGGTTGGCTTTTTTGTTTGTTTTGTTTTATTTTTTTCCCCTCTATATAACCATTGTCTAGTTATATCAGTTTCTGAGTGTTCTGTTTTAGGAAAAATACATAACATGCACAGCTTTTTTTTGAGTGGAACAAAGTGATTGTTATATGCTTGTTTTAAGGAAGTCAGAGAACTTTGACAATTGTCTGGTGTGCAAAAACCTGTACAGAGTACTTAGAAGGTACTACAGATTACCATATGGTGAGAAGAATGACGTGGTGACATTCAGAAATAATATGGAAAATTAACCAAAATTCAAAGAAAAGGTATGAAAAAGAAAGGAAAAGTACTGATAAGTGAAGTACTTACCAGAAATGACACTTGTCACTTAAGATAAAATTGAAAAATGAGTTGAAAATCTCAAATGTCAGCACCACAGACTGTTTGCTTGTAAGAAATTAATGTTTTCAATTTTTAATTGTTTTTTATGCTTAGTTTTATGAAATACATTACATTGAATCATGAACTAACAGCAACAATAAGCATTAAATAAAACTGCCAGAATTAAGTTCTTAATTTGTTAAAGAAATGTAACTGATGATATTAGCTGCTGAAAAATACAAGAACAACTAATATATCTTGATGTCAGGCATGGCCAATGTAACCTAATGCAGTTATGTAGTCTACCTGGTCTTCAGCAAGACCTTTGATGCTGTAGCCCCATGCCAAACTCCTAGCCAAGCTGGCAGCCTGTGGCTTGGACAGCAGCATTCTCTGCTGAGCTAGGAACTGGCTGGAGGGCTGAGCTCAGAGAGTGGTGGCGAATGGTGCCACATCCAGCTGGCAGCCAGTCACCAGTGGGGTCCCCCAGGGATCAGTGCTGGGCCCCATCCTGTTCAATATCTTTATAGATGATCTGGATGAGGGGATTGAGTCCATCACCAGTAAATTTGCAGATGACACCAAGCTGGGGGCAGGTGTTGATCTCTTAGAGTGTTGGAGAACTCTGCTGAGGGAGTTTGACAGGCTGAACAGATGGGCAGAGTCCAACTTGATAAGATTTAACATATCTAAGTGCCAGGTTTTACACCTTGGGCACAACAACCCCATGCAGTGCTACAGGCTGGGGACAGAGTGGCTGGAGAGTGGCCAGGCAGAAAGGGACCTGGGGGTACTGGTTGATAGTAGGCTGAACATGAGCCAGCAGTGTGCCCAGGTAGCCAAGAAGGCCAGTGTGTACTGGCCTGGATCAGGAATAGTGTGGCCAGCAGGAGCATTGTGCCCCTGTACTCAGCACTGGTTAGGCCACACCTTGTGTACTGCGTTCATTTCTGGGCCCCTCAGTTTAGGAAAGATGAGTTGCTGGAACATGTCCAGAGAAGGGCAACAAAGCTGGTGAGGGGTTTGGAGCACAAGCCTTGTGAGGAGAGGTTGAGGAAGCTGGGGATGCTTAGCCTGGAGAAGAGGAGGCTCAGAGGAGACCTTATTGCTGTCTACAACTACCTGAAGGGAAGTTGTAGCCAGGTGGGGGTTGGTCTCTTCTCCCATGCAACCAGCACCAGAACAAGAGGACACAGTCTCAAGCTGTGCCAGGGCAGGTTTAGGCTGGATGTTGGGAAGAACTTCATAGAAAGAGTGATTTGCCATTGGAATGTGCTGCCCAGGGAGGTGGTGGAGTCACCATCACTGGAGGTGTTTAAGAAGAGACTGGATGAAGCACTTAATGCCATGGTTTAGTTGATTAGATGGTGTTGGTTGATCGGTTGGACTTAATGATCTGGAAGGTCTTTTCCAACCTGGTCTGGACTTCTATTCTATTCTATTCTATTCTATTCTATTCTATTCTATTCTATTCTATTCTATTCTATTCTATTCTATTCTATTCTACTCTATTCTACTCTCTATTCTAAAATGCAGACATTAAGGAAAACATCGGTTATCTAAAGAAGTCTATAAAAATGTGCAATGAGGTACTTCTATGTCAAAGGGGAGATCACAACTGAACATTTGTCAATAGCCTGTTTATGAAGTATTTTAACTATTCGAAGTTTACAGTCACTTAGCAGATACTATTTCCAACAAAGCAATGCATTTACTTCAAGCTAGAAAAGTAATTGACTACAGGGGTGAGGAAACCCTGCTAATATAAAATGTGTGCTGGATTACATGAAAACTCTATGTGATGCTTCCTCATTTAGGAAACTGCTTTGATTTGCAATGTGCATATTATCCAGATATGTCCCTGATGCACACTGTGTGTCTCCCTGAAGTCAAGGCATTTTCTGACAGAAAAGTAGCTGATATACTGTTTTCAATGTTTTCATATTTTCTAATCAGTAGCTACAGTACATAATTTCAAAACCCTCAACAACCGTTGGATTAATTCCATCTTGAGGTAAATCAGACAGTAGTTGGAAACAAAATTAACTTAGCCTTATTTCATCTACCTTTTCAAAAGAATCAGGCATTGATGAATCTCTCTGAGTCTGAACAAATAAATAATGAAACTCCATAAAAGGCATGATGTCATAGTGTTTAATTTCTTAACCTTTTGCTTTAATGTAACATTTTAAAGATGATGTTTAGTGATAAAACTGTATATGGAATGGTATATGTTAGAAGGGTGAAGATTAAAGTAAAAATAAAAAATAAAGCCATAGAACTAATGTGTATAGAGACAAATTAGTTTAACACAGGAATATTCCATTTAAACCTAACACACTGGTTTTGATGGTAGGATTAAGTAAGGAGTAGATCAACACTGAGATTGTGATGCAGCAGTGGTTGCCTTGGAGAAGGTGAACATGCGTGAACACATAAGGGTATTGCTCATCATGTTTATAGGGATCAAATATGTTATCTAGTCTACTCAAACGGTTAACGCAGCATAGGCCAAGATGATTTAATAAAAACTCCTAATTCTTGTATCCTTTTGTGGTTTTAAACACATATATATATTGTATTTCTTCCTCAGATGCACGTCTCTTGTATTTTGGCCTTGTCATGCAGAACATCTGCAAAAGGACTTCAGTAGTTTTCAAACAAGTGCCCAGCTTCTGCACCCTTTTAATGGACATTTTTGATTTTACTAGTAAAACTGTCTCACTAACTATTTCAATGTCTAAAGTGTAAGCTGTGCTTTAATCTTTGTCTTGTACATGCATAAAACCTCCCAGTTACCTGCTTGCATTTTTTCCCCGTCTTCTACACTGTGACGTGAGTGGTGGGCACGGATACTGGTTTGGGCTTTGTACGTAATACCATGGCAACACTTCTCTTGCTAGTTTCTGTTGTTGTGCAATGTCTACTTTTCAAAATAATTCCATGGCAAAATATTTTCTTAGTCTGTGGTTCTTTTCTTTTTCTCGTCAGGGAAAAAGGAAGTTTTAAACCCACATCTCTCTTTTGAGAGGCCTTGTTTTTGCACCTGAATTTTAGCTGCTTTGGGGCTTACATGTTTCTAGCATTCTTGTGATACAGGGTAACAATGACATTTCATTAGGCCAGATACAATGTGAAATATAAAGGCAATAAATGCCTTGCTCTTATGATTTCCTATTTACTTAAATTGAACACATTTAGAAATGTGAACATTGAATGAATTGAACAGTCTTTTTTGTTTGTTTGTGGTTTTTTAAGATAGATGAACTGTGTATTTGGTTGTCTAATTTCCCTCATATTTTTGTAATGCATTGATGATGTTGGAGTTAACAGGTCTGTAGAAATGAAACATGCATGCAACGACTGAGATATACATCTTTTTTATGGATCATCCTTAAGTGATTGAATTCCATTTCCTGCAATTGTGATTGTTAATAATTTAGCATAGTATTAAATATTCTTTTTCTAATTTTGTGAAGTGTTTAATTAGTTAAAAGAGAAATATTGCTCCCATTTGAATTAGCTCATGCTCTGTAGCATTACTGAATGACAACATAATGTGTAAAAAACTCTTGATACCGAGAAGCTAAAATAAGAATACAAAAATTAACATAGAGAAGTACACTACCAAAAATCTATGAACCATGTAAGACCAGAATGGCTCCAGGTGACAAACTAAGTGTGAAATCAATCAGACCATATTCTTTCATCTTTCTATTTCCTTGCTTCTTTAAAAATTCAAACATCTTAAAAAATCTGCTTTCTCATATTTCATGTCACTGTTAGTAGGGATGTTCACTGTTTTGGTATTAAACAAGCCAACAATTTCTCATGGTACAACCTTTTTTTACAAATTGCAGGGGAAAAAAATATTAGAACAAGCCTGTTCTTTTGTCATTAGTGATGGCAATGTTTCTTTTGACAAAATTATGTGTTTTATTGTGAAATTTTGTTATTATTTAAGCTTTTATATTCTATTAGTTGTCTTATGCTGTAGTCTAGTTCCTGTTGTATATATTTATTAATATTTTTCAACTTCCTAGTAGTTTTTTCTTCCTAGAATTTCAATTTTTATATTGCACGAATAACTGAAATTTCCTGACTGCAAATACTTTTGTTATGATAATGTAATGTCGGGGGGGGGGGGGGGGCTGGAACCAGATGATCCTAGAGGTCCCTTCCAACCCTAACAATTCTATGATTCTATGATCTAATTTTTAGTGTCTTTCAGTTACTGCCTTGTGCTTTAAATCATGAAGCTTTCAGAAGATACTGAAGGGTGTGAGCTAAAAACGTTCATTAGGTAGAGCAGGATACGACAAAACTGTTCTCCAAGTTTGAGGCAAATTTTGCGTTGGCTTGTGAATTGCAGCCCAGGTGTAAAGAACTATCTAGTCCATTTCTAAGTAACTGAGACATCAAAATTTATAAGGCTGTTTATAGTATTGCAGTAGAAGTCCTCAGCGATGTTTAATTACAGTGTTCTAGTGATCTGAAGATATTCCTAATCCAGCACTGAAATTAGAGTTCACATCAACAGAACATTTTCTCAGGCTCATGATGTCAGTTGACATTGTTAAGCGTGCACATATATATATACACACATATATATATACATATATATAATCATGTGTATATACCAAAATACAGACAGAATAGTTGTTCAACCACCTCAAAGTAGTGAAACAATCCCAGGATATGAGGTATCTAGTCCTAGCTGGTTGATTCAGATCACTTCAGTGAGGCATTCTGTACATACAATTTCTATACAGTTCATGGAGAGAATGAGATGGATGATCATAAAGGGAAACTTTTCTTCCAAGCTGCTTGTGAGTAGGAACATTAAGCATGATATAGGGCTCTCTGTGCTTTAGATGTCTGTTCTTATGGCTCCATCACCCATTCTCAGCATGAGAGCCTAACTAGAAAGGAATATTTGGCTATTTAAAGGATGTATGTTAGTAGCAATGAAGTCACTACAGCATGCACAACATGGTTAGACTGTGGAACTCTTTGCCATTGGATGCCGTGGTAATTTTACACATGTTCCAAACACAGCAATTTTACGCATGTTCAAAAAATGATCAGCCAAATTTAGGTTAATTAGACATCAAATTACTTGCACTGAAGGTGAGATAGCAAAATGTATAAGAATTTCAATACATATATGTTCTGTTCTGGTTGCTGTCTAAGACAGGATTATTTTTGTTTAGAACCAGTACAGGCATGTTTTTGGTATTATGGCAGTGTGATGTTGTCTGTTAAGTTAACTAAATCTATTCCATACATTTTCCAGAATATATTTCAAGAGACAACAGACTGGTTTTTTTAAGATTTTTTTTTTTAATAAACTAATTCAGGTGTATTGAATTCTGTCCTCTCTCTCTCTATCAGTATGCATTCAATAGTCCATATATATTTGTATGTATGTGTACAGGTATGCATAGCCTGGATACCTTTCTACAGGTAGGAAATAATACAATACAATACAATACAATACAATACACCAGGTTGGAAGAGACCTTCAAGATCATCGCGTCCAACCCATCAACCAATCCAACCCACCCAACAACTAGACCATACAGCCAAGCACCCCATCAAGTCTTCTCCTGAACACCTCCAGTGAAGATGACTCCACCACCTCCATGGGCAGCCCAGTTCTACATGCCACTAATTTAATTTTGAAAGATAAATTAGCCCATTACTTACTCTCCAAACTGGTACAACCCAGCAAAAGAGACACAGTATTTGCAGAGCAAGTTTATATTGTAATTCCTGGCTTAGGTGACATTAGGTGGGGCTGATAGATTTCAGTGCCAGGCAAAACATGTAGATATATATATATCTCAGAGTTACTTTTAATGAATTTATCTCATTTTACGCCTTAAGAAAAAACATTCCTGTTTAAATGAAAAGAAAGAAATTTTGGCGTGCAATATTTTTAGTGCTTTTAAACTAAGAGTTTTTGTTTTTTCTCCTTCTAGATTTTTTTTTTTTGAGATTAAGATCAAGCCTATAACAGTTTCTATGTGAGTCTCAACTAATTTCAGACATGTTGGAAGTATTTATTTGCTCTTTTTCTTCTAAGGACTGTGAATGTGGTGTGGTCATGATCCCACACACTAAGGATCACAGAACTTACAATACGGTTTAAAAAAACAGACAACCAATATTTTACAGGAGATCAAGGAAGAGAATAGAACTAGTTGTTATTTTGACAAATTAAAGAGTTAGTAGACAGGAAAAAAAAAGTTTAAATATTCTCTGCACCCTTAATGCTTATTGACCTTCATGAATCATGTAAAAGAAAGAGTATGTTTCATGGAGAAAGAGAATAGCACAATGCCTTTTTTTATTATCACTGGATAGTCTATTCCTGGACATGTGTATTTATTTTACTTTGGACTTGCTTTTACAAGTAAATCTGGTTATCTTTTTTATTTAAGTCATGTCTTTCTCTGTACAGTAGAAATATGTTCTCTTGAACATATGGTTGTGTAGAGACTTCCCAGGTATAAGGCACAAAAGTTGACTGTGAACTCAGAGGTAGCTAGTAAGTGCAAATTGTCCTGTTAAGCTGAAGCCTTAAGATTTCCTTTTAGCAGTTATTCTGAGGTCATTTTTTTTCAGCATTGGACCTGTGGATGGAGCTTCTGTTTGCTCAAAATTTTCAGAGTACCTTCTACACATGAAAAATGAGGGTGGAACTTGGCACCACCATAGGTTCTTTTTCCATATCTGTTTTAGATTATTTATTATTATTGTTTTTAAGTTTCTGGGCTCTAGATGAAATTTACTAACCACATCTGGCATCTGGAGCAGAGAAAGTTCAATGCAGAATGTCAAGAGCCAGCAAAGATGTCCAAAAAATTTAGAGAAAAACTATGAGCAAATTCAAAATAATACACTAGGAATCTAGGAATTAAGACAAATCAAATATTGCGTGACTAAATGTAATCCAATGAAGCTAAGACACACATGAATTATTTCATGCTGATTCATTTAGGTAAATGACTAAGGCAGAGCTAACACAGTAAGGTGAAAAGAAAAGAGAGCTGGATAAATCAGCAAACTGGGAATATCAGTAACTGGGAAAACACTTTGCTTAACACTTTATTTGTTGCACAAATTCATTGCGTAGATTCCTTCTGTTGCTCTGAGAACAAATAATCAGTCTAAACAATCAGAGATGTGTCTGTACTAGCTTTTTGACCTGCATCTTTCAACCAATATTGTTAGTGAGGAAGCAGTCCTCATGGTAGATGATGCAGTATCTGTCTGCAGATATATTTGGGTTCAAAGGTAGTAGAAGCTTTCCCATAGTAGACTTCTAACAGTTTCTCTTAGTACTAGAATTATTCTAGTCTAAATTAAGGCTCAGGGAGCTTCAAGACAAGATTCTGAAAATCAAATTGTAAGAACTTTGTTTGTAAGTTTATAGATGTCTTTAGTAATACTGTTTTCCTTTTGTTCAGAGA
This sequence comes from Picus viridis, assembly GCA_033816785.1. Classification (NCBI taxonomy): domain Eukaryota; kingdom Metazoa; phylum Chordata; class Aves; order Piciformes; family Picidae; genus Picus; species Picus viridis. Next base: position 15,997,879 of record CM066582.1, on the reverse strand, counting down.
CAACAGAAAGTATGTTATGGATTTTGTCTACATGTACTAATAAAGGCCAATATCCTGACCTTTGAACAGTGAACAGTGACTATTCTGGCTATCTTCTGTTCCATAAGAATTCTTGACAGAAAACATCAGAATAGTTATTGCTCAAAGGTCAAGTACTGAACTAAACCTTTGACTTGAACTCTACACTGTAATGTATCCTTCAGTTTAGAGACAATAATGGAAAGGGTTCTGGTGCTTAAAGATAGTTACCCACATCATTTTAGATGCTTTAGATCCCCACTGACAGATATGACATAGGGCATTCAAGAAACCCAGGTTTTCTGGGGCAGCAGTAAAATCATAACCATTAATGTAACCCTGAGACACAGGTCTGCCCTAATGCAGCAAGTGGAGATTTCCTGTAAGTGAGTTTGTGGCATAAAGACTGTCATATCCTGTTGATAATCTTCACAAGACTGAGATCCAAGAATTACACTGAGGTGACAGGGCATATATGTGCACGTGTATGTGTGTCATACTTATGCATAGGTGGAGACAAGGAGTTAGTAAGTTAGTGGTAGCACAAAGTGCTTGAGATCACCTAAGTGATTAATCCTCAGTCCATTGTAGAGCAATTTTAGATTAATCTTACTGCTCTCTCACCTCAAAGCAACTCGTGCTAAAGGCATCCTAGGCATGGAATAATACAAGGTGATAAATCAAAAATAATTTAAATATTTTGTCTGTCATACCAGGATGTTTACAACTACAGAGTATGAAATGAATTATTACCTCAGGATAGCTCCAAGGAGATACTGTGTTTATATTTGGAAGATAGAAGATTTAGAAAAATGTTGCCTCTGGCACATGAGAGTCTGTTATTAATTTCTGTTTACTTCCTTATTAACATTTAATTTATATGTGGTGACTATATGTCAATGGTTCCTATATAGATTCTTTACTGCACAAGTACAATCAAGTGATTATTCACTTATGTGTCTTTAGAAGGATTCTTACTCCTTGGTTTATTCCTAAATGTTAACACCTCTGAATGGAGAATAGATTTTTTTTTTCCCCCCAGTCAACCACAGAATACTCTGAAGATAATTTCTCAGACGTTTTATGAACTGTTTTGAACTTTGCAAGGATTTTTCCCTAAATTTGGTCCAAATTTTTCGTGAATGGCATTCTTTTTTTCCACAGAAAGTACTGATAAACTCCAGCCACAGACTTTCCACTGTCTTCAGAAAATTTTCCAAGTGGCATGCTTGACCTAACTGAAAAATGTGTTCACCTCTTTAGTACCATTGTGGCTTTACTATTTTATTCTGGTTTGATTTCAGGAAGTTCTACTTCTGTTACATGTTATTGCATGTATCTGTTGACTGTATGGTTTCACACTGGCACAATACACATGGTCAGCTTGAACAAACCAGGCTAACATTTGAAAGCCTGCCCCTTATTGTAGTTGTAAGTTTCTCTATATGAAACTGTGACTATTTACAGCTGTGCAAGGAAGAGATGCTCCAGAGGAGCAGAAGTAGAGGCAGCAGTCACTGAAGAGGATTCTCTAGAAGAGTAGTCTGATTGCATACGTAAGTATACTTCTTGAATGATGCAAAAGAGGATTAGGAGTTATTAATTTTCCTAATCTCAAGAAAGAAAAAGAACTATCTCTGATCATGCAAAATTGCTCTTTGATCTGGCAGCCTTGTGGTTCCCAAAGCCACAAACTGTCTTTATGGTTCTAGGAACAGTGGTACAGGCTGTTCACAGTCAGCATTCCTCTGAGCAGTACTTCAGAAGGAGAAACAAAAAGAAGTCATCTATGTCTGGAAGCATGCCAAATGGAACAGTTAATCTGGGTTTTGCAACAAGAATCAGTGAATATGAATTATTCTAAGACAACCTCTGAGCTTAAGGCAGTCTGTCACTTTGAGAATGTTGATGTGGAGAAAGAAAAGTGTCTCTAATCAGTCTAGCATCAAAGAATCACAGAATGGTAGCATTTGGAAGGGACCTCTGGAGATCATCTAGTCCAAACCCCCACTGCTCTAAAGCAGGTTTACCTACAGCAAGTTCCACAGGATCATGGATCATGCCCACGTGGGTTTTGAATATTTCCAGAGAAAGAAACTCCGCAGCCTCTCTGAGCAGCCTGTTCCAGTGCTCTTGTACCCTCAGAGTAAAGTTTTTCCTTATATTCAGACGGAACTTTCTGTGTTCCTGTTTTGCCCAGGATTCAGCTTGCACTCAGGATCACCTGAGATAAATGCTCCAAAGTCTCAACAGTTGCTGGCCTTTTTTCCACACATTACCAGTTAATTCTGTAACAGTCATCATATTTCAGTTATAGCAAGAATGTGTTTTTTGGTTTTTTTTTTTTTTTTTTTTTTTTTTTTTTTTTTTAACAGCACCTCACCAGAGGAGTTCCCTACTAGGATATCAATTGACATATTACTTGGTAGAGTTCACCTTCACTTGTAATTGTTAAATTCTGTCTGATTTTGAACCTGATGTTATTGGATGGCACAGCTGCTGTTTGCTGGCTCTGCAGTTATTTTGGTTATGATCATAAAAGGGTGGGGACTTTAGACATGATAAAACAAATTAAATATTGTGGAACAAATATACCCTAGAAAGTTACTTCAGGGGAAAAGGAGGCAAGCAATAGTGTCTGCTAGCAATCTGAATGTAATGCTATTGCTTCTCATGATTTCATCAGCTCATTCCAGCAGCATGGCCCTCTTTTCAGAGGCAGCAAAAATATCATTGTAAACACCCTGGATCTGTGAACTTGGCCATGCAATGTGTGTGGATACTGGCCACAGTTATGTTTTCTTGGACATAGCAGAGACATTAGATGCTTTGATGATGCTGTTCACTCCAGTGACAATTTCCTCATAGTCACTTATGTTATAAAGGGCAGTTGTCAGTCTCTGTAGAACCATGAGATGTGCAGAGATAACGTTGGTAGAGTACAACTGATCACCTATCATGCCAACAACTCCCTGTGTGATGGTACTGCCTCTTAGATCACATGAACAAAAATGTATGTTAAAGAGAACCAGGTAGTGCACTTGTAACAGATAAACAACACATTCACAATAGTGTCTATGGAAAAGCCCGGTGGCATGAATGAACAATTCTGAGAATATTCTGCTGAGGTTTTGGAACATGCTAATAAAACTTCACAGGCAGTGCAAAATGACAACTTTTATAATGAAAAATGAGAAGTTTTCTGAAATGTGTAGGCCTGTTTTCCAGGTGGACAATGTCACTTTAAAATACAAAGTGAGTCATATTATTTGCTCTTCTAGCAATCTGTCATTTCTGTGTATTCGGGAGCCAAAACACTGATGCATTACTTGCTACTTCCTTTCTTTCATCAGAAAACACCAATGCAAGGGGAAAAAAGTCAGAGAAACCTTGACAGATCACTGAAATCTATACGTGTTCAAACTGTGCCTGCATCAGACAGACTTTACCTTTAATTTTTACTACAAAGCCCATATGGAACTTTTTCTTTGGTTGTATGTCGAGTAACACGTGCCTCTTCTTTTTTAATCCTGTGAATGGAACCGTGAAAATGGCCTAAACCAGGTGTGTTTCTCTAACTCTTTTAACCTAGCAGCTCTTTTGCTGGTTTTGACACAATCATATACACGACGGTAGGCACAGCATCATGTAATTGCAGGCTGTCAAGTCAAAGTAAATTCATGCACCACCCTCTAATTGTGGAGACAATAATAACAACCACAATTATAAAAATGTTTTGGGAACAAGAAATCCTGAAAAACAACTCCAAAACCACTGCTGAATGGTGTAACTGAAAACTGTGCTTCATGAATACATTGTTCTTATACAAATCAAAGGAATGATTTGGTCTGAAAAAAAATGTCTATTGCAAAATATTCTTTATGAAATGTAAACAACTAACACATATGTAGTCACTACTTTGACAGGCTGGTATTACTTTGTTGAGAATTCAGATTTAATATGCAATGGATAAAAAAATTACAAATCATATATGCCACATGTTCTTAAGTTGAAACTACTTCAGCATAGCATCCCTAGCCAAATCTACTTGCTCACTAAATCATATTCTCTAAGTTAGGACAAAGGGCAGATAACCTCCAAGACCTTGAAGGAGGTTACAGAAAATAACAGGAACTAAATGGTCTAACATTGAAAACACAGTTCTTTCTGTTTGAGAAAATGTTCATAACGAACATGTAAAAAATGAAAGCATTGACCCTCTTTGAGGAAGTTAGGAGTGTGTTTCTGTGGGGGATTTCTGTTGCTAGAAAATATGATTTGGACTGAAGTCATCCCAGACCACAACCAAAGGGATGAAAGATTGCAAATTAGAGCCAGACACATTGATGTGACAGTTATGAAGAAAAAGCCATGCTGAGCACAGAAGGTGCGGTCAATGTAAATACAGTGATGTGAAGAAACAAGAAAAGGTCCAGGATTTGGTCTGGGAGATGAAAGTGTAAACTTCAACTAGTATAAACTGTCAAGAGCAGTCATCCTTAAGTGTATGTATTTTGCCCTTAAATGCACATGAAAGCACAAAGAAACATAGTCTCCTTGTTTTTAAATTGCTTTTGCTGGGCAAATTCAAGTTGATCAGTTGTAGTTTTTGAAAGAGCTGAAGGCAGTGCCTGAGGTATAACTCCATAATAGGAAGTAGTATAAACCCAGAATTCCACACAGAATCAGATGAAAAGGCCACTGTTTCCCAGCGGTAGCAATGAACATTTTGATGGAAGAAACAAAGCACCGCAGAGTGGTTCTTTCCCTGTTACATGCATCGCAATCTAAAAACTAAAGGAAAACTTATCTCAGACTCAAATTTGGAGTTCCCCTTTAAAAAGCAGTTATGTGTCCCCATGCATTAGACCGTGCTTCCAACGGAGAGAGTCATTCCTTGGCCCTGAGCAGACCTGGAAGTTTCTGTCAAATTGTCAAAATATGCAGCTGCAAGAAGTTGTGGTGAGAAAGATATGGAAAAGGAAACAAAAAATAAGTTCTCTGTTTTGGCTGCTGAAACAGCAAATTCAAATTAAAAAAAAAAAAGAAAAAGTTTTCCACTGAATCAAAACATGTTTTGTAGTTTGCTGTATTGAAATGAGCTTGATCCTTACTTTCTTCCCTCAGTTCTTAGAAAAGCATTTTGTTCAAAGGAATGCTCCATGTTTTTTTCAGAAAAGCAAAAGACGGGAGGGAGTATATTCATGAAACCAGTGAAAGATCACATTTTCTTTTGCCAGGTGCCCAGAATATTCAGACATATACTTAGGGGTCTGGTGCTCTGTTCAGGTTGAGAGACATTGAAATCATGTCCTTTACCTCCTGGAAGAGTATTCTATCACAGTATCACAGTATAACCAAGGTTGGAAGAGACCCCCAAGGATCATCAAGTCCAACCTGTCTCAACAGACCTCACAACTAGACCATGGTACCAAGTGCCATGTCCAATCTCCCCTTGAACACCTCCAGGGACGGCAACTCCACCACCTCCCTGGGCAGCCCATTCCAACGACGAATGACTCACTCAGTGAAGAACTTTTTCCTCACCTCGAGTCTAAACCTCCCCTGGCACAGCTTGAGACTGTGTCCCCTTGTTCTGGTGCTGGTTGACTACTTGAGTACTGTATAGCTGTCTTAACTATGCTTGTTATGGAAACTTATGGAAACTGCAGAAAGAAAAGTGTGAGACACAAAAGCCAGGAACAAGAATGATTGTGTTTGGTCACTGGTACATTCGCTATATAAAAGAAGAAACTCAATGCAGTGTTTTAATTATCATTGTTTGCAAAGATAGACTGAACACATCTTCCTCTGCTAAGGTGTTCACTTAAGAGGTGGGAGATACAAATAGTCATCAAGTTGTGAAACAACTTTTCGCAACTTTAATCTGAAACAGCCTTCTCTACACAGGCTGGTACTTGTAACTCATATGTTCAAATCTGAGGAAGTAAAAACTGTAATTTTTCAAATTCTTTTCCTTATTTCTAAGATGTGAAAGCATGCAGGATTTTTCCATAAATCCACTGTATTCAATATTCTGTTATTTAACAAAAACTCTACAAAACTTAAAACATTTTATCAGGAAAAAAATAAATTATCTAGCCACTATGGATTTAGAAGACTTGTTTATATTTCTCTGCACTTGGATGCTGCTATTTTTCTCTCTCTTCAAATGCTTATTACTGTGTGAGTAAGCATTATGCTTAATCCTGTTGTGGTTATATGAGAAGATTTAGCAACTGCATTTCATGCTTTCATTTTTAACTGTTTTTCCTTATGCATGCACTTTTCATACTACTGTTTGCTCTGTCCAGAAGAAATTTGGTTCAGAATGCCATCTATGTGGAGTTTCATTAAGGGTTATGAGCACAAAGATTAGTTATAATTTTTGCATCAGTTAAGTAGTTAAGGAGGAAAAGTACAAGACACTATTGATGATCACAGCATAGGTGTAAAGAGCTAAAGGGATGGAGCCATGAAAAATGAAAAATGTGACTTTGAAAATTCCTCACCAGGAGAATTCCAGGAGGAGATACAAGGAGTGGATCAATGACAATAGACCTTGATGTGCAGTCTCCTGCGACAGTCAAAACTCCTATCATAGACATGCAAAAAAATGAACTGAAGCTAGTTCATTTGCAGAAAAGGCTACTAGGATGACAGAAGGAATGAAGATCCTGACTAATGAGAGGAGGTGGAAGGGTGTGACTTGTTTAACTTTGGAAAAGGAAGGCTGAGAGGGGATAAAATTGCTATCCTCAGGGATAAACACCACGAGGGAACAGATCTGTTTAAGTTAAAGAACAATGTTGGCACAAGAACAAATAGATATAGGCTGACCTTGGACTAGAAGTTAAAATAATATTGCTAACTATTAAGAAGACACAGGCATCTTGCAAAGATGAACCATGTACATTGCACCTGAAGCAAAGGTATTTGCATCTCTGAGTAAGGATGGATAGTCCAAAAGAAGGAGAAAGCCTAGCCGCATAGGTATCTTTTTCTAGAACCAGCTTGCTTTCCTTTAAATGTGGTTTACCAACTGAGCCTGATGTTGTGTTGCTTTTATTTGAAAGGATCCAATCCAGCTATAAAGACTCTCATCCAAACAATCTTCCCAGCACATCTTCCCAGACCATTCCCAGTGAGATAATTTAACTGATACCAGTTGAATGTTCCTGTACTGTGATATATTCCAATTCAAGACTAACTTGCTGACTCAATGCAGCATTTACTTGTTGATCTGCTAAGGATCTGCCATGTGTACCAAGTCATAGAAAATTATTGTAATAGTCTCTTCTAGACTTTAAGTGCATTAATCTGTCTGTGAGCTGACTGTAAATTCACTGGTTTCATTGGTATTTATAGCTAGTAAGTACCTCTTTAAAAAACAGCAATCATTTTTGTGAACAAGGCTTTTGTGAGATGTCAGCTCTAAAAGCTGTCATCAAGACTTGTTATGACAATTGAAAAGAGAAAGCAAAGAGTCTTTGAGAATTACATCACTTACAAACTATTATTTACTTTTTGACTGTCATGAATGAAGAATTTAGAGCTCTGATCAAGTTATATTGCAGAAGAACATTAGGGGTTATGAATTTAAAAGGACTTGTTTGTTGTTTTTTTTTTAATGTAGTAGGCTAATGTGGGATGTATTGTCATGTACTGTAATGTTTTCCTCACAGGTAAAGCCTCTGTTCCAATGACAGCATTGAGCTGAGGAAAAATAAACCCAGCTATTGAACACTTTTCCTAAGATATGTCCACTTTTGTAGGGAACTTTTGTAGGCCTATGCTCTATGGGCAAACATCTGGCACTAAAAAAAAAAGATGAAATAAGGTCTGTTGAGAACAAGAAAGTTACATAAAAGAAAATGAAATGCTTTTCTGGAAGGAAATAAAGGTTAAAGCCTTTTAGTTACCATCTTTTCCTGCATTAACATGTTGCTGAATTCTTAGTAATATTTCGTTACTCCAAGTCGAATATCACATTCTGAAATTTAAATGGTGTCCTTGCCCTAGAAGATTTTTCAATCCAGTGATTCCATACAGCAAACTTTAGGTTGGGCATAAATCAATGGTTAATGAAGCAAAATTTAGATTCTTATACAGGGATTAATACAATTTTTTTGAGTGACAGGAAATAATGATGCTTGATTTGTCCAGTAAGGAACTGCATATTTTCAAAAATCTTGTTTTCACAAAAACCCAGTAGATATTTTTACTTTCTTTCAAACAGATTGCTGTTCTTGCTCAGTTCAGATCACAAGGACTAGTCTTTTTTGCTAGAAATGTATGCCTAACATTTGACTTGTTTTGGTTTCTAAAAATGACAACAACTTTTCCTATGGCAGGCATATTTATAAGATGTTTGTCCTATTTGGATTTGTTCATGTTTAATAATGTACGAACTGACTCTGCATCTTCTCTCAAAGTTTGAAAAGCTGCATCATCTGGGTTTTCTCCCTTGACATTTCTTTTCAAGGAAACCACCTCCAGCATTCTACAAGAATTGTTTAAAATCAGCCAAACCATTCAAAAGCTATTAAGACAAATCAAATGGTCAGAAAGCCACAACAACAAAGCACAACAAGCTTATATTAAACCTTGTTTCTATGGAGCATCACATACAAAATTAAAAGAAATGCATTTTAAGTATTGTCTGTTGTCCTGCTTTCTTCTGACAGCTTGTTACTCAGATTGTTTTAATAGACTTCTATAGATATTTTGAAAATGTAAAAGTAAAACTGACATCAAAACATAAGTTACCTGTAATTAATCTTCAGAATTGAAAAAAACTTTGACATTTAAACATCTTTGACCATGCTTTATTCCCTAAGTCTTTCTCTCACAGAAACTGGGAATGAGGATGGGAAAGGAGAAGAAAGGAAATGAAGGAAAGGTGGTAGGTGAAAATCAGCATCTGCTGGGCAGTAAATTGATCCTCCATAAAGATAAATGGAGCAAAGATGGAATGTTAACAGCCTGTAAGCACTTTTTCTCTTTATCTACTGTAGACTGGCTAGCAACGTCCAACACAAACTAGGGAACAGTCTATAGTCATATAAATTTCCACTGTTTCATTTGGGTTTGAAGATGTTCTTGCAGCCCTAAATTCTTCACATTTTATTATTGTACCTTTACAAATTTTATATGGTTGCTTTTGGTTTTGTTTGGTTTTTTAATGCAGATACTTCCCCAAAGACAATTCCAGTTAACTATGGTGCATTCAGAAAGTTTTCTCACTGACCTTAATGGAGATGTTATTTTCAAAATGTACTACTTTAGTGATGAAATGACAACTGTGATCTTAAAATATACAAGGAGGTATATTCAGGGCAGAAAGGAAATCAAATGAAACTAGAAGGAAATGGTCTTAAGTAGAGGGACCAGCTTGTCCAGAATAACTTCTGTTCCATCCGTTGTGAAATACCCAGCACATGGTGTGGTGTTTGATGTCATATATACCTGAATGTGCAGTGGAAATTGAGTGTGAATGAGGTTCCTGAACACAATCTTTTTGGCCTCAGAAGAAATTTTTCATTGTGTGTAAACTGACTGATGAACGATATTTTATCTGTCTCTTTTTTATGTGTGTGCTTGTCAAGGGTGATGACTGGGCTGCTCTCTAAATGAGTGACAGATGCTCTCTGTTAACTCCTCTCCCTTCCCACAGTAAAGAAGAAAGGACATAGGGAGAGAAGCTTATGGATTGGAAAAGAAAGCTAAACCAGCTTTAATGCAATTAATAACAATAAAATGAAGTAGATACAAATATACACAAACCCAATATCAAACCAAATGCTTCGAATGACACTTACATCACCATCACCACTGTTGCTGGTGACAGAAGTCCCAGACTGGACTCAGAGGCAAACAGAAACCAAATTCAGTAGCTGGATTAATTCAGCAACTCATGGATTGAGATTGAAGGCAGAATGAACAGATTCCTCCTTCTATGCTGGCCATTAAATAAGAGTGTGAGTCTTGTGATCCCTCCTCCATCCACCTTGTTCCATTCCATGATGTACATGGAATGGAGCAACTTGTTGGTCAGTTCAAGGTCGCCTGAACTGTCTACTCCTCCTGGAAGGTGCAGCCTTTTACTCTGCAGCCCCAGCATGGTACACAAGATTTAGCATACAAATTCTTGGTGCTAACTATAAAAATTGAGTGTTATCACTACTAGAAACAGACTCTGTCTGTGAAAATTTGGTCTCTTCTCCTAGGCAACCAGCACCAGAACAAGAGGACGCAGTCTCAAGCTGTGCCAGGGGAGCTTTAGGCTGGAGGTTAGGAAGAAGTTCTACACAGAGAGAGTGATTGCCCATTGGAATGGGCTGCCCGAGGAGGTGGTGGAGTCACCATCCTTGGAGGTGTTCAGGAGGAGACTTGATAGGGTGCTTGGTTGCATGGTTTAGTTGATTAGGTGGGTTGGATAATAGGTTGGACGCGATGATCTTGAAGGTCTCTTCCAACCTGGCTTATTCTATTCTATTCTATTCTATTCTATTCTATTCTATTCTATTCTATTCTATTCTATTCTATTCTATTCTATTATGCTATGCTATGCTATGCTATGCTATGCTATGCTATGCTATCCCATGCTGTGCTATGCTGTGCTATGCTATTCTAAATTATGGAAAGTGCAGTTACTTGGATAAAACTGAGCTGAAAAGCAAAATCACAGAGCAGAACTAGTTCTGTTCTAACAAATCAGTACAATTTCATGAAATTTGGTAGAAATAAGAAAGAGTAAGAAGAGTAATGAAAATTTTCAGTTCTCCTTCAATGTGTGGCCAGAGTCCTCTGGGAAGAGTTCTGAGGGATTTCATGTGATTTGGCAATGTCTGTTGGACCTAAGAGCCTAGAGGAAATTAGAGACTTGAATTTATATTAGCCTGATCTTACCCTCATGTATACTTATGTTTTCTCACATGAGAAATTAGAAGCTTGACAGGGGAACTAAATTACAGAACTTCAGTTGAAAAGCATCGGGTCTGAATTTTGGCATGCAGGTATTTCTCTGGGACATGTTCATTAATGTGGGCTGAAAATTATCTTTGGTTAAGTCAGTAAAAGGCAGCCTCTACTTTAAAATCAATGCTAAGTCTCTCTAGCAGTCATGATAAAAAGTGTTTTCTGGTAGAGGTACGTATGAAACAAATATAAGAGTCTGCTAATAAGGGAAATGTTAGAGTGACAAACTTTTAAGAGCTTCCTGTTCCTCCCTGAGATCTGGAAGAACAAGCTGTAACTCCAGCACCTGCCTTGTGCTCTGTGTATAATCTCAGTAAACGTGCCATCTGTTAAATGCTGACTCACAGAAAAGCTGTTTTCAGGCCTGCAGTGATGTTTAGCAGTGTCTTCCGTCAAACAGATTTTTCAAAGGCTGGTCGATGTGGAATGTTCATGTACACAGACAAGACCTGTGATACACTTAGTATTACATTTGTATTTTAGTAGTTTTTCAGCTTAGATACAAATATACACAAACCCAATATCAAACCAAATAATCTACATAGCTACTGAATTGCACTGTATTTTAGTGGGTAACCTGGAAGTGGTAGATGGACAAATACAGTAACTGCAAGTATATGATTTACCTATTCTTGCACCCAGCAGCCTACTTGTCAAGAATCTGGAAAAATGCTTGTTGTTGTGAAAACTGCATCCCTCTCTGGGATGTTTTAGGGACTTTCAAACTCAGCATATATTCTAAGAGGTTTCCTATAACTTCCAGATTTCCTGTAATTTCTTCTTAGATTATTTGATGTTTGGTTTTGCCGCTACTATTCTGGTCCCAAAAGTTCACAGAGAACTCTACTCAGCTGGCATACCCAGCTGATTTGCCAGGAACACACCCATTCACTGATACAATCACTCATATTCCCTCCCACCCACCCCCCAAGTAATAGCAAATATGGTCCAGGTAAAGAATATTTCTTTCCTCTGCAGCCACACCCAACATACTGTAACTATGACTCAGTTTTGAGTTCATCTCATGCAGCAAAGCTATCTGTTCAATTTTGCAAGGGTAAGAAAAAAAGACCATTCTTTTTCCGACTGACAGCATAACAGTCATAAATATTTCCTTACAAAGGAAGACTATGTAAAAAAATAGTCTGCAGAATATCCTGCACTTCTCCTTAAAATGTCTGATTGTGACTGAAGATATGAAGCCAAACACTATTCTTCTTTGCAGTTGTTTAAATCTGTAACACATGTATTCACTTCAATAAAGACATTTTAGATTTACACTTTTTCAGGCAGAATTTGGCCTAAGTCCTCATAGTTAAGAAAATGTCAGAAGATCATAACATTTAAAATACATGTATTATGATAAATTGTGAAATGATGATAATTTTTTTTGTGTTAAACCCTTGTAAAATAGCCATCACATACACAGAGTTCATGAGAATATTATGGGAATGTAGGATTTCATGCTTCTTTTATCTCCAAATCTCAAATAACTTTGAAATCAATCATATTTGTAAACTGGAAAATAATGACTGGTTTGTCATTTAATCATAACAGGTTGCAACCTTTTTTGCCTCAGGACAAAACAAGTTAGTATACAAAGCAATTCCTCTTCTAGGATCAGCTCTTGTAAACATTTAGATGTGTTTAAAGTTAAGCAGGTAAACAGTCTCTATTCAATTGAACTACCCTTGTATAATGTTTACATGTAAATTGAAGTACTTTGAGAACATATGTATACACTATACCATTATTTACAGTCATTGTATCTGAATTAATGCCATTTCCATATGTGTGTGGTGAACTGTAACTAATCTAGCCTTATGCATAATAGTGATGATGATTAAGAAGAAAATACAAGAGTGTGGCCTAAATATCTACAAAGTATAGAATAAGATATAAAGTAGTCTGAAGTTAAAACAGGAAGATAATTTTACAGGGAAATGTTTTCATATGTGATGTGAAGAGAGAAAAGATGTGAAAGAGAGAGCCAGAAGCTATGAACAGTAATAACACTGACTAGGTGAAATGATAGAAAGTGTTCTTAGCATTTGCAGTAACTTATTTTTAAGATAAGCTTGGTATTCCTGGGTGCTGCTGTATGTGTTAATTTTCTGTGCCAAAAATGGACAGAGTAATATATGTGGTAAAAACTTACCATTTAGTTTCTGTACTTTGTATGCATCAGAAGTAATTTACTAGGTATTTGAATGATCGTGGTCCTCCTAAGAAAGGTGATACAAACACCATGAATGAAAAGATGTGTTGATCCCTGTTTACAGTTTCCTGCTAATACAGATTATAGAGTTAACACCAACTAAATATAAAACCAGTCAACACACTTCACTTGCTTTCCTAAACCCATTTTTTGAACCTCACTAAAGCCAGTGTGGCTTTTGATGTTGCTATTTTATACACTCTCAGTTTCACTTCAGTGGTTAAAAATTTATTTCTCTCCCATGTTATGATTTATTAAATTTGTGTCACTGAAGGGGAAATACAGATGCATAAATAGTACACCTTTATTCTATATGAATAATATGTGGAAATGGAAACAAAATCACAGTATCACAGTATCACAGTATTACCAAGGTTGGAAGAGACCTCGAAGATCATCGAGTCCAACCTGTAACTACAAACCTCACGACTAGACCATGGCACCAAGTGTCACATCCAGTCCCCTCTTGAACGCCTCCAGGGACGGAGACTCAACCACCTGAATAAACCAATATGTTGGAAAACAAAATAATGGGGGCATATATTATTCTAAGTAGTTAACATCTTTGCTATGTATGAGTGTTTAAACAAATATATAGCCAAACTATTGTTCTAACATGTTTTTATTTGAATAATATATGTATTTATCTTTTATAATATTTATTCTATATTTGTATCTCACATCAGACACTTTAAAAGCTCTGTTAATTCTTTAAAATAAATATACTAAGTCTCTTAGTTTAAAATAGAACTGTCTTGTTTAATCTAAGACAGCTGTGGTAACATGCAAAAAATGAAAACTCAGCATAAATGTCAGCATTTCACTTAGAGTCTTTAACTTTCTAACAGAAAATCATGTGAATTTTTATACTAGGAAAAGAAGACTCTCATAACTCTTTTAAGAACATTGATATTTCTGTTATTTTCTATATAGAATATTTGCAATGTAAACCCCAGCTAATATTACACATTTGTCTGGGATGGTAAAATGAAACTTATTTCAGAGACTTTAGTTTCTGTGCATTAGGCACAGAAAAAACCACATAAATATACTTCCAGTGTTAGGAAAGAGAAAAAAAATTGTTCTATTGGCATGGAAAATATCCAGATCTCAGTATGACCAAGGAAGAAGCTTGTTTCCTGAGATGTGAAACAGTGCTTATGCCTCTTCCATAAAAGGAATAAGACAAAACTACCTTCTTTCTCTGTATTATGAGACCCATTGCAATGCAGCTATGTAAAATTCCTACCATATCAAATAAAAACTTGTTTTCACAAAATAAAACCCAAACCACTGCAAACCAGAATATACACAAATAGTGCCAAATACAGAAAAGAGACCATAATGCTCATTTAAACCACCGTGCTTTCGTTGTCAGAAGAAGTTATGGAGAGGAAGCACAAGAAATTTGTGAGTTTTCTGATGCTAGGTGACAGTCATGCAGGGGAATGGCTTTTAATTCTAATGCCACTTCAGGTCCTAGCCTAGGATCAATATTGCTGTGATCAATATTGCTGTGGATTTATTTTTTTACTTACATATGTTCCTATTCCAGCTGTCATGGCTTGCTCCTTTATCTACATTTTGTAATTCAGCTTCATGGGCAGTAGAACATAATCCATTGTTTCCATACTCTAATTTGTTTTCCTAACTGTTGCACCACCAGACATGCAGTGAGACCATGAATGTAACATTACAGACAGTTCTTCTAAAGAGGTTTAGGTTGAAAATGGCTTGTACAGATATGCCAGTCTTGCAGACTCTAAGCCATGTATGAAATCTCTCCCAAATGAAAGTTTTCTAATGATTATACATGACTAATTTTAAAAGATAATATCACAACACCCTATCTCTGCCATTCCCTATTAAAATATCTCAGACAAATAATGTCCTCATCACTAAGCCTGAGGCATACTTCTGACAGCCTACTGATTATACCTGTGTAGGTTAGAGATTGCTAACACTTAACTCGTCTGGCTCAGTTTTTATTGCCAACTCACTCTGGTTTTGAATACCTACCTAAGACTGTAATGCAGGTCTTTATATTGTGTGGTATAAACTACTTGGCTGCTTCTTCTGGGATGGTACCCTCTTTATTCATTTGACTATTCTACTCCAATTTAAATGTACTGAGACCTTGTAAATCATAGCAGTGTGTATCACATAGAAAAGGTCATTCTCCATGACTTACTTGTGAACAGATTTTCAGGAAAGCAATAAATGTTTGTCAGCAGTGCCAGTCCTTCTCTTCAAAAGCGTTCATACTCTGTATCCATCTCAAGAAGCATCTGCTTTGGCATCTGACCAGGTTTTTATGGAAAACTATCCAGACCTGGAATGAATAATTCCCTTTGACTCAAAAACCATATCTATTCAAAACTGAGTTACAGCGTTTTTTTTGTAACTCATAGGAATCTCTTGTATTTTAAATATGTTTTTTCAACAATGATGGAAAGTGTTTACTTGTTCAACAGAAAATTGACTACACAAAATGCAGAACAGCTTTTCAAGCTTCTCCATAAAACCTAATCACAGGAGGTGCTTATGTTGGAAAACCATAGTGCTTCACATAGTTGTTACTTAGAGAGTTCATAATAATGACATTTTTGAGACAGCCAGTGTGGCTTCAGCAGGGACAAGTCCTGCCTGACCAGCCTAGTTGCTTTCTGTGATGGTGTAACTACATCTGTGCAGATGTTATCTATCTGGACTTTTGTAAAGCCTTTGACACAGTCCCCCATAACATCCTTCTCTCTAAACTGGAGAGATATGGATTTCATGGGTGGACTGTCCAGTGGTTAAGGAATTGGCTGGATGATCAGTGGCGTGATGTCCAGATGGAGGCAGGAGACAAGTGGTGTCTCTCAAGGCTTGTATTGGGATCAGTGTTATATATCTTCATCACTGGCATAGACAGCGAGATTGAGTGCCCTGTCAGCAAATTTACAAGATTAGTCTAGAAAAGTATGCAGCATATGTAAAACAATGTGATGATTGGAGAGGCAGGCAACAAGGGAATTAAAGCTATGAATTTAGGCCCATTTACTGGGCAGCAGGTGCTGCAGTCACACGTAACAGAGCACTGTATCTAGTTGCTGCAGAGCTCCATCATGTTTCTCTGACCACAGCCGAGTTATTCTGTTGTCTCAGCAGAGCTGTCTTCCCTTGTGGTTAAACTAATTATCTCCAGGAGCTTCTGTAGAGCTTCTTGTACTATAAAATGTTCATTTTAGCTGCTGCTGAATTCTTCATCGTTGCTGTCATCTTTCTAAATTTCTTCTGAATTTATACCATCTCTGAGTCCTCACTTGAATGAAATTATTATTTTCTACTTGGATCTTTGCCTTCCCTTTCTTCTGTTTCTGATCATGTTCCACCTTGATTGACACTGTAACTATAATGTCCCTAGCTGTTATGGAGATGTCTATAATAACTCCATGTGTTTCACTGTTGTTTTGTTGAAACAATTTCCTCATTGCCCTTATTCCAAAAGCAAGATGTTATCTATCTTGTAACTGCCTCAGGAGTTCCTCAGTCTAGATGATTTCTCACTTAAATAGGCTTGCCAATATCAGCCCTTTTTTTTTGTCTGGAAGAGTAAATATGTTTTCACCAAGTAGTTTGTGCTGAATATTTATCCATTTGAAAACAAATGGAATAAAGCTGAGCAAATACCCATTAAAATGTCAGGCATTAATATAAATTACAGGGGGTTTTAATTACGACTAAATTATAAACCTTTGTGGATATGTTAATTTTGTCCTTGACCTTTATTTACGAGTTGTGTGGATACAATTTTGAGTTTGTCTCCTGTAAAGAGGCTATTTTTCTGGCCAAACTTGATAGTACTGACTGACTGATACATATGCTGGGCTGGCATATTTGCAGGCCTGAAAGGGCTTCTTAAATCATACAATCAGTTTTGGGTTTGTTTTTTTGTGTATGCTAGCTACCTTAATACTCAACACTTGTATTAAAGTTTTGTGGGTTTTCAGCCTAACATAAGAGACTAAGAGATGAAGTCTTGGCCTTAAATAGAACTGCTGTCTGTTACAAGCTTAACTAGTTGGGATTCTGGAATCTGTCTAAAGTGTTACATTGAGAAAAAAAATAACTTCAGGTGCAGTACCAGTGCTGATTATTAAATGTAGAAAACTCAGGTTGCTGTGCATACTGAACTACTGTTCCTGCTCAGCACAATTCTGTTCTCGGTGCAGTATCTCAGTCTCTCCAAAAGAAAACCAGCTAATGTACTCTGAGACTGCCCTGCAACACAAACCCTGATATAGGAGGGTTTGAAGACAACTAAATTGATGTGCTTTACAAGGGCACTTTAGAGGTAACCTTTGACTCTCAAATCCTGTGATACTCTCTAGGATATTTTGAGATGACAAGACTTGTAAGGATGGGACAATATTTCCATTTCTATATCTTTGTGTTGTCAGTTCCTGATAATGGCTATTTCCCCCCCCCCCCCATTTCAAATCTGTATTTGTGACAGTCTTCTCTAAATTCTCCTATTCTTGTCTCCTATTTCATCCTGAATACATCTCTTTCTGGCATTTCCAAATACTGCTGTTTCTTGCCTCTTTCCTCCTCTGTATTACAAACTAGTGTTGCTGTTTGTTTTTTTTAACTACACATAAAAATTGATAGTCTGTAATTACTCTGAAGACTTTACAATACTGAAGCATATTTGTAGCCACTACACATAAAGAAAGGCTATGAGAAAGGTTATGAGCTCTGAGAATCTTTACTTTCATGGAAATTAAACCAGAACTTACAATGTTATTGTTTACTGGAGCCTTGAGCTGCATTCAGTGCTGGTTCAGTCACCTTCACTTCTCTGCAAAATTGCCAAGAAGAAATCAGGCTGGAAATTGCTTACATGTCTTCTAGTCTATTTTTAAATATATTGCTTTAAAGTTTATTTGTGCTATTTTTAAGCTTTATTTTGTCATATACTCACAGCATCAGAAAATATAACCTCTTCTTGCTTTAACCCTACTGGTGTTACTTCTGACACAATGTTTCCCAGCTGCTGGCTTTTTGTACTGTATGAACTCATGACTGAGACCAAAGTATGTTGAAAACTTCTCTTGCCAAATACATTCTAACCTGAGCCCTCCAGAAAAAGTATTTATTTCATATAAATGTGACTTCCAATTTCTTCCTCTAACAGGGGGTTATTAGAAATGACTTATCACAGTGCAGCATCATTACAGTATAATACATTTGTGTTACCTCTTTTTTGGAAGTGCATCTATAGCTCAATGTTTATTATAGAGGAAAAAGAATCAGATACCCTGTTATTAGAACACAGGACATTCTTGAAAAAGACATAGCACACATGTAATTTCACTTATTAAAATAGCCTCATGCTGTTGAAAACGTGACTAAGGTAAGCAAAATACTTAAACATTTAAGTATCTATGAGATCAGGATCTCACTGTGTATTAAATTAATTAAGGGTAGAAACTGGGATAAATACAATCCTCTGGTAGTCATTAAAGGCAAGTCCTGCATTGCAAACCTCTTGAAAATCTTCAAAGGAATCAGTAAACATATAGCTAAAGGTGATTTAACTGATAGTTCATCTGTATTTGTCTAAAGGCTTTTAAGGCAACTGCATAGTTATGGAATAGGAGGGAAAATCCTCCTGATAAATTTCTTGTTGAAAGATAACAACAAAATAAAAAGAATGTATTTTTATTACAAGAGAGAGTTGTTACTGTTGTAGTTCCACTGCAACTGTGGTCATCCACATAGTTATAAATGATTTACAAAATGATATATTCAGTGAGTGAAACAGCTTTCACATTACATTGAAGACAGCGAAGAGACCTTAAAAGTCTAAGTGACTGTGTCATCAAGGGAACATTGACATTTGTTGTAAATATAAGCAGGATGATGCACATTTGGAAAACAATCCTAGCTCCACATGTGAACTGGCAGTCTGCAACTTTGATATTACCACTTACTGGTGAACTGGCTCTCTATGATAAATAGTTCTGTCAAAACATCAGCTTAACATTCAGCAGTGGCTAAAAAGAAATGTTAAGAATTATTACAAAAGGAAGAAAGAGCAAATGTTAAATAAATATTTATGCCACTTTGTAAATGTATCTTCTCCTAGAATATTGTGGTTTGTTTTTTTCTCATCTCACTGCAGCAGAACATAGGCCAGCAGCAGCAATTGTAAAGAACAAAAAGTGTGATCATAGATATGGAATGGCATCAGTACCACTAATGATTAAACTGAACAACAAGAACTAGGGGCTAATGTGTAAAGCTGATATGAACCTAGTATAAGAAGCAGGTGGTTAATCATGCAGTGTGGTTGTATATAGTTTGAACTTTTTGTCAAAGGATGTTTTGTGTTCAAAAAATCAACATGGGCTCAAGCAGACAACTGTAACAATACTTAGAAATGTGATGCAAGTACTTGAGAGAGCTTATTAAACAGATGAACTACATCACGGTCAAGAAATTCTGTAAACTGAAAGTAGTTGAAATCAGGCAAGTAGTGGATAAAACACAGTCTGAGCTTACCCTGTACTTGCTTTTCCCTAACCACCTTCTTTATCTTTTAGAATGAGGGTATTGGGTTACCAACACTAATTTGAATCCATGGGTTTATAGTTTTCTATATTCAGTTGTGGTTCACTGTTTATTTTGTCTACTTATTTATATTTATTCTTCTAAATAAGATTAGTTTCTGTGTTAGTGCATAGCAATAGATACTGTATTGAAACTGATTCATTTACACTGACATTCTTAACAAATTTGTCCAACTTTGATTCTCTGCTATGTATAAGCAGTCTGCCAACATGTCTGATTAACACATTTCGAAGACGTAAAGTGTCAAAGAAAGTTATTAATGTGATTAATAAGGAGTATGAATAAACCCTGTGTGCTTACATACTGGAAATTACTGAGTGAATCTGCCTTTTAACTACATTAATTAAAATAATATGCAAAAAGTCCATTTAATGATTATTGTGTATGAGCTTTTAGGTCAATTGTTTCTTCTAGGTTTACACTGACTTTGCTTGCTCTGTTCAGGAGCCATGTTGAAGGTGTGGTACTGTAGGACAAAGCGCAGAGTTGCTGTAAACTTTTAGTCAGAATGTACTTAGAGACGTGATCTGAGAAAAAAATTAATCTGAAAGCATCACAGAAATTTACTTGATTCCCTTCCAGGTTCACTTGAAAGGGAAAAGGGAACTTATTAGTATTTACTAAGCACTAAAAATTTCACACTACTACCAGAGCAGGCATCAGACTCTTACCAACTCCATGCAGCCACCACACCAAAAAACCTAATTATAAAAATATTAGACTGGCTTTCATTAAGTAAGCTTTTACCTTAGTTTAATCACTACAAGCGAAATGCACACAGTGACAAGAAACATTAGCTTTTCTACCAGGTAAATAAATGCATGTATTAAAAAAGAGACCTGAAGGCATACTGCTGACCTAATCTGTTTTACCTAAAAGTAACTTGCCTCTACTAAGTTTTTACTTCAGCATAGCTCTACAACTCTATATAAAGCAAAGCAAAAACAGCAATAAAAACCACTCCCTCCCAAATTACCATTTTCTAAAGTAATGAAACAGGAAATCACTGAAAAACAAACAAACAAAAAACCCCAAAATGAACCAAACAGGATTCTAGGAATATTACATGAGTATGTTTCCTTAGGAAAATAAGGCAAATCACCAGAAACTTATCTCAGATTTTTAAAAGAATGTAAACCTATGAATTGCTTGCCAGGAAAAAAAAATAATGAAAATCCTGATATGATTCAGTCTAATAAGCAAATTTTGCCAAGAATGGTCCTTGAAAAAGGACCAATATCTTTCCCCCACATAATCCTCCCCTTTTAGGTGTTATAAATTATGAGTTTTTTGTGTCCTAATAGTTCCTTTGTGACAATGAGATGGGGAAGATCACTAGTCTATTCTCAATGCCATCATTAGTAGACTTTTTTCTTGGATGGATCCCAATTTACATTAAACAGGTAAGCTGTTTCATACATCTCATTTTGTACAAAAGATCAAGGGTTCTCTACTCAGTTTAGCTAGCATATAATAACTAAGATTACCAGCAAAGTCCTAATGAAGATAACTCAGTTCATAATTTCAATATGAATGTAAGGATCAAGCTGGATCTTTGCTGCAGCAATGGTGAATTACTAATGTGTGAAAGCTGCAAATTGCCTGTCTTCATTGGGAATTTACGAGGCATTTGTTACCAGATGAAGACACACCTTGTTTCCAAGTGAAGACACATCCATGAAAATGGCTTTCATGCTTGGAAGAGGTTTTGCTAGCTGCAGGCAGGCAAGTAAGTTAAGTAGGCAGACAGGTAGAGTCGGGCACACGGAGCTTGCAGTCATTTGGACTACTTGCTAGCTTCAAATTAAGCAGTTGCTAAATACTTTGTGGCTCACAGCCTGCATTTTGGAATTTGAGGCCCTCCCCCATCAATCTGAGAGAGCCCTGCTGTCAAGAACTTTATGAAGGTGGTGTTTCCAGCTTAGAGAGCTGCATGCAGTAGGGTTTTGTTCCATCTATACAGCCAATGCTTATCTTTTTTGCAAGAGCTTGCTTTTTTTCTTGTTTTAGTGGTTTTTTGTCTGTTCTTTTGTTGAGAATATGTTCATGTTACGGTAGAGAGTTTGTAGAATCTAAAGAACAAAAATTAATGATGCTACAGGGTAGACAAACAATACAGTGAAGATTGTTAAGAAAACATACAGGAACTAGTATCTAAATAAAACTGGCAGGCTTTACCTGTTTTCGAGAAAGCTAACAGAAAACATATTTAGCAAATGGCAAGATTCCAAACACTGGAGCTAGAACTGTAATTAATCTTGTGGGGGTTTTTATTGTGACAGAAAATTACTCATTTAGTAATAACTGTTCAATATTACGCATTACTGGGTTTTTTTTGTTGTTGTTATGGAAGACAAACAATGTAGGAAAACATTGTCTCATTATGTTAGTTATGCCTGTGAGAAGGCATAGCTTGGAGAAGAGGAGGCTCAGGGGCCACCTCATTGCTCTCTACAACTACCTGAAAGGTGGTTGTAGCCAGGAAGGGGTTGGCCTCTTCTCCCTAGCAACCAGCACCAGAACAAGGAGACACAGTCACAAGCTGCAACAGGGGAAGTTTAGGATCGAGGTGAGGAGAAAGTTCTTCACCAAGAGAGTCATTCGCCATTGGAATGGGCTGCCCGGGAGGTGGTTGAGTCACCGTCCCTGGAGGCGTTCAGGAGGGGACTGGATGTGGCACTTGGTGCCATGGTCTAGTCGTGAGGTCTGTGGTTACAGGTTGGACTCGATGATCTTCGAGGTCTCTTCCAACCTTAGTAATACTGTGATACTGTGATACTGTGAAGGCAGGGGATATAGCAATGCACCTAGGATGCAGAAAGGTACTTCTCTTGCAGTTAGGGCAAATAGTCTAGGCAGACATTGTCAATCCAATTGCACCTTTTCTCTGTGAATCATACCATGGTAACTTGCCCATAGCAGCCCATACATTTCCAGTCTCCTAAGAATACAAATGAAGCTCTTGCCTTCTTGCAAAATAATTGCTGTCTCCTGCAGGCTTATAAGAATAACAAAGATTTCAGGTGGTCAATATATGTGGTACAGTTTATGTGCATGTATACAAGCATATACATACACAGATGTATGTAAACACTACATTGCAAAATAGTTAGGAGATTTTTAGCCATTTGTATTATCTACTTGTCTTATGATTATCAATAACCCATGAACTTAATGCAAAATATAAATTGATAAAAATAATAGCTGAAGAATTAGTCTATTAGATTAAATGAACAGCCATTATTATTTTAATTAATATTAATTATAAAACAAAAATCTTGTAGTTTTAAGATAATATAAATTGATTTTTTCCCCTCTTTTCTTGTAGATTGTATTTTGAATTGGTGGTTCCATGGCAGCAGTTCAGCCTCTTATCAGTTATCTAGTTACACTTAACATTTCATTTCAGTTATCAGTATAACCTTCAGCATGACTCACTGTATTTCCCAGATAGAAACATTCCAGTTTTGAAGTAGAGTTTTTTGAAGAGTGTCAAAATTTCAGATCAGTAATTATAGTGAAAACAAGATGTGATTTGCATTAGTTCTTCAAGGTTAAATTCTACTTGTGCTGAACAGCTTACTTCACCACTTACACATGTTGGAGCAATATTTTGATTGTGTGTAAAACAAAGCTTTAAATTAAGCTGACTCAGAGTTTTCCTTGGATTTCCTTGAAATTACAAAACTATCTGTTATTTTGTGAATTGAAAATGAAAGGGTTTGTTTAAAATACTGAGGTTTTCTAGATTTTTTGCCTTTTTTTTTTTTTTTTTGTATAAATGTATAAATACACTGTTTATCTTGGTCAAGTTATCCAATAAACAGGGTTTTTCTGTGTAGGCTGTGTTTATGTTCACCTAGTTATTCTAAGCTG
Source organism: Picus viridis (assembly GCA_033816785.1). Lineage (NCBI taxonomy): Eukaryota > Metazoa > Chordata > Aves > Piciformes > Picidae > Picus > Picus viridis. The sequence goes on along the minus strand of CM066582.1, from coordinate 15,974,166 downwards.
CAAAATGCAGAGTAATTATTTACTAAGGGTCATGTCAGAGGTACAGAGGTCATGTCATCACGTCAGAGGTACAGCCAATGCTCTGAAGTCCTGTACACAGAGACTTCAAAAATCTAGATCATATGATACTTTGTAATTTAATTTAGTTTCATGTCTAAAAAGTACCTAATGAGACTGAATCACCTTGGAATCTCTGGAAAGAGACCAAACTGATTAGGAATGGTGTGGCCAGGAGGAGTGGGAAAGTGATCTTGCTCCTATTCTCAGCAGTGATGAGGCCACACATCAAATACTGTGTTTGGTTTTGGGCCCCTCACTACAAGAAGGACATTGAGCTGCTGGACCATGTCCAGAGAAGGGCAATAAAGCTAGTTAAGGGTTCGGAGAACAAGTCTTATGAGAAGCAGCTGAGGGAACTGGGATTGTTCACTCTGAAAAAGAGGCTGAGGGGAGACCTCGTTGTCTACAGCTATCTGAATGAAAGTTGGTGGGGGTCCGTCTCTTTTCCCAAGTATCAAGTAATAGAATGAGAGGAAAGGGCCTCAACTTACACCAGTGGATGTTTAAATTAGATTTTAGGGAAAATTTACTTACTGAAAGTATAGCCAGGCATTGGAATAGGTTGCCCAGGGCGGTGGTAGAGACATAGTCCCTGGAGGTATTAAAAGCGTGTGTAGACATAGCTCATCAGAACATGATTTCATGGCCATGGTGGTATTAGGCCAATGGTTGTACTCAGTGATCTTACAGGTCTTTTCCAAATGAAACAGTTCTATGATTCTATGAAATGCAAAATTGCATATAGAGTGAAGCATTATGCTTGCAGTTTGCCCCATTAGTTCTATAATTGAAAGTGGATGAGACCTGATACAGTTGTGAGTCAGCTTGTTTGTTTGCTAGTTCTGTAAATGCTTCAGTTTCTTTTCTAATTAGAAATACAGAGAATAATGATATACTTTAAATTTCAGAAAATACTTACAGTGTGCATTTGGATGATTTGTGGTTATATAAACAAGCTGAAGGGAAAAAAAGTATGTGATAATGTGATATTAACTATATTTTAGAACCGATATCTAAGAACTGATGCAACTTCCAAAGCTTTTTCAGTAGCAATAACAGTAAATCAATTTCAGGGTAGAAGGGCAAGCTCTGTATGTTTTGGAAGTTTCACAGATGATAAGATTCAAAACTGGAATGTGTCTGGTAAATTCAGACAACAGCAGTAGCCTTAGAGCCACAAGGAACAGACTTTCAATTTCTTGGTTTATGTTTTTATATGCTTAGTGTACAGGGATAGACCATATGTATTTGAGACACTAACACTGAATTAAGGAGGCAATGACAAAAAAAAAAAAAAAGAATGGAGTGTTATCAGAAATGAGTAGTTTATGTCACAATATTTTACTTAGTTCTGCCTTAAAAACCAAGAGCTGTCTTTGTGACCAGGCAGGTTTTAGGAATACAAAGTCAGAATTGACTGGAAAAAACCCAAAAGTGTAATATATTTGGAGGGGAAAAACATCTGTCTCTTTAAAAAGGAGAACAGCTTGCACACAAAATCAGGTTGTAATGTCAGTATATGGTACCAAGTTGATATAATTTTTATTTAGATAGTATGATGAGGAACAAAATCAAAACAAAACAAAACAAAAAATGTTGTCTGGTGAAAACAATCCATACCTGAGAAATTCCCAGTGTTCCTGAAGTACAATCAAAAACTATGCAATGCATAGTTAAACCATGAAACTGCATCCTACAGATGCTGTAGGTACCCCCATTTTTTATCTGCTACAAGGGAAACTTGAACAAATTTATAGGATAACAGTCATACAGCTCAGAAATACTTGCACAAAATTGGTAATCAAGAATACTCACACTAGATATGCGCTTTTCCTGTTACACTTTCTCTACACCAGTGCTATTGTGTCTAGTCACAGCCTAATGGATTACGTGGGCCTGTGGTCTAAGTTAGCATGGCTCAGTTATATTTAAAGCTGCCTTCTCAGCCTCTAGAAAATTCTAGATTTGTATTTGTTAATTATTTTTATTATCTGGAGGAAACCCAAATGCAATTTCTTCCCTCCATTTCAGGGTAATTTTTACAAATCTATTGAGTGGAAGAGGAGTAGACCTGATTTCACATAAATTTTTATGAGTTTTTGTCACTGTGTGTTAACGTGCAAGGTCTGCCTTGCAGGTAGAATCTTCCTACCATCTATACTGTTATGCAGATTTAATTCACAGGGCAGATTTATTTCTTATGTAAAAAAAAATAATAAATATGATTATGGAAAGTAATAAAACAAGAGTAGTTGCACACTGTCTTGAACTGCAGTTCGCTCATGTCCATTGTTGTTGGAAATATATTTATTATTAAAGAGACTAATTAAAAATAATTAAAGCATTTTAAAAAATCTTGGCCTAGCTAGCTTTATCCAGAAAGGCAAAGTGCAACAAGTTATTATCAAAGACAAACTTCAGCCTCTGAGACAAATTTCATATAGTGTTTAATATTTTCTCTCAGTTTAAGAAGGACATTGAGACACTTGAACGTGTCCAGAGAAGGGCAACAAGGCTGGTGAGAGGCCTTGAGCACAAGACCTATGAGGAGAGGCTGAGGGAGCTGGGGCTGTTTAGCCTGGAGAAGAGGAGGCTCAGGGGCGACCTCATTGCTCTCTACAACTACCTGAAGGGTGGTTGTAGCCAGGAAGGGGTTGGCCTCTTCTCCCTAGCAGCCAACACCAGAACAAGGGGACACAGTCTCAAGCTGCACCAGGGGAAGTTTAGGCTGGAGGTGAGGAGAAAGTTCTTCACCGAGAGAGTGATTCGTCATTGGAATGGGCTGCCCGGGAGGTGGTTGAGTCTCCATCCCTGGAGGCGTTCAGGAGGGGACTGGATGTGGCACTTGGTGCCATGGTCTAGTTGTGAGGTTGTGGTTACAGGTTGGACTCGATGATCTTCAAGGTCTCTTCCAACCTTGGTAATTCTATTCTATTCTAATTCTATTCTATTCTCTCTCTGTGTGGTATGAAGCCTTCTATCCATGATTTATTTATTTTTTTGTTGGTAAAGAACCTAACTTCTAGTCAATTATGACATATATCTTGTCCATATAAAGCTGCTTAATTTAATAAAAGCAGAATCTGAACGATACCAGTAATGAGATTATTCATTATAGATATCATTGGGAATCATAAAACCCGAAATAATCTTGCTTTATGCAGTCCCCAAGCAAAGATGCCTTTAGTATAAGCAGTGCATTATATATGTCAGTCTTGCAAAACAAATGAGAATTCTATTAAGCTTTTATATTCTTAAATATTTTCAACAAGGCTGATTACTTTCTTTGTTTGATAGCATCAAATAATTATTTATAGAAGCAATGATGGGTGCAAAATAGCAAAAGCATAGCATAACAAATCTTGAAGTTAATGATGTTTTGAACCAAGAAGCATTTTATTTTTGGAACTCAGAAGACACAGTTATGAATATCAGTAATTCATCCATTTCATGTGTGTTTTAACAAGAACAAAATGTGATTTGAGACCCATATTCATTATCATCATGTGACAGTTCAGGGAAGGCTTCCCTCGATTCTTTTTTTTTCCAGGAGAAACAAAATTGTCAGCAAGCATTTTAATATCCTGTTTTCCAAGGCAATAGCTTCTAAGTCAACTGGAAACACTCTTGGCAAGTTTACTGAGTATAAATTTAACATGTAACAATGAACTTATTATATTTCTGGTTTTCATACTGTCCACAAGAATATGTAAACAACTGAGGGCAAAGAGAATTCTAAATTTAGGAGATTGCTTCAGGCTCAAGAAATGCTTGGTTTAACTTAGCAGAAGACCACAAGAATTAAATCTATTTTGCAGAATCTTTTGTGTACCATTTTGCTCCTCTATAACATGAATTTTCAGAGTGAGAGATTTCTCCATCCTCATCTCCTAGATCATGTGAAATGAGTTATTCATAACAGGTAATCAGACTCTTCAGTGGTACCAAAACCAACCTCTTATGTGGTTTTGAGACAGTAAGATCAAGCAAGAGACAATAGTCCATCAGCCTTCTGATACTAAGCTGACAAGACTTTCAAATGAGCAGATGAAGCTGGTGAGGTAATGACAGAAGAAAAAGGTTCAGGAGAAGTGATCTCTCTCTCTGATTTGCACAACAATCATATTTTATTTCTCTCAAAGCACACCACCACTTTCCCCTGCCTCCTGCCCCCCAAGACATGAATTCAAATTAATGTACACTATGTTCTCTCTTAAAATGCACTTATCAAGGAATACAGCAAATACCTCTTTTGCAGCCAATAGCACAGGCAGCTCACTGATGCGTTTCCAGGGTAAAGTTAAAACCATACAAGACCAAAAAAAACCCCAAAAGGGGGAAACAAGATATGAGCAAAATCTTTCTGCCTTTTCAAGGAAAAAAATCTGAATTCCCTAAAGAGAGTAACTCATTTCAAGTTTCAGACCTATCCACTTCAACAGGGCACTTCAACCATAAGTTTGGTCTTCAATTTTTCTCCCTCACACTTTATATTCTGAAGAGCAATTGACATGATCATGAGAAACCAAGGTTTAAAACTCTGTGCCATACCCCCAAAAAAAAGACAAAGAAATCTTTCTATGATTACACAAGTACTTGCATTCATCACTTTTGATAAAAGTGATTGTTTTGTTTATTTGTGTCATAAAACACTCCATCCGCCTTCATGAAGATATGGAAAATGGATGGCATTCATGAGAGAAATTAATGTTTGAGCACTGTAATTTGAGGAAATGGCAACAAGGGCAGAATACAGCTAAAAATACCAGAGGAGAGAAAAACCACCAATGGTTTTGATTCCACTGATAATGCAGCTGGAATCTATAACTTGGTTTTTGGACTTTGCTGTTTATTGTAGTGCAAGACAGAGCTCTCTGAAGTCACATGAAGACACAAAAGCTTACCATTGACTCTTTGTGAAGGAGGAACCCAAAGCAGTTATTCTGACTGCAGGCATCATATATTTTACACAGAAATATCTTTCCAGATATTTCTACATATTTTCTAAGAAACAAACACATAAATGAGTAGTTTAGGGTACATACAGTTTAGGGTGAAGGAAGAGAACAATAATATTTATCACTTGTGATTGGATGACAGAAGAATTTCATCCCAGATGTTATAAACTCTACAGAAACACATGTATATAGAGGATTTTCATTTAGGCCAGTGATTCTTATGAGAAAGTCATGTGTTTTGAATCCATCCAGTCTGACTCATAACATAGCACAAAATATTTCCTCAGTACACCTCCACCACTTGTGCTTTTCACATAATTCTTTTCATGATGGGAAGCTTCTCAACACAAATAGCTATGGAATTGGAAACATATGTTGCTAATAAAAATTTGATTGTAATCTATTTGCTGAGGCATAAAAAACATATCTTAATATGTAGACCCACGGGTCTGATGATAACTAGTCCTATTAGCATTCCAGAAAAAAGAGAGCATTTCATTCTTTGGCAAGGAACAATAAACAAAGTATAACTAAGAAGGAGAATTGGAAAAGAAACCCAATGATATTACTCTTCAATAATGTCACAGAGCTGTTTAATATGCACAGTCTGTTGTGAGAGAATTTCTTCAATCAATTAGATACAAAAAATGCAAATAAATCAACACAAATTAACCTTGTTGCATTGAAAAATAATATTAATAAAATGCACAGTAAGCAACTGTTGAGTCATTAAGAAGAGAAAGGAAGGTTGTTCCAACTGCCTTTCACTGTTTTATTCCTGTTGGGAGTGACTGAGACTGAACATAAAGTAGATGGATGAAGGCAGTAAATTAAAATATGAAATTAATATTTTTTTCTTATTTTATCATTACTTCACTTACAAATTTAAGGTTGGAGCCTGATGCTACTGTTGGCTCAATGTAAATTCCTCTGTTGATCTCCCTTAGGCTTTTCCTCAATTTGACATTTTAAAATAATTTCTCTGGGTATTTATTGATAATCTTTGTGTTCATATATAGGAAAAAAATCTTTTTCTTTTCACAGAGGAATTTTAAAAATACAGATGGCACTGTTAGATAATATGGTGACCAGTATTGTAGAAAAGACACTGTATCTGTAAACCAATTAGATACAGTTAAAAGATATAGAATATAATGAAGTAAAAACCTCAGATTTTTAATGGTGATGTCTGGATTCTATTTTGCAGTAGCAGTGACCGAACAGCTGAAGTTTAACTAGCTGGGTGTGCTGGATATAGCAAGCCATCAGGCTTATCCCTGCCTCTCAGGTTGGGCTTGAGACAATGGTTCCTCATCACAAAAGCAGTGGCCTGGCTAAAATTGACCTGGAGGAAAAGACCTCAATTAATGTATGCCATTTAGGGCTTTAGGGCTTTTTACTTTCATCAGCAGCTCTGTGGATAGAAGAGAATATTCTAATTGTGGATGTGTATTGTGGAATCCTGCCAGGGACTACTGTTGCTTCAGCTTTGCTGCTAGCTGAAATATTTGTATATTCATTCCTGGGACCATTTCAGTCAAAATGGACCAGTTAAAGTCTAGTTGTTTAAACTAACCTAGCTCACTTTGAAGAGAGCTGCTTAGGCACTTGAGAAACAGAGCTATCAAATTGCTAGCCTGAGAAAGGTCTTGAGCAGAGACTTTGTCAGCAGGTCCAAGAAATACTGTAAATTTTTTCTGTTCCATTAAAAATATTCAAGAAACCCTGTAGTGCTACAGAGAAAATATTGTTAACTCTTTTAGTAGTTGGTTTGGTCATTACTCTGAATCCAGAGGGGCAATTGTTGGGATGAATATGATATGCACTGGCTCAGACTTGTTTGTGTATGGAGTGCATTGAACGACAATTTGAAATCACCTTACTCATTTGCAGTTCTGAGCCAGTGGCTTTAGCCAGTTTGATTGTCTTCTCTTTTCATTGCTCCTAAAAGTAATTCTGGAAGAATTTAATGCGTGCTCATCATCTATAACTGGGCCTGTAAGTCATGCCTGCTATTTGTGTGATTATTCCAGAATAAACGTGTCTATTTTTAATGTACTCTGCTACATACTACAACAAATAAAAAATGTAGTTGCTACTAGGGAGCAAGTACCATGAAATTAAATAGTAAATGAAAACAAATTTGTGTTATAGACATGATGCCAGCCACAATAAGTTAAATGACTCTTGTCACTAATGGGAATTAAAAGTGTTCGGCAGCCACTAGGGTATCTCTATTTTGACATTTTGTTAGTGATGTGGGAACCTCACATTAGCCACCCAATTAAAAAATGTCAAGCCAATAAGCAGAGATACTTTTTGTTTCTTTTTTCCTGTTACTTAAACCTGAATAAACTGAATGAACGTATCATAAATAACCATCTCAAAGCCGAGAAGCATCTAGCTTCATTTGGGGTTTTGTAATGCCTCATGTCAGTCAAGGGTGACTGTGTAATGAATATTTGGCTGTATTCCTGCATACAGATAGACAAAACTAGGTAAATGACTATTTCAGTGTAACTAACAAACATATTATGGTTGGTTATCTGTCATGTTGATTAGCTAATTGTCACTGGTATTAATGTTCCTAACAACCTGAGATTTATAAAACCTACTGAACATACAAATTCCTCTCATGAGAATTTCTTCTAAGTACAAGACAAATCTAATCTGAAGCAATTAAACAAAGTAGTTTGTGTATGCTCTTTCTCCTTCCCCTCCTTATTCAGAATAAAATTCACTAACTCCGTGGGTTTTTTTATTAATGACAGATATAAATGTTAATCGTGGGTTTCAAAATATGAAATGAATAACAATGATTTTTAATTTAAATACATAAAGTACACTGACAAATGCATGCACACATTTACCTCTCTGTAAGAAATTTAGATCTAAAGATTAATAGGTTACTAGAAATAGATAAAGTGTAAATAAGTGCATTTTTTTCCTGGACAAATTACCTCTTCTATCTGCTTCTCAGTATTTTAACACAATGATTGCCTGAGATTTGAGAAAACAGTGTTATTTATCTTGAGAAATATAATTTTTCATCCCATTTGTTGATTGTGAATGAACTGAACTGAACGAAGAACATTTTGTACTAAAAGACATAGCCTTACCTCCCATGGTCCAGACTTCGAGCAGCTAGAATTGACTGTTCCTTCCCTGATTTTATTGGTAAAGCAGAAATGATGAACATAGTGAGCTTATTTAGGGCAGACACATAGCTGGTATGAAGGAGAGGGCAGGGCTGTGTATTTGGGCATCAGGGAGGAGGGTGGAAGGAATGAGATCACCTCTGTTGCTGTCAGTGGGTTGCTGGTCGGTCTTGAAGACTACGCTACACACAGTATAGTGAGTAATTCCATCAACACCATGACTGAACTAACAATAGTTAAAACAGGCCTCACTTGGCTTTTTTCTGACTAATCATAAGGCCATGGCAGGGCAGGAATTTAACATTGTCCGAAGCTGGTGCCCTAGTGAGTCACTTCTAGATTACACACTGTTTTCAAGGTATGCTAAGGTACACAACATCCTAACTAGTTCCTGGGAAAATACATTTGTTCTTTGCCATTGTGTTTATCTAAAATAAAATTATTGTATAACAGCTTAATGTCAATAAAAATACTGACTCAGGACTATACACCCTGAGTACATATTTTGCTTTGTAGTGACAGCAGGTTATGACATTTAACTCCTAGCCAACACTTTGCATATTTCTATTTACTCTTCATGTGTCTATAGACAAGTGAACAGATGCTACATATTGAGGTGGATAAAATGTATTTTACAATAACATGTAATTTCTATGTATTATAAATTTTATCTGCATATGCATATGTGTGTAAAGGAAACAGCAGACCAGAAGAAAATTACTTAGTCATTGACAGAAATCTCATTTTGCTGTAGGCAATCATATTGCAGACTAAAAAATGAGTTCTCTTTTTGAAGGCTTTTACCTCTATTGCTTTCACTGCAAACCTGTTTCAAATCTTGAATGCTCTATAGGTTGGAACTGTTTCTTCTGTAAGAAGAGAGCCTAAAATACTAATGACTAAATTTATTTTATTTTATTTATTTATTGTATTACATTATTTCTTAGTTCAAAGAATTATTTTCTTTCTTTTTTATCCTTTTTTTCCTAGATGTTCATCCCTCATCAGAATTATAAGGATGTGCTCACTTTGCAGAGATCAGTCACATATCTTTGCGGTTTATATCACCAAATTTAAAAGATTGGGCTCTTTGAGACTTGTTATGTGAAAGATAAATTTCATATTCTTCTTGTAATCCAAATACTCTGGATCTGTTTGAGATTATTGAACACAGGTACTGAAAACATTCTCAGGACTGTTGAATGGAATATTTTCCTAATAAAACTATATCCACTGATGTTTCCTAGGATTCCTTTAGCATTTTTCTCACTTGGAACACGTGAAAGTTTGCTGTCATTCTATAGTGATCTTTCAGACCTTCTTTTTGGGCACTGGACATTTCCAGCTAACAAGCTTACAGTTTATAGCAGAATTTTAAGACATCTTGTTCTATACTATTGAATGAAAACCAGTCCCTCCTTTCTCCTCCAGTATACAAGATCATTAAGAAGTTTATGGAAACTGTTTTACATATTTTTCAGCTATGAAGCAGAATTCTAAGCCGTGGCATAACTGAGAGTTGCAGAATTTGCTGTGATAGATCACATGTACTGGCAGTACTGACCTGGCATTGAGCCTTGTGATTGTAAAGTAGTCAAAGGATTTGATTAATGTAACTTTATCAGCTGCATCTACTTCTCAGAAAGAGTTTCTACTGTGAATATATTCACCTGTGATCTGATAACGGCTCTGGCACAACAGAAGCCCAGAACCACTGAGGTGTACATACATACAGTGTAATATGTTTTATTGAGGCTTCATCCATAAAAGAAAATTCAGTTATGCCTTCTTCCTTTTTCACTCTGTCCTTCTGTTGCTGTTTAAAAAAAAAAATCAAAACAAATGGTTGCATTATTGTAAAATTACAATAAATTTCCAAGTAGTTATTTTGTTTCCAGTCTTCAGAGAGGTTTTCTTAGAGCAACACCCAGAACAGCTGTTTGGCTAAAGAATTTCTGCTGGACTTGTCCCTGGTCACAATCAGCCCTTCTTCTCTATTCTGTGATTTTGTAGTCAGTTATGAGCATGTAAAAGAGTGAAATAACAGCAACCTCTTGCATGAGATAAGAATAAATACAATAATGTCGAACTCCTTGGAGAAAAAACCCCAACAAATTCCAGTGGAGTACTTTTTACCATGCATTATAGTGTATTCTGTCTACACTCCTTTTCCAACACAGTGTGTATTCTTCTGTCCTGTAGATAGAGCATTACTGAAACAGTTCTGTCACATAATTCAGTATATCTAGTAAAATATGTAAGCTGTTGAGCATGAACCACAATACAATAAAAGAAGCTTATTAGAAAAATAAAAGTGGGTGAAGAGAACAAAAGAATTCTTGCAATCTTGAAATTCCCCATAAATTATTAATTGTTAATTACTGTACTTCCCTGAGGGCATGTAACCTTGTATTCTCTCTATCACTTAGCAGAGATGGTATGGAGGATAGAAGGAAAGGACAACTCACCTTCACCAACTGATAGTATCTTTTCCTAATGAAGTGCTTAACAGAAGAAATAGTCCACAGTGCACTTCAATAAGCTAATATCAAATCAGCCTCCAACTTACAGCAGAGCTTGCTTTTGATAAATAAAATACTCAACTGCTCTCCCTCTCAATTTAAAATTAACATCTTCTTGCAAACACATTGTACACAGCTAATAACTACATGAGAAAAAAAGGCAATGAGAAGAAGGTATATTATCTTATTTGTGTCCTTAATACTTCAATGAGAATCGTAGCATTGGGTTAATAATGTTCTTCAGATGTTTGAAACCTGGAGCATTGGATTAGCTGACATTTGGGGATTTTGAAAGACTATCTAGGTAGGTCTTTTCTTCCCCAAGTGCTCTCTGAAATAACTAGTAATTCCATTTAATGATTCTTGACATGCAGAAAAGTTTGGTGCATGCAGAGAAAAATTGATTCTGACCACCTTTGGCTTAGCAACAGGAAGGAGGGAAAAGCAGTGTGGGGGTGCTCTTAGAAGTATTGTAAACCCAGTTGTAAGGATGTTAAACTGTTTTGCTGTTTTACTGCTATATTAATGAAATTATACGAAAACTCAAAAAATTCAACTAAGTCTTTAAAAGTAGTGAAAGAAATCTTTAAACACAGCTGCCTGTAGCAATACTACATATTTTCTGAATACACATTATGCAAAGGGTTTTATTCCATCTGTCTTTCCATAAATGACACTGCCTTTTGGGGATAGCACTGATACAGCTGTTGGGACTATGGTCAAAGAATGTTATGAATATGGCATTTAAAATACTATGTTTAGCTTACTCTCCACCCTCCCCAGGAAAAGCTTCAGGGGAATAGAAGCTGGTTTTAATTCCTTATTAGTTGTAAGATTAATAACATTAATGATCACAGATGAAGGGCTCTAAGTTTGGCACTTGAGCCAGTGAACAGTCAAAGGATATGTTCAGGGAAAAGTGAATATGCTTTCAGCAACACAACATGAGTCTCAGCTTTTGTATAATGCCAGTTGTGAGGGTGTTGTTTTCGTGAAGTTATTAGCTTGGTTTTGCCTTGACATTGAACTGTCATTTCTGAAAAATTACATAGTTGATATGGCTGTAACAGGACACAGAAACCTCACAATTATCTCACAAGAGTCATTATTTTCCTTAATAACTTTTTCAAATATTCGCTATTTCTCACACAGTCCCCAAAAGTTATTGAGGAAAAAAAAACATAAACCAAGCCGATAGTAATAATCTCAGTTGTTTGTTTCACTGGACTTTACCGCTGCATTTTGGTGACACTCTGTGGCCTTCTATGTCTCACTTCAAAGCAAGTTTTTGCATGAGTTGAGACTCATTGCTTTAAGACCAGAATATACATGTGTCAGTGCTTTAATCAGCAATTAAAGATGTTATTTTATGAAAGCAATAGATTACTTCAAATAAATATTTACTCAACAATTTCATGCTTTCTTCCATTAAAATACTGTTAGTACAGCATAGGAATAGTATGTAGCTGGATTGTGACAGTCAAGCTTATCATTACTCAGTGATTGGGGACGGGTCTACCAACACAGTCTTAAAACCTTCTAAAATGTCTTATAAAGCTGGAAAAGGAATTTTCAAAGGGGCCTCTTATTCCTCGTAAAAGATTCAAATTGCCTTTTTTTTCATGTCACTTCACTCTTGAAATGAGCAGAATATTTTGCTCTAGTAAGCAAAACAAGAGACTAACTTGTCCACAGAAGGGAATTTATGGATTAGTATAGCCCACATGCTGAACACTAATAGCAGAGACATGCTGCTATGAAAAGGAGAATGTACAAATGGAACCCAATAGACAAAGTGTGGAGTAATCCCTCTGCTCTGCATTGTGATAATATGGCTTTGGCCAGGATACTTTGTTTAGTTCTGTGTTTTACTCTCCAAGATAGGTGGAAGACTAGCTGAAAAGTACATAAAGGGAGTAGCAACAGGGATTTAAAGTCTGGAAACTGTGATCTGTGAGGAATTGGAAATTTTTATTTTTTTTTTGGTCTTGAATAAAAGAGTAAAGAAATGTGGTGTAAAGAAAGAATATGCCAAATAAAACATTAGTAAAGAGGGAGAGAACAACATATTTTCCTTTTTTTTTTGGTTGTAGATATACTACTGTGAAAATGTTACGTGGGTGGACAACTCTGTTAGAAATCTGCAATTTAGTGCACTCACAGGCACTCAAAGTAGCACATAAATGCTCTGCTGTGAATATAAACAAACCATTTTCATCACTTCAGTAAGGCTGGCGTCCTCCAGTACACTTCTCACGGTTTGTATTTGTTCCTGCTGAAAGCTCTGTTTACTCTGGAATATCTGGGTAGGCATGTGCAAGTCACTAACAAAAGAAAGCTGCAGATAAAGCTTTAGAGGAAACTTTGGAGGAAAACTCCTTAGGTTCATTTTCCATTGGATTTTACCACTTGCTTTCACGAAAATTAGATCATCCTGTGGTAAGACAGCCTTGCCTAAAAGTCAGCGACAGAATAACTTTTTATAGTTATATTTTTTTCTATTGAAGATGAATATGTGAGCATGGCTTGTGAATTTTTACACTCAGGTTTTGTGACGATAGATCTTCTGTTTTATCTGGAGCCATAAACCAGCAATACACATGCAAATTGTGACTGATGTGTATAGGGCCTGGCAGGGACAAACAAACCCACTGCAAGCTGGACTTCTGTACTTTCTCAGGCTTAAATCTGACCCTGAAGTAGAAAACTGTTAGACATTGAACGAATTATGTAAAACACTAACCGCTTCTGTCACAGTGGAAAAAACATTTTGCACATTCCATAAGAAACATGCAGAGTATGTTGCTCTGAATTCTACAAGTAAAATATGCTGTGTTAATATTAAAAAGGCTAAACAACCTTGTAAAATTCACAGATCAGCAAGCACTGTCTATGCCATGGGATTACCCTGTAGCCATGTCATGTATATTAGACAATGCGATAAGGTTGCATTAGAATTAGTACAGATTCAGGAGAGATTATGAGCTTGGGCAGGAAAATAGAGCATATAGGATTTTCTGAATGTTTTCAGAGATTTTTAACAGCGGTTCCTTTGGGCATCCCGAAGAAACTGAACCCTTCAGGTGAGGCCAAGGAAGAAATAAATAATTTTTAATAGGATTTAGACATGAGTTTAATACTTCAAAAATATGTAGTGAAGAATGTGCTCATAGAAGACCTCAGGTAATGTAGATATGCAAACACTGGAAACCAGTCTTGAATTGTTTCCAGGATTAGGTGGTAATGGAAGGAAATATATGAGGAAGTTATCTAAGTACCTGAGTTTTCTTGTAATGCTTATTGAAAGTGATGCAGGTAGAAATTAAGTATTAGGAGTTTGATAATCTGGAAGACAAAGCATCTGTTGTGCAAGTGGTTACTAATCAGAGCAGAGAAATAGTTAGAACGGGACCAGGGATAGCAAACCAGTTCAATGGCTTTATGTCAGAGGGTGCCATCGGAATGTACTATATCTCAAAATGGCAACATTCTGATGGTTTCATTAAGGAATAAAAGAATTAAACCAGAGCTGAAATAACTGAGGTCAGTATGCAAAGAGCTCTCAGCAAGGGACTTTCTTATACCATCAGAGCTTTACCTAAACACGGAAATCCTTCTGTCACAGCTGGTAGCCTAGATGGCACTTGAATAAATGCTGCCTTGCACTGCAGCTATAGAGCAAAGAATGTCCTAGCCTCACAGATGCCCATTCTCCAAGAACATCCTAGTGCCACAGATTTGCCATGAGATGAAAAGCTGCTGGGGAGAAAAGACAGAGACAGAGGGAAAAAGCCTATTTTCCCCGTTTCTTCACCTAGGAGTTGTGTTGGTACTGCTTCAAAACTCTTCACAAAGTTATTTGGTCCCATATATTTGTAATTTTTAAAAAATTATTTTTTTGTTGTTGTTGTTGTTGGGTTTTGGTGTGTTTTGGTTTTTTTTGCTTTGTTTTGTTTTTAACTTGGAACCTTAAGTAAATCTCAGGCTAGTGAAAAAGGGATAGGACACTTCTGAAAGTGCTTTAAATTTTATTTTTTCTTAACTATGTGTTGGCAAAATTTGTTTCTGTATTACATCTGACCACATTTATACAAAATTGAAAGGTTTATCATTGAACTGAGATATGCTCTTTCTATTTATTTTTTATTGAGCTGCTTTTATTGACAATGCAGTTAAATATAAAACAGCTGGTTCTTACATCAAAACAATTTGGCTGGGTAAAGCCTGGGGGAAAAAAAAGAGTACAACAGATCATACTCATTGATTTTTAAATTATAAATACTGCTATGATCCTTAAATACATCACTCTCTAACTTTTGGCAAACAATTTATTGTCTAGTATTACATTAAAAATTAATAGCCTTCATCACAGTCTCATTTATCTAGCATCTAAATCCTGAAAGAGAATGTATGTTCTAACCTCTTGAGAAATTAAGGACAAATGGTAAATGAATGTTAGTGGTACACTGTAGTATCTATTCTAGTCTGTAACTATTCTGTAGTATTTATCTCTAATAATATCTTCAGTATCATTTCAGATCAAAGTTCACAGTGTTCTTGCTGCTGTTTCCATATTTGTTTGGTGAATGTGTAATGGGGTGAAGTCTTCTAGTAAAATGAGAGGTGATGACACAACAGTCTACAGGCTGAGTGACAGATTTACATTGTGTACATTGGTGGAGTGTGTGTGATCACCTCATCTTAGATATGAGATAATACAAAGTTACATGTTCCTCAGTGAAAGCTGTATGTGTTTCTTTGCATTTACAGAATCACAGAATCAGCCAGGTTGGAAAAGATCTCAGAGATCATCAAGTCCAACCTGCTACGTAATACCTAACACCACATGACAACTAAACAGTGGTTTCAAGTGCCATGCCAATCCTTTTTTGAACACCTTCAGGGACAGTGACTCCACCACTTACCTGGGCAGCCCATTCCAGTGGCCAATTACTTTTTCTATGAAGAACTTCCTCCTCACCTCAAGCCTAAACTTCCCTCGTGCAGCTTGACACTCTGTGTCCTCTTGTTCTGCCACTGGCTGCCTGGGAGAAGAGACCAATCCCCACCTGTCTACAACCTCCTTTCAGGAAGCTGGAGAGAGCAATAAGGTCTCCCTGAGCCTCCTCCAGGCTAAGCAACCCCAGCTCCCTCAGCCTCTCCTCACAGGGCTTGCGTTCCAGACCTCTCACCAGCCTCATTGCCCTGCTCTGGACATGTTCAAGTATCTCAATATCTTTCTTAAACTGAGGGGCCCAGAACAGGACACAGTACTCAAGGTGTGGCCTAACCAGTGCTGAGTACAGGGGCAAGAATGACTTCCCTGCTCCTGCTGGCCACACTATTCCTGATACAGTCCAGGATGCCATTGGCCTTCTTGGCTACCTGGACACACTGCTGGCTCATGTTTAGCCTACTATCAATCAGTATCTCCAGCTCCCTTTCTGCCTGGCCGCTCTCCAGCCACTCTGTCCCCAGCCTGCAGCACTGCATGGGGTTGTTGTGGCCGATGTGTAGAACCCAGCACTTAGATGTGTTAAATCTCATCAAGTTGGACTCTGCCCATCTGTCCAGCCTGTCAAGCTCCCTCTGCACAGCCCTCTTACCCTCTAAGAGATCAACACCTACCCCCATCTTGGTGTCATCTGCAAATTTACTGATGGTGGACTCAATCCCCTCGTCCAGATCATCAATAAAGATATTGAACAGGATGGGTTCCAGCACTGATCCCTGGGGGACCCCACTAGTGACTGGCTGCCAGCTGGATGTGGCACCATTCACCACAACTCTCTGGGCCTGGCCCTCCAGCCAGTTCTTAACCCAGTACAGAGTGCACCTGTTCAAGCTGTAGGCTGCCAACTTGGCCAGGAGTTTGCTATGGTGCACGGTGTCAAAGGCCTTGCTGAAGTCCAGGTAGACTAGAGCATAACAGCATAAAGCAGTAGTTGTTTTGCATAGTTAGTAACTGATGTAATTGTATTGTAAACTGTGCTCTTAAGGCATCCTTAACATAAGGAGTCTACTTTGAAGGTTTTCCAGGTTCGGATCTGGAAGCAGCATGTCAATAATTGATTTCATCTTTCGTTTTGTAAAAACTGCTTTAAGAATTAGCTAGCCATTCATTTCCTGTTGGACAAAATCACATCTGTAGTAGTAGTTGTCAAACAGATCTGAAAGAGAGTACATTATTGGTTTCTGTAATAATATATAATTTATATTCAGGTACACAAAGCTTTGTTTTCATACATGTATTCAGCCATAAACCCTTGGGTTTTCTTCTTAACGTCTCAGCGATTTCTGTTGCTAACACAGCATCACCTCAATGTTTGCATCACTTCTAAACTGAAGTGTGATTTTTATAATGAATAATGGTTGTGTTTTATGAGTGTACTAATTAATAATGAGTGTCAGTTTCCACGTGAAAAATGTATTAACTACAAACTGCAGGCATCCCATAGCCCCCATAGGTATGAGAGGGAGCCATCTTGTGGTGTAATTTGTTCTTTCCCGAGAAATGACCATGCTATTGCTACAGTGAAACAAGAAATGGATGGGGAGAAAAACCTGTTTCATACATATGGAAATCAAGCATAACTGAAATTTGTAAGAATTCCCATCATCCTTTTAATTTAAATACATTCAGCCAAATTCTAACAATGTATGGACTTACTCTGTTCCAATATAAGTACATGAAATTTACTCCTACTGCATGCAAGGACAAACAAGCTGCAGTACCATGTGCTTTTAAAGACAACTCTTTGAATGCCTTCTCTACCTACTGAATATGTCTAAGGAGAATAATCTGCATAGGACTAAACGTGTACATGTAACATGCTGGTTTCCAGGGCAGGCCAGGTGTGATAAGAATTGGCTTATTAAGAATTAAAATGTGACAAGTAGACTTCAGTCTACACTCATGAGCCATCTTTAAGTGCAGATTAGTTAAACAGAACCTAATGTTAGAAGAGGTGTTTTTACAGTATTGTAAGAGAAAGTACAATGTCCTGCACCTAGGGAGCAACAACCCTGTGCACCATTGTATGCAGAGGGATGGCCAACTAGAGAGCAGGTGTGCAGAGAAAGACCTGAGGGTCCTGTACGACCTGTGCTGTCTTTGGCTACATTAGCATGAATATCATCAGGCCAGGGGAGGTGATCCTTTCTATCTGCTCAGCACTGGTAGGACCACACTGTGCCCAGTTTTGGGGGAATCTTACCAATTTGTGTAAAAATGGATAGAGTGTGCTCAGTACATCAGGACCAGATGTAATGGGCACAAAATGAAACACAGAATGTTCACTTTGAACATCAGAAAACACTTTTTCACTTGGAGGGTGACTGAGCACTGGCACAGGTTGCCCCCAGAAGCTTTTGAGTCTTTATCCTTGGAGATATTCAAATGCAGTCTGAAGAAGCTTCTGGGCAACTGGCTTTAGGAGGCTCTGCTTGAGCAGAGGAATTTGATCGGATGACCCCCAGGGGTCTACTCCAACCTCAACTGTTCTATGACTTTTGAGTCTATGAAGAAAATGCTGAAGTATCTAAATGTTGTCACTGACAAAATATTATATGTATAATATACCTGATTATTAGCAGTTTGGAAGTATAATACTTGTGTTTTAAAAAGGTTTAATTTATTTCCAAAAATGATGTTTTTCCCCTCTAATTCTAGTTGGCAGATGGTCATCCATGGTTTTAACATAACATGCTAGTATCTTATTCAGAAAACAAGTGTTCTCAAATTCTGGTAGTGGATAGAGAATAAGATACTAGGAAAAAAAAATCCCCTGCATGGACCATATGGATTTAAATATTTTGTTTAAAATATAATTAGGCAGATATATGTAAACACGGAAAAAGAGGGTATTTGATGTTTTTCCATAATTCTGTGGAGAGGATTGTGCAATTTATGCAATACAAGCACATAATGATCTCTTTAAGATAAGATATGTTACTTTTTCCTGTGGTGTGTGTGGGTTGTGGGGTTTTTGTTTGTTTTTTTTCCCCCCAGTTGTCCACTCATTGCAAAGGAAGCCTTGGAAGATCAAACTCATAATTCAGTGTCTGCCACCCACCATCATCCTCCGTGAAAACATAACTTTGTGTATTTCATTAATGCAATCGAAGTATTTTGAATCTGAATCTGAATAATATAACAACTGAAAGCACCCTGTTCTTTCTCTCTCAGGTTTTCACTCCTAAAATATTGAATGGGAATTTACCTGAAATGCTGTTGATATTTTTTGCCGATGATATTGACAGTTCCTCTTGTGGCTTTAAACCCATTGGCTACATCAGCATAAAAATAATTGCATGATTTCTGTAAAAAGTTAACTTTATTTTTTTTGAACAAAATATCTACAATAACATGGGTGACACTGCAAACTTCACGTATTTTAGCACTTCTTTCTGCAAAGAATGTCAGTTTAAGTGCAATATAATACTTCGATACAATAAAAAGGAATTCAATCAAGTCCATGCAAAAACATTTACAGAGTTTTTTTTTTTTAAAAAAAAAAAAAAGTACCTTGAGATGAAATTGCCATCAGACAGAATTCACAGAAGAACATTTGAAAACTCACAGACAAGTTATTAATATGCTATCACACAATTTTATGTTATTTTCCTTACAGTAGCCTGTAAAAATCTGGGATCACTAACACACAAAGTATTTTTTTTAATTATATGAAATCTTTATGTCAAAAGCTTATGGCACAATTTCTTTTTGTTAACTTACAAATTGCACATTCATGGAAGATCAGTAGCTACTTGAGTCCATGAAATGTTTCTTGCGTGTTTCACAAAGATGAAAGTGCAGTAATAGTCAAGAATACAAGATGAACCAATACTTTTCTGGCATTTAAACCACCACTTCTAGCAATTTAACCTGCTTCCACTAGCCTTTCTTGAATACTGCTAGTATTTCGGTAGTAGGTGATGTGTGTTGCCTGAAGGCACCTTTTCCACAACTTCCCTAAACCAGAATACTCTTTCTCCTGTTAACAAGCAGTTTGATTTATGATTTATATTTTTCTTCTTGGTTGTCTCAAAAAGGAAAAAATCCATAATGATCTGATATTGTTCTCATATAAATAACCATATGATTACACAGTAAAATGTGGAGAAATTTATTTTACTGCCTTGCAAGGGTGCTGTAAAAATTAATAGCTCATTCAGCAGTTTCACAGTTTAAGGCCAAATTCTGCTCTGTTGGATTGGGTTAGATTAATTCCTATGACAGTTCAATTGAGAGCAGAAATGTTACATGAAGTATATATAGTATATATATATATCCATATATATATATATATATACTATATATAGTATATATATACTATATATAGTATATATAACCAACCATCTCAGTTTGGGCTAGGAACTGTATAAATAAATTTATTTCCATCTGATATAAATTTATTGCTAAAAATAACTTTATTTAAGGAAGACTTTTTATCTTTCCCTACTGTTAAAAATAGAAGTTTTTGTACAGTTTATTATATTTATTTTTATCTACGTTGTCAATCTACAGTTCTGTAAGGGTTTATAATACAAAGTGGAAGCAATAGCTTACTCCTTAAATGTAAAGTGCATATCTGAATCACCTAAATATGTCTTCCTAGTGACTAAACAAAATCATCTCTCTCACTTCACAAAAGTTTCTTTATAAAGCAGCCTAAAACATGGTTTTGAAACATTCTGATAAAGAGAATCCAAAGAAATCTGATATGTTTGAGCTGAAAATAATCGTCTCATTCTTTCTGAATTCCCCTAACCTGCTTAAATGATTGCGCTTGCTGTCAAAAGCTCTTGAAAGTAGAACGTGTTAAAGTAGCTAAATTCTAAATAGTAAAATACTAGTACCCCTTCTTCCTGTTCGCCTTCAAGTCTCCTCTAATTTATCAGCACTGCTAAGAAAAAAAAGTCAGCTTATTTTGTTGATATTAGTATATAGTTTTTAAAATGTATTTGGTTTTCAGAATCTAAGCAGGAAACTGGTATTGTGGTATTTCACTCTATCTACTGCTCCTCTAAGGGACCTTTCTTATTCTCTCAAGATCCTGAAGTATTTTGCCATACAAGGGGTGCCACAGATTTGACCACATCTCTCTTTAGTGCAGGAATTAAAGACCATTATATAAGAGGTTCCAGACATTGCTTTAGGCTTTTTCTCTCCCTGTGGTTCCTATTATGCTATGTACAACACATGCTTTCCATCTTGTATCATCCTTCCCTTTTAATTAAGAAAGTGGATAGTGTGGAAGCCAATTCTTTATTCACACAGGTAGAAACTACTGGTGTGTGTTTGTATATGTACTTAGCAGCAGTTAACATAAACTGTTTCCCTCTGCAGATAATGCATTTCTTATGGAGATGATACTGGGGGTTGGGGAAAAAGTACAAAGGATGTCTTCATGATTCCTTCTTTCCCATTAATGGTGACTGTGTCAGTTCTTTGGTAGCAATGTTACTGGAATATTGCTCCAGATCATATTTTCTCCCTCTAATTGTATTGCAATGACCTTATAGTGCCAGTATTTTGGTTTTACAGGGCTGGTCTACAAAGACCATGAAAACATGACCTGAAGAGCAGAAGGTCTGCACCCACAGTGAATAATAAGTCAGATAAAGTGGTGCTAGCCTATCATGTAAGGTTGTGCTTACAAGAAGCCTTTCTAAAGACCTGTACTCTGCAGAGTCCAGGTTCAGTAATAGTGTAGTGAGTTAGCCATCTACTTCAGCCTGATGAAGGGGGTCGTTTTTAGATTTAAGAGAAGTTCTGCTAGGTAGCATCTCCATCAAGAATTGTTTTTCTGCCTCTCCACTGTCTCTTCCATAGAACTGTAGTACAAGTACTGCAGTCTAATACTGCAGATTATCTTTCCAATTTTGCATCTTCTTAATGTTCATCATACAGTTACAAAAGAATCATCTCCCACACTAATTTTAGCTGATCCAGCAACTGTTGATTCCAGCTTTGTGCAGAGGGCTGGTATTTCTGGAGTTTTTCTCTAGCTGGTGGTGAATAGCAGGCCTTGAAATTTCTTATAATCTCAAACAACATTTCTTTCTTTACCATGTGACTTTAAGTAATTTCAGAAAATTTAAATTTCATTTAGATTATTAAGTTCTGCTCTCTTCTGAAAAACACATTATTTAATGGACTGCAGATGCCTCTGCTACCTTGCAAATGTTATGATTCCAGCGTGTGGGGGGAAACCTCAAACGCAAAATCTACAATTCAGAAGAGATCTTGGTTCCATTACACCAAAATTGAAAATCTTACTTACAGAATGACATGGCAAATGTTATGTGTATTTGAAAACACCATAACAGAGGTGCTTTTTGCTTTTCCTCTCTGTTTGGGGTACTTTTGTTATTAACAGATTGCTAAATAAAAAACCTGAAAGTCCCAGCTTTTGTACAGTTTTCATAATGATGTTTTAAACACATTTGTCTTTATTTCTAATGTTCCCTGTTGAAAGACTGAGCAATACAGGTAAATATAATGAAGTATGGTATATGGGTAAGGTACATTTAACTTCCTACTGTAATGGCCGGTGGAAAAAAATATAACTGGAAATAGAACTAAAGAGGAAGAGATTATCTTTCCATTGGCCAGGTCTTAACATTCTCTTCTCTTCTCTCACCATAGTACATGGCTGAAGAGATACATCTTGACAAGACTGGACACTAAGTCCAGTCATTAACTCTACAGATTTATTTGTATTTTAAACAGAACATAGAGGTAGGAATTCATTAGTGTGGTCACAAAAAAAGATAATGTAGCTTTAAGCTTTTTATTTGCATATGCTATATAGTGTAACTTTTTCTTAGATTAGCATACTTTATTCAGAGAAATGTGGCAGAAGGATTTTTCCCCCTCACTGGGGTAATAAGTTTACATATGAAAGGAGGATCTTGTCCTTCTTGCTTAACAATTTACATTCCTTCTGACTCCCTATTACATTTTGCCAGTGTTGTAATCCAATCTCTCTTCTACAACTTTTGTGATTTCCTGCCTGATTTCTATATTTGAGAGAGAGACCATTTCTGCCTTAAAGAAAGAAATTTACTTCTGCAGTATTCAAATTCATTACAGTTTCAAAACAAGGTAGTACTACACATGTGAGAGCAACAGAACATTGAATGATTGGGAAAGAGGCAATGTGAATCAGGATCTGGAGTGTTACAAACTAGAATATCCAGGAGTTATTCTGACACGGGCCAGTATTTTATAATGCACTTTACTGAATGCAAGTCAGCTGTTTTAGATGGAAAGAAGAATGATGAGGCTGGATAATAATGTAATTTCTTATGATTGCCCCATGATTATGGATACAGAACTTTAAACCGTCCTGATAGCAGATGGAAGTTAACATCTCTTGTCATGTGATATGACTAGTGATAACTTCGAGAGACAAATGTTACCATAGAACCTAACTAAAACATCAGCCATTAGTACATGATACCCCATGACACAGATAAGCACCTTTATAAGTGAACAGGATTTTTTCAAACATGAATGTAATCAATGAAAACAAGACAGTCTCAGGAAAAAAAAAAATTGCTTACAGTGAATTGAATTCATTTCAGACCATAAAAACAGTTAAGCTATTTTAAAAAGTACTGCTTTAATAATAAAGGAAGTTTATACAGCTTCATTTGACAGAGCTGAACAAAATCTGAGAGGTACTATTTTAGAATCCAACTAATCCTTACAGGAAAACAACAACAAACCAAAGCAAACCTAAGGCTGCTATATAATAATCCTCAGTGCAGTTACATTGCTTCTGTTACTTCATATGCACCATGCCTTTGGCAGCGCACCAGATGTTTGCCTCTGATTTTGCCTCTGATTTTGTTTTTGTATGCATATTCTGAGTGACAAAACAAAAGCTTAAAACATGTTCAAAATAAAAATATGTTGTAATGAGAAACAGCCTCAGCTACTGGACTTAAAGTATCTAGTAATTCTAAATGTCAGGATTTCCACATCTTCTCATGTTTTTCTTTTGCCGTAGACAATATAGGCAAAAGTAAACCCTTGCCTACAAGCTATGCCATAAATGTGTTCTATTGTCTTACCAAAGGAGCAACTGATATTACTTATTTGTTTAATCCTAAAATGGGAAAATCTCTCTAAGATTTTTAATAGCTGTTCTTTAATTGTGAATAATAAAATAAAAGATCATCTGGGCTTTTTCTTGTGTTTTAGAATATCTGCATGTTTTCCCAAAGCTGTGAAGTGCTTCTTAGCCAGTGTCTGAATCATATCAATATACTACAAAGAGTGTCAGAAATACTTGCTATATTCATAAATTAAACTTCCTTTATTTATGTAACATGCAGGAGATAACTGTCTATAAACACAGATGTATTTATCTTCCAAATGTTTCAGTGAAGCAGTTGATCATTTGCTTTTAGTTTTGGTCCAAGACCTCTTTGCGTTGAACCAAAATCACAGAATCATAGATTCATTAAGGTTGGACCTCTAAGATCATCAAGTTCAAATGAAATGAACACTGCAAAATTTTGATTGTTTGTCTACCTCATAAGCTGTATGAATTTTATCTATTGAGAAATAAACCCCTTCAAAATTATAAAAAGGACAAAATAAATAATATTGCAAGTTTCAACTGTCAACATATAAGTAATTAAAAGAAAAAAATACCCTTTGCAGGAATCAACACTTTACAAATTTTACTCTATTTCCCATGTGATATGTAGGCTGTTAGGCTGTAGATACATCATGCTGTCTGAGGTATTTCAACACACACACCTTCCAGGGGAATGGTAATAAGAAGTATATTGAATAGATTATGTAACTTCAATGTGCCAAATGTGTGCATTGCCAAATCACAGGTACTGTCCTTAAGACAAGAAAAAGGCATTAAAACTGTAACCTCAAAGTAGTAATTTGTTGTCATCTTGTTAAATAGAAATAAATGTTACAAATAATGATCTATTCTGTAATACTGTGGGATATACCTAGGGTGTTCTGGATCCATTTAGTTTTCATTAAAAACACACCAGAATCTTAAAAAAAAAAATGAAAACTGAGGAACACCAAAGAGTACTGTACAATTATACCACTATGTAGCTGTATGCATAAGTACTTGGCAGTAAGTCTCCCGTAGAGAGTGATTTACAATGAAAAAGTTGTTAGTACTCAGGTTGACACAAACTTTGCAATAGCAAATAGCTTCCCTCCATTCCACTGCGGCTGGGCATTGTAAGATCCTTTTATTTTTATTTTATTTTTAACCACTTAATGCTTTTAATTCCCCCTAGTCACTCCTTCAATATGCATTCCTAAGAGAAAGCTTCCTGTTGAACATGACAGCCATATCTGTACACACTGCAAGCCTTAATCTTCTTATTGATGAATGTCCTCATGTCTGATGATTTTGTAAATTACCCAGTAAAAAATATTGAAAATCAGAAAGGCTAATGGGAAACAAGCTCTGGATATTGTGTCTATCTTCTTAGCCCGGTCAATGAATACCTTTCTCATTTCCTCAGGGCTTTTTGGTGCAGCTTGAACAGGATTGTTTGGCCCCTTTTGTGTCACTCCATCTTTTGCTTGCACACATGGGCTCACTCCATATGCTGTAAAGCTAAACTGACTGTCCCTTGCATCATCATCCTGTTAAAAAAAGGAAAAACAAAACACAAAAAAAATACAAAGGAAGAAATATTTTTTTTCCAGAAAACTTACTAGCTGGTAAGTAGAAAGTATTGTACCATTACCTCAGTGACTTCTTGAATCCACAGCTTAAGTGGTTAAAATCATTAGTATCTGCCAAAAATATTGCAGCATCTTTAAAAAGCACAGTATTTTCCTATTTGTTTATATATTCTGTAATCCACTTAGAGAAGAGAGAGCTCTTAGTAAACTAGTGTTAATCAGGCACACAACTTCTGATTTGTTTTAGTTTTTCCCATTTAGAGTAAATACATGCAGTCTTCAAGTGGGCAAACTTCAAACTGGTCTTTTAGACGTCATTAACTCCATACACTGCTTAACCAAATGGAACCCTGAGCTCTAGAGATACTCAGCATACTAGCAGTGATGATGCTTATGCTTATTCTGTTAGTGAGAATTCTGTCTATTTGGCCATTGCATATTCAGTAATCTTATCTGCATGCCTTATTTCTGCTGTTGCCTGTGAATACATCAGATAAAGACAATGGTAAAGTGTCTCTGTTTAAAACAAAGTCTATGACAGCTATAGGCCAGATTTTTCTTCTGAACTATTCTTCTGTCAGTTCAGGAAAAATCTGCCTGGAAAATCTGAAAATGGTTTGCTGGCAGGACCACTATTAATTACTTTGTTATTAAGAAAACAAAGTCATTTAATATCTACAAAAATATGCTGCTCAATTACTAAGTTTGAACTGAACTAGTTGGCAGAACTGTAGCTATCGCACAAATGCTGTATTTATCACTCAACTGCAATACTTCTCAAAAGTGTAAATTGAATATATTTGTAGGCTAAAATAGAAAAAGAAAGGAAAATTTATGTGAAAGAAAAGGAGGAAAAATTGCTGACTTCAATAGGAAAATGAATAACAGAAATACAAAATGATAGGATTGTTATTTGATGACGTGATAAACCAAACGACTATAATAGCTTAGTTTTCCTGTCAGAAAATGTGAAGTAACATCTTTACAGTAGTTGTATTCCGGAAGGCTTATAGTTTGCATTTCAGTTAACAGAATTTATAAACACATGGACTGTAAGAGTTTAATCTAAACTTGCCATTTAAGCACCTGCATACATAGAATTCAAGGCTTAAATACTTTCATGTTTGTTTAGAAAATAATGCTTATGACTGCACAGGCTCAAAAAGATGATAAAACAATTTTTCTGAGAAGCAGCTTTCAGTCTGGTATTTTTCAGGAGGAGGCACTATATGTTAAAACTCCACTGTATCTACTTTGGGCTTACCTAAATTGACTAGTCCCCTAGAATGGTTTTAAAGGACAAGTCTCTGCTTACTTTTTTTGCTTGCAATCCTGCTGAATTTAGTCTGCAGGCAGGTTGATTGGAAAAGTTCTCTGATGATGATGAAGTGGTATGAAGATCCTTTTAGGAATCTATCACTTCTGCTTAGTGCCTGTTGGATGGTGTTTCCACAGGGGCAGATAGGATGTTTGATGCCCCAGTCAGACTAAAGTGTTAGGGCTAATAGATATTCATGAAAGGGCATAACAATGTGTCAGGTACCAACATAAAATTTCTGGAGTACCAGTTGGAATATCCAATCCGTGGTTCTGCCAGTTTTCCAGCAGGTTCATAATGGAGAAAAATCATCATTTTGGCCTCAAGTTCATATCCAAGGGTCCTTGTGCACAGCAGTAAAGATGCAGTTATTCTTACTATTCATATTAACTTTTGAGTGCTGTCAGTTTCTGCAGCCCTATGATTATGCTGTTTTCTGTTCATATATGTGATAACATGTTTCTCTTTATGGGTACTATGCATAAGAACTCAACATATCTTCATAGCCTTTTGACTGCAGGCTATGGTAGCAGGTTGGAGACTTATTTGAGGCCTTTTCTTCTGTTATTTCAACTATTTCTTGTTTATTTTTGAGAAGAAAAGTGTTAAATAGTTTTGCACTTCAAGCAGCTTGGTTTTAAATGCTGATCTGGCAGCAAATGATCTCACCTTGAACTGATGTCACTGTTCCTTCGAAGTCACAGAAAGTAAAATTTTAATGCTACGTTTATTCCATATTTAAGCAGATCAACATGGATGATAAAATTAAGAGGATGGGTACCTCTATTAACATTTCACGTCATCACATACAGGTAGCAATGAAGGTATATGGAGTTCACATGGGAAGACATCATTTCAGACAAAAGGATAGGGCCTCTGTTTATGATTGGATATCACATTATGACAAATGGGACATCTTCTTTGTAGTTTACCCTTAAATTTGTACTGTAGATTTGAGGTAAAGTCCCGTCTATAGGTCCTGTACATCTCAAGCCATTGCTATGCTGCAATGATTCACTGATTTCATTTCCATCAAGAACTCCCTCAAAATACTTTCATCAAAACGGGTGGGTTGACCAAAAAAGAAAACGAGAGAAAAGAGGTGTGATTACCATTGAACACAATCTAGTTTGCATGTCTATTTTCCTCACTAAAGATAGTGCAATCCTTAGATTTTTGAAAATAGAATTTAAAAATTGGCTACTCTTGAAAACTAAATCTATTTAGATAAAATCTAGAATCAAAGCGTTATGCAATATATGTACACAATTAATGTTTTTCCACATACAGTGTAAATGCAACTAAGAGAAATCAGTGATCGTAGGTATGGGTCAATATCCTCATGTGCCTGCTAATTCTGCCATTTTTTCCCTTTTGCCTTTCAAGCCCCAAAGGAATGTATATGCAAATGAATAATTAATAATCATTCCTTATGAAGAAATGTTTCCATCACACTATGAATTTATTTGTGAAATAGTTGTGTCAGATTTTTTTCAATGACAGAGACAAAGAGCCTATGGATCGTATACTGACTAGCAACTGAAGTCTCAGATTTGGAACCAAAGTTCCCTTGTTCTCAGTATTCACTGTACCATTTGTGTAACCATAAATAAATTAGACCCTCTTTGAAACATCTCCTATATCTACTGCAATGCCTATTGGGGAACAGCAGGTTGTATTTTACGTTGCATTAACAGTGATAACTTATAAATTTATTTATAGTACAATCCCAGAAACTTCACAATTTTTGTTAATTCTGTGCCAATTGGATTGGCCCTCTGGAAAGAAATTTGCCTTTCTCTTATTTGGAACCATGCTTGCAACCATAAAAAAGGTAGCCAGAGGGTGCAGTTATATCTAAGAATTGTCTTTGATGCTGCTATTACTCTTGTCTGGGAAGGAAGGCTGCAAATGTACTAGATGATGTTAAAAAGAGGCAGTGACTCCAGTGGAAAAAGCATATGGAAAATGGCAAGGATAGATGAGCTTTAATGACAATATGTCTTGACATAGCTCTGTACATGACATTTTGTATAACTGCATGATTTTCCATAAAACTCAGCAGCTCTTATTTTGTTTGCTATGTTTCTTAACTGCAGGGGTTTTATCTGACTTCTTACGATTCTTAAGAGAGAGATTTCAGTTCCCCTATGCATTTAATCAGCATTGAAAAAGAATAATCAATAGTTTTGATTAAATTTACAAAGAATTTTAACCTGGGAAAAGCTACACTTAGCCAGCAGCAATCAACTTCAGAAACAGACGATGGCTCTGCAGTAGTTCTGGCAAAAGGACCTGGGAGTTAGGGAAGGTCGCAATCTTGATATGGGTCAATACCGTGCTGTCATTAAAGCGGCAAACGGCAAACTGGTTTGGATAAACAAGTGTATAATTTGAATGATGTGATCCTTTGGCTGCTCTCCAATGTTACTGGGTAGGCTTCAGACTGCAAAGAGTTTTTTAGGAGTTATATGATATTAGGAGAATTTCCAGAGATGGAAAATGAGAATGAGCGAAAAAAAGACTGTACCGACTGAGAATACTTAAGGGAAAAAAAGAATCAATGGAAATGTGCAAATGGCTCCATAAAGGAGTGAAGTAGTCTGTTCTGTGTCCCTTCTAAACAAGCCATGAGAGGCCAAAAAAGATATGAATATGAACCCAACTTTCTAAACCCTTGTTATAGATTGCAGGGGAGCTTTAGAACGGAGATGAATTAGGTGTAGCTGACTTAGGTCAGGAAAATGGATTAACTGACCTCTCAAGGACATTCCAGCATTGAAATTCAATAGTCTGGCTGTTGTTGTGGGTACTTGATCAAAGTAAATGTTTCTTGCAACTATTCTTTAATTGCAAAGAAAATAGACTTCAAAAATTCTTCAGGTGACATTGCTATTAGGTATTACTCATACATGTTCTCTTCTGCCAACATACACCTGAAATGAAACATTTCCAGAGCCATCTATTGTGGGACTTCTGAATCACTGGGATTTTTTCCATGCCCTTGCAGATAAAACATCAGTGCCAAAAAAAACCCTGCATGAATCAGTTGGAATTAATCTGTTAGAAAAACCTAATCCTAGTAAAATGTCCCAAGATGGTAATCATATAGGATGACAAAAAATCTAATATGTTATCTTAACTGCTCTATTTCTGTAATCTATTTGGACATAAATACTGACTAGGACAGCATTTAATGCTCAAGTGAGCCCCTGAAGTTTATTTTATACACAGCCTTTTAACCCCATGCAGTGCTACAGGCTGGGGTCAGAGTGGCTGGAGGGTGGCCAGGCAGAGAGGGACCTGGGGGTACTGGTTGATTGTAGGCTGAACATGAGCCTGCAGTGTGCCCAGGCAGCCAAGAAGGCCAATGGCATCCTGGCCTGCATCAGGAACAGTGTGGCCAGCAGGAGCAGGGAGGTCATTCTGCCCCTGTACACTGCACTGGTTAGGCCGCACCTTGAGTACTGTGTCCAGTTCTGGGCCCCTCAGTTTAGGAAGGATGTTGTCTTGCTGGAACGTGTCCAGAGAAGGGCAATGAAGTTGGTGAGGGGTTTGGAACACAAGCCCTATGAGGAAAGGCTGAGGGAGCTGGGGTTGCTTAGCCTGGAGAAGAGGAGACTCAGGGGTGACCTTCTTGCTCTCTACATATACCTGAAGGGAGGTTGTAGCCAGGCAGAGGTTGGCCTCTTCTCCCAGGCAGCCAGTACCAGAACAAGAGGACACAGTCTCAGGCTGCACCAGGGCAGGTTTAGGCTGGATGTTAGGAAGAAGTTCTATACAGAGAGAGTGATTGCCCATTGGAATGGGCTGCCCATGGAGGTGGTGGAGTCACCTTCATTGGAGGTGTTCAGGAGGAGACTTGATGGGGTGCTTGGTTGCATGGTTTAGTTGTTTAGGTGGGTTGGATTGTTTGATGGGTTGGACGTGATGATCTTGAAGGTCTCTTTCAACCTGGTGTATTGTATTGTAACCTAACTTCTTTATGCATCTTTTAGTCAAATGAGCATTTGTTTATATATGGTAGTTTTATAAAGTCAATACAATCTAATTTCTGAAAGGCCGTGGCTCTTTGTCCTATTATCATGAACTACAGTAACTGACTTTGAGAAATACAAAAGAGGAAGGAAACACAAGTTAATTTGACTTACAATCCTGTGGGCCTACATGTTAAAAATTGTGGTGAACAAATAATAACATTTGTGATACGAAAGGCTAGTTATTAACTGCTTTCCATAACCCATAAGACATCATTTCCTATTATTTGTGTATCAGAGGGTTTAGGATGCAATCCAATTTTTTTGGAAGAGATAAAATCTCCATGCTGCAATATTTCAAGTTCTGTTATATTTGT
Source organism: Picus viridis (assembly GCA_033816785.1). NCBI lineage: Eukaryota > Metazoa > Chordata > Aves > Piciformes > Picidae > Picus > Picus viridis. The sequence goes on along the minus strand of CM066582.1, from coordinate 15,943,107 downwards.
TGGGCAAGGAGTGGTTTAATAACACATTGAGAAGAGAGAAGCAATTAGCTGAGCTGTCTTCAGAGCTTGAGATGGGGTATTCCCTAAGTCTACATGGAATTGGAGTCAGTCAAAAAATGTTTAGTTAATTTTTTCAGAAAAATGTCTGTCTCTTAAAATCATTACCTTGCATGAAAACAAAGGTATTGGTTTGGTTTTTTCACAAATTTAGCCTAAGAAACCTGCCTCATGATGAAACATATGGATACAGGGAGAAAAGGCAAACCATATGGCCTCACCTGGTTATGCTATGAGGAAATTCATTGAAATGAATGTCTTTAATCTTCTGAAAAAAGTATAGTACTTGATAATTTACTTTAGATTCTGCAGTCTCCAAATCTAATCCTCTAATTTTATAATAACCTAGTAGGCAATTTACCTAAAGATAGAAGACTGTCTAATGAAGTGTAAAATTAGAATAAGGAGGTTTAAGTTCAGAAATACCACAATGACAAGCACGCATCCAAAAAACCACTTAAGTCTGTGACACTATCCATGCACATACTTTTTTGTTAAGTAGTCCTCTCAGAATTGTTTTGTATATTGTGTTTCATTCCTCACATACCTCTAAGCTGAAATTTGATTGATTGTGACTACTGAAAGAATGTTGTTGGTGAGCTTGAAGTCTTTTAAGAGGGAGCTAGAAAGAGATTTGGGTTGATTTGAGGGAGGAAGGTAATGTTACCTGACAATTTTTAACCTTGTGGTTAAAATAACTGCCATGTACTTGAGGAATTATAAAGATATCACTAAAGTTGAATATGGCAAATTTGCCTGAGATCCAGAAGACACTATAATACGTGGTGAGAAAGAAATGGGCTAGAAGTATAGTCACATCATTTACTACAGCGATTTGTGTGTGATACATGATGCAGTGGGGTGGCCCAGCTGCCTGCCCCTATGCCTTAAATGTCTGTGCCATTCTTCATATTCCAAACCTTAAAGCAGCTTTTGGAGAACTGCTATATGCGTACTTCAGAATTCAAACCTGTAGTCTTAGCTGCTTGACTTTGCACATTGGTAGTGATTTATTTTACTAGAGATTAGACAGATTCAGCTACACAATACATATTAATAACGATTGCTGTATTAAAGTGTCTTATTACTTGTATGAACAATTTACGCTAAGCTAACATGACAGAAAGAGAAGAAAAAAATACTTCTAAGCCTTTTAAAGTAAAATATTTGTTCTTCCACCAATAATATTAATTGAATAAGTATGCTTTGTATTAAAAACCCATGTTTATGTGAAATACAGCTAGGGCTTTGAACTGAATGTTAGAATGAAATTAGGAAACATTATTCATTGAATTTCAGTGTCACACAAACTGCTGCAAATACCAGTAATATTCATCCACTGAAGTATAACTTTACTAAAAGTGAAATTTGTGCTTGTGCAGATGGCTCCCACATGGCCCATGCCCCATTTAAATCCCTCTTAAACCCTCTTTCGAGAATTCGAGTTGAATTTATGCAGTGCGTAGTTGCTATGACCCTCTGCCTATAGCAAATTTCATTCTGTGTTGCCATTTTATTGATATTGCCCTTTTTAGCTGCAGCATGCTTACCAAATTAACCCAGTATCTTGACATAAGTCAATCTCTGACTCTCTTTCAAAGTTATGAATATGGTTTTTTTACCTTGTTCTTCTTCCTCTTGCGGCGGAATCGCAGAAGTTCTTTATGCTGCCTTGACACAAAGTTTACAGCTGCGTACTCCAAAAGTGCAGAAAACACAAAGAGAAGACATACAGCCATCCAGATGTCAATTGCTTTCACATATGACACCTATGGAGAGAATAGAGCAGAAGACAGAATATATTAAACTTCATGTCTGTGGTTTTAACATTCCATGTCAAGTGCATTAATATGTCCATATCCAAACACTACTTTTATCAAACAAAACATAACATGAAAGCTAGCTTATAAGAGGAACAACAATTCAATCTGTCTTGAATATTATTTATTAAAAATTAGTATTTCATAAAATGTGTATACTCTTTATGTCACATTTCCTCATAGTGTACTGTGTATTTCATCACCAACCAAAGAATCCACATGAAACACAACCTCTTCCTCCATTTGTCCCACTGAGACTTGTGAATGATGCCCAGAGAATGACCCAGAGAATTTTTTAGAGTGGGACTGCTGGAAATGCCTGTATTATAACAGATCTGATTGAAAGTTCCTGGAATAGAAACTAGACAGAAGAAAGGAGGTGGAGAACACTGATATGCTCATTCTCTGCTAATATAGGCATGACAAATCAAAGATATAGGTTAAAATTAGTGCTGTGATTTTGACACAGTGGAAGAACTATTGAAAATCATTTACAAAGTAGTTGAACTCACTGCAATCTTTTATTGCCAAGATCAACTGCAGAATGCAATCTGAACCAGGGAAGTATGGTCTGTTCCCTCTCTGTGTGCAGATTTACAAGAGCTACTTCATACAGGCCAATACAGCTAGCTTCAAGCTTCAAAAATGTGATAAAAAACATTGTTGGCTCTTTCTGGTAACCTCTTACAAACTTGCTTTTCTGAGGTTTTACGGCATTCTATTTTCTTATTTGTTTATACCACATTCAGATCCATTCACAGGATCACAGAACATATTTAGTTGCAGGAGCCCTCAAAGATGATTCAGTCCAATCTTCAACCCAGCTCTGAAGGGTCAACACTAAACTATGTCCTGATGTGCCAGGTCTACACATCACTTGAACACCCCCAGGGATGGTGACTGCACCACTGCCCTGGGAAAACCATCCCAATGCTTGATAACCCTTTCAGTGAAGAAGTATTTCCTAATACCCAGCCTAAACCTCCCCTGGCACAGATTCCATATTTGGATCCATATATTTGAGGCACAGAGGACACTCACCTCTGTTAGGGATATCTGTTTTGCTTAGGAAAAATATTAATTAGCCAACCTAAAAATACTATGTTAAAACTAACACAGATGTGGATTTTGATTGGTTGGTTATTTTGTGCATTTTATCTCTATTAACTACAATGGCACATGAAGATGGTCAAAGAATAACTCTTAAAATGAAAAAAAGAAAAAAAAATTAGAGCAATGACAAGTCAGAAAACAGGAAGGCAGGTTATGAGAAAGCAATATCATTGAGAACAAGCTGGAACCTATGATCTTTAGAAATTCAGTAATTTCTGCTAGCATGTCTTCAGATACTGAGGTCTGCAAAAAGGTTGAGGCAGTCAGTCTCTAAGCAGCATTTATGTAGTGCTGAATAACATTGCTTTCATTACTTGCTGAGGTTTATGGAATTTATATGTGGAGGTTTAAATAATTTAGATGGGAGAAATAGAATATATTTGATTGGTGACTCAAAAAACCTTGAAATATTTCAAAGTTATTTACCTTTTTTTGGAAGATGATTAAATGCTAATATTAAAACACCTAAGGTTGACTGAAGGAGTCTATTTGTCATATATCATTATGACTTTGTACTAATATGGCACAAACAAAGGAAATTCTGCCTACCTTTGGAAGAGATGCTCTTGAACCTGAGCTTTGTGTTGTCATGGTCAGTACGGTTGTTATGCCCAAAGCCACCCTGGCTGGAGCCGCATCCATATTGATCCAAAATGAAACCCAGGAGAGAATGACAATCAAGAGACTTGGTATGTACATCTGGATGAGATAGTAACCCATCTGCCTCTCAAGGTGGAATCGGACTTCAATACATGTAAACTTTCCTTTTTATAACAAAGGAGAAATATTAAAAATATTATGTAGAAATAGAATGGTCTTCATTGTCAGCAACCAGTGCACACTCTGAATAATTCACATTCTGTCAAATAAATTTGTTCTCTAATGAAAGATGAATGTTTTCATTTCTCTTCAGTGATTTTTAATATGCAAAGTCACCATTACAAGAGGATTATCTACTGGAAAGAAAGGGGACAGAAAACCTGAAAATTTAGGAATTTGATAACCTCTGAAAATCTTCCTTCTATGTAATGACCAAAACACAACTCATTATGACATAGGAAATTTTCTCTGTGTGATCACACTTGTTCTTCCACTTATTGTTTGGAATTGCTGTATGCAAACAAAAGGCTTGCTTATTCATTGTGTAAAATCTCTTTTATCTTTTGATCCAATTTTAAGATTACATTTATTCTCTTAAAAATCCAATTAATTTTGGGAAAATGTAGGGTAGTCAGTGTGGGCAATAAGTTATCAAGAGAAGATTCCCTAAATCTCTCCTTTTATCCCCATTCAAAAAATATAACGATCATAGAACACAGAACATCAAGGAACTTCCACTGATATTGTTTGCTCACAGAAATGCCAAAACCTCATCTTTTTCTCTCTGACCCAGATTTTTTTTTTTTTTTTTTTTTTTTTTGACCCTGTAAACTGTAGATCATGTCTCAGATCTTGAACTGATCCCATTAGACAGCAGGGGAGAAAAGCACTAGCTGGAAGTCAGTCTTGGCAGTGCAGTTGTAGCACTTACTGGTCTGAATGTGAGAAGGTTCATGTTAATTTTTTACCTTCCTGGCTGAGATCAGAACCACCTGCATAAACCTAGCTAAATGAAGCAGAATGGAAAAACCCTGACCTTTGCACTAGCAGATGTGAGCTTCAGCTAGGAAGCAGTCAGCAGAGGTTGTGCAGTTGCTTCCCAGCTGAAGCCAGCATACAGCTTTTGACTCCCTTTCTCTTCCATTAGCTGTGGTTAGCTGTAGTTAGCTGTGGTTGAATCTGTTTCAGTAGATGGTTGAATGGATCAAAAGAGACATGCCCATGAAGTTGTCTCAGACGGGGAAGGAGACAGACAAGCAGCTAAGAGCATTGCTCTAATAATTACTTCCCAGTACATAAAAAGTAAGCTCTTGTTCATTTTGATATGCACTGTAAATGTCACAGAAAGTGGCGAGGAGGAGTATGTGAAATTTTGTGGTGTTGTGGTTTTGCTAAAGCTGAGTAACAAATTAACACAGACTAAAGCTAATGCATACAATAGACAGGCTTTTGTAGTACAAAAGAAACAGCAGCTGTTGAGGGCTTCCTAAAGGATAAACGTTCTTGGTGTTTATAAGCATAGCCCAACCAGGGAGTCCACTGTGATGAAGACTGAAAGCGTTGCCTTGCTGAATGTTCTACCTCTGCATGTGAAGTGAATGTACTGGTACATATTTGCACATTTTTCTCTCATAACACACGTTCTTTGGTTACAATGTGAAATCTGCCAGGTTGGCGTGATTTCCATCCAATGTTCACACTGAAACCAAAATGATAGTGGACAAATGTATATTCCAGTCAGTCTATATGATTTTTCTTTCCCCCAGAATATATAAGCGGCTTTTCATGAGAGTCAGTGTCTAGATCATTATCCTGGTTTGTTTTTTTTTTTTTTAAGACAATAATAGGCAAGCCACATGGTGCAGGTCACTGGAAGTTTTGAGTCAGCCAGGGTATCTCACATAGCTGGCTGTCAGGTGTATCCTATACCATAAATATCATGCTGATTATAAAGTGGGAAGGCTGATGAGGGGTGTGTGGTGTGTGCTTGCTACTCGAGGTTCTCCCGACCCTGCTCTTCTTCCTTCTCCTGCTATTAAGGACTGCTTTCCTGTTTATTATGGCCATTGTGCATTTGCTGGGCTGAGTATTTTGGTGGTGTTAATGGAGTATGCTGGTGTTAATTTTGCAGTTTTGTTAAACCCATTTCCATTTATGGGTCTCCCCACCTCTTCATGGGGGAGGGTCACTGGGGGATAAGCACACTTGTCTTGTAGGCATGTTTTGAGAGTCATGAGACCTTCCATACAGTTAGTAACCACTGTTGCTTCTACTTCTCAGCTCAGTTTATGGGCACAGTGAAAAAGACAGTAGACTTAAGTTGACCCTATGCAACATCGTGTGTTGCACCTAGGTCTAGCATGCTTCGCTATTAATAGCAACTTATGCAGGCTTGAAATGTAGGTTATGAAGAAAAGGAGCAGCTCAAAAATACTGATTTAATGAAAGTTCTCAAACAAGTATGTGCAGTTCAGCTTTGGATACAATGTTTGGAAATCACTGGAATTTCTGACATTTTAAACCAGGTTTGTGTTCAACATCAGATTAAATACCACAATAATCTTTCGACTCCTTGCATAGAAATTTTTTTGATAAATTATATTGTCCAGCTGAACTTTACAAAAATGAGGGTATTTTCTATGACAAATTCTCATTTGTTAATCTCACTTCACAGGTTATAGCAGTATAGTTACAGGCATATGCTAAAATGGCACAAAAGCACGAAAGTCCTAAAAAAATAACAGAGGAGATGGAGCAAAATAACAAACATAAAATTGTCTTATTTGTCATAGAGATTATGGTTAAAATAAAAATATTAATTTTATTATTATCATTTACAGAGGGATTTTTGAATGAAAAAAAATTACCCTTCTATAGGATATGTATCTCCATTTTTTGAAAGTTTTTAAGGATTTGTACAGTAAAAGTGCACATTATATATTTCCAACTTCTTTTGGGGAATGCTTCAAAATATCTCTATCAAAATCTCCCCACTCTGAATAGGAACTATTAGACAACTTTTCATTCCCTTAGGGCTCCATGGCAGCCCTTTGATAAAACTCATGTTGAAAAGCATTCTTCCTTAATTTTGACTGCCACAGGACATTCCTTGTGAATCCCTTCATCCCTTTTGCCTTTTTTGCAGAATTCAAATAAATGTATACTAAACTTATTTCAAGATATGCTTAATCTCTTAAGTATCATATTGGAGAGAAGAAATTAAGAGCTATGGATTAGAATGAAAGAGTTCTAGGACTTTTTCCCCTAAGAAGATGGAAGCGATGCATTCTTAGACTTTATTGAGGATTATTATACTTGTGAATATCCAATTATTAATATAAGTTTTTACAAAGAAAAATAATTTTTAAAAAGCTTTAAAAATAACCCCAAACCTCAGGCTTCAACTCAAAGGCCAATATATACTAAGAATGCTTTCAGCTTGTTTGCATTGCCTTGTTGCCATAAGAACAAGGGCAGCTGGCTTGGCAACCCTGTGTCCCTCTTTCCTGACTAAGCCAGGCCATGCTTAGTGCACAGCTGATGGTCCTTTGGATTTTAGCAGTGCTTCAGATTCCACAGTCTAGTTGGGGCCATGGAACCCACTGTAAAAATAACTCCTGACCAAATTTCTTCTAAATTATTTTAGCTATTTTCTGAAGTTTCTTGAAGTAGCTTTGACCAGCTTTCAAGCGATTGTTTCACTGTTAGATGTTTCAGTCTGTGTTATCCTGTACAGTGTACCTGTACATTTTAATAATTTTGAGTTCAGTAAGAATATTTAGGAAAAAACCCAAACCAACATCAAGCTCTCCAAAATAACAGGTTCAACTGCTAATATGCTTTCCTACCTGTATTGTAATGCTTGGTGCAGTAACATAAATCCTTTTCTTCTTTCAACAGAAACTGTGGCAGAGTGAGACCTTCTGCTACTTGAACTGCTCCCTTCTCTTGCCATTCAAAAATTAGATCATTCATTGTGTATCCAACTAAAAAACAAAACCAAACCAACAAAAAACCAGAAATAAGCTAAGGCAGTTCCAGACTTTGAAAAGCAAGGGCATACTAAATCATGATGACTTCACTAAATGTCATAAAGAGAAGATAAAACAGGAAGTCTGATTGCACCTGTTAATCATAAAGTGTCTGTTGATGGAATTACAAAAGCATCAATATGAGCTAAACACCAAATTCTCCTATGTGCTTAGGAAAATCTTACCCTTCCCAGTCCACGGAGGTATTTGGACAACATGAGATTTTAGATTGAAATCTAAAACTGGAGAGCTTCTATTATTGTAACAGTTTGAATGACAAAGGTGCTTGAGCCCTATATAATAGATTTAACCAGAAGGGTAAGGAAGCAATTTTTGCACCTAAATCATACAGGTGATTGAAAGGTATTTTGCTTCTTCAGTATTTCCTTTCTGTTTTAGCTCAATGCTAATGACCTATTGAGTATACCTACTGATAACTGGAAATGCCTTTTAACCTTTCAGTAACAATTATCAATCATCATTCTATAAAATAACTTTAAGAAGCAGTCTAAGTGCTTCTTGCTGATATTGGTCTGCTGGTAAAGATTAGAGATACATGGTGCATATTTTCTAAACAGCCTGTGTGATAAGACATCCAAAAAGCTGTATTGCATTATGTGGTTATCACTGTGCAAACAAAGCAGTAAAGAATAGTTATATGATTGGATCACCTTCTCAGCAAACTGTGGGCTTGAAATATGAAGACTTTATTCTGAACAGATATTTGGTTGCCAGTAGAAACTTGCACTGTGTTGTATTGTTAAATATGTTTTCATCTTGTAAGAAGTTAAATATGTGGTGGCTACAAAGAACATGTTGTTTCTCTAGTTATTCTAAGGGACAGATAACTGTATTTTTGTTGTACCATTAGGTCCATAAATATGAATCCATAGAAACTAGATGGTAAGAGAGTTGGCATAATCTAGGACCTTGAATTTGAGGGAAAATGAGGAACAAAGTCATGACAATGTCACAGCATGAGGAATCATGTCTCTTGCAGCTTTTCAAGTTCAGATTCACACCAACAGAAACCCTATCTCTCTCATCTTATCTTTTTCCAGATTTTCCTCCTTACACTTTCTATACTACAGAAGGCCATGCCAAATGTTACTGTAGTAATTAGCTTTGTAGTTTATTTATAATTTTATTTAATTTGTAAAATTAGCAAAGACAATACTTAATTGTATTGCCTATGTCTCTAACTTGTCCATCAAACGGGCACTGTCTTTTGCCTAGGGAAATAACTTCAGTGGCCTTCTACTCAACTCTAAAAGCATAGAAAGAGATGACCTAAAGACAAGTCAGAAGAATGCTTTATCAAGTACACATACTAAATTTTTAAAGTTATGTCACATATATGTATGGAGCTTATTCTGTAGTAGATGTTATGTGCTTAGCTCTTGAATTCTGAATTCTTAGGAGAAGACTTGAGTGCAAGATGTCTTCTCTCTGTGCCTTGCTATCATTGTATTCTGCTTTTCATAGGAAATGTGGTGTGCATGCCTGAAGGTAGTCCCAGTCTGTGTCTGGAAGAAACAATTGTCAATTTATTTCTGAGCACACCTGTCTTTCAGGATAAAGCTTTGCTGCATGATTATTCCTATTCTTTGTAAATTCTTACTGCTCATCATAGTACATTATCTCTCCTCCTGCTGCTTTTTGAGCAGAACATACACATCTTTCTTATTTCCATTTGCTGCAACCCAACATGATATTCAGCCTCTCACTAGAAAGGAGTTTTTATTTTTATTATAAACTGCTACCAGGTATTCTTATTACCAGTGACTATGAAATATGGTGCTCATGGAGGAAAATCTTAGTGACTGCATTTTACTGTTGAAAAGGACAAACAGTCACGGGACAGAAGAGCAGTAACCCTTGTAGTTGAAAGCAATGGCATCTAGGAGGCATGGCCAGGTCCACCTAAACTACACCAGGTAGTAAGGACTTCTGTCACTGAAATGCAGTGCACCAGGTTTTGTGTTTGAAGAGTGTAAATGGATGAAAGTTGAGAAAGGAACTAGAGATGCCAAATTATTCGGGGATGGACCCAGCTGCTCTGGGTGAATTTTGCAATGTATTTATTGTCTGGCTACTGTCCAGGAGTTTGCTCTTACTTAAATCTACAGACATATTACTAATCATACAAATATAAGTGGTGTCACCATAGAACTGCAAAGAACGGACAGAAAAAACATGGTATGTTGAACAACAGTGCCTCAGAAGTTACAGGACTGGTTAGGTTACGTTAATAATTTCTCTTAACCCAGAGTCTGAGATCTTGCACGTCTGTAATGCAAAAGCAAGCAAGGTTACCATCCCAGGAGGAAAAGGTTGCTAGAGTGAGTATTCTCAGGAGAACTTAAGAGCTGAGTGTATGCGTGGCACTGTAGCTTCCCAGCAAACAAGTCTTTTAAAAGAGACAACTCATTTTTGGGGAGTTTGCACCACAATTGTCTTGGTATTTCCAAGATGCCCCCATTTTTACTTCTGACATACTCCTATGTGCTAAGTTCTTTTAACTGGCCTTAGACTATCATTCCAAGCCATGAAGAATAGAATTTTTGAGTAAACTTGTGACTCAGCCTAATACCAATTTATTGTGTAAACTTGCTCATCATTTTGTTTTATTCAGGAAGACCATGCTTTCTTTGTGTCATTTTACAATACCTACAGGCATCTTAAAACCTAACTTGTTTCCTCTTGTTCAATAAACACATGAAAGGCATGAAGCAACTGATCTGAATATTTAGCATTTTTGTACAAGAGTTTGGTTTCACTACAGAATTTATTTTATAGTTCTTTTAACCCCACTGATTTTTATAAAGTCCATTCCCAATACTTTAATCAGGTACAGGTCCGAGAGTAACATTGGCTTTAATCAGCAAACTAAGCACTTCAGTATGTATCCAGATGAGGCAAGGGCTACAGTCATGCTGACTAGGGTCATTTTACTACTCTTCTGTTAGGTATCCCTACAGTGAGCCTCCAGAATAGGCTGCCTTCACGTTACTGTTCCTGGCTGCAGAGGATTTTTTTTTAAGTTGTGCCTGAAATTCCAAGCAACATAGCAGGGGAAAGACATGACAGAGCTAATGAATCTGGTTTTGGCTTGAGGTTAGAATAAATTCTGCTAATATACATGACACGCTAAATATATTAGAAATAGCTGTGATGCATTTCAAGGCTAAATTTATGCTGCAGCTCCAAGAAAGAAGGATTTTATTCTATTATTCTATGTATTTCTGGCCTGTTTTGTGAAGGATCTGCCTCCTGTACTACACTTTAAGCCATCTGATGGAATCTCTGCCTTGGGATTTACAGATTTATTTCATAGCCTGAATTTCAGAGAGGAATAATATTTTGGGCCCAGACTTCTACCACATCTCAGATTTCTTACTGGCAGATTTTCAGCTGTCACTTTATAGCAGTTGCTGTGGGTTCAACAGTGGTTGCACACTTACTACTGCCCTTACCTCCTGCATTGGTCAAGAGCTGAGAACTACAAATACATAGATCTCTGTAGCTGTGTCAAGTCTCACTTCAGATATGCACAGTGAGCTGAGTCACTCATATGCAGAATGAGTTGTTGTTCCGGTTTGACCAGAATTATACAGGCATAGCCTAAAGCCACAATTGTGACAACTTTTGTGCTACTGAAACAGAAGGGAGAGAATATGTATGGTTTTCATGTATTCAAACACAGGCAAGCATTGATCTTGTCTGTCCATAATTACTGTCATTCAGGTAGACACCTGGCACTCCCTGACAGATAACAAATATACTCCAGTTCTATTATCTTTCTTATGGTGTCCTTGTGCTGTTGTGGGAAAGGAACAATGTGCACAAAATTTTCTGTAATGCAGTAGCTGGTATTGCTGCAGCCTGCTTACCAATCTTTCCATTTGCACAATCTCCAATTTAGAGACCGGAAGTAAACAAGTTGTTTTATTCATTTAGCAGCATCATAGCAACTTGGTAGTAAAATAAGTTAGAAAGAAAGAGCAAGAAGACAAGGGTGCCTGAAGAAGAGGAGGCTCAGGGGAGGCCTTATTGCTCTCTACAACTACCTGAAAGGAGATTGTAGCTAGGTGGAGTTGATCTCTTCTCCCAGGCAACCTGTGACAGAAGAGGACAGAGTCTCAAGCTGTGCCAGGGGAAGTTTGGGCTGGATGTTAGGAAGAACTTCTTCACAGAAAGAGTGATTGGCCATTGGAATGGGCTACCCAGGGAGGTGGCGGAGTCACCATCACTGGAAGTGTTTAAGAAGAGACTGGATGGGGCACTTAGCGCCACGGTTTAGTTGATTAGATGGTGTTGGGTGATAGGTTGGACATGATGATCTCTAAAGTCTTTTCCAACCAGGTTAATTCTGTGATTTGGCAGAAAAAGTCTAGTTTATTCAGTGACACATGCAGGAGCAAGGCTTGCAAGATCAGATACAATGTAAAGAAGCTGTGAGAAATACAGGCCTTGTAAATTCATAATTGTACAATGTCCTACCCAACTTGACACTTGGTGAAAAAAGCAGCAGTGATCATCACTTTCAAAAGAAACATATGGAAGCCTGGCTGCTGCTGGTTTCCTCCTGCAACCACTTTGGGTTTTACAACGCAACATGATGATCAGTTCATTTACTCAGGACATGAAAAGACTGTCTTTTGAAACCTCACAACTTCAACTTCCTCAGACAGTGCTTTGATACTTCTATTCAAATTGTCTTACTATGCAACAGAAAATGTTAAGCCAGACAGCCAGAGAAGAATATGATACTGTGGCTTAGAAATTAGAGATGCTTGGATGGATTCAGGTTCTCAGGGTTATGTCAGCTCTCACCTCTGGAGATTTGATAAGAAGCCTGGGAAAATGCTAAATGCACCCATCCTCCTTTTCTCTTCTGTAATTTTAAAGAGAATTGGATGGCTGTTCTTAGCCAGAGACTGAAATTTGAATGTTTTTGCTCATCCTTTTCCAAGTTTTAGAAACTGATCAGAGATCAGACTCACAGAAAATTTTTATTTTAGCTAGCTACTCTCCTGTAGGGCATGCAGATATTTCTGGTAATGCATCCGAGGTGTCTATTTCCCTTCCTACATAACGAAACAGCTTTTGAGAAGGTGAACTCTTAAAAGACTAGGAGCTTGGAAGTTATGTCATTGTGCCTATCTTCTTTAGATCTATCCCACAGTCATTTCAAGGAACTGCTGTCTTGCAAACCTAACTGGTTTTTCCACTATCAGATATGTGGGTATAGACAGAGCCCCTATACGATGCAAGATTTTCTGTCTCAAGACAGCTCTTTTGTTCATAGTTTCTATTTTACAGTGTCTGGAGTTACAGATAAAATAGAATTAGACAAGGCAATATGGGGAAAGCTTTATTACTTGTAACTTCCTTTGTGAAATCAAATTTGATCTTTCTCTGTAAGTATCAGGCTTTGAAAAACTCATTTGCGTTTTGTTCAGGTCTTCTGTGAACACTGCCTCACTCTACGTGAGTGGGCAGCAGGGAATTTATTTCCACTGAACTGAATGATAAAAAAAAATACTTAAGTGAAGCATTCTACTGGAAAATACAGTAGAACAATGCAATTCAGCTAACAAGCATTGGTTCCATGTGGTGAAATTTGTGGGAATTGTGAGTTCCTGCAAGGTTTCTATAAAGCAAAACAGATGCCTGTTTGTTCAAGAATGCTCAGTTGTTGTAGGACCTATTCTCACAAAGGCTGAAAGAGGCAAAATACAGCTGAGCTTTATGAAGTCATTAAAGTAATTTAATAACTTAATAATAAAGTAATAATTTAATAAATAATGAATTTAATATTTTTTAAACACTTTTTTTTTTTAGAAATTGTAGCTTTTGATTGTTTGGTCAAGCACTATGATACTTTGAAACATAGTTATATATCATGAATATACATGCCATCTCTATGTACTCTGATACAATTGCCTTATCAATGTTTTATTTAGTCACATAAATTATGAAGGTGGCATAGGTCATTATTAGAATTATCTGCTTGGGTTGAGTGGAGTTTTGTTTAAATGCTGAATATATATATCATGCTGAATATATATATCAGGTAGTGATAGGACTAGGGGGAACGGAATGAAGCTGGAAATAGGGAGATTCAGGCTAGATGTGAGGGAGAAGTTCTTCACCATGAGAGTGGTGAAGCCATGGAATGGGTTATCCAGGGAGGTGGTTGAGGCCCCGTCTCTGGAGGTGTTTAAGCCCAGGCTGGATGAGGCTCTGGCCAGCCTGATCTAGTGTAGGGTGTCCCTGCCCATGGCAGGGGGTTGGAACTAGATGATCCTTGTGGTCCCTTCCAACCCTGACTGATTCTATGATTCTATGATTCTATAATATTGTCCTAAATTTCTTGACATTTGGTCTGTTGTAATGAAGGATAGACCTGGTGTTTATGTTCCTCCTGTAAATTCTTTGTCAAAGCATACCATTATTCATACAACAAACAGTTTTGACATACTGAGGGACAATTACCTTCCCCTTCTATTAGATGCTGCTTTGTTCCAGTAAAAAAAGAAACACACTAAGAACTACTTTTAATCAAATTATATATATTGTGCTTCTGATACATATTTTGAGTATTCCAGTATGTTCTTTCTATATGCAAAAAAAATTCTGAAATATTTTACTGAATGATTCTGAAACTTCATATTTAGATCTGATATGAAGAAGGATACTTGCTATTTATCTGTTTTTCTCCTGACATTAATTTTCACAAATGTCAGATTGCTAGAGCATTTCAAAATCCACTTAATTTTATTTTGTTCTTCACAACATTAGGAGGATTTTTCTGCTAGGAATGTGTTCTGAAGGTCCTTCATTTTAAGGGTAAAGGCAATTCCCAAACACTTCATATTACAAGAAATTAATGCATCTCTGTGCCTTTCTCCTCACACATCCTGTGTTATCTCTGATGATAGTATCAGACAGAACCTTTGGTGTTGCCCGTCTGTGTGTGTGCCTTGAAACAGGATAGTGCTACATGCTTTCCATCCTCTTATGTTCAAAGTGAGATATCAAGGGAGATAAGTACAATATATGATGGGTTAATGAATGCTGATTTTATTTAATATAAAAAGTATTGCTATTAACTGAAAGATAATTCTGCAAGGCCTGTCTTGTTTAAACTCATTTTACCTTCTATTCCCATCAGAATATTAGTATATAATGCAAAGCAAGCTTTGTGAAGAGATGCTGTGATTGGCATTCTGTTGTAACACCAGATTTGGTCAAACTGTCTGATCTTTTCTTCCTTACAAAGCTGTTGGGTCCTTTACTCTTTCCATGTTTTGCTTTGTGTCAAGCTATCTATGCTACTACAAATTCCTTTAGGCCCAGAGTCTTGGGAAGATGCTGGATTTTTTTCTGGTGTAATGGATGATCAGTTCATATTCACATTTTCAAGAATACAATACAATACAATACACCAGGTTGAAAGAGACCTTCAAGATCATCATGTCCAACCCATCAACCAATCCAACCCACCTCAACAACTAAACCATGCAACCAAGCACCCCATCAAGCCTCTTCCTAAACACCTCCAATGAAGGTGACTCCACCACCTCCATGGGCAGCCCATTCCAATGGGCAATCACTCTCTCTGTATAGAACTTCTTCCTAATATCCAGCCTAAACCTGCCCTGGCACAGCCTGAGACTGTGTCCTCTTGTTCTGGTACTGGCTGCCTGGGAGAAGAGACCAACCTCTGCCTGGCTACAACCTAGATACATGACATCATCTATGGATTTCTTCCTTCTCATTATGGAAGGCTCTACAGCCCATCCCATGATTTTCTGAGGAGTGTTCTACTGAGTCAAGGCACTGCCACAGCTGAGAAGGTGAGTGCTGTGACATAACCTATGTGTATCAGTATATACATTCACACATACGCGGTTTGCAATTTTCTACAATTCTCCCTTCTGGTAAACCCTTTCCCTAATCCCTTCTAGGACGATTAGGTGATAGCTACAGATATGTTGCTGTAACATGTAAGGCATGCTGAATAGCTAGGGCAGGAATCTGAAGAGCAGGGACTTGGTATATATTACCTTGTTTCCAGCTTTTAAGAACGCTGAGTTGTTACTGATTTCAGGATATTCACATAAATCACATAAATCACTTCTTTAAGTTATTCTCATGTTTTCTTTATTCTCTCCCACATTACTGTCCCCCTGTATATGTGAACATAGGGAAGATTTAATGGTGAATCCCTATATGTATAAATTTTGCATACAGATGAACCGTCGTTGGTTACTTAAGTTTAGTAGTAGCTTTAGATTTACACCAAACTGTTGGTTTTAAACACAAGTAAGGATGAAACAATCTCTTCCTTTGAAAATCATGTTTGCTTCACAGATGCTTTTGGCAAAATAGAGAGTTCTTGTACCACTACAAGTGGTCTTATTACCTCCTGCTTAGCTGTTGTAATCCCTACAGAAGTATTTGTAGGCTAATACATTACGCAAACTTACAGCTTTCCAGCTGCATTATACATGTTTGCACATCCATTGGAAAATTTTTGAGATCCATCGGACAGGACAGTATTAAAGTCAATCTGAAAGAACACAAAAAAATATTAAAAATAGACCACAAATGTCATAGAACTGCACAGGAAGAATGCATGAAAACACTGGATGCCATCAGACATAGAAGAAAATAATTTTTTTTCATTAGAAAGTTCTCAGAAGGGATGCATATTAGCTGAACCCACTTCACTCCATGAGCCTAACACGACAATGGAGGGGAAGAAAAATTACAGACTTTCAGAAAAATACATTCCTCAGCAGTGTTACCTAACTTTGCGAGTAACTCTAAAGGCATATTTCTTGAGCTAGAGCAGAATTATTGTACTATTACAAAACACCAAATCCTTGACAGAAAATTTACCCAGATTTGCAAGAATTTTGTAACAGATGTCAGCTGTAAATCTTAGCGGGAAAGTAATTTATGTGCTATTGGACTAAAACAAGGTGCTTAAATTGCCAACACAAAGGTCTAGGATAACATTTTCTGATATTGATGGTAGGTTGAAATGTGTCTGCAGTTTTGAACTGGAGCTGTTTCACGATAGTCCTGATAACTTCTTTGAAATACTTTGCAACCTATAGGCAAAAGGTTGTTTGTTTGTTTTACACATTATATCAATACAATAGCTTATCTTTAGAGTGCTACTTTTCAGTGGAATGAGAAAGAAGACTATTAGAGGTAAAAACACATTTTTTCACCTCCCTGGGCATATCTGGGTATCCATTCATCATTCAGGATCGTGACTGCACTTTTCTTCTTGCTGGCAAATAACTTCCATGAAACTTTGCCCCATATTCATTTAGCAGTTCAGCTGACAGAATTTGTCCAAAGAGCTGAGGGGGTTAAGTGCAATTCCTTCCATATAAGGCTTTTCTAGAATGGCTGTGGTCTAATCCCCCCTCCACCTCTTTTAAACATATTCCCCTGATTTGGGGATCAGAACTAAAGGGAAGTGGGCAGTAGGCAGCAAGTAGCAATGTATATTTTTTCTCCTATTCTCCAAAGCTTCTTGATTCTTGGTTATTGTAACTTCTGTTTAGATTGACAGTGATAGCTGCAGAGGAAGAGTCCAAAGGGGGCACTCACACCTATTCCCCTGCTCTTAAAAATGGTCCCAAATGCAAAATCTAACTAGTAGGCTAGTAACATGGCAAGTCATTTCAGAGAGGATACACCTGGACTTTACTTTGTTCTTCAGTAACTATTTTATTATTTCCTGTTACATACTCATTACACTGGGAGCTGAAACCTACTTGTTACTTTCTTGTCTGAATTGTTCCAATGCAAGTAGGGGAGGAGGAGACATTAAAGAATGAAAGGAAAAAGAAAATCTATTGAGCCTTTTTTTTTTTTTTTTTTTTTTTCCTTTTTTTTTTTTCCTTTTTACTATCAGCACACGAGTAGCATGTCTCCCCTCATCAAATCCTTAACTGACTCAAATCCACATAACTCAACCAGATGCTAATTATGGGATTTTAAGTCTGTTTCAGAAATTCTAATCATTCTTAATTAAATTATAGCAACCTACTTTCTGCCTCCATAAGAAACACAGAAGCAATCTGGCATCTGTTTTCATCACAGTAATTATGTGATTTTACAGTTTAATGCAGTAATATTTTCCCCCCTGCCATCCCTTCCACCCCAATTTGATGTGACCATGACCTTGGTATGAATTCTACTGAATTTACAATCCAAAATTGTTTCAGCTATGTGATGGTGTCTCTGGTGTACGTATCTTGAGGGAGTAGGACAAGGAGGAATAATTATTTGATTAGAGTGCAGTGACTGCCAATGGCTCTCAGGGTGACTCCGTCTGGAGATAATTGATTTAGCTCTACTTTCTACTTGGGACTGGAGAAGGAATCCTTTTTACTTGCTTTCCATCTGTTTGCAGTGACAGAATACATGTTGTGATGCTGAAGAATGATTTTGTTCCTCAGCTGGCAGACTAACTTCTGGATCTGAAATGCTTGTAGGAATTTCAACCCAACTGTTTCTCTGTGTAAGCTTGACAAGAGGCTCTACAGTTGCACTGGAAGGAGGAAGGAAGGCAGCTCCCATGCCACTGATACAACCATGCAAGTCACAAATGTTTTTCTCTTAGTATACACACTGTTTACAGATTCCTGTTCAAAAAGTCCAGTTACCTGTTAATGAAGTGTCATGAAAGCATGCAAGGCAAAAACACTTAAGTGGACAAGAGGTGTATTTGTATTGAAAAATGTAACATTTTATACAATAGGTCATTGTGTTAATACCAAATTTATATAATGCCTAATGAGACATTAATATACTTACATCCAATGTGTTTCCAATTAGGTGAAGTTGTTGAAGATATTAATGTCTGTATTAATAAAAGGAAAATGGGGAGAAAAGAAGTAGGATAACCAGGTTTTGTCAATACTTATGATTGCTGCTTACAGCTTTTTAAACATTTTTCAAGAGTTTAGTTTCCACTTTTCTCTCCATTTCCAGCTGTAAAAGAACTATTCTTTATATGTTGTGCTTCCTCAAACAAGTAATTTTTCCATGTTGAAGTCTGACTGCAGTACCCAAATGGATGAAAAATAAATAGCACTAGAGGCCACAGCATGTGAAACTTGCACACAGGCCAACTCAATTTATAATACTTGAGGATTATTTGCTCTGTGCAATTATCCTGGCTCCTCTAGGGTTAGTATCTGTGTTTTTGCGGCAGATTTAGGCTGATGCCTAGTAAATTTTCCACAGATTTTGAGTAGAAAGTGGTAGAATGTAAATAAATTACCATTGGATGTAAAGGGAAAATAATGATAAAGTCTAAATAATCCCATTGGTCAGATTACTAACATAAAGTTAGTTGTGTAAGCTAACTTTGTCTCTTTCTCAGCTTCCTTGCACTAGGGGATATGAGCTGGTAGCTTTTGCTTAGCTGTTGCTGACCTTGGCTGCGTTCTTGTTGTGGCTAAGTACTAACAAGCCACTTTCTGCTTTTCTCTTTTCCTTTGTACAAGGGGGAAGAGGGTGGAGAGGGTGAAGCTACTGGTAAGCCCCCAGTTTTGTCCAGGGAGGTTCTTGTGTTGTCTATAAATTGTGAATACATGTAAACATTGTACATTTTGTACATATTCATTGCATTTCATATTTCTAGATTGTAGTTTGCTTGTAAAATAATAGCTGCATTTGCTTCCATCCCACTGAGCTTGTCTGGCAATTTTATTTTGGGGAGGGTAGTTCTCCAAATTAGCCGGGGGGATAATTTCAACCCACCACAATTTTAAGATAGGAAAGATACTTTCCTAGTTTAATGAAGGATCGTTTTTTATTCCAGTATTAAAAGTGAAGAGTAAATCCTTATTCAAAAATCACTACTTTTGTGATAGTTCCAAATGCCCAGCAACTGAAGATATCTCAGTAATTCTTAGGTATATTTTTGAGCCTCTATCTGAAAAGATAAAATAAATATCTGCTTAAAGGCTCACCTGATGGAATAAAGTACGTTTCCATTTTTGAAAATTCGTAGCAGCTTGTTATCTGTTGTAACTTCATGAAAGTTGGCACCTTTTTCATTGGCAAAAAACAAATCAGGTTTCCAAATTGAATCCAGCATGGATGGATCTAAGTCTAAAGAGTCATCTGGATATTCACTGTATGCGAGGCGTGGATCGTTCCAATTCTGACGGAGAAAGATGTTCACTCGGTAATCCTGAATGAAAGAGAAAACAAACAAAGCTTTATCAAGCACAGGGATTTAGCTTTTATTTCATTTCTTCACCATGTAATCCCCTGTCCATCTGTGGATGACAAAAGAATTACTTAGCTGAATGCCAGCATGATAGCTATTTGTATTATCAGGAATACAACGGATAAGAAGAGAGATGCATTTTAGGGCAGTCTCATAGAAATCAAACCTCCACTTATAGTGCATGTAATTCCAGGTAATTCTACCCTCACAATAGCTTTGTTTTGAAATGAAAATGAGAGAAGCATAAAGAGACTTATGGTTACCTGGCTTCTGGAGGGGACATTTCCACTTTCCTCTCAAGCACTGAGTTTTCCCTCTAATCCTTATATATTTCAGACCCACAACTTTTTTTGTGCCTCAGTTCCCTGTTGAAAATTATGTGAGCAGTAACTTGCCATACAGATGTCTGGGCAGGACAAGTTCATCCCCTGTTCAAATATGGCAACTATCATGTAAGTCCTTATGGAAAATTAGCTCAGGTACAAGATGAGTCACCTTAATTCCTACAGCCAGTCCTGCCTTGATCAAGGGTGCTTTTATGAATAAGACAAGTGGAATGATTCAAACTTCCGGAAGTCATTTTCGTGTTGTATATACTCTGTCAGAAACAATGCTGTGTTTTATGACTGGACATTTACTTAAAACTTTACCAGTCTCACTTTTAAATAAGTGAGTATCTGCACTTCATTACATTAAGAACTAAGACCATTAAGATACTGAGCATAAGGACATAAGTACTTTACTTTTGTAAGTTATAATATTAGGCTTGAGGTGAGGATGAAGTTCTTCACAGAGAGAGTTGTTAGCCATTGGAATGGGCTGCCCAGGGAGGTGGTGGAGTCACCGTCCCTTGGGGTGTTCAAAAAGGGATTGGATGTGGCACTTGGTGCCATGGTTTAGTAGTCATGAGGTCTTGGGTGACAGGTTGGACTTGATGATCTTTGAGGTCTTTTCCAACCTTATTGATTCTATGATTCTGTGATATTCCTCATTTTCACTACTACATTAATGAAGATAAAAATAGAAACAAAGACGTGTTAGGTGCAGAGGGGAAATGTAAGTTCATTGTTAGAGCTTACATGACAATTTTGAATGTAATTGTTAAACTCAATGAACACTAATTACAAAAAAAGAAAACTTTGAGTCAGAATGGGAAATGAAGTTTTCAAGGCTGAGCAATACAACTGGGCAGTGTTTACTAGTGGTTAGAATATGTAGCTAGAGAGCCATTGGTGTAGAAATCAGTATCATATCAATATTTGGTCTTATGAAGCTTGGAACATGCAGCCATATAGTTGTGTGAATCATGCCAACATATATAATAAAGAACAGGAGCATCAGTAGATAACATTTACTCATGAGAAACAGAGGGCCTTTTTTATATCTTCAGCATCATGCTGTTTTGGTCAATTTAGTCAGCTTGAATTAGGGTAGCCAAATACTCTAAACATGCTTAACAAACATTTTTTTGCTGGACAATCAGAAAATACTGCATATCATATTAAGCCTCAGTTGAGACTTTATATTCATACAACCTTATAATTTTCCAGACCAAGCCAGTAAGTGGAAAACTGCACCTAGAAAATCAAATTATTTCAGACATAAAAAGGCTCTCTGCCCAAATGGAATAATATAATATTAAATCACAGGTGGCAAAAGCATAGGATTTGTTACCCATTTGCACTAAATAAAAAAGAAAAAGTTTATTTTGCTAATGTCCATTTCAGAAATGGACATCATGGCTAGTGACAGTTTTGAGAGCCATACAATTTTTTTAAGAGAAGCTGTTGTTATTTTTCATAATTAGCACCATGGTGTGATGAAACCAGAGCCAGGGATTTGTACTTTACAGATGTAGAAACATACTTATTTTTATAAAATGAGACAAGACTCTTAGACATTTGCCTCAGTGTTCACAGGACAGAGCTTTGGGTGTCTTCCAAGTATCAAGAGGACATAATCCCTCCTAAAATACCCTAATTTCTTTGCATTGTATGCCAAATACCACGTAGTAGCAGTACAGTTCCTGTACACAATCAAAACACCAGGAAGAAGCAGGATGTGGGAGCGGTGACAGCTCTAATCCCTGCCTCAACATGTGGAATACTTGCACTGAAGGAAACATTAGCTCTAAACCTGGGGCACTGAGTGTGAATGCTGCCACTCTCAGGACTTCATCTGCACTTCAGACAAATGCAATCTTTACCTTTTGATTTGTATAATGTGAAGTATGTCCACTTATTCTACTTTTCTCTACAGAATATGATGAGTTCAAGAATAGGATTACTTAGAAAGCAAAAGGTTTCTCAAGGCAGGTGAAAAATGTGTAGCAAAAAGATGAGACAAAAATAATGGAGGAAGACAAATGGAGGAATATGTTATAGATTATATGAAGCTATTTTGTATGTCAGTTTGCCTAAATTGTCTTGGTTTATAGTGTTTCTAACTCAGAAGATGAAATCCTAGTTAAATTTTTCAGTGATGCAGCTGAAGCAATTTTTCATTGTTCTCTTCTCTGGAAAGTGACTTAATGTGGTTCTCATTATGCATCCTTAGTCCTAGTCCTTAATCTATCAAAAGGAAAGACACATTTGACTGCTGTTGTAAGACAGACAAGTTTTCATCGTCTCAGTTTATAATTACACATTGTGAGCATAAGGCTTAACTGCTTTAAGCAAGCAGGGTTGTCTGATTCAAACACAGAGACCATAATTAAACTGTGAGCATTGCTTTGTTTTCCTACAATAGGATTACTATTCTCATGTGCTACTTGTCTGGAAGAGTGACTCCCAGCTCAAATAGCTCTGTGATGGGGAGGTTCCTTCAGGGGAGACAGAAATCATCATTTAAGTTGTGGTGACTTCCACAGCCACTTGTATAACCTCAAGGCTGACATATCTGAACAGCTGCTGCACACTGGTCCTACAAAATGAGGTCACTTTATGGGCCTGCAATTGCACTACTGTCCTTCAAAACCCATAGCCACAGGGTGAACTTAAGGTGAGGATACTGCTCATCTACTTCATAGGCCTCAGTAATATAAAATCTGGGAGATCAGCTAATTGGTCTTTGCTCTCCATGCCGAAACCATTGTGAACCCAGTACTAACATTTTGATTTCCAATTTCTGGCACACAGTGAAACCTAAAATATGTACAGAATGTTGATTTCTTCTTCATTATGCTGATACAGATAGAGCTATATTTTCATAACATACAGAAGCTAGACTACTTGACAGACACTTTTGTACAAATCCTCAAGATATGAATTGCCTAACTCTCACTGGTTTCTTCAGTGTGTTTTTAATATGTACTGTATGTGGAATCTGTTTGGATCCATGAGATATACAAAAGCAAATACCCAAAATGTGCCTTTTATTTGAACATTGCATATCACCTGCTTCATAATTTTTGAATGCTGTCATTTGAACCAAATAGTCAAATTTTCATGTAAAAATGAATAACCTTCCAGAACTCTATCTGTTGCAGTTCTAAGCACTGTTGTAATTTCAATTAATATATCTAAGTGAAATCTAGACTTGTCTCTTGCAAAACATAGTCAAGTTATTTATTTGTTTGATTGATTTATTTGTTCTAGCTCATGGTAAAATTTTAACATGGAAATCTTATGGACTTTCAAAGAATGATGCAAAGAGTGCATTTAAAGGCACTAGGGAAAAAATTCACTCTTGTCAAGATTTTTTTTTTAACCTGGTAACTATTGTCCTTTTTAATAAAAGCTGGATATGATCCTTCCTTCTTCCTAGGAAGATCTCACATACTGGAAACAGCTGCTTACATAAAGGTTGAAGGAATGACAATCAGCAGGGTGCCCTGGAGTAAAAGTCAAGGCAGAACTAGAGGGAACTACTAGAATCATGAAGGCTACAGGAGTGGTTTTTTTTTAATTAAGTAAATATTCCAAGGGAGAGGAATATATATCAGGAATAGTAAGACCCAAGGTAATTCTGGCCTAAAAATGTAACCAATGACTTTTCAAGACATTACAAAGTATAATTTTCTAACTATAGAGGGCTCTTTGTTTTATTGAATTTGATTATTACCCCACAGGGAATAAGACTTATGGTCATACAGTTGTCCAGGTCTGTTATAACTCTTCACTACTCTCACCCCCTCCAAAAAAAACCCAACCAACCAACCAACCAACCAAACAAACCCCACACCACCAAACCCACAAAAAACCCCACCAAAAAACCCAGCCCCTCCCCTCAAAAAAGCCCCAACCCCCCCCCAAACCAGGTGCTGAGTTATCAGGTATTCAGTTGCTAGTGAAACGGCAACACCCACCATACACCAGCCTAAAAAGGAATGTTGTAGAGCATATGTCACTTTAGTTTACATTTTGTTTCTTGTGTAAATGAAAAACATTTGGTGTTTGCTCTACAAGATATTATGGTTACCTTATGCACCTTATCTTCAATATACTTTGACTTCTTAACCTGGATGTTTCTTGTTAAAGAGGGTTATTAAAATCCTTGAGCAATTTTACCTTTAATATTTTATGTAATATTAGGGGGGGGGAAGAGACCAAAAACCAAGCAGAAAATGGTTGTTATCTGAATCAGATGAGTGCTGCACAATCCAGTATAGTACTAAACCTGCTATTGCTATAGAATCATAGAAGGATAGAATGGTTTGAGTTGGAAATGACCTTTAAGATCATCTATTTCCAGCCCCACTGCTGGGGGGCAGGGACACCTTTCAGTATACCAGGCTGCTCAAGTGGAACAGCAGTAAGGACAATACTAACTTCTTTCCCTACCACCCCCGCCCTTTCTAGGGTATGTTTTCCCCCCTGTAACATGCTTTCCTGGTTACCACAGCCAGAATTAATTAATTAATTGTAGTGTTTTTTTATTCTTTAGAAAACCATTAGAGAAAATTTCTCAAAATGAAGAATCATTTGGGGGTTTGTTATATTAATACAAAGGTAGTACCATGCGGGTCTTTGATGATTACAATCTGTCATAGTTGTCTTCTCTCTCAGGTTCGCTTCCTCATTCTCACTGCTGTGCCTGAAAAGCTATTCCTGCAATATATAACACATTAATTTTTACTGTTCAGGTTTTCTGAAGTTATCTCAGTCTCTGAAAAACCTGCAACTTGAGATACTTTTTTGGCAGTGGGTAAAACTAAGGATAATTTTACTGTTATCACACTGGAATAAGACTTCTGCCTTAAGTTAGTTGGCTAAGCACTTCATTGGTGATTAGGATGTCTGCATTTGAGCCTTTGCAAGCTGAGGATGAGCAGTAAGGCCTGTTTGGTTCCTGGATAAAAGTTCTAAACCTAGGCTAGTTTGAAAATGGGGAGTACTCTTAGCCCCTTCATTAAGCAGAACAGGCCAGATGGTTTGGGGATTTGAGTGAGGGCTAACTTCCCTCTGATTTCAGCAAGCTTTAGGAAATTACTTGAGCTGTTCAGAAAAGATTGATGGATTTTGGATGAAGAGCTCTCTTTGTCCATGGATGTATAAAATGCTTTTTTTTTCTTAATCGATAGTTTTCATATTTCAGAGGTTATTTGGGTTTGTTTGCTTCTGAACTGCTAAATGTCTGGGTGGATGCCCTGTGAAGTTTTGTAAAAGCTGTATTTCAATTCTGCCTAATTCTGTTGCAGTTTCAATTCAATGACTGCCTAGCAATACTCATTTGAAGTCAACAGAACTAGAACTTACTTGGCAAAGGGATGGAGAGGGACTGTTTGCAAAGGCCTGTAGTGACAGGATGAGGGGCAATGGTTTTAAATTAGAGAAGAGCAGATTTCGATCGGTACAAGTTCTTTACCATGAGGGTGGTGGAACACTTGAACAGGTTGTCCACAGAGACAGTTGAGGCCCCATCCCTGGGGATATTCAATGTTATGCTCAACAAGGCCCTGAGCAACCTCTCCTGGTGGAGAATAATAAAACACAGTACTGATGTACTATTATACTGGTATAATGATGTTTGTTGCAGCTCTTAATGCATATCATAGAATATTTATTACTTGATGACTGAATATACTACTTCCATTCTTAATGGAAGCTATGTATTCCCAGCTCCTGATGCATCACACTAAAATCACATATTGCAACTTCTTCAATGTAATTGCTTTTTTTTTTGTTAAGCTTTAGCTCAAGGGCTTTTAAAATGTTTGCACTTTCAAGCAGAGGTATAAGGGATTAGATTAAAATGGACATGACAATTACATGCACAAACATCATCCACTAATCCTCTGTCTTCATTGATCTTTGCAATATTCTCAGTTGACAAAAGATTCTGTTTTTTTGGCAGGAAGATAATGTGCCCCTGAAGATGTTTTTGCTCTAACAGCAGAAGGCATTTCTTGCTTAGTGAAGAGCTGAGTTTTTCTGAGATTATTCATTTGTTCAGATGAATTTTTGGTGCTATATATTACATATTGCTATTAATACATTTTATTGGTTAGCACCTAGAATATGACTGGTTTCAGTGAGTGACTGGATGGGCCAATAGAGGAAATCTTTATTGAAAGCATATTTGAAATCATCTGTTTCATCTACTAAAGGGAATATAATACAACTAGCTCAGATAGAAATTTGGGAATTCCAGACTAGCTTTTGCCTGCAGTTTTTCTTGTGTAGGTAGGTAAATATAACATTGTTTAGAATAGGGTAAATACAGTAAAATAAAAGATAGCCAGAATTAGCCCAAGTCCAGAAGCAGGGCCTGCTAACTCCAGCAGCTTAAGCAACTGCTAAAATGGGCTATGAAAAGGGATAAATTTCTACCTTTAAACAAACTTAACTAGGTGTGAGTTGCTTTTAAATGTATTGGTAGGTATGAAGCACACCGAGATGTCTGTCGGGAATATTGTGTTCTTGTAGAGGTTCTACACTGATGCCATACCTACAGAGAAAAGCTACTGTGCATTTGAACTGTTCCAGTACTAAGGAGAAAGGGAACAATCTGTATGTCCACACAAAGATATCTAGTCACATTTTAAAAGCCCTATGATATTCTGCCTTTTGGTTGGTAGTTCAAAATGATGCACATCCCCTTCAATCCTGTATGTCTACCAGCCTACAAAACTCATGGCTCAAGCACTATTAAATCAGTCTCTAAATCCACTAAATACACTTAGGCAACTAAAAACTTGAGCGTACACAAACTCCATTCAACTATCCTTAAATAATACTAAGAATTAAGCAGCTAAACTTTCATTCAATTTAAATCCATAAAAGAAGATAGAGCAACTAAAAAATGCTTGTGAGAGATGAGGTATTGTAGCACAATGTTTATGAATGGAAAGAGACTAGAAATTTTCTTTAATCCTCTTATGCCAATAAATTAGCTTACATGTGTTCCTACACAGTTACCTTTTGGAAACCTATTAACTGAAGAAGAAATCTAGTGACTAAATGATCAGAGAGCATTAAAAAAAAAAAAAAAAGGCAAAAAAAAAAAAGCTTATTTTTTAAAGCAAGGAAATAAATTCATATTCTTCATAAGTACTTTTGAAGATTTTTCGTTATTGTTTATCATTAAAAATGGGTAAAGAAGAAATAATGAATGCACATTTTCTCAGTTACTTGTATTCAATGTATTTGGTTTTAGTTCACCTTCAACATCTTCCTAATTGTGATAAGAAACACCCTGAGCAAGTTTGGGGTTTGATTATTTTTATTATTTTTTTTCTTTTCATAAAGGCCTACAAGCTGGGACCTTTCCAAACTGTGGAGAAGGCAGCAGGTAGAGGGAGTTGCTGTTTGTTGGCTTCACTGTGTCAATTGCCCTGCATGAAGCTCACAAATATCAAAAAGGATGGGTGTCAAGAGGATGGAGCCAGTCTCTTCTCAGTGGTGCCCAGTGATAGGACAAGGGGCAATGGGCACAAACTGGAATGCAGGAAATTCCACCTAAACATAAGGAAAAACTTCTTTACTTTGAGGAGGACAGAACACTGGAACAGGCTGCCCAGAGAGATGGTGGAGCTGCCTTCTCTCTAGATCTTCAAAGCCAGCCTGGATGTGATCCTGTGCAACCTGCTCTAGGTGAACCTGCTTTAGCAGGAGGGAGTTGGACTAGATCTCCAGAAATCTGTTCTAAGCCCTAACATTCTGTGATTCTGTGTTGAGAAAATAAAAGCCTCTTCAAGCTGCTCTAGAGACAGAAGCAGAGAACTTGTGAGCTGGGTTTACCTGAAATTTGGAAAGAAGAGGGAGGATGACAATGTGTAGATCCCTGTCTAGAGGTACCTGTTTGGTAAATCCAGCATGTGGATCTTCCTGGGTAAGATGATGAATAAAGATGAAGAAAGAAAAGTGCTTTGGCAATGAACAAAGGTACAGAATCCATTTTCTGTGCTGTAGGAGATGACTGGGCCTGCTGAGAAAGTGAGGCAGATTCTGGAGTCACAAGAGTTATTTTTACTGTTGAAGAAATCAAAGTGCCTCAGATACAGTGAGCTCTGATGTTGTATAAATTTGTATTAAAATGTAGAAGGATTTGGAGGGAAGTTGGGGAACATCTGGCACCATCTTTAGAATGCCAGCAATGACACAGGGAGGGGTATGATACATTTTCAGCCCACACCTTCCTGTAACTGTATTGACTTTTACAGAAAACAAAAGGCTGAATCGTGGTCTCACCATACTTGTTCTACCAGCTCTTAATCACTGTATTTGATAGCATGCTGCATATTATCTTTGGAAAAGGAAAAGTGCTGTGCAGTAAACAGCTCTTTTGATAAATGGTATAATTTTACTTTAGAAAGTATTATGGTATGGTTTCAATTTAGTATTTTTTTTAAATACGATTTAGGATATATCTTTGTAGTATGGGTGTGATGCATAAAAAGTCTGAGGACACAGCTCTTCATGCTGAATGATTACTTTGGCTGTTGTAATTAAAAATGCACACCCAGAGTGCATGAAGCATTCAGAATAGAATGAAGACGTGAGAGCCCCACTGAATTGTTAAATGATGCCAAAATAAGTCAAAATGATTCAAGAAAAGAATTTAAAAATTAATGCCTTATTTAAAGTGTTTATCCTGGAGAATTTTTTCAGCACACATTTACTAGATTCAAGAAAAGAAATTAGGAACAAAAGTGACAATTTGAGAATCCCTTATTTCCTTAATTCATGTTCACTTAAGAGTTATTCTAAAGTCAAGCACAGTTTTTGTTTCTGTAAACTGAGTGCTAGTAAATTGCAGGTTCATGCAAAAATGAGTGAGAGAGGCTATATTCCTACAGTGATTGATGGGGATTTATAGACTTAACTCCTATTAGTGAGACTAAAGGAAAAAAATACCCATACAATAAGATGAGCTTAATTTCCATTGCTTAATATACACCTTGAGGCAATTATACTAAGAATATTTTAAACATTATTTTAGTTGATTTTTTTAACTTTTTTTTTTTTTCAATTCTTACTATGTGGGTTTTTTTTAAAGTCCTTACATTGGTATCCTTCTCCTTATATATACAAAGAAACCTCTTCATTCTTGCATAATGGTATCCTCAATGAAATTAGTCTTCTTGTAAAGTTGCAACAAAATATGAAACTTTGTAAACAACATAGCTCATACAACATGAAAAGAGTATTTAGTGATGTCACAATGCTATTTTCACAGATCCTCCTATTTCCCTACAGTAATGTCAGCATAGATCTCATCTTGCAAATTAGTTATCTTCACAACTTCTTCTTGGTAATGCCGTAGTTGCTATGGCAGACTTAGCAACAGGGAAAATGATAGCTGCTATACAAACAGATTGAAAAGACTAATAAAAACATGAAAAAGTAAGAAAGAAAATGCTGGATGGCCATGAGCTTTCATAGTATGGTGCTTCATAAGTCATGGCTTTTCCTCTAAGTGAAGGAGCAGCCAAAAAAAAAGCATAGACAAGATGTAGTAAGAGACATGTTTTCTCCCTTCGTTATAGAACAAGACTAGATGGGTGCAGGTAAATAGAGATCATAAAAATTTGGCTAAAGGTCAAGTCTTCCTTGGAGTGAGAAGATCAAGATTCTGGAAGAACCTTTCATAAAGGCTGGCATGTAAAGAAATAATTTTGCTTTTAGACAGCAATATAACAGGAGATGGATAAGATTCTAATGCACAATTTTCTGCACTAGTAAGGGCTTGCAAGGCAGGTCCCTTCAAGACTTCTCTTCCTAATAATTGCAATATGTGGCTATAAGAAAATGTGGAATTTGGTGTCTTTAAAATGAGGTGATCAGCTTTCCACACAGTACAAAATGTTTTGCAAAATCTGTAATAATTTTTGCTAATACAGACCAGAACATTATTTCCTATACTATGTCTGGAAGAGCTGTTTATAACACCCATTCTAATAAATATTTTTTTAAAAACAAACAAACAAACAAAACACAAAACCCAGAACAATTACTCCCTAGGCTCAGTGTACTTAAGGCAACTTCTGACCTGGATTCAGTATTTTCTTCTGACACGATGAGCCAGGCTCAGAATGGCAGAGGTGAGTTTATGACAAAATAAAGGATGTTAAATACTCTACTTTCTAAACTCATACAAGCACAATCTGTTGACATCTCTGTCCCTTGATAGAAGGGAGTTAATTGTCAAATAGAGGAAAAAAATGAATTTTTTTTTTTTTTTTGTGAAATGGCCTTTTCATGTTCACTCATTTGAGATAAAAATTGTGCAGTATAGATATTTCTGCCCATCACTTCAGTGTTAACACATTGCTATATTCATTACACAGAATTTTTCAACACACTTTGAACAAAGAAGCATATATTTCCTTGTATTTGAGACAGTCAACTAAATGATTTATTTAGGAAAAAATATTTAGTGAAACTCATCAGCATTAAGCTTTGCAGTATATACAAGTGAACACTGCTTTCAAACACTCTAAAGACAACCTAGAAAGGTGGAATAGAACATAAATTCCCACTTGAAGAAAGACAAAACTAATTAAATTAAAGACCTGTGACTTGTAAAATAAGGGTAATCTATAATGCCTTGTAAATGAATTAATATGGGTTAAAAGCACATTTTATTTGTAAATGTAAAATAATATCATTAGTGCTGGAAGTACAATGAGATCTATCATTGTTTTTCTAACAACATTCGTGATAATGCAGCTCTTTCCAGACTGAATCAAGAAACACCCATCAGCAAAAATGTGGCAGGAACAAATAACAGACATGCTTATTAATGCGTTAGTTGACTGTGTTGCTGTAATTTGCTGTAAGGTCTCTTAGTGAGTGTCCCTTTCAATATATTTTTAGCACATGCATTATGCTAAGCATAATGCATAGTTACATAGCATAAGCTATGTAACATAGTAAATACTACATAGTACATACTACATAGTAAATACTGCTGTAAATCTTCATTAAGATCAAAGTGTGGTTCCTGACTTTTAAATCTCGGAATACCTTAAGGAGGTTGGTCCATCCTATTTACCAGAAAAAAGGAGACTTCCCCTTGTATGACCTGTTATATCCCCCATAACCTCACTATTCTGTAGTCTTTGCCTCAGCTATTCAGTACTCTCTGAACATTTGTAGCTGAAAATCTTGCCACTGATGTTCACCCTGTACGTGCATCCATAAGCAAATTATTTAGTTTCCTGTAGGACACGATTCCTGCATTGCTAGTGTACATTTAACTTTACATGACAAAGGAATCTAATCAGTGTTAGCTATGTCACTATTTATATTAAGTCCAGATTTAATTTATGTGAAATATGCTATGTTGATGTCATATAATGAAATAGTTATTTTATTCTAAGCTTTCCTTTTTTTTTTTTTTTTTTAAATCTCCTGTTCTTTAAGATTTCTAAATCCTTATGAGTTTTACTTGGCTGGAAGATAAATGTGAAATCCTTACTTTGTGGATACTGTTGAGAGAGATACAGATCAGGCATTGCCATTCAGCTCAATAGCATGTGAAAATTCGCAAGGCCTGACTTTAAGTCGTGCTGCTGCTGAAATTTTGTTTAAGGAAGGTTTTTACGTTGTGATTTCCTTTTTCTCTGCCTCCTCAGAGCATATATGATATACATTAGGTTCCTCATATGATCACATAAAATGACTTAGGTTCAACTAGAATCACATCTTCCATGCAAGATGTGGCATAGCATTTCCCTACTGTCACCCATCTTATTTGTCTTTTGATACACAGAAATTGAATATGAAATCACCGTAATAAGTTGAAAGGTATGTGTTTAAAATGAAACATGCACACACACACAAAAACTCCACCAAAAAAACCAACAAACCCTAAATAAACACAACAAAACAAACAAAAAACCCCACCAAAACCCCAACCAACCAAACACAATAAACCCAACCCAAAAACTTAACAATAAAAAAAAAAAAAAAGAGAAATTTACTAATTTACTAATAAGAAATTTACTAGTTTACAGTTTCAAGTTGTAAACCAAATTAAGGTCCTTTTTTTTTTGGTTTGACCATCTCTCCTGATTGGTTAGACCAGGTATATGAGGTTAAGAATCAGAATCACACAGAATCACAGAATGTTAAGGGTTGGAAAGGACCTTAAAAGCTCATTTAGTCCAAATCCCCTGCTAGAGCAGGACCACCCAGAGCAGGTCACACAGGAATGCACCCAGGTGTATGCGGGAATTAAGCATGTGCAAATTAGCACCCACTTGCCTGAAAGCTACTTCCTGCTGCACACTAACTTCCCACTGCACACTGAGCATCTCCTCATCCTTACTGAGAACCATGAAGTCCGGTAATGCAAAGTTGGCACTTTGCTATTTTGCAGCCCATCCTGCTTGTTTTTTTGAACACACTTCTGTTCACTGCGTTATACAAAACCGAGGCAGCAGAGGGAGCTCAAAGATTTTAACAATCAGTGAAAGAATAGCGAAGGAGAGACCGGAAAAAGGAGAGAAACTGACATTGCTAGGTGCAATTGCAACGACAGGCAAGAACGTGTCTTCATGCCCTCGGACTCCTTTAAAGCTCATTATTCTGATTATTATTGGATATCAGCGAGACTTCAAGGCACTACTTAGTGGCCAGGTTTTATTCTGCACTGGCTGATTACTTAAGCTCTTTTGTTTACTGCTTGGAAAAATAATTTATCAAGAATATAGAAAACCTTTTTGAGACTAATAAATTGTTCCAAGGAGTCATTCTATGCACAAAAAGAAATAGAATTAATGTTATGATATAACTACCTGAATTTTAAGGACTACATTAAATAAAATTGGTAAAATAATGATAATGCTGAACTGCAGCAAATGAATTTGTTCCACAATGCAGAAATTCAGCTGGTAAAATAATGGAAGATGCTTTTGAATTAAATTACAATATAGAAAGATTTTAATGTTTTTTTTAGAAGATGTTCATCTTCAGTGTTCAGGAGAAGTAAACTAATAAAATACACAATGAAAAATGCTATCTACACAAAAGCATTTGTTCTTCTGCAAAGGAGGATTTGAGTCTCTGAGATGTCAACAGCTGCAGACCACAAACAAAAGTCTGTTTTGGACTGTACCAATGAATAGATTATAAACACCATACCAGTACCACGAAGGCAGTATTTGTCCTAAGGCCACAGCTGTGCTTAATGATCCAGTTTTTGAATACATATAATCGGCAGAACAAAAGTCCCTTTGGTTCTGACCAGATTTGGTCTTTTCTGTAATATACTACCTGGAAACATCTGTTGTGGTCTGTCTCAACTATTTTAATTTGCTTTCCAGGCAACAAGGAGCAGAATGTAACTTCACTATAAAATCAAAGTATTGAACTGGCTTACTAAATTGCACTGGAAGGAAACGTTTTTACATCTCACACTTGAGATGTGAACCCAGACACCCTCTTTCTAAATTCAGGACATTTTTTTAAGTGGTCAGTTTCCTAATATTCTTTTTCTAGTGATCTATTTGCTGGATAGTTGCCCTTTACTTACCCTGTGGTCTGCCTTCTGCTTTGCACCAGATTCACAAAGCTTGCCATCAAAAAGTAGCTGTGGAGCACTATTCTAATCATGTGGGTATTGCTTAATCCTCCGATAGAACCTGAATAAATCTCCTGGGATGCCATGTCAATCTGTTTAGGATTTGCAATCTGGCAAGGCACCCAAATGCAAATTAAAGTAATTTTCTACCTGAAAAAAATAATCTGCCTTTCTCAGTAACCTCTACCACTGTGTTCCAAGGTAGATGAGGCAGCTGTGAATATCAATTTGGAGACAGGGGTTGTAAGTATTTGACTTTAAGATTTTCCTAGCTACATCCCCTTGGCTGCATTCAAAAGTCTGGCTTTAGCTCTTACTTGCAATTCAGAATGGTGACTTTTGCATTCATCTTTTTTTATTTGCTATATTTTGACCTTGTAACTCCCTTCATACCTCTGTATTTCCTCAGTTCTGCCTTTACCTTTATGTTTTAATTTTCTCAGTCCCCAGATTACTGCGTAACAGTTTCCAAAAGTGATTA
The DNA here is from genome assembly GCA_033816785.1 of Picus viridis. NCBI lineage: Eukaryota > Metazoa > Chordata > Aves > Piciformes > Picidae > Picus > Picus viridis. The sequence goes on along the minus strand of CM066582.1, from coordinate 15,908,760 downwards.
TTTGCATTATGTAAAAATATGTAATGCACTTGTATGGAGAAAGAATGCCTGAAAACTATAGGCCAGTCTTATCACTATGCCTGGCAAGATCATGGACCAGATCTTCCTGAAGGCTTTGCTAAGGCATATGGAAAATGAAGAAGAGGTGCTTGTTGGTAACCAACACAACATCATCAAGGGCAGATCATGCCTGATGAACTTAGTGGCTTTCTACGATGGAGTTACAGCATCAGTGGATATGGAAATAGCAACTGATGTCATCTACCTGGACTTGTATAAAGCATTTTGACACTCTTCTGCATGACATCCTGGTCACCAAATTGAGAAAGAACGGATTTGAAGGGTAGACCACTCACTGGATAAGGAACTGGCTGAATGGCCACATTCAGAGTTGAGATCGATGGCACAGCGTCCAAATGGGCACCAGTGACAAGTAGCTTTGCTCAGGGGTTGGTACTGGGACCGCTTTGCAGCATTATGGAACAGTGGGATTCAGGGCACTCTTAGCAAGTTTGCGGATGATTCCAAGCTCTATGGCCCAGCTGACACACTGGAGGGAAGGGATGCCATCCAGAGGGACTTGGACATGGCTGGGAGGTGGGCCAGGATCAAGTGCAAGGTCCTACACCTGTGTTGGTACAATCCAAAGCACAAATACAGGCTGGGCAAGGAGTGGCTCAAGAGCAGTCTCGAGGAGAAGGACTTGGGGGATGTCAGTTGATGAAAAACTCAGCATGAGCTGGCAATGTGCACTTGCAGCCTGGAGCGCCAATCATATTCTGGTCTGTATCAAAAGAAGTGTAACCAGTGTTCAGCCTGGAGAAAAAAAGACTCTGGGGAGACCTTACAGTGGCCTTCCAGTACCTGAAAGGGGCCTACAAGAAAGCTAGGAAGGTACTTTTTGCAAGGCCTTGTAGTGATATACTGAGAGAGAATGCATTAAAGATTGAAGAGGGCAGATTTAGACTGGATATTAAGAAGAAATTCTTTACACAGTGAGTATGGCGAGACACTGGAGGTTGTGGATGCCCCCTCCCTGGAGGTGTTCAAAGCCAGGATGGATGAGACCTTGAACAAGCCAGTGTCCATGCCCATGGCAGAGGGTTAGAACTAGATGCTCTTTAAGGTTCCTTCCAATGCAAACCTTTTTATGAATCTATGAATATTTTTTCTTTCCACAAATTTAAATGAGCAAATCTGTGCTCCAAGTTATTACTGTATGTTTCACCTGTTAAATAAGATTACCCAAGTTATTTTTGTTCGTTCACAGTTCAATATCTGGTTTTACTGTCTTTAGACTCTATCTGCTTATCTTCTTAAAATTTACAGCCTTTTTCTACTCAATCTTCTGCCTTTCTTTAACATACAAACTGTAAGTATATATACAAAATGTGTGTGATCTACTTGTTTACCCCACGTTAAGAATTTGTAATGAAATCTTACATACCGGATCACTGTTTTAGTTATTCTCTCTGTGCAATAGGTCTATGGAAGAAGGAATTTAAAAATAAAGTATACATGCACTGTATATACCAAAATTATAAAATAAATATTAACAAAATAATGGATTGATATTTTTGAGGTTGGAAAGTTTGAAGACCATAGAAACAAATTAATTAAAAATGAGTTCACTACAACTGTCAGATAAAACTTATGGAGATATTTAAAAAACAACCCAACCATTGGCTTTACTTTTACTTGTGTGATGGATGGTATAATGACAGATTTTCTGTTAGGAAAAAAACCCAATCACAGAATCACTGAATCATCAAGGTTGGAAGAGACCTCAAAGATCACCAAGTCCAACCAGTCACCACAGACCTCATGACTAAACCATGGCACCAAGTGCCACGTCCAATCCCCTCTTGAACACCTCCAGGGATGGTGACCCCACCACCTCCCTGGGCAGCACATTCCAATGGTTAACGACTCTCTCCATGAAGAACTTTCTCCTCACCTCAAGCCTAAACTTCCTCTGGGGCAGCTTGAAACTGTGTCCTCTTGTTCTGGTGCTGGTTGCCTGGGAGAAGAGACCAAACACCTCCTAGCAACAACCAACCTTCAGGTAGTTGTAGACAGCAATATTGCTCTCTACAACTACCTGAAGGGAGGTTGTAGCCAGGCAGAGGTTGGTCTCTTCTCCCAGGCAGCCAGTACCAGAACAAGAGGACACAGTCTCAGGCTGCGCCAGGGCAGGTTTAGGCTGGATGTTAGGAAGAAGTTCTACACGGAGAGAGTGATTGCCCATTGGAATGGGCTACCCGTGGAGGTGGTGGAGTCACCTTCATTGAAGGTGTTCAGGAGGAGACTTGATGGGGTGCTTGGCTGCATGGTTTAGTTGTTGGGTGGGTTGGATTGGTTGATGGGTTGGATGCGATGATCTTGAAGGTCTCTTCCAACCTGGTGTATTGTATTGTATTGTATTGTATTGTATTGTATTGTATTGTATTGTATTGTACTGTATTGTATAAGGTCTCCCCTGAGCCTCCTCTTCTCCAGTCTAAACAATCCCAGCTCCCTCAGCCTCTCCTCGTAGGGCTTGTGCTCAAGGCCTCTCACCACCCTTGTTGCTTTTCTCTGGACACGTTCAAGTGTCTCAATGCCCTTCTTAAACTGAGGGTACCAGAACTGGACACAGGACTCAAGGTGTGGCCTAACCAGTGCTGAGTACGGGGGCACAATGTCTTCCCTGCTCCTGCTGGCCACACTATTCTTGATGCATGCCAGGATGCCATTGGCCTTCTTGGCCACCTGAGGACGCTGCTGGCTCATGTTCAGGCGGCTTTCGATCAGCACCCCCAGGTCCCTTTCTGTTTGGCAGCTCTCCAGCCACTCCAACCCCAGCCTGTAGCTCTGCATGGGGTTGTTGTGGCCAAACAACCAACCAAACAAAAACACCCACCAAGCAATTGCTAAAGTAGATGTTCTCATTTTCTGTTCTCAGATAAGGGTTTCCTTCTTTAGCTTCCTGTGAAGAGAAGCCTGAATAGCATTTAAGCCCATTGATCATATTTAACTCAAACTTTAAACATTTTTTGAGGTAAAATATCTTACCATGGTTGTCTCTGCAATGGATCCAAAGCTGTTTATAAATATGTTGCATGTGACATTAACTGGAGGGCCTGCAAAAGAGAAAAAAAAAAACCCAGTCCTTGTTCCAAAACTATTGCTTATGCAGTGACTATAAAATACAAACCATTATGAAATAATGTTCATTTATTTAAGAAGAAATAAGTCTACATTCACATCTTATTTAATGCAAAATTAAATTGAAGGTTTTCTAATAATTTTCCTTTTGTATTTTCTCTAAGGTACACTGCTTGACTGGCCACTTTGTGCAATAAGAGAGAAAGATTGTTATAAAATTGTGCAGATTATTTTACACAAAATAACCAAACTTCCATCTGAAATAAATAGTAAAAAGCACTTTTATGTGTTTCAGTGAGAACTGTATGTCATTTGTTACAACACTTAGAGATGAAAGTCACCTTTTTCACTCTAAGCAGCTGCTCCCTTTCATGTTATCTGTCATTACTGGTTACAGAAAAATATTGCTGCCCTTATCGCCACTGCTTGCAGGAAAAATGTGGATAAGAAACAAATTACTTAGATACTATTCTTATTTCTCTGAAATCCACAAAAAGGTTAAGAATCTATTTAAACTGAATTTTCTGTTACCACAGGCCTTCAATCAACTGTTGTTCTGTCTTATCTTGCAATTGTGGAGCATCAGTAGTGTCAGAGCAGTCATGATGATAACTGAACAATGATTTGTCTCTTCATGGAGAAGGTTTTAAATTATTTCTCTGAAAGTTTCTGTAAAAATGACATTGTGGTAGAGCATGTGAATTGCTCCATTATTTCTTATCAACTTCATTCTGTGTACAATGGAAAGAAGATTTATTTCCATCACAAGGTTTGTCTGTCACTCTCCTGCAGCTTGATATTCTTGTATCAATAACCCAGTTCAGCACTGGAGGTCTTTTAGCAGTGCAAAGCAGTCACTAATAATGAAAGATCTATACAGGGAATTTGAGTGCTGGTCTTATGAACCCTTATGCAACTATTTCTTTCCTAGGATTGCTGAAGTAAGAAGTTGTCTGCTCATGCTTTGCAGCTAGCAAATCTAAAGTGACCAATGTACTTGATATCAAATAGACAAAGAATCTGAACATCCATTAAAAAGTCGACCAGCAGGACGCAACTTGGAACATCTGATTTTCATTCCTCAAGGCAATCATTATTTTGATGTACATTATGGCAATTTTAGGAAAAAATCACTGTGTGTTCTTCAATCATTAATAATGCAGAAGACTACACTTATGGAGCAGAATTCTCAGGTAAGGAGACATCACCCTGCAGTTACTTTGACAATATTTTCACTTTGATACTTGGTTACTTATTTAGAGCTGTTGAGCATATCTATACTTCTTAGAATTCAGTAAATTTTGTCATTGACAACTCCTGAAAGTGATCCAAAAAAAAGCTAGAGTAACAAAAAAGAGGCAGAGTCACTAAAAACTGTCTGAGAGAATACTGTGCTTCCCGGCCATGTTAGATAATTTGTTTGCAAGGCAGCTTTCCTGACAAAAACTTCCCTGTTGGAATAGTTGTCATCATTTCAACACTGGTATGATGTTACCTTGTTGAAAGTAGTCCTACACTTCAAATTTTAAGTTCATTTTATCAAAAACCATAGCTGCTTTTATGAAGAAAAAGCTCTAAATCACCACAATGCTGATGCTTAATTTCAAAAGCAGTATTGCAGAAATATAGTTAACAGCTGGTTAAAAGGAACATAATCGGAGAGGATAAAAGCAGATTGTAAATGGTGGAGACATTACTTAGTGTAAAGAGTAAAAATGAACTTTGTGAAATGTGGTCAAAAAGAAGCACACATGAAGCTGCTGAAACAGGAAACCACAGGGAATGCAAACCACAAGAATGCTGAACGTACATTAAAGACAGGAACAATAATAATTAAACAACAACACACAAAAAAAAGAACACAAACAAAAAAACCCAAACTGAAACTCACTAGAGACAGGAAAGCTAACAATGATAACTATCTGCAAGGTGTTAAGAACAGAATCTTGCCAAGATCTGGAAAGTGAAGGTAGGAGAAGATTATTAAGATATAAAAGTATACATGAAAGATAAGAAGCTCAGAGCAGAACAATTAAATGGAGTCTTTGTGTTTCCAGTTGCTAGCTGTGTCAAATACTGAAGCCGTTCTGATGGAAGAATGTATGAGGACTTTAGAAGACATTTCAGGCCAAGCAAATAGGAACAAACTGACAGACTGAGGTTCAATCAAGCCATATATTATAAAAATCTTTGCAAAACTGTGGAAATAGGAATCACTGAGTCAGTTATCACATGTCAGTTTTGGTATCAGTGGAAATGGGTACCTTGTCCAGCAAGTATAAGTTTAATTAAAAAAGAAAAACAGGCTTGAGGTACGATGGTGGATGATGCTGATGATCAACTCTATCCCTGTAAACCTTACCTCTGTACCTGCCAGACTGGTAGAAATTATAAGAATTGTTATGATTACAAGATATGGGTGAATATTATGGACCCCAATGGGATGAACTAATGTGTTGAGGGAGCTGGTAGATGCTATTGCTAAGCCACTATCCATCATTTTTGACAGGTCATGGAAAACAGAATGGGTGCCTGAGGACTGAAAGAAAGCCAGTGTTACTTTAGTCTTCCAAAAGGGTAAGAAGGAGGACCCATAAAACTACAGGCCAGTCAGCCTCTCCTCTATCCCTGCAGGGGTTATGGAACAGCTAATTCTGGAGGCCATCTCTAAGCATGCAGAAGAAAAGAAAGTTATCATGAGTGGTCAGCATGGATTAACCACAGAGATAAATCATGCTTAACCAATTTGATAGCCTTCTATGATGGCATGAGTGGCTGGATAGATAAGAGGAGAGCAATGGATGATTTTTTACCTCAGCTTCAGCAAGGCTTTTGACACTGTCTCCCACAAGATCCTCATAGGGAAGCTTAAGAAATGTGAGTTAGATGAGCGGTCAGTGAGGTGGAGTAATGAGAGGGTTGTGATCAATGGCAAAGAGTCTAGAACATCCCCAGTGTTCTCCATGGGTCAGTACTGGGTCCACTCTTGTTGACTATAATCATCAATGACCTGGAATAAGGAACAGAGTGTACTTTCAGAAAGTTTACTGATGATACAAAACTGGGCAGAGTGACTGTGCCCTGAGACTTGTACAGGAGTGTTGGGTGGGGAGATACCTAATGAAGACCAACAAGGGAAAGTGATTACTTTTGCTGAACACGTCTCACTACTGCAGCTCTCTCTGAAAGAGCTGATGAGTATGTGGACAAAGGCAATCTATGACTTAAATATTAATTTAAATATATAATTAAATTAACTGAAATAGTTTATTTGGAGTCTCAAAAACTTTTCAACATGATCTTGTCAAAGGCTTTTTAAGGGTATTAGAAGTGAGAGACAGTCCTTAAAGGTGGCCTTTTGCTTTAAAGTTTTTTAATGTTAGGGATAAATAGCAAATTTTCAAAGTATGAGGTGATTGCTGGTAAGGCCCTCCATGGATTTGCACTGAGTCTTTGTAGTAGGAGAAGCACCTTGGTATAGGCTTGATGTACTGAAAATAAAAATATTTTGTAACTGGAACAAAGATTTTTACAAGAGATCTTAATTTTATGCTTTATCCTATACCAAAAATATAACAGTCTTCTTTATTATTACTGTTGTACAAGAACAGACAGGCAGAATTCCTTATCCAAAAGCAGAGCACTTGGTCAAATTATGGCTAAAACTGGTAGTTTAAAACCTTGTCTACACCAGAATTTTATTGGAAGAACAAATTATTTTAAAATATTGTTTGAGTTCTCTTATTAGTTCTTGTTCTGATTCTGAAAACTGTTGCCAGATTAAAAACTCAAAAAGGCATTAAGCCCCAGCACTTGAACTAATAAAACTAACCAGAAAGTGGCAAAGTCACTTAAGGAGAAACTTATTCTTTGTGACAGATTTGAATCATTCTGGGCAGATTTGTTCAAACTGCATAGCTGTCTCAGGAGATTTAGAATGTACACTTTTTGCAAAAGAACAATGTCAAATCAGGTTTTGTCTCTTTAAATTTCAATAGTTACAAAACAAGGCTGTAAATCTTTTGAATTCTGCTTTCAAGAAGTACTGTATTGAATTTGCTAATCTCCACACCATCTGCCTATTCTTCATCATAGCCCCATCAGCAGATTGTGATTGTGTGGTGTCCAAGATGCACTCCAAAACTCAATCCCCAAATCAACTGCTAAGTGATAAACTTCTCATTTTTAAATGCTTGCTTGCAGGACTTGAGAAGAGTTAAAGAAGAAAAACTGCAGTGCTTTGTTTTTACCTGAGGTCTTCTTTTGCTTACTACAGCTTTACCTCATGTTGAACCTGCAGTTTGCATGGTAATGAGTATACAATGGCAACAAGTCAAGGTAGCTTTAATGCAGGGTCCTGCATCTGGGTCGAGGCAATCCCAAGCACAAATCCAGGCTGGGCAGTGACTGGCTGGAAAGCAGCCCTGAGGAGAGAGACTTGGGGGTGCTGGTGGACGAGAAGCTCAACATGAGCTCTCAATGTGCACTTGCAGCCAGGAAAGCCAATCAGATCCTGGGCTGCATCAGGAGAAGTGTGACCAGCAGGTCAAGGGAGGTGCTTCTTCCCCTCTACTCAGCTCTGGTGAGAACCCACCTGGAGTACTGCCTCCAGTTCTGGAGCCCCTGTTACAGGAGGGATGTGGACGTGCTGGAGCGTGTCCAGAGAAGGGCCACGAGGATGATCAGAGGGCTGGAGCACCTCTCCTATGAGGACAGACTGAAGGAGTTGGGGCTGTTCAGTCTGGAGAAGAGAAGGCTCCGAGGTGACCTCATTGTGGCCTTCCAGTATCTGAAGGGGGCCTACAGGAAGGCTGGGGAGGGACTTCTCAGGGTATCAGGTAGTGATAGGACTAGGGGGAACGGAATGAAGCTGGAAATAGGGAGATTCAGGCTAGATGTGAGGAAGAAGTTCTTCACCATGAGAGTGGTGAAGCCCTGGAATGGGTTATCCAGGGAGGTGGTTGAGGCCCCGTCCCTGGGGGTGTTTAAGACCAGGCTGGACGAGGCTCTGGCCAGCCTGATCTAGTGTAGGGTGTCCCTGCCCATGGCAGGGGGTTGGAACTAGATGATCCTTGTGGTCCCTTCCAACCCTGACTGATTCTATGATTCTATGATTCTATGATAATGAGGAGCAAAAAACAAAAGAGTTACCATTCATACAAGAAGATAATTTTAGAAATACAGTGTTTTGGGTTGCTTGGAAAATATTATTTGACACGTTTACACTCCAGGAGGCCAGGCACTGGAATATTCTTCAAAATACCTCCAGAAAGGAAAGTCCAACTGTATGGTTGTCAGTGACACTGATTGCTGCTGCAAATCTTTTAGCAATGTATTTGAATTTCCAGTGCATCTTTATCATTTTCTGAGAAATATCAACATAATTAACTACTTAAAAGCAAAGCATTTCCAGCTGCAGTAAATCCTGGGCAATAAGTTCATATATGTAATACCAACTTTATATGGTTTACCGATGAGGAAGTTATTTTACAAACTACTTGGTTCATATGAATCAGTTTGGGCAAATTGTGGCTAAACCGGGAAACAGCAATGGCTTTAGAGTCATAACCACTTAAGTTTCTGGGACCTGAAGATGTTGGAAAATCATAAAATCTAGTACTGAATAAGAATTAGGATGGAAAGGCAGTGTGACAGATGACTTAAAGGAGGTAGGCCTGTCTGCTTGAAGGACAATTTTTGTAGTAAACAGGGAGTAAAACCGCCTCATAGTGAAATGTTATAAAGAAGAAATCTCTTGAACTCAAGAAGTTAGGCACAGGAGGAAGCAGCTAAGGAAAAGAATAATGCATTTTTTAATCACAATACATTTATTCTTTCAAAAGATTGATAGCTCTATTTAACAATTCAGAAATACAGTGAAATATAGTTCCACTATATTCTTGTAACTCTTTGCATTTGAAAAAAATGAATAGGTAAGTTTGCCTAAGCTTCCTAGACTGTAGAAGTTAGAATGGGTGGTCTTTGTCTATAGAATTGCATACATATTAGTATAATATTACAGTGTGTATAACCTTTCATTAAATATCCTATTTTTGTATGTCTGAGTCTGGATAATATGGTTTGCACTAAGACCTTCAGAAGATGTAATCACTGCATTTGCAAACCTTGGATTTTTTACTTTTTTGAATCTCCTTTGTGATAAGTGCCTAAAAGGCACATGCCAAGAGACAATTCCAGGTATTTGGAACCAGCAGTTTCAGTGGAAAACTGAGAACAGGGAAAGCAACACGAAGAAAGATGGTCCCTTTTGCCTTTTAAAAGCACAGCTGTAACACTGGAGTGAGAAACAGGTTTGGTGATACATAACTAAGATAAAGTCTCTCAAATGTGATTGACATATCATTAACATGCTCTTCCTTTTAGTTAGGAACAGGCAGGTATGAGTATTTGGCCTCTCTTTCATGGAACTTGCTTTCTGGAGTGCTTCAGGCTCCAAGGTGGAAAGATGAATCCATTAACAAGCATTTCAGGAAAGCAAAATACAACTAAAGTGTATTAGACAATTCAAATCCATTGATAATAGTGACAGTGATAGCATTCTGTGATAAGCTAAATTTCCAAAAGATCTGCATTTGGGTGGATGTGAAAATGGCAGGAACTGACATGAACTGTCATAGGAATGACAGGTAAAAAAAAACAAACACTTTTTAGTGCATACTTCATTTTCATATTTATTCCAGAAACTGCATTTCTGTGAGAAGAAATACTGAAATACTTAAACCCTGAAAGTTTAGGTTTGAATTTACCTTTGAAATTTGGTCTGATCCTTGCATCGTAGCCTGACATCCTACCCATTAACTTATCCAGGAAATCAGATGGCGACATTGGCATGCTACGAGATCTTGCACTGTCTGTTTCCTTTGTGGCTACCAAGCTAGTAGCAAGGGAAAACAAAAAACCAGAACAGAACATTTTGTTAGAGATTTTGTTACGGAAACATGAATTTTACAGTCAATCACTTAGTTCATTCTTGTATGAACAAGAAAATAGGAAAGCTAAGACTGACTTTCAAGCTATTTTATGCTTCAAAAATAATAGTAGCAAAGAAACAGACATTTTATATGCAAACTGTATTTTGCTAAGCTGCATAGTTACAGGTTACTGTTACCTCTTCCTCAGGATTTTTGGAGATTACTAAAACTTTCAGTCAACCATCCATTGTAAAGTCATCTACACAAGAGTTGTGCATATAGAATGATGTAATATTGAGTTTAGTTAGGATTGGTCTAACTGGGTGTGGTGTAACAGAAGGCTACATCAGGAAAAAAGTAGTAAGAATAGTTCATAGAATAGTACTACTACCACCTCTTTTGTTCAGCAAATAGTTTATGTTGGTATTTAGACATAATACAGAATATCGAACAGTCTGTTGGCAAATGGTATTCTTTAACAGTCACAGAGAGTCATTATCTGTTAAAACAAAAGTCCCTGCTGTGGTGGAAAAAGCCCAACAACTTACTGGAGGATCTATTTTAGGGCAAAATTTTTATCTCTGTTCCACATGGCAAATGTCATCTCCTATAGCCTCCTCTCCATACTCATGCAGAACTCCCACTGACATTCTAAAACGTGCTCTGCACACGCTAAGAGTGAGGAATATCAACACTGTGACCAGCCATGTGGACCCAACTGAAAGGTCTTTACTGTTGTGGAACTCTTACTTGAGTTACAGTAGTCAGTAAATATATATACAAATAAAATTGTGAGTAACATTGTGATATACAGTGTAACTATTTGCGGCTTTTGGATTCTCAAAAATGTTGTCAAATATTGCATAATAGTAATAGTAATTTGTTACTGGATGAATTTACACCATTAAAAATGTGGGTAAAAGTTTTTGTTCTAAATAAACTGTTACACAAAACTAGAGGTGAAAAGAAAATTAGAATCACCAGGACTATAATTACTTCTGGCTTTGATCTATTCTGTCTGTTAAATCAGTGCTCACCTAAAACTTCAGGCAAGATGAGCTGTGAATCAGGCCTTGAAGACTGTCAAATCAGAATTTAATGAACCGAGATAGGAAAACACCCTGAATCACAGGTCCCTCAGAGTGCATGACCTGCTGAAAGTGGTTTTTCAGTCAGAAACTGTTAGGTCAAGCTGAAGACATTTACCATAGAATATAAATGTTAGAGAGTAAGAATCAGCCCAGAAAAGTCAAGGTGCAGCTTCTCTACATCAACACACACATCCTAAATTCTAGACAAGAAGCTACTGTGGGGAGTTATAGTAAGAACTATGTTCAGCACTGACATCTACCATCCAGAAAGAAAATAGAAAGTCATTAATGGTTTAAAACTAAGAATTAAAAGAAAAACACAACCAAACAAAAATCCAACATTGACACAGGTATAAATATTGATATTGATAAACTGGGAATGTGAGCAGTTGAGTCTAAGAAGGATTCAGAATTCATACTGAACACCTAAGCACTGTTGTGGTACAGCTGTCACAGCACTACTGTGTTATCCAGAGGTGTGGAAAGATTTGAAAGAGTAAGTAGAAGCATGAAGGTCACTTATAATTTTATATTAATGAGACCAGGTTCGGGATATTGTGTCAAATCCTGTGTCCAAGTTTTAAAATTATGTCAAAGCATTAAGAAAAGTACCAAACAAGTTAAGAGACTTTATAAGCTCAATGAGCTTAGTTTATCCAAAAGAAGATTGCAAAGTAACACAACCAAACTGTGTAAATACCTCAAAGGGGCAGAAAATACTGGACATTTATTCAAAGAAGAGAGGCAGAAGAAAAATCAGTGAAATTCAAATGGAAATTTAGGCACACAGTTTAACAATAAAGACAACAGAGGATCCAAGTGTAGCAACCAAGACAGTTAAGCTTTGTGTAAGACAGAGTTTAGCAAAATATAAGGCATTGTGCTCAATATATGGCTAGCTTGGTGAAAACGAGTGGCCTGTGATACATAGAAAACTAGAATAAATTCAGAGTAGACATTGCAAGTTTCATGCAGAAATCTTCAGACTGCCAAAGGACACTGTGACCTTAAAGATCTTAAGGAAGAGGAGCAATAGGTATAGTTCAAAGTGAAAAATATTGTCATCTTGGAGTCTTTCTACACAGTCTGGGTTGTAGGTTTACAGTTGCCTGTACTGTAACCTGTAATCTGGGTTGAAGGTTACATGTGGTCATGTTGGTCCATTTAGCTCAGTTCTTTTCACAGCTGGGTATTTGACTTACCCCGCAGTTGCAAGCATCATCTCCTTGCACAGTATGGAATTAAGCTCTACACTGGAAACTGCATTTGAGTTATCTGTAAACTACAGGCATCTTAATATCAGAGATGGAGCACTGCTAGGAGAAAATGTGCCAGTGGTCTATCTCTGACATGCATCTGCAAGGAGGAAAGAATTTTAAGCTAAATGGTATCATTGTCATGAAAGAAACAGCATAAACTAAATGGCTTTCAACTACTGAAAAACTTCAGTTCAGGAATAGTATAGCACTTTGAGTTGAGATAGAAAAGCCTTTGTGTGTCAAGATGGAACTAGATATTAGGATACTGTGACATGTATGACTATGATGGGATTCAGTTCTTTTCTAACCCCTCTGCTGAGGATATGTTTTGCATCATTATTCTTTTATGTCTTTAAAATAATTGGTATTACAGAAGTCTGGAAGAAAAAAATAATAAAAATGGCTAACATAGCTATGCAGCTAGAACATCAAAATCTACAGAATTTAAATGGGAGATCTCATGTACAAGCTGGCAATTTAGCTAGGAATAGAAAGCATGGCACATGAATCCATGCTCCTGAAACATCTATTTAAAGTAGGCATGTTTGTGAGAGGAAATCTTACTCTCTTCTTGTTCTTCAAAGGGAAATGATTGAGAGCAACTTTTCAAAGGGAATTTGACAATCTCCACAACTGTTTCCTTGTTTAAAACATTTAAACCTACAAAAATCAAGATAGCATTCCCATGGGTGGGTTGGCTGTTTTTTTTAAGAATCACTGTATTCCTACTCATAAATTACCTCTTTTCTATGTGCCTCAAATTTCTGCACATTTTTGCTACAGCACAAATTTTACAAATGAAAGTGCTTTATATATGCTTTATTTTAAAACCTATCTTTTCAGAAGCATTTTCAGTTGTACAGCTTTGAGAGTCTTGTATCATTTGTGTGCTGTAGTAAGTACTGGTTTTCACTGGTTTCTCTCTTAAGCTTTTCAACATGGGTCCTTAAAAATTATATTTGGTGTGTTTTTTTAATTTTAATTATAAAAGAATGTCTGTTTACTTGCAAATATTGAAGAAAAAAAGTATGGGCTACTGTCAACATTTGCACGAGACAGATTGTAGTCCTCCAGAAAGCCTTAATAAGAATAGTACAGGCAAAATCTGAAAGAAGGAATTACATCTTATATCACTTGATGACACTCCCCAGTTTGTTGCCGCTACCTGTGAATGACAGAGATAAGAATACGGTGTGTTGTAGTGATACCTTCCACTGGAAACTTCCTGGAGAGAAGGAACATTTCTAAGCCCAGGTTAGAGCAGTCCCCTAATTTATCCAAGTCATTCTGAAAGCAGTTTCCAGAGTATCACTAAGTTACTTTTGAATACAATCAATACCAGTTAGCTTTGAATTAGATGGCATGTTCATTTTCTTCCTTTCATAAAAAAAACGCATGTGTATTTAATCTAGAAAGTCTTGTATCAACCCCAGGTTACTGTCACATCTGGCTTGCTGATTTTTCTCATCTGATCAAAAATTCTTTCTTTCATCTCAACCACAATCCACCTTAGCCATTTAGAGAAGCAGAAGTTTTATATTTCATCTTAGAATGCATACTGTGGAACTGTTATGCTTTGCATGCATTATGATGGTTCAATAGCTCTTTCATATCATTAATTAGTCTAATCTTTTGGACAGAAAGTGTGATAAAACCCCGTGAGCAATTGGATCCTGTGCTTGCAGACCATTCCCTCCAGCTGATGTCTGAATGACTTTAGTACACTTTACATTAACAAGCTTTGTGGACAATCTCAAGAAATTAATTACACACTCATAAGGAAAGCAAAAAATGCAGCCAGTCAATACACACTTAGCTGCATCTCACAAACAATAATACAAAAAAGGATATCAGTAAATTTATCTGCATTGGTACTTATTCAATGGTTAGATTAATTAATCTCATGGCTAATTATCTTGATTCTGTAACTGTACGTAATGGTGTTAAAATTCATAATTTTTAAAGTAAAAATTATGCATTGTAAACATGTAATTAACAAGGTCTGCTACAATGAGATGTTTCTCAAACTGGTGATGTCAATCATCTGACAGTACCTTGATAACTGCACTTTCAAAATTGTATCAATAAGATTTTGAGATATGAAAACAGTCTTTAAAACCTCTTCTGCCCAATATAGATCTTTTCATAAAATATATTTGGTAGGATTAATGGAGTTGGGAGGATTAAAGTGAGTATTATGTTTGATGAAATTAGAAGCATATGATTGTTGTTTTTTGGGGTTTTTTTTGCTAAAGGGAGTGTTTCTAATCTGATCTATTAATTTGCAGGAGTGAACATAAACCCGACAAAAATACCTTTTTGAAAGAAAAATATTCCAGAAAGTGACAGCTCATAATTACAGCCAAATGTTAACAAGAATGACCACTGAAGGTCTTGAGCCCATCCAAATTAAAGTGTTTTCCTTGTTTGTAGAGAATTGATTTTTTTTTTTTGTGTGGATAAAACTATGGTTTTTCTAGATTTGTGCAGAGTTTTTCATTATAATGCATTTGTTCAGTCAAGTAGCATGACACAGATGTTCATGAGTTTAGACTGGGTGTCTGAGATAGCTGTGTCAGAAGAGAAATGCAGTTCTCTGTGTTTTATTTCAATGCACAACTTGAACTTCTAAAAGCCTTGCAGATGAGGCAGATACTGTGGAATGGCAGCTCAGAAGGGGAATGAATATGTTTAAGGCAAATTTTTTTTTAAATTGCAATGCAGTTTAAAAAACAACCTCTCCACTCTACTGGAAAGCTAAATCCTTAACAGAAAATAGAAAACAAATCGACTTCTCTTACTGAAAGCCATTCATCAGCAATATTGACTCACAAAAAGCCAGGGCTGTCCTAAAAAGCCAAGAGCTGTATCAGAGAGCCACAGCTGCACAAACCCAGTCCTGAAAGTGATAGAGCATCAGCTCTCACTGCTGCCCCATTCTACCTTACACAGAATCTTGCTTCTGAGGAGGAAAACAAGACTCAAAATTCAGCTCCTTCTCTGAATTACAATTTGGAGGACTCAGTCTCTTTACATTATCTACCTCGTGAACCCAGAGTAAATGAATTTCTAGTTTAGATGCCTGAATTAGGTAGTATTACCTTCTTCTACTATTCAAGGTTAATGCAAGGAGGGAATTTTATCCTCTTATTTTGAATAAATTCAAATGGTCAGATTAATTTTTAAATATCATGCTGCAGAGATAAGTAGTATCAGATCAAGACACATTTTTGTCTTAACAATATTTTTGTGCAACAAGCAATAGATTTCTATTAAAATGACAAATGATCCACTCTGTTAATTTAGTAGTTTAGACATGAAGACTGCATGCTAAATATATGGGATTGCATTTCAATGCAAGTATTTAAAATATCTTTTCAGATTTAGATTAAAAAACCACATTTTTTCTCTTTCAGTGTCTGAAGTATCATTTCATTTAGTGCTCATTGTAGATTAGGCAATGTTTGCAAGCATTTTTTTTTTTTTTAAATGATATACCTGATATTTTTATCTTGTCAAAGCTTTTCTCCATTATTGTTACAATTGAGAATGCCTTCCAGCCCTCCGGTCTTCCTCCAGTCTTGTTTATTATTGAAGTAAAGATGGTATAATGTTTAGAGCTTAATTACTTCATGTGCTATAGCTTTAAAAAAAGCTTTGAATTGCTGTGGACTGTTTCAAATTTTCTTAACAGAGAGGGAATAATAACAGGATTTTAAGCCTTCTGATTAAGCCAATCTGACCTATCACCATTCTCCAGGTCAAAGGGCTTATATTCTAGGTGAGGATGAATTTGTATATATAATTATTTGTGGCTCATTACATATGTAGATATAAGCACAATGCTTTACAGCCCCCCTTTGGAAAGAAAAAAATCTCTTGGGGTAAAGGAAGAAAACTAATTTGTCAGCATTCTTCTTAATCCTATGGGCATGGCTTTCTGTTTAATTAACGTATTCAGTAAACCACAGGTCTAATTTTGCTTTCCCACTTAAGACAAGTTTACTGTTGCCAAATTCAGTCATGCAGCATGTGAATTTTCTTAAGATATTTTATGAATTTTAACTCTTCAATATTTTCTCATTGTGTTTCCAGAAACACCTACCACCTCAGAAGTCTTTTGTACCTGTTGTATAGCTTATTTTTATAAATGTTCTACACTCAGATCTTAAGTCTCTTGCTGTTTCTTAATTTGTTCAATCAACAATCAAACGCCTATACACCTATACAAGGAGCAGGGAATGTTTCAAATATTTAAATTCTGACAAATCTCTCACTCTTCCAAAGATCTACTGCATGGATGATATTCTGACATCTTTGAATTAAAAATAGGCAGATCTTCACAAAATTCAATTGTTTGGAAGTGGGGTTTAGATAGATAACCTTGGCTAAAAGGAATGGAATATCTTTGAGAACAGAAACTGCAAATCACTAATTTATAGTAGTCTGAACTTGAATTAGTATCTCGTTATAAAAATGAATTTACACATCAATTGAATAATGGAGAGAATTCATTGGAGAAAAGGATAGATTGTAAAATGATCAAGTAAAATAATTTTAGAAGACTATCTTTTATAACACCACATATCCTTCTATAACAGCATGTCAGAGCTAAACAGTTACACATATTTTTGTGATTAATCAATGATTCCTCTAACCAATTGAACTTGTGCAGGAACTGAATAGTGGCTTTCTCTACCATAATGAATAATGGTTTAACTGATGCCATTGAGCCAACATTAGATTGAAAGGAGAATTAATTAAAATTAAACTTTGACCTGACAGAAAAGAAGAAAAAAGAAAGGAAACCCCCACACACACACAAAAAAACCCACCAAAAAAAACCCACCAAAAAACTACAATGCAAACTCTTCCCAAATCTAGGGGCAAGCTGTGAATACTGAAAATAGAATTCTACAGATTATAGATGCTTGGTTGATCATGTATTTTGAATGCATCCCAAAATGTACATTAAAATTGTAGAGATGCCTATTACTGTGTTTTCTAGTAATTTACTCTCTAGATAGATATTTTACTACTATGGCATTGCTCCATCAACTTTGCATATATTAGGTTGCTGTACTGTCACTCAATATAAACAGGAACAGAGTCCACTGAAGTGTAGATTTGCAGAAGAAAGATATTTATCATAATTAATGACCATTTAGAATGCTGTGTCTTCTGTTCCCCCTTTATCTTGTTTTGCTTTAAAAATCCATTGTTATGAATTGAAAACCATAGCTGAAATTGAGAAGTGGCGTTCTTTCATGTTTCCTCTCAAACAAGTATTTTACTATTCATAAAAATCTTCACAGAAAATCTTCACACAGAACGAAATTATTGAGGTTTATCAAAACTAGATAAAAGTCTGATTTTGAATTAAAACTGCAGGGCTTTTTAAGACTGAAGCACAATTCAATTAAACACTATTCCATTTGCTCTAGGGAAGCTCTACTTGTGTCATCAGTACAAGTGCTGCCCTGTATTTTCCATGAGCACGTCAGATGGCAGTTTAGAAGATGAGACATTTTCTCCAAGGTAAGCTTGGTAAGACATAAGTTTAGTTAGAGGAAAGTGGAAAATAGCCTGAAAATAACCTCACCTTAAAATAAAGTATTTCAACAAGCAGGACTAGAGCCCAGAGAAATCAAAACTTAGCAGTAAATAGCACTCAGTGCTAGATAAAGTTATTTCCCAAAATACTTCTCATTAAATTGTTTATTCTGATTAGTCAGCTAATTATAGTGCAGATACTGTGTTATTACTACTGACTAAACATTTTCAATTAATAGAAAATGTTCTAGTTGGAAAAATAGTAATTTATTGAAATAAGATTTTTACAGAAACATATCCATTTCAATGTTGCTTTAATAACATGCTGCCAGGCTTGGATGGAATATTGTCCAGTGCCCTTTCTATTTTGTCAGAGGCAATCAGTTTTCTAATGTTGATGTGAACTGAAGGTGGAGTCTCAGTTTCTAATTTTTAAAAACTTCTCTGACTATTTTCCCCACAGAAGTGACAGAAATTTTTCCTGCTTTCTGCAATTTAAACCTCCTTTTGCGTATAGAAAAACTAATGCAATCTTTACAGAGCTGTGGAATTTTCTGTGACAGGAATGGTGATGTTCAACCAGCTGTATTATTTACATGAGACACATGGATGAAGTAATTTTTTCTTTTTGATTAATTTTATCCAGAGTCAACACTATACAATTCAACATAAGATTTTCTTTAAGGAATAGCGTTGAGCTTCATCGTGATGGTAAGAGTGGCAGGATTCATGCCACATAATGACAGAAACCAGTATTTCTAATGTATGCACTGAAGCATATTCCTTACTGAGTAAGTCAGATAAAATAATGGGAAGGTTAAAAGACAGTGCTCCTAGCTTTTCATGTTTCCACCAAAATGATCCTGGCCCTCTACACACATTCTCTTTCACATACAGAAAGTGATACTTAAGTTTCCTCTCAGATACATATTTTATTTGATTATGCCATGTATCCAACACCCTTAATTATCATCTGAGTCTTCACATAAACAAATGGAAATATGCTAGGTGAAGCAGAGATCATGACCTGCACCATCCTGCTGACTTTTCCTGCACATCCTATGTAGGCTGGGCACCGGACTTCACAAGGTCCAGGTAGAATATCCCTTCCTTGGGAGATTGTGAAGGCATGGAGAACCATCCCCAAAACAGAGTTCTGGTGTACAAGACACTTCCTCTTCTGAAGGAGTCAGCAGTTCAAAAGGATGAAAAAAAATGCATTCTGGTAACTGTTAGGGAATCTAAACAACTCATTTGTGCTTAGGTTCTGATTTACAGATGAAATTTGAGTACTCTTGCATCCAGAGATCTGTGTTCAGGAACAAAGAAATTAGGTAAAGAGACATACAGATTGCACAGTGCTAGTATTTGGGGATGACTTTTGGAGGTAAAACTTTAACATGTATATGGAGAAACTGCTTGCAAATAGCATTTTTTATTACAGTTCTCTACTGTATTGTATTCTGTACAATATTCTATACTGTATTACTGTATTCTGTAATCATGGATTATTGTCTCAGGTGGGTGCATTTAATATTCACTTTATGTAGTAAAAAAATTCAGTATCATGTTCAAAACAATTCTGTATTCAATCTTTAGTGTGCAGGAACTCGAGCAAAACAGGAGATAGTTTATTTTACTGTAACTCTTGAAAATTAAGGGTTAAAGCAAACTGATAAATTTGCTTAAAAAAAAAAAACAACAAAAAACCCCAACCAAACAACAACAAACCCAGAAACTTTGCAAAAAGCTTTGAAAACATTTACTGTGTATTTTTAAAAAGTCTTTTATAGGATGTAGTCCAGATGTGATGATGAAATCTGTCCACTATGACTTTAGTTCTAATACTGCTGCATCTGATGCTATTGTCTCAGGGAAAACATCACTCAGATGTTTAGGCACAGAATTAACATTTACCTCAGAATGCTTTAGTTAGTCATAATTTAGCTGTGTGAAATCAGTGCTTGAGTCATGTTTGATTTCAACATTTTTGGTTTTCCCTTCAAAAAAAAGTTTTACCCTGCATTTGCCAGCAAGTTACCATTTTGTGACATTTATTTTATCTATCTAGTAGGGCACCCTTAGCCAGCAGATATATTGCTCATAAAACTGGAAGTTTAGTTGGTCCCTGCAGATGAGTATGTCTTTGCCTACATATGCCCAGAGCATAGACACACTTGTGTATTACTGCATCTAACAGATAACAGTGCATTTTAGAAATGTTATTGAAATTAAAAGCCTTAGCAGGACAAAAACTCAGGATGTTTTTAATAATCAAGTCTGACTGCATCCCAAAACATTACAAACCAAGTTTTCACTAAGCTCTGCAGTCACCCACTAAGACTTAAATTAGTAGCAATTTTAAAAACACCCCAATTTTCTGAAGAACCATGTCCAGTGTAACTATATTTGCAAGGCTTTTCTCCTGAGTTATTAGCTACAAAATTAAAATTAGTAGGTAAAAATCATACAAATTTATAATCAAACAATTTTACAGAAAGTCATCTTGGAAATTATATATTCTGCTACTTGTGGATCCTCAGAGAAGCAATGAAGGATTACACTGGGCTCATATTTCACCTTTCAAAATTCTAAAGGGGAGAAAAAGAAACTGAAGATAAATTCTAGCCGTAGTGGAGTCTCATGCAAAATGTACATATTATGTGAAGCCTTGGGCAAAGGTGAAATGGATAGGTATTCAACTATCACCTTTTTTAATATCAAATCTCTTCTATATATATTTTATACCAAAGATGGAATGGAGAAAAGGGCAAAATATTAAGACAGTGTAGGTATAACTGCAGCTTGAATTTTAATCAAGGTGAGTTAAAACACTAGTTAGCTTTTTTCAGTGTCATGGCTGCACTGATTTTGTTGATGATACCCTTTCCAAATTAGTTTTTTCTGTAAGAATCACATACAGGTTAATAGCAATTAACTCAACCTTACATTTTTGAGATAATGTGGAACTCCTTTGTTTGCTATTGTTTCACTGGAACAGTCCCAGGCTAATCTGCTGGCTTACTTTTCCCTGTAGCCATTGATTTACATTGGACCGTAACCTCATTACCTGTGCAGCTCCACTATTTCAATAGCCCTAGACTACAGCCTTCTGATTTTTTTGCTGTATTTTCTGTTCTCTCAAACTGCTCCCCCTGGAAACTGCATTTCACAAATGTTTCATGTCACCAAATAGAAACTTCAGTAATAACAATATTGAAGAGGACTGATCTTCCTTAGGGAAGTTCCTTTGTAGAAACTGCCCTGACTCTACCCACTGTCCCTGCCTATTTTGTACATCTATAGTAAGTCTGGAGGAATAATGGATTGGTATGTGGTATAGCAAAATTACACAGAAAGTGTTTGTTATATAGAAAGTCCACTGCAATGTAGACTAAGTATATATACCCCGTTTGCTGTTGAATAACACTGAAGGAATTCATTAGACAGACAGCTGGAAGAGCAATAACAAAATTCATTCTTTTATAATCATATGCAGTCTAGATTTGTACTTTTTTTCTTTCTTTTTGCTTTCACTACCTAGCATTTGTATTAATGCAGTATCTAAAAATCAGGATGGATCATACAGCTTCAAAACCCACAAAAAATGATGGTTTACAGTCGAAGCTAGAAAAAAGTGCAGTCTCAAAGAGTTTTGCCTTTTCTCTTGACTTTACATTGCAGACTGCTCTGCTTCCTGATGCTCTTCTCATTCTTCTGCTTTGGTCCTGCGTTCTTGTTGTATATAGTTTCTACTTGTGTCCTTTCCTGCTTGCTGAGATGGTAGTTGATAGCTTCCAAAAGGTGCCTTTTACTCAATCTATTCACAATGTCTACATATTGGTTACTAACTTCTTTTAATGACTCTCCCAACAAACATTATGGTGATCAGTGGGAAAAGCAATAAAAAGGAGAAGATGCAACTCTACACAGAAGGGGTCTTCATTGTTCATTGCTGAAAAGCTGATTTGCGGGAATAATTCCCATAGGTATTATTACATAATACTCAGTCAGGTCATTTGAAGCTTGTATTCTAAAACTGTTATAATAAGAAGCTCTAATCTTATAAAGATTTTCATTTTCTCTAATTGCCATGATTCCTAGTATATCTGGACAAGAGTAACCTGATAGAGGAGCTATTACATTTTTCATCATACAGAAGCATAGCACTTATCTCACAATATTACTTGCTTTCAGCTGTTGTTAGCATCAATTGTCTAGAAATTAATTAGGAGAGGCTGAAAAGTATGAAAATCTCACTAGCACAGTAAAAACATTATAAACTCAAATATCTGCCTGTAATTCTTTCTACAAATTGCAAACATGGGAATAAAATAAACTAAAAAAACAACACTTTTTTAAAAATAGAAATAAATAATGGATTGCAAAAGTTCTGACTAAATTTTTACTCATGACAAAGACTGTATTTTATTCAAAGGGATTTCAGTATTTTCACTGGTATAGTTGAAATACAAGAGAATTTGAGTAACATACTCCTGCTCACAGGAAATCCCACTTCCTTTTTGTCTGGAATTTTGGAAAGTAAAATGCCTGTCTATGCTTTCCCCTCATCCCCTTCAAGGGAACCAGAATGCTCTCCTCCTAACAGTATACCAGAACTGGATGTTAGGAAGAAATTCTTCATAGAGAGAGTGATTGCCCATTGGAATGGGCTGCCTGGGGAGGTGGTGGAGTTGCCGTCATTGGCAGTGTTTAGAAGGAGACTTGATGGGGTGCTTGGTGCCATGGTTTAGTTGATTAGATGGTGTTGGATGATGGGTTGGAGGCGATGATCTTGAAGGTCTCTTCCAACCTGGTCTGGTCTGGTCTGGTCTGGTCTGGTCTGGTCTGGTCTATTCTATTCTATTCTATTCTATTCTATTCTATTCTATTCTATTCTATTCTATTCTATTCTATTCTATTCTATTCTATTCTATTCTCTTCTAACCCTGAGCATACTTCCTTCATGCCAGGGGTGCCATCTCCAATAATACAGTAGCAGAACTTTGAAAGAGAGCTGTTTGATAAGCTGTAGAAGCTTTAGCAGGGATTCACCCCTCTTCTCTCAGGAGCTGGAATTTTATTTTTTATTATTATTAATTTTATTGTAATTTTTAACCTCCAGAGTGCTGGTGAGATGCTTTTGGTCTCTGGGCAAGCTACTGTGGAAGTACAACTTTACCTGGCCTCCCACCCTCCTAATTCTGACCCGGAGCTTGATGTGATGTCCTGACTTTTGGGCTTAACCTTGGACCTGCCTCATCACTGCCAGCTTTGCGTGTAAATCTGAACTGGTTTCTTGTACTGGATCTACTCTGCTTCTGCACAGGTGCTGCAGGACTGCAAACTTTGTTGATTGGATCCTGTCCCTGCCTGCCTTTCTGGGAATGTAAGCTACCAGCTCACCTTCCCTTCCCTTGCCACTCCCTGAGATATAGGAAGCCTTTTTCATTAGGACCTGGACTCTGTTGACTGCTTTATCCTACAAAATTTTTTCAAACTGAGTCTGGGCTGATGAGGAAAGGTATTGTGCCTCAGTGCTCTCATCTTGAAATGTTACATTTTCTTTCACATACTATTTTTTTCACATCCTGATTTTAATAGACACTTATTTCTTGGACAATATTGTAGGCATAAATCAGATGACCCACCTGGTGGATGTGGGGCCGGCTATGGATGTAGTCTACCTGGACTTCAGCAAGGCCTTTGACACCACCTTCCATAGCAAACTCCTGGCCAAGCTGTCAGCCCTCAGCTTGGACAGCAGCACGCAGCACTGGGTTAGGAACTCACTGGAGGGCTGGGCCCAGGGAGTGGTGGTGAATGGTGTCACATCCAGCTGGCAGCCGGTCACTAGTGGGGTCCCCCAGGGATCAGTGTTGGGCCCTATCCTGTTCAATATCTTTGTTGATGATATGGATGAAGGGATTGAGTCCATCATCAGTAAATTTGCAGATGACACCAAGCTGGGGGTAGGAGTTGATCTCTTAGAGGGTAAGAGGGCACTGCAGAGGGAGCTTGACAGGCTGGACAGATGGGCAGAGTCCAACTTGATGAGATTTAACACATCTAAGTGCTGGGTTCTACACATTGGCCACAACAACCCCATGCAGTGCTACAGGCTGGGGTCAGAGTGGTTGGAGAGCAGCCAGGCAGAAAGGGACCTGGGTGTCCTGGTTCACAGTAGGCTAAACATGAGCCAGCAGTGTGCCCAGGTGGCCAAGAAGGCAAATAGCACCCTGGCCTGCATCGGGAATAGTGTGGCCAGCAGGAGAAGAGAAGTCATTGTGCCCCTACACTCAGCTCTGGTTAAGCCACACCTTGAGTACTGTGTCCAGTTCTGGGCCCCCTCAGTTTAGTAAAGATGTTGACTTGCTGCAACGTGTCCAGAGAAGGGCAACAAGGCTGGTGAGCAGTTTGGAGCACAAGGCCTATGAGGAGAGGCTGAAGGAGCTGGGGTTTTTTAGCCTGGAGAAGAGGAGTTTCAGGGGAGACCTTATTGCCATCTACAACTACCTGAAGGGAGGTTGTAGCCAGGTGGGGGTTGGACTCTTCTCCCAGACAACCTGTGACAGAACAAGAGGACACAGTCTCAAGCTGCACCAGGGAAAGTTTAGGCTGGATGTTAGGAAGAAGGTCTTTACAGAAAGAGTAATTGGCCTTTGGAATGTGTTGCCCAGGGAGGTGGTGGAGTCACCATCACTGGAGGCATTTAAAAAGAGACTGGATGAGGCACTTAGTTCCATGGTTTAGTTGATTAGATAGTATTGGTTGATAGGTTGGACTTGATGATCTCAAAGGTCTTTTCCAACCTGGTTAATTCTGTATTCTATATTATTAGTAAGATGCTGAATTCTCATTAGAACATCCAAAAATATCGTCAAACATATTTGTGATAGTATATGATAATGTATTTTTAGCTGTTTTCTTTTTCATTTTTCATTATTTGGGGAAACTAATGCTGACTTCTGCTTCTTAAAGCTATTCATCTGAAATAAATTTGCAATGTAATGCAGGAATAATTTCAAAAGCAGTTAACTGTGAGCTGAGATGTGCCCCAGAGTTAAATAGTGTGTAGATCTTTTCCACAAGAATCTGGTCTCTAAGTGCCATTATCTATCTCTGTGATACTCTTTTCTTCAAAATAAAGCCAATGGGGCAGTGAACAGAACATGGAAAGAAGTAATAACCTAGTCATAGCCTGATTCTTGCTGTATTCTAATTTGCATAACTAAAGAAATATTAGATAGGGAGAATCTATTTTGCATTTCCACAGTGCCACCTACCTTTTCATTCTGTGCTTTCTCCATACACAGGTGTGCATATAAAATAGCTATACTACATGCTTTAAGGAGAAAGCAGAGTCCCCGGAAAGAACTAACTGTGTAGTTCTAATAGATCTGTGTGTTGTCCATGCAAGTTTGAGAGATGTCATGAAATGTACTCACAAATATGATCTTCATGTTGACCCTATGAGTATGATCTTGCTCTCAGCATGACCTCTTGCCATGCAAATCTAGAGGAAATTTGTTTACGCTATTACTTTAATGAAAACTCGTAGGACTATTCAGTCCTAGAGATTGTTACGTCTTCATTTTCCTTTTCTGGTAGTGAATTACAGTTGTTTTTATGGTCTATTAAATTATGTCCTCTAGCTTTCACCCTCATTTTTGCATTTCTACTCTCAGTATCACACTAAGACTTGGCCTGGAAGTCATTAATAAATACTTTTAAAATTATTATTATTATTTATTTTAGGTCTGATTATAGCTTTTCTCCCAGTCCTGAAATACACCACTGACCCATATTGAAAACAAAACTAAACATCTGTCTTCACAGGCAAGCCTAAGATTTAAATGATCACTTTAACCAGCCTCAGGGCTGTTAGACAAGAAATGAGAGTTTTTACTGTCAGGTTCATTCAGTCTTCTCACACAGCCTTCAGTGTGTGTTAATGAAGAGCAGAAACATTTTGATGCTGTACAATGTAAGAGAAGATACATTCTTTTTTTTTCTACAGCGTTTGAGGAAGTAAAACGAGGTTTGCACCTAGGAATTTGCAGCACATTCATCTTTTCATCAGAGTATTATATAGGAGCTAAGGTTGGGGGCTGTGTTTCGCACAGAGAGTGGAAGCTGAGTCTCCCTATTCCCTGTTCCCTTTGCACTAATGGAAATAATTTCACAAGGCTTAAGTTGTAAAAGAACTAGAAGTAATTGCTCCAGGAATTTTACAGGTTTTATTATTTTAACCTCGGGGTTTTTTTTCCTTCTTTCCCCCCACTTGTTACATTGTAAAGCACAGTGAAGACTGTAGTGTGTCTTGAATGGACTCTGATTTCCCAGGTATTATTGCTAGACCTAAAGGCACTAACAGTCCCTAATATGTGGTTCAATATAATTAAAATAGAGGATTAATCATTCAAGAGTAGGATGGCCTTTAAATAGTATGCAGAGAAAAAATAAGTCTGTACTGAAATAGAGCAATACTAACACCATGCTCCTCGTATTGCCTACACTACACAGGGGTTTGGTCATCTACTCTCAACATTAAAGACTCAGTGCAACTGGAAAATTTAATGTTAAATGGTAATGTAAATGCATTTACTCTTTTCTCCCAGTGTCATTGAATCCCACACCATGTGATCCAGTTTCCTAAATTCTCTTTCTTTTGGCACAATTACAGTAAAATCACATTGTAAACTATTTACATTGCATATGTTGATAAAAAACAGGTCTTCAAAAAGTAAGATTTACTATGAACCTGTGAGCACTAGTGAAGTGTGCCATCACCATGGGGCACTACATGCTGCTGTTTTAACTTTGTGCACCATTATAAACCCCTTCCACGTAAAATCTCCACACTCTTTTTGGAGAACCACTTTTCCAACATAAGTTTCCTTTTTTATCTTTGTCAGGTAATAAAGTGATTCTCAAAACAGTCTGGCATTGTCATGTTATCTGGCATTGTCATGTTATCTGCCATAGTCTGTTCATTGTGACACAGAGCTAGGATGTTAACGAGCATGCCTCACTCTGCATTAGCAGTGAATACATGCTGACATTCACGCCTGCTTTGTTAGTTATCTGATTTTTCCTTTTAAAGTTTTCCCTCACCTTTAAATGGAGGAGTCAAGTTTATTTTAGCCTGCTATCACCACACTTTCAGAGATATGTATTAAAAGAATGGTTGCACTGATACCGTAACATTACTTTAGACAGAAAAGGTGTGCTGCCGGGCAGAAAAAGCTGTATGAACCTCAGTCACATGAGTGTGAACTCAGGTCATAATTTATAGATTCGTTGCCATTTTTCACAAATGTCAGTGGCACAGCAAATGTTTTCCCTGTTACGGGAAATTCCCTAGACCATATCCTCTGTTCACTCTGTGCTCATTTCTTCGGTTTCTGTAAAAGACTTCTCCGCCTGAATGTAATCCCTCATTTTTCTCTTTACTGAAAATAACCAATAGCAATAAATCTGTATTTTACCAACTCAGATTATCTCCTGTAACTTTAAAATATTGACACGTGGCACCGTTAAGAATTTTAAAGATAACCACTGTTACATTTCCTGCTAAAACCAGGGATAATAGATCACAGATCAAATAGGGAAACCCTGACTACAAACAGGTGAAGGAAATGCAGTGTTCACCTTGTAAAATGCAGAAACAAATTCGCGGCAATGAAAGGTTACAAACTCATTTGCGGCGCATACCCCACGCATTCCTTTTCCGTGCCCAGTCTGGCTGCCTAAGGTAGCCAGGCGTTAGCGGCGAGGAAAGGCAGCGACCTCGGCCGCTCGCTGTGCGAGTCCCGGGCGTTTCGGCCGCCCGAGAAAACTGGCGAGCGTACCTTCTCCTCCCAAAAGAACAAAACTCACCTGAGCAGTACCGCGGCTTCCCACAGATAAAATCCCGAGACAGCGGCGCGGAGGTACCTAATCCGGGCCATGCTGCTCGGCACCACCGTGGAGCCCTGGAGCGGTCGTGTTCGAGGCATCGGCGGGGCTCCGCGGCGCTGCGCGACTTGGCGCAGCTCGGGCGGTGGACGCGAGCGAAGCTCGGCTCCCCGCGGGAGGCGGGCGCCCCAGCACCCTGGAGAGCTCCGGCGGCTCGGTTCCGCGCCCTCCTAGCGCCCGGCGACAGCCCGCGCACTCCCGCTGGGCCCCGCCACTCCCGCCCCGCCGCTCCGCATCGCCGCCGAGTGGGAGCTTAATCCCAGCCGCGGCGGCAGCGCCGAGCCTCGGCGGCGGCGGGACCCCACCTCTCTGCCTGCTCGCCCCCGGCTCCTGCCAGCAGCCAGCACCCCGCCGCCGGCCGCATCCTGGGCGACAGCGGGGGGCGCTGGCCCCTGCGGCGGGGCGGGGGCTGGCCACGGCCGCCCCTCGGAGTGCGCTGTCGCTGGGAGGCCGGCGGGGCGGGACCGTGGACGGCAGCGGCGAGGGGGCGCCCTGGAGGGGCTGCCCCTGAGAGGGGAGATGGCTTCATCGGGAGCGTGGGAGTGGGTTTGGCTGAGGCTCGTCAGAGTAGTCCCTGGTTGAGCAAAGCAGCCGCTGTCTGCGGGTCCTGGCCCGGAGAGAAGGGCCCGGTGGGAACGCCTGCGCGGGGCAAGCTGCGTTCAAAGGCTCGGGTGAAATCTCTGAGCCTTGGGTCTCTGAGGAAAGAAGGGTGAAAGTTTTTCTACTTTGCTTATAGGCCTTGCTGCTATGCTTTTTTCCCTTCTTTTTTTCTTCAGAAACGGAGAAAAAAGCAGTGTTGATGGACATAGGAAAAGTATATCCTGTTTTAGTCCACTAATTAGAAAAGAGAGCTGATCTGGTGCCATGAGGTGGGCTGTTAGGGAAACCGAAAGAGTTGGCTAATTTCGCTGGGGAGGACAGTGGAAGGACTGAGGGAACAAGAGAAGGAACATTGTAAGAAGAAAACAAGAAAGTTATTCACTAGAGAAAGGAGGAACAAGAAACAACTTTACGAATACAGGTGACAGTAGAAAAGTAAATGATTCTAGTTAGAGTTCCCAAATGGCACTTCATACAAGCCAGGAACTGCTTGCATTAGATAAGGGTAAGGATTTATTAGTTGATACTGGGAAGTACTGAGAGTCTTGCAGTAATCTGTGTGGTTTGTGCATGAAGTAAAATGGAAGGTGTTTGTAAGGAAGGGCTTTACCTGGAGAGAGTCAGAAGAGGAGAATACGTCTGAAATTGTGAAGTAGGGATACCCTCTGTGAGCCTAAAAGGCAATACCTTTTGAACACCTGCATGCTGAGACAGTAGGGATTATTCATCCTGGAGAAGAGAAGGCTCTGGGAATGCTTTATACGAGCCATCCAGTATCTGACAGGGGCCTACAAGAAAGCTGGAGAGGGACTGTTTTTAAGGGTGTATAGGTGTAATAGGACAAGTGGTGAAGGTTTTAAACTAGTGAAGGGTAGATTTAGACTAGAAATTAGGAAGAAATTCTTTACTATGAGGGTGGTAGAACACTGGAACAGCTTGCCCAGGGAGGTCCCATTCCCAGAGACATTCAAAATAAGGTTTGGGGGGGCTCTAGGCAACCTGATCTAGTTGGGGATGTCTCGCCTTACTGCAGGGAGGTTGGACTAGATAGATGACCTTTAAAGGGCTCTTCCAACTCAGTGCATTCTATGATTCTATCATGTCTGGGAGAGTCAATGGAAGGAGAAATCTGGGATCAGTTCAGGGACAGATCTCTGCTTATGTGAAATGTATGTCTGGTCATATCCCAGTACTTGCCTCAGTATAATTTCCTGACATGCTTTTTCCTGTAGCCACTAATTCATGTCAGACAGCCCCACTAGCTCTGCAGCTCCCCTAGTTGCACAGCCTACATCATTATCTCAGGCCAGAGTCTTATTTAAACTATTATGAAGCTGTAAGAGAGATCAAATGCTGAAGAAGGAAGCAGATGTGGTAAAAGGCATGAAGCAGAGCAAAAGAAACTGAAATTTTAGGGAAGCATAATAAACAAATTTCAGGGGGAAAGAACAACAAACAAACAACAAAATACCCAAGAAGAAAGACAGAAATATACATCAACTTCTTCCACAGAACAGAAAAAAATGGATTATTATTGTGTACAGCACATGCAGGAAAGAAACAAGAAACAGGGATTTTATGCAGTTCTAATTTCTAAGGATAGGGTATGTGTCAGAAATAGGGTATTTAATTAGAAATCTTTTAAAGCAATCCCATGTTCCAGCTACAAGTCCTTTTTGCTTCAAACTTCCATTTTGCTTCTTAACTTTCATTTTCCATTTTTAGCATATCCTTATTCATGTTTTAGCTCTTCAAGGTTGTTCCAGCATGTATCACTAAGTAATGATACCTACTACATATTTCAGATCCAGTTTAGATTTCTTTGTTGATACCTATCAAGTCCATAGCTGAAGAATATTGTATAATATCACTAACTTATTTCCTCTGTTCCCTGAACTTTTTTCTTAAATAGTACTGGTTCAAAGACTCTCTGTATTCAGTACTCAGAGTTTCTAGGTCCACTTTTCAAAACTTTTATCCTTTTGTTCTCCCTTTAGCCCAGGGTGGAAACAGTAATCATGAAAAGAACCTATTTAAATCCTTACCTGAAAACATAATAGCAAACAAACTAAATAAGCCCTCTATTTGCTGAGGACCGTCTGTCTGTGCTGGTGCTCCACAGAACTGGTGTGGAGTACTTCCTTTGTATATTAAGAACAATTGATTCTTATCTTTTATCAATTAAAAGAGATTTCAGAACGTTAGGGCACCTGCTAAAGGGATCAGGATCTCAAGTAGTGTTCTCTGCTATCCCTCTAACGTTAGTGATGGATGAGGGAACATTGTGGAAGAGCCAACAGGTCAATTCATGGTTCAGGGGCTGGTGCCATCGACAGGGATTTGGGTTCTACAATCATGGTTTGGTTTTCAAGGCAGCAGAGCTAAAAACAACTTATGGGACACACTTGTCCCAGAGGGGGAAAAGGATCCTGGGGCAGGAATTGGCAGGGCTCATAGACAGGGCTTTAAACTAGATTTGAAGGGGGAGGGGTTGGTGGTCTCCTGCTGGCCTGTGACAAGCGGAGGGGCAGCTCACCTGAGGTGGAGGGATGGAGAGCCAGTAGGGGCTCTCAGCTTGCTGCCCTGAGGCAAGCCATGAATGATGCACCAGGACACCCTGTGGAAACCAAGGGGAGTTGGCACAGGAGGACAACAGGGCCAGCCCAGCTGAAGTGCTTCTATGCAAATGCACGCAGCTTGGGCAACAAACAAGATGAGTTAAGGGCCACCGTGATGCTGGGACGCCATGACATAGTGGGCATCACCAAAACTTGGTGGGATGACTCCCATGACTGGAACGTAGGGATAGACGGGTATAAGCTTTTTAGGAAGGACAGGCAGGGAAGGAGAGGAGGAGGTGTTGCCCTCTATGTCAACAACCAGCTGGAATCAGCAGAACTCCACCTGGGGAGGCATGATGAGTCGGTTGAAAGTTTATGGGTTAGAATTAAAGGCAAGACAGGGGAAGGAGATATTACTGTGGGGGTCTCCTACAGGCCACCTGACCAGCAGAACCAAGCAGATGAGGCTCTCCACAGGCAAATAGAAGCGGCTTCCAGGTCACAAGCCCTGGTCCTCATGGGGGATTTCAACCACCCTGACATCTGCTGGAGGGACAACACAGCAAGGCATCAGCAATCCAGGATGTTCCTGGACTGCATAGAAGACAACTTCCTCCTCCAAATGGTAGAGGAACCAACAAGAAAAGGTGCTACGCTGGACCTTGTTCTCACCAACAGGGAAGGGCTGGTAAAAAATGTGAGGCTCAGAGATGGCCTTGGCTGCAGTGACCATGAAGCAGTTGAATTTAATCTCCTCAGGACAATCAGGAGGACGTATTCTGAGCTTATGACCCTAGACTTTAGGCGTGCAGACTTCCATCACTGCAGGGATCTGCTAGCCAAAGTGTCGTGGGATGAAGCCCTGGAGGGAAGAGGGACCCAGGACAGCTGGTCAGTATTCAAGGACCACCTCCTCTGTGTCCAGGAGCTATGTATACCTACAAGGAGAAAAGCAGGAAGGAATGCTAGGAGGCCTGCCTGGATGAACAAGGAGCTGCTGGACACACTATCACTTAAAAAGAAACTCTACAGGAAGTGGAGGGAAGGACAGATAGAACAGGGGGTATATAAGGAAGCTGCCCGAGCAGCAAGAGGCCTGGTTAGGAAAGCCAAAGCAGAGTTTGAATTGAATCTAGCCAGGGAGGTTAAAGGGAGCACTAAGAATTTCTATAGGTATGTTAATGGCAAGAAGAAGACTAGGGAAGGTGTGGGCCCCCTCAGAAAGGAAAGTGGTGAATTAGTCACAAGTGATGTGGAAAAGGCTGAGGTACTCAATCACTTCTTTACCTCAGTCTTCACTGCAAGGGCCTCCAGCCACACTCCTGGTGTCATGGCAGACGATGCCAGGGACGGGGAGGAAGAACTGCCCATCATAAGTGAAGCTCAGGTTCGTGATCACCTGAAGAACCTGAAAGTGTTCAAGTCCATGGGACCCGACGGGATACACCCATGGGTGCTGAGAGAACTGGCAGATGAGGTTGCCAAGCCCCTCTCTGTTATATTCCAGAAGTCATGGCAGAGTGGGGAAGTCCCCACAGACTGGAAAAGGGGAAACATTACTCCCATTTTCAAAAAGGGCAAGAAGGAGGAACCGGGAACTACAGGCCAGTCAGTCTCACCTCTGTGCCCGGAAAGATCATGGAGCAGATCCTCCTGGAGGCACTAATGACTCAGAAGAACAGTGAAGAGGTGATTGGGAATAGTCAGCATGGCTTTGCCAAGGGCAAATCCTGCCTGACAAACCTGGTGGCCTTCTATGAGCAGGTGACAGCATTAATAGATGAGGGGCGAGCAACTGATGTTGTTTACCTGGACTTGAGCAAAGCCTTTGACACTGTCCCGCACCACCTCCTGGTCTCCAAGCTGGTGACACATGGGTTTGATGGATGGACCACTAGATGGATAAAGAACTGGCTTGATGGCCGCACCCAAAGAGTGGCTGTCAACGGGTCCATGTCCCAGTGGAGGCCAGTGACAAGCAGAGTCCCTCAGGGATCAGTCCTGGGACCTGGTCTTGTTCACCATCTTGGGTGACATGGACAGTGGCATCGAGTGCACCCTCAGCAAGTTTGCTGATGACACCAAGCTGTGTGGTGCAGTGGACACGCTGGAGGGAAGGGATGCCATCCAGAGGGACCTGGACAGGCTGGAGAGGTGGGCACAAGACAACCTCATGAGCTTCAACAAGACCAAGTGCAGGGTCCTGCATCTGGGTCGAGGCAATCCCAGGCACAAATACAGGCTGGGCAGTGACTGGCTGGAGAGCAGCCCTGAGGAGAGAGACTTGGGGGTGCTGGTGGACGAGAAGCTCAACATGAGCTCTCAATGTGCACTTGCAGCCCGGAAAGCCAATCAGATCCTGGGCTGCATCAGGAGAAGTGTGACCAGCAGGTCAAGGGAGGTGCTTCTTCCCCTCTACTCAGCTCTGGTGAGAACCCACCTGGAGTACTGCCTCCAGTTCTGGAGCCCCTATTACAGGAGGGATGTGGACGTGCTGGAGCGTGTCCAGAGAAGGGCCACGAGGATGATCAGAGGGCTGGAGCACCTCTCCTATGAGGACAGACTGAAGGAATTGGGGCTGTTCAGTCTGGAGAAGAGAAGGCTCCGAGGTGACCTCATTGTGGCCTTCCAGTATCTGAAGGGGGCCTACAGGAAGGCTGGGGAGGGACTTCTCAGGGTATCAGGTAGTGATAGGACTAGGGGGAACGGAATGAAGCTGGAAATAGGGAGATTCAGGCTAGATGTGAGGAAGAAGTTCTTCACCATGAGAGTGGTGAAGCCCTGGAATGGGTTATCCAGGGAGGTGGTTGAGGCCCCGTCCCTGGAGGTGTTTAAGACCAGGCTGGATGAGGCTCTGGCCAGCCTGATCTAGTGTAGGGTGTCCCTGCCCATGGCAGGGGTTGGAACTAGATGATCCTTGTGGTCCCTTCCAATCCCGACTGATTCTATGATTCTATGATTCTATCTTTC
Organism: Picus viridis; assembly: GCA_033816785.1. Taxonomy (NCBI): domain Eukaryota; kingdom Metazoa; phylum Chordata; class Aves; order Piciformes; family Picidae; genus Picus; species Picus viridis. The sequence goes on along the minus strand of CM066582.1, from coordinate 15,874,687 downwards.
CACTCAAAATAACTAATGAATTTGCTTCTCCAGGTGGTGTTTATCTTTGTGCAGTTATGTGTGTCAACAGTGAGCTGGTCTGACATTTCATTTATTTGGACTGAGGCAAGTGCATTTTTCTTATGATATAATGAGTTAAAACTACCAGCACAAATTCTCCAGTTCTCCTATAGAAACAGTTCTATTAATTATAAGTACAGATTATACTTCAGATAAGCAGAGTTCAAACTTCCCCAAGTCCCCACTGGAAAAACTTACACTTGATTGTGCTTTAAGCAAAAACTTTGCTATTGCATCATTTTATTCTGCTAAATACAAATGCTATTTTCAAGTTTTTTAAAATTTTCATATGGGTACTGTTGAATATTAAAATACTATTTTCTGAGTGGATTCAAACAACTTGCTTTGATTTACAAAAAGTTCCAGTCCAAGAAAGCACTCAAGCACTTACTCCTGACTTCAATGAGATTAGAGCCATAAGAGAACACTTGGCTTTTAATCATGAACTTTAAGAAAACATTTTTATTCTTTCTATATGACTACAGGTAGACTTACCTGCTGTTATACAAAGCTGAACAGATGGCTATGTTGACTCTTTATGGTATGTCTAAATAATTCTTACTGATACAGTAAACTGAAAGGTGAGATTTGTTTAAACATCCATTTTAAAATTATATCTCTAGATAATAATATTCTTCACAGAATCATAGAGTGGTAGGGGTTGGAAGGCACCTCTGGTGATCATCTAGTCCAAACCTCCTGCTAAAGCAGGTTCACCTAGAGCAGATTACACAGGAATGAGTCCAGGCAGATTTTGAATCTCTCCAGAGAAAGATACTCCACAACCTCTCTGGGAAGCCTCTACCAATGCTCACCCTCAAAATAAAGAAGTTTCCCCATATGTTTAGAGTAGAGTAGAGCAGAGTAGAGTAGAGCAGAGTAGAGTAGAGTAGAGTAGAGTAGAGTAGAGTAGAGTAGAGTAGAATAGAATAGAATAGAATAGAATAGAATAGAATAGAATAGAATAGAATAGAATAGAATAGAATAGAATAGAATAGAATAGGAGTAAGCCAGGTTGGAAAAGACCTTTGAGATCATCGAGTCCGACCTATCATCCAACACTATCTAATCAACTAAACCATGGCACCAAGTACCCCATCCAGTCTCTTCCTAAACACCTCCAGTATATACCTGTTGTCCCTTGTCTTGTTTTGGAGCACCACTGAAAAGAGTTCAGCCCCATCCTCTTCACATCCACCCTTTAGATATTTTATAAGCATTGATAAGATCCCCCCTTAGTCTTCTATCTTCTCCAGGCTAAACAGTGCTAGGTCTCTCTCAGCCTCTCCCTGTAAGAAGGATACTCTCTTGAACTCTTGTCTCTCTTGAACTGGGAAGCCCAGAACTCAGAACTGGACACAGTTCTCCAAATGTGGCCTCACTAGGTCAAAGCAGACAAGGAATATAACTTCCCTCAATGTGCTGGTCACACTCTTCTCAAGGCACCCAAGGGTAATAATCATTCTGGAAGAAAGCCACTGACAAATTTGAAAGGTTTCTGGGAAGAGCTGCAAGAACAAGCATCCCCATTTTGGGAATTAAAATGAAACAAAACAACAACGAAAAAGTAATCTACTGTTATGACCCCCATCAGGAATGTTTCCCTCCTGAAAACTCAAAGGATTTTTGTACTCGGCGAGAGATGAGCGTAGGTCAGTATTTTAGAGTGGCTCACTTTAGCGACACACAATTTATACAACTGAATGCAAGATCATGCAGCTGTGCAGCAGTATTCATATGGAGAAGCCAATGTGCAGCTATGGATTGAAGAATTACTGAATGTTCTTTTTGGTGTGACAGAGCCCTTGTGTAATATTAAGACAATCTAATCATAGCAGTAGTCAGGAGAAGTTATTGTCATTTTAAGTGTGTCAAATCCTTGAGTATGTTATGGTTTAATATGTTTAAATAATCATTCTGTAAGAAAGCTGCCGACAAATTTGAAAGATTTCTGAAAAGAGCTACAAGAACATTATAGTTTGGAATACTTTTCCTAACATAAAATTCAGGCAGTTTAGCTTGAAAAGGGGGGGAAAAAAGGTTTAGAGATGTCTTTAGACACATTCATGATGAAAAAAAAAGGATACAAAGTGAAGGTAATTGTTTTTAATAAGTAGAGGTAGTAAATTACCAAGATTGAAGAGTGATAAAAGATGAATTCAGAACAGAAAAAAATTCCTACTTTGAAGCAATTAAAAGATTGAAACAACTAAAGAGGGAGCAGTACTGATCGCCATTTAAAGTCCTTAAATTTAGGTCAGCTGTATGTTCTGGGTTTGATCCAGAAGCCGCTGGGTAAAGTTTGATGAGCCTTGAGATTTAGAAGTTAAATTCAGCAATGGCTCCAGTGTTAAAACATGTGAATCTATAAACACACAATATTCAACTACAGAGTTAAAGTTATTTACTTTTTTAGAAAAGCAGTAAATTGACCTTGCAAATACTGGTCAAGCTGACAGAGTTGAAACCCACATATATCATAATGGTAAGGAATAGAGATCTCACATTTGTGCTCTTTGCCACACTTGCATTGCCAGTTTGAACATTTCCAGCATTTTAAGAGGGTGTTGTGATGGGATATGACATCACTGTAGTTTTAGATCCCAGTTTTACTGAGACATGTTTGATTATGTTAATTAATCTGGCTTTCTCAGTACACAGGATTCCCCAGGATGTAATTCATTCAAGTGTGAAACCCCAGAGGCTTTGACCTATTACTAAAACAAAACTACAAATAGATTAGATGTTTTTTGATAAACACAATCCTAAAATAGAAAGGCCAACTTTAAAATATGGAAGTAAAATCACTTAAAAAAAAGAAAAAGTAGATATTCAGTATAATTCAATAAGCAACAAGAGGCTTTGCAACATATTTCAGTTTCTGAAAATCAAGTGAGGAGTCTACATGAGAGCATTTGGCAAATTTCTCCATAAGAAATATGCATATTTATCACAAGGCTGTAACATAACATTCTTCAAAATGTATTATCTCAAAAGCAAGTTTTGGGGTAACAAAAACAAATAGACCTTTTAGTCTGGTTTTCTGAAGTGTTTGCTGTTGCCTTTGATTTCTGGATACATACAAAGAAATTGGTTCTACTTCATGGGTATTTAATTAATTGGTCCAAGCTGTGACCAACAGATTGGATGTGTTTTTCTTTGGATAATGTTTCCTCTCAAGAACCCTCTATCTTAAACCTTAGCTCTCTTAATTTGGATGGGAGTTCCCCAGTTCCAGTGACATCTGATGTTCTCCTGTCCGTCATGTTCTTTCTGTCTGTACTAAACTACATGAGAAGCTAATCTTGGCGGTGGATGAGAGGATGAGAGGTGAGGGGGTGTAGGTTGTAGTACTGGCAGAAATTAAAATGCCAATAAATGGTCTGTATTTTATGTGCCAGAGCTTATCCAATGTTAATAAAATATGTATATTTCAGATTAATAATGTTTCATATGTACGTTAATAATAATACAACATTATTAAATATTAGTCATGATCTTTACAAAACCTGTGCATATGTATTCATTTTATATTAAGACAAATAAGCAAGAATATAAATGCAGTGTAAATTTGTACTCTGTAAGTAATCATTGCTAGAAAAGAGTGGTGAGGTGTAGCTGATATGTTTATATTCACTGTAGTGTCTTGAGTGCCTTGGAGCAAAATATGGGCTTTTCTTTATGAGCATATAAACAGAAGATTTGTTAGATAAGGAGAGTCAATGGGAAGTTAGTATTTTCTTTTTGTTTTACAAAAAAGAACAGAACAAAGAGTGGTCTAAAAAAAAGGGGCTACAAACCATTATGCAGAGAGTCCAAGCAAGAAAGATTTTCAAACTCATTTCATACTTTGTTATTAGTTCCGTTTTTTAATCAAGGCTTTAATCCATTAAACACTGCTTAGCTCAAAGCAAGTGAGCTGTTCCACCAGAGTCAGCAGCCCTTTGAATATTTTGCTGTCTCGAGCCTCAAGGGAGGCAGTTCCTGCTGGTTAGTGAGCACTCCCCTTTTTAAATTTAATTACTCCTTGTAATCATTGCAGCACAATGCTTAAATATCTGGAGTAGCCTGAAATTTTCCAAGTGTGAAACTCTGCCTCTTCTATTTGAGTGTTTTGTTGGGTTTTGGGTTTTTTGTTTGTTTGTTTTTTATCTTCTTTGCTCATGGGATAGTATTGGATACAAAAAGTTAATTCTGAGAAACAAACTGTACCTGCATAAATTAACTCCCATGGATTTTGAAGGCAGAATACAATTGCTTGTGTGTGTAAAATGTAGTGTTCACTGAGGCCATTTTAACAGTATAGCTGAAAATGTGTGGATCTTGTCATGAGTGGAATTATTACAGGCACAATTCAGTGTTTTGTGTTTTAGGCTGTATTGATGCTTGTGCTTAGAGACAGGGGTTTAGGTATGTTGGACTAAATTTATTTCCATCAGAGTATTTTACATTAAAATTTAAGCCCTTCGCCTCTTCTTCCATTCCTCCCCCCCGCCTTCTGAATAAGCACTTCTCAGTGCCATTGAACAGATGCAGCAAAGTTGTAGTGACAGCTGGTGTATGTGAAATGGAAGGAATCAAATCTGGAAGCCCAGATTTTTCTCAGCCTGCCATACTTTATACCAGTTTTCTCATTTGCCTTGAAGAGTATGTAGATTTTGCAGCATGTTCTGGAAGTTAACAAACACAAGCATGAATTTAGAGAGAGACTGAATACTGAAGATGTAGACCAAAGTGGAAAATCTCCCACTAACTGTCTGTTCTCTTTCTTGCCATGGTCTGTGCTCAGCTCCAATGTTTGTACTGATTGTACATACTACAGCTAGCATTACATCTAGCATAAGGGCAGAGAAAAGACAGAAATCTAATAAGATGATTATGAGCTATATAAACTGTCAAAACCATTTTGAGTTCCTGTATGACTGACTTAACTTGCAGGGGTCCTTTTTAAAGATCTGGGAAGAGATTCTGAAATGTAAAACTTGGAGTAGCTTAGTTTGGAGGTCTACTTTATAAGCACTGGTATTCAAAACTGGAAACCAAACTATTCTTCTACTGGATTCAGTATAGTAGACTATAAAGATAGTTGAGCCAGCTTGAAATAACTTGGCAACACCAGCAGACATGCTATGGCGGTGCTCTGCCTTAGCCCAATTAGTTATAGAATCATAGAGTGCACTGGATTGGAAGGGACCGTTAAAGTTCATCTAGTCCAAACGCCCTGCAGTAAGCAGAGACATTCTGAAATACATCATAGTGGGAAAGTGGTGGGAAGGGAACAGGTTATGAACCTCCTTGATGTCACTAATCACTCTACTTAACAAGATCCTGTGTTTCGCCAGCACAGTGGTTTTTCTGTGTGTACAGTGAAGCTGAACACAGATCTGGAAATTGACTTCTGAGACATTAGTGTTAGTCCACAGCTATTTGGGGTAATAGCACCATGAAAAGTCTTCCACAATTTGACAAATATAAGCTACCTTTTAAAAATATTTAACCCCTTTGCTGCTGCTGCTCCTACAGGGATAGTATCTCTCTGTTTCCATAATTAGAATTTTTTTTTTTTTCTAATTTCAAGCCCTGGTATGTTTAAATTCACATGCAGTTTTCTGTTTGATTGGTTGGTGGTGGGTTTTTTTGTGTTTGCTATTTTTTTCAATGTTATTTTTTTCCTTCCTTTGATTTAACCTGAGGAAATACATTTACCAAATGAACCAACCTCTTCCAGTCTCCTGAGTAGGTTTTCTCACCTTATTTTCCACTCTGAATTTCTCTTTCTCAAAAATAAATGATGAGAATAAAATGCCATATGCTGCATGAGGCCAGTTCTGGACTCTATAGAAAGGCACCAGTACTTCCTTGAAAGAAATAACTTTCCCAGTACATGAGGAAATATCAAAACACTATTTGGGAAATACATCTTGCCAATCTTAGTCCTTCATTCATATTCTTCAGAACTCATGAAATCTACTGGATTCAATGTTTTCTAGACTAAAAAAAAAAAAAAAATCCATAATGTCATTGCATTCTAAAATGGACTGTAGGGATCAGTATATGATCATGACTTCAGTCTACATTTAAAAATCTAGGGCTAGATTTCTTGGTGTGGTGTAGCTATTTTATTCAATTTGATGCCAGTTTTATTGTCTGTGTAAGTCCTCTATTGATTTTCCAAGTGATAAATCATAGTGGCCAAGGCTCCCTTGTCTGTCCCTGTTCTACCACAGCCACGGCTGGAAAAACATGCCTGATGTGCAGGACTGGAAGACACTCTTGCATTGCTTTAGCTAGTAGCTGCTGTTTTAGTCTACTGAACACATTAGCCCAAGCATGAATAGATGCTGCTACAGTTTGATAAGGCTGACAATAAAGTGAAAAAGTGGTCAGTATGTAAATAAGAGTGTTTCTTTCAAAGCATATTCAAAACTGCAGCAAAGGCAGTTCAGATGTGTAACAGCCTTCAAGCTTTAGTGTTCCTATCTGACCTTAATTTATTTGATGCATTTCAAATGACTGGGAATTATGAGTAGGCAAGGAATAAAATTTCAGGCCTCTCAAGTGCCCTGAATAGTGTGGTGTGATCCTGTACACTCATGTCATGGTTCTGAGTGTACTAGAGGGTATTAGTGACCCTGACAGACCCTCATCTGGGGCCTCAAGCCACACTCAGCTTCATGAGGGACATAGGATTACTATGACTTTTTCTGTTATTTCCACCTTTTACTTACTAAACCCATTAGCCAGCTTTAAGTGTCAGTGCCTTTGTCACTGAGATCCCAAAAGAACCAACACCTCCTTGATGCAGATCAACCCCTCATGTGGGCCCAAGAGCCCTCTTTAAGTTTAAGACTGAGCCTTCAGTCCCAGAGTCAGCTATGTTGCAGATGCATCAGTCTCTGATCTTGTCTCTTGCTCCTTCAGGCTGCCTCTGTGCTATAGCACTTCCTTCAGTCTTCTCTTGGGTCCCCCCACTAGACATAGTTCACCCCCTTGCCATGTCTGGCACTGTTGATGGACCCTGTTACTACCATATGACTATGCCCATCCCAGTCAAGTGCTGTGGGACTGCAGAACATCAGAGAGGACATGATTTGCACTGAGTATGCTCTTGATCCCTGGCTTTCCAGGGTCAGCCAGCTTTCGCAGCTCCATGATGTCTTGCTCTATGAATTGCTGGAATCCTCTGAGCTTCTAGGAAAATGAAAATTGTGAAAGTGCATTGAAAAGTGGATATGAGAAGCTTCTGTTCTCACATGCTAGTGCTGTACACCTACTTTGATCCTACAAAAGGCCAGGCTGTGGAGATTCGGCAACACTGTATGCAGCTCATTGTACCCATATCTGTGCTTTGATGACTTTGAAAATTATACTGGTGATGGCAGCTCTCAGAGAATATATTCTCCATTGGTTTATTCCTCAGCTTCAGTGGTGTAGATTCGTGTCTAGTTTTCAAACTAGAAGTATTAAACAAATTGATATGCCTGACTGAATTTAATTCTTTTTTTCAATACTAATGCATATTTATTAATGCAAAAATGTATAGTGCAAAAATGTGTGAGTTTATGAAGATTATTCTTCTAATTTGAATGCTGACATGCTTCTCGTACAGGCACCATACACAGCCACAATCTATTGATGATGGATACTGCTTTTTAAACATTTTAATAAGCATCATGTCAAAGGATGAACAAAATTCAAGATGTTTATACAAAACATGTCTAAAATTTTTGAACATCCTAAAGCAAAAACCTATCTCCTACAAAAGAGGTCTTGAGAAAAACTGCTAATAAAATATTACAAGGACCCTCACTTTTGGAGGAGGAAAGTGTCTCCAGATTATTTCTTCCCAAAGATACACTCTATCACTCTGCTCTAATTCACACTCCAGTTGCTAATGCAACTACAGGCAGAATCAGACATTCAGCAGGTAAATTAAATTAATGAGGTAACAAAAAAATCCTGCTCCCAGTGACTGCTCCTTTCATTGCTTTAGGAAGAACAGATGAGATGTGCTCTTCTGATGCTCTGACCTGCTGAAGAGGTACAGCCTCACAAAAAAGGTAATTAACAGATGGTTTTGTGGTTTGTTTGTGGCTTGGTTTGTTTATTTGTTTTGTTTCCTTTTGTTTTTTTGTTTTGTTTGGTGGGGTTTTTTTTGGTCGTGGTGGGTTTTTTGTTTGTTGCTTTTTGTTTGTTTGTTTTTAATGAAACGCTTCTTGTTGCTGAGCTGCTATTTGTTCTTTGGAACTATGGTTTTCTGAAGTTCCCTTGGGAGGAGGTAGCTTCCTGTGGATGCTTTGGTTTTGTTTTGTGAGTATCTTTGAAGTACAGAGATCTTCTATGTGTAATGATTTTTAAGGTAAGGAAGCTTAATAGGATTGATGGCTTGTAATGTGCTTCTCTGGCACAGTTTAGTGATGTTTTGAAATCATGAGAAATTCCATCCCGGTTTTGGATGCTGGGGCAATTGGTTAGCTGGGTTATAGTTGCAGCTGTTTCTTGAGTATAGTTTGGAGAAAGTCTCTTCTACCCTGTCATCTTTTCTTTCTATTCCAGCTTGTGGGTTACTATGCTAAGGCAAAGAGGCAGTGCTAATGGGAGAGGAGGTTGTGCTGACAAGATTTAACTAGCTGCTACAAAAAATGCACAGGTCTGCTCACACTGCTGCTATTTCTCTGCTTGCTTATTTGGTTATATTCATTCTAAAATTCATCTACCTCCTAATTTAAGCTTTTACTGTCTTACTCCTTAGGTTGTGTTTGCAGTATCTGCAATTGATATCTGTGAAAAGAATTGTGTTTAATTATCTGATTTTTTTTTTAATATTTTTTTTTTCCTGAAACAAACTCAGTGCTTGGTTTTTCTCTTATGTAATGCTCTCTACCTCAGCATTACCAGACAGTGCTATTGACCACTGAAATACAGATGTGGTGAGAGGAAGAACATACTGGAAAAGGCTTATGACATGGCTGTTAGTTGGTGTTAATGCAGCATTTCCTAAGTCTGCATTGGTTTTGCAACTATATTCTGATTTTTTTTTTTTTTTTTTTTGTAGGAGTTGCTTGTTATTGCCTTTCCTCCCTTAACCTAAAAGAAAACTTTTGAAGTGACTTCGCTTCCAGCCTGAGTGGAAACAATAACAAAGTGGAATTAAGCACACGTTTAAAGAGCAGAGGTCACTGAACTGATGTGAACAGGAAAGTGGCACCAAGTGCAGGCGCTTTCCTATGATCAGGCACAATGTGGTGTAAAACTCATCTGTGTAACTGAAGTGGTAGACTGTGTATACATATGTGCCCATATATTTCTGTCTCAACAGCAGCTTGATAGTGGGAAAGATTGTTTCAATAATTAACTACTAGGTGTTTGTAGAAGCTGTGCTACTACCATTCCACTCACTGTTCGACTTCTATTTGTGGTAAATCACTTTTCTGGGGGAAGGTTCTAAGGAAGGCTTTGAAGCTGCATTTCTATATAGTTTCTCTGTCTTTGTTTGACTTAAGGACTGCCAAATAATTGTATTTTAATGAGATTTTTTTTATAGCTGTGCCTATCTGGGAAGGAGGAAGGGGTAGTGCATTGTGTAGTTGTGTCTTGAAAGGGTATAATTTGAAAACATCATGCAAGTGTTGAAAGCTTAAACTTTCAGGAATATTAAAGATGTCTAAAGGTTTGTGCACAAAGAGTTTTTTAATATTAGAAAATTGAAAGAACTGAGATTGACCTGCTACTCCAAGTGACTTGTTTCTCTTGTGTTATAGAACAAGTCTGTCCACCTTGTGAGGCTCACTCCTCTAGGACTGAGACATGTGGCCTGTGGGACAGTTCTTCAGCTCTTGTGCTTAACAAAAAAAAGTCATGTAGGATTTAGCTTTAGGTATATTAAACACTAGATTGCACTGGTAGCATGGCCAATGACTAGGGAAGTGATCATCCCCCTCAGACTTGACACTGGTGAGGCTGCACTCCAATTAATGGGTACAGGTTTAGAGCCCAGAGAGTGCTGGAGGATTCCAAAAAAAGGGCAGTGAAGTTGATGAAGGGTCTAGAGAACAGGTGTTACAGGGAGCAAGGGAGCAGCTGAGGGAACTGGGGTTGCTTAGTCTGGAGCAAAGTAGGCTGAGGGGAGACATTCTCATTGTTTGCAACTACCTGAGTGGAGGCTGTAGTGAGGTGGGTGTGGATGTCTAATCCTAAGTAACTAGTGATAGGACAAGAGGAAATGGCTTTGAGCTGCACCGAGAAAGGTTTTTCTAATAATCCATTTGAACCTTATTCACTGAAAAGGTTGTCTAGCATTGCAACAGGCTTCCCAGGGAATTGGTGGAGCTGCCATCGCCCTAGTTATTTGAGATATGTGTAGATGTAGTGCTTAGGTATGTGGTTTAATGGTGGACTTGGCAATGTTATGTTTATGTTTGTACTTGGTGATCTTAAACCAAACAATTTTATGAAATTGAAAACATTTAATAAACTGTTGAGCATGCATACTTAAAACATTTAATCAAATAGGAAATGTGATTTTAAAGTTCAGTTTGGAGTCCAAGTGGCCATGAACATGAAGTTGCTGAAGTCAAAATTTTACTGACAAGAAACTGTATAGCTGGAAATAATTCAAAGTCAATAGCTGTCTTCATAAAATTGTGAAGATTATCATCCTTTCCTGATTGGTGATTCTGATATGTCTGGATAAATCCCTATCCAATAAATAATCTTATGTTCAGTCAGATGTGCAATTCATTGTAATACTTTAAGAGGAAAGACACAGGAAAACTATTGTGCTTGCATATTTGGCATATTACTCTTGTCTTACAGTGACTTGGATTTGTGTGGGGTTTTCTTGAGATTGAATGTATTAGTGTCACAGTGAAGAAACTTTTTTTCCAGTAATGGGACTCTATCAGATGTTGATTACAGAGTAGCTCTTATATATATATGTTGTTTCATTCTTTAAAACGTGACTTCATACGTATGCTTTCTGATACTTTTATGGGTTACAGATTACATTGTTAACAAGCAAGATAATGAAACTTTTTCTTTTCTTTTTCTTTTGTGTTTGTCTTAAAAAGCACAGATCTAAAGGCTAACTGCTGTTTCTGTAACTTGTATGGGCTTGAAGACAAAGTGATAGAGAAACTATTTTTTCCTTCCAAAGGCTTTTGCCTTAGAATAGAATAGAATTAACCAGGTTGGAAAAGACCTTCGAGATCATCAAATCCAACCTATCATCCAACACTATCTAATCAACTAAACCATGGCACCAAGCGCCCCATCCGGTCTCTTCCTAAACACCTCCAGTGATGGTACTTGTCTCATTTCCCAACTACTATTCCTTGTTGTATAAAATAGATAATTGCATTGTTTTATGTATAGTAGTGTAGTGTTGTTGTTTTATAAGTCTCTGTTCAGCAGTCAGTATTTCCTACATGTATGTGCTGGTAAATGCTTGCAATGCATCCCACCTTTTAAAGCATCTAGAAACTGTCTCATTGAGTTGACTTTTAGGATAATATAAGTGAATAAAAATACTTACTTTCATGTTGTTATGCCTCTTTTCTGATCCAGTATAACAATTATTTTCATCTTGGATGATCCAATTACAGAAAATCTGAACTTGATGCTCCTAGATACTTCACCAGCAGGAGGTTTGAGTGACCCTCAGGCAATTAAAGGGAGGAGTCTGGAGTGGCTGTGCAGCACTGGACTGTAGTCAGTAGACTGAAAGTGTAGGCAGAAGAGAGTTGGGATAGCTTGTACTACCTGGCTGCAGATGTGGTTCTGTTTCTTTGCTGTCTTAGTTACATGGCCTGAATCATGTGTGTATTTGCGATTTAAATACATATATGTCGTATGCTTAAGTGCGACATAGTACAAAGTTCTGTCTGAAACACCATTAAAAAAAGGTGGTGGTGGTGAAACCTCATCTTGAATTAATGATTTTTCATGTTTGCAAGGAAGTATTTATTTTCTGTTGCTTCTATGTGATACTGAATGGAGATAATTTTAGAATTTGCAAGTCCCTTTTCTGACGTAATTGCAACATTAGTTCAAAGACTCTGTAGAAGCAGCAAATGACACATACAGACACATGCCCTTTCTGTAAATTACATCTTTTACCTATTTCACACATTCTACTTCAGCTCCAGATAAATAAAATCTTGTTCCACGTCAGCTTTCTAATTTATTAATCAAGTAAGTGTGTGAACTAACTCAGCTGAATTTCAGAAAACAGCAGGCACTGCATGGAAAATTTGCAGAAGTGCATTCTTTAATTTGTAGTAAACTCATTAGGTAGTATAACACTGCAGAGCAGCTGAGATTTCTTATTTCAATGCTTCATTTAAACAAATGTTTTCCTATGGTGAAGAATGGTAGTGCCTTCATTGAGATTTTTACATTAACAGATAAAACTAAGTTGTGAACTTATTAATGTAACTACTTCAAGAGGATAAATGCTGGGAAGTGGACTCCAACTTATGCATTTTTTTCCTATACTCAGAAAATATCTGCTTTGCCATTGTGTAGGTACTTGCAAAGCACAGGCACATGAAAGCCTCTGTGGTAGTGCCTCATGGAGAAGGAAGTGTGCTCTGCTCTGTGTGCAAACTGTTGCACAGTCATTGAGTGCTATTTCAGAGGATGTTTTCACATGGCATGTTTAAAACAGTGAGACTCCGTGGGCTGCATTTTGCTGTGACTAATACTTCAGTAGTGAAGTTTGATTTAGTTGCTGCTGTCATCAACTGAAGTATTTCTTTAGTCACTAAACCAAATTTCACAGCAAGATGGACACTTCTGATGGCTGAGCACAATGAAGAGGTGTGATTAATGGGCTGGCACAAATTCTGTGACTCTTTTACATTAACTCCCTTATAGATACACCTCTTCCTTGCAAAAAAACTCATACTGCTTGTCACCTACTTATGAGATGTTTGTGATAGTTTGAAGGCAGAGGAGGGAACCATTCACTTGTGATGTAATGTTTGTATATTCAGTAGACTCAGTGATTGTCACAGAACTCTTTTTTAATGCTTGGCCACTTAACCATGTTTATTTTTCATTATTTTTAAAAATAACATTTATGTGCTATTTGCTTGGCAAGTTGTTTTATTTTCTACGGAATAGAGAAGTCTTAATGTGCATCTTCACATGAGTCCAACTTTATCTCCCCAAAATTTCAAGTGTTGGAACATATGAGACCATGATGGATTAATTTCAAATGCTTTCATACCTGGTGATAGGGATCTGTGATCTGTGTGCAGAAATGTTGTAAAGTGAGTCATACTTTCAGTCTGGAGATGTAAATGTACAGAGTTCAAATAGTCTGAGGCTGGTGAGTAATCCTGTAGTGGATTTTGTGACCTCTTCCTTGAAATAAAAGAAGCTGTATGAAAACATCAATACAAATGTAAATAGCTTTATATTATAGATGTAGCCTGTCACTTTGGCACTTAAGCTGTGTAACAATATGAGGCTTATTTCCAAGGGAACAGGAGTGCAGTAATGGCAAAAAGTAAATTAGGCTGCTGTGCATTTCCTGGGCCTCAGTAGGGTTAGAATGTAATCTTCAGGAGTGCAGACTGAAACTGATGCTGTCAATAGTTCTATTCTTGTCTCTTTGGCACTGCTTCATACCACTTGTAGGAAAACAGAATGACATATGGAAGTCAGCAAAGGAGTAGTTTTTTTTATTTCTCAGAACCACCTAATTGTCTCCAAATCATTTGAATACAGTAATGCTCTCTAATAAGGAGAATCTGTAGAGTTTTATTTAACAATCTGTTATAATGTACTGTTATTTCATTTTTTTTCGTTCCAAAGTCTAAAATGGTACTAAAATTTATCTGCTTCCTGGCATAGCTGAATGACTGAATATAGATGCAATCTCTACTCAGCTTTTTGAATACAGCCCCAGTGATGGATGAAAGAAATCCCTCTGAGACATTACTAATACATAGGACTTCCAAGTAGATCTGACCTGCTGGAACTACTACACGTTTTTCATGAATGTCAAGATACTTATCCTAGAGAAGATCCAAAATGTTTTTGCTGTATAGAAACTCCTTGGGAAAAAAAAAAAATCACATTCATCAAAACTGTTGAAGCTTTCAAGACATCCTGGATAGCAGATAAGGCAAAACATTTAGGAAAAATGAATACTACCTCCACTTCATTGAACAGCATTTGGCAGTGATAGTAACAGACAAATTTTGACATACTTCATGAGCTCTGTTAGCACACACACAAAAAATGGGGGGGAGGTGGGCAAAAACTCCTGTGTGCTATGTTTGTAAGGAAGTGCTAATACAAAATACACATAAAACCAAATCCATCCTAATTTGCACCAGATTCTTGAAAGCATCCCAATTCTTTACTTCCCCAGGCATTAGTAAATTGTTTACTTGTTTTGGAATCTGTTTCAGTATCTCACAAAGGTTAGCAATGACTAGAGTAAATTCAGGTGTTTCTGAAGTCTGTGAATATCACCAAAAAATGCTGTTCCAAATACCTGAGCAATAAAGAATACAGGATTCCACTGTAATGATTGTTTGTCTTTCAATATTAAAGCATGATGCTAAATATTTTTGTCCTAATGCTATAGTGGGTACAGAGAGAAGGAAAGCTTTAGAAGTCTGTTTACTTACCCTGGCTGTTATGTTTTTGCTGTTATGTTTTATTTAAATGATTGTATTTAAAATTGATGGAAGGTGAGATCAAGCACTGTGCTTTGAGGAAAAACCACCTTTCTATTCAATATAACCAGTTTGACTCTTGTCTCCCAGTACTCTTTCTTAAAGGTAGTACATTTTGGATTATTATTTAAGAAAAATGTGTTCTAAGTATCATGTATGCCTAGGTACCTGTAGCAACCTGTTTTAAATAAGTGAAGGCTGTTAGGTGAAACAAATGTGAAGTGGAAGAATTGTTGGGTTACTAGAATTAATAGCAAAGGTGCTTGGTGGCTATTTGGATTATTTAGCCATAACGTCTTTTATGGGAAGGCTGAATGTCTGGATGCCATCCTCAGCTTACAGTGTGGACATCTCGCAAACTTTGTGAGAGGGAAATAAAGTTCTCTCAGAAACCAGTATACCTTTGGATCTTAACGTTACAGGGAACTAGATTTTTCTAGCCTTAAGAAAGGCAAAATCAGCTCTTTGAAACTTTTTTTAGTGAAAATAAATTATTTGCAAGGAGCTCATCTTAACGGAAGTTTAGACTGGAGGTGAGGAGAAAGCTCTCCACTGAGAGAGTCGTTAGCCATTGGAATGGGCTGCCCAGGGAGGTGGTGGAGTCACCATCCCTGGAGGTGTTCAAGAGGGGATTGGACATGGGACTTGGTGCCGTGGTTTACTCATGAGGTCTGTGGTGACAGGTTGGACTTAATGATCTTTGAGGTCTCTTCCAACCTTGGTGATTCTGTGATACAATAAGGAAGATGGCTCAGTGCCCCACAGTTTTCTTTTATTCAGCATAGTATTCAAAATGGTTTAAAGATACAATTATGGTATATAAATGTGTCAAACTATATAAATGTTTTTTTGTGGTGGTGTGTGTTGGTTGTTGCTTTTGTGGGTTTTTGTTTGTTTGTTTGTTTGTTTCCCCCTTTCTCTCCTATAACTACTATTTATTGGAATAAGGCAAATGGGAGGAATTTCAGAATTCTTGTGTGAATATCCCTATGATTCTGGGATCAATCTCCCCAGGAATGTGACAGTTCTCATCACTGATGATTTTTATGGTGTAACTATACAGGACCTAGTTAATCTCATCTAGGCTTCCTTTTGCATAAAAGGCTAGACCAGATGATCTATCAAGGTCCCTTCCAACCTGAGCTTTTCATAGAATCATAGAATCAGTCAGGGTTGGAAGGGACCACAAGGATCATCTAGTTCCAATCCCCCTGCCATGGGCAGGGACACCCTACACTAGATCAGGCTGGCCAGAGCCTCGTCCAGCCTGGTCTTAAACACCTCCAGGGACGGGGCCTCAACCACCTCCCTGGATAACCCATTCCAGGGCTTCACCACTCTCATGGTGAAGAACTTCTTCCTCACATCTAGCCTGAATCTCCCTATTTCCAGCTTCATTCCGTTCCCCCTAGTCCTATCACTACCTGATACCCTGAGAAGTCCCTCCCCAGCCTTCCTGTAGGCCCCCTTCAGATACTGGAAGGCCACAATGAGGTCACCTCTGAGCCTTCTCTTCTCCAGACTGAACAGCCCCAATTCCTTCAGTCTGTCCTCATAGGAGAGGTGCTCCAGCCCTCTGATCATCCTCGTGGCCCTTCTCTGGACACGCTCCAGCACGTCCACATCCCTCCTGTAATAGGGGCTCCAGAACTGGAGGCAGTACTCCAGGTGGGTTCTCACCAGAGCTGAGTAGAGGGGAAGAAGCACCTCCCTTGACCTGCTGGTCACACTTCTCCTGATGCAGCCCAGGATCTGATTGGCTTTCCGGGCTGCAAGCGCACATTGAGAGCTCATGTTGAGCTTCTCGTCCACCAGCACCCCCAAGTCTCTCTCCTCAGGGCTGCTCTCCAGCCAGTCACTGCCCAGCCTGGATTTGTGCCTGGGATTGCCTCGACCCAGGTGCAGGACCCTGCACTTGGTCTTGTTGAAGCTCATGAGGTTGGCTTGTGTCCACCTCTCCAGCCTGTCAAGGTCCCTCTGGACCCTATGATCCCTATGGTCCCTATGATTCCTGTGAAATAAATAACCTTTACAAGATTTGTTCTGTACTGGGGTTCATGCTGACTATTTTTAGCTGCTGCTGATTCCTGTTAGTGACTTCTGAAGGTTGGTTGTTTACTGCAGAGGCTAGAGAAGGCTTTTCTTAAGAGAACAGTTTTGAAATATGGTTTGGTGAATTTTGGTGTATGGGGTTTGTTGCTTTTGTCGTGTTTTTGTGGTTTTTTTGTTTTTTGTTTTTTGTTTTTTTTTTTTTAGGTTGGTTTGGGGGTAGTTGGGTTTTTTGTTTGTTGTTGCTTTGTTTGAGTGGTTTTGTTGTTTTTTCCCCCACTGGTAACTTGTCACTCAATTATAATTGAAGACCAATTGAATACTTATCTGAGATCAGTTGCTTTGCAGATAGTGAAATGAGCTACAAACTGCCCATTTTGTGTCAGCTCTGTTTGTTCACAGAAATGCTTGTACTATTTCCCTTATCTAACTAGCTCTAAGATAGGACCATTCTGCCATGGCAATGCTGAATAGAACTTCTTGCCAGCTCATATAAATAACTCAGACACAAAAAACGTTACTCAAGGTGAATCCAGATAAAGTCTGAGAGTGGCTTTCCAAAGCAGCCTGTGAAATTAATTATGTATCTAAAATGAGGGACTCTAAGAAACTCATAGTTTACCTTTCAGTAGAAGATTATTTCCCAGATAATTTTTTTTGCATCTCTTACTTTATGAAAGCTAATTTATGTTGTGTGGTTCTTACACCAAACTACTGAGGACGCTAAGTAGATACCAAGTAAGCATCCCTGCATTTAGCAAAGTGAACTGACTGGGAGAATAATGTGCTTTCTCTGTAGTTTTCTTAGCAAAGTTGTTACTTTTTGTTTTCTCTAGTGGAAAACAGAAGCTGAAGAAGTAATGACTATTAAACGTGACTGTTAGACCCGAAGTTAGTCCACTGGGGAAACTTGTAAGTATTTGTACACATTTCCTCAGAAAGAAGAGATGTGAACTGGCTTTGAAAAATGTATATTTGTCCTCTACTTAGCATCGAGTAGATGATAGGACAAAGTCTAATGGAAAAGCCAAACAGCAGCTGAGAGGTGCTGAATGTACTTTATTTAATCTAGGAAAATTGCTCTCTGATGGACTGAGTTCTTTGATATTCTCTTACAAATGAGATTTGTCACTATCCAAAAATCGGTCAGATTCACAAAGCTTCCCTTCCCAAAGAGAAAACATTTCTGCAATTTTCAGTGGCTTGTGAGGTCTGTGAAAACAATTCCCAATGCTTGATTTTCAGCTGAGGGATAGAGAGAGGAAAATGCAAGCAAATCTCTAAATGTCTTCATGTCAGTTTTGTTTTGTTTTGTTTTTTTCCTGGATAGTGTAAATGAGGTTTAATGCAATACTATTTCACCAAAGCCTTGGAGGAACTTCTTCAAATCCTGTAAAAATTAGTGTGTACTGATTCCCCATATACTCAGGAGTTTATGCGTGTTGGAGACTGTAAGCAATTATCTGTTGTTATTGCTAATTCTAACTGAATTCTAACGTGGTGTTGCACCTGAGATTGCTGACGCTGTGTTGCCTAACTGCCAATTTTCAAGTAGTATGTAACAGGGAAAGCTGTTAATGTGCTATGAATTTATGAAATCCCTTTAAGAGGATGGGTTATTATCTGAAGTGATTTCTTCAGTGTGTTCAGTGAGATGCCTGGTCAAGGGTCTTGGCTAAACAGTATCTATGCCATCTGAGTAGAAACAGCAGCTTTGTACCAGCACATGTGGAAGAAGTCACAGCTTGCCTCTGACAGGCAAAAGGTTTCAAACTTGCAAAATAACCAAGACTGCCAGATCTCCACCTGCTGCAGGTGTTACTGCTATTTTCGATTCTAAGTCTGTAACTAAGCAAATTCTCAGCTGGGTAACTGAAATCTTTGCTTTCCTGCCTCAGGAGTACTGCAGTCCTATGCAGGCAAAACACAGCTAATTCCTAGGGTGAGAAATATAATGGAATTCAGTGGGATTAAATATTATTGGAAGGGAATCTACTTATAACAGTTTAATGACTGTGGAGTGAAATACTGAGCTGGTTTATAATAGTGTCCTTTGATTTCATGTGCTTATGCTTCCCATGAGCAATCTCTATGCACATAGTAACATGATACACAAAGACAGGCTTTTATTTAGCTGAACAGGAAGAAGAAACTGGCTGATCTGCCTCAAAAATTAATACTAACACATTGGTCACACAGATACAGTTGCATTACAGATTAGGATGTATTGAATGGATCTTCTACCAGACAAAACTTGAATAACTGTACTGAGGTGGTGTGGGGAGACAAATGCCAAACAAGTGCATCTTTTCTCAGGTTTTGAGAGACATGCATTAAAGATTTACAATTGTGGTATCTATGTAGAAGTAAATGTGCATATATAAAACAAATCTTGGAAAAGCAGTACACATCAGGCTAGAAATACTAATTAGTTCCCAGTACTTTATTTCAGAAGGGGAAATAATCCAGATACTGGAGTGTTACTTGAACATCATTAGTACTTAACTGTTGAATTTTAATCTCAGGACCTCTGAAATTTGCCAAGTCCACCCACCCTGTTCGAGCAGGGTCATGTAGAGTAGATTGCCTAGGACCGTATCCACAAAGCTTTTGAATATTTCTAAGGATGGAGCCTACCACTTCTCTGGGCAAACAACATAACAAAGAAATGCCTGCTAGGTATTCCTTTGCAGAACAAGTGCTGGAAGGCACACAGTTGTGGAGATTATGTCTGTGAGTTGCATAGAAAAGCATTTTATTAAAGATTCTAGCTGCTCAGCAACAACCCCTGGCTTGTATCAATTCAAAGAGGATTTTTTGTGTATTCCCATATTGTTTCCTTAACCTGGCTCTGCTTTTCAGTATATTGTAGAAAAATTCCCTGGGATAAGCCCATCTCTAAAGGATATATAAGCAATGAAACAGAATAAGGGAAGCTGTCTCTCTCAAGATACAAAGTGCCTCAGTTTACCTTAGGACACAAAAGACTGAGTTCAACTTATAAGATCTACTAAATTTACTTTTTTAATCACTATTTGATTTCTTCACATGAATAGATTATCAAGTAACTGCTGAAAATATCAAGTTCTTCTCCAGCTTTATTTCTTTCCCACCTCCAGCAGATATTGAAAAATACATGGTGAAAACAGATATATCAAGGAAGCAGGAATGCACTGAACATCAAACAGTACTAAGGACTGAAATAATCACTTGGAATTCTGTCCAAAGAAGAGAATTGTCTCTGAGAGATAATCAAAATATGATTTTTTTTCCTTTGAAGTTAACAAGTGAATGCATCCTTTAAATCAATTAAATTTTCTGTTACAATGAGCAGCTTTCTAAACAAACTTATTTTACTGTTGCCAAGTAACTTTTTGCTAAACTTGATTCTGTGCCCTCAAACTTTTTTTTTTTTTTTTTTTTTCCAGTTTCTGGATATAGAGTATCTAAGATGCACATAAAAATGCCTTTTATAGAGTTGTGGGTTTTTTAAGTTGCATTTTGTGTTTTGTTGTATTTATATTTTGATCTTGCACATTCAAGAAAGTAACAGGCTTGTATACAGTGGCATGAATCTTAAACTTGTCATACTGACACTATTGATGCCCATCTTTGAGGGGGGAAAAAAAATCTTTAACAAAATGTCTTTGAAAATATCATAGAGCATGCTATTGCAGCTCTGAGGAGTAGTTAATTTTAAAATCACCTGGCATAGCTGCTAGTTAAATGATCATCAAACACTGAATTCTTGAAAGGTGAAGGTCTATAATCACAAATATTATCTGAGTTCAGGAAGAAAGTCCTTTTTAATTGAATAGCTCCTCTACCTTCTTCCTTTCCTTGAGTGCAAAATGGAATGGCTCCTCCTGCGTTCGTGGACTCTTAAGAAAATGTTAAATACTTGAATATCCCTGTACTTCCTTGTTTTTTATGTATACTTTGTTCTTGCCCATTTTTCTTCAGTCTCTTCTTTAGTGTGTTGGTGTTTTCCCTACAACCTTCTGTCTACCCTACAGCACTTCTAGTAGCAGATCTGTTTTCATAAATCACTTTGAGAGAAGCCAACACTCATAAAGAAAATATATGTTGATTTCTGCACTGTCCTGACATCTAACGGAAAGTTAAAATAGAGGCCACAATAAAATTCCACTGCAGCTCATAGGAGGCTTGTTTTGTGTTCTGTGGATGTGCAGTTTTTCTTTTAGACCAGAATATCATTCTGATTTTAATGAGATTTTTGTTTGTGAAGTAAGATGGTAATGAAATGAAACACAACTAGGTTTCAGTCCTGAAATCCATTCTCACTTTTTCATAAAGGCAAAGCTTTCACTGACGTCAATGACAGTTTTGCCTGAGTCAGAATTGTAGAATTGGGCTGATAGTGTCTGACTTAATGAATTTCAAAGAGATTTCATTTCATGACCAGACAGTTCATTTTGGAGTGTCTTTCACAGCCAGTGGAAATGCTTCTTGCGATCATGTTTTTGTTTTCTATTTGTTTTCATGCTTCTTTAAAGCTTTTTTCTTTTTTTGTTTTCCCTTAGAGATTATACTCTAACAAATGAACAGAGTGTTTTAATTGAAAGGGTAGTAATGAGATTAATGTAAGAGCATTTCAAAATCCTACTGAAAGATACATGCTGGGCTTTTTTTTCTTGTTTGGTTGTTGATTATTTTTGTAGTAGGTCTGAAAAAGGTTTTGCTGCAACTTTCTTTTGGTTGGTAACTATGAGGCAAGGCTTATTTAATTAAAAAGAAGAAAAAAACCCTGCACATTTGAAACTTCTTAAGCTTCATTCAGAGAGACCAAACAAGGTGAAGGTGCTGAAGAAAGAAGAGGGAATTTCAGAGTCCATACTAAAAAATATAAAATGGAAGAAAAGGAAAGTGTCAAGGAAGAGTTTTGTTGCATTTTGGTATGGTGTTGGGGTTGTGGTGGTATTGTTTTTTAGGGTTTTTTTTTGGTTGGCTTGTTTGAAGGTTTGGGTTTGGTGATGGTGTTTGTTTTTGTTGTTGTTTGTTTTATTGGTTTTGTTTCATTGTGAGGTTTTGTTTGGTTTTCATATTGTTGTTGGTTTGGATGTTTTTTTTGGTTGCTTTTTTTTTGTGTGTGTGGGTGGTTTTCTTCCCGATTCAGCCTGGTCTGCACTACCCTGCAACTGTGGTCATTTTAGGAAACAATAAAAGCAACCAGTTCTAACCTGAAATCAGGCCTTACCCTGTGGGAGTTGATGAAGGGAAAGTACTTATTTTCAGTAGACCTGCTACACAGAACTTGTTATGATACTTCTGTGTGTAGTCTGGGGACTTGACAAGCAGTCTTTGTGTATGAATCTCTTTACCAAGCTTTGCAAATGACCTTAACCTAAGGTTGACTTTTGCTGAAATGAGGCAACTGAATGTAGTATTTCAGCTGCAGGCGGTTATCATAGATCATACTGTCTACTAGTATGCAATCTATATCTCATCATGGTACTGAGACTTGAATTGTAATGACCAGTATTACCTCTTGGCCACACACAGAACTATGTGAACACCACAATAGAAAACAGACTGTAGTTCTTATTCACATTGGTATCTTTCTTAATTGCTATGGAAGCTGTGCTCCTTATTGGCAAATTACACTGTTTCTGTGATGGCACCAGTGAAATATCCCAGGTCAATAGTGGTTTCCCTTTGCAGCAGTTATTCCTAGCTAGCTGAAACCCTTTCTATTGCTGCTGTTATACTGTTCCAGACTCCTAAGTCATTAAGTGTACAATAGCAAATAAATTACCCAATTTGGGTATATTAAGAACTTAACTCATTAACTTTTTTATGCAACTGTCCTTCGGTATTATATTTTCATTACTCTGTAAGGAATCCCCAGGAAGTCAACTGTGCATATCAGCTGTGGTCTTCAGTTAATGTTCTTCAGTGAGTATTCACTTTATTCTGAGTACTCTGCCCTGGAGCAATTCTTGAATTGCATGTTAATTTGCAAATGCATAGGTTGTCTTTGATAGCCTTATTTGTCAATGTTGTTGGCATCTCTACTGCCAGGTAAATGTGACTCAGGTACCCTATCCAGAATTGAGTTAACAGGTTCACTTGAACATTTGATGTTGGCAGGTAAGTCTCAAAACCTGAAAAAAACAAAAGTTATTTCAACTAAGGGTTTTAATACCTATCTTGGCTACAGGAGTTTACACACATACAAAAAGTAAACTCTGTTAATTTTCAAATAAAAACTTGGTTTATATGCTCTGGAAGCAGGTAGAGACTGACATAAGGGTTTAGATGATCTAAAAATCTTTTAAACTTGTTATTCTGGGATACTACTATGTCATGTTGGTATCTGACAGATTTAGACCAGTAAGTGTATCTGCAAGTGGACGTGACATGGAACACTCTCAAAATGGTGATATTTAGGATCTTCCAAATGGTTCCTTCTGCAAATAATAATTTATAACAGCCTGGGTATTTATAACATATTAAGTGTCTTTGGATTTGTGAAGAGCTAAATGTTTGTATAATATGTGAATACATTTCTACAGTTAGTTCTTATGCTAGTGGAAATTCCTGCATTTAACAGAAGTGATAGGAATAATAGGAACATGCACAATGATAGGGGGAGAAATTTTCTTTCTTTTCTTCCCCTTTAAGCTGATGGAGGAAAGGCAACTTAATTTTCACTATCTTTTTATGGCCCTCTGTTGTCTCACTAGAATACAAGTATTTTGCTTAAAGAAAGCTTTGAAATGGGAGAAAGTTGTGCACACTGCTTTTTTTGAAATTATTCCTCATTGCAGGCTTTCATATAAATTCTACTTTATTTGCACTTTCATATGAATGCTGTGATTGATATTGAAACTTACTCTCCTGAGTACTTCTGTACATTATCTTTTTTCCCAAGGTAATCCTGGTCATAGCTAGGTCTGCAAGGTAGTGCTTTACCTAGCAAAATCTAGAAATACATTTAACCACCTATTATATTTTCTTCTGTGTAGTAGAACAGACAATATTTGTTAATGAGTGGATTTTTTTCCCCAACAGAGCCTTGAGGTATGCTCTTTAGGAACTGGAAATACTATAAAAACTTTTGGCAAAAAAACTTTTCCACTGTTACATGGTTTTGGGGTTACCAGTAATTCCTTGTAGTAAATGGTGATTGCTGGCCCCAGAATTATTTATGAAATGAGCAAGCTATGCCTTATAGTAAAGGAGGGGAGCTATGGGTTTATTTGTATTTACTTTTATCCAGATTTACCAAAGTAATCTGATGTGCTTAACAACAGCTCAGTGAACTTCACAGTGCTATGGGTTATTAAACGCACTTGCGTGTCAATCTGACAATCTCACGTTCTTTCTGTGTTCCCTCTGACCTGATTTTGCTAGGTCAAATCCCTTACTAGGGGAAAATAAAGAGTTTCATAGCTTGCTCCAGAGCAGATTAAAATGGAAATGTTTGCTGCTAGGACTTCCTCCAACTTGTTGCTGTAGCTCTATAGTTACCAAAACAAGTGATATACAACTAGCTGTTGAAAAATATCACTTACTATTAATCAAAATCCAGAAAGTTTTACAAGGCTGCTAGAAAGTCCGTGTATAATCATTTTGAAATCCTTCTATGCTATATAGCCCAGCAGAATAAATGAAGATGTCTATCTTTATAAAATGCCACATAGCTGACTCTTGGCCACATGCAGAATCTACTAAATTATGTTTTGCATCAGAAAACCAGACTTCCTCCCCCTTTACTTTGGGAAACTTCATGTAATCTCTAAGATACATTTTGTGGCAAGTCCTTGTTGAGCTTGGTCTTGCTTCTGACAAGTTTCAGTATGGCATAACTATAACACAAAGATGTATTCCAGCAAGCTATTTCTGGTTTTGAGCCCTGAATCTTAACATCATGTATGCAGTCTTATAGCAATATAAAGCTCTGTGCTGAGCGGCTGTGCCAGGTTGGAAGGCCGATCCTCTCTTGACTCCCACCAGGGAATTAAAAATGAGACTCACACAAATGGATTACAGAAGTGATGGAAAACTTAAATGGAAAAGCAGTGAATGTTTTACAGAGAGCTACAAGCACAGTGACAAAAGAGATCCCAAAGCATGCAGAGTCCCTTACAGCACAACCAGAAACATCCCAGCATTTCCCTTCTCCCTATCTGAGGGTACACCCAAACCCCTCAGGGCTCTTTCTTCTGATGTGTAGTGGGCTGATGCCACTGCATAACAACTCTCTGGAATGTGCATAGACAAAATAATCTCTACCCATCAGCTACCCCAGAAAGGGAGGATGGTGAAAAGGGCAATGGACCTGGCATGATAAGCCCCTGATGTGTATCGTGTGTATGGGCAGGTAAAAGGTGAAGGACTAAACAACTGTATAAAAGACCTGAGCAATGTCTGGTCTGGAGAAGAAAAATGGAGAAGACACCTTGCAGCCTGGAAACAGTCCAGGAACCCTCTCTTCACCACCACCAGCAAAGCCATGCCCTAAATTCTGTCTGCTATAACTCATGGAGAAGGGAAAAGACATCTTTACTGAAGAGACTGCATGTTGGAGGCTGCTCAGAGAAGGACTTGGACTTTGGGATCTTTCCCTCCCCTCCTCCAGGGTGGACAGCATGAGCCAACAAGGATGACATCTCCTCCAAGTCAAAGCAGCAGCACCCTTCCTCCACAAACTCAAATCATCTTGGGTCTGGGCAGGGGGTGGTGGGGTGGTGGTGGTAATGTAATTCCTTTCCTATTCTCTGTCTCTCTGTTTCCCCCTTTCTCACTTCTTCTGTTCTACCCACTTTATTCTGTTAATAAACAGCCTCACTGTTGATATTTTGGGCTCGTTTGTGCCTCTAATTTCATTACACGGGAATGTTCAAAAAGAACTGAGTCTCTTTCCCTCTTTGGACTGAGACAGAGGCCCAACATATATCAGTGGGATTTGATTTGAGATTACTCATAATCTCAAATGTCATTTCAAGAACTCACATGTGACAGAAATTGAAAAGATTTGTGGGTTTTGTTATGCTGGACAAGTGTTGACTGTGTTACGTAAGAGAAAGCAAAGCTAGATTCCAGTATCTGTACTTTGGTGTATGGCAAGGGTAACACCTGTTGTACTAGTAAAGGTGTATTTGTGAGTTTCTGTGTTTTGTGTGATTTATATGTTGTTGGTTTTTTTTTTTTTTATTGAGCTTGCTCAAATAAGAAAAATTGCCATTTTAGGTCAATGCAATGCTTGTGTCCTCCTAATGAAAAAAATTTTCAGCTAGCTGCAGATATTATACAATTGTACTGAAATATATTGATGCAACTTAATCACACAGATCTGAAGATCTTAAATATTTGTCTCTGTTAGCTCCCGAACCATAAAAATATATATCAAAGCTTAGGGTTGGGCCAGCCACTAGAGAAATGGCAGATGCTATCTATTAACCCCTCTCCCTTTGAAAAGGAGAAAAGGAAGAAAAATTTATGGACTAGAAAAGGAAAACTAAATGAGCTTTAATGAAAAGAACAGCACTGCAATACATATCAAATTAATATCAACCCAAATCACTCAATAGAGATTACATCACTGTCACTACTGATCCAGGTAGAGTATCACCAGATCAGAGCATCAGAATTGCCTCTGTTAGCCAGCTGGCCTCAGTTCTTTTGGCGCAGCCTGTGATATGGATGACCTTTTGGGCTGTAAGCACATACTGCCAGCTCATGTCCACCTGCTCATCCCCCAGTACTCCCACATCCTCTACAGGCTGAAACCTACTCTACAAGTCAGGAGTGGGTCCAGAGGAGGGGCTCAGAAATTATTGAAGGGATGGCACACCTCTCCTATAGAGAAAGGATGGGAAAGTTAGGATTGTTCATCCTGGGGAAGGCTCTGAGAAGACCTTAGTGAGGCCTTCAGTACTTCAAGATGGAGGCGATCCTTTTAGCAGGGCCTGTAATCTTTTTAAACTAAAGAAGCATAGACTTAAACGAGATACAAGGAAGACTTTTTTACAATGAGGTTGGCAAAACACTGGAACATGTCGCACACAGAGGTGGTAGAAACCCCAAATACCTGGAAACATTCAAGGTCAGGTTGGATGGGGCTCTGATCAACCTGATCTAGTTAAAGATGTCCCTGCTCACTGTGAGGGTGTTGGACTGCATTACCTTTTGAAGGAGGCTGATGGGAGACCTCATTGCTCTCTACAACTACCAGAAAGGAGGTTGTAGTGAGGTGGGGCCAACTCCTCCCAGGTAACAAGTGATAGAATGAGAGGCAATTAATGCAAATTGCATCCAGGGAGGTTTAGTCTGAATAATAGGAAAAATTTCTTCACCAAAAGGATCATCAGACCCTGGAACAAGCTGCCCAGGATAGTGGTGAAGTCATCACTGGAGGTGTTTAAAAGACACTTGGATGGGGAGCTTATGGACGTAGTCTTACAGTCATGTACAGAGAGATGTTAGGTTATGGCTGGATTGGATGATCTTAAGGTCTTTTCCAACCAGGCAATTCTATGATTCTGTATGATTTTATGAACAATTTGAGATTTTAAACCTGATTTTTTTATTAGTCTTATAAACTTGATTTTTGGGGGTGGTGTTTGAAGTAAATTATGTCTGATTTCCTAGCATAGAATTCATAAAATGTTAGCACAAAGAAAAATCTTGCATTCACAGTGCAGAAGTGTATTTAATGTCTGATGTATACTGTGTGTGTGCCTATTATATATTAAAATATAAGCAATAGTAGGAGGAAAGGAACCTGTATAGAAGGTGTGATTTTGCTTTTGCTTCCACCTGGCAGTAATTTAGTGTAAGCTTTTCCAAAATTTCTCTTCCACTGACACTTTGGGACTTTCATGGCAGGCTGATGTGCATCATTTTAGATGCAGGTTTTGTGTTTCTTTTTCCCATGAGATTTCCTAAGAGGTCTGCTCTGTTTTTGCTACAGGTTATCCCCCCCTTTTTTTTTCCTCATATATAGAATGTTTTAGGAACGGGATGACTGCATGTGACAGCAATATTAATAACCTGAAATAAAGTTCATGAGAGGCCTTGTATCCTGGCAGCATGTTAATACAAAATTATTAACTCTTTTTATTGACATAAGAATAGAAGGAATTTGGGAAAATATCAGTAAAAATGGTGAATAATTTGGCAGTCTTGGTGGTACCCTTTTTTTCTGCATGCAAACACTATGAAACAGTGAGTCCTGAGATGAGTGTAGCATAGAGAAAATGTTTCTCTTTGGGTAAGCTGAAACTGTAGGCAAATGCATTTTCAGTATCTTTCTGTAGATCTCGAGGAACAAATTGGGGATTATGAGGTGAAATCTCACTCCACTCTGTACTCTCAAAGGAGCTGATGGTACAGTTAACATACTTGTTTTTAATGTGTCCTGAAAATTACAATGATGATGATGGTATGAAATGGAAAGAAGTATGAAGATGTGAGAAGTGTTAACAAGGAGCAGCTGTAGGACTTATGTTTTCACGAAGCTAAGAAACCATCAGCAAAAAGCAGCTGAAAGACCCAGAGGTTATGAGAAGGAGAATAACCTAGAAGAAACCTGTGGGCTTGCAAAATGTTAAAATTATTGCAAACAGACATG
Source organism: Picus viridis (assembly GCA_033816785.1). Classification (NCBI taxonomy): domain Eukaryota; kingdom Metazoa; phylum Chordata; class Aves; order Piciformes; family Picidae; genus Picus; species Picus viridis. Next base: position 15,846,286 of record CM066582.1, on the reverse strand, counting down.
GGTGCTGGCAGTTAAGGTAAGAAGGAACACCCAAAGGGTGTTGCCAGAGGATACTGAAAGGATAACAGCAGCAGGAGGCAAAAGGAATTCTGCACACAGGCATTTGCTTTGTGCCCAGTTCCTGTCACACAACCATTAAAATGTGCTTTATTTTGCTAACCTGCTCCAAGCAATGCCTAGGTTTTTGTCAGGAAAATACAGTAAGTGGTTCTCAAATGTTTTGCTTCAGCTCTGTGGCTTTCTGGCTATAGTGTCAGCAACACAGCCGCAGGTAGGGACAATGTAAATTTTAATAAGTCATTGACTGTATCTATATTGGTTTAATTGGTGCCTTAGATGTAATATTAATAAACAATATTAATACACAAGAATCAAATTTTGTAAGTTCCTTGGTTGCAGAATAATATCACATAAACTAATACAATATATCTGACAATTTCACTAAATGATTTTCATCAGCATCCCTAGAAATTGTTAGAAAACAGAATGAATTATTGACTTTTTTTTTTTTCTCCAAACCTTCTGCAACATGAGGCTAGTGAATAAAAGTGGTACGACAGCAATGTTATTGAATTAGGTGGCTACTTTTTTCACTTGAGTCCACATGAATAGAATCTAATTTTATTTAATAGGACAAACTGAACATAAAAATCATTAGCAATGATCTGAACTGGCATAGATGCATAGCGTGAAGAATGCAGATCCTGAGAAGTTGGTGGGGTAGCATGACCTGGAGAGATAGCACAGACCTGGAGTATTTGCATGAGTGCTCAGAGCCTCAGTGGAGCAGAGGAAGCACTCTTGCTCTGTTGTCTGGGAAACTCATGCACATTATGAAGCTTTAAGAGAGAAATCTGGGCTCTTTGGACCATTTCAGACCTCAAGTCATTCATCATTAGTGGCATCACGAATGCTCCATGCTCTCACTCTGCCTGTGTTTACAGTATTCAGGGGCTGCTATTTTTGCTTTCCCAAAGCAAGCAGCATTTTTTTTTCCTAAAGCCAAGATACCTGTGAGAAATGTGAAGTCTTCTGTATTATAGCATCTGGTAGAAATGGTTTTTGCTTATGCTTCTCCATTTGGTAGCACTCTTACATGAAAGATTTTCTATAAAGTCTTTATTCATGAAGACTTTTGGGTTTATTCAGGATTTAATGAGTTTTACTGTCTCTAAAGAACTTATTACTGGTACACCTTTCTTTTCTCTGCCCTCTTTTTTTTCCCCTTCCCCCTCAAACCCAATCTGTTTAGCTCTTTTCTTTGACTTTCCATGTAATTCCTTCTAGACTGCTACAGGTGCTGAACTTTTCCAAGCAAATGGCTTGCAGCTCCTGTTTAACAGTCTCATTGCAATGAGTATTGCTCAAAAAGGTGTCATACGTTTATTTTAATGCGACCACAAGATAATATATTCATATTACCTTAGGCGAGTATAGTCTTGCTCTATGTCATTTCAAGTGGAAATAATGCTTTAAAATAGGTTGATGTGATAAAAGGAGAGTGTCCTAACATATTACAGCAGCTATTAAAGGAACATACTGTTACCTAATGTATATGTCACTGAGTCTTTTGATGAAATGGATCAGCCAGCCAAGCATCATCAGAATACTGCTCAGACAATCCCACATAGGTTGTGTTTGAGGCAAGGTGACACTGATATTCATAGTCCTAACCTGAGGTCTGAGAATGAAAGCTCTCACATTTGAAAGAAGTCAGATTAAAATAGCACTGTCTCATCTAGGATAGCCTTTGCAAGTAAGGAACTACCTATTTTCACTGCCCATCACAAAGTCCAAGATTTTTAGCCATTAAGAAAGGGAGCTCTACTATAATATCAGCTAGAGGTAAATAGGTTTGACTTTTGTTTTTCTCATCTGGAAATGCAATGAAAGAGGAAAGCTTTCTTGCATCATGATTGGGACCACAGGCATGTAGTTAAATGGCAGCGCTAAAGACACATTATATAATCAGGACAGTCTAACACATACCCAAGGCAAGCTCTGGTGCATTTTGAACCATATATCTGCAATTTCTAGTGTAGCTGAATGAAAGCTACCTTACAGGGACAAAGGTCCAATATATATTCCAGTATCTGAAGAATAGAATCGCTTTTTCCTTCTGCAGCTTCTGATGCACAAAGCACCATTCACGAAAAGCTAAATGACTCAGATGTGGCTGGTGAATAAAAGTGGTACTTTCATGCAGTATGGTTTTGTGTGGTGCAAAATTGATAAAGCTACATTTTACAAAGGAAAGGAGAGATTTTAACCTGGTGGTGCTGGTGTCTTTCTGGTGAGTTTTCAGCTAGTTTCCAGCTCTGGTGTGTGTAGATTCAGTTTTGTCCTTTTTGTGATGTTACAAAAGCAGTCACAGTATTTGGATAAAAGCTAAAGATATAGCTTTAGTCATAACAGAGTCTGAAATCTATCAGACTTGTGGTAGTGTAAAGGTTCATTTTTGCAGATACTGGCAGCAGGGGAGAAGAATGGCCACAAGATAGAAAAGTGGGGAGGCTTACTTTTGTGGGGTTTTATTTGAGTGGTTTCTGTGGTTGTTGTTGTCAGTTTTATTTTTTCTTTTGTTTTTATCCTTTTATGCAGCCCAGCTAAATAAAAACTTCAGGCTTATGAATCATTGTTGGTAGAAGCTCTATCACTGCTATAAAGGCTTTTCTTTTAAGACCTGCACTTAGGAAATCTAAAGGGAGCCAACTGCTGCTAAACTGAAAGAAATCTAATGTTATTTTTCCTTGGTAATCATTGCTTTTGAAGGTTGCTAAAGGACTTCTAGTCTCTTTTTCCCATTGTAGCACTCTACTATTTTGGTTTGTTCTACTGATAAAGCTTTATAAGAAATATTCTTGAAGCTAAGAAGATAAAAAGTCCAATTTATTGGTTCAATTGTTAATTTCACACCTCAGTGATTATGTCAAAAAAAACACTGGCTGAGCTACATCTGTAGATAAATAGTGATTTGTATCAGTTTTGTAGTGTTTTGGGTGTTGTTTTTTTTTAATGCAAAGAATTAGTTCACCTAATTCTCTGATTTTCTTGTATGTGTGCATATATATGCGTGTGTGTGCATATTTGAAATTAAAAACCCAGTAAAATGATCTGCTTTAATTAATTAGATGGGCTATGTGAAACTTTGAGTTAAAGTATTCTTAGTATTACTAAGGAGACAGTGAAGGCAGTTTTAATTTTATAAAATAGTCTGTTTGCAAAACTTCTTCCTGGAACTGAGGAATCAAAAGCTCTTTCTGTTTAAACCAGTGGAGGCCCCTAGGTTTAAAGAGATACTGTTGGTATCTGCCAATAGCTGTTGCTGGTTCCTTGAGCCCCTGTTTAATGCCTCCATTCAACAAAGCCATAACTTTCAAACACAACACAATGTTTTTTACTTCAGTGGGAATAGCCTACAGTATAGACATTCTGATGACTGTCCATTATGCTTCACTAGTGAAAACAGTTTATGGAGTTAAAAGTCATGCAAACTCCAAACACCACAGTTCAGAAAAGTCAAAAGCACCACAAAATCTGTTGTGAACAAAACTTTTCAGCCTATAATGTGAGAAGAACATTCTTTGTTGTCCTAAAACATGTTAGGAAGAAGTTCTACACAGAGAGAGTGATTGCCCATTGGAGTTGGCTGCCCGTGGAGGTGGTGGAGTCACCTTCATTGGAGGTGTTCAGGAAGAGGCTTGATGGGGTGCTTGGTTGCATGGTTTAGTTGTTTAGGTGGGTTGGATTGGTTGATGGGTTGGACGCGATGATCTTGAAGGTCTCTTCCAACCTGGTGTATTGTATTATTATTATTGTATTAAAACCAGATGTGCTCTGTAAGCCTTTAGGGAATATTTGTATTGTTTAATTTACAGACTTTTTGTGCTTAGGCATTGATTCTACATTCAAATTTGTGGTGTAGATCGATAAATGGAATCTTATAGAGAGCTAAAATGTCAGTGGAAAAATGATCAGACTTACCTATACAATCATCCTATACTCGAATAACTTCAACAGTCCACTTTGTAGATGTTTGTAAGGTCTCTTTTGGTGTTGCTTTCAGATACTATATGTCTGAAAAGTCAGTTTCTTAAAATTTTCTTTTATTTCTACTTCATCAGAAAAGCTTATTCTGAGCACTTATCAGTACAGAGTGTAAGCAGCAGAATAGTACATAACAATGCATCTGTAGTGGCTTTTTCATATTGTATGGCTTAAGCTAAAGTCACGCCAACTTTGGAAGATGCTTTTTAACCCATTACTGAACTTGCAATTGGTTTTCAAAGACAGTCTCTGTTCCTGGAGTAACTTCTGCTGATGAAGTTAAACCAATGAAGTTTTCTGGAATTTAGCTGGTTCAGTGAGGACTACAGACCCCTTTATGTGTCCTGCTTAAGTGAGGTTGATGCAAAAAGAATGCATTTGGAAAATATGTCCCTTGCCTGCAGACCATAGGTGAATGTATGCAGTAAAGAAAAACCCACTGATAATTGTAGGTGTGCTTAGACACATCTGACATCTGGTTTTCCAGCTGCAACAAATTCAGTAAAATTACATACTGCATAAAGTACAGAAAACAGATATACTCTGTCTGTAAAGATGTCCATTTCGGCTAATTAGGTAGGTTGTAGGTCTAAGATATAATGATGTGAAGAGAGAAAAAAAGGGTAAAGGGGTGAAAATATAATATCCCTCCAGGTACTCATGGATCCTGATATTATGGTATTTAATAATCTAAAATTAGTATTGAAATCCATGGTACTCCTTTTCTGAGTATATTGAAAAAATAACTGTAAAGTTTAGTATTATTTAAATAGTGTGAATATGAACTTGGTAACACAGCACAAGCATAAAGCCAGATTCTTACTGCAGCATTAACGTGAATGTAAACTAGAAGCTTTCTCTTTCAAAAGTTCCATTGTGAAAATAAAGCCATCATTGATCTTTCAAGCCAATTTTTGGGTTAAAAGAATGTTTCTCTCAATTCACAAATGCTCTCAATTTTAATTAGCTCTTGTTCTATCTCAAACTCCTAGTGTTGAAGTCTTTTAAACAAAGTGCTTGGTAAATGCAACCTGTTAGTTCCTGCTAGACTTAGTGTGCCTAACACTTAAATGAGGCTCTGGGTACTGCTGTTAGAAGAGAATTTTCTCTACAGGCTTTAAAAGTGGGAACTTCATAGCCTAATGTTTGAAAGCCTGACTACCCTGAAAAATCTGGAGTTATAAATTCAAGAAAGTAATCTTGTTTCTCCAAGCTCATATTTTAACAAAGCAACATGTGTGAATATATATATATATATATATATATATATATATATATATATATATAAAATAAAAGCATTGCTCTCAGAAAGTAAGTTTTAATATGGTGGGGGGAAAATAAAATCAGATATCTGATATCAGAAAGTAAAGCTTGCTAACAGATGTATTTTCTGCATCACTTTTCCCCATTTACTGTATATCAGAATATCAGAGGTTAGAAGCAACATCAAATATCCTGTCAGGAAGAAAGCCACTATTCAGAAAAATCCTGAATGGTGTGGAGTTGTTGTCTTTTAATTTCTTCCTTCACAGCTGGTGATGATACCAAACAGTTCTAAGATTCACAACTGACAAGTAATGAAAGCTGAACAAAAATCCACTTGTGTTCTGTTTACAAAAGAATTATCCACAATGGTGTGAGCTATCTAGTCTCATCTTCTTAAAGCTTCTAAACATTTACAGTAGCTAAATAGCCTGTACCAGGATAGATACTTGAAAGCTATTTCAGGTAAAATAACTTGGAACAACTGAGTAATATTTGGACTCAATTCAATATCAGAAGGTAGGGCACTATTTTGCCTTTGATTAAACAACCTATAAAATAATGCTATTTAGAATCTATCCTTATCAGTGACTATGCTATTTTAAAACAGACAATGAACCCCTGTCCATTCTTTGCTCTTGCTTTTGGCAAAGTCAGCTTACTTCACCAAACAGGCCTCCTTTTATTTGACAGTTGAATCAACAGTGACAACTGAACCTTATTTGGTTAAACCCCCTATAGTTCAGTTGTAGATAAAATGTCTCGGGGTTTTCCTGAATTTGACTTTGCTTGTCTGGTATCACAGGAGAGTTGCATTGAGGAATTGCAAGCGTGTTAGTGAGGAACTGCAAATGTGTATGTACAACAGCACATGCTGGAAGAGAGTCAGTCTGTGTGTGCCACACACAGCATACAGGCTTCTCTTGAGGAAAACTGTTTTCACAGATCCAAAAAACATCCTCTGTATTTCCCCACCTTACTTGACAAGTGAAAGTCAATCTCTGTGCCATCTGCTCTACCTACTTTATACAATACAATACACCAGGTTGGAAGAGACCTTCAAGATCATCGCGTCCAACCCATCAAACAATCCAACCCACACAACAACTAGACCATACAGCCAAGCACCCCATCAAGTCTTCTCCTGAACACCTCCAGTGAAGGTGACTCCACCACCTCCACGGGTAGCCGATTCCAATGGCCAATCACTCTCTCCGTGTAGAACTTCTTCCTAACATCCAGCCTAAACCTGCCCTGGCGCAGCCTGAGACTGTGTCCTCTTGTTCTGGTGCTGGCTGCCTGGGAGAAGAGGCCAACCTCTGCCTGGCTACAACCTCCCTTCAGGTAGTTGTAGACAGCAATAAGGTCACCCCTCAGTCTCCTCTTCTCCAGGCTAAGCAACCCCAGCTCCCTCAGCCTTTCCTCATAGGGCTTGTGTTCCAAACCCCTCACCAGCTTTGTTGCCCTTCTCTGGACACGTTCCAGCAAGCCAACATCCTTCCTAAACTGAGGAGCCCAGAACTGGACACAGTACTCAAGGTGTGGCCTAACCAGTGCAGTGTACAGGGGCAGAATGACCTCCCTGCTCCTGCTGGCCACACTGTTCCTGATGCAAGCCAGGATGCCATTGGCCTTCTTGGCTGCCTGGGCACACTGCAGGCTCATGTTCAGCCTACAATCAACCAGTACCCCCAGGTCCCTCTCTGCCTGGCCACTCTCCAGCCACTCTGACCCCAGCCTGTAGCACTGCCTGGGGTTGTTGTGGCCAATGTGCAGAATCCGGCACTTGGATGTGTTAAATCTCATGCCATTGGACTCTGCCCATCTGTCCAGCCTGTCGAGGTCCCTCTGCAAAGCCTCTCTTCCCTCCAGCAAATCAACTGCTGCCCCCAGCTTGGTGTCATCTGCAAATTTACTGATGATGGACTCAATGCCCTCATCCAGATCATCAATAAAGATGTTGAAGAGCATGGGGCCCAGCACTGATCCTTGGGGCACACCACTAGTGACAGGCCGCCAGCTGGATGTGGTGCCATTCACCACCACTCTCTGGGCTCGGCCCTCCAGCCAGTTCCTAACCCAACGCAGTGTGCTCCTGTCCAAGCCACGGGCTGCCAGCTTGGCCAGGAGTTTGCTGTGGGGGACTGTGTCAAAGGCCTTGCTGAGGTCCAGGTAGACCACATCCACAGGCCTCCCCACGTCCACCAGGCGGGTCACCTGATCATAGAAGGAGATCAGGTTGGTCAGGCAGGACCTGCCCCTCCTAAATCCATGCTGGCCAGGCCTGAGCCCCTGGTCATCCTGTAAGTGCTGTGTGATCGCACTCGAGATGACCCGTTCCATAATCTTGCCTGGCACTGAGGTCAGGCTGACAGGCCTATAATTGCCTGGCTCATCCAACCGGCCCTTCTTGTGGATGGGCACCACGTTAGCCAGCTTCCAGTCTTCTGGGACCTCTCCAGTGAGCCAGGACTGCTGAAAAATGATGGAAAGTGGCTTGGACAGCTCATCTGTCAGCAATCTCAGCACCCTAGGATGGATCCCATCCGGTCCCATGGCCTTGTGGGGGTCCAAGCGGCTCAGTAGATCTCTAACTTCCTCTTGGAGCAGTGGTAAACTATGCAGCTCTCTGGCTCCTTCTGCCAGCTCTGCAGGCCAGCTGTCTGGAAGACGTTCTGCCCTGCTAGTGAAGACTGAGGCAAAGAAGGTGTTAAGTACCTCTGCCTTTTCCTCATTCTTTGTTACAACGTTCCCCTCCGTGTCAACCAAGGAGTGGAGGTTGTCCTTGCCCTTCTTCTTGCTATTGATGTATTTATAGAAGGATTTTTTGTTGTCCTTCACAGCAGAGGCCAGTCTAAGTTCTAAATGGGCTTTTGCCTCCTAATTTTCTTCCTACACAACCTAGCAACATCCCTAAACATTCTGTAGGTTGCCTCCCCTTTCTTCCAAAGATGATACACCCTCTTTTTTTCCCTTAGTTCTATTAAAAGTTCATTACTCATTATTTAATTAAGATGACAATCTTTTTATTTACACAACCAGTTCTGGTTGTGCTGCTATTCAATAACACTTAGGCTGGAGAGTTGGTGGGGAGAAATTTAATCAAATTCAACGATGGCAAGTGTAGAGTCTTGCACCTGGGAAAGAACAATCCCATGGAGCAGTATAGGTTGGGGACTGACCTGTTGGAGAGCAGTGAAGGCGAGAAGGACATAGGGGTCCTAGTGGATGGAAGGTTGACCATGAGCCAGCAATGTGCTCTTGTGGCCATGAAGGGCAATGCCATTCTGGGGCAAATTAGAAGGGCTGTGGTTAGTAGGTCAAGAGAGGTTCTCCTCCCCCTCTGCTTTGCCCTGATGAGGCTGCATCTGGAATATTGTGTCCAGTTCTGGGTCCCTCAGTTCAAGAAGGACAGGGAACTGCTTGAAAGAGTCCAGCACAGAGCCACAAAAATGCTTAAGGGAGTGGAACCAAACCAGAAAAACAAACAAACAAAAGTAACGTTCTCTAAATCAATACAAAACTGGTGTCCAGAATATAAATAGTACAATGAAGAATAAACTACAGGAAATATAATGAATTATTTCTTCTAGCATTACAGAGGCTACTCTTCTGTTTGTTTGTGTTGCTTGGTGTGGTTTGTTTTTTCTTTTCATCGTAAGATAACACAACTCTGGAATCAGAATAACTTTTTATAGGAAAAAAAAATTCCTTTGTGAAAACTGATTTTAAGTCTGCAGGCTTAACATTGTATGATTTATTTGCCAATTTTTATCTTTTCCAATTTATTTTCAGCATGGTAATAGACTGCAAGTGGTTGAGATGATACAGAGGACCTAATGACTCTTCTTCAGGAAGACGATATTTATAAATGAGATTTATAATTAACTGATAGGAAATCATGAACAATGCAGTGTATTCCTTAGTGGCCCACTTGTGACAGTTGTTTTCTAATGCAAACAAGTGAAGATAACAGTTCTTGTGCTTTCTGATGTCTCTGGTTCCCTTCAGTTGATTTCAGTGGCTACCAGGAACTGTAAAAAGGTAAAATAAAGGCTTTTGGTCTGTTTCTTTGTGCGAAGAGGCTTATCTTTGGGAGGAAATTTTACCAAAGCTCACAAATAGATTCAGGGCAGTGAAACAAATGAAGATCTGTTAGCTTTTTTTTTTTTTTTTTTTCTCATTTCTGATCCTTTGGGTCAAAATGCCATAGTAGTGTGAAGATGTAATTTAAAAAAAATTGATACATCAACAAATTGGGCATTATAGATGCCCAATTGGGCATCAGGGCACCTATGGGATCAGGCATCAAGGACTCTATGACCTTGGAACTGTTCTTTTTAGTGTTGCCATATAACCCTAGCACAGAACAACTTGCAGAATAAAGTTTTCTTTCCTCACATACTTGTCCCAAATTATCTCATTCAACAAAATGAATATTTATGCATTTTATTTTTCAAAATGAAAGTTTTTAAGCAGGTAATAGAGAACACTTTATTTTGGTATTTAAAATTTTGCATCTGGGACTGAAAGTGAAGCTTTCTTTCAATGGAATAATTAATAGTGCTCTAGGCAATTATCAGATTTCTGTGGTACTATATTTAAATTGTGAAACTCATGCACAGATGCATGGACTATACTCTTGGAGAAACAAGCATCTTAAACATAACATTACTGATCAATGTGAACTTGATCCACCTGGGCTTGGGTAGACTATTCAAATATCTCAAATTATTTCATTTCTCTCTGCAGCTGTTTTCAGGAAAGAGGTGTTAGCCATTGCTAACTATAATTGCTATAGATAGTAACTGTGTTTCTCTATTTAAGAAGATTGATTGGTAATAAAACCATAGCAACTGCCAAACTCTAAAAATCACTTTGTAAAGAAATAGTTTTCATGAGATAGGCATATTAAAGATTGGTGTTGGTAGATACAATACAATACAATACAATACAATACAATACAATACAATACAATACAATACAATACACCAGGTTGATAGAGACCTTCAAGATCATCACATCCAACCCATCAACCAATCCAACCCACCTAAACAACTAAACCATGCAGCCAAGCACCCCATCAAGTCTCCTCCTGAACACCTCCAGTGAAGGTGACTCCACCACCTCCACGGGTAGCTGATTCCAATGGGCAATCACTCTCTCTGTATAGAACTTCTTCCTAACATCCAGCTTAAACCTCCCTGGCGCAGCCTGAGACTGTGTCCTCTTGTTTTGGTACTGGCTGCCTGGGAGAAGAGACCAACCTCTGCCTGTCTACAACCTCCCTTCAGGTAGTTGTAGAGAGCAATAACATCACCCCTGAGTCTTCTAGATGCCAGCTGTGAACACTTCCCTGTGTGGGACATCAGAGAGTCCAATTTGTCTTAGTATCATATAAAAGTACTTGTAAGATGGTACCCATGTCTGTAATTTCTGCTCTTGTGCCAAGTGACCAGGGAGTGTACAGTTTACTTTGCAGTACCCAAAACCACTGTTACATCAGAGTAAGTAAAGGGCTCAATATTTTTTGTTTCTGTGTTTGCTGTTAGTTTTTCTCAAGTTTTGTTAGTATGTAGCCTCTGTCCTCATACTAAAACAGAGTTGAGAACCTATTCTGAATCTTTGGTTTTCCTCTTGCACCCAAATTTGACAAACTGTCTTTGTATAGTTTTCTTCTGCCAGGGCCCATTTATCATGCTAAAAGTCCTTCCTGGTTTGCTCTGAGTCATGAGGATTTCAACAGTTGTCTTTGCCCTCTGATAGGGCCCATGAATAATCCAGACAGGAGCAGTACAAAATCGTGAACACAACTGAAGACTGGCTTGCTTCAATGATGTAGGGAACTGCATTTGGCAGATAGAATCTGGGAAGCATCCTGCCTGTAGATGGTTGATGAGGTAAAAAGGCTATTTTTACACTTTATGCAAGATAAGTTTTTTTTGGTATAAGTTTTGTCACTTAGTGGCTTGTTTGACCTTGTACTTGTCGTGTCCTGAAAAATGCACTCATTTGCAATCAATATGGATAATAGGAAATTTTACCTTTGTGGATAAGTGTGATTGTGTGCTTAACATAGGACCTAAAAATACCTAATGACCTGAGATAATGAGGACTCTTAAAAAAAAATTAAAAAATTATTCATCCTACCCATTAAAAAAAATAAAATATAATTTACCTATGACAACTGCTCAAGGGGTAGTAACTGATTAACTCAATTGCAGTACTTTAGATTACATAAAAAGGAAACAGAAGTGTGTAGGTCTGCATAGCAAATCAGTTGTTCAAATCACTGGGAAAGCATGCTGTAGCATTTGAAATAAGATGCAGCTACTGAGAGCTGCTGAGCTGTAAACCTTGTGAAGTGGGAGTTTGTTGCCCATTTTGACCACATGAGCACATACTGCTGTTGATAGGTTGTTGCAGGATGAGGATAGATAGCGTGTCTGCACAAGGGGACAAAATGTTTTCATAGTGTGTCAGATATTTGAAGACCATGACACCATCACACACAGAGTTATTAGCAGTGATGAGCATGAGTTGGGGCTGTCCACCCAACAAGCAACTGCTCTGAAGCCCAGAATTAATGACAAAGTCGTACACATGTCCTGTAGAAAGGCAGCTACATCTTTTAGTGGGTAATAGGATACCAAGACAAATTCTAATGTAAACCTTAAACATGTTCCTAGGGAGGACTTAATTTTCCCCAAACATTTGTTTTGTACCATGCCAGAAATGTGTGTTTTCTGTTCATGGTACAGGCAACAGCCTTTACTTTAGAAAGTGTCCCTTCACTTAGGTGCAAGAGATAAATATAACTAAAAGAGGCAGATGGTTAAAAATCAGAGTGATATACCTTAAATCTGTAAGCATAGTCATCAGAGCTGTTGTCATTGCAGCATTTCTCCAGTTATATGCCCTTACAAGTGATAGAATGAAAGGAAACAGCCTCAGATTGTGCCAAGGCTTGTTTAGATTGGATATTGGGAAAAGTTACTGAAATAGTGGTCAGCCATTGGAATAGGTTGCTCAGGAGATGATAGAGTTACCATCCCTGGAGGTGTTAAAAAACCATGTGTGGACATGGTACTTAAGGACATGGTTTAATGGCAATGGTAGTGTTAAGTCAGTGGTTCAACCCAGTGGTCCTAGAGGTCTTTTGCAATTGAAGCAGTTTCATGCTTCTATAACCTATCACAGAACTATATAGAAGGGTATTGCTCTGAGGCAGCAAGTTCAGTGTGATATTGAGAACAGTGGCTGTTCAGGAATGCCTGTGGTGTTCTCACCAATGTAAATGGCACTTTTGGGCTAGTTTCCTTTAATTAACCCTTTAAAACAAGGTTGCTGGAAATGATGTGTGTACTGTACATCCAATATTCAACACTGGAAATTTAAAAATGATGTTTCCCTAAGAAGCTGTTGTGTTCTAGTGGGAAACACCAAATATAAACAAGTAAATAAGAGCTGGAGTTTTTATATGTATTATGTGTTTACTTAGATTTTCTTTGCTGACCAAAAATCCTTGGGTTTGGGTATTTACTATAGGAAAAAGCAATTACTATATTAATTACACTTATTTGCTTAGATTTGTTTCTACACATCTGTTATTGCTCCAAACATCTATGTCATCTTGAAAATGTCACTTTTCCCACTCAATAAAATATTGATGTGAATAGTTGCTGTAAGTACTGTACATAAGAATTACCTTCACTGACATAAAATGTTTAACATTTTTTCTAGTTTACCAAATCTCATGATTTAGGCTGTAATTGGGGAAGGAGGGAAAAGCACCTTCATAAAGTTAACTTACCATAGAGAATATATGACTGTGAAAAATCAATGAACTGAGAAATTCCAGTGTTTTTCCACTATTTGACTAACTTACAGGGGGCACTCTATTTTTAAATCATTAAATTTTGATGAGATGTATCCAGTACATAAAGTTCAGTAACAGCAGACACTTAACATGATTTTCTGCTCAGTTAAGGGGATTCAATTGAAATAGATGTATTCCAGCACAGAAGAGAATGATTCAAAGTGATTCAAAAGGGGGAGTTTTAGAAAAAACATAGATTCCTACTCTTTAGAATAAAAACCTTTAAGCTATGCTTAAGCTATGCTGTTATTTGCTGTTGATTCTGATGTAAACTTTGAAGGCTGACGTTGAGTGGTGACAAAGTAGTTGTGCACCTCTTGTAGAAAGTGTATTATGAGCAATTATGCCAGTCTGTAGACAACTACTTGAAAAAATCTTCTGAAATATCAGTTACAAAGTATAATGGGATTCAGGACCTTGCAATGGAGATATCTTTTTACATGATTTAACTTACATTTCCTGGATCGTGGCTAAGATTTGGATACTACATGGCACATGTTTTTATTCAACATGACCTTTCATGTTCCTTTTTCCCTTTTTGGGCACCAACCTGGTTTTGACTCCAAGTGTGTCCAAAGCCTCTGTACTATTCAGTGTAGTAAAAACTCTGGGTATTCATGATGAAGTCTACTGGTTGATACTCATGACTTTAGCAACTTAGTGTTAACAATTGGGTTTTTTCTGACAGTATCATTTCATTCCTCCAACAACATTATTTGGGAACAGAATGAAAAAGATTGAATAAATTATTCTATGTTAGTTATAGTCATGATGCTAAGCCCTGGTGCTTATGGGTTCAGATTTTTGGCCACTGAAAGCAGTTTGAACAACAGCAATGAAACAAAGCAGCCAACCAACCAAAACAAAACAAAAAACTTGCTTCCAGAATAGAACTTCCTTCTATAGAAGTAATGTTATGCAGCAGAAAGTGATGTATTGGTTGGAGTAAACAGGATTCTAATTTTCAGGTTCCGCTGAGCCTTAAATGTGTTCATCTGTATTGTCATGCTTTGTCAGTGGAAAGCTTGGGTTTTGTTCAATTTGATGTTTTGGTTCTTTTTGGTTGTTGTTTGATTTGATTTGTTTGGTTGTTTTGTTTGCTTTGGTTTTATTTTTTAAAATGGTCTGGTTTGTGTTACTTGTGGGCTTTGTGGTTGTGTGGTTGCGCGTGTGGTTTTTCATTGTTTAAAATCATTCCTCCAGGACTGTACAGCAACAGGTTGTATCTGTTGTGTTTGTATTGAGGTTTGGTGGTGTTGATTTGTTGTGGGGCTCTGCTGGTTTTCAAATTTAGTTGTCAGAACTGATGGCCTGGCATATCATTTTTAAATAGCTCAGCAAGACATGATTACGTTTCTTCAGTCAATCTCTTATATTGATTTCTCTTTGTGTACTTAATGCTCTTAGTGAATGCTGGTAAGAAACTGAATTCATAATTGTTTTTCCTACTCTTTGCTGTCTATGTACTGAATATTATTTATTATGATTTAAGTTGCTTGCCCTGAGTCAATATTTTATCCCTACGAAACATATTCAGAACTCTATTAAAGCTTAATAAATTCCATCTAACCCTACTGCTCTCCTTTTGTCGATTACTTTAGCGGTTGCTAAGGTGTTTATACTTTTGCTGTATAGCTTCACAATGAAGCTTCATAATCAAAGAATGCATTTGACTAGTAGGAAGTGCAAATTTATAACAAAGGGTGAAAATCCATTCTGTTGGTATCTCACTTCTGTAAGGGAATATTAACTGTCTGTAGACCACCCATCTCACATTTTTTGTTGATGGTGGTTCCCCGCCCCCCCCCAAGAGCTTTCTCTTGCACCAAACTGTCAATTTAGATTACATCACTTAAAATTTATCTTACTATTCATAAGCAATATAAATTTAATGTTAATTTCTGACACGTGAACAAGCAGTGAATTAAAAGGCTGAAATGTAGGTATTCAACCTCAGCAAGCTAGGGAAGAGGTATTAATGGGTGTTGATGGACATTGACATAGAAAGTAATGACAACGGGCGGTGGAAGGATAGCTGTTTTTCCCCCAAAGAATAAGTTTAAGGAGATATGTTGAGGAGGCCATGGAAGTTCTTGATTTTGAAGTTATTCTTGGGGAAAAAGAAGTAGAAATCATGGTCTTATGCATGACACAAGCAACTAATTATACCACTGTGTGGCCCCACTCAGAAGTAAATTTTACTTTTTGGATTAACAGAAGCTTAATGTCCCACTCTGAAACTCTAGTTTGCTTAATTTCTATTACATGAATTGGCTGAATTTATATGCGTATGTATGGACTATGCCTTTTCTGTCTATTGCTACATTGCACGTATAAGTAGTACATTCAAAAGCTCTTCCCACAAAATATCTGTAGCAATTAATTAGTGCAGCAAGTTTACTGCTTTTTCTATTCTATTTTAAAATATCTCTTTTTCTTAGATATTGAACTACTCTCTGTCCCAGAATCTGCCACTTTCATTTTTCTGGGCATCCCACTTGCTCAGTGGTTTTTATCAGTTAAGCACAGACTTGATTCATATTTACAAATGGCAAATAATGGTTTTGTGTGCTTCACCAGTCTTGGACAATTTCTTTTTCATTTGTTTGTTTGTTAGCTCTTTACTTCATGAATTTTTATCGACAGTTCATTTACTTCTCAGTTATATTCCTTCTTCCTGTGTTTATTCTACTTTCTGACCCATGTTATTTACATCTAGTACGCTTTTAAGCTTTAGCTGGTAATATAGGGAAGTCATAAAGACTGATAATTTAGTTATTGTTCATGCTGTCACAGGCTTTCCTAACTTGTCTTAGCTGTTTCCAGCACTGTTGAAATAGGTGTGATTCACACCTTGCTCATTGCCTGTGTCTGGAGAAACCAGAGAGCTGAAGCATACATGCTTGGTCATTTTTGTTTATTTGTATAGATATTGAAGATTTTGCTTAGAATGTTGTTTTCCATTGAGATGTGTGGTAATGATCATTGCAGACAGGGTCATGCTAGAAGTAAAATGTTTGCTTTTCCTTCAATCTTGTTTTATATGGCTATCACCGAATAAGGAGTGGGAACGCAGGCAAATTCTGACTGGGTAGCTCTCACAATTGCTTCCAGCTGTGACTGCCTGCAACTTCCAATAAATCAGCTTTAAGTTGTGATATTGTGCTGCAGGTGATTACAGTGGCTTCCACATGCACTGTTGTTTTAAAAGAAGCATGCATTTATAAATATATCCTGATGGGAATTTGTAATGTGATTAGTCAGCTTCTAAGCATTTCACTGTATAAATGAGTAGCCTGTTGAGATTAAAGCCAAGCACGTAGCTAGGTTTTTAAGACAAATATTCATCGGTGTTTTTTTTTGTTTGTTTGGGTTTTTTGTACCAGGACTTAACCATTTTAGGCCAGTGGTCCTACTTCTCAGTAAGATATATCTTCATGAACACTTAGCAGCAGCAGGCAATTTGCTTTATGAAAAACAGCAGGAAATGTGGACCAAGAGGTCTTGTTCCCCTTTATGCTGTGCATAATAATAGCTTCCTTTGTTGTTTAGTTTAGGTCAAGCAAGACTACATACTTGCAAGAGTTTGTATGTTGAGGCAGCCATAGGAAGGAAAAGTCAGTTTGCAAACTGTTTGTTATAATCTGTTTGTGAAAGATGTTTATATTCTGGAAAATGTGTACAACTAAACAGAATTTGTATTTGTACCTGAGCATGTGTGTTACATGTTGTCTGCCATTACTTTCCAACTTGCATGTGTATGCGTAACTATGTTTCTGAGTGCATCTTATTTGTAGTAATCAAATGTAAGTAAAATACTTTTGGTTTGGGGTTGGGTTTTTTTGGTTGGTGGTTTGTTGTTGGTTGGTTTGTTTGTTTGTTTTTTTTTAATTTGGGGTTTGGTTGGGTTTTTTTGTTGGGTTTTTCTGTTTGATTGTTTTAAATAGAGCTATCTGGTCAGAGGAAGTTCGGGCCAGACATTAGGTAAAGGCTCATCACTGAGATGATGATCAGTCACTAGAACAGGCTCCCCAGGGACATGGTTACAGCACTATCAACTTCTGCAAGGCCTCTGACATGGTCCCCCACAACATCCTACTCACCAAGTTGGAGAGATACGGATTTATGAGAGATATGGCGATATCTATGATTCTATAATCTTGTCAGAGTTCAAATAGTGTCTGGATGATGCTTAGTCAACCTCTTTACATTGATGACAGAGAACTAGACCAGGCTGCCCTGGGAGGTTGCGGAGTCCTCTACAGAGACTTTCAAAACCTGCCTGGATACATTCCTGTGCAGCCTGATATAGTCCAGAGGTCCCTTCCAACCCCTACCATTCTTTGATTCTGTGACTTAAATGCCTTTTGATAAGCAGAAAGGGATTGATTTACAATATAGTAACATGTTCAGTTTTTAATACTTGTCATTTTTTAACCTCAGTTCTCAGCTTCTCGAAGACCCCAAATTTGGCTTCTACTCTAGAATAAATGACAATTATTTAATCTGAATCTTTTCAGCTGTCTTTTCATCTCTGCCTGATTGTTGTCTAAAGAACAGAAACATGAGTAGGCAGAAGAAAGAAACACTGGCTTCATACATTAGAAGGCAGTTCTAATGCTGATTGTAAGACAAACCACTGAAAGTTGACACAACAGCTTCAGTACCCGCTTCTGGGCTTGACTGTCGAAGATCTTACTGCATTTCTGGTGAGAATCCAGTTTATTGGACTTCTGTGTATGGAATAGTGAATGTCAGTCTTTATCATGAATTGCATATGTTTTAATTTATCCTATGATCCAAAATACTGGGCTTGGAATGATTATTTGACTCAAATCCTGTTAGATAATATCATCTTTTCAACATTGTTTTCACTTGCTGGAGATAAATGTTTTAGAGAGAGCTTCATATGAAAGGACTATTCAGAAACTTATAAATTCTATTTAAATTTAGTAACTTAAACTATATATACCATCAAATTTTAATGGAAAACATAAAATTAACTGTTGGGTTTTTTTAAGGTCATATCTTGGATTTTTAAATATTTTTTTCCTTCAGATGGCTGAAGGTTTCTTTGAAATGTATGATTCAGCATTGAGTTCTGCTGACACAATGCTAAAAATGGAAATATATTTATGCAAAATCAGGTAGGCATAACTTTACAAATGTTTCGCATAAAATATCTTAGAGTTTTTACCATCGTGATAGACTAAACAGTCTGAAACCTTGAGGCTCTGAAGAAGCAGCTTTTGCTCTTCTGTGACAGTTATTCAAAACATAGCTTGAGGAGGCCAGCTTTTGCAATTGGACATGTAGACCCTGACAGTTCTTCCCTGAGGTTTAAATATGCTGTACTGACAGGAATACAAAATCCATTGTTATTGCTGACCTACTCTTATCCCTTAGATTAATGAACATCATCACAGCACTTATTTTATACCTGAAGTAATGATCTCTGGGGGCCAAGTGCTGTACATGTAAAACTACTATTGACCTGAAAGGGAAGGAACAATATGTACTTTTTACAAGGCAGAAGAGATAATTAAAAAACAAGAGCAGTTAACTGAGACAAGGGCACCTAAATTTAATCTTGATCAGTACACCATCCTTTTCCACGTTGTTCTTTCCTTGATTACCTTTCCAGCAAAGACTGTTAGAGGGAAAACTTAATGACAGTTGGAGTTCATTGTGCTTTCCTAAGTTAACTAACAAGGTCAGCCTTAATTACTACTGCGGGTGGTAGAGAGAGTACAGTCTTGTTCAGATCTGATGCTTTTGAGGGTTGATGCTTCCTGTTTAATATTTGCAGCACAATGGTTCTCAAAAAATACAGAATGATTTGAGTCACTAGGGGAATTTTTAAATTGTGTCTAGTCTTTGCAATGGTTTGTGACATTTAATACTGTGGTGTTTAAATACTGCAATAGCGTGCAGTTTATGCGATTTCCCCCACTATTTTATCATGACTTTCGATTGGTTATATTTGAAATCATATCAAGGATATATTGCTTCACTAATATGGAAATGAAATTGTTTAAAGTATTTTTTTAAAAAGAGGTAACATTACACTCCCTGTTTCTGAAAATATGTATAGACTCTGAAGCATTCTTTACAGAACTAAGATGTGTTCTGCAAAAATATCTAGAAAAATTTTCCAAAGGTACACAACTAGATTTGAACTATTCTACTGGCCATGCTGGCCTAATTCTGTTGATGGGATGGGTTTTTTGACCACTCATTCAGACTCACTCACACTTGAAGTTCTCCTCAGCACATGAAAAGCTACAGTCTCACTTGAAATATGTTCCTTGTTCAGCAGATTTGCTTATGTGTATTCATATCTCTCCCACTTAGTCACAGAGGCACTTGTACTATATTGCAGCCTGTGGGAACATAGTTAGCAAAGGAATGATATTTTGTGCATCAAAATACAAATACCTCTCCTTAGCATGGGATTTCATGTTTTTATTGCTGTTTCTGGCTGCCATCATGAGCCCCTAGCTTGTTTTCATAAGTGGGTGATGCGTATTTAGTTTGGTACTCTGCTATCTGCACAAACCCAGTCAATTCATCCAAAAAACTTAGTACTTGAAAAAACTGTATTGAAAAATCAGGAAAACGCTGCAATTGTTTGATGTATGATGATTTTAAATATTTCAATGTTTCATAAGCATTACTTTTCTATATTTAGTTGTGAAGGTTTAGGCTTACTGTGCCAATTCATTAGTGGCAACCTACTTGAAACTGCTACCTTCTCAGTGTTCCAGAATTGGTCCTCAGGCTGGCTTGATTCTAAGATTTGGGTAAGCAAAAGGAAATGTGGCAGAGTTTTAATGGACAATGAAAAATTCTGAACTCACTGACAAAAAATAAATAAATTGAAAAACTATTCAAAACTGTTGTAATTACTTGACTTGGTATTTTTACTAATAAGATATTTCATGAAAAAGTGTACTAACTTTTATGATTTTATGTTAATCTCTTAAATTATCTGTGAAGATCCTTAATATGTTGATTTATCCTAGTGGGGGAAAAATGTAGCTGTCTTTATTATATAGGAAGTATCATTTGGGTTTTTATGAGTTACAGGCCCCTTCACAAAATCAACTACTCTGATAACAAACGTAGATATACTATGCTATGAAAAGAAATAATGTTTCTAAGGTATATTAAAATTCCTGTTTTGACACAGCATCTTGGTAATAAATCATAGAATCATAAAGTTGTTGAGGTTGGAAGAGACCATGTAGATGAAGTCCAACTGCTCACTTAGTGCTTGCAATCCCACCACTACTGCTAAGACACTAACTCAATGCCACATCACAAAGCACCATGGACATATATCTTTTAAATATCTCCAGGGATAGTGACTTCAGCACTTCCCTGGGCAGCCTATTCCAATGCTTGATAACTCTTCCTGTGAAGAAATTTTTCCGAATACCCATCCTGAACCTCCCCTGGAGCAATTTGAGGCCATACTAGAACCCCTTGTTTGAATTTTGCCTTAATCTAGAAATGTTGTATTTCCCTGAACAGATTTCATAAAAAATGTTTATCTATTTGAGAAAAAGCATTTTACTTTATGCAAAAAGTTCAGATACAGATGTCTGAATTGTTTATGTCAAATAGTCGCAAAGGATGCAAGTGAATATGCCTTGTTATTAAGCAGTGCCTTGATTTATTTGTTTATTTAGATAAATATCAAGATTCTTTCAGTCTTCATTGATGAGCGTCATTGTTCTGTCTGTGGGTGGTTAGGATTTTTGTTTGCTTTTTACACTTTATTCTAAATTTAGCTCCAGATTGCCTGTGCTATGAATTGAATTTTCTAAACAGAGCTTAATGGCTTCACAGGGAGCATCCCTCTTGTGACTGATTAATGCAAGCTGATGTTATTTTCAGGTTACTATATCTGATTTTTGTCATGGTGATATATGTAATCTATTTAACTGTTCCATCTGTACAGAGACTAGAATAAATGAATATGCCTGTTTAGGGCTGACAAATATTTAGACAGTCTTTCTTACTTACTTAGCTTGCCAAACTAAGCTTAGAAAATAATTTGACGTTGCCCTTTAAAAGTAATAGAAACATTGAACAAATCAGAACTAATTATATACATATATAATTTATACACTTTATTAATAATTGGTAATAATGGTATATTTAATAGCAGTTTTGTGATGTTGAAAAGCAAGGACAGTCCCTTTATTTTTATAAATGTTTAGGCCTGGGATGCCTGGACGCGTTGTTTAAAGAGCACTGATATATCTTGCTGTTTGACACCTACTCAAAATGAGTATAGATGATGCAGTACAGCATGGAAATAGGTGACTTTTAAATAGGTGATACTTATTCAGGTCTCAGATTGTTTGCAGTAGTAGCATGCAAGTTTTAATTCTGTGGCTCTCTGTCTGAATGTATTACAGAATTTCAAAATAGGTGAGGTAGGAAGGGGTGTCTGAAAATAATAGTCCAGTTCAACCCCTGTGCCCAAAGGCACCAGGAGAGGTTTGTTCAGGACTGTGCCCATCTGGCTTTTGAATATTTCCAAAGATTCTATAACCTCTGTGGACAACCTCTATCTGTTTCATCACCCTCACAGTAAGAAAGGTGTGGGGTTTTTTCCTAGTGCTTAGGTAGAATTTGCTGAATTCCATTTTGCACCAGTTGTCTCTTTTCATTCTTGGGAACCACTAAGGAGAGTCTGACGTTTTTGCCTTTATACACACCAATGCGATTCCGCCTGAGCTTTCTCTTCTCCATGCTGAACGGTCTCAGCTCTCTCAGCCTCTCATATCAAAGTTACATGAGCTGCTTAATCAACTTCTTGGCTCTTCATAGCACATATTCCAGTATATATTTGTTTCTGTTGCACTGAGAAGCCCAGAACTGAAACTAGGGTAGTGAATGCATCTCATCATGACTGAGCAGTGGGGAAGGATCATGTCCTGATGATGCTCTGCCTAATGCATCCCAGGATTCTGCTGGGGTTTTTCACCACAAGGTCACATTGCTGGCTCATGTTAATTTTCCTGCCTATGAGGACTCTCAGGTATTCTGCTGCAGTAACGCTGACTCATTGTCAGTCCCTAGGCAGGCATAGCTTTTTTGCTGCTCTTCCATGCTCAGGGAAATTCCCCTTCTTAGCTCTCCCAGTCTGTCCTCCCCAAAGAACTGGTATCCATCCTTGACAGCACCCTATGGTGGTGAGCCCACCATGTCTCTGCCATCCGTATGAGACTGGTAGCCCAGCAACTCAAGACTCTGGAATAGTCTAAATTTGGCAGAATAATGAAAGTCAAATTTCATAGGAATGTCCAGATATCTGAATAAATGTGTGTGGTAAGGGTCAGGTAGTGGTAGTAATTTCAAGAAGGAAAACCAAAAAAAGTAATTGAAGAAACATATCATTAAGGAAACTAATAAATGCCTTCTTGCAGTGCTATTGGTTTAGCAGATCTTTCTCATGTGTAGGTAGTGGTTTCACTTTGGGACTTCAGAGCCTAAAAAGGCAATGAAGCCAACAGTATCTCATTGTGTTGATTACAATGTTTGTTTAAATATATTTTTTTTTAACATATGGGGAAAATTTATTATGTATTCCCTACATGTTTCCATGTACAATTAAAGAAAGGGGCAGAGAGGGGAAGGAGGGGAGTACACAGTACGCAGAGGGTATTGAAGATTTGTGCAAAACAGTTTTGTTTGATGGTAAAATTGTGTCAGTCACCCCCACATCTTTCAGATATATTTTAAAACAGTTTTTTGTGTTCAGATTTTTATTGGTTGTATGATACCATCTTTAACGTCTATTTGTGTAAATATTTAGGGTGGGCATTTGATACAGGGAAACAAAATGGATGTTGTTGTTATTTTTAGCCTCTTAAATTGAATACTCCCACACTAGTACTGGCTATTTTGGGCAATTTCTGCCTACCTAAGCATGCTAAATTGCAATCTGTTTGATACAGCTGGTAATGTGAATTAAAAACTATGAGTTGTTATTCATGTGACTTTAGAATTAATGAAAAGCAAGAGCCCATTCATGTTGTCATTTGATCCAGAAAGACACTATTTTAGTAAAAGTAATTTTTTACAGAACTTAACTCTTAAATTTTAAAGTTCAATCTGGTATCTGACTGAAGAATTGTTTGGCTATAACTTTTCTGGCATAATAATCATAATAGTTTTCCTTAGACTTTTTTTTTGGCATTTAGTGATGACCAAGAAAATGCTAGAAATAACACAATTTGCCCAATAATGTGGTTTGTTTCTTTAAATGGAAATAATTAATGTTAATGTTTCAGACTGTTTGCCATTATTTAGTTGGAAACTTGTGTTAAGAAGTTGCTAGTCATACTTGCAGTAAGGTAATAGAATGAAAAATTGTAGAGGTTGCTTTTGCCATTACTTCCCACATAATAATAGATATCTCTGTGTGAATGTGTGAGTTCTCTAAAAATAGAAGATGGGAAGTAACTGGAAATACTTAATACTTTTGGAGTACAATATGACAGTAAAATTTTATGTCCTTGTAGGCAAAATTTAATTTGAAGATGTGGCCTTGAAAGGTCTCAAAGTGCATCCAATGTGACATGTTTTCTGGAGATTTTGTGTGGATTTACAGTCAGCCCTCACAATCAATATGGCCTTTAGATGTGAGAAAGGAGATTAGTCTAACACTGGCAGCAGATTTTGCCTCCAGAAATCTTAGAAATCACTTGAAAGAGAGTAACAATGGTAGTGAATTTTATGCTCAGTCTGTTAAGCTGGTAACAAACTCTGGAAGTCAAAAAATCCCAAAAAACCCAAACACCAAGACCAACCAAAAAAACAGGCTGGAAACAGGCTGGTCCCCTACTATACATAAGGATATCACTAGCACTTCAAGATCAAAGAGGCAAGCCAGCAATGTCCAGCCTCCCAAACCTTTCTGTTGTTTTAGAGTAGGCAGAGGAGCTAGAACTGAATTCCAACCTACATGCTTATTTCAGAAAAAATAGTTGGCATCAGGCATAAATAGTTCTGCCTCTCAAAGTTAATCTGACACTTGTTACTCAAAGTCAAGAATCAAGTCCAAAAGTCATTAATTACTTTGATGACTTTGCAGAATGATTAATCTGTTACATGAATTTTTAATAACAGAATTTTTAATAGCTCTCTATTACTCAAGAACATTGTATTCACTTTTGTTCTGTATTTCTAAGTGCTAAATTAGAATATGAATTTCACAGTCATACATTATTGTGGTATGCAATGAAACAATCTGAGCTTGATCTAAATATTATTTGGCAACATGTAAGCTGAAACAAATTACTTGGAGGAAAAATTGTGTGTTGAGTTTGTTCAGGATTTTTTCCCTCTCTGCCACCTGATTTCTTTAGGCTTCTCTTAATTTTTCTTTCCTGGGTTTGGCTTTGTTCTTTTTGGTGGGTTTTATTTTGTTTGTTTGGTTGGTTTGGTTTCTTTGTTTGTTTTGGGGGTGGTTGTTGTGTTTTCCTTTCATGTTCTTTGTGGATTTTACATATTGCATGGTATTCTGTAATTATTATTTTAGGAATAGCTCAGCATTTGTGTGAGTACAATTTAATAACAGAATTTAAGAGTACTCCATAATATATCCTCATCATATATTACTCATATGATAAAACTGTCTTAATAGAGCTACCATAAATCACACCATATTAGCAAACTACATTTTTCACTGAAGACATTATTGATCATAGTGTCTGAGCAACAAGTTCTAGGATTAAGAACCTCATCCCGTGTTTCAGCTTCTTTTCTATGGGACTTTCCCTTTTCCTTCTTCTGTCTCACTTAATGTTTCAACCAGCATAAATTGTTTTGGGGACTTTTATTTGATTTTTGAGCACTTGAGATACTTTTAAACCAGTAGAATTGTCTTTCTACATCTTTATATCTTCTAACTCTTGAGGGGAGATAAGAAGAGATATTTTAGCTTTTAGTTATGAATGTAGGTTCATTTTCAGACTGAATCCATGTTAAAGCATGTTTGAATAAAACCCTAAGCAGCACTGTTTTAGAAGACGATGGCTCTGCTGTCATGGCCTTGGTCTCTGCTTCAACAGCAGTGAGACAGAATATGCCAGCTGAACAGTTATCTGCAAAGAAGCTTGAAAATCCCTCCTAGCATAAACATCTCATTTGTGTATCCAGCTGGACAGAGCCTGGATTGACCAGGTTGTGCACCACCTGGAATGGTTCTGCAGACTGGGGTATGGCAGATGGCTTGGCAGAAGCAAGGAAAACTTTATCTCTGCTTTCAGCACAGCCCTGGCTCTTTGATTTCAAAGTTATTTTGTGGGAGTCAAGAAACCAAGAATACCTGTATTTTACCAAGCTCTCCTCCTGCTTCATCTCCAGATTATTGGATAGCAAGGTCCAACCTAAGGATAGAGTGGATTAAAATTTTTAAAAAGAACCAAATAAACCAAACAAAACGACAACACAAACAACAAAGAATAAAGGGAAGATGCAATGTTTACTGCACAGAAAATTGTCACATGTATTCCTTCTGTTGTGAACTGCCTGGTGAACCTATAATGCTTTCCACTCTGCTTTTCTTTGGTGTTCAGTATTATTTTTTTCTTTCCATTTGTGACTTGTAAGATTTATTTATAACTTTCATTTTTTACTTTTTTTTTTTTTTATAAGATCTGTATTTCTCTAGAGACTATCTTATGAACTTTTGCTTCTCCCTCACCCTAGGAATCTTCTTTCAAGTTTTGACTTCACTTACTTCTTACAGTTTTACTTTCTGCTATAAGAATTCTATTCTGTTCATCTCAAATCTTCCTCATCTTTTTCTTTTTCCTATCTTACTTCCCCTCATTAAATTCAAAATATCACAAAGCATGTCAATGCCTTATGAGAATCACAATGAACCATTGTGTCTCTGAAATCAAGAGGCATTTCCGTATAATTGAAGTCAATTTAATGTAAAAACATAGAATGACAGAACAGATGCCATTTATGTCCTTTTACTCTGATGCTCCTGAAATCTGGAGTGATTGATTAATAAGCTGTACATAGACAGTAAAGTTGTTTGTTGTGAGCATGATGGATGTTCCTTGATTTTTAGAGCAGTTGAAGCTGTGGAAGAATGGGAGTGTGGCTGAATATTACTAGCCAGGCAATACTTCCTGTAAAAATTAGCATCACCGTAATTCCTATCTATGCTTTTGGACCTGTCCACAACATGACACCAGCACAGAAGGCAATGAGGTAACACAATAAATCCAATAGGAAGCTTGTTCCCTTTGGAGTAGGTGATGATCGTTGATCAGTATAGAAGGGTTGTCCTTACGTGCAAATGCCTCAGTCCACAACAGAAAGTGAAATCTCTGAAACTTATCCATTCATCTTGTGTAATTTCTAATGCTGGTTGACCACAACTCTTGCTCAACCTTCAGGGAAACAAACCATGCATATTAAATCTCTCCTGATTATTCTGATGTTCAAGCACCATAGGCGCAGGTTACAAATAATGCTTTTAGATGCTTAATTCATATTGATTTAAGTAGGGCTATGTATCTAAGCGGCTTTGACATTAAAAACATTCCCTTCTGCTGCTTATTGTAAACAAAATGACTAGTGTCTTGTATTCCAAGGGAGGTTGTATGAAGCAAGACATGAATCTCTGCTATTTTATTTCCTGCATCTTATAGAGGAATCATGTGTTATTCTATATATTTTTTTCCCTTGTCTTTTTGAGGAATTACTTCGGGTTCAATCACATTTATATACCATAATAATACTTCTGTTTCCAAAGGATGTGTGATGAGACTCTGGTTTCCTAGAAATGGCTAAATATCTGTCTGCTGATGGGAAGTAGTGAATTATTTTCTGATTTTGAGGGAGGGTACAGCTTCTGTTTTCCTTATTGAACTCTCTTTTTCATAACCCACAAGCTTTCTCACTTTTACTCTTTTCATTTTCTCCCTAACCTTCCAAAAGGGTGGGGTTGAGCTGCCTGTGGGGATTAAATCACAAATGAATGTGTATGACTGTGTGTAGTGTAAAGACTTTAGGAATAGAAGGATATGGTAGCAATTTTGAAACAGTGAGGAAACCATTACTTATTTTTCCCTGTGATTTTAAAGAAAATTTATGAAAAATGTTATTGAAGAGTACTCAGCCCTTTCAGTCATGATTATACCTGCTTTTATTTTTTTCATGTTCTTGTCCAATGCACTTCAAACTTTTTTGTTTTGCATAAATTTCTCATTATGGTCCAAAGCACACTGACTGCTTCATCCTGCCATAATACCTTCTGATTTAAAACATCAACTCAATCTTGGAAAGAAAGTAAAATTCAAAATATGGAGGCATAAAATCAGGAAAGATCCATCAGATACTTGTGTGAAGTGTCACTAATAGTCAGAAGAACAAGAAGCAAAGCTAATTGCAGATAGGGAAAACACACAACAGGCAAGTGAAAATGGAAACTCTGGTTTTAACCCTTAGAAAAAGCCAAAGTGAATTCCAAGTTTGAAGTGGATCCTGAGACCGTATTATGGAGTTTTATACTGAATGTTCATCAGAACTTGTTTTTCACTTTTTGCCAGTCTGCTCTGTGCCAAAGAGGAGTATCCACCTTTTCTCCTGTGCTTTCACAACATTGATTCAAAGAATGGTTTGAGTTTGAAGTGATCTTAAAGATCATCTAGTTCCAATCCCCCTGCCATGGTCAGAGACACCTTCCACTACACCAGGTTGCTCAAGACCTCAACCATCCACAGCCTCCCTGTGCAATCTGTTCCAGTGTCTCACCACCCTCACTGGTACGTCACAGGTAATACTGTAGTGTATAAAATCCTGGGCATGCAATTGATTCCCAATTCTTGTTTTAATGACAAAAGTACTTTGTTTTGGTTCTGAATTTTAATTTTATTTTTCATCAAGAAAAAGAAAGAAAAAGTCATATTTGCTCTTAGAAGTATGGGAATGAACAGGTCTTAAATAAGGTCAGAAAAGCTACAGTCAGATCAAAGTTCCAAAAAGCTATGTGAACTGAATTTTCATCTTCCTGGGATTTGTTGGTTTACTTTTCTCAGTGCACACACATTTCTATATGTAGTAACCCAGGGAAAGAATAGAGGAAGGAAAAGGGAAAAATGGCAGTGGGGAGATAAGGTTAAAAGTGCAAGCTGCCAATGAAAAATAGAAACTCTCCTAATATCTTAAAGAAAAGATTATCTTCATAACATTGCTGTTGTTCCAAGATCTATAAGCATGGGATGGGTTTGGCATGGAAAAGAATTGTGTTTTCTTTTAGAGCTGTAGTTCCTGTAGTGCTGGTGGATTTTTCTCTTCTCAAAAGGCTTGTTCAGTCTCAGCTAATTCCTTGTTTTACCTTCCAGATGAGTTGGAAGGTGCAGGCTAGGGGGCATGGGACAGGGGTGATCTTGTTACCATGTTTCACAGAAACAGGTTTATGGATGTCACTGGAAAGTATTTGCCTGTACGTGGTAGTTTTGTATTGCATAGAAGGAAAAACTGAACATTTTAGTTTGTACTTTGAAATAGAAAAGATGCTTTTTTATGTATAAAGCATTTGCATTTCAAATGCCACAGTGGTCGGAAAGAGGATAAACATTCATGATCTGTAAAAAAAAATTGTGCTAAGTTTTGATGCACAAAGTTACGACATGCTTCGTGCAGAGAGAGAAAATTGGACACACTTGGTTTTGATGAGGCTCAGCAAGACTTTCAGGAACACAGTACCAACTGCCAGATGTGCTTTATCTGTGCAAGATGGAAGAAGAATATAAATGAGGTCAAACACTTGTGTATATAAACCAGCATTTCAGACATTTTTTTCACACTCTCAGTGTTTGTAGCATTTAGAAGTGCCACACATCATTAAAGAATGAGTTTGGGCCTAGGGAGTTTTGATTAATTATGCCACTTGTAAACTATCCCAAATTGTGCATCCTAGAACAAAGTACAGGATTTGTAGGACTTGACAGCTGAAAGATGACTTCTATTTCATGAATGTTGATGACAGCAGTAGCAATGAATCTTTGGTACAACACACTCAGGCCTGCTTGTCCTCATTAAAAGCTATATCATTTCCAGCCCCCAGGCAAATGATCCATTATTTCTGCTTCATAGGAAGAGGTACTATGGATTGCTTTGTGATTGATTAAAGAAAATATGGCATATGTTGGAAAAGTGAAAAGCATCCCAGTAATTACTCTTTAAAACCTCATCTCCTATTACAGAGAGAGACTATTTCTATATTTTTCTTTAGGTAATGATTTTATTTAATTTATGAAGTATCAAAATTTTAAGCATAATATAGACATTAAAATTTTAAAATTCCCATAAGTTACAATGAAATAAAAGTAAAAGCAGAAGAGAAGAAGCTAAAACCTGCCACAGAGAAGTAGCTTTTCCTGTTTTCACTGATATCAGTAACATTTGGCAAGACTCGTGACAGGGAGCAGATACATACAGATTTTGGCCCAATATTTTTCATATGTATGGGTATAGAAATATGATCCTGGGAAATATAATATAATATATAATCATATATATAATATATATAATCACAGAATACATCTGGTTGGAAGAGACCTCAAAGATCATCCAGTCCAACCCCTGACCCAGCACTGAAGGGTCAACACTAAACCATATACTTAAGCATCAGATCCACATGCTGCTTAAACACCTCCAGGGATGATGACGCCACCACTGCCCTGGGCAGACCATTCCAATGTTTGATAACTCTCTGTGAAGAAATATTTCCTGTATTCAGTGGTTGCAAAGCATAAGGTAAAATGGCTATTTAGTGTCTCAGTTGATAAAGCTTTTCACTCATTTAGGAATTTACCATATAGGAATAATTGAATTTTTCTTTTTTTTTTTGAAAGACACATTGGTTTAGTTTTGAGTTTTTCAGCTAAGTGATAAAAATAACATTTGGAAATGGTGATCAATAAACTGTACACCAGGCAGAGCCGGATTAGTAACTTCTACAAGGAGGAATGTTAATCTACACATGTGAGACCTCATGAAGCCCAGCAATACTGTGCTTCTAGTAATAAAGCCAACTACTGTAATTTTAACTTTAACATATCTTACAAGAAAATACCTTCTTGCAGGAAATACTGTAAAATTGCATTCCATGAGTATAGGCAGAATACCAGTACAAAATATCAGAAACCAGTAGAGAGCTCTTGGTGGCTGCTTTAGGTCAGAATCCATGTGGTACTGCCCCTTAAAGCCACTTGTGCTGCACAAGGGGATACAGGGCACTTCGAGGTTGAACTTTGAGGAAGTGTATTTCTATTAAGTCTATACTAATGTAAATCAATCCTTCTATTGAAAAAGGAAGCATCTTCTGCCTCCTAAATGCAGCTGCTCTTTTCAGTGAAGAAAATAACCTGAGTCAGAGATGAGCCAGTTACAAAGCAAAAAGGACATGAACATATGATTTAATATTGACCGGTGTTATAAAATGTACTCACAAAGGTTGAAGGCTTTTCCTGACCTATCACAGTGGTGCCTTTCCATGTGCACCTTCTTGGGTCTTCGTTGCTATCAGTCTTAATGGTCAAATGTATTTAGCATTGGTTTTGTAGCATTTTTGGTATGCAGGTGTAAGAATTTCCTAGTTGGAGGTTCTGTCTCACTCAAAACAGCTCTTGCTGAGAGAGGAAAAACGTGGGTCAGATGTTATAAGCAGTTATCTGAACCTTTGGTAAAGAGTAACCTTCCAATTGAGTAGTATCACATGTGTCTTGAATGTATTCTTAAAACACAAGTGTATTCTGAATGAAACAATTATGCTAGTCTAATTTTGTAGTTTCTACTGAAGAAAAACTATCAGTTAGAGAAAATAGTTTCCTTATGAAACTACAGACCATCATTCACATGTGCTCCATCATAGAGGAAATGATGCATGACTGTGTGAAATTTCAGGAGCAAACATTCATTTATATCAAAATATGGGTTTCAGAGTGCATCCAGTTCATGCTGTCTTATTCAGCAAATGAAAGACTTAAAGGTTGCCCTTTAAGTGTCTATGCTACTTACTGTAGCTGCTAAGGTTCTTCTACTGTTATTTTTAGGCATGTTGTCATTATTCCAGACCTTGAAAAATCTTGACCAATAAGACAAAAGGCTCCCCTGTAGCAATAAAGCCAGAACACTTCAATGAAAATTTATTTCTTGACAAGACCCAATTACTACTGAATATATAAACTCCAGTAAAACTAGACAATAATGTAATGTTCATTATACTATAGGTTGTGGCTGCTCAAAGTAGCATAACATTACAATATAAATTATTTTATTAATACATAGCTGTTATTTTAGAAATTTGTTGGTATAGACATTTACATATATTTTTTTTAAACATAGTAAAACATTTTACAACACTGGTATCATAGAAGAGCAATCTTCAAAGCTGCACAGTCAGTGCCTACAGACTTGTGAATCAATGTGCTTTTATATTTTTGTTCTGAAAGAGCATTTGAATTATGTCTTAAATAGCCTGAAGATTTTGACTGGTATATCATGTTATACTTCCAGAGCTGATAAAATCCATGACTCTTAAAGCAGTAGTGATTGAGACTGAGTTTTATTTCTCACATTATGTCCATATCAAGGGAATTTTTTCTAATCTGTGACATGAAAAAGTATTTCAAAAGCTGATAAAATCACCGTGAGGTATTTCAAGTGTGACATTTGCTGCCAATTATTCCACTGCTTCTGACACCTGAGAGGGATCACTGCTGACACTTTCTACAAATATTCCATCTAGTTAGGTCATTGGCAAAAATGATCACCAAATTGGGTTTTATACCTAATGCTGTTGTTCAATCTAGACAGGTATGCCATTGAAAATATTTTGATTGTAATTACTTGCCCAGCCAAAAAGACATACACTGTGAACAGCTGAGTATGTCTATTCAGTGCTGGTGAGATGATGAATTATCTATACCATTTGGGAAAAAAAACCTAACAAAACAACAAAATCAAAAGTACTGACTGTATCCAAAAGGTCTGTTAACTTCAAAACAAATTGTCATAAAGAACGTTGCCAAAGAGACACAACGAAATTGTACCCTGGTTACAGACAAGTCATTGGAAATCAAGCTTGAAAAATACATATAATACAATTTCTTTATTATTCAAAATTGAACATAGCAGGATGATCTTGGATTAGGGCAATAGACCAGAAAATAGACAATTCTAAGTTTAATCATTGGCTCTGCCTTGCCCTCCATGTGTGATATAGACAAAATGAGTTCTCTTTTTTCTCAGCTACATAAAATCACAATTTATAATAAGCTCTAAGTCTTTCATGAACAGAAGGTGCAAACAACTGATTTGAAATATAAATTTTGACTAAGTAATAATAATAAGTTGAATTTTGATTGCCAGTTAAGGTACCATTAAGATACCAAATCAGGTATCATTTCCTTTTTAGTATCATGGCCATCCCTATAGATGGCCTACTCTGTTTTGGTAACCAAAGTGATTTTTTTAAAAAGAAAATATTTACTGATTAAAAAATGTATATTTAAAAAATATTATCTTTGTACTTAATAGGTTACTAGGTGGAATACATCTTATACAGGAAGTCAAATAATATTGCTAACTCTAAAAATCTGAAAAGTTAATCAAAACAAAGCAATTTTTTTCCATAAATCTGCCTACAGTGGTGGCACTATTCACTCTCCAAATTACATAATTAACATAAAGCAAAACTTACAAACAGTATAATTACATATCATTATTGAGAAGCTCTGTCTGGTGTCATGTTCTTCCTCCTTCTGATTCTCCAAGTTAGCCATTAGAATGGGCTGCCCAGGGAGGTGGTGGAGTCACCATCCCTGGAGGTGTTCAAGAGGGGATTGGACGGGGCACTTGGTGCCATGGTTTAGTCATGAGGTCTGTGGTGACAGGTTGGACTTGATGATCTTTGAGGTCCCTTCCAACTTTGGTGATTCTGTGTGATTCTGTGATCATGCCTGGTCATGTTGTCAGCATGTGCCTCCTCAAGAAGGCAGCACAGAATTGGTAGTGAGTCGTCTGCATCTCTAGTTCTTTGCTAAATGCCTTGTAATCTTGGTGGAAAGAGGATAAGATTGTGTTTCATGCTCTTTATCAAGACTGACCAGCCTTATTTGTATCTGACTTGACAAGTCTGACAGGTATAATCCGAATGCATGAAACATAAAATTTTATTGCTATGTGCTCAGAGTAAATTGGAATTGATTTAATGTATTTTCAATTTATAGATCCTTAGCATTTTACAAAATTATTTCCAATTTAAGAGTTTCATGGGTAGAATTTTATGCCAGCACCTGAATCAAAATCTTACCTGTGCTCAGTCTTTTTGGATGTAAATTTTACCTGGATTTGGAATTGGGAGATTCATGTTTGTAATGAGAGTTTCCAGTGTCCTTCTCAGAGGTTAGAAGAGGTAGGGTCCAAACATACAGCTATCTCTATGAATAAGATGATGTAGGTACAGATTTTTCTAGCACGTCTAATTCCAGTTCTCTGAGCTCTTGTTCCTCTGCCACACCCAGAAATCAATTCAAAAGCATATGTATCTATTAGCTGTTACACATTATTGTTCTGTTTCTGCAGTCATTGTGTCAAAGGCTGAACGAGTTGTCAATAATGTGGAAAGCAGGCTAGAATGCTTGAGATACTTCACTAAAGAACTGTATGCATGGCATTTGAAAGAGATGCTCTAAAGCTAGATGATACTGTTTCCTCACTTCAGTAGGTCATTTCACATTTAGAAGAAAAATCTTAAAAGCTCCAACTTTTGTTCATTAACTCAGAGACTTGGAGTTCAGAGGATATTGAAACTGATTGTTACCTTGCATGCATAAAACACATGATGCTTATTAACCTTTGGATATGTATTAGTTTTACAGGACTGCAAACCAGAATGTTTTTCAAATAAAATTAGTTTCTTTTGAAAGTTTATTTTCTATGCATCTGCAGAGACAGAGCTGGCACCTGAGTTCCCAATATGGTGGTCATGTTATAAATAATGTTTTTGAGATAAACGTGACACAAAACTAAGTCCTCTAAAACACTGTGAGAGCATGAAATTAATAAAACTCATCCACAGAACATAAATATTTTAAATTTATAATGCACTTTGATGATATTGGAAATGGTGGCTGCTAAGGGTAGCAACCTGCCCACAACAGTAATAGCACCATGTCAGGTGCCCGTTTACCAGATGCTTTAACCCAGAAAGCTGTGCTCCCTGCTTCAGTTGTGTGGGAAATGATATAGCCTAATGACAGGGAATGGTACTAGTAAATGAGTTTTCATAGAAGACTCAGGAGGTAGGATAGAGTTGGCTAGTCACTAGAAAGTATCTTGACAAGACTTGATACACTTCAGGCAGTTCATAAGTGCTACGAAACAAGTCTTCTTTTAATTCATTATCCCATAATGTACAGTAGTGTGAATTCTTAGCAAATTCAGCTGTTGCTTTTATAATTACTGTGGCTGTTGGTGGTTCTGTTTGTCAGTTGTTATTTATAGCAGCTTCTGCTTTTGTTCTGTTTCACACTCTGTATGCATATACAGTTGCTTTGTGACTGAAGGACTGGCTGGAAGATGAATAAAAGTTTTGATGTGGATAAAGCACCTCAAAGTTCAGTATCTGGGATGACAAGCTTTCTTCTGTTTTAATGTTTTTTTTAGTATTAAAATAAATGTTGAAGGTTTGTTTATATTTAGGTTTACAATGAAGCATACTTGCTGGTTTTTATTCTTATGCTTTGAGGGTTGAGTGGGAGGAATGCTTGGATTTCTTTCTTAAATTCATAGGTTAGGTGGCTAGGTGAAAGACACCAATTTTTTCTCAGTATTTGTGGTAATAGATCCACCATATACATCCCATTTCATGAGTTCCTAGTTCTTTACAACAGATATATTTTTTAATAGATTTAGGAAATTGTTATGCAGCTTTCTACTTTGCCAAGTGGTTTCCAGTATAACTAAAAAAAAAAGAAAAAAGCGACAAACAAGAAAATCTTGAGATAATCCTCCACAGGAATGTCTAAAAGGAAATTGTCTAATGAAGAATAAGATTAAAAAGACAGAGTCAAGATTTTAAGAACACATAGAGGTAACCAAACACACTAAGGATCAACTTGTCCAAGGTAGGAAAAGGATCACAGGCTACATGTGTGGACAAAGTTTCTGATACATGTGCTAGTGCTTAAATGCAGATGAAAATCTGGCTGTTGTGATCAGTCTGGATTTTGCTCTGTTAATCACAAGAACTTCTATATTTACCCACTCGCTGCCTCTGCCTAACACATTGAAACTCCTTCTAAACTCTCTTACAAGACTTTTGTGAAACATTGCTCTGTGAAAAATGGCTGAAAATAGAACTAAGATTTATTGCAGACATAGATTTAAAACTTGAAAATACTAGATGCTGACACCTCTGTCTAGACCATGCTTCCTTCAGTGCAAACAAACTGTCTGTAACTCCCAAGCCTCAGGTGGTTCATGCTTATTCTTTTGTGAAGTAGACAGAGAAGTTTTAAAGGAAGACAATAGGCCTTTCACTGAGGAATAATTTGTATGGGAGGAATCATGTGTCAAGATACAAAAAATGTAGTAACCACTCCATGAGAGTTTGCAGTAAACTGTTTAGTAAATGTTTGTTTTGTTGTGAGAGGTTGCAGAAGTTTAGTGAGGTTAATGCATTTCTAACAAATTAGTTTGTTTGGAGGGAATGTGTTTTTTTTGATAGAAAATACGTATACCCCTAAATTCATATTAAGTGAAAAATATAAAGTAGGAAAATGTCATATGCATAACATAATTGTTGTGGGTTGTTTTAGATCACATTTTCTTAATTATGAATTTCAGATTTTCATAAGCTAAAAAGCAGCAATATTTTTAGAATAGAATAGAATTAACCAGGTTGGAAAAGACCTTTGAGAACATCAAGTCCAACCTATCATCCAACACTATCTAATCAACTATCAACTGGCACCAAGTGCCTCATCCAGTCTCTTCCTAAACACCTCCAGTGATGGTGGCTCCACCACCTCCCTGGGCAGCTCATTCCAATGTGTGGGACGGTATCAGAGGCCTTGCAGAAGTCCAGGTAGACCACATCCACAGCCTTCCCCACATCCACCAGGCAGGTCACCTGATCATAGAAGGAGATCAGGTTGGAGAGGCAGGACCTGCCCTTCCTAAATCCTTTTTGAGTGGAGGGATTTTGTTTGTTTGTTTTCTAAGTGTCCTAGACAACAAATTAATTTGTGTTACAATTACACAGATTTAAATTATCTTAAATGATCACAGTTGGAGATATTTGTCACATTCTGTACAATAGGTAATCAGGTTATAAATATTACAAAGTAAGGTGGATGAAATTATTTGCGCAGTGTGGGGCACTATGATTTTTTTTTTTCCTTCATTCATAATAAAATTACATGATCTCCTTCTATGATCAGGTGACCCGCCTGGTGGATGTGGGGAGGCCTGTGGATGTGGTCTGCCTGGACCTCAGCAAGGCCTTTGACACCGTCCCCCACAGCAAACTCCTGGCCAAGCTGGCAGCCCGTGGCTCGGACAGGAGCACACTGCGTTGGGTTAGGAACTGGCTGGAGGGCCGAGCCCAGAGAGTGGTGGTGAATGGCGCCACATCCAGCTGGCAGCCTGTTACTAGTGGTGTGCCCCAAGGATCAGTGCTGGGCCCCATGCTCTTCAACATCTTTATTGATGATCTGGATGAGGGCATTGAGTCCATCATCAGTAAATTTGCGGATGACACCAAGCTGGGGGCAGGAGTTGATCTGCTGGAGGGCAGAGAGGCTTTGCAGAGGGACCTCGACAGGCTGGACAGATGGGCAGAGTCCAATGGCATGAGATTTAACACATCCAAGTGCCGGGTTCTGCACATTGGCCACAACAACCCCAGGCAGTGCTACAGGCTGGGGTCAGAGTGGCTGGAGAGCGGCCAGGCAGAGAGGGACCTGGGGGTGCTGGTTGATGGGAGGCTGAACATGAGCCAGCAGTGTGCCCAGGCAGCCAAGAGGGCCAACCACATCCTGGCCTGCATTAGGAATAGTATGGCCAGCAGGAGCAGGGAGGTCATTGTGCCCCTGTACTCTGCTTTGGTTAGGCCGCACCTTGAGTACTGTGTCCAGTTCTGGGCCCCTCAGTTTAAGAAGGACATCGAGACACTTGAACGTGTCCAGAGAAGGGCAACAAGGCTGGTGAGAGGCCTTGAGCACAAGCCCTATGAGGAGAGGCTGAGGGAGCTGGGGCTGTTTAGCCTGGAGAAGAGGAGGCTCAGGGGCGACCTCATTGCTCTCTACAACTACCTGAAGGGTGGTTGTAGCCAGGAAGGGTTGGCCTCTTCTCCCTAGCAACCAGCACCAGAACAAGGGGACACAGTCTCAAGCTGCACCAGGGGAAGTTTAGGCTGGAGGTGAGGAGAAAGTTCTTCACCAAGAGAGTGATTCGTCATTGGAATGCGCTGCCCGGGGAGGTGGTTGAGTCTCCGTCCCTGGAGGCGTTCAGGAGGGGACTGGATGTGGCACTTGGTGCCATGGTCTAGTTGTGAGGTTATGGTTACAGGTTGGACTCGATGATCTTCAAGGTCTCTTCCAACCTTGGTAATTCTATTCTATTCTACATATGAAAAAGTATTATTTAGGTGCACAACCAATAGGTGTGAAGGAGGGCTGAGGATGCAGGAGAAGCTGTCTTGTATTTTTTCATGTGTGTTACTAGAAAAGACAGGAGGTTCTGAGCATGCCAGTGCTACAGTGGCACCTTCCCGGAACATGGGGTTTCGAAGTTTACCTAGAGGCACAGATTTCATTGTTTCTGAAAGCATGCCACAAAGCAATTTCTATTCTGGGATAAGAAATAACAGGTCTGATATTACTATGCATTTACTCATCCTTGTACCTCCACACTGTATTTTTCATCTGAATCAAGAAAACTGTTTATTGAAGTCCATCTGTGGAAACATGTTGTAAGCGGTATCATATAATCATCTCCTGATAATCAACCTATGGCTTTCTCTTTCTAGAAAGTAAGGACCCATGTAAATCTAGTTATATCATGCTACAGAAAGCTGACAAAGTAGAAGCACTGCTGTTTAAAAATGAGACACATTTCATTACAGTGAGTGCCTGGCAACCACTCTACAGATGACACAATGCATGATAAGCCACAATTGT
Organism: Picus viridis; assembly: GCA_033816785.1. Lineage (NCBI taxonomy): Eukaryota > Metazoa > Chordata > Aves > Piciformes > Picidae > Picus > Picus viridis. Next base: position 15,807,862 of record CM066582.1, on the reverse strand, counting down.
GGTGTGAAGCAAGAAAATAGCATATGCTAGTGGATAAAGCATAAGGTAGTCATCACATTACAAGTAGGCCTGGTGTCACTGATGGTTGTATTAAACTTGGCTGTGTCTAATGGAAAGTGAAATAACACATAATCATAAAACAATAATCATGTTTGACCAAATAACTGCATTTGCAGATGTATCCTTTGCTTTCTTCCTCAGAATTCTATTCCTGTGTATTACAGACCTATATATTTTTTCTGTACTCATCATAATTATCATACAAAAAAAAAACCCAACCAAATATTTGTTTCCCTCTGAAGTCCTCTTTTCTGATGTAAGGCAAATTTATTTATCTGTCTAATCTATTTATCTTCTAATTTGTTTATTTTATTTCAATGACTCAGTAGGAACTGTTAGATAACAAATAATATATTTGGCAGTTGCTGCTGAATACAAAAACTATTTTAATCTCATTTCTCAGAGAACCCACCAAACCTGTGATCACAACTCTTGCTGTCTTTTGGAGGAAAAGGATGATGCAGAGAAACAGCAACATGAATAAATACACAGAAATAGATTTTCTTGCTTTTCCTTCCCCCCCCCATTGAATATAAATAGGCACAGAATATCTGCTTATCAACATTGCAAAGCAATAAAAACTTCTGAGAGAATCTTATAAATTTAGATTAATTGTAGTTGGCTGATGTAATTTTTTTAAACATGCTTTCATCTATTTTGGTGCAACAACAAATGATCTTTTAATTATTTTTCTTTTTCATTTAAAAAATGATACTATGCATAAGACTCCAGCTGAACACCTTCCCATTAAAAGTATGTTCTGGTTTGATGAATTTCTCATTAATTTTATTTAATGGCATATTGGTTTAGGACCGCAGAGGTTTGCAGGATTTTGAAGTAAGTGTACCCATTGTTTAATGAATAGGTAGCACCCTCATTGTTTGTGTGTGGAAATCATATACAGAAAATATGTGGAAAGTTCCATTTTCCTTAAGCAGAGATGCTAGTCTGGAATAATTCCACAAATTATGATAATTGAATTACTAATATTTAAAGAAACTGCTGTCAGAAATGGCTGGTTTTATTCAGTAAAACGTAGTTTTGTCCTCCTTTGAATTACAGGGTCTGTAAATGATATAGAACAGATAAACTCTGATGGCTTCATAAGCATTTACAGAACAGCATTACTGATTTCTCTGTGTGCCTTGTGTGCTTACAGAATTACATATGGCACTTATTCCTTTTAGAAATAAGCTTGGTATCACTTAAAGTCCACTTATGAGAAAGATGAGGACAGTCTTAGCAGGGCCTGTTGCAACAGGACAAGGGGTAATGGTTTTAAACTAAAGGAGGGGAGATTTAGACTAGATATAAAGATTTTTTATGGTGAGGGTGGTCAAACACTGGAACAGGTTGCCCAGAGAGGTGGTAGGTGCCCAATCCCTGGAAATGTTCATGATCAGGTTGGATGGGGCTCTGAGCAACCTGATCTAGTTTAAGATGTCCCTGCTCACTGCATGGAGGGTTGGAGTAGATGACCTTCAAATGTTCCTTCTAACCCAAACCATTCTATGATTCTAAATGTCTAGATGACATTCACATTAATATTAATGGAAAGCAGTGCCCAGCTTTTCATGTTCAGCTTTGGACAGACATAAAGTTTAAGCATGAAACTGTTTTGTATCTCTTACTGCCTCTGATTTTCCCACATGGTATTAAAGGAAGCATCTTTATCTTGCATATTGTAAAACTTTAGAGCTATTACTATATACAGTTATTCAGAGAATAGCTACTATATTCTGATATTTCCATCTTCATGAATCTTATTCTTTTCCTTTTATTTTGTGAGGGACACATATGGTAATACAAATGCATTTAGGGTATTGGGATTACAAACATTTCCTCTTTTGCTTTTTAATGTCTACATTACTCTTGTCAGTTACTTTTTTTTTACAAAGGATCATTATCTGTTTTCCCTTGAAATTATTTTTCCCATTGACTTAATGTCTTGGTTGGCTGGAGACAGCAAAATGAACTTTCCAAAAATGTGCATGAACTTAGTTTCTGAACTGACTCCACTAGAGTCAACAGAAAAACTATTCTTTAATTTGATAGATCAGGTATTAAGGGATAAATTTATAAAACCGTTATGCTCAGACCCCATGACACTAGCTGTCTCAATGCCCACAGCAGGGTAGTAGCTGGGGGCACCACAGCTGTTTCCAGAGGCAGGTGCTGCAGTAGGTGCTGACCTCATCTTCATATCTGTCTCTCCCTCCGTTGATGTTGTTGTCTTTGCCCTGGTGAATCAGGCAGGTTTCTTGTTCAGCCTCTCATGAAGAATCAGGTACCGATAAAAGAAGTTTTTTATAATTTTCTTAACAGTACACTGGGAAAAAAATGCAACCGTGGAATTGAAGACCAGAAGTGGAATGAAAGAAGTGGGAAATCGTATCTGATTTAGTCAAAAGTTTTTTTGATGAAAAAGAAGCAGAATCATCTACTTTAGGCTGGAAGATGGTTTCCATCTTCATTTCAAGTTTTCACCCGGCATCCTTATACTCTTCTTCAGTATTTTACTAGCTTAAGGACAGAAATACGAAATCCCATTCCACTAAATAAGACCATGAATGAAAGTGTCATTTCAATACAAAATTTTGATAGAATGTGAGTCCTTGAAGAATCACATGTGAGATCTTAATTCTGAATTTTTAAGTGTCTGCTGGAGTTCAGCTACAGAATCAAGCTGTTATGCTGAATAACCTCTAAAGTGCCCTTAATTTTTATATTGTATTTTAAAGAATCTACCTCTACAGATATTCTGGGCTCCATGTTCTTTTCCCTTTATTTTCTGGACATATAATGAGGGAGTTTTACCCAGTTTTACCAAGTTTGGAGGTGTTCAGGAGGAGACTTGATGGGGTGCTTGGTTGCATGGTTTAGTTGTTTGGGTGGGTTGGATTGGTTGATGGGTTGGACGCGATGATCTTGAAGGTCTCTTTCAACCTGGTGTATTGTATTGTATTGTAAACATGAAAATAATTTGTATAGCTCAGTTTTATTTTTAAGAGAGTTCTCACAGAATAGAATATTTCAGTTGGAAGAGGCCTAAAATGATTATCTAGTCTGGCTGCTAATACAGTCTGGGACCATACTCTCGGTGTACAAACCGTGACTTCCTCTGGAGAACACCAAAATGGTAGGTAATTTACAGGTGTCAGATTATAATTTTCCAGGCAGTGGTTCTATTAGCTTTGCAGTTTTCTCATGGGTGAAATTAAAATCCCCAAAGGCTCACTAGTCCTATATAATTTGGACTTAAACCAAGAAGTTGTCTAAGGCAACTCATATGCTGTCTTTAGTAGCCATATTGCCCTTGGGGAAGGCAGATGCTTTCTAGACATTAAAAACCTGTTGGCATGAGAAACAATCTGAGCAGCTTTCAATTGTTCAATATCCATTTCTGTGACTGTGTGCAAAGGAAAGGTGCTGAAATGCTGTAATGTTCTAGCATTTTGTACTCTCCTTTCAGCCTTTCCAGGGATAAGTACTTATACAAGGCTCAAAGCAGTATTTCCTGATGGGACGAGCAGCACCAGCATCTGAGAGACATCATGAGAGTTCTTGCCTGCATTTTCAAACACTAGGAGTTCATACACTTCCACTAAGTCACATATAAGCATATTTACTTGGTGAGGCTCTTCTGACTCCGACACAAGTTCTGAACTATTTAGAACTGTTGTTCACTTTCATTTCTTGTTTCCTCTTTTTGGTCAGAGATAGAATAGAATATTTGATGAAAAGAAGCATCAACATTTGCATAGAGGCAACAGTTGTTTTGCACTGCTGACACAAAATAGCATCTAAGAAAATGAAAGCAAGGAATCAATTTTACAAAGTTAAATGGTTTTACTTTATTTCAGCTTTCCATCTTTATTTGTAATAATATTATTTGCATTGTATGAGCATGTCTAGAAAGAGAAAATATTCTGCTATTCATCTAATTAGAAATCTTCAGAGTATGTAGGAAGTTTCTGGTTAAGAAATTATGTTCTTTCTCTGATTCACAGAGCAACTTCTCATGCTATTTATTAACTAAATAAGCATCCACTTTCCTAGAACTACAACAATGGACAATTCAATTTATGAAATTTTGTACCTTTTTGTATCTTTTCCTCCTTGTTTTTTTTAAGCATTCCTACCTGCTGCAAGCTGACTCAATGTTTTGGTTTTTCCTCCTCCCCCCATATGTTCCCCATTTTTACCATGTTTAGATGTTTTTAAGCCCTCAGGCCTTTAATTTGAAATACAGAAACTGTAATCTCTGGACTGCCTCTCTTATTTTTACAGTCTCTTCTGTCTTCTCCTATATTGATATATTTTTCATACTGCATAAGAGTTTTCACTGAGATCATAATACATTCGATCACATCCATGAGGTCAGTGCTATCATAAAAAACCAATGACAATATAATGAAAATCTACAATTCTACTTTTCTCAATTTTGGTTGAAGCTAATTAGATGTAGGTAATAATCTGTCCTACTGGGTAGAACAAGTACACTTAGTGTTTACCCTCCCAGTTAATCCCTAACAGTTCATCTGTATGTTCTGTAACAGACATTTAGCTGTTACCTGTATTAAAAATATAAGGGTTAATCATGTAATGATCTTAATAATTTTCTTTCTGTTTTTGTCACTTGTTTTACCGCCAGCATGGTACATTATACCTGGCCCAGGGCACTAAATTTTTCAACCACCAGTTATTCAAGTGCATGCTCCACTAACAGTCTTGGTCTGCTGTTACATGGGTTGCCCATTTTTCTACTTACCTTGTGTTCTGTAATGGATATTGCGTGCTTTAAAAGTGTTCTGTAATTGTGTTGTTTTCTTTTTTTTCTTTATGCTGGCAGGAGTCATATCTCTAGCTGCAACTATTCATGTTAAAAACAAAAGCAACTAATTTTAAGAGCCTATGTGAAACTGATATACACCACATACAGAAATGTACTTTGATATGTACTGTCTGGTTTTATTTTCTATGCCAATTGCACATAAAGATCCCAAGGAAACGAATGTGAGGTTTTTTTCTCTCTCTTCAGTTTATGCCTGGCAGACTTTTTATATTTATTCCAATGAGATTCTATAGCTCAACCTATTGCTAAAACATACATATAATATTATTAGGAACTGGTAGGACACCACCTGTAATTGATACAAGTCTATTTCTTTCTTCACTTGGACATGTGAGAAGGACGTACTGAAAATACCTTCAGATAAGTCTATAAACTGATTTCTGATTACCAGAAAAGGTCTAATTTTCTTGACAAGAAAGGCTGCTAAGAGACTGAAAACAGTCTGCTCATCTCACTACCTGACTTCATGAATTATTTTAGGTACGTTTTTCTCTTTAACCAAATTGTGTTGTCCAAAATATGTTCAGCTTATAAATGATTATATTCAGTATTTGTACATGGCCTGGAACAAAAGAAGTTAATTTTTATTGAAATGGCAGCAGTAAGACTTATTTCTACAATATACTGAGCCAATACTTCTCATGTTTAATTCAAGTTTAATTAAAAAAATCCAGGGAAATCATTTAGTTGGGAATGTCAAAATAAAAGTTTCATATAATTCCTGAAAGGTCTCCTGCTGTGCCATCTTTTGAGTTTATGGGGGGCAAAATGAGGGGAACACCAAATCAACTAGTACATGTTATATTTCATATGAGATGGTATGGTTTTTAATTGGATTATTTAATTTAAAAAATAGAAAAAAATATATATAGTTCATAAATCTGTTTTCTGATGTAAATTCTGAATACTGCATCATCTGACTTTCCTAACTCATACATTATTTTCTAATGACACTGAAAATCCTATGTTGTTTGTTTGTTTGTTTCCAAAATTACAAAATTACAAACAGTGCTGTAATTATGGAGAAAGTGTTTTCCATTGAGCAAGTAACTGAAAGGAGGTGAAGCAATACCATACCCAATTTGGGAATGTAGAGGTATGGGCAGAGACATTAGTTTTAAAAAACCTGTAAAGACTGTTGAAGTTCATAGTCAAATGTCTAGTATGTGTCAGATTAAAATTAAATATGAGGCAGATAATTGGGCAGCATAAATATTAATGGTTTGAGAAAGGAATCAGCAACAAAGAATTGACATGCAACAGAACAAATTTAATGAATGTATGTGAGGACATCTGAGAAAGCTGTTATGTCTCCAAGGTGTGTGCTTGTGTTCTGGCATGAGATACTAATGATGCTGAACTACAATTTCATTTTCAGAAGGATTTCTCTCCATCACAGCAAGTAACTGAAAATGGCTTTTCCAGGTTATACTTTCTATGTTTCTCTGTCCTGAGTTGAGGATCGGGTACTATTGGCATTGCTTGTAAGCCTACACCAGAAGTACTACAGTTGCTTGTCATTGCAGAGGTTCATCATTGCCCTTTAAAAATCTGCTCAAATAGTCATTCTTACTCTAAGACACAAAACTTCCTGCAGGTAGTGTTTATGCAAAATACAGATACAATAGGCTGTAGTGAAGTAATTTTTAAATAATGTTTCCATTTTACAGTGATGCCAGTAGAAAGGAAGGGAATGTCCTGCCTGTGTCCATGCAGCAGCAGCCCTCTTGTACTTATTCTACATTATGCTGTAGAAGTCTTAGTTTATTACCATGCTATAGTAATACAAATGAGGAAGATCTTACAGTACAATACATTTTTTAAAGTGTTTAATTTACACATATTTTCAAGACCCTACCAACATCTCTCCATTATATAATTTATTATGGGAAAAATTGCCTCACTTTCTGGAAAATTACTGTCAGACTTCTCCAGGACATATTTTCAAAGGGCATCAGGGTATGCTTGCATCAAAATCATGCTGTTCTCAATGACCACCCAGTATCCCTTATGATCACAGTAACTGACATGCTGATTGAAAAAAACTTTCTTAATGAACTATTGGTGGAAAAACTATAGCAAGTAAGGTAAGCAATAAGCAAAAGATCTGATATGGATAAATAAGGGAGGAATAAAAATGCAGTCAAAAAATAAATGAGACACAGATTATTGCAAATAAAATATCAGAATACAAATATAGTAATATTTTCTGGTAATTCAACAACTGTTAGTTGGGTTACTGCTGCCCTGGGGTAAGCTGACATTTTCATATGCACTAATTAGCAAAGAGGTCAAATAAAGTTTCAAATAAATAGTTCATTTGTGATGGTTTGCCTTTATGGAGGAGCTAATCTTAAACTCTGGAATAACTGCCAAAGTAAACGCTAGGTGTTCCTGTTCTGTCTGCCAGGGCTGAGTATTATCTACATCTAATTAACTGCAAATGAAATTGAGAAAAATGCTATGTAGATTTTTTAAATATTATTTTTATTTTCTAATGAAGGCTGAAAAGTAGCTGTATGAAAGGAATGCAGTGTTGTTGCCATGCATACATGCACACACTTGCTTTTGGGTGTAATCAAATGTGAAGCATGTAACAGCAAAGCCAAGGCTGCCCTGGTGAACTAATAAATAGAGTAACATCTCTTCCACTCGTTAGATGTCCCTGCAACACTCTGTACTGGGGCTGATAACAGCAGTGAGCTCTTCTGCTAATTGGTGCATGTAGAAATACCCAATTACACAAGGAGCACTAGTAACTTGACAAGAGACAGCTGAAGCACCAGAAGAAATTATAGTATTTCCAAGCCAGCCACAAACTCAAATCTTGTTTTAATCACATAATTCCTCAGTTAAAATTCCCAGCTGCTGCAGTCATAATTTTATCTTTGTGAAAAAAATAGAATAAATGACTAAATATTTAGCAAAAGCATTGTTTGTGCTCAGAAACAGTGTCTACAGCACGAGTACTTAAGGATTATTTGATACTCCTATCTAAACCAGAAAAACTGTTCTGTTTTACTTTCATGAAAAGCCAAATGGCTGGATGAATTCCAATGCTGTATCTCAGTTTGCTGGTTTACGTGGCTCACCTCTCTTATCAATGAGTTGCCATGCACCCCTCATACTGTGGGCACACTGCAGATTTTTGTTCCTTGCTCCTCTTACATATCTACTTTACCTGAACAGGAATGTGACAAGAAGGGGTTTTTAAGCCTCTCTATGAATATCTTTATCACAGAAGTGTTGTCGCGGATCACTGGAGTACAGCAAGCACAAATGCAAGCTGTCCCACTCAGCTGAAATGAACAGATGCAAGAGTCTGAGTGAGAATGCTTATTATCCACTCTAGCATTCAAACATATCTAACTAAATACAGTCCCACACCCTCCAAATATGACAGTAAATCTGAATAAAAAGCATTTAATATATTCATAAAACAGTTTGGGTTGGAAGGGACCTTTAAAGGTCACCTAGTCCAATTCTCCTGCAGTGAGCAGGGACATCTTTAACTAGATCAGATTACTCAGTTCTACAACAAACTCTTTCAAGATCCTACGCTTTTATACATGTAAGTAGTGCTACATTATTGCAACAGATCTAAATCCCAAAGATGCTGTTAAGATTAGCAAAGCTACTATTCAGTAAACGACAAATGTCAGTGGAATTCGTTTTGAAAAATAACATCTGCATCTCCTCAAAATGCTTTAAAAAGGTATGTTTCAAATGCTCTGTTAACAATTAACTTCAGTTTTTAGTGAAATAAAATCATATACCCATATTGGCTATATGATGTGCAATTTGGCTATATTGTTTGCAAATTCACCTATGGATAGAGTTGGGATTTGCAAATTAAATGCCTTTTTTCCTCATTATTTCTTAGTACTTAATTAATTCCCTTTATTTTAAGCAGAAGGATTTGCTTGTTACTGCATAATGATGCATTGTTACATATTTATGCATCATGCATTATTACAGTGCACTGTTTCAAAGTATAAAGGTTTCATGAGGATGAACTTGGCAGGATTGTTTTCCACATAAAACTTAAAAGAGTCAGTTTTAAGTCTAAAGTCAGAAAGGAAGATATTTGTCAGTAAGAGCTATTAAAATGTTTTATATAGAGAGAGGTGGAGAAAATATTTTCTTAATGCATAAATTTAAAATTATTGTATTTTTATTTTTCATTTTAGTCTCAATGAAGAATTAATCTCCAGTAAAAATCAATAATAAATATCAAAGTGTCACTTGATACTTCTTGAAATACCCTGAAAATCAAGGCAAATCTTAGCTCCCTATTCAAAGCTCCATGAAAATGAAACCAAGTTCATCTTCTCCCCTTATGAATGTAGACAGTACTTCCTTAATAGGTGGATGCAAATATGAGTTATTGAGCAGCATGAAGATGAATGAAACCTGATAATTACAATTTCTCCATCATTGGTGCCATGTGTTTATGGGCATGTGCTTATGACCTCTTTGTTTCAAAGCATATACAAGTATCTAATTTTTCAGTAGGCAAAATAAAATACCAGAGATCTGTGACAATCTCTAGTATGTATAGTGCTGACAATGCACCCATTTTTCATTGATTTCTTTGGAGTGTTTTATCTCTTCCTGAGATCACAGAAAATATTTTCTCAGTGTTAAAAGTTGAAGTACAAATGTACTTCGAAAATTCTGAGGTATTGGAAAAATTGTTTAGGCCAAGTCTATTTTAATTCTATTCAAATTTATTAGGAGCAAGAATGAAGCCTTAAATGTCATGCTGTGCTGTGTGCATGGTAAAAGAGGGACTTACTGCCCTTCAACTTTGTTCTTGCCTTCAACTCCTGTTGCTTTCTTTTAAGATCATTAATGCTTTATTAAGGATACACAAGGCACTCTATATATAACTCATGCCCTTGTTTTTGGTTTGTAGGTTCCAGAAGTTGGGATTTTTTTTGTACCCCAAAAAAAACAAACAAAAAAAAAAGGCATTTAGTTTATGTGTTACATAGAGGGCAAAGTCTTTGGTTCACTGAAGTCTATAGAGAAATATCTGCTGGAACCAAGATTTCCTCAGAGAATCTCAAAAAGGACTGCTCTGAACACTTCAACAGTCATTCTTTTCTACAATGACCTACATACATTTGCCAGGGAAAACACAAACAAATCAGTCCTCTTTACATCTTTTTAATTACACCTTCAAGTCTGGTTTTTTTGGGGGGCAGGGGGAGTTGTTTCTGCTTGTGTTTTGGGCTTTTGTTGTTGTTGTTATTTGGATTAATAGTTCCAAATGAATTTTTGACAACTGAGGTTTTTTTGTATTTACCATTTCCCACTATTACACTCACAGGGCCGCATTCAGGTTTCAAAACATAGAATTGCAATATGGATGGTAAGCAGCTAATTCTTATAATTTGTTTGTTAATGACTGTGCTGACATTTATAGGTAAAAAGTTTGTGATGATGATACTTATATTGACATACCTCACTTTTTTAGCAAGTCAATTAAAAAGAAAAAAGCAAAAATTTAGCTCAGGAACTCCTAATGTACAGTCAAATATTACAGATACTATAAGGCATGTTGAAACAATGAACTATGGATTAGTTTATTTTGTACACCTGTAATATCTCCTGGGTACATTGAAAGCAAGATCTGGTTTTGCATAGAGGCAGTATTTGTTAACTGCAGTGTTACCAGCCCTTGTAATTTGTTTAACAATGCTTTCATCTTGCCTGATATTGCCAGTCTTACACCAACTGGCAGACACCTGGCAGGTGGGACAGCATGAACACTGCTTGTGGTGCCACTGTCAGCATCTTTGCAGTAAGTAATAAACTATGAGCTCCTGAGTGTCAGAAGACAAACTAGCTGTTCAGAGTTTGGAGATTCTATTTATTGGTTTTTTTTAAGAAGAAAGTAATGCAAAGCTGGCTACTGGAGCATTGTGTCTGGCCATTAATTAGTTACTGCCTCAGAGGCAAGCTCATTTAATGAAATTTGAATTTGCTAGGCTTCTGAAGTACATTTTCACTTGTACACGTTACATGATGAAATGATGACTCAGACTATGAAGAGCAATAGAGAATCATCATTTAAGAAAAATTAAATCTAGGCTGTGCAATGAGCAGGACTGTAAGGTGGCAAAATGCAGTGTCTTGCAAACAATTATTTGGGCAAGATTGATCTCGGGGAGGCACATCAACTTACGAGCTTGTTCCTCTGGGATGTTACTTGTGTCACCACTGTTTTTCAAATGTTTTCTATTTGCTGTGGTCTCTGGAAATCAGCAGTACCAAAAAAAAAAAAAACCAAATCCCAGGAACAAAACAAAAACTTGTTTACTGATTCTTTCAACTGAAAGTGATAGAACAGTTGTGACAGTAAGTGGGTGGGGAATAGGTTTCAGGAGGAATAAGTTGGTAATATTGGAATCACTGACATAACATGTCTTACCTAGGGTTGTCTGAAATATGTGATAAATCATATTGCAAAGTTACATATATATGTAAAGAAATTGCACATGTAAGCTTTTCAGATTTTAGTCAATCATTGATAGACTACTACACAATAGGACTCATAATAAAGATCTAAATGCCATGAATATATGTAATCTAATTGACATTTATGGTAATTGAACCAAAATGTAATTATCATGTTGGAGAGCTGATTTAAAAAATATAAGCATTGGTTTCACACTGCAAGTCATGAAAAATCAAGTGCAGTTATGAGAAAAAACTATGATACTTTTCAAGAGTTGCCACTGAAGCTGGAAATTATTGTAAATATTGGTTTGATATCTGCAAATGGAAAAGTTGCTGTATGATCAGAAAGAATACCTGACAATCCAGTCAAAATTAATAGAAAACTGTGTTGTTCTTGTGTAATAGTGAAAATCAGCTCTCATGCACCCATACAGGAGGGCAGAAGATGTGTTGTTTCCATAGTTTAGCCTTTGTGTTTCTGTAAGCTCAACATAAAAAAATGTTTTGTTGGTTTGTTTTGTTTGGGATTTTTTTTTCATTCATGCTTCACATGGATTACTCAGTCCTCTGACCCTTAGAGGCAAGCATGTGTATTTATTAATGTGAAATGTTATAGTGTAAGACAAATTGCATGTGTCATCTAGGCTGAACTTGTTGAATGCAGTGGAAGATGTAGAAATTGCATACAAAGTTGGTTTTGCTAATCACAGGGGGAGTTAAATCTTCTGGGGGGGGGGGGGAGCATGATTTGAAGATGGTACACACTTCACAACTCAAATACTGTTACTTTGCCTTTACAGAGTGGGGACCTAAACAACGTTGTGAGCTGTGTGCATGCTTTCATACAGGGAATTCAGAACAAGAAAAGAGGAAAGAAGAATTTCTTCCTCATCCAGTCCAAGAATGAACAATACTGTACTGTCTCTTATCCCCAAAGAGGAGTTGTTCTGAGAAAATGGGGTAAGAATGCACAATTATCCAATCTTGAAAGCCTTCCTGGAGCATAATGTGTTGTGAGAACTGGTGGCACTCTAAGTACAAGGACAACTTAATTGTGCATATATGACACAGAGTAGGCATGTTCAGGATGTTCCTTAGTAGTGAGCTGTGAAAGCAGCTTTGCTTTCGCTCAGCTGAGCAGATGGGACTGGACTGTTCAGTGTACTGCAGGTGACAGCAGCATTAAGTGGGCCCTACACAGAATTGAACCCTCTTTACAGACCAAAATTAATAGAATAGTGTTTTAGTTAGTCATGAGGTGTTGTGTGATAGGTTAGACTTGATGATCTCTGAGGTCTTTTCCAACCTTATTGATTCTATGATAATAAGGCTGCCATTCAATGTAAATGTGCAGTTAATAACTTGAACAGAAAAGGGAAATAAACCAGATCTCTATGACTCTATGCTTAAATCATACTACTGAACACCATGTTCTATAAAACGGTGTGTTTATTCTTTAATTATGACAAAAAATGTCTTTAAAATTCACAAGTAGTTTTCTTTTTAAATGAAGTAATTGACACTTAAAAAAAAAATCCCTTACCTAGTTGTCTAGTACTTTTGTGAAGAAACTTGAAACAACTTTTCATTGCTTATGTCACAGATTACCACTAAATGTTTCAATAGGTAACCCAATTTCAAGTCAGAGAATCTCACACTAAAAGAAAATACAACTTACCTTTCTTTAAAAAAAATAAAATAAAAACTTCTTTGTTTTCTTGTGTCAACCATTAAAAATGAGAATATGGCATATGAACTTGGCCATCTATATAATAGTTTCTAGATAAAATACTGAATCTTTACTGCCTAGACAACAATTACTCCTCATCTGAAATCACGTAACTATGAAAGGGTTAAAAGAAATCCTCCTCTGTAGAGAAAGGATGTAAAAATGTACTAAAAATAAACCCTGTTTCAGCTTGTTGAGAGGGCAAGAAGAGCAGAAGACAGAGTTAGTCAATCCAAAAATAGTCTCCTTATATCTACAAATTTGCAGAAAAGGCATACTTCTTTTTATGTGAAAATCAAATGTTCAAAGCAAAATGGAGACAGAATTATCCATAACAACAGCAATTTTTCTCCAAAAATATTTGGCTGTCAGAGGATCATATGAACAGTAAAAAGCTGCTTTTTAATGTGTAGATATTTCTAAAATAGCCACAGGATATTCTTCCTTTTTGCTATAATTTTACTGATAGTCTGCTTTCTGATGGAATTTGTGTTGCAGATAACCTCCTGCTGTCCTAGAGAAATTGCATATAAGTGGTGTTACCTTCCAGAGTTGGGGGCATGTGTATGCAAGCAGAATGTGTGGGTATAAAAATTATTTCATGATATTTTAATCTGCAAGATATTGGTGCTTGCAGTTATATTGGATGTTTCTGCCGTTACTGTGCAGTGACACATTAGGCTAGGCATGTAAACTAATGCAGTGTGACTGATACAAGCTGATGTTACACTTCACAGCACAATGCTTCATAATGTGTCATGTCAATGAGAGCATTAAAAAAAAAAAAAAATAAACAATTCTCCAGAAAAAAACTATTAAAAGAATCCAAGAATAGCTTTCTGCCTCTCCTCCTGCCATTTCGCTCAAAACACAAAACATACTGAGTGCAGAAGGCAATTTGTATTTGACACACAAAAATAACTTTTGGAGGATCCATAGCAGTAGGTTGTTGTATAACAGAGAGAATTAAGGTGGACAAATAATCACTATTTTCAAAATCTGGTTGTATTTCTACACAGTGAAAATCATTTCACAGTTGTGATCTTCAAGGTCTTTAAAATCATACCTTTCTATAGGAATAAGAGTAGGATATTTCAAAGTACTTTGTCTACATAATGTTATAAACATTTTCAGCTTGCAAGGCAATATGCTGTTTCAGTTACAAACAAAAATCCTGGTTTTACTGAATTTTCTTACACTTCAATCAATTGCATACTCCTTTTATGTATTTTGATTTAGAACTTCTATGTCTGAAGGTGCAAATTTAATTTGGTTTTAAACTTCACGTTTTTTTTGAAGAAGATGACTGTACAGAAATCGGTGTGGTGTTTTCCTCATGTTATTGTAGGGCTTCTTGCAATTACTATTTTTCTTGTTCCATGAGTTCTCCTACAATTCAGAAATCTTTCTGTCTGGTTCTTAAAACTGGTCCTAATACCATTTGGTCTGACTCCTCATATTATTGATACTAGCTTAGAATTTAGGCACCGTTTGCTGTTGTTAGTTGTTGGTTTGTGTTTTTTTTTTTTTTTTTTTTTTCCTGACAGTTGTTAAAGAGTTTTGCAATCTGTCATCAGAGAAAGAGTACTGTCCTGCAGCTGATGGAATACACAGAGACGTTGATGGATACTTTGGGCTTCTCTGTACTGGTGCATTCTGCATTTTAATGTGTCTTCTCAGCACTTACAGACTGCATATATACTAAGTTAGTTGTATGGTATTCAGGCCAGGGAACCTCTAGCTTTCGGATTTGTGAAGTTAGGGCGGGACCTGACTAAAGTTGAGGCTGGGCAGCATTGTGAGGAAGGCTAGAGTCAGTAGTGGCTCCAGCCTGACACACTATGGTGTGCTAGGGGAAATACAACAGGGTTTGGGCTGCCCTCTCCACAAATGAAAAGCAAAGGAACATAATTGACTTCTATCTGAGGGAGGTGGAGAGCTAGAAGTGTGGAGAGAGTTCGTGCCTTCAGTCACCCGGCAGACCCAGAAGGAGTTTCTCAAAGTCTAGATAGGCAATTTTTTGTTCTCTCAGGACA
This sequence comes from Picus viridis, assembly GCA_033816785.1. Classification (NCBI taxonomy): domain Eukaryota; kingdom Metazoa; phylum Chordata; class Aves; order Piciformes; family Picidae; genus Picus; species Picus viridis. The sequence goes on along the minus strand of CM066582.1, from coordinate 15,792,714 downwards.
GATGGTAGCTGTAAGAAACAATAATTGAAAGTAACAAGTAATGAGAATGGCTGTTTGGTTTAGACCACTGGATTATGGAATTGAGATTTGACTAGCAAATGTGCTTATGGGTTAAAAAACCAAACCAACCAACCAACAAACAACCCCCCCCCCCCCCCAAAAAAAAACCCATCCAACAAGGAGAGCAAATTTCTTAAACAGGTCAAACTTTTGGCCTGAAGGTTGGAAAACTTTCTTGATAAGTCAGTTTTATGCTGCCTTTGATAAATGAGGCTAAAGGAAGTTCAGAAGTTGGTGAAACTTTAGCATTTAGAATAATGAAGAGAGGGGAGTGAAAAATGAGGAAGACTTTGCTTTTATTAGTACAAGAGTTTTCTTTTGCAGTCTAATTTTTTTTTTTTATTCCAGGAGAAAATCAGATCATTAATTGGTTAAAATTATTGTTTTATTCTTCACTCAGCTTGATAGTAACAAGAGGTTTTAACAAGGCTTCCTTTTTATCAGTGCATTGCAACTATCCAGGGATTATTCACTCAGTCCAGGTCATCTTCCAAGACAAATTGTTTTTAATCTCAGTCTCCATAAAATATTTCTCATCTGCTTGTAGTTGCAGGTATGACCTTCATATGAAAGCTAAACCACCAAAGAATGGGGAACACCTTTTTGTTTGTTTGTTTGTTTTTACTGTGCATCAAGAGCTCCAGCCTCATTACACTGTAATTTAAATAAGGCAAGAGAGTAAAGGAAGTCGCTAATCTGTATAACTAGCAGTTCTGAATAATCTGGTCTTCTATTGAATTGTCCATACTGGTTATGTGCTTGTTTGCAGCAGTTTAAATTCATAAATTATCATTAAATTGCTGAATACAGAAGGCCTTCTAAAACCAGCCTGCTATTTAGAGAGAAGGTTCTGAGTTTTAGAAGAGAACTTTGAGAGCAAAGCCATTCAGGATCACCTGTAGCATATTCTTATGTTTCCCAACGCACTGATCTTACTAATCATATGTCATTATTAGTATAAGCTGTTATTGCAGACATGATCCAGTTTCAGCTACCTCACACAGTTAAGGATTATATTATCATATTTGCATTATATTTTATAGCTATTCAATGATGATCTGAAAGGAGAAACTATAAGGAAGGATAAGTAAGTCTGTCATTTAGGAACTGAAAAGGTCTCTTTGTTTCCCCAGAATAGAATGAGATTTTCATTTCCAATACTGAGTCATCTCTTTTAGCTATTGACAGGAAAGAAGTAATAGGTTTTGTAAATGTATTAGTTTCTTTTAGTGTTCTTTCCCTGGGATGTTTTGGTGTTGCTTGGAACAATAGCTCACAAGATAAATATTAGAGACAGCAAATGTGTTATATCAAGAAACCAAAATCCAACAGATAAGCTCAGGTGTTGAAAAACATTTTAAAATTTTCTTAAAACTTCCCTCTCTGAAAAATAAGTAGCTTGTTTTCTGTAAAGAAACTAATAATTCTTGCTGATATTAACTGATAGGCTGAGAGGCTGAAATATTAGTCATACAGTGAGAAAAATTCTACAGGTGAATCCTATATTAATCATGTCAATGCTGATGTAACTCTATAACATAGTCTCTCTTTCTGTGCTATTCACATATACTTGCTTTACCTCCTGCTTGGAGACACTTCCCAGAGATTTTACTGACTGCTCAGAGTAGGCATCATGAACAAATTTCTAGATGTCTAAAATTTAACATTAGCTCCTTATTTTAGCACCTGCTCTCCTAGTCTCTGTTACTCCTTTTTGCAGCACTCCACAGGAACTCCAATTCCTTTCACTTCCTTTACAAAGCAAAGAAACTATTTTCTTGCCTTAACTTGTTTTGCTTGGAGAGAAGAGAGCAACAGTCTGTGCTGCTATGCTGCAGGTGATGGAAAGTTCTCTATCATCCTGTAGGATTCTGCTAAAGTTCTAGAACTAAAGTTCTAAGTTTGACCTCAGAGAGATCCAGACCAGGGAGAACTGTGAATATGTGGATGCCACAAATGGCTGTCAGTGTGCAGCCTCCATTCACTATGGAAGGGGTTTGTAGGGGGAGATTTGCCTTTGATTGAATTAGAGAAGGTCATGTCTGGTCTCTGACTTAGAAAAGAATGTAAACATCTTGTAACCGAAGGGAGAAATTCGGCAGAATTTGGTTGGATGTGTTGGAATATAATTTTGTTATTTTAACCTATTGTATGCCTTAATTACAATCATGCCAGTAGAAAATAACCAATTAAGATGTGACATATATGCTTTCTAAAAGAGTATATAACCTTCCTGTAAAACGTAACAAACGTCTTCGCCAGCTAAGATCTTGGCCTGGAAGCTGTGTTTGTAGTACCTTCAGGGTGATCGAACACCTACACCCATATTACAACAGGGGTTAGTTTTTGCACTGAACTGAACTGTTCACTGAAAAAATTATTATTCTTTTCTTTTTTTTTAATCCACAATTTAAAAAGACAAAAGAGGAAAAGGTGCTGTCCCTTTGACTGTGTGCACTACAATGGGATTAAAATATTACCTGCTTACTACTCTACCGAATGTGCTTCAGAAAAGACAAGGGAAAATTAAACATAGTTTAATTAAATGTGGCAAAACAACTACTAGCTTTAACTAACTTGTTTGAATTTAAATATAGTTTTCTTTTTTTCTGTAAGCCACCAAATCCACTGTTGCTGTGGGCCAACCACTATGACAGGGTCTCACACTGTCTAACTACAGCTGGAGAGCTGCCAGGAACGGGCACATGCTGTGTTGCATGTGCCAGCTCAACTAGTTACATGTTGTAGTACAGAATGGTTCTTAGTCAGGCAAGTGATTTGGTGCAAAACATTTCTCAGGAAATGTAGTTATTAGGAGATGGTTACATTGAAACCAACATGAAAACTGACTAAAGGTTACATACAGCATTTGAATTTACAAATCTTTTACAGTTAGCGTGTATTCCTCTTGGGGTGAGGGTGATGGAAGTAGGAGCAAGTGTTGTAACATGAAATTTGACATCACTTGATTTATTCATGTGCTTGAACAGTAGGTTATGTTATCTACTTGATTCATCATTTAAAAAGGAAATTATTATAACTGAATTTTAGCCACAGCTATGAAAAAGAAGGATTCAGCCATAACTGGACTAGAGAAACAGCTCACTGGTATTTGAGTTTCTGTTGTGAAATCAGTTCTTTGTTTTTTTCATGTGGATAATAAAAGATTGTTATGTGAAAATAACTGAAAACCTCAGTTTTCTTTTCATGGAAGCAGAAGAGAAGGAAAAATTTATCTTGAGAAGATATGGAGTATATGGAAGGAAGTTTAAGACTTCATTGTAATCCTTTCAGAGCTGGAAGGGGCATGTCCCACCAAGAAGCTGCTTCATCATCATAGCTTATTTTTATATCAAAACCCCCAAATATTTAGGATTATTTAAGATTATTTAAACGTCCAGTGATTTAAGACTGTTTCATTGGGAGACTACAGAGAGACTGTAGAAAACTGAGCTTTGAAAAACGAGGGTACTGTCCTATTCTGAAGTCACTGAAGAGAAAATATCTGTATTTCTAAGCATTGAAGAATAACAGTGTCATCAACTGTTCTTCATTTTAAAATTATGAGGCATTCACAATTTACACAATTTAGGCTGGATGTTAGGAAGAAGTTCTACACGGAGAGAGTGATTGCCCATTGGAATCGGCTGCCCGTGGAGGTGGTGGAGTCACCTTCACAGGAGGTGTTCAGGAGAAGACTTGATGGGGTGCTTGGCTGTATGGTCTAGTTGTTGGGTGGGTTGGATTGTTTGATGGGTTGGACGCGATGATCTTGAAGGTCTCTTCCAACCTGGTGTATTGTATTGTATTGTATTGTATTGTTTCTAAATATACACTTAGAGACAGGTGGTATTAAATGCTCCTGGATATGGTTATGAAGAATGACTCAAGCACCATGTCTAGGTCAAACAGAAAGGGGTTTTATACATATATATATATATATATATAAAATATATATAATATATATAAATATATAAATTGTGTAAAAATAATTGTATTTCCTTTTAATATCTGTCTAATCCATCCTTTCCAGATATTTCTCTGGTAGGGAAACCAACCACTTATCCATACAATCTTATTGGTGACCTTATTTTGAGAAATTTTTGAAAGCCAGAATAATGCTGTTGTAGATTTTTGTCTGCTTATAGTAAAAAAATGCTTTTGGGGTGGGAAGAGAGATACCTATTATTGTATTTTCCATTTTAGAAAATGAGATTGCATTCAGAGTTTATTCATTGCCAGTCTGTAATAGTAGTGCCTTGAGCACAATAGTTGTGCCTTGAGCACAAGCCCTATGAGGAGAGGCTGAGGGAGCTGGGATTGTTTAGCCTGGAGAAGAGGAGGCTCAGGGGAGAGACCTCATTGCTCTCTACAACTACTTGAAGGGTGGTTGTAGCCAGGAAGAGGTTGGTCTCTTCTCTCTAGCAACCAGCACCAGAACAAGGGTACACAGTCTCAAGCTGCACCAGAGGAAGTTTAGGCTCGAGGTGAGGAGGAAGTTCTTCACCGAGAGAGTCATTCGTCATTGGAATGGGCTGCCCAGGGAGGTGGTGGAGTTGCCGACCCTGGAGGTGTTCAAGAGGGGATTGGATGTGGCACTTGGTGCCATGGTCTAGTCATGAGGTCTGTGGTGACAGGTTGGACTCGCTGATTTTTGAGGTCTCTTCCAACCCTGGTGATACTGTGATACTGTGAAACAGTTTTAATTAGAACAATATCCTTGCTAGCTAGAAAATTGAAGAAAAATTCATAAAAAAATCATGATCTATTTCTCTACTTAGCTCTATCTAGTCTATAATTTTGCTATCACTCTTTTTCTGTTGTTTTCTTTTGTTTTTCTTCCCACCCACCCCCACCCCCATCCTTCTCCCCTCCCCTTGTAAGATTTAATTAAAAAACTTGTACTGGCACTAGGACAAACTGAAAGGAATTGGAATTTAGATGAAATCAAAAGTCTTTGTTGTTTTTTGTTTTGTTTTTATAGGATATTTCAATATTTTGGGAAAACTGTATGAAAATGGGTAGAGATAGAGCAAAAACTGTTGAGGGAAGAGGAACAGAGACTAATAATGCCAATTTTCAGGTACTAATGTAGCCTCAAATAATTTGCTTAAGGTAGTCTTCTAATTAGATTTTGGAGTTTATGGAAAACTAATGTCAAGATTTTGGCTGAAGGACTTCAAGAAAGTATCTTCTAAGGACATGAGGGATGTCAGCAATGAAATGAAAGGATAAAGGAAAAGGTTATCTGTGTAATTGCAACTATGTATGATGTGCAAAACTAATCAGTAATGCCCACAGAAAAAGACTTGATAATTCACCACCAACATCATCACACCCCTAGCATATTCCCTTCTCAGAACTCTTCACTTGTCTTTGTTGAAAGCTGCAATGAGTAAGTTCAGTGAGGTCTTCTGGCAAGTGTATTTTAGGATATGAAGGAAGGCTGATGAAAACCCAAGTTCAGTAGTACCAAGGCTTGGGAAGTTGCCTTAGGCTATACAACAGCAATAGCAGTGGGCCAGAATGCCTCAAGTGTGTTGTTACAGGAAGGTCAAGGAGCTACCTTGATCTTGAAAGAAAAGAGATGAAAAATATCTGTGATGGGAGGAATGGAAAAATGTTTTCTAATATAGTGAGTGTGGAGAGTGTTATCAGTCTGTTTGTTTTCAAGCTAACCATAAAAATATGCTGGAGAAACTTTGTAATTTGTATTTTTATCTATATTATGATTTGAATTTGTACCTATAGACCCTCATAGAGAGCTAGAACTAGGTGCTTGCCAAGCCAGGAACTTCAACTTTTATTTACAGCACACACAGCAAGGCTTCAGAAAGGGTTCTTGTACTCAGCAAGAATAAGGAGAGGGCTCATGGTATGGGAGAAGGGACACAGATATCTGTTGCACTTTACAGACACTTCACTCCTGCTTTGCCAGTTCCAGAATTATCTGTGGCAGGAAAGTAAGGAGAGAGTAAAATCTCCCTTAAACCTCTTTATGCAGTGATACTGGGAACACCCCTGCCCTCTTACAGCAGCCCATAGATACTCCAGACCTCATGTTAGTCTTTCATCATCTTTACATGTACTTTTGGGGAAGAAGGAAGCACAAAATGTAGCTTCCTCAACTGGCTTTCTTGCTGAAAGAAATCACATTTTCTGAGTTTTGACGATGCTTTCAAAAATTAACTACAGTAGATATCTAAGTATGTGTTTGTAAGTGAACAAAAGTCCTCCTTGATGGGATTTATATATATGTTATCCTTCCAAGTAACTATTCTGGAGCTGCAGATTACAACTGCAGAAGAAAATCAGTACAGTTTCCAGCCCCTACATCATGGGAATGAAAAAAGACTCAGCAGTAGCTCCTAATTATATAGATGTGTGGAATAGTAACTAGTTTATTCTACATTATCATTGTGTGGCAGAGTAGAAATCATGAATGAGTATGGTGAAGGAAGGAGTGTGTACTCTACTGGTGAAATAAAGTCTCAGAAGTACTCTAAAATAAAGTTATCCTAGTGTAGATAATGCTCTCAAACATAACAGAAAATAGAAGTAAGGAAGTGAATATTTTTTTTATATCCAACAACACCAGCATCCTGTTGCACAATAGCTGTTTAATTAAGATCTGTTGTCTTTGTTATGCTATGAGTTGGCTATATAGAACCAGCAAGAAGATACAGAACAGAACAACCTCTGAGTCTCTTGAAGATGTGGTACTAGAGTTGTATGCATCCAGAAGAATCCATTGTTCCAGAACTATATGAAGTCCATCTTATCTAAATGACCCTTCCTTGACCTGCTGTCCACACTCTTCTTAATGCACCCCAGAACTTCATAGGCCTTCTTGGCCATGAGAGCACATTGCTGGCTCATGGTGAACTTACTGCCCACCAGAACTCCCAGTCTTTCTCCACAGAGCTGCTTTCCATTGGGTCTCCCCAACTGCAGCACTCTACACTTGTTCTTGTTGAACTTTGTGATGTTTGCCTCTGCCCAACTCTCCAGCCTGTCCAGGTTGCTCTGGATGGCAGCACAGCCTTTTGGTGTGTCAGCCACTTCTCCCAGTTTTGTATCATCAGCAATCTTGCTACAGTACACTCTGTTCTCTTATCCAGGTCACTGATGAATATGCTGAGCAAGACTGGACCAAGTACTGACCCCTGGGGCCAAACTCTTTTGCTGGAGTAAGAGATTCAGCTTACTCATCAGCTGCAGCCCTTAAAATATTGGAGGAAGATATGGAACAATATCACAAGTAAATAAAACCAAACAGGGCAACCAAAACTTAGAACATGGCAAAGGCGTTAGAGTGAGTAGATGTTAGTCTAAAATGTGGTTGCAGAGAAGTAAAATGCAGACAAAATAAACCCCTCCAATTAATAGTGCCAACTTTTGTTTTGAGATGATAAAATAGCAGGCATCTTCAGGCTAGCCTGTTAATATCCAGTATGCATAATCACAGAGGTAAGTAGATACATGTAATCAAGAGTTGCAGCTACAGTAATTATTTTAGGAACTTTTTTACAGGAAATATGTATTTATGCTTAAGACTTAGGTTTTGAAAGATGTTCTACATGTTTTTCATCATCTTTTGCAAACAACAAGGTCTAAAATCCTATGAAAAATTATTAAATGTCAAAGGTCTAGTCCAAATATTTTTTGTCTAATATGTTTTGTCACAGTAGAACACCACAGGGCTAGTTCATATCAGAGCCATTGAATTAAAACCAACCAACCAACCAAACAAACAACAAAACAAAACAAAATCCCAAAACCACACACAATAAACCCCTACCAACAATAAAGCCTCTCAATTTCTGTAGGAAATGTTTTAAATGAGCAGGAAATATTCTCCCATAACAAGGACCCATATTAAAATATTTCATTAGTTAGATGCTGCACTATACAGATTTTCATTTGAAGATTTTTGACCTTGCAATAGGTTATAAATCTATTTCCTGGTGAACTGGTAAGCAAGAAATACCAAGGCACAAAAATCTCATAGTATCTGAATGAATGACTAGTGTATACACCATTTTATTTCCTGTATAGGCTGTAGATTGTTAGGATAACTGTTTCATTCTGTTTCCTAAATCCAAAGAATTTAAAGAAATATTTCAACATATCATACACATCAGAACATATTAAGTCTATTTAACAGTCAATCAATGTCTTTTATGATTCAGTTTAAAATTGCTCTGTATCACATTATTCAACATGGAAGAATGTCAGCTGTGTTTTAAAAATAGGTTCCTCATTTTACACTATGAACTTACAAAAACTGGGAAATAACTAAATTTCTTTGAGGAAATATCTTGGTTTGAATTAGAACAGAACCAGTTCTGTTCAGTGAATTTGGTTTTCAGCTCAGCCTCTTTTGAGTAACTGCACTTTCTGAAATTCACTGCATGTTTTCACAGACAGTGTCTGCCTCTAGGAGTGATAACACTCAATGTTTGTAGTTAGTACCAAGGATTGCTATGCTATCACAAGTTGGTATTCCCCTCCATAATCCACCATACACAAGTAAGCTGAGGGATCACAAGAGTCAAGCTTTCTTCCTCAATGGCTGGTGTCCAAGGAGGGCTCTGTCCATTTTGCCTTCAATTCCAGCTTGTGTGTTCCTGAATACAGTTCCCACCTGCCACTGAGTCCAGTCTGCAATCTATCTGGTGCATGCCCACAGTATAAGTAGTGAGGGTGATGTAACTGCCACCAATGGCATTTCATTTGGTATTGGTTTTGTATATATTTGTAACTATTTCATTTTATTGTTATTATTTTTATTGAAGTTGTTTAAGTTTTATTTTCCAATCCACAAGTCTCTCTATTCTCTTTCTCTTCTCCTTTGGGAAAGGAGAGAGTTAATAGGAGCATCTGCCACTCTAGTGGCTGACACAGCCTTAACCCTCAACAGGGAAAGAAAATGGAAGAGTTGTTTTTAATTGTCATTTATGCTTGTTATGTTAAAATACTTTCTGGAAAATGTGTTTTGTATGCATTTCTGTGAGGAAGAAAAGGAAATGTGTGTTCTGAGTGAAGTCAAACAGAGGAGTGACATTTAATGATGGGTTTTAAAGGAAGGCAGACAAGTGTTGAGCCAGAGTTTCCACATACATAAGTAGTTCTAGCATTTGAAAGCAGAGCATTTAAATCCTTTCGACATTCTTAATTGAATGTTCCCTCGCTCTCTCGCCTGTCTTGCTGTTTGAATGTATTTCTCTCTAAAATTTTCAGAATATTCAGAATGTTCATAACCTTGCAAAAATAATGCACTCAAGTATTTCTGATGTATATGAGGCCAAATTGTGTGCACAGCCCAGAACCATTAAAGTCAGTGGAGCTATACCTTGTGATATTTTACCCCCAACACACCACATTTAGCAGTCAAGAAAGATAAACTGATGTGCACCCTTCTTTAAAATCTTATTTTTGCCACAGGTTAGATATGTGAAGAATCAAACTGATAGTAATAGAAGTTTTGGTACAGAAGGGGAGTAATACGAGCTCTGTAATCTGCCTATGTGTGTGTGTTGGAAAGCGTGTACAGACTCCCAAGCTGGTGAAGCAGGAACCATTTAATGGTATTGAACAAGCAGTTTATACAGAAAAAAATGAGCAGGCTAAGCAATTTCCTGACATGTTTGTATCTCTGTTGTTAATTGAGTTTTTTCTTTGATGTGTAACTGTCCATTGTTATCTTCATCCCATATCAGATTGAGCCAGTTTTGCATGCAGGTAACGTCCTCCTGTCTCACACTTCAAGATGCTTTCTGCAGTCAGGTCCTCTTATCATCAGGTCATTCTTCTCTTGTCAGTGGCCTGTGGTTCTTTCTTGTTCTGAAGCCTTTCATAGGTACTTTCTGTACTCCCACATGTATTTATATGTGTGTGCGCACATGTGTGCCAGTATATATGACTACCACAACTTCTACAACTACCTGAAAGGAGGTTGTAGTGAGGTGGGAGTCAGTATCTGCTCCCTAGCATCAGAATGAGAGGAAATGGCCTCAAATTGTGCCAGTGTTCAGCTTTGCTGAAGTACTCCATGTTGTATCCTCACAAATTTTTAACCCTAGCTGGCAATGAAGTCACTCAGCTCAACCCAGTCACTCACTCACACCATCCTCATGAGAGAGGGGAGACAATCAGAATGGTAAAAGTGAGAAAACTTTTGGGTTGAGATAAAGACAGTTTAATAAGTAAAGCAAGAGCCATTCATGCAATCAAAGCAGAACAAGGAATTCATTCACCACATCCCATTGGCAGGAAGGTGTTCAGCCCTCTCAAAGAAAGCAGGGCTCTGTCATGTGTTACTTGGGAAGACAAATATTATCACTCTGAATATTCCACCCTTTCATTTTTTTCTCAGTTTTATGTGCTAAGCACATATCATATGGTATGTAATATCCCTTTGATCTGTTGAGGTCAGCTCTCTCAGGTGGTGTTTCCTCCCAGCTTCTTGTGCATCCCCAGCCTACTCGCTGGTGGGGTGAGAAGTGGAAAAGGCCTTGAGTCTGCATAAGCACTGCTTAGTAGTAACTGAAACATCCATGAATTATCAACACTATTTTCCAGCACAGATCCAAAACAAGCCCAATACCTGCTATGAAGAAAATTAACTCTATTCCAGCCAAAACCACCGCAGGCATTTGCAAAAGTTCACTGTGTATCATGTAGTTCTATGCCTTGTTTTCAAATAATTAATTTTAGCAGAGCAAAAATGAGTACAATGGGAGCATTCTTAAGGCCAGAAGCTGAGAGGTATGCAATGCAATGTGACTGACTTAGTACAAAGTTTAATCTATCACAAAGTAGCTATTTCCAGCATAAAGAAAACAGCAGGTGGGGTTTTTGAAATGTGTATCTTTTTTTCAACTGCCTCTACTTTTCACATTCCTCTGAAAAATTAAGTGGATCTTTTTTTCAGCTTCTCTTGGGCTCATACTTTTTAAACTTCTGAAGACACTGTCACTGACATTTTGGGTAAAGTGTGTATGTCTTCACCCTTATTTCTTTATTACATGATGTTTGAAACATTTCTGTTGTGTTGATAGCTCAACATTAAAAGAGGTCAGTATAACTGAACTCTGTGTTTTCAGGATTTTGTATTTTATTTTCTTTCCCCACCCCCTCAGTTATGTAACTGCATTGTGGGCTTGAGTTTTTTTCCAAACTGCTTGATTCAAAACCTTTTTGTCTATTTAGCACAGTACATATCAGCAAAGACAAAATGTGGCAGCCGTAGCCTCAGGTAACTCACAAATGGGTTGTGTTCACAACTGAGAGCGCGTAGGGAAAAGCACAACTTGCTTTGTTCAGTGGTAACTGAGTTAATTTTTTGCTGACATTGATATTCCATGATAATTGCTATACTTTATGGGATCCCACAGAAATTCATGTAACCAGGTTTCAAATGTGACAACAACCACATCCTGGGCTGCATTAAGAGAAGTGTAGCCAGCAGGTTGAGGGAGGTGATTCTTCCCCTCTACTCCGCTCTGGTGAGACCCAACCTGGAGTACTGTGTCCAGTTCTGGAGCCCCTATTACAGGAAGGATGTGGACATGCTGGAACATGTCCAGAGAAGGGCCACAAAGATGATTAGAGGGATGGAGCACCTCTCCTATGAGGACAGACTGAGCAAGTCTGCAGAAGAGAAGGCTCTGAGGACACCTAATTGTGGCCTTCCAGTGTCTGAAGGGGGCCTACAAGAAAGCTGGTGAGGGACTTTTAGGGTGTCAGGTAATGATAGGACTAGGGGGAATAGAAAAAAAACTAGAGATGGGTAGATTCAGATGGGATGTTAGGAAGAAGTTCTTCACCATGAGGGTGGTGAGACACTGGAACAGGTGGTGGGAAACCCCATCCCTGGAGGTTTTTAAGGCCAGATTGGATGTGGCTCTGAGCAACCTGAACTAGCGGAAGGTGTCCCTGCCCATGGCAGAGGGTGTGGAACTAGATGATCCTGGAGGTCCCTTCCAATCCTAACAATTCTATGATTCTATAATTAAACTAAAAGAAAGAAAATTAAGAACTTCATGAAATGCTGATTGCTGGAAACAGTATGGCAGGAAGCACATCACTGCAAGATCGTGCTCCTCTTACAGCTACCTGATACTGACCTCAGACAGAGATGAGCAGTAGGCTTGGTATGACTTTGGCCATCCACAGTGAATCTCACATAACTGTAACACTTTCACAATCTACTGTGAAAGCAATGCATAGATGACTGTTGAGCACACAGTTAACTCACAGAGTGGGACTTTTCTATGGTTGTTAGTCTGGCTGAGATTCTGACCACCTGGAAATACTGGACTGATAAATGGCAAAAGTCCCTTCTATTTCCTGGAAAGAAGAGAGAAAGAGAAGTTCATCTGCCAAAGATTGGAGGTGTTAGGAACTGAGCATCTTTGGTCAGCCACAGGTAGAGGACAAGAGTTACTAAGAGCTGTGAGAGGCCAGGTTTTCAGAGTTAAATGAGCAGATGGCTTATATACAGACGGAATGACAGCTGCTGGAAAACAGGTAATGTAATAAGTTATTGATTCTGTAGAGGGTGAGACAACTACAGCTGTGATACATGAAGTCAAGATGCCTTTGCAAGGCACAGAACAGAAATTAAATTATCTATGAGAGTGCTGAAATAGATCTGAGGAGCAAGGAAGGGCACTACTAGTAAAAGAAAGATGGTGAACATCTGCCTGGAATTGTGCGCAGTCTGATCCAAATTCCTTATTTAGGAAAGTATAAGAATATTACCACAGAGACAGAAGCCAAAGTAGGTGAAAGAACAATCCCTTACATTTCTATTACTACACATTCATAATGAGTATTGGGACATCAGAGTTTTCATTAGAAATACAGATTTTATCATGTTTACTATCCACAGTTAAATATTTCAAAGCTTCCATGAGTGGGTTATGTTACAACTGTAGGTCTGCAAGTCATTACCCCGTTGACTATTTTGTCTGACTTTCTCTTTGGCAGCAGAACAGACAAGCAACAGGCATCCGCTGCTTTATGGCATAATGGGATATTATAGCACAATCTTGATGTTGCTCCTTTTGACACAACAAATATACACTTCTCTGTTTCTACAGCAGAGCTGTGGGGAGGGGGAAAAAAAGCAGCATTATAATTATGAACATCAATGCTTCTAAGATCTCAAAATTTTGTGATGACTTCTTTTAGCCATAAGAAAGCTAAGGCTATTTTGAGGATTCTTGTATTCTCCATAGCATAGATGCAGGAGGAGAAATGGACTGGCTAGTAGCTGCAAAATACTTTTATCCATGCCACAGAATTCTGATGATCTCAGGCAATTATAGAAATAAGGAGAAACAGAGTCTTTTAAGGCACAGCTGATTATGAGTGAAGCAGGTTAAAAACCATGATATGTGCAAAGCATGTTTTGTGCTTGAGGGCCTTTGTGTCTTGTCTTTAACCCTTTGGGTAAAACCACTTTTTTTTTCTTTGCAATTATTTTTTGTTTCCTTTTTGAAACAAGCAAATTGGAGGAAGTGTGTGAAACATGATTTTAGTGTCTAAGCTGAAAACCTCCATCTCTCTGCAATGACTCAAAACAGGGTCAAGCATAATGACCTTTATTATTATTACTTCAGGATAGAAGTGAATTGTTTTCCAGAGCTCCTGAATGCTGAACAGATTAATAAAGAAGAGGTAATTATTCAAAGTGCAGAATCTGGGGAGAGATAACGGACAAGGAGATGAGGGTGGACACGGACAGGACTTCTACACTGTTAGTCATAATCATTGTTGGTAGAGGGTAAGAGTATTAAGTAAGAAGGGGTTTGCTCAGCATGGTTTATATCCTGCAAAGTGAAAACAGCTTCCTGAATTTGAGTGTATGGATACCCAGCCTTCTTTCATGCCCACAGAAGGAAAGAAAGAAGCCTTTAATTTTGACTGTGCTGTTGAGAGAACACTTGACAGCCCTCTCCTTGTAAGTGTCTGTGAGTAATTTCATTATTAATGCTTGCTGTGCAATAAATACTTCAGGGATTGGGGAAAGAAGGGGCTCAAACACTGCTTTTCAGTTTCTCACAGCTTTCTTCTCTGCCCTTTAGTTACCTCTCATTAGTGCCAATATCCTTCAGTACTGTATTTTAAGCCTTTCCTTGCATGAAAATACAATAATAAAAAAACCAAAGAAACAAACACACACCCAAATTCCCCCTACAACAAAAAACTCCCACCCAAATAAAACCTCCAATCTTGTGTCCAGCACTTACTGTTAAATTGTGACATCCCCTGGAAATTAACTTGTTGCAGCTTTACTTTTCATTAAATGTTAAATAATCTTATAACCAAAACAATATTACATCATTTGCATAGAAGATTACAGAAAGACTACGTGCTGCCCTTAGGACCCATAATCCAATATTTTTCTACATATCCAAGAGTGGTTAAACAGATTAAAATCCTAAAGAAACAGGAGGAATTTTCAGATGAAAAGAAATGTACTTTGCACCAGTTTCTAAAAACAAGTACGTATAACTTTCTTTAATGTTAAGAGATAGTCATACAGGGAAAGTAAGAGTGAAATGTGATTCTGGACATGAGAAAATTCAGAAGCTGTATGTGTTATGTGTGAGGTGCATGCTTTTCAGTTAGGAACACAAATCTCAAAAGATAATTGTGTTCTTCCTTTATATTAATCACAGTGAAAGCAAAGATTGCCCAGTGCTGAGAGGATTCCACTGTCTGAAGAAACTACCTCATAAAAGGAGGCTGGCATGAAGATGAATGTAAGGAGAATTGGGAGAAGTATCACGTGATGGGTAAGTTTTACGTATTGGAAACACCCTGGTTATTCAGTAATTAGTACACAGTTTGATTCCTGTCTGGTGTAATGCTGCAGAGTGCAATTAGAAACAGCAGATGTTCACTCCAGGGATGGTTGATCTTCATTCGTGAGTAAAGTGATTCCCACTTATATTATGATAAGGTACGTTCTCTGTCATATCCTGAAACTCCAGCAAGTACAACCAATGTAATACTGACTTGAGCTAATGAAACAGAATGTGACCTATGTGTTCTTACTATTAAGCTTTATAAAGCATTTATGATCCAAACAGATGAAGACAACTGGTGTATATTAATGCAATGTTATTATTCTAATTATTTTTGCATATGGCAGAGTAAATATTGATACTATTAATAAAGTCAGAGCAAGATGGAACTGAATATTCATATTTTAATTCACAGTACATTACAGATGTTTTATGCTGAGAATTAATGCTGTGTGAAGTTATATATAGCTTGATAGGCTTTAATTTCACTGGTTGCATTATCTGCCATATGACTGTTCTGTCCTTAATTACAACCCTCTGGCACAAAAAAATAATTGTCATCTATGATGTTTTCAGTAAAGAAAAAGCAACGAGAACTATAAATAAGGAAAATTTAAATTAGCCTGATTCTGAAGAGCTACCACATCAATCTCAAAGGCTTTTTGCTTGTGTCATCACTAGAATTAAAGAGAAAAAAAAGGGGGGTGTACTTGTGGGTTTCTCCATCCCTATTACAGTTGATTTTCTTCCTCCATTAATGTAGTATTAATTGAACATTGCAACTTGCTGTGATACTTCATATTCTTCTCCTTCTCTCTATCTTGAGACTTCCAGATTTCCAGAATTTCAACTGAAAATTCCTGTTTAGAATGCCAAAGATTTGTTTCTACTCTAGTCCTTGCCAATTCAACATATATCTCTCAAATTCTGCTGGCATATGAGATCTAGTCTCTTAAATTAGAACGTTGAACTGCTTTCTTTCAAATTTCTCTTTACTGCCTTGATTCTTGAATTCTTGTAATTCCCAGGCTTGCATGTAAACTTCTGATCTATTTTGCCTCTCATCTTCACTCTGACAATTTAGATCTTATCATCTTCATTTCAGCACATTGTCATTACTCTCCCTAATGCTTCTCTTTCCTGAGCTAGTGAAAGATAAATCTAAGATTTGAAAATACTTCCAGAAAGAGGATTCACTTGTCTTAAAACTAAGCATCCCACAGAACACAAGCAAGAAAGTCTGAGAAGGGTCCATGGGCCTCACTTTTTCTTTGAGTGGCCCCATGCATTTATTGCAAGGTTAGCAGTCATTTTGTGTTCCCTTGAAGAAGTAGTTTTATATAGAAAAAACAATATCTTAGCATAATCTCTTCCCTAGATATAAATGGCCTGTTGTAGGGTTGTTTTTTTCCTTCTTAGTATTTATTTATTTTCTTCCTGCGCTAGACCAGACATCCTTGGAGACTTCATGTTAATACAACTGCAGTGGACTTTCAGTTCTTTTAAGCTTCTGTCTAATTGTGCTTTCAAGAGCAACTACTAGCTGGTTTATATATTGCAAATTTGTGCATTATAACTATATGCATTTAAAATTGTATATATATGTATAAATACAAACTAAGTCAACGAAAGAATTGCTATTTAGTTGCTAATGCTTTTCATTCCTCAGGCAGAGCTACCCTTCCACCAAATGAAGAATGGCAAGAGATTGAAATAGAAATTAAGAATTAAAAAGAATCTTTATGGAAATTCTCAAGCATCCCTTAAATCACATTGATTAAGACATATTTCATCAGATGCTTGAGATAAATAAATTAAGAATAAGTCTTAATTTAGCAGGGCATAAACCTCATAGATATATGCTAAGAGTACATTTAACTAAAGTTGATCTCTAAGTGCTCTTCAGTATTGCACATCAGGCCCCCAGGATCGTATTTTCTGGATGCCTGGTTGCATTATCTGTGCCTAGCACAAAAGTACTAACCTGAAAGTCTTGTTTAAGTGACCATCTAAGAATCCCTTTTTAAAAATGAGTCACAAGCATGGATGGGATCCTTTTCTCTAGAGCAACAGAAATTATGCTGCCTTAATTACAAAATCTTAATTTTGAAACAGTTTCCTGCCACATATAGAACATATATTTAAAGAAATAATATAAAAAATTCAACCAATTAATGCATAGAGGTACTTGAATCATCTGATGCAAAGGTATTCTGAACTGAATAAGACAATGGTAGGGAGGACATAGATGGAAGAGGGGTAACCCTAGTGTGCAATTGTTTTCTTAAAGGCAATAATTTCTAATGTTCATTTTTCTAATTCATACAGTATAACCATAAAATCTTTTATTTAGTGAATTGAGGCCCAACACTTTCTTTAAAAAAAATTCACTAGTATTTTCCCACTGCACCTGGCACTAACTAAAATATTTTTAAAACAAAATTAAAATAAAACAAACCAACCAACCAAAGAACCCCACACAAACACACCAACCAAACCCAGGACTCCAACAATAAATTTTCAAAATCAACAGTAACAGCTGGATAGCACTGAGTTCAGAAAATAGTGTAAGCAGCTTATCAAACACATAATGTGAATAGTAAATTAATATTGACATATTAGCACTCTCAGGAATGTTATTTGAACTATCAGCAGTGATAGTGTTACGAGATAGTAAATCCATTTTTCTGGTAAGCATTTGTTCTCGAACTCCACAGTGCTGCAGCTGAACTAGGAGAACCTTATCTAGTGGAAGATGTCTCTGCTCATTGCAGGGGGTTTGGACAAGATAGCCATTGGAGGACCTGAATCATTCTACTACTCTATGATTCTTGAGGCATTTCCAGTGCCCAGGATGCTGCTGATAGGCAATCCATGTATAATGTACAGTTTCTCTAAACATCTTAGATCACTAGATGTGATCTAAGACAACTTATGGTACTCAGATATTCTTGAAAGCAAAATGTGTGGAACTCTCAAGCTTCATTGGAATTGTTATTTGTTTGCCTCTAATTAGAATCTGATTCCACTTCCAGCCACAGTCTCAGCTCTTCAGGGACTGTGACAGCCCACTGACTTGGATTCAAAATAAAACATTTCGGATAATTTTTCATTTTGTGTTCTGAATTAAACCTTTTTACTATTATTATTATTATTACTGTTATTTATTTCTAAGCAACAAGTCTATCCTCTGCTAAATATTTTTGCTGCAAACTGAGTCAACTATAAGGATCATTTAATGTGAAGTCCTTCAAAAGAAACTATCACCAAGAAAAATGCTTTCTTGGGCAACAAATGCCTACATTTATGACAGGGTTCTAGGCTGTGAATCTCCAGTGGATTTTTTTTCTCTGTGGTTAATTTTGGCTAGAGTACCAGGCCTTGATCCTTCCTCTGATAGCTCCTGGCTACAAACACATACTCTATTCTACTTTTTTTTCTTTCCTTTCTTTCAAACATACGAGGGACTGTGTGCACATTATTCACGCTACTCACACTACCTCACTCCCTGCCAGCTGCTAATACAAAATCCTACTGCTCTCTAGAGAGACTTGTTTTACATGTGTTTTTCTAAAGATCAGTATGAAATCTTCACCCTCTCTAGTCTCACACTTGTTCTGTATGCTAAACGAGTTTAGATTTACTTAGTTTATTCTGCCCTTCATGCATTCACTTCTTTCAAAGTGGGCAACATAGAGGCCTCCTAGCACCACCTTAATTGTTTGAATTTGAATGAAGTATTTCTCATAAGGCTGCAGAGCAGTTCTCCCTCAATACCCTTAATTTACATACAAAAGTTGATCAGCCCTGCTGCAGAATACACAAATAGTAAGAGCAGCCTTCTCTGCTGTTCAGTCACAGTTCCCTTGTAAAGCCCCATTTACAGTGTAATTATTCTCCTTCCCCCTGCTAAAACAGGACATGTACTGGTGAGATTATAAAATGATACTATAATGCAACACTAAACTGGATTGCACAATGAGAACATCTGGAATATTCTTTTCATTGTAGTATCTTTCACTTTCTTTCAAGTGGTAGGTTTTTCTCCAGCCTTCTCTGTGTGTGTATATATATATATATATATATATATATATATGAGTGCCATGTACACACAGTAATGTAAGGAAGCTTTGCAAATAGGCAGATCAAAATCTGGCTTTTTTATTTATTGTATTTTGTATCAGCAATTGTTTAACTATTTTGTACAAAGAAGGTTACTTACAACAGAGTAACACAGGAGAATGAAGATATATTTCCTGTTTCAAAGTGGGAAACCAGACTTGAGAACCTGTTTTTAATGCTTCCCATTCAAAGATTTGGGGCTACAAGTTATTCTCTGATGTTTTATTTAAAGGCCTTTCTGTTTTATTTGGTTTTCTTTACTACTGTGCATGCAATAAAATCTGAGGGAGAAAGCAGAAGCATAATATTACAGGAAAAAAAAATAAAAGACAATTCAAAATCTCAATACATATACAGACACACACATATATATATATGTGTGTGTGCAGCCTGTTGGGATTTACTCATAAATGCAGTTATAGCCTGGAAGTGGCAGAAAATACTGTAGCTAGCATTTGAAAAAAGTATATGCACTTCCAAAAAGATGTGCAGAAAAAAAAAAAATAAAATTGAAACTGCTAAATTTTTGTTTGAAATTAATTGGATTACCTCATTGAAAAGTTATAATCAGGTTATCAAGTGTTTCAATCTCACTGAATCAGATTTCCTTCTTTGGGGTGATAGGGAAAGTTCACCTTGAAAACCAGAGAATTTTACAGCTCTTCCTTGCTGATAAGACAGCAGAGAGAACTGATGTGACAGGTCAGTCTAAAAGAAGCAAGATAGTTTATTCTCCTCTGTAACAGCTAGTAGGATGTCACGCAGTGTCTACTGATGAACTGAATCACTTTATCATGGTTCTTACAAACTTTGCTTAATAAGCAGCATGCATTGGATAGCAACTCTTCTCTATGTTATAATATGCAAAAAAGGGAAGTAAAATGCAACTTACTGATGCATTCTTGCCTTACAAATATTTGTCAGCCAGCAAAATGATCTACAGGTGCTTTTCTGGGTTTCATCAGTCAAATACCATGTCAGCACATTCAGCCCTTCATCACAATATGCATAACTAACACAATTTCTTCTTCACCAAAAACTAAATCTGCAGTTCTTACCTCCATTTTTATTGAAAGGATAATCTTGAAAATAAACATCACCCACAAGAATACAATACTTGTCAGAAATGATTCTTTAGTGTGCTTCAACGGCAGTGACCCTAGCTGAGTCGTGGAAAGAAAAGAGGAGCATTTAGAGAGATTTTTAATACCACAGGTACTATCGTAACATAGAAGTAAAATTGCGAATAACGGCATCATGTTTAATAACAGTAACCTACAGAGGCTGGTGAATTCATGGAGCTACAATTAGAGTGCTTTTCAAAATACACAATATAAAGATGCACTTTCTCCCAGTAAAACAGACTCATTATCCAAGTTGTGAATGTTACTTGATTTTACTTTCAGAAGATGCCAGTGACTATCTCTTCTGACCTCTCTGCTTTTTGAAGTTGATTCTACAAAGCTTTTCCAGTTATAAATTGGATACAGATGCTGCATAAAACACAAGTGCATTCGTTTCACTTTTCATATCCTTGAGAGCACTTTAGAAGTAGTTTTCCTTTATTTTATTATGTATTAAAATACTTGATTTGCTCAAATATATTCTCTTCTATACAAGCTGCTTTGTACACTGATGAAATTTATTTTATCCAGTCCCGTGGGTACTTTTAGAATAATTCTATTAGAGAATGTAAATGAGGTCACTGTCTCTGAAGGGTTTCTATGTAGGGAAGGGAGAAAAAATTGTGGTATTACTGGAACAATATAAGTTGACTAATTGAGCTTAGGAATGGATACTTCTGTACAAAGCCTTAAAACAAACAAGTTTTCTAGTAATAGCTTCATTACGTGTCAGTCCTAAAACTGAAGATGTTTTACACTATTGCTAATTTTAAATGCACTTGTTATGGCATTGTCCAAATGAGATCAACCTGATTAGATAAAACTATGGCAAGAATTGTTGGGAATTTTGAAGCTACTGTATCGTTTTATGGAGTGCTTATATCCCGGACCTCAAACTCATTCTCAGTTTACTAGCGGTTTCCTTCACATTTTACACCAAGTTGAAATAACGCGTTCACCTACAATTTCCAAATTCTCTATACTCCAGCACAGAGAAGTGCTGCTTAGCTCATTAAGATCTGAGAGAGCCCAGTGTGGCTCTCATACTGCAGATTATTTTGCTTTTGACACACAGGATACATTTTTGTGTTTGAGTTTTGTTAATGTCAGATGACATTACTACAAATTGGCAGGCTGCTGTGGGAGAGTGGTTACTGATGGGCATCCCAAATATAATACAATACAATACACCAGGTTGGAAGAGACCTTCAAGATCATCGCATCCAACCCATCAACCAATCCAACCCACCCAACAACTAAACCATGCAGCCAAGCACCCCATCAAGTCTCCTCCTGAACATTTCCAAAGAAGGTTACTCCACCACCTCCACGGGTAGCTGATTCCAATGGGCAATCACTCTCTCTGTATAGAACTTCTTCCTAACATCCAGCCTAAACCTGCCCTGGCGCAGCCTGAGACTGTGTCCTCTTGTTCTGATATATATATATATATAAAACACAATGCAACAATGTTGGACTTCAACATTTAGAAGACTAATTTGATTCTTGCTACAATTGACAACATAAGAGAAATTATTCCTCTGAATAGTTATGTTCTATGCTCCTTATGGTTTGTACTGTACTGAGTGTCAAATCAGCATATTTGGCGTATGTTTTATACCCCCCAAAATTCAACAACATGTTCAGTTCACAAATCACAGGAATTAGACAGGTCTTTCAAAGTACACATTTGCTACCAAGCTCACTCAGATGTTTTTCACAAACTGTTATTGCTTACTCTGTACCTCCAAATTTTTTAGGTTGGCCTTTGCCAACCTAAAACTGACAATCAAGGAAAAGGAAAGGATCCCCTAAGTGCAGGAAGGAAAAATAAATTTTCTGATAAAAAGGAGTCTGGTTTAAGAATTGGGTATGTTGAATGGGGAAACAAATTTGGGGTTAACACTACTACCACATCCCACCAAGATCATTTCTCAAAAGCAGAATGAACTGACAAGCGACTGGTTAATATGAATGTCTGCAGAACTACCAGCCTGCTTGGCACTAGTTAAGTGGCAACTGGTCTAGAATCATGTTCCTTAAAAAAATTTAATAAAAAAATAAAATTAGAAGAGATGGAAAGAATTCAAAGAAGAGCTAGATGAGATAAAAGGCAAAAATTATGGCACATTCACAAACTTGGATAATCCCTATTGAGGAAAATGGAAAGAGGTGGTAGACACACTTTCATTGTAAGTGCTAAAAAAAGGTAAAACTTCTGTTCCTGCGTCTGTTACAATTGTCTGTGGTGACATCATTCAACTTCACAACTAGGGAAGACTTTATTCTCCCTTCTAGTTCTGTTTTGTATTATTCTTCTCTTATAAAACTATGTGTACACCCCTGCTGGGACCTCTAGATTCTATTCCCATGTAATTTAACAGAAAACTCTTTTTCTTAATTCAGTAGAATGTATGATAAATTAATTTAACATCCTGTGCTGCTGGAACCAAAAAAAGAGTGAGAGCATAAGAGATAATGATTATGCAAGAACCTAGAAGGAAATGTTTAGCATCATGTACCAGAAAGTCAAAGCAACTGCTCTGGGAGATTGCATTTCTAGTCTTTTCACAACCGTGCGTGTATTTTTTCAAGTTTCAACATCAGCATATGTAATAAGTTTCACAACAATTTGCATTTATTTAAATAGCAATTAGCAAATGAAGTTATTTGATATCTGATTGTTAGACTAAAACCCCATCCATCTGCTAAGTAAACAGTAACAAGGGGTTTGGTTTTATTTTAAATCCAAGCTTTACAAAAGGTGAAAAACTGTTTTCTGGAGGTCAACATTTTCTTGATACTGCAAGATACAGACCTGTTCAGAGTTCTAGACACTGGAGGAATACATATGAAATAAGTAAATCTGCTGCTTGGGATAAATAGGACCTGATTTTGTTTTTTTTGAAGGTCAGTAGCTTTTGAACCTATGTGCTACATCAAATTCAGAAACTCCTTTCTAGACAAATTTATAATGGCTTAACACAGCTCAAATGGCTTAATAGGGGTGAATAGGTACTTTGTTCCAGAAGAAAGTGCCTTTGAATGATGAAAGCTGCTCATAAAAGAGATGGGTCGTGGGATGTCAAAAGGAATACTTGCAATCTATCCAGCCTTATAATTTCTTATCCTGTTGAGTGCTAGTCCATGAGACAGACCCACAGGAGTTGAACACTTTAAAAATACTTATATAAAGGCTTCGAACATGAGCTGGGAGGAAACTAGGAAGGAAGTGAATGAAAAAATCAGCTTTTATGAAGTATTTGGCAGCATTAAAGTCAGAAAACCATAACACCTGTGTCCTAAAGACCAAATGCAGACAAATATCAAGCTTTTCTTTACTCAGCATGCCATCTGTAACTGTTGTTGAAGAAAGGCTATCAATATGACACACGAACAAATGAGTTTCTGTTATGTTACCTACTACATACTATCTGACAGACATAAGACACTGATGTCAAAAGGACTACAAAGGGATCTCAGAAGATCACATGAAATTAAATTCAGGACACAGTTAATTCCACATAAAACTTCAATATTTCAGTAAATTGCAAAGATAAAATGTTTGGATTTTTTTCCCCAGTTCTAAACAAGCTTTATTTATTTTTTACGGAATTATTTCTTTTCAACTTTTCATGTGGGCATGTTTGATTTCATACACATTGCATCTTTTATGACCATTTTATCTGTCATCTCTCCAATGTTTTTGTGAGAGACATTTGTGAGTTCATAGCCTACAATGTATCAATTCCTTTGCTATTGACATCAGTTAGGCTGGAACTTTTAAAATGTGCAATAAGGGAAGGAAAGGGAGAGGATGAGACTATTTCAGGTGGAAGGGACCTATAACAATCATGTAGTCCAGCTGCCTGACCACTTCAAGATTGACCATAAATTAAAGCATGTTATTATGGGCATTATCCAAATGTCTCTTAAATAATGACAGACTTTGGGCATCTACCACCTCTCTAGGAAGTCTATTCCAGTGTTTGACCACCCTCTCAGTAAAGAAATGCTTCCCAATATGCAGCCTCAACCTCTCCTGATACAGCTTTGAACCATTCCCACTTGTCCTATCACCAGATCCCAAATATTAGAGATCAGTATCTCCTTCTCCACTTCACCTCCTCAGGAAGCTGTAGAGAGCAATGATGTCACCTTTTAGCCTCCTTTTCTCCAAATTACAAGAAGAAACAGCAGCAGCGGTGGGTAGGAGAAACAACAAGGATAAAAAAATGTAAGGTCTGAGATTGCTTTTAACAGTGCTTGCTTTCCCTTCCTCCCCTTCCCCGCCCCCCCCCCCCCCCCCCGTCACAACTTTTTCACGTCAAAATTCAGCAACAAATGTCTTCAGTACATGGACAAAGAGCTGTTATCTTAGCAGACATTTTTGTTGTCATTCCATTTTTTGGTTTGGGTTTTGGTGTTTAGTTTGTTTAACCAGAATATATACACTTACACATTCCTCTACCTTTGTTTTCTTTTGATTTCAAAGATATATCTTTACCTGCATTTTCAATTGAAATACTTTAAATGGTCTGATACACCACATAGGTTAAACTGTCCAACTACATACAAGTCATTAGTAATGCCTACTGTCTTGTAGAACTTGAAACATATTTGCTGCTATTAAACATTTCCTTTTTCAAAGTAAGATGTTGAGGTAAATGACAATCCTCTGTACTGTTTTGGCTTCAGGGAAGCATTTATGAAACTTTCAAATTTGTAAGGGAAATAACAAATCTACCTCTGTACTCATGTGACTAATAGTGTTTAAAATACAGATTGTTTAAATTTATCACTATGGAATACTTTGAAATTGTACCTAGAAAGAAAAATATAAAGAAATTCATTTTATAAGCATTTTTATAGCATATATTATTTTGTAATGTTCAATTTTGAATCCAGCTTGTTCTAGTTATTAGAACCCTTGAAGAGCACACCCAGGCAGCCAAGAAGGCCAATGGCATCCTGGCCTGCATCAGGATGAGTGTGGCCAGCAGGAGCAGGGAAGTCATTCTGCCCCTGTACACTGCACTGGTTAGGCCACACCACGAGTACTGTGTCCAGTTCTGGGCCCCTCAGTTTAGGAAAGATGTTGTCTTGCTGGAGCGTGTCCAGAGGAGGGCAACAAAGCTGGTGAGGGGTTTGTAACACAAGCCCTATGAGGAAAGGCTGAGGGAGCTGGGGTTGCTTAGCCTGGAGAGGAAGAGACTCAGGGGTGACCTTATTGCTCTCTACAACTACCTGAAGGGAGGTTGTAGCCAGGCAGAGGTTGGCCTCTTCTCCCAGGCAGCCAGCACCAGAACAAGAGGACACAGTCTCAGGCTGCGCCAGGGCAGGTTTAGGCTGGATGTTAGGAAGAAGTTCTACACGGAGAGAGTGATTGGCCATTGGAATCGGCTACCCGTGGAGGTGGTGGAGTCACCTTCATTGGAGGTGTTCAGGAGGAGACTTGATGGGGTGCTTGGCTGCATGGTTTAGTTGTTGGGTGGGTTGGATTGTTTGATGGGTTGGACGTGATGATCTTGAAGGTCTCTTCCAACCTGGTGTATTGTATTATAACACTTTGCTATTTTTCTGAACAATTTTTTAAAGAACATGATGGTCAAAGTAAATAAATGGAACTATTCAGAGGAGATACTCCAAGTCAAAAATCTGAAAACCTAGAATTATCAGATTCCTTAGGGCAAATATAGATATTTCTGTATCACTGTACAGTTGAGTCTGGAAGAAACAACTGGACACAATCTTGTCTACCTTTTCCCACCAAGGTGTCAGACTTTATTGCTTACTGGAAATACCTCAGCTCTACACAGGCAATAATGCAAATTTCAAATAAGCTCTGCTTACATAAGCATTAAGTAAGTTGGTGGCAGGGGGAAAAGAAAAAAAAAAAAAATCAAAAATCAACACAACACCACCAACAACCAAATTAAAAAATACAACAAAACAAAAACAGAATTTAAAAGGCCATGCAGTCACATCTGCTATTCAATCTGACAATAGAACCACTGGCTATTTCTCCACAGCACATGTCTTTGGGAAACATTTCTCCCCCTTCCTCCAGGCTAACTGGGGCCTCTCATGTCTAAGATATTCCTGAAAGTTTCTCCTGTGAGTCATCTTTCCTGTTCAAACTTTCTGTTGTGCGCCTGTCTCTATACTGTGTGGCTGAGATCTGGATATAATTTTTCCCACTGTAATTCTTCTATCCTCTGTAACAAAGCTCTTCATGTGGTAAAGAAATGCACATACTTCTTTTACTTGCTGTTAGGAAGATTAGAGAGCCATGGTAATGAAGGCATACTTCAGCTTAACTATGCAAGGATGCAGGCTACTTTTGAAGTACTCATGTATACAGGTCACTAGAAACTAAATGGAACCACCAGGTCTCAAGTAATCTATACTCTCCAAGGACGTAATGTTAAAATATAACTTAGCATACAGAACAAGTAAAGGGTGAGAAGGAAACTTTCCAAGTAAATGTCAAAAAATTCAAAACCATAGGCACTTAAAAGTCTTAAGAAATTGAAAGCCATGAAGATAATCGTCCTACTACTGTTCACTAGAAACCCACTGTACAGTTCTACTCAGTGTGCAGTTACTACTAACATTATGAACTAATATGGTATTTGAAGGGGTTAAAGGCAGAACTTACATCTATGTGAACCCACTCTAAACAACAAGGTTTCTATTTGTCAAAATCTTTTGATATTTAAAACACAAAAGTCAGATCCTTTGCAGCTGGTTGTCTAAAATTTTCCACTTATCTTTGTTCAGATTCTGTACTTGAGAAAAATATTCTGAATTTTCAGGGGTACTATCTTGTAAGAAATAAAAAAAGCAATGTTTTTTATTTGCACAATATGAATAATGAAATACATCTTTTAAGAGTTGGACACTGAAGTTTTCCTTGTTATTAAAAGACAGATAAAATATGACATCTGGCATGGCTCAACTGTGTCTTTAAGAAATAGTTTATTGTATTTTAATTTCTATATGTTTTTTTGTATGCATCAATGCTGCCCATTTCCCATCAATATAAAAAGACTAAATGAAGTGTCAAGCAAAAGCCAAGTGCAAAAGTACAAGAATATAATGCGGTTTTTCTCTCAAAAACATAGCTTTCTGTTCTTTCATCTCCCATGTTACAAATAAGACTTCCCTTCTTTTGCAATCTCTGTTTAGGGATATTTGGTCATCGGGGAAGGAAAACACATCATTATTTTACCTATTCTATTTACCTATTCACATAATTATTTTACCTATTACCAATCTCACTTTTAAAATAGAAGTAGTACTTGTTAATGTTCATAAGCAGACTCTTTGGAGTGGATGCCAACATACATTCCATGTCTTTGAAAACCAAGTAGCAATTGAAACAATTTACAGTTGCTGTAAAATGCTGCTCTTAGTAATTTGATGATCCATATAATAGAACAACCACTGACACATTAATTAGCTCAGAAGTCCACATCAATATATTTGCTGTTTTGTTAAGTTTCAGCTCTACAAAAATGCATACAAAAAGGATTACAAGTGGGATTTCCTCTCCACTTTTTGATAATAATTATGTCTTGCTCCATACATTTATGCTTCTGATTCATTTGGAGTCAGTCTATATCAGTTCAACTCAGTTTTGATTTCATTAGGGATGAACATACGTCAAACATTGTTGCCTGAGTTGAGACTCAGATTTTCAAAGATCCAAAAAATCTAAACTACAGTGACCTGAAGTAACACTGATGCTTGTCACCTCAAATGAAGATCAGCAAAGGCATTGGTATGGCAGAGTTTATAAGGAAAGCAAAAAGTCTGTTGTTATGACTAGAGAAACCCAGAGGCATCCTGTTCTGGATTGGATACAGGCTTTCTTTAGATTGATAATATTTAGTGAGGTGACTTCTGAATTTCTGCTTGGATCATGAATGGCTGAGTCCTGACTACATTTTGACTTACTGATGTTTCATGCTACATGTTCACTGTCTGTCTCAGTGATTCCATGGTCAACGTAATGCTGTGTGAAAATTCAGAGTTTACAGTGTGTGCTTTAGAAAGCCACAGCCATCTTTCACTGTATATTGTTAAATAAAGGCAATTCAACTTGATGATCAGTGTTTAATTTTTTTCTTGATGCTCAGGATATTCTTTCTCAGACCTAGTTTCACATACCTCCCTAACTATCCTCCCCCTCACTCTCCAGAGACCATTCTGGTTTTCCTGACCTGAGGTAGCTCTCCCACTCAAAACTGTTTGTCATTGGCTTCTCTCCTAAAGAGCTTCTCTCTCCACCATCTTTCTCTCCCCATATTACTTTGTTCATAAAGTCTCTTTTGGAAAACAGTTAACTACCCTCTGATGATTTTTTTTTTTTTTTTAAATTAAATCTACCCAAAACAGTAATCAAAAGGCCACAGTAGCCATCCTACAGATGAGATTAAAAGCATATTAGTTTGATTAATTTAGATTACACTAGCAATACTTCACAGAAATATCTCTCCATATGACTCCTAGTCATACAGGCTGGGGTGTGTATGTTTATCTGTGTAATTACATTCTCTAGCCAGCAGCACTGGCTCAGCAGAATAGTGTTACAATTCCCACCACAGGTGTTAGAATTTAAATACTGTATGGAGATCTTAAATAAAGAAATGTATGCTTGTACTTTGCTCCTGAGAAAACAGAAATCATTACATACCTTAATTACATTACATACCTACATACTTACAGAATCATTACATACCTTAATAACTTCTTAGCCCATTAATAACAGTATTCAGTCACAAAGCCTGTGTCAGGAAGCAGCAAAACTCAAGGTAACCTGAAAAAAAGTTTTAAGAAAGAAAGTGTTTAAACCAGAAAATTAGCTTCATGATAGTTGAGCTGGAAGTGCACTATGATTGAGGAAACAGAACTGAAAAAGATACTTTGGTAATAGTCAGTATTTTCAGTTTGTTGCAGTGTGGAAATACATTTTCATTGCAAAATATAATGGTGCCTAAAAAGTTATTATAGAATTAGCATCTTGGATTAAATGTGAAGTGCTCTTAGGTTTCAGATTCTTAACCAATCCCATAAGGCCCTTTATTTTCAGTTGCATCCACATTCAAAAGATTGTAAATAGGATACAAACACAAAGATTCCCAGATCCGCTTTCTACAACCTTCCTCAAGTATTTATCCTTTTTAAAAAAACCATTCAGAAATATCACTACATTCACATAAAATACACTTTTTGAAATTCCTGGTTTAATTCAATGTCTTGCAGAGTTTCCTTAAAAGGTTTCCTCTTCCCAAGAACCTTGTACTTTTCCAGATTTTACTAAATACAACAGCATTGCTCCTACAAAGGTGGAAGTTGCCTGCTCTGAACAAATAATTACCCAACACTTTT
This sequence comes from Picus viridis, assembly GCA_033816785.1. Lineage (NCBI taxonomy): Eukaryota > Metazoa > Chordata > Aves > Piciformes > Picidae > Picus > Picus viridis. The sequence continues at coordinate 15,763,190 of CM066582.1, read as the reverse complement.
ATCCCCCAAATTAAAATATGTTAATTAAAGTATAACCTCATTGTCTTCTCAGATGGTCATTTCCATATAGTTAAAAAAACAGTGCATAGGGTAGCATGCCTTCAGGCAATCTAGAGCCTCAGGAAAATTCTCTCATAGGTTTTCATCTGTACTTGGATGTAAAATGGAGAACAAGAAAGATTTTCTGTGTTCTGTTCCATGTGATATTTCTGACTTCAGAAGAAAGATGGAAAACATATCTTTTCATATGTAAAATAATAATTTTTCTACCTGTAAACACCAGATGCTTTTGTAATGTGTCCTGGTTTTGCTGGTATAGAATCCTAGGCCAGCCATAGGCTGCTGGCTATTAGCAGGTTTGAGTCAGCCAGGACAGCTGACTGAACTGGCTCTCAGGTGTTTCCCAACCCATAAATAGTACAAAGGCAGAACTTTGCCTTCTGTTTGGTTTCCCTGCTCAGGCTTAGCCTGACCACGTTCATTTTCCTTCTCCCATTCCTGAAGGCTGCCTTTGCTGGGACCAGTATAACTTTATATTGACATTGATAACAGTTTGGCTGTTTCACTAAATCCATTTTAATTTTAACCTGTGGGTCTTCTCTCTTTTGGCCAAAACCCTTCTCTGCTGGGAACAGATCACTAGGTGATAGAGTGACTGCTAGAGTTCAGCCCCAGATATGGGCTAAATGTAGATATAAATAACTTTAAAGTGCTTATATTATATTTTTTTCCCGTATTTCATCAGGCATTAAATATAAAACAAAGATATACCTTACAATAGCCCATTAGTATCTATGTTCTCTTTTCTACTCCCAGACAAGCAATTCCTACACAGCTGTTATTCTTCCATTTATTCTCTACATATTTACAACCCTTTCACTGCAGGTTTGTTGCTCTTCTATATGCAGAAAAGTTCACACAGTCTGAAACTCAGAGAAGAAAATGTTATTCAGAGAAATGTCATCTGATATCAGATGTGACAATTGTACAAATTATAGGTTTGGCATAGTTTGAGTAAAAACAGCCTATAATACTTAATTATTATTATTTTCAGAATTATGTAAAGATGTGGGTTTCAGATAACCATATTGACTCTTCCAGCTAATTGTTTCACTTGCCTAAAATACCTCCTACTCAAAATACTCCCTACAAGTCTGAAGAATTAAACAAAAATTTATCACCAGAAATAGGAGGAAGAAAGAAAAGTTAAGTTTCATCCTGATACAGCAAGAAAAGGAATTAGATAAAAGGAGAATATCTTTCTCTTGCATAAAAAGTAAGGGGGGAAATGCCTTTTCATAAGGAAGAAATGAAAGATAAGAAATTCTAAGCAGACACAAATGAAAAAGAAATGCAAACTATGAAGTAATTAAAGGAAAAAATGTCTGTGTTACTGAAGACAATAACAAGGTTTGAAGTAGAGCAGAGAGATAAGAAAATCTATCTCTATACACAACATTGCTTCTTTTCAAGTTATGCTTGAAACAGAAACTGTTTTAATGACCGAGTTCCATGGCAGGAAGCATAAAAGCAGAACCCTCAGAACCTTTAAGATGATGCTTACCCAGAGTATTCTGTGATTTAAATTTATATTATATATTTTTAAAAACAAAAGGGGATAAAAAAAAAAAAAAAAAAACCAAAAAACACCCAAACAAGACCAACTGTTCTGTTAAATAGATACTATTGTGGTCAAAAATCCCAAACCAGAGAGACTGTTACAGCCAAAGATTTTGTGATAGTACCTTACACTCAAATAGGTTTTCTGTAGAGCAGCATTTTTATAGTATTCTTTATGAAACAGAATGAAGGAAAGGTGATCAGTGACAGATATGATAGTAATTTGGTTACTCTCCACAAAAAGACATTGGCAAATTTCAGACTTATTTGGACAAAAAGTATCATTCAGGAGCCTAACTCATACCTCTACAACTACCTAATTTTCTCTCTTACACTGAGATGTCTAAAGGTATAACAAGAGATAGTGCTTTTATTATGTATACTTTTACTTAATAAAGATCAATGATAAGTTGAAGTGTCCATGGCCCCATTTAGAAGTTAATGCTCCTTCATATATTGCATATTTTCAAAATATTGATTTATGGCACAATTTTATAGGCAGAATTACATATTGATTTTCCTTCACATTCTGGTATTGGAAGTCAGTCCTCACTTCTCTCATCTAGCAAGATCTTCCATCTTAACGATCCAAAGAAAGTTCTGTGGCCCTGAAAAATATCCTGAGGGACTAAAGAAATCCTTGCTGTATGGGGACTTCCTTGCTTAATTATCTGAAGCAAACAGCTTTGTTTAATTCTCAATTTCTCTATTTGTTTAGAACATATAAGACACAGGCGAAAGGGAAAACAAGGCTTGAGCAATTGCAAATTGTAGTCATTAATTGAAGTCCTTAATTTGTGCTTCTTTATTCCAAGCTGACTTATGATATCATGATTTTAATCTCATGTTGTGCAGTGGTTTGCAACACTTGTAGCTGTAAATTTTAACTGGTGTATGTTTCAAAATAACTTTGAACATGAAAGTTTTCCTACATCATAGTGAAAAGCTACAGGTGTGTGAAATATTGTTAAATAGGAAAAAAAAAGTGGACTTGTAACAGAGTTTATTGTATTGGTATATCACTGTTCTGAGGTTATAATATATTCATTTTAATGTTCACATCTAACACTAGGATTTCTCTGTCTTAGTTTCTTCTGTAATGTTTAAAAACCAAAGGATAGATGTCAACAGTGCAGTCAGACAGTAAAGAGCTGAAACCTGCGTATTACAGGCCTGATTCATTTGTGTTGTTTCAACCCATGCTCCAGGCTCTCAACAGGAGAGTAAGTGCAATTGACCTTGTGAGAGTAAAAGCATTTAAACTGCAATTCTTTGGCAGGCAGGTGTGCATCTATGGGGTAGTTATACAAACAATGACTCAGATTTCTCAGTTTGGTAGTTGTATTAGGATCACTTACTAAGACTGCTTCAGCTCCTGCCATGGAAATATCTCTGCATTTGTGTGTTACATTGGACTATCTGCACTGCAGAGCCACACCCCAGTTCTCTAATAATTTTCATTGTAACTCAGAAAAATGAAGCACAGTGACTGACAGAGCATGTTTGTGGTGGTTTTAGGCTATGCCTTTAAAATTTAGTTACAGATTTTGAGCAGAAAACTAGAAAAGTATAAATAAACCACTATTGGGTGTAAAATAGAAAACAAGATTATTCTAACCAAATTTGTTGGCTAAGTGTCTGGAATAAGACAAGCGGTACCATAAATAATTCTTCCCTCTTTTCTCTTCTCTTCTGATCTTGGCTGGTTTGCTTCACTTGGGAGAGATAACCTGCTTATTGGCTGGATTTGGCTAAGTCTAACTTCTCTGCTCCTCTCTCTTGTCCCTTTTGTACAGGGTGGGTACAAAAGGTGGGTAGGGAAGGATGGGAGGGAGAAAGCAGGGAGCCTTCCCTGGTCTCTTGACCAGAGAGGGTTTTGTGTTGTTTGCTAATTGTAAATACTGTATATTTTGTACATATTCATTGCATTCCATTGTAGAATGTAGTTTTTGCTTTGTAAATACAGCTCTATTTGCTTCTGACTGAGTTGGTCTGGCAAAGTTAATGTTGGGGGGAAAACTTCAACCCACCACAATGTTCCATAGCCTGTGCTTTTGTGAGCTGGACCAGCACAATGGATTTAGAAATATTTATTTAAAATGTAATGCTTGCAGAAAAATGCCTGTAAGTAGACAGAAGGTGGAAGATGAAACCAGAACTGAATGAACGGCAGGGGGGTTGGAACTAGATGATCCTTGTGGTCCCTTCCAACCCTGACTGATACTATGATACTACTATGAACTCTGTAGCACAACAAACATCGCTTGGAACTGTATTGCTGAGTCTGTGTCACCACAATTGTTGAATTTCATGGAATCATTTCATTTCTTATGTCAACATAAGGTAGCTTCAAATCCCAAATCCATCAGTTCATCATAGCTACTATATTATGTTTTGATTTCTGTGTACAGTGTAAAAAAAAAAATCAATAGGCCCTTAAGTTGCTGACTTAGTCTAGTAGAAAGTTTCCCTGAATGTGGCAAGGGGGTTGGAACTAGCTCATAGGGTCATAGAGTCATAGAATCACCAGAGTTGGAAATGGCCTCTAAAGGGCATCTAGCTTAACCCCCCTGCCTTCCCCACCACCACCCTTTATCTTCCCAAGGCAGCTCCTGCTCTTCCTCTCCCCCCCCACTACCCCTCATCTTCCCAAAGCAGCTCCTGTTCCCTCTAAAACCATCTTCCACCTTGTCTAAACAGATCCTGCTCCACCACCACCATTTTTGCACCCATCCCAGAGCCAGAAGCAAGACCCTCAACCAGCCAAGGTACCACACAGAAGAGCTCAGCCCCAGTAAGGAGGCCCAGCCAGCACCCATGGATGATATTGGAGTGGATATCAATACTCTTCCTACCTAACCGGGGGCCACCAGGCCCCCCGGCCTTTGTTGTCACCACCACCATCACCCAGTGTGTACCATGAGGACTCACCAGTGATGAGAGGAGGATCCCTCAGCCCAGATGGGCTCAGCTTAGGGCTTCTGCCTTTCCTGGGCAGGATTAAGAAGGAGTGGGTGGAGAGGGCAAAGTGGCCACACCTGGGGTGGGAGGAGACTCCAACAGAGCCCAGGTGCTCTGAGATTTTATGGGGGGAAGGGTGGAAAAGGGGCAGACAGTGAAACCATTGCTGTTGAGAAAGGATGGATCTTAATATAATATTGAAATAGGAATTATTGATTTTTAGTAATTGCTAGATGCTTAATATGGCTCCTTTCAGGATGTTCCACTACTCTTGGATACTAGATAATTTACTGACAAACCCAAATGTGATTTTGATAGGCTAGTATTAAGTTCAATAAATAACCTCGACACACAAACCTTCTGCTAAGGTAATTGTACAGTGTTACCATCTCAGCAAACTTTATGTCAGCCCAGAGGGTTTTTTTTGGGTTGTTTTCCCACCCATCTGTGTGTGGGATGGGGCTTACTTCTGAGAGCAGGCTGTGTGAAGCCAGGACACTGCTGGGCTGAAGAGGAGCCAATGGGTTTAGCTGGCAGAGTTGAACTCTCCTACAGCTAAACAGGAACAGTCCATGCCACAATGAACCCTGTGGTCTCCCCCGTGTGAGTATGGAGACAATATGAGTATGAGATGGAAACCTTTTGTTCTACAGGCACAAGTGCATGAGTTACAAAGAACAGTAAAGAGAAGAGAGAGTTTTTCCAGAAGGAGAGCTGAACTGGTCTACCATGAACAGTTCTCTGGTCCTAGTACATGGACAGCAGATCCAAATTTGAGTAGGGAAAGATCTGGATGAGGCACTTAGTCCCATGGTTTAGCTGATTAGATGGTGTTGGGTAATAGGTTGGACTTGATGATCTCAAAGGTCTTTTCCAGCCTTGATTCTGTGATTCTGTGATTCTGATTGACAAGTCATAGCACTATAAATTGTAAAGGACCTCTTCTAGGCTTTTTAGCACTACAAAAACAGCTGGGGTTTTGTTTCTTTTTGTTTGTTTGTTTGTTGTAGAGTTGTGGTTGGTTGGTTGGTTTGGTTTGTTCGTGGTGTTTTGTTGTGTTTTTTTAACTTGGCATATGCGGTGCTTACAGTAGCTCTAGAAACATAACCTTCAAACCCACAGAAGAACAACTGAAAACATATGACCATAGCTTGGGTAGATAAAAGGAATTATTACTCAACAGTAACTAGTTATTATGTGTAGAATTAACCTCTGCTGACTGTAGCACAACGTAAGTAAGTACAGATATAAGATTATAGCAGGAGCCTTGATTGTACAGTCACAAGGGGCTATAAACTCACCAATGCTATTCACCAGTGGTTAGTTACTGGTTACCAAAGAAATTCAGGCCTGGGAGACAAGTAAAAACAATGCTGGAGAAAACTGAACAACTATGTGACACATACCCTAGATAGCAAATGTGGGTGCACCATGGAGATATGAGCCAAGGAAGAAAGAATAAAGTGCAAAAAGTATTAGCAATGCATAGAAACACCTTCAAGTGAATTCTCGTATATGGAAGGAGAAACCATCAACACTATACTTCTGCCAGACCATTGCCCACTGCCAGCCCAAAGGCTTCAATGTCAGAACTTGGGAGGCAGTGTAAGGCAGGCAAGCATAAAAGAAAGAGATGAGTACTCAGCATGTTTGTGTATATTAATTTTAACCATATTTCCTTAAAACCCTAAGTTCTAACAACACTGTAACAGGACTAATAATGTTTTCATTAGACTGTTAAGATTTCAACTAGGCTAATAATAAATTCTTGAGTTACATGTAAGATGTGCTGTTCTCTTTGCACAAAGGAAACATGAGGTACAGCAGGTGGGTTGGAGATCATGCTCCAGAACAGGAGGACAGGGGGAATCCTATCAATATGTATAAACATCTAGTGGAAGGAAGTAAAGAAGAGCCAGACTCTTCTTAGTGGTGCTCAGTGACAGGACGAGAGGCAATGGGCACAAACTGTAATTCCAGGAAATTTCATTTGAACACCAGAAAAAAATCAGGATCTCTGTCAGCTGGCTTGTAGGTAGTTGCAACTCTCTACTTACAATACAATACAATACAATACAATACAATACAATACAATACAATACAATACAATACACCAGGTTGAAAGAGACCTTCAAGATCATTATGTCCAACCCATCAACCAATCCAACCCACCTAAACAACTAAACCATGCAACCAAGCACCCCATCAGGTTTTCTCCTGAACACCTCCAGTGATGGTGACTCCACCACCTCCCTGGGCAGTCCATTCCAATGGACAATCACTCTCTCTGTACAGAACTTCTTCCTAACATCCAGTGTAAACCTCCCCTGGCACAGCTTGAGACTGTGTCCTCTTGTTCTGGTGCTGGCTGCCTGGGAGACGAGACCAACCTCCACCTGTTTACAACCTCCCTTCAGGTAGTTATAGAGAGCAACTTCTTATATACTTATACTTCTTATATATTTTCATGTGCTATGAAAAGAAATCTATACATTGAAACGTAACAAAAACACACATATGAAGGACAAAATTACATGTTTAAAAAAAAATTCAATTTAGAGACCTGGAGTGAGAAAAATGGAAAATATATAGTATGAAAAGATTTTATCTGCATTTTGTTAATCCTTGTCATTTCCTTTTCTTTAATGTTACTCTTCCAGCTATAACAAGACTAGTAAGTATTAAAATAGCAACCACAGAAACAGTGAGAGCTCAACCAATGAAGGAGTTTCGTCCATATAACATGCTGTTTCCTGATAGCATCATTATCTTGCAGAATGATTTTTTCAGCAAAGTTTTCATTTATTATGCTGTGTAAACATTCCTGTTCCAACATAAAGAGGAGTCGCTGGGAGTTTTGCCAATTCATGTCTGAATACAGTGTAAAGACTCTCCTCCTCTGGATGTAAGCAGTGGCAGCAGTTAGAGATATGATAGCTCCTTCACAGATGACTTCATCCAAATTTTTTAACAGAAGAACCAGAACATACTGCTTTTTTTTTGCTTTGGTTTTAAACTAAGGGATTAAGGCAAACGAGCCATTCTAGTTTCTTCACTAGAACATAAGGCCTGTGCATATTTCAGTAAGTTTAGTGAGTAGAAATGCTGTCAGGCTATGAGATGTACAGTAAATTTTTATTTGTTTCCTGACAAACACAACAACAAGATGTACCACTGTATAAGTAAATGAATGTGCTTATGAAACTTTAACAACTAACTTGTGGACACCAGAGTAAAAGCAGGAGACATATGCCTGTGTCAGCTAGAATTTAGTTGACATCCTGTTTAAAACATATTTATAGACCAGGCATTTTTTCCTCATGTTATCACTGAAAGCTAGGCTAGATCTGTAAGAGGGACTTTGAAACCAAAAGGACACCACTGGAGTGACTTTAACGGAATAAAATAAGCCAAGATGAAGGACAAACTGACTAAACTTCTTGACAGTGTCTTGGGTGCCAGCTGCAAGGCTGCAGTAACTTCACCTTGATCTATCACAGAATCACCAAGGTTGGAAGAGACCTCAAAGATCATCAAGTCCAACCTGTCACCACAGACCTCATGACTAAACCATCACAGAAAGTAAATTCTCTTTTTTCAAACAAGGAGCATAGCATTTGTTTCTACATGCCAATATTAATAGACAGGAATACATTTTTGCTTTCATTTCCATTTTGTTTCTCATTACATCCCCTCAAGTCAGTTGTTTTTACATTCCTTGCACACACAATTGGAGAGAGTGATGTAGGAAAATAACAAATTCAACCCAAAATCCAAAGAGTTTATTTAAGACAGTATTTTTTCTGGTTATAGTCCTGCATGTGTACAATAGATCCAGTGCCACAGACACACATCTAACAATGCAAGCATTTTAAAAAGGAGAACTGTTTCTCTATATCTCTTCTGTTTAGGCATCACTCCAACTGGAGCTGCACTATTGTAGCAGCCTTGTTGAAATTCTGTTCTCCAGCTACATAAAAGCTTCCCCTGGGAATGGGCAAAAGATGTGGTCACGACTCAGCATCTTTTGCAAATAAGAGATATCTTTGTATTCAGAAAAATAAGTAATTTTTATAAAATATTTATAATACACTGTTGTAAAGAAGCTTCTTTATAAATGTGCTGAAAGAGTAGAGTAAGGTGAGTTGAGTTCTGCATATCACGTTGCAAGAAAGAGAAAGAATACTGAGAGCTAGAAGGCTGCAGACAAGAGACTGACAAATGAAGTGTCTTCCCAGGTACATAATGGAAACAGCTTGGGGGGAAAAATTGGGATCTGTGCTGTTTGCATGTCAGGCACTCATGGATAGCTAGTGATCTTATTTTGAGAGCTCTATGGAAGACTGAGAATAGTCAGGCTTCTAAACAATGCAAAGTTTTCTGGACCAAGTACCAAAATGAGCCTCTAAACCTAATCCCAACGCAAACTGTAACACAAAACCAAATGGTTTCACACTTACCCTAACCCCAACCCCAATGGCCTAAGCCTAATCTTACAGGCCTGAACCTAGTCCTAAATCTGATGGTGTAATGCTAACCCAATGTCCTGACCCTAAAACTAATGGCCTAACTCTAACAATAACCCTAAACTTAATAGTGTAACCCTACCCCTACCCCTAATAGTCTAAAACTAATCCTCACCCAAGTGGCCTAACCCTAACCATAACCCTAATGGCAAGGTAGACCCTGAAAAAAATCGAATTTAACATAAAAGTAGACATCAAAGCTGTATTCAGTCACTACAAGTTTAGAGTTTTCCCAAGGTAGGTTTTGCTGAGATCAACCAAGAAATACAAACTACCTAAGGTAATAAATCCTTAGTTGTATTAAAAATAATATTGAACATAATTGAAGATTCATAGCAAAGTAGAGGACTTTTTCACAGTACTTTTGAAATAAAGGCATAGTTAGGCTGTCATTTCTCTTACAGGTAAAGCTAGTGGTATGATTTTATTTCAACCATCATTTCTGAAATATGAATATGTGTTAGAGACACCTCTGCAATCAGACAGGTTAAACAATTTGGGGTACAGTCCTGGTAACTTCATATATTGTGGCATTGTTCCCCTTTCTGAGACTGAAAGAGGGACACTGAAACTGAGAAAATGTAGGACATGGAGAATATATGAAATTATGAGCTGCTACTTCTTTTGCTCATTACTTGTCTCTTTTCTAAAGCAAGCAAGCGCTAATCCAGCAACTCACTGTCACCTGATGAGGATGCCCCAGCAGGCAGTCAAGATCCACAAACATGCTTTCTCACTCTCATCTGTGGGATAGGGAGAGAATTGGAAGAACAAAAGTGTGAAAAATCATAAGGTGAATAAAGACAGTTTAATAGGTAAAGCAAAAGCTGTGCTCAAAGAATGAGGAACTCATTCACCACTTTCCATCAGCAGGCAGGTGTTCAGTCATTTACAGAAAAGCAGGGCTCCATCGCACATAATGGTTACTTGGGAAAACAGATGCCATAACCCCAAATGTCCCCCATTCTTCCCCACAGATTTTATTGCTGAGCACAGTGTCTTATGGTGTGGCACATCTCTTTGGTCAGTCAAGGGCAGCTGTCCCATCTGTGTCCCCTCCTAAATTCTCCTGCACCCCCAGACTGCTCGCTCCGTAAGCACTGCTTGGCAACAGCTAAAACGTTGGTGTGTTATCATCACTCTTTTGGCTACAAATCCAAAATATAGAACCATACCAATTACTATGAAGAAAATTAACTCTACCCAGCCCAAACCAATACAATGGAACAGCTACGTTTTTATTAGGAGAGGAAATGTTTTTGTGGTTTGCTTTGGTTTGGTTTAAAATCATGGAAAGAATCTTTATGTAAATTTCAACTCAAAATATTTCAACAGCTGTTTCATTAAAGATCTATCTGTGATATGAAAGCTTCAGAGAGGCAGTGGAGAGAGACACAGAAAACACCTGCTCCCTATCCTAGTAAAGTATCACATGAAAATGCTATAAAAATACATTTCTTAACACATTCAGATTCTTAGACTTTCTTAAATAAAACTGCAATATGTGGGACAAAAAAACCCAAAGTGAGAATACTCACAACACCAAGAAGTAAAGTGTTGGAAAAGAAGAAAGATAATCAAATTGCTCAAGAGATTCCCTTCAGGGTAATACAAGGTGTCTTTCCCACGTGGACTGAGTTTCTTTTCAGATCAGAGAGAGCACATCCATGTATAAATGCAGGTAGCATGGCAGATATTAAAGATATTAATGAAAAACTGTGGAAAAGGCCCGCTTGGTGAGACATTTTAGAAAGTGCCACCATTAACCTGTGGCCTTTCCATAAGATGCAACCCTGAAGACACTCGCCAACTACTAATGGCAAGTGTTTTGGCATTAGATCCTCAGTGAAAATATTTCCCTTTCGATCTGTTTCCTGAGAAAGACTGCTGCCTGTTAGGAGGCAAACTGTGGACAAAGTAAGAAATCCCAATGTATTTGAAGAAACATAATGTCTTATAGGCAACTGTTCAATTTCAACAATGAAGGATTTAATTACCCATGAAAATAAAAAATAGAAAGCCAAAGTATTATTTTAACATATCCTGTCTAATAATTTGTATGTTTAGCAGTCTCAAACAATACAGGCACTTCATAGGAATGGGATTGATTGAAAAGTGTAAAGGCAGAAAAGAAAGCTGTCATTGGTACTTGTACAACAAAGTGAGACCATTTGTATTTTAAATATTCGGGTGTGAGTAGTTCCACCGGTAGATTTAATTTCCTCTGCTTCAAAATAACCACAAAACAGCTCTTTTCATTGTGAGAAGAGTGATTGCTTTAGAGACACCATTGACAATAGATACCACAATCAGCAATTTAATAAAAGTGCAATGATTCTGTGGCTGGATGGAAAATTTAGATGTGAATTCCATGCTATGGATTTGCAAAGGGAGCAATAAATAATGTATGTGTACGTACAATTTGTGTCTTTGCAGATAAATTCTTATCTTGTTAATTTTGCTTAATTTTACCATAAAAAATATCCTGGGATATGTAATCAAAACTAAAAAACGTAACCTATATATATATATAACACAAAAAAGATAATGTATAAGGATGTGCTTCCAGTAGTAATGACTGAGGTTATTTAAAGTCTGCACTGAAGACAGGAGAATGGAGATTCGAGTGTCAAAAAGGAATTCCTGTTCCTCCTCAATAAAGGATGAATCTGATGCTAAGGTTCATTTAAAAGTCTGCAACTGGAAGCAATGTATGACACCAGATAATATAAAACCAAGTGCCTATTTAAAGATTAAAAAAAAGAATAAAAACCGTGAGGCAGTAGACCGGGAATGAGACTCTGTCATGTTTTTTGACAAGCAGCTACCTAGCAGTCACACTGTGTGAAAATTCATTCACAGATTCTAACCAGACTCAAATACTATTTGCTCTAGCTAAGCACACTTTTCAAAGAAATATTACTAAGCAGTCATTGCAAACAAGATGCCTTTGGAGATGCTGAAAAGGTGCTAAAGCAAATTTTCTGCTACATCAGATACAGTGGAGGAATAGACCATTAATAGAATGGTATCAAAGTATGAATTTATGGCCCTAATATAGAATGACAGTGGAAAAATTCACCATTCTTAATTTCACTTTATAGCAAGTACCAAGATTAAGCAAATATATACCTTACACTTGCCTTCCAAGCTCTTTTATAATTTTTTTTTTCCCCCTTCCTTGGCTTCTGCTTCAGGTTGATTTTTCTCTCTGCTTTGTCTTTCCAACTACATAAAACCAATCCCACATCATTCTGACAAATTATCATAGTGCATGAATTTTCCCTGTCTTGTGACATGTTTAGCCAGTCTGTTGTACTCTTAGGGCTACCCACCTTCTAATTTCAGAAATATTCATGTCAGAGTTATGAGTGTACATTCATATAACTTAATTGTAGACAGTACTTTAAAAATGCCAGAAATTCAATATTCATCATCTAGACCCCAGAGAAAGTACTTTTGTTTTTTTGCTGTTTCATGGTCTATTTCACAGATACGCCCATGTGTTATACTTCTGGGTATATCTGTCAGCAATTAATTTCTGACTGAACACTGAAATAGTGATGCTATTCAAAAATATGTGAACAGATTTTGTGTGGCTCATTTGGGCTTTGCTGTAATTGAATGGGAGCCAAGTAAACTATTTGGATGGGATCCAGCAGATTCTAATGGCATACTTCCATGCTGCTTTTAAGCTTGGACTTTTTGAAATGTGGAGAGGAACCAGAGTTTCATGGAGATTGCCTAAGCTTAATCATATTGGTTATTCTTTTAGCACAAGTAGCAAAAGTTACAGTATACTCTAATAATTTCTCAGTCATCAGTAGTCAGCCTCTACCACCCATTCCTTCAGTGCTGACTTCAAGAGGGAAGAAACTGCAGCAGACCTAAACAATTCCCATTTAAGACCTTGTGCACAAGATGTGCTTGTTTCTACAACATCAGATATTTTTCCCCAATAAATTCATCACTGATACATTTAAAAACTTAACTGTCATGATTGTCAACATGGTACATGAAAAATAATACATCTTTTATTTTATATTTGTACTGCTGGGGGCTTTACAAAAGCATCACATTCCAAGAGTGATGGACCATTCACTGCATCTATTTATCAGTAGTTATATGTTTTGAATAGAATAAAATAATTATAGTAATAAAAAATACAAGAAACCATTATAAAAATAAAATCAAGGATTGCCTTGATTACATCTAGTTTATTAGCACTGAAAGTTACAAACAATTACTCTATACCTTAATTCAGCAAATTCCCAAACTGAAAGAAAAACCTTCCTTGAATACTTGTCCTTTCATCACTTCAGGGGCTGCAGTGAATCTTATTTCTGTGGATGAAGATCAAATATTTTTGCACACTGCAGATGGTGTTTTGCTGCTTTCATTGGCAGGTCACTAAATAAATTCTGTTTGTGTTTGCAAAGGCACAATAGTTGCCAGATGTTATATTGATCTCTACAACTTTAAAAAAAAAAAGGAAACTAGAAAGATCTAATCACATCAACTTTGGTATCACAGAAAACACAACACTGCTTTAATTAGGTTAAGAAATACACACAAAACATAAGAATGCTTAAACCCAACATAAACTCAGTACTTGAAAAATATTTTCTATGGTAGAGTAGGGCAATAATTCTTGGAAACAACTTAAGGTGTGAATTTTATTTCATTTCCAACTATCAAATTTGGGGTTGATAAATTTAGTGTATTTGCACATCAAATACAAAAATGGAACCACAAACTTCCTGTACAAAATATGCTAACTCTATTGCAAAAAGATACCTACTGATCCATCATTCACCTGCAAATATATCTACAAGTTCAAGTTAGTAGCTGACAGGATTATAGCTCAATGTTGGTGTTTGTTTGCTTTCTTAACAAACCCATGATCAATTCCTTTTTATAGCAATTTAGAAATACAATAGCAACTTGAACAACACTTTGATACCCTCATGGAAAATATGAAAGAAAAATCAAAATTTCACCTGCTCCTGACAAAAGAAAACAGTGTAATGAGGAAATTCACAGACTTTTCTTGGTGCAATCAAGCACTGGCACATTTTATGAAGCTGTTAATCAACATATGTCCCACTGGACACTCAGAACATATGAACTTCAGAACTTTAAATTATGAGCTGGGAATGTACAGAGGATAGTTTAGAATGGTCAGAAAATGAAAGCACTTGTGAGCAATATTTACAACATCAATTTAGTAAAATAGTGTATATTAAAAGAAATTGATGTCTGTTTCTCATTCTCTACTGGTTTAGTTAATACAACTGTACAAATCTTTCATACCTATATTGATCTTTTAAAATATACTGAGTTCACCACAATTCAGTACTGTTTCAGCCGATGAGTTGGAGACCTGAATATAGGCAGGTGCCCATCACCAAAACTGCATTCCTGGGTCATCTAAAAATAGTACCCTCTTACTAAAATGCTCTTATCTTTGTCAATATGGTGAATCATAGATGGTTACCTAAAAGAACACTTTTAAATGTTTTAGTACTTTTCAAAGTATCAAAACATGAGCAAATAGCTGAAATGTCCCTAAATGCTTTTCGATCTTAAGCACTGCAGCAGATTTTTAGTTTTGAGCCTAATTTGAGAGCCTGTTATACTCAGTGTTTGAAGAGTAAAAGAAAAAAAAAGTCAGAAAAAAACAAGAATCAGATTTTTCTAGCAAGGCTGAAACCAGCATTGAGCAACATATATCTTCCTGAAAAGAGACGTAAGAGAAAGAGAGATGTTCAATCCAGAATTGCATCTTGTTTCCAATTTATGTATAAAATTTTATAATACTGATACTAGACTATTCCATTACACATTATGAAAGTAGAACAGTAAATAACTGGCAAGATTCTAACCTTCTGTCAGAAAAACTAATACTTTCTTTCTTGTACACTAAGACTGAACAGTATAAGCTGACAAATAAGGACAGAAAAATTGCTTCTTTACTTGTTTTTTTTCCTGTCCTAACTTCAGAGTTGCCAATGAGTAGGAACAAATACCAAAATTTACAGATTTGTCTCCCTCAGCAACAGCATGAATTATTTTTATACTCTACTACTTGTATTCAAGCAGTAGTTTCCAAAGTTTTCTCATTATAAATCAAAATGTAGAAATGGAATTTGGTGTGGGATCTGCCACACTACTTGGAGCACATCTAAAATATCAGGATTCATGACCAACTGCAGTTTGCAACATCATGTTAGACCTCAGAGAATTCTAAAACCAGTTCCAGCTTTGATGCACACAGGACCATAAAAAAACCCCAACCAAACAAAAAATCATAGACATCTTCAGCGACTGAGTTTGTTAGCTACTATTCTATAGTACTTAAGACTGAATGTCCTGCCAAGATCCTTTTATTCTCCTTGGAATGAGTTATCTACAGAAATGCAAAAATATTTAATCCCAGTTTGTCTTTTGATATAGGCCCCAAAACAATTAGTAATATTTATGATTTTTTGTTCTCTTTTTTTTTTTTCAGAATAGACATACTACAATTGCAAGCACCTGAAAAGTTAGTCATGCAAGACAAAACCAAACCAAAAACAAAACAAGAAAAAATAAAAGCACAAAACCCCCACAAAAACACCCCAACCTCCCCCCCCCCCCCCCCCCAAATATTTAACTTTGGTTTTCTATCAGGAATGAAAACTTTAAAAAATATTCTTCATTCTAGGAGTTTAATATTTTTTTCATGCTAACATTAGAAAGAATTTACTCTTCATTTCTTATTTCACAGGTAATAGACTTCTGAGATTTTTGTCAGCGTAATCAATCTGAAATATAATGTCTGTATGTCATTTGGAATAGATTTATTATAAAAGGTTCTTAAGCAAAGAAATGATTGCCATTGGTCAATGTTAGTCCATAATTTATTCCTAACAAATGGTTTCCAGGATGAACACTGAAAAGGTATAAGCCAGCCAGCTCAGCTTGCCATTCACTGAAAATTTGAGTTCTATTATACCTGGCCAGTGAAAACCTTGGTGTGCTTTGTCTTATCTACAAATATACCTACATATGTTTTGTGACCAATCAGAAGCATTTTCTAAAACATGACTCTAATTTAAAGAGTCCTAACAAACCCAGGATGATTTCCACTCCTCAGCTGCTTTATGCACTTTCCTACTTCAAGCACTTAGAAAAATTATGTAAATTGGGTATTCTTCTAAAAAAAAAAATAAATCTATTTCATTTGTCTTAAAGAAAATCTCTTTAATCCTACAATGGGATTCAGTGTTTTAACTAATTTTCTCTAAAGGTAAAACATCTTTCATTTTAAATTATTGGAGTGGAAAATTGAACATGTTTAAAAATTTATGACAAAAAATATGTAAGGGCTTGCGGTCTCATAAAATATGCATCATATAGCACCATATTTATTCTCTCTACTTGTTAAATTTGCTTAAAGTGCCCACTGTGATTTGTTTGGCAGAACACACTTTTTTTTTCCCATAAAAGTCTTTTCAGTCTCTTATGCAGTGTTATCTATTGTTTGAACTGTGCCAGGGAAAGAGAAAGTATAATATTTCTGGTTACTTTTCCCTGTCCTTGTTAATAGAGTTTATCTGCTAGTGTGAATTTAAGATGGCACTTTTATGAAATCATTGAGGACAATGTAAAACTGAAGAGGATCTGTTAAAGAATATAAACAATATCATTTTTGCTTTCAAATGAAATTTTACTTCTGTGATCCTGCAAGGAAAATATTAATTCTTTTTTAGTAATGATGTTATTTTCAATAACCTTCATTCAGTAGCAGGGTTAAATTTCAGATGCCTGACTTGTAGAAGAAAGTATATATCTTGTCAATGAAATAAAAATATCAAAGGGATGGAAGGGGAAAAATGTTACCTTTCACCCTTGAACAAATCAGGGGTTTCTTCTCATGTTGCTTTAATAATTTCTAATAATTTCCTAATTAATTCATTCAGTACTTACAAGACTAAAACCAATATTATTATTCATTGCTAAGAGCCTAAGAACAGTTAAACAAAGGTAAAGAAATTTAAAAAATAAAGCTAACAAGCTAACTCATTAGATGAAATTACATCTACTTTCGACATATTGCAGTAACCATTGGTTTTAGTTTACCATGTGTCCACTCCCATATATAACACAATACAATGGCATGAATACAGTGAATGAGCTGCTGAAATACACACTTTTCTGTAAGGTGATATAATTAATTTCCTGATCACTGCGGGTAAACTGCAGGAGGAGAGTCAAAATTTTATACCCTATTAAAAGGATCCTTGTTTCTGAAAGTAGAAGAGATTAACATTTGTGCATTCAAGAAGCCATAAAAGAATAAACACATTGCATTTCAAACATTTACATCCCTCTAGGATAATGATACAATAATTCTTTTCTTGTTCAGAACTTTGTGTATTTGGCCTTTTCTCTATAGTTTAGAGATTTATTCATAAATCATAGTATCATAGTATCAGTCAGGGTTGGAAGGGACCACAAGGATCATCTAGTTCCAACCCCTTGCCATGGGCAGGGACACCCCACTCTAGATCAAGCCAGCCAGAGCCTCATCCAGCCTGGTCTTAAACACCTCCAGGGTCGGGGCCTCAACCAACTCCCTGGACAGCCCATTCCAGGGCTTCACTGCACTGCTGCAATTAGTGCTGCAACACTAACAGCTCAAACTCAAACTTAAAAAGGGTGTGGCTGCTCAAATGGAGAGATCTGCAGATGGACAAGAAGATTTTATATCACAAATCCACTTGGGACAATCTAATGCCTTGAAAATTCCTAAGGAAGAACTTTTGCTGTCTATTCAGGATTTTCTGAAATTAAAACAAGTTAAAAGTAGCAGAGATATTTTTTCTACAGTTTTGTTTTGCTTTTACCTGGGTCTTGGAGAAATTACATGTAAAATGTCGCAAAGAAGAAAGAGAGGATTATTCCTTCAAATTTGAAGCCACCAGTGTCTTGGGGACAATATATCTCATTTTCCTAATATCCTTCTAATATACTAAACCATGATACAGGACATAGATTTGAAATCCTATTATAAACTCTGCCATCAGAGATTACATTCAATCATATTTCAGTATCTGTGGAGGATATTTTAAAAGATCTCCAGACAACTTGTTTGCTAATAACATGTGTGTCTAGGACTGGAAAAAAATCTGTATTGAATACCAACAGCTTAGCTTCAAGACAAGATTTCTTTAGCAACATTTTCTTCAGGAATTTATTTACTCTAATAAATTCTAGTTCATAAGTGTACCTGTAATTTTTCCTGCATTTAATTTGCAAAGTTCAAGTTTCTCTCTGATTTTGAAATGTCACCACAACACATGATCTTGCAATTTTCTCTTTCTCTTCCTCTGACAAAAACAAAAACAATGTTATAGCAAGTCTCAGAAGAGTTTCTTTTCATATAAGTTTTAATTATTTATTTTATATATATTTATCAGGAGAGAATACAGTGTACATGTGCATAGGAACTTGTCAGCCTGGACCTCAAAGCCTTTGATTTAACATTCAGTACTACTGTCAAGCATATGGTTAACTTACAAAAACCCCAGTAGTTATAGAATAGAATAGAATAGAATAGAATAGAATAGAATAGAATAGAATAGATTAGAATTAACCAGGTTGGAAAAGACCTTTGAGATCATCGAGTCCAACCCATCATCCAACACCATCTAATCAACTAAACTATGGCACCAAGCACCCCATCAAGTCTCCTCCTAAACACCTCCAATGATGGTGACTTCACCACCTCCCCAGGCAGCCCATTCCAATGGGCAATCTCTCTCTCTATTAAGAACTTCTTCCTAACATCCAGTCTAAACCTCCCCTGGTGCAGCTTGAGAATGTGTCCTCTTGTAAAGCAGAAATATTAATTGATATGAATAAGAATGCCTTACTTAGAAAAATACGTATCCATAAGCGTGTTCACATCACACCCCTTGAATAAATCCATGAGCAGTTCACTAATTGTATAGACAACTTTTTGTGGCCTTCACAGAAATAAATTATTTCAAAATTAATAACATATTTATGTAGCTATACCACATGACAGATGCAATTTGTCCCCTTTTCTTGACAAATAACTACAAAAGTCCAGTGCCCACATCTCCCAGAACAAATGGATCTTCCTGGCTGTACAACTCCATTCATCGACTCGGATTCTTTCCGCAGACTCTCTCTACAGCTTTAAACTGTCTCATTCCACATCTTTTGCCTAGCATGAAAAACTTTGCTGGTTTCTGCCTATTAACATGATTGCTGGAGGCTAAGGTTGGTTTCCTGCAGTGTTTTCTCCCAGGCAATCCCCCAAAGCTTCCCCAAAGCTTTTTCAAATATTTTTAGGTCCAATGGGTAGTTTACAGTCCCTGATGCTACAGGGTTCTTAAAAGGGCCTTTAAAGGAAAAAAAATGCTTCCAAAATGTCTGTTTTCTTCCCACACCACGAGGGACTGCAGGACAGTATGCATATAGGCCTGTACTCCAAGAGAAATATCTCTGCCTATGCGTCCAGTCTGTTTTTCAGTAAAAAGCACTTTCAGACAAATCCAAAACTGTAGCAGGTTAAGCTCTGATAAACTAACAGTGGTAGCTATTTATTTTTTTTTTTAACACTAACAATATAATTTCCTGTCTTTTGATGATTTAATCACTCCACTGATTAGGCAGATTGATTATGTTGACTTTAACTATAGAGATACTAAAATATTAGTAACATTAAAATATTAGTAACCTTAGTCTTTTAGAATTTGCTGAATATTTCACCTATAGTTTTGAACTCTAGCCAGGCTTCAGTAGATTTGCAGAAAGAAATAGTAACTAATGAATCTTAATGAAGAGTATTCCAGTTAGAGGAGAATTTTATACTAAAAATTCACATCCTGTATGTCCAAGAATATCATAATGTTCTGAATTACTACCAAGCACCTCAGTAAAAATTCAAAGGGCAATGTTAGCAAAACTGGGTAAACAGAGTTCTAAAGAAAGGATATTCTCTTTTGACATGTTGCTCTGGAAACAGAAAAAAAACCCCAACACCATTTCATCCCTGTTTTTTTTTTTTTTATTTGGAGGTATATAGGCAGTATCTATCTATCTCCTTAGGCTGCTCTTCTTTCCTGACATCAGAAATGAGCAAGAAAAAAGGGTAGATTACATAAAACTGAGTCCCTGCAGAAAAAAAGACAGGCCAGCGAACTGTGACACAGAAGACATATCCTTTTCTCCCTAGAGACATGCTTCCCTATTTTTTTCCTTTTCCAAACAAAAATAAATAAATAAAATTTAATATCTTGTTACCTTGAAAATTTCTTCACATCTTCTTGCCTAAGCCAACAGAAACTGCTTGCATCTCCTTAAACATGATGGTTGAACTCAAAACATATGCACATCAGAGGAATAACAGGAGAAAAAAAGTAATGGACAGACAAGCAGGTTTTAAAATGTTTTTCCATGTGCACATGTTCCCCTGGTTCTCTCTCACTGATTTCTATATCAATGCTTTTATCATCCCACTGCAGAAACCATCAGCTCACAGCTGAATGGCATTTAAATCACTGACTTTAATAACTAACTCTCAAGGTACATTAGGTTCACTATGGTTGATCATTTCAACTAGAAGCAATTTTCCTCTGGTGAAGAGCCAGGAAGTCACATATGTCAGAAGCAGCAAACTGCAATACCTAAAATGTAATACTTTTTTTTTTTCTCTCCTGTGGAAGACAATGAAATCAAACATCCTAATCACATTTTCTACCCTGACACAAGATTTCACGCTGTAATGAATGAAGAAAAATAAAGATGTAAAGATTTAAAACAATGTATATTCAGAAAATGTTAGCAGCATTCTTGTTTACTCCTGTTTATAGGTGAGAATCTACTTTAACGATGCGGAATGTAATAGGGATATTTTTAATTTTATCTGAATATAGATGCAGTAATAATTCCTGCAGTTATTTCACCCTGGTCTCTTTCATATATATTAGACTGTTTTATCATTGAACAGTGATTATTTTTTAAAAATTTTTAAATATATACTCCCATACTATTATGTTCTTGCAAGAGCAGCTAAAAATGTCTTAGATTACTGTAAAGCATCATTAGTTAAGTTCAATCTGGCAGTGTGGCACTGGCAAAAATAGTAAACTAGAGAAACTCCACTGGAGTTTCTAACTTTTCTAGTAAAAATATAAGTTAAAAGCCTGAATACATTTCCATCCAAAATGGTATCCTAACATGCATTAAGAATAGTGTGGCCAGCAGGAGCAGGGAAGTCATTCTGCCCCTGTATTCAGCACTGGTTAGGCCACACCTTGAGTACTGTGTCCAGTTCTGGGCCTCTCAGTTTAGGAAAGATGTTGAGTTGCTGGAATGTGTCCAGAGAAGGACAACGAGGCTCATGAGAGGCCTCAAGCACAAGCCCTAAGAGGAGAGGCTGAGGGAGCTGGGATTGTTTAGCCTGGAAAACAGGAGGCTCAGGGGTGACCTTACTGCTGTCTACAACTACCTGAAGGGTGGTTGTAGCCAGGAAGGGGTTGGTTTCTTCTCCCAGGCAACCAGCACCAGAACAAGAGGACACAGTCTCAAGCTGCATGAGGGGGAGTTTAGGCTCGAGGTGAGGAGAAAGTTCTTCACTGAGAGAGTCATTAACCATTGGAAGGGGCTGCCCAGGGAGGTGGTGGAGTCACCATCCCTGGAAGTGTTCAAGAGGGGGCTGGACATGGCAATTGGTGCCATGGTTTATTCATGAGGTCTGTGGTGACTGGTTGGACTTGATCTTTGAGGTCTCTTCCAACCTTGGTGATTCAGTGATATCTATAAATTGAAAACAGTGATGGAGCTAACAGTTGAATTTGCCAGTGTGTAAGTATCTGGGTTCAAATTAGCATTTCTGTCCTTTACATTTCCATGAACTTGACTTCATGGAAGTTCTACATCTTGAAGAACCCAACCTTTATCCTCTTTTCCCTTTGTAGGAAACCAAACCATGGGGTTTTTTTTCCTCATCTAATACTATTAAACTTCATCTCAAAAGAAGTTGGAATAAAAATATCACAGAAAAGTCCCTTCCAACCCTGACTGATTCTATGATTCTACATCTCTCTCTTTCCCCCTCCTTTTTCTTCCCATTTTCCTTCTGCTCCAGTCCATTACCGAGAGTTTTCACTGGTTTGCAGTAAAAACTGCCTTTAGCATATTCAAGAAATCAACATTTTAGAGAGGTGTAAAAGTTCTACCTTGAAAGATGCTTATAGCATAGATTAGTCTGCAGATGCTACACCATATGCTTTGTCAAACAAATAAATTACCTTTAAAATTGATACATAATCTACACAGTAAGGGTTATGTGTATGAAAATGTAGCAGTCAGAGTGATGATCAGTATGTCTAAGAAAGTAGGCTATAGCTTTTATTTCACGTATTTTGGAAAGCATTACAGCCAGAATTTCAAAATGAAAATCACACATCCCTGTACTAGGAATTCCACAGGACTTGGTCAGTAACAGAATTTTTTGGTTAATTAAAATTTAATTAGCTAGACTGCTGCTGGTCTGGATGCCTCATGTTTATAATGAAGAGTTGGCTGTAAAATGGATGCAGTGAGATTCCTGTTTCTTTCTTATCACAGCATAGGAACAGGAAGACAAAAAAACATAGAGGAGTGTATAGGATATATAAGAAAGTAAAAAAAGGGGAAAATATTTCAGTAAGGAGAAAACCTGAGCAATTCAGACAAGACATTCAGTGCTAATAAGATTGAATGACTGAAGAATTGCTATAAGACAAATGAAATAAGAGCACAGCTACTGCTCCACAGCCACCAGGACCTGAGGACAAAGCAAAACAAACCAAAACCAAACCCAAACCAAACCCAAACCAATAAAAACTATACTAGGAGCTGGAAGCACTATGAAATTACAAGGTTTACACATTCCCAGAAGTTCTTTGCAATATCACAGACGCAGACTAACTCTGCCTTCTAGGGAAAGCATGTCCTAAATTTTATTTTGTTGTTTCGTATTTTGCAGCTGAGAGAAGTTCACTGGCTTTTCCAATAGCAAGAGGAGTGATAACAGTGCATCTAAAAGGTATGCTTGTAGAAAGACTGAATCAAGACTAATAACCATGGGAGATCAGCATATATAGAAACAGGAAATACTTAGTTCTTAGCAGTTTAAAATAAGTTTAAAAGTGCTTCTCATGTGCCTAATCATTCTAATTAATTGCATCCCTGAAATGTAAATAATTAAACAAATATAACATTATGTTCAGATAGAAACAAAAGTGGCCCTTCAGTACGATTTATTTTAAAACTCTCTCATGAGCTTCTCAAAAGAAAGGGACAATGACATAGAGAGTAGGCAATTTTTACCCTTATAAAAATTAAGCCAAAGTTTTCTTTATCATAAAATAATCTGTTTCACTAGTTTAAAAAAAAAAAACTGGGACAAAAAAAACCCACAGCAAATTAAGACCTATAAATATATCTTTTTAATGAATCCCTTTTTTTTAGTGTTGAAGATTCTCATCAAGATCTCATCATTCTGGAGCCACCTTTTTGCATTAAATAGCAGTTTCCGAAACACCATTTGAAAGCAATCTCCTCGTACTTGTTGCAAAGTGGTAATTGAGATATTTAGTTAAAACAGCCGTTCTGCACTAGAATATCTGAGTCAATGATTTCAATTTTGAATCTGCTCATGATAAATTGATAAATTGATTAATTTTTGAACATGGATTTCTGCCACTTATTGAAAGCAAAATTCTTCTCAATGGAAAATACCTGTGCAATTCTGAAGATGCTTTCCATTTACCTACAGGAAACGTTAGTTTTATACCCTTTTGGTGAAAGGGAAGAGAAAATCTGGTTTGGCAGCTCTCAGTTGACATAACAAATAAAATATAAATTTAAACAATTCTGTTAGTGGCCATTCATTCTTGTACTAAATTAGGTGCACATTTCTAAAAAAGCACCTCTTTGCTGTAGATAAAATTGGTTCGATAACAGAATTCACCCACTGGCTCAGCTGCACACCCTCAAGCTCAACTTCTTATCTCCCGTCTGTTAACATGACTAGATAGAAATCGGTGAGCAAATGATCATGCATAAAATTATCCCAGAAGGAAGAATTTGCAACAATATAAAAAAAAACCCAAGTTGCACATACATCCTTAGGGAAGGCGTTTCTTCAGTCTAAATTCAGCTTAATCTGGACTAGATGCTGGAAGGTCAAAGAAGATCATCTAAAGTCCTCTCAATTGGTTTCACTGAATCATATTTGAAAAACAGTTCTTTAGACAAAACGTTCCTGATTTCCAATCTCTCTATCAAACCTAAGAGTAAGAGAAGTCCAAAAACCTCAGAGTTATTACTCCTCAGGCATCACCATTAGGTTTCACAGGAATGTGTCACAGGAATGTTTCCTCTGACATTCTCTCATTCAAGTCATAAGAACCTTGATTTCATGGCATTATTTTCTTGACAGTCTTAAAATGACATGATTATTATAATATGAAATGAAAGCAAACAATGGAGCCTAAGCACCTTGCTTTGCTACTCTTTTAGATATAACTTGCTAACTAGGATAGTTGTAAGAGAAGAGGTATGGTTTTACTTCCATCACAGTGAGAAACATGTATCTCACTTTGTGTATCAATGTTCTAACCAGTACACTATATTTTAAAAGGCTGGATGTTCACAGAAAAGAACCATGTATGTTCAGTTCAAAGAAGATTGCTTCTTAATAACTGTATTCAGAGTACTTGTTCCAAATAGATGGAAATACTATTCTTTGGTCTCAAGTCAAAAGAATTTCTATTCTTGATAAGGTTTAATTTATTATTTGCTTAGCCATCCTATTCCTTTATCTGAATTTTCTTCATCCCAAATTATTGTTTTTTCTGCAGTACACCACAGACAAAAATTTCACTAAGTTGAAACATACAGCTTTATTTACAGAAACCACACTTGGCTACCAAAACAAAACAAAACAAACAAACAAAAACCCCACAACCCAAAACAACCAAACAAAAAATAAAATCATTCACCAGATGCTCTTTATTTCTATAGGTAAAGTAAATCTTATTTTGATGACCTGATCTGCATTTCAAAAGATAAATTCTAACATATTTTAACATCTGTCTTAACCATTCAAACTGAATACCATTAGCAGATAGCAGTAGTCCTTAATATAATGATATATTTTTGCTGGACTTTGGCCAACAAGCTGGCCAAATTCAGTCAGAAATCACAGTTTTGCTACTTTGTCATATAATACTACACCCACCATTTTATGTCATCTTCTAACTCCTCAGCCTTTTGTACTCTCACATCATCATTACTCCAAAAAGCTAATCAGAAGCAGATTTTGAAGTCTGTAGAATCAGACTTAAGTACAGGAAGCAGGTATGTACTTCAAAGGCTTCAAATTCAGGAGCTGTAATCATTAAAAGTAGAGGTGGCAAATAATTTCAATGAATGGTGAAAATGAACATTATTTTTCCTATTTAGCGCTCAGTTCTGGGTTAGGATTTCATTGCAAGATATGATCAGATTACAAGATTCATTTGTGCTTCAGCAATAACAAACACGTATATTCTAAGAATGCAGCAGATATGATAGTGTGCAGCGTTCAGATTTAAGCACAACATAAAATTGCAATAGAATTTAAAATTATTTCTAACAGTCAAAAATAAGAAAGAGAACAATCAAAACAAATCAGGTTTATTTCACCAAAAGTACCAACATCCGAAAGCTTTGCCTACTGAGATGTTAATATTTTTTTAACCTTGAAAATATTCCTAAATTATGAAACAGCATCTTTCCAATGAAAAATAATTTTGACTGAAAAGCAAAGAGAGGTTCTACTACTTTTGATAGCAAGAGAAATACTAATCAGTATAACAAAAGTAGTTCAGCTGTAACACAATGAAAGATGATTATGAAAGAGGAAATGTATGCAAGCTACAAGCAAAAACTTCCTGATACTAATATACATTATTCATAGCAGTGATAAGAGCATTCAATCTAGCCTTACTTTTTGTATGATTCAGAATATTGATTTTCCACCAGTTATCTCATTATTGATTCCAATAACTTTTGTTTGTTTGAAACACATCTTTGAAAGCCCAGAATCACCTGCCCTTGTTAACAACAGACAGGAAAATCTTAGTTTTCTTTTGTTGTTTTCCCAATAACTCACTGTTAAAATACATGCCTGATTTGTTGTAATATAGATGTTCTATTCACCCTAAGCACAGCTTCCAGGATAAGATGTAAGCAGGCAAAGATGTTTATTATGTTATACAGCAAAGTTACATAGTCTGTAAGAAGGCACATGTGTCACATCTCAATTGGTCATTTTCTACTGGCATGTGTGTAATTAAGGTATACAATAGGTCAAAATAACAAAACAATATTTTAACACATCCAACCAAATTCCACCTAGTTTCTCTCCTTCAGTTCCAAAGTGTTTACATTACTCTCAAAGACAAAACATAGCTTTCTCTAATTCGAGCAAAGGCAAACCTTCCCTATAGCCTACCAAAGCTCTCCAAAAGCAACCTCTTCCTACACTAATTTACACCTAAGATTTAGGAGACTGCCTCTGTAGCATATAACATTTTTCCCTAATAAAAAGTATTCATTTAAGTTACCTTTTACTTTTATTCTAATTAAACAATAACATGAATGTCTTTAAGAGCAAAATTTTATCGCTTGTTCAGACACAGTAACAAAAGTACTGGAAAGCCAAAACTCCACTTTCACCCAGCTCTCCAGCTTGTGCAGATCTCATTGGATGGCAGCAGAGCTTAACAGGGTGTTGGTCACCTCCCCCAGTCTTGTATCATCAGCAAACTTGTTGGGGGTACTCTCAATCCCCTCATCCAGGGCATTAATAAAGATATTGAACAAAACTAGACCCAGTACTGATCCCTGGGGAACACCACTGGCCACAGGCCTCCAAACTGACTCTGTGCCACTGATCACAACCCTCTGAACCGTGTTGTCAAGCCAGTTTTCAATCCACCCCCTGGACCAATAATTTATGCCACATTTCCTGAGCTTATCTATGAGGATGTTATGGGAGACAGTATCAAAAGCCTCACTGAAGTCAAGGTATATGATATCCACTGCTCTTCCTTCATCTACCCATTTGGTCATGGGAGGCTATCAGATTAGTCAAGCAAGATCTCCCCTTGGTAAATCCATCTTGGCTACTCCTGATAACCTTCTTGTCTTTTATGTGGTTAGAGGATGACTTCCAGGATGAGCTGCTCCATCATCTTTCCAGGGATGCAGGTGAGGCTGACTGGTCTGTAATTGCCTGTGTCTTCCTCTTTGCCTGTTTTGAAGACTGGAGTAACATTTATGTTATTAGGTGTTCAAGAGGGGATTGGACACAGCACTTGGTGCCATGGTCTAGTCATGAGATCTGTGGTGACAGGTTGGACTCGATGATCTTCGAGGTCTCTTCCAACCTTAGCGATACTGTGATACTGTGATTTGCTTTCTTACAGTTGCCAGGCACCTCTCCTTTTTCCATGACTTTTCAAAAATGATGGAGAGGCTCCGCAACAGTATCAGTCAGCTCTCTCAAAACACGTGGATGCACCCCACTGGGGCCCATGGATTTATGTCTCTTAACTGGTACAAGAGATCTCTAACCTAGTCCTGACTGACCAGTGGTGTGTCCTCCTCCCTCCAGTTCTGCTCCCTTGCTTCCAGAGACTGGGGTTCCTAAGGGCTGGGCTTAAGAGTAAAGACTGAGGCAAAGAAGGCATTCAGCACCTCTGCCATCTCTGCATCGTCTGTTATTATATCTCCCATATCAATCAATAGTGAACCCACCTTTTCCTTACTCTTCCTTTTGTCATTGATATGTTTGAAAGAACTCTTCTTGTTTTCTTTCACCTCCCTGGCAAGACTTAGCTCCAAGAGGGCCTTGGCCTTTCTTGTCACATCTCTATCTTCTCTGGCAATATATCTATAATCCTCCCAAGTTACCAGACCTTTTATCCACATATTGTAAACCTTTTTATTTTTGAGTTTTTCCAAGACTTTCCTGTTTATTCATTTAAGTCTCCTGCCTCCTTGACTTGATGTTTTTTGATTTTTTAAAGAAATGCATTTTCTCTGAGCTTGGAGACAGTAATGTTGGCATTGGGCTGCCCTTGCTTCGAGAGCCCTAGCCCATTGGATACCTCTAAGTAGAGTTTAGAAGAGGGCAAAGGTATCCCTCTTCAAGACCACGGTTGAGATTTTATTTATCACCCTGCTTCTTTGTCTAGTGATATTAAATTCTAATATGTTGTGGTCATTACAGCCAGTATTGCCCTCAATGTTAGCATCTACAACCAGTCCTTCTTTGTTTGTTAATACCAGGTCCAGTATTGCACTCCTCCTTGTTGGTTCTTCAACTAGCTGCAGCAGAAAGTTGTCATTAATGCACTGCAGGAACCTTTTGGAGTGTTTATGCTTGACTGAGTGATCTTTCCAACTAATATCAGAGAGATTGAAGTCAGCCATGAACACCAGGGTACTTGATCTTGAGGTTACTTCCAGCCTGTAGAAGGCCTCATCAGCAGCTTCTTCCTGGTTTTGGTGGCCTCTAGGAAACACCCACAACTGTATCACCCATGTTTGCATGCTCCTTGACTCTCACCCATAATCTTTTATCTTCTCCCCCCAGGTTAGGCTCAGTGCATTCTAGTTGCTTGCTCACATAGAGAGCAACTCCACCACCTCACCTTGTCAGTCTGTCCTTCCTGAAAACTACATAGCTGTCCATTACCACATTACAGTCATGGGAGCTGTCCCACCATGTCTGTGTAATTGTGGCAAGATCATAGCCCTGTGATTGCACCCAGATCACTGCTTATTTCCCATGCTTCTTGTGTTGACACACAGACACTTCAGAGACTTAGCAAAGGAGCTTCTGTTGCCATTGTGGGTGACACATAATCCACCAACTCCTACAGCCCTTGGGATAGCAGTGGAGTCAGTACCCTGCCTCACAATTCTCCCAGGTTTGTCTTGAGTGAGCCTGTTTTCTCCCTCTTTCCCATTTGAAATTAGTTTAAAGACCTATCAACCAGCCCTGCTAGTTCTTGCCCCAGATTCTTTTTCTGCTTTGAGACAAGCATTTCCTATCTATAGTCAGCAGGCCTGGGGTCTTATAGAGTGGCCTGTGATCAAAGAACACAAAGTCCTGCCATTGGCACCAGCCTGCTAGCCAGGCGTTAATCTGCTGACTTTTCATGCTCATGCCCTCATCAGACATAGCTAATGGTGGGACAGAATCAAATACTAGTCACCAGTTTTGCTGCTGAGGATGAAAAAATATTAAAAGTACTTATTCATGTGAACTGAAAAATCTGTGAAGAAGGAAACTGATTTAGGCATCAGAGAATATAGGATTTTCTTAAATTGTCTTAAATTCTTAACCTAGAAATGCACTTGAGTTAAGAATACCTGGGTAGAGTAAAGAAAAAACAGGTAAATATCCTCATGCTGTGATGATGGGCAGTCACCAAACCTTATTAGGTAGAGCCTATACTTTGATAGATGAGTCTGAACAACACACTTTAAACCATAATTGAAGCCATTAAAGAATTTAAAGCCTGAGTACATGCTCCAAATAGGGCCTGCACATTTCATTATGGTAGGTAAAACTACCTTTAGGTTATGATATTTGTGCGTTGTTTGGGTTGTCAGTCATTTGTGAGTAACACACACTTCCACACATTCTTAGACAATGCACGGTCTCTTACATTCAGAGGAAAAGTGGAGTTAATTCATCTAAATATAGAGGCATCAAATTCAATATCCATCAAAGAAGAATGAGTCAGTTTTGAAAAGGACATGAACCACTGTCATTTGGTGGGTCACCATCAGAATGCACATAAAACTGAGAAATATGCTGAGAAATTTGTGGTTTTCAAGTATGAGCCAGTCTTGGTTTGTATTTTTAATATACTGAAGTCCCTCTTGACGACTGGCTTTTTTATTTCTGTTCTACTCTCTGTACTACAAGTGCTGTTGTCCTGGAGATATTTCAAAATAGAAATTTATAACCATTAGCTGTGTCCTTTGGATGACAGAGCACCTGCATGAAGTCATGATTGTACTGAATAACTATAAAACTTGTAAGAGAACTACTGACAATTCATGGAGTCATGGAGATGACTGCTTTTAGCAAAGTATCAGTAGATTTCATTTGTTTCTGGCCCACAGAGACATTCACCTTAAGGCACTGTCTCAGGCTTTTGGATTTCTTGAGTCTACCTCCCTGAGATTATTGACACTGCCTTTTACTTCCTACTAAGTAAATCTATTTTAACAATACTTCAACACTGAAGTGTAGTTCTGTGTTTTAAGGTCAGTAAATATGTTTCTAGAAATAACATTTATAGGAAAAAGAACTGTAGTTTCCCATTTTAAACCATACTGAGAGAAAATAATAAAAGAAAAGGTTAGTGATCAGTTATGTTTCTACACATCTCTTTACAAACAAAAATAAAGTCTATTCTAGTTAGACAAGGGCATTAGTTACTCTACAAAGCTCTGCTCACAGGAATACCTTTGCACCTTTCTGGTGTAACTATCGTCAGCAGTGTGGTCTTAATAGTCCTATGGGCAAAGTCACTTCTTGCTGACTAATTTTATGCTATGAAAGCAGAAAGAATTCCATCAGCAAATAGAGTGTTTTTACAACACTACAAATAGAGTAGCAGAAGATGATAAAAAACAAGAACAAAAAACCAACAAACAAACAAACCCCACCAAAAAAACCCCAAGGGCCAAAAGGTAAATGGAGTTGCAGTCAAAGTTCAAGAAAGCTGCTCTTTATACAATGCTGCTCAGTGTGGTCCTTTTTTCTTCTTTTTTTAACTTTTATTTTAGATTAATGAAGTCCCTGAATGTTACCTGTCTAGCTTAAGTTCTTAGAGTTCTCTCCCACTGTAGAACCTTTCCAATGTGATGGTTTTTAATTCTTTATTTTTACTCCCGATTTGCACAGAATTTTCCATCATAATCGGTGAAAGCCATTGAAAACAAAAAAATTGCTTAAACATATACACAATGCAAAGATTCTTCACCTACAAGCTGAATTCCTGGTTACTCCTACCACTCCAAACCTCCACTCCTTCCAGTCCTTAAGCTAAATTCTAAATAATATTAAAAATTGGAACATAGAATTTTTCTTTGAGCAAGTAAATGCCACCAAATATAAATCTTAGCGCTCTAATTTCAGGAATGTATTTGCCTCAAGAGCTTTAAAGATTCACTTAACCCATAGGTTTTTTTATTTATTTATTTTTCTGGTAGCACAACACTTTAACATTACTGTAATGAACCAGGATATTAAATGAACAGAATGACAATAGAATTCGCACTTGGGAAACTAATGAGGAGCACTAACTCACAGCTACTATGACACTACAGAAGAGAAAAGCTCTAGTTCACTATACACATTTGATGTGCTACTCACAAAACATAGAAAAAAATAAGAGCTCCATGAGTGTCCAAGAAATAGTATTTAACTACCAAAGTTTTAATCCCAGAGCACATTTTGAGGCTTCCTGTCTGTGATCCAGGTAGGCAAACTTGTGAAAAGAAACCCTTAAATCCATCTCAGTGTTTCAAAGCCTTTCACTCTTGTCTGCTGACAAGAGCACCTCACTCCTCCAACATGATTCTATGACCAGCATGATAAAAGACAACACTGAAATACCTTGAGGGCAAGCACCTCTATTGTTAGGAATGCCAGGATGACCACAGAGCTTGTCCTCCATTTATACACCCTTTCCATAGAAGTTCTAGATTATACTATCACTTGATAAAAGTCTAGTCTGTCTCCCCAGCCAGAACCAGAATGCGTCTTCCTTTCAAAGATAAACAGAAGTACCAGTTGAAATTGAATATCTAGTGCACCTGCTTTTCTCACCTCAATAACACTGAAAGACACAACGATACCTCTTGTGGACTCTGTTCCAACATGAGCCTTGAGACAAGCCCAGATTGATGTTCTTTTCACAGAATCACAAAATTGTCAGGGTTGGAAGGGATCATCTAGTTCCCACCCCCAGACATGTGCAGGGACACTTTCCACTAGATCGGATCACTGTTGTATGCCAGGAATCAAGCAAGCCAGGAATGAGCTCCAGTTTTCTTGGCAACCATTGAAATGGCATTGCAAATATCCAGCAATTGACAGACAAAATATTTATATACCAGTTTTCCACCCTATCCCTAATAATACACAGTAAGAGGTAAGGCAGAGGGAGGCAGCCTAGAAGATACAGTTCTTCCTGGGTGAGAACCAGTGGCTAGAAAATACTCTCATCTAGATCTTTCACTACACACATTGAGCAAGGCAAGACAGGAATCCCTTTTCATGGAGAAATAATAGAACAATATATCCTTTCACTGGCTGCAGGGACTATAAAAAGACATGTCCATATTCAATATCTAGATATATTTTCCACTGTAAAGCCTGTGTTCACCATCCTTGCTTCTGCTATATGAAAACTTTTTCATACCAAGTTGATTTACAGACTAAGCACATCACAGATCACTTTTTTCATCTTCTTCTTGGGAAATAAACAGAGGCAGTTTCAATTAATAAGAAATTTTTCTGAATAAAAATAGAAAAAGAGAGAGAGAGAATTTACTTTACTACCAATTCTATTACAATTAATCATGCAAGACATTCTGCTGGCAACTTGATACATTTTAATAGCTAATGCACCTGAGAATATAACACTGTTAAGATTTTTAAAGCTCGTTTGGTACCTGTTTTTCTAGTTATTGTCATTCTGTACCATACTCAGTGAAATTTTTAACATAACCTAAGTGAAGCCAGTCTGTATTCTCCTGATGCTTCTAGCTTGACTCAATTAGTTTGCAAAGCTTGGCCAAAACTCATCCCTTGACCTTCTGGAATCAAAATCTGCCTCTGACATCACTGTGTACATACTCAAGAAAGGCTGTTTTAAAAGACTCCAAACTGCTATGATTAGAAGTTGTCTGCCCATGTTTTCCCACCATTAATGAAACCAAAGACAACAAAGAGCTCAGTCGATGCAATTAACTTCTGATTAACTTGCCAGTTTATGGGTCTAGGGCTTGTATAGATAAAACACAGTTCTATAAATCCTTAATATTTTAATTTATCGCCATTGAAAATGTTTGCATATTTAAAGGAAAAATACAGCTGTCCATCCAGTCTCAAATAGTAGAGAAATGGGATGACAGTTGAAAGAAAAAAAAAACAACCACAAAAATTACAGCAGACCAGAATAAGAATTTGTGCAGAACAAGATCTCATTTTCTGGAAGTATTAATGAAACAGTGCAAGACTGCAAGCAAACATACCATGTAAACACTATTTTCTTTTTACCACTACTTCATAAAACAATTCCCACATATGTCTTTCTTGCTATGTTCCATCTTTCTCCTAAAGCTTCCTATGATTTATATTATAGGAATTGTATTTTGTCAGAAGGTAGAAATACTGACATTACAGGTGTTAGAGTTTACTTCTTCAATGTCACAGAACGCTGACAGAAAATGTTTATAATAGACAGAAAAACTGTCCCCACATGTTCTGTTGTAGTTATTTTCAGCTATAGAATTTACCATTTAGGACAGGGTTTTGAGGGAAATGACAGACAGTCTGGTTAGACCTTGTATCTGATATTTGATGGTTTTCACAGAATCACAATAAGTCAGAGGTTGGAAGGGACCTCAGAAGATCTGGTCCAACCTCCCACCAGAGCAGGATCACATAGAGTAGATCAGACAGGAATGTGTCCGGGCAGGTTTTGAATATCTCCAGAGAAGGAGACTCCACAACCCCTCCGACCCCCTTTCGTGGACTCTCCCTTCTCCCTTTCCCCCCACATTTTGAAACTACATAGGCATCTTATCAATAAGCAACAGCAGTTAAGAAATTGCTCAATGCATCCACCAATAAGTGTTATATTTTTCACATTTCACAGAATTTTGTATTATCAGCTGCTGTGAAGTTTTTAGTAAGCAATTTTAGAACCTGGCACAGTTCTAAATACTACAGTAAATTCCACATTTTGCCTTTCCAGTGCATGAAGAGAACAGAAATGTCCTCAGTTCTGCTTGGCACAGACGGAAGAGAATCTATTAAGTCAATCTAAACAAAGTCTGTTTAAAGCAATCAAGAGGTATCTCATATCAGTTAACTCTTATACAGAATCACATAATGGCAGGTTTCAGAAGGGACCGCTGGAGATCATCTAGTTCAACCCCCGTGCTAGCACAGATATACCTACATCAGGTTGCATAGGAATGCATCCAGGAAGGTTTTGAGTATCTCCAGAGAAGACAACTCCATAATCTCTCTTGGCAGCCTGTCCCACTACTCTGTCACCCTAAAAGTAAAGATGTTTTTTGCTTTGGTATGTCTGGTGAGACCCCACCTGGAGTACTGCGTCCAGTTCTGGAGTCCCTATTACAAGAGGGATGTGGACGTGCTGAAACGTGTCCAGAGAAGGGCCACAAGGATGATCAGAGGGCTGGAGCACCTCTCCTATGAGGACAGACTGAAGGAGTTGGGGCTATTCAGTCTGGAGAAGAGAAGGCTCCGAGGTGACCTCATTGTGGCCTTCCAGTATCTGAAGGGGGCCTACAGGAAGGCTGGGGAGGGACTTCTCAGGCTCTCAGGTAGTGATAGGACTAGGGGGAATGGAATGAAGCTGGAAATAGGGAGATTCAGGCTAGATGTGAGAAGGAAGTTCTTCACCATGAGAGTTGTGAAGCCATGGAATGGGTTATCCGGGGAGGTGGTTGAGGCCCCGTCCCTGGAGGTGTTTAAGACCAGGCTGGACGAGGCTCTGGCCAGCGTGATCTAGTGCAGGGTGTCCCTGCCCATGGCAGGGGTTGGAACTAGATGATCCTTGTGGTCCCTTCCAACCCTGACTGATTCTATGAGTCTATGATTCTACTAATATTGAAATAAAAGCACTCACATCATATTAGTGTGATTTGTCTAAACAAGCCTAAGCCTATATTGCTTATATTGCAACTGCAGATGTGGCAGTACATGGTGTTAAAAAACCTCACATTCCTGAAAAAAACCCCGACATTTCAAGACTGTAAAGCAAACACCCACCATACCTTCAGCATGGGCAAACAGCTTCATTTCATTCAATCATACTCCATCTGCAAACCTACCAGGCTCTATTTCAAAACACAAACCTAGCAGTATCTTGAAGCTATATTCCAGAGGTATCAAAGCAGGCATAACATTTGAGTTATTTGGCAAAAAGGGGGCTGCCAGACTTGAAACGTCTGATGGTTGATAACATCTAACGTGAGAGAAGGAAAATGAATTAAATACTAATATCTGACTTGTCTGAGATGCTTTACAACAGTCTTCTAAATACAACAAGTCTAAACAGATTAGGGGGATATGTAATTCTTATTTTTGGAGAATAGTTCTTTGTTGAGGAATTAACTACATGGAGATACAACCAAAATTTAGTGCTTACTAATATCAAAATAATAAGATGAGAACTTGTACAGTTTTATTAATAAAAGTAATAAAAAGTGCTATAGTCCTAGATCTTTTCATAATAGGTTGCAAAGGACATTTCAGAAATGGCCACTGCAAGACTTGGCTGCACATCCTATTGAAAAGCCTATCAATTGTAGGAGCAGGTTAACAAACAACAGTGACCATTAATTTGCTCCAGTGTGGAAACAGCTGTGGATTTATTTACAAGAACTAATTTACAGACTGAAAATAGCTGTATTATTTTTGGGAAAGTAATTTCTTTGATTCTGGTTTTACTCTGAGAATGGCTTTTAATATTTGCAAAAGAGCTACAAAGAAATGCAATGTGTAAGCAAAGAAATATCTATACATCTACATTTTAAAGTTGTCTTTTTTCCTCTGGGTTTGGATTACTTAATATCAAGACAAAGCAAACAAGCCTTCATGTGTGGGAGGCAACTACTTTTATGCTAACAACATTTCTGTTGGCTCCATGTGCAAAAAGCCAAGCACAAACCCACTAAAAGTGACCTGTAAGAAAATGCATTACCAAAAGAAAATAATTGTACAAGAGAGCAAGTAGGGCACACAAGAAGAAAAAGGAGATGCATGCTTCCTGATGGTGCAAATTAGTCTTGAGATAGTTGAAAATTAAATTGTGCAGAGATTAAATAACAGATAAAATGCAAATGGGGCAGATGGAGAAACCATTACAGCCGGTCTGCTCCAGCCCCCTTCTGGAAGCTGCTGTTCTGGCTCATGTTAGAACAAAGGTTTGCCTGGCTACGTTAAGAGAACAGATCTGACTTTGAAGAGTGGGAAGAGTTTGCTTTTCCCTGTCCTCTCTTTTGGAAAGTGTGGAGGGTGGGGGACCCAGTGAACTCAAAGGCACACTTACAAAAGGTGTGGGAACAAGGCACAGATACTGCTTGCTGCCAAATACATTTTTATTGTGATATTTTGTTTAAGATACCAACCTATTTAGGAGAGATCCCCAAAAAATCCGAGTTTCATTTTTCTTCAAACAAGCACATCTATCAACCATCTTGAGCACCTTTGTACATGGCAATAAAAGTATTCCAAGGAGACACAAACTCCTGAGTTGCCCAAACCAAAATGATACAAATCTGCCCCTGTTACACACACAAAAGGGCAAAAAAGCACTATATGGTACATCTATTTTGAGGAAAAGAGTTTATAATTTCCTTTTAAAACCTGCATAGATTTATATAAAGCCATTACTCTTAGTAGTAAAAGTGAAATGATGTATCAAAAAAGGATAGAGATACTACTTAGAAGGGTGATTGAATCTTTCTTGATTCTACATTTTCAAAAAGAAAGAAGAAAAAAAAAAAAAAAAAAAAGACAGTGATGTGTCCTTTTGAAGAAGTACTCTGTTTTATCCAGATATAGTGCTAGTTGGAGACCCTGAGCACTCTAACTCTTCTCCTTAGACCCATAGCTAAATGTGAAGCTGAATAAACTGGTAGAGATATTTCCTTCTGAAATTACAGGAGCTGATGGATGCAGCTGGCTAATGCAGTGCATGTGCTGGATATTGGTGTCCTGAGTTAAAGGCATAATAGAAAAACTAAAAGGAAAAAAGATCAATAAACAATGGGGGGGGGGGGGGGGAATGCTTTGCTACAGGAAGATAGTACTTGCCCAGTTTAAACACTCATTGTTGCCAAGAGCTCCAAGTACAAGAAAATAGGTGATATATGATGAGCATAATGAGACCAAAAGCCAACTACAGTTCCAAAATGGACAATATGCAGTTGTGACTTATATGAAAGAAGTAATTCTGCACTGATGTAGATGCACTGCATGCTGATGGGATTCTGGTTAAAGCATCATTGATATAGTAAAAAGAAGAGGGGAAAAGAAAATATACTTACACAGCTGGGAGACACTGATTGCAAAGCATGCACATGTCTAGCATTCTAATAGGAAATACTAGATCATATTTAATCATTTAATAGGTCTGTAACTTTCTGAGGGGATTCATCAGTCCTGAGCTCTTATAAAACCACTTACACCATATGCAGTCCTGACACAGTTACAACTGCAGTTGTGGCTAAAATAAAAGCCCTTTGAAATCCAGGGCCCAGCAAATATGCTGCATAAGTGCTATATGTACTTCTATCAGTGATGAGAGAGAGACATTCGGTAGTACCACTGATTTTTCTTTTCCACCCACAGAAGCTGTCACATTACAGCTTTTTTTTTTTTTAAAGAGCCTGCTTGCGTTTCATAGTATCTGACTCTGAGCCCAATATCGTGGATTCAACACTACTGTCATACTCTGCACGTATAGACATTTTTTGTGATGCAGAAGTGTGTTACTTTACCCATAACACTGTTTAATTTAAGAAAAAAGTCCAAATCCTAAAATTCTTTTAAAGATTAGAAAACATTGCAAAAAGCCTTAATATTTTGCTTGAAAAATCTCCTGTAGTAACAAACTATGCAACAAACCATTTGTAGCCTACAGCAACAGGAAATCTTGTGGGAATAAGATAATGTGACATAATAGTTTCTTCTTATATAAACAAATAAACTGAAAAGGAATGCTTTCTGGTCTATGTGCATCACTGAAAAGCTCCAATGATTTTGGATTTTATAAATAATAAAAATAATTCAACTAAAAAACAGTAGTTGTTAGTAACAAACACCTATTATATTACTTGTTATTAGTAAAAATGTCAGCAGAAGCACAGAATTTTATTAGAAATAGCCAATAATCACAACTATAAAATATGTTAATACAAACAGCAAGGAAGATTTACCTTCCAACACAGACCACTTTAAGAAGACTGTAGGGAAATGACAGGCTGTGTATTTTACATGACAAGTTGGAAAGACTAGTTTATCCCTCACATTAAACTGAGGGCTGCAAAAGTGTTTCTCATAGCTCTTATCATTCACACTAGCTGGAAGGCTGTCCTGGGTAATGAAACCAAGCTACAAAGAGGCTCTGCTCACCTTATAAAATATTATCATCTAAGACCCTTCTTCTCTGGACCAGACTCTGAGTCATCCGTTAATCTTTCTTGACTTGCTCTACAACTGCCCCGTATATCAGACAGCAGAACATTACGGACTTTTACAATCTCAGTTAAAGTAGTTGTGACTGTGCTGGGATATCCCAAGCTAGTTTCAATTAGGTGTTGTCAATTAGGAAGTCATTTAACCCAAATAAGCAGTGCCAGAAGTACTTACCAACCAGCTGTATCTGAATGTAATAACAAATCTGAAAACTGAAAAGGAAGAAATCTGAGAACATGATGCTTAGCCATTCTCACAATCAACTCATCTAGAGGAGTAGAGTAGAGTAGAGTAGAGTAGAGTAGAGTAGAGTAGAATAGAATAGAATAGAATAGAATAGAATAGAATAGAATAGAATAGAATAGAATAGAATAGAATAGAATAGAATAGACCAGACCAGGTTGGAAGAGACCTGTGAGATCATTGAATCCAAACTATCATCCAACACTATCTAATCAACTAAACCATGGCACCAAGCACCCCCTCAAGTCTCTTCCTAAACTACTGATACAGTTTTGCATATAACTATGCTACAGCTTTAATTGCCCTGATCCAGCACGCAAAATGCTTTGCAACTAATATGCAGATCACAACTGTTTGGTAGCTTATCAATTAATTAGTAAACTACAAGTTGGAGGGAGGTGCCAGAGTTTCTGTCTTTGTTTTATGACTAAGGAACATGCCTGGCAAAGTCCAGTGTTTTGTAAGACTGAGCCTGATCCAACAACTAAAAGCTTATTAGATAAAATTAAAAGGGGTTGCCACTGTTGGCTACATCAGTCTGGCTGCTTTTCTAGAAAATCTCAGTACCATAAGCTGCCTTTAATCAGGTTATTCATACTTCTTACCATTTCTTATACAGGGAAGAGCAGTTTCTTGTTGACCACAGCTGAAATGGCCATAAATTTTTATTCATGAGTCATAGAAATAAACAACATTTTATCTAAAATGTCGCACATTAAGAATTCATGATGCAAATATGGCACATTTATGCAGTTAGCTACGTCCCTGTTCAGTCATTCTGCTGTATTTTTCAGTCAACAGCCAATTTCACTTCCCATCACTACAACTCCTTGGCTCAGCTGTCAGCAATGAAACAAAACCAGCTTTGTTTAAACAGTATTTAGTACCACATTGGCAAATTGACACCTGGCAAGAAGGGTGCTATGCAAAAAGCTGACTCTTCATTTCGCTGATCAAGTAGAAAATTGGCTCAAAATTAAGAGAATTGCTTTTTGACTTAAAAAAAAAAAAAAAAGTCTGTCTATTAAACATAGATTGATTTCACATTTTTAAATTCATAACAGAAAACAGATATATTTCATTTTTTAAATGTAAAATTGTTTCCTGAAGGAAGGGAGGAAGAGCTGACCCAAAAAAAAGCTCAGCAATTTCAACTCAAATTTGCAAATATTTCAGACTGACATGAAAACAGAGGTTTTAGCTAATGTTTTGAACAAAATCATTTTACATGGTCTTGGGTGTCATCACTGTGGCAAATTCTTAGACCACGTCTGTTGGTTGTGCGACTGATGTTTTCTGAATTTGCAGCAAAGATTTGAGCATCATCATTCATAGTTACTCAACTTTAAAATAGTCTGTCATTTTCATGAAATAAGGAAATAGACTTAGTTCTTAAAAAGTCAAGACTATTTTCTTTTCTTGCCGTGAGAAAGTGGAGCCTGGTTAAGTCAGATGCAAGAGAGGTAAACAAGAGCAAATCTAAACAGGAAATACAGAGAATGGTTAAATAAGAAAGTCCATACATCATCATTTTACAGAGAGTAAGCTGTGCCCCATAAGTTGAAAGACTTGAGACTCTATCTGTGTCTGAGCCCTTGGCTGAATAAAATGCATGCAATAAAGGTCCAGACAGGTAAAATATATTATGGCATTCTTAAAGCAAGGCTAGAGATCTAGAATTATAAACCTTATGTTGTGCTGTTATGCATATTTTATACTTGCAATTTGATTGTTTAAAACACTGTAGTGCACTATTTTTCAATATCTTTTCCAAGAGAAGCAATCATTAATATTTCTTCAGAACACTATACATCAACAATATTGCTGTCTCTGGAGTCCTGAGTGTTTGGTTTGCTTGCTAAATGGAATTTTTAACTCAGAGGAACATGATATGAATGCTGATAGTAGTTCAGCTAATCAGTAGAAAAGAGTTGCTTCCACTCATACAAACTCCTGTAAATCTCTGCTGTTTTTGAGTTGAAAAAATATTAGCTACAGGTCCAAATGGTTGCATTACAACTACTTTTACAATTACTACTGTGAGAACAGCAGCCTGACACTATGGTTAGAGCTGCTCTATTCAAGACCAGGCTTAAACTGGTAGACATTTTCAGATTTCTTATTGTACATTAATCAACATGTCATGAAAAGGCCATAGAAAGCTGGGAAAAATCCACAGTTGTTCGTAAACAAGAAACACCACAAATTGTTGTAAACATAAAACATGATGTTAAAACAGCAAGGACAGCAAATTACTCACTACAAATTTTGAAATTACCATTTTGAGTGGTTTAAAAAGTAGACAAAAATGCATTCATTCCAGTATAAAAATTTCTGCAATGTATGTTTTCTGATAATACATTGTGTTTAGATTTTTAGGAATAGATAAAAGCTGAAAGAAGTAAGCAGCAAAAAATTATATTTTTAAACTAAAGCACTTAGCATGGAACCTACTTCCCACTATACCTTATTCTTTGGCACTAAAAGATAAAACAACATGTCAATGGACTTCAAAACAAAACAGTTTGGAAAAAAAAACTCTGGACAAGCATTTATACTGCTGAAAAAGCTGGCAATTGTTAAAGATGTGGGGGTTATTACCATGGCTTTTATTATTTTTCTTTATAAATTAATAATTATTTATACATGCCCACTAATAAATGGTATATTTATCTAAGAATATTAATTTGTTTACATCAGTTATAGCTTATTATCACTGATCACCTAAAATGATTCAACACTGATAAACGGGTTGCCTTGCAGTTAAGTCCCAGCAGTTATGTTCCCACTCACAGTATTTGGAACACAGTAACTGCGTAACAGCAGCCTACACATTGTATGAGCAAATCTCCAGATCAATACTGCAGACAAATAGCTCTTTAATGTCTTTATAGATGTCTTTATAGATATTAAAGATGGCTGTAAAACAGCTTCACAATTATTTATTTTGTTTCTGTACCTCATGGCTTTCCAGGACAATGAGTGCATAGTCCTTGCTAAAAAGGCTGAAAGAAAAGAGTAAGAGATCTTTCTATGACACTGATTACTGTATGTAGCCTCATAATAAGTATTAGTTAAAGTATTTATCAAAGTCGTTCCCATAGGAGTCATGATTTATAAATCAATTATTTATAGAAGATGGACTAAGAATAAAAAGGATTATACAGGATGGATAGTCCTGCAGCAGTAAGAGGGAGAAGATTGTTGGCTGTAAGGTAGCCCAGCCTAATGTGGCAACTACAAAATGTGAACATCAAAGCTGGGATACAAATATGATTTACTATATAATTATTTTTCATTCCCATTTAAAAGGTGAGACAGAAACCATAAAAGGTACACCCATGGACATGGCTTTGTGCTAGCACCTTGCTAGAGACACACACTTAGAGCTTATCAAAGGAAGTACATTATCAAGTACCTTATCAAGTCTTTGTCATGGACAAAGGCTGTGATTATGCTTCATAAGGTGCAATTACTGCCAAAGCCTGGCAAGCACCAAGTTATCTGACATTACATCACTAATAACACTAATGGGTTTACTCTAACTTTAGAGAGAATTAAAATCAATCATCAGTTTCAGTGACTATTGAGAACAAGACTGAGCACCTCTGGGAAGCCTACCAACTCTTGGGTTGCAGATAATTTCAAAACACCACCTTTCCTGCCCTTTTATTTAGTATGGTTTGAGAGAAAATACATAGTTGTTAGCCTGTATTGTACATTGCGTTGCCACAGTGTGGTGGGTTGAAAATTCCTCCCAAAATTAAGTTTGCCAGCCCAGCCCAGTTGGAAGCAAATGAAGCTGTATTTACAAGCAAAACTACAATCTACAATG
This sequence comes from Picus viridis, assembly GCA_033816785.1. NCBI lineage: Eukaryota > Metazoa > Chordata > Aves > Piciformes > Picidae > Picus > Picus viridis. Next base: position 15,720,403 of record CM066582.1, on the reverse strand, counting down.
GAATGCAATGAATATATACAAAATACACAGTATTTACAATATTTACAGGTATTTATGATTAATAAACAGCACAAGAACCCCCTGGCTAAAAAACAGGGGAGTTGCTACAGGTTCTCCCCGCCTTACCCTCCTTGGACACAAAAGGGTCAAGAGAAAGAGCAGAGAAGTTGTTGTTAATACCAGTCACAACAAAAGCAATGCAGTCAGGTCAGTAAAGCCAGGAGAAGCATCATCCAGAGCCGAAGAAGTGAAAAAAAGAGATTGTTTTGTACAACTAGTTTATGTCCATTATCGCTCCAATGTTTAGAATCAGACATTTAGAGTTATCATTATTTTCCTTTTTACACCCAATAGTGATTTGTTTACATTTTACCACTTTCTGTTCAAAATCTGTGAAAATATTTTAAAGGCATAGCCTAAAACTGCCACACACAGTCAGTAATTCAACTTGAAATTACACCTCTGGGTGTTCAACTGATGTACCCATTTTAGAGATGACTAAGCTATACTTACATGAAAAGGGTTATGTGAACTAAGTAACACATAATGATGTAAGAGCAGGCCTGCTGAAATACCCCTACTACAGACACAGTACCATGACAGCAAGCAGTTCTGACTTTTGTATAGTAGCCTGTCTGCAGGAAACATATAAAATCGAACAAAAAAGTGCAAGTTGAGGGCAAATATTAATACATCTGGTAAAAATTAGTTACTCTTTATCAGCTACATTTTTCTAAATCATTCCTATTGCATAGCCTTGATCTTGTGAATATTTAACTGCCCCATAAGATCGAGGGAAAAGAAGGAAGTTCACAGACTTAAGAGCTCTGTTACCAGTTCATTTCAGAACTATTGTATGCAACTTAATAATGCTTTTGCCTATATAAATCTTTAGAATTGGCATTTGTTTACATGAGCATTTAAAATGTATTCCTTTAGTGACTATTTGCAGCCTTTCAGAGAACAAGATTTCAAAGAATAACAATTTATCTCCGATGTTGTATATCTTTTTGCAATAAATATACTTGAGTTCTATTGTGACGCTTTTCTTTATGTTGTTGAGAGTAATCACTTAATGAAGAGTTGATACATTCATGCACAGGCATGTGTACAGCTATATATGTAGATATACATCTGTAATGAAAGTGTTTATTTTTATATATTTTATAATTAATATTTCCTGGTAGTGGCATCTTCAAACACCACTGTGACTCATGTCCAAAACGTATTCACAGGTTCAATTATTCGGTTGTGGGTTTTACGCTGCACATGTAAAGACAGTTAAATTATTTAAGCACAGGTCTAACATTTCCAAAACAGCAATTCCAGTTGCAATTACAGGTGCTATGATCTGTGGTTTTCCCACAAATGGGATTATGTGGCAGATTGGTTGGGTACCCATGACTTCCTCCTTTATCTGGTGTCTTCCCAGATGCTGTGGCTATGATTTCAGCAGTCTTTGGATCAGAGAGGGCTATGGGGCATCTCTCTTGTTGTGCCCAGCTCACGGTCTGGAGCTTGCCCTTGGCTCAGAGAGTGCTAGGTGGCCTCTCTCTTGTGTGCTTTGTTGCTGGGCTGCAGCCTTTTCTGGGATTCAATTCCCTTGGAGCTTTTCCCCTTTCTGCCTTGGTCCAGGTGCAAGGCCTGGGTGAAGTTGTTGGTCTGCTAGAGCAGGTTCTCCAGCTGCTATTCAGGAAGCATTTGGCTCTTGTCTTTTCATGGTAAACATGCCATCAGCTGCTACTCCAGCAGCATTTGGCCCTAGTTGCTTGCTGGGTCAGAAAAAGGCAAGTTGTCTGACTTCTTGGTTGGTTTAAATACTGTCACAAGACAATTAATGCCCTTTGGTAACACAGAACCCTGATAACTGGACCTATGGGATGGGGCATAGCCAAACACGACCAGGGGCACACACAGTTCACTGCTGTGTTACAAAGTTAATTACACATGGTACATGTTTATCTGGACTCCAGAAAGTGTCCAGGTTTGCACACTCACAGGTGCTTACAATGCTAATCACATGTGATATACATTTACCTTGACTACCTGGACTCCAGGAACTGTCCAGGTTAGCACATTTGCAAGGTGCTTAGCCCATTGCCTGGGCTAGGGCATGTTTGGGAGTTCGACCCTTCAGGACAACATCTAAGTCATTATTTCACTCATAGTCCATACAAATCACTTATGTAATCATAACAGTTTTGATGTTGTTTATTATACTATTTATAGTAATATGATAGCAAAATTACATATGTTCAACCATCCAATATTAACTTTAAACTACTCATGAAATTTTTCTATGTCTTCTGTTGATCAATTAATCACTTACTAGACAACCACTTTGTTTTTTATGGCACATAAATTTCTTTAAGGAACTGTAGTTTAAATGTTATTCATGAAAAGAACACTTAATAAATTTCATCATGCAAGGAGAAAATATATGAAGCCAATGTATTACATAGTGCTGTGACTTAAGCTCAGACACATTCCTGCTCCATAAGCAGATAAAATGATTAGGGTATTCAGCTATAAAGAATAGAATATAATAGGATAGGATAGGATAGGATAGAATAGAATAGAATAGAATAGAATAGAATAGAATAGAATAGAATAGAATAGAATAGAATAGAATAGAATAGAATAGAATAACCAAGGTTGGAAGAGACCTTGAAGATCATTGAGTCCAACCTGTAACCACAAACCTCACAACTAGACCATGGCACCAAGTGCCACATCCAGTCCCCTCTTGAACACCTCCAGGGACGGAGATTCAACCACCTCCCCGGGCAGCCCATTCCAATGACAAATCACTCTCTCGGTGAAGAACTTTCTCCTCACCTCAAGCCTAAACTTCCCCTGGTGTAGCTTGAGACTGTGTCCCCTTGTTCTGGTGCTGGTTGCTAGGGAGAAGAGGCCAACCCCTTCCTGGCCACAACCACCCTTCAGGTAGTTGTAGAGAGCAATGAGGTCGCCCCTGAGCCTCCTCTTCTCCAGGCTAAACAGCCCCAGCTCCCTCAGCCTCTCCTCATAGGGCTTGTGCTCAAGGCCTCTCACCAGCCTTGTTGCCCTTCTCTGGACACGTTCAAGTGTCTCAATGTCCTTCCTAAACTGAGGGGCCCAGAACTGGACACAGTACTCAAGGTGTGGCCTAACCAAAGCAGAGTACAGGGGCAGAATGACCTCCCTGCTCCTGCTGGCCATACTATTCCTAATGCAGGCCAGGATGCGGTTGGCCCTCTTGGCTGCCTGGGCACACTGCAGGCTCATGTTCAGCTTCCCATCAACCAGCACCCCCAGGTCCCTCTCTGCCTGGCCGTTCTCCAGCCACTCTGACCCCAGCCTGTAGCACTGCCTGGGGTTGTTGTGGCCAATGTGCAGAACCCGGCACTTGGATGTGTTAAATCTCATGCCATTGGACTCTGCCCATCTGTCCAGCCTGTCGAGGTCCCTCTGCAAAGCCTCTCTGCCCTCCAGCAGATCAACTCCTGCCCCCAGCTTGGTGTCATCCGCAAATTTACTGATGATGGACTCAATGCCCTCATCCAGATCATCAATAAAGATGTTGAAGAGCATGGGGCCCAGCACTGATCCTTGGGGCACACCACTAGTGACAGGCCACCAGCTGGATGTGGCACCATTCACCACCACTCTCTGGGCTCGGCCCTCCAGCCAGTTCCTAACCCAACGCAGTGTGCTCCTGTCCAAGCCACGGGCTGCCAGCTTGGCCAGGAGTTTGCTGTGGGGGACGGTGTCAAAGGCCTTGCTGAGGTCCAGGTAGACCACATCCACAGGCCTCCCCACATCCACCAGGCGGGTCACCTGATCATAGAAGGAGATCAGGTTGGTCAGGCAGGACCTGCCCCTCCTAAATCCATGCTGGCTAGGCCTGAGCCCCTGGTCATCCTGTAAGTGCTGTGTGATCGCACTCGAGATGACCCGTTCCATAATCTTGCCTGGCACTGAGGTCAGGCTGACAGGCCTATAATTCCCTGGCTCATCCAACTGGCCCTTCTTATGGATGGGCACCACGTTGGCCAGCTTCCAGTCTTCTGGGACCTCTCCAGTGAGCCAGGACTGCTGAAAAATGATGGAGAGCGGCCTGGACAGCTCATCCGCCAGCTCCCTCAGCACCCTAGGATGGATCCCATCCGGTCCCATGGACTTGTGGGGGTCCAAGCGGCTGAGAAGATCTCTAACTCTCCCATCCTGGAACAGGGGAAAACTATGCTGCTCCCTGGCTCCTTCTGCCAGCTCTGCAGGCCAGCTGTCTGGAAGCCGTTCTGTCCTGCTAGTAAAAATTGAGGTAAAGAAGGTGTTAAGCACCTCTGCCTTTTCCTCATCCTTTGTTACAATATTCCCCTCCATGCCCACCAAGGAGTGGAGCTTCTCCTTGCCCTTCCTCTTGCTATTAATATATTTATAGAAGGACTTTTTGTTGTCCTTCACAGCAGAGGCCAGTCTCAGCTCCAAATGTGCTTTTGCCTCCCTAATTTTCTTCCTACAAGACCTAGCAACATCCCTAAACACTCCATGGGTTGCCTCCCTTTTTTCCAAAGATAATACACCCTCTTTTTTTCCCTTAGTTCCTTTAGAAGTTCATTACCCAACCAGGCTGGCCGTCTGCCCCGGCGGCTCATCTTCCGGCACACTGGCACAGCCTGTTCCTGCGCCTTCAAGAGTTCTTTCTTGAAGTAGGTCCAGCTCTCCTGAACCCCTTTATTTTTAAGGGCTGTTTCCCAAGGAACCTTCTGAGTTAGTTCCTTGAGTAGCCTGAAGTCCGCCCTCCGGAAGTCCAGAGTGGAGGTCTTCTTGCTCCCCCTCTTGGCTTGGCTGAATACTGAAAACTCAATTATCTCGTGGTCACTGGTGCCTAAACACCCTCCGACCACCACATCACCCACCAGCCCTTCCCTGTTGGTGAAGAGGAGGTCAAGCATAGCCTTACCCCTGGTAGGCTCGCGCAGCACCTGGGATAAGAAGCTGTCCTCCATGCACTCTAAGAACCTCGTAGATTGCCTCCTCTCTGCTATGTTGTGATCCCAGCAGATATCAGGCAGGTTGAAGTCACCCACGAGAACAAGGTTAGGCGATCTTGAGACAGCCTTAAGCTGCCTATAGAATGCTTCATCAAGATCATCCTCCTGGTTGGGTGGTCTATAACAGACTCCAACCAGCATGTCTGCCCTGCTGGTCTTCCCTCTAATTCTTACCCACACGCACTCAACCCGATCATCCCTGATCTCTAGCTCAATGGCATCAAGAGCCTCCCTGATGTACAGGGCCACCCCTCCACCCCTTCTTCCCTGCCTGTCTCTCCTGAAGAGCCTGTAGCCGTCAATTGCAGCTCTCGAGTCATGCGAGTCATCCCACCACGTCTCCGTGATGGCAACTACATCATATCTTTCGTGCTGCAACAAGGCTTCCAGCTCCTCATGTTTGTTGCCCATACTTCGTGCATTAGTGTACATGCACTTCAGCTGGGCTGCTGGTTTTGCCCCTGACTCCAGCTTACCACCCTCAGACTCCTGTCTGGGGGGACAGGACTACAGGGACTACAAAGAAGACTATGTATGTCTTCCCAATGCTAGCTGAAATGTTCTTCCTTTGGCTATTTTTCAGTAAATGCAGGGAAATACATATTACATTTTAGCCCTCTATTTTTTTCCCCATGTATACACAGATGGAGTAAATATGGTATCTCTATACTGCACACACAGAGAAATGTAAATGCCAAATGACTGTTTTAGTGTTTTCTAAATGATAACTACAGCTCCAAGAACTCCTACTGAAGAAAAATTAATCTACTCTTTCTTGATAAAAGACAGGTAAAACTGAGTTAAGATACCCATGTCTGAAAGCCCTGAATGTTTCTGGAGCAATCAGAACCACTTCCAGCATACATAGGAACTGATGCTTGAGTATTTCATTTTAGTTTGTCTCCTGTCCCTTCCTCCACCACACAGAAGTGTAGAGATGAAGACAAATGATTATAACTTCTAAGTCCTACTTTTCCTTTGATCATCATTTTCAGTAGTCTAAACTCTTTGTGCAACAGACTAAGAAGCTATACTTCATATACTAGGTTAAGAAAATTAGTTACAGAATAGTCATTTGGGGTTTTTTTAATAATGAGCAAAAGGGTAGTTTTCAAATTAAAAAAATAATAAACTTATTTGAATAGCTCTGCAATTGGTAGAGCAGATTCTGCCTGAAACTGTAACTGAAGACTATAGATAAATGCCGGAAGAGTCCTTTGATGTCATGGCAATAGAATCTTACAATCAATAAAATATGTCTTTGCTATCTGTTAATGCATGCGGCTACTGTTTGTTGAGTTTTGTCTTTCTTTTTTCATATTGAAATGAATAATTAAGTTGCATTAAAAATAGTGGGGTTTTTTTTAAATGATCATTTGAAAAATGCATTTGAAGAATGTATTCCAACATTTACTATTGTTTTTTCTGTACTTAAAGTGTACTTAATTAAATACAATTAAGGAAAGATGGTAAAGCTGATTTTTGCACAGTCAAACTACATTCCACACAGAAATGATGATCAAGGAAATGCTTCCTTGTAAAGTAAGCAACAGATCTACTTGCCTGAACCCAAGATTCTGCAATAATATCGTAACCCCATATATTATATGACTTCAAGGCTGACAAGCAGTTGAAGTTGTGTAAGAACTAGACTTCATAGGCATTTTAGCACAGCCATTACTGTGGGCAGAATATTCTGTGTGTTGACAAATCAAGCAATCACCAAATAGCATCAAATTAATAACTTTATAAAACGTGCAGACCTGGAGTGCAGGGACTGAGTTAAAAGCAGTGATTACTTTTTACTCCTTTGGTGAGGAAAGAGTGCTTCGCAATGAAATAATCAGGACTTTTCCCCCTGTCTCTTCATTCAAGTATTACAGATCTGACTCTAAGCTCATCCCCAACAATATCAGTGGATTTATGTGTGCTGTACCTTTATCCAACTGCTAAGAGAATCAGATCACTCACAACAAGAAAAAGGACATAAAGTATGGCTTTTGTGTATACAATGGTTTTGGTTTATCATGCATTTTGCTTAGATTTCTGCGTGTTTGCTTCTTCTCACATAAGAATCAAAACAAGACATATAGTTCTGCTAATTCACTCAGAATCAGTATTTGTGCTGATCCCACACAAGGAGTCTGTTTTCTAGACCATTCAGTAATTATGCTATTTTCAGAAATCTTTACAGAATGATTGTTATTATTGATTGCCTTCCCTTCTGTACTGCTATATGGCACAAATACGCAATGAAGTCACTGAAGAGCCTTCAGCTCTTTACAAATGACTAAAACTCACATTAAACTCAAACATATTGAAATAAAACATATTGATTCTTCTTAATTCTACTTTCCTGGCACTGTTGGTTTCCCAAGAATTGTAGACAAAATTGCAGGTGTCAAATGCAACAGTAGATAGACTCAAGAAGTCTTCCCTGACTTGAAAGTTAATGAAGAAAAGGAATACACAGGAATAAAACACACAAAATAAATATACTGTCCTCTTGTATTAATGGTGGGTGACATACTGAAAATAACTTTTAGTAGCCTATTATGACATCTTGTCATTCATCTTTATACTTTAATATAGAAAGAAAAAGATATTGACCTAGTGAGGTGCAAACTGCTTTAATTTTGTCATAGGAAGTGTCATATTTTCAATGCAGCATCTTCAGAAAGGAAATGTGTTAAAATAAGTGGAAACTAATAATCTGCTTTTTCCTTTTGCTAGGGTTGATACTGTTTTGTTTCACAATAAAGTATCAAGCATTTTTTTTCCTCTTCTTGGTTCACTTCAGACAGGTAAATTGTAACTCCCTTAAAAGTTTTCATTAGCCTATTATTCCCTTGAAAGAAATCATACTCTATCCATTATTCATTAGGGAGAGCAAATCTTCACAGCAGCCACATAGGCTGTAGTATCACAAAACTACTTAAAATTCTATGACTTCTTTCTCCATTTCTGCTGAATTTAGTTCTGGTCTAATCTCCATGTATAATGTAATATCTCTGGCTAATTCAAATATTGCAATACTGGAGGATATATTCTTTACTTTCTTAGTGCTGACTAAAATACCCTCGCTTTTATTTATCAAATGCTTGTAGTTCATTCTCTGTATGATAGCTTGCTTTGTTTGTTTTTTTGTTGATACATGTACATAATTATATGCAGTGGAACACTGTATAGAATATTTTATTGATACTCTTCACCTGTTTGCTTTCCAATTTTTCCCCCACACATCTGCTTTATATGCACCTTAATAGCATTCTCTCTCTCTCATGAAAACTATTACTTTGCTATTTACTACTGCTTTCTTCAGTTTTTCACCAGCTGATGTATTATACTTTATCGGGGAAAATGACCAATCCTTCTTTCATATGCATCAGGTGATGCCCCTTTGACAAGTTCTATTGAAAAAGAGAATAGGTAATGAACTAATAATTCAACTAGTTTCTTGAGTCTCTGATTTTCTCTCTCTATCCTTTACATGTTTCTTCTAAACAAGGTAACATAAGACAATACAAACTGTGCCACTCAACAGAATGGCCTCTCCATAGAAGCACAGAACTTCATCTCAGTCATGATTGGGCTACCGACCTTCTATGCTTTCTGCTTTTTCCCCCTTCACTCAGTGCTTTTGCATGTAATTTATGCTTAGCACATAACTAAGAACACTAGGGCTGTCATTTGCTATGTACATATTGAAACACTAGCAAAATTGTCATCACACTAGGGAAATCCAGAGACTATGCATTTTATTTTTTTTAAAAAAACAAGACAGACTTTGTTAGTTACTGATTTTTACCTCCTGTCAGTTACCTCATATCAGCTTAGTTACCGGTTTTGTTTGTGCTGGTGCAACACAGCCTGCTTACCCCCAACAAAGAAGCAAGAGAAAGTAACACACAAAAGAAACCCCTCTGCACTGAGATAAAGAATTGGATAAAAAGGGTTTACTATAAATGAGTTAAAATAATGCACAATTACATTGGCCTATTTGCAGAAAAGGGCAGCAAAATGCAGAAGCAGCAGCAGAGGGCAGCAGCCTCCCCTCCGGGTCTCAGAGCCAAGCCTAGCAGAATGCAACCACACCCCAAAACCCAGAAACTGGAAGCAGCAACTGGATGGGGAAGCCTCTCATGTTACAATCTGAGCTCCAAGCCCCATGATACTTTGCTTCAGCCAGCACTTTCATTTTGAAGCTGGCATGACAGAGGCATAGTATTGAATATCAGCACCAGATTCAACTCAACCCGTGACAATTTCTTCTCATGTTTCCTGTGACTGTGTTTTTTTCTGACTATTTTTACTTCAGATCTTTTTAAGTGTAAAACATTAGGAAAGAATTAGGCAGGGATTCTTGGTGCTACAGTCCTAACTTTGCTAATTTGCACTATTTCCACCTTTCAAAATATCTTTCCCACCTTCATTGCCGCTGGAGTACTGTGCATTCTTCCTGTCACTTTTGAAACCATATATGCAGTCACAGATGTCTCAAATGACAAAACTTCCTCTTTAATCAGGACTAGGTTTTTGCTTCTTACGAGACTTAGAATTTCACAACATTCCATTTTTAACACATTTTTATTTCTATTTCCAGCACTTGCTTTGTCTTTTTGCTCTCTGAGTGAATACAAACTTTCAAAAAGAAGAAAAATCATATCTCAGAGGCCATCTGAACTGTTGTCATGGATTGAGTTGAACCTGCTGCTGATATTCAATACCATGCTGCCATCATGCCAGCTTCAAAATAAAAGTGCTGTCTGGAGCCAAGTATCATGGGGCTTGAAGTTCAGATTGTAACAGAAAAGGTTTCCTCTTCCAGTGGCTGTTTCCAGGTTTGCGCTGCTGGTTTTTACTGCTAGGCTGGATTCTGCATACTTGGGTGGGGTAAAACAATTTCATTGCTGGCTTCTGCTGCTGCTTCTGCATTTGCTGTGTGTTTTCTGCAGATTGACTAATTCACATTCTGACTAGTATGAGGATGTGTTACCAGAATCCAAGGCTTCCACTTACCTATATTTTCTTCAGAGATAAAGGATTATCTATAGCTTTGAATATGGGACTGGAAGAGAAGCTCTGGAACTGAGATGAAGTATTAGTATTCCTATTTTGCAGATGATAAATTTTCATGTTAAACATATACAAAATAAATATATAGACACTCATGTATACTAAATGTCACTAGGGATTAGCATAATATTTCTATGAGTAATACTAATTTACCTAACTGAGTGACATAGTGGTGTCATGAGCAAAGCACTGGAATGCTGAGAAACTAAAATTCTGCCATCCAGTTGATGAAAACTGAAATTGTTGCCTTGATACTTGACTAAAAAGAACAACCTTTGTGTATGCTAGTTAAAACTTTTAGAATGTTATGTAAGCCCAAATAATAAATATAGTGTTTAATGCTATTACTATTTCCTATTGCTACTCTAACTCATCAATTAGGAAAAATAAAACCTCTCTTAAATTCTACAATATTAATTCCATACACATCTTTTCCACAGTTCTTATAAATATGATGTTTCTACTTCACACAGTGAGATTTAACACAAGGTGTCTATGCTTTTTATGTAAATACAAATGCTATATGAACAGTGCAGGTTAAGTTTACAAAAATGACTCATAGAAGGAGACAATCCCTGAAGTTCTCTCCCAGAGGAGAGTGTTCAGGAAGATGCTTTGACTTTGATAGAAACTACAAAGAACAGTGACAAGGTTTCTTTTGTAAGAACTGGGGTTTCTTTTGGAAAGATTTTTCCACAGAGCAGACCTGGCATTGCTTGCATATTTTTAAATAAATCTACCAGGTTGAAAATTTTGGGTTGAGCCAGTTATCATTCTTATTACAAAAGGACATTTATCTGAGAAAAGCTGACTGATGAGTTTAATACAGGAGGGAAAACAAAAGTAACAAAGCAAGCCAAGGAACTAGTACACAAACTGACTGATCTGTATAAAGTGGCTTCAAGGTGAAAAATCCTGTTTGATCTTGAACTCAATTATTTGACTCAAATTTTATCATACAGATAAAACCTTGTCTTTATACTGCTCTGACCTCATAGCTGAAAACAGTTGAAGGAGAATGGAGAACAAGTACCACACAAGCTAAAACACAGACAATAACAATTTCATTATTTTGGTATGTAACACATATGCATATATATATATAAAATCTATATCACTATAGACATTTTTCTTGGATAAAGTTATTAGCTCACACAGGAAGGAAGGGAAGGAAGAAGGGAGGGAGGCAGGAAGGGAGGGAGGGAGGAAGGGAGGGAGGAAGGGAGGGAGGAAGGAAGGAAGGAAGGAAGGAAGGAAGGAAGGAAGGAAGGAAGGAAGGAAGGAAGGAAGGAAGGAAGGAAGGAAGGAAGGAAGGAAGGAAGGAAGGAAGGAAGGAAGGAAGGAAGGAAGGAAGGAAGGAAGGAAGGAAGGAAGGAAGGAAGGAAGGAAGGGAGGGAGGAAGGAAGGAAGGGAGGAAGGAAGGAAGGAAGGAAGGGAGGAAGGGAGGAAGGAAGGGAGGAAGGGAGGGAGGAAGGGAGGAAGGGAGGAAGGGAGGGAGGAAGGGAGGGAGGAAGGGAGGGAGGAAGGGAGGAGGAAGGAAGGGAGAGAGGAGGGAAGGAAGGAAGGAAGGAAGGAAGGAAGGAAGGAAGGAAGGAAGGAAGGAAGGAAGGAAGGAAGGAAGGAAGGAAGGAAGGAAGGAAGGAAGGAAGGAAGGAAGGAAGGAAGGAAGGAAGGAAGGAGGGAGGGAGGAAGGGAGGGAGGGAGGAAGGGAGGAAGGGAGGGAGGGAGGGAGGGAGGGAGGGAGGGAGGGAGGAAGGGAGGAAGGGAGGAAGGAAGGAAGGAAGGAAGGAAGGAAGGAAGGAAGGAAGGAAGGAAGGAAGGAAGGAAGGAAGGAAGGAAGGAAGGAAGGAAGGAAGGAAGGAAGGAAGGAAGGAAGGAAGGAAGGAAGGAAGGAAGGAAGGAAGGAAGGAAGGAAGGGAGAGAGGAGGGAAGGAAGGGAGAGAGGAGGGAAGGAAGGGAGAGAGGAGGGAAGGAAGGGAGAGAGGAGGGAAGGAAGGGAGAGAGGAGGGAAGGAAGGAAGGAAGGAAGGAAGGAAGGAAGGAAGGAAGGAAGGAAGGAAGGAAGGAAGGAAGGAAGGAAGGAAGGAAGGAAGGAAGGAAGGAAGGAAGGAAGGAAGGAAGGAAGGAAGGAAGGAAGGAAGGAAGGAGGAAGGAGGGAGGAAGGGAGGGAGGGAGGGAGGAGGAGGGGAGGAAGGGAGGAAGGGAGGAAGGGAGGAAGGAAGGGGAAGGAAAAGGAAGGAAGAAAGAAAGAAAGAAAGAAAGGAAAGAAAGAAAGAAAGAAAGAAAGAAAGAAAGAAAGAAAGAAAGAAAGAAAGAAAGAAAGAAAGAAAGAAAGAAAGAAAGAAAGAAAGAAAGAAAGAAAGAAAGAAAGAAAGAAAGAAAGAAAGAAAGAAAGAAAGAAAGAAAGAAAGAAAGAAAGAAAGAAAGAAAGAAAGAAAGAAAGAAAGAAAGAAAGAAAGAAAGAAAGAAAAAGAAAGAGGAAGAAAAAGGAAGAAAAAGAAAGAAGAGGAAGAAAGAAAAAGAAAGGCAGGCAGACACACTTTCTGCACACAAGGAAAGTAGAGGAAACATACTAGGTTGAAATTAATTTCAGATGCATGTAATTAACTTAAATAATGACAAAGAAAACCAAAACATGGTGATTTCATTATCAGCAGTACCCATGATAGTACAATACTTAATAACAGAACATAATGCTTTGATTCAACGTGTGGGTCCCATATACTCCCAACCCTATGCAGGCTTTTGTGTCAGATCATATTGAATCAAATCAGAAAGAGGATGAACAGAAACGTTTTTAAAAATCATTCCCTCGAATTCTGTGAGCAATTCATTGACAGAGATTTAAATTATTTTGCAAGTTCACTGCATCATAACATACCCAAAGTGGTCTACCTTGCTCAAGCAGCAGTTTGTGATTAAAGCTGGCAGAATATCAGAATTTCCATTTTGTAGGAAGTTGATGGGAAGGGGAGAGGGAAAAGTGTCGAATTTTGCAGCAGCAAAAAGCTGGACTATTCCTTACCATCAGGAATTTAATTTTATATAACTGAGACTCATTTTAAAATTTTTAAAGTAAAACTGAGCTTCAGTGTCCCTGGCCTTCTAGTTCCTTACATATTCACCAGACATGACAAGCCAGAAGTCTAGCAAACAGAGCTTCCAAACTCCCTGCTCTGCAACAGGAAGTGTAAGGAGGATAACTGATCCAGGCAGTCAGTGCAAATATGTGTCATGGAAATGTCCATCAAGGAACAGAAAATATCTTATTACCATGAGAAGGTTTTTAAACACTTGCACTGAATCAATGTTTTGGTTTTTTGGGGTTTTTGTTTGTTTGTTTGTTTTTTTTCACAAGCTTGGTCATGCCATGTCAGGTAATGATTTTTCTACCCTCTAGCTTCCTGTTTGCTGGTTATATTTATCATTTCATGAAGACCTCACCTGGCAATTCCCTTTCCCCATTCCTTTATAAGAATTATTAGTAAACAATCACTAGCTTTATGCATATTGTCTTCACATTGTAATATAGTTCAAAAACCACTAGCTGCCTTTTTCATTCACAGCATGTTTTTGCTAGCGGAGAGGATTATGGTGAGACAGTTTTTCATCACAACAATTTTCTCAACACTATTGCTTTAAACTTCTCAACTGGCACAAACAACATCAGTGTCTGCCACTATCCCGTGTCTCATCATCTTAGCCACAGGAGTTCCTGCCACAGCAACAGAACCTTTGAAGCCATTATTTGAACATTTCTTCCCCTACAGTTTCCTCAGATATCTTTACTGAACAGTTTCCCATAAAATTATTCTGATGCTGACTTCATTATTTTTATATCTATTACATTCTGAGCCTTTGTAGGTTTACAAATTCTTATCATCTAGCCCAAAACTTAATAAGGATGTGGCTAGAGACCCCAGCTGTGCTCCACTGAAGTACAAACTTGCTGACAAATTTAGAAATAGACATAATAATAAATAAAAGAACAAAAGAACTAAATTATCATTTTCCTCTGGAGACAAAAAGATGTCTAGGTAAGAATTAATAACAATATCCAATGGCTACTTTCTGTTCCACGTATCACAATAAAAGTATAAATGTATTTTTCAGTCTAACTATATGGCTATAGCTTTCATCTACATCCTTCCTTTTTTATTCTTGCAAGAAAAGTGAGAAGTGCCATACTTCAGAATCTTTAGCTGTTGCAAAATATTTGTCCAAAACGTATAAACCAACTTTTATATTGAAAGCAGAGATAGGTATTGCTTATTATAATGCTAAAATCCATTGTTACTCTCTGGGTATCATTTCTATGTTCAGGAAGGAACAATAACCATATCTTAATCCTATCAATGCCAAGAGAATAATGTTAGTGCAAATAAGAAAAACATCATTTGTGTTTTTCCTTTCACAATAATATTTCTTTTTTCACATGGCCAAAGCAATTCTGTTTAAAGTTAATAAAATATTTGAGGCAAGCTGAATAAAAGTGTAATTGCTTAATGAGGGGAAAAAAAAAGGCTTATGTTTAATAATAAGGATCCTCTTTGAATTTTTTCTTAAGTATTGTACTGGGAATCAGATCACAGAATCTAAGGATTATTCAATTACTGCAAATATCTGTAAGACATAATGGAAGCCCCAGTCATTAATTAACAGAGCTTGGGCTAAATTAGGAAAAACACCCAGGTCATGGAGAGTAATTAGATCAGAAATGTCTGTGATACCAGAACAAAAAGACAATCTAACACTGCATTTATTTTTTTCAGTGGAAAAGGTTTTGTTTTCATTTTCGAGTAGAAAATTCTGATATGTAATTTCTTAAAGAATCAAACCTCTCAGAAGAGCAATACTGCAACCTTGTCAAAGAGCTGCTGTTCCCTCTCTTGACCCCAGCTGTGAATTTTGGGCACTGATCACTGCAGGTGTATGAGTTGTCCAGGTTCCTTTTCTAAATAAATATACCTGCTAAGATGCATTTCTGCCCCACCCCCCCCAGCATTAACTACTTTGTATTTTTTAATAGCAAACATCTTTATAATACCTTGGAGAATACTAACCCACACTGTGGGTTTGTGTGAGTTTCAGGAGAATGAAGATACTTTTCTGAGTCATGGGATTGGCACTTCGTTCTCTGCAAGATGCAGGATTAAGTCAGACTTTCTTATTGGCATTTCATGTATTTCAGTGATTCATCATTTAGTGTGAATCCCTGAATCCCTGTATACCTCACATTCCCAAACACTGTATGAGGTCCTTGGGAATTTTCTAACTGACAAGACACCCAAATGTTAAATTTATATATTGTAACATCTAAATCATATAATGAGCTATTCAGTATCCATCAAAGAATCTAAGCTTCACTGCCAGTCTTTTGACTCATAATTAATGATCTTAGGAACTACGCTAAAAGCAATGAGGTCTGAAAATTTTATTGTGCCAAAAGTAATCTTCATTATAGTTTGTATTCTGGGAGAATATCATACACCAGTCATAAAAAAAATGTTTTTATTATATTCTGAGATTCATGAGGAACTCATGAGGAATGTAAATCTCTGCTTTCAAGAACTGTGTACAATATAAAACAGATCCTAATGTTCTACTTGTGACAGTCATTCCAGAAGAAAGAAATAAATTCAAGAGTGCATGAAAACAGTAATTAAAAACTCCTAGGCATTCATAACATTTATTCCATTTTCTTATTCTTTTGTTTTCCCCAAGTAAAACACGCATGTTTCTTCTCATCTAAAGTAACTAGCAGTGAAGGTCTTCTAAAAGACCGGCAGTGTTGAAATGCTGATATGAAGAACCTGTGCATTTAAATTTTCTGTATTCCAAAGTGACCAGGTAAAAACTAGGGAAAGTGTTCAAAATATTTAAATATATTGTAAAATAATTCTTTGTATTTTTATCATAGATTAACTGATGAAATAGAAAATAAGCTGTGGTTTCTAATTTAAGTTATTTATTTGTATTTTTAATGCCTGAACAGTGGTGATCTTGGTAGGCCCACAATGACATCTTGTGGCTACTCTGGGCGGACAATCACTGATAGTTCAATGATTAACATGATGAAAATTTCTACTGAGTTTCTTGGAAATCTTTCTTGCATGAACAGAAAAGCTAGCTTTGATAAAGAGTTTGTATAAGACAACTGCCTGTGACAGTGGTGCCTGGTCTTTTTAACTCACAAACAATCCTTCTAGCGGTTCCACATTTCTGTCAGTGGAAGATTAACTGATTAAATTTTCATACAAGCCATCTCCTGTCAAAGTGGCTACACTACATTGTAAGGGTGACAGCTGAAAGACATGAAGCTTTCAAAATATGATAGATGAGTTTAAATTTTCCACATTAGGAAGACAGAAACTAAACCTAAGAGAGCAATTTACAGAGGTCCAGAATAAAACATTTTGCACCATCTCCAGAAAGTTCTTGTTTTGTTTTGTTCTTCAGTGGTTTGGGATTGACGGTTGTTATTTTGTCTGGTACCTGCACTTTTTGTTATCCATTTCCAATCCTCAAAAATTCTGAGCAGGTATCCATTTTAATTCACTTCCCTTTCCGCAAATATAAATTGCAACAAAATTCTTGGGGTCCTGGTTTGAGCCAGAACAGAAACAATTCTGTTCAGTGATTTGACCTTTTTTTTTTGCCAGGTCTCTTCTAAGTAACTCCACCTTCTGAAGTTAATAGAATAATTAGCTTCTAGAAGTGTTAAAGATGCTTATAGTTACTACCAAGGATAGGTATGCAGAAAGGTTCATGTTTATATTTGTTCCTATGGAGACCAAGGAAAAAACTGCTAAATCCTGTTGACTACTTTGGGGTCCAGTAAGCAAGAGGTTGTGCTTGCTGGGAGAAGCAGACAGGTCACCCTAAACTGACCAATGTCAGTAGCTGAGTTTCTCCCAAAAAATATTGTGAGAGATTCATGCTTTAGTTCTAACATGGAATTTAACATCGTTCATGGTAAGAAGTTGCAATTTTTCTACTATTACTAAGCAGGCAGCTGATTGACTAGAAATTGACAGTGTCAAGAATGTCTACTGCCATCATTGCAGTATACCACTAGACAGTGCAAGGTATAAAGTACAGGCTTGAAAACCCTTGGAAAAAAAAGACTTTCTGTAGTTTTCAACCCACCACACACATGTACTAGCAACTTACCACAAATCATAGAAGCAGAATCAAACATGTTGGAAGGGACCTCTGGAGGTCTTCTAGTTCAAGCTTCTGCTCAAAGAAGGTAAAGTTGAAGCAGGTTGCTCAGAATATCTCCAGTGATGAAGATTCTACAGCCTCTCTGGACCGTCTGTTTTGGGTTTTCTTTACACCATTTTCTCAGGACAAAACAAACAGAAGAAAAATCTCCTTACTGTGGAATTTAACTTAAGTTTCTCCATTTATTCTATTTCTGCTAAAATTTAGAAGCTCACAAGTTAATGAATGAAAAGTCATTTATGCTTTTCACCAACTTACGGCTACACTAGTTTTTGTTAATATCCTTTAAACAGCATCCAAATGCAAATGAATATAGAGCAAATTTTGTCTAACTACATTTGGAGATGCCTCAGAAATCTGCTGGCAATATTCACAAAGGTATATGCCAGAATGTGCCAGTCCTGGCAGAAGTATGAAACCAATCGCCTCAGGCACTTCAAAATTCAGAAAATTAACACTGTTGCATCTTGGTTCCCTAGGGACACCAATCTGATATGCACCAGGGGATAAAAGGAATTCATTTGGAATTGCCTGATAAGGCAGAAAAAGGCCACCTTTAGCAGAACAGCCTTATGCAGGGATTTTTCAAACCGCCTGCATGTAGCCATCCTCTTGACATACACAAACAGGCACAAGCACAGCAAAGTCTTGTTTGATGGTAATTGTGCATATGTTGTTTTGGTTTTCCAGACAATAGATTGCTACTGCCAGCTGACTGCCAGCTGACATCAGTCAATTCTTTACAAGCTCCTGGCTTTCCCAAGTAAGCTACTCACAAGGTCTGGTCAAATAACTCAGGCAATCCTGGGCCTGCGTTCCCCTCACAATACCAGAATGAGACCAAAGGAGTACCTTGTTGGTAAGGTGTTAGAAGTAAGATTCAGATGAAAGTATGGTTTCAGGTCCCATTGCAGTCATGAATAACAGGAGTAAGGAGGCAGGAAAGAGTAAGGAACTAGACTACTCTTCCTCTGAAAGAAGAGAACTAGCAGCATGTACAGAAACTTCAAGGTAAACTGCATTTGAGTAAACCTCATCCAATCTTCTCCTCACTAATGAGTGAGTGAAAGGGTTAAATTCACTGACAACATATAAGAAAAAAGAAAAAGGGGGGAAAAAAGGAGGAAAAAGAATTAAAATCAAAAGGGGGTGGGGAAAAGGGAAGCATGGGATTTTCCCTAACACTAGGTAATTTCTACAGCTTCCGGCAGAGTAATACATTCTCCCTGTTCTTCCTGTTGAATCGAGCCAAGAGTGTAGCCAAGACTATGAGCGTTGTTGGCCTAGACATGATGGTATAAACTGCTACAGCACGAAGCTGAAAAGATAGAACCCATATCTGACTTTTATTGGTTGTGGATGGATTTTTGGTTTTGTTTACTAGTTAGATTAAAAAGGTATAATCTCAAGATTACAGAGTACAACTTCAAACCACCTCGATTTCTTCCCCAACCCTTGAGGAGGTGTTTTACAAAACACAAAACTTTTAAGAGATTAAAAAAATTACTGCACCCTCCACAGGAGGCCTTTCTATATTCTAGAATTTAAAGCTTCTCTCGAACCTTAAAACTGACAAGTCCTTGGAAAGCAGTCCTGTATAGATTCGCTGTAATGAAGGTCTTTTTAATGACCTGCACTCTAATATTTTCTGAGATCTTATTCATCACACAAATTTCCATAAGGACTGCAATGGCCGGGTGCAAAGCTGATGGGAACAGAGGGATTTTACAACCTCACTAAGCTTTCTTGTGATAAGGGAATCTGTGCCAAGCCTAGTACTAAAGCACACAGAGAGAAGACAAAGCTGACTGCCCATCTCGGATAAATCCACAATTTCTTTTTTTGGCTCTTCTTCAGAAAAACCTAAAAACCTAGCAGTGGGATCTCATGCTATAACAACAGTCAAAGTAAAACCTAGCTGAGGTTATTTTGGCTGATTCACAATCACGCTGAAGAATAGGTGTCATGGGCTGAGTTTAAATCTCCTGCTATTCATACCATGCTGCTGTCATGCCACCTTCAAAATGAAAGTGCTAGCTGGAGCAAAGTATTGTAGAGCTTGAAGTTGAGACTCTAATGTGAGAGACCACCTCTTTTGGTTGGTGCTTTGAGGTTCCAGGTTTTGGGTATTAGCTCTTTTCTTCAGGGATGGTGGTGTGAGGGGGAGGGATCTAAGGATCTAGCTTACTGGCTTCTGGTTGTTGCTGCTTTCTGCTATGCTTTTCTGCAAATAGGCTAAGGTAATTTTGCATTATGCTATCTCTTTTATATTGATCTCTGTTTATTTCAACTCTTTATCTCAACATAGAAGAGTTTTCTTGTGTGTGTTACTTTTCCCTCACTTATGTATTGGTGAGGGGAGAGTTGGGGGAGGAAACAGGCAGGTTAATCTGCTGCAATGTGTTAACCTGCTACAATGGGTTACCTCTGAGACTCAAAACACTATCATCACAGAATCACATCTACATTACTCATGGGAATCTGCTTATTTTCTACACCTTCATGCTAATCTCTTAAATGCAAACTGTAAATACTGCATTAGGACAGAATGCCCCTTTCTTTATCTGCTTCACTTGCCAGATGTTTGATATAATAATCTAAACTCAACCTTTGAAAGAAAAGATTGAACAATAGAATTCGTTATTGCTATTATAAATTTTCCTGTGGTGCACAAACTATCCTTTTATTACTTTCTTGATTACAACAAAATTGCACTTGTCTGTTGTAGCAAAGTTAATGACCCAATACTGTTAATGGAATTGCTAACAGCTAATAAAAGTGTTAAGTAATGTTTGCAATTAAATAGCTTCAGTTAATGTACTTATGTCTCACTGATAATAAAAGTATTCTGCCATCTAGAATGAAGTAAGAATTGGAGAAATTGTATACTAATGCAATTTTTTAGTAAAAGAATTTTCCAGTATAGACCATGACTCAGATGTTCAAGAGCAATGCTTTTAAAATCAAACATGTAAGATAAAGTAATGATCCACAGGCCTGAAAAATGTGAACACTAGCTACTGGAGACACATTATGGATTCAGTATTGGACAAGCAATTTAAAAGCAGCTTCAGAATAGAACACTGAAAAGGACATTTATAGGGTTAAAAGCCAATTAAAAACATGCAGCAGGCATGTGTAGTGCTGTATGGAAAAGAATATGAAAACAAATTAATATGTAATTCTATATAGCCTGAATTGAACATGTGGTGCTGCTTATGGGTGGAACTTGAGCGTGTCCCTAGCAACTAGGTAAAAGAATAAAGTCAATAGAAATGGTATGATAAGGATGTAATATATAATTAATATATGCAGGACAAACAGATGAGAAGTCACTGATTCAGGATCAACAGCTCATATCCAGACTGCTGTAACTCATTGTCACTTAATTGGTCACAAGTATTTATGGCCTACTCTATTATTCTAGTGCAAAATAGTAGCTGGTAATTCTGGTGTCAAGTAGAGTTTTGTTGAGGAACCACTCTGATCACACCAAAAGAGGTGTGAATGTCTTCCTGAGCTAGCCATACCCTCAGGAGCAAATGTATAGTGGCTTATCCCAACATAGAGTATAAAATCTGAGTAATTCCATGTAGAGCCAAACATCTTCAAATAAGTAAATTTTACATTAAAACATTACATTCTTCCTGTGTAGAATATCTAAAAGAATATGTTTAGAGAGCATTAGACCCTGGCCTAACATATCACAGCTATGTACAGTGAACCTAATCCTGAAATTTGTGTGCAAAGTTTGCAAACAGGCAAATGTGTGCAAGCTTCTTCTTGATTTGATTGTGGCATAGGTTTCTTCTTGATTTCAGACACTGTCTGCAATATTTCTTCCATTTCTAGACAGGGTGTAACAGAACACACAATTAACATGATTGATTAGTGCACTGGTTCCAATACCGTGAGTTCTCTGCTTCCTGTAGCTCTTGATTATGCCAATGCTTAACTTTCTCAAAACGACTAAAAGCATTTAAAATCTTTCAAACAAGTGAGCAAGCTCTGAAATAATGAATGTCTCTTCTGCAGTAAGAGTACTAGCCAAATTAGGAAAAAATTCCAATATAAGAAATCATTAATGCCATGAAGATATAAGTCCTTTTATTTCTATTATACTTAGTTCATTATTTTCTGATCTGTTCAGTGCACTATATTTTTTTTGCATAATATTTTGTCATTATGCTGTGGCAACCCTGCTTGTTTGGATTTAGTGTTACAAGATAAACTTTCATAAACCATCATATGTTTCAATAATTATAAAGCTAGAGTGTTGAAATTTAAATATAAGCTAATGCAACATGGGGCAAATGAAGCATAAGTTTAATTTTAAATCAAAGAAAATGAAAAATATTACATTAAACTTTCTCAGGACCAGTGCTTAATATCCCCTAGGGTCATACTGTCTAAGTTATTAAAACAAGCATCTATGCTATTGTACATTATTCTGTGAAAAGCTGTTGTGGTTTTGTGAATATTTTATTTGAAACCTTGCTTGTAAGATGAAATTTTGCTTCCATAAGCTTTGTAAAGGACTACAAACTATAAACCAAGTCTGTAGTTATCAAACCTCTTGATATGAAACATGACTTCATCCCCACCTTGTGGAAATTATCTGCATACACATTTACTTATTTACAGAAAGTGAATTTTTTTGTATGATCTGAACAATTCAGTTAATGTGGCTGTAGTATGTAATGTACCTGAAGAGATCCTCTTAAATTTACTTTGTCATAGAGTTTATAGCTCAAAATTCAGGCTTTCATTTAGATGAGCCTGAGATGAATTTATCAGAAAAACCAGGAGAAAGAATGAGAGGGGAAGAGAGGAAATCACAGTAGCAGAGCAGGTAAAAATCCAGATTCAGGGGTTTTCCAAAGGCGGTGAAATCCAGATTTGAATCTGATACAAAAATTAATCTGACAGAGGCCTGAGCTGAACAGTTATTGCATGATATTGTAGAATACTACTTTATTTCTGAGCTGTATTTCCTGCCAATCCTCAAAACAACTCAATGATGCACTGAATATTTCATTTATATAAAAAGAAACCAGACATGTGGAAAAATTATAAAAAAAGAAATTATTACCTTGATCTGGTGGTAAGAATTCTACAATCCAAAACTTGTTTAACTGTCATCTCCCCTTCTTCCAGTTTTCTTCTGGCACTAAACCCCCATTTTCCTCTGGCATGTAATGGTTTTGAAATTCAGGCAGAAATGCAGACCTGGGATCATTGCCTTTGGTTATTTGCCATTACTAAACAAACAAACAAAAACCAAACAAAACCCCCCACCCCACCCCATAGTATTATTTCACTATCACTACTAGGGGCTGTTTAAAAATATATCAATATTTTGTTTCTATTTGCCCCTTAAAAGGTTGTTAAAGAAAATCTTTACATTGAAAGTTTGGAATATATATATATATTTTAATATAATTTCCAGCCTAAAACCATGACAGTTAGCTAACACTGGTAAAAGACCAAATAGGTAAAAGTTAACAGACTGGATAACTATTTTCTCCTTCCCTAGTGTTCACTATTATACAAGTCTTTTGTTATAGACAAGAACCATATCCCTACAGTTTTTGCTTTGCTTGGCTGAATATGTCAGCCTCTTCATGTTCTCTTTTCCATTTACCTGGTCATCTTTGAAACATTTCCATGCATTTGTATTATGGTCAGTTTCTTTGAACTACACACTATTTTAGCTGAGACCTTGCACAAGGTACTTTTGACATCATATTAAAGATTTAATCTCAGCATAACAGTACCACATTTTGTCAGAAACTCTGCCCACTCTGTTGCCTGCATTTGATGTGTCCAGAAAAAATGTTTTTTTCTTGAATTATTTTGTATTCCTTTACTCTGTTGGCAAACTGGTGTTTTGGTTTTTGTTTTAGTATCATCATAGTATCATCATCATAGTATCAATCAGAGTTGGAAGGGACCGCAAGGATCATCTAGTTCCAACCCCTGCCATGGGCAGGGACACCCTACACTAGAACAGGCTGGCCAGAGCCTCGTCCAGCCTGGTCTTAAACACCTCCAGGGACGGGGCCTCAACCACCTCCCTGGATAACCCATCCCAGGGCTTCACCACCCTCATGGTGAAGAACTTCCTCCTCACATCTAGCCTGAATCTCCCTACCTCCAGCTTCATTCCATTCCCCCTAGTCCTATCACTACCTGATAGCCTGAGAAGTCCCTCCCCAGCCTTCCTGTAGGCCCCCTTCAGATACTGGAAAGCCACAATTAGGTCACCTCGGAGCCTTCTCTTTTGTTTTGGGTGGTTTGGTTGTGGTTTTTAAGGGGACAGAAGAGAAACCAGCAAAGAAGGGGATTTCATATTAATTTTCAGCTAATAAAATACCATACATTTTTTCCTAATCTCTGTTTAGCATTGTTTCAAAATGCAATATATGTAATAAATATGGTGTTTGTCAGTCTACAAAAGTGGAGCAATTTTGCTAGAGACTGAAAAAAAAATAGACTAGATGATGATAGAATAGATGATCTCTGGAGGTATGATCTTATAATGGTGTTCTTTAATCATTTATATATTAGAGTGAAAGAAGAATATATTTTAATCCATCATAATGTTTTTACATAGGAAACTGGGGATAGGTGCCATAGACTTTTTATGTAAGCAAGGAAAAATAATGCCAACAAACTTACCGGGTTGTAGGTAAGAGACTTTGTAAGGTGACAGACCAAACCTGGCACAATCCTATCCATTTTTCAAAAATATATGGTGACAAACTGAATTAGCAGTTAAGATAAATTAATAACAAGACACTCAGTGTTGAAGTTCAGCATTCACCTTAGTCAGAACCTTAAGGGCAAAACACATAAACTGGTTTCCTGTGGGGTATTGTAATTCTGTTTTTGTTGAGGCACTGCTGTGAGCTTGACAAAGCATCTGGTTGCAGCGAAGAGCCGGTGACAGACAGTATTAGAGGCTTGGGGCTCAGGCTTGTAAAAATCCTCTGATGCAACAGAGTATCAGTTTTTTTTCTCTCTTTTTCTGTGATAAACTTCTAAATACATATCTGCCTAACTCTGCAGAAAATCTGAAAAGAGCTCTGAAAAGCCTTTTTCACACTACATATAACCACCAGGACAAGCAATCTGGAGGAATTCATATTTCAGTCACCAAGTGGGTCTTGGTTGGCAGACAAGAAAATGCTGTTGCTGGTCTTCTCTCTCTTGCAGAATTAAACAAAAGCCTCTTATTTTTATTCCTCAGTTACTAATTTTCCATTTATCCCTTGAGGAATTTGCAGCCTTCTGAAATCCTGCTAAGGAGAGGAAGAGATCTCAACTTCTATCTCTTCTTGTCTGAGGAAGTGTCTGGTTAAAGAAGCATTTTGTCAGATGTATTCTTTAATAGCACAGCTGTGTGCATGCTTTTATATGGGTATGTAAGCAAGAGATTTGGGCACTGGCAGATATGTAAATATTATGTAGAACAGAGACCTAAACAGAGCTCCAGCTGACATTCTGTCATAGCATCTAAGCCTGTATTTTGAATTTTTTCTTCATATGAGTATTTGCACAAGTAAAAGGACAATGCAATTAGCACATAATTTCCGTTTTCCACATCACTATTAAATGAGTCATAAAGCTAGGGTTTGGCACCCTTATTTAATCTCACAAACAAAATTTCCTGTACTTGGAAACTGTATCAGATATTATGGACTTTCTCCTTGTTTAAAGACTGTATAAAATGCAATATTACAAAACACAATACTGTTGCTAACTATTCCTGTCACTCAGTGTGACAACAGGAGGTGGCAGCAAGTGATGTGATTTTAGAAATAGATGGTAGTTACAAGCACGAAAAGAACTTCTTCCTATCCAAACTATTATTCAGGAAAATGTACCCAGAACGTTGACTGAAATTGAAATAAAATAGCTTGGTTTGGTGCAGTGCTACCTACCTGACATTTTTCATTTCATACTGATTTTATAAATCCTATGATGTGAAGCTGTTTCATGAAGCTGTTTCCTTAGGGTGTCACTTTGGGGAAGTGGTAAAATGTGGCTTCATATTCTCCTCAGCTCTGAAAGCTGTGTGAATATCCATGTTTTGGGCCTAACCATCTTCGACATCTAAGTCTGCATTGCACCATCCCAATCCTTCAAGGAGATCCTGGAAGGTTGGATTACAATTCATGTGAGGAAAAGCAAAATACAATAATGGCCAAATACAATATTTCCATTTCAGAAATTCTGAAACAGAATGCAATAAAGATACAGAAGGTCATGTTCACACAATACAGAGGTCTATGCATTTTTAGAGTTTTCTCTTTTTGTGATTATTACTAGATAAACATAGGACAAAAAGGATATTCCTGAGAGCTGGAAAACCATATAGAAATGAAGATGCAGCAGATAAGAAAAGTAGGAGCTAATCCAGCAAACATGAAAGGCTCTGTGCACATCATCATCGATCAGGAGCCAGACAACTCTCCTTTGAAAGAAACAGTTGACAGACAAGTAACACAGCAGACCATTCTAATTATTCAAAACAGAAGGTCAAAACAGAGAGGCTGATAAGGACAGCTGGGATGACTGCATAACAAAATGAATAGATATTAGAAGCAGCCTATTGTTGTTGCTTTGTCCTTCATGTCATATCAGAAAGACTGCAAAGATGGATCTAGGAGGCTTCAGCATGAGTGTCTACATTAGTTCCAGCTGAAAGCTGGAGAAGCTATGTACCTTCTGGGAGACCATTACTTTCCTCCTGCCTAGGCAGCAGTGTAGATAGATTTCCTTAAAGGCTATGTCATGCCACAAATGTGAAGGTGTAACACCTTCCGAATCTATAAGTAAACTGTTGCACTATATTTAATTGCCTTTGTTTTGTTAGGTTTATCTGTTTCATTACTATTGTTATCTTCATAATCTTTAAAAAAACCCCATGAGTTACTTGCAAGTGGTACCAGCCTAAACACACAGGCTAGAAAACCCTTTGTGGCTTTCAGTGGTACATTAACAGGTTTTGGAAATGGGAAGACTTGGTCTCAATATAGTAAGACTTCTCCATTTCCAAAGCCATGAAGTAAAAAATAGAAAAGCAAACTACATAAGACAGGCTAAACAACAGAATACAATACATCTACATTTTTATCACAAAAATTTACCATCTGTCAGATGTTTAAAATTATTTTGCTGATTGCTTGAATTTTGATAGTACACATTGATTCAAAAGCAAGTACTCCTATTTCATTGTGCTCTTTGCTCTCATGTGATCTTTTTCCTTGGTCTCAATCACAAAATTACAGAGGAAGATCTTCCATCTTTCTTTTTCCTTTGTATTTCATTGTTATTATGGGTGTTTCCAGATGACTTACTATCAAGAGCATCTTACTATATGAGTGTCTCTTGACAGCTCTTCTTAATTATTATTATTTCACAGCCCCACTGAGTTTGTAAATTGTCCACAATTACTTTCTCTTTGGGCTCATGTCCAGCATCTCTAAAAATATCGCTAAGGAGTTGTACTCTTTTGTCCTAACACCTATTTGCACCTTTTTTTCCCCCAATTTCTTTTCTGCTCATCCAAATCTGTGCCCTAGTCTCATGTCATATTGATGGTTATCTGCCGCATTCAGTGGGTTTCCCATACTGTGCGCATGACTGTTCCCTGTTCTGTTCCAAGTCTCAAGGTTCCCTGCTACATCACATCAAGTGCTGATTCACTCCCATCTCCTTCAGACTCTTAGCAGTTGTTACTTGTCTCTCATTCTGTCTTGTCTCTTTCTTATCACATCCTCCTTACCTTTATAGTAAGACCTATTTGGCCATTTTCCCATCAATTACTTTACATGTCCATTCATTTCACTGCTCGCACCAGTTCCTCGGGATAGTTTGCTCTCCTCCCTCAGTACCAGCTCTGAGGCAAGCACACACAAATTAGCAAAATTTTCAACAGTGTATGTGTATTGCAGGTGGTTATGAGGTGGTCAAGGAGAGATGCTCCATCATAAGTGTTAGTACTAATGTTTGGAAAATATTATTCATCAAATAAAATAAGCAGATAAGCTTATTTTAAAACTATGTCCTGACAGTGTTCAGTGCCAGAAGCCAAGTTCTAAGACTCTGTCCAGGCTGCAGAGACTGCAGAAGGACAAGAGGAATGCAGGAAGATATTTCACACATTTGGGAGATGACAGGGGGAGTGACAGTGAAGTCAGGCTTTGGCAGCTAACATGTTTCTAAATTCTAAAACTCATAGAGGAGAAAGCTGAAGAGTATTATAGGACACTTCCTTAAAGACAAAAGTACAGTATTCTAAATTCAAATAAAATTAGTCTGGATATCTAGAAAATCATAATGCAGTGGGCTCCAGAAATGATAAATGCATATTTATAACCGACAAGGAAGATCTTAATATTTGTCATTTTGGGGAAAAAAACAAGTTTTTCTGAAGAATGTCTCCAATTTGTCTTAACAATTGGTTCAATCAAATAAGAAATCAACATGATAATGTGCCCGCTATTGTCATCTAGACAATATCTATATACAAATAAACTAAAGTGTCTCCTAAAATTAAGCAGTAGCAAAAGCATGTTTAAAAATATCACAAGTACTTTTTGACAGTCTTATTTAGAACATTGTTTTTGTGTTAGCCTGGAAATTTCTTCCTGGGAAAGGACGATTCATTGCTAGACTAAATAAACTAAGAACTAAGATGATTACATTTGGTAAAACATTTAGATTTTTTCCCCCCAAAAAAAATCTTGTTTTGATAATGACTTAATTCCTGATAAGCTTCCTCTGATTTGAAAAAAAACTGCAGGTGAGTTGAATTAATGCATAAAAAAATAAGTTCTTAATATTAAACAAAATTATTTCCCATTTCGGTCACCAACTAAGTCTGCTTTATGAAGGCACCAGAACATGAAAGATTAAGGTTCTCATCTGCCCTAAGATGCAATCCTTCCTACTTTTCTTGTTAAATCAGATCTATACTTTAATTATTTGGTTTGGGGAAATGCTACATCAAGAGCAGACTATATGTGATGTTATGTACACGTTGTTCCTCCATCTAGGATCTTGTGAGAGCCGGAAAAGCCACAGATGGACTTGCCTGTGTTATCTTCTTGCCAAAGAGCTCAGACTGGAGGGCTGAGACAGAGACAGCAGCGGCAGGGTTGTCTCTGGTGACTTCCCTGTGCTGAAAAGCCCCAGACACAATACTGGCTAGGGATGTAAGACATCAAGGTGTATAAGACTCATTTACCTCAGTCTGGTATGTTAGTGTCATTTTGCATGTTTTAGCTTGTTTGATGCCCTTTGCAAGGTTAGCAGATGCAAGATATGTTGTGTTTGACATCCCTTCCAGACTACTAGGTGAAGACCAGGAGAACCTAAGGCATATAGCATAGCATAGCATAGCATAGCATAGCATAGACCAAACCATGTTGGAAGAGACCTTTGAGATCATTGAGTCCAACCTATCATCCAACACTATCTAATCAACTAAACCATGGCACTAAGCACCCCATCCAGTCTCTTCCTAAACACCTCTAGTGATGGTGAATCCACCACCTCCCTGGGCAGCCCATTCCAATGGCCAATCATGCTTTCTATGAAGAACATCTTTCTAACGTCCAGCCTAAATCTCCCTTGGTGCAGCTTGAGACTGTGTCCTCTTGTTCTGGTGCTGGTTGCCTGGGAGAAGAGACCAACTCCCACCTGGCTACAATCTCCCTTCAGGTAATTGTAGATACTGTAGACAGTAAGGTGTGCCCTGAGTCTCCTCTTCTCCAGGCTAAACAACCCCAGCTCCCTCAGCCTCTCCTCACAGGGCTTGTGCTCCAAAGCCCTCACCAACTTTGTTGCCCTTCTCTGGACACGTTCCAGCAAGTCAACATCTTTCCTAAACTGAGGGGCCCAGAACTGGACACAGTACTCAAGGTGTGGCCTAACCAGTGCTAAGTACAGGGGTACAATGACCTCCCTGCTCCTGCTGGCCACACTGTTCCTGATAGAGGCCAGGATGCCATTGGCCTTCTTGGCCACCTGGGCATATTGCTGGCTCATGTTCAGCCTACTATCAACCAGCACCCCCAGGTCCCTTTCTGCCTGGCTGCTCTCCAGCTACTCTGACCCCAGCCTGTAGCACTGCATGGGGTTGTTGTGGTCAATTTGTAGAACCTGGCACTTAGATGTGTTAAATCTCATCCTGTTGGACTCTGCCCATCTATCCAGCCTGTCAAGCTCCCTCTGCAGAGCCCTTCTACCCTCTAACAGATCAACACCTGACCCAGCTTGGTGTCATCTGCAAACTTACTGATGATGGACTCAATCCCCTTGTCCAGGTCATCGATAAAGATATTAAAGAGCATGGGGCCCAGCACTGATCCCTGGGGGACACCACTGGTGACTGGCTGCCAACTGAATGTGGCACCATTCACCACCACTCTCTGGGCTCAGCCCTCCAGCCAGTTCCTAACCCAGCACAGAGTGCTGCA
The DNA here is from genome assembly GCA_033816785.1 of Picus viridis. Lineage (NCBI taxonomy): Eukaryota > Metazoa > Chordata > Aves > Piciformes > Picidae > Picus > Picus viridis. The sequence continues at coordinate 15,690,574 of CM066582.1, read as the reverse complement.
GTCCAAGCCACAAGCTGGCAGCTTGGCCAGGAGTTTGCTGTGGGGGACTGTGTCAAAGCCTTGCTGAAGTCCAGGTAGACTACATCCACAGCCTTCCCCACATCCACCAGGCGGGTCACCTGATCATAGAAGGAGATCAGATAAGTGATATCCAGTCTATCCCTCTTTAAGTTTTAGGCTATAGTGATAACACAAGTTGTTTGTGTTTGTGACCAGCTTCTTGGCTAGCTTAATATCAAGGCAGCTTAACAAGCAACTTCTATGTCTACATAGATAATACCACTTACACACAGTCCTTACCAAGTTGTCTCATGGCTGTCTCATGATCCCATGTCTTTTAGAATAAGCACAGAGCTGCTGCACATGAATTTAGAACCATTATCATTGATTTAATGTCAAATAAATTTTACATATAGGTGGAACTATATCTATTGCTATTACCACTCATTAGTTTAATTAAATGTATGCTTATTATAGAAAGCAACAAAGTATTAGTAAAATGTTAGCAGCCCTGTTTTCCCACTAGGTGAAGTAAGTAAGCATCATAAATAGCATTTTTATGAATTGCATCTGTAATAGAAAAAAAAAACCAAACTATGCAAATAAGTAGCATTTGGGGGAATTGATTCAGAGTATTATCTTGCAACAATAATTATATAAAAATACCATCTCTAAAGTAGGTGGCAAAAGCAGCTAAAGATAATAATACAAAATCCTTTTAGAATAGTGAATAATGCCAAGAAATGAGATTCACCATTGCAATCCTTTAATTATTCACTTCTCGTCAAGTTATCAATTATGACTCTACCCATATATTTATATAGAGACAGAGTGTTCAGATGTCCTTAAGCTATGTTATAGAATAATTTCTAAATATAAAGAACTAGAAAAGAAACCAATTGGAATAGTCCACTGAAAGTGATTATTTAAAATTGCAGCCTCATAAAGCAACTGAGTAGATGCATCTGTTGTTTTTAAGTAGTTCTACCTCCAGATGTCAGTGTTCTGCAAATTTCAGTATGAGCTTTACCATGGTTTTCCCCTTCAACCATTTTCTGTACGTGGATAATCTCCGGTTCTGTGGTTTGGAGGGGCTTTTGTCATGTAAAAATACATAAATGCAATAAGAAATAAGCATGAAAACCAATATGCTTTCAATTTACCCACAATAGTGCCTTACACTGCTATGACTAGAACACTGAGATCTGTCATGGGGAGGGGGAAGATAAAGTGTATATCAAACGTGTCTCATGGGTCTGGTCATGAAGAGCGTACCTGGATTCCCAAGGAAGATTGACCAGCACAACATTCCACAGGCTACTTGCATGTAATTCAGGAGAGAAATCCAATTTCAGTGTCACCACAACACAGTTCCTTGATTACATCATCATCTTTGTGTGCGTGTGTGTGTGAATCATATCAAAGGTTCACTTTGAAATTCAGAGGCATTTTGAACTTTATAATGCTTTTTAAAAAAAGCAAAAAGGATACTATGATGATATGTACATTTAGTTAGTTTAGGTAGATTTTGTGGTCTGAACAAATTCCTGAGAAGAAATAGAGTTGAGTTTATTGCATTTTCAAATAGTAATACAAACCCCGATGTATTTAAAATGATCAAAAATGTTTTAAAATTACTAAAACCTTCAAAATCAAACAAATATAATGCTATTTAGTTTCTCTACTTAAAACACAATAAATTAAATGAGGTAAGTGTAAAAAAATCAGAATTGTAGCTGCCAAACTAAAAGTATAAAACAATTAAGGGCACCTTTCTGTAGACAAATGAGCGCTTTGACACCAGATTTTCAGGTCAATACAGTCTGGTGTACTGGTTGACTATTCTTCATAATGGAGAGGAAATAATCTCCACAAAGCTTGTCAAATCTAGTGTAACACTAGATTTTTGTATTGGTTGTCCCTGTCTAGAGACAAACTGAAAACTTGCAGTAACCAAAACAGCTGGGTTAAATACAGATTCTTTTTCATTCAGAAGATTTGATATGATATTTGTTTAATTTTTTCCCCCAGTCAGATAAAGAGGCATAGATGTGGTACTAAGGGACATGGTTTATTACCAGACTTGGTGGTTAGATAATGGTTGGACTTAATGACCTTAAAGGTCATTTTCAACCAAAATGATTCTATGATTCCATGAAAAGAGACCAATGGATTATAACTTTAAAAGGAGTCTCACATTATGTGGTCTTCCCAGTTAGCCTCCTGGAAAAACCTGTGACATGGAGTTTAACTGTAATCTTCTGAAACACAGTCAAACTGTCTGCATGTCTATTCACAAATACATGTTCCACAGATCTGGCCTGTATACTGGTCCAGAAACTGAGTGGATTTTGTTCTAAAGAACATAATCCAGTTAAAAAGATTAATGCAGATAAACTCTTACTGCTTCCCATGACACACAGGGAAACCTTTGCTACAAAATGACTTTCACAGTTTGATGGCTACTTCAATCCATGTGGCTCTCTATTATATCATAATGTAATTAAATGCAAATAAATATATGAATCTGTGTATTTATTGTCAAAATGGAAAAATATAATATCATACGCAAATTACCAAAACCATTAAAATACATGTCATTCCTGAATACTGTTAGCCAGCCTTGTATTTTAAATAAGGAGATATTTTTGTCTCTTTAAGGGGAAAAATTATTACCACCTCCTATCTTAAGTATATCATATAAGTGATGGTATAAAATGATATTATTACTTTGAATGTTTTTTTCAAGGACTTAGTAGATTTGGATCTTTTTTATCATCTGCTGCTTTATCCCAGATGAACACCCTTTCACAGATTGATAAAACTATTCTTTTGCCTAATATCATTATTGATGACTTTGCTTTATTTTAATGAAGAACAATAACAATTTTGAATATCAGTTGAGAAGTGTTGCATAGCACAAAGTTGTATAGTGCTTACAGTAGCATCATATTATATACAATACAATAACAATACAATACACCAGGTTGGAAGAGACCTCCAAGATCATCGTGTCCAACCCATCAAACAGTCCAACCCACCCAACAACTAGACCATACAGCCAAGCACCCCATCAAGTCTTCTCCTGAACACCTCAATATATATATATAAAGATTCACCTACTTCCTGGTTTTCCCTTATTTTTACATTAGGAATATTGAAGGAGGATAGACATTTTTTAAAGGCTCTCAGATTTCTTTTCCTTAGTTAACACCTTCCCCAGAGTCTTCACTTATTCCTCAAATTTGGATAATCAGGCTGAGAACATGCTACGAGAAGCATGATGAGTAACTGTGGCAGGGATTTTACTGGGTACAGCTTCACATTTGCTCAGTCAGGTAAAATTAATCCCAGTGCCATTCTCAGCCACTTGCAGCTAGAGCAGACCTGATTTGCAAAGATGAAGGCAGATGCTGGGCCCACCACTGGCTTACTCAGGGGCAGTGATGGGAGAACCTTCCCATGTTGGTGAAGGGGGTGTGAGGAAAAGTGTTAGAGGAAAGCAAGCATAAATTTATAGCACCTGAGGTTACGTTTCAGAGATAGTACAGTGACAGAAAGCCAGTATTTAGCTTGTAAAAAAAAAAAGTGAAAAAAAATCTCCTCACACATGGACTTGCACATGGTAAATTCTGACAGAAATCCCAAGAGCTTCTGTCAGGATGCTTGGAAGATCCAAAGAGGGGAAAAAAATAGCACCATGATGCCAGAAGCCTTCAGTTTCTATTTTTCAGTTTGCTTAATTTTTAACTGTTCAGTTCTATTAGCAGAAATAAAAGCAAGTTGAACAGGCTCATAAAGAAGAGTCAAAGCTTCTATTAGAATAGAATAGAATAGAATAGAATAGAATAGAATAGAATAGAATAGAATAGAATAGAATAGAATAGAATAGAATAGAATAGAATAGAATAGAATAGAATAGACCAGACCAGGTTGGAAGAGACCTTCAAGATCAACTTGTCCAACCTATCATCCAACACCACCTAATCAACTAAACCACATAACCAAGCACCCTATCAAGTCTCCTCCTGAACACCTCTAGGTATTTGTTTAATATCTAGAATAAAATAAATGCCATTTCCTGTCAGAAAAAAAATGCACCTAATTAATTTCCTATTTCCCTTTAAGGGTAGCATTAATATTAGTGTACAGTGGAGGGTTATGCTGTGACTATACAGCTGTTAGAATCCTCTATGGTGAAGATGCATTGGAGGGGTGTTCCTGACAAAAGATTCCAACTAGCTAAAGGGAAGTATTGGGGCAGCTCTTGTGAGGAAACTGATTGCTGCTTGCCACCTGCAGCAGAAATAATTTCCTCTGGGTCAGGAATAACTAAAATGAAATTAACTCAAACTGGGAACAAGGGAAAGAGCACTTTGTGCCTTAGAAGACAGAGAAGTTCAAAACAACCATCCTCATAAAACATGGAAATGACCAGATGATCTGCCTGAGAGTGGTGGAGGTGTCTGTACAGAATTAGGACCAACCATCCTTAAAGATAAGCTAGTCTAGACACCAGAGCTCAAAAATTATCTTTCTTCAGGGTAAGAACTGTCTTGCTTTTTAGCTTGTAACCAATTATTTATCCACACAAGGACTTGCCTATAGCTTATTAATCTTAAAATACTTTGGCAAGAAACTGCCAAAAGACTTTTGGATGTCTAAATAAATCGGAAACAAAAGTGACTGCTGATAAACACATGGTTGTTGATACCCTTAAAAGACTCCACTAGGTTTGTTAATAGACTTCCATTCATAAAAGTCATGCTGTGTCTTCTCAAGTGTGTTTGATTTATTCAGGTACCCACTAATTGTGTTTTTCACTGTAGGTTCTAAAAAAACCACCTGTTGAATAAAGGCAATGGGCTTACAGGACTACAGGTCATCAGAATAAAAGTCTGCAGGATCCCAGCTGCCTCTTCTATAGCTGGAATAGTGTAATTTAGACAATAGAGCACTGATTAACTGTATATTTTTTTAAATACATATTTTTTTCATTTTTTTCAGATTCTATATTGCCTGTATGTGTGTGTATATTGGCAATATATGAAAAATGCAATCACTCAATGCAAAAAAATCCTAACGTATCTTGCTAGGTTTTAAGCAAATGATGCAAAATCAGATTTTCCAGACTGCTCATTCCTAAATCCTGACTTTATTCCTTTCTGTTACTGAAAAACATTCTTTCTTCAGTGCTCCAGTATTATGTCTGCAGCCATAGTCCTCTTCAGCATCATCCCCTGAGCTGCCTGAAATGACACAAACTCTACCTGATTGTTCCATGCAGCCACATATGTGATACATCTGCTTTGCCATCATGTTACTCATGCTGGGAAAGGAAACTGAGAACACATGGCCAGACCACCAGAGACTTGGTCCTGCTGTGACAATTAAAGGTAACTTGCAGCTATAGGATTCTCTCAACCATCTGCTCCTTTGAGGAGAAATATAGCTTCAGACTGCCCCAAATCAGTACCTTCCAGACAGTATTTGCCTTTCGGACCTTGTCAGAAATTCTTGCTACTGAAGTCCATGAGTCCTATGAGGACACCTGTAGGTAATACTTCAGTTGAGGTACAGGTCCTGATCCCAGTTTATTAGCTTGCAGGTAGGGCTTACTAAGAAGGGAAAATCTTACATTTCCTTGTCCCTGTCTTGATTTTTTCCCACTATCCTCGCCCCTGTCTCCAGCCACATGGTACACCTCTGTCCTGTTGGTGAGACCACCCCTTCTCAGTAGCAGCAAGTTACACAATACATTATGGCACAAGGAACAGCATGTCAAGAAGAAAAGGTAAATTATGAAAGGAGAGCACAGAAATTAGTTAAATACTTTGTGAGGTATTCCTGCTTAACCTAATTTCATTTTTTTAAAGATGGCATCAATAATGAGGGGTTGGACACTGCCTTCTTGAGAAAGATTTCAGTCTGCTTGATCAGCTCAAACCAGCCAGGTAGAACCTGACAGTACGCCTCTGTGTCTAACTTGATTTAGGTGATTATTCTAAAAGACTGAACTTGCAAGGGTGTGATTGCACATGCAAACCAGTCTGGCTGAGTTATAAAATTCTAAGAACTGATTTGCATGTTTTAACTGGACCATGAACTTGTTGAGCATAAATTTGTTCCCCAGTGGGATTCATTCTTAAATTAATATTTGTCCTTACAAAGAAATACAGGTGATTAATCCTCTTCTGAAAATGCAGAACTTACAGTCTCAGAGACAAAAATATTCTCTATTAATTGTAGGAAAGTGACTCATGGATAAGTATAATTTTTCCTGGACAGCTGAGAAGAATAAATACACTCTGGAAAATCCAGCTCTTCAGGCCTACACAACATTTCTGGCTTGAATAACTCAACATGCAGAACCAAAGGATATTCATGCAAGCCTCTTGTTACTGCTTTCACATCTGTGGGTGTTGGGGGTTTTTTTGGTTGTTGTTTGGTTGTTTTTTATTAGGACTGGGATTTAGTGTCAAAATTTCAGTTGTTGCTGTGTTAATGCTATAGGTGTGGCAGCTGCTGTGAAAAGACCTTCTGTTTGACATTACCTTACTACTTCTAAAGAAGATATACCTGTCCCTAAATCATCCCTTTCAGCTAAGGGAAGTTTAGCAATGCCAGTTCAAGGACCAACTGAAATGATTGTTCCTGCAGCTAGCATTTAGCAGGGTGTGCTCCACTTGACATGGGAAGGAGTCCACAGCAGCTTGTACAACATGGGCAGAACAACTTTCTCAGGACTAATTTCTCCCTGCAGAATAATGACTGATGCTTAGAGTACTGTAAGCTGAAGATCCACTTCTCTACTAGAAACCAGATCTGTCCCTGTATCAGCAGAATCACTTACCTGTCACTATCATTGATAATAACTGTTAAAAAGAGAAAGAGTTCCAAAAGTGTTGGAATCCTCCACAGATATCTGAAAGAAAAGAAACTGCAGTTGAAATTCTCAAATTTCAGAAAGTGCTGGAATTTCTTTCTAGCAGAAAATGCAAGTCAGACAATTCATGTGTGAGAGAAATTGCTGCTAAATATATAAAGTACTTTGAACTTGTTCTCTTCAATTTCCATCTATCCAAAATGGAGGGAGTGTTGAAATGTGATATCATCTGGAGGCATAAATTGGTTTGCTAACTAACAGTATCTCTTTGCAGGTTTTCTGTGCAACCCAATAGAAATAAACAGTTGCTTGTTTTAAAGAGATCTTGTATAACCACCTTTCCCCTCCTGGGATGAAATACAGTATAGTCTCCTCTTCCATAGCTTAGGTGATTTGAGTTGCATTCTTCAGAAAGATTAATACTTGTATTAACCTAGAGCTGAATAATTGGAAAATGCATTGGTTCTTAATGATGGAAAAAAACTCCAAAAAATTTTGGCATTGATTATTCTAGTAAGAACAGTACAAATATGTTCAGTCCAAAAATCTACTATGGCAACTGAAGGTGAATTACAACCATGATGATGTTCAATAAATAATTCTGATCAATGCATGCACATTACAATTTAAATAACTCCATTAACCTGAGATTAGTAATTACATATATTATTAACACAATTAATTTTGAGATGTGTTGCCAGTTATAATAGAAATCCTCTAGTTTTATTTTAGCACCTGTGACAAATAAAGTAGTATCATTAACTACCTGCAAACAGAAAATGAGGAAGTCATTTTGGTGCCTTGTGCTTTTAACTACATCACTCCTGCTACCAACACTCATCCCCACATCTGTGGTGCATGGGACTGTTGCCTAAATCACGCTGATTGAATGGCTGTGTGGTTGTGCTGAGAACAGGAGTGCTGATATGATACTGCTGAGGGACAAAATAACCTTGTGGGAAAAAAAAAAAGAAAGGTGATGAGGGTAGGGTCTTTTTAGTAATATGCCATTAACACTATTGATAAGGGATAGTAAAATGGGAAGAAAATGCAAAACTGAGGATCTGAGGCTGGAAAAATCTTAAACTGGAATTTCCATTTAACTAGACTTTGAGGTAGCATAAAGCTGCACCAAAGACTGATTTACAATTAGTTTTCTTGTTTCTGAAAAGCGCAATAGTTACAGGTTTAGATTAAGCACAGAAGAGACTGTAGAAATCAAGATCCATGCAACTTACCTCAGGAAAAATCAACTTGGGCTGTCAACAAAGAGAGAGGCTCAAATAAACCAAAAATGTGCGGACTTTGAAGTGAATCAGTTATGACTGATGTGCTGTGGTGTGGGAAGTCCCTCTGCTCCCTTGGCTTTGTGCTGGTGCTGAAAAACTGCTTGCCATTATGGCATGCAATCTGATCAAGAGCACACAAAGAGCTGTACAATAGCTAGTTAACTGAGAAACAAACACGTTGTGGAGCTGCATTTAATTAATTTTCCTTAGTTATATCATATTAAATGGCACAGCCACAGATTTCTTGTAACCATGTAAATTAAAATACGTGCATATAATTGATGTAGCGTTGTTAACAAGAAGTAACATCATCTTGCTTTAAAATATTAGGTCCTGGAACACCCTGATATCAGGTATCCTCAGCAACATTCAAACTGATGTCAGACCAGCTTCTGTTGAACTGTTCCAAATTACACTACAGTAATGAGAACCTTGCCCAGTTGCTCTCTTGACCGCTATGTTAAAAAAGTAACAAGTATGGCTCGTGCTACCTGACTCTTCCTAGACTATGAAATTATACTCTTAGAAATTATTTCACTCTCTTAATCCTGGCATACAGAATTTCTGCTACCAAATGCTGACTAAGAGACATATTTGAAGAAATCTCTGCACGAGCAATGAACAAGTTTTAATGCAGTGGAATGAATTATCCAACACTTTTTCCAACCATGGAAAGCCTGCACACTACAGTTTTACTTCTGATTTCTAAAGCTCCAGGTCAGAGGGAGCCATGTCATGAGAGATGAGTATGGATTGTATTACTTTTTTAATGGTTCATCACAATAAGACTTTTTTTTTTTTTGGTCATAGATTTGACAAAAGCATGTCCTCCAATTGATGTAACATCTCCAGAGTATTTCTTTTTCTATTTTTACTCTTTGTTCTCATAATTTCTGTGATGGGAGCTATCTTCTTGAATATCTCAAAGTAGGTTGTATGAAAAATACGTAATATTGAGAACAGTGCTCCAATAGCAGTGACAGTAGAAGAAACAAACTTCTTCCATTTCAGATTACAGTGATTTGTCTAGTGTAGGCAAAGAAAAAACACTACGCTACACAAACACTTATTAATAAGTACACAAAGTACACAAGTGTGTTTATTACATTTTTGCAAGCACTTTGTTCTACATTTCAAAAACGCCACCATCAAGCTGTTGGCACATTTATGTACAAAACAGATTAATTGTAATGCCTGCTACAAAGCATTCTTTGTGAAAATACAAACTCTAATACCAGAGAAGAGCCAAAAGCATTAACATCATTACAGGAGTTTAAAAGACATAGTTTTAAAAATCAGCACAAACGTTTTAAGACACAAAACTGAAACACTACAATATAGAATCCAAAAGAGGTTCCTAATACTTTTTGCAGAACTGTAATACCGGTACTGCACATGATCAGAAAACTGTTGACCCTATAGGGACAGCCTAAGTGTGGAAAAAAAAAAAAAAAAAAAAAAAAAAAAAAAACTAGTCCAAAACCTCAAATCAAAAACACAACCAAAAACCCCCAAAACAGGCAAAAGAAAAGAAAAAGAAATAAAAGTCAATCAACTAATACTACTCAATGCATTATCATGCCACAAGTAACTATAGTTATTACCCTCTACTTACTACAAGAATTGTTAAAAATTACTGATGATGCATGACTAGTAATAGTACAAAGAAGAGTTTTACTCAAGAAGTTTTATTAGAAATGCACTTACACCGAGAGAATTCACAATGGTCCAATAAGTGCACAAAACTACCTAAGATTTTTAACACTGACAAAAATGTCTTGTCAGGCTACATCACTTTAAAAGACATTTTACAGCATTCTTGTAGCATTAGAAATAGGCAAAAGGGAAAAAAAAAAGGCAAAATAAAACAAACAAACAAAAACCTCCACCAAATTTGGTCCAATAATACTGACTTTTCTTAAATAGGGTTTTTTGTTTTGTTTTTGATACAGGTAAGTATTTCAAATTAAGATGATCTATCTTTCTGATAACATTTTCCTATCAAAATAAATGTTCAAATATATTACTACACTTTCAAATAATAAACTCTGTAGTGGTTTCTCACCTTACTTTAACGTAATACAGGTAAACCAGTATGTGTAGGAAAGCTATAAGCCAAGCTATAACATTTATGGAAGTCTCCTTTAATGTGTCTCATACAGTTCAGACAGGTGCAATCCATTTAATTTTTTTAAGCAGGTAAAAAGACATCTGATCCTACGGTCACTGTGGTTTTGACATATAACTTTCATAAATGTAGCTAAGCAGTAATTTCTTACATTATCACATGAACAGCTCCAATTTAGCATAGTCATCATTGAATTAAAGAGAGATCATTCTGTAAAAAACTATGGATAACTATATCACTTAATTAACAATTGTCTATATACCATAACTCTTTAACAGGTAGCCGTGGTATTAAATTCCTTCAAAAGGCAAGTGGCCATGCATTGTTAGCACCACGGTCTGCATGCTCACAATACAAACAGGAATTATCACCCATTGAACTTGGAACAAGAGAATATTCTTTAAAAACATCAATAATAATACAATGTTAACAAAGATAAGAAGCACTTCTTTCTTTTTTTTCTGTTTTTTTTTCTCTTTTTTTTTTTTTTTTTTCCCTTTTTTATTTTTTTTTTTACCCACTATTACAAATTTAGAAATTGCACCTTTGATTGTTTAAAACTTTCTTAGGACCTTCACTCACATTGATCAGGGTCCATCTGGCAAGTTTTCCAAATATAAAGGAAAGTCATCTGAATGTTTTCTCTCTGTATTGTACACCATGTACAATGGTCCCTTTGAAGTATACCTGTAGTTAAAGTAGTTATTGAACTCAAAACTAAAAAGTATAAAAAGCTACTTTTCTTTCTCCAAAAACATATAAGAAACAATGCAAAAAGTGTTATGCATAACACATACAAAGTGATTAAAAAAATCAAACACATATTTGTATTTGACAATAGTTTAGTATCTTTGATCTAGCAGAACTAATTAGATTAAAAGAATTCAGGAAAGGCTATTTAGAAGCTTTGTGGTAGAGAATGGTCACACAGAGTAAGAACTAATTAAGAAACCAAGTGCTAGACAACCAAGAATTGTACAGGGGTGATATGTAAGTCACCCAAACTATCTTTTGTGAGAAGCACTTCCAATTGTTTTTAAAATGGTTGGATAGCCTTTAGTTAAACAACAAAGCATTCACATGTTAGAAAGTAAGACAGGGTTTCTTTTATGTGTAAGCATTGAGCCTCTCTTTAGAGCGAGTAGAATGAATATCATGAAGCTCTTGTTCCTCCTTTGATTTGATATCTTCATATTTCTGCATTCTGCATGCATCTTTCACATAGGCCCAGTTGGCAGACAAGACCATGAGATAATGGACCTGCAAGAGAGGTAACACAGAGGTAAGAAACAACAGACCTAATCAAATAGAGCAAGTTCAGCCACGAAAGCTCTAGGGTTGGGACTGGATTTTCATCTAAACGTAACTAAACATTGTTAAACTAAGAAGCTACATGATGTGAATTTCATTCATCTTGAGATTACTCAATAAACAGCTGTTACTGTGACTAGGAGTTGGTAGCAATGGTTATAGAAGAATTAAAATCTAAAAATTAAGCAAATCATCCCTGCTTTACTATTTCAGCTACTCTGAAAACCTATTTGGAAAAATGTCTTCTGGTTATTTCTTGCAGTCTTCTTCTCACTGAAACACTATTTGTTAAAGTAGTTCCTTAAGACAGAAATATGCTGTGGACACATCTGTTGTCTTATGATTACAATAGAGAAGAGTTGATTTTTTTCTTTCTTGTTAAAGTTAGCATTAGCAATCCTTTTAGCCATGACTTCTTTCTTTCAAATGTAACTTCTAGCTGTCTTGTCAAACCCAGCTGATGTAGGAAAAAATTGCCAAAACCCAAAGAATATTTTCAGCTATGCAAAATGTGACAGAATATAGTCGAAAGTAAACTTGAGTTCTTAAAAGGCACACATTTCTCACAATTTACTTGAGCAATTTTATTTCACTGCTGTATTAGTTATCCCACAATTCATTTATGAAATTTTTTAAACTGTATAGAAAAATAAAGTGATCTCCGTGATTTTTAAAAGGCTTCTGTTCATCCCAAATGATGCAGAAATTATATTCATGTTCTATGTAAATTTTTTAACATCTAAAAATACCTTTATTTGCTTTAAGAAAACAAAATTGGGAGCTTTCCAAAAACAAAATAAAAAATTATCTAAATAGAAGGGATCAGTTGCAGCCAGTGCAAGTTACCAGGAGAATTATGATGACATATTCCCAAAAGCTTGGTTTATTTGTGTTAGTAAATGAGGACAGAATGTCTATGAATACATCTGAGGATTAAACACCAGTTAAAGGATACTGGCAACACTGTCACGTGATCAATTTTTTTTTCATGAGGCTTTGAGTAAATTTAATCTGAAAGTTAGTGAAAGGTAACTTACCTGTACAAAAATTAGGTTCTGCCAATGTTTTCCAATATAGAGGATGTAAAGCACCCTACTTGCCTTTGATATGGAGCTGAGTGGGTTATAAAAATGACATGGTATGGCTGCCAGTGGCTGAGTTTAACAACCAGTTGGTCAAACAAAGTGATAAATTTTAATACAATGCCAATACAAGGAATGTAGCTGAGGCCTCCTGCTGCCAAAGCTACTTTATTCAAAATGCCTGAGTTTAATCTTCACACTTGTGGCCATACACTTTGACTACCTGTTAGAGCAACAAGCTGCTATCCTGTCCACTCCAACTTCCCAGGTCTAGGCTTTTCAGAATATCTGTAGACTTTGAAAACTTTCTTTTGAAGATGGACCTCAGATTTCCCACTTTCAGTCTGCTGGATCTGCTTACAAGAAGCCTCTGACCTTCTCAAACTTGTCTCCCTCTCACCTAAGGACATGTTCTGTATTCAGCCAGAAAGTAAAAATGTTTAGTAATAACATTCAATTGGTATATTCTAAGACTCTCTGGACATTTATTCTTCCCTTAGCAGGCTTTCAGACACTTTCTGATGAAAGCATCTCTTAAATCTCTTAATCAACTGTCTCAGTAGCCACAAAAATTTCTTGAAGTAAAAAAATTCCACTCCTCCCTAAGAAACTGAAAAACTAATCTGGGATTCAATTAATGGAAAATGGAATAGAGTAATCATAAAAACACTGAGATTGTGCAGATTATTGTGGCAGTTTTAGGCACAATTCTCCTGTTATTATTGGACTGGTTTAGATATATGAGTATTTTAGATTCCTAGTAAGTAGACAGAGCCCATTTAGTAAATTTTTTTTCTTTTATACATTTAGTAGCCCCATCATCTTTGTTTTTTTTTTTTTTAATTTAATACCAGGTTCCTAGATAACATTGCACACTGAGGAGGTCATCTTTAAGTGGCTGTCTAATTGCATTTCGCAGTTCCATGACCTGAACACCCTGAAGCCAGTGGGGTCCTATTAAGTCTTATTCAAATTGAAGCAGAGCAGCTTCCACAGTCTGCCTCAGGATGTTTCACCTACAGACACATGCAAGACTGTACAGGGTCTTTCTTTACCTATGAAACATTCCTATTTAATGTTCTTCATAGTGTAAACCCTTTAAAACTGCAGAATTGCAGCTAAGCTAGGAAGGGGCTTTTTTGTTTGTTTGTTTTTCCTTTCCTTTTAGGACATGTCATCAGCTCAGCTCTCCTTACATGCATCTAATATTCTGCAGAGGAGCACAATAATACCAGGGAAGAGGGACTAGACAACACATATTTCCCTTGTTCATAGTCCAAGGAGCATTGATTGCACCTCAGTCTTATAGGTAATATCTTCTGTAGAAGTTCAGGCAGAGAGTACTGTTCACAGAGTAACTGTGAAACTGTGTATCTCATAATTCAGTTTTGATGTGGTGGTTTGGGGAAAACACCACAGGCAGAGTGTTTCCTAGCTTTACAATCAAACTTTTGGGACATTATAATTTAAATTTAAACAACTTCATGTCTTTTATCTCAGACAACATTGACAACAGTAAAACTGTTACGTTATTATGTTTTACTTCAATGATCATTTCTGCATCCATTTATTATCCATTCAGACATAATAAAGAACAGCAATAGTCAGAATCAGTAAAAATTATTCAATATTCTATGCTCAAGACTCACAAAAGACATCTACAACATAAATAATTCTGTCAGTTTTTTTCATCTTGGTCTGAAGTGTAAGAATGATAAATTTTTGAAACAAATTATTTGGCACTTTCCTTCTCTGCAAAATTAAGCTTTCCCTGACATACACTGTAAAAAAGATGTTTTTCCATACATCAGTCCTAACCTATAGGCTAATTCTCTTTTCGAACCCCAAAATAGCATTCTTCTTTGAAGATTAAAGGGGCAGCTTGTGAACTATGAAAAAATTCTAACATTCACATACAAATCTGAGACCAAGAGACAGAGTAAAGTAGAAGACACAGGAAAATTGTGATCTGTGAACAAAAGGATTTACAAATATTAACAAAATTGGTTTGTGCCTTTTTTTGTAATAAATTACTGCTTTTTTTTTTTAAAATACATTTTTAAAATGCAGTTTCTAGAAAATGATCCTGGTGACAGATGGTTTTAATAGTTATGAACAAGCTGATTTCTTTGGTAAAGTTCATGACATATACTGACATTAACAGAGTTAAGGAATCCCGTACATATTAATCTGGCTCTTGCAAATGTCCACAAATGAAGAAGTGACTATATAGTGGAGTGTATCAATGTCATGACTTAAAATGTCATTTAAAGACAGATTTTACCAATTCATTTAGTCATTAGTCTCACTGAGGATGCACTACTATTACTGGCTGGTAATAAATACTAAATACTTTAGTCAGATGAGCAATACTAAAGTAACTATGTAAGTAACTAAGTACTAAGGAACTATGAGTAGTAACTAAGTAGTAACTTAGCCCTATGAGGAGAGGCTGAGGGAGCTGGGATTGTTTAGCCTGGAGAAGAGGAGGCTCAGGGGCGACCTCATTGCTCTCTACAACTACCTGAAAGGTGGTTGTAGCCAGGAAGGGGCTGGCCTCTTCTCTCTAGCAACCAGCACCAGAACAAGGGGACACAGTCTCAAGTTGCAACACGGGAAGTTTAGGCTCGAGGTGAGGAGAAAGCTCTTCACTGAGAGAGTGATTTGCCATTGGAATGGGCTGCCCGGGGAGGTGGTGGAGTCACCGTCCCTGGAGGTGCACAAGAGGGGATTGGATGTGGCACTTGGTGCCATGGTCTAGTCATGGGGTCTGTGGTGGCAGGTTGGACTCAATGATCGTCGAGGTCTCTTCCAACCTTTGTGATACTGTAACTATTTGCAAGAATTGTTTAAAATGTGCAATAAATGAATAAGATTTCTCTTTTGTAAAGGACTGTTATTATAATCTATTTTTTTCTGTTAACATGTTGAATTTCACAAACAGGGAAATATGTGGCTGTTGAGGATATATAACAAGACTGACTTTATTAAATCATATTTGTGATTATCCTTGCAACAGCACAGATAGGGAAGGGCATTGCTTCTCCATTATCTTGAATAGCTTCACCACATTTTATTTCTCATGCTAGCCCACTGCTAATACTGTAACACCTTCTGATAATCTGAGTGTAAGAACTGGGAAAAGATGTTTTATTCTTCTAATGTGAGACAGTTAGAACTCAAAAATTCATTTTCCCTTCTCTAAATTCCTTCTACTGCAAACTTCCAATAAAGAAAGAGAACCTGCTAGTATTTTAGTGTCCAGCCACTAAATTCTGAACTTTCTCTCATGTCCTGTCCCCAGTCATAGTGCTCCTATGTCAACTGTGAAGAATACTTCTTAACCTATAAATGTGGTCTGATATGCCACTTTTAGAAATTATCACCATCAGAGTGGAATGTGCTAGTCTTCAGCAGATCACAATGGAAGGTTAAAGTCAAGAACTTAATCACAAAATAGAATGCAAACATTTACCAGCACTTGGAAATATACAATTTACTAGAACTTAGTCTCTTAACATATATTTCTACTGAAGCAGCGAGTGTTATCATGCCTGCTCTGTGCAGCCACAGAACACAATAAAGCATAATATATTCAAAAATATGTTAATGAATGTGAGCCATCAAAGTGAATTTCTAGTGGATTACTGATGGGTGTAAAACATCTATGGCATCTGTGATATGGTATTGTGAGCTTTGAAGAGTAGGGGTTTTTAAGCTTAGTTGAAAGTTTTACATATTTAAACTACATTGACCACTGTAACTACTGAATTTGCTTTCCATAAAAACGTGTTTGCACTGAAAAACATCTTCATTGTTCTGATTCAAACCACTTCTTTGAAATTCAGAATTGTTATCTGAACAAATTACCATTTGATAATTACTAATGCAGAATGCCCAGGGAGGTGGTGGAGGCCACATCCCTGGAGACATTGCGGGTTAGCCTTTACAGAGCTCTGAGCAATCTGATCTAGTTGGGAATATCCCTGTTTACTTCAGGAGGAGGTTGAACTAGATGACCTGTAGAGGTCCCCTCCAACACAGTGCATTCTGTAAATACTTTTCAAAAGAATAATGTACTGGATAACTAGCGGTTCCATGGATATACTTTCCTAACACAAATATGTATTGTTATTATTATTACTATTATCATCATCATTATTGGTTTTGCAACTACTAGTAGAAAAGTCTCCATTCGGAAAATCGAATTAATTATTAATAGTACTTATAATCTATTAATATACTTCTTATTTGTGGTCTTGTGTGTAGAAAGGATATATTTTTCATTTAGCTGTCTCCATTGTGTTGGCAGGGTGTCATGTAATACTGAGAAAATGGCAGAGAATGAAAAAAAACCCACTAATGCAGCAGGAATACTAGCTTCATTGAATATTCTCTGACTGTTCCTTTTAATAAATGCAATTCTAAAGAGAATTTAAAATTCATGGCCCCAGGATTCAATGAAAAATTACTAGTAACAGTAGCAATAGTAATCACCATCACTAACATTTTTCTTATAAAATGTGTCAGGACTGAGTAACAGTCACTTTTCCTTTCGCATTTCACTTGTACAGAATCAGCATTCTAAAAATATCTCTAAGCAGTCACAGCAGACAAGATGGAAGAGCAGGGCAGTAGCTCATGCAATTTTCCTCTCAGTGGAATGTTCCCGCTGGTAAAACATCATCAAGGTAATATTTTTTACAAAACAGAAGGGAAAATTAGTCCTGACAGGAGATCTGACCATTCACATGTATGCATAGAACTGAGAGAGAGTCTGTTCCTAAAATAGCAACATGGCAGGCCTGTGAGTTTACAGAAGGTATAGCTCATAAAAGTATGTCACTGTGGTCGTGGGACATGTAAGCTCAGACAGAACTGAACACAGCAAGAGAATGCTAAAAATTCTTAGAATGTGGGGTTTTATTAAACAAAAAATAATGAAATTCTACTTCAAAGGGAATCCATCAATATATCAAAAACTAAAAATTGATGAGATAGAGTTTTGAATTACATCATTATATTTTAGTAATAGCATTGAGTGACAGTATGAAAATTGAACAACTGATACTAAGTAGCAAAGAGAATATATTAACAATTGAGACAAGGGTGGAACTACAGAGCATTGGGTATCTTACCATAGCGATGACTGCTGCTCCAGCTCCAGCAAGTGCCACAATGAATAAGTGGAATGTCATGTTAAGCTGCAAAGTGGGACAAAGAAAAGGACTTTCATGGTGGTACACTAAACACAAACTGAACAAAAAGTCAGGATGATAGAGCAAATAATTACCTTCCTAGTGCCACCCTGCTACTTTTTCCAAAAGATTGACATCACTACATGACATTGTGCTTGTGGTTGGTTTTTTACAATACTCATATAATGGAGAAAACATATTTTAAAATAGCGTATTTAAATCATAAATGTTATGAAAAACAATCATTTAAAAATAAACAGTCCACCACTTTTTTTCTTTTATTTTTAAGTTGTAGTGCTACCTTACTAGCTCTGCAAATGTTTGTGGTTGTTTCTCCAGTGGCATAGGCAGACTAAGCAAGCCCCATTTCCCTTCATTAACTGTAAATTTCCATCTTCACATATTGATTTGCTTCCCCACTAAATTTGCCAATAAAATATGTTCATAGTGATGTAATAGAAACAAGATTTTTAAATAATCCAAGGAGACCACCTTCCTCACCCTAAACACTCAAAACAATATCATTACCTTGGATTTGAATTTCAGTGATCTGGTTTACACAGCAGCCACTGAGTGCTGACTGCACAGCAAGGGCCACATTTTCTTAAATGGTTTTGGTATTGAAACAGACTGTGTACCTTAACTCTATGAAGTTTTGTTCAGACACAGTGAGACCCAGAGAAATATTTAACAAAGTAGCCTCTGCCTTCAGAAGGATCAAGATTTTAGCCCCATTTTCTGTTTTACATAGGTGTAATTTTATTTGTCCTGTCTTCATTCCTGATTATTTAAAACACAGAAACATCACCTGCACTGAAATACATGGACTTTTCCTAAGGGAAAAACTACATAGGAAAATATAGGACTTACTATCCTAGCAGACTGCACGATTTGGTCAAATCCATGTGAAATTTTTACTCTCCTGTCACAACAGCAATCATAAGATCTTCAAACAGTGATTCATTATATAGATCAATTCACTGTGCAGCAAGTGCATTAGCTTTCACAAAGATCTCAGTAAAAAAAAATACATGACAATGGAATTCTTAAAAAAACCCACAACAAATGTATTTAGAAAACAAATGTCTGGAGAACCTGCATAGACTAGATGTTGTAAGTGGTGAAAGACTAGGAAAAGTACTTGCTGGCTATATTTTCCACTGGGATTTTGTTCCATCACTATAGTTAGAAGTAGAACATTAAGAGTAAGAAGAAAACACCACATCAGTTACTTCCCACAGTAACATATATTATATATAGATTTGCCAAAAGTATTATCACTTTTATTCACCTCATTCGAGTCACACATCTTGATGAAGCTTTCTGATGAAGTGCAAACCTTCTTTTCCTCTCCAATGGTTACAATACCTGGAGTGGGATAAATATCACAGTATTTAGTATTGCTAGTACATGGCAGATTACTTCATGTGAGCCAGAAAGCTAAGAAACACAAAATCTTGGCTGCTTTGCAGAACTTTTTTTAGAACTGCAGCACCTTCCCTATGAGGGCAGGCTGAAAGCTGGGGCTGTCCAGCCCGGAGAAGACAAGGCACTGGGGAAACCTTATAGCAGCTTTCCAGTGCCTACAGGAAAGCTAGAAATGGACTTTTTACAGGGACATGTATTGATGGGATGAGGGGTAATGGTTGCATACTGAAAGAGGGTAGATTAGATTAGACATTAGGAAGAAATTCCTCAATGTGAGGGTAGTGAATCACTGGAACAGGTTGCCCAGAGAAGTTGTGGATGTTCCATCCCTGGAGGTGTTCGAGGCTGGGGTGGGTGGGGCTTTGAGCAACCTAACTAGGTGAAGTTGTCTCTGCCTGTGGTTGGGGGCTTGAAACTAGATCAATGTTTAAGGTCCCTTCCAACCCAAACCATTCTATGACAGTTTCAGCCATCACAACATTAACACATCATCTATTTAATAAAAGCCCCCAGTAGGAAATACGTAGGTAATAGTTTTACTTTTTTTTTTTTTTCCATTCTAGTAAGTACCTTCATTCCAGATTTCGATGAGCACAATAATCAAAGCATCAGAAAATTATTTGAGGTCAATACATACATTTACCATGCTGTTCACAAGCATTCTCTACCCTCACGTTGATCTAGTACAAAGCTGCTTTCGCAAGTTATTAGAAAGCATTATGCAAACATATACTTTATTGTAATAATAGTTTCTCTACCATGAAAAAGGATACTGCTCCTTCCTATCAGTGATCAGTGGGTTATACGCTGAATTTACAAGAAGCATGTACCTTCACAGAACATACATTTTATATGTTATTGTTCAATGCATACTTTAAATAGAATTATTAATAGAAGTAGACATTATTATTAGAAACATAAAAGGTCATAGAAAGAAGAATTAATACTCTTGATGAGATCTGTACAGAAAAAATGCTTTCTCAACTCATCTGTCATGCTGTGGAGAACAAAACCCATCAAAACATTTTAATTTCCACCCTCCCCCCAAAAAAACCCCAATTATGTGGAATATTTTGTTTCACCTTAAGTGAAATGTTTAATATGAACCAAACTGTTTCATTGCTAAGCAATACAGCATTTGTTATATCTCAGCAGTTTAAAAATTCACTGTGAAATATATATTCAGACTATGGGAATTGCTTTGAGAAGCCTGAACTCCTCGAGGCTGATTGGATTTAACTCTCTGAGAAGGGCAAGAGCTTTTTTGGCAAAAGCCTTGCCAAATTAGTGAAAAGGACTTTAAACTAAAGCCTTCTGGGGGAGGGATTCCTCAGTCCATCCCACCACTAGTACTTTGAGGTCTGTGCCAGCAACTCATGCCTAGAGCCTGGAGAAGAATTTGAGGCCATTAAGAGAGCACTTGAAGTGCAGGACAAAGGAATCCCAGACATTAAGTCAGTTTCTACAGGGGCCCGGCATAACTTCCTCTGTGCTAATGCAGGTAGAATGATGAACAAACAAGAGGAGATAGAGATATGCATGCCTGCAAGGGTACCGTATTATTGGCATCACTGAGACACGGTGGGATGGCTCCTATAACTGCAATGTTGAGACAGAGGATCACAAGGTCTTTAGAAAAGATATGCAGGGGAGGTGAGCAAATGTCACCCTCTAACTCTGCAACCAGCTCATGGAGCTAAACCTGGTGATGGATGAGGAGATGACTGAAAGCTTGTGGGTCAGAATTAAAGGCAGGGCAGGGACAGGTGATGTTATAATGGGGGTCTGCTACAGGCCACCCGGCTAAGAAGAGTAAGAGAATAAGGTCCTCTACAGACCGATAGGAGCAGCATTTGTATTCACATGCCCTGGTCCTCATGGGGAACTTTGACCATTCTGATACCTGGTAGAGGGACAACACAGCAGAGCACAAGGATTCTTGTAAATTCCTAGAATGTATTAATGACAATTTCTTTCTCCAAGTGGTTGAGAAGACAATGAGGGAAAGTACTATTCTGGACTTTGTTCTCACCAACAAGGAGGGCCTGGTGGAGAATGAGAAACTTAAGGGCAACCTTGGGTGCACTGACCACAAAATGGTGGGAGTTCAGAATCTTTAGGGTGACAGTTCTGGGAAGATGGACAACGTTGATTCAAATTTGTCAGGCCTGGAAATGCAGTGCATCTCTAATATACTGCCTTGACTAGTGGGTAAAAGGATAGAAAGAGATGCTTAGTTACTTCAGAAACACTGAAACAGTTAGTTTCAGATACAGGGAAGCAAAGCAATGTGAAGCTTTCTTGTGTGAAATCTTGCTCTATTTAATGTTCTTCATTCACGTACCATACTGGCGAAGATCCAAGCAGAGATTAGCTCCATCCACTATGGTGGCATTTCGGCAAATGGTCCACAGATTGAAGTACATGTAAACAGGCAGAGAAGTGAAAGCTGTAACGCCAAGCCAGGCCAACATAAAGATGTATGTCAGCATAATAAACTGCAGTAAAAGAGGGAAAAATAAAACCAGTGGTAAGTCATCGACTGATACTCCATTGAAAAAAGAAACCCCAGAGAAGTAACAGACACATTTCAGACCAGTTTTGTCTGTTTCTGTGCTTATTTAAATTACATACTGATAATTAATTCAAGATCTAATCAAAGTGAGTGATGGAACACTAATATGAAATTTCTGAAGAGCAAGCTTACTCCATGTTACTGTCAGTCTTGGGCCTACGCACCACATCTGAAGTACAGACAGCTGCATGCATTGTAAAGCATGTCTCTGCCTCTCTCCCATCACTGCTACTCCATAGTTAAGGCAAGAAGTGGCACTGCTTTTTTCCACTATGAATCATGATGCAAAGAAATGATACAGGCTTTGCCTGCTTTTGCTTTTAAAATCTGTCTCAATAAAATTGAGTCATTACCCCATGGCTGCCATAAAATATCACCGGCAAATCCATTCTGCACCAAACCAATGAGACAATATATTTGTCATTTTGTCACTGTACTTAGACATATTTGGAGTCTACATACAAAGGAATTAATCATTCAGAACAAACAAGAGTGCTTACCTCTGTTAATAAGAAACACATTAATTCACACGCTTTGCAACATGTTCCCCAAAGCCTACACTTTTTCTAGCCATGAGCCTCCAGAGTATAGCAATCTGCTTGTAGGAAGCACTGAACTCTACTTCAGGGATGGTAGCTACACTGGCACACGCAGCTTCTGTAAATTTGTATGAATTCTACATTACTACTCTGCTGTTTGAGATGACTAGCAGATATACTCATAGATAAAAAAAAAAAAAATATCTTTTAATTTTATGCTGTGAGAAGGATGTGAAGATGCTACAAGATGAAATGTGGAAGATAAGTCAACCTCTACAGGTTGAATCTAAAGCCCCAAGATTTGATGGTTCCATAAATGCTGCTGAATTTAAACACGTTACTGAACAAAAAAACTTTCAGCACACTAATATTTTCCTAGCTGCTTATCACAGAAAAATATTGACTCTGAGAATAAGAAATCAGAGCTATTTTGGAAAGCTGAATAATTTGCTCCACAGTCTGCTAATATTAGGCCTTAAACAGAGAATAAGGGCAAACCAGAAGACATAGAATCATAGAATCATAGAATCAGTAAAGTTGGAAAAGACCTCAGAGATCATCAAGTCCAACCTATTACCTAATACCTAACATGACATGACTAATTAAACCATGGCTTCAAGTGCCACGTCCAATCCTTTTTTGAACACTTCCAGGGACAGTGATTCCACCACCTCCTTGGGCAGCCCATTCCAATGTCCAAAATATGAGATCTATTACATCAGGTGATGAAGGAAAAAGCCTAATATAAATTCAGACGTTAGTTATGGAAAGTTCAGATTCAGAAGGGTTGTAAATGGTAGTGAAAATTGTTAGAGGGATGACTTGCCCGTGTGGAGCTGATCAGGAAAAGTGATGCAAAACAAACAAACAAAAAGCTTTGAATTTTAGATGAGGTGATTTTATTATTTTGAAGTTATGGGGTGGACATTCTCAAGCACTATTAAAGAAACCTTAATTTTATTTACTTTAACTCACTTTCAAAGAATATTAAATAAAAGCCATTTTAATTCTGAGGAAGTGTGTTTACATAGAGATTTAATGTACTTTAATTAATTCACTTTAAAATTAAATTCAGATTAATTTTCCAAACTGTGCCTATCCTTGAATAGCTGCTGAATTTATAGCACTAAAAAGAATTGTGAGAAGGTTGCAGGAAAGTGGTATAAAGAATAGAAGTATTCTGCTTAATACTTCAGGTATCTACTTTCTATTAGTTTCTTCAGTTAGTACTCAACACTTCAGTTTTACCTGCAACTTTGTAAATTATGTACCATTGCAACTTTTCCTTTAACACCAAACTAGTTTAAAAGGAAAATGGATGCATCTGTGTTTAAAGACTTTTGAAAATGCATTCATGCAGATAATAGTTGTGTTCCTCTCCGAAAAACCCAGCTGATGACACAGAGGAAAGGATAGCAAGGTCTATAATAAATATGCACCCTTGAATGTTACAGTAGACTTTTCTGTGTGTTATTTGCCTTATAAAATGGAAATTCTATCGCATCTATAGTGGAAAAAATAGTCAATACAACTAAATAGTGTTCTTTACACATTCCTATTTATTTCTCATTATTGCTCCTTTATTGTTTTCTCTTTTTTTTTATCTTTTATCTTTTTTTTTCCCTCCTCTTTCCATTTTACAGTGTTAAAGCTAATGAGACAACATCTGGTACAACCCCGGGCACCCATTTACAAATAATTACTTGGAAAATTACTTGGAAATGTAGTTTCACTTCAGGGCTATGAATTCTCAACTAAATTGTTATGTCTGGTCTTAATTTATTATCGAGCTAAAGAGTTGTACTCAATTTTTCTAAAGCAGGAAGAAAGTAGGATTTTTCTGTGATCCAGAACAGATTTTCTAAGTTTACTATATTTTAGAAGTATTTGAAAAGTAAGACCTCCTAGCTTATGAGTTTGCAAGAAAGGCCTCATTTTTCAGCTGCCTTCTAGAATGTCTGAACTTTATAAAAAAATCAGTATATCTCTCAGTGTTATACATGCATGACAATTTAATGGATAAGTAAATCTTGGGTACTTGTTATATTATTGAACTATGCTAGCTGTTTTTAAGCCTGGGCTCCACACAGATTCAGGAACCTTCCTGTTCTATGGTTAGGACCAAATGGAGGAAAAATATCAGCCTTACTATGAGAATTACAATTCCTATTTAATATCTTTTTATTTTCTGATCCGTAGTAGAAATGACACACTCTGTTTGCTTAAGAAGCTTGCTTAAAAATCTGTACTGTGAAAATAAGAAGTATTGTTATAGCAAACAGGCAAAAACCCCAGATCTTATTAGGCTCTAAAAAATTTGCCTTGAGCATAGAATAAGAGGAGAAATCTGTCAGATGCTAGTCGCTGCGAGTCTCAAGAGCCGTCTGCTTAGAGAGAATTGCCTGCTTGTTTATGGAAAGATTCTCTTTTAAAAACATGAATCTATTGTGGAGCAAATCAAATGAGGATTTAACAACAACAAGAAAAAATAGAAAAGGAAGAGCTTTATTTTTCCTCTTTCAGTCACTTCTGACTGGAGAGCCAGTGATCAATGATGTGCCCAAATTCCTGTCATAAGAAGACAGTGGGAAGAGATTGAGGAATTGCTTTTGTTTAATGTAAGAATACCTAAAATGCAAACGTTCACATTAAATCACTTAGTAGCTATGAGTTATTCCTGGAAGCTGCTATCACTGATACCAGTGAAACACACCACAAAACTGTGATCTGAGCAATAATACTCTTTCTGCTGTAGGAGCATTAAGAGGCAAAATGTTAACCTTGCACAAGTCATTAATTTCTACCTACAGAAGATAATACCTTGTAAATTCTTGTTATAATGGCATGAATTTTTTGAATTTATTTTTTAAAACCACCATTGAAAGACTGAAGTGTTTTTTAGATAATTTTCTCTGCTATTCTTTGCTCTAGAGACCTTAAAATAAATGCTTAAGGAGCCTGTTTACTCCAAGAATTAAATTCAAATCTCAGACTCCTGAGATTCAAAGGGATCTTGTTCCTTTGAAGTAGCACTCTCCTATGTGACAAGCCAAAGATCTGTGGAATAGTAGTACAGCATCTTAAAGAGGTATCACAGTTTGTTCTTCAGTACACTCTGTATTGTGTTGGCAGTGAAAATTACTTTCTCTGATCAGTTCAATTTTCACTGTTAAAAGCCAAACGTAAACCCAAATCAAACTAGAAGTGAGAGTGAAATTCATCTACCAAATCATAAAGATAAAATTTGACTGATCAATAAGCAGTTTGCATCAGGAAAGAATAGCTGAGGTAAAGTTATTTCAACAAAACAAATCTTTAACCTCTGTAGTGGTTAATTTATTGTACCAAAAGGATGGCTGGTAAAATGCTCTCACCAGATTTTGTAAGCTTTTGATTGTCAGTAATTGCTTTCCTGAAACATAAATTATCAAAGTATTTGGATCATCAACTCTTCAAAAAAATCTGTTTTCACAGAACAGTATCAGGAAGCAGTGATTTCAGAGCATGTTCTGAAATCATATGCATACAACACAACAGCTTTCATGGTGCTCATGGCTGCTTGAAATCTTGTTTCCACTGTAAACACTGCCTAAATCCTATCCATTTTAGTAGGAACAAAATTTCAAATAAAATGTATGGATACTTGCCCCATGAAAGCACATTCACTGAATTTCAATTTCTTGTTATGATTGCTTCAGCGACCCTAGGGATAGAGATCATGAAATCCTACCTAAAAGTTACTGTTAATGTAGAGAGATGGATTGAAATGGAAATAAACACAGAACACTGCTGCTTACTACAAAACAAAGTATTGACACACAGCAACAAATTGGAAGTGCCTCAATGCAACTTAACACCAGGAAATTCATGTTGCCATGTAATTTTATTGGTTCCAAACCACTCACATTAACAATGCCTCTCAATTTATTAATATATTTATTTTATATGAACTCCCTACATGAGCTCTCGAACCAGAGTTTTCTAAGAGTTTTACCTTGCTGTTTTTATCTCATTTACATTTATTATTCTGTGACACGCACACATTCAAGCAGTTTACTTGATGGTTCAAGAAGTTCCTTTGAAACCTCTTGACAGGCTTGGAAATTATCTTCGACAGTTTTCACCAGAGATCAAAACTGCATCTACAGAGATCATATACCTCCATCCTGCCAAAAGTCTGTTAGCTTCACTATGAAACCCTGTCAGTGCAGGTCATCACTTGAAGATAAGCCTAGGTTTAGCTTAGCTGTTAATAACTGGGCACCTGACCTTTGCAGTGTGTTGTGTATCACAGAATCACCAAGGTTGGAAGAGACCTCAAAGATCATCGAGTCCAACCTTTCACCACAGACCTCATGACTAAACCATGGCACCAAGTGCCATGTCCAATCCCCTCTTGAACACCTCCAGGGACAGTGACTCCACCACCTCCCTGGGCATTCATCAATGATGAATGAATCTCTCAGTGAAGAACTTTCTCCTCACCTGGAGCCAAAACTTCCCCTGGCACAGCTTGAGACTGTGTCCTCTTGTTCTGGTGCTGGTTGCTAGAGAGCAGTAGTAGTCCTGGTTCTGGGTGCAGTTTCACAACTGCACATCAGAAAAAGGCCCTGCTTGCCATTTGATGTCAACTCAGAAGCATGAACTGGAAGATCTTTTCAAATTTGTCCTGACTTGCCCTGTCTTGCTAATATCATATTCACTGCCAATAATATAGATTCTATTTCAATACTAATAAAAACATGTTTAGCATTAACACTCTGCACAGCTTTAAATTCATAAATGACCTTTGACTTTCAGACTTTCTGCTTCAATCTTCCTTACTTTTCATAGGAGAAATTCCTCTGAGTTAATACTACTGTCTCTTTAACCTGTGCATATTCTGCATAAACACATTTACCTAGTCTGTTTAAATTATTCATTGAAGCTGTCACATATTTTCTCAAATGCTGAACTTTGTCTTGATGAAGTTGTGCTGATTATTCTTGCATTTAGGAAGAAGTCAAAGTACTATGTGTTCCTACCTCAGACCTGTTTATTTGCATTCAATTTTCTATAATGTAGAGTTCTGCCTGTTACCACAGATCTACAATCCAGACTCAGTAATTTCCTTTGACAGATTTTAACATAGATTAGTGTAAATTTAGATATGTTGTTCCTCTTCATAATCTGTATTCTTAAAATGCAGATGTGTGTTCTTTTTTTTTACTTTTGGGAGGTTCAGAATTCATCCCAAAACAATTTTGCACTTTTAAAGAATCTACATAAATACTTCAACCTCTTCCCTACATTTTTGGCAACAGCATCTTATATGTATAGTTCCCTACATGTAAATATGAGGAAGGGCAAGTGGAAAATGTACTGGGTTGCTGTAGAAAGGATTGGGTTGCAGAAGCTAAAACAGCCTTTGTTGCTTAATTAAAAATGTTTGGCTGTCTAGAACAAAAACATATTATTCTTATTTATTTGTTTAAATTTAAATAAATTTCAATTTAATTAAATTTAAATAAACCAGAAATTTAAAAAAAAATATATACAGATGTATAATTATGTTAAACTCATTGATATATCCTTGATATATCCTTGATATATCAATGCTTGATATGTTACAGATCATCCTCTGTGACCTTAGCCAGCCTCTTTTGGTATTCACACTCCCTCTTCTTACACATAGTATGAAATCTAAATACCTTTAAGGAGGACTACTAAATAGCTCACAGTCAAAAGGCCTCCTCTAATGTTCTTGTTTCTGTGCTAACTAGCATTTCCTACACTCATGCCTCATTCCTAATCAGAAGCAAAAAATGAAGTGAAAGTATTTCAACATAATTGATTTTACATATATTGCTGCTGGAAGAAAGAGACTGAGGTCCTGATATTATCAATGAATGCACTAGAAATCATGTAAAACGCAGACTTACAAAGTCTTTTCTGCTCAAAGTATCACTGTCATTTCTGTCAGTCACTTGTTGGATATTCATTATTCTCTCTACAAAACATGTTCAGCCTATCTCTCTCTCTCTCTGACATGCTACATTCCTAGGCACAGCACCAGGAGGCTTGAAACATGGATGTATTTCATGTTATGCTACTACTGTCATGAGGCTGATTCTCTTTGGCTTGTGTTCAACTGCTTCACTATTTAAGAAAAAAAAAAAAAGAAGAAAGAAAAGAAAAAGTCAATACTGGTCAAAATATCTCTTCATAGAGGGACAGATGACAGACTTCTCAGGTTTGCCTAATTGCAGTTCTTCCACATATTAGTTGATGTGGCATTCCTTAGATTGTTAAAATCTAGTACCAGAAAACCATTACATTTCTGAATTTTTTAATTCTGAAGTATCTATTCTATGTGACTGTTTTGTTTGGGTTTGTTTAAGCATTTTTCTACTACAGATATTTTAAATGGTGGAAAAAACTGGTTTTGACAAAACTAAAAGCACTTCTTACTGCTACTTTCTGCTTTTCACTTGCACACAGTTTTTCCATAATTTCCTTTAAATGTGTATTTCAAGGTTGAAACACTACACATAATGTCTATTGTTTTGTAACTATTTAGATGCCTATAAAAAGCTAGTTTACTTTCTGATTTATTCTGCATTGATTTCCTGGAATCGTTGAAGAAGGTGGTTTCATAGCGGCATCAGAAATACAAAAAGAAGGTTCTCTAACAAACTGAAACTTTGCTTTATTAATGAAACCCACTAACTGTCAGAACATACTCAGTCCAAAGAAGATAGCTTTGTATTGATGGAAGGCTAGGTTTTCCCAGAAAATGTTATAATTTCTCTTTTTGATACTTCCTTATAAACCACTTATACTATTCTTTTTCAATTTCTAAATCTTTAGAGCGTTGATGGGGTTGTAGCATTGTGCTGCTTGAAGTTCTTAGCAATAGTTATTTCACATGTCCTTCAGGCAAGATTATTAATTCTTGTAGTTCAACAGGCTTCTGCAGTCCTACAGAGAATTGGATCTTATCTGTATTTAATAACAGCAGAATTTCCTATTTATTTTTACAATCTTTCAGATAGAAACTACTTTTCTTCAAAATATATATGTTTATGGTTTTACTTTCCTAGTTTTCCACCTTCTTTGCTTTTTGGGGGTGTTTCTAACACTTCAAGGTATTCTCTGTGAGTATAGCTACACAGTTGGGTTTTTATTTACATGTGACTACAGATAATAACCTGTTCTTTAAAACTGCCTTTTAAAAGCAGTGGAGTAGATCTTCATTAAATACTTCTGCTTCAAGGGTTCTTCAGATTATATTCATGCTACAAAACTATCCAATTCAAAAACCCAAAGTATGAAAAGCCATCAGTTCCATCATGACCCACTCCTTGTCACTGTAGGCAGGTCCTAGTAGTATATTTTCCAGTTATTTTGCTTCCAAATTCCAGATAGCTGATTTGTAAAATCCTGATCCACACTCTAATGGTTTTCAGCAATGACAAATTTTCTATACAGAACAAAACCCAACACCCAGCTGAGAAAAGACTCTTCACATTTTTCAAGTTGCCAAGACTGTGGATTTTGTTCAGGAAGTTTGCATGGTCTGTATTTAGAAACTAGACAGTGAAGCTTAAACTAGAAAGCAGAAATATATACTCTTATAACCTCTCTAAAACAGTTGTCTCAGCGTAAACTTGTGGCTGTCAAAAACAAAAAAATCTTCCTTGATTTGCCGCTTGGAAAGACTATGAGAGAATCAAGAGGTACAGGCCTTCCTTTCTCATTTGCTGTCTTTCCAAGCAGCAAAAGTGAATAACATAGCTTTTAATCTGCCAGAAGATTCTAAACATGTGACTTTAAGTGTTAAAGTTCTTCAGCTGTAAGAACTATTGGTAAAAGTACTCCAGTTTGAGTTTTCTGTGTATTTTGGTGATAGTAACTCAGAGTGGGAGAACTGAAAAACAAGCAGGCTAGAAACCAGTGTGAGTGGATGTAGAACACATCTGTAGCCATAAAATTGTGAGCTTAAGATGTATAGAGGCAGTGAAAAAGATGAAAACAGAGAGGTGAGAACAAGACTCAGGGACAACTGATCATCTGATAAAGTATTTAAGTTAAAACTGAGAAGAATTATCTGAGCCAAAGGGAAATAAAGCTATAACCTGAAGAAAGAATATGATGGTTCCAAATAGAAAGATAAAGCCAAAGGAGAAAGTATAACTTCTCCCAGAGTCAAGCACACTTTGGAGAAAAGAAAACAACTACATTAAAAAAAACCTACTTACTGACTGAGTTCATATGCCAAGAAAAAATTCTGTCCTCATGTGAAAGACACAGCACAATCTGAAGCAAAGACATTTTGTCCAGTTTATCACAAGCAATAAAAATTATGTCAGTGAGCAGCAAGGCCAAGAGAAGCTGAGAAGCTGCTGGCAAAGCATATTACAAAGTCTGGCACACTCTTCTGTTAAAGAAAGCAATGAACACTGCAGTCAATAAAAAGGCTTTGTATAAAGCACATGGTAAGTTATGTGAGAAGAGGAATGATAGGATGATTTTGTAAGTGTGATATCCCTGAGTGAGAAAATGCAGAAGCATAAAATAAGGAAAACCAAAATAACCTGCCAGATCACAGAAATGACAGGCTAAAAGTATAGTAAACATCTACAAATATGTATCAAAATAATTTCTAAGCTCACAGCAAAAGATTTCAGAAGTATAAGAAAATTTCTGAAGAGAAAGAGAGAGAGAAAGAGAGAAAGAGAGAAAGAAAGAGAGAAAGAAAGAGAGAGAGAAAGAGAGAGAGAAAGAAAGAAAGAAAGAAAGAAAGAAAGAAAGAAAGAAAGAAAGAAAGAAAGAAAGAAAGAAAGAAAGAAAGAAAGAAAGAAAGAAAGAAAGAAAGAAAGAAAGAAAGAAAGAAAGAAAGAAAGAAAGAAAGAAAGAAAGAAAGAAAGAAAGAAAGAAAGAAAGAAAGAAAGAAAGAAAGAAAGAAAGAAAGAAAGAAAGAAAGAAAGAAAGAAAGAAAGAAAGAAAGAAAGAAAGAAAGAAAGAAAGAAAGAAAGAAAGAAAGAAAGAAAGAAAGAAAGAAAGAAAGAAAGAAAGAAAGAAAGAAAGAAAGAAAGAAAGAAAGAAAGAAAGAAAGAAAGAAAGAAAGAAAGAAAGAAAGAAAGAAAGAAAGAAAGAAAGAAAGAAAGAAAGAAAGAAAGAAAGAAAGAGGCATAAATTACATTCTTTCTTTTTAAGAAACCAATGTATTTGGGAGAGTAATGGCATAAAGATCAGAGTCCTAACCACTACACTGAGTTCTGAAATACTGCTAGGGTTTGTCTTTCCAGAATATTAGGAAACTCAGTTCTCTAAAAAAATATCCCAACACTGGTCTAGTATCCAGAGATTAAGAGCACTTCCAGAAACTTACAAACTTGTAAATGTGTTTTGGTTTGTTTTTCTTTACTAACTCTGTCTGTGTTCTGATAGGAAATTGTATTCACTTAAACTCAGATTAAAGGGGCCAAGCAGGTTACATCCTTCTAAATTTAGATAGTTGACTGAAGTGCTTAATATAAAAGATCAGACTTAAAAGACTTGAAGGTCACTTGCCAAAAACGTCATATCATCTGAGAAAGCCTCTCTAACCCTCTCTCTCCTTTAATTACAGAAGGAGCACCGGCCCTCCTCCTGCCAACCTTAGCTTCATTCCTAGTTAGGCAGAAGATATCTGTGCCACAGTGCATTCCCTCTGAAACTGAATTCTCTATCAGCTTCTAGTCATTTGTGGTGATCATTCATGATTCAGCTTTTTAACTATGCAGCCTGAAAAGTCAGAGCACCATATGAATTCCCATTTCCATTCCCCATTTCCCATGTCAGCGTCTGAAACTACTTGGAGATTTCACTACTTAATATGTAGGAGGACAAGAGTTTTGTTAGATGCTTTCCTTATTTAAGATTTTATTAAGAATTCTGTGCCCGTAAGTACATTTGCTGTCCTGGAGAGAAAGTCTTCTGCTTTTCATAAATCATAGTGGCATTTGACAGGAACAAAGAAAAAAAAAAAAAGAAAAAGATAAAAAAGCAGCATAACTGTATCAATGTTCCATCTATATAGGGATGGCATGCATGCTGTACTCCATATTTTTTCCATATATAGATTTTCTGTGTTCAGTTTAACCTTGAATGTCAGAATATTCAACAATACTAGTTTTGATAATCTTTAGTGTGATTGGAAGGTATCCTCTATTGCTTATATTTATTTCTAGTCTGTATACCAGTTTAATAAATGTTGCTATTTGTAGGAGGGTACAATGGAAAACCCTCCTCCAGATATTATGATTCTATGATTATTTTATATATCAGTTGTTGTAAATATGGAATGATATTAAGTGTACCTTAACATACAGATCTACCTGACTGCATTTAATAATTTATTTTGCATTAGAAAATACAATTTGTTGATACTATTTGCAGAAATATCCCAATTCAACAGCTACCAAGTGTCCAAACCTCTTATGTTATCATAGAACAGAATCATAGAATCAACAAGGTTGGAAAAGACTTCGAAGATCATCAAGTCCAACCTGTCACCCAAGACCTCATGACTACTAGACCATGGCACCAAGTGCCACATCCAATCCCCTCTTGAACACCTCCAGGGATGGGGACTCCACCACCTCCCTGGGCAGCCCATTCCAATGGCTAACAACTTTCTCCTCACATCAAGCTTAAACTTCCCCTGGTGCAGCTTGAGACTGTGCCCTCTTGTTCTGGTGCTGGTTGCCTGGGAGAAAAGACAAACCCCCTCCTAGCTACAACCTCCCTTCAGGTAGTTTTAGACAGCAATAAGGTCTCCCCTGAGCCTCCTCCAGGCTAAACAACCCCAGCTCCCTCAGCCTCTCCTCACAGGGCTTGTGCTCAAGACCTCTCCCCAGCCTTGTTGCCCTTCTCTGGACACATTCAAGAGTCTCAATGTCCTTCTTAAATTGAGGGGCCCAGAACTGGACACAGTACTCAAGGTGTAGCCTAACCAGTGCTGAGTACAGGGGCACAATGACTTCCCTCATCCTTCTGGCCACACTATTCTTGATACAGGCCAGTTAGTTGCAGAACAGTCAATTACCAAAAATGTTAGTTACGTACTTGATATTGAACAGGGATCTTAAAGTAATCTCAATTCAAACAGTCAGCAATTTTAATGTGAGTAACCTTCATTTAAGTCCCAAGGCAAATCAGAATTTTTTGAAACTAGGTTTTCTGGGGTCATATGTGAATGGTGTCTGAAAACCAGAGAAAATAAAGGAGGAAATAATGGGTTGTTTGCCATTTAAAAACAAAACAAAGCTTGATGACACATCTCTTCTTATCCCAAAGAGGAACAGGCACATTTTCTAAAATAACAGTGAACATATTAATGAGAAAAATAGTTCTTGTTGAGTATAGCTGAAGGTGTTTCACACTTTCAGTCCTGTCTCAAACAGCTTATGTTGCTGAGAAACTTTTTCATTAAACTCTTAAAAGTAATTGTTCCTAAGTAACAAGAGTTATTTAGTGACTAACCAATATGGAGAACATTTCTAACAATCTAAAACGAAGTATCAGAAAATATTAAAGAAATCAATTAAAAGAAATAAACTTCACAAGGCACTACAAATATGAAAAACATGTTGAAATTGTCATACGTACAAAAGCTTTCTTTACCACTTACCCAGGCACTGACACATCTGCCGCAAGTGGTGATTTTGAAGTCCCCATAGAGATCCTTGATGGCACCAGTTGTAAAGAATCCCTCCACCATCAGCAAAATGCCATATACAAAGAATGCAGCTGCTACACCATATATCACATATTTGAAGATGTCAATCCTGTATAGAAAGAGTAAAAATTATTTATCTGCAAAAATATCTAAAGCTGACTGAAATTTCAGGGTGAGATAATTAGACTCACTAAGCCTCAAAGCCTCCACACTTGAGTCAGTTTAAGTGCTGATGTGATATAATGATAGCTGGATCTGAGGACAGGAATGTACTTTAGAATAAAAGTGCATTGATAGAAGAAACACTGGACCTTTTAATTTAATAAGATGCAAAAAATGGATCTGTGTAGGTAAGACAGCAAAATTTGTCAGAATATTTTAAAAGTCAGTTAATTTTCATTTTCTTTTTCTTCCAAAAAAAGTGGAAAAGAAAAAAGAAAAGGAAATGTGAGTCTGACACATCTCCTGGTAACACACTGCATACAGCACTTAGATTATAGAAAAGATAATTTTGCCACAATCTTCAAGAAACCTTTCTACATGTACAAGTAGCTCTCCAATTGCTATGCCAATATGTGCTACCTTCTCATTATTCTTCTACTTGCTCTCCAAAGGACAAAGTATCTGACACTAAATAATGAAGTCATCAACACAAATCCCTAATTCAAAACCAGAAACATTATTCTGAATGTAATAAGGTCAGATCATCTGGCATTCTTCTACAATGGGGCTTTAAAAACATAATTTCACAGACCCTAAGCTTATGAAATGGACAATTTACAGTGTAACATGTAGAGCCACAGAAGGAAGATTATCTGGGTTGTCATGTGGTTGTCCTACCTAGCAATATCTTGAAGCTCAATAGTAGTTTAAGGAGACTGCCTTCTAAATATTACTCATGATCAGAGCATGTGAAAAGATGATGGAAAGCACCTCTCTATTCTGATGATGGAAAGCACCTCTCTATTCTAAGTGTTTTGTCTAAAACTTCCAGTTGTCATTACCTTGGATCAGCAAGCTTCAATGTTTCCTAGTTGGACTCTAAAAACCTAAGCACAATAAGCTTCCACTTTATCAATGTGACATGGCAGGAATTGTGCAGCTCTTCAGATAATGGTTACATGCAGCATCTCATAACAAAGTAGCACAAAACCCAAGCCAAATTCAACAGGATCTGCAAGTTGAATTCTGACAGGCACCAAAGAACTACCCAAAATGGACATTTCTCAACACATAAAGGTTGATACTTCTATTGTTACAGAAAGAAATAATTAATGATAACATTTCTTTAGGATCACCCAACAATAACTTTCAACATTATCACACAAAGGTAACTCTCAACATGTTTAGCATGTATAATATAATAATGAAGCTCAAAATCTCATTAAAGTGTCTTTGCATTTGGATAGTTTTAAGAGATTCAAAGTCAAATTCAAGCTTACAGTTGAAATTTCAGGTGTATGATTGTGTTTGCAACTTCAGTGAACATATATTAAGCTTGCATTAGTCTCATAAAAATACAGTTGAATATATGACCTAACTGGGAGTAGGAGAGCTATTATAAATTAATGGGTTTGCAATTAGTTGCAGTATTAAATACATATAACTACAGATTACATTGTAAAAATCCCATTTCCCTAGTTTTGTAGTTATTCAGTCAGTGTAACTGTGTTTTAACAAGCAAACTGTATTTTGAGCCTATCTTGTCTTTACAGGTGACAATACATTTACAAGAAACAGGCAGCAACTTCCTGACTATTCCATAAGCTATCTTCCAATCTCCATACCTTATAAAACTGTGATCAGCATATTAAATGTGGGGGTTCTGCCAGGGGTTCTGCCAGCAGCAACTCCTCACAGACCTTTGTATGATCATACAACTACCTCTTTTAAAGCAAGATAGAATTGTATTGCAATGCAGAATTATATTGCAATATAACAAAACTTAGTGTGTGTTATATTTAAATAAAATTTATTACAATAGTAACATTTATGTAGTTTTGAAGACAATGTTGACATTACATTATTCTTCAGCATCTAATGAATTTCACATAAACTTTGATTTTCCAATTAAATTATAGCACATAATAAAATATAGGCCCTGTAAAACACCTTTCTTTATTATAACATTTGATTCTTTGAGGATGAACTCAAGGATGTTAATTGCCATCTGTGTTTCAGTGAAGCCTCAAATGCTGCAGACAGAATATGAGGGCAAACAGAAAGGTAGAAGGGAATGGCAGCAGGGATGATGAACATGAGCCAACGGGAGAGATGGATAAGATAAAAAAAAGAGAAGCAGGGATTACACTTGTGTAGGATGGAATAGAAGGAAAGAGGTGGGTAATCAGTATAGGGAAAATAAACTATATATACATATATGATATATTCTGTACTGCTGAAAGGCTTGCAAAGATACACATTAGGGGAAGGCTGCAGCCACATGAAAAAGAAGTCTTGAATAACTCTCTAAATGCAGGAGTTCTATGAATATTATATAATAAAATAACTGAAGTCATGAAAAGGCAGGCAGTAAAGAATGCTAACATTTTTATGTTGATTATGCAATCTTCACCTATTGACCTAGGCTGCTGGGTAGAATAAGATGAATGATTACCTAAGTTAATTGTGACAAAATCTTGAAATTATTAAAAACTTTTATTTGTATAGAAAAATCTAAACCATATTTCACATACCATTTTAATCTTGTAGACACTCCATAGGTTCCTGATCTGCTTTCCCTCACAACAGTATGTTCAGAAATGTTAGAAACACAAACACCACTGTTTTCAAATTTGTGATTTTAATCAAGCTGATCTTCCAATTTTTAGCTCTTTTACAGGGCCATTACTTCATACTAAGTGGAATTCCTACTTCATTATTCTGAATGTGGATTCTATCTAATACAATGAATATGAATATAGATCCAGAGAAAACACTTTCTACCACTGACAGAATTTATTGATGGAAGTCATCAATACCAACATCTCAAAGAGCACATAGTAGCTGAATATGGAGCAGACACAATCTGGAGAGGAGTGAAAAACATTGTCAGTTAGTCAGATCAGTATTGCAGATTTCCTACTGTGTATATTAATTGTTCTTTTGCAAATTCAAGGATTAAAAAATAAATCAGCAAGCAGTAAGACTAATTGTTGAATGATCATGACTATGTGCAGCAGGCTCTTGTTAAAAGTGTGCATAACAAATTACTTTGTTGTTATTGAGACTCCTTCAATCAACTGAGTTAATAATTGTTTCAAAGTATTTCAATATTCATAATTGGCTTCCATTAAATATGTCTAGAAGTAATAATGTTTTGGGCTTGTGGAACAATTTGCTTCAGTGGAGTAGATCAGTACTGAACATAACAAATGGATTTACTACCTCAACAGAGAAGCCAGGAAAAACTGTTAAC
Source organism: Picus viridis (assembly GCA_033816785.1). Classification (NCBI taxonomy): domain Eukaryota; kingdom Metazoa; phylum Chordata; class Aves; order Piciformes; family Picidae; genus Picus; species Picus viridis. The sequence continues at coordinate 15,653,016 of CM066582.1, read as the reverse complement.
ATTGGCCTTTTGTGTTTTACTCTGCCCTAACAGGAATTGCAAATTGTAGGAACCCTGAAAGAGTTACACAATTCAGTTTAATCATGGTATACTTTCTACCCTTGCTGTTGAGGTTTGGTACTCAATTAATGCGCACCAATATATATTTTTCTATCAAAGTTACTTAATAATGTTTGCAAACAACCTACATACTAGTTAGAGATACATATTTTTTTAATACAGGAATGCATTGGAGACATTTATTTCACTTGGAATAGTTGATATTCACATTTGGAATGGCCAATAATTTCTGTTACTCTGTGAAACAGCAGTGCTAGCCTTGATGCTGACTTCTTTGACCCCTGACATACTGATCCTAAGAGGCTGTTAAGAAACAGAGATAGCAGCCTGTTCCCTCAAGCTATCTCAAGCTGTAAAAACAGTTTTGCAAATGTGTTATTTGAAGACAAGATATAAGGAGATGTCTGCAAGCAAGAAGTTTTGTTTAGGGTATGCAGAAGATATGCCTCATGGAAGTTTTTAAAAGAGGTGCACAAGTTCTCCTGCAAACCAGCTGGGAAAAAAAATCTTGGAAATAATTTCTTGGTGTAAGTTCATGACATTACTAACTTGTATGGTTGGTACCACAGAGCAAGGAGGAATTGTTAGCAAAAGGAAGAGAGAAACAAAGGCAGACTTCAGAAAGAAAACATACAGCCAACAGTGAGGAAGATTTATTATTAATCATGTACTATCTGCAAATTAAGGCAAAAAAGCCCTCCAGGTGACAGCAACATGAAGTGAAAGAAACTGACATAGTCTCAGTGTGGATAAGGGAAAATAAAAATAGTACATAAAAAGGCCCATAAGGGATTTTTTTCTGAGATAAGGTTAATATGAACTTCTAAATTTCAGGTACAAAGAAAACAAAATGAGTACACAACGCTCAATTAAAGTCCATAAGAAAATGATAAAAGGAGTTCTAGAGTCCTCTTTCCCCGAAGAAGGCCAAAAATAAATTGAAATTTCTGGGCAGTAATGTGAAGACTTCTGGAAGAATTACATGACAGTATTGTATACTACAGGTACTGCATTTCCAGGCAACTTTCCCTAACAATATGGTGAAAAGAAGGTGTGAATAAGCATATTACAAGATTTATGAATATTTACAAATGTCAGTTTTTATAGTATAACAGTTGTAAACTTGGAGTCACCGGCAGTAAATACTGATAGTACTGACTCCTCCACTTTAACTCTGGACTACATCTTCAGAGCTTCCATCTCAAACATACCAAAAGAGCAGATTCCCTGTAGATTTCAAAATAGGGTTTGAATAAGGCAGCCCACTTCTATCCATTTTTCCATAATGCATGATTGTCAGCCTGTTAAGTGTACACATATCAAGTTAGGATTTCTGCAATACTTGGGGGAAACAAGATTAATTGAAAATTATTTGCTGTCACAGATTAAACTATACATTACTTGCATCGGTGTAATAATACTCAGGGATTTTAAGGATAAGTTGCAAATATTGGATTTGCAAAACATTTTGTAGTAACTTATTTTTGCTGATCTTTATAACTTTTTAAAATTTTTCAGATATTATAGGGCATCAAATTGATCTCATTCAAAAATGAAATCTATTATCAAAAATATACATACTTCTCAGAAGGTATAGCTTCAAAATAATTATGTTATAAAACCCAATAATTTTACAAGAACCTTTTAATGGTGTGGAGCTTTTTGTTTTGTTTTATGGATATGGAGCTAAAAGCTTGGTATCAGTATACACCTCCAAAAAGGCAGTGCATGTCTCAAACAAATCTCTGCACAAATCTGGACTTCAGCCACAGGAGGTCATCCTACTAGTTTGGTATATGCAAACTGTGTACATTTACACCTCTTTCCTGTCTCTTCTTCCTATTCATAGACTCAGACACCTGAACTGGTGCTCCAGTGAATCTTCTCCTTACAGAACCAGGGGCTCATCTGCCAGGACTCTTTAGGATGGTTGCTGTTTTCAGAAATAGTAAGACTCAGCCCTGAGTAAGTTAGCAATTGCTTGCCCTAATGCAGAGCCTTACATCTTTTGCTTCCCATGACATAAATAATGCTTACAACATAATTTAAGTTCAGAATTAAAGAATCCATAGCTTTTTTAACAGAACAAACATGTATAAGGAGAAGCAGAGTAATAACACTGCATATTAAGTAGATGACTGAAGCAGATTTATTATATGGTATATAAATAAATACCATAATATAAATATAATCAATATACCATAATATAAATACCATAATTCACATCAGCTAACCTTTACTACAGGTCTCACTGTAATACTTTTTACAGTATCCCATTAATATTAGTGTAATAATATTAATTATAACAATAACATTTTTAGTGGTAGTAATCATAGAATCATAGAATCAGTCAGGGTTGGAAGGGACCGCAAGGATCATCTAGTTCCAACCCCTGCCATGGGCAGGGACACCCTACACTAGATCACGCTGGCCAGAGCCTCGTCCAGCCTGGTCTTAAACACCTCCAGGGACGGGGCCTCAACCACCTCCCTGGACAACCCATTCCAGGGCTTCACCACTCTCATGGTGAAGAACTTCTCCCTCACATCTAGCCTGAATCTCCCTATTTCCAGCTTCATTCCGTTCCCCCTAGTCCTATCACTACCTGAGAGCCTGAGAAGTCCCTCCCCAGCCTTCCTGTAGGCCCCCTTCAGATACTGGAAAGCCACAATGAGGTCACCTCGGAGCCTTCTCTTCTCCAGACTGAACAGCCCCAACTCCTTCAGTCTGTCCTCATAGGAGAGGTGCTCCAGCCCTCTGATCATCCTCGTGGCCCTTCTCTGGACACACTCCAGCACGTCCACATCCCTCCTGTAATAGGGGCTCCAGAACTGGAGGCAGTACTCCAGGTGGGGTCTCACCAGAGCTGAGTAGAGGGGGAGAAGCACCTCCCTTGACCGGCTGGTCACACTTCTCCTGATGCAGCCCAGGATCTGATTGGCTTTCCGGGCTGCAAGCGCACATTGAGAGCTCATGTTGAGCTTCTCGTCCACCAGCAATATTTAACTTGTGATAGCTACAAAGCTAACAAAAACAGAACAGCAGAAGATCAGAATGGTATCCATTTACCTACCTCTAAAACCTAGTTTCACACTAAGCAAGAGCATATAAAAGTTTCTATACATGCCCTTTTGTTTTTCCCCCAAACAGCCATGCATACATATATAGCATACATATATATGTTACTAAATAATACCTTTTAATTAATAATGGCAATAATCTGATTAACAGAAAGGCTGTCAGTGAGCAGCAAATTTGAACATAACAGAATCTGAAATACAGGCATTCACATTTTGAAAGGAAGGAAACTTCTGGCTGCAAAAACATAGGTAGCTCCAGTAGAGTGTATGTGACACTACCAACAGATAGTGACAGCAGATTTACAGATTGCAACTTCGTTTAGTTTACTATTTGGTTTCACACCTTTAAAAGGAAGTGAATTTACAACAACCTGAATTAGCTCTGACTGTAGCTGGAAAATGTCAATGTTTCTATGAGGAAGATTACCTCCTTTTTCACTCTAAGAGCACAATTCCCTTGTTTCGTGGCCTATATATCACAAAAGTGACAGATGGCACTGACTGGCCTTGCATACTGAAGAGAAAGAACTGTGGAGAGATGCTGTTGGGAAATATACCAAACCTACCTTGTGCTGTTGGTTTCCTAAAATATATCATCTGCTCATCCAGCTCACAAAATACACATTTGATGATCATACATCTATTTCTGTTGATTTCAGAATCTTGTCAATATCAATGATTAAGTGAAGCTAATTACAACAGTACATCGCAGAAATAGTGTTTACTGCAGTTTATTAAGTTATTATAAGAAAGACAACAACTGCCTCTAAGCAGATTACTCAGTTTCAGTGGAGCAGCCTACAGAGCTGTTAAACTGCCAAAGTATGCAACATAACCCAGTCTAGTTAAAATATCGGAATAATTTAGACCACCATAGTTATTTTCTTAGGATCTCTTTGAATCACAAGGAACTATAATAGCTACTCTACATCCACTGCAGGAATCCACATCCACGTCTACACATTAAGACACACAAAAATGTTTTTTCTTCACTTGGGGAAGCAGCTACCATTGGAAGAGTGATAATGTTGCTAGTGAAGTCTAGGACTATGGGGAATGAAGCTTCATAAAAATGATTCAGAAGGCAACATAATGAGCAGTTAGTCACACTGGAAAGGTCACACATTGATAATTCCAAGTTGGTTTGGTTTTTTTTTTTTGTTTGTTGTTTATAACCATCTGTCCTGGTTTGAGTTAGAACAGAACTAATTCTGTTCAGTGATTTTAATTTTCAGCTCAGCCTCTTCTAAATTAACACACTTTCTGAAATGAACAAGATTTCTCAGAGTGTCTTCTCTAGTAGTGATAATGCTCTCAATGTTTATACTTAGCACCAAGGATTGGTACACAGCCCAAGGTTGCTGCTAAGTCTTGTGTACTCTATGCAGGGTGCAGAAGATAAAAGGGTGCACCTCTGAGGAGTGGACAGGACAGGTGATCCCAAAATTGTCAACTAGCTAATGCATTCCATATGTGTCATATTCAATATCAAGAAGGTCAAGTTTCTTCTTCAAATGGCTGGCATCTGAGGGGGAGTCTGTACATTCTGCTTGTGATCCTAATCAGTATGTTCCAGAATCCAAATACAGAATTCAGTTCCTGAATCCAGTCTGGACTTGCCCAGTGCCTGCCCACAGCATCAGTGGTGACAGTGATGTAATTGCCACCAGTGGAGGAGTGTGTGTGTGTGTGATATTGATTTTGTATATATTTGCATATATTTTGTTTTATAATTATTATTTTCATTAAAGCTCTCAGTTTTATTTTCCAGTCCACAATTCTCACTCCCTTACTCCCTTTCTCTTGCCTTTGCAAAGGGAGAGGGGCTGGCAGAGAGCGTCCATCATTCATTTAGTGGCTGGTCCATCCCTAACTCTTGACACCATCCAATGTTTTCAAGGTTGATGGCTGGAGAAATGATTGTGTAAATGGAGAAGAGGCTACTTCATTCAGCTTGGAGATTTTTGAGGATATGCCCTCCTCTACCTGTCTGTACAATAGGTGTTCTCGTGAATTTGAATGCACTTCATTTAGTTGAGTTTTCAAGAACTTAAATTACCTCTTCTACCTGGGCCACCCTGAAGAAATTCAAGTCAGCCTATAACCCTTTTAAAAAATCTTGTGATTCCTTTCTAGAAAATACTGGCTTTAGCATCCTAGTACAGGCTAAATTTAGTTCTGTATTTTCCCCTTCAAAACAACCAGGAAAAAACCCATTATTTTATCTAAATTTTTGCTATAAGCCCACTATTTCTACCCTACCCATCTCTCCAGGATGTATGCCATACCTCACAATTATTAAAATGATCATTCCATATTTTAACTTGGCATTTAGTGAATGTTAAGACTAGCTACAAAACTATAAATATTTACTACTTATTATATTTTCCAAAGGGGATAGAACTGTAGCTAATATATGTTATTGGACCTCAGATAAGAATCCAAGGAGATGGAATCAGGGACTACATCCACAGTGCACTTAAAATCCACTCTGCTAATAAAATTATAGACAGAAACCATACGCATGATTAAACAGAATCTAACACACTTCACTGCAGCATCTGCCTAGCACATTCATGACAGAAGGACAGACTCCGCATCATTCTGAGATACTTTGCAGCACTAGCAGCATTAAGAGCCAAAATTTCATAAACTATCCAAAATGTCATAAATTATCCTTAAGTATAATTTAGCAGGGAACACTACTTATTATTTTTAATCAGTACAATAAACATCTAGATTTTGTTTCCATTTCAAAAGAGATAGTTTTATGAATGTAGACACTGTAGTGTCTGTTTCTACTTAGATATTTTATCTTCCTATTTTTTGGCCTCTTAAGGTGATCCAATTGCCATCAGGCTTTTGTGCTGCCAACTGTTAATCAATAGTTCTGACAAAATATCAAACATTTCTTCTCTCTAAAAAATTGCTTTGCAAAGCAGAGTAATATATATTCAAGCAGGTAGAAAACTAATGTGTGCAAATTCCTTTGAGATTCATACAGTTCATTCAGTTAAATGCAATGGCTCATCTGTTGTTAGTCAAAATATTTGTTTGCCCTCCCTTTAAGACATAACTTCAGAGACCTCTTTCACAACTAAACAAATTGAAATTTCAATTTCAGTAGATCTGCCAAGGGAAAAATTTTCTTTAGTGTATCTTTAAGGAAATATCTCCCCAAACAAATAATAAAAGCTTCTGGCAAACCCAAACAATTAAATTCGAGGAATAAAAAATAAAAAAATCACCTTTACAGTTCTTCACTAATTTCATGTGAATTGTATACATTTAAAATATGTCTCCTCCCTGATATTTATACTTTAGTATTTGACAGTGGGAAGCTGAAAAACTTGCTCCGAAGAGCAAGCATCGATTTGTGGCTGTTCTGCACTAATAGCTTCCTAGGGACTAATAAAATAAGTTAGAGCTTAATAAAATGAGTGATCGCTCATTCAGGATAACAATGAACCTTAGCCACCGAGCCAAGTCAGACCCATTACTCTAAATGACAAGCCAAAAAGGCAAAGCAGAAGCCACATACTTCCCATCAGCCCAATATATATAAAAGCAGATCACTTTGTTGTAGAAGGAGATCAGGTTAGTCAAGCAGAACATGCTCTTCATGAACCCATATTGGCTGACTTGATCACCTTGTTGTCCTGTAGGTGCCACATGATTGCACTTAAGATGATTTGCTCTATAACCTTCCTTGGCACCAATGTCAGACTGACAGTCCTGTAGTTCCCTAGACCTTCCTTCCAGCCCTTCTAGTAGATGAACCTCACATTTGCTAGTAGTCAGTCAACTAGGACCTCTATGGTTAGGCAGGGTTCCTGGTAAATGATAGAAACAGCTTGGTGATCACAAGCTAATGGAACTATCCATCATAAGAGGTCAATGTTTTCACAGATGGTCAAATCATTTCTCTGAAATAGCTTTCATGAAAGAAAAGGCAACTACCAACAAAACAAGAGGACACAGTCTCAAGATGCACAAGGGGAAATTTAGGTTGATCTTAGAAAAAAAATGGGCTGCCCAGGGAGGTGGTAGGGTCAATGTCCCTGGAGGTGTTTAAGAAATGACTGGATAAGGCACTTAGTGCCATGGTTTAGTTGATTAGATAGGGTTGGGTGATCAGTTGGATTGATGATCTTGGAGGTCTCTTCCAACCTGGTTGATTCTGTGATTCTGATTCTAAAAGTTTGAGTGTAGGATTCTTCAGTTTTAGTTACAAACATTAGCAGCTAGATAAGAATCTGTATTTCAAATAAGTAAGAAAATCATGTTTTAAAGAGGAAATTTTAAAGTCCTTAGAAAACACATAGTTTAATTTGGGGTTCCATCTCACAAGGTAGTTTATTGTAATTAATTTACCAAAAGGAAGGAGATGTTCAGCAATCCTCACTATTAATACAGACTAGGGGATGAGGTGTTAGAAAGTAGCCCTGTGGAAAAGGACTTGGGGGTATTCATGGATGAGAAGCTGGACATGAGCAGGCAGAAGGCATATCTCATCCTGGGCTGCATCAAAAGATATGTTGCCAGCAGATCCAGAGAGGTGATTCTGTCACTTTGCTCTGGCGAGACCTCACCTGGAGTACTGTATCCAGGTCTGGAGTCCTCAGTACAGGAAAGACATGAACCTGATAGAGCAGGTCCAGAGGAGGGCCACGAAAATGATCAGGGGTTGGAGCACTTCTGCTACAAGGACACGCTGAGAGAGCTGTGGTTGTTCATCTGGGAGAAGAGGAGGCTCCAGGGAGACCTAATAGTGGCCTTCCAGTACCTCAGGGGGGGCCTGATGGAGAGAAGTTGTTTACGAAGGCCTGTGGTGATAGGACAAGGGGCAACGGCTTCAAACTAGAGAAGAGCAGATTTAGATTGGATGTTAAAACCAGGTTCTTTACAATGAGGGTGGTGGAACGCTGGAACAGGTTGCCCAGGGAGGTAATTGTGGCCCCATCCCTTGGGATATTCAAAGTGAGGCTTGACAGGGCTCTGGGCAGCCTGGTCTAGTTGAGGATGCCACTGCTTACTGCAGAGGGGGTTGGACCAGATGACTTTTGGAGGTTCCCTTCCAGCCCAGACCATTCTAGGATTCTACAATCTCACCCAAATTTTTTTTTCTGTGCTTGTCCTTACAACACATTTTCTTCAGGCAAATTTATATTACCTGTGGAATTTTCCAGTAGTTTTAAAAGAACATACTTAAAAGAAACATCCAACTTACATGGTAAAGACATCAATAACATCTCCTGCAGCTCTTGTCATCTCAAAGTAGGTTTGCAGAATGTTGACAGTTCCTGAAAGTGCTTCATGTCCACAACCACAGAACAGCGCAACTCCAGCATACAGCAGGATGGTGGCAATCAAAGATGCATAGGGAATACCTCCCAGGCATTTGATGCAACACTCAAAGCACCCTACAAGAAAATTGAAGTGTGTTAGCATATTGTATTAAGAAAGCTAAAAGAAAGCTTTTGCTTTTAAGGAATACTTTCGAAAACTGAATACTGCAGGCCTGAGATTAGGTCAAATACAACAGCCCATAATATCAGAAAATCTGTGAAAGGACACAGCAGGTTAATTCAACTTCTGAGTTTTCTCTCTTGTTACATATTATATGTATACATATTCTATATTCACAGTTTCTATTGCTCACTGATCAGATTATTGAGGAGGATCCTCAATAACAGGAAAACCACAGACAGCAGATATTCAGTTCCATTATTTACATCAACAAAGGTTCGTTCCATTTTTTCACCTGTATAGTACTGACAACAGAATTGCTCCTGCTCAATTCTTTGTGCATCATTGAAATGTCTCACAAGAACAAATGAAAATTTTCACTAAAAAGGCACATAATTAGAAAGAATTATAGGAGCTGAATATATTTTGCCCTGTGCCAGGTTTCTCAAGTGAAGGCAGTTGGTTTTGAATCATGTAAGGCCAAGCTTCTGTCTAGTTATCAGGTTGTCTAATCTAAAGCCCAGTTCCACAACAAACCCTTTCCCCAGCAAAGGTGCTCATGTTTCTGCAACTACTGTGCCTCGTTTTTCGAGCAGTTTCATGAATGCAGCATCTATGACTCCCAAATCTTACCACTCCCAAAGGACTTTTACACCATGTAAAGCCCTTCTTATTGCCTTCTGGAAGACTGAGGGAAGACAACACGCATTGAGTCAGTAACCAGAAGTTTTACTCTGTCTATGTTTACCAGTTGTTTATACACAAGATTCTCTGAAGATAACAGTTTAAGCAATTTTTAAATACACACAAATTTTCACAGAATGTTAAGAGCTGGAAGAGACCTTAAACAATTATCTCGTCCAACCTCCTGCCAGAACATGATTACCTGTACCAGATCACACAGGAATGCATCCAGGCATTTATTTTAGTTAAATAGAAACTTCTATTGATATTTTGTAGACATGGGTGCTTTAGAATCTATTGATATTTTGTAGACAAGGGTGCTTCAAAACTGCTAGACAATTCCCCTAAGAAAAATATAAATAAATATACTAAATATATACAAGAAAAAAGAACTTCAAAAACAAGGGTAATTCTCCAGCATATATGCTAGTTGTATAAAAGAAATAACAATAGAGCTTGAAACTACTTTTCTTTAACAACAAAGTCAATCACATGTAAAATGTTCAAATTCATCGACTTAAACTACTGCCAAAATCTTATTAACTTGTTGAGCAAGTCACCCACTTCCATCAGCCATCACACACCTGCAACACTGTGCTAGAAATATTTTCTTTTTTACCCCCTCTCTAAGCCCATATGACTCTGAAATATATACCTTTCTTGCAACTCATATCCTTTCCAGGGTACTGACAGTAGGTAGCTTTTCCATTCAGTAGCACAAGGCTTTTAATTTTCAGTGATTGTTAGACTATGAGAATTTACATATCATGCTTTTGGAGTAACTAATTTTGCATGCAGATAAGTACAGAAAATCTCTTAAAATTCCTTCAATCCTGATTTCCTTTAACAATATTGTAATTAATGTTTCAGTATTTAGAAGCCTACACAATACTAGAAAAGGATCCTTCACTGGATAATCTACTGCATAAAAGGCATAAAAATAAGAAATATGTATTGAAAATACATAACTTGATCAAGGACTACAGTGAAGTACATAGCTGCCTGATATCAGAATTTATCACAAAATGCCCATTGCCACTTTGCCCTTTTCATCATGGAATAGCACCAGAAAAAGCCTCAGGAAACTAGCAATGCTGTATACCTGTCAGCATTATATGAAAAAATAAAAAGAGGAGGAAAGATGATAGTAGAGTAATAATGGAAGTGATGTTTGAGGGTGTTAGAGCACTGATACAGGCTACTCAATGAGGTGGTGGAGTCTCCACCTCTGGAGTCATTCAAAACCTGCTTGGATGCCATCCTGTGCAAACTGTTCTTGGTGAACCTGCTCTAGCAGTGGCAGTTGGACTAGATCTCCAGAGTTCCCTTCCAATCCCATCTTTCTGTGATTCTGTATGAGGGCCTGTAAAGTCAAAGATGAAGAAATAAGGCAGACCTAAATGCATACAGGGACTGTAAGGATAGCCATTGTAATAGCTTCAGGCAGAGAGGTAGAAAAAAGATTATTTCTTTTTCACCTTCTGAGGCAGGCAAAGTGGAAGAGAGGAAGGTAAATGACAACAGAGAAAAAAACCAAACAGCTAAAAGTCTGAACTAGAATAAATTTCAATAAGTTCACACTCCCATACAAGTGCTATATTTAATAGTGTGAGCGCTGTTACCTGGAAACAACTGGCTGTGAACTACCTCCTGAAGAAGCAGCTCCACACCCACAAAGCCCAGTGAGAGCTGACAACACACTCAGATATCACAAACTATTTTTCTAGTAATATTATCTTAGCTATAATACAGAGAAACAGTGTAATACAGTAAAACAGCCTAACAGAGTATGAAAATAAGTACAATATAATAAAGTGATTAGAGACATAATAAGGTGAAATCCAAACAAACATTTCATCGGAAACAAATATATTTTTTTTCCTAATAGTTTTAAAATTGGAAAAATAATAACTGAAACAGATTTATGGTTCATGAAGGGAAAGTGCTGCTTTTTCTCTCTTATATCAAAACTGTGCACGTTTATAAGCCTTTGAGAGAAGCTTTTAATAGCAGCATATTTCACCAATTCAAGACATTTTTACTCATAGAAACTTTGTTGAAAAAAAACTCCTCCAATCACATGAAATTTTCAAAAATCAAGGCCTTGTTCATTTATTCACCTTTTCCCTAGGCCTACAACTTTTCTCACTGCTACTTTATTAGTAACTAGAGTTTTCAGTGTTGTCAAATCAACTGAAAACTAAAGAAAACCATTGAAGCAGGACTAAGGTTTTAAAATGGGTTCACACCTCATTCATACACCACACAAGGTAATGTGCTGTAGGTATCATTTGCTCCAATATTTTTCTGTCAGGTGCTCAGAATGTGAAAATAGCTGTTTAATAACAGAACAATAGAAATGCTATTTTGACTTGCACAATGATATTGAACCAACAGTTCAGAATGTGACTCATAGGTGCCATGACAGGCAGTCATTCACAACTCAACACCATCTTCACAAAGCATTTTAAATATACATCACAGAAATAATTACTAGGAAAAAATTTTTAAATTGCATGCTCCTTTGAAGTTTGTTTCCATCTGCAAATACAGGTTTCAGTACTTTTCCAACAGTTCACTCTGCAAAATAAGCCTTCACAAAAATCTTATTCAATATAATTCAGAATTTGCTGCTTTTGTTTTGCTTGTGTTTACCAAGATTTTCCCTCATGTACAAATCTAGACCTGCTGGGACCAGGTATTTTACATAAACCATAGGAAGTAACCTAAACCACTGTTCTCTGTAGCTTTTATCATAAAGAACTGCGCTGTGGTGTTTGTGGGGTTTTTAATGTTATTATATATTTAAAATGTTATTATATATCAATCCACAGAGAAAATATAATAATGAAACATAAGCAGGATGACAACACAAAGAATTCTATTTTAGAGTGATTAAATACATGGATATATGCATATTTTACATGGCTACATTCAGCTGTCAAAATAGTGCACATTAACATTGCCATATATATATACATATATATCTCCACTTTCCAGTCAGAAAAGACCTCATTGACAACTACTTCCACTTCTCTTAGTACAATTACTGCTGTCTATATTAGAATTATTCTTGGTATAGATATATAAACTTTCACTTTGAAAGCCAGCACCAAAACAAGAGGACACAGTCTCAGGCTGCGCCAGGGAGGTTTAGGCTGGATGTTAGGAAGAAGTGCTACACAGAGTGATTGCCCATTGGAATGAGGTGCCCGGGGAGGTGGTGGAGTCACCATCATTGGAGGTGTTCAGGAGGGGACTTGATAGGGTGCTCTGTGCCATGGTTTAGTTGATTAGGTGGGTTGGGTTAGTTGATAGGTTGGTCAGTAAAGGTCATCTCTGTACAATGATCTGAAAAACCTGTTCAGGAAGTGCTGCACACATATCTGAATTAATCAGAACATACAATAATTTCATTTTATCTGGCATTAGTCATGCTTCAGCAATACTCAATGATGGATGTATAAAAAAATCATAGTCTGTTACACTGGACTGTACTATTTTATTTATGATCAAATAGCTTTCTGACTTCCTCTGTTGCACCAAAGTAGCCTGCCAAAGTATTTGTTGAACTTGGATAACTCTGTAATAAACGACAAGAATTGAAAGACATCGTAAGTTAATTAGTACCTTTTGGCAGAATGCAGATCTATGATACTGTGACAGCAGAAAATCAGTGACTTGGTAGTAAAGCCTCATCATGAATCATGATCAAAAGCCTAGATTTCACATTGTGAAGGTCCACTGAAGCTTAGGCAGAGGCTGTAAAACATCCCAAAGAGCTACTACTCTGCAACTCTTTCCTACTCCATAACTCACCAACACAGAGAAGGTACCTTGAACTGACTGGAACTACTTTTTCAAAGAAAAATGCTTCATCATCTTTGTCAGTCAGGCAAACAGCTTTCTTCTTTTTCTTCTTTAACGGGCAAGTAAATGAACATCCTGCATTCTGTGTGCTTCCTTTGAGGTACTGGTGTCACCTTTCAGAGTCCTGTCAATTGTAATTCTAACAAAGAACTAATTTAAGCAAAAACTCCTGACTGAACATCTCACAGCTTGTCAAATAAATTGACTCAGTTACTATTTAGGTACCAACACAAGGCTCCATTTAGGAAGGTATTAAGCATGTGCTTGACTGCAAATACGTATCCTGTCTCATCAACTTATAATCCAATTAATACTGTAACTTCAGTAAGAATACAAGGCAAATAGCTAGAACCAGATGACATCATACCACAATTATTTCCAAGTAGTCTAGCCCCATCCTATACCTGAATTTATTGTTTTCTAGGGTAAGCATCTATGAAAACTTGCAGTAATTTACTGAGAGAAAGCAGTGTCTTTCTGGTTTTACTTTTTTGTGGTTGTTGTTTAATTACTACTTAGTGTGCCCAGACCCTAACAAAAACACTTCATAAATCCTTGTACTTTCACTCCTGACAGCCACCATCTTTTCTGTCATTCCTTATTCCTGTATCGTAAAAGTACCTGCAAAACCTACTAAGAGTCAGCCCCTAGCTGTCTGTGCTGTAAAAGGAACAATATAAAAATGGACATTACCTGGCTTGGTCTTTTCTTAATGAATTTTAGACACCAGTACACATGACACATTTCATATTCGTATAAGTTTTACACGTGCAACATTTATAAATGCCCACAATGTTATCATTTATCCACGTGAAAATGGGAAATGCTTTCTGCTGAGAAAGGAACTGATTAAGAGAAAACATTGGAAGGAGCTTTTGTGCATGCTTGAGAAGATTCACTCTTTCTACAGGCACTGTTATAGGGTTATAGCTTGAAAAATAAATTAATATAATTTCTCCAGTCAAAGTGTTAATTAAAATATTTTATGTATATACACCTTTGAAATAAATTACAAACACAAATGAACCCTTATATTTATGGGACACTGATGATTATGACAATATACAGAAAACTGTGCTGTGATTAGCCATTATAGACTCTTCGGTACATTAGGTTTATTGCTGTTTAATGAGACAAATCTTAATCTTGCAGTTAATAAGTGTTAAAGTTACTGACACAAAGCAGTCACTGCCTGAGATACAAATCAGTCAGGCATAACACAGTCAATCTTTGTAATCTGGCTGATTTAACACAGACAACATTTGTTAGCTTAAAAATCACTCTAAAGCTAAAAGGTCAAGAGTGAAACACAGGAGCTGCACAAATGCAATACAATTAATTCAGTTTGTCCAGTACATGTATTTATCATGTATCTAAGATCGTTACAATAAATTTACAATTCATTGTTGTTAACAAATAGATTATCATCATTGTATCAATAATGCATAGATGATGATTGAAACTCTTACAGATGTTTATGGTTTTGATCTGCTGGAAACAGTAACAGTTTGCCAGAAAACTAATTGTATGCAATATTTAGTACTCTCATTAGAAACTCCAGTTTTGTGACCTTAACACTCAAAAATAATAAAAATACAAGTGGAAGAAATTTGCAAATACTTTGATCTCAGGAAATTTTCCAGCAGATGTGCAGGACTTAGTGGCAAGTAGTATACGAATAAATTACCAAATATTCAGCTTAAATAATCTCTTTTGTATTACAAATATTTCCATTAGTGAAGGAGATAGGGTGTGTAGGTTGTCTAGCTGTTAGCTGAAAGCACTAGAATTCAAGAACTCGAAAATCCTGGGCTCAAATATATGATAACAATTAAAAAATTATTTTACTGGACATTACATAGCTCTTGCTCTTCATTCAACAACAAATATATCTTCTGATCCTACCTCCTCCTGTTCTACAGCACTTTTATTTCAAAAGCCTCTCTCTGACTTCATCTGCTCTCTTTATCCTCATACTGTCTTTATGACGGCTACTCTTATTCCATTGAACATCTCTTTTCCTGAGATACAATCAAAGCAGATAATGTTGCTTGTTCTCTTCGAAGCTGGGAGAAAGGTAGCTCATGTGCTTTGAGAGTTGACCAATGAGAACAGGATTGCTTCCCTCCTCTCTCCCCATCCCTGTTCTAACTATCCAGTTCCAACACCCCTCTCCAAGTCACTGAATATATTCCTCCCATGAAACTGACAAACAAGTTGTCATACGCATTTATTACTCAAAAGAGTAGAATAACTTCAACTGCAGTAGCAAAAAAAAAAAACCCCAAACAAACAAAACCAAAATCCAAAACAACAAAACAGTTATAGGAATCTTCAGTCTGAAATTTTGACTATTCTGAATATTTCCATCTGAAAAAACCAATACCCCATAAAAAAAGAATACCCCATTCACCACCACTCTCTGGGCCTGACCCTCCAGTCGGTTCTCAACCCATTTCAGAGTGAATATGTCCAAGCCACAAGCTGCCAGCTTTGCCAGGAGTTTGTTGTGGCAGATGGTGTCAAAAGCATGCTTTTCATTTTCACTGTCTATACAAGCTGGAAAAAGTATTTATATTTATATATTAAAATACTAAAGGACATTTACAACTAATATATGAGAGGCAGATGGGAAAATTACATTTCAAGAACACACACTCTGAAATCATATTTTCTATTATTCTTGTTCAACTCTTGCTCAACTCTTGCTTTGCTATGATATAATGTTTTCTTTCTAGTTTCACAAAGGTTCATCTATAAGATATTTAGATATAATATTTTCATTAAAGTTTATAGTTTAGACAAAACTTCATCTATATAGGATGCTTTCTGTTTCTTACCATCTTTTCCAATCCTTCGCCTTTTGGGTTTTTTCCTCACCACTGTTTCTTCAATTTATTTTTTCTTAATGTTTCAGAAGGAAGACTGCTGCTTTACATTAGCAGAATGTTCTACTAATTCTGTGCTTTCTTCAACCCTTTGAGCTAGAAGCAAAACTTATTTTCTTAGCTAGGATAAACTGAAAGATGATAACGTAATAGGTAACATTACAAAGAGTTTTTTAGAGCACAGAATGTGAAACACCTTGAGTACTGTGTCCAGTTCTGGGGCCCTCAGTTTAGGAAGGACATTGAGACACTTGAACATGTCCAGAGAAGGGCAACAAGGCTGGTGAGAGGCATTGAGCACAAGCCCTATGAGGAAAGGCTGAACGAACTGGGATTGTTTGGCCTGGAGAAGAGGAGACTCGGGGGAGACCTCATTGCTCTCTACAACTACCTGAAAGGTGGTTGCAGCCAGGAAGGGGTTGGGCTCTTCTCTCTTGCAACCAGGACCAGAACAAGAGGACACAGTCTCAAACTGCACCAAGGGAAGTTTAGGCTTGAGGTGAGGAGGAAGTTCTTCACTGAGAGGGTCATTCATCATTGGAATGGGCTGCCCAGGGAGGTGGTGGAGTCACCGTCCCTGGAGGTGTTCAACAGGGGACCGGACGTGACACTTGGTGCCATGGTCTAGTCATGAGGTCTGTGGTGACAGGTTGGACTTGATGATCTTTGAGGTCTCTTCCAGCCTTGGTGATTCTGTGATACAATGACTATGCATCTCAGGCCCTTTTTCCTCCCAGAAATCTGTTAGGGAACTATGTTCAGAACAGGTAGTGAAAAGTCAAGAAAAGTTCTGTGAAAGGGCAAAGGTAATAAAAAGTGGGAAACATGCTAAACAATAAAAGTAAATCTGCTATTTAACATTTTTATCTTAATTCTGATAGACAGCTACAATTTATTTTTTAAAAAATATTCCATTATGAGGCCAAACAAGACCAAGTACAAGAAGCCAATGTACTTTCTCTACAATCTAACCCTTACCTGCAATTGCATAAATACTGCAACTTACTGTTGAGCAGCTCTTTAGAATGAAATCAAGTATTAATTTATGGATTTTGAATGGTACAGAATGAAACATATTTACAGGTGATTTGTTCTAAATGTGAAATCAGAAGACTGCATGGAAATCATCACTATACTGATAGCCACCAGCTGAACTTTCCAATGTCCTCATCTAACTGTAAGGGAGAAATGCCTGCAGTAGAGTATAATTTATATTGGCTTTAGAATCTTTTACTGTTACAACATTTTTTTCTTTTTCCCAAATTCCAAATACCAAGAAAAAGACAGGCCAATCTTTAAATAAGGAAGTATTACCTAGAAGCCACAATCCATGATAACTTGCTTTTATTTATCAAATAGAATGATTTAGGGTAGAAGGGACCTCAAAGATCTTCCACTCCAACACCCCCGCCAGGGTGGGCAGGGAGGCTTCTCAACTAGACTTGGTTGTTCAAGGCCTCATCCAATCTGGCCTTAAACACCTCCAGAGTCTCACCACCCCAGTACTGAAGAAGCTCTTCCTAAGATCTAGTCTCCCTCATTTTAAAACCATTTCACCTCGTCCTGTTGCTAAACACCCTCATAAAAAGTCCCTCTCCAGCTTTTCTGTAGGCTCCCTTCAGGTATCGGAAGGCAGCTACAAGGTCCCCCTAGAGTCTTCTCTTCTCCAGGCTGTACAACCCCATCTCCTTCAGCCTATCATCATAGCAGAGGTGCTCCAGCCCTAAGTCACCCTTATGCCCTGCTCTGGACTTGCTCTAACATTTGTATATCCTTATAATGGGGACACCAGAACTGGATGCAGTATTTGAGGTGGGGTCTCACAAGAGAGTAAAGGGGAAGAATCACCTCTCATGACCTGCTGGCCACACTTCTCTTCGTGCAGTCTAGGACACAGTTTGCCTTTTGGGCTGTATGAGCAGACTGCTGGCTCATGATGAGCTTCTCATCAGTCAACACCCCCAAGCCTGTCAATCCACTCTGCACACAGTCTGTGTTGGTGCCTGGGCTTGGCCTGACACAGGCACAGGACCTTGCACTTTGACTGCTGAACCTCATGCAATTTGTAACTGATCCACTTCTCAACCCTGTCAAGGTCCTTCTGGATGGCATCTCTTCAAGTGAATCCACCACATCACAAAGCTTGGTTTCATCAGCAGGCTTGCTGAGGGTGTGCTCAGTGCCACTGTTCACATTGCTGACAAAAAATGTTAAACATCACAGGACCCAGGACAGACCCCTAATGAACTCTGTTTGTCACTGGTCTCCACCTGCCCATCAAGCCATTCATAACAGCTCTTTAAATGTCACTGTGTAAACCAGTTCCTTATCCACTGAGTGATCCATCCATCAAGTCCATGCTGCTGATGTGCTCTACTGTAGGAGGGCTCTGTAGTTCTTCACAGTTATGCCACTGTGATGGCATGCTGCTTAATCTCACAATTCACAGCCAGAAATATTCACCTTCTTGTAAATTATTTCACTGAAGTCATTCCAGAAAAATAAATCAAAGAAAGCAAAAATCAAGAGGCCAATGCATCATATTTAGAAAGAAACCATAGACATAATTTTAAAAGTTCAAAAGAAAATTTTACTAAAGTATTAGGACTTTCACAGTGACAATAAAGTCTTCTAAATTCTATTTGTATTGCATATTCCTTACCTAAAAGATTCAGGTTTTCTACTTGAGTTTTTGATTTCAGAATTTCCATTTTATGAACAGGATCTTATCCACCAACTTACAATTTTCTCTTAGGTAAGATATATGAAATGTAAACTGCAAACAACTCAAGCATAAAACACTATGGAAAAAATCTTTGAGTTACAGATACTTTGCTGATAACATTGTAACACTGTTGGTATGGATTTATAATGCTGTTTCCCTGGTTTGCAAGACAAATTCTTTACTATTTTGTTCTTACACATAGCCAAATCTAATAGTGCCTGTGTGCAGAAGAATGCATGAAAGTTCTCTCCAAAGCCTTTGAACTTTTCCCCTACATTAAGATTTCAGAGCTGTGCGTACTGCAGGAAAACATCATCAGGAAGCACTATGCACACTGCTCTATCTGCTACTGTAATAAACTATAATTGAGTTTAATTCCACATGCTGCTGATAAATCTGGGAAATTTACAAAATTATGTTCAGATCACTGTTAGTCACTCCACTGCATTCTTATAAAAAACAGAATCTGATATTTGATTCCATTTTTATTCATGGAGCATATCAGGCTGTTAACAAGAAATCTCAGATAGGTTTTTGTAAATTGGTTTTCAATCAACTAACAAAGGCAATGAGAATTCAGCTGCCTCCAGAATTCTATAGAATAGAATAGTATAGAATAGAATAGAGTAGAGTAGAATAGAATAGAATAGAATAGAATAGAATAGAATAGAATAGAATAGAATAGAATAGAATAGAATAGACCAGACCAGGTTGGAAGAGACCTTCAAGATCATCACGTCCAACCCATCATCCAACACCATCTAATCAACTAAATCATGGCACCAAGCACCCCATCAAGTCTCCTCCTAAACTCCTACATTTCTCAGAATTCATTGAAAGAGATGACGGGGAAAAAACAACAACAACCCAAACCCAAACAACTTGCAGTAAATTGTTCCCTTGTACAGTTTACAAACTCTCTGCATTGCAAATAGAGTTGCTTTTAAAACAGCTAGACAGTTCCTGGTGGGCAAATCAGTGTTGCTGCATGATGCAAGGTCAAGGAGGTAGCTGTGGACTTACTGAGTTTATCAAAGGGTAAATATTTAGAGTACCAGCAAGATTATTTTAAATATAATACCCAAAAGAAAGATACCAGACATTACCGACTAGCTTCCATATTGAAGCTAGAAAGAGTCTAGACATTCATAGTATCATAGTATCAGTCAGGGTTGGAAGGGACCACAAGGATCATCTAGTTCCAACCCCCTGCCATGGGCAGGGACACCCTGCACTAGATCAGGCTGGCCAGAGCCTCATCCAGCCTGGTCTTAAACACCTCCAGGGACGGGGCCTCAACCACCTCCCTGGATAACTCATTCCAGGGCTTCACCACTCTCATGGTGAAGAACTTCCTCCTCACATCCAGCCTGAATCTCCCTACCTCCAGCTTCATTCCATTCCCCCTAGTCCTATCACTACCTGATGTCCTGAGAAGTCCCTCCCCAGCCTTCCTGTAGGCCCCCTTCAGATACTGGAAGGCCACAATGAGGTCACCTCGGAGCCTTCTCTTCTCCAGACTGAACAGCGTTCCAGTACATCCATATCCCTCTTGTAATAGGGGCTCCAGAACTGGATGCAGTACTCCAAGCAGGGTCTCACCAGGGCTGAGTAGAGGGGGAGAATCACCTCCCTTGACCTGCTGGCCACACTTCTCCTGATGCAGCCCAGGATCTGATTGGCTTTCCGGGCTGCAAGTGCACACTGAGAGCTCATGTTGAGCTTCTCATCCACCAGCACCCCCAAAGCTCTCTCCTCAGGGCTGCTCTCCAGCCAGTCACTGCCCAGCCTGTATTTGTGCCTGGGATTGCCTCAACCCCGATGCAGGACCCTGCACTTGGTCTTGTTGAACCTCATGAGGTTGGCTTGTGTCCACCTCTCCAGCCTGTCCAGGTCCCTCTGGATGGCATCTCTTCCCTCCAGCGTGTCTGCTGCACCACACAGCTTGGTGTCATCATTGACTAGCTTCCACATTGAGCAGGCTGACACATCTAGAAACCAGAGACAACATCTTTCTTTTCCAGTTACATAATTTCTCACATGATTTTGCTTATTCTTACTTCAACGTTACACACCGAGATAAGGTTTACATAGCCAAAGACAGAGATTCAGGAGAAAAAATACATTTGGTTTTCTGTATGGGAAACACTACCGAAATGCACACATCAGACTGGAAATCCGAAAATTCAGGCCACTGCTATTTGACTCAGCTTTGCAGTCTGGAAGAGTCTGAATGAATTACAAATTTCACAATATTTACACAGAATTTTGATTAGGATTTCAGTGCCCAAAGCACAAACTGAAGGAGTCCTCAAATAAATCAGGTAATGCAGATGAAATAGACACTATTTTTTTTCTAATTTTTCTCCTATTTTTTTTAATGCATAATCTGCTATTAATTTTTGAGAGAACTGCCTTACAGTAGACTAACTTTATAAATATTTTAAAGGCTGAGAATTCAAAA
This sequence comes from Picus viridis, assembly GCA_033816785.1. NCBI lineage: Eukaryota > Metazoa > Chordata > Aves > Piciformes > Picidae > Picus > Picus viridis. The sequence goes on along the minus strand of CM066582.1, from coordinate 15,631,776 downwards.
TATGAAATTAATGTTGTTGATTAGTTTGCATAGAAACACTCAAAGGAAGAATGATGTGTGCAACAGGAGAAAGAACCCCATTCCTGAAATCAGAGAATTACATTCATGTAGTTTGGTGTCAAAAAGAGAGGATCAGCAAAATGGGGCCAAATCAGGATGATTTTTGTCAGACCCTCACACCAAATAAAACTTCTCTGCAGGTTAGGAAAGCAAAAACCATGGGGAATAGTAATGCATTTTCCCAACAAGCTCCAGTAGGATAGGTAAAAAATATCCTTATGAATCTGCAAGTAAACATTCTCAAAAGGCAAAAAACAGATCACTTCCACAAAGCACAAATGGCCAAAAATACTCATATGAGCTGAATGACTTTAAAAGATTTTCTTCTGTTTACGCAAATGATATGTTCCAAGGAAAAAGACATGAAAAGGTCAATATAATACTATAGACAATGATGATAAGGAACCTAGGAATCTTTCGAAAACTTAGAGATGCCTTCAGACAGCAAGTATATATTTCACATCCACTTGATTAATATTCAATAAGTCAGTTAAAGACTTCAGAGGGTACCTAATGTGTTAGGGCAAATAGAACAAAGGAAAACTGCAAAGCACACAGCAGGGTGCATGTTTAGTCAAACATACTGCATTCTAGTAAACATCCATCCTTTTGGAGAGCAGATGGTATTTCAGCATGGACCAATTTGCAGGTCTGCTGATGGGGTTTTTGTTGGGGATTTTGGTGGGGATTTGTTTGTTTTGGTTTGGGTTTTTTTAAATTTTATTTTAAACTACACCTCAGCTTCAAAGACTCCTACCAAGAGGCTTCTGAAGAAATGTGCTGGTTTAATGGGCTTCATAACTACACTAAAAAAAAAAAAAAAAAAAAGAAAAGACAGCTCATTTTCTAGATGATGCCCATTCCCACATGCCTAAAGTTAGGATACCAATGTATCACCAAAACATTTGTTCACTTTCCACTCACACCTTTGTCAGGGTAAACAGCCAGTTCATTGCCTAGGAGCTTAGTACAATATGTATTTGTGGTGCAGCATTAAGGAATGCTGTTACACCCACGAATGCAGAAGTTATGCTAAAATAAGACCATTAAAACAATGAGATCAGCTTGAGCAAACACAAAGCTAACTTGTCTAAAGTCATAATCTGCTGGATAACAAGGTTCAAACTGCAGAATCTTTATTAATATTGATATTTAAAATAATGTTTTGAGATCATGTCTGTCTTTAAGAGGTTCCAAACATTAAGCAAAGCAAATGGGAGAAGCTAATGTGCTGTGAGATTCTGTGTGATAAAAAAATATAAAGAAAAAAAATTTAAAAGAAGAAATGTTAAGAGTCTTCTAGCAAAAACCATTGTCAGTAAATTAAAAACAAACTTACAGTGACATTGGCTGCAAAATATGAACTTACCACTTGTCAAAATCAGTTAAATGTTAGAACTGATTTCTATTCTGCAGTTTGCCTTTTCAGATCTAGGATATTGTCTTTCACTGTGCTGTGTTTTAGCCACAGGCATTTGTGTGACAATTGTAGGTAAGAAAGAAATGTATGGTACTGAAACTCTCTATGAACTAAATGATCTAGAATTTTCATTTCTAAGTTTCCAGTGATGCTCAGTTTTATTCTGAAACTCTACTGCTTTCTACCACAGTAAGAAAATACTTGCAGATATTATCTTAAACATTGTTTTAAAAGAGAAAAAAACTAGGCAGGATATCACAATTTTGTGTATTAAAATGCAAATACATACATGCCTTCATGGTTTATTCTATGAAAAAAACAAAACATATCACCAAAGTAGGGTTAACTTCTCAATGCTTCTCTTATGCACAGCAAAATAAGAATGTAATTCTTGTCTTGCATTGATTATAGCCAGCTGTCAGAGCATAGTTAGTCTGTTCTTTGCCTCCTCCTAACCCTAGACGTTTTTCACATAGGATCATTTCTATACTCTCTAGAGCCCTCATAACTAGATTTGCTGTGCCTATCTTCTCCAATATTCCCAGTTTTCTTCCCCAGCTAGACAAGTGTTTTCCATAGATTAGATATATCCTGAGCCAATGTACCAGACAAAGAAAGTAAAAGGGCTATGATGAAAGTAAGAGGCTTTTACTTTGATTATAAAAAATTCTGGAGTCCTAATTCCTGGAAAGTAGAAAGACTGTTCCCTGCTCAGATCATCTAAAAAATGTGACAATTCAACATGTTCCACAGACTAAGACCAATAAACTATATGCTGCTCAAGTTCACAGTTGGAAACTTCTGTATCACAGTAACTCCCAGAATTTTAAAGCATACAGATTTACACTGCAGTAACTTCAGGTATGATCAGGAAAGCAGTTGTGTTATCACATAGCAACACAAGCTGTGTGATCCACCAGAGGAACTCACTTAGTACTTGGTCTACATTATTTCCAGCGTACACTAATGCAAATAGCTAAGGACTTTATTTTCAAACATGGATCAAGATCAGAGATGTCTCCAAAAGCTGCAGTCATACTTTAACTTACCTCTTCCTCCCTTTAAAAGAACCATCAATTTACAATAGGTCTCCTGGGCAAATCCACTTCATTTATCATTGTAACAAGAAAATTCTGAATCACCACAGAAAGTCTTCAGTTCACAGACCAGGTGAGTTAGTTGGGTGGCTCAGATTGAATTTAATTTTGCACACATACACCGTAGCTTTTATAGTCAGATTATTTTCCCTCTCAGCAGGTTTAATATGCTACAGCTGTTTGGTTTTCTGACACAAAGCTGATAAACAGTTTTAAAACATTTACACTGGCTAAGGGATAAATAAAGATAAAAAACTTTACTGCAGTTGGTTTAATTAGAGATGATCTATGCAAAGGTGAAAGAATACTTGTAAGATAAAATGCACCTACAATTTTGTAAGCAATGGAAGAGAAGTGGCAGCAATAAAACTAAATGGAAAATAGAGTTTACTGCAATATGAAGCTCATCAAATATTTACCTCCCTCAAGTGTGCAATATGCATAGAACTGCACAGGCTGAGAATATTTTCTCTATTGGTATAGGGGAGTTTAGTACATATTCAGTTCTCAAGAATAGTTTTCTATCAGACCTTTTGCATGTAAACTATGTTTTACAGTAATGACAAATTTTTATGATTTATGTTACAAGTAATTAATGCTCATAAAGTCAAGATACTCAAAGTGAAAGAACAGAGACAGTAAGATTAATTGTAATAAAGAATAGAACTTCTGCAATTAAATGGCAATTCCTTATTCCATGTTGCTAAGAATAGAACAATGGCTGCAAGGTGAATTTTCTTAATACTTCAAGATTCCTGTCTAGACAAACCCAATCAGTATACAATGAAGCGATAAATATTTGTGTAGGCAAAGTATTATCATGTTCCTTTGAAATGTGCAGGATCCAGTCAAATCAATGAGGTAGTATGTTCAGATATAATTCAACATTATTCCTGATTCCCACCCACCTACACTGCAACTTTACACTCTTCTGTTCTATGGATTTTCTGTTTCAAGCTCCAAGCATTAGGATTTTTTGCTATGGAGCTGGATCAAGATCTTTTTTTCACTGGTTCTGGATTTTATCTCATCTGCCAATGCTGCAGAATGATGTGGAATAAATGAACACCTGCTCTTGAAAAGGAAGCTGTCTGAAACGCCAGGCTTTGACAAGATCAGTATAGAATATTCATGTCACCCAGAAAATCTGTTACAGTGGCCAGTTGCCAAGTCATTTGTTCCCAGTGAAGCACAGGTTAAAACTGCTGGCCATAATCTGTGTTTAAAAGACAAAGAATCAAGTGGAGCACAGCCAAAGTAGAAAATAACCCCAACATTCATAAACCATATATTTAAACACACACACAAAAAAAAAAAAAAAAAAAGAGAGAGAAAGAAAAATAAAAGGCAAATAAAAAGATTTTAGGTCCTTTTTTCCCCTACTACTTCTAAACAGCTAGAAATAGCTCATTTTCACTGATACACTGAGTAATGATTCAGCCAGAACTGAGTCATGAGTTCATTATTCTCCATGGGGAGAAAAATTTGGACAACATCCTTCAAACAAACCAACTTTGATAGAAAAAATCTAGTACAAAACCTTGCTTAAAAACTTATATTTTGTAATGAAGTGGGGAAAAAAATATATGTATGTATGCAAGGAATTTTTGTCTACTTAATTTTTATGCTGTGTTTGGTAATGAGACATACAGACTTCTTGTATATTCTGATAGATTCACCTTATATGAGTAGCACATTAGTGCAGATTAGAAGTTTGAAAAATTTTCATTCAGAAAAGTTGACTAAGTAATCATATATTGTTATATAGTTATATATATAGTTATATATATAGTTATATAGTTGTTATGTAGTTATATACCTATGTTATACAATACAATACACCAGGTTGAAAGAGACCTTCAAGATCATCACGTCCAACCCATCAACCAATCCAACCCACCCAAACAACTAAACCATGGCACCAAGCACCCCAACAAGCCTCCTCCTGAACACCTCCAATGAAGGTGACTCCACCACCTCCACGGGCAGCCAATTCCAATGGGCAACCACTCTCTCTGTATAGAACTTCTTCCTAACATCCAGCCTAAACTTCCCCTGGTGCAGCCTGAGACTGTGTCCTCTTGTTCTGGTACTGGCTGCCTGGGAGAAGAGACCAACCTCTGCCTGGCTACAACCTCCCTTCAGGTAGTTGTAGAGAGCAAGAAGGTCACCCCTCAGTCTCCTCTTCTCCAGGCTAAGCAACCCCAGCTCCCTCAGCCTTTCCTCATAGGGCTTGTGTTCCAAACCCTTCACCAACTTCATTGCCCTTCTCTGGACATGCTCCAGCAAGTCAACATCCTTCCTAAACTGAGGGGCCCAGAACTGGACACAGTACTCAAGGTGTGGCCTAACCAGTGCAGTGTACAGGGGCAGAATGACCTCCCTGCTCCTGCTGGCCACACTGTTCCTGATATATAGTTCCTGTTACATAGTTGTGAAATTCTCAGAACCAGTCTTTAGCAGAATCAACCACAGAAAAGTATTAATACCAGTTACAATGCTTTTTAACCATTCAAAACATCTAGCTGACCATAAATAACATTTTAAAATAGAATAAAAATGTCCAGAGAACTCAGGAGAATTTACTAGTCATTCTTAGATACACACTCTCCTTTAGTTATGCCCCTTCATAAGTTCACCGCTTCCCCTTTTAATAAGGAGTTCACAATCTGACCCAACAGATAAAAAAAAAACTTAGAGAGGAAGAAGAAAAAGACAAGTTAAATTCTCTATCAGAAATAAATATAGAGATGGAATTCAGAAGTGGTAATCTACAACTATATTTCAGTTATCCTAAGTTTAAAAAACACCCCAAAACCAAACTAAATCAAAAACCCAACAAAATGGAACAAAAAACCCCACAACTTTTCAGGATTAATTTCTTTATGACAAAATATAACACACACCTATCCAACACAAAATCTTCGTAAACAAATTAATGTCATTGAATTTCATCTTCTCAATAAGTTACAAATAATATAAGGAAAGTTAAACATTTTTGTTTAATCTGAATGTCAGGACTAACACCTAAATTATCACCATTAAATAAAGCATCCAGTGAAAACAAGTTCTTATGCATGGTCATTTCCCGATAGAGCACTAATAAACATCTTTGAAAGTAAAAAATTATATCTGCAATAAAAAATAGTGGCCTAACAACTCCATTAGAATAATATTTCTAAGTTATAGTTTTGGCTGTCAGCAACAACTTATTTAATGGAAAATATAAAGTAATTAATTCATAGTTCTCAAAATCTATGTTTATGAGTACACTGACTTCCAAAAGTCTGTGCAGTGTGTGCTTGGGCATTTTATTTTTAAAGGTTTGGATGCTTCAAGCAGTTTCCATTAGTCAAGTAAACTGAAAATTTTACATAAGAACATCATTCCCTTTACTCAAACAATAAACATGTATCTCAGAACAACACTGGGTAAAATTATTTTTCTTTATCTCACAGAAAGAAAAATCAAATAACAACACATCTAAAAGAAAATCTAATGACTATAGCAAAAATAGGTATCTCTAAGGAACAATTTACTGAGCTACTTTTAAGGAGTGAAAAGATTAATTCATAAGGTGAGTATAACAAAGCTGTGCTAACAGGACCCTCTGCTTCTATGGAAATGATGTCCTTGCATGTCCAGTTCTGGGCCCCTCAGTTTAAGAAGGACATTGAAACTCTTGAATGTGTCCAGAGAAGGGCAACGAGGCTGGTGAGAGGCCTCAAGCACAAGCCCTATGAGGAGAGACTGAGGGAGCTGGGATTGTTTAGCCTGGAGAAGAGGAGGCTCAGGGGAGCCCTTATTGCTCTCTACAACTACCTGAATGGTGCTTGTAGCCAGGAGGGGGTTGGTCTCTTCTCTCTAGTAACCAGCACCAGAACAAGAGGACACAGTCTCAAGCTGCACCAGGGGAAGTTTAGCCTCGAGGTGAGGAGAACGTTCTTCACTGAGAGAGTCGTTAGCCATTGGAATGAGCTGCCCGGGGAGGTGGTGGAGTCACCATCCCTGGAGGTGTTCAGGAGGAGACTGGACGTGGCACTTGATGCCGTGGTCTAGTAGTCATGAGGTCTTGGGTGACAGGTTTGACTTGATCTTTGAGATCTCTTCCATCCTTGGTGATTCTGTGATTTGTGAAATTTCATCTAGCTTGGTACTTGTTTAAAGATGGAGTCTTGTCTGTCAGCATCTTTCAGAAATCCAGCTGTCTTGGAAGTCTGCATCCTGGGACCTACATGGCATCCATAAATGTGATACTCTTACACTTTATTTTCAATGCATCAAAAAGATAGGCATTATTCTTTTATGTTTAAAAAGGACAGTATTAAATAAAACAGTAGCTTTCTTCTAAAGATAATAACATTTTTTGCTCTTCTGTAGCTGAACATGGAAGACTGTTAAGGGTTGGTTTTTTTCTTGACAAACATCATGTGGCATATGCAAGCTGAAGTGATGACATTGCTTAGCTGAATATTATTTTGTCTTCAGCCAAAGGTCTGATACTAAAGCTTTAACAAAATTCCACTAATTTTTCTCTTTTCTTAGTATTATCTCTGTGCATTGCTTTGAGTCTGAGACAGCTTCTTAGAAGTTTTCTACTGATTTCTTCCATAAAATATCCATGTTGCAGAGTTAAGTTGAGTGTAAGATTCATTTTTACCACATAAATGTGGAATAGCCTGCACAAGATTTTAAAAAAGCACAAGGTCCTGCATAACTTAGTAAGAAAGGAATCTGAATGAGAATCTGTCTCCATTAAGTGTGGGCTGTTGTTTCTTTGTGCCTTCTTTCTACAAATGAGGGAATAACTACCTCACCAAGGAGAAATTTCTCAGGGGCAAGTAGGCAGCTTTACAAAATATTTTATTCTGACCTCAAAAGACATGGCCCTCTTAAATAACAATGTAGAGGCTGAGAGAGATTTAATGATATTCTTGATAACTTTGCAAGGAAATGCCAGAGGGTTTATTGATCATAAGGCTTCCCCTGGTCTGGTTAACATACCATTTGCTTTTGGGCAGTTAATTACATATGTCCTCTATTTACAGAAGTAGAACACTAAATTTCTCAGTAACCATGAGAGATCAGTAAGGCAGAGGTCGATTTTAAAGATAATGGCCTAAAGACATTTTAAGGCTTACAAGTGAGCAATTGGCTCAGATTTCAGCTTGTATGGATTTTTAGATGTATCAACCTTGCCATTGCCTGATAAAGTTGGTTTTGTTTCAGTCTTTACAAATTGATTTGATCAAACTGTAGATGTGAAGGCTTTTTTTCTTGAATTTTCTTCTTTTCCAAAGGATTTAACATTGTACTGTTCAAAACAGGTCTGTTGGTCATAACATGGCTTACATAGCTGCAGTCATCTTGTGGCTGTTTTTATTGCTTTCCCAGTCATAGCAGTTATAACAGTGAAGAGGCTCCTGGCACTTTCCAAACTGTGAAGAGCAGATTGTGTGCTAACTTCTTCCTTCTTTTCATGCAATTAGAAGAAACATAAAAAACCTACCAAGCTAGTACAGCTGATGACACTAAGTTGAAAAGGTCTACTTGATATTTTAAGTCAAGTATAGAAGTATGTCGAATTTCCTCTCCCTTTTCTGATCATTAGATTTAACCCAGAAAAGACAGCAGAGTTGCCTGAAGCATCTATACTGAGTATAGCATATTTGAGTTGTAGTGGTCTTAATTTCTATCAGATAATATAAAATAGCAAGAAAACACCTTTAAGAGCCATCTAGGCCAGTTCCTACCATCACAGAGAAAGTGACCAACTTTTTTTTTTTTTTTTTTTACCCAACTTTTATCCTCTATCCACAATTCCTTCTTTTTAAAAGGAATTTCTTTGAATTAGCTCTTCAATACATTCTCATCTAACAGCTGTCATTTTTATCTACTCATTAAACAGCCAATAAAGGTATGTCATGTCATCTTATTTCAAATTCAAGAAGATGAAAGAAAAGAAGGAAAAGTCTCCAAAGGCAGAGGAGCTTTGTGGATTACTTGTGAAAACCACATCTTCAAGAAAAAAAATAAAATAAAGCAAACAGTCAAGGGAAACGAAGACCCAAGAATTAAATTTATCCCCAGCTACTTAATTGGTTCAGTGTTTGGATCTGGATATTAGTCTATCACTATAATATAAACAATGTCTTATATTACTTATTATAATTCTTTTTTTCTTAAGTATGAAAATTACTTTACAAGTCCTAGTTACAATCTGTGCCCTACCTCTTACTGCTGAAAACCAAACTCAGAATCATAGAATCAACAAGGTTGAAAAAGACCTCAAAGATCCTCAAGTCCAACCTGTCACCACAGACTTCATGACTACTAGACCATGGCACCAAGCGTCACATCCAATCCCCTCTTGAACACCTAAGTTACATAATTTCATGATTTATATGTAATTTAAGACACATCTGACATACTTTGTAGCAAAAAAAAGATTGAAATATGAAATTTGTGTAGCATCGAAACCATCAGGAAGAAAGAAACAAAGCTCAGGAGACAATATATAGCTTGTTCTCCCATTTCACATGACATAATTTCATCAATAGCCATTCACCATGAGTAAATGATTTGCTAAACAAGTTGTCAAGTTTAGAACATTCCTATAAACATGCAAATGGTTGCCAGCATTTCTACATCCATTAACTGAGGACATTACTGGTATGAGAAATTTGGTATCTAAGATCTTACAAAGCAACCATGAAAGACAATATTTGGATTAACTACCCTAATCCATATTCCCAGGAATTCAGGAAAATAGCTTCAATATTAACATGTTCATATTTTCATGGATGCTTATAGGCACACAGTCATTTAAATAACCCATTTTTCAGCACAGTTGAACATAACAGCAATACTATCCGTGGTTTTAGAATGCTAAAAATTGTTCTGCAGGAATATAGTTTCTTCTAAGTTAAGCATGTATTAAACCATTGCTTTTGGTCATTACTCGTCTGTTATTCTTTGTTTGTAAATCATTGCTACATTAAACAAATCCATTCTGTTCCTCAAAGGTTTCCTTACTATTAACGGAGAATGGTATTTGATGTGCTGAAACATTCCTCTGCATGGTCGGTGCAAAATATCTGAAGGCCATGAAAGTACTTCGAAGAACAGTTGAAAGCTGTTATGTCTTTTTAGCTGAAGTATGATAGGTTCCCAGTACCTGATACTTGATACGTCAAAACTCTCTTTCCACTTCAGCTGCCCAATAAAACAAGATTAGAGGTATAAACTAAGAGAAGAAAACATCCATCTTCACTTCCAAAGTTTCCTGCTAATTGCTGCAGTCAATAATACCAGCATTAAACTATTTAACTCAGTGTGGTAACACAGATAAAAGCCAGGGTGTTTTCTGATCTTATCAGTAAATTTAGTTTATTCTAAGGTCCAATTCTTACCAATAATTTGCCTTATCATCCTAACTCTATTATCCAAAGGTAGGCATAGTCTAATACTGGATATCAAAGGTGGAATAGCCTCTAACATCTCCTGAAAGACTTTTGATGCAACAACAGAAATTTTAGCAATAGTGTTGTTTCAGAAAAACAAAACCAAAACCACCACATTAAATGCAAACAGAAGTTCCAACGATTTCCAGGGGGATTTTCAGGTCACAAAATCCTGAAAATTTCACTTGCACAGTCCAAGCAAATGGTCCAATGGAAGAGCAGTTTTATTAAGCTACAGCTGCAACCTAGAAAAAGGCTTCAAAACAAAGAATTCTTTTCCAGCTGTACTCTCATTTTTACTGGGAAATCTGATGACAGAATAATGGGGAAATGTGTTTACAAATGCTGAATTAGAAGAAAAACTAAGTATCAATTGTTTTAATAAGAGGAAGAAACAGAACCCTTCAAGAGAAAGGAAAAGCATGAGTTGGATTTTGCAAGTTGGTAATACATCCAACTCAGGAATCTACTGATCTTTCTAGAAGGTTTAGAACTCCAGCCAAACCACAACAGTACATATGCAGTATGGATTAGTATAGGCTGATTTGTTACTTTGAGGTATTTGGGAGGTATACAAACTAGAAGACAGTTATCACACGTGTATTTCTTGAGGCTGAAGACATCAGGCTTCTCTCTGTAAAATATAATAAACAGAATACTACTTGCTCTATAGCAAAAACACAGAAGGACTTAAGAAAATATCTTCTGAACAGTCATAAAATCCCTTATATGTTTCCTCAGTTGTAGGAACACTTTAATATGTCAGACTCTCTTATTTTGAGGAATTTGAAACAATTTTTGCTCCTAAAGCCACTCGGTGTCAAATTCCTTCAGTTACTACCCCATTAAATTTTACCTAAACTCGCGCGATACAGATTGGTGTTACAACAGCCAATTTTGCCTGAACCTTTTTTTATGAGTAGAAAGGCTGATGAATGTGAAAATGCCCCTTCCATTAACAAAAAAATGTAGTCGTGGCAAAGAACACCATATTGCCACTTGACTCAGCATCATTTTCTTCTACAAGTTGTTCAGGTTAAAAAGAAAGCCCAGGGCAAAAATAGGATTAAGCTTTATCTAAATACTAAGAAACCAAAAATAAGAGTGTAACAAAACCAGAATGTTTTGCTGCTTGATGTCAGTTGCTTGAGTTTCATTCACAGCATCAATTCTTCATATATATGCACTATTATACCTCTGCAACAAGTTTTTTTTTTCTTGAAAATAGAGTTTTAAAGATGCTTCAGGGAATATCAATTAATAATCCTAGATAACACCACCACTACCAGTTACCCTGAATATGCTTGTTCTTTGCCTATGCCTGTATGATGTGATGTATCATGCAGTGAAATCTGTAGAAAAGCAAACCAAAATCCCTCACACCAAAATAAACCTTCCACAGAGTTCCTAACTGTTTGTGTTCACTAGGACCACTGCAAATAGTAGCAATGAGGAAGAAGAAAATGGTAATCAACCACCTTGGGGATTACATCAGATCCTATTTTGCATTCGGGGATTTGCCTAGCACGGGTAGTGGTTTTGTTTTCCCACAAAACTAGGTACAAATAGATATGATACTTATAGAAATTACTCATGATCACGTTCCTTAAACCGCAACTGCTTTTGCAAATGGCAAGCTATGACAGAAACTCTGAAAATATAGAGTCTGTTTTATACCTAGCATTGTTGAAGAGAAAGAAATATGAGAAACATTCCTGTGCTATGCTAATTTATAAATGAATTTATGCAATGGAAATTCTATGGGGAAAAAAATAAATAATTCAAATCAGTGGAGGTAGAACACAATATAAGCTAAGCATCAGTCTTTCAGTCAGTAAATGCCAACCTAAGCATAATTTGAACAAATTCTGGATCATTATTTAGATTTTTTTAAAAGGTACTGATTTTTCATGCTCATCCATTCAAATACATCATCCTCCACTGCTCAACATAAAAGTGGCAAAGCAATAGTTACTACTCTTTATGTACAATTTCTTAACGACTAAATTCACAGTCGAGCTGCAACTAGCACAGCTTTATGTCTGAAATCATTTGACTGGGTTCATTTCAGCTGTCACTTGAGACATGAGCAGAATACTAATTCTCTGAAACACAACCTATTTGTACAAGCTCTTCCTGTAAGAGTATCTCTTCTTGAAACTCAGAATTCAGGAGTGTGTGGTAGTACAGTGGTTAAAAAACAAAGCCAACAAACCAACCAAACAAACAACTGAAAATCAACCAACTCATGAAGAAATAAGAAATTCCCAATGAAGTACTAACTGCCAAAAATCCTGGCAAAGGCCTTATACAGTCGCTTGATATCAGTTGGCTCTTCTGCATATTCTTCAGATATTAGCTGTCTCTGTAATGTATCAATGCACCTATGAATGCACACTGTCAGACGCATGAGCATGTGCAGTTATAAGTCACAAAGGATGTTCTGTACCCTATAAAGACTGCATTTGAGATTAATTAAGATAGCTTACTCCAAGCCAATGAAAAATATTAACATACTTCCAGTGTTTCATTAAATATGCCTATTTCTCACATAACATGAAAAAAAAAGAAGCCCCAACTTTTATTTACAAGCACATTTTTGTAGTTTTAAGAAACTAGAAAAAATGATGTTGGGTTGTTTTGAATATTCTTACAAAACAAGTTCCCTTGCCTCATCAACTATAGCTTAATACAATGAAAGAAGACAAACAAGATAAATATTGACATTATAGTTGGTAATGCTGTGAACTTGGTTGTATTTTCCAGGCCAGGGGTGTGTAAATGCCTGTCTATCTTCACCGAAGTGCTTCAGAGCTTCAAGATAAGAGACAGTTACCCAACATGTTGCCTTTGAGATTGTTGATGGGAATCAATTTCTGCATAGTTTATTAATAAGGGAAAAAAATCTTAATGCTATGCAGTTATTAAAACATCATTGCACCTCAAGGTCAAAGCTCAAAGGAACTTTAGTTCTCTTCCCCTTTACTGACTCCACACATCATCCAGCTCTAGGGAAGGGCAGAAAAGCCACAAAACCCACATGGGACAGGGTCAGCCTACAAGAGGTACAACTGCAGATATCTTAGGAGTATCAGCACCTGTCATTGGCAAAAAATACCTTCCAGCTTAAACTGAGAACACTAACAGGTGGCAGATAATTGGGTGTATGTGTGTAGGAGGGCTGAATGCCAGAAACTGAATTTTTGAACTGTCAAGCTGAAGTTTGCTATTTGCCAGCTGCAACAAGTACAGTCTGATTGCAAATTTTTATAACAGCTGGTGCAAAAGTGCATGCCCCAAACATTTTAAAGTTTTAGAGACAGAAAACAGAAGCATAAATCAGGATGCTGATCACATATTGCGCTTCTGCCTGCTAGCTTCCCAGATTAGGAAGTCTGGGGACTTGGGGTTGTGGAAGGAGAAGGAGAATAAACAGAAGGGAGACTTGGGGGAAAAAGGTGGCAAAGATAGTGGCAGAAGGAATGATTCTAGAAGTGGAAGATCCAAGAGAGATGGATGGAGACAAATATTATGGTCACCCAGGGTTATTGGCTAACAATGCCCAAGATGGGTAAGTACAAGCAACACAGGAATCAGTTCAACTTTCTACCAAACAATGCTGGCCTAGCTGTAATCTGTGATTTACTGAACAGGACAATGTGAGCTGAGAGCGCGCAACACTCAAGTAGGGGAAATGCTCTAGTCTAGTTGGTTCTTAAATCCTGGCATATGAATAAACTATGGGCTGTTTTCAGTGCCTCACTTGTGAGAGGACCTGAAAACTTAGGCATTATATATTTTTTACAGTGATGGTACCAGCACTATCTCTGCATATCACTTTCAAGTAAAATGAATGTGGTTTGTTTTTTTTTCTTTAAAGCAAATCATTTCAATCACACAAAGCATATACTTTGATGTGAATTACAAATGAACATAGAGATTTTAAGTGATGAAAAAGAAAAGCCCTGAGATTTCTCTGCCTTACAAACCAGAGAATTCTACTAAAGTAACTATTTAGCTGTATTGTACTGCCATACTGCAGCAATCATTTTCTCCTTACCAATTTTCCCTTCACATACACGTTTCAATATGAAACAAGACAGTAACAACACAACTTTGGAGAAAAACTCACATCTGAGTCTTACCAAGACTCTGCTCAAGTGTAATTTTTGCTCTGCCCTCTTGCTCCTGATCTGCAGATTTTCACAGCTGCTAGAGCATAAGAATCTGAAGTGCACTGCTAGAATATATTGAGAGCCTTATGGAAAGAATAGGCACAGGCTTCCTGAGATCACAGTTAGGAAAAACATTTTTATTTCCAATTACTGTAGCTACTGGGAGGACAGGACTGTCTACTTTCTGGCACAACAATCAATCATCATCACTTCCAAGGCTGTCAGTTATGGGCACTCAAAAAAATCTCTTCCTAAATGACTTCTGCTTCTGCACAATCTTCAGGCATCTACATCTCAGATATCATTCTCACTTGCTACTGCATCCCTGAAGGCATTCAAAAAATTCCCAAAGTAACATAAAACCTCATGCTAGTTTATATTATTACTGGATAAGTCTGGGGGCAAAATGTATGCCATCTGAGATCTAGTAGGTACCAGTCTGTTCATGTCACCTTATATTCCAGTTAGTTACCACCCCCTCACTCAGAAAAATTAGCAGCAAATTTAATAGGTAGACATGTCCACAGATTGCAGGTGTCTGACAGGGTTTGGATCAGCTTCACATGTAAATAACTATCTGTCCACCTGTGGATGCTTGCATAACTGACCCTCTGAAGTGTTCCTTGCAAAGCATAATGAACATCACATCCAAAACCATAGAGTGAACCAGGTATTGCTAAAATACAGAACCTAAAGAGCAAAAATGCAAGACTTAAATAAAGTTCTAAAGTTGCTTTGTGGAAATACTATTTGTGACTATTGAAATCACAAAAATCTCATTTCAACCCTAAAAAAAGCGTCCACTTTCAATTTAGATCACAATTTGTGAAGTCTAGGGTATACTGGATTTGAAATATAATTTGCGTGGCAGTTATGCTGCAATTAAAAATAAATTTCTCATAGGTTATAGAGATAAATTAAATTTTAAATTTAGATACAGATGGGACAAACATCTCATTTAAGGCTATGAAAGATTGTGATCATCTAAACATACAGATAGAGGTTTATAAAGTCTGACCTTAAATCCAGGACCAACATTAATGTTACTTAGATTTGCCTGCATATACAAAATCCAAAGGCTTCGATAAACTCTTACATGCTGTGAACCTCTACCAAAATGCACAAACCTTCCTTTGCTCATTGGAAATCCTTTAGCCTCAGGCAATAGAGTGGCAAAAATTCAGAGGCAAAGGTTTCATATCTGAGACTCACATTGAAGTTTATTCCAATTAATAAGGTGATGTAGGGAATCATATCTGCCAGATCTTTCAAGAAACCAGTTGTGTTCTCTGTGTACCCCTGGGGCTGGCACTTGCTTTCAGTCACATTCTGAGTAAGCTCAGATTGTCTACAAATCTGTTGGTTGATAGGCCAGACCTTTTGGGAAAGATCCAGGGCATCCCTTTTTCAATGTCATCCCCATGAGGCCAATGGCATAGATTTCCCATATGTATCTGCATGATGGAGAATGCACTCAATTCAATAAAACTGGACCTTTTTAGAGAGAAATTTCAGTCAAGTTACCAGAGAGCCAATTTGCACGTATTTTCAAAGACAGATATTACAGAAAGGCAACTATTTTGTTCTTGAGGCTTCCCTGATGGCCTCCCTGCATGAAAACTGTATGTCAGCTGAGGAAGAACGTTGCATCCAGGAGAAATCACACTGTGTTGCAACTCCACGTTCCTGACAGATGACAGCCTTGTTATTAAGAGAGCCAACAGTGATGCATCATGGGTTGGAATAAACTGGAAATTCATTCTGCCTTACGTAAAGAATATATAAATGTAAGTTAAAAGATTTTTTTTCAGAAGGCCCCCTGAAAACATTAGCAGTCTGCAGTAGCATTTCAGTACATCTGAGTTTTAAGCTACACATGCAAAATCCACATCATCCATATACAGCCAATTAAAACATGGTTTTGTTCCTACCAAATGAATTCATGATAAATAATTGCAATTCAGCTCATCTTTAAGGCCAGCAGCGTATAACATGCAAAACATTACTGGAGCATCAGGAATACCTAGGCATCCTTTGCTTCCCCATTAAGTAATTAAATACTGAGATTGCTTTCTATAAATTACCAAGTGAATTTACAATGGGGAGGAGACAAATATCTCATGATCTTTGTAGAGTTACATGGTAAGCAAGAAAGTAAGGTACAAAGACCCATTCTAGAGATGTCTTTTAATACTTCTAAAACAAATTAAAATAGGAAATATTTTCCTGAAGCATAAATTATAAATATTTTTGGGGAACCAGATTTCTCTGACTACTGAGCAACCTAGAAAGTGACATCATGCACACAAAAATAATACCTCTTTGTATACCTGGGGGGCAATAATTAGTCTTGTCAAAGTAATGTAATGATTGTAATTATTTTTATTAACTAAGCAGCAATACCTAAGGGTGTGTATGCTTACAAAGACTTGTGCCAAAAATACTTCCAGAATCTAAAATAGCAGAGATGAAGCTACCAAAACCAGAGATTTTATACTACTACTCAATGGGGAAGACAAGGTTGTGCTATGCCACTGGAAAACCCAGTCCATTAAGGGGGAAAAAAAGATAATATACAGATGAGATAGTGGTGCAAAATGTCAGCAGGATGTCTTACTGAGTACTAATGACCTTTCAAAATTGATATTAATGTTTAACCCTTGTCATCTTGTATTTTATGTCCCACATTAAGAAAAAAATTTTATTGATATAATAACATTTATGCATTCATACTATCCTACAATATATCATTTCAAGATCTTATCTACCACATAATGCAATGTACAGCCATGTGCCCAGGCACCATGAATTTGTCCTATCCAGCAAGACCACTTACTAATGGCTTTAGGCACCCAGCCAGCTATGCACAGCACTCTTACATGACTTATATGCCCACAAGAATCTAAAGGCTGCTGGTGTTTTGTGGGGACATACTAAAACAGGGAGGGTATAGAGCAGAGGAATTGAATACGAAGGACTTTGAAAAATCCCAGCTATGACAATGCTACCGGCAGTAAGGTTTTCACTGGCAGTAAGGTTTTCACTAAAGATGGATGGGTTTCAGAAAAGAAATAATTTGGGAAAAACCATTCAAACTTATTGTCATGCCAAATGACAACTAGCCCTGAGAACACTTGAAAGAGCAGACTGACAAGACAATCAAAATACAAAACCAAAAGGCATGTCAAAAATACTGAAATAATTGTTACCATTTGGTCAAGAAGAAACAAAGATGACAAGAAGAAGATATTTATTGTACTACAGCTACATTTATATACTAAGAGCAGTTTTATACATAATTCTTTACCTACACGTGGTGATAATTTTTAACCACACTCTCTGGTTTAAGTGCTACAAATAAACATATATACTTGCATTTTTCTTTAATTTGGTTCAAGTTAAATATGATTTCAGGGAATATATAATAGCAAGGAACTCCTCACAAACGAATATGGAGAATTTATAATTTTTAGGCCTTGGAAAACCTTAACAATATCCCCAGCACATCCTCCACTGGATCAAACGTAACAAAACAGGTTCTCACCAGAGCTCCATAGGCCAGGTAAAAGTTGATACAGCAGAGGTAAGGAGAATCAAAAGTGACTTGTGTAAGGCTTGAGACACCTGGTATTCAGTAAAAGATTGGGATATCTCATTCGCTCCAATTTCCATAGGGACAGAATGCAGGTTAATGGAATACTAAGGAGTACAAACTACTGCAGTGAGTTTAACCACACAAACTATGACAGGTTCTTCAGCAATAAATCAAAGACTATATGCTTTGTCCTTTGGAAGTCTGCATGGCATTATAAAACCAACAATAAATAGACTGACTGTGCAATTATGTTTCTGTAACACCTTGCCCTTTTCTGTTTCTACTGGTTTCCAATGGTTTGGAAATGAAATATGAATACTAGCATAATAAAGCAGAAACCATGACAATTTCTCACATTCATCCTTGTTAAAAAAAAAAAAAGTCTAGTACAGTAAGCTGAAATAAGATATCACACTTAAGAAAAGATGATCTTGAACTCATGCATGACAACAAACTTTTAGGGCCACTTTCCCAAACCAAATCTCAGGGAAAGCTGTGGAAGATGAAACCTGCTCTTTAAATCTTTTATGAGCTATCATCCTTGTAGTTGCTGGAGAAAAGAGATAAATTGGGGGGGGGGGGGGGGGGCAATTCAAGACTTACTTTTGTTTCAACTTTCAAAAGGAGAAAGACAATAAAAGAAATTAAGTGATTAAAACCTGAATTTTTTGCACTCAGCCCTTTTTCTTAAAAAAAAAAAAGCATTAATTTTATCTACCTTTCTTAATATTAGTTGTACTTTCTCTTTATTCCCTCATACCTTCACAAAAGCTTTTCATATGTTCCCTTACCCTTTTACTAAAATGAATTAATTTTCCTTTTATGCTCTCATATTTTTTTCCTTTCAGTGTAGCTAATGCTGACATTACTTTTGTTATTACTTAGTTGCTTCCCTTTTCTTCCAGGAGCTATTTTTTTCCTCAGCCTTCCATCTTTAATTATATTATGAAGGCACTTGGCTTTTTTCCTATTTCTTTCATTCTGCTCACTTGGAGATGTGATCACTCATGCCTTAACCAGTGTGCTTTTTAAGACTGCTCAACTGTGTTCCATTTTGGCAGAATTTTCTTTCTCTTTTTTCACCTCACTAACTGAATTTCTCAATGCCTTTCAAATCTGCTTTCCCAGATTCTAAAAGTCTTGTGTAGATATATGCTATTATATCTATTGCTTCTCGGTTTAAACTAAGAAGGCTACTAACACAGGTACTAAAAGTCTTAATATTGTGCAGTTTTAAGTAACCCTTGACAGCTTATTTTCTGATAATTTTCAATAACTTTTCTGTTATTTACAAGTTTGGTTTTTTTTGTGATCAGCTTTTCCTACAGCATTTAAACTCACCAAAGTATTGTAACTTAGGAAAAGCAATGCTCAGTCATACCAGAGCTACTCAATCATACTACACATGTTGACAACATGATATAAACTTATCATTCAGTGCAAAGGCATTTTGACAAAGACAAAAACTAAGAAAACATGCAAATAAAGGAAATGATAATAATTTTATATATATTTATACATACACCCAAACAACTTTTTTATAAACAATTCAGGAATTAGATTTCTATTTCACAAACTATTTTTTCAGTTGTTTTTTTTTCCCTTTCATTATTTAGATAGCACCATTATGATGCTTGGCACCTTTCTGATGTCTTCGAAAATGAGGTCACTGCCTTGAAGAGCTTGTAATTAAAACCCCTGTGAATTACATACTGAGCAAGTGAGGATAGTACATCTATCTGCCTGAGAGCTACACAGCCAATCTTATTCAGTGTCACATGTTACATATTTATGTTACTTTGGGTCCCAGGTTGCATGTTATCTGGCATGAAAACAAAACCAAGCAAATGGTGGTAGGCTTAAGAAACGATTCTAGCCACATTACTGTTTTCTCATTTGCTTTTTCATAGATAAAAGAAAAATGAACGGGTTACCAAGGAAACCGTTTCATGAAATCAGATTGTCAAAACCTGTTAGGAAACAGTCTATAAAATGAGCCTTTGGCTAAATGAAGTCATCTGATATAACTCTAAAATTACAACAGAATTTCAATTAAAGCAAGTTACACCCATTTGGTCTGTGAATGCTGACCATTATCACAATTGTCATTCTCAAATTATTATCATTGAAAATAAATAGTCTAACATGCAGGCAACTCATAAGGGTCATAGCAGTTCCACTATACCTTTTCCTGTTCCCTGTTCTTCAGTACTCATTTTCATTGTGCTGACCACCACAACTGAAAGTATACTTTTGCAGAGCTAGCAGAAAAAAGGTTAACATTTTCCCAGGCAGAAAGCTGAACTGAGAGGACTGTTTAGTATTCATAATATCACATCTCCTTCCTTGACCTGTCTAGGCAGCTAGAGAGTTAGATCCTGTGTATATAAACCAAAACAGAAGCAAGAGGAATAAAGGGTTTGCAATTTCCATTTATTTTTATCACTTTGCTTCTCTTTTTCAATTTCTTAAATCTATAATCAGCAGCTAATATTGTGAACTTGCAATGAGCCTTAGTATCAAAGGTGTGATGTGCTGAGATCATCAACAATCTCCCAGGGAGTGTATACCACTTTATTTGTTCTATTTTATATGTAATATATGCCTTTTACATGCATGTAAAGGCATTATGCACATAAAACCACAGAAATACAGACAGATGTTTAAAATTCTATGCCATTTATTTCACAATCTTCAAAGGAATGTTTCCTTTAAAAAATATTTAAGCTGAACTATAGCTTCTGAAGCATTCTGAAATTTCTTTTAGTAGAATTTCTGGAATCTCTGGAAAACACTAAGAGCTCCAGATGGAAGAATTTTTTTTTTTTGAAAGCTTGATTCAAAAGACTTCTGAATTTTGGCAGATAAATGCTGCATATGTTGTGTGGAGGTGATCTCCTGTGGGGGACAGGAAGATGATCTCTCAATGCACATTCACCAACTGTCATAAGGCTGAAAAGAATATGCATGTATTGTGCAAAGATACATATCAAAATTTCAAAACCCTGCATTTCAGTGTAAAAGCTGAAAGAAATCCTTAAAGTGAACTGTCACGTTCTTCAGGGGATGAATTAAACATGTTGTTAAGTGTACACATCAAAAGTGGTCCTTTTTAACCCATATTCGTATAACTCTCTTAAAAAACTTAAATTTCCAACAGCACATCATATTGGGGAAGCAAATCCCACCCTGAGCATCCCATGCAACAGTCAACAAGTTTCAGCCTGAGTGAAGGTAAAATGCTATACTAAATGTAAAATAGCCAGAATACACTAATTAACTAGACAGTATGATAACCCATCTACCTACAATGTTTACTGATTTAGATACCTGTGCTGCTCAAAAGAAAACTTACAGGTCTATGACCTAAATACGTAAAAATCAGAGAAAGAAAATTAATTCTTCATCTCCTATTGGTCTCTTCTTCTACAAAGGAACACAGCTCACACTGAGTCAAAACCAGGTTTCAAACTCATTCAGTTGTGCCACTTGTTGTTGGTGACATAAAGCTCTCTCTTTACTCAGTGGGTCAAACTTCTATACCAGGATGCAGCAGCATAGCACATATACTGTTTTGGAGAATATTCCTAAATGTGGTTTTCCTTAGAAGCCAATGAATGCTCTTGCAGGATGGGAGATAAGTAGGATGTCTATGGCAAATAGGAATCTCAATGCCCACAAGGAGATACTATTAATCCCCAAATGGCCACCTAACTCATTATGTTTCTGGAAACTGTTTCAGTACAGTAATCAAGCCATTTCCTGTTCTGCAGAGCTACACAAAAAAGACTAGCAAATAGCTTCTGAAACACTAAAATGATTAACATTTATCAGAGACAACCCTACTATGCAAATGGCCTCGAAGAAATGGTTTATATGACACAGAGACACTAAACACTGACACCTCCCTTTGGCCATTAAGTGAAGCTTATATCACACTATTCATTTTTAGAGAAATGAATTATACTCACAACACAGAATCAAAACATAAAAAACTAGAGAGTTCTTATAGAGCAACCAAGGTCCCATAAACTGATTCCCAGAGAAATACAGAACCTTATTAAGGCAAACAGCCCCAGCATTTTGCTTGCATATCACTGTTTTATGGAATGGAAAGCAGTCAGCAAAAGCAGCTTTTGTCATCAAATGCTTGTGTAAAAAAGACTGTGTTCTAAACTTCCAGATTACAAATAATCTAAGTGATTAATGAAAAAAAACAGGCATGATTTGTGCATATAGTGTATTTCCTATGAATGTGAAGAATACAGAAAATGGAAAAATAGGTATCTACCAGAAAAACTGCCTCTAAGTTTCCCTGAAGTTAGTGTAGGGAAGAGAAGTCATATGGAGGAAGATCCTTACTGTACATTTTGAAAATTAATTATTGAAGTTTTAAATGATGTCTCAGACTATTTTTCACAGTTCACAAAGAAAATATTGTTGCAATAAGAAATTATTTAAGAAAATATTCCCCAAATCAAAATAAGCATCTTTTCCAGAAATTAATTTTATGTTTATATACAACAGATAGCATCGGGATGGAAGTGATTGAGATTTCACACCTTTGGTCTATGGATATGGAAGATGTATGGTCTTGAGGAAACATGAAACAAATCAGATTTTGAAAAAAGAAAATGCCCATAACTGACAATTGTACTAGAAATGTGAGGTTATGGGGAAGATCCAATGGAACGTATGAGCCATTTACTCTATAACAAAGCTAAAAGCTACATATTTAAAAGCTTCCAGGAAATTAAAAAAAAAAAAGAAAAGTCAAGTCTTCTAAAACAAGCCTGTGTTGTCTTGGCTCACAAAAGAGCCAGGACAGCTCAGGGAGATCCATCATGGATCAAAATTTGTTACTGTTTGTAGTCTCTTCTCCCAAGTAACAAGCAATAGGAAAAGAGGAAATGGCCTCAGATTCCACCAGGGAACATTTAAGTTGGATATTAAGAAAAATTTCTTCACAGGGTAGGTTCTAAAGCACTTGAACAGGCTGCTAGGGAAGTGGTGGAGTTGCCATACCCAGAGGCACATGGGTTTAGTGGTGACTTAGTAGTGTTGGCTTAATGGTTGGACTTGATCTTAAAGGTCTCTTCCAATCAAAAGGATTCTATGATTCTATAACTGAGGAAAAAAATATTTTTGAAAAGACAAAGCTTGTTAAACTCTTCCTTAATGGCTACAGGGCAGTATAGAACCACACAATAAGGAGCTCTGTTGAACTAATGGTTTTACTACAAATCTCTGTCATATTCTCCTGTCACCCAGGATAGGATAAGTACCTCCTATAAGGAAGATTAAAAAAAAAAAAAAAAAAAAAATCAAAGCAAGTTAATAATGTATTTATTCAAGATGATTTTTATGAATGTTCATGCTTAGTTCAGACCAAAGACCATGGCATGGGCTATACAACGTATTGTTTGGCACCTCAAACACACAAACATAAGAGAAACAAGGTGAAAAAAAATTCCCTCTGTTTTGCATGCTATATGCAAAGCTAATGGAAAAAAATAATAATCTATAGATCCACTATATTCTTTTTCTCTATATTCTCCTTCTCCTCTTCCCAGGCAAAATGCCTTTGCAAAAGCAGTTCAGAAAAACTTACCTTTAATGAACTATAAGATATTTAAAGAATGAATAAAAAAATTGCATTAATTTAAGAGCATTAAATTAATTTGATGAGTAATCCTGCCTACACAATTTAGAATACTGCTAAATATAGGAGTAAAAGGCAACAGTATCAACACAGCTATGGATTGAGTATGTGTTGCAAATACCATTCATTTGATGACAAAGCAGAGCAGCATTCTCTGCTTAAACAGCATCAAAAAGCCTTTGAAATTGTATTGGTTTTAACTATTGAAATTATAAATAGTGGGTTTGGAGTCTTACCTTTTGAGCCAGTGGTTGGAATTTGCACTTATCACAAATTAAATCAAAATATTGGAAAACCATTAATCCCTGAGAGTTGGCTGTACTTCAGCACTGACCAAAGAGTCTACACTTCAAATTGCAACCAAATTAATGGCTACAGACTTTTAAAAATGCTTATGAGGAAGAACACAATTATTTCAAAAGAAAAGGAAAGAAAAAAAGGAAAGGGGGAAAAAGGAAAAAAGGAAAGGGGGAAAAAGGAAAAAAGGAAAGGGGGAAAAGGAAAAAAGGAAAGGGGGAAAAGGAAAAAAGGAAAGGGGGAAAAGGAAAAAAGGAAAGGGGGAAAAGGAAAAAGGAAAGGGGGAAAAGGAAAGGGGAAAAAGAAAGAGGAAAGTGGAAAGAGGAAAGAGGAAAGTGGAAAGAGGAAAGTGGAAAGAGGAAAGTGGAAAGAGGAAAGAGGAATAAAAATAAAAAAGAAAGGGGAAAAAAGGGAAAAAGTCCAAAAATAAATCACAGTCAAAGTATGTATTAATAAGTATCAGATGGCTCTGAAGCATCTTCTAAAGTTGTGTTTATTTGTCACGGTTGTAGTTTTCATCAGAAACTTGCATTTATGGTAATGAATTGGGGTTGCCTATATGAAGTAGTGAGACAAGCAAAACACAAAGTACCTGTACACAAATGCTTATATATTAATAGCTTAGATTTGTGTATCTAAGTTAGTTAATCATTCAGAAATAATTTCCTTCAAAATTCAATTAAGTAGAAACATGAAAAAATAGTTTTCCATTAAAAAGCATTTCACTTGTTGCTTTCTTGAAGCTTGTTTTCTCTGGCCTCTCTGAAGATGGACACATTAAGAGCAAGTTTTGCAACTGGCATTCTTCAAACACAATCCAGAGGGAGGCACAGAGGAAGTTGCCTCCTGGTACTTCACCAAGTAGTAAGATACCATACTATCAACTATTGCATAACTTACACACTTATCAGATATAAAACCAAATAATGTTTCTCATTCAAGACCTGATAGTTAAGCTTCAGTAAAGCACTGAATAGAGTCACTTAAAAAACAGAAAAAAAAAGCCTCAACTTAAAATTATATAAAGCTAACTTTGAAAGCAACACAAAGTGTATTTAAATCTTTGTTTTAAGACTAAAGGTTTAAAAAAAAACGTTATATGTTAGTCTTGTAACAGAAGCATATATCTGGGAATGCTTGTATGTACCTTGGTTCATTCATGTATTTTTATCTAAGGCATTAGCATACTCCTTTTATTCTCTAAAGTTTTTTTTACTTTTTGTGGACAAATATTTATTTGTCTTAAGCAGTGCAAAAACAGATTTATTTTTTTTTTTAATTAGCTATACCATACTGTGTAAGTTAATATGCAAAAGAAGTGAGAAAATCATGTCATATGTCTTTTTCATAGAACTCATACAAACAAGGTATTTATCGTGACACTTGGCATATAAACAGTAGCTCTAGTTAGGAACACAAAGGAGATGAATGCAGATGGGGCTGAAAAAAAATTAGGTAGTTGTGACTTGGACTAATTAGCAGAGTTCAAGAAACAAAAATTTGGACTAATTCCAAAAAAAAGGTCAAAAGTGGAAAAATATGTCTGCAATGCTTTAATTTAGTTTGTATGGAACTAAATACAATACCTATGTACAGATATCTTTAATGCTTTAATTTAGTTTGTGTGGAACTAAATACAATACCTATGTACAGATATCTTTAATGCTTTAATTTAGTTTGTATGGAACTAAATACAATACCTATGTGCAGATATCTTTAATGCTTTAATTTAGTTTGTATGGAACTAAATACAATACCTATGTGCAGATATCTTTAATGCTTTAATTTAGTTTGTATGGAACTAAATACAATACCTATGTACAGATATCTTTAATGCTTTAATTTAGTTTGTATGGAACTAAATACAATACCTATGTACAGATATCTTTAATGCTTTAATTTAGTTTGTATGGAATTAAATATAATACCTAAGTACAGATACCTATGCTGGAAACATCACAAGGATAGGCTATGCTTGAATAAATCCTCTCTATTATACTACAGACTGTCCTTGAACAGTGAAGTACAAATAAGTTAACTATTCCTATTGTTTTTCATCTTGGAAACCTCTAAAATGGTCATCAGAGTAGTACTACTGGAAAAGTAATACTAATATTTACTTTCACATAGTGTTCCCACATGTAAATAAGAGCTCTATATATGCTGTGATGTCTATAGTCCTACTATGGTATGGAAATCACAGTTGAATGGTTACTGAAATGTACAGCTCTCATCTAGGAAGTTAAATGTAGACTTTTATCCCTCTCACAGTATATTTAGACTTATATTTTCCACATACATATAATTAGTGCCATAGATGTGAACTTTATCATACACTTTATTCTGATCATTCAGTTATCATCGTCACATCATCCAGTCAAGACAAACTGTGCTTTGCTGATATAATACTTATAAATCATAAAACTATACCCTAGCTGAACAAAAATGTGAATTAACTTTTTTTTTATAGCAGCAAAAGGTAGTATTTGCAGTTAATATTATAATAATATTTATAAGTCTTTGTAGTATCACTGCAAGGATTCTTGACATGAAGAAAATGTGAAGAGGTAGCTCTTAGAGAATAAGCCTCAAACGCAAATTGGTTTTGTCTTGAATGAGCTGCTGTCCATACGAAACAAATATATGCAAAACAGTAGATTTACCATATGCTAATGTAGATAGAATACCAGACATGCTAATGCAGAAGACTACACCATACTTGAATTTACTGTTCAAATTAAATAGACAGGATTTAAGTGGATTATATCACAAGTACTTTGTGCATGCAGAATGCCTTCAAAGCCTTCCTTGTGTGAAACCACTTTCGTGTAAGAAGTAGCCCGTTTTAATAATAAACCCACAAAAGTGAATCCAGGTAAATATATTCAATTATTTATCCTGTCAGGCATTTCAGCAAATTTAGCATGCATATACTGAGCAGCTTTGTATTACTTACAAAGTTTGTACCAAGGGCAAAGGTGCATATCTACAAATTCAATACACAGCATTTTGAAAGTGATTACACCATCCCTGTCTACTGTAAATAACTACTACATATATGCTAAACCACAACTCATGTAAACACAAGCTTCAATAATGAGATCAGCCGGTGTTCACAAAACACCATTAGTTGACCAATAGATTTAATGATTGGCTGTCTCCCAATCAGAAGCTGAAATATGTATCTAACAATATGCATACACTGAATGTCTAACTGATCAAAAGGACATGCTGATAGTCTCATCAAATGTCTCACACCACTGTGTTACTAGAAGATTGCTAGGTGGAAGACCATGGATAACAGAGAAGTTAATTATGAAAGTGTTAGGCACTGTAACATTAACGTTTACATAGATATTATTTTGTACCTATGAATCTCTTCTGACTCACATCCAGCATATGTGAATTCTTTGCCTTTATCAAATTATTTCCCCTAACTGATTTGTAAGACAAACATTTATCTTTCTTCTGTGATTGTAATGCTTGACTGGGTAAACAGAGTGGAGCATGGTACAACCGAAACAAATGAATCTGTGCCTGGTTACACAGCTTGCTGACACCCCAAAGCTCAGGTCTATATTCCCCAGTATGTGCAAATCAATAAATGAAAATAAGGCTAAGAGATCTTTCACATCTTGCTTTCCTAGAGTGATTAGTTTAGTTTTCACATTTAAAGCTATGGCAGAATGAAACTCTGCAGGTAGGAAGGATTTCTACAAGGGCGCGTAGGAGTCTCAGATAATTGCATTCAGTGCCTGAGTGCACTGGAGACTTCAGAGGGGTTCCCTAAGTCATCATGAGAGAACAGAGAGAAGACTCACTAACCACACTGTGCCATTACAGCTGATAGGCACCTCAAAAAACACTAGACAAACATTTTTACATATTTATTGATGCACTTAAAACTGTCTTTTTCAGAATTAAAAGTATATGTGAATTTATGTTGAATTCAGCAGATGATACTGATGAAATTTAGAACTCCAAAGTTTTCTGGGCCTAACTTCACTTAGGAATTTAAGCATGTCTTACAAGGCATGAATGCCTTAATTGTTAATCTATTAAGGTTTTTTTTTCCTTTTCTCTTCCTGATGAAAACAAAGGCACTTCCTTTTGTTGGCCAATTTGATTCTGCAAAACTTTGTTACCAAGATTAACAAACCCAACTGTTGTATCTATAGGATTAAGCATGCAAATGAAACTGTTGCAATTGCACAGAAACTGAACTGTGATGAAATGCAATGTGTTTCATATTCTATGCCATTATTAGATTATTCATGTAGTTCCATGATTTACTTATGTTATCTATATTTAATGTGTCCTCTATAAGTATATAGAGTGAATTTTCAGATATTTCTGTACAGAACTACCTGAGCAACATCAGTACAAATGAAAGTGAGACTAAACTCTCTGCAAATATATGTTTATATTACAGAACAAAGGAGTATGCTCCACTTTTTCTATCTGTCCCTTTGCACCACTGAGCAGCCACTACATGTGGCTTATGAAAACAGTAAAATTTAACTAGACAGGTTTTTACTGACAAATGAATTGACGTCCAGAGTAATTTTTAACCTAGAAGGAATCACCAACAGCTTAAATAATTGTGCAGGCATGACAAAAAAAAAAAAAAAACAACTAGGTTACAGAATACTCTTAATGGAGAAAGCTTTTTCAATAGAAATAGTAGCTTGAAAAAATTTTGTGATTCTTTCTCTGTAAGTACAAATAAGCAGTGTCACCATAGAGATTTTGGTACTGGTAATGATAAGAAAGGCATCAGTTCTAAACTGGAGTTCCTCAGGGATCAGTACTGGGACCAATCTTGCTTAATGTCTTTGTTGGCGACATGGACAGTGGCATTGAGTGCACCTTCAGTAAATTTGCTGATGACACCAAGCTGTGTGGTGCAGCAGACACATTGGAGGAAGGGATCCATCCAGAGGGACCTTCATAGGCTGGAGAGGTGGGCCAAAGACAAACTCATGAGGTTCAACAAGACCAAGTGCAAGGTCCTGTATCTGGGTCAGGACACTCCCAGGCACCACTACAGGCTGGGCAGGGACTGGCTTGAGAGCAGCCCTGAGAAAAGGACCTGGGGGTACTGGTGGATGAAAAGCTCAACATGAGCCAGCAGTGTGCACTTGCAGCCCAGAAAGCAAATCACATCCTGGGCTGCATCAAGAGAAGCACAGCCAGCAGGTCAAGGGAGGTGATTCTCCCCTTTTACTCCACTCTGGTGAGACCCCACCTGGAGTACTGTGTACAGTTCTAGAGCCCCTATTACAGGAAGGATCTGGAGATGCTAGAGCATGTCCAGAGAAGGGCCACAAGGATGATCAGAGGGCTGGAGCACCTCTCCTACAAGGGTAGACTGAGGGAGTTAGGGCTATTCAGTCTGGAGAAAAGAAGGCTCCAAAGAGACCTTATTGTGGCCTTCCAGTATCTTAAGGGGGCTACAAGAAAGCTGGTGAGAGACTTTTTAGGGTGTTTGACAGTGATAGGACTAGGGAGAATAGAAAAAAATATATAGATTCAGATTGGATGTTAGGAAGAAATTTTTCACCACGAGGGTGGTGAGACACTAGAACAGGTTGCTCAGGGAGGTGGTAGAGGCCCCATCCCTGGAGGTTTTTAAGGCCAGGCTGGATGTGGCTCTGGGCAACCTGATCTAGTGTGAGAGGTCCCTGCCCATGGCAGGGGGTTTGAAACTAGATGATCCTTAAGGTCCCTTCCAACCCTAACACATCTTAGAAAAAAAACCAACAAAGCATTCAAACCTAGAAGTCAGTATGACATCCCTCTACCAATTAGCATGCAATAACATCAGTTCAGATGTAAATAGCGTCTAGTACTGCAAGTCTATTTACAGAAAATTAAATAAATTGGACCATACATAAGAATGAAAAGAACTGAACAACAGGCTAGAAATAAAATAAAATTTTAAAGTAAATATTTGCAAAGAATAAAGTAGTATGAGAAAGAACTCCATGTCCAGGTTTCACAAGCACAAAAAGTTTGAGCTAAAGAATTTTTTAGTAGAAAACCAGTTTTACTGTTTCCAACCACACAGGCCAAATTAAAAGTTAATGGATTTAGTTTTGTCCTTGCATATCCAGAAATAAATGGAAACAAAATGGGTTTTTACCACATTTTTGTTGTCTAATTTTGAAAAACAATTAAATGCAAAAGACTTCATTAAGCCACATGATGTTATCTGAACTCTTCAAACAAATCAGTTACTACAACCTCTATCAGCCTGCTTCAGAGTCATTTAAGTCTGTCCACAGCTTCATAATGTGGCAAAGATTAAGGTTATTTGCCTGGTGACTTTTTTAATTCAATAGAAAGACAGAAAGCAAGGCTTCCTCATGGCATCATTCTGACCAGACTAATAGACTGAGTTAAGTAGCAAGTATGAGACTTTGATTCTCTAATCCAGCAGAGATTAATTCAATTAAGAGTGTGCAAGGATGGGCTCTACGTGAAGTGAAAAGCAATTATATGTTTCTGCATTAGCTTCTCCTATCAGTTAACACAGGTAAGTAAGCACTCTGAACTGAGTACAAATGCAGTGGTATGCTTCAATAACTGAAAGCAAGAAAGCAAAACTCAGAAATTCATTTCCAATGTGCAAACCCCCCCATAATCACTGTGATAAGGAACTGAGAAATTTCTTTGGTTTTGCAGTTCTGCATAATAAATAAAACAGGACAGTAAGTAAAACAGCACTGCAATACTAAAGCTACAATACAAATCTAACTCTAAAGGGCTTAAAGTTACAAATTGCCTAGCAGTTTCTGAAATGTAGCCCTAGATTAGCATCTAACTAAGCAAACAGTATTCTGAATGATCTACTAAGTATCTCATATTCTTGTAAATTTTGGTGTAATAAGACATAAATATAAGGTCATAGTATCAGTCAGGGTTGGAAGGGACCACAAGGATTATCTAGTTCTGACCCCCCTGCCATGGGCAGGGACACCCTACACTAGATCAGACTGTCCAGAGCCTGATATATAATATAAGATATATAATAATATAACCTCAGCCAGTTTTGATAGCTGAGAGCATGGGGGTTTTTTTGCTTAAAAGGCCAACTTTTCAGTAGACTTCATTGATCTCTATTCTATTTACACAGAGAATCTTCTGATAACAGCATCATACACAAACCAGAAACAAAACAAGTAGATACATAGATAATGCTAGAACCACGAGAGAAGCATAGACTAATGAAGGATTGAACAAAATAGAGATGTAGCAGAAATTAATTAAAACATAAGGGCCAGTCACAACTTCTGTTAATTATGCAACTTCATATGAGACATTACTTTTGCACAGCTTGTTTAAAAACTCAGAGTTTCTGGCCACACACGCCGGCAGCCACACAAGATACACAATCCCATTCAACCATATACTATGTATTTATGATTCATGTTAGACAATTAAATGTTAGGCAGACTGAGAATTGATTGCTATTACACTTTTATATCGTTTCTGCTGGGTTAGGCTATTTGCCTTCAACACATTAAGTAAGTCTTTCTACACTTGGAAAAACTGGGTTTGTGCCATCTTAATCATGTAATTCTTTTACTGGCAACTAAGCATCTTCAGTTTAATTAACTTAAAGCTAATTAAAGGGACACAGTCAGTAAAATGAGGGTGTGTTTTAAAAATTATTGAGTCAAAGGATAATTTGGATCATCGTAGCTGAAGTACTCAATTCAGGCAAGAAATTCACAAGCAGTGGTATGAACCCAGGTGATAAGGACCATACTAGAATGAAATGGATAAAGATCTATTCCATCAGAAAATTAGTTAGTGTAGATGCAATAAAAACAAACAAACAAACAAAAGACCCAAACCAAAACCGAACCAACCAAACAAAAGCAACATTTAAACATTTAAAATAACATTTTAAATGACATTTCAAATATTCTCTCTCTTTCGTGTTGGCTTCTTTCTTCTGTAAGCTCAGTATGAGTTATTATGGTTAACTAAGTAATTTCCTTCTAGTCTCCTCATCCTACTTTAAGACCAGTCACTGGAAAAGTATCACAAAGAGATTTGGAATGTACTTACATAGAAAAGTAGCTAGACAACAGAACAGACAAGAATAAAAGTTTATGGAACTTGTTACTGTATCACATTTTATAGACTAATTCAAGCCTTTTTTATAAATCCTCCATTTACTAATGAGATGTAAATAAATCAGTTTCAAACACAGAAGATACTAGAACAAAGGTTTCCACTGTTCCTTTTTTTATGCCTTCCTCACTATAAAAGCTTCATTTTCCCCAGCAGCACATTCATTCTAAAATATCTTCCATTAACTACTATGCACCACTACTTTTATTTTTCTTTCAAATACCTGAGAGGAGAACATATAAAATTTTTAAATGAATAATATTTGCATGGAAAAGTGTCAGATACGTACTTTATCTTAATCTTTCAGATTTCATTTACAGCAACAGTTAAGATTTAAGCTGGTTAGGTACGAGGCTCCTATTTTTCCCTCCATATATTTGGCTAGCACCTAAGTGCTAGCTAAGTGCATTAATAATATGCACAAAGGGCACAGATTAAGATCTTGAATACTGTCTCCCATGTGTCCTAATGCTATAGAAAAGATTCTAAACATGCATAGGTGCTAAATTGAAACACTCTTTGAAGATTGTAAAGGGCAAATGACCACAGAAGCTGGACATCTGAGAGTATCAGCTATATTTTTAGAGGATTTTGTATTCATTATACATCATTTAAAAAAAGATAAAATCAGGACATCTTTATTATGGTACACAGCGATTACTCTTCCTCTGTTAGGACTGAAGATTTTTTTCATTTGGAAATCTTGACCTACACACACCAAGAATATACCACCTTGATGGTATATTCTTTTGCACCACACAAAAATTCTTTGTAAGATGCAGTTCCCCTACCCAGGAAGGGGTAAAAATTACACATATCAGAAAGGAAATGGCAATAGCTCAGTGCAATACACATATATTCAAATTCTTGTATCAATAATTTATTTAGTGACAGCATAATTAAAATACGCATACAAACGTTAGGCTTCCTCACCATGCTCCCTTTACAGTTCCTGTTTCTTTTTTTCCCCTTCTCTCTGTTCTACTGAATTAATCTTTATTTTCAGAAAAATCCAACATTTTCCAAAAAATCCAACAGTTTCAGCAGGGATGGAACAGCTCTCATTTCAGCCTGATCTATACCTTGATTGTTAGAATACTCAGGGACACAGGAAACAAGGGTGAGAAGAAAATTGATCTCAAGCATATGCTGTAACCATTAACTTAGCCCTCTCCATCTCTGATGCATTTTCACATCATACTTTGCAAGATGAAACTTGTCAGTGAGCACAGGCAAAGCACTACTCTGCATGTAGATGTGCTGCACAAGTATGTGAAGCCCACTAAGCCACTTACTGACGTCTCTGCTTCCATGATGTCTCTAGCACAACTTAGATATTTTGGCACATCAATATTTTAGAAGACACCAGGATTAAGCAAAACCTCGTGAGGTTTTAGTGTCAGATTAAAGTGCATGTACCTAACTCTTAGCTCCCTTTTGAATGGATCTTAAGTCTTCAGCTTATGTTGTCAACTGCAAAGGTTCAGGCTGGGAACCTGACAAGGTAGTGCTACTGTCCATTCCAGCCTACAAAGAACCACAGTCACAGACTTCAGGAAGACACCCTGCCAGTTCAAATCCAAAACTGAGTTGTGGAAGTATCTCTGTGGACAAGGACCTGGGAACCTCTGGGAGCAGGGGGAGAAAAAGAAACCAAACCAAAGAAAAAGCCACAAAAATATCCCCCACAATACTAAACATCATGATGAGACATCTTAGATCTTGATGGTATTAGATTGTATTCTCGCGCTTGCTTTTGCCATGACTATCTTAAAACACCGACATATTTTATAAGGTTCTTTGGAAGTTCATGCTGCAAACATTTGGTGCAAACCCCTGAGCAGGATTGTTCAATATTTTGTGGCAGAAAATGTAAAAAATGTACAGCTAATATATCTGTGGCTTAAGGTTGCATACTTGTTTAAGCAGAAAAAATGCATTCATATTTTCTTCATTTGAACTCAGGTCCCAACATTTTTACTGCAGACAGATATCACAAGAAGAACTGCTTTTCCTCCCATTCCCTTCATTTTTTTTTTTTCAGCTTCAGCTTTTATTCTGTCCCACTACAGAAGATAAAAAGATATCTTTGAGAAACTTAAAATAAGAGACAACAGTGGGATATGTTACAATAACAATCTGTCTACTATGCAAATAGGAAATGTGAGGAGAGAGATGTCTTTGTGACATTCCATTAGCTCTGCAAGATCTTAAAATACAGAAAAAAAAGTAAATAGTCTCTGTGATGTTTCAATCCATTAGGCTATGCACTATTTCCCCAAGAATGTGGTAGAAGTCAAAATATAATTGGAACAGACTCTGTAAGAAACCCCACCTTGCCAGATCTCAGGCAAAAGAAATAGCTTCCCCACATTTATTTACAGTACTTTAAATATCTCAGGTTTACCCTTCACTTCTAGTAGGTTATTTAAAGACATGACACTCAGACCGAGGAAAAAAAAAAAATAAATCGCACATTTCAACTTGACTTAAGGTAAAATGTTTAACCAAAGCAATTTCAATATGAAAATTTGTTTCTGCTCTTTCTGAAAAGCTAATGTAATTTTATTTAATTGTGTAATAAATCACTTGTCAAAAATCAAAGCAGTAGAATTTTTAGACATGTAGTTCAGAGGACATGGGCAGGTTTCGTGTGGAAGACAGTTATTTGACATTAACCTCTTCAATATATCTTTATCCCTGACACACTTTGCTGATTGGGATTTGGCACCAGCTTCATGTACGCTCACTGCTGTCCATCTGTTAAAACAGATATACAGTGAGTATTTGAGAGATGCCTTTCTACAGGTAGACCGAATAAGCTCTCTAAAGACAGATAGGACATCTCTGTGGGTGAACAAAATCAAATTCTCAAATCTTCTGACAGCCAAAAGTTAATTTAGGAAAATATGCAAACACATTAGAAATTGCAGTACTACAAAGGAAATAAAAGGGAAGCTGTGAGATTTAGGACTGTAACCTATGTTTTCCACTGTCTTATGAAGCTACTTGAAAATACATGCCCTAAGAACAGTCTCTAGAAATCTGAGTCCCTCTTGCAAATTACTGGAATTGTGGCAGATTTTATTTACTGTCCCTGACTGTTTTGCAGTTCTGTCCCTCACATTCGTTGTCATGTCTACTTGGGGATGTTCCTGCTGACTGCGGGGAGGTCAGACAAGGTGACCTTTAAAGGTCTTTTCCAGCCTGGACTATTCTATGTTCCAATGAAGTATCACATATTTTTTCCTGGACTGGAAGAAATTTAAAGCACTGCAGAGGTAGATAATATAAGATCTCACTACACAGCAGTGAACTTTGTGCAGTTTTTTCATTAATTTCTCTAAAAGCAGCACTGAGCCATAGCCACAAGGGCAAAAGAAGTAGAATCAGAGGATTACTTAGGTCAACCTGAACAGCAGTATGCCTAGCTATTTTGCTGGAGAAACATACAACAATCATGTATTAAACAAAAAACAAACAAACAAAAAACCGAAACAAGCAAAAACCCAAGAAACTGAAAAGTTCATTCTAGAGAGAGAGAATCCTTTTATGCAAATAGTAGTGAAAAGCTAAAAAAATAATTTACACAAGATTACTTACCATTTATTCAAGGAACAAGTAATAGCTGTGGATTTCTCTCCAAACTCAAACCCAAAATGAATGAAATGGAGAATTTTCTCTGCTCATTTGACCACAAAAAAAGTAGACTACCTAATGGAGGTATGCTGGCCTTTAAGAATGCTTCTGTGTTTGGTTTTAATTTCTTTCTTCTTAAAAACATAACTTTAATCACCTAGGTAAGTGCACACACTTAGAAGTATTTTTAAACCCTCTGAGATTCCCAAGTAGTTTGCATTTTTGTTTATGTATCACAAGGTTTCCAAATTGTGCTTCCTCTGCTACTTCTGGAACATCTGCAGGCCCAGAACATGAACCATGCAAATTTACTCTTCATCAGAAATAATTGCCATTGAACAGTTGAGGTTGGGAAGGGTATAAGTTGTGAAGGTGACACGAGTTTTATGCTTGATAAGGGCCAGATAGATGTGCAGCATAATGACATTGGCATTCTTAGTTTTTTTGTAATAGTTCAGACCTACATGAAAATGTGTAGGGGAGAATTGAACTTTTCTCGCTACCACACACATGAATGACAAAACAGAGCTGGCTGCTACTCCTGTAACTAGCTCTATGACAGCTGCTATTGGGAAACTAATTGTGGGGATTATACCTGAAAACATGTATTTTTCAAAAACCGTCACAGCTACTGAATATGATGTGCTTCTCAGTTCTGTACAAGGATTTTCTTTTACCAAGATAGATGTTTTTACAAGTGCTTACCAAGATAAAAGTCCAATTGTTTCTTTTCCAGTCATCAGCTACTTGAAGCAAAGGAATGTGCAGTCTGTGGAGCAGTGTCACTAACAAAGATCAGTTTCCTCCGGATGCAAGACTTTCATTGATGCCTTGACTTGGTCAGGGGAAAGATTTTCTAATTGCAGAGACTGATTTTTTTCCTTTTTTCCTTCACAGCCCTTCTCTTGTAAAGTATGTTAGTGGTAATATTCAGGCTTTAACATCAACTGTAGAAATCAGTTAATTCTACCAACAGCTATTACTATGAACTTGAGGATGTTCCAATTCAAGTTTCCTTTTTAGAAACTGGTGTGAATTTATCTATGAATTTATCACTGATGTCTCTTGAATGTTGGATGCCTGTTTTAAAGTAACCTATTAGTAAAGATCAAGATAAAATGGCAGTTCCTTCTACTCTGGATAGATAGAAAGTGCTAGCAATTTATATTACCTTGTCAAGGTTTGGAAACTTTTATCCATTTGAGCAGCTACTACGACAGCCATGACACTGCTAATTACCTTCTTTACTTGCAAGGTAAGTTTCCTCCATGTATTTTGTCATAAGCATCTGCACTGTGAAGCATAAAAGCATTTGCCTTCAATTTTTACCTCTTCACATTTGAACAAATCTGGTTGAAAGGGTTCTGATAATTATGATAAATCTGTAGTTTTAAAGAATGGAAACAGAAGTGGATTATCAATTATATGTTTGAAACTTCCAACTAATTTCACATTACTTTTCCCCTGCTCTTCAATATCTCAATAAGATGGAGCAGATTCCTTTTTCAATAAGACCCAAACAATTTCCACTTGTTTAAAAATTCTGTGTAAGCAAAAACTCCAAGTTTACTTCACTTCAGCAAAAATATTACACAGCATCACTTGTATAGCACAATCCAAGGAAACAGAAAAGAATAAGATTATGGACAATGAAAGTTACAGTCTGTGGATTTTATCCCCCTTTTTGTGCCCCTAGAAATATCCCAGACAGAAAAGCAGTCAATGAAAAGTGTTAACTAGTACCACACATAAGAATTCCAACACATAGAATTCTGCTTGTTTTCAGGTTAATGGAATACAGCACTTTATCAGATGCTTCTATACAGGGAATTATGGAAGAAGGGGGAAGGGAATGGCAAACCAGAGCAAGGTCTAAAGCAGTTATGCAATATTTATCTTCTTTCACATATTAGAATAACTAGATCCAACTGACACATAATGTATTCAGTCTACCCAAACTAACATAATAACCAAGATTTAAGAACAGAGACGCAATACATAGTGCAAATTGCTGTGCAATGCTTCATTTTATTTGTAAGTTTAGATTTCTGTCTCCACTACCAGCATCACTGAAAGATGATACACAAACCAGAGAAGAATCTGCTGCCTATTTCATCATCCAAGTGATTTTTCCTTCCTGCCCTCCAGTGACACCATTTGAAAGCAGCAGGCTGGAGCCCGCTCTGCGCATGTTTCCTGGACCATTGTGGTTGCCTTGCCAACGAGCAGGGAGAACTCAGGGCTTACATCGGGCATTTCAATGCAATGACCCAATTACTGTCTGTCAACAAATTCACTGGGACAATAGCGAGTGTAACACATTACAGAGATTAAATCCCAAAGACTGAACTACAAAGATGTCTGCAGCAAAATCTTAGTCAGTATGAAAGGCCAGAACACTGTAAACAGAGTTAGCTGCAGTACATTCTAATCCTTTAATGTGTTTGTTGCTTTAAAGAAGAAATTTCTTCCATAATAATCTGCATTCATTATTTGTGTATTTATTATTTTAACTTCAATCACAAACCTGAGTTAATATTGCTGTCAGAGTAATGGGAAGTAAATACATTTTGTGTGTTGCGTTCCTGGCAAGAACTGGGCAGAATTAAAACATGAAAATGTTGTTCTTCCAAGCTATCGTAGGAGCAAATCATTAAAATCCCCAGTGATTTCTGCAAGACAGTTGCACCATGGCTTTGTATTTAGTAATGAACAATATGCAGGTTAGTTATAGGGCTCCCATGCTGTTCTGCCCTTTCACAATATTATCACAGGCATGCTGAAAAAGCTTCCCCCTCTTCATTTCCCAGTTCCTTTCTGTTCTTTTCATCCTCTGCAAACACTCTATTCCAATTTAAATAATTTACTTGGAGAGACTAGCAACATTCAAGAGAACAAAATATACATAATGACATATTATCAAATGAAAAAAAAAATCTGCTTACTATATAGTTACCTATATTTTTTAATTTCTTAGTAATATCACCCTGTCACTTTAAATAAAAAGCAACATTCGTGTTTTTTTTCAAATGCATGTGTCACCAGTTACCAAATGGAATTATCTGGGGAACCATGCAGGGAGCAAAAAATAGCTGCAGCCTGATGCAGCATCTGTAGAACAGGCTATTTTTTAGACCACTGATGGTTTATTTATATGCTTACTCCTAACACTTTGTATATGTATATTAGTTGTCTGGCTATAAGATGACATACTGCAGCAATTTGATATACCAGAAGTGTAAGACTGTTTCTCTAATACCTGCCTCCATCAGAAATACCTTTCTGATTACCATCTAAGAGTGGGTATCACTTCACATCTTGAAACCAGTGTTTCCAAATCCAGCCATAGCATCCATATAATATACAGTATTTTTTACAACTTATTATTGGGTCAGGCAGAATGTAAGTGTTTGTTATGCTTGCCTGAGATCACTGATACCACAAAAACTTGGAAAAGAATTCACCTTTTTTTCCCAGAAAATTCTGCATCAGTAAGTGGTAAAAAACTGTAATTCTAGATTATACATAATACCTCTGCAATGTTGTCTAATAGTGAAGCTATCTTACAGAGATGATGAACCACCCACAACCCTTTCACTTACCGCCACCTTCCCCATCACACTCTTTATATCCCACATGACTTCACTTTTGATCCCTCTTCTGGGCTCTTGTAGCATTGTTTTTTTCCTAAAATTACACCCCAGATCTGTCATCATGTTCAAAGTGTTACCTAGGCCTGTGCTACTACGCCATCCAAAAGTAAGACAGGGCCTCTGCTTTCTATCTCCCAGGAGGTTTATCTTTATTTATAGTCTTGCCTGTCCTCTACACAGCAAATTCGTTTCCATAATTGCTGTTCAAAATATCAGAATATTATAAAACAACATACATTATTGATACTTCACACAATATCTGATTTATCAAACCCATAATCTCTCAGTCTTCACAGATATGACACATCAATAATACAGACACACACCTATGTTGATTTGCTGTTTCCACTAATTCCCCCTCTTCCTTACACTCAGCTTCTCTCAGATGTAGGGACTTCCATGGTTATGCCAATATTTTACAATGTGAAAGACTGGGTTTATTTACTAATTTTTCAAAATCATTTATTAAGGATGAAATTGGCTGTGCATGATATGCATGGTCCCTCTAGGCTGCAGTCTTTAAAGTTACAGCCAAAAAACCTCCCACTATTCCAAAGAGTAAAGTTAATAAAAATACATTAACTAATTAAATTATGGTGGGAAGTCTGGCTTACAAAATGCACACCATGACTTCCAGCTTTCAGCAATTCTGTTGGAATTTGCAGAGTCAGGTCTGCTTTCTTGATTGCAGGATATATGAAGCTTCCAGTTCCACCCACCCCACCCCCCCAACAGGATAACCTATTTCTCATCTGCCAGTGACTAAGAGTTGCTTAGATTTCTCCCCAACGTATCATAAATTAAAATCATTGCAAGAGTATTATTTCATAATATTTGCCTCCATGGAAGTGGAGCTTTCCAAATACCATTTGGCATCAATGTCCACAGGAGCATCTCAAAAGGAAAGAAAGGATTCACTCAGCTTTCTCTCCACTGTTCAAACCACATCTGGAAGGGAAAAGTCAGACTCTGTCTGCTTTCACCGTTAGGTAGCCCTTTCCTTTCCTGCACAAATGTGACCTCTCTTCCTAATTAACAGTTTGGGGAAAACTCCCAGCAGATTCCAGTTGAATGTCACCTATCCCCATGAAAAATATCAGCAAGATATTTCGAAAGGTTACAAATACTTCCTCATACTGTGCTGCATTTCTCAAAGACAAAGAAGAGTTTAGTAAAAATGAGATAAATCACTCTTTTTTTTTTTCCTTAGAAGAATGTTTTATGATTTACTGTACACACTGCACTCAGCTTTTGGCAACTATCACCAAAGAATAGCTCTGTCACTGGTCTATACTTATGAGTTATTGCTCAAAGCAATGCCTTATAAAAGTTAACATGCATTTCTTATACAGCACTGCAAGGTAGCTAGTGACACAGTGCTAAGTTCATGGGAACTTCAGCTAGAAGCAGATGTAGCATTTTCTGTTTTGTTCCTTTTTTTCCCTGTTGCCTGAGGGGAATACTGAGGTCTTCAAGGCTTTCTCTCTGGCTAAAGTCCCAGTGCCAATGCCACCCCTGACACAGCTCTGCACAGTCAGTGTAACTGCTACAGAAGCATCTAGCTAAAAAGTGATTTTGGTTTTCATCTCTCAGCCTCTTGCTTCAACAGCATAATTAAATAGCAGGAGTAAAATATCATGTAGCTATCATATCACATCCCCTAACAACTACAAAACCCTAACCCCTAACAACTCTCTTTCAAAGCTAAACACTCCCAGTACATCCAGTAACCTCATGTGCCAGCCACTGGTGATTCCAGCAGTTACCTACCCTCCAATTCCATGTGACATCATAAGGGCCTCACAGTTTCTGCCCCTTCAGATGTTTCTTCATTATACAGCTGCTGCAAGCAGAGGTCTTTACTGAACAGACATAACAACCTACCATTATACACTCAGCCTCTATACACCCACTGCATTTTAAAACATCCCTAGATACAGAACTTCCAACTACATCCTCTCAATAGCTCTGTTATAAACTGCTTTAGGAGGCAGAAGATCCATAATTCAAGTGAAAGGAACAGTTGAAGGACAGATCTCACTCAAGCAGCAGCTGCAGTGGAGTCAGAAGCCTTCAACTATTTAAAGTTTTGTTAATTGCCATAAACTGCAAAGACAGGAAAATCAGGCCCCCATAGGGCCCTTAAAACAAGTCTGAGGAGATTTTTGGTGGTTTTGGTTGGCTGGTCGGTTTTGCCAGGGTTTTCATGTTTGTTTGTTGTTTTGTTTTGTTTTGTTTTGTTTTAAGATTCTATTCTTTCAGAGGTTTTCTCATTCCTGCACTTTCAAAATGCATCCACTTCACATCTTACTGGTCTGTTTCATGACTCTGAAACATGATGGCCTAATAATTTTTTAAAATTTTTTAAAAATAAAAGACAGATATTTTACAAAATGCATTTTGTTTCCTCAAAATATTTTCTTGAAGCACCGTTCATCAGCATTTACAGAAACTTCTTTGTTACATAGAACCGAGAAAACCAAACTCTTCTGCAAAACATTATGCATACCACTTTTATGGCAGCTACAGTGTAGTCATATTCAGAAAGCACAATAGTTAGCTGCACAACTAATGCAATCTATCATGCACACATTAAAGTAATTATCTGAGTACCTCTTATCACTATTTCACTTGCTTCAACTCAAGATTAAGAATAGTATTTTTCATTACTAAATCAATCTGCCATGTATTTACTGCCTCTTCCAGCAATATGTGTCTTCTAGAAACAGTAGTATTTGCTTATGGACAAATAGTTTTCTACACATGCCACAAAGAAAGCATTACACTTATGTATGGGGAAGGGAGGGAAGGGGGCAAAACCCAATGCAACTATCAGCCTGACCAAAAACCTCCCATAAAATCAGACAGAATTTTGAAAGGAATAATCTTTATCCAAAATGTTATTAACAAATAATTGCAATGTCAAAGGTTTGTATCAAATCTGTAAAAAAAAAAATAAAATTAATGCAAGCTTTCCTTTAAATATTATTTGCTTAAATAAATTAAAATAAATCAATAATTGGGAATATGCAGTTTCCCCTTTACTCCTCTTCCCCACTCCCTTCACAGACACACTCTCACACACACTTGTTTCTAGAAGAATCAAGTACTCAGTTCTACATTTAAGGATACTCATATTGAAAAGCCATTGGCAACTCTAAGAAAATGTTGATATTATGTCTATACTTTAAGATATAGAATATATGGACAAAAAATTTTAAAAGTCTATTGTTAAAAAAAAAAAAAAAGACAAACCAGAAGAGCTGACTTTCTAGAGCTAGAGCTTGCTTTACAGGAAAACATTCACAATAGAAATATAAAGGTCAGTAAAATACTTCTCCCTGAATAGTGTATGTGACACAGGTAATATATCTGCTTGATAAATATTACTTCTTTACTGAAAGTCATCTAGCATGACCTGATAATTTACAGGTGGTGCACTGCAAGCAATGTACCATTCCAAGGTGACAGCAACACCACCTTTTGGTTTTATTTAGAATAGAATAGAATTAACCAGTTTGGAAAAGACCTTCAAGATCATCGAGTCCAACCTATCACTCAACACTATCTAATCAACTGGCACCAAGTGCTCCATCCAGTCTCTTCCTAAACACCTCCAGTGATGGTGACTCCACCACCTCCCTGGGCAGCCCATTCCAATGGCAAACCACTCTTTCTGTAAAGAATTTCTTCCTAACATCCAGCCCAACCCTCCCTTGGTGCAGCTTGAGACTGTATCCTCTTGTCCTGGCGCTGGTTGCCTTGAAGAAGAGACCAACCCCCACCTGGCTACAACCTCCCTTCAGGTAGCTGTAGACAGTAATGAGGTCTCCCTGAGCCTCCTCTTCTCCAGGCTAAGCAATCCAAGCTCCCTCAGCCTCTCCTTACAGGGCATGTGCTCCAAACCCCTCACCAGCTTTGTTGCCCTTCTCTGGACATGTTCCAGCAACTCAACATCTTTCCTAAACTGAGGGCCCCAGAACTGGCCAAAGGACTCAAGGTGTGGCCTATCCAGTGCTGAGTACAGGGGCACAATGACCTCCCTGCTCCTGCTGGTCACACTATTCCTGACACAGGCCAGGATGCCATTGGCCTTCTTGGCCGCCTGGGCACACTGTTGTCTCACGTTCAGCCTACTATCAACCAGCACCCACAGGTCCCTTTCTGCCTGGCCTCTCTCCAGCCACCCTGACCTCAGCCTATAGTTCTGCATGGAGTTCTTGTGGCCAAAGTGTAGAACCTGGCACTTGGATGTGTTAAATCTCATACTGTTGGACTCTGCCCATCTGTCCAGCCTGTCAAGGTCCCTCTGCAAAGGTCTCCTACCCTCTAACAGATTAACACCTGCCCCCAGCTTGGTGTCATCTGCAAGTTTACTGATGATGGGCTTAATGCCCTCATCCAGATCATCTATATTGCCTTTGGCAATCTACCTTTTAGTCACAGCAATATTTTAACACTTTTTAGCTATGCACAAGACTTGAACAGGACTGATCCATCTACCGTCACCTAGTGCTAATTCGAAGATCTCATCCAAAAGTGATTGGATCACATTTCAGATAACCATTACAAGCAGTGGCAAAAGCACTGATATGCCTATTCTACAATTAAGACATTAGACTAATAGAAACTGGGCCATTCAGGCCACTGAGGGTGAAGTCTGGGTTTTTTTGTTTCTACCCATCATGCAAGTAAACAAATGCTTATGGTTCAACTAAAAAAAAT
The DNA here is from genome assembly GCA_033816785.1 of Picus viridis. Taxonomy (NCBI): domain Eukaryota; kingdom Metazoa; phylum Chordata; class Aves; order Piciformes; family Picidae; genus Picus; species Picus viridis. The sequence goes on along the minus strand of CM066582.1, from coordinate 15,587,845 downwards.
AAAATAGGCAAAGAAAATTTGCTGCCTTCATAACACAGTGGTAGGAGAGAAATTCTCATTCCTTCATTGCAGCACTGGGGAAATCACTTCCCACAGACACTCTTTAAGACAAAGGATTTAGCCTCAAAATATCCCTGATGCACCTTCTCAAGATGCATCTTTTAAAAGCATTTTTTTGTTCTCCAGAGATGTGACAGGACTCACATACACACTGTGAATAAGATGTTTCCTCAGGGATGCAGTACATGGGCTGGTGCTTCAGTGGACTGTCTTCTTAGCATTATAATTAATCTTCTCAAGTGAGTTTACCCTGCAATTACAGTTCATGACTGAATGTTCCAGATAAAGTTCCATCCACTTTTCCTCAACTCGTATACTAGACAACCTAACTTCAGATACCCTTATGTCATATACTTCATCTGTTTCATTTGTAATAAACCCTTCTTTCTTTGATATCTAGGGAAGTTTGTAATAGTTTACCATTGCTTTCCTTCATTCTCATCTTGACATTTGTTGTCTGCAGTCATATCCCAAGGAGGGCAGAACTGCTCTTCATTGTTATTTAACGTTAGCGGCAAACAATAGGTCCATCATGTGTTTTAATTCTAAAACTAAAATAGCAAAGCCTGAGGGTTACTCATATTTACCACAAAAAAGGAAAACATCCCTGAGCATTTCAAGTTATTTGAAAGCATGCAAATTGACAATAAAGCATTGTGCATGCTCAAAGTGTCACTGTCAGAACTTCCATACAACTCTACGGATAGAATATATTAGATATGTAATGTTAAGAATACCTTTGGTGCCAGGAAGACCAGAAATTTGCTTTTGTAATGCAGCTGCTGAGATTTTGGTCATATTACATCATTTCAGGAGCTGCTATTTAAGAGGACTTCAAACTTGCCAGAAAGTGAGGGGCATGCAGGAGGCTGCCTCTTTCAACAATTAATCTAAGTGTACATTTTGTTGGCAGATGGCAGTGCTGAAGATCTATAAACAACATTTAAACAAGAGAGTTTAAGTAGCAGAAATAAATTTTGTTTAACAGTGAAGAGCTCACCACAGTACACTCTTTTTCCACAAAAATAAATCACATGGTGGTAGTGCTCGTTCCAGGTAGAGACTGGATATACTATGACATGATGGGACCACATTCCACGCCCTACTGGAGAAAATATTCAGTCTCTCTTTGTAGGGGCAGTACAGAAAACATATTCAGAGAAAGCAGATATGCTTAAGAAACAGTCTTTTGCATGTATTTCTATTAAGAGCTGGGACTGTTAATCTCCTTCCATATTCAGCCTGAGATTTTTTTTGTATTTGCAGTCATATTCCATCATGTGCTGTTAATACAAAATTCATGTTTTCTGCTGCCAAAGACAGAACAATGTTTTTTCATTATTTCATTAGCTGGAAATATTGCAGTCAGCTTTCTAAAGCAAAATAGCCATTCATCTCAAGAAAATTACCTGTTGGTTGGTTGGTTGGTTGGTTTTAGTTATTTTTTTGTTTGGGTTGTTGGGTGGTTTTTTTTTTGTCAGTAGACAAGCAAGCAAGTACAGGCCAATTTGTCACTGTTGGGTGTCACTTCTGTAAACTGAGTAAAATGAGACACTGACCCCTTGTAGAATCATATTTGACCTGAACTTTTCATATCACAGATCTTCACTAAGAAATCCAGTTCTTTTTAAGTGGCTGAAGTTGACAATTTTCTGAACTGTTCCTTCCTTTGGCATACTGCACAGACATCTACCATATGTGTATCACAGCATTCTGTCTTAGATTATGTCACTGTTAGAAATCAAAGGTCTGTTACTCTTCATTTTAACAACACATATGCCATATGCATAATGACTGCAACTCTTTTCGTTTTTCTTATTTAAATAAAATATTTGGTTAGAAACTGAAGTGGGACAGACAGCATACTTCAGTTACTATGTATTTCACCTTTAATAGCCAAGAACATTTAATGTCTGCCATTTATTTATTTTGAAGTCAGTAAATATTCCCTAGCATACTTCACCTTCCTTTAGTATCTCAATGCCTCAGCTAAGATGATGTTCCCATCCTAGAAATGTAAAAACTATTATCTACTAAAGCACTAAAGTCATAGAATGGGTAGAAGAAATTAAAGTCATGCATGTCTCATATGGCATTTTGTGGATAGGAATTCAAGACAAAGAGTTACAGCAAGATTTTTCAAGAGCACAAAGAGTTTTGTAGTAACCTCTGTAGGTCAGATTGAAAAATGTAAGCAATCTAGATAAACTGTTTCAAATCTTTCCTATCTCTGTCCAGAATCTTAAATTGTATCCTAATAATTTCAATTTCCACACAATGTTATCTCTATATCAGTAATTTATAAATTACTTGCTGAAAGAAAAGCTTTTCTTATAAGCCAATAAGATGACTTTTGATACCTTCACTAGGCATATACTATTTCATTCCTCAGAGTTACCAAGCATGAGGGAAATTATTACTGTAACATTTTTTTTTCAACCATGTAGTCTTACTTAGTCTTACTGAGAATTAATACATTCTCCAAGGGTCCAATACTTGTACCTATGGAACCTGTGCACTCTTGGAAGTACATTGGGAAGATCTTTGATAGGATGGTTTTGTTGGTATTACCCTATTTTTTATTACAATAAATCAGTTGTTTTTATAATCAGCTTATCCAAGTAAGTGTTCTGCCTCAAACAGCCAGCAGTATTATCTCTGTTCATTAAGAAATTTATTTCATATTCCCTACAGGCTTACTTTCATCCACATTGACATTTGTATACTTCTCTTGCAGAAGTTTCATAACTCAGTTTCACAAACATAAACCTATCATTTCAGTACTGTTTTCTTTAAGTGGTAAAACAGATTGGGATGGGATGGGATGGGATGGGATGGGATGGGATGGGATGGGATGGGATGGGATGGGATGGGATGGGATGGGATGGGATGGGATGGGATGGGATGGGATGGGATAGACCAGGTTGGAAAAGACCTGCAAGATTATCAAGTCCAACCTATCACCCAACACCATCTAATCAACTAAACCATGGCACCAAGCACCCCATCCAGTCTCTTCCTAAACACTTCCAGCGATGGTGACTCCACCACCTCCCTGGGCAGACCATTCCAATGGCAAATCACTCTTTCTATGAAGAATTTCTTCCTAACATCCAGCCTAAACCTCCCTTGGTGCAGCTTGAGACTGTGTCCTCTTGTCCTGGTGCTGGTTGCCTGGGAGAAGAGACCAGCTCCCACCCGGCTACAACCCCCTTCAGGTAGTTGTAGACAGCAATATAGTCTCCTCTGAGCCTCCTCTTCTCCAGGCTAAGCAACCCCAGCTCCCTCAGCCTCTCCTCATAGGGCTGTGCTCCAGACCTCTCACCAGCTTTGTTGCCCTTCTCTGGACACATTCCAGCAACTCAACATCTTTCCTAAACTGAGGGGCCCAGAACTGAACATAGTACTCAAGGTGTGGTCTAACCAGTGCTGAGTACCGAGGCACAATGACTTCCCTGCTCCTGCTGGCCACACTATTCCCGATGCAGGCCAGGATGCATGCTGCTGTCTCATGTTCAGCTTACTATCAACCAATACCCCCAGTCTCTTTCTGCCTGGCCGATCTCTAGCCACTCTGACCCCAGCTTGTAGCACTGCATGGGCAAGAGCTCACTACTTGATTATAATCTTATGAATTTTGGCTGCACATTCCACCTCTCACAAAAATTGAAGTGTCCCAACTATGTCGTGAATACAAATCATCCAATATCTTACTTTCATTATTATCATTAGAGCTACAAACATCCTGGCTATCTATGCACCTCATTAGCTCGTATATAAGAAACAACTGAACAAAAGCACTTCATTCTGTGAGGAACACAGCTGTATGTTCCTTTGAAAACATGTTTAAAATACTTCATGTGAGTTTTGAGGTTTGCTTTTTCTCAAATCCAATTAAGAAGCTCCAAAGTAGCACAGTATTGTTGTTTACCTAACACCAGCATTAGCTGTAATTAAAGCTGTATGACAGCAATTGGGAGATTTTGCCAGAGGCTAGTTGTATTAATAGATCCTGAAAGATGGTGTACTTAACAAAAAGCCATTGAAATATATAGCATCTCCAGTCTTCTCAGTCTTGATAACAAATTATGTCTTGCAACTGGGCCAAATATATTGATCATTTAGCTTTTTCATGGCAAGAAATTCTTCACATAAATCAAATCAACTGTGGTCTTCAGATAACAAATTGTATCAAAAAGGTGGCCACTATCAGGAAGACAAGTTTTCTATAAACTACAAAGAAGGAAAATAAAGAGCAATTAAGCACGCAGAATGATGCTCTGGACTAAAGGGACCGAGTTGATCAACCTCAAACCAGTGTCAGGAGCAGAGCCTACTAAAGTGTGTCACAGAATCACAGAATTATTAAGGCTGGAAAAGACCTCTGAGATCATCAAGTACAGCCTATGACCTAACACCATATCAGCTAAACCATATCACCAAGTGCCACATACAATCTTAAAGACCTCCAATGATGGCAACTCCACCACCTCCCTGGGAAGTCCATTCCAGGGCCTTATCACCCTTTCTGTGAGGAAGTGCTTCCTAATATCTAACCTAAACCTCCCCTGGTGCAGCTTCATACCATGATCTCTTGTCCTGTCACTAGTTGCCTGGGAGAAGAGCCCAACCCCCACCTGACAATAACTTCCTTTTAGGTAGTTAGAGGAGAGCTTATCACTCTTTACAAGTCTCCGCTTCTCCAAGATGAACAACCCCAGCTCCCTCAGCCTTTCCTCACACGCATTCAATGACATTCTAGCCTGAAGGATGCTCTTCTCCTTCTACAGAGAAGCAGAGTGGATTCCATTCTATTCCAAGCTGTGCCATCCACCAGCATGGAAACATAGGACCGGAATGGAGATAAGCCAAAGACTTCACTAGCTAGTGGCTTGGCATAAATGAATGCATAGTTGATAGTGATGAAATAAACAAGGCTGATGCTTCTGCATTACCTTGATACTGAGGGATCCATGAAGTTTTTCGTTTAAAAGTTGTTTGGTGCTTTTTGGGGGTTTTTTGCATTTGTCCTTAAATAAGAATAGCATTGAAATAGCAGAAAGCAATATTTTAAAGTTCAAAGAAACTGTCCTGAGGCATTGTATTTTTCCAGTATAAAAGCCAGCTTTGAACCTACAGACTCCTAAGAGGTTTTCTTTAATAATGCGGTTATTACTATTTGGAATATTCATATCTATTTTAAACTTCCCTGCACTGATGATAGCACGACCTGCTGAATACATTTGAAAGCTGAGTAACTAAGATATGTAGCACTTACTGCACAATTGCCACAGAGGATGCAAAAAAGACTTAAACGATAACGGCTCCAAACACATACTGCATAACCATCTCCATAAGCTCTCTTTTAAAATGTCTAAAATGTCAGATAATAAAGCAGATATTTATTATCTGCATATACACAAAAGTCCAATGCTGCCTCCATTAGACACCTTACACTTACAATGGCTTTGCTGGAGCATACAAGAAATACAGGACTGGATAACAAAAATGTGAATTATTTTATTAGCTACAGACATAAAATTGTAGACTGACATATTTGTCAAGCATTATGTCATAGAGAAATCCAGTTTCAGTTTTAAAAGCAAACAATTTCACATTCTGAAATGAGAGCACCCTGAATTAGTCATTTCCATTAAAACTATGAAGTAGAATTGCCTAGCAACCAAGAAAATTAATTCAGAGATTAAAATAAACACTGTGACACTGACAGAGCAAGTGCTATTCTATCCCAACAACCATAAAGACACATAGAAGAGAGGATAGTATTTCCTTAATTTTTCTTAGCAAAGGAAAAACAAACAGTTTCATAAAATGAGTCATAATGGCCAAGGAATAAAAATAAACAGTAAAAGCAATTGCACAAAGAAAATGCAAACACTTGCCCTCTTTTTACATAACATTATTCAAGTGAAAAATATGAGAAGTTTTTCCACAAATTGTTGTGGAGGTTTCTAACATGCTTTCCACTTGCAAAGAGCAAATTGATTTCATTATATTTATTCCATGCAAGCATTCTATATTTTAGCACTTCCTAGCTTAATTTATTACTGAATGTGTGGCCACACCTATCTGAAAACACTCTGCAACGTTATTACCCACTACTACCCCTAGTCAAATTATTCCTCATTACATTTTGGTAAAAGCTTTAAAATTATATAGTTTATGATATTGAGGCTATTGGGGAGTTGGGGGTGGGAACCACCACCAAAACTGTAACAGATTATGGACAGCAAGGATGACTGCAATAATTTGTTTTAATGACTGCTACACTACACTGCTTGTTACATCTGAGCCACTGTGTAATTCATTGTCCCTGAAGGACTACAAAAAGCCCAGTAAAATTATCCCTTTAGAAATCAAACCATATTCTGTAGCAACACTGAAGTCTATTACCTTGTCAGGATATTAGATCAGAGGAATGATTACAGATTGGCAATTCCTGACTGGCAGTACTTTCAGCCCTCTAGTAGTCGACAGTCCATCTTTCCAGTCTGAGCTAAAGAGTTTGTACTCATTCAAAAAAATATTAGTGATTACAAGGGTAACAACAGCCAAAGAAGAAAAATGAGATCCCAGAGGACATCACAAGATTTAGCAACTGCAGCAGCTACATAAATCTAATTGGATCTACATTAAATGATAATAATAAAAATAAAACAGTAAATCTAGACAGACAAGCAGGAATAAATGTCCATTAGAAAGCAATGTTCCAGGGGAGGACATACCTATACTGTAGTACAGGAAAGAAAACAATATTTCAGCTCCTCATTTGTGTACAATATTCACAAAACACATCCACAGCTACCTACAGGTACTTTAAAGTTGAAATCTGTATATTGCAATCACATTCAAGAAAGCCTGAGGTGCCTGAATTGTATTTTTAAAGTTAAGGATGTAAATGGGTATTTAATAAAATACAAGCTTTCATCTTCTAGAAGGGGATATGACAGGTAATAATAGAAAGATATCTACTGGAAGTACAGAGGCAATAAAGATGGTATGGGCAACAGATTGAAATGAAGAAAGAATTAATGGCAGAAGTCCCCCATATGCAAACACATCCATAAAGCTAATAAAAAACCCCAAATGTCCATAGCAGGTTCCCCCTGTGTCTTAAATATTTGATGACTGTAACAGATGGGGAGGGGAGGGAAAAATTTATTGTCTAAACCATTAGCATAAACACAGCTGACCTAAAGGATCTACTCAACTCTAGGTTATAATTACTCCAGTGTTTGCAGTAGAAAACAATGTTCATACATCTAGAACAATTTTGAAAGATGACATCTTGGAGAAATGGTAGCCTCCATATGCTGTTGAACAGGTGAAATAAATGTACATTTTATTTTCTGGTCGGTGTGCCACATGTCATGGCTGTGGTTGTAGTATACACATTATACATCTTTTATTAAACTCTAAGAATGCCACAGTGATAAACACTACAAAAGTAGAAGCTACTCCTGCAAACTACACAGAGCTGACACAAGTATCTCTTTTCCCTTTAAGATTATAACAGCAAAAACATCTCAGGAACAAACATCCATTTTCTATGTTCCTTTTAGACATCGTTAAGAGTCCAGAACATGGCAATAAGGGAAATCCTTGCAACTACCCTGAGTTTGAAAAGTATCAAGTATCTGCTCCACTCTATGCCACAAAAACCAGGCAACTAACCAAAAGGTTGCTTCAGACCTGCATTAAAAGACAAAATGTCTCATCTATAGTTTGTTGCAAGAGGACAGTAAGAGTAGCACTAGTGCTAGTTCTTGCACTAGCTGCTGGAATTTAATGAAATTAAACTCCAGATAATCTTAGAAAGCAGATCATCACCATGTTGCAAAGAAAAGGCAAAAAGAAGGTCCCTAGTAACCTGCCTTGAGGAAAATTCCTCTTGCATAGCAACTGATCAGCTTCTTAGTGTGAACAAGACACATTAACTAAATACTTCAATACCACTAGAAGGTCCAGTATACACTGCCCAAGAGTGAACCCCAATTCTATCAAGAAGAAACACAGACAAAAACTCCTAAAAATTACAATAGCCAAGAAAATTATAATAATTTCTTGAAACCTAAAGTCAGCCAGTGGAGACCTCGAAGTATATCAACCTGCTTGTAAAACAAACAAAAAAGCCACAGTTGATAAACAAATTCCATTCAATCTTCCTTCCAGTCTCCTTTCAGATCCTATTCAATTGCATCATTATTTTGGCCTCACTAAAACCTGTCAGCTACATGAAAATTACTCCATGGTATTGAGACATCAAATATGTACCTATAAGTTACTGCAGGATCAGATCCTTGGTCATTGATTTTGATGTTACTTAGGTCTGTAACTTTGCAAGTATTATATTATCCAAAAATAAAGGGCAATCCTACTAATTTCTACAAAACTGCTCGGTAGTATCCATGAAGGTGGTCCTTAAAATCTACTAGGACTATGAATTTTCCAGCAACAGGGAAGTATTTTGTAGCAAATATAGTCAAGGCTAAATAGAAAAAAAAAAAGTTTTATGGCCCAGAGGAGTAGATACTAAGCTAATTATGAACACCTGAAGAACAAAATATTGTTTCTTTTCAGTCTAGTTAACATGGCAATAAGAGGTTTTTGAAGAGGATGAGAACCAGAAAAAGAATCTGCAGGTGTTTATAATGAACTGCAACCTAATATTGAGAGGAAAGGCAGAGGCAAAAACATGGTTACACTTTTAACATTATTAATAAGCATATGTTTATCAGTATTAGCAGTCAGTATCTCAGTAAGAAATTACAAGGCTGAGAAATTCTCAGAAGACAATTGTACTGCTACTCTGGAGCATCATATCAAACAGGAAAAACATTTTATATATCTAACATACTCCTCAGACCACATGATGAGATAGTAAATCACTGGATTTGTGGCATTCAGCTTGAAATGTAATTATTTATCTATGTAGAAGTGGTTTATCAACAAGTCACACAGGCAAACCATGTTAAGTGGAAAGCATTTCATGCTAAAGCTACTCAGTTTAAAAATCAATAATAAAAAAGTCAATAATGCAATTGAATACCTTTATGAAAACACAGTGGCTAGTCGTCAATGTTCTCTATCTCAAGGCAATTTAAGACATTTACTTTCATCCTCAGTTATTTGTGTTATATGCAATGACTTAGCAACCTACTACTCCTATAAATTCAAGTACTTGGTCGTTATTGCTATACAACTTTTATAAACCTTTAAATGATGGGAGTTTAAAGTTCTTTTGTGCCATATGCATAATTCAAGATGTTATTGATGTTACCTTTATCATTATCAGTAAAACCAGAAATCTGTTCACGGATATCTGCTCAGTTAAGTTTTTTCACAATGGACTAATCCACCGCCAGAAAGGTTGTATTTTCCTCACTGCACCCAGTAGCAGCTACTGCATTCCCTTTCTTCTACTGCATTCCCTTTCTTCTACTGCAGCCACCTGACCAGTTCAAGATTGTATTTGGGTAGGGCACAGAAGCATTTATCTGCTCTAAATGACAGCAGCACCTTCTGCTCAGTTTTTCTCTGATTCTTACATTGGAAAAGTAAGAATCTCCAACACCAGGTCCAGTCTCAAAGGTGCACCATGAAGATGTTAAATTATGAAGAAAAATGTAACTGGAAATACAATCTTCACCACAATGGTCACAGAACAAGCAGGACAGTAATGATCAAGAAGTTGCTAACTATAAATCACTGTGCATATGACAAGAGGACACAAAATGGTATATAACTGGTAAAATGCAAAGATTAATTTACTAGAAAAGTTAAGGTAACTTTCACTTGTCTCTTGCCATTCACTACTGTGGAATGACAATTAGAATAGAATAGAATAAACCAGGGTGGAAGAGATCATTGTGTCCAACCTATCACCCAGAATAAACCTATTTTTAACTCTATCAGTGGGATAGAACACAATTTTTTGTTTGATCCTTAGGTAACAACATAATTGTAGTGGAACTGCAAGTACAGCTACATTTTAACTCTGATATATGTTAGTAAAATTTGGCCGGAGAATTAAGGAGAATAGCTACTGACTCCCCACATGTCAATCCCCACAGATGGGATTTATCCTAAGGAAATACTATCTGTCCATGTCCTAAACAACAACAGAAAGTTATGGGAATATATTTGACTATTATGAAACAAGCAGGTATCATGATGAATCCTCCACTGAAAGACTTGACAGTCAGGTAACCCACAAACTCTCAAGTAAGATCAAGTAAGTTCCTCCCTCTTACCTATCTAATAAGTAAATATTAATTCTTCTGTACTTTGTAAGGAGGGTAGATGCTCTGTTTTCTATTATTCAAAATCTGTGTTTAATTCTCTTTATCCAATGGAAACATCAGAATTTGTAGTTTCTGGTAGTATTACAAAAGACTTCTCACAAACCACAACATATGAAAATTATTCAGAGAGGGCTCTACCAGTAGGCCATGCATAGGTGTCTTTTGCAGCATGCCTAGAATGCCATGAAATTCAGGGTGCTCCATAAATTCCCACATCATACTCTCAGGCCATTTGGGCTTCATGTGTTAAAATGTAGGACTTCAATTTTCTGAAAAGAGCACAGAGATGACCAGGTAAAACCTGAAATATGGGAGGTTCACTAATCTCTGCAGAGTATCTCTATAAGCTACCAAAGAGACTGCCTGCAAGTTTCTTTGGGGCTTTACATACCACCATAACATCTAAAGTCTGAGAATTTTATTTATTTTTTTTCACCCATAAAGTGTCAAAAAGAAACCCACCTGAACAGCAAATGTTTGCTAATATGAAGAGTTAAAAAACAGTGTTATGAACTAGTAGCTACTAACTGGTAGAACAGGAACAACAGAAGTAGCAACGGTGTTAATTTTTCCATGGCCCCATGGCCTTCCACCTCTAGTGCAGACTTGAGAATTCACCCTTGGCAGCCTGCACAACATCTTGCCCACCACAGCCCAGATTCTCCTTGTCATAGTGCAGAAACTTACCACAGCATCATCTAGCATGTAAGTACTAAAAAGGCGCAAAACTTTCAAGGTACTATTAGTAACCCATACTATATTAAAGCACATCTTTGGAAGGACAAGGGCTGTTTAAGTGAGATATGATAGAAGAGTGAAAGAGATGGGAAGCAAACAAGTTGACAGCTGGTAGTAGAACACAAAAGGATGATGCTTGGGATCTACTCCTGGCAAGCATAAGTTCATTGCTATGGCCAAACATTTCTTCACTTGAGACTTACAAAGAGACATCCCAAGCTCTTCTCATGGCTGTTTTCTAAAGGCTTTTCAGTAGATTCAAAATTATGCTAGCTGCTTATTATTACATATAGCTTAAAAGAGTAAGAGAAGATTTGTTGGAAAATCAGGAGGTAGCAGACTTTGGTAAATTACATAAAGCAAGCTAAGCTGATTCATCAGTAGTAGAGGGTGTCACTATGCTATTGAGCCTCCCACACTGGCTACATCACCTTACCAGGCAAGGGTAAGCAGTACCAGATTCCTTCACTAGAAAAACTAGGCCAATGGGTCAACTGTGAGAACTTTTCCATGAATCTGAAGTAGATACACATGTCCAACTATGAGAATCTCTCCTATCTCTCATTAGTTTAATAAAACAAAACTTGCTCTACCACTTTCCCTCAGCCAAGTTTCTAACTTCACCCTCAAGTTTCTAACTTCAAAAGTTAGAAACAGACCACGGTTACAATATCACCATAGTAGCCTTGCACTGACAGGCTGCTCTTTTACTTGGGGGGGAAGGGTTTAAACTACAAATTCACTGGTTTGAAAAGATAATCTGAATTTATGCTCCTACTAACTTCTAATGTAAAACTTCTCAGATGATTTATTTACTAACAGTAACCTACAAATAGCAATCTAGTACCACTCTTCTCAGATTACACAGATTCACAGATTGCATTGGGCTGTGTTTTGGTTGTTTTATTTTAACGTTATTGGACTTTATATCATTATATTAATACTATCCAAGATTTTGATTTTTTTTTTCTTGAAAGACTAGAATGTAAATATTTGGAAGCCATTTTAAACCACTCTACCTTCAAACACACATTTTACTTCTAAGAGAAGGAATGCTTACTGGAACTACAAATATTATATTTCACTTGAGTTTTATTTGCACTGTGGCAGTAGCACTTTCCTGCAAAGCAGCAAATCCACCTTTAGCTGAAGTCTAGTTTTTATATCAGAACTGCAGCAAATGAACTGTTTCTCTCACATCACTATGACAAAGACAGATTTTTGTTAAAGTTAATACTAAGTTTACTGCAACATTAATTTGCTGTACAGTTGTGTTATTATCACTCTTGGGGAAAAAACAAAATATCACTGTGAACCAAATTAAAGATTCTTCAGAAATAGTCCAAGTGCAAATATCAGGACTATTATACATGTAAAAAGAAGACTGATCATTGCAAGTAGTTGGTGATATTTTAGCAACTTATTTGGAACTACGCTGTCTGAGATGGTTGCAGTGTAAATTTGGGAGGACTACATGATGGCTAGTGAGAAGGGGATGAAAATACTAGAGGGAAAAAATAATAGAAAATGTAGCATTCTTGAGTCTACTGTATTGTGGCATGAGAACTGGGCATGGACAAACTAAATGAATATTTAAGCCATGTTTTGTCAGTGGTCTTCCCTCATACGGGCCTAGCACACGTGTACAAAAATTCCCAGTTCCAATAGTTATTCTCTATTTGGTGTTTGTCTTTGACCCTCAGTTTTGATGCTCTGAGTTTGGTCTCTGCAGCTGAGAAAATGACAAGACTTATTTCTCCTTCTGTACTGAGGTCTCTGCAAATCCTCCCTCTCCCCCAAGGAAAAAAAAAAAAAAAAAAAAAAAAAAAAAAAAAAAGGACTTGGTGGTATGTCTCAAAAACTTGCATGAATTGCCTGAACATTCTTCTAAAACAGAATCGTCAAATGAAATATTAACTGATGAAATATTTGATAGAAGATCAGTATTCACCTTTGCCACTTTTATATTCTGACTTTCAATGACCATCAGGTGCTTGTGTTTTATAGTTTTTTATAAAATCATACAGTGTCCTCAATCTGAAGCACAACAGACAAAAAAAAATTTATTTCTTTATTGTTGTCTATTTATTCCTCCATATAAAACTATTAGAAGAGAAGAGCATATCCTCACCTGTTTATAGAGGGAGAATTCACAACTCAAAACTGTTGTATCAAGAAAGCAAACGCTGTTCTTGCCGTTCTTTCCTTTCTTGCCATTCCATCCATTCTTCAATCTTAAATTTTAGGGCAGTGGAATGCAATTCAAACTGCTTAAAATTCACATTGCCACAAAACAAAATTTGTCACTAAACAAAATTAATAATTTTTAGATATCAGTTATATTGATCCCCAAATCCTTCTCCCTAAGGAGGCTAGCACTGAGATGAATCAAATTTATTTTTGCTATATTACTTTCTTTTTCTTTTCAGAGTAACTAGAAATCCAAAATACAGCTTTTTGCCCCAAATGAACCTTTCACAAACTGTAGAAAAAGTTTTTGCAAATCTATATGGCTGTTTTGATACAGCATTTTAAAAAGAATTGCATGAACCGATTAAAATATATTCAATGTTCTTTTCTAAACAATTACATAACTTACTTATGAAATATCTTATTTCTAAAATAGTTTATTCATGAAATTGACACACAAGTGTCAAAATTACCATGACGATTTAAATTCTCACACATTGAATTAGAATAGAATGAACTAGGTTGGAAAAGACCTTTGAGATCTAGTCCAACCTATCATCCAACACCATCTAATCAACTAAACCATGGCACCAAGTGCCCCATCCAGTCTCTTCTTAAACACTTCCAGTGATGGTGACTCCACCACCTCCCTGAATTGAGGATTCTACCAGCCTTAGGGCAGTTATATATATAAAAAACTATAATTAGATCTTATTAATTGTGGATTTTCATGCCTATGACTAGTATGATGTTAAGCCTGTAAGAAACACAAAGTTTTCTTTTCTTAACACATATATTTCAATGTTAAAGATTAAATAAGCAAGCGAGGCTGCACTATCTGTGAATAAAAGTGTTTTGAATAATAACTTCTCTTCAAATTGCAGCTCTAGAACTCACCGCTCCTAATGTAGGAATGTTGAGTAAAGTAGTCTGTAGTTACTAAATAAAGGAGAATAAGTCTTACAACATCAGAACAATTAACTTTAAATGCATATTGAATGTTATTGCATTTTGCTTTAATAAACAAGCAGGAAGTATAGTGAGATACTCTGCCAGATACTAAAATTTATTTCCATAAATAATATTGGTTTAGAAGGAAAATTATTTACTCTGTTCGTGACTCTGTGATTGGCAAGTATTTTAACTGACACGGTTACTCTTTTAAGAACAACAAACTCTTTTAAGAACATGATGAAAGAGCATTCTGTCCTGACAGATCTTGAAAAAAAAATCCAACCTGAACACACACTTGGGAACTATGAATATAATTGAAAATATATTCCCAAAGAAAACTGTGATTGGCCTCTGCTCACCACATTAAGAATCAAGAAACACAAACCGAGGCTTTGTATGAAGACTGTCAGGCAGCAATTGTCTGCTACCTCATACTTAAAAGGACAACTTTAAAAAATGTTTCCAAATTACTCACAAAATTGATAGCATTTCAGGTGTCCTATAAGGCTAGGCAGAGTACTAACAATATAAAAAGGATCTAACTGAAGATACGAGATAACATCCTAGACTACTCATGACTTTCTAAAACTCTGCTTAAGGCTCTCCATTAGAGGCATGCTGTGGAAAAGCAAAAAACTGCTTTGTTAACAGGCAGTAGATCCACTTAAATCAGTAGTGCAGACCAAATACTAATTATTTATTTATTTTGTATTACTCAAATATTTCTTGCCACAATAATATTAATTTTTTGCTATCTCCCAGTGGAACCTTATCTATGTTTATTAGATATACTACAGCCAAGACAGCTTAAGTAAAATTAGCTCTTCCTCGTGTTCACTGCTGTACAAACACAGATGCTCCATCTATTCCCAAGTTTATTTAATAAAAGAAATTCAAACTACAAAACAAGCTTATGGATGAATCACCAAAAAAAGGCACTCTTATCTTCAATTTAGTGCAAGTGGTATTGTGTGGTTTTCTTGTTCTATAGAATGTTTTATTTTCTGAAATAATAGTGGCCTTCCAGCACCTGAGGGGGCCTACGAGAAGGATGGAAAGACTGTTTATGAAGGCATGTAGTGATAGTATGAGGGGCAATGGTTTCAAACTGGAAAAGATCAGATTTAAATTGGATGTTAGGAACAGGTTCTTTACTATGAGGGTGGTGGAACACTGAAACAGGTTGCCCCAGGAGGTGGCTGGGGCCCCCATGCCTGAAGTTATTCAAAGTGAGGCTTGACATGACTCTGGATGGCCCAGTCTAGTTGAGAGGGTTGGACTAGATGACCTTTGGAGGTCTCTTCTAACCCAGACCATTTGATGATACTATATTCTATGAAATACGTATACAGTGAGAATAATCCACTACACCAAGTCCCACACAATACAAAAAATTATAGTGCCTGCCCTCTAAAAAGTGTTTTGTTGTGAAAAATGATTGAGGTTGGGGATATCATTTACAGTCTTAGTGCTTTCACAGAGGGAAGATCTGTTCTGCAAGAACTGGACCAATATATGGCCTGCATCAAGAATAGTGTGGCCAGCAGGAACAGGGAAGTCATTCTTCCCCTGTATTCAGCACTGGTTAGGCCACAGCTTGAGTACTGTGTCCAGTTCTGGGCCCCTCAATTTAAGAAAGATATTGAGACACTTGAACATGTCCAGAGAAGTACAACGAGGCTGGTGAGAAGCCTCAAGCACAAGCCCTATGAGGAGAGGCTGAGGGAGCTGGGGTTGTTTAGCCTGGAGAAGAGGAGGCTCAGGGGACACCTTATTGCTGTCTACAACTACCTGAAGGGTGGTTGTAGATAGGAAGGGGTTGGTCTCTTCTCCCAGGCAACCAACACCACAGCAAGAGGACACAGTCTCAAGCTGCACCAGAGGAAGTTTAGAATCGAGGTGAGAAGAAAGTTCTTCACAGAGAGAGTTGTTAGGCATTGGAATGGGCTGCCCAGGGAGGTGGTGGAGTCACCGTCCCTGGAGGTGTTCAAGAGGGGATTGGACATGGCACTTGGTACCATGGTCTAGTAGTCATGAGGTCTGTGGTGACAGGTTGGACTTGATGATCATTGAGGTCTTTTCCAACCTTATTGATTCTATGATCCTATGATCTTTTTTCCACATAGCAAAACTAGCAGTTTGTCATCATCATCTTTCAGAGACTGGCAGCTGGATCTACCACTGACACATGCAAACTTATGCATGATGTTTTCAAAACTGGTGTACATCAGTGAAACTTCGAAGTGCAGCTGATCATTCTCAAAAAATAAGCCAGTCAAATAAATTACAGGCTTTAGTTATCCTGGGTTTTACAGGCAGCACATTTATAATCAAAGATCTTAGTATGTTACAGTTCAGTGTTATGGAAATGGTGAAAAAGTCGATACTTCTGAGATGTTATGACATTTTACTTTGTTAGAATATATTTTAGTGTTGACATACAGCTTACATTTGAGCCTGATTTTCTACACTTTCAGTTCTTGGACAGCTACAGATAGCTGTGTAGCAAATACCTTAAAACATCCCCCCAACCTGTTCTGGCTTGCAAGCAAGGGAAATGTGGTAGCAAGATAAAAAGGCAGGGAGAGACAGAAAACCACAAGTCCTCTAGTAATTTAAAACAAAAATGAATTAATACAAGCTTTTCTTGGTTTCAATTTTCACATCTTTAGATTCAAAACAATAGCATTATCTCAAGTTACCATATTAAGGGTTCTGATACCAAGGATAAACTACATTTTGTGAGGCAGATAGAAAAAAGGAAAGGGGTGGGGGAGGTGGGAAAGAGGAGAGTGAAATGCACATTTCTGCTTTCCAATCATGATTTGAAACTACACAGTTTCTAGTAATTACTTATTTTTCTAATAATTCATTCTATTTCCCAGTTAACAGTTTTCCACGATTCAGCCATAAACAAATCATTAGTGTTAAACACAGATTAAGGCAGAAGGGTCAGTATTTAGAACCACTATGATGGTAAGATTTGTGTTTGTACTGATCAATATCTCAATGCATACAATTCTTTAAAAGAACAACAATTACAAATCTGCAAGTCCCTCACTGGAGCTGTCATTATCCTATTTATGAAACGCATCTACATGAAACTATTCACTTCCATCATGGCTGCTAGGAAGACGTAATGCTTTTCAGTGGGAGGTTCAAAGCATCTGCTGTGAAGAGCACAGGAGTTGAAAAGCAGTGACAATTCATACTCCCATTGATTTTGTCAAATAAAAGAAAGAAACAGTTCTACTCAAGATGGAAGGAGGATGAAAACCAGAATATATGAATCATAATTAATATGCTGGGACACTACAGTTAAGAAAACTAGTTCAAATGACCTAGAACTATACTATGGATATCAGTTAAAGACATAATATATAGAGCATGCTAAATAAAAGGGGGAAAAAAAAAAAGAAAAAAAAAACACAAGAAACAAAAAAGCTATGAAAAAGAGGTATCAAGTCATATAGATTACAGCCAACATTTTCCAAATGCAAAGTGCAAGCCTTGAAGATATTCATGATTTCATAACCATCCCTATACTTCACAATAATTCTAACATCTGTATGTAAACACCCCTAAAAATTGTCAAAACCCAAAGTGGGAACATGACTGGTTGACCTGACAGGTTCACGGGTATGGTCTCAGCCACCAAGAAGCATCCTCTTCCACATCAATAAGAAAAAACAGATATAGTTTGTGATCTCTCAACATTCTCCTGTCACTGTCTGTGATGACAGCTGGGTACCACTAAGGGGAAAAAAGGTTGAACACATGGCATTGTAAATGGGGGGTGGGAGGTAAGTAGTGTTAGCTGTTGTAATCACACTATTAATCACACCATTTTGAGTGGCTATTGGTCATTCAACTGCTTATCATATGAACAATGAGGATGCAGTTTATCAACAACAACATGTTCTTTTAATATATAAAATGTTTCACTTATTTCTAAGCTTATTTTTTTCCTCTCTAATAAGAATTCAGTGATTCTGAATTTCACACTATTTCTTCAGGCAGTATGATTCATTAACAATGAAGTATTTGATTCAGTGGCCAAGCAGTTTGATTCACTTGTTTTAAAAAGGAAATAAAACCCAAAACAAAACAACAAAAAAAACCAAAGCACTTGACTGCATTTCAGAAGCATGTCTTCAATTTCTGAACATAAAGCACACTAAGTATTTTGAACCACGTAATATAAGTATTGATTATACATTCATTAAAAAAAAAAAAAATCCCCAACCCCACAAATTTGAACTGTCTTGTACTTTCTGCCATTTGCAAATCATGAAACTCAGCTGAAGAAACTGCTGAAATCACCAACCAGATACTGATCTGTTTATGCATAAATATAAGTATGTATATACACAGAGGGGCACATATACCCTTCTTTTGTCTTCTAATAAATATCTACTGTGCATTTAGAACAAGTTAAGACCATAAGCAATTCCAACTGCATTCTGTCAAAATGGGTCACATAATGAGAAAGCATGACATTTACATGTAGAAAGCAGATTGATCAGGGAGTGGAAAACCAGAATATGACATCAGCACAGAAAAATATGTCTTTACAGGCAACGGGTGGGTGAGTTCTTAAATCCTTCTCAATAAATGAATTGAATTAAAAATAGATGCAAAATTAAAAGTATACATGATTGAAAGTGGCAATTATTCACTAGGATTACCCTTTGTGCTTGCAGTAAAGTGAAATGAAAAAAACCTTAGCTCCATTCACTAACGTAATGCTGCTCGTACAGAATAACAGCTAAGTGAAACCCCCACATTTCTCAGAGATTCACAAACTAATCAACAGTCTGCAATAATTTTAAATTGCACCTTTAAGTGCTAACACATTCCATAACATTCAGTTTTCAACTTGACCAGAAACAGTGGAATAGAAATGCTCTGGATATGCAATTGCAGCTGCACACGCAAGATGAATTTCAGCAAAATGCAGATCGGTACAATGCAAATATCAGACTTCTAGCAAGGCTGCTTCAACATATCACAAAACAAAGGAGAAAAAAAAATGCAGAGGAAAATTTCAGTAATGTTTAAATATATACAATATATGCCCCACATCTTTGTTCAGTCTGGACTCTCATTCAGTGTATAAATACTGGTTGCATTGTTAGATATCCAACTGCAACCAGCTCCAAATATTGTGAGAGTAGCTTCCTCATAGCTCACACAAGACTCCCTTGACCCAGCTAGACAAGCGTGAAAACATGAAATAAATGAAGGTTAACAAAGACTAGTCTGGGATGCAGGCTGCATTAAATGCCAACAAAAATCTTAGCATAGATGTAAAATTTGCTATTTAGATTCTTTTAATACTAGATATCAAATGACAGTCACTATATTAATGCTAGGTGCTACTGCAGAGACACAGATGAAGCAAATGGTATGACAAAAATATCTTTCCTCATCTGCCACATAAGGATATTCACTAACCTTACAGCATGCTGCTAAAGCAAATAAAGAACTGCAATATAATTATCACCCAGCAAAGAGAAAGCAATTTTGTCACAATACCTTTCTGTGTTTGTCCCTCTTCCATATTCTCTTCCATGGCTATCTTTCTTCACTAGAAACAGCTACAGAGAATTAATCAAAAGCTTCAGTCAGATGTAGGAAAAACTGTGGATTTTTTTCCCTGGGAAGCTCCAACGGCAGAGGCTTAGGCAAGTCCTCAGAGCTTAGCTAAGGCGCTCTCACTCTCCTTGTTTGCTTGGAGACAGGCTGTCAAGTGTAATTTCATTCAAATTACTCTTCCGTGAAGATTATCAATTTTTCTTCTCAAAGCTGCCCATTGTATACCACTGTAAGCAGGTATTCAAATGAAAAGCCTGTGAATTTTGGGGAGAAATTTGGTCTGTGCCCTTATAGCAATGACACTGATTCATAAGCCTCACTTTGCATATAAAATGGAGAAAAGAAATTGAGATTTGTATTGAAATCTATGTTTTAAATTGGAAACAGGCTGCACTGAAAACAGATGGAGGGGTGTCCTCCTAATGGGAAGCAGACCACCAACCCATAATTCCCCCTATTTGCTACTGAAGTGGGAAAGCCCAGATGCCTGTGGGTTCTTTATGCCGTATTACTTGCCTTTCTTTCTCTCTCCTCCCACCCTCCCCCTCTCTCCCCCATCACCACATTTAAGAATAATATGACTCTCCATTTCCCTCCTTCTCATGTATCTGTATCATCTGGAATTAACAACAAATATATACTATTACTCATATAATATTCTAGGAGATGTCTCTATAACAGTAGTATTTTGCATGCAACTGTGTGTTTATACACATATAGAAGCACAATTTAATACACAACATTAATCAGTGAAAATTATATGCACTCTCATTATCTGCCAGTGTCACAGTAAGGAATATAAGGGCAATTCAGATATTTAAAACAGTACTGTATCAATTCCTTTTCTGATTGCTAATATCCAAAATTAGCTGTACACTTCAAATCCCTATTAAGAAAACTGGACCTTCTTAAAATGGTGAAGCACCACGTGTGGGTCTGTATGTGAGAAAGCACATACAAATACACATACTGTTATGAATTTACTCAGAAAAAGCACCAGTTAAACACACTGTGAGGGCACCTACTCATTTGGGGAGCTCTGCAGTCTGATTTGGAATGCAAATTGGATGCTGCAGTCTAGCAATAAATTAGCATTTTTGTACCTTAGTCTACAGAGTAATGTAATGTCATTTTAAGACTTTCATTATTTCACCAGAAGTGCAATTAGAACAAAAGTACAATTTTTCTGTACAGTTTTTGGTTCTAATCCTTCTAGGACAAGAGTGGTTACAACTTACACAAAATAAAGAAATTACTATAGCTGAAAAATCATATTTGCATATAAATGATAAATAGCTTATCTATTTACGATATACTATCTAATTAGATTGACCTAGTACTGCCTTCTAAGTAAAAAATACCTGGGTTTTTTCCTGTATATACAGTAGTTGTATGTACATCTGTTCAAATATGATCCACATGAGAATAATTATTATATATGAAGTTAAATTTCTATATATAATTAAATAAATGAGTGCATATTTATTTAGTTACTCAATGCACTTCCTAACCCTTTTTAATTTTTAATTCACCATTCCAAGGTTTTGGGTTTTTTTCTGGAGTACTTGAATTACCAATGATCAGTTGTTTCATTTGTAACTGATCATTTCAAAATCAACACACTGGGACTAACTATACACATGGAAGTGCTGCAATAGCATTTAAGTTTCTCTGAAACAGGTCTCCCGTGTAAGCCTCCCCTGCTATACTTCCCTTTCAAACTATTGTCTTACATGAGCATTAATAAATTGTCATATGTTTAAAAGTTTCTAGTGAATATCTGACTTAGGGTGGCAATTGCTTCTTAGTTTTGTTCCTTGAGAGCACCAAACATTTGAAGTAACTTCTTTAACAGTGATGTTTGCAATAAAGGAATCTCTAGGCTGCTTATGTAACCAAATTACTTTGTTCTTTAAAACAAACATACAAACTTTGTTTTAAGTACAAAAAGCATTAAAAAAAAAAAGCTGAAAAGATATAACTGGGAGAAGATACAATAAAGATTGTACAATCATGAATGACATAGAAAAAGTGAATAAGAAACAACTTGTTCTATGAAGGGAGAAGTCTTCAAAGAAAGCATGCTCTGAAGAAAACAAAAGCTTATTGCAGAACATGTAGTTAAGACAGGGAACTTAAGACAGGGAACTTGTTGCAGCAGGGACTTGCAGAGCAGGAAAAATCCAAAAGATGAAGGAGAATGTGAATCACAATGATTCATGGATATGAAGATGCGCCTCTGGATCGGGAGGTTCCAGAGCTGCAAATTATTGGAGTATAGAGGAATATTTTGTGGGAAAATTGTATCTTTTTCTTATACAAATTCCAAGATAGTCTGCTTTTGGACACAAACATTCAAGATGCTGGGCTGAGTGAATCCTTTATCTGGTGTCCATTATGGTCACTTTCACATCATGTTCACACACAGACAGAATTTTAACTTCCTAAGAAGCCTACACTCACATGTCAGAGGTTAAGATGAAATCACAGTAACTGGTGAAGCAAAGAATGGCATTGCCAAACAATGGCTTTCACTATTCCCCCAGCCCCTCACAGTAACCTGCTTTTCTTTGCAGATACTACCATATATATCATTGTCACAAAGGTACTACAGCAGCTCCTTCTGTTAAATATCACCACCTCCAAACTATGCAGGTGCCAAAGCTCCTTCTCAGGAGGACTCCAACGAGTTTCAGGTGCTATTGACTGACCACTCATTCACATCTTTTGTGTGAATGACTGTGAAGAGATTTTAGGGCAGTTTATTTCATATTTACCTACATTTTATTAACATATTACTGTTGAAACAGAAATCTGCCTCCTGGGTATTTCCTTAAAACCTGTTCCAAAGATTTTGAAGATGAAATTATAAATAAGTGTTGATCCTAAAATCAAACAATAGAAAAGGTCTGCAAGTGTATACAAAGCATAGCAAACAAAAATAGAAAATGCCAGCTTTATTTTCTAAGCAGCAAGCACAGAGGCTTTCTATCGTCACTGATCAATGAAATATGTTTACCACCACTGATACATAAGCTACTTTAATGTCATACCCAGAAATACTCAAGTGGGAACTACGTTCCTACTTATCCTACTGTATCTGCTGTCTAAAATTCCCTCTTAACGTGAAATGAGATTATTGGTGCGAGCAATCATTGGACAGCCATGCCAATTGTAAATGGCAAGGCAAGGCAGAACATCCAATTGTATAATGAGACTAAATAAACAGTTAATCAAGAGAATAATTGGAAGATGACGACATTAACAGATCCCCTGGTATCCATTATGACATTATGAAATTTACTTGAGCACTTAAAGCTTTAAGCAGCATGACAAGACATCTGACTTTTACTCCCATTTCTGTATGGCCTTCAAATCAGTTTATAACTCCATCCTTCAATCCCATTGATTTTCAATTACATATAATGACAATGTTGTAGTGTGATAATGTCCTGATCAACACAAGAAAACATAGTTTAAAGGTACAATGTTATTTACATTGCTAATACTACTATCTCAATATCTGAGCAAGCAAAATCAAAAGCCAGCTGAAATTATTTCAGCTATGTTGCAATGCTTTCCCCACGACTGTGTGAACAAGTGGTGATGGATCTGGGAAGTGAAGCAATATCTGTTATTTGTGTTTCAAGGGAATTAATTTTGGACTAATGTCAGCCAAGTCCCGTGGACTAACTGCCCTTAGGGATTAGGGTGACATAAATTGCATTTATGGAAAGCATGTTCTGGTTTCATTATATATATATATATATATATATAAAAAAATTGTTCTGTGAAGCAAAGTACAGCAGGTGGGTAAAACTGGGACATCCACTTTAAAAGTTCACTCCTGAACTCACCAAAACACTGACATAGAGGCACATATAGTAATCATTTTATAAAAATTAGGCAGCAGATTATGGAAATCTGTGAGAGGCTCTCCACAAAATTAAAATTGGATCATTACATTTGACAGCATGCTCCACAATTAACATTTCTATCTCACATTCAAAATAGAAAAATAACTATTAAATGAAGGCACAAGATATTTAATCTTTGGAACAAACCAACAGAGTAAGGTTAGAGGAAGTATTGAGAAGCTTTAAGACTTCTAAAATGCATCTAATTGCCTGTTTTGGGATGCATAATTCTAATTGATAGCTTCATGAGATACTTATCAAAACAAACAAACAACACGTGGTCCATCCCAGAGTTTAAATCATTCCAGACACTCATACAAGTGTTCAGGGTAAGGAGAAATGCTTAATGAAATGAAAAATTATCAGAATTAGCAGGGAAATAGAATGATAAGAGATGAAGGAAGGAAGTAGAAGGCAAAATGTAACATCTGCAGAAAGTTGTTGCACATCCCAGCATCAGGATTGTGTATAGTCCTAATAATTCTTCTAGAGGGAAAAAAAGTACTAGTTTAAAACAGGATGATATCAAATAAATGGCAGGATGGTCATATAACCTAAAGACATTTCAGAATAGGCCTTCACAAGTGAGTCTATTACTACTTAAAACCAAATAATTTCATTCTGACTAATAATATCAACTTTTGCTCACTGAGCACAATGGGAAAAAAAAGTTATATAAAATCACTGAATAAGAAAAAAAGAGGTTTGAAAGGTTTTTACAGTTCTGTTTGTGCTTGTCTGGATGTCATATTTGATGGGAGTGACAGAAGGACATTCTTTCATAAAGACTTAAATTTATTCTCATTTCTTTCTACATCCTTCTATAATCTAACACTTCTACCAACACAGATTTTATTGAAAAGAAGAGTGTGAAGGGGACCTCTTTGCATATAGCCTCATTATGTTCTGTACAAATAACCACTAACATCATTACCATGCTTGGAAAATTAACCTCTTTGGGAAATTTGGGATACTTAAAAGAAAACCACAGACATGGTTAAGGAAAACACCCTTTGAATTTAAAAACTCAAAATGCTTCTACATTACATCACAGTATCTACAAAAACAAAGCAAACCAAGAGCAAAACTTCAAACAACTAAACTAGATCTAATTGAAAGCTGTTCAAGTGACGCTAATACTGCTGGAGTTTGAAACTCGATAAATTCATAACAGAAATTATATATTGAATATTTTCTTCAAAACACTAGAGAAAATTGGCAAGATTGGATTCCTGAAAATACATGCACACACAAAATAAATCAAGACCTGAAATTATCCTAGTTATACTTTAATTAGGTCATACGAATTCTCTGATTAATTCCTGAGTTGTGCAGGAGTTTGGACTAGTTGACCATACCAGTCCCTTCTGTTTTTTTAATCACGTAATTAAAGTTGTAATTATATTTGCTAAGAGATTTCATATCTTAATGTGCTCTGAGATTCCCTTGACTTCTGTGGTCTTTGTACACCAAAGTGTTCATTCAAATCACAGAATGATAGGGATTGGAAGGGACCTCTGGAGGTTATCTAGTCTAACCTGCCCTGACAGAACAAGTTCACCCAGAACAGTTTGCACAGGAGAGCATCCAGGTGGGCTTTGAAAGTCTCCAGAGATGGAGACCTCACCACCTGGAGCAGCCTGTTTCAGTGCTCCACCACCCTTAACATAAAGAAGTTCCCCCTCATGTTTAAATAAAACTTCCTGTGTTCAAGCTTGGGCCGCTTACCTCTTGTTCTGTCACTGGGCACCACTGGAAGAAAACTAGCCCCATACTTTTGACACCCACCCTATAAGTATTTATAAGCACTGATAAGATTCCCTCAGTCTTCTCCAGGCTAAAAAAAGTTCCAAGTCACTCAGCCTTCCTTCATGAGACAGATGTTCTAGTCTCCTAATTATCTTTGTAGCCTTTTGCTGTACCCTCTGAAGCAGAGTAGAGAGGAGGAGAACCTCCCTTGACCTGCTTGCCATACTCGATGAGCCCGAGGATATTCATTGGCCTTTTTGGCCACAACTGCACATTGCTGGCTCATGGTCATCCTGTTGTGCACCAGAACTCTCCCTGGTCTTTTTCAACGGAGCTGCTTTCCAGCAGGACAGCCCCCAGCTTGTGCTGATCCATAGGATTATTCCTCCCTAGCTGCAGTATCCTACATCTGCCCTTGTTGAGCTTCATAAGGTTTCTCCTCCAGCATTTCCAGGTCATACTGAATGGCAACACAGCCTTCTGGTGTGTCAGACACCCCCCCAGTTTTGTGTCATTGGCAAACTTGCTAAGGGTAGACTCTTTCATCCAGGTCATTGATGAATATAGTGAATAGGACTGGACCCAGTACAGATGCCTGGGGAAATTGTTATGGACCTCCAGGTAGAATCTGTGTCAGTGACCACAACTCTCCAAACTCTATCTTTCAGCCAGTTCTCAATCCACTGCACTGCTCATTCATCTAATCCATACTTCCTAAGCTTGTCTATGAGGATGCTGTGGGAGACAATGTCAAAAGTCTTGCCGAAGTCAAGTTAGACAATGTTCAATGCCCTCCCCTCATCTATCCATCCAGTCATGCCCTCATAGAAAGCCATCAGATTAGCTAGACAAAACTGCCCATTGGTGAATCCATGCAGACTATTGATAACCTTTTCTTCCACATGCTGACATGACACTCAGAACAAGATACTCCATCATCATTCCAGAGGTGAAGGTGAGGCTGACAGTCCTGTAGTTTCCCAGGTCTTCCTTCTTGCCCTCTTTGAAGAATGGAGTGGCATTGGCTTTCCTTCAGTCCTCAGGCACCTTGCCTGTTCTCCAAGACTTTTCAAAGACGATGGAGACTGACCCAGCAATGACTTCTGCCAACTCCCTCAGCATTTGTAGGTGCATCCAGTCAGGCCCCGTTGACTTGTGGATATCCAATTTACTTAATTGATCTCTAACTTGATCCTCCTCAATCAAAGGAAAGTTTTTCTTCCTCCATACATCTAATTTTTGAAGCTAAGTAAGCACCTTTGCTTTTTCTTTCTTTCACACTAGTCTGACACACTGTGATGTTACCTGCCCCACATAGATCAACAGTATGTGTAACCCCCGTGCACCTTTATTAAAGCATTCAAGTTTTCTCTTTTTTGGTTCTTTAAAGTCTCTCTCTTGTGTTCAAAGTCTGAGAAATTTCTGAAAGCATCTTTTGATGATTTCAAAAGGTTTCACTTTGTCTAAACCTTTGTCTTGACAAGGACTACCTTTGCCTCCAAATAAGGAGCTGACAAGGCAGATGGACACAGAAGAATATACAAGCCACAACATAAAATTAAAGTGACAAGAACAAATAAACATGAATATGGAAAGAAAGGAGAGGGAAATGAGACAAAAATGTACCTTTTTTTTCCAAATGGTTTTCACTATTAGTCATATCCTGCTTTTACTTATCAGAGAGAAAGAAGAGTTTGACCATTCCCATTTGAAAAGAGCAGCTTCCCATAGGAGATGCTGCTTCACAGGAGAGGAAAAAAAAAACAAAAACAAACAAAAAAAAAACCCATCACATTTTAACAATTGAACTCGTGATCCTTCATTTCCATGACAGTTCAGTATATGCAAGTATGAGCAACAAAATTCGAGACAGCATTAAATGTGGTTGTCCTTTACATCTTACTTTAAGGTTCACTATTTGCCACCTTGTGTACAAGATGCAGATGAAGGAGTTGACTTACACTTCGTGATATAGCAGCTGTATAAAATCATCCTTTTCTTCTGCTTTCCACATCAGGTTCTACAGATGAATTACAGCACAGAAGAAACAGCCAAGTTACTGCACATGTACAGCACACAAACTACAGAACAGTAAGCTTCCCAGTAGACTACTTGCAATACCCAATTAGTTGATCTAAATCTTCTTTCCATTATTCTGCAGGTTGTAGTTCAGCTATTGTCTTTGGTCACATATTGACACAGAACAATCTTGCAGTTATGACTTTTGGACATCACAAGACCTAAGAATAACAATCAGGAATAGTAATTCCTAATACTAGGCTTTCTATGCTACGGAGTAAAAAGCCATGTGAAATAAAACTAAACCAAAACATAATTGTATAAATGACATATGCTACATTTTAAAACAAAAGTCCATGGGAAAATGTCCAACTATCTTACATAGAGCTGAAGGTGTTATTTACTCTCAACAGAAACTCAGAAAACACAGATATGGAAAATGTTCTGATTGTTTTTCTGTTACCTTTTTTAGAGCAGCACATTATGTCTTCTCATTAACCTCATGGAAACATTTCTAAAAAAAAATGCATCTAAGACCATCCACACATCATTAAAGTGCATGACAGACACGGGCAGGATGCTGAGAAAATAATTTTGCTTCAGAGAATTTTCATATCAGCTAGGGTAGAACATTATAGAAGATTCACCTGAGCTTTATGCAATATTTGAAATTGGGGGAAGGGGGGTTGTATGAAGAAAAAAGAATAGAATAAACAAAATGTCCTTGCAATGGCAGTAAATATGTTCAGAGTTCAGATGCCTGATTGAAGACTCTACTTCAAGTTCT
This sequence comes from Picus viridis, assembly GCA_033816785.1. NCBI lineage: Eukaryota > Metazoa > Chordata > Aves > Piciformes > Picidae > Picus > Picus viridis. The sequence continues at coordinate 15,559,508 of CM066582.1, read as the reverse complement.
GGTAGGGGAGCAGCTAAATTTGATTTGTTGTGTAGATGCCAGGTATATATTTGCTGCCAGTGGATTTTTCTCTAACTGCATCCATTTCATCCAGGCTCTGAAGAGAATAAGGAAGGAAAAACAAGCCAAAAAATGGAGATTAGCAGTAGAGTGGAAAAGAGAAATGAAAAAAAGGCTGCTGGGTGAGTCCACCCACTCACACTGGAAGCTCAAGGCATACGAAGATTGTGAAGCTGACAAAATCCTAGATGTTTAATGCTTATTTTAAGGTCAAGTGTAGTCACCTGTGTTCATTTCTTAAAACTGGAGAGATCACAAATATTCAGTTTGTAAAATAACGAACATTAAACTGTGCTTATAAAAATTTACCAGCAAAATGTTTACTTCTTAGTATAACTCCTAATGAGCAATGCATGCAACAAACGTAAGGCATCAAAAACAGTCAGCATTGTTATTCTCTTTCTCTTAGAGTAACTGTCATGACAAAAAGCAAAACCAAATACTCCTTTTGGGAAAAAAGAAAGAAACAGGAAAAAAATAGATTGCCTACTTCTCATTCTGTAAGAGCAGAGAATAGTTCTAGAGATGAGTGCACCAGTATATATGCTTGTGTGCTTTATATATGCTTGTATACATATATACATAGGTAGACGTATACATAAAAACCACACACACGTAGATATATATCTAGAGAGTTATGCAGTTCCCTTCAGCTGTAAAAGACTCAACAAGTGAGACCTTTCTGCAACATACAGGTGCAACAGCAAAAGGCACATAAGTCATGGCCTAACAGAACATATATTAAGTGCTGCACTGCATCCCTCACCATGCTCCGTTATCATTCCTAGAAAATCAGGGGGAAAGATTTTAAAACTATAACTTAAATTGACTATTCAATTACAGGCTACAAAAGAACAGTTTATAAATACCTTCCATGAGCACTGGTTTAATGATGCTGGTTCAGCAAACTCCCTGGATCCCATAATCCCTTTTTTTTAATCTTTGTTACATACATAGAGCCTTTGAAAGGATAAAAGTAGCACAGAATATCCTTGCTACACAGCAACATTATAACAGGACAAATTGAAGGAAATAATAAAAAAAAAAAGTTTTATGAATCTTTAAGTGGCACATTTAGTCATATTCAAGCTAAGATTCCCTTACAAACTCTAACTGCAATCTCTTAATGATTAGAGGATCTTCCTAATCTGGAAATCTAAATCACATAAATGGATTGTAGACCAGTTTTCAGATGACAAAAAAACCAAACACAAAAGCGTTCCCACGAAGAGAGTAAAAGCTGTTGATTAAAACACAGCAAACCAAATCACATTTCATGACTTCTCACCTTTTCTCTACCATAGGTAAATTGTTTGTGTTTTAAATGTCAGACACCTCTAAGCCTTCAATGAACTAGTGTCTTAACAAGGGAGGAATTGCACTGTGCACCCAAGAAGTTTCACTAAATAAAAAGACCACAAAATATTTTTTCCATGAATACATGGATAAATAGAATCATTTTAAAAGTTACACTTACTCTGATGAGAGATTTTAAGGAGGTTTACCAGTCTCTCTCTCAAACTATGGTCCAAAGCAAAATTATAATGAAAAAATTCCAGCTGAAAAAAAAGGAAGACATTCTTCAGTATTACTATGCTCACACACCCTACTAGCACACACACTTTTTTGGTTTACCATTAACAAGTCAGGAGCGGGTCATGGTAATTTGAACACTCTTTCATTAATTGTGCAATGTATTAGAAATATGAAAATTCTTTACAGGTTACTGAAACTATATGCTAACATTGTAGATCATACAAATTAATGTCTACTTCAAAAGCTATTTTCTAACCATTTTAAAAAAATTGTACACTTATCATAAAACACCTAAAAAGTAACTTGAGATTGAGTGCACCCTCAGCAAGTTTGCTGATGACACCAAGCTGTGTGGTGCAGCAGACATGCTGGAGGGAAGAGATGCCATCCAGAGGGACCTGGACAGGCTGGAGAGGTGGACACAAGCCAACCACATGAGGTTCAACAAGACCAAGTGCAGGGTCCTGCATCTGGGTCGAGGCAATCCCAGGCACAAATACAGGCTGGGCAGGGACTGGCTGGAAAGCAGTCCAGAGGAGAGAGACTTGGGGGTGCTGGTGGACGAGAAGCTCAGCATGAGCTCTCAACGTGCGCTTGCAGCCCGGAAAGCCAATCAGATCCTGGGCTGCATCAGGAGAAGTGTGACCAGCAGGTCAAGGGAGGTGCTTCTTCCCCTCTACTCAGCTCTGGTGAGACCCCACCTGGAGTACTGCATCCAGTTCTGGAGCCCCTATTACAGGAGGGATGTGGATGTACTGGAAGGTGTCCAGAGAAGGGCCATGAGGATGATCAGAGGGCTGGAGCACCTCTCCTATGAGGACAGACTGAAAGAGTTGGGGCTGTTCAGTCTGGAGAAGAGAAGGCTCCAAGGTGACCTCATTGTGGCCTTCCAGTATCTGAAGGGGGCCTACAGGAAGGCTGGGGAGGGACTTCTCAGGCTATCAGATAGTGATAGGACTAGGGGGAATGGAATGAAGCTGGAGGTAGGGAGATTCAGGCTGGACGTGAGGAGAAGGTTCTTCACCATGAGAGTGGTGAAGCCCTGGAATGGGTTGTCCAGGGAGGTGGTTGGGGCCCCGTCCCTGGAGGTGTTTAGGACCAGTCTGGACGAGGCTCTGGCCAGCCCGATCTAGTGCAGGGTGTCCCTGCCCATGGCAGAGGGGTTGGAACTAGATGATGCTTGTGGTCCCTTCCAACCCTGTCTGATACTATGATACTAGATGTTCAAGAGTGAAGCAATCATTGAAAAAGTATGCAGGTGGACAAATTTAATAACATGCTAACTTACTAATGTGCTTTTAAAAATTACTTTGCACTAAAAATATATTTTTATTAATTTCTTAGAGAATTATTTATGAGACCTGTTAAATAATAGGAATCAAAATTCCACAACTTTGCATGTTTTGCTTATTTTTAAAAAGAAAGAGTAGTTTGCACACATCCAAAATATACTTTTGCCCCAGCTGAAGACATTGATAGACAAGTGCAACAGAATGACAGGAAAACAATCAGTGAGACAGTGTAGTGCTAGACTTCAAAATATACAGCAACACACAGAAAAAAAAAACAACTATGACAAGACAGAGAAAAAGACTATCAACCACTGTTTTTCATAAGTGGGGAACTGTGTAAAAATAAGGAAATTAACAGGACAAAAAAAATATCCTCACACAGGCATAAAGACTGCTGCAATTCACTATACTCTAAGAACACCATGAACCTAATATAAAGATGTGGAAAGGGTGGAAGTCAGCACACATAAACATGGGATTTGCTATCACTATCAGATTTTTCCTGATGTTTTTCATCCTCTGAACAGGCTACACTAACTTATGATTTCAGATTGGCATCTGATCTGTCTCTTAGGAACTCAGCTGCAGCTGTCACTCACTACATACATATTTCAATACAATATAAACTTTGAAAAGAAAGATGAAATATCACATCAAGGCAAAAAATATGGTTGATTAAATAGGAAGAGACTTCCCTGAAAGAAGAGATACCCTAAGTTTACTTCTAAACTATGATCTCTTTCAACCTCTATCTCTTTTTCACAGAAACAAGCAACATATGCCTTCAGAGCAGAGGCTCAAATTGGTCATGCTTTCTCTCTCTTGAATCATCACAAAAATATTTATTTGCTTTTTTTTTTTTTAACTGATATCCCATGCTTAGAATGCTTCAACTTATTTTAACATATATGTACAGAAAAACAGTTACAGTGGGAACCATGTCTGAAGACATAATGAGGGATTACTGATCTTGATGTACATGCTGACCCCACTAAGACTTCCTAGCAGGTACCCATATGTTAGTCTCACTGGTCATTGTATGACCCCACTTTATGTCCTGTCATGTTAGCTGGCAGGATGTACAGATGTTACAGGATGTTCTAATATGTATGATCTATCTTCCATGGACATTTTACATAACAAATTAATGGGTTTACTGTGAGGGGAAAATTTATAATATATATAATTTATATTATATTTATATGCTAAATGTAGCAATGAGGAAGAAGACTATAAAAGCATGGCAGGTGATGTGGTATGTTGAACCTCGCATGGATAAAAACTCTGTCTAATGTCAGTGGCATCTTGAAGTGGCACACCTTGAGGGTCCCGACATAAGAGGTGACATAGGATTAACCCATTATTCTCACTATCTAATTATATAGTAAACAGCATTTAACCACATATATGCTGGAGTAATTTTTCTTATCAAGATACAGAAAAACCAGGTATGAAAGAACTTAAATGACTGGAAACTACCTTTAAGCTCAAAACTGGTTTTTAGCAGCAAGTCTCCTGTTCAGTCAATGACAATAAGACAACAAGAACTGGATGCTTCCATGGCCTCCATCCGTAGCTTAATTCTGCAGTTTACATGCATATGAAAAAGCAAGTGCTAACAATATCAATTTGGTCCACTGCAATTTTTAAGTTTAATATATGTTTCATTAAAACTAGGCCTTTCTCCTGTCATACCAAGGCTGTTTCTATATGGTAAACTGCATCCCTAGCATCTTCATATCAGCCAATATTTGGGTTTTTCCTCAGCCTTTTCGCCATCAAATTCTAATGGACATAGAAGCAGTAAAAAGCTGCTTTTTCATGAAGCACAACACCGCCAGTATGAAACGAAACTTTTGAAGGGAGGACTATAAAAAGCAGCAATACAACAAATAATACTCGGGGGGAGGAAAATCCCCATTTCCATGACAACAGAAACATATCATTAAGGGCCAGTATACTTCAGAAGAACATGTTCTCTCCAAGAGACAGTATTGAAGCTTCATTTTTGTTATATTATTTTCTAAAAACAGAAAGAACTCTTCATCTGGAGCCTTTCCATAAACTAATTGATAAGACAACACAAGACAACTAGTTTCTTTTGAAATATAAGCAAGAAAACCTCACTACGTGGAACTTTAAGGAAAGATACAACTACTATGAACAATGTCAAACACATTTCTCTCAGAAGTAAGCCCATGGATTGGTTATAAAACTATAGAAATGTTATACAATTTTTGTTATTAAGGGTTTGTTCTCCTTTGTTATTTTTAGACATAAATTTTCTTTCTCTGTGTTCATTATACATAAGCAGCCATCATCTTTTTATGGCAGCTCCAATGTCTTACACTTTTATGTAAGACAGAGAAACAGAATCAGTCTTTCCTAATATACATACACACACACATATAATTAACATCTAATAAGAAGTCTATTTAACCTTTTCTGAGATATGAGAAAGTCATGAAATACATCCCTGGACTACAGAATCTGTTTAAGCAGTAAGAAAACCTGTGGTTAGACATAGCTGGAGAAACACCAGGACCGAAGAGTAATTCAAGTGTTATTTAAATGAAACAATTAGAGGTGTGCATCTTTTGATGATTAGCAGCACATTCTATCCATTCAGTGGTGAGATTTTCACCCTTTTGAGAGTGTTCACATCCTTCTGAAACTACACAAAATAGATTATATGAATTTGTTTATTAAGTGTGCTAGTTCTAGTAATTCCATATAGGAAACTGGTTACTCAAATTCACTTATGTACTGCCTGACATAGATGTGTTTCATTCAAAATTCCTTCCAGGACTATATAAACCAACACACTCGTTACTGGAATCAAATGTTTAGGATGTATGAATACTTCAGATTACTATATTTAACAAATAATAATTCCATGATATCTGACTTAAAATAAGCTAACAACCTACTGGCTTAAATAATCTTAAAATGGAATTGAAACCCTTTGTACTACCATTCACTTTGCAGTCCTGTAGTACACAGAATAATCTCTGCTTCAGAGAAAACATGAGTGACATCTGCACTCAGTAAATGTAGTCAAAGTCCAAGGTACTCCTTGCTGTCATTTTATATTATATTATGTGTACTAACAGTAGAAAAATACTTGAGTTGCACAGAATGAATAAGATTTTTCTTCAATTGCAAAAGGACAATGTACAACTAAACTGCACCAGCAATGACATCAACTTAATGTGCAAAAGCATAAAAGCTTTCTTTGTCTACTAGACAAAAGTTACATACTTCATTGTAATAAGGTAAAGTCTTACGTTCAAGGTTTCACCTCTTCATCTTCTCTTGCTTAAAGATTCACTTCATATTTGTACACAAGAAACTTATAGGCATAGATTTTTATAGGTATAGATTTAAAATATTTTTTCCAGTGAATGGAAGCACTTGAACCGTAAATTGAGGCACCCTTTTCACAGGGCAATAACATCAGCAAAATACCTCCTTAAACATCCTTTGTTCTCCTGAACACAGAAAACACAGAACAGGCAAGACAGTAAATATAAATCAAACTTCTATCCTTTCTATTATGTTACTAAGTCTATTGAATAGTGTGGATACAGGCCAGTAACAACAGACAGTTCTGGAGGAAAAAAACTTCAGAACACTCTTCTTTTTGAAAGAGTAAACAAAGATATATGTGAAATCATCTTGAAGCCTGAAGTTGCAAGAGAATAGCCTTGCACAGAGACCTGAAAGAACTGCACATTCCTGTATTTGGGTATAAATGTACAGAGGAAACAAATCGTTAACATGTGAAGTACTGGGACCTGACCACTGCTGAGTTTCTTCTGTAATATCCTTGTTTACCCAATTTCACCTCCAAGTACCATTGAAAACTATTCTCACATGTAATGAAGAAGCAAAACATCTATCCAAGATTTGAAAATATGAACAATATATTAAGCTACTAATTGTAGGTATTAGATTTGTATAATGTGTTATTTATCATTAACAAGTTATAGGTCTGCATTAGAAATTCAATAGATAATGTCAAAAATAATTTCATTCAGAGATTTGGACAGTTTTGGGGGGAGGGGGGTGGGAATGTCATTTTTCTCCGAGAAAGGACAAACTCTGATCAGGCTCTATTAAAGCATCAATCATTAGCCAAATACTTTTCTAACTGACTGCTTTCTTCTATTTAATTGGACAAAAGTCATACCTCATCTTTTTAAATAGACTGAGCAGAAGAGGATAAGCAATGCTACAGAAAAAGAATGACTGAAAGCTTCCTAACTAAATTAAGAGCTTCACACAGAGAGAGTGGAAGAGAAAGGAGTGGAATTGAAAGAGGAAAATGTTTGATTAAGCCATAACAGGTTTGGGATGCAATAAAAGAGCATGTTCAAATCCACGTGCTAGTCAATAAAGACAACCTGAAGATGTAGGGTTGCTGTGGAAATGGATCCTCAAACAGAAAAGCCAAGCATGTCATAGCATGCCAGCTAGAGTATACTGCATGAAAATGTTTTCTGGAGCTAGTCCAACATACAGATAATTTGCAAGGCTTTTGTAACTATATAACTGTTATGATAAACTCTGAAAAGCTCTATATAGACTTTACTTTCTATAATTCTTATTTCTACCACAATCTTTTATTTTGCATTTACATGGTTTATTTTTAACACATATGCAACTACACTAGTTACAATCAAGCCTAAAGAAACTACAAGCCTCCTTCTTTATTCTCCCTTATTTAAAGTGTGTGTGCAAGTGAATTATGAGAGTGTCTTTAGGGCATTTTTTCTGGTTCACATTTGTATAGAGGGTCCAATATCTGCTTCCTTTTTTTATTTTTCCAAAATGCAGTCCCAATTTTCTTAACAGACTAGCACAGTGCCTGCAGCTGTCTTTACTGAACAATTGTCAAAACAAGCTACAATCTGGTGAGTCTGAAAAGCCTCTTTCTAATGCAGACTTTTGTGAAATGTTCATAGCAGTATAATAGTGGTAAATTCCTCAGTCAGCTGTCCAGCCTGGCTTGGCTTTTGAGCATTTGTATCCAGCAAAGGAAGCCTCTCTGATACATGCTCAGCACCCAGGTTTCTGCTGTTCCTAAATTCCTGTTCATTCCTAATAATTTCATCATATTCATGAAGCTTCTGTTTAAGACACCATTATGAACTGTGATGGACAGCACTCGCTTCTTTTTTTTTTTTTTTTTTTTTTTCCATTTGCCACTTACTATCTGAAAGCTGTATTTTGGGAGTATGGCTAAGGTACAGAGGAAGGGCTATTTACCTTGCATTTGCTGCTGCTAAGGGGGCCAAATGCAGATTTTTGGAGGGCAAAAAGATTGTTTTGGTGAGCAAGTCCTCACCTTCATTGGACAAAGGTTTGTAGAAGGCAGGCAGGGAACCTGCAGGGGTGTACAGTAGGATCCTCTGAAAAGGAGAAAGGAGAATACTTCCAGACCTTGGAGGTGACTAGGGAGGAAAAAAAAATAATAAAAAGGAACACACCAAAATCATACAAACATTGCCCAAAGAACCCATTAAGGACTACATGGCTTACTGCAATCAAGAATGCCAGTGAAAGCTGCTGGTAGAAAGTGAAGAAGAAAAGAGGATTCATCACTTTAACACTAAAGAGATCTGAATTTCTACTTCAGAAGCAAGCATATTTTAACTTTTGTCCTAATACATTAGATCTTCAAATTTATAAAGTTCTTTGGTGTACATACTTTAAAGAAGTGATGTTCTGACACAGTCATGTTAAACTAATGAAACTGGAGCAATTAATTCAAAGATGTCCCAATCTCCCATATTCACTTAATGCCTGAATTTTCATGTCCACCCACATGAAATAGGGAAGCTATTGGGTCAGTTGGGGAGGGGGGGGAGGGAGGAGAAAAACAACAAACCAGCAAAGAATTGTGGAAGAAATATTTTCAAGTCAAATATTTCTCTTTGATTTTCTTACTAAGAACCAAACCAAAATCCAAACCAAAAAAAAAAAAAAAAAAAAAAAAAAAATTCACACACATTGCATACGAATTATTTCAATTCTTAAATTGTAATTATTTGCCATATTTGGGAACATAATACCTTAATATCACCTCTTTTTTTCCCCCTGCCTGTTACAAAAACAAAAGCAACAGAGAATCCAGCAGTTCTCTGAATTGCAATAAAGTCAAACCCAAGACATATAGCCAGGACAGGATGGAAAAGATGTCCTTCCACAGTTGTTTTTCTTAAAGATGACATTGAAAGGAATAGCAAATCATACATAAAAACCTGTGATTGAAAAAAAAAATAGTATTAGAAATGAACTTCTGATTCCATCAACACTTTTTCCCCTATTTGGTCATCAGTTCTCCTAGAGTGGATGACTGCTTCCCGCAGTTTTGTCACTGCTATTTTCTTTCAGTAATATCTTCCAGCATGACAGTCACGTTTTCTGTTATACTTCCACCATGAAGGGAAAAATGTCACTAAATAACAGTGTAACAGCTTGAAAATACACTGAGATAACTACTGAAGCTTTGTCAATTGTTACTCTAAAAAAAGAAATGCAACTCTGAAGACCTATGCTTGGGAGAATTACTGTGAGAAATTAATAAACATCCTTTCACACCTACCCACTGATATGAAGCAGAAACGAGAAAGGGAAGTTGACAGAGGTCACACACTAACGTGAAAATCTCTGTAAGAAATATCTCTAGATTCTAAACCAGACTGACAGCTATCCTATTCTTCACCAATGCTACATATAATGGACATATAACTCTTGCTTTAAAGTCAAAATAACCCTCTTTCACTTGTATAAAGACAGAATTATTAGGCCTTATTCCAGCCTTCTGGACCATTAGCACATCTATTATCTGTATGACCATAAAGAAAATATTAATATTAATGTATTCAGGTTGTGGAACACAAAGAAAAGGAAAGTCACCATCCGCTGAGTGGAAAAATTCCTTTCCATAGATGTTTCATTGGCTTGGGTATTTAACTGTAGTTAATAGAATCACCAATTTACTTCCATGGTATCGATTAGATGTGTGGGTGTGTTTCTTTCTACAGAAATCTAATCTTTTTACCATCTTTTCAGTTGTAAAATTGCACAGATACTAATTGTATTCACCTATACCTTTCTCCAGTTTAGCATACATCAGACTGCAGGGAAATACTAGATAGAATCCAATGGAGGTCTATGAGGATCATTAAGCGACTGGAATATCTATATTATGAGAAAAGGCTGAGAGACTCAGGGCTGTTCAGTCTGCAAAAGAAAGGGGACTCTCAGACTGACAGGGGATCTTATTAATGATTTACAAATATCTGAAGGGTGGGTGTCAAGGAGTCAATTTCTTTTCAGTAGTGTCCTGCACTACGGGGACAACAGACAAAGTGGAACACAGGAAGTTCTGTCTCATATCAGGTAAAACTTCTTTACTGTGGGGACAATGGAACACTGGAACAGGCTGCCCAGAGACATTGTGAAGTCTCCTCTAGAGGCTTTCAAAACCTACCTGGATGCGTTCATATGTAGCCTGCCCTAGGTGAACCTGCTACGGCAGGAGGCTTGGACTCAATCTTCAGAGGTCACTTTCAACCCCTACCATTCAAGGATTCTGTCTCAAGGTTAATTCCTCCAACAGAAATCTATGCTTCATTTTTCATCTGGTATAATTTTTCAACATTAGCTTTTGGAGGAGAATATTTCCATTAATCCAGACAGCAAGAGGTAAGGTTTTTTAAAACACCATCCAGGCAACTCTCACACAATGCTGTGGAGACCTTATGATGAACAAAAAGATCTGTCTCAAGACCCTTCCTCACTACTGTTGAGGAAACTGGTGACAAAAATGGTCCTCCTGGAGGAACAAAAGAGGCATGATCACAACTTTCTAGGGATTTCTAAACTATGTTTTCAAGGTATTCGATGGTGGTATAATTCTTATACAATGCTTCATCTAACAGATGAAGCAAGGCACAACTTACATTTGAGGAATATCCTTGAAACATTTTGAATTCTCATGGAGTCTCTTTTCAATGGCTACTGAATCTTTCCAGAATAATGCATCCAAACACTACTGTTCTTGCTAACACTACACTATTATTGCAGGCAAAGCTATTAAAAAGACAAAACTGAGATGGTTGGGATTGCCCAGAAGAACAGTGCTACAGAGGCTCACACACTGGATAGTTTATGCCATAAAGCCCTACAGGTTTTACACTTCTTGAGTGTTCAGATTTTCAGCCATATATGCAGAGCACTCTATTCATCTCATGCAACTCACCTATGTAATTTATGGGTTGTCTTCTTTAGCCACAGCAATATTTCCAAAACTCTTAGAGAAGATCAAATCTCAGATTGAAAAATCTTCAAAATTAGTTGCTCACTGCTCAACATAGTACACATTCTTTAACTGAATCTCACTCAAGTGTTAGTTACCTGGAAGGCAAACATCAGGCAAACCTTGAAGGAAAGAAAAAAATAAAGAATAAATAAAAACCAACAACAACAATAGCTTGGGCTGAAGATGTCCAATTCATTCTATACAGTTTGTGCTATACATTTGTCTCTGTTATGGGTTTATCTGACATATACTTTTCCTGTATTTTTCTCCTACTAATTTCCAGTCTCTCTAGTAGAGACTGAAACTGATTTAAAGCAAGTGTGGAGAATAGATTGTTCCTGTCCAAAGACTGAAAAGAATAAAAATCACTTCCTTGAGTAGCAGGATTCATAATACCCTTGCTATCACTAATTAAATTCTGATAGCTGCTTCTCAGTGATACAATGATAACAATGGAGTAATAATCCCATCTTGCAGGATTTTGATTTCCCAAGTTTGAGTTCCATCAAGCATGGACAATGTGACAAACTACACAATGTAACTGGAATTTATTTAACAGCAATTTACAGAATGAGAACATAGGCTTTTCATTATGTGACACTCAAAAAGATAAAACTGTTTAGGTAAGTACATCAGGCACCTATTAGAAATATGATTAGAGAAGCACAAGTCTTATTCTCTGCATTGGGTTTGTATCTGGTAGGGATTTGGTAGTGGAGGAGGAGGCTATGAGGTGGCCCCTGTGAGAAGTTTCTAGAAGCAACTCCAGTAACAAGTCAAATAAGATTCTGGACAAGGCTGAGCCAGTCACTGTCTCTGCAATAAACATGTTTAAGAGGGGAAAACACCAGTGAGGAAGGAGTGGGAAGAAGGATGGTACTATGGAGCAGAAATTCACTTTGCAGCCTATGGCGAGATAGCAAGCTGAACCATGGAGGTTATTAATGGTGGAGCACATGGTCAGAATCACAGAATATTAGAAGCTGGGAGGGACTTCAAGAGATCATCAAGCCCAACCCCCCTGCCAAAGCAGTATCACCCGTGGAAGGCCACACAGGAATGCATCCAGGTGGGTTTTGAAAGCCTCCAGGAAAGAGGACTCCACAACCTCTCTGGACAGCCTGTTCCAGTGCTCCGCCACACTCACTGTAGTTTCCCCTCCTGCTGAGGTGAAACCCTCTGTGTTCAAGTTTGTATCCATTGCTCTTGAAAAGAGTTTGGCCACCTTCACTTGACACCCACCACTCAGATATTTACAGACATCAATCAGATCCCTTCTCAGTCTGCTCCTCTCAAGACCAAACAGTCTAGAATCACTAGCAGTCCGTGGAGGACCCCATACCAGGGCAGGTGGCTGCACCCAGAGAAGGTTGTGACTCTGAGGAAAGCTGCGCTGGAGAAATCCATTCTTGGGAGGACTGCACCTGATGGAACAGGCTTATGCTGGAGCAGTTTGTGTAGAGATGCAATTCATGAGAAGGTCTTATGCTTGAGAAGTTCATGGAGAACTGTCTGTCATGGAGGGGATACCATGCTGGAGCAGGGAAAGACTGTGAGAAGGTTTCCCCCTGAAGAGGAAAAAGCACAAAACAAAATGACCACTAACCACATTCCCTGCCCTGCCACACTGCTGAAGGGGAGAAGGCAGTGAAAATAGGGAACAGAGAAGAGCACAGGGAGAAAGTGGTGGGGAAAAGGGTGTCAATGGATTCATATCATAACTGAACCCATAAAGTACATGTGATATAGAATTCAATGCATTTTCTAACTTTTCTCTCTTCTTCATAAGCAGTAGAGTGCCTTAAGCGAGCAGGGCATTAGACATCCATTAGTTCTGATCTGTCAAGATGATGTTACATGGCAACTTAAGTAAATTGAATGTTTGTTCCATACTCTGGAAATGTGAATCCTTGTTGTAGTAAATATTGTTTGTTTTCTGAAATGAATTCTTTCCATACACTAAAAATCTCAAACAAAAGCCTGGAAAATACTCAAACAGGCATTTCTGAATACACACACTTTATTTCCTCAACAGTTACAATAAAGTTTGGAATTCCTGCTCAAAGGAGTACAGAAGGACAGCAGGGGGGTGGGGGAGGGAAGAGGACTATCAAGTTATCTAACATAAATATTTGGACTCAATGTATTCAGTAAACACTGCCAGTGCTGCTATGACTTACTTGAAAATTTATGTCCATAAGCACTTTAATTCTTTGTTCTTAGAAAGTTATGAGTTCAAGTAGGCTGACAAAAGCAGTTTTCTTTAATAGTATTTTATGCTACATTTTCAACTCACTTTAGCTCTACAGCATACACACAGAGGAAGCTAATAAAATGTCAACAAGCCTCAACTTTAAGATTTGAAAACATCAGATTTTCCTGTTGTGTAATCCCAGTTATACATACCCATCTACATGGGTTTCATCACTGCAAGCTCATAGAACCAGGACAACCAGGAAGCTGTTCCAAGAGAAGACTGTCTGCAGCATTAAAGTTCTAACGTTCTACCTATATTGCTCTGAAAAACCACTTTTTAACGTTCAGCATTTGGGTCTATGTTTCAGTGACCAGATAAAATAGCTTTGTATTGTTTATTGTGTCATACTTCAGAATGTGACTAACTCAGAACTTCTTTTTAGCTAAATGGTGTACTGCATTCTGAGTGTTTCATTGTATTTTATATTTTGCCTCACATTCCTGAAAAGGTAAAATTTATAATCACTCCCTTCATGATGCCGTTTAATATATAGTGCAGAGATGCCTGTTCTGCCTTTAAAATTAATTTGGAAACTTTCACCCAACCTCTATTCTAAAGTGTGTTATTTTAAAATTGTATCATACCTATTTTTAATCAAAATTTCAAACATTAAAAATACACAAGCAGATGGATTTCCAGCATCTCCTTCTGCTTTTAAATACATCACTATATTAATATTGCCAAGCAAGACCTACTTTCCATTAACCTCCACTGACTGCATTAATTTTATTATATTCCTTCAGTTTCTAGTTAAGTCTCACAAGAAATATTTAATCTTTAGCTTGGGGTCAGCATCACACTGATAAGAACAGATATACTTATTTCTTTCATTCACCCCATACTTTTCCAATATTGGAACTGTTAAGCCAGTTTTCAGGAACTACTACTTGTGTTTTACAAGCGGTTTTGAAGAAAACCCAGCAAAGCTGGTTCTTAAAACTACAAAGCTTTGGTTGACTGTGTTTTTATGTATTCAGCATAAGAGAGAAATATTAAAAGACACATAAACAGGATGAGTGCTTTCACAGTTTGGAGGGCATGTAGGTATTGCCTCTTAGAATGGGCTGCCCAGGGAGGTGGTGGAGTCACCATCCCTGGAGGTGTTCAAGAGGGGATTGGACATGGCACTTGGTGCCATGGTTTAGTCATGAGGTCTTTGAGGTCTCTTCCAACCTTGGTGATTCTGTTATTCTGAATATGGAGAATCTGAGAATGAATTCAATAAAGCTTAAGTTTATTAACAGGGCTTTTTTAAAAAAATCTTTTGCTGAGACTACTCAAACATCAACAAGGGACATGTGTTTGTTAGTATATAAAATAGTTTGAAGGCAAATTGTTAGCCATTTAGAGATACTTGACTACACAAAATAGCAGAATCTGTGACACCAACCCTGCTGCCATGCTAAATTTACAAACTTTTTGGAGTTTATATGCTGAATAGTCCATCATGAAGAAGTCGCATTGTGTTTCATGATCAGTTTGCTCAGTGCAATTACTCAGTTTTTCTCACAACTTAAGTTCAATATGTCTTGAAACATCAAGGTATTTAAAGCATATATTAATGTTCAATAATGGTCAGGCCAATTATTTAATTGTTTCCAGTGGAGTCATTCCATTCACACAACCACATGATCTTACTGAGCTGGAGACACAAGGGAGAGAAATACAGACTCTGAACTTTGTACTTAATCATTTAGGAAAGAAAAACAAAACAAACACACACACACACACCCTCACTTCCATTATTGTCTAGAATAGTAAACTCTAATGAAAGGACACAAACGTTAGAAACAAATTTGTTTATAGATAGTTGCTCTTATAAACCTGAGAAGTTTTGGGGTTTAGAATTCAATTTCAAAAGCACATATAGCACCATCTCATATTTCTGCATGTAAAATAACATAGTAAACCATGGAGTAGCAAAGACCTCTTTCTGAAGAAGGTCTGACAAGATTATGTAGCTGACACTGCCTCAAAGAAGAGCAATTGAAAGCAATATTACCACGAGGAAAATTAAGTTTTCAGCACTGAACACTGATATTTGACTCAGCAGGAATGCTGGGTGAAGATATCTGCTGATAATTCTGAAAATTCAGATGTTATGAATAGAAACACTATTCCATTTCCATTCCAGTTCTATTTCCTGAAGTGTTACAGTGTTATTTTATCTTAATAAATTAGCATGATATTAAAAGTGCCCATGTGATTAATATGCAGTGTTCTGCTAATTGAGGCCTTCATTAGACTAATAATTTCAATGACACAGGAAATAAAGGAGTTAATTGAGGCAGTTTGTACATGAAGAGACTTCAAAGTTCATGCTAATCATGAACCAAATAAAAATGAAGCCAGATGGCATAACCTGTGGAAAAAAAGACTGAAAATTTCATTTTCATGAAACTGTAATGTGAGCAGCATCTTTTCTACTAATTAGCAGAACTTGATGACTCCCCTTTCAGTATATGCAACATATGTACATATGTAACATACATACTTGAGCATATGTACAACTTTCTATAATAAATATTGCTAGAGATACCATTGATTTTATCTTTTTCCTGAAAGTCCTTACACAGCATTTAAAGTATAAAATATTGTTACATTCTTACTCAACCAGAAATGACAATTACATGAAAAGTAGAAGTGAACCACAACATTTTTGTAGTAGTATTGTGGTACTGGCATAAAATTCTGTGAAATAGCACAGACCTGCAGTGCTATGTTCTGAGAAGAAAATCAGAGACATGGGCCATGCCCTAAAGAGTTTTCAATTATAAAATCCTCTATCACAACAAGAGATCAAAATAGAAAGCCATTTACGTATCTCCTGAAACAGAAAAAGTGTAGAGTAGCAGGAGCTTCAATGCAAGAGAGGAATACAAAGGGCAGAAGCATCAGAAAAATGCCTGAAGATCAGGAGTAGAGGATTGATATTCATAATTTTAATATGATACTTAGCCACTTGGTGAGCTCTTAGACTTCACAAGTTAGCACTATAACACAAAGATCAGTGTAAGACCAAACCTCAGATTTAGTTACTTTATTTGAATCTCTCTGCATCATGTTTTCAAGATAAATCACAGCACTTAAAAATCAGTGCCTGTCCAAATCCACACTTCTCATCTTCCACACCCTCTGTAAGCATGAAGTAAATTATCTGGATTTAAACACCTGCTGTGGTGTTAATTGGAGTTGTTACACTTCAAGCTAGACTCATTTGTGACTTCGTTACTAGCTAGGCTAGCTAGTACAAAAATAACACTCAAATTACAGGCTCACAATACATATCTCCTTATAGTTCTATATTAAGTAGAACTCTCAGTGGAATTTCTCTTTGTAAATTATGTCAAGAATTATATGTCACTTGAATATGTTTATTATTCTATTGATGCTCAGAACAGATACATCTAGAATACTGAATATTTACATTGATGTATAGTAAAATGCACTAACAAGTTGCAGCAAAAAATATTTAAATTGGAATAAAAATCACACTCCAGTAACAGAGGTGATTGGACCACAGCTGCAGGAAGGAGAAATTAGTTATAACTTCATGTTGATGAACACAAGCCCCTTGTGCCATTACTAAAAAATTTACAGAGATTCAAATGTGGACATTTCTCTCACCCTTCTACAGCTACATTTTCTGTAAGTAGCATAAGCCAAGTTTTCATGTAATTTTCCAGGAAATTAATGATTAGGTTTCAACATCACTTCTAAAAATCACAATCATTATGCAAAAAGATTTCTCATGCATTCAATTTTCTCCTTCAGCAACTGCAGGTTTTCCTATATTTCCTAAACCTGCAAAGACCATCTATACTTGACCTGCAACATTACAACAGCCAAAGAATTAAACAAATTGAGAGGTAGAGATTTAACTACTGGGACTAAACTTCAGAATGAAAACAAACCCTCATGTTCAAGTTAGATGTCAGTGAGCTACAGCATAGGAAGGAGCTGCCATTAATCCACAATAACAGCCTTACTGTGTTTTAAGACTACATCATTAACGACTGCTATTTGCCAGTCCAGAGATTAGCAAGTGCACCTTTCTGCTAAATGGATGGCAATTTCTGGGATGTTAAGGCACACTCATTTTTGTGGTATTCAGTGATCTTAACATCTATAAGATTATTAGTTATATATGAGAGAGAGCTTATATCATGATGTCAGTCTGAACCGCTACCTGAAATTATGACAACATTTACATATGCATCTGGATGCATTTTCAAGTCTTCTAACTGGGTAGCTATAGCACTTTCTAAATTTCTCCCGTAACCACCTCAGCAGGTTACAAAACCACTGATTCACTAGCACTGAAATCTTACTAGCTTTGCTGATGCAAAATAAAATCTAACCTAGCCACCTACCATGCTTTTGTGTCAAGGATAATACTGAAAATTTTAAAAAGCTATGTCTTTGTCCCTGTCATTTAATTAATGTTATCGGCAGACATCAGTACAAAAAGGACACCAACCTCTGGGGTCCAAAACAATCAATTTTGTTACTGTAATTACCTGTAAGTTAAGATACAGTAACTGGAAGAAAGTTCAAGCCCTCTGCCAAAGTAGGATCACCTAGGGCAGTCCGCACAGGAATGCATCCAGACAGATCTTGAAAATCTGTAAACATGACTCCACAACCTCTCTGGGCAGTCTGTTGCAGCACTCCATCACCCTTCCAGTAAAAACATTTTTCCTTATGTTGAGGTGGAACTTCCTGTATTCTAGTTTGTATTTATTGCCCCTTGTCATATCACAGGACATCACTGAAAAGAGACTAGCACCTTCTTCTTGACATCCACCTTTCAGATATAGACATTAGGCTAGATATTAGGAAGAAGTTCTTCACAGAAAGAGTGATGGGCTGCCCAGGGAGGTGGTGGAGTCACCATCACTGAAGGTGTTTAGGAAGAGACTGGATGGGACGCTTGGTGTCATGGTTTAGTTGATTAGATGGTGTTGGATGATAGGTTGGACTTGATGATCTCAAAGGTCTTTTCTAACCTGGTTAATCCCTATTCTATTCTACTAATAAGATCTCCTTTCGAATGTCTCTTTCCCAGACTAAACAGCCCCAAGGATCTCCCTAAGTGCCTTTTCACATAAGACAGATGTCCCAGTCCCTTAATCATCCTCATAGTCCCTTGCTGGGCACTCCCGAGTATATTCCAGTCCTTCTTGAAGGAGGACCCCAGAACTGGACACAATACTCCAGATGTGGTCTCGCCAGGGTGGAGGGGGAGAAGAACCTCTCGTGACCTGCTGGCCACACTCTTCTTAATGCACCCCAGGATACCATTTGCCTTCTTGGCCACAAGGGAATATTGCTGTCCCATAGATAACTTATTGTCCATCAGGACTTCATGGTCCTTCTCCATGGAGCTGCTTTCCAGCAGGTCAGCCTGTAACTTGTATTGGTGTATGGTGTTGTTCCTCCCCAGGTGCAGGACTCCACACTTATTCTTGTTGAACCTCATTAGTAACTGGTTTTATATGCATCTTAATTATACATATTTAAACAGACACATATACATATATAATCCAGATAGGTGCACACAGAGCTAATGCCAGTTCTTATAATTCAGATATCACTTAAGTAAGCCTAGAAATATAATATAGAGCAAACAGTAAAGCAGTTCTTGGAGCCACCAAAACAGCTTTCAGAATACACTAAAGGAACTGAGTAAGAACACAAGCATACGCTTTATGATTTTAATTTTCATTGAGAGGTTATCTGCCAAAGAAAATAGCTGAATGGTTCCTGAAGGCAGAAACATTTTGAAAGTCTATTAGATTTTTATGTTACTCATTTGACCACTGTTATTCAGCTAATTTTCATTCAATCTTTCACGTAAGTATATATTAAAAAAAAAAAAAAAGTACAAAGCAAAAGGCAGAAATTTTTTTACAGTGAAGATGGTAAAACACTGAAACAGGTTACCTAGAGAGGTGATAGATGCTCCATTCCTGGAAACATTCATGGTCAGGTTGGACAGGGCTCTGAGAAACCTGATCTTGTTAAAGATGTTCCTGCTTCTCCTCCTGTAGAAGGATTGAATTAGATTCCTAGGGTGCTGAGGGAGCTGGCGGATGAGCTGTCCAGGCCGCTCTCCATCATTTTTCAGCAGTCCTGGCTCACTGGAGAGGTCCCAGAAGACTGGAAGCTGGCCAACGTGGTGCCCATCCATAAGAAGGGCCAGTTGGAAGAGCCAGGGAATTATAGGCCTGTCAGCCTGACCTCAGTGCCAGGCAAGATTATGGAGCGGGTCATCTCGAGTGCGATCACACAGCACTTACAGGATGGCCAGGGGCTCAGGCCTAGCCAGCATGGATTTAGGAGGGGCAGGTCCTGCCTGACCAACCTGATCTCCTTCTATGATCAGGTGACCCGCCTGGTGGACGTGAGGAGGCCTGTGGATGTGGTCTACCTGGACCTCAGCAAGGCCTTTGACACCGTCCCCCACAGCAAACTCCTGGCCAAGCTGGCAGCCCGTGGCTTGGACAGGAGCACACTGCGTTGGGTTAGGAACTGGCTGGAGGGCTGAGCCCAGAGAGTGGTGGTGAATGGTGCCACATCCAGCTGGCGGCCTGTCACTAGTGGTGTGCCCCAAGGATCAGTGCTGGGCCCCATGCTCTTCAACATCTTTATTGATGATCTGGATGAGGGCATTGAGTCCATCATCAGTAAATTTGCAGATGACACCAAGCTGGGGGCAGGAGTTGATCTGCTGGAGGGCAGAGAGGCCTTGCAGAGGGACCTCGACAGGCTGGACAGATGGGCAGAGTCCAATGGCATGAGATTTAACACATCCAAGTGCCGGATTCTGCACATTGGCCACAACAACCCCAGGCAGCGCTACAGGCTGGGGTCAGAGTGGCTGGAGAGCGGCCAGGCAGAGAGGGACCTGGGGGTGCTGGTTGATGGGAAGCTGAACATGAGCCAGCAGTGTGCCCAGGCAGCCAAGAGGGCCAACCGCATCCTGGCCTGCATTAGGAATAGTATGGCCAGCAGGAGCAGGGAGGTCATTGTGCCCCTGTACTCTGCTTTGGTTAGGCTGCACCTTGAGTCCTGTGTCCAGTTCTGGGCCCCTCAGTTTAAGAAGGACATTGAGACACTTGAACGTGTCCAGAGAAGGGCAACAAGGCTGGTGAGAGGCCTTGAGCACAAGCCCTATGAGGAGAGGCTGAGGGAGCTGGGGCTGTTTAGCCTGGAGAAGAGGAGGCTCAGGGGCGACCTCATTGCTCTCTACAACTACCTGAAGGGTGGTTGTAGCCAGGAAGGGGTTGGCCTCTTCTCCCTAGCAACCAGCACCAGAACAAGGGGACACAGTCTCAAGCTGCACCAGGGGAAGTTTAGGCTGGAGGTGAGGAGAAAGTTCTTCACCGAGAGAGTGATTTGTCATTGGAATGGGCTTCCCGGGAGGTGGTTGAGTCTCCGTCCCTGGAGGCGTTCAGGAGGGGACTGGATGTGGCACTTGGTGCCATGGTCTAGTTGTGAGGTTATGGTTACAGGTTGGATTCGATGATCTTCAAGGTCTCTTCCAACCTTGGTAATTCTATTCTATTCTATTCTATTCTATTCTATTCTATTCTATTCTATTCTATTCTATTCTATTCTATTCTATTCTATTCTATTCTATGACTTTTAGAAGTCCATTCCAACACAAAATATTCTATGATTCTAAGAAAACTGCATGTGATAATTGTTCAGAGGCATGAATCTACAGCAAAGTATCCTATCTTACACAACAGGACATGCCTAAGCATTGATAATGCATCTAGCATGTATCAATTTTCTGAAAGCAAAAGTAATTATAATGCATTTCAGAATGCTCCATATAATAACATAAGGAATTATATTTGCATAACAGATGTGGGGTTTTTTTATTTCTGTTAGTGTTGAACTATGACACAGTGAAATTAGGATGTTTAAGTTTTAAGGTATTACACGTCACTTTTGCTAGGGACAGTATTGGAAAGGCAGTGATGTTTTATTCTTCAGTTGTACAACATACACTTTTATATCTGGCATACACTGCACAATCAGTCTCTGTATTCAACTTCTGTGATGTTCCAAGAAGTTATAATACAGCTATAATGCAGAGTGAAGGTACATATTCTTATCTTGGCCAGATTCAAACTTGTAGCAAAAGCAAAGCTATTCTTGGGTCTCCAGAAATCGCTTCGCTTGCCCTTGTGCAATACAGCTGTGTGAACATACCTAGATCTTTATCACATCTTATCTCCTCAGCTGCACATGTACAGGGAGCAGTGACTCATCTTTTCTCCAGGTACAGCGGCAATCCAGACTGGTGCTACTGTCCTCCATCAACAGTCTTCCACCCAATTGGATATGTATCAAAAGAAAGCAGCACTACAGAGGAATTTTGCATTTGAAGAATGATTTTTAAAAGGTCCGAAAAAGGGCACTGGGTTGTGCAGAAGATGATATTGTCTTCTGTATTGTCATGAGAAAAAGGCCATGAAAACCACTGTCTTTTGGGGATCATCCCCTATACCTAGAAAGCCACTTACAGTAAGGAAATTTAACGAAGTCCAAAGGAAAAAGAAAAAAATTATTAAAACCAAAACAAACAAAAAAGCAACCCCAAAAACATTAAAAATTAACCAGGTCAGTGCAGAGTGTCTTTGGAATTCTTAGTTTAATTAAATCTTTAAAATGCAAATCTCAGTTTCTCTCATCAAAAGACTGGCCTGGCTTCATCCCTGTCTGTCATGCAAGGATTAAGTTCTAATCCTTATTCCACAGTTTGGCTAAGTAACAGTTCCTTTAACTGTCTCTTTAGCCAAAGCAGACAGAACTGACTGCAGACTAAGTGGTAGGTACCTTATAAAAAGACAAGAAAAGAAACAGTGGCTGCACAACTCAGACAAACCGAGGATGTGAATGAGTGAGAAACACCCCAGAATAAGTCATACATCCTTCTCTGAAACAGCTTCAGGCTCTAATACCAGAAGAAAATCTCTTCTCTAAAAGAACTTAAAAAAAAAAAAAAGGAAAAAAAAAAGAGGGGAGGGGGAAGTCGGGAAAAAAAAAGAATCGGAGAAGAAAATGAGAGGAGAAACAGCAAAACAGACTTGAAAGGAAACATAGAAAAGATGGCTTTCAGAAACAAAAATTCCCCCACTCATATTACCCTCTAATGCCAGGGGAAATAAATCTGGTCTGATGTTTTTGTTACATAACCAGATGTAGCTAGAATACCCATTCAGATTATTTCAGTTTGAGATCATCATACTTCATAAAAGTTTAAATGACTTGAGTTTCATTATAGCTAAAAGGGTTTTCATGTCACTTGTTTTATTATGCTACAGTGATGTCCCTAAGGAGTTGAAATAGAAGGCTCTTACTTTCTTTACAGATATGATTCATATAATGGTCTTTTAAAAATACATAAATTAAAATAATATGCATATATGGGACAGGCAGCAGTTTACTGGTTTGCTCTTCATTTATGCTATGTGCCTTTAACAAACTATCAAGCTCAGGTAAGACCCCTTGGGAAAAAGAAAATGGGAATTGATGGCAGGGAAAGACTGCTGTTTCCTCAAGGAGCAGCTGAGCATGCTTATGGTGGAGGTACTTTGAAGAGGGAAGCAGTCAAGGGCAGAAGTAAGGGAGTGGCACCAAAGAGCTTCAAAATGCAGTTTAAGCAGAGAGAATAAAGATTACTGCAGAGCAGCATGTGAAGCAGATAACCAAGTCTCAGAGAAAAAAAAATCCCACATACCAGAGCAGAGCCCACAGAATTTCCTGTAGGTCAGAATGTCTCTGAACTAAGAAAGAGCCCACATATTAGGGGAGATTGGACAGATATTTACAACCTCACTTTTTATTTCTGCTTTCCCTGACATAAATCTAGGAAACTCAAAGTGGTTAAGAAGGTAATTATTCTAGTTTTATTCTTATAAATCCTTGGGTTTGGGGTTAGAAAACAACTTTACTTCTGTGGAGACCCACTACAGGAAATATTTTGATAAATGCACTTCATCCTTCTGGAAAACTCAGGTTCTTGTCACAATAGCATATTCAACACATGGTACCACGGCAGCACCTCTACATACAATTAAACAAGAGTTATAGCTAGGAGCTGATATACATTCATAAACAATTGATGGCCATCTGAAAGCTTATGAATACTCTAACAGCAGATCTTCAAACATTCCTGTATATGCACTGTCAAACAGAAGTCTGATTCTGCTAATAATTCATATTGAAACCAACTTAGGTAGTATAAACCTCTGTTCTTACACTCCATGCTGCACTTATGCAAGTTTTCTTCCCACAGAATACTTGAGGTATTTATTCAAATAATTGCAAACATGCTTGCATATAAAAAGTTACACTTTTTCTGTCCACAGTGAAGTGCCTAAAACAGATTTTTAAATAATAAATAGGAATATGAATTTGTGATAATGTGCATGTAACATATTTGATTAAATATTATTAATAAATTGAACAATTTCCTATGTTTTACTGTTTTTCTTTTGTTATTAGAAGCCCAATATAACGTCATTTCTACTTTCCTTAAAAGAAAAACTCTTCACACTGAAAATATTTATATCAACTACCCAAATTATACTTTGTGCAGAGCAGAAAATTTCAATTAATGTAGTAACAGGCTATATGCAATTCTTTGTAAGATGTGTGTCCTATATTCTGAAATTCTGCATCTTTCCACATAATATCATCTAACTTTGCATTGAGCATCCTGATGCAACATGCAAATACATGGAAATAATGTTTTAAATAGAGATCAAAGTATTCATTTTCAGGGTTAAAGTGGTTATAGAGAATTGAATAAAAATATAATAAGCTCTTCTGATGCAAACTTGGTACAGTGGGAGAAAAATACATACAATTTTAGCTTGAATAGGCTTGACTGTTTAATGTAAATGCTTTTCTAATTCTGTAATTCATTTTATTTTCTGCATATTGTTCTTGCCCTGTGGGACTTATGTTGGAAGTGATGAGGTGTGGATGTGGGGAAAACTTTATTCCAATGATTGTTCTAATAAACTGTATTTTATTTTTCCATTACTCTCATTTTCCTCTCTCATGAAAGGACTGAAAGAACAAGTTTTTCAAGTCTTTCTACATAAAGCCTCACCATTTTGTGTAATGGCCAAAACTTGAGAGATCTAATCTAAGACAATACCCGCAACATTAGAAGGACAATAAGCATATTCAGGATATTCATGCAATGCTTTCTTCGCTAGCTCCCAGTGTTAGATTTGCCTTTTCTGTGATGTCTGTTCTGCTATTCTCATTTGCATCTGATTTCTCTTATGTGTGAAACTTCATACATTTTGATACTGTGTTTCACCTTGTTGATTTCAGGTATCTTCTCCAATTTATCAGATCATTTTGTATACTGATTCTGCCTATTTTGAATGAAACTTTTCAAATATTTGTGCACATATCTTATGACTAGATTAAACTTTTTTCTCTCTCTCTACTTTGCTGATATATGAAAGAGTATCAAAGTATTAATAAAGAATACATGGCACCTAAAATCTTTATGTGCAATAGTCAAGTTACCCTGACCAGTAAAATAAAATCTGTTCCACAGAGGAAAAAATGCAACTGGCAGACCTGACATTTCAAAAATGTATACTATGTTTTACCTCTTGTGGGACTTCAGTCATCATGCTTCTCAAACTGTTCATTTCTTCAGAGAGTGCATCTGATAGCACAGTAATTTTTTTACTGCCCTGCAGACTTGAATGTCTTCAATCTCCAGCTTCCCTGTACTAGACTTTTTTGCTAGTTGCTTTCAAAAATAAGCAACCAAGAAATAACCTTGAGAAGGCTGAAACTTTAAGTGCCTTATCCAAATCAGTCAGATATTTCTCTTTACTGTTATAATTGTTTCTCATTTTATAATAAACTTTTTCTGTTCATCAATTACATTAATTCATTTGTTACCTTGACCCTTTAATTTTTCTGTAACTTTATACTCTTTCTTCCACACTATCTTTCAGAATTTCTGGTACAGTCTTATCAATCCACTGTTATTTTCCTGTTATTTCTCTACATCAGGATAGTTGCAGCTCACAGTTTCTTTTATTAGCAGCAAGAGTTTATGCATAGTTTTCCTGCAAATACCTTTCCTATAAGCTTCTCAAATTTGCTTAACTGTACTTTGACTTGCACTTACTCCCTCACCTCCCCTTTTTTTTTAAGAATCATGAATTTGACTTCTGTTCATTTTATTCCAAATTCTCACTCAGCTTCACTAGAAATCTCCTAATGGCAACTTTCTTGTATCCACTAGTAGACTTCTCTTACACCAGCTGGCACTCAGCTACCTTCATTGGGGCTACATGGGTCTATACACTCAGCAAATCAAGAACATACTTTAATAAAGATCAATACCCTGTTCAGAGTATCCAGAGACTTATGCAGACAGATTTTTCCCAACTATCATTTCCATAATACAAACATCCTCATGTACATAAAAATCCTTGGCTCTACTTAAAAGCAATTCAGTTTAACTTCCTGTTTATACTTCACATCACTATTTACAATGAGAAGGGGATCTGATGCTATAAGAGACTATAAATAAATACATCAAAAAAGCCAAAATAAAATAAATTTTAGAAAAACAACAAAACAACCACATAATAGTATGAAATGAGAGATTATAGACAGTTTAAATAGACTTCCATTGACTGAAAAGCCCTATATCTCTCTGTTATATCTCAAAATGACAAGACTCAAGGTGGAAGTTTGAGTTGTATGGAAAAAGAGGAAATACCAAGTCTCTGCAGATTTTATGCATAGCGAATCTGCAACACATACTCAAAATCTAAAGGCCTGATGTATCAGTATCTGATCAAAATATCCTGCAATGAGGCAGTGAGAGTATGGAATCTCTCTTGAAGCTACCAAGTTCCAGGTCCACAGTTGGCTATCCAAATGAGAATAGGGGAAATGGTGTTTAGAGGAAACTAGTAAGAAGCTTAGTAGCAGTATGTATAGCCTAAAGAATGCTTCTTTGTGACCAAAGTATATTACAGTGCATTTCACTTCTAGGTTTTCACTGTGCTTTTCTAAAGCATGAAAATTCTCCATTTGTTAAAGCTATCATTAGTCTCACCATAAATCTTTCACTGATGTAGACTTCTATTTAGTCTATTTTCCCCTCTGTCTTGAGCATCTAAATATGTCATTTCAAATCACCCTCTTGGTGACTAACTAGTTCAGCATTTCTCAGTATCAATCCTTATATTTGGATACCAGGAAGTAGAATCAGTGCTGCAGTTCATTCTTCAGTCAATATAACCAAAGGAATGGTTCATTAACTTTGAAAACACACTGTGGTCAGGCACCATCTTACATCAGAAGTCTAAACCAACACCAACAACAACCAGCAAACAAAGACCCAACAAACTCTTATGCTTAAAACAGAACTTGGTACAGTCAATTCCCATAACTGTGAACTGAAGTTTCATGCAAATTGCATGCCTATTTAAGGATTTTATGGGAATACTTTAAACATATGTAAAAGGAAAGTGAGAGATTGTGTTCTACTTCTTGTTGTCAATGTCCCATACCATGCAGAGTAGTACTTCCTTCAGCACTGCAACAGCTTATTGTACTCATCATTTATTGCTGAAGCTTAATTAAAAAATATATTTTAGAAAAAATTTTTATAGCATAGTGGAATAATAATGAACTACGGTCCAGATGGCATCAAAATATGAGGCATTACAGGACACTCATTCATCAGAAAGTACTGTACATTAAGTTCTCTGTTTATTCTCAACTCTATCTAAAATCATGTTCCTATAGCAACTCCACGAATACACAGAGATGCCTGGAAGTTATATACCAATAAGGATTCTTGTCTCCAAAGCATACATGGCAATCTTTGGGCAGGAGCTTCCATTTAGAGATTGTTAGAAAACCCCTTTGTCCTTTGATTCGGTGGAATTACAATCTCCATCTTCTCCTAACATCCCAGGACCTTTACTGATACAATCCTCTCCATCTCTGTCTTATTAGGGGAACTTCATTATTTAAGCGCCAATCTCATCAATGTTGGTTGGAAACCACAGCAGCTACTTGATTATGTTAAAAATTAAAAACTGGTTTATGTTTCCTAAGGTCTTTAAAGACATTTGCTTTTCATGGAACATCTAAAAGTTATTTTACCACGAAAACATTGTAATGGAAAATGTGATGTTCAAAGTCAGAAATTGAATGTTTTTCTTGTCTTTAATAATAACTTTTGTGAACTGAAGAAACTAATCTCTCTTCTTTCATATGCTTCCTCAAAGCATTAGGACATTGGTATTAGGAAAGATTTAGACACAATATGTAAAGAAACTAAGAATTTATGGAAGAGAAAAGCAATGGTATAAATACTAAGCCTAAACATTACTATAGACTCTGGAGCTCTCACGTGTTCCTTGAGTTAATCTTGAGCTCTTTCAGAGTAGGTACACATGCTAACCCGCATTATCAGCTATTACACACAAATTTAGTCAGGATGGGGTGAATTTTAGTTTTCTCTAAAGGCCACAGGTATCTTGACTGATTTTCAACAATCCAATCCCAAGAAAGAATTGGTTCTTTTAACATTCCAAATCCTCAAAGTACCTTTTCCAGAGCATCTAGCAGATCTTTGAGTTGAATAAATGTTTTGCAACCAGGAAACTGGTCACAGGCTCTGAGAAAGTGACGTCTTTTTCTTTGCTAAACAGGACAGTTGTATTCTAGAGCAGTACTAGATCCATGAACCTACAATCTCAAACAGCAGTCTCATAAATGCAGAAGATTCCTACAGACCCCTTGAAAATATTGCCTAGGTTGACACTTAATTTACCAGTTCAGGCCCCCTATAAAATCTTTGTAATCTATAGGATCACAAGAAAATAAAGCATTCAAAGCTGGTTGTGAACAACTTTCAAGAACATTTTAGTGCCTTTTGAGGTGATCTTGCTGGCAACACAGCTGTTATGTGACAGTTCTTGTTTTAGAAACATTCATTGCCAAGGGAAAAAAAAATCTGAAGCAGCAGCACCACCTCTTATTTGCAGTTTCAGGGAAATTTCATCAAATTTACAGCATTATGGAAATCTGAAACCATTCAAATAGTAACTAAGAAAATTATTTTAAGTAAAAGTTAATAGCCTTGTCTTCATCATCCACACTAGATACAAGAAATTATGCTAGTTAAGAAAATGAAAGGGAGAAAGTCTACTGCAAACATTGCAGTAGGCAGACGGGGAAAAGGCAGGTTATTTATAGTGTTGGTTATAGCACACTGGGATAGCATTTATGAACAAGGACTTCTGTCAACTACTTCTTCAAAATTATTTAGTATTTATAGAGGCAGAAAGCTCCTACAGAGGGCTTTGTAGAGATTACAGTGATGCTCCAGGTGATATAAAATACTAGGCCACAGAAATAACACCAATAACATTCAGTTATAAATAGCACTGAACTTTACTCTGACACACTCAGTGCTAGTTTTATACTACTCTGATCTTATTGATTTCAGTAGGACAAGTCATGACTGACCTGGAGCAAATCAGATTTCATTTTACTCCCTGGACCACAGAGCAAAATACAGATATTCATTATCTTCAATTTCAAGTATAGAATTCAAATTTGAAAGCCAAGTGACCCTCAAAACAAAGCAAAATCAGCCACAATGAAAGTCCCTCACTTTCCGTTTCCCACAGAATAGAAGAACTCTGTCACATGCAAACTGCTGATCCAAGTACCACAGCCTTCAAATAAAATGCCAGTATTATAGAATGCACATTTTGTAAAAGTATTCTGAGGCAAATGTATCAGGAAATGCACAGATCTTAGAAGATGAGAAGCCAAGCACACCAAATGATAACTAGAAATAAGTATTACAACGTAGAAAACATCTTTTCCTCTATTCAGTGCAGCACTGCATTTATCAGTCTTCCCATCAGTGATATTTAAAAGTAAGAACAGACCAGAAGGCACAGGAATAAAACAGGAGATTATAATGAGAGGAAAAGTGAAAGTAAGAAAGCGTTATCAGGTTAGAAAAATCTACAACTTTCATGGTTATAAGTAGAAAATAATCTGGGCCATTACAGTATCACAGTATCACTAAGGTTGGAAGAGACCTCGAAGATCATTCAGTCCAACCTGTCACCACAGACCCCACGACTAGACCATGGCACCAAGTGCCACATCCAGTCCCCTCTTGAACACTTCCAGGGACAGCGACTCCACCACCTCCCGGGCAGCCCATTCCAATGACGGATCACTCTCTCGGTGAAGAACTTTCTCCTCACCTCAAGCCTAAACTTCCCCTGGTGCAGCTTGAGACTGTGTCCCCTTGTTCTGGTGCTGGTTGCTAGGAAGAAGAGGCCAACCCCTTCCTGGCTACAACCACCCTTCAGGTAGTTGTAGAGAGCAATGAGGTCAGCCCTGAGCTTCCTCTTCTCCAGGCTAAACAACCCCAGCTCCCTCAGCCTCTCCTCATAGGGCTTGAATTAACCTTTCAGAATTAACCTTTCAATCTAAGCAATTCATGCACTGCTACTTTAAAAATCTGCCTAATCAATTAAGCCTCAAGATCTTCAAGCTCATTTAAAGTAAGAGTTCTGTCCCTAAAGGATCAACAAAGCTGGGTCACCCCAAACTAGTAAACAGCTTCCTGGGATGATAAACCTCTGTGCTGAGTATCAACTTGCATAAGACACATGCTACATGAACAGTCTAGTGGGATTTTATTTGAAATCCACCACTTTGAACTCATCCACTAAGTCAAGGCAGAACTAAAATAACATGTTTAATCAGAAGTTGTTGATCTTTCTTTTTTAGGCTTTCCTGGCTGTTAAGGGTGGGGAATTAAGAGTTTTACAATCCACAGCACATTTTCATCTTCAGCAAGGATTTGGACAAGAATATCACAAAAAAACCCTTCTGTTAAACAAGATGAGAAGCAGTAGAACATTTAGAATATTTCTATATATTTTCATATTCTCTTTTGCAACCAGCCATCTGTTTTCCCTTAATCCAGCTACATAAAACAGGTACAGTCCAAAGACTGTTCCTGGAAAGGATAAGGCCTTCAGGCCAATGACACTGATGCTAGAAGTCTAGTCAAGCACTGAAGATAGAAGGTTACCCTGCCATACATTAAAAAGGAGATTTTCCTAATAGAAGGGGTTTGGAGATGGGTCAGAATTTGCTTATGATTTTTAATGAATATTTATATGTAAACAATATTTAAAGTAGAATATAGTTATATTTGGGGGGGGATAACAAAATAAACAAATGTAGTAATATGGTTGCCACTTTTTTAAAAAAATCATTAGACACTCAGATTGAAGCAAGGAACAGGTTTTATTTAACAGTATTGTCAAAACTCATGAGAGCATCTGTATTGAGAAGTCCCAGCAGATCATGGTGCTTTACCAGTTCCCCTTCAACACCACCATCGCTGTTTAGTGCCCATCAGCACCCAGAACCTTCTCCATGTCACTCTTGCAACAAAGTTTTATATGATTCAATGTAGTGTATATTTTAAGCTGTCCTTATTGCATACAGTCAGTAATGACAGAGAACAGAGCATAATCTGAAAGCTTCACCTTCTGACAAGAGACTGTCAGGCCTTTTTATTCCAAATTGGGAAATCTGGGCATTTGACACTCAGGCCATTTGTCCAGTGGAACTCTTAATCAAGATTTCCAGTTCTCAGACTATCCATGTGAAAATTCAAAGCACAGATACAGTGTTAAAATGAAATAATAAATAAATTTATAGTTCTGAATAGGTGTTATACATTAAAAAAAAAATCTTCATCAAGGGTAAAAATAACTTAGCAAAACACACAAATAACTGAAATTTAGATTATACCTTTACAGAACAGACCACAATGTGTTTGAAGGCCACAGATAATTCCAGATGTCCATATACCTGACAAACTAATTCTGCTTTCATTTAGATATATAAGAAATTGCAATTGAAACAGAAAAGGGCACACCAAGCTTTCGATATTTAACAACAACAACAAAAACAAAGGCAACTGGGACAATCACTGAAATGTAATTTAAGGTGTTTCTAGGAAACAAAGGTGCTATTCAAGGGAGAATGAGGAAACATGCTTCTGTTAATCTTCAGAGTAGCAAAACCTTAAGAGTAATCATATTATGGTAATTAGTCACCACATCAGACTCCATGAGATATGACTGATAATGGAATACTTTATTCTTTCAGATATCCACTGAATCCAGTGAATTTAAAACATCAGAATACAGTGGACTCTGCTTCTAACAATTCTATAGGCAGTGCAGTGATGGAAAGAAATACTTTAAAAATGTAACATTTAAACAAAACAGCTTTGCCAGCATGGAACAGATATAAATAACATACACAAGACTCTTGGTATTCACAGATCTAAAAGAAATGGATAATAAACTTTTGTTAGTATCTATGTCAGCCTAACTGGTCCAAGGCATTTGCCCAGCTATGTATTTAAAAAGCAAATCAATAATACAATACAATACACCAGGTTGGAAGAGACCTTCAAGATCATCGCGTCCAACCTATCAACCAATCCAACCCACAGAAACAACTAGATCATGGCACCAAGCACTCCATCAAGTCTCCTCCTGAACACCTCCAATGATGGTGACTCCACCACCTCCCCAGGCAGTCCATTCCAATGGGCAATCACTCTCTCTATATAGAACTTCTTCCTAACAGCCAGTCTAAATCTCCCCTGGTGCATCTTGAGACTGTGTCCTCTTGTTCTGGTGCTGTCTGCCTGGGAATCATAGCTGTTGCATATTTACAATCAAAACCAGACAAAACTGTAACATACATACAGACACCATAATAGGAACCACTGCATGCTAAACTCATTTCTTCTTCCTTCTTTGTAACAGCATAAATATGTATCAGTGCTTTCAAATAGTAAATGAATTGGTCTTACAAGTAAATATCTTTGTAGATTTTCTTCAGATTCAGAATGCAGTGGTAGTGGCAATTCCAAAATAGATGTACTTGGGGGAAGAAAATTATTTTAGCTTGCCTGGCAGGCAGCATATAGTACATTAATAAACAAAAAATTCCATTTTACTTTTTGAATAAACTTAGCTGACTGTGACTAGTTAAAATTAACATGCTTACATTCTTCCAAGGCAAGTGGTTTCTGAAATAGACTTTCCACTAAAAATATAATTCCAACTTAACTCTTACTGAATTTCACCAGAGAAAACAAATTACCTTTGCACTCTGGTGCAAAGTAAAATTTGCAAGCAAACATGCTAATTTTAAAGCTGTGTATTTTGACATATAATTACTCCTATTTATATAGTGTGGAAAAGTACAGAACATTTAAAAACATCTGTGGTGGGTTAAATTTCCCCCCCCAGCATTAACTTTGCCAGACCAACTCAGTTAGAAGCAAATGAAAGCTGTATTTACAAGCAAAGCTACACTCTACAATGGAATGCAATGAATATGTACAAATATATACACTATTTACAATTAGCAAGAAACACGAAACCCTCTTCCCCCTGGCAGAGACCAAGGAAGATGTTTCACTGGCCCTCTCCCGCTGTCCCACAAGAGAGAAAGGAGCAGAGAGAAATGCAATGGGTTAGACTTAGCTAAACAATGCAACCAAGGTCAGCCGAAATGCAGGTTAATCTCTCCCAAGCCAAGCAAGCAGAGGTCAGAAAAGAAGAAAGAATTGTTTAGGTACAGCCCATTTTATGGCAGATATTCCTCCAATGAATTTGTTTAGAAAAATCTTTAGTTTTAATTTTTACACCCAATAGTGATTTATTTATATTTTTCTACTAAAAATCTGTAACTAAATTTTAAAGGCATAGCCTAAAACCACCACAACATCGCACAGTGCAAACAACACCAGAAGAACTCCATTCAATTCCAAAAGCAACTCTTATATTTGCTGTCATTTGCCACTATGACTACTTTGTTTGCAGTACTGTTCTAGTGACAGGAACATTATTTTTCAAAAACTTCTGTTTAAAGAACTAAGAACTTAAGGTTCTAAAAAACTTCAAGTCTTTAAACAAAAGGAAAACCAGAAAGCATCCTTATTTTTAAAGTCCCCTGAAAGCTGTTGTTATAGACTTTAACTCTTACATATTTAGAGTAATAAATATTGTTACCTTTAAAGTACCTAAGCAACTTTACAAAGGCATGAGACAACTAATTGATACTAGTTAATACAGGGAACACCTCAGAACTTGCCTACAAAGACAGGGAAGATGATCTACTACAGTAAAAAAAGAAAAGAAGGGGAAAAAAAAAAAAAAAAACCAACAAAAAAAAAACAACACCCCAAGCAAAAGGTCTGTCTCTGTAAGTCAAGGCAGGCATTGTAGCATCAAACTGTAATGATTTTGTATCTTTTGTGGCTCAGACTCACAGATTACCTACTGCATAAACAATGGCGAGATTATGCAGTCAAAAGCACAGGCACATACACCAAAGAAAATCACAGAATCAACAAGTGGTTGGGTTGGAAGGGACCTTCAAAGGTCATCTAGTCCAACCGTAACACAGTTAGCAAGGACATCTTCAATTAGAATATGTGTGGAAAAAACAACAAAGAGGGTAAGTTGTCCCTGCATATAAAATAAACCCACAGAAAATAGGTCTGAGAGTAGAGTCTAAATCTCTCAGTATAAGATAAGATAAACTTTGGGTTTTCTGCTCTTTTAAAGATCTTACTGCAATGTATGTCTTGAAAATATTTAAAGACCAGTGAGGTGTGCTATGCTCCTAGCTGTTGCAAGCATATCTTGTTTGTTCTAGGAAAAAGAAAACCAGCAAGGTATGATTCAAGATAAATCATACATCAGAATTCTTAGTCACATGACTGGTGCATGTTCTGCATGGAAGTCTCAGCATACCCTGCACAGAAATTACTAAGGAGCAAGTTCCACATTTGTCAGTCCAAGCAAGGGATACAACAATAATTAAAATCTCTAGCAATTGGGATAGGATAGGATAGGATAGGATAGGATAGGATAGGATAGGATAGGATAGATAGGATAGGATAGGATAGGATAGGATCAACAAGGTTGGAGGAGACCTTTGAGATCGAGTCCAACCTATCACCCAACACCATCTAATCAACTAAACCATGGCACCAAGCACCCCATCCAGTCTCTTCCTAAATGCCTCCAGTGATGGTGACTCCACCACCTCCCTGGGCAGCACATTCCAATGGCAAATCACTCTATCTATGAAGAACTTCTTCCTAACATCCAGCCTAAACCTCCCCTGGAGCAGCGTGAGACTGTGTCCTCTTGTTCTGGTGCTGGTTGCCTGGGAGAAAAGACCAACTCCCACCTGCCTACAACCTCCCTTCAGGTAGTTGTAGACAGCAAAAAGGTCTCCTCTGAGCCTCCTCCTCTCCAGGCTAAGCAACCCCAGCTCCCTCAGCCTCTCCTCACAGGGCATGTGCTCCAAACCCCTCACCAACTTTGTTGCCCTTCTCTGGACACGTTCCAGCAAGTCAACATCTTCCCTAAACTGAGGGGCCCAGAACTGGACACAGGACTCAAGGTGTGGCCTAACCAGTGCTGAGTACAAGGGCACAATGACTTCCCTGCTCCTGCTGGCCACACTGTTCCTGATACAGGCCAGGATGCCATTGGCCTTCTTGGCCACCTGGGCACACTGCTGTCTCATGTTCAGCCTACTATCAACCAGTACCCCCAGGTCCCTTTCTGCCTGGCCGCTCTCCAGCCACTCTGACCCCAGCCTGTAAAACAAAACAAAACAAAACAAAACACAAATTAACCCACTGCCTCAAGAGAAAAAAGCCTGGGATTTGCACTCAATAAACAGGATGCCATATTGAATTGCCTGTTGAAAACATGTTGAAATATTTCACCAACAGATGATGTTTGTTTGAGTGTTTGTTCTCTTAGAGTTGTTAAGGTATGCGGGCAGATGACCGGGCTCTGGCATGGGGTTTAGCTGTTTGAACACTACATAACTAAGGAACATGATATGAGAAATTGCCAGACATGTTGAATAACAGAGTGACAATCTGAAAAGAGCTGCAAATTGCACTGAGAAGAATGGCCAGATTTTAGGGAGATTTGGGCAGGAATGAATGAACCTCATGGATAATCAAAAAACACAATAGGGATGTTTTGGTGAGCAGGCTCTGTACTTAGGTACAACTGTGATTCATCAGGTAGAAATAATTATATGCAAGCTGTTAATTTTAGGGGATACAAGTGAGGATAAGGTGAGATCAGGATGGATCAATAAGGAACAAGACTAGCTAAGTGTAGAGGAAGAAACTTGAAACATGTAAGCAAGCTACTGGCCAGTATGCTTGTCTGACTCATTTTCCTGTTTATGGGCACTGTATGTGTTTATGTAGGTGTCCACAAAGGCTGGTTGTGCCTATAATATGTGTGTGTTCATTGTGGATTAACATGGCTACAGACTGCTTAGAAACAGAAAAGCTGCCACCTTGCATCTAGCAAAGTTAATTGGATTCAGCCACCTTTCAAACACATCATGTTATTTTAAGTCTAAAGTGGCTAACATACCGTCTTCATAGGCTCAGTTCACACTTTCCCCATTACTAAGTGAAGGGGGAAAATAATCAAAATACAATCTCATACTACCCATCAATTTGTGGGCATCTAGTTTGATCATCTAGTGATGCTGGACGCCCATAAATCCTTGAGCCCTGACAGGATGCATCCATGAGTGCTGAAGGAGCTGCCTAATACTCTTGAGGACTGGAGGAAAACCAGTGACACATGGAAGAAAAGAAGAATATGAGGAGTAGTCAGCACAGATTCACAAAGGGAAAATCATGCTTGACCAATCTGATCGACTTCTTGCTGGGAAGATGAGGGAATGATCAGTGGAGGTTGCCTACTTTAAAGTTAGCAAGGCTTTAACACTCTTTCACATAACATCCTCATAGGTAAGCTCAGGAAGTGTGGGTTAGATGAATGGGCAGCAAGATGGATTGAGAACTGGCTGAATGATAACACACTGAGGGTTTTGATCAATACAAGACATATAAAGTTATACTCAGCCCCGCAAAAGTGCAGCAGTCAAAATATCCAGGAAGGCAGTCCTCAAAAGCATGAAAAAGAAAATGGCCAGCATGAGAAGAAGCCCCCGCAGAAGGCTGCCCTCTTTACGGCATACTTCCACCTTTATACTGACGTGTGGGAAACAGTCCTGGCTGACTCAGAACTGCTAATGGCGAATGGCCTGCAGCCTATGGCTTGCCTGTGATTCTGTTCCAGCAAAACTAGGAGGATTCCAGTTCATTCCAATTCAAATCTCTATAAATTCTGCAAATCTCTACTATTATGCTTTATCTACCACTCAAGTTAGTCACATCTTGGAAAATCCAGCCTATTTTTTTTCCCCTCCATTTGTGGGCTATCCTGCAGTCACTGCACTTTAGTAACTTCTCACTGAACTATGTCTGCTTTACCTGCAGTCAGTTGTATACCCCAGTTCCTGTATATTGCAAATTCTTCAGAACAGAAGATATATCTATTAATTCCCTTCAATTTGTAAGAAAAAAATACATTTACCTGAGACTTCACATTGATAAAAGCTGGAGAACAAAACTAGATGGTGTATTCAGTATGACAAGTCTTCCTTACATTTAAGCCTTCCCTTACATTTACAATGTAAATGTAGATCATTTACAATACTCTACAATTTGAAATTAATGCCTCAACCTCAGGTACAATACATTCTTTCTTTGTCTTTCCCTTGACACAGGTCTAAGCAGGTGTATATCTAAAGGTTTCTTTTCTTTTTAATAAAATTTAGGATTTGTGGTAATAAAATGCCAAAGAACAAACTGCAAACTGTTTGTTATTTAGGATACTCAAGGAATTAATTTTATGCTGGCATATACTGTAATTAGAAATAACTCTGCACATCATGATTAAACTAGTAGCTATGGAAACCAAAGCAGACTAGAATAAGTGTAAAAGGAGAATACTGAATAAGCCAATCATAAAACTCCTTTAACCTGTTTATTTTTAATCTTTTTCATAATGCAAATAGAATACTAAGGGTAGATATTACTTTATTTTTATTAATCTTTTAATGTTTACAAAGGACAGTAATCATTCCAAAGTGATTCTTAGCAAAGGTATCAGATTTTGTTTTTAAATCATAACTTCTCAGCATACACAATCTTAGCTGTTAAAAGCACAACATTTTTAATAATCCATTTTGTCTTAATTATATATATTTATCCCTCTATAAAATTAGAGTGCTGTGGTTTCAAGAGTATAAAATCTCTGTTGTGCTCCATCCCCTTAAGCCATTCTGATAGCCATCTGCTGAGCACATTCCAGTTTAGCAATATCCTTGTGGGCAGGGGGGAAGGGATGGACATATCTTCATGCTGTATTTGATACAATCTCAAGTCCTTAATGAGTGGGAAGAATCACTTCTCTTTCTATGCTGGCTATACATACTGTGGCCACCGAGCTGGCAGATAGCTCTCATGACACAGTGCTGACTCATATTTAAATTCTCATTCCCCTCAAGTCCTTTACTAAATCACAGAAACATTCAGGTTGGAAAAAAAACCTCAGGATCACCAAGTCCAACCAATAACCTCACTCTGCAAACCCCTAAACCATATACCCAAGCACCATGACTAGTGTAGTTTGTGGCCAGTCAACCACTTGCTTATGCTGTTGCATGAGGTTATGCCAGCCCAGCTGAAGGACTTCCTTCCAAATTTCACAAAGTACCTTCTGGTCCATTCTACAGCTAGTTGAGGTCCCTTTGAATGCTAGCCCCACGTATAGCCCTATGTATAGATTGCCTCCCTCATTTCACCATCACACACAAATATAAGGGAACCTTCAATCCCACCCTTCAGGCCAATGATGAAAATGTTAAACAACATTTGCACCAGTACTAGACTCTAAAGAGCATCAGTTGTAAGCAGACACAACTGGGCTTCAAGATGTTCACCTCTGCTCTTTTGACACATACAACTTCTTTCCCACCCACTACAGCCACCACTATATTATGCTGTGAGAAACTGTCAAAGACTTAAATCAAGGTAAATATCATCATTTACTTGTTCTCCCTTTGTCCACAGAGCCAGCTGTGTCATTACAGAATGTAATCAGGTTAGTCAGACATTATTTGTCCTTGCAAAAGCCATGCTGGCTGATCTCAACTGCCTAATTTACCTTCCTGTGCCTGGCAATGGCTAGTGACCAGAGGTCCACAAAAAGCACTTTAAGATTTTCAGACCTTAAAATGGAAAGACATTAGGTATATTCACCATACTAAAATTTCACAAACTGTACCTGCTTCCACAATGGGACAATTTATGCCACTCTCTGCCAATATTTGGTACATTATTGGGTCATTAATGTAAGAGACCTCTTCAGAAAACACACTTATCTTGGAAGAAAACTATGGCAGGGGACCTGGTGCAAATATATGCCATTCTCTGGAATGCAGAAAACAATGAATAAATATTTCAGATATCATGTTTAATATCAATACCTTCAGACAAACTGTTTTCCAGTATGAAAGGCCAGAAAAGATTTTGTTGTTGATCAGGATCATGATTTCAAATGGGAAAAACAAGAAGAAGAAAAAAAAAAAAACACAAAAAAAAACCAAGAAAACCAAGAAAAACCACACCCACCAACGTATAAACCAAATCACAATATTTTTTTCCTGACTGCAAAAAGTAACCAACACAACTAAATACTGTACTTCCAAGTCTCTTTTAAAGAAAGCTCTCAGTCCAAAAATGTTCAATTTCATGATTCTCAGTTAAGCCCTTTCCTGGTATACTCCCTCTGCTGCCTCTCTCAACAGATGCAAGTATTCATGAAACAAAAGATGCAGAGGAACAGTTTTATGGACACAGGCATTCCCCCGGCCCCTTGCTACTGTTGCCTGAGTATTTTACTTCAAGAAGCGTTTCCTACCATTGTATCTCCTCTCCTTCATAGAAGCTAACCACTCCATGTCTCCTTGCTGAACAAAAGAAATCCAAGAGAACCAGAGATATGGACAGGACCTTATCAACATTCACTTGAGTAAAGAAAATTGTCATATTCACCTCTAAATTAAAAACCTGTGGCCTGTACAGTGACTACATTCAACTTCTTTTTTTTTCCCCCTGCATTTTTAGTCACACCTTAATCATTAGAAATAGGCAATAATTTCCTTCTAACTTCTGGGGGAAAAAAAAGAGGGGGGGGGGGCAAAAGTTGCAAACATAAAACTGGGTTTGGGTTTGGTTTTACAACTGTGTTTTTATAACTGAAAGAGAAAATAATGTAGAAATCCGTATCTAGATGAAATCATGCTGATAAGTCATGCCTATTTCTCACAACTTATACAGCTTTGCACTAGAGGTGAGGAAAAATCTCTAATGAACCTCTTTACTATGCCATTGGAATGATTATAGCTTAAGACTTTAGTTGAAAATTTTTACCTCTCAGAGCAAAGGGATGTTGCCAATGAATTTAAGTGGTTTGGGGAAAAGATGGAAATGTAACAGCTCTGGTAAAATGAATTAGTACTCAGGATAAAGAAATCATGTCTGGCTAGGATACCTGTGAAATTTTACCTGACCTGTTAATGAAAATGCAAAGTCATAAACACACAAGTCAATAGCAAAATAGTCACTATTTTTCCTCACACTAGTATCAGTCTCTTCAATCATTATGCTATCATCATCCTCTCTTTCCCCACATTAATAAATTCAATGACTGCACTAGAATTCTTATGCAGTATCAAAGGATATCTGGCAATACCCTCACTGGCTTCACTATTGGCAACGGGATTCTCACCAAAAGTCAAAATAGCTCAAAAATATATCACAAAAAGGAAGGGGGGTGAGGGGGGTGGTGTCACACTTGATAGCGTTTCTGTTTTCCAAGATCTGGAAAATTCTGCATAATTCAGAAGCAATATTTTGGAACCATACTTCTTCAACATGCTCCCTCCTACTCACTACTAGCAGTACATTTTACTTTCTTTAACAGAAAACTGATGACTGCAACTTTGTAGAACCTCTGTCTACCCACTCAACAACATCTGTAGCAACTTCTGGACTGCTTCATATGCCTAGAAAGACATAATCAATCATCTGCCAGGACTAAATAAACATTTATCCCAGCAACATTCCAGGTGAGCTAGTATGATACCTCCAGCACCTTCTATCAGTATTACTATTTAACCTGCAGCCAGTTTTGGGCCACAATAGCCAGTATCACCAGTAATATTTGTATCACCCTTACCATGGCTTTGTTTTTACTATGAAAAGCTCTACGAGAAAACAAATTGCTAAATAAAGGAGCAGTAGTATTATATATATGGCAGTTTAAAAACCTGTGCTCCAATACACAATAAACATCCATGGAAAGCATGGAACTGTGTTCAAGTTAAATGTGCCACACAAATCACTTCCACATTTTCAGATGTTTGTATGACATGAATACAGACCACATACTGGCATTTTGCAATTTTCAGTGCATTCTGACTGGCAGTGGCACAAACAGATCTACATGAAAGAAACCAGTTCACAGGACTCTAGTTTCAGAAGCTTTGCTTTTCCTACAATACAAGGAAAGGATTTCAGAACAGGAAGAACTGTTATACAAGGTACTATTACATATTATTTTCTTTAGAAGAGCAGATTTTTGAGGGCTCTGACAGGGACAGAAATTTTTCACTCTTTCCTTGTGCAAGTATGCAAACTATAAAAGCCCTAGCTCACAATACAACATTTCCAAATCAAACTGAAATCAGCAATACCTTGATTGGAAAATGAGGTTGCAACATTATGAGGAATCATCACTAATTTATCAAAACTCTGTATTTTTACCCAGGTTGATTACCAGTCATCACAGTCTACATCACAACCTCATGCTGTACCACAAAGTCATTAGAATAAAAATTCCCTACATTTCCCTCATATATTTCTGTACCTTTTTATGCCAAGCATGATACCATAAAGCCTTCCTAAGCTTATATCTGTGTCTAAGTGTGCTGACTTAAAAAGCAATGGAAAACAACAGAGGAAAACCTCAGAGGGACTGAGAATGAGAATCTGAGATGCTTCAAAAGACTTGCTATGAAATCAAGGAAGCTGAACAGAAGGACATTACCAGGACCCTCACAAGGTCTATCAAGAAACAATATCCCATTTCACAACATTAGGAGTATTTAGAAAACCAAGCTGTGCTGCAAGCCAGCAGGCACCTTAGCACACAATGCTTCAGTTTGCAGACCTAATAAAATGAGTTCTGGATAAAGACCAGCAAAATTTTTCAAAAAGGGCAGAAAATTCTATAGGAAGTCTCCCTTCAACAGCATGGATTTTATATGCAGATCTTTTTCCCTCTTGAAAAGTAGAAGGTAATGCAAAACAACTTGCAAAAACAAATGGCAGACAGAACACATCTCTCAAGTTAAGAAATCCTTTGAAGATCTCTGCCTGTAAGTCGAAACAGTGCTAAGTGCCAGAGCCTTAGAAACTTCTGTTGGAGCCTAACTGGAAGAAGGATGAAAGTGATGAGTAGTAAATGTGATATACCATTTTTGCTCTCCTCCCCCCACTATCCTCCCTTCTCCTTCCTCTCCTTCTCTACCTCTAAACAGAGATAGATTATGCTTATAGTTCCTGGATGATAGCATTTAGTTTCCCCAATTTTGGGGGTTATGAGCAAATTCTGTTAGTGTTTTATTAGAAGTCTCCTGTGTTTTAACTGCATTTGTAGTAATGAACAAACACCTGACAGAAAGGCTATTTAAAAAAGCTTAGGCACAATTTCTTTTCTTTCAGAGATGTTTTTTTTCAAGGTGTGTTTCTATAAAAAGAGGTCAGTCAACACAGTGCTCCTACCTCTCATATGCCCTCTGGATCCTTGCTTTACATTACCCTCACTTACCTAGCACTAGCTTTGTATGCATTGGCTTCAATAGCAAAGGCAAGCCATTGTGAACAAAATCAGCTGTTATCAAGGAAAAAAGAAGAAAAAAAAAAAGTGGCTAGTTTTATGATGTAACAGTGACTTGACAATTTTGACTTCAAGAAATTCCTAAGATCCTGGCTTCTGTATCCTCCCCCATGACGTGCTCTCTGTCAGACCTTCACTTATCCTTGAGTTCCCCACCTACAAGCAGGCAGGTGCATCCACTGGTGCATCCACAGGTGTGTCCTGCTGGGAGAAAAAACATGATCCACCTGACTTCACTCTTTTAAAAAAAAAAAAAAAAAAAAGTAAAAAAAGAGGGATCTCCACTCATTCTAAAAACAGATGATATAGTCATTGCTTTTTCTGTATGGAACAGAGCTAACTACCACAGGCTACTGAAAAGGGAAAGATAGCATTAAATATTGTAAAGAAAAAGCAGGATGCCAAGACTAAAGCAGGATGCCAAGACTATTCCAGGTCATGCTCTCAACTTCCATTCTGTTCAACTGTTTTTAAATGCTTTCTAGTTAAAAATAGTGCTCTGCTCTCGATGAATTCTCAGCGAAGGGAAGTTACAAGCAGCAGAGGATGGGAAACGGCGGCGCAGGGTTTACCGGAGCGCTCAGAAGCCCGACCCGGAGCGCTACCGCGCTCCCTCAGCCACCCGCGGCGGCAGCACACCGCCCCCTGCTGGGTTCCGGAGCGGAGCAGCCGGGACGCCCCGGGAAGCGGCGGTCTGAGTATCGGGACGTGCTGGACACGGACTTGGTGTGGGCGACTTAAAATGTGCCGTCAGTTGCCGTCAGAGAAAGTTTGTGTCACTAATGAGCGGCTCCTCGGAAAGACTCATTTTTGGCCGGATGCTGTTGTAAAAGGGGAGCTTGGCCTGAATTTGTTATTCATGCTTCCTTGCTGGTTCCTTGCTGCTCTGCAAAGTGCTTCAGAGCATGGCTCCACAGGCAGCACTCTGAGTTCACTTCATACATGCCCCAGTCTCAAAACTGTAGAGGGACACAGCAAATAGCAACATTGCCACATTCCTGTGTTGGCAGTGATGGCTTTTGGTTTCAACTTTGCACGGTGGTCATGGCAACAGAAGCAGCTCCTAGCTACTAATTTTCATTTAAAAAAAAAAAAAAAAATCCAATAGGTTTTCACTCTGCACTTTTCTTAGTATGGCTTTGAAATAGCTGATAAATTGTATTATTAGTCATTATTATGCTACATAACATTGCTCTCTACAACCTCATTGTTCTCTACAGCTACCTGAAAGGAGGTTGTAGAGAGGCTGGTGCTGGTCTCTTCTCACAGGTAATTTGTGACAGAACAAGTGGGAATAGGCTCAAGCTACGACTGGGTAGATTTAGACTGGACATTAGGAAAAACAACAAAAAAAAATCACAGAAAGAGTGGTCAGGCATTGGAATGTGCTGCCCAGGGTGGTGGTTGAGTCACCAGCCCTAGATGTATTTAAAGGTCGTTTGGCTGTGGTGCTTGAGGTTATGCTTTTAAGGGTGAACCTTGTAGAGTAGGGTTATAGGTTGGACATGGTGATCCTGAGGGTCTTTTCCAACCTGAATATTTCTGTGATTCTGTGATTTCAAGACTGTAAAGAGAGCCTTAAAGAAACACTCCCCTTTTGACAACCATCAAGTCATGTTATTCAGCAGCGACAAATGGAAGACGTCACTAGTATATGCCGAAATCCTAATGTAAATTACCTCTGTATTGTGCAATTAATGGACAAGCTTGAGTGAGGTACAGAGCTGATCATACAGTCAGTACGACCAGTCTCCAGTATTTTACTGGACCAAGTACCATTGCTCAGAAAAATGCAACATTCTGTTATGCAGATAGCATATGCAGCTTATTAAAAAACCAACCAACCAAACAAACAAACAACAACAAAACAAACAAACAAACAAACAAAAAACCACCAACCAAACACACACACAAAATAAAAAACAAAAAACCCCAAAACTCCTAAGAGCCAAAAAGCAGAAAACAAATAATTC
This sequence comes from Picus viridis, assembly GCA_033816785.1. Classification (NCBI taxonomy): domain Eukaryota; kingdom Metazoa; phylum Chordata; class Aves; order Piciformes; family Picidae; genus Picus; species Picus viridis. Next base: position 15,515,031 of record CM066582.1, on the reverse strand, counting down.
TCCAAATGAACCTACATTTCTAATTGGTGCAGTGATGCCTCTGCAAACACCAAGTCTGTATCACCACATTTTCCCAGTTAAATACTCCTGAAACAAGCACATCCTCATCCACAAAGCCAACCTTGCTATTTGCTACATTTCTCAGTGGTGTTGAATGAAACCACCATCCTCAACAAGCAGAGCTTGTAAAGTCAAGCTATGGGGGGGTGGGGGTGGTTTCTCAGCACCAAAGTAGAAGCTTTGTGTCTTCTGGAGACTAGTATTCTGAAAGCTGAAAGGTTAGTGATCAGAGAAAAAAACTCACTTGGTTTATCATTTTCTAGAACTCTCAGTAAAAATATCACAGAATAAAAAATAAAAAGGGGGAGTAAGATATATAAAGAAATGAGCAAGAAATTGAAAAACATCATCAACTACTTCATGTGAAATAATGAAAATTTAAATATTGCCCTAACTTGCCTCTTTTTCTTCAGTTATGCAGAAAAGAGGACATTATAATGATCTCAGAATAGACAAATCATCTGGTACAGAATAAGTACAAGATTTGGCTTCTGTTGAAAGAAATGTAGTATTCTCTGACACTGCTTTATGAAATGTTCAATACTATGAAAGGTAAACTATTTTCCTGAAGAGTGCATTACTCATTTAGGCAAATCAAGCACATCTATGTCATTATTTAACAAATATAGTAGACCAAAGAGATGCTTTTGACTCTTTTCCAGTGTTGCATTATATTTTATGAATAATCTGCAATTTATTTTTAAAATAAAATCCTATTGTTTCCTTTCAGATTTTCTTCTATTTACACAAATATATTTTCTTGCTTATAAATTCCAGAATGTAGGCACGTTACCATGATTTTTTCCAACACTTCAACAATCTGAGCAAGACCCAGCCACAGAACATAGAACACAAATTTAGAGCTATTTGGCTGCCAACTCTAAGGATTAGCAGTCTGTTTACAGCACAGAAGACAAATCTATATACTACAGGCTACAGAAAACTACAGTCATCCTTGATCAGAAACACATGCTTTCTAATTGCTCCTGAAAGCAGATTTCCATTGGACTAGGTCATGGGTTTATCCAGTTGAATCTGTTGATAAGTATTTAATACCAGGCTGGAGCAAAGGATGACGGGACTTGGAGTTCAGACTGTAACCTGAGATGCTTTCTGTTTCCAGGGCCGCCTTCTGGCTTCTAGTTTGGCATGTTGGTCTCTTCCACTTTACCGGCTGTGGGCTTAGATGATGCCATTTTCCATCTGCTGGCTGCTTTGCTGATTGTTTTTTTTGCCGGCTTGGCCTGTTTGCTTGTTTGTGTGGCATTGTGCATTGCATTATTCCATTAAGCTCTCCTTATCTCAGCAGGGCTTTTTGTGCTACTTTCGCTCCCAGTCTGTGTGGGAGGCTTGCTTGTGTGAGCTGGCTGGTTTTGGAACTCAGACACTGGCTGGGTCAAAACCAGGACACACTAACATATTTAAGATAAAGAATTAGTATTCACCTTCATATTAAATTATTAACATTCTAGAATCACTTGTCCAAAAACTGATCAGGTACTCCAAAAATGCATGACACAAGCTTGTGCAAAAAAATTTATTTATTTTCTACTAAATGGCAGCAATAGGTAGGTTTTATTCTTTAAGCATTCCAAGTAAACTATCAATATTTAACAATACAAGTTCCACTAGTGAAAAAACAAGACAACGTTTTCATATAAAGCTGCTTTAATTTAAGGAGCTATTTGCCTGTCAGATGTTCAGTTTCTGGTTTTGTTTTGCATTTCAGCAAAAACAGCTGCTTGCTTTTGTCAGTGCAGAACATGGTAGAAACTTACACACAATGGGGCATGTACTTGGAAGGCATCTGATGAGAATTCACTGCCAAAGATCAATTCTTCTATTAACCCCCTTGGCAGTAGATAGAAAGCCCAAGAACAAAACAAACTGAACAGCTTTCTGATCCCCACACAAATTCTTAATGCTACCAGAGTTTTTCACTACAACAGTTACACATTATCAACTGCTGGCTCTGAAGCATGGATATATATAATCATTTAATCCTGGTAGAATTTCAAGATAGTTATTAATAGAAATTAGTATACTGCTGATTTTAGTAAATTATGAAATAATGTAATTTTCAAAGATAATAATTGTGTATTAACTCTAAAACTCACTGCTAAGTGACTGTATATCACTTAGTAGCTTGTACACATTCTATTTTGCTTCTGTTTATTTAGTTTCTGGGATGAATATACACAGGCCCATAGTTAGGACAATCACATCTGCAGCTTTACCAGGGGCAAGAGGGGCAAAGATTATTTGTCCTTGTTCCAATTAGGAGAGGAAGTTAAAAGCAAATCAGTGCAGTTGTTCCTTTCAACCCTCCATTTTATGCTGAAACTAGCTGTATATTTGAAATATCCACATCCATCTGAGGCTGGGTTTTCCCAGTCATTAAGATAAATTCAGTTTATGTTTTATTTTCGAATTTGGCCATTCATCCTGGAAACATAATTGTACTGAAGGCTATAAATATTAGAAATTATTACTCAAAGCAGAAACATATAGATGCTGAAGTTATGGAATGCAATAGAAATGTGCAGCTTAAAAGAAGTAAAATGAAAACTCATGGTTGATGAACGAAGAATCATTTGCAGACTGAAAGAAATTCACGTTCTTGGCCTAATATTAAATCCATGAAGTAATCATGATCTAATGTCAGTTAACTTTAATTAGTATCTCAAAATATTTTAAAACTTCCATCTGTCCTCAGTAATATGTGAACTGTCATTTTCACTGGTACAAATGAATGACTTAAGACTGACATTGTAGATATGATTATGGAGACAGGGTACATAAGTTCTATGATTAACTGACTTTTGTTTCCTCATTTAAATAAAATATTTCAGATGAAAGCAACATTTCACTGAAAACCATAGAAGTCTAGAAGAGACATTTTCTTTTCTTGCAAAAGTTTTACATAAAGGAATGAAGCTAGGCTTCCTATGCTTTTGAAGATTTCAGATTTTTTATAAGAGCCAGTGGGAAGTTAAAAGATGATCTTTAACAATGGTGATTAATGTGTCAGTCTGAACTGTCACCATGTATTTCTCTTTTGCCTCTTACTTAAGTAATTTAGAATCCCATTCTTCAATAGTTTAGCACTACATCTGAGAACTTATGATGACTACATAAAGGATATTAATATAGCTATATAATGCTCAGTATGCTTATACACAACTGAAACCATTCAAAAGATAGGAAATTAAACACACATTTACAGTAACTAGCTTGCATCAAACAAGTTCTGAAAAAAAATTACCTTTTCTTTCCTCCACTTTGATTAAGACACAGAAAATTACATGACAGATCAAAACAGGGATACCACCAGACATATTAGTCTAGATTATTAAAAATCTGAGCCACTGCAGCAGTTGTGAAAAATAGAGTTCATCAATTAGAGCTCAAAAATAGACAGCTGTTTCCCACAATTTTGAAGTCAGAATGGAACAATGCATTTATTTTCCACAATAATTCTCCTGTACTTTTCTAACAGTAGGTTTGATGTTTCGGTAAATTCTGAACATTGACAGCACCTTCAAAACTGATCTTATCTCTCTGTTTCAAATATGCCCAAACAAAATCTTTCCCCCATGGAAATCAGTGGCAAAAGTTTTGCTTGATAAAATGAAAGCCAGGATTCATTATCCCTGGGTCTTACTACCATAAAGTTCTTTAAAAGCCAGGTTTTATAAGTGCATTGCTTCTATTAAAACAGTTACAGTACTCTTTTAATTTATGTAGATACCATAATTTTCCAGATTTGAAAACAATGAGATCTGTTCTGGAACTTGGTCCTGTTCCAGTTACATCCACTATGTTACTTTCCTGGAAATCACTGATTTAACCTCCGGAGATGAGTAAGCAAGCATGAAGAAATTATACCTGCATGAAAGCACCTGACAAAAAATATGATATCCCATTTTATTCAATGAGAACTGAAGGGTTTGAGTGGCACTGAGGTGGGGCTAAGGGCAAGGAAGAAAATGGAAAGAGATGCGTATTATGTGAAATTGTTCTTTAATCTTCCATTCTTTTCATATGAAGGATTGATACTCATAACATCTTACTACAGAGGAGTGTGAGAATTCTGACTTTTTTTAAATCTTCAGAATTAAAACCAGAACTGTCACAGCCTGACATCATGTTACTAGAGTATTGACTAATTTACCATCCCTCACTTGAAAGCTGTCAACTCTTAACTTGTGATCAAGAGATAATGGTAACAGAAGATGAAAGAAAAGCAGAGAGAACTTCTGACAAGAAGAAGCTACACTAAGGTAGATTTAAACATAGGGAAAGCACAGTAAAGGAAGAGAACTAGAAGCAAATCCATTTAGATACTGGGATGCTGGGAGCCTCTGATCAGCCTGCAGCATGCTGTGCAGAACCTGCTTGTAGAAAGGGTTACCCCATGTTGGTAATTTGAGCTACTATGGGATTTTCCTACAGAAAATAACTCCATTAATTTGTACTGATAAATGGGGAGTATTCACAGGATAAATTCTCGCTGCACTTTTAGGTAAAGACAAGGCCACTGAGGTGATACAACCACCAGTACCAAGTTGGAGCAGTGTCCTCTCTTACAGTGAGGTGGCTGAATTTATCCCAAGGTTATGGGACAAGTGCAGACATCTCAGGCCTGAGAGGGAGGTGGGAGCACAGCACAAGCCTGACAGCCAGACGGGATGTGCAGCACAGCACAGCAGCACATCACAGCAGCACAGTCCTGGACTTTTGCAGGCTCACTGCTCTCTGGGCAAATAGCTCTGCAGCATATGATGGTCATATGGTTAGGATCACTGCAGGAAGGTGGCATTACCTAGTCTAAAGGTCTGTTACAAATAAATATCTAGGGCGGGGATTCAAACAGTTTAAATGTAATTGTTTACAATTCCTGTTATAGTCAATAATCAATACAGTCAATAGGTTCCAGAAAACAATTCATTTTACCCTAGACAGCCAGTCCCTAGTAAACTGAGCTACACTCCGTGAGGCTGTGAAATATCCTGTGGGCATCCTGTGGGAAATTAATAGTAATAGCAGATAATATACCTACTGGTCCAGCACTTCAGTTCAAGTGCCTCAGTCTCAAACTGAATCTCAGCCCCATGACAGATTTTGTAACCAGACTCTCTGCCAGACAGTTCAGAGGAGTGAGCATCCCATGTTGCTATAAAAAGATGGTTTTCAAAAACTACTGGTGATCATAAGCCAGGGAGTCTATCACCTTGTACTTCCACAGATTCCACAGAAGCTCTGTGTTCAAAATCTACCCCATACAAGTTACTAAGGATCTTTCTGATTTAGTCTGATCTCATTTGCAAATGTTGGACTCTGGCAGATAGCCCATTTGCCAAAATTAATTCTAGGCCAGGATGATGCTAAGTGGCAGTTCCTCCTCTTAAAATACCTTAGAAAAAGCTTTTTATTTTAATCACAGAAGAGACTATATGCTTCTAATAAAACAACTGCATGAACTAAGTGTAATGAATGAAACTTAAACTGTTTTCTTTTGACAGCTTTTAGTAAGCACTTCTTGGCAAGAATGGTGAAAAATAACCAATAGCCTGATTCCCACATTAAATTCTTCACTAGATGTAATTTGACAGTTAACAAGAGGTAGAAAGGCATACAATCCCTGTCAGGCAGCAGGCTAATAGTATTATGGGAACACTGGTGGAAAAAAATCCAACAAAAACATTATTGGTGAGAAATTAAAATAAAATATTTGCTGACTCCCACCAGAGGTCAGTCACATTGTAAAAATAAAATGAAGCTACCAAAAATATAAGTACCAATTGATTTTACATATGATAGAAACAGAAAGTCCATTTTGGACCCAATTTAAAGTTCTTTTTCTACTACTTTTATTGTATTATTCATAGTTGTGACAAATATATACTGCTTTAATAACAGGAAAAAATACAGAGCTCTGGTAAGAAACAACTAGTTGAATAAACTTTCAGTTGACCTTTCAGGGGATTGAGAAAGAAGAAAACATTCTGTAGAAACCTAAGGCAATGAAAACTGTAACTAGTGGTCTAGATAGGACTGTATATGACGGGCACGGATGACAAGAAACTAACATATTTCACCACAATACTCACATTTCTCAAGCTAAAAGTCACAGAGAAGTTAGACATAGGATATGTCCTTAGTAATATGGTAGAGCTAGACAGCTTGCATAGATGAGCTATTATGTATGCCTTAATCAAGAATTCTAGTAATTACTAAAAATTGTATCACTTTTCTAACTAGAAGAAAACACAACATAACAGAGACTGCAGTTCTAAATATAATCTCAGAATCCACAGAAAATTACAACTTTATGGACTCAAATGTGAGTAGTCCTATCTAAAGAAAAGGTTTCTATCCTTCACATGTGAATGAGTAAATATGAAAACATTTTTCCGTTTTACATATTTAACTTCTTTTTCCTCTACTTGGTGCTTCTTAGACCACATCTATAATATTGCATTCTGTTTTGGTCCCTCAACACAAGAAGGGAATCAATGAAATGAAGTAAGTTTAGCACACAACCACCAAGAGAAGGCCATGAGCAGCCTGGTCTGACCTCATAGTTCACCCTGCTTTGAACAGGATGTTTGACTAGATTGTCTGAAAAGGCCCCTTCTCATCTGAATAATCTTCTTGCACTCTCCTAAGACCCTATGAACCTGCCCTATGACCTACAGAGTTTCTCTTTTCCGGGAATAATCTTTAGGCATTCAAAAGAATGAAGCAGAATTACTACTAAAGAAAAAGGCAACAAGAATGATCATTTTAATTTATAGATTAAGTCTGAGAAAAAAAGACAAAGTAGGCTAGATGTCTTTGAGCTGGGAAAGGGATAGCTGAAAAGAAACGTGATAGCATGAATGACACACAAATATTGAATAAAGAAATAACTGCGTCCTATCTATCATTAAAGAGAGAGCACATGGATTACCAGATGGATGTTTTTAAAGTAATGAATGCAGATGCTTTTGGAGCGCAAAAGCTTAGAGAGCTAGATAAATGTCAGGGGTACATATCAATTATGTGAATGTAACATTTACAATACAATACAATACACCAGGTTGGAAGAGACCTTCAAGATCATCGCGTCCAACCCATCAACCAATCCAACCCACCCAACAACTAGACCATACAGCCAAGTACCCCATCAAGTCTTCTCCTGAACACCTCCAATGAAGGTGACTCCACCACCTCCACGGGTAGCCGATTCCAATGGGCAATCACTCTCTCCGTGTAGAACTTCTCCCTAACATCCAGCCTAAACCTGCCCTGGTGCAGCCTGAGACTGTGTCCTCTTGTTCTGGTGCAGGCAGCCTGGGAGAAGAGGCCAACCTCTGCCTGGCTACAACCTCCCTTCAGGTAGTTGTAGAGAGCAAGAAGGTCACCCCTCAGTCTCCTCCTCTCCAGGCTAAACAACCCCAGCTCCCTCAGCCTTTCCTCATAGGGCTTGTGTTCCAAACCCCTCACCAGCTTTGTTGCCCTTCTCTGGACATGTTCCAGCAAGTCAACATCCTTCCTAAACTGAGGGGCCCAGAACTGGACACAGTACTCAAGGTGTGGCCTAACCAGACTGTCATAGTTTATAATTGCCAAAAGACATAACATCAAGAGGGAAAGAATACTTTTTATTTCCTTATATCCTTTGCACCTACCTTTGCTGGATATGGAGTATAATGCTTGTGGACCTTTTTTATGACCAAGTCCATAATTCCTGATTGTCAAAAGGCATAGCATAATGAGGGAAAAGCCATATGACTTCATTCCTTACTCTCTCTGCACATACTCCTTGTACTAACCAATGCTGGACATGGAATGTAGCACTTCTACTGCTGGTATGACCAAGTAGGACTGTTAAGGTTTTCAAGAAGAACATAAAGGTTAAAATATGAGGAGGAATATAAAGAAATTGTGCAAGCAGCCAGGGGTCAGGTTAGCAAAGATAAGGGCCAGACAGAATTAAATCTGGCTAGGGACATCAAGGGTAACAAGAAAAGGGTTTATGTCTGTGACAAAAGGAAGAACAGGAAAAATGTGAGCCCTCTCTGGAAGGAGAGACCTGGTCCCACAGGATATGGAGGAGGATAAGGTATTAAAAAAACATTTCTGCCTTGGCCTTCAATGGTAAGGGCTATAACAACACCATCCAAGTTGCAGAAAGCAAGGACAGTGACTAGGAGAATGAAGGTCATCCCACAGTAAGAGAAGACCAGGTTTGAGACTATCTAATGAATGTGAAGGTGCACGAGTCTATGGGACCTAATGAGATCCAGCTATGGGTCCTGAGGGAACTAGCAGATGAAGTTGTACAGCTAATTTCCATTATATTTGAAAAAGCTACATCAGTCTGGTGAAGTTCCCACTGACTGGAAAAGAGGAAACATAACTCACATTTTCAAAAGGAGAGAGAAGGAAGACCTGGGGAACTGCAGGACAGTCAGTCTCACCTCAGTGCCTAGTATGATAATGGAGCAGATCCTCCTGAAGACTCTTCTGTGTCACATGGAAAACAAGGGGGTGACTGGTGGCAACCAACATGGCTTCACTAAGGGCAAATTCTGCCTGACAAATCTGGTGGCTTTTTATGATAGGGTCACAGCATCAGTGGATAAGGGAACATCAATGGGCATCATCTTCCTTGACTTGTGCAGAGTTCAGTGCTGCCCCATGTGACATCCTGGTCAATGAATTGGAAGGATATGAATTTGATGGATAAGGAACTGGCTAGATGACTGCTCTCAAAGAGTAGTGATCAATGGTTCAGAGTCCAGATACAGACCTGTGATGAGTGGAGTCCCTCAGGAGTTGATGCTGGGACCAGTGGTGTTTAACATCTTTGTCAGTAACTTGGACAATGGGATTGAGTGAATCTTCAGCAAGTTTGACAATGACACCAAGCTGTGTGATATGGTTGACACATTGGAGGGAAGGGATGCCATGCAGAGGGACATTGACAGGTTGGAGTGGTGGGCCCATGCCAACCTCATGAAGTTCAACAAAGCAAAATGAAAGGTCCTGCACCTGGGTAAAGGCAAAGTACAAATACAGGCTGGGCTGAGAATGGATAGAGAGCAGCCCTGCAGAGGACTTAGGGGTGCTGGTTGATGAGGCACTTTGACATAAGCTAGAAAGGTGCACTTGCAGCCCAAAAAGCCAACCATATCCTGGGCTGCATTAAAAGATGTGTGCCCGGGGAGTCACACACAGAATCACACAGAATCAACAAGGTTGGAAAAGACCTCAAAGATCTCAAGTCCAACCTGTCACCCAAGACCTCATGACTACTAAACCATGGCACCAAGTGCCACGTTCAATCCCCGCTTGAACACCTCCAGGGATGGTGACTCCACCACCTCCCTGGGCAGCACATTCCAATGGCTAACAACTCTCTCAGTGAAGAACCTTCTCCTCACCTGGCTGGGCCCTGGGGGACACCACTAGTGACTGGATGCCAGCTGGATGTGGCACCATTCACCACCACTCTCTGGGCTCAGCCCTCCAGCCAGTTCCTAATCCAGCACAGAGTGCTGCTGTCCAAGCCATGAGCTGACAGCTTGGCCAGGAGTTTGCTGTGGGGGACGGTGTCAAAGGCCTTGCTGAAGTCCAGGTAGACCACATCCACAGCTTTCCCCACATCCACCAGGCAGTCACCTGATCATAGAAGGAGATCAGGCTGGTCAGGCAGGACCTGCCCTTCCTAAATCCATGCTGGCTGGGCCTGATCCCTTGGCCAACCTGCAGGTGTGCTGTGATTGCCCCCAAGATGATCTGCTCCATAATCTTTCTTGGCACTGAGGTCAGGCTGACAGGCCTGTAGTTTGCACATTCCTCCATCCAGCCCTTCCTGTGGATGGGCAACACATTGGCCAGTTTCTGGTCATCTGGGACCTCTCCGGTGACCCAGGACTGGTGGTAAATGATGGAGAGCGTCTTGGCCAGCTCATCTGCCAGCTCTCTCAGCACCCTAGGATGGATCCCATCTGGTTCCATGGACTTGTGAGTATCCAAGTGGCTCAGCAAGTCCCTGAGTACTTCCTCATGGATTTCAGGGGGATTACACTGCTCCCTGACCCCATCTACCAGTTCAGGAGGCCAGTTATCCTGAAGTTCTCCTGCTTTACTGTTGAAAATGGAGGCAAAGAAGGTATTTAGTGCCTCAGTCTTTTCCTCATCTTTAGTTACAATGTTCCCCTCCAGGTCCAATAAAGAGTGGAGGTTCTTGCCCCTCTGTTTAGCATTAATATATTTATAAAAATGCTTTTCATTGTCTTTCACAGAAGTGGCCAGCTTAAGTTCTAACTGGGTTTTCGCCTCTAATTTTTCTACTACATGATCTAACAACATCCATAAATGTATCATGAGTTGCTTCCCCCCTTGCCAAAGGCAATACATCCTCTTTATTTCCCTTAATTCCTTCAAGAGATGCTTGGCCATCCAGGCTGTTCACCTTCCCTAGTGGCTCATCTTTCAGCAAATAGGAACTGCCAGTTCCTGTGCCTTTAAGAGCTCCTGTTTGAAGTAGATCCAACCATCCTGAACCCCTTTGCTCTTAAGGGCTGGTACCCAGGGTACTCTCCAAATTGGTTGCTTAAACAAGGTGAAGTTTGCCCTCTGGAAGTCCAAAGTAAGGGTTCTGTTATTGCTCCTCCTTATTTCCCTGCATATTGAAAACTCCACTATCTCATGGTCACTGTACCCTAGGCAGCCTTCCACCATCACATCTCTCAGCAGACCTTCTCTATTTAAGAATAGCAGGTCAAGCAGAGCCTGACCCCTGGTAGGCTCACTTAAGAGCTGCATCAAGAAGCTGTCCTCCATACACTCTAAGAACCTTCTGGACTGTCTCCTCTCTGCTGAGTTAAGTTCCCAGCAGCTGTCTGGCAGGTTAAAGTCACCCACAAGGACAAGATCTGATGATCCTGAGACAGCCTCCAGTTGCTTATAGAATATTTCATCTGCCTGTTCATCCTGGTTGTGTGGTCTATAACAGACTCCAACCAGGATGTCAGTTTTGTTAGCCCTCCTTCCAATTTTAACCCACAGGCACTCAACCCTTTCATCCTCAACCTCAAGTTCTGTGGTATCAAGAAATTCCCTAGCATACAGGGCCACCACTCCTCCTCTTCTCCCTTTCCTGTCTCTCCTAAAGAGCTTGTAACCAGCCAGTGCAGCACTCCAACTGTGTGAATCATCCCACCATGCTTCTGCAATGGCAATTACATCATAGTTTTCCTGGTGAACCAAAACTTCCAATTCCTCTTGTTTGTTACCCATACTGTGTGCACTGGTGTACATGCACTTCAGCTGGGCTGCTGATTTCTCATCTAACTCTAGTTTAAGTCCCTCTCCTCTCCAGAGAGACTGGTTTCCTCCCCACCCACTTCAACCCTAAATTAAAGCCCTCCCAATGAGCTCTGACAATTCCAGTGCTAGAAACCTCTTGCCCTTTCTAGATAGATTCACCCCATCTAGGTCCAGCAGGTCAGGTGTGGTAGAAGTTGCCTCTTGATCAAAGAACCCAAAATTCCACTGCTGGCACCATCCCTCGAGCCATTTGTTGATGGCATGGGCTCTCCTGTTCCTTTCAGTGTAAATGTAGAGGGCTTTGTGGAGATATTTATGAATATGTATGTTTGATGTCTATATAAGCTCATGTTGTTATGGCGTGCCTCTAGCAAATTGGCAAGTTGGTGAGGGGTTTGGAACACAAGCCCTATGAGGAGAGGCTGAGGGAGATGGGATTGCTTAGCCTGGAGAGGAGGAGACTCAGGGTTACGTTATTGCTCTCTACAACTACCTGAAGGGAGGTTGTAGCCAGGCAGAGGTTGGCCTCTTCTCCCAGGCAGCCAGTACCAGAACAAGAGGACACAGTCTCAGGCTGCGCCAGGGCAGGTTTAGGCTGGATGTTAGGAAGTTCTATACAGAGAGAGTGATTGCCCATTGGAATCGGCTGCCCGTGGAGGTGGTGGAGTCACCATCATTGGAGGTGTTCAGGAGGAGACTTGATGGGGTGCTTGGTGCCATGGTTTAGTTGTTTAGGTGGGTTGGATTGGTTGATGGGTTGGACGCAGTGGTCTTGAAGGTCTCTTCCAACCTGGTTTATTCTATTGCATTCTATTCTATTGTAAATCTGCTGTGCGCCCACCGCTGTTTAGCCTTTATTTCATAATAAACTTTTGTATTTAAAATTTAGCAAGGATCTCGTTTCTCACAGAAGAAAGCTTGGGATCTGTCGAAAACCTCCCCTCTGCCAATTGCGGTTAACGGGTCGACACCCGCACGGAAGAACAGACTTGGAGTCGGGGTTTGCCCCCTCAGAGTTCCCCGGGGCACGCTGATGCTGCCGTTAACGGGACCCTCAGAGGGTCGCCCCTGTAGGGCCCGCTCCAGCTACCCCGTTGCCAAGGGACGCGATCCCCGCTTCCGCCTGCAGGCCCCTCCCTCCAATGGGAGCGCGGTGGGGGCGGGCCCGCCGGGTTGCCCGGGAGACGGGGTTGGTTAGCGGTGGCGGTCGCGCTGTCGTCGCTGTGGGCTGACAGGTGAGGGCTGGCGGCTGTCGCCACTGGCAAGCGGCCCTGCACTCGGCAGCCGGGCCGAGCCAAGCCAAGCCGGGTAGGGCAAGAGGTGTGCGCTACGCCGTGTACTGTATCGCCGTGTGTCGAGGGGCGGCTCGGTTTGGGGGGTTGGTTGAAACTGGTGAGCGCCCGATTGGCCTTCGGGCAGCGATCCTGTGGGGTTCGGCCAGGCTGCGGCCTGGGTAAGGGGCGACTCGGGGGCTTTTTGGGCTTTGGGCGGTTATCTGGAGTACCCAGGAGCGGACTGACGGCATTGTTGGGATTTTTGCACTGCTTTTGAGACTTTTCTACTGCATTCGTATCTGCACTTGCGTGCTTGTGTGGAAATGTAAACTTGAAATCGAGTAAATACGTTGGCAGAAATATTTGGGAGAAGCCAACTGTGTGGAAGACGATTGCTCTCCTTAGGGAGAGGGAAAGCTCTGGGCTTGTTTGTACTTTAGGTGCCTTTTCCAGCTGAGACAAGTGCGGGAGGGATGAACGACTTAGAGAATGTAAAACAAACAAAAAATTATGTACAAAGGCAAACTATAGGGTAAGCAAAGTGTATGAAAATGACTTTAAGACATCGAATCTCAAAATGATGGAATGAGTATTTTTAAAAATTTCTGTTAAATAAACTCCTCTGAGCTCTTAATAGATGTTGCTTTACATGAAAATGGTCATGCAACAATTTGAGAATGTTCTGAAACTGACCTGCATTAAATCTGAGATCTTTCAGTTATTTGGAATATTGTAGTAAAGATCATAATCCTGGATTTTAAAATCAATAAAGACCATAGTGCTTTTAAAACTTGGCTTAACCAGTGAATGATATTGAACAGAAATAGTCAGAACCTTTCAAGCACCAAAACTATTTGTTTCAAGAATATCTTTCTAATGGCCAACTACTTGGTCTTTCAAAACCATCATGGGCTAGAAGTCCATTGTGTCTTTCTAACTAATTCTAGAGTTTAAATCCCTTCTATGTTAGGAGTGTAGAACTTACTGGTTTTGTATCTCCTTATAAAATTTTATCATGACATTATGCAGTGTCCTGCTATTTGTAAGCATCTGAGGGGAGGAATTCTGTTACTAAACTCATAGAGTAAACAATGATATGCTTTTCAAAGTTTAGCAGTATTTTCCCTCTGAAGAGAATGGCGAGCCATATTTCCCATTGTTTTAAGACAAGTTCAAGTTGCTAACTGTTGTGCTTCCTAATTTTTTTAGTCCCAAAATAAGAGAAAATCACTTAGCTTATGTCACTTCTTTCCAGATTAAAGGCACAACGGTATAGTTTACTGATGCATTTTACGTTTTTTGTTAGCGAGTAAGTGTCTTGCACAAGTTAGTTAAGCTTTGTTTTATCACTACTTATGTTTTGCCTGTCAGAACTGCTCAGAAGCTTCAGGTAAGACTGTAGTCATCTTTGGCTAATTGTAATTCATGTGGAGGCATGGTGATCTAAAGAACTTGCAAAGGTAATATGGAGTATGAATGGAGAAATACAGATAATACCAAAATGTTAAAATACCATGAGAGCATTGTTTTACTTACTGATTTTTGATAGCTTATTCATTATTCTCCCTGACAAGGTATCTACTGTCTTCCATGTCTCTGTTTCAACAGAAGTGTCATTCTGTGCATTCTATTGCACCAAATCTCAAGACTCCTTGAATAGCTCTGACTGTTTAAAGGATCCATAACACAATGCTAACCATCTGACTTGGCCATATACTGAGGAAAATTTCCACATAGCAAGAGCAACATACAAAAATCCTCGCTGAGTTTGACTAAGTCCATTGAGCTCAGTGGGCCAGTATTTCATTTCTAACAGTTCTCATCTACTGAAGATGAGAACTTAGGGAAAGCTGTATTTCTTCTTTCTGCAGTTAGTGAGTCAGAGCTCATGTGAAAAATAAAAGTTACTTCAGCAAATCCTGGTGAAGCTATTGTGTTATAACTCCTAGATTTTGTTATATATGCAGAAGATACACAGCACAAGAGGAGAAAGTAAATATCAATGTAACATTTGAATTACAGCAACTGGAGATGAGAACTGAGAATTTACTGTAGGGTATAGCCAGTTCAGTAACATAGTGTCATTCAGCCTAGCAATTATTTATGTTAGCCACTGAGCTGTACTCTGGGTGCTAGAGAAGGACAGAAGTTTTGTACAGTATTTTTTCCCCCATTTAAGTTTCATAATAACCATTCATTCTTTTTTTATTCCTTATTTATTCTTATATTCCCCCTATTCTAGCACAGATTGGAGATTCTGGGTTTGCTGGGAGGCATGGAGATTTACTAGATTAGCAGTATTGGCTTGTACAGTTTTGCTGACCTGTTTTTATGTTATTGACAATATCACAGTCTAATTCTCAAGGCAGTTTCAAGTGTGTAAGCTCATCTCTTTTCAGTTCTTTCTCTCATTTGGCAGTGTTTTCATTTATGGTGATGACCTTGACTGCACCATTATCTCTGTTAAGGCTTCTCTGATTTTTTCATTTGGGCTGCTTTGTTCAGTTTTAGGTGTAAAGCTGTGTGTAAGCAGACAAGTTGATAATTTGTAGTTTCAAAAATACTCTGCAGTGATGAATCTTTCTATTCAGTGTCCAGAGTGTAATTTAGTGTTTAATGATAGTGGATGCTCTTGGAAGCAGTGGAAAATTATTAATGTAATTTTTTTTTTCTTGGGCTGTATATTATAGGTCTTATACTGGTGAAGTTAATACTGCCTTTTCCCTAGCTAATGAAATGGGTTTTTTTAATGCTTCTACTGATGAGAACCCTGGTTCAGGTACACAAACCTTTATCTGTTTTCCAGCCTGTGTGGCTAATTTAAGTTCAGCTTCTTAGCCTATATGATATCTATAACACTTTTATATCTCTGGTAATTACTTCCTCCTTACTTTGTTTTTTAAAACACTGTATTTGAAATCTTTAAATCCATCTCTCTTGAATATGCTAAACAAACAATGCTTGATACGATGGTGTTAGGCTTCTTCCTGTTTTGAAAATAGCTTTCCTAACATATTGTACACCTCTTCTCATGGATATATCCTGTCGATGGTTTATACTTTTCCCATAGTTTATCACATCCAGTGTTGGATTTTGTGAGGGTTTTTTCCATTGAGTGATTTCATTCTGCCATTTGTACTATAGTTGCATAGTTTGTACTCAGTTTCATGGTCACCTGAAACCCACCATCTCTCCTTGCAGGTTTTTTTTGAGGGATAGAGTTTATCTCATCCCTTCTATTCATATGTTTTAAGATGTTCTATTTTGTTTCTCTCTTGGATATTATTGTTGACATTTACTTGCACCGTTAGACAACCTGCTTGTGCTCTTACTTAGTAGCCTCTTCATTAATGAGGCATAAATCATCTAGTTTATTGATAACCTAAACCCTAATGTCTGTGGTTTTGACCTTCAGTATTTTCTTTTTCAACATTATTAAAGAGTCATTTGGGGGGTTTATGCCAGAGTTGATTAGCCTTATCTCTTAAGTAGGTCAAGGTAGAAAATCACTCTTTTCAATTCTGCTTACTGCCTTTTGTTTGAAAACTGCAGTGGGAGACTGGTAATGATAGAATGAAAGAAGGTATGTCAGATCCTGGAGATCAATTTCATTTATAAATTCAGATGTCAGGAAAAAAAAAGTTAAGATGACTTCAAGTGTGAGGTTACTGTTGAGAAGAGGTCTGAAATAATTTGTTACTAATGTACAGTGTGGTTTTTTTATGCTTAACCTGCTGTCTATGAACATGCATGTGACTGTATCCCATTCAGATTTTCAGAGAATGCAGTACAATCTTATTGCAGTTAAAGAGGCTTCTGGTTTTTGAGGTGGTTGTGGTGGGGTTTGCTTGGGGTTCTTCTTGCGTTTGGCCCTCAAAGTGTCTGAACAGATCTATTAAATTGAATGCTTTGTAAAAATCCTTAGAACAGAAAATGTTTTAGAAAGCTGTCTTGTAGACAAACTTTTCAAGAGCTGATCTATTTTTCTAATAAAATCAACTCTAGCTTTCCTTTGTCCAGCTTTAGCTAGTTTTCCAAATTTTGAAAATTAGTGTTAGCAGATGTGTGAGAGGGTACAGTTTCTGTAAGATGATACATATCTGGATGTCATCCACACTTCAGCTAGTCAACCTCTCTTATAACAAATACACATGGATGATGAATGGCAAAAGGACATCACCAAGATGTGAGGGATTTTAGTTATTGAGCTTTACAACTTTCTTCACAGAGAGCGTGATTACCCATTGGAATGTGCTGCCTGGGGAGGTGGTGGAGTCACCATCATTGGAGGTGTTTAGGAGGAGACTTGATAGGGTGCTTGGTTGCATGGTTTAGTTGATAAGGTGATGTTGGATGATAGGTTGGATGCGATGATCTTGAAGGTCTCTTCCAACCTGGTCTATTCTATTCTATTCTATTCTATTCTATTCTATTCTATTCTATTCTATTCTATTCTATTCTATTCTGAATTATTACTTCTTTTTCCTTGTTTTCTTTTTTTAAAATGTTTTCCCCCTACTTTCAATATTTTTTTTAAGGTTTATTTGTGCTTCAGATTTTATTTTTCTGCATTGAGTGCATTGAGTTAAATATACTGAGGAAAAGTTTTTGTTCTTATATCTGCCTTAGAAATGTACTTAAGTGTAAATTAAATATCAAGTACTATTAAACATCTGAATCATCAAAATATAGTTTAAAAAGTTATTATTATTAAACTAGTTCTTTTCAAATGTGTTTGTTATCATTCCAGACTGGAATTTGCACTGCTACAATCTAAATTTACTATAATCTGTTTCTAAATAGCATGTTAGAATGCAATGAGTGAGCTAGTCACAGATAAAAACTGTGAGCATGATACAAAAACCCCACGCAACATGTTTCTTGCCATATTAGCTGTTTGCTGACAGACTGAGAGATCTTTTTTCTTTTTTTCTGTGGCACTTCAGCTTTGAATATTTTTTAATTTTATAGCAGTTATGAAACTGAGACAAGCATTTCAGTACAGAAATAGCTTTATGAATAAGACTATGATTTTTCTCTATGCACACATATATCCTGTGTGCCCCTTTTTGTCTCTTTTGACCAAGGAATTTGAAATGAAACATATTTATCTTCTCTTTCCTGAATGTTATGTGTATTCTTCACAGAATATGAATAGTAGCATTTGTGAGGCTATAGAATTCTGGTACTCTATATATGCATATGCATATATATATATATATGCATTTATGTTAATTAATTTTTTCAAAAATAAAAAGACTATAAAAAATTTCATTGAATTTTTTTTTTCCAGATCCAATTATGAAACATCCTTAGGAAGATTGGTGATCAAGTCCTATCCACTGCTATTGTTGGCAGCTAAAGCCTAATCTCCTTCATAAACTGATAAAGCTCGATCTTAAAAATAGCCATGTTTTTGTCCTTGTACTCTTGTGTGAAGGTTGTTTTAAAGTCTCATCCCAGTGCAGATCTGGTGATGATGATGGTGTCCTGGTAAATCCATGCAGCTTGCTGGAAAAGAATAAATGAGGGGAAAACCAAAAAGGACAACCATTTAGGGTCCTGCTTATGTTTGTGCCTTTAGTAGCTTTTTGGGGGAGTAGGGAAAATCTTAATTCTTAACTGACCACATATGACAGGATTATGGAGACACAGGTGTGCTCTGTCATCGTCATACAATTGCTTATTGCACAGCCTTACTTTAAACATTATATTTTAGCCTTTATTTAAGAATATTAGGATCATAACTTGCTTCATATTCTCAGTGTAAATGTTCTTAAAGCACTAATTAATAAACAAAATCAAAGACAGATGTTGTCTGAGTTGCAGATTTTTTAAGAAACTGAGTGGGTTTTAGGTGTCCATAGTCACTGTTGAGAATTTTATAGTTGCTGCAATCATGCAGTCAGGGAGATTTTGTATGCTGTCTCCAAAATAGCACATTGATGAAGTGAGCTGCTGCAGTACTGAACTGTGTGAGGAATAGAACTTGTATTCCCTTTTTTACCTCTTGTTTTTGTTTGTATAATGCACTGTGAAATCTGATGTGAAACTTGGGAGCATACCAGAATAGGATAACTGGCTGGAGAAGGAATAATTACAGTCAGATACGTAAGGGAGAGAAAAGGAACAGATGCATTCCCATGAATTAGTGAAAATTAGGCTTTTTAAATTTCCCAGCCCTGTGCTGGTGGCTGTAGCTGAGTCCTTCAGGCTCTGCTGGCTGTGAACAATGGAGATGCAGATCTTTTCTTTCTCTTTTTTCCCCTCTTATTTAAAAATGTTAAACATAAGATGCTCAGCACTTGTGATAATTATGGCCCCTCCCACTGCGCCAGTTAAAACCACCCCTACATAACCAAAACATATCACTTCCCATGATTCTGAAGGTATTTTACATTTCTATACAAGTTTTTTGTGCACACTTACTGCTTTTTTAAGCCACATTTCTTGCAGACAGTACATTTGAAGAAAAAGGAAAGAATTTTTTTAGGAGACAAATAAGAATGACTCAAACATCATCTCATTTTCAGAGCTCAGAGGGACTGTAAAATCAAGCTTGAAGCACTAACCTGCTTCAATTTAAAATACTGGCATATATACTGTAGTAATTGCTTTAGTGATGATTTCTGTTTTCCAGTTCAGAATCCAATAGATACAGTAATTGCTGCTAAAATTAATTCAGATTATATATTAATGAATGTAAAGATTATTGTAGGATTGTATCACAGAGTTCAGATCTGATCTTCAGGTAGCTTGTGTTGAGAAAATTTTAGTACAGGGCTCATTCTATTTACGTGTCTTCAGGTTCTGTAATTTTTTATTGCAACTGTGCCTTCTGTTATGGCTTGGATGACTTATATTTCCCACTGGTTTGATGAAGATGATTGGTATGAAGGACAACAAAGAGTAAGAATGGCTTAATATTTTATCTTTTACTTCCTTTATATTTTTCCTCCTGATGATTATTCTGCTACCAGTATTAAAAATACTATGGCACTTACAAGGGAATTTAGTAGTTTTAATAAGCTTTTGAATCATAGATAAGCACATCTAAATTTTTTTTCTTTAATTAATGTTGCTGAATAAAAGATACTAGAAGTTTGGTGGCCACCTGCTTGCATATTCTTTAATATGTGATAAGATAGAAATCAAACATTTAATTTTATTGTATTAGGAGGAATTAATACACTGTGCATGGAGTAAATTAAAAGAATTATAAGCAGTAATTGAGTAAAACAAAACTATTTGGGAGTTATTAAATTCACCTGGAGTAATTTCCAAGTTGTACCTTCAGTATCTATGTATTTTTATTATTTTTTTTTCAGGAGAAGGAGCCATTACTGTAGCAATGTTTATTAACTGCATGCCTTGGGGAAGCTTGATCTGCTGCTGCTTTCATAGATTTATGATGGGAAGTGGATCTCTGTCACTTCTGTTTCACTGTATCAAGTTCCTTTATGTAATCATATATTTCTGTTTGGGTTTTTTTTGTCATTTTGACAGTATATTCTAAGCTAAAGAATTGGAATGCAGGAGATGCTGCCGAAACATAAGGGCCAGCATCTGCCTTAATTACATTATTGCATATTACTTGTTAATTCCATAAATATTAAAAACTAGCTGATTTTAATAATTTTCTACTGTTCTCATTTTACATGTCACTCATGATATGAATGTTTCAGATGTGGAGTTATTTTTTAATAGCTGCTCATCAGGGATTCAAGTGCTAGCTATGTCAAGAAGTAAATGTAGCTGAAATAAGAAGTGTCTTGGCAATTTGCCAGACGAAAAGTAACTGGTGATTGTGGTAGCTCTGAGTTAGAAGGTGAGAACAAAATTCTAATGGAAACTCTTACATGGTTTTTACTGAGCTAGATACTGTTGTATATATTTCTTTGTATTACATACAGTACCCAAAAATTAGCTTTCTGGGACCATATCGCTAGCCAGTACTCTGGAGATGATGCAAAATATGATTGTCTCAGATTGATTAGGTATGTAGTCCAACCATGCTGGTGATGCTAGAAATACCAGTGGTTCTCCATGCCCTGTTTCAAACCCTAGTATTGTTCTTTAGACTATCTTGTTAAAGTTGCACAATAAACAGTAATCTAGTTAACCTGTACAAGTGGTATAGTCAAGGCAGTCAAAAAACATACCTTTGTAAAACTTACCCAAGTTGTGATTATTTTTTTTAAGTTGTTTGCCGTAGGTTTTCTAAGCAGGATATCTATCTTGGCTTAATTTGCTTCCTTTTAATTTCAAATAAGTGTTTCAAATCCACACTTTTTCCAAACCAGCAAGAGGTTTACAACTTCTTGTGAAGACAGAGATACTGTGGTTAAATCACAGAATCACCAAGGTTGGAAGAGACCTCAAAGATCATCGAGTCCAACCTGTCACCACAGACCTCATGACTAAACCGTGACACCAAGTGCCATGTCCAATCCCCACTTGAACACCTCCAGGGACGGTGACTCGAGCCTAAACTTCCCCTGAATTATAGTAGGAATTTGGCTCTCAGTTTATTGTAGAGGTTTAAAAGGCTGTGAACACTAGTAGTACACTTGTTCATTCAAAATGATTTTTTAAATAGTAGTGTTATTTTCCTAGTCAGTGTCTGGATAATTGAATGCACTAATCTTGAACACTTGCTAGGTTATCATAAGTTAGGCAATGTCATCTGCAAATACTGGTTACAAGAGTCTTCTGATGTTTTTGAAGAACCTTGCTGAAATTCAAAACCTAGTCTTTGGCACTCTTCCCTGTCTTTGGTCAATCTTCTGATACTCCAGGAGCCACAGATGGTCTCTGTGCCATTAATTGTAGACAGAAGGAGGAAAAACGTTTTCACAACTTCACCAAAGAGCATACAAACTCTCTTGGTACTGCTCAGTGGTAAACTAGTAAACATCATGACACATTTAACAAGCAGTAGACGTCTGTTTAAAGGCAGTGCTTCAACTGATATTGAGATACCTGGTTCTTAAGAAATTAGAACTGAAATACCACATGCACTGCCATCTATTCTTTATTTCTAAACATTTTTTTTCTTATGCATCTCTTAAAATCCATGGCACCTGATCTTTGACAATACAAATACTGCCAAAGTTTTCATAGTGTAAGATTTCTTCTCATCTGTTGATGTATTTACTTTTGATATTCCCCAGATTCATAAAGTAATAGATAAAAATACATTTAATCTAACAGGTGGCATAGAATAAAATTTAGAAAATGCTCATTCTAGAAACATTAATATTTTTGGAACTTTGCTCTGTTTAGTCTTAGTAAATTTAGTTTGTCTATTGGCTTTTCAGCTGCATATGTACCAGAATACGGATATTATGTGCTTAGTGTATTCCAGCCCCATTGGAAGAAGGCTAGTACTAATTCTGCTTATGTTTGTATATGACAGTCTGCTGTTGAAGCAGGCACAGCTGGTTTTCTCGATGTCATGCAGACATGCAGAGATTTCTTGGTAGGTTTGAAGACCTTCACTTTTTTTAGCAAGATAAATTCATTGCCTGTTATCTGTAGCTTCACATTGGTTCCATTGGATAGGGTAATAAATTTGAAACTCTTTGGTTCAGTGGTCACATTTACATTTGCAATGGATTTTTCCACAAAGGTGGGGAAAATATACCCAATGTCTTTAGGGGGTGTTACTTCTATATAATTAAAGAAGATTTTTAATTAGTACATGTTGACAAAAATACTGGTACCTGGGGACAATAGTCTGGATGAAACAGTTTCATGTGTGCAACATACAGGAGTGACATCAGGCTTTACACATAAGAAACCATAGAAGTCTATGTGGAAGGTAGTGACAGCAGAATGAACAGAACCAGAGGACACTAATACTTTACTGCATATAGCTGTTCAGAAACTAGGGGTTTGCACACAGAGAAGCATATTGATCAACACAAGGCTACTTTATTCATTTCTGTGTGCATGTCACACTGCATATGTGCTCATTTGGAAAGGTCAGACACCATCTGGACCACAATCACTAACAAGATAAGCCTATGTTACTGGTTGTGATTGATGGTTATACATTTATGAATACTTAAAACATGCAAGCACACCGTTTGATAATTTGAGGGGGCTAAGTGATGGATTTAAAGAGCTATTATTATTCTATAAACACTGTTGTAGTACAGTCAGGAAATACAAGAGCCATGAAATACACTGAGTAACTGAAGCAGAGGTTAAAATTAAAATGGTGCCTGTTAAGGAGCTGCAGTTGCCAGGTTACTGGCACTGCCGTTTTGTGTGTGTATGCGACACAACGCTCAGTCTTTTCTCCTGCATCCTTTAGTAACTGCATTATTCTCTGAACATCAAGGTTTAGTTCTTTCATCTGTTGAGTAAAGTGATTTCATTCTACAACCTGAGCAAGATTTTGCATTTTTGGGAGAAGCAAGGTACTGGAATGAACATGGAAATTCCTAAGTGGTTTACAAAAAATGATGCCTATGCTAAGGTAGGGATTATTAGGTATTTATCTTTAAGTTACTGATATATAGCTATGTCTATGTATCTAGTCTGTTCAGTTGTTATTTTTAAATATCACTAACTTAATGGTATACAACATTTCAGTTTAATCCTTCCCCCCCCCCCCTTATATTTAGCAACAAGAAAGGGCTTAGAGTGTTGTTGGTCATGCCAATAGAAAATAAACGTTTTTGTTATCCTCCCTTATCTGTCCATCTCCTTGGAAACTGTGGGCTTCCTTTGGTAGCTTTCCCAGTGTGGTATACATTTTTACATGCACAGGTTTTTTTTTAGTGTAGATGTAAGAGTCCAATATGTTTACTTATACCTCACTTCCTTTGAAATAAAATGCTTTTTTAACAAAATAAGAAAAATCTCCATTGTATAAAAGTATAACGTGTGAAATCATACAGATATTTATTCAGTTATACTGTGTTTCTAGTTTTCTGCCATTTTACTCTGGCTATTCTGATAAATGCTGCTTTCTCCCTTGTTAGTATATTCAATAGAACATGATGTCTGAAAAGATCTGCAGAAAACTGCTTAAATGCATGGTACTTAAAAGAGAATAACAGTATGCCACACAGTGGTAACTTCCTCTAGGTGTTATTTTATGAATTTACAAGAACAGGAACTATTAGCAAGTTTAAAGTAGCACATATTAGTAAATAAAGTGCATTCTTTTCTGTAATGCAATTCAGAATATTTTATATTTATTGTTTGGTTGTTTTTAGGTACACTTAAATAGGTAAAATCTATATGAAGAATCGCCGTAATAATGCTTCTTAAGCATGTGTTACTAACTCAGAGAAATAATGATATATTAAAAGGCAGCAGTTTTCTTCTAAATGTTGCTCCTCTGTAGGATACATTTCTATTTGAGTATCAGACTGAAAAATAGTGCATTATTTAACAAAAAAAAAAAATTGTTTTAAATTAAACTGGGGAATGGGATTTTTATTTGTAAATTTCTCCCCAAACCAGATTAAAGTTACCTTTTGTCTTTTATGTAAATGTAGAACAAAGAGCAGAAAAATGTGTTCTTCTGTTTCAAATACAGTACTTAGTATGACATAGCCAGTAATGCTTACAGAGATACATTTAGAACTGGGCTGAAATAAGTTTATAGCCATTTGATAACAATGATTTTTGGTCATGGTTAATCTAGTCTGAATTCTAGTCAGTGACGTATGCATTTGGAAACTATTAAAAATATCCTAAACTATGCAGGTGTCCTAATGACATGAAAAAAAAAATAACTTAAAGCCTCATCATTGTACATCAGCTTCATGAAAAACATGGAAGTAGTAGTCCTAATAGTGGAACTATCTTCAAGACCAAAGCACTAATCTGTTTTGTGTAATTGGTGAGGGGCTTGGAACACAAGCCCTATGAGGAGAGACTGAGGGAGCTGGGGGTGCTTAGCCTGGAGAGGAGGAGACTCAGGGGTGACCTTATTGCTCTCTAGAACTACCTTAGGGAGGTTATAGACAGGCAGAGGTTGGTCTCTTCTCCCAGGCAACCAGCACCAGAACAAGAGGACACAGTCTCAGGGGAGGTTTAGGCTGGAGGTTAGGAGGAAGTTTTACACAAAGTGATTGCCCATTGGAATGTGCTGCCTGGGGAGGTGGTGGAGTTGCCGTCACTGGAGGTGTTCAGGAGAAGACTTGATAGGGTGCTTGGTTGCATGGTTTATTTGATTGCGTGGTGTTGGTTGATAGGTTGGACACGATGATCTTGAAGGTCTCTTCCATCCTGGTCTATTCTATTCTATTTTATTCTATTCTATTCTATCATAGTAATTGCAAAACCTGTGTAGAGGACCTTTTTCTGTTCTAGATTTCAGCACCTAGGCTTGGAATCCTTCTTATTCTCACACACTTAGAACCAAGTTTTTTCCTATAGACTAGATTTCACATAGTCAGGAATAACTTCTTTCCCTCATAACAAGGCAAAAGGAAATACCTACTGAATATATTAACAGGAATTTTTACATGCAGATTACTGCAGAATCCTACGAGACAATTCTGTTGTTCTGAAAGAACCATTTGGAATTCTGTTTTGGCATCTGTAAGACATCATAACTTGTAATCAAGCCACAAATTTTAAAAAGTTTTAAGATAAATCGTCATTATAGACAATTGTCATGTTGTGTTGTTGCCGCTGATGATTCTTTAATAAGGTAA
Organism: Picus viridis; assembly: GCA_033816785.1. Classification (NCBI taxonomy): domain Eukaryota; kingdom Metazoa; phylum Chordata; class Aves; order Piciformes; family Picidae; genus Picus; species Picus viridis. The sequence continues at coordinate 15,489,689 of CM066582.1, read as the reverse complement.
ACTTTGTGTGGGATTCATCTCCTTTGTAACATGAGATGGATTGCAGATGAACTGCTATCTATAGAAGTATCCTTTCTGCAGAAGTCAGAAGTTGAGTACTGTTGGCAGAGACAGATAGGAAGTCTAATAGCCAAAGCACTAGCCTGGAGCAGAGCTGTATCTTGTAACTCATTTTTCCTGTGTATTTCTGTTGTTGTTCAGTATCCTTTACCAAAATTTTCACTGGCTAAACATTTTATTTTCTTCACCCATTTAACACTCTGTCATAGTCTTTAAGCACAACAGTTTGAAGACCTTTTAAGACATATTGCATAACTTACTTATGCACAACAGTATTAGCATATGATTTCATACAATTTATTTTGTCCATCTGTCTTTATGGAGGATGAAAGGGAAAAGAGAGCACTGTAATATAGAAAGTGTCGAACCAGGCTGCAGAAGAAAATGAAAGTGATGAACAGCTTCAGCTAGTATAAATTAAGAACTATCTTGAATTTTCATGTGCTGTGCCTTTTTTTTTTCCAAATTGATTCCTGTGAATGAGATTAAAATCCCTTTCCTGTGTAGCACTGAGGCCTCTGAACATCTGCTTGACTTTATTTTGGATACATTCATTTGTACCTCATCAACACAAGATGCTGCTGTTAAATCATAAAGGCTGGCTATACTTTTAAGGCAGATATGTATACATTATTTATGGGAACAAAAATGTATTATTCTGTTCTTCAGCATTCTACTGCCTTGTTGTAGTCCAATAAATTTCTGTTTTAAAGGCAAAAATGTCACAGGTTAAACAAGTGGGACTTCTAGCTGCTGGATGCCAACCATGGAACAAGGATGTATGTGCTGCTAGTGGGGACAGATTTGCCTACTGTGCTACCCTTGCTATTTATATTTATCAGGTAAGATTATTTTTGCATTTTTGCATTGTTGTCTGTTTCATTTTTAACCTTGTCAATAAGTGTTTCTACAATGCTTTTGGAAATATGATTGCTGCTGAGAAGATGTCTGTGTAAAGCTCAGTGTTCCATTCAAGATACCCCTTACAAATTCTTTTTCCTCCTTGTTACAGCTAGTGCACAAGATTGATGTAAAATTTGTATTTGAAGTTATATATGTCAAATATTATTCTTAAAAGACAGGCTCTGAATCTAACAAACACTTGAGATGAATGAAGTGCAGCAGCAGAAGAGAGGGTTCTAAGAAAGAAATGAATTCCACAGTTTCCTTTGAAGCTGCAGTGTGAGAATGGTCTTTTGAAGTAGTTTCATTCACTGTGCAAAGTTGTGGGTTCAGTGACCCGCCTTTCTTTGATTTGGAACAAGTTACTACTTTTTACATTTCTGGACTGCTTGGCACCATGGTCTTCTAAAGTTAGCAGTTACTATTCATCAACACCTAACAAAAAAAGTAGAAATTATGTGGAATTTTCAAACTGAAATATATGTCAGGAAACAAAGGATTTTCTTATTTTAACTCCATGAGTTATACTGCTAGTAGGATTATAAGACACAAAATTCACTGTTTCAGGTTTGGGCTTTTTTTTTTTTTTTCCATTGTGCCAAGTGATATAAGAAATGAGAAAAATTTTAAACTGATTTTCATATTCTACCATGTTTGACCTCTTGTAGATTACTAAATGATTGTTGCCATGTTTATAAATAAAACATTTTAGGATCATGTTTGACTGCTGTTACTAATATACAACAGGTTTTATATACAACTTACCATATATGTAGTAGTTTACAAGTGGAAAGAGGAAAGGCTGTTAATACTGGCTGGGCTAATTGAATATTTGACAACTTTTCAGTCTGAATCAAAATGCTTAAGAATGTAATATACTGAGATGTCAGGGACTGATAATTATTAAAGCCACTATAAATTCATCTGTAAGCCTGATACGCTTATATGAGCTTTCTCCAACCTAACAGTACGTGAAGTGGGTTTACAAAATACGTCTCTTTTTAAAATGGATTTTACTTTTTGTTTAGCTGGATCACCGATACAATGAATTCAAGCTCCAAGCAATTATGTCCGAGCATAAGAAGACAATCACAGCCATATCTTGGTGTCCCCACAATCCTGACATGTTTGCAAGTGCCAGTGCAGATAGTTTAGTGATCATTTGGAATGTCACTGAACAGAAAGTTGTGGCCAAGTTGGACAATACAAAAGGTATTTCAGACATGGAGATCTATTTGATCTATTTGATCCATACAGCTTTTTCATCCAATGGTATCAAAAATACTCGATAGAGAATAAATTCTAAGCAGTTAGTAATCCAGAGGTTTGACTATTGCATAATGCAATATTCTTGCCAGATTTGTTGCAGGTCATTTTAGAAAATAATGATAATGTGTTTGAGTAAATTGCTGAACTATTATAAATTACAAATTTAGGAATTTTCTTTGCTGTTGATTTCTTTTTGAGCAGGAAAAGAAAACTTTTTTATTTTTTACTGTGCAAAAGAATAAATAATAAAGATTTAAACATTCTGTGTTTTCATGAAAACTTTACAGAAGTGAAATCAAGTAAAATGTAGCCTTCAGCAGATTCAAATCTAAATTACCAGTGAAAACCAGCTTTTGTTTGAACATCCTAATGCTTTTCTACCTGCATCTTGAAACTGGTGATTTGTCTTTTGTAATAGAAATCTTGGGGGTTAAAAGTCTTTGCCTGACACTTTTCCTTGACAGCTTTTGATTCATACCCTTAACTCAAAACCAATACCTGTATTTCTGTTCTTACAGTCTCTGTCAGGTGTCATAGAATAGAATCACAGAATCAGAGATTGGTTTGGGTTGGAAGGAACCTACAAAGGTCAGCTAGTCCAACCCACCTGTAGTGAGCAGGGACACCCTTCACTAGATCAGGTTGTCCAGAGCCCTGAGTGTGGCCTTGAAGATCTCCAAGGATGGGGCCTCCATGACTCCTACATTTGCATTCTTGGAAAACAGATGCAACCCAAGAGCAGTCAATATTTAACGACATAGGGAGACATTTTGTTACCCCCTCCTCTGTTCTTTCCAGAGTACATAAGATATCTCTGAAAAACTTACACATCTTGCATTTTCTACAAAAGGAATAAGTAGGAGAAAACCCACGCTGATTTAATGGATTCTAAAAGGAGTGTTGTCTTAGTTTATGCATTAATATAAAACCTTACACTTCTTTTTCGATACATCGCTTGTTTAAAAAACTACTTTAGCCAATGGCTACCAGTGAAAAAGTGTTATTATTTTTTTAAACATTTAAAAAGTTAATTTCCTTTTAGAAGAATATGTTTAAGCCTCCTATTAATGCTGCTTTTACTCTCTTTGACATTTCCATATTAAAATGTCTAAATACAAACAGTTTTGAAATTGCATCTTGAGGAGTTTGTCATTTTTTCTTTCAGATACTTACTATTAAGTTAGGTTACTGAGAGTTGGAGAGCATAAGATCAAAATCCTTATACTAGAATGCTTACAGTTAAGTGTTAGGCAACTGAATTTAAACTGTCATATATCCAGAAGGAAGCTACCAAGTGTTCCCTCTGATTACAGAGCTAGCTTTCCAATTTTGTCACAAATACCTACCTCTGTTACATTTTTCTCCAAGTTAAATTCCATTTTGTTCTGCAAAATTAGACATTGTAAAGTTTTTAGTATCAGATTAGTAGCAAATAGCTTACAGTAAAATGTTAACAGTGAATGAGGAAAGTATTGTGATTTGCTTTAGCATTAACAAACTATAGGTATCATAAAATACATCCCATCAAAGTAGTAGTTAAATAATTTGGGAAACAGTCTACTTCCTACCTATAGATATATGTAGTTTAATTCTGCACTGTAAGATGTTCACACAGCTGTCTAATATTTTTTTGTTGTTGAGTAATAATTTATATAGCTTTTAAAGACACTGAGTCAAGCAGTAATGCACTGCATTTCATATCCTGGTTCTTACAAGGTTTACTTATACATTTCAGGAATTCCTGCATCACTTAGCTGGTGCTGGAATGCCGGCGATGCAGTTGCATTTGTGTCCCACAGAGGTCCATTGTACATCTGGACTATCTCAGGACCCGACAGCGGGGTAACTGTACATAGAGAAGCACATAGTTTTTTGTCAGATATCAGTCTATTTAGATGGCATCCAAAGAAAAAAGGAAAAGTAGTATTTGGCCATACTGATGGAAGCCTCTCTATTTTTCAGCCAGGTAAAAACTGCTATGGTAAAACATGTATTTTTATTTTTATATATATATATATATTGTCTCAGTATATGCATGTAATTCTGCACTTTTGTCATTTAGGTTTTATAATATATGCACTTTGCAGTTGTCTTGCATACAAACATAAATGGAGATACCAGTTTATGCTATTAATTGTTGTGCAGTCTTAAATTATTTCCCCTATTTCTGGTAATAGATTTATAAAATTAGTCTAGATATAATGTGCACTGAACAGCATTTTCCCTAGAAAATAATAATGAGAGTTATTTTCAGACTGTTCCCCAGTGACCAATAACTTTTCATCCATTTTTTTAAGTTTGTATCACGATAGGCTTAGTTGTACATCAATCATTAGGGAATATAGGTGGGTCTTGGAATTTATCATAACAAATTAATTGTATTCTTCATTACCAAAATTGAAAATTAGATCACAACTTCATAACTACAGACAGATCTAAGTTAATTATCCTTTTAGACTGTTCACTTTCTTACAAAAATGAGAGCCAGCTCTTGATAAGAAGAAAAAGTGAGGAAAAAAACATCTTCTTAGAAACTGTGACTCTCAGCAATACAGATCATCAAGTGAAATAAGTCTTCTGTTTTGCAGGTGTCAAATTAGATATTTAGTGGCTTGTTCTGGCTTCAAAATCTGTGACTACTTCATAATTGCACACCTGATTTTGGGGGAGCACAAATCTAAAGGCGTTTGTTCATAAAGAGTTTTTTGACAGCCACAATTATTTTTTTCTAGGTCATGCTGCCTTTATTTTTACCTGTATTTGCTGTGGTATGCAGATATTCTTAAATGACTGGATATTTTAGGCTGTACTGCAAACTTTTGCTCTTGGAAAATGTTATTACAATGTATATGATTTAATATACTTTTCATTAGTATGAATTCATGTTAACAAACCTGACAGCTATTTTTGTTTTCTGCTGTGTTAAAAAGAAAGTTGTATCTGATAGAGCCAGAAATACTTTAAGTCAAATACTACTAAACCAGCTTCATTAATTTCACTGGTGCATACAGTAGAGCAGGCTACTAAAAAATCCAGGGAGAGACAAATTTTGCAAATCTTGTAACTACTGAAAGGATATACTTATTTTTGTTTTGAAATTATCTGTTTTCTTGTGCCCCTAAAGGCTCTAAAAATCAGAAACACGTCTTAAGACCTGAGTCTCTTGAAGGAACAGATGAAGAGGATCCAGTTACAGCACTGGAGTGGGACCCTTTGTCAACCGACTACCTTCTTGTTGCTAATTTACATAATGGTATTCGATTAGTTGATTCCGAGTCTCTGTCCTGTATCACAATTTTTAATTTTCCCAGTGCAGCAGCATCTGTTCAGTGTTTAGCCTGGGTTTCCAGTGCACCTGGAATGTTTATAACTGGAGGTAAGCCTTTTATTTCCTGATTTATACAAAGGTGATAAATATAGGACTGAGTCTTCAAAATTGATACTTCAAATATTATCTGTGTCGTAAAATGTCCATAAACAAAAGCATACCTGCATTATACAAAATAATTACATGAAACTGTAGAAAAAGAAACAGAAAACTATACTGAGGAGTTTGTGCTTATTTTGTATTTGTTGTGTACATAAAGAAGTTACTTTGAACTATTTTTTATACTGCATATTTTCCTCATGCACACTTTAGCAATATATGACAGTTACTTTGGGAATGGGAAGAAAAATGCATTGTACTGGTGGATGTCACATCTTGAGCCCCTACTTTTTTCCCCCTCTACTTTCCCTCCCTCTTATTTAAAAAAAAAAAAAATATCTATTTTCTGCCTCATTTCTACACCATAGATGTTACTGCTGAGGTTGAACTAATGAATAAGGAAAGAGTGACTATGGGAATATTTCATAACAAATGATGTTCCATAGTTTAGCTACTAAGGTTTTAAATAACTAATGTTGTTAATAGTGGTATTACCATAAAGATGACAGTGCCTGCTTATAAAATTCTTCTTAGGATTCTAAATTACATTAATTTTTAAATTTTTGCTTACATTAGTCCACAAATTGCATACCTCTGTATACAGCAAAAAGAGAGTGATAAATTAATTTATTTTTTTTTATGTTTTCTTGAACCTCAGATTCTCAGGTTGGTGTGTTACGTGTTTGGAATGTTTCACGTACAACACCTATAGATAATTTTAAATTGAAGAAAACCGGTTTCCATGGTTTACATGTGCTAAGTTCTCCTCCAAAGAAAAAGTGTAAGTGTAATTTTGATTGTTATTCATTGCAGTGTCTGCAAGCTAAGGAAATCTTATTTGTGAACCTTGTTATATTCAAGTTGGTCTCTGTAAGTTTGTGTAGACTTTAGTTCTTAAGTAAACAAAATACCCTCTGGTACCAGTGGACTAGAAAATGCATAGAGTATCAAGTACTTTATAAAGTCCTTCTTTAGCAGGTGATGCTTCATACAGTAGTTCTCCATTTCTTTTGTTTTTAATCTCATTGGAATACAAAGCATTTTACTCTTTGTTATTTATTATTAAATTTAAAGAGTATAAAATAATCTTACCTATTTATATCTTTTTGCTTTTATTTTGTTAAGCATATTCGTCACAGTATCCTACTAAAAATCACCATACATCCTCAACAAGTGAGGCTGTTCCTCCTCCAACTTTAACCCAAAACCAAGCATTTTCTCTTCCTCCTGGTCATGCTGTCTGTTGCTTCATGGATGGTGGAGTGGGGCTGTATGACATGGGAGCCAAAAAGTGGGATTTCCTTAGAGATTTGGTATGTTTCATTTCTGTCTTCAGAACGAGAGTTTATTTGGCTTACATGCTTTCTTCTAACAGCAAAAAACTGAGAATGAAGTCTTCACAGCACTGCAAAACAGTTTCTATGATTAAAAGGAGTCTAAATTTCTAGGAAACAAAATGACACTTCTGAAGTTAAAATTAACTCTTAATTTCAAAAGACTAAATCTTGTTGGGTGTATTCTGTCAGTTTGGTTTTATCTAGAAATAAAGGTGTAAGGGCTTGGATTTGTTAGCTGCTTTTTGGGGGTTTGAACTGAAATTTTAGTTTGGTGGCCTTCTCAGAAATGGTATCAATTGAATTTACTATAAACCAGAATCAAAGTTCTAGTCAAATCAGAGAGAAAAATATATGCAACTCAGATGTTCAGGTCACTCAGTTTAAAATGACAAATACTGAATAAGTAAATCTTTCTTGATGCAGAAATTAATAACTGGGTTTGTCTTATATTACGTGAGCCTCTTTTTCATTCTGCTTTTGGTTATTCTTGAAGATTTTTCATTTTTCATTCTTCCCTTTTTATGAGAGAAACTTGAATAATTATCATCTGTACTCCCATATGTATTGAAATAGAGACTGCCGGTTAGCATTCTTTTTCTATTTTAATGGTTTTGGGCCTGCAAAGCATCTGAGGCATAAAAAAAAAATTATATTATGTTTCTCATGCATGTACCAAATTAAATTCTACAAATGCATGTCTTAGAAAATAAGAAACTGATGCAAAATTTTTAATGGATTGAAGTTTAAACTGCAGTAGAGAATAGACTGTAGAAACATGTAAAACTCGGTGGAATAGTAGAAAACTTGTAGAATGTGATCAACATACTAAGCTTTATTTGTTTTCAGTCAGATAATTTTGCCCTTCAATTAAATAGGTTTTGGGGTTTTTTTACAAATATTTCCCCCACCTTTTTTTTTTTTAGGTTGACTCTTTTGTCGTTCTACCTTTTGTCAACTCAGTTCCAACAGGAAATACCAGCAAGTCCCTGGCACTGCATCACTTTGTTGTTTCAGGGTAGAATTTTGTTGTCATTAGCAATGATCTATGAAAGGGAAGAGTGTTGTAGTCCAAGCTATTTTACACCTTTTAATTCTGACTGAGCCATAACATATAGGTGTTTATTGAACTCAGACCTAACAGATTATAATACAGTGTATTTTAGAGTATGATCTAGAGTTGGACTTTTGACAAAAAATCAAATTTAATAAAAATGGATTAAATATTTGTTTCATTTAAGGGACATGTTGAGACCATCTTTGATTGCAAATTCAAACCCGATAACCCTGATCTTCTTGCTACAGCTTCATTTGATGGCACAATAAAAGTTTGGGACATAAATACTTTAACAGCGGTTTACACATCTCCTGGTAATGAGGGGGTTATTTATTCCATTTCTTGGGCTCCAGGTGAGAATATTTTGGTTTAGGTCTAAATATTTTTTGAATTAGCATTGACCAGCAGAATTTGTGTTATACAAGTGTGAGATAGGAGGGTATCTTGTAAGATTTAAACATAACTGAAGTGTTATCAGCGAAACTTAAAGAATTCAATGCTTCAGACCTTGTTGATGACTACTCATACTTTTCCTGCTTCTTTAACATCCCTTACTCTTAGAGTTCCTCTCCACCTTGTACTTTATTTCTAATGTATAACTGAATGGATACCACCATTTGTATTTAGTCTCAAAAGACCTTTGAACTTAGTGATTACTCTATTTTTAAACCCTATCATTCTCCTGCCTGAATTTTTCCATCTTACATGTGTACGTCTCTAGACTCCTTCTGCATATATTGCCATTTCCACCTCTGAAGTGTGGTATAAAATAAGTTACAACTTTCATATATTTGTGCCATATAGATACTTGGAAAGTGTAACTATATTGGGATAGAGGGTCATTATGGTAATGAACGTTCAGCTGCTTTTGGATTAGCCTTTCATTCAGTTTTCAGGGTCTCCCTGTGGAATCATATATTAAGATTTTCTACCACGGAGCATGTGGTTAGAGATTCAGCTACATAATTGATGGTCTTAGGTACTGCACTGGTGCAAGATTAAGAAAAAAATACTGTTAGATGTTCTGTCACGGTCTTCCTGATATGTCTTAGTATGTAGGGAACTTGAAAAGAATATGCTCTAGCTGCTACAGCTTTAAGCTTGAAACATTAAGATTATACCTCTTTCTTCAGTTTGAGACATATGTATTGTGGACATTATTTCAGAGTCATAGAATGGTAGGGGTTGGAAGTGTCCTCCAAAGATCGCTGAGTCCAATGTCCCTGCCAAAGCATGATCACCTAGGGATCTTTTTTTTTTCCTCTCTTGCCACCTTAACTTTGAGCAGACATTAAGAATACTTTTTACAACAATACTTTTATTTTGCCCTTTCCTCAAAATAAGAATGTAGAAAAGCAGGTTTTGGGGCTTTTGTTGAAATTCATATTTGTGATTTAGTATCAAATGCTGTCCTTAAACTATGAAAAACTCTTGTTTATGTACCATTCGTGACTTCTGTTTATGTTACATTTCTTGAAGTTACAGTGTAAACTCATTAGTCAAATGATACTGTGATCTTATATTTATTGTGAGATCTTACAAATGTCTTTCTCTAAAGGAGATCTGAACTGCATAGCAGGTGCAACATCTAGAAATGGTGGTTTCATCTGGGATGTCAGAAAAGGCAAAATGATAACCAGATTCAGCGAGGTAAGCTGAGATTACTTTTTTTGTCTATATGAGTGTAATTCAGGTGTTGTCTTTATTGTCTATAAGTAAAATGGGTCAGAGTTCATATTTTTGTAAAAGGTTGCTGTTATATAAATATATAAAGATTATGTGGATGCCATCTTATCTCTGAAGCAGAAGCATTTTTACCTCCTCAGACTGAGTTTGTGATGTGAGGATGATAAAGCACCAAATTATCTCCTTTCCTAAAACTGGTCCTGTAATGATACACAGCAAAAGCATAGCGGATTCTGTCTTAAACATGTAAATATACAGGGATGCATAGACTTGGTATCAAAATGTAAAATTATGTTCTGTATTTTCATACATAAGACCCAGAAAAAAAATTCAGTCCCTGAAGTCTGGACCCAGGGTCTTCAGACCCTGAAGTCTGTGCTGTATTTTGCAGCACAGTGAACAGTTGGCCTTATTTAGAATCTTGTTTTTTGTTACCTGTAATCTGTGCAAATCCTAAAACTGTAGCATAATTGTTAATGGCAGAAGAAGCTATCTAATACTATGTTGTGTATTAGTATACAGCAGTAATATTCAGATAATACAGACATAATTAACTGTAGCATCTGTTGCTAGGACATTTTTTAAGAAGACAAGGATGGTGTAGGGGTTTTGGAGAATTGGGGAGGTGGGCATAAAACATTCAGGAGTCACTCGGGTTTAGCACCCACAAGATTAGCACTTGTGCTACTAAGCTTCCTTTCTCAAACACTCATCCTAATATGTGTCCCACTAAGGTTTTCACATACCACAATTATTCATGCCCAGTAACTTTATTATTCCAGCAAGCAGCTAACGCCTTTTTTCCAGTCTTCAGGTTTATATAGTTATGTGCTTCTCATTCTTCAACTTGACCCAGTTCTGTCTCTTAGATCCTGAAGAATATGATATTTTTACAGTGTGTCTGTCCTCAGCCCAAATTTTTGGACTTGGATTCTCAAATGTCATAGCTGTATTCGGGACTGATTACAATGTGATTTTGCGTAGTATGCATTGCTGGGAGAAAAGGGCTGAAACACATAGGAGAATAAAACAAAAGGATGAGTCAATAGATGAGAGAAAAAGGGGTGAATTATTTCTTATTGATAGGTATTTTGCATTTTTTGAAGCATGGAAAGAATGGAATCTTCTGCATTGCCTGGAGTCATAAAGATTCCAAAAGAATAGCAACCTGCAGCAGTGATGGATTTTGGTAAGTTACTGGAGGAGAAAACCTAACTGTTAAGTACACTTGTCAAGTCAGTAAACTTCGACAGTTCTATCGGTGATTAATTGTAAATTTTTTCTTATTAGAAAAATATTGATTATATTAGTCTCGTGTACTTGTTAGGATATATTTGTCATGATTAAAAAAAAGAAATAGTTGCAAAAAGAAGAGTATGTAAGACACTGATAGTGAAACTGAATACTGATTTTTATTTAACCAGGAATTTTCTAGATTTTTTCCTTGTAGATATGAAGGCCACTTCTAAAGCTATCCAACTTGACTTGTTTTCATTTTAAAAGAATGTTATGTCTGTCGTTTGAATGACTTAGGAATCACTATTTTAGAACAAACCAATTGCAACAGTACGATTGCAGGAGTGTAATAGCTTATTTGTAAGTAACTGCAAATGCCCATTGTGAACAACTTTGAATGTATTATGTTTCAGTAGATTTTTAAATGTTCATTCTTTTCTTTTGCTACCCATGTTATTTCAGCTCAAACACAATGAGCATGAATTTTAGAAAACAAACAGCTTTAAAAAAGAAGAATTAAAAAGAAAGGTCCCTAAAGGTCTGCTTGTACCTTAAAGCTATAGCTACAACTTGGATTTGGGGCTATGAAGATCCTTTCAGTGGACAGCTTTACAGCATTTCTGAAAGAACAGTGACTCTGAAGTCAAATCTTTTGTTGGGACATGTATAGTTAAGCTTGTGGTTGAGAGGCTGTAGGATTAAAAATTTCTTATTTGCTACACGTTTTGCTATGGCTTATTTGCACAGAATCAAACTTGATTTTGGGTAGCGGACTCAGAATGCATTTTTCCTCACAATATTACATTGAAATTGGTTTCAGTATCATTCGAACCATCGATGGCAAGGTCCTTCACAAGTACAAACATCCAGCTGCAGTGTTTGGATGTGACTGGAGTCAGAACAACAAGTAAGTAAAAAGTAACCCAATGAATTGATACTATTTACTACGTAAATTGATTAACAATAAAGTAACACAAAGTTACTCATAGTGTGGTATTTATTGTGATATTAGAGCTCTGAAATGTTTTTGTTTCCACAGTAGGATATGTCTGTAGCAGCTTTTTATTCCCAGTAGTGTATTTTATTGCCCTGCATGAACTTACTTAACTTTCAAAGGACGATCTTTTCCTGTTGATGAGAGAAAAAGGAAGAAAAGTTCTCCAGCTAAATATGTAATGGGGAACAGGAGGGATGGGGAAAGCATTCGATACCATTTACATTGGTTTCCTTCTAATGACTGCTAAGCTGAAGATGTAGCAGGCCACTAAATACATCTTTGATACATGTTAATAGAACTTTGTCAAAATAAATAATTGTACAATAATTCAGTCTAAGAGTTTTGTGTTGGTGCTCGATCAGACTAGTGCAAATACTATTCGCTTTTGTGACTAATAGATCTTTGTAATTTTTTTTTCTGATGTAGTATATTTAATTGGGTTATCAATAATTATAAAGAGGCAAAGGAGAAGCAAAAATGCTTCATTAAAAACACACTTTTAAAAAGTAAATTGTGAAATACATACCATATTTATTTTAAACTAAAAAAGCATAACTATTTTTGATGATCTCTGTGACCTAAGATTTTACCATTTTTATTTTGTAGAGATATGATTGCTACTGGTTGTGAGGATAAAAATGTTCGTGTTTACTACCTGGCAACGAGCTCTGATCAGCCATTGAAAGTTTTTTCAGGGCATACTGCAAAGGTGTTTCATGTACGATGGTCTCCTCTGAGAGAAGGAATCCTCTGCAGTGGCTCTGATGATGGGTGTGTATTTCTGATCTGTTAGAAAACTTAAAACCTCAAGCAAGACTATGAGAGAAATTTTGTTTTAGTTACACTGGTACTGGCATCTTTGAATGGCCTGTCAGTAATATAATAATCTAAATCTCTGCCTTGTTAAGATTCAGGCTGTAGATTTACTGTTAGCTTAATATAGTATTTGGCAGCAGGATCATTATCTTAAATTGTCACAATTGCTGGAGTGGTGCAACTTTAGAAATACTTTACCAAGAGTAGAGTTAGTGACTGATACTTGTTACTCCTATTAATGACACAAGGGGGATACTACATGCGTACATTATGTATTTAAGATGTTAGTGCAAGGCCTGCTTTATTTGATGTCTTTCAAATGTATAATTAAGTATAATCTGTGGAGATTTTTAATAAGTGCTAGGTACTTCAGTTTGGTTTTGATGTCATTTCCTGAGGGAGAGCACATTAGTCTATGGTATAAGCAGGAGGATTTTCCTATGACTTTCTGCAGAATATGCAAAACTTCATTGTAAAGGTTCACAGGTTTGGAATATTGTCTTCTCTTGCTTTCCCCAGTATCATTCATTAGATGTCTATGCTTGCAGCAAAATCTGTACTGGAATGACTCCTGAGAAAAACCAAACCTGACTAAAGAATTCTTTTACATGTAAATCCTATTTCACGTGTGTATGCAGTGAATCCAAACTTTTGTCATAGTGTCATTATGAGATATTCTGATTTTATTACTTATCATGGCTATGTAATAAGACTTGATTACAGAGGAATTTCCAGAATGTAGTCACACTTTCATTTTTGGGGCTAGTTCTTGACCCAGTGCACCATGAACCTGCTTATCCCACCATTGGAGAACTGCTCTAAAAGGATGCTGTGAAGGACAGTATCAAGGCCTTATTGAAATACACTCACTAGGCATGTAACCTTACCACAGAAGAATATCAAATTAGTTAAATAGGACATTCCTTTTGTGAACTCATGTTGACTGCCTGTGCCTGATGATTTCATTATTCTTTACATGCATTTCAGTAGTACCCTACATGATCATCATAGTTTCCCCAGGAACTGCAGGTTAGACTTGCAGATCTGTAGTTTCCAATGTCTCTCAGAAAGCTCTTAGGAGAGATATATCTTACAGTTCTGCTTTGCTTTTCTTTCTTTTTTTTTTTTCCTGTTGACTGTTCCAACAAAATTTTATTATGCATGCAGGCATACAAGCAACTTGTCTCTCACTGACATGTAAGATAAGGAGCATGTGAGATTTTCAAAGACTATGGTAGATGGAATAGTTTCTTACTCTGGTGAAATGTCTTTGGTATATTTTGTACCCTGTCCTAAACACATGAAAGTCATTGGCTTCAAGCTCTCCAATTAAAACTTCTGTAAACATACTGCAAATAATTATTCTGATGAATTTGCTTACAGTATTGATGAAGTAGAGAGAAAATTATATTTCAGTAGGTGATTTGATGGACATAGGTCTTTTTAATCCTGTTTCAGTACTGTTCGGATATGGGATTATACACAGGATGCTTGCATAAATATTCTTAGTGGACATACAGCTCCAGTACGGGGACTGATGTGGAACCCAGAAATTCCTTACCTTCTAATATCTGGCAGTTGGGACTATACAATTCGAGCCTGGGACACAAGAGATGGAACATGTTTGGACACAGTTTATGATCATGGTGCAGATGTATATGGTAATACTTTAAATTATTTTTTTTTATTGAAATGCATTTTAAAATATTTTAAAATGCATAAAATAGCTTAAACTAGTTATTAGATAATTGTTTGACTACATTTTAAACCGCCTTTCTCTACTAGGATTAACATGTCATCCTAGTCGTCCGTTTACTATGGCATCTTGTTCTCGTGACTCCACCGTGAGACTCTGGTCATTGGCACCTCTTATAAACCCTCTACAAATAAATATCTTAGTGGATAGATGTTGGGATGAGATAATAGGTAATACAGGTAAGTAAGCTGTATATGCACGCATTTTAATTTTCTGCATGTTACTTTATTTCTTTTTTAGTTCTGATATATAAATCTTTGTGTATGTTAGATCGGGCTGTAGAATCTGGTGCTCCTCCTTTGCTGTGTGGTAAAGTTTCCAAGGACATTAAACAAGAAGTGGAAAAATTGACAGGAAATCCTCAAGGAAAAAAACTAAGGTGGTTTTCAGAATGTTTTTCAGTAAGTATTCTGCAAACTTAAGGATGTTGTCACTGAGCGTGACTTTCTTTTCTGAAGTTAATCTTCAAAAATGAAATTTCTTCTCTACAATAATATTTGTCTCCCTTTATAAAGGGAGCTCAGGAAATAGGCAGAAATCAATTCGGTCCCTTATCAGTTCTGCATGTAAAAATTTTATGACTAATATGTCAGTACAGCAGTCTACAAAGAGCTGGTTCACCCAAAGCATTGGGTTTGATTTCTACCTAAATTGAAATGTGTGATTTGTAAAATACTAAAAAAAATCTTCCTCAGTTCTGTGAATTACAAATAGTGACATTTCCTGGTTTATTTTTAATTTTTTAAAATAGAATTCATTGATTTACAGGAGTTACATATGCTGACATCCTGTGTTAATTCAAGAGTAAAACTATTATAAGAATTTTAAAACTTTCCAGGAACAGAAGCTTTTTTTGATCATCTGTGTTCAGTGCTTTTTGAGTCCAGAAAATTACAAGTATTGTGCTTAAAGTATGGGGAGTCAAGTATGAGCTCTAAGGGACTGAAAATACAGAGAATGGTCTGTCTTTTTATTTTTTAACTCCTCGTAGGATCTTCTGGTTTTTGTCTACTCAGAACTAATCTGTAATCCTTAGAAAAGGATTGTAATTCTCAGAGACGTTTCTTTGGGTCAAAGGTTTAATGATTTTTTCTTTTTAATGCTTTTTATTACATGCTCCTGCATCCCAGCAGCTGAATGCTGTTTTATGATGGCAGTAACCACCTGATAGCTTGTATACCTTTGGAGCAAAAGGCAAGCCCCCAACTATGTGCCCATGTAACCAAGTACCTGCATGGATCTTGCTGTATCTTCACAGCCTTCAAGACTGAAGGAGTTACACTGTTTTGAACTAGTTTATGTCTTCTTAGTATGGCTTGTAATATTGAAATGGACTGAAATTTTATTTCTCAGAATTGACTGACAAATGTTTTCCAATGGTTTATAAGTTCAAGTTTCCCTCTTGAACATTCCTGTAATACAGCTCTTTTCTTCTGTAATAAATTTAGCCTCCAGGAGGCAGCCAAAATTTATGGGATTTGGTTGCTGTAATAAATGGACAGGATGACAGTTTGCTTCCACAAAACTATTCCAAAGGAATTATGCATATGAAACATCTCATTAGATTTAGAATGGTAAGTGAAGCATGAACAGTATGTGATAATGGTTGTTAATCCATATAGTATTTCATTCTTTAAAAATAACCTTCAGTGCTATACAAAAGGGTTACTAATTCAATTGCAATTGTGCATTATCAGTTCTCTTTACATGATTAGTCTGCCAGAACAGCATCTATTTAAGTGCACGCATACTCTCTTAAAGTGCTAAGTTATAATTGTTAATGAGGAAAGCAGTTTTCAAAATAGAGAAAAGAAATTGCAAAGCAAGCATCACTGCAGCTTGACTGATGAAGTGATTTTATCTGGCCCATTATATATTCTGTACTTTTATATTCAATAAAGTCAGTAATATTTGGTTGTATAAACAAGAAGTTTGTAGTTATGTTCAGATGCAGGTACAGGGGAACTCAGGTCTGAAAATGGAGGAGAGTCAGCAGAAACACGTTGTCTAGCTGTCTGGAAGAAGGAATGAAAAAATGAGAACCCACCATTAATGCAGATAATGCAGCTGAAGAGTGAGTCAGATGTAAATATGAAATTCAAGTATTAGGCCATTAATTTATTAGTAGCTACATAAATAAATATGCAACCAGACATACAATTTGTGCAGAATATGGGGAACTGTGGTTCTGTTGGGGAATTAGGGATACTAAAAAATCCCATTCTCTAATGACTGGGTTGGAAATACAGGAATGTTTGTATCTACTGGAATATCCGTATCTATTGTATAGATCTGGAAATGCATCTATTGGTCATAAAGGTAATGGAGTATGACAGGTCAGGACACAGGTTGAGCCTCTTGTCTTTATTCTTTCTTTATGTGAGCATCATTATAGTGGTAATAAGTACAATTTCCAGCTCTGTGGTTTATGTTCACATACTCTTTTTAATTTCAAAAAGATCAAGATTTTGACAGTGAACATCTGGATGAATTACTACTACATATGAGAAAATGGGCTAAAAAAATGTATACATAAAAGATTCAAGGAAGATAGTCAAGGAAAATGTATATGTGCAATAAAACACACAGTTACTTTAAGAAGTTCACTTTAATCTCATTGTAAAGTCTTCTAATTAGTTCACTATACTCTCATAGTAACCTCTTTTGATTAGCCTCAAAAGGACTTTTTTTCTTCAATTATATCCTCTGTATTCCATTGTAATGTTTGGCACTAGTTCATTCTTAAGAAAACTTGTTTTCATCAGAGAAGATTGTACTTGGTAAAAAAAAAAATAAAATTTATCTTTCTTTTCTTTCTCTCTCAGTCCAAGGCACAAGAACTGACAACAGTAAAAATGTCCAAGTTTGGAGGTGGTATTGGTGCACCAAGCAAAGAAGAGAGGCTGAAAGAAGCTGCTGACATACATCTAAGATTAGGACAAATTCAACGATATTGTGAACTAATGGTAGAACTTGGAGAGGTATAATACCAGAGTGTTATTAAAGAGCAATGAAATAGGAAGATTTTTGAAAACCAGCTACCCTAGCAAAGATGGGGTAGCAACCAAATGGGTCCCAAATCCAGAAAAGAGTAATCTTCTTACAATTATTTTTAACATATGTAGTCTAGTGCATAGATCATTCCTTATTTTACCTCTTAACAAATTTATTTTTAATGGCAGAAACATGAAGCTAGTTAGAAAATAGAGCTGCTTCGCAAAATAAAATAATCAGGCTAAATGTATTGCTGCTTTTTTCTAGTGGGACAAAGCTCTCTCAGTAGCACCTGGTGTATCAATGAAATACTGGAGGAAGTTAATGCAAAGGTAAAATAATAAAAATATGCTGAATTGTAGCTTCTGTCCTTAAAAAGACACAGACAAGTAGGAAGGATGAACATAGTATGACTTGTACTTGGCTTTTGTTACAGCTGTCTAGAGATGTTACTTTTTGGTCAGTATGGATGGAACTGTGGAGGATTTCAATAATTATTTTGTGTACAGGAATCGAAGGGTTAATCATAAATTGCAAGTTTTACTGCAAACTCATTAGTGCAGTATCCAGAGTATTCTGAGGCCTGGAAAGGCAGACGGGTTTCATTGAAATTTATGTGGTTTCATTTAGAACCTATGCTATAGAGATGAGTTTGTTGATCAATTAAATATGTAAGTCTCTCGTGTTTATTTATCAATTTGTTTAATTAGGAGAGCTGATCAGTTAATTCAGGAAGAAAATGATGATGTCATCCCATACTGTATAGCTGTTGGAGATGTTAAAAAAATAGTTTCTTTCTTTACTTCAAGAGGCCAGCTTAAAGATGCTCTTCTTATTGCACAGGTATTATATGTAACGGTGTGGGGAATGTATTTAGCTATTTGTTTCCAACTCTGAAGATGACAAACATACTTGTCCTTTAGAAATGTCTGTCTGTATGTCATTTTCTAATAGTAGCTGAATAGAGCACAGAGTGGAACTTTGAGATATGTTTAAATTTAACAAGCTCTAATGTTTGAACCCTAAAGCACCTTAAAGCTTTAGAAAGATCTTCATTTTTCTTGTAGGAGACACGACGTAAGGGTTATTCTTATTGCAATTCATAGACTAGCCTTTGTCTCAAAGTTTTACTCAGATATTAAACAACAAAATAGCAGGACTTTCTTTCCCTTTTAACTAAGCCCAGAGTTTTAATGTTGTTTCTCTAGATGCACCTTAAAGCACATGAGAGAATTTCCTTTTAACCCACACTGATCTCATTTAATGTTAGAAATAATTTATTGCCAGACATGAAAAAGGTTCAGCTTATGCCACCTTTCCAGATTAGCTGGTATACCTACTGAGAAGTATCTATGGAGTTTATCCTTCACTCACAACCACTTGCTCCTTGGGGTGTAAAAATGAAGGTTGTAGCCATCACTGTCCATTTTAAGCATATTCAGATGCTAGAAAATCCTGTACAAATGCATAGGAAGGAAGAGATCTCTTGCTTCTGTAGAATTTCTTGTATGCTTGGATGAAACTAGGCTAAGATGCAGGTATGAATAACTTCATTGGTTTTAAACATTTCCTTTCTTATAAGTGGGCTTTAGAAGAAAATATGTAGATCTTTTTTGTTGTTGTTGTTGTTGAAAAATCATATTTCATATCCAGTATCATTCATTCATCATTTTTTTATTCACTTCTAGGCAGCTTGTGAGGGAAATATACAGACGTCACCACTCTCCACAAGTGTATCTTCAAATTCCGGTGGAAACAATACAGATTGTTACAACGAGTATGTTATTCTAGTTTATATCTAAAGCCTCACTTCCGTGGACAATGTAAAGTCTTAAATAAACCTTAGTGACTTACTTTGACAATCAGCAATGTAGAATTTTACAACAAAACATTACATCTCCTGTTACTTAGTTGACAGACTTACTAACTGATGCTCCACTGACTAGTTCTGCCATTGTGGCACCTACTGGTACCAAAAGAATTTTTCATATGTATATATTATAAATATTCTTTTAATTTACTTGCTGTTTAAGGTACATTCGTATGTATGTAAATGTATTTAAATATCTGGAATACTAACTTAGAAATTTTGTTGAGCATAGTAATATTTAGTATTAACAAGTATCTGTGAGACTCTCTTTTTTATGCATCTTTTCCTCCTGAAGCCTCACTTTATTAGTGAAGTTTCTGACAATGTACACTAATAGCCATACTTCCATTGTATGTGTCCATAAAAAGCCTTCTTGTTGAGAACAGTGCTTAAAAACATAAATTACATTATTAAGTTATATGTGTCATAACAAAAGAAGCTTGGAGGCTGTGTAGTTTACTTCATTTACAGTTTTTGAGCAATTAGAGATACTTATGCAGAGTTCACAGGTACAGAGTGAATACCCAAATACTTCAGTTTTCTTCTGTCAGTCTGGAGAAACATTTCCAGACTGACTCACCTGAATATGCATCAACCTAAGCGGTGGATTGCATTTTGAAATCTAGTGGTGTTATTAAGTCACATACACAAATTTTAGGGTACAGAAGCAAATGTGGTGACTTGTACAGAAATTAAGAGTCAAAGAACTCAGAATGACCTTGTAGAATTCATTTTTTGTTCCTGCAGGCTCCTGCACGAGGTCAGTAAAGAACTAGCAGAATGGTATTTCCAGAATGGCCATGCAGTGCTTGCAGCATGTTGCCATCTGGCTGTTGAAAATATAGAGGTAATTTTAAATTTTTTTTTCTCTTTAACTATGCAAAGGACAACATTTACTTCCTTTTTACATCTCCACATGTTAAGTGGTTTTTAAAATCTATGTATCACATGCAAAAATGTGTTACTATATTTTAACATTTGCCTGTATATAACAATGTAGTTTGAGCCTTACAGTAGCATTACAGTACATTATGCTACATTACAGTAGCATTAAATTTACAGTATTTAGTAGCAAAACTCCTGATTCTATTAAATTCAATATTTCTTTCACACAAAGTTATTATGCTATTATTTATTAATATTTTAATATATCATGTTATATTAAAAAATACAAAGTAGCTAAGTATCTTATATATATACATATTCATATAAATACTGCTTTTTACTGTTCATGGGGACTCAAGAGACCCATTCAGAACTGAGAACTGGAACTTTATTGTGCTACAAAAGACCAGATCTCTCCCTTTAGGAATTTGCAGTCTAAGTGATGAAGGAAATAAGAAAAAAACCTCCCTTGGTACAAAAATAAGGCTGACATTTAGGAAACATTTTAGGTCGTCTTTTCTCATTTGTTGTTTTACAAATTTTGTCTTTTTCTCATTCTCTTTCCATTTTGTTGTTGCTGATGAACACATTCTTCCTCCTCTACCCCCCCCCAAAATGAGTAAAATTCTACTAGAGAGGAAGCAATAATCAGTTAATTTATATAATTAAATATAAAATAATCTGTATTTCAAAACAGACGTATTTCAAGTTGTTGTGTAGTCTCTTACTGCAATCTCTTCTGCTGCACCTGTCAGCAACTCCAGTTGCCCATAGACAGTAAGAACATTATAGGTTTGGAGTAAGATCATTATTGGTTTGAAGTTAAGTCTCCTTTTATTGAGAGAGGGGAAATGCATACTCTGAAAGCTAGTGTCCTTCCTTAAGAGGGGAAGGAATCATTATACTTTTTAGCTCTGATTTTTATATAATCTCTTTGGTTGACCAAAGGAAGATTCTGCTAAAGGAAATCTATTAGGTTATTTAAAAACTGATTAACATGTGGTACACAATTACATCGTTATTCAAGAGACCCAAATTATAGATAAAGCTACTTTAATTAATAGATATTTTGTCCTGTGAAAAGCAGTCTCATGAATGAATGTCATATGCTCAACATGGTGAATCCCCAAAAATGCTTGTGTCCCTTAATGATATAATTTTTTCATTGAGCAAGCTTGCGATGGCAAACCTGATTCGTGGAAATGAACTGGAGTTGGCAATCAGTGTGGGTACTGTCTTAGGAGAAAGTGCAGCACAAGCAACACATTATGCCCTAGAATTGCTAGCAAGAAAATGTATGACAGTAACAACATGGTAAGAATTTAATGAAAAGAATTAAATTTAAATTGGTGTACTGCATATTGCCCAAGTAAACATCTGGATTTGTCAGTGGGTTTCCTGTGCTATACCGAGCCCTGATTACAGTTGCACACTGTAATCTCAGATTCTGATTTGCAGCCATTCCAGAACATTTTTTTTTATTCTGTAGGAAATGATTAGAGATTCCCGGATCTCTTCATATTTTGTTGTAAAGAAATACTGGCACAGCATTAATACCCCTTGGCCCACTGCATGTTGTGGTGGGTTGAAGTATGTATAAGATCAAGTAGGGAGAACCTGATAGTCAAGGGGCTCTGATATTTGAAGGCTTCCCTTTTTGTTTTTACTGGGTGTTATGCTTCGGGATATCCATTGATTGAAAACATTTCATTGTAGAGACACACTCAATTGTAGACACCTCAAGGAATACAGAAAGGACCTTGATGGGTTAAAAATGACATTATTTATTGGTGCAATGTTTTTTGGGGGTTGGTTGTTTGCTTTCTGTTGTTTGTGTTTTTATAAAGTGTGCTAAAATATAAAAAGTCAAAACTAAATATTCATGCTCTTCCTCACCTTCCCAAATCTACAGCTTTGGGGAAATTTCCATTTTATTTGTGTTTAGCACCCAAATACTGTTAAAAGCAAACCCGTGCTATTGGGAAGGCTGGTGGTATTTTACTTGAGATACTGAATTCCACATATGCAGACTCAGCCACCAGATTTTGTTGTTTATACTGACAGTGTTTTCAGTTTGATGCTTTAAAAACTGTTTCAGGTAGCATGATTTGTAGGCCATTTTATGAGGGCTTCTTTGGATTTTTTAAAATAAACATTTGATTTCACTTTTTTTGACTGAGCCATTTCTAATCACTTTTAAAAAAAAAGTTTAAATTGCTTTTGAAGATGAGTATGTGTGAGTAACTGATCTTGAAAATAGTTGAACTTGTGAAATGTCCTACATCCTGAAAGAGCCTTTCTGTAACTTGGAAAAGGGGATATTGCATGGTAATAGTACAACAGATTTTCCAAGGACCTTTTGTCATTAGCTTCTTTAGGTTGTTAAAGGCTATTATTTTGTTGTTGAAATTGGTTACCTTGACCCTTAGATTTGCTGTTGTAGTTTAATAACGTTCTGTTAGATTTTTCCTCTGTAAAGTAAGAACACCAACAAAAGTTTTGTTCATTACTGTTTCAATGTCTTCCTTATAGCCTTCCATCACTTGGATACAGGTATTTTGTTTGTTTATAGAAAGAGATTTGAAAAGCATGTGACTTTACTAATGCTAAAAATAAGCTTAAACTGAGCATTCTACTTTTAAAATTGTCATCAACATCTTGAAGCGGGATAGAAAGCGATTGCAAATTTTGGACAGTAGCTTACTCCAAATGTTTGAAAGCCAAGGACTCAGTAGGATTTTTTTGCCATACACAGGGGCAAGTCAGTCTGTGGGTCACAGGAGAAATGGTTTCTGCATTAATCAAGAGTCACCAAACAAAACAGAATAATCAGTTATTAAAAGCTTCATTGAATCATCATTTCAAAATAATTTCTTAATATGTGTTTGCTGCTTGTTGTGTTAAGGAGGGGGTAGCAAATGGTAAAAAGTTAGGAATATTTCAGACACATCAGTTTGCTAAAACACCATTTTCCCTTTAGAAGGATGAAAATAGGTATTACATTCTTTTCTTGCATGGTTTCTCTTTTGTAATGCCACAGAAACACTACCCATTCTGAATCACTGAGAAATGCTTTACGCTGATGTCATGGAGATCAAGAAGACTGGAATTTGAGGATGATTTAGTGACACAGAGCCACATTAACATGTTTCAAATTGGATAGGTCCTACTGTTCCTTCTCATACCTGCTCACTTATCTTCCATCTCACTTGGAGGTCATTCTGATGCTCTAGGATTGCACAGCTGTTTAACTCAACAAACTAAAGCAACAGAAAATTAACACAAAATTCCCCCAAAAGATTAATTAATAGCTTAAGCCTCATTTATTGTACCAAAATACTCTTAGAGACTGAAGCTGCTTGTTCTTCTGGGGATATAGTATTTTTTTCAGTAAACCCTTCTTTATATAAGTAATGTAAAAGGGATAACAGTTTTCTCCTATTACAAACCATCAAGAGTAACTGTGTGTCATATTTTGTTTGTGCAGGGATTTAGCAGCTGATCTTCTTATGATGATTCCTGATAATAAACTGCATTTAGTAAAACTATGTGCATTTTATCCTGGATGTGTAGCAGAAATAAATGACCTGCATGAAAAGGTACAGTGAAAAAGAATTTACCCAAATGATTACAAGAGGTTATGTATTGAGTTGTTTACTAATTTCAAAAAAACCTCAGGCCATATAAGTCTGTAGGATGAATTTGTCACTAACGGTCTTATATGTTACATATCCTTTTTTGCTCTTTCAGTCTTCATTGACTTCATTTTTAGTACTGCACAAGAATAACTCTCTGTGTATTTCCTTGGCATAGGTTACTTCCTGAAGTAGCTTATTATCTACACAATTACCTGTCAGTATGATTTATAACCTCCTCATAATGGAAGTGCAGCCTAATCATGTCTTCACATATCAGCCCCCTGAATTTTGTTTCACATTCTATGTGTGTAATCTCCTTAAATCCCCCTTTTACCCTTCAGCAGCAGAAGGGCCTCCTACAATAAATTCCTTAACATTCAGCTCAGACTGCACATCTATTAAACAGAAGTGAAAGTTCCCAACAACATTGACAATGGAAACTGATACTGCTTAAATCAAAAGTTAGGGTGTTTTTTTTTTCTGCTGTGTTGTTCTCTGGTCTAGATGGCTTTCTTAATGTGCATTACATGCACGTATATCCTTTCAAATGATGACTCATCTTTCTGAGAGAGTTTGAGATTTTTATGTAACTAGTGATAGAACAAGACACAATGGCCTCAAGCGGCACCCGGGAGGTTTAGACCGGACATTAGGGAACAGGCTGCCCAGGAAGGTGGTTGAGTCACCATCCCTGGATGTGTTTAAAATCTCTGTAGATAGATGCAGTGCCTGGGAATATGGCTTAGTGGTGGACTTGGCAGAGTAGGGTTAATAGTTGGAGTCTGTGATCTTTTAGGTCTTTTCCAACCTAAAATGATTCCAATTGTATGACTCTATGTGCAAACTTCAAAATTTCTCTGCATCTTAGAGAACTGAACTTTACAATCATCCTTTGGCATAATCTTTGTTTTCCAGTGTAATCTTCCTGATGTAGAAGAGTGCATGCAGTTGGCAGAGACAATTCAGGCAGGTGGGGATATATTTGAAACTATAAAGTACTATCTTTTAAGCACAGAACCTGAAAAGGCTCTCCCGATCGGCATTCAGTATGTGAAAGGTAAACACTTGAATGAAAAAACATTTTAAAGCTTAAATGATTTCTGAAGCTTGCCTCTTGAGATAATTTTGTTTATGATTTTCAACAGAACAACTTTGTGGCTCAGACTGGACTTTAGATTCAGTGTGTCCGTACCTTGATCTTCTAAGTTACATACGCACCGAACGACTAGTGTTGCATAAATGTAGTGAGTGAGTATATTTTCCATTAAAATGGGATTTTAATGAAAGGAAACTTTTGGAATTAAAAAAAAATAAATAAAAAAAATTAATTAAAAAAAAAACCACCAGGTATTTTACTGCTTCTTTCTATGTGGGACATTTACAATGGAAGAATCAATGTTGAGCCCATTTGAAGAATCTCACTTTTATCAGCTCTGGTTTCAGTTTCCTGAAGGAATAGAGCAGTGGTGCTACATAATATGGGGTTTTGTATCAAAGTATTAAGGAAATTTGAGCTGAGAGTGATAGCTCTCAGAATTAACTCTAAAATAGTTGAATAGCTGTGGTTCACCTTTATCAGAGATAGCTGAGGCTAAGCCTGGATGCCTGCACAGGTGTACATGTGAAGAACTAAAAAGAGCAAAAGGCTTAACTTTTATCTGTGGCCTGTGGGAAAATTTGGTGAAATTCAAGTCCATGGTAATATAAGGGTCTTAGTGATGTTAGTTTTTGTAATTCTGCATGATTGTGCTTCATAACTATGTGCTGTACATGCTATTTAAAATTTAGTAATTGAGATCAATATAAAGTAGATGGAGTCTGTTTAACAATTACGTCACATGGAAAGTAAGCATCAGCAGTAAAAATTTATTCTCCACAGGAGATGGATGGCTAAATTAGGTTTTGAAATTGTAATTTGAAAATGAGTTTGTTAAATGTTTTTGTAAATGCTTGTAATTCTTCATGATTAATACTTGTCCATTTATAGATTTCGGAATGAGTTGTTGATTTTGTGTGGTTACATTGGAGCTTTACTTGCTATCAGAAGACAGTACAACAGCATTGTACCTGCACTTTATGAGTATACAAGGTAATATTATGCCTTCAGTAACACTGAGAAATCTCAGTCCCTATTATGACTTATGATGTACATTATCTGCACTTGCCCCTGTACCCTCTCCTCCCCTTCTGCCCCCAGCCACCTGGAAAAAAAAAGTAAATCTGAGTTCTCAGCTCTGTTTAAGGGTATGCCCATGCCTGCATATAGAACCTTTCTTTATACAGAAGTTTCTGAGGTTATGCAACAAATTGTGAATCCAGGATTTCAGTCAAACTCTTGATTTTGTAAGAAAAACAATTTTTAGAAGTAGATGGACATTCAGCATTACCTCCATGCATGATTATATGTTGACAGTAAGAGTTCTAATTTTATATCTGTGTGTAGACCATTTGTCAAAACTTGCTTAGTAGCAACAAGGATGCTTTGAATTTTGAGTTCATGGTTGGGCACTAGCTTGATTCCCACCCAGAAACCTGGCTTGACCTTCTGTTACTCAGAGAGCTAATATTCCATTAATACACTTGACCTGGCCCACTTGATCTGACTGTCCTGGTCCTGCCCACATAACCTAGGTCAATCCCAAACAGTCACCTGACTTGACCTGACCTGACTACACCTGCCTGATTAGACTTGAGTGACTTGCACCAGCTCAACTTAACCATTGAGTCAGAATAGTTTGGGTTGGAAAGGACCTCCAACCCACCTGGAGTGAGCAGGGACATCCTCCATTAGATCAGGTTGCCCAAAGCCCTGTTGAGCCTGACCTTGAATATCTCTAAGGATTAGACCTCAACTACTTCCCTGGGCAACTTGTTCCAGTGTTCCACTACCCTCACGGTAAAGAACTTCCTCCTAATGTCCAACCTAAAACTACGCTTCTCTGATTTCAAACCATTGCCCCTTGTCCTATCACTACAGGCCTTTGTAAACAGTCCCTCTCCAGCCTTCTTGTAGGCCCCCTTCAGGTACTGGAAGCCTTCTAGTAGGTTTCCCCTGAGTTTTCTCTTCTCCAAGATAAACAACCTTATCTCCCTTAAACTGTCCTCATAGGAGAGATGTTTCCAGTGCCCCGATCATTTCTGTGGCCCTCCTCTGGACCTGCTCCATCAGGTCCATGCCCTTTTTGGTGTTGAGGGCACCACTTCACCTCATTCACTTTATGTCACCTAACTTGGCCCCCTTGTCATGACTGGATTTGACTTGGTTTTACCCAACCCACTTGACATGATCCAACTTGACCCACTTGCCTTGACCCAGCTCACTAGACCAGACTTGGCTTCACCCAATCCAGCTTGGCCCAACCCACTTCACCTAGTCAATCTGATCCCACTTCGACTTGAACCAACCAACTTGAGACTTGAAAGGAGAAACATTAATATCAGTCTTTTTTATCTAACCTGGTAAATAAAATAGGCTTACATACAATACTTCAGTATTCCTTCCTCAGAGTATAACCATGATTGTTTAGTCTTCATGTCTGGTTTAGTAATGGTACTACTACCTAGCTGACTGATTTCCATTTCTGCTTCACAATTTGAAACTCTCATACCCTTTTGGTTTTGTCACTGTGCTTGCTGAGTAGCAAGCACAGCTTTGAGATACAACTGTGAGATTTCATAGTGCAAGCTGTGTTGGCAATTTCAGCTCATTTATCTCCTCATCAAGAATAAATGTTGCCTATATATTGTCCAGTCCTTTCACATCTTACTACAACTGTGAGCTTTCTCTACACCTCCTGATACTTTATCAGAATTCCCTCCAAGGATAATTAAACAACATGAATGTAACATGTCTTGGAGCTGTGTGTTTCTCCCTTTTCTTTGACTTTAAGAGCTTTACTTTTATATCTAGAAATTTAGTATTTCTAAGGTTTAATATAGTGATACTGTGAGGGATCAATTTATTTCCATAAAGTTATTTTCATATCTTGTCAAAAATAGTTTTATATTATTACAGTCTGTCTTGAGTACTTAATTGTTAGAATTAGTTTGGACTTTAATTAATTGCATTCCTTTTCAGTCAGCTTTTAAAAAGACGGGAAGTGTCTGTACCTTTGAAAATTGAACAGCTTTCTGAGGAGCTAGATGCCTGGAGAGCTTGTACTCAATTAAACAAGTAGGTGGAAAAACACAAAATAACCATGAAGTATTTATGAACTAAACAGTATTTAACTGTTTAGATTTAAAAACAGCATTTATTATCTTTATAAAACCTGAGTATGAATGTGAAAAAAAGAGTACTTTGTGGCTCTTAATTTCTAACAGAAATGAAGATGTATGGTTGAAAACCAAGTGTCTTTTGTTTGTAGGCCCACCGATGACTTGCCATGCACTCCACCATCTGAGTCGCAAAGAACAGTGTATTCATTACTCATGTCCCGAATACAGGAGGAGCCACTGAAAGGAATGGTTGGGCCAGATTATGTCACTGGATCAAATCTTCCTAGTCATTCAGATGCTCACATCTCTTGTTTGACAGGGCTAAGGATACAGGTATGGTTTCAGAGAGTTGATAATGTTCTGTCTTGGTGATAGCATTGACTAGTTGTGAGATTGCCATAAATCTAAGGCCCCTCTTGTCATTTGAGAGGAAAAACATTTTCCCTGTGCTCTGAGGTCTCTTCCAACCTTGGTGATTCTGTGTGTGATTCTGTGATAGTTGCAGAAGGTCAAAGAGCACAGGGACTGACTTCTGTTGTATAAGAAAGGCCTAGTTTCCTAATACAAAACTTTTTCATTTCCATGGGAAAGGCAGATTTCCATTGCCAAATGTTCTGTCTAAAGTGAGCACAACATTGCTACAGACTAAAATCATTCTATTGTTGGTACACATTTCCATGATGATGAATACCATAAAACTTGTAATTCATGATTGATTAAAGCCAGGTATTAGAAGACTAAATATTGAAATATATTTATTCATCACTCACATAAAGATTTATGATCAAAACATAACAGTCCTTTTATCACTTCTTTGGCATATGTTATGTTCATAAAGGGAAAATTGTGTGACTCTGGAAACACTGCTCTTAGGCTCCTGTTTCCAGACAGTGCCTCAGTGAATTTACTCTTCTATGAGGCCAAATCTGTTTTCTCTGTCCAGTGCAAGATGCAAGCCCAAAAAGTATCAGGAATAGTTTTGCTTTGGAAATGGTTGGTTGCAGAATGTTAGTAGGATTTTTGAGGTAAACAATTCACAACTGTAAATCATCAAATTTAGAAGTAACTTGCTGCCAACACTTCCATATTAGATCAATGGTCTCTGGCTATGGATGTACTCTCAATACTGGCTAACAGCCATGTAAAGCTGACCTTGTTAAAATCTGTTCTACCAGAATAGCAAATGCAGTGTCACCAGCTTGTCTCTACAGTGCCATTATTTCTGGATTAGTGACCATGACAAGTCATTGTTTTAGGCATGCAGATCAGCTCACAAATCGCTCAATAGTAAGGTAGAGTAGCCTAATTGCATGGAGTTTACAAGTTTTAAGCAGCAAATTCGGAGAGCTTGTCTTTAAGAATTCACTTGAAATGCAGCCTTGAGACCATGTGTTGTCAAATGAAGAAATTAAGAAATAGCTCTTCTTCCATCAGATAAATTAATATTTTGTCTTTTTCATAGTGAACATTTGAAATTATTCTTTTGGCCTGCATGTAGACTCCATGTTTTCAAACAGTTCATGAAGGTATTACAATGGGTTTTTTTTTTGTAGATGGGAAAGCACTCAAGATCAGCACAGATAATGACAGACACAATTAAATCAGTAAGGTATTCTGAAGGAAAAAAAAACCTTGATTCCTCATTTTCTAATTCAGGCTAAATTTAACTCTAGAATAATTGCCAAACATATATAAAATACTGCAGTTATTAAAAAATCAAACTAAAGGTTTAAGGATTATGAAATAACAGGTCTCCAGATTTTGGAGCATAACAAGTTCACTCAATTTATAGTGTGTAATTATTATTAAAGCTTTAAGGTGGCAAAGTAGACAATAGTTGTAAATCAGGTTGGGATGTTCTTCTCCGATAACACTGCTTTCTGTTGTGGTAGCCTTTACCTAATACCTGTGAACTTTTTCTTCCCCTCCTCAAATCGTTTTTGGTATACAGGGTCCAGTGTTTTTCCTTGAAGATGGAAAATCTGCTGTTTCACTGAATGATGCTTTGATGTGGGCCAAAGTGAATCCTTTTTCACCGCTAGGAACAGGAATACGACTTAACCCATTTTGATGAAGTGTTTTCTTATGTAAATTGTAGTGCTTAAAATAAAACTTTGGAGGTTAATACTGATTTAACTTTGATTGTCAAATGACAGAACGATGGCAGTTGACTCCTCCTGAAGGGCAGTTACTTGGACTTTTAAAATTGCAAAATGAGAACAAGATTTCTATCCAAATGTTTGTTGATATTCCAAAGAAAAAATTATTTGAGAATCCAAAGAAAATAAAAGTCTTAACTTCATAGACAGCCATGTGTTTTTTTTAAATAAGAATAGCATTGTCAGACAATATAGATATATTTGTCAACTCTGTGTAAATAGATGCCTTGCAAAGAAAGCAACTATCTGCACATTATCAAAATACGGATAACAAACTGTGAAATCCATAAACACACTTTCAGATACATAATAACAGAATGACTTTATTGATAGCCACTCCAACCTGTTTTCTAGAATGACTGGAATCCTGCAGCTGTTCCATGTGCTGTGTCCCCCTTTCTAATTGAAACAAATTATTACACACAGGATTCTATAGCAAAAGAAAGATTTTAAAAGTACTTAGATTATTTTCTTTTTCTTCATTAGTCATTGGACTTAAAAGCAGTACAAAGATGTTTATTAACATTTTGGTTATATAAGTAGATGACAGAATTCTGTTTTCTTCTAAGTTCATTTTTGGCAGCTGTTCCCGTTGTAATTTCTCTGGGAGCTAAAACCTATTTATAAAGTGTTTGGTTGTTTTGTTGTTGTTTTGTTTTTTTTCCTTAAAATAACAAAGGGTTTGTAAAGAGCAAACAGCAAATGTATTACATTTATTTAAATGCATTATGTACATTTTAAATACTTGTTTTCTTTTTACATTCTTTATTAGTTACAAACACATATATAGTATGAGAGACCAGAAGTAAATACTTTTGCATATATTTTTATTTATTAAATCTGTGCTCAAATGGAAAGAAAATTATAGCAAGGGCATACTAAGAATACTTACATTTTAAAGCTGTGTATATTATGGAATTTAATCATAAGGCAAATCTTACTAATAATTCCCATCAGAATTGATGGCACACAAGCAGATATCTGCTTCATCTGTTGTTACATTTTTGGCTTCTATTTAAAAATCAATTTTACAATCCCAAGAGTTACACAAAATGTAAAGAAATTCTGGTTAAAAATTGGCAGAACTATTTCTGGGAAAATTGTTGTAAAACTGGAAATAACACCATGTCTGTTTTAGCAGACTATGGAACAAAATCCTCAATGCATAGGTAAGCAATGCCTTCATTTAATGAGATGTAACAATGCCACCACACCGGAGAGGTAGGATGGAGATTAAAAACAAATAAAACATCCCATGTTTTGTGTTTTGTTGTTGTTTTTTTTTTCTCTTTAAAAAGTTTCACTCTGCCAGTGTATTACTACAAGGTTTCTGGTGCCAGAATATATTGGAGGTTAAAGCTAAACTGGTTTATATCCTGCACAAAAAAAAGATTCGTACATACTTGGATGCTGGAACTGAATGTTTTCCTTTGTACATTTACTGTTTAGAACATGTTTTCCTTTGTTTAACCCTGTGGAGCTTGGGGAGTAAGAGCTGGATTTGAGAAATAAATTCATAGTTTTTGAAAGAATTTTCCAGCAGTCAGTGTCTGATGTGTTGCTTCTGACAAATGAAAGGCTGTCTTAGCCCATAAATTACACAACCCTATATTTAGCAGTTTTTAATATAAATTGGAGAGCAAAGTTAAGAACTGAACATGCAGACTTGTGATTTATGACTGAGATCTAAGGATTGACTCAGCTGCCACTCTACTATATTTTAAATCTTTTGCTGTGTCCTAAGGATTTTTACCAATATTTCAGAGTTGCATAACTGCATCAATTTTTTGCGCTTAAGTTGTGCCTAAACTTGGAACCTTAAATAAATCTACTCCCTCTTTAAATTACAGTGAGCGTTACTCACTTTAAGGGACTTACAGCAGTGAACTCTTTCACTGCTGAAGCACAAAAAAGGAGGCAAAGGGGTTTTTTTTTTATATTGGGAATCTATCAAGTAAAAGTCATTGTGAATCAAATTATGTTGAATTTTCTTTAAGGTAGTTGTACCCCATGAGGCAGTGAGGGGAACATGCAAAAAAGATTTTAAGTGTGTACTGCTACAACTGCGATTGCAACTGTCAGACTATAGATTCATCATTTAAGAATCCTTTTGTTTTCAAATCATTGTTTGAGTCTTCTGTAAAAGTCATATTTCTATTTGAATGAAGACATTTATCAAGCTCCACAGCTAATGCTTTCCAATTACTGTCAAATCTCAGTTAACTTCACTTTATCCCCACAAAATCAAATTCATTGTTCTATTGAAGAAATCTGATCAACATTACTGCCCTATTTATAAACTTCAGAGACTGCAGTCACATCTGAGACTTTCCTAGGTGAGTTCCACAACAATAACAAAACAAAAAATGATCTGTCATGCTGTAAACTCCTCACATTTCAAGGACAGCCTTGAAATTGGGCTGGCACTTTTAAAATCCATGTAGCTGGATTTCTTCATTGTTTAAAATTCATTTAAATCCAGAATTAAAACAATTTAAGATCAATGCAAGAAACTCCTTTCTTTATACAGAAAACTAAACTATTGAGTTTAGATACCTTTTTCAGAATAGGCATTAGGGTTTTTTAAGACTTGAAGACAAGTTACAATATTTCTACCATAGGTATAATGATCCAGCTAAGGGCTAAGGAATGCTACAGCTTCAGTAATAAGGAGTTAGCAGAGGGGAGTATTTAACATGTGAACGGTGTAAGGGCTATTTATTGAGTAGATTGTATTCCAGCAGCATAACACTACCCAAGGAATGCCGAATGTAGCCACGCAGCAGCCATCAAATGTTATGAAAAGCCAGGAAAAATTCAGAAGATTGTACGCTTAACCCAATTCCTTTTACCATCTACATGGTTCCAATGGCACTGCTCAACCATGTTCAGGCAAGCAAGACACAGGCAACCAAAGGGGACCTGCTGCTTACTGCCTTCAGCTGTCATTTTGCCACAGCACTGTAGCTGTGGTATAGCATGAGTGTACCAAGCTCTGGTCATGCCCTTCTACTTCTTAGGAAAATAAACACCAACAACTAAAGCACTTCTGTGGATCCTCTTCGCTCTCTTGCATTCTCATTCTCTTGTACACATTAATGACATTAACCTTCCATCTGTTTATGTTAATACAGGCCTCCACCATTATTTCTGGTAACCTGTTGTTATCTCTTCAATAGCTTTGAAGCTGTTCTGGTAATCATGGATAACTGTGCCTGATATGGTAGTAAAATCTGCCTCCCTGTCTTGAAGATTCTAAAGGAGAGATGTGCAGGAATTGATTACATCATTAAAAACCTCACTCAGTGTTACTTAGTTTTTGCACTTTTCCAACATGCAAACTTTCACTTTGAAAACGGGGAAATCAGTAAATAAGCATCTTAACTAGCCTGACCAAAGCTAGTAGCCAAGGTGAAGGGAATCAGGCAGTAGTCAATATCCAGGTCCATGAGGTCAACAGCTAAGTTAAAGTGTCATCAAGTTTCACTTCAAAACACATTTTGTACTTCTGACTGTGCTATTTCTTATCAAATCAGGATATAATAGATAATGAGTAATGATCAGTGAGTAGTGATGATCAGCCACTAAATCTCCTGTAGGCATTAGCGATTTGCCATTTATGAGTTTAGATCACACAGATGTCCCACATCAGAGCTTCTGGTGGTTTGCAGTGCATTGTTCCCTCCACCCGGGCGAGGTTCAGCTTCTCTTCCACAAGTAAAAAATAAAAATAATTAAAATAATTTTTTAAATGGCAACAGGGGGAAAAAAGTCCAGGCATGCGCAGGTGTGAGGAAGGTGCCTGTATGAATCTGTTACCCAAATTGAGATTCCTTATTGCTCCCAAAAGCCGTTTAATTCACCCAAAAAGGCTTTCAGCACTGAGCTGTAATTTGCGCTGACACAGATAAGCCAGATACTGCCAAAAGCAGCTGCGTTAGCCTCGCTGTTCTCTCTCTGGAACCACTCGTTCTTGTGGAGGCAGTGCTCCAAATGACAGACATTAAGCCGGCACCTCCCCTGCTGCCGCCCCACGCAGCAGCGGCTTTGTAGTGCCTCTGGGCCTCGGTGGGCCGGCGGGATCTCCACCTCCAGGTAGCCTTTAGCCATGTCCCTGCCAAGACAGCACACCGAGGTGCCCGCACCGGCGGCAGCGCCTGGGGAAAAGGAAGGGGTGGCGGCTCTGCAGCCAGCGGAGCACAGCGAGGAGCAGCGTGTCTACAGAAAGCCCACGGCGGGTCAGAGCCACCCTCCCCGCCTCCCGGCAGGCGCTGTGGCAAGGCTCCTGCCCGCAGCCGGGTGTCAGTCCCGCCGCTCGGGTGCGCCTGTGCGCGGGCAGCTGTAAAGCACAGGGAGCCCCGTTCGTCGTACCGTGTCCGAGGGAGCCAGTGTGGTGTCGTCCATGTATCTCGAGTGTTTCTATCTCGAGTGTTTCTTCAGCAAGCCTGCGGGATTTCACAGCTGGATTTCTTTGCAGCACTGTGATACTACACTACAGCTTTATTTTGGTAATACCTTGTGATGCTGTTTTGCAGATACAGTAATTCATATAATAAGAGACACTTCAGCCAAAAAAGAATCGTAGCATCATAATATCATTAGGATTGGAAAAGACCTCCAAGATCATCAAGTTCAGTCATCAACACTACCATGACTACTAAACCATGTCCTGAAGTGGCACACATTTTTTTTAACACATCCAGGGATGGGGATGCCACCAGACCCCTGGTCAGCCTGTTCCAATGCCTAACCACTAAGTAAAGAAATTTTTCATAATATCCAAACCAAACCTCCCCTGGACCAATTTGAGGTCATTTCCTCTCATCCTGTCACTAGCTGCTTGGGACAAGAGACCAATGCACACCTTCCTATAACCTCCTTTCAGGTACTTGCAGAGAGCAATAAGGTCTCCCCTCAGCCTTCTCCAGACAACACAATCCCAACTCCCTCAACCACTCCTCAATAAGACGTGGCATCCAGCTGGAGGCCAGTCACCAGTGGCATCCTGCAGGGATCAGTGCTGGGCCCCATTCTCTCTAATATCTTCATTGATGATCTGGATGAGGGGATTGAGACAGTCATCAGCAAATTTGCGGACGACACCAAGCTGGGAGCAGGTGTTAGTCAGCTAGAGGGTGGAAGGGCTCTCAAGAGGGACCTTGACAGATGGGCGGAGTCCAACATGATGGCATTCAACAAGTCCAAGTGCCGGGTCCTGCACTGTGGCCACAACAACCCCAGGCAGAGCTACAGGCTGGGGTCAGAGTGGCTGGAGAGCTCCCAAATAGAGAGGGACCTGCGGGTTCTGGTTGACAGCCTCCTAAACATGAGCCAGCAGAGTGCCTAGGTGGCCAAGAAGGCCAATGGCATCCTGGCTTGCATTAGGAATAGTGTGGCCAGCAGGAGCAGGGAGGTCATTGTGCCCCTGTACTCTGCATTGGTTAGGCCACACCATGAGTACTGTGTCCAGTTCTGGGCCCCTCAGTTTAGGAAGGACATTGAGACACTTGAACATGTCCAGAGAAGGGCAACAAGGCTGGTGAGAGGCCTTGAGCACAAGCCCTATGAGGAGAGGCTGAGGGAGCTGGGGTTATTTAGACTGGAGAAGAGGAGGCTCAGGGCTCACCTCATTGCTCTCTACAACTACCTGAAGGGTGGTTGTAGCCAGGAAGGGTTGGCCTCTTCTCTCTAGCAACCAGCACCAGAACAAGAGGACACAGTCTCAAGCTGCACCAGGGGAAGTTTAGGCTCGAGGTGAGGAGGAAGTTCTTCATGGAGAGAGTCATTTGTCATTGGAAAGTGCTGCCCAGGGAGGTGGTGGAGTCACCATCCCTGGAGGTGTTCAAGAGGGGATTGGACGTGGCACTTGGTGCCATGGTCTAGTCATGAGGTCTGTGGTGACAGGTTGGACTCTATGATCTTTGAGGTCTCTTCCAACCTTGGTGATACTGTGATGTTCTTCAGACCCCTCACCAGCTTCATTGCCCTTTCCTGGATCTTTTTCAGCACCTCACTGTCTTATACTGTGGTGCCTCAAACAGGACACAGTAATCAAGCTGCAACCTCACAAGTCCCAAGCACAGAGGCACTATCTCTTCCTAATCCTGCAGGCCACACCATTTTTGATATAGGCCAAGATGCTCTTGGTCTTATTGGCTACCTGAACACATTACTGGTTCATATTATTCATACTGTGACTGAAGTGCAGGACCCAGCACTTGGCCTTGTTAAACCTCATACAATTGATCTCAGCCCATCAATCCAGTCTGTCCAGATCCTTCTGCAGTCTTCCTACCCTCAAGCATATCAACAGTCCCTCCCAATTTAGTGTCATCTGCAAACTTACTGAGGGTGCAACCGATCCGCTCATGCAGATGACTGATAAATATATTAAACATGGCTAGTCCCAAACTTGAGCACTGCAGAACACCACTTGTGACCAGCCACCAACCAAATTTAACTCCATCACAACTACTTTCTGAGCTCAGCCATCCAGATGCTTTTTAACCCAGTGAAGAGTCCACCTGTCAAAGCCATGAATCACCAGCTTTTCAAGCAGAGTGCCTTCTAAGCTTGAGTGTGCTGTACTAGTCTTTAACAGTGCTCTAATATGGTTCAATGTTTGCATCAGATACTGGTTCCAAATATTTTAATACATTATTTAAAATTCATTTCATAGTAAGAATCCAGCCCATCAGAAACCCCTTTGTAATGGTGCCCTACATAATGAGAACAAAACCATTTTCATTTCTGGATAAACAGGAGATCATTCTTTGGAAAGTACTTTAATGTCAGGTATTTCATTGCTATGTATTTTTGGTATGTGGCATTAGCACATAGGAATAGGTGGCATTAGCATGGTTTGATCCCCAGAGACCTGTTCCAGCACACATTGCTCTGGCAGGATTAACATCTATTCCCTATTTTGTTTGTTCCTGTTACATAGTAACAGATGGAATGCCCATCCAACTTGTCTCAGCTTGCCAAGTCATGCTATTTTCATATAGCTACCTCAAGCAAAAGATTAAAGATTATATTGAGAGCTGCATCTCGCATGAGATTGAAGTAAACTGTAAACTACTTCTGGATTACTCTTTGGGCTAATCTACCATTCTAGTGAATAAAGTAGTACCAGATACC
Source organism: Picus viridis (assembly GCA_033816785.1). Lineage (NCBI taxonomy): Eukaryota > Metazoa > Chordata > Aves > Piciformes > Picidae > Picus > Picus viridis. The sequence goes on along the minus strand of CM066582.1, from coordinate 15,452,244 downwards.
TGTAAACTCATTTGCTCAATGGCCACATGGTCTTTGAATGATGGCAAATATCAGTGGGAAAGGTGGGAACAGACATTGCAAATGCCACAAGAGCATAAACACTCCTATTTGAGATGAGATGGCTTGGACTCTGATGTGACTCTCAGCAAAACTTCTAATTTAGTTTCAAACAGGTGTTTTGCAGAGTAGCCATGCTTGCTGAACACTAATCTTATTGTACAGAACATAGGTGAGCTTTTTTTTCTATGACACTTTTCCTGTGTCAAACTTGAAAAGTGCTGTGCACACTTGAAGGTGTGGGTCTAAATTATCTCATTCTACACAGAAAAGTTCAACAGTGCCATAGCTGGCTTGGCACTTCCTTGTTTCCTGAAGTAATACACAGTAAAGTTATTGTACATAAAATTACTAGTTTCTGGATCAAAACCAAAACCACCCAACTTGCTCCATTACAGAATATGTACTTTAGGGACTCCTAAGCAGTTTCTCTTTCTTGCATCTGGCTTGACTCAAGAAGAGGCCCTCACTAGAGTTTTTGCAAGCAACAAAGGCAAATCCAAGATGACTTTTAACATGGGCAAGTGTCAGAGAGCTGCAGTTTTATTAAGTGGATACAATTTAGCAACTGAGTATGCATTCTTCTTTGTGAAAACTTCCCCTGTAGTTAGTTCCTTAGCATCTTTCCAGTAGGAACATAAATACTGAAAATAGTCACTGAAAAGGAATAGGTGAATCACCAAGGGCAAGTGGCAATTTTTCATGTCTCTCATGCTTTGGTTTGCAGGAACTGACTAACAGCAAGTGAAGAAGTGATCTGTTCTCAAAGAATGACCAGACAAAAAGACAGAGAGAAGAAGCACTGTATTCCAATGAAGTAGTCAAATCGCCTTTTTTTGACATCATGGAAGGGCATGAGTGAGGCAGAAATCCTTTGGGGTTTCTACTGTTTCCTGGAGGTGTCAGCTTCCAACCTGATCACAGAAATGTCTGCTAGAGCATTCTGGGATTCTGCAATGTGAGTTTTGGAGCTGGAAAACTGTTTATAAAACTAGCCTGCAAGAGAAACAATGTCTTTATTCAGGGAACATTAGTCTGGAGTCTTGCATCCACCTCCTGAACTTGAGGTTGAAGATATAGCATCCACATCTCCAGGATATGCCTTCAGAAACCTCATAAATACTATACAATTATATATGCCTTTTTCTGAGGCAAATAATTCTATAATATGCCCATGAGTTGTGATGCATCATTGTTAGGAAAAAGTAAGGAGCCCAGATAATTCTGTCTTACAAGAGGAGATTAAAAGTATTTCAGTATTAAGGTTTTTTGGGGAATATTCCTCTGAAATTTTAAAAGTTATGAATTGTACTAATCAACAGAGCAACTATAATCTGTGCTGAAAAAAATTGTGATTATGTTCAAGGCAGCATAATTCCGATTCACAGCACTGACAGTGGGGAATAACAAAGAGATCCTCTTGCTGTCATTAAATAAACTCTCTATATAAACAAAAAGAAAAATGACATTTAGTTGTTTTATTTTTATCAATGTATGTAGTGTACCTATCACCACATATTTTTAGGCACACCATAGAAACTTAAAAACACATAAAATAATGACCTGAAATGGACAAACTTAACAAAGAAACTCTTTGTGGTTCAGGTGTGTCAAACAGATTTTAGAAGTATAAATACAATTAACAGCACTAAAGCTATTTAGTAAGTGTTAAGCTAAAGCTATACAATCATTTTATATTCTATTCAGCCTTATTAGCACCTTGGTACCAGTTGCTGAATGGCTCCCAATTTTTAATATATATCAACATCAGGTGTCAAAAACTTAAGTAATATGCAAAAGGCTTTTTTTTTTAGTTTTCCGCCCAGCAGTTCTTTTGATAAAACATATAATAAACAGAAAGAAGAAAAAGTAGCTGCTATTCAAGTTTCTGAAGGCTAATTACTTTGTTATCTATACTGTAAGAAATTCTTCAGTATTGTTGGCAGCTGGAGCTGTGGGACAAGATGCAGCCTTGCTCTTCCTATGTAATTTCTGATACATAGTCGGCAGAGCTGACAAAGAGAAGATGGTGTGGCTGCAAACAAAAAAGACAGGAGTTTAATTACACAACAATAAAAGCTAGTTAGTACTTTATTTTATAACAGTCTTTCACAATTATGAGATTAAAAAAAATTAAAAATCACATTTTTTTCAAATTTGTCCTTTTCCTTCCTTCTTTTTTCTTTCCTTGTCATTTTTCCCCCCTCAAAGATAAAGGCTGGGGCTGCTGAAATCAAGGAAAAACTCAAAAAAGAGAAGTAAGGCCAGCAAGTTATTTGTGTTTTGAAATTAAAACCCTACTCCCAGAAAATGTTTGATGTCCATGACATGACTTCAAACTGCAGGTTGTTTTTTCTTTATTCATAGAAAAGGTGAAGACATGCTACAGCACCACAAGATCAATGCATTCTTGACAGTGCAACAAAAATAAGCAGACAAAATACTGTAAGATCCTGGACCACACTGGTGGTCTGACTAGCTCATAAGAATGCCTTTGTCCCTCTATGTCCCTTCCTTCCCCCAAAACAAACACATTGCTGTTTCTCTGAGCAATAAAATCGTACAAGTTTCATACCAATTCTTTTTTTTCTTTATATCTTTGCTGTGACTTTTAGAAAAATCCTATTAACCTTAGCAATTTTGTGATAACCAACTGTTTTCAGAGGGGGTCAACAGCATTCTGACTACAGAGATGTCTTCTGCAGCAGAACGTTAATCAATGCTGTTTGTCAGTTCACCTCCAAAGAGATGCCAGTGGTTATTGCAATAGTTTCTCCGCTTCTTTCCCACCTATGTCTAGTGGCTCATTTTAATGCCATTTGTACAAACAAATCCTATTCCCTTTGGGATATTCTCTCTCTGAGGCAACAGACATTTAAGAGTTTTAAGGGACTCTGAAGTGTCGACTCCTATTTCTCAGGTTGTTATAATTCAGTAAAGAAAATTTAGAAAATTAAACTTATCATAGTTTTTGCTTACAATCAAAATAAAGTGTTTTACATGCACTTAAAATATATTTTCTTTAAAATATTGGGACAGCTGGCCAAACCCAAGCATATTTTTAATCTGAAATTGAAATACTCTGTTTCTTTTTAATAAGGTCTGTAACAGCAAATAAAATGCAGCTTTAATGGCTAATGGTGTAAACACCCAATAAACATAAGATGATACTTTTTCAGCTTGTATGAATTCAGATGCTGCTTGGTCAACAGGCTTTGGCCTGAGACTAAATATTACTGGGTGTTTTTATAGTTAGAAAGGAATTTACCTGACTATTAATACACACATTTCACAAAGCACAATGTTAGCTTACATAAGATGGGTTGTTTGGAATTATTTTTGGGGGTGGGGTGAGGTGTTTGTTTTTCTTTAAGAATACAAGTTATAGCTGCAAAAGCACTCATGTAAAACTTACCTTCATGGAGGAGCAGCAGTCTCTCCACTGAACTGCTTGGAGCAGCTAAATCAACAGGCCTCTCAAAATCTGTATTCTTGGCATTTATATCTGCCCCAAATTCAAGAAGTAAGTTTACAATCTCTGTACTAGAATGTTGAGCAGCAGCGTGGAGTGGAGTTTCTAAATGCTTTCCTTTCTGCACGTTGGCACCTGGTAGGTAGATGTGCATAAAGAGACATAAGAAAAGATTCATCAAAACTGTCATTGAGTAAAGATGATGTTATAAAATGAACAGAAAGAAATACACTGTTCTAGAATGTGAATTTAGCCACTTTATTAATTTCATGGCATAGCACTATAGCAAATCATATCAGTGTTTCTTTTTGAACCCACACACTTATCCTAGGTTTTAATACCTAAGCACAGCTTTATAAAAAGAAAGAAAAGAAAAATAAAACTAGGTTATGTGAGCATCACCATTGCCCTAATTTATAAAGCACATTTGGTACATGTCTAAGATAATTTGCACTGCATGAAAATATACTTTCCTTATATATAACCTCATTTTAACCATTAATTCTCCAAATCCACAGAATTCTCATTATTACGCTTGTGTGTTAATAAGGAATTGCTAATTTACTCTACATTTAAATGGACTAAATAAACTTGCATTAATGCATTCGTATGCAAGAAATAAATATCCACACAAGAGTTAAACAAAACTAGTTAGTATGGAAGAATTCCCCTTATAAGCTGTTAGTCCCCCTAAAACTGAGTTTGCCTTAGGTTTCTAGAGTATTGAAGCAGAAGAAAACACAGACTTCTTAAGAGAGCTTTACTGATCTTGTGAGGCCAAAAATTGGCTTCTGTACCAACTCTTGTCTCTGAATCAACAGTTTTTGCATTTTAATTCCCAGTTGAGTAAAATAATTTAATACTATCATAGGCCTAGCAATTAGATTTTAAGTCCAAATAACTTACTGTTCTGAGTATTACCAATTTTAGAACACTTCCATAGTATCATCCTCTTGCCTATTTGATTGTTCATTTGCTTTTCAACTTGTAATACATTCTCATCAAGTGATAAAATATGAAAAAGTTCAGACTGATAGAAGTAGTGACTTCCATTCTCAATTTATATACCCTTTTGTACTTTAGGACATCAACAATAAAAACCATGACAGAGGAGAGTTAATCACACAATGAGACTGACTCAACAAGAAACGTAACTGCTTAAACTCCAAATAACCTGCAATTAACTAGAAAAACAATTCTGGTGCAATCATGACAGCAATTGCTCATTTAAACATTTTCATTCACTGTGCTGCAGGATACTGAAGCCCTGTATGTCATTACCTGAAACAGAGTAAGTAATTCTCTACGTCAGTTACATCCCTGGACTTGTGCTGAAACAGACATCTCATGTTGATTAAATAAATAATATGAAATTTAGGTTCAAATGCCTTTTCCCTTACCTCTTCCTTTTGCAACTTAGCCTCTATACCTTGTAAAATATCAATCAGAACATGCTGAAGAATGAAAAAGGGTGGGACTACCTTGCTATAAATTTCTGTTGAAATAACAATAATTACTATATTTTTTTCCCTCAAGGTTGATTTTTTACCTTTGTTTTTACTACAGAAAATTAACATCTACAAAGTTGCAGTAAATACTAAACATTTTGAACATCCGTTTTACTGGTCTCGCTTCCTTTTCCCCCTCATATACTTGCTATGCCACACAAAAATGAAAAGCATAGGAAGTTCTTGTAAGAAAACATTCATCACAAGTAGAGCCCTGCAGGCAAGGCTTCTAGTTTCACTGATGGGGCACAGCTCACTTCAAAGATGAGAACAGTATGCTTGTTTCATACACTAGTAAATCTTTAAGTCATGACATACCTGCATAAAGAAGCTTTCGAATACAATGGATCTGCTGTGAAACACATGCTACATACAGAGGTGTTCCTAAATGAGGAAGATCTTGGTCAACATCTATACCCCAGGATATCAGTACTTCCAGACATTCACTGTGACCTGCCAGTACAAAGCACAACAGAGTTTGCTTGACTTCAGTAGGCTGTTCTCATAGAGAAAACTGGACACATTTCTTAATAGCATTATTGAAACATTCGTTGACTGCTCCATGTTTAGTCAGCAGGGAACTTTTTACCTCTGCTGGCTGCTTCATGAGTTGGTGAGGGAAGACAGGTCTCCCACTGAGCTTTGGCACCATACTCTAACAGGAGCTCAGCACATGCCGCGCTGCCTCTCGAACAGGCGTTAAATAAAGGTGTGACTCCATCAATTGTTGTAGCATTCACCTAGAATATATAAAATCTATTTAAGAACAGAATTGAAAGGTCAATTTCTTAACAGGATACGGTTAGAATTTACATTAAAATACCAATACATAGCTTAGGTGATCAGTCCCTGTCCTCAGCTGAAATGAGTTTAAAATTCTTGTTGAACTAAGTTGAATAAACAAAAACACTCCTGGAGCACCCATTCACTTTTGGGCTGCAAATAATTTTCTAAAGTCACTGCACTTTGCTTATTCCATTGATACAAAAAAAACCTACATTTTGTGTAGTAATGGGATGTTAGGGATCTTCTTTCCATAGCACTGTCAAGAATGCAAAATCCATACTAAATCTGATCATTATTTGCCACTTCTTTCTGTAGTTTTAATCTCCAGGTTGGAGTGATACTTCACAGGATGGAGACAAAGCTAATCGCACAGGCTCACTGGTTTCAAACCAACCTCACCACATCACTGGTTAACAAAATACTCAGTATTTGAGAATGAGGAGAGGAACTAGGCAAATTTGTGAGGGCTAATACTAACGTGGCACAGGTATTAGGAGGGAGCTCCTTCCAGGACTCTAGCCTGTCCTCTTCCATGCACTCTCCCCACAAACCCATCAGAACAACTAAAAGTACTAAAATATTTCAGACGGAAAAATGAGATTTGTTCTTATGTTTATAGTATCTACAGTTTTGCATCTTTAGAATTCTTGTGCTAGCTGATGTGGAGAGGAATTTGGTTTGGAAACTTTTTTTTTCTTTTTTCTTTCTGTAGTAACATAGACATATCCCACACAGTTCTCAAAACAGAACTGTAAGGACAATAAATATTTCCATCACAAAGATGAGAAATTTGGGAAACCATGCATTTTAACTCTGATGTCAACAGAAATTGTTGTGAAAGTGATCTGCAAACTCCTATTTTTGTGTCCCAGCCTGTGTCAGGAGCACAGAGAAGAGCTAGTGCTTTTTTGTACTCAGACTGAAGAACCTTAAAAGTACACAGGTGCAGTGTAACTAAAGACATTATGGAGGTAAAATGAACAGGCTCCTGCAGGCCACTTAAAGCAAAATGAAACCAGTGGAGGGATGTATTCCATTATTTTGAAGAGAAATAATGTAATGAAATTTAGAGATAAGGCTGGTGACACACTACAAGCAGATTCTCTGCAAGTCTGTCCCAGTGGCTGCCCATCACTTTTCTTTCACAGCGTTCAATCAACAGCTTATTGTAATTAAATGAGACCAATGCAATTGCAGGCAACAGGGCAATAGAGAGAAATACCAATTAAAAAAAACCCCAAACTAATAATTAAGCAATATATTCTTCACAGTTAAACCAAGGTGAATGCTGTAATTCATATACACACACACACACAAATCCCCAATCCCTTACATTTGCTCCTGCTTCAAGAAGAATTCTTGCACATCCTACATGATCTCCCAGGCAGGCTTCATGAAGTGGAGTTACTTGGTCAATGGTTAGTGTGTCTACATTGTACCCCTAAACAAGACATGAATTACACAAAGATCATACAAAAGCTGTTGAGAGAAATTTCCTCATACTACTGTTTGAATTACAATACAGTAAACAGGCTTTAAATTCTGCTTGCAATGAATAAGCCTTCAGTGAGGATAAAAAGAATCTTTCATCAATCAATGTACATTACAGTGGCCAGCTTTTTTTTTTTTTTTTTTTCAATCAGGAAAAGGAATAGGATTTACAGACTACAAAGATGGAAACAGACTGATTAAATGCATGCTTGATAGCACAACAGGCATAGAAACAAGTTGGAATATGGTGAATTCCAATTAGTTACATAGAAAAAGATTTCATTGTGTGGATAGTGAAAACCTGGAACAGGTTTTCTCCAGAGAGGTTGGTACACCTGCAATCTTTGTGATCTTTAGAACTCAGCAAGGCCCAAAGTCTGAGCTGTCTTGTGATTCTATAATTCTCTAATTTAAGGTCTGAAATATCTAAATCCCTGAATTTTGAAAAGAAGAAAACACTTCTTAGATTGATAAAATCATCAAACTCTTGCATTTCCAATTTTCTGCAGTAGATGTTTGATGTTTAAGTAGTAATAATCTGGCTTTCATCAAATGTATTCTGTAGTAAAATTTTTCATTATTGTAGTAGCCAATATGAAATACTGTAATATTGAAATTTAGTGGTTTACAGTCTCTGCCTTTGCTATTAACATAATACATACTTTAAAAACCAAAAATTAAAATCACAATAATGTCAAACCCGGAATCTTTCCAGAATTCTTTCCCTCAGCCAGTATCTTCCTGACAGTTCTATTTACCTGAGGGTTAAAACTACACTGACTGACACCATGCAAGATGGGAAGACTCATACACATTTAGATACAAGTTTGGTAAAAATCTTTTTTGAGGATGGAAATTTTAAAACATACAGAGCAAATATTTTACATATTAACTCTTGTAATTACATTAAAAAAATCCTGTTAAATGTGTATTGCTCTGGAAAAAATATCAAGTGAAAAAAGCATAGCAAAGCATAATAAATCTGCATTAATAATCTATGATGACAAACTAAGTAACATTAAAATTGATAGCAATTTTAAGAATACAGCCTTCACCTGTGACAATAAAGTCTTTAGAGAAAGAAGACGTCCTTGACTGGCTGCCTCATGCAGAGGTGAGCGATCTGCCCATGAACCTATATAATAACAACATTTATTGAGTAAACCATATGAATTACAAGGATTTTGGAATGCATAGAGCAAAGCAGAAAATATGATGCACAGAATGAAATCAACTGTCCTATGAAATTAAGTTTTCCTCTTTAGAAACTGCAGTTCATGTTTCTAGACAATAAAAACTGATCTATTATTACCTGTAAATATCTACAATAAATGATTAAGTGGTACAGAGAATAGAATATTTATTTTAGCAATCTGGTTTCATGCATCCATCAATTGTCACAGTTCCCACTATTATTTTTTTGTGTTGTACAATTACTTTGTAAAATTATATAACTTGTTTTTGCAGCTGGCATATAGACATTTATAGACCTCAACACATTGGTATTTGAACTTAAACCAGACATTAATGTGCCTGGAAAAGCTGATTTATATGAAAACCAATATGGAAATCCTTATGTATCATGAGATTAATCTGCAGCTGGTACACAAGTGCAAGGAAAGAAATACAGTGAGAATCACACTTTAAAAAATGGCTATAGCAAAATACAATATTTAGTCCAAGTTCTCATTCAAATAGGCTATTAGGGCTAAAAATAGTTAGATCTGCTTATTGTAATGGTTTGGCATTTATTTTCATTTCTCACCCCCAAAAATAAGGGGAAAGGGAAAAGAAAAAGAAAACCATAACAACCACACCTTCACACACATAACTTCCCCATTCCTTAACTCCCAACCAGAGTCATCCTATGTCTCCTGATGAAGAACTGGCCCTTTCCTCCAGAACTGGCCACTGGCAGGTCTCTTCTAGCCAGACTTCCCCCTCCAGGCATAGCTCATACCCATTTTTGGTGTGCATTTCCCAAATGAAGTTTTGAGAGATTGTGCAAGGAAAAAACATCTTCAAAACACGTTAGGAATTATCAACATTTATTCTTGTTATAAGAAAATCACAGTGACTGTAAAATGCTAATCACCCATGTGAGTTATATCCAGCCCTCCAAAATCCCTGAAGAAGTGTAGAGAGAAATAGCTAAGTATGATGAATTGTTAACAATGGCAGATGAATTTCCAATGTTTGACTTAGTCAGTTGCAACAAGCTAGGACTGCCTGCAAAACAAGTTACTGCATGTTTATTTTATGTATGTGCACACACTGTTCCCTGTTATTTTACGTAAACTTTTTACTTTAGGTTTATTGAACACAGTATTTTGCAATTCTTATTGCTAGTCAGAATAACAGTTAAGAAACAAACAAACAACAAAACCACAAGAAAACAAAACAAAGTGATTGGGTTTTCAAGGGGCATTATCCTACAAAAACTGAGCTCAGAAATATTGAAGTGCCCTGATTTAGATAAAACATCAGTATTTCCTCTGTCATCTCAATAAGAATTATCCTATTGTAGGCTGGATGTGTACAATCACAATGAAGATTTTGACCACTGTTTTCCTTCTCTGATATCTGAACCAGAACTCAAGTCATTCTAATTCAAATTAATTAGATCACTGAAGTTCTCCTGGCAGCTGCAAAGTTCTTCAAAAATAAGGCTGCTTTTGAAGTTTTTTTCCCCCACTGTCTCTATAGATGACAACTCCTCTCTCTTGACAGTATCCTACTCCTAAATTAACAGGAAAAAAATATGTAATAGAATTGTTAAGTGTCATGAAGTTTTTAGGCTCATTAAATACTCTGGACATTTTTGTAGCTATGTATTGCTCTAAACAAAACAAAGATGGAGATAGGGTCTAAAGCAACATTTTGTTCCATTCTTTCTTTCAATTCCCTCTTGTATTGTTCAGAAAAATATCTGTTAATGTTATTCCAGTGACATTTGAGAGCAAAATGATGTCGTGTCTGTTTGTGAGCTCTGTTTTACACCTAGACATACCTTTATGCCCCCATCTTCATGTAGAAACATCCAGCATCAGTTTCTGCTCAATCCATTAAATACAAAATACTTGTATGATCTCTACTAGAAATAAAATCTGAATGTAAGATGCTGCAAAAAAATTTTGTGCATACCAAGTTCGGGAAAAAACTTTCACATTCCAACTGATTTATTGGTAAGCACAGTAACTCATCGTAAGATACCACAAGGATAAGAATATGTTCAAAATAAATACATATCATAAATAAACATCAAAGGTGTCTTAAAACAAATTCTGTCTAGATTGCTGCCTTCTGTTAAATCTCCAAACTTGCTATGTCTTCCACCGAGCAAGCCTTAACAAGAATCTAAATGAGGAATTTTTTTCATTCACTGTTGTGTGTAACAGCAGTATTAGCAAACAAGTCTGTTCCAAAACTGTTAATGCATTAATTCCCTACTAATGTTGTCTCTGACAGATGCTGAATACAAAGTATCTCTAAATATATTTAGAAGCCACATTAGTTCCAAGTTCCCTAGTGTATAGTTTGCCAGAAAGGGCAACCTACATTGCTTTGTAAACACTAACAAGAACGCAGAAATGTATTTGCTGTATTAACAGGCAAAGTTAAAACAAATTACAAAGTAGCATACAATACCTAAATCTCCATCTCCCCATGGCACTTCCAGCCAATTGCAATTATAAATTCTACTCATTTCTTTCACTCTGGAAAATAAAAATAAAAATATGTAAAAAAAAAAAAAAAAATCTGTTCTTGCTAGTTGGGCCTGTGCTTAATACAGACCAGCTGTGTTTGGAAGGGCATCAGCAGCTCCCTGTAATATGAACTTTCATTCTTCAACAAACACAACTTTGAAGATACAAGTATAAACAAATTGCCAGTAATTTTTCTTATGCTAAAAGACTGTAGGCCTTTTTATTAATTTTTCACAGTACTTTTTTTAACATAAAATCTTCAAAGTGCCAGTATCCGTGCATTTGCCTCCCAGGACAGATGAACTGGAATTTCAACACATGAGAAACTCGGTGAAATCAAGAGTACCTCAAGTTGAACAAGGACTCAGGGCAAACTCCTTAATTTTTAACCTTGTGCAATGAGGCAAATTATTTTTATCTTTGAAAATCATTATTAGTACACAGATCTGTAAGGGAAGCATTGCCAAATGTTTCTATGTTATTTTACTACTTACTCAAAATAGACTTAGCAAAGAAATATGCTTAGATATTCTGAACATATTTCAAATGTTATTTGATCCATATGCTGAACTGTGCTTTTCTTTTAGCAGTTCACTATTGCTTCAGTTACCTTCTAAACATTTCTTTGGTTGTTAAATTGGGGTTTCGACAACGATTCTCAAAAGTGAAAATCCCACAAAATGGAGATTTTCAATTCTGACTTGGATCCATTTGCAGATGACACCAAGCTGGGGGCAGGAGTTGATCTGCTGGAGGGCAGAGAGGCTTTGCAGAGGGACCTCGACAGGCTGGACAGATGGGCAGAGTCCAATGGCATGAGATTGAACACATCCAAGTGCCGGGTTCTGCACATTGGCCATAACAACCCCAGGCAGCGCTACAGGCTGGGGTCAGAGTGGCTGGAGAGCGGCCAGGCAGAGAGGGACCTGGGGGTGCTGGTTGATGGGAAGCTGAACATGAGCCAGCAGTGTGCCCAGGCAGCCAAGAGGGCCAACCGCATCCTGGCCTGCATTAGGAATAGTATGGCCAGCAGGAGCAGGGAGGTCATTGTGCCCCTGTACTCTGCTTTGGTTAGGCCGCACCTTGAGTACTGTGTCCAGTTCTGGGCCCCTCAGTTGAAGAAGGACATTGAGACACTTGAACGTGTCCAGAGAAGGGCAACAAGGCTGGTGAGAGGCCTTGAGCACAAGCCCTATGAGGAGAGGCTGAGGGAGCTGGGGCTGTTTAGCCTGGAGAAGAGGAGGCTCAGGGGCGACCTCATTGCTCTCTACAACTACCTGAAGGGTGGTTGTAGCCAGGAAGGGGTTGGCCTCTTCTCCCTAGCAACCAGCACCAGAACAAGGGGACACAGTCTCAAGCTGCACCAGGGGAAGTTTAGGCTGGAGGTGAGGAGAAAGTTCTTCACCGAGAGAGTGATTCGTCATTGGAATGGGCTGCCCGGGGAGGTGGTGGAGTCTCCGTCCCTGGAGGCGTTCAGGAGGGGACTGGATGTGGCACTTGGTGCCATGGTCTAGTTGTGAGGTTATGGTTACAGGTTGGACTCGATGATCTTCAAGGTCTCTTCCAACCTTGGTAATTCTATTCTATTCTAATTCTATTCTATTCTATTCTATTCATTTCTAAGTCATTAATATTTTCTTCATATTATACTACAGACTTCACTCCTTTAAATCTATCTGCAATTACCTGCAAGTAATTCTTGCAGTTATTATGATAGTAGTTTAAGTAAAAATATTTTCTTTAAAGTCACTAATGCCAGCTATCCCATCCTTTTGTTTTCATTTCTAAAAATTTGTGTCTTAGCACCCCTTCTCAAAAACAACCCACAAAGAAAGAATCCACAAAACCAAACCAAAACAAAACAACACCAACCAACAATATAAAAGATACATTAAAAAGTTGGATTTTCATAACAAGGAGCACTGGAAATAAAGTCTTCTCACTCAGTTCACTAGGGGAAGATTTGTGCCAGTGATTAGCATTATAAAGGTACTGCTCTAAGAGTAAATAGATGACAGCGCCATCCTCAGAAGAAGCAGTATTATGAGACAAGAACTGTCGTTATTGGGAAATAAGAAACAGACTATTTGGAAAGTGTTGTAGCTAATAGTGTTTCTGCAAAACTAACAAATGCTCTGCATTTAGCTCATTAGTGTTACCTTTTATTCCGTTAAGACATATTTTGAGTGGTAGCTGAAGCAGAAAAACTGTGCTACATTATAGTCCCAAGATCACCAGACTCGTTTCACTCCAGTTATTAAAACTTCATGATATTTAGTATACATAATTGAGCTCTAACAGATTTTTACTGTGGCATTATAAAATGACCCATTTGTCTAAAGCCTTTGCACTATAAATAAGCGTGTCATCTACTTAATTAATGTTTGATGTTAAAAACTATTGAAAAGAATCTTAAGGATTTAAAAGTTAAGAAATATATATGTGGTACATATTAACATCTTAACAACAGATATGATTAGATATGACCAACAAAACAGAAGCCACTTCTTCACGAGTGAAATTCCAAAGCAACAACACTGATGAACCCAAAAAGAATCAGAATTTAAGCTAGAAATCATTAACATTTCTGAGAGCGAAGATGTAGTTCAAGTGGCTTTAAAATAAGTTTCAATACTTCAAATAATCTTTAAAGAAAATTAATACACATAAATATATAAACCTATGCATACAAAATATGAAACCTTGATTGGCTCAAGCCAATCTTCCTTCCATGGTCTGTCATCATTAGACTTCCAAAATTTGGTGATTTAATTTCAAGTGCAAATGTCAATGCCTTCCTAGACTTGAAAAGCATACAAAACAATTTATTTTACCACACAGCTCTGTTTACAGTGCTCCACAATAAATGACCACACATTAGTTTTGTCAGTCCAGTGTCACATTCTATGGAGTCAGCATTGAAATTATTTTCTGCCTGTGTATCTAGCACCATCTCTCACTCGTAGCTATACAAACTACAAACTCACTATGACACTGTTTACATTCTTAATTTTTTTACCCTCCATGATATTCTCCCAGTAACAAAAGAGTACTTCAAACACTTTGCTGAGTCTATCTTCACAAAATAGTGTGGGTAGATGCTACTATAACTAAGGAACCAAAAGACAAAAGGTTTTAATGCTCAAAATTGTAAACCCAATCTAATACCCTATTTTTTTCCAGGATACTCAAACATTTGAGTGTACACTGAAAGCTTAGTTTAATTATGGTTATGAGAGCTTTGAGCTTCTGAAATTTCAACCCCTAGGTAATAATAACCATGATGAGTCAAGGAAATTTTAAGTTAGGTGATAGGTCTTAAAACATGCAGGTGCCACAGCAAAGGCAAGAACAGAATTTTCCATTAGGGGCATTAAAACATCAACCCTTTTTCTCACTATCCACTAAATGCCTTCTAATCTTTGCAGCATACAAGAAAACACAGGAAGTATTTTTTTTCTAAGCATAAACACAATGCATTATCAGAACAATTCTATCTTGCACATCCAAGGAAGAAAGGCATTTGTGAAAAGTATAGCATGTGGCTGTGTTGTCAAATACTGGGTTATAATGCATAAGAAGGTCAAATCAGCATGGTGCAGGCAGAATTACTTTTAACAGTTCCTAAATGTTGAGTACTTTGGCATGGCAGTTTAACATGCTTTTCTCACAGAAACATGGTCATTAAATGGTATTAAAAATCCTTTTAAAAAGCCCATAACAGCAATATCCAAGTATAGCTTGCTTGGTTCCCAACAGAGTAGCATTATGCTATGAGCAGGCAATGGTTGCTGCTGGCCCAGTGCCAGGCCTTGCACACACAGCAGTGTGTCAGACCCCTTCTCCCATCACATGAAAGTACAGCAACCACTCTCCTGTCCATTGCTCATGCACGGTTCCATTTTTCCATCTTCTTGAAACAACAACTGGCTGGATATTTTTCTGTCTGAATGTAGGTTGCAAACTCTGTGTGCCATAGCTAGAGTGCCAAGGTCTAAAATCAGCCTCTAAATTCAGTAATCCATCAGACCCACATCAAATTTGATATGAGTACATGAAGCAGCTGGTAGTACTCTTATGCTGTTATTTCCTTGGACAAGCCACTAGAAAAAAATAGAGGTTTTTCAGTGGCCTTCCCAACTAGAAGGTGACAGAAAAGACATACGAACCTTATTGGCTGGGTTCAGACTCCAGATGACGTCTGCCTGGAATAATTTGTTTCTCAAATGCAGTCTCAACAAGCAATTTTCCTCAAGGTGTGCTCAGAAGTCTCACTATTTTCCCAGTCTGCCAAAGACTGACTGCATCACATGGCCTAATCCTTAGCCTTCAAAGCAAGACCCAGCCAGGCAGCAAAGCTGGGCCTAGCATGCCTATCCTTGCCACATCCAGGAGATTTTGATCAAACAGCCCAGTTGAGGACCCTCAAGCAGTAGGCTGAAGGCCTTTTCTTAGCCTTACTCTATACTTTTGCCCTTCTACTAAAGCTTACCATGACATACTCCATCTCCAGCATCACTTTTAGGCCATTTTCCATTTCATTATATACTCCATCACAGAACAAGTTTCTCACTGCTCTGCAAGGGCACCTAAGTAGCAACCCTTGGTTTGGATACCTCCACAGCTGGGAATAGAGAGGGAAGATAGGAGCCTCCTTCCAACTGGATATTAGATATACCTGTTATTCAAGAGAACTGCAACAATCAGAAGCCTCTGCTGCAACAGAGATCTCTATCAATAAATACACATGCCAAATTTGGCAATCACAATGAGGCCGTAAGTAGCAGAAGTGTGTTAAGATGGATTCTTCAGAAAATGTTACTTTCTGTATTTTAATGCGATTTGGAAAGTTTAAAAGTCTAACTCTGGCTATTCCTTTATAAGTGACAAAAGAGCACACTGAACCATATCAAGGGGTGGCTATTGCTAACATGGATAAAATTTCAGTATAGATTAGAAAATCTTAGGCCAAAGAGTGAACAGTATGAGGGCAAAAGACACACCGTTTATTAAAGCTGATGAATAAATACACCCTTACAATACTACTGCATTTAATTACTTGGGAAGCTATGCTAACTATTGCTTAAATTATTAAATATTGCTTACTTCCAGAACTCACAATACTGGAAATGAGCAAAGGTATCTGAAGAGTAACTCTGGTTCCTAGAACATATAGCTTCATTTCACATTTCATTTTATGCACAATATATTTAATCTCTCTTTCCTTTCTCCTCCTTTCCTTGACTGTGTTAAAATTTCCAGCTTTAAATTTGATATTATATTATCCAGATTTTCAAGTTTTATTTCCTTTTTGGTTTCACTTTGATGCTTTATGATGTGCAACATTAATTGGAATAACCAAAAAAAAGTAAAAATTATCAGACCCTTACAATTACTCAAAGCTCCTTTTTACACACTGGTATTATGAAAATAATTGGAAAATATGGCACAGACAACAGCAGTCTAAAACATTTCTCATATAATAGAGTTTGTTCCTCATTACTGAATATGCCAGTGTCCAGCAACTTAAACACCTCCTAAGTACTTCTCTATGCAATTACATCTGTCTTCAGTATTTTAGTACAAGACAACAATTCCATCACCTGTAGTTTCTCCACTGCTTCCTGTTACATATAAAATTTTCTTTACATACAAAGTTATATGTGAAGCTTACTCCCCACTCCTTTCATTCCCTGTTGTAAACAATTACCCTTCCGTATCCAGTTACCTTGTAACAGGAAAGAAAAAGTCAGGGAAGCCAAGCCTTAAACACTCACATAAAACAAATAGGGCAGATAAACATGAAAAAGGCATTTTAGAACAGATGATAGGAGTGTATAAAGAACAAAAATAGCTTCAACACACTTATGTAAACCCATGCAAGAAAATAAAGTGCCACTAACATAGCCATGATATGCTATAGCCATTACAGCCAGGAAAAAAAAAACAACCAACAACCCACAAAGACACATAACAAAAACCAGTTTAGAGCTAGAACATCATAAGCTGCATCGGTTTAGCATATTTCTGTACTTGGTTTCTGAAATGGCTGCTATACTAACCTTGGCTGGTCAGAATACCCCAGCTAGCTTTTCGTTTCACAGGACACTCCCCTATACTTTCTAGGCGTCTTTTGGGGAGATTCTGGCTTGGGTTTGTTGTCATTATTTCTTCATTTCTTGAAGAAAGCCTGTCTTTCATTGGTGCAGGTACTCTGCTCTGACGAACATCCACAAACTGATTGCTACCACCTTTTTTTTCCCTCCTCTCAATTTTTCACAGAGAATCTTGCTGTACTTAGTGTAGAATGCCTATAACACTGAAATCCATTCAGTAACATTTACTAGCTTGGACTAGTGAGTGCATAGTGGGGGAAGGGAAGAACTGCTCTAGCATTTTCTATTTTTAAAACAGAGAAAGAATCAGCTTAGCTACAGCACGAGTCTTAACTATTTACATGATTTAAATGGAAAAGTGTTGATTTTTTAATCATTTATCAACCAAAAAAAAAAATCAGATTCTTAAAGCATGAGTATTAAATGCATTGTTAGTTGAATAACAAGCAACCTAAAAAAAAAAAAAATTAAAACTGCTTTATGAGAATGGAAATTATTTTATTAATAGAAGGGATAATTATTACTGCATCAAGCTTTACTCATAAGTAACTTGCAGTGAAAAGAGATTTTGGAATTCAGAAGAATCCATGAAACTATGAAACATTTCTGTGGGGATTGTTTTGTTGTTTTTCATGATGGTGGTTGGTTGTTTGTTTTGGGGAAGGGAGTTGTGTGGGGGGTTTGTGTGTGCATGTTGGGGTTTTTTATGGCTTTTTGGGTTTGGGTTGTTGTTGTTTGTGGGTTTTGTATTTGTCTTCCTGTCTGTGGGGGTTGGTTTGTTTTGGTGTTTTTTTTTCTTCATTGGTTGTTTTGTTCATTGGTGTCTTGTTTGTTTTCTTCATTGGTTAGTTGTTTTGGTGGGTTTTTTTTTCCACATAGGGGACAATGTATTGTATAGCCACCAACTAGAAACTACATCTTCAATAAATAAAAGCATGGTTTGACTAACAAAACAAACTAACCAAACAAAAAAGATTAAAATATTTCACTGGTTACTTTGAAAGTCTGATCCAACTCTGCAAGTAAAGCTTTAGATTCTTGTCAGAAAGAGGACAAGTAAGTTTGTTTTTTTTCTGTATAATAGCAAAAAAAGAAGGCAAAAGATTAGTAGCAAAAAAATTTTTTTTGTTACTAAGTATCACACTGATGCTACACAACAGAAGCCTGCAGGGAGAAACAAGCCATGATAAAATTCCAGCATGAATTCCATAAAGAGGACAGTGATTTCTCTGTATCAGTAACGTGTTAAGATGCCGCTTTTACCTCCCTGCCACTTCTTTCTAGAATTTCCTTGCTATCCTCTTCTGCTGATATAAAAACTATCTCTTGCAGTTTTTTTAAAAATGAAATTAACATTTCTGGGTTTCATTAGTACTATTCCTTTCAGATACCTGTCAAAAATTAAACCCTAAGATACTGAAATAATACATAGTTATTTAATTAAATGGTTTGCATCCTTCTTGTTTTTCATAAAGAGAAAAACCAGAGGCAAGATTATAGTTGAGTAGGATAAGGGGTAGAAAGAAGCATGAGCAGCTGCAAATTTCACCTTGAAATTACAGCACATGAGAACTGCCCTACTGGAATGGCACTCTTTACAGAACAGAAGCAGGTGGGCTACTGCTATTCTCACAAAAGAGAACAAGATGGCACTCTCACAGACTTTCTGCTGCTTTCAGAAAACTGTTTTGCTCAGGCTTTATCTAGCTGAATGAAATCGAGTATCTCAGAGACTGAAATAAACACTTCTACACGTCCAGCGACCAGACTCTGAAACTAAGTCTTGAACAGAGCTTTTGAAAAAGGGCTCTTATAAAAAGTCCATTATAAATGTATCACTTTAATGCTAGAATTACTTGTTAAATTCTAGTGTTTTCTTCAAGTAAACAAATACTGGAAAATTAATTAACAGGAAAGCTTACTAACAATATGCATACATGTGTCTGTGTCAGGAAGACAAGAGCACTGTTCTCCAAGTGAGAAATAGCTGATGACAACATGCCACCATCAAGGTAAAGGTACTAGTGAAAGATTGTCTATTCCAGAGGCACTTGCCACACACTATTATTAAGTTACTGTGAATATTTTCAAGGACAGACTGCAAAGTATAATAATGTGCACTTCCCCCCCACACCTCCTCCCATGCTTTAAAGAAGCCAAAGATCATCCCTTTTCAGGACTCCACAAGCAACTTTTCACTAAATTCTGCTAGGCACAACCATTCATCCACCAGGCAAAAGCCATTAAAAAACCCAAAAAACTATTAAAACAGTACATAAGTAAAAACAAAACACTAAAACCCACAAGCAACAAACCACAAAACCAAACCCAACCAAACAAAACAACCCGAATCAAACACAAACCAAAAAACCCCAGACAACCAATAAACCCACAACAACCAACCAACCAAAACAAACAAACAAATCCATGAAGTCAACATCAGAAATCCTAAAATGTATTCACAATATACTTGAGATGTGATATGCAGTTAAAACTGTGGAATAATACTTGAAACCTTTCTATTTCACTTCCACCTCAAATGTGGAATTTCTGGATGATCTTCTGCAAGTCAGCCATCCATGCACTGGGTTACATCAACCACAACAATAAAAATCAGTATCTCTCCATTTCATTAGATAGTGAAACTATTAATATTTGAAACTACCTGGGCTTGGTAGTCAGATTCTGTTCTTCAGATTTTTCTCTACAGAAGACCCTGAAACATGCCCAAAATCCACCATAAAAACCTCTAACAGAAATGTAAGTATCATAGTATGTAGAAATTAGAGTAAGCCACTCCTTTTTCTGTCTTGCCACACAAGCAATCAGGGACAGTATTTAGATTATAATTACTTATAGAAGCTGTGCAGCTACCTGAAAGAAAGCAGGCAGAGGAAGGGCAGGATACTGCAGTCTGAGACTTAAGGAAAACTGGAAGATTTTACTGATGAGTTTGTAATTCTGAATTAACTTAGCAGACAAGCTTTAAATACACCACTATGTTGCACTTCAGATAATAATTAGTTCTATTCAACTTTTATAGCCTAGGGGAGAAATTATTAATGGAAACTTTCAAGTGATTTTCTTCACAATCTTTTTTCCCCCCAGATTTTTATTTTTAAAAATGTCACTATAGTTTCAACATTTCCATGTCAGCAAATAGCTCTAAGTTTACTCTACAGAGGCAGCAGTTCTTAACAGGTAGGAAGGAAAATGGAAACAAATTTTTATTCCTCCCTTTCAATGGGGAATTCATTCTATTTTGAAGACTGTTCTTAAGGGAGTAACAATGCAATTAGGGTAGCACCAAAAAAAGTCTTAATGAAAACAACCAAAAAAACCCCCAGACACCTTTCAATACATGATACAGCCCAAAGCAAAACATTCTGAACTCTAATAACAACAATTTATCTTAGGGAAAAACAGACAAAATTGTACTGTTTTCAAATGTCTCCGCTCAGCATTTGTGTGCAACTTTCCGCAACCCAACTAACTGGTGAGGTGACTCACTTCCCAAATTCTTCTGTACTTTCAGATTCACTCTACTTTTATGATCAGGATTGTTACGGAGTCACAATGATTGCACAGAATCTGCCACTCCACATTCTGGGACAGGACTAGAAACTGCCCCTTCCTGCTGATGTCATCCACAAACTAAAACCATGAAGCTGAATTGGTCTCAGTCCCAGTACCCCAAGAGCTGCCTGTCATTTGACATTTCCAGACATGAACAAGCAGAGATCTTTAACATTCCTCCCTGTTAGAAGACAAGATAAAGCAAGTTTTAGAAATAATTATAGAAATGTGGTTACTGACAACAAACAGAGCACCCTAAAAGGCTACAGTAGCCACTATTATACCCTGCAGTGCCAACTCAGTGACAAGGAACTTAAATGCACCGTAAAAGCACAGTGATAAATCTCTAGCAGCAGGACAGAGAAAGGTGTCACCAGCCGAGTACTCAGTGCTCCACATCTTGACAAATGCCAGCAGATATGTACACAATACTTAAAATGTAATTAGTTATTTAAGCATAAAATGCCATTTCCCTATGCCACTATAAATCACTAAAAAAAGCCTAATACATACTCCTGCTCTTTATACAGTATTATCACTGTCCTTTAGCTGGAAAGGCTAATTATTATTACCAGTACTACTATTAAGATAGCAACAGCATGGATGGTTAGTACTTCTCCTGCCTCTTCCCCTGAGATTTTTACAGTTGTTAGGCCTTGTGTCTATGGATGCTGGGAATCAGAATGGAAAGTTAAGAAAATATTTAAAATTCTGATATGATACAGGTTCTGCCAGCTCCAAGAGAAGACAAATATGGAACAATGACACATTTAGTACATTTCTTGGCTTGTGGATTTGCAACATGTGCCCATCAAACCTCTCCATGCAGACAGGCAGTGGAAACAGTTATTTGCTGGTGGTGAGCTAAAGTAAAACAAATCACAGCAGCCAAGCTGATCAATCCAACCAAATCAGTTATCAAGTACACCTGGGCTTCAGATATAGACAGAGAAGAAAGACACGAGGTGTGAGACCAGAGGTCAGTATGGGAGTGGTATAGAGAACCATGGAGTGAATCTTCAGACAATTGTCATGAGACAACAACTGTAAAGAGAGAGATCATATCTATTGCAAGAAAGACTAGACATAGCATCCACTAGTGCAACAGATGCAGCATACCGTAATGGATTTATGACCAACCAGCCAGCACTGCTGCAGTCATGAATAGAGTTCTGTACTTAGGCACACAGTGCATTCCCCCGAAGCCATCATCGCTGGCAGAAGTTCAATCACGGCTTGCCTGCATTGCAAATGTTTGAGAACATTCCCTACAGGGAGCATGAATAGCAGAACCCTGGCCATAATAAATCTATGGCTGAGGGAAGGTACAGCACCTTCTGGGAGCTGTGCTATTTTGGTCTGCCCCTGTTGCCTTATATCCCACTGCTGATAAAAACCCCAACAAACAAACAAACAAAAAACCCCAAAACAAACAACAACAATCACCAACCAAAAAAACCCCACTACAACCACCAAAACAGGGCAGATGGTATGTTTGAGCTTCCCCCAGTACTGGAGTTTCCTAAAGGCTTTTCTTCAAGAACAGTTGTCTTTAAGACTTTGCAAGCAGATTGCTGCAGGATTAGCTTTTAAATCTTATCACAATGCATCTTTAAAAATCCAGCGTTTCATTTTGTGCTTGTTTGTAGTTCAAAAGTTTATTATTCATTTAATCCAGAAAAATAAAAACATCAATTGAAGGGGAATACCATGGTAGTAAACTTCAGAATGTGCACATTGAGCAAGCCAGCAGGACCTACGTTGGTGACAAAGTCCATCTTCAGAAAAGGCACAATGTTCAAGGACGCAGACAATACTGACTGTAAAATACAGCTTGTGGTAAATGGTCTTCTTAAGGAGCATCTGACATACAAATACAGATATAAGTAGAAGAAACACATCAAAAAAACCCAAACCACAAAGAAATACATGATAGGGCATCTCAGTTCCTTTCAAATCAGCAAGTATGCAAACAAGCTTTATCAGATATATTCACTAGAAGTTCCTGTGGCCTCAGAGATCTTCTTTAAGCTAAGGGAAGATTCAGTGCTTGGGTTTTGTTGCTGGAAATAGGTCAGGGCTCTGGCCATGTCAGACTAGTTGCATCATATAACTCTCACCAAAATCCCCTTAAGATAGATTATGTTCTTCAGAGGAGAATGGTTCTGGTATCTTGTTAACATGTGGTGTCACCTGCTTCGTTCTAAGCAAGTGTCCTCATGAGATTTTGAAGTATAACTCTTCCTTGGCAGTTATTTGTCATGCTAGTCAAAGTTAGCATAGAAGAGAAGGTGATGAGCTCCATCAAAAAACATCCCTTCTGAACTTTCAAAAAGGAACATGCAGACTATCTTAAGTATTTCTTCACCATTAGCTTATGTGCTGCATATTAATATAAACGCTAAATGTGGCGCCTTACACCAAGTGGTATGGTGAGTAAGTATGCCATACAATATTCCTGTCATTACTAAATGAATCTCCATTGTATCCAGGAAGCTAGTAAAGGTCTTATATGGTTTTTATTAATAGAACTGTGATCTCTGTGGAATGCAAGTTGAGAAAATGCCTCATGCCCTATCTTCTCTACCTAACAACTGTTGCTGAGTGACATTATCAATTGCAACTTGTTAGAATAAAATAATAGGAAAACCTTCCTCTAATTATTCACTACAGCTCAAAATGTAACCAAGCTTTCCAAACAGCAGATCTCTAAGACTGAAACATAGTATTATTTCTCATTTAGGAGCTACATTTAATGGACTGGTTTCTTGGGTTCACCATAGCAGTGTTCCGTGTACATGAAAAAGAAGGCAACAGAAGGCATCATGCTATCTACAAGCCTTGCAATCCTGAGAGGACATGGAGACTCCAGTCTTGAACCACCACAACCCCATGAATGGCTTAATTTAGAGTAACAAGGAATAACTAGTGTACTGAACATTCCCACCATGCCATAGAGCATAGATGAGTAGCTTACAACTTGCTATGTTCTTTCAGAAATAGGCATTTTTATACATATATATTTATATACACACTTAGAAGGAGTCAGGATATATTCATCTCTCTGGTTCTGCATAAAACAAAGTATAATATGCTTTGTGAAGCTGTACCTGGATACTATAAATACAAATTATAAATACACATTTTTGCCTTCAGATAACTTTCAGGCATTACTTTAAAATAGTAGTTATGCATAAAGCAGTACTCCATGAAAAAAGTCTGCAAAGAGTTGACAAAATTAAAAACTAGGATATTAATCAGAAATACATGATGTCAAAACTACCTAGCTTGCACATCAAATCCCAAGTAGCCACAGAAGTACACAAGTAGTCGTTTGTCATTTATGCTGTAGTAACTTATGTAAAGTTATTCTTTCATAAGAAAGTTCCTCTCTACCACCTTCTGCTTGTATCAAAAAGCATTTTGACAGTCAGGGACTATCAAATTTATTTTTGATAAAATTGACTTTTTGCCTTATTAAAAAATATACGAACAAGAACTATACCTCCTTCTATAAAGTTGTCTGTATTATCAAAGTATGAACAACCCAAACTCTTAGCAGCATTTGTAAGAGGAGTTTATAGTTTACAGACCCAAACCACCTGACAATGAATTAACTTTTAAGATTTGTTACACACACTTCACACCACAGCACTACTACCTCATTCTAAAGCAACAGAACTATAAAACTCAGCTGAAGCTCCAACTCAGCACTTGTTTTTACAGAGCACTTTCATGATGTGACCAGCAAGGTGGTAAAATAGGAACAGTCTAAAGGTTTCTTTGCTGGTTTGTAGCCAGCAAACCCTGTATGAAGGGCTGAATTATTAACACTTCACAGGTCTGGAAATACAGTGAAAAAAGGAATCTTACTGTGCAGATCACTGTCACTCCAGATAGCCTACTAAGGAGCTAATTATACCCAAAGATAATTTGCAATGGAGTTCATTTTTACAGGTCAGTTTGTAAGACACAGAATTTTAAAACAAAATAAACTTGTATGTAGTGTGACTTTTTCCATAAAGAAAGAAATGAAAAGAATGTTGACTTTGAATTCTCTAGCATAATGGATAAATGTACACTCACTTCAGCGCAGTAAAAAAAAAAAGCTGGGCACCGTAACATTTTTAGAACACAGATACAGTCCCTGATTGCAAAGCACTTAGCTCTAAACAACTAATCAGTCTTCTTCAATTCAGTGGAGCAAGGATGTATAAATGTTTACAAAATCAGTGCCAAAGCTAAAAATAATCTTGTCAATAGTAGAATGACTGCTTTTTTCCCCCCCATTTAATTATTTTATTGTAGTAATACCACTGACTTTACTGAAGAAATAATTCAATTGTGATAATTTATTAAGATAGAAACAAATTTAAAAGACCGCTGAGTTCTGTCCTGCATTTGATGCTGTTCAGTTTTTTAATGCTGTGGATGACAGGTTCTCATGCTTATTTTCATAAAATCAGTAGATGACACTAAGCTGCAGGTGCTGCAACTACTCAGAAGGAAATAATTCAATACAGACTTGAGTAAAATGAAGAAACTGTCCAATATAAAAAGCATGAAGATAGTTGAAGGCCAGTACAAAATGGGTTACAATTAGAAAGGAAAAAGCAATTGTGTAGTACAGTGATTCTGTTTTAACGTGGTGTTTACAGTAGGCTACAGACTATATCCTTAGTAGTTTACCAATGGGGGGGGGGGCAAAGACACAAAAAAAGTATCATTCCAGAAGGTACTACATAGAGTATCACATATATGACATGACATGACATAACTGTTCCACTTTTATACATCTAACGCTTCCACAAGTTGCACTAATGAAGTCTCAGCTGGAGCACTCTGTTTAATATAGGGAATTAGACATCCATAAAGATGTCTACAAACTGTATATGAGCTGGCGTAAGTCCAAAGGAGAGCAACTACAGTAATTCTAGGTCTAGAAAACAAGATGTAGGAGGACAGACTAAGTTAAATCCTTCTTTCTTTATTCTAGAAAAGATAAGAACAATAGTGTTAGGAAGATGCATGATAATAGTCTTGAAATTGATTACTTTACATACATGGAAAAAAACTGATAAATACCATAAGCATATCTTATGTATTTAGTTTGCAGAAATAAAGATTTAGGTAGATCTTGGGGGGAGTGGTAAGCATTCCAGTGATAGCATAGCAAAAATTGCAACTGGTTGCACAAAGACACTGCAGAAGTCACTGTTACTAAGCACTTTAAAAACTGGTTGGATGATGAACACTGATCTAGCTCTTATACTTCAATTTCTAATTAATTTTTGGGATACTATCCCTATCCAGCTGTTCACATACATAAGAGATCCAAAGAACCCATTTTGTACCGGCCTTCAACTATCTTTAACATGGCAGATTGGTGACTATCTATACCAGAGAGAAAATATTCCTGAAATACTGAAGAACAAAATATGACCTGTTTCCTTACTAACACCTAGCAACAGGACCCCAGGTAACACTGGTAAAGCCATCTCTTTGTATTCAATGAAGAGCAAGTTATGAAACACAGTCATGAAATGTGTGATCCTGGGCCTCAAATTTTGTACTGATCTATGTATGATAAAAGGAGTTCTACCAAGTACTGCTACTCAGTACCTAAAAGGTCCTCAGTTACACAAGACCTTAGTCATGTATACAGTCATAGAGGAAAGGCTCATTTTAACTCAAGTGCTCAATTCAGTAAACATGAAATAATGCCTGTGTCTAATAGAACATTATTTCCAACAGCTCTTCTTCAAAATTACTCTATCCTTGCCAAGCCACTGTAATAGTAAAAAGGTAATTTTGCAGTATTTCAAGCAAACCGAAACACCAGCACTAACAGAATTTTAAGACTTTGTAATCAGGTTAAAACTAAAAAAAAAAAATTAGCATTTCCTCTAAGTTGAATTAGTTCTTGAAACACCACAAACTTCAATTAGGCAACGACAGGCTGTTCTCTTCTCTGCTGAGGCTTCTCTATTGCTTAATAAAAACACACAACAAGATCACGAAATAGGAGGACCCTCAGAGTTTAATTTTGTCATCTAATGTTACAAGCTGTAACTTCAGATTACTTATTGTACATCTTCTAGATACCACACTGAACAGGACTTTTTTATATGGTATTGTATGAACTCTACTGAGGTATCTCTGTGCTGCATTTCACAAACTAAATCCCACAACATGGCATGAGTTGAGCCAGTATCTGGCTCCCTTACATAAACATAGAACATAGATATAGAAAATGAGATGAGTCATTTTGAGGACCCTTGTGTGCATCCCAAATAGCAAGGGCAGGTCCCGTTAATCATGCCAACTGGCTGAATTCGCAGATAATGTCACATAGCTGAACTTGTGCTTAAGCCTGTTCCAAATCCAAACACTGTGAGCTGGGCAGTGAAAAAATTAAGACACATTGGTGCCAAATTGGAAGAAGTACAGTTTAAGCACAAAATAGTTGTATCAACTATTTTCTTTCAATAAACCAAGCAGAAAATCAGAAACTCTACCATATGTTTGAGTCTTTAAATCAACATACACCTCTACTAGCTGAGCAAAACAGTAATCTATAAGAGTGACTGTTTTTCAGATTTTGTATGGGCCAGCTACTAGAATGCTGAATATACCTTTATTCAGATGTAGTAGTTCAGACATTTGAAAAATGACCAAACTAAAGACTTCTGGATTCACCAACAGGTAACACTGCAGAGACTATTCTGCTTTCCAACCTGATTCATGTTATTCCCTTCCTTCTAGTTTTTCCCATTTTTCCCTTCCTTACTCAGATTCTGTATCAGTCTCTCCAGAACGAGCTGCCTAAGAGCTAACCAGCAGTTTTTGACCAAAAAACCCCAACAATACAAAAAAAAAAAAAACCCAAACCCAACAAAGTCTTGATTCCAAATGAGAGCTACCACATTCACCGCAAGTGTTTCTGCCTGTGGGACAGACAGTCCATCCCATTGGACCGTGGTTGAATACACACACCATAAGAGACCCCTACATACGCGTGTATATATATATATACACACACAATCTGTACACATACACACAAATACAGGTGAAGTATTTCAAATGATGTGATCAACATATTCAGATGTAAAAATCCTGGGTTTCAGAATGATTATGCAGAAAACACATAATATAAATCTTGAAGCAGTTAATACCTGGTTCAGGATCTAAGCCTCTGATTTACAGATTGAAATACACACAAAATGTCTAATTTTTGTCTCAACGTTGAACTGAAAAAGATATCTACATTTGAAACTGGGTCTGGC
The DNA here is from genome assembly GCA_033816785.1 of Picus viridis. Taxonomy (NCBI): domain Eukaryota; kingdom Metazoa; phylum Chordata; class Aves; order Piciformes; family Picidae; genus Picus; species Picus viridis. Next base: position 15,424,245 of record CM066582.1, on the reverse strand, counting down.
TTATTTCTACAGTTTTCTCTTAGTATTTACGCAAGGACAAGTGGTAAAAGTGATGAAAGGCAAGACAAGTCTTCCTGTTCCTTCGCCTAACTTGATGTTATCCCAGAATACAAGGAACATGAATCAAAGACAAGAGAGGCAGCAAGGATCCCAAGCTGAGCAAAAACAGGCTCAGTCATGCACTAGTATACCATAATTGAGAAGAGAGAGTTTTCTGCATTCTGTGACCCAGAAAAAAGATTGAATAAAAATGGTAGTGGTTCATCGCAGATGAGATGGGGGAGCAGTCATGCCCAGCTCTGCCAAAGTTCTGCTTCAGCAAAAAGAAACAGGAATTTTCACAGGAGCTTTCAATAGATGTCAATAGCTCACCCTGAAAAACAGCAAGCTTCCTGATACATACTGTCACACTAATTCAAAGTACATAAGGACTGTATCTTCTCTGATAAATTATTATACAAAAGTGTTAATTCAGTTAAGAAATAATTCTCATAAATACCTAGAAAGGTTTTGTAAAATAAACACATCTAGTGTGGAAAATTTCAACTACAAATGTGTAAGCTGAGGAACTTTAGAAGCAATTTGGAAAACTGTCTAAGATTCAGAAGTACTGGCAATCTTAAATACAGCCATCTTAAGCATAAGCCTCTCTCTTAATGGGACATTTGCTGCAATGTTTCAGTTATATTTTGAGCTCAATAATCTATAAAGAACCCAAAAAGCCACAAACCAGCAACCAACCAAAAACCCCCACCCCAAAACAAAACAAAAACAAACCAACAAACTAACAAAAGCCCACACCACAGGAAAAAAATACTCACATATGTCATTTGAGAAGCTGAATATAAATGATGCTAGCAGACAAATAACTACCTGGGGAAAAAAAACCAGCAACAACAAAACCCCCAAACAGTAGTGGTAAGATAGTAAGTACAAACATACCTTGTCCTTGAGGAACCCCATAAAACTCAGCAGCTATCCTTGCTGCTTCCTTACGGTTTCCTTTCACAATGTAGAAATGACTAAGTATAGCAAGGCTGATTTTCACAAAAAGTTTAAAACAAAAAAGGCAAAGTATAGTAAAGTAGACATTGGATAGCTGCTGGGCAAAAGGGCGACTCTCTTCTATGACAGTCATTGCTGCAGCAAAATCTCTCTCAGTGTTTGGGCAGGGCTCTCAAATGTGTTGATAAGATCATATGGCTCCAGCCACGCACTCATGGGAACAACTGGTCCTGAGGAAAGAAAGTATCAGCTGGTCATGATGCTAGCTGCTCAAAATATGACGATTATTTATACTGTACATAGTCTCGAGTTCACTACAACTCCTGCTAGCCTGATGATATTCAAGTGAGACAGAATATAACAGACACAAGCTCCTTGGTACTTGGTCCACTTAAAAGGTCTGTTTCATTCCAAATTCTGCATTTCTAATTAATTTATTTAAGCTATTGATGTATGTTTAAAAATACACTGTCAAAAGTATTAAGAACTAAACCACATACTAAACCAGGTAACTCAGATAATCAGGTTTTGGCAAATTCTCCTGCTTCTTAAGTACAATTAGTCCTTTGTGTTACTTCATTTTATGTTAAACCACTATTTGTTTTCTTACAAAACTAAACCCACATCAGTAAATACTTGAAATACATATTAACAAAGAAACAGAGACTTAACATATATCAGCTTTGACAGTCTCACATTATTTTATTCAGGCTGAATGTGTACTACATCTACTACACATGGCTCATGGAATTGTACTAAAAACAGACTATAACAATCAAACTTCTAGGTATTTTTATAAATAAGATTGCAGGACCTCTAAAATTAAATTAATTAAAATGTAATTAAAATAAATGCAGTAGTAAATACAAAACATGGAAGCTTTATAATACTTATGATACACATTTCGTTGCTGTATCGTATTATTTTAAATCTATGACATGACAGGCTTTATTTCTTGGCCAATTTTAAAAGAGGCAGTCTAAATTCCTCAGTTGTTTTTTTTTTTTTTTTTAATTAATTTGCTTATGTACCATAAAGTTGTTATTCATAGTCAGGCAGAAATTGTTCCATTAGAGTAATTGCTGAGTAAATAATTGTGCCTGAAAAGGTACAAACGGAGATGCTGCAGGACAAAGCCAGATTCCTAAGTAAGCTATAACCCTAAATGAATGATTCCGGCAGCACAGGAAAGGGTGTGGTTCTAAACTTTTATATTTACTTTTCATTTGAGGAAATCACTGGTTTTAATTACAATTTAAAATAGTCTACCCACAGTAATCTTGAACTGAAACATCCTTTCTACTCTACCCTGGATTCTCCTGTTTAATGGTCAGAAAAAAAGACATTTTAGAATGTTCACAACTGCCTATTAGAAACAGAGGGTATGGCCCAAATGCCACTGCATCCACAGGTTCCCCTGTCTTCAATGAACAGGATAGCAGACATTAAGGATATGATACAAAAGCGTATTTCTTAAGGGAAAGTGGCAAAATAAAGAACATCTTATCATCTGGCTCCAGGAGTAATTTATTAGTGTAAGAGAGTATAATGTGTTCTGAAAACTGCCTTCAAATGAAACTTATATAAATGAAAAAAATACATTGATAAAATGAAATGAAATGTGCTTGGAAATATCAAGATATTTAACAGACATAAATTGAACTGCACTTAAGAGAAACAGATATTCAGTCTTTTTCTTTGAAAAGTAAAAATAAATCCACATAAAAATCAGAAAAGTAACCAGAAAATTCAATTAAAATGCAGTTTAAACTGTAAACTGTATTAGTCTATGAAAAAAATATACACATTTTCTGCTAAATTTCATTTATAGACATTTACTCATCCAGCCAGAATAGGAACTGCTCTCCTCATACCATTGTTAGAAACAAGAGTACTTAAAATACCAAATGAAAATCCCTTTTTATATTTGGCACATTGTTATCTGACACTGAATTGAGGTGTCATGCTTTCCGTAAGGATAAATAGGCATTATGTTCTCAGCCATCCCTGCCAATTTCCCTTTCACTCATTAATACAATTTGTATTTTCGTTAGTAACACATCCAGTGTTGGAATTTCTTCATCCGCATTTCTATTAGTGTTATTAAGCTTAATTCAATCAGTCCAGAGAATTCCCCATAGATCTGAAGTACCTGCTTTGCAAATTTACCATGCAGAATATGCAAGAATCCTAATTATACCTAATGGAAAACATTTTTCTTCTCTAGAACATTTTCCCTGACTGTTTTTCATTTCTGACTCCACACTATGCCATCCAGCAATTGTGCTTTCTCATCTGGACTTCTCCCACATTTTGTTAATTAACAAAACAGTCTTTGTAAAAAAAATCCAAATAGCAATTACTATAACTAACAGCTGGAGTTAGCAGCGCTCAATCTTCCTCTTAAAAATAGTTTCCTGTTTGTAACTGCAGTAGATAAATGACTGAAATTTCTCAGTTGTTACATTGTCTTCTTCACATTGACTTTTTCTGTAAAGGGTCAACAAAAATAACAGAAACCGATTCAAAATTAAGGCTGTGGATGCGTGTAATGTTTTGTATGTGAGCTTTCAAATTTGTCATTGATCCATAAAAGTTCTGCTTTTAGAAACAAGGTAACTGAGCAGGATGTTATTCCTTTACTAAAGCTTGTCTGCTGTCCTCTCAAAATTTTCACCTTCTTAGCTATAAACTACATACAAATGAAATAAATTATGAGTTTTGAGAATTTAATTTCACATATGCTCATAAGAAGCTGGCAAAATTACCTCCTAAAAATATTTTTACTTCTTTAAAGCTCTCTGATTTACATGTGCCAGCTGGAAACTCCCAACTGCACAGAACAACCTAGTTTATCTTAATCCAAGGCTCTGCTGTACTAAAGCCCTGCCTATAACTGCCATTACAGAGTGTTGGCATACCCATGCTACCAGGCACCCAGTCATGGAAACAGGACTGTTCAGGTATTAACACTCACAGGGCATTTTGGAAGAATCAACAATGTGAATACTGAGACTTGCACACAAAATTGCTGAAGCAAGCCCATGCAGACTAGAACCAGGAACAGAAAGCTAAAGACATTGCAAGAGAAATCAGAAAGTAGAAGCATAAATAAATTATACTGATTTGAGAGTCAATGTGACACCATTAAAGAGTGTAAAAAAACTGGCATGATATGCATTGCAAATTTTCTATTGCATGGCAACATGAAGCAATTGGAGTCTGGTCTAGCAGCAGCGCAGAATACCAAGAGCTTCCAACTAGAAATGTATTAGCAATATCTTACAACAGATAACATTAGAAAAATACCAGATTGAAAAGAACGGTGGCTTAATCCAGACAATTATGTTTTCTCTATAGTTTTGACTTTGGGAGATGAAATTCTTCATCTCATTTTCTCACTTGTAAAATGGGTTTGAGTGGACCACTCGAGGAGTATTCTATTTCCTTACTATTAACAGAACACAATACTGAAACTAATTAGGTAGCTAATAATTTTAATACAAAATTTGGATAAACCTAAACAAATTACTGATCATTCATTCAATGGCTATGAAATGGATAGCATATAAAATTATTATAATTTTTCAGGCTTTATCATAGCACATACCAAGATGGCACAAACCACACTGCAGATAAACATTAGGGGTTTTTTGTTTTAAGAACACAGCAGTACTTGAACAGAGTGAACACTAAGAGCACAGTAAGGCAGCTTAATATACTAGCATATTCCCTGCAAATAAAACAATACACTCATTTCTCTGGTATGCATTCCCCATTTCTGGCAATTAGCTATTTTAATGTTAAAACCATTTTAAAAACTACAAATGCTGAAAATTTGAGGTCTTGAATCCTGGTTTTGTGTAGCTTGGTCAGCTACCGCTCCTAAAGAACAGAACCAGTACACTCCAGATAGAAATACTGTCATTTATAATTACTATAAAAGTGGTTCATTTCATTTCCAGTGCTCAAAGTAGCCTGCCTTTCAATGTTTTGCTGTGTAGTGGCCAAGTGCAGAAAAAAGCATTCAGTGGTTGAATTTGCTAATTCAAAACCATTTACCTATAACCTGAGTAACTTTAAAAAAAAATATATATTCTAACTTCTGTGATCAATTATATAACCACATTAATAAACTATTTTCTTCTGCCAAATTTCCCTCAACACTCTAGAAGATCAGAGTGCTTCATTTTAAGTAAGCCAAGAGACACAAGAAACATACCACAACAGATATATAGTCTTTGAAAACAATTTTTATTACTAAAGACTTTAAACCCCTTATAAATACAATTTCTTTATAGCATATACTGTGTTAAGTTCTGGAAAACATACTTCTAAGTAAATCTTTTAAAGTAATATCCTTAAATTTGACTAATCTAGGTTGTAGAAGAGTAATTATACTCACAGCATAAATTCTGTTACAGCTAGTCTTAATAATTTTCATCAGTATTTTGGAAAGGCATTTAAATGTCTGCAAGTAAAAATGCTTTTTTGAAGACAAGCTATGTAATGCCATATAAGGAATTATTTGGATGGCATTTCATCTGCATGTCTTTCTCCACATATAGGAGATTTGGCTAAAAATACCAAGAAGTTAAGATAGTTGTCCTGGTTTTTAAAATTCCACCTAATAACAAATATATCAGAAGATCATTTAAGGAAATGGGATGCCAGGCAGAGGAACTGGAAGAATTAGGTGCTCTGAAGAACAAATTATTTTATAAAACCTACCTAGAGAAACTTCTGGAAGAATTACTTCAAAACAGAGAGAGTTTAAAACTAAATCAGTAAGATGCCACTAGTTTTAGTACTTTATTTTCAATGTAAGCACATAGTGCTTGATGAAGGACTAAAAAAATTATGAGAAGCCTGAGCTACTAAAAAGGCCATGACTTATTCAGCATGAATAATGACATGCAGACTTGTATTTTAATAGGTGGATGGGATGCTAATCTTCAATATTTTAACTTTTATCTGCCTCATACACAGTTAGTGAATGCTGTTTATGTTTTCTCCTCACATATATTCTTTAAGCAGTTTTTTCTACCCCTTTCTAGCCAAAGCATTTAAACTGAATAAACCTCAACACTGAGTAACTATTTCAATACATTCAACTACAAGTCTAATATAAAAAAGTCCCTGCTAACAGCAACACTATCATAAGAGTATGCTTAATCTGCTTAGCCAGTCAATCTAATCACTGACATTAAAGTTCAGTACAGAAGGAAAGCAGGGGGAACTGACCTGCTTACAAGTAAATTCAATCTGAGTTCTGCTAAGAAACACAGCAAGTCTGTCCTGCAGTATTGTTGCAGTCCTCTTTGGATATCTAGCACAACCCAATTATTAAGAGTACTATAGAAGGAGATTCCAAAATAAGTCATGTGCATACTTGGAGACATGTCTAAAACCAGAAACATGTCAGACAGCAGGCACACACAGCCTGCTGACAGACAAACTCTAGCAAATCTTGCCCCCTTGTTAGTTTTAAAAGTTACCACCTCCAGTTGCCCATTCCATTCCCCAGCTAAAGGCTCCTGACCCTCTTTCTCCCTTCCTGGAAATCAACAGAAAGGAATGTGTACTGATATTCAGCCACTTCACAATCTGGCAATGTAAACTTTTGATGAGTTTAAACTAACCTGCTGGACTTTACAGTGAAAAAACCCCACTCACATGCCCTACTACTCATTCTGTTACACAGATAGTAACCTCTTGTTAAAAAAATAGTAACAAACTATGAAAGGAGAGGTCAAGCTGCCTCTTAACAAGGGTATTTGTGTAATTTTTGATGGTTCAGTGTACTGGTATACAACTGTATCTGTGAAACTTCGGACAGTTCCTTTCTTGGGTCCAAACAAATGTATTCATCACAAACCACATGTTTATAGAACTTAATAGATTCCTTTTCCATCAACTAACTCACCCTCTTCCTTAGATATGAGGTATTACAGCTGCTATGCTTTTGATATTTGAGCTAGCTTCACAGAACTGACTTTGCTATTTCTAATTCCTCTAGTACAGTGCAGCCATCTTTTTAATCAAAACTCTTGTAAATTAACTTGGTATTTTTGTATTTTTTACAATTAGCCTTCTCTTTAATGAACTGCAAGTCAAGATGAAACATCAATTATTCTGAAGTGAAAAGTTTGCTCAAACTGATATCTGAGTTCTGAATATTTTCAGCCACCAATGTGAATTCCTTCCAAAATTGTTTATTTTATTCTACATTACAGTCTGCCTTTTAATTTTTCTTTAATTGATTTTTTTAAATTGCAAACTCTTTCTAAAAACAGTTAAATCTTATCTGTTGCCTTCTACTTCATACCTCCTTTTTTCAGACTTTTGCCAGGTCTTCTGTTTGTCTTCTTATTCTTCCTACTTTGTAGATCCAAACTGAAAAACTGGAGGTGACAAGATGGTTAGAAAGAAACCCTTCAGTGCAGTTCAGAAAGATTATTTCTCTTAGCCACAGACTTTCCACACAAGTAGTAAAAATGGCTGACCCAGAAGAGCTGTTAAAAAAATAGAGAGAAAAAATTCTACAAGATGCTCATTACCATATTTATTTTATTCATCTGCATACCCAGAGCTGTTTAAGAGGCTGTAAGTTGCCACTGTCTCTTTAAGAGTGAATATTTCAGTAATTACAGAGAAATTCAGTGAAGGATTTGACATTTATGGTAAAATTCAGGAAGTATATAAATGGCCTTGGACCCAAAAACAATTATCTATATAGTTGTCATACAGCTAGGCAGGTATCATATCACCTGTAAAATCAGTTAGAAACTTAAGGCCCAAGAAGGCCAAAGGTGCTACTTCCTGGGCTGAATGTAACACCATCTCTTTGCCTGGAATTCACAAACCATACCTCAAAACATCATCATCTCTGTTGGTGGTCAGTGTCAACGCTTGCGATTTTGTTTATAGAAGAATAAAGGAATCACTCGGTAACTTGAACAATAGAGTAGAAACATCTCAACCAAAGCAAGCAGACTACTCCTTCTCGGAAGACTACATCATCAGCTGCTGACTGGTATCAATTCTGTTGAAGTGCTGACACTATAAAAAAGAGCACATGATTAATAGATCAAGGAGTGCACAAGACCACAAGTCAGATAATTTGGGGAAGGACAGAAGAAAGGAGAATTCTACTTTTCACACATGCTCTTAATCCCATCTCTGCATTTTGTTCAATTTAAAAATACAACATTTCTTGAAGTAAGAACCAGCCTGAGTAGTGCCAAGCCTTAGGTGCTCTGCTACTCTGGGCCTGAGAACATTGATAAGGAATAGTGACATTTACTTAAGGGTTATACCGAAATAAATTCAGAATTATGTAAACAGAAGTCATATTTGTGTATTTATCTTAAAAACATATGGTGATATGAATTTGGCTAAACCTTTTAACTTTTATCTTCTTTAGGTACTTGACTGCTGCTTTGGAAATTTCACTACTTTATTCATACAAGGTCCGCCTTATTTAAGTTTTCCCCAACAGTAGAGTTGTTTTAACATCCAATGAAAAAGTAAATAGCAACTTTAAGAGATAAAAGCAAGAGCAAAGGCAAATGAGCCTTTTGTTTGTAGGCATAAAAAAGAATTGTATTAAGAAGGGTGTGACCACCAGGTTGACAGAGGTTCTCACACCCATCTATTCTGCCCCAGTGACACCATGCCACTGTCATGCCAGCTTCAAAATGAAAGTGCTGGTCGAAGCAAAGTACTATGGGGCTTGACGTTCAGATTGTAACATGAGAGGCCTCTTGTTCTGATTGCTGCTTTCAGTTTTCAGATTTGGGGTGTTGGTATTTTTCTGCATGTTTTCTGCAAACAGGCTAAGGCAATTTTGCATCTAATCATATCACTAAACTCTTTTTATCTCAGCTCCAATGGTTTGTGTTGTTTGTTTGGTTTGGTTTTTTTGGTGTCCCTGTCTGTATAGGGAAAGAGGTGGGGGCTTGTGAGAGTGGGCTGTATTAATGCAGGGCAGTCCATATTTGGCACCAATCACTGGTCTTGAAAAACAGCTGTCTTAATTAAGACAGTCTATTTTGGCAGGAGACAAAAGGGTTGAGATAAGAAGACAATAATGAGAGGATTCAATTAAGTCTTGAGACTTTTTAAGAGAGTTTTATGTAAGTTTAGGTGTTGGGGTTTTTTTCCCCTATGGTGTGTTTGCTATATTGATGCATTTGTTTTCTGGGAGCAGCTGCAGGTGAGGTGCTGGGGTCCTCTGTGTGCTCTCTCTGGTGCTGTTGTCACCTTGGGGAAATTGCTTAAAGCTATGATGTTGCTGTGCTGGTTACTAGCAGGTTATTATATGGTTATTCCACTGGCCACTTAGTTTAGGTGCAATCTCATTTGATGGGCCAGATTTTGTCCAGAGCAATACAGAATACTACCTGGAGAGCTGCCCTGGGGCTAGATAACTAAGAGTGGCAGGGTGTGTGGGAGAGTATGGGCAAGTGGAGCAGAGGTTCCCAGATGCAAGGCTTATTCCCATACACAACTTCACATCTTATATTTAACAATAGGGCTAAGCACAAATGTACCACAGATACTCAAGCTGGGTGGAAATAAAGACCATGAGTATGATCTTTTTGCTCTTCCATTCCCTTACCTTTACCTGTAAAGAGTTTTCTTCCCCGAATTACAGACCTCAGTTACAGGAGGAAAAAAAAAGCACCATCATTATAGAACACATGCATTTCAGAATGGCCTGACAGTCCACACTTTCTTGTCCCTATTCTTTCAGTTACCATGAAGCCGTCGACATTTTTAGACCCCTCTATCTGAGCTCCTGTTCCTCCTCCCCATACTTGTAGGACTGGAAACAAGTATAACTGAACCACTGCTGACACCTGTTGCCCACTCTGATAAATGTGTGTTAATCGGCCTGGGGTACTTGATACAGGGAAATACGGGAAAAAAACACCACCATATAGGCTGTCTCTCACCCTGTTCTCAGACTCATAATGTTGCAGGTCCAGGGAGCAGGAACAAGAACCAAGTAGGGGCCTAGAAAGAGGAGTTAGCAAGCCACTTAACTACATAAGCTATGGTTTGCTAGCCCAGATCTAAAGTGAAATTTCAACCAATTTGGAGAAGTAAGATGTACAACTATCACATTCTGTGGTGTGGAATCACAGAGCCATCCAACAAAGAAGTACTCTGATGACGTGCCAAGCTACTAATGTTTCCAGAAAAGGTTATTTACATACTATGTATAGAACAAAGTGAAAATGAACAGGAGCATCTTATAGGAAACAAGGTACCATACCAATTAAAGCAAAATAAATGCATAAAGAGAAAAAACAAACCTTCTCTTCAAGTACTATTTTTATTTCATCATATGCAAAAATCCATCAGAACTACAAACGCTAACCTTTTTGTAAAAATAAATGCCTAAAAAAAAAAAAAAAAAATAGCACGGGGCAAACAATGAATTCACACAAAAATGCCCAAACACAGACCAACCCATTTTCCCCCCGAACTTATGAAGGCACAAAGACAAGAACATACACCGCTAGTATCCACGGTGAGAGCACCAAAGAGACCCCCCAGGAAACCCTTCATCGGGCACCAATCGCAGGGGGACACAGAAGTGTCTCCACCACGCACGGCTCAAAGGGGCCACAGGTGTGAGCAAGCACCTTCTCACAGCCACGCAGGAAACCGACAAGCCGCTGCAGACAGAAGGGAAACAAACCACCCACAGCTAAACAGGACACAATCAAGCATCTTCAGGCATTTGTCCTTCAATAAACCAGGCGGACGCAGACACACTGTACAGGCTCTTTTCTGAGTGCAAATGACCTTTGCCACACGGCAGCCAAACACGACAACGCGGATCTCAGTAAGCATCATGTCTTAAAGCTAACGACTAGCCAGTAACAGCAGGCACCTGAAACGGCAAAGGAACGGCGCGACAAGCAGCCGTGCGCTAGGTCCACAGCGCCAAACCACAGCCACCACCGGGCGGAAGCAGTAACAAACCGAGCCCGCCGCGGGCGCAGGCGCGGTACGGGCGGAGCGTGGCCCCGCCCCGGCTGGGCGGGCTCTCCGCCATGCCCCGCCCCCCTTCAGGCCGCGCGCGCGCCCCTTCCGCCGCTTCCTGCCGTGCCCTAGCGCCGCCGGGCCCGCTGGAACCGCCGCCCCTCGAGCGGCGGCTGGAGGCTGGGAGTCTGTGCGGCGCGGCGGCCGGACCGAGCGGGGAGATGAACACCGTGCTGTCCCGGGCCAACTCGCTCTTCGCCTTTTCTTTGAGCGTGATGGCGGCGCTCACCTTCGGTTGTTTCATCACCACCGCCTTCAAAGAGCGGAGCGTGCCCGTCAGCATCGCCGTGTCCCGGGTCACGCTGTGAGTGCGGCCGGGAGAAGGAAGGGAGTGGCGGAGGAGGGCCGGGCCGGGCGGGGCGGTGGGTGCCCGCTAGGGAGTGGAAGGGTTTGTCTGGGATCTGCGGATCTTCCCCGGCTGCCTGCCGAGGAGTCGCTGCGGGGCGGGTAATGGCCGAGGCGCCCGAGGGGACGCTAACGCCCGGCTGCGGAGCGGTGCTGACGCGAGCAGAGGCCCACCGCCGTGGCAGCTGCTCGGCACCGCTGCGCCGCCGGCTTGCTTCGGCTGAGGCCGCGGAGATCTCCTGTTTCCTGCCCGCTCCCTCGCCCGCCGCCTGGGCCAATGAGGGAGCCCCACGACGGCGCTCCGCAGCCACACGCCCCGGCCGGGGGGCGGTACCTCCTGCCTTGGGCGTTTCGCTGCTGGGCAGCGTGTTAAGGGGCTGACCCGCTGCTGAAGGTGGCGATGAGGGCCGTGCCGTTAAGGCAGGCTTGTGTGCCAGCGCCGGTCGTGTTCAGTGGTAAGGGTATGGCGAATTGCAAGGAAATAAGTGTGAACTGCTTTTCACAATTTTGGGGATGAAATTATCTAAATGAACATACGGTTTATTGCCCTCGTGTTTTTTTATTTGTTGTTGTTTCAGTTATCATAGAATCATACAATTGCTAGGGTTGGAAGGGACCTCAAGGATCATCTAGTTCCAACCCCCTGCCATGGGCAGGGACACCTCACACTAGATCAGGTTGCCCAGCGCCACATCCAGCCTGGCCTTAAAAACCTCCAGGGATGGGGCCTCCACCACCTCCCTGGGCAACCTGCTCCAGTGTCTCACCATCCTTATGGTGAAGAACTTCATCCTAACATCCAATCTGAATCTACCCACTTCTATTTTTGTTCTATTCCCCCTAGTCCTGTCACTGCCCAACACCCTAAAAAGTCCCTCACCAGCTATCTTTTAGGCCCCCTTAAGATACTAGAAGGCCTTGGAGCCTTCTCTTATCCAGACTGAATAGCCCCAACTCCCTCAATCTGTCCTCATAGGAGAGGTGATCAGGACCTCTAATCATCCTCGTAGCCCTTCTCTGGACACTTTCCAGCATCTCCAGATCCTGCCTGTAACAGGGCCTCCAGAACTGGACACAGTACTCCAGGTGGGGTCTCACCAGAGTGGAGTAGAGGGGGAGAATCACCTCCCTTGACCTGCTGGCTGTGCTTCTCTTGATGCAGCCCAGGGTGTGATTTGCTTTCTGGGCTGCAAGTGCACACTGCTGGCTCATGTTGAGCTTCTCATCCACTGGCACCCCCAAGTCCTTTTCTTCAGGGCTGCTCTCAAGCCAGTCACTGCCCACCCTCTGTCGGTGCTTGGGATTGCCCCGTCCCAGATGCAGGACCTTGCATTTGGTCTTGTTGAACCTCATGAGGTTATCATGGGCCAACCTATCCAACCTGTCAAAGCCCCTCAGGATGGCATTCCTTCCCTCCAGCGTGTCTGCTGCACCACACAGCTTGGTGCTGTCAGCAAACTTGCTGAGGGTGCACTTAGTCCCACTGTCCATTTTTTTGCTGGTAGCGTATTTTTCAGTCTTTTTTGCAAGCCCTATGACAGTGAGATGACTGGGATGTGAAACATACCAGGTGTAGATTAAGTAGTACCACATCATGTTGCTCATAAGACACAATGTGCTGATGCAAACCTGTGCAGGGGGAGTGGGTTTTTTCAGTTCTTCTCCCCAGTCACCCTCCAAAAAGAAAAGTGTCACAGAAAAATTCCATCAAGTAAATCATGTATAATTGGGAGGGCTGTACTTTTCTGAACATTTGAGCAGCTGCAACTGCCACCAAAAAGTAGAGATGTTGGTTATATTGACATGGTCTTGCACTAGAGCTGCATAGGTGACTCTGTCTCACAGGGTACTAAGCTGTTTTAAACCAACTAATGAGTTTGTTTAGTTTTATTTTGGCTGTGTTAGTGAGCTAAAGCAGCTCATGGAGCTTTGGAGCCACCCTGAGGTAAGTGGATGGCTAGCAGAAAGGTATGAAAGGGGAGATAACTCAAAGGGCAGAGGGCTTGGAACTAGGTTATCCTTGAGGTCCCTTCCAACCCTGACAATTCTGTGAAATAAAGAGTGGAATCTGCAATTGCATTTTGGATTAGTTTAGTATCTTAGGAAAATAAACCCCACATTTTTTGCTAGATTGAGGGTTGCAAAGAGCATAAAAACAGTATAAGGGAATATCACAGTATCGGAGGATGTTTGAGGTTGGAAGGGACCTCTGGATATCTTTGAGTCCAACTCCCCTGCCAGAGCAGGACCATATAATCTAGCACAGGTCGCAAAGGAATGCATCCAAATAGTCTTGAAAGTCTGCAGAGAAGGAGACTCCACAGCCTCTGTGGAGATACCAGTGCTCTGTGACTCTTGCAGTAAAGAAGTTTTCCTCATGTTGAGGTGGAACTTCCTGTATTGTAGTTTACATGCATTACCCCTTGTCCTGTCACAGGGCACAAGCGAGAAGAGGCTGTCCCTTCCTGCTTGACACCTAGCCCTCATATTTATATACATTTCATAGAATCAATAAGGTTGAAAAAGACCTCAAGGGTCATCTAGTCCAACCTGTCACCCAAGACCTCATGACTACTAAACCATGGCACCAAGTGCCACGTCCAGTCCCCTCTTGAATACCTCCAGGGACAGTGACTTAACTGCCTCCCTGGGCAGCCCATTCCAATGGCTAACAGCTCTCTCTGTGAAGAACTTTCTCCTCACCTTGACCCTAAACTTCCCCTGGCACAGTTCGAGACTGTGTCCTCTTGTTCTGGTGCTGATTGCCTGGGGGAAGAGACCAACCCCCTCCTGGCTACAACCTCCCTTCAGGTAGTTGTAGACTCCATCTCAGTCTTCAGTCAAAAAACCCCAGGTCTCTCAGACTTCCTTCATAAGGCACGAGATCCAATCCCTTAATCATCCTTTTAGTCCTCCATTGGACTGTCTCTTGTAGATCCCTGTCCCTCTTGATCTGGGAAGCCCAGAACTGGATGCAGTGTTCCAGGTGGGGCTTCACTAGGGCAGAATAGAGGGGGAGCAGAACCTCGCTCAATCTGCTGGACATACTCTTTTAATGCACCCCAGGATCCCATTGGCTTTCTTGGCCACAAGGGCACATTGCTGTCCCATGGATGACTTCTTGTCCACCAGGACACCCAGGTCCTTCTCCATGGGACTGCTGTCTAGCAGATCCCCTCCTAACCTGTACTAACAATTCTATGATTCTATGATTATTCCTTCCCAGGTGCAGGACTCTGCACTTATCCTTGTTGAACCTCATTAGGTTCCTCTTTGCCCAGCTCTCTAGTCTGTCCAAGTCTTGCTGAATGGTTGCACAGCATTCAGGTGTATCAGCTAAGCCTCCCAGTCTCATATTGTGAGCAAACTTGCTGAACAGACACTGTCCTGTCATCAGTGTCATCGATAAAGATGTTGAACAGGGCTGGACACAGCACTGATCCCTGGGGTACTCCACTACTTACAGGTCTCCAGCTGGACTTGGCACCATTGATCGCCATTCTTTGCACTCCATCATTTTTCCAGAGATGGAGGTGAGGCTGGCTGCTCTACAGTTTTCTGGAACCTCTTTCTTGCCCTTTTTGAAGACTGGAGTGACATTGGCTTTCCTCCAGTCCTCAGGCACCTCTCCTGTGTGCCACGATTTTGCAAAAAATGACGGAGAGTGGTAGAGCAACAGTGTCAGCCATGTCTCTCAACACTCTTGGGTACACCTCATCAGGCCTCATGGTTTTCTTAATCACTGTCTCCAAAAGTGCCTTTTCTTTTCCTTTTTCATGCTGTTATTTTTCAGTTTCTAATGTAGTTTAGTGTGGCAATGTCAGATATTTGTCCAGATATGGATCTGTAATAAATTCTTCCAAAATGATACAGTTTTCCATCATGGAGGAGAAAAGAAGCATTTCTTCATACTGTTCATTAAATACATTCCAGTGAGAAAGTCACTACAAACATAAACTATTTTATCAGACTGTCTGGAGTGTCTTCTATGAGACTTGAGCACTAGAGGCTTTTTTAGTGGAAACTGAAAACGGTTGCCAGCAGACAATTGTGCCACAGATGTTCCAATCAGATTTATATATTTGGGGATGGCTAACACATTTTACTAAAAGGAAATGTAATGCAGTTTAAGTACAGACAGATGCAGATTTTTGTTGACAGGAAAAAAAATTATAGGCTGTTTGTGTAACTTGGACTGTTGTGGTGACAAAGCCTGTCATTTAAAACTGAGACTCTGTAATTTCTGGAAGGCAGGTTTTATTTTGTAATACTGATTATGCTTTAGCCAAAAGTATTTCAAAGAAAGCACTGAAAATGGATAAGGGAAATATGTAGAAAGACTAATAATTTATGTAATGCATTAAGAAGAAATAATAAGAAAGGATAATCATCTGTTTTGTTTTATTTTAGGAAAAATGTGGAAGATTTCACTGGACCCAGAGAAAGAAGTGATCTGGGATTCATCACATTTGACATCACTGCAGATATCCTTTATGAAAAAAGTTATTTGGAAACATTTTGAAATAGGAACATCTTGGCATATGCTTTGTTACCTTATAATCTTCAGATACTCAGGATTTGAGGGAGAACTAGCTATTTGTGTTAAAATACAAATTTAAAGCTGTAAAAAGTAGCATTTCACATATCTAGGGCAGTAAAATAGGCCTTGAAATAGCTGTTCTGTAGTAAAT
This sequence comes from Picus viridis, assembly GCA_033816785.1. NCBI lineage: Eukaryota > Metazoa > Chordata > Aves > Piciformes > Picidae > Picus > Picus viridis. The sequence continues at coordinate 15,408,145 of CM066582.1, read as the reverse complement.
GACACTGGCCAATTTGTTTTCTCTCTCTTTGTAATGCCTGTTTTAAAAATCAGGCTTTAATGAAATGCACTGTATCTAATAATGGGAAGTACAGTTCAACATCTAGATGATGCTGCCATTAATGGGTGTTTAGAGGTATTAATTAATTACATGGGTTTTATAACATGGGTTTTGTACTGAATCTTGAAACTGATACACCTTTCAGATTTGTTTTGTTGTGAGGCTCTCAAAGTTCTGGCCATGTGATTGTATACAAATACCTGTCTTTAAAAATAAAAATACATTATAATCCTTTACTTGTTTAAACCTATCAAACCTGTAACACTTAATGGTAAGAACTTCCTTGGGAAGCATATGAAGTGCTGCACAATTTATGACATTACTTTTTTGCCTGTTTTTCATTGCTGTTACCTTTTGGCAACTTCCGTATTTTTCTACTTCCATCTTAGTTTGGTTTTTACTAGGGGAAGAGGCTTGTGGGTGGGTGTACTTGGTTTTGGTTTGGGTAGGCTTTTTGACAGTAGAAAGCAATAGGATTTAGGATTTAGTTTAATACATTACTAGTGTTTTTTACTGCAGAAGCTGGTACCAAATATGAGGCAGCAGGCATTACCTCAGGTGATTACAATAAGCCTTGCTTTGCAGCCAGGCTGAGATTCCTGGGCTTTTTCCATGTGCTCTTTTTTGTCAATGTTTGGAGAGTAATACATTGTGTAAGCAAACCAAACAAAATACAATTCTTGAATTCATGTGACTGCTGGATAAACAAGTTCATCTGCTTTTTTGCAGGTGTGTATTTCACAGGAATAAGAGGGATTTTTTTTTTTCTGCCAGATGGAAGCTGGAGAGCAGTAGTTTTAATTTTTAGCTTATTTTTTTTAATATAGAAACTCTGACTTAGCCTTTCATGCCTGGCATAAATAAACTTTGCAGTATATAGAGTTGTAAAATACAACTTTCTTGTAGGGTTGGGGTTTTTTTTGAGTGCATTTGTAAAGAGTTACTACTGGTACATGGGCTTTCTTAACTAACAGAAGCAAGTTATTAGTCCTAGGAAGAATTAAATAAAATGGCACTTGGTGCCATGGTCTAGTCATGAGGTCTGTGGTGACAGGTTGGACTCGATGATCTTTGAGGTCTCTTCCAACCTTGGTGATTCTGTGATACTGTGACATTTGGAAAAAAAGTAGGGAAGGAAAAGGGGAGGAGACAGTTTTCACAAACTCTTTAGCTCACTTAATTTATGGCTAAAAAGATTTTCAGAATCTAGTCTGTTGTTTTGAGTTAGATAACGAAAAATGGTCAAGTAAAATAGCTCCAGCTATTCTTGCAGCAGCCGTTGGATATTTAATTCTTGCAATACTTGCCTTTTGAATTAATGTCTTAAAAACATGATTTAGTCTTGAGATGAGTGGAACATGACAAAGCAGACTTTGAGGCTGGTTGGGGAATCAGTTTAATTTATTCTTTGAGACAGTAGCAAGTAGAATAATAAAAGAGGACTGGGAATTAAAAGGTTACAGCTAACGTTTGTTGTGAGTTGGGAGGTCTTTCCCTTATCAGTCACACATACTGCATTTTATTGCTAAATAAGCAGACAGTAATTAGCACATCAGCTTTATTATACTAACAGTCTCAAATGGCAGTCGTCAGTTCCTTACTGTTGATCAAAAATCTGCGAGGAATTTTGTTTCAGTCTAACAAGTTGACTTTCTTTGTAGTAAGTAGGTAATTAAATTTGCTAATCCCTGGTGTCCCGTACAATAGGAAATACTGACCATCCATTAACTTCTGTACTGTATTACAGACTCTGAACTCTACACTGTGCCAATTTTGTGTTTATGCCTTATTTAATGCTATTGAAACTGTGATCCACAATTGTATAACAAGGTTCTTTGACAGTATAAATGACCACTTCGAAAATATTTGCTGAAGGGTTCTGTCTTTCCTTTTGTTTAGGGTTTTGTAATACATTGTGTAGCAGTGGATTACAGTTACTAGCTTGCAGTGTCAAAAAGAGAAGAAATAGCTGTTAGATTGCTTAAATAGTAAAGTTAAAAAACAAAAATACAAAAATACAAAAAAACCCCACACAAAAACAAAAGAAAAAAGCAATCAACAACTTGTTGCTTTAATATGGTTAAAATATATGTTAGAACTCCTGGAATTACGCTGATTTATAAATGAGTTATTTTGAAAGGTAAAAAAACCTCACTGTAGTTTAGCCTACTTAGATCGAGTAAAAATAAAGCAATGTTATGTAAGTACAATATGGTATTTTTCTTAACTCACCTACATCTGCAGAGTATATTTGACTGGAACGTTAAACAATTGTTTCTATATTTGTCTGCAGAATATTCAACAAAAAACAATGTAAGTATCAAAAAGAAAGTTGAAGCAATTACCCATTTTGTGTTGCAGTTATTTTTAACATTCTGAAGTTCTGCTGGGAAGAGTTAAGGCACCAACATTTCCTAGTTTGGACTGTTTTTACTGGCCGTTGTGATTGTTATTTTCTTGACAGTTTTAACTGCAGGGTATGAAGTTCACCCTTGTGAAGCCTAACTACATATGTTCCCAACAGAACAGAAGAACAGTACCACATACCTTGTTATTAACCCACAATAGTGGACTGTAAATGAGTTTTTTCTACTTACTTGCTCTGTTTTACTTTTCCCTGATGTTCTGTGGTATTAGGAAAAGGATATAGTGGCCTTTGGTCTTACCAGGTGTGATGTATCTTTATAGATCACAGGTGAACGGACTGTATGAGCAATTCAAAAGATGCATCCCAAATTCTTGAATGTTTCAATCTTTATACTGTACTTCTAAGTAATTAGGTGTGCTAAGCAGTCTTATTTAGTACCTTACAGAGCAATTTAGGAAAAAAATTCTCAATATTTGTGTGAAGACTGGTTTATGTGGAGAGCCAAAAAAACCAACAAACAAATCTACAGGGTGAAGCAAGACAAAATTTTAGTACGAACACATTATCCAGCAGCATGTATAAAACAATCTGGATGCTTTAGGGGGTAAAAAAAGAAGTAGGGTGATAGCTTTGTGTAGCAAGTTAAGAAAACCCCCCGGCATTCTCTATATCCTTGCAATGTGACCAGTTAAATTTGCAGTTCAAGTAGAGGTTTTTTCCCATTGGAATTGGAAAAATGCTACATACCTAGACAGTGACATTATAGCTCAGTTTATGTCCTTTATCTGAAATGAAGTCTAAATACTGTTTATAAGTGACTTAACTTTTGTAGTTCAAGAGGAAAATCCATCATACTTTGTAAATCTTTGATAGCTTATGACTTTTCTAAATGGCTTTCTCGTGTCTTACTGAGCTGTTCTTTGTTTCCATTTATTCTGTGCTTCAGTGTATAGTAGTAGTCTTCCCTGCCGTAAAGCATTATTTTGTTAAATTAGTTACTAATTGCAAGCATGTTCTTCACTTCAGGGTATTCAGATGAACAGTGCTATGAAATTTTGGTGACTGAATATGATCTTGTCAGGTAGCATGCTGACTTAATTACAATTACATTTGTAGGCTCTGAACCAGGTGGTTCTTTGGGACAAGATTATGTTGAGAGGAGATAACCCAAGATTATTCTTAAAAGACATGAAGTCAAAGTACTTTTTCTTTGATGATGGAAATGGTCTCAAGTAAGTAAATACTTTTGTTGTATTATTCATGGTGTCTTGGTTTACTTGCATACTTTGCATTTGATATGTGTTTTTACTGCTGTGGTCTGACATTCTGTGTGACACACTTACATTTTATGTGACGTTCTTGTCACTCTACTGCATCTTTGCAGTTTGATTGTTAGAAGATACTTTGGGATACAAGATACCCTGTTTCTTCTGATAATATGAGCAATAGGCTTCTGGGTTTCTGCTTCCAGTATCCTTGTCTACATAGAATTTGTTCTGTGATGCATTCAACTCCCAAGTTGAGTAACTTAAAAAAAGTTACATCTTGAAAATGGGTAAAATACTTCATGAAATAACTACGTAAAATTAAAACATTGCTTCTGGATTGGGAAAACAATTTGTGTCTAATTTATTACTCTTAGCAATAATTAATTAAATTGGTTAACTTGAGAATTTTTACTAATACTCTTTGTTGCTTTTGCAGGGGGAACAGGAACATCACTTTGACTCTCTCCTGGAATGTTGTTCCAAATGCTGGCATTCTACCTCTTGTAACAGGATCAGGACATGTGTCTGTACCTTTCCCAGATACCTATGAAACAACAAAAAGTTATTAAATTATAATACTGAATCCTAAGCAAGATATTTTTATACTTGTATATTGTGAATAAGTTTTATTGCAGTTTCTTCTCACACCCCATGCAACCCTTCAGTGAAAGGTACTTCATTTTCTCAGGTCTGACAGCATAGGGAAAGGAAATGAAAGTTCATGAGTCATTTTTTTTTTTTAAATAAAACTTTTAAGCTGAAACTTAAGTGAAAAGCAAATTGCAGAGTAACGGGTTTGGAGGGAAGACTGAAGAATTTCATTTTTTTCCCCCCGCTGGTCATCTAGGTATTCCTTTTCTTTTAAATAAACATTTTAAAACCAGAAGGTAGTCTTTACTGGGTTTTTTGAGGGGGTTAGGGGTTTTGGTTGGTTGGTTGGGGATTTTTTGTGCCATCATAGTTACTTAATCTGTGTAAAGCTCAAATACACCCTCTGGAGTCAGTTTCTGTGAAGTTTCCTTTGTGCCTGAAGGAAGTTTGTTATACAGCATTTTGCTAAATGCATGCTTAGCATACTACAGTAAGGTAAGCTTGGTCCTTTCTAGAACTGCCAACAGCTACTGATAGGTTTCTGTTATAAAGCCTGCAGATCTTGTTTTGAGTGCCATTGATGTAGCCCACATACAATTTTGTATGATCATATTTTAATAACTATTTATAATGCAGCTGACTATAAGAATAAAGAAATCTTTTCAGTGTATTCAGTCAGTAAGGAAAGTGAAAGGTTTAGGTAAAGAAATGCTGTCTACAAAGCAACCACTTGATTTTTGTTGGGATCTGCTCAGTAGGATGAATTAACACACTTGTTCCAGAGGGGGCTGGGACAATTAATATTAGAGAGGCCCTTCCATAGCAAAGTATGGGGCAGATGTTCTCCAAAACAGTCTGAGAAAATATTTAAGAAATAGAGGATTTCCCATGGAAACATAAAGGCATTTAGACAGATTTACTATCTTGAAAATGAGCGAGTCTACCTGCAAGTCTTCCTGATTTGCATCAAATAGGAAAGGTAGCAAGCTGTGGGTGGCAGTTCCAGTCAGCAGTTCTGCTGAAGTGGCCTCTCTCTGTCTGCATATCCTCCTTGTGTCCTGTTTCACTCAGCTACAGTCTCAACCTCTTGTCATAGTTGGAAGAACAGAAAGAAGGAATGGTATCAAGATTGCCTCTTGATGATAGCAATGGTTTATATTAATTGACTAGTTTCTTGCTTGTCATGCATCCAGAAGAGGAGGCACCTGCCACCTTTCTTACATAGTTTTTAATATACGTGTATCTGTTCAAAGTGTGGTAGAAGTTAGTTTATTTTCAGACTTCTGATGTCCTACATGTTCTGGGGACTTTCGAAAAGAGCAGTCATAGATTAAAACTCAGCTTTTTAATACTGCAAATAAAAAAAAAAAAAAAACCCAGGAAAAATGATGAGAATTACAGTGTGACAAGCCTTTCACAAGAAGAGATGCAAAAGATTGGTTCAGTCTCCCTCTGTTGCAAGTTCACCTAAGAGCTGATTTTTAGGAAGTTAACTTGCTTTTAAAAAGGGATCCTTAGTATTTGTGAGTTATGTGGTGAATGGTGCCACATCCAGCTGGCGGCCTGTCACTAGTGGTGTGCCCCAAGGATCAGTGCTGGGCCCCATGCTTTTCAGCATCTTTATTGATGATCTGGATGAGGGCATTGAGTCCATCATCAGTAAATTTGCAGATGACACCAAGCTGGGGGCAGGAGTTGATCTGCTGGAGGGCAGAGAGGCTTTGCAGAGGGACCTCGACAGGCTGGACAGATGGGCAGAGTCCAATGGCATGAGATTTAACACATCCAAGTGCCGGGTTCTGCACACTGGCCACAACAACCCCAGGCAGCGCTACAGGCTGGGGTCAGAGTGGCTGGAGAGCGGCCAGGCAGAGAGGGACCTGGGGGTGCTGGTTGATGGGAAGCTGAACATGAGCCAGCAGTGTGCCCAGGCAGCCAAGAGGGCCAACCACATCCTGGCCTGCATTAGGAATAGTATGGCCAGCAGGAGCAGGGAGGTCATTGTGCCCCTGTACTCTGCTTTGGTTAGGCCGCACCTTGAGTACTGTGTCCAGTTCTGGGCCCCTCAGTTTAAGAAGGACATTGAGACACTTGAACATGTCCAGAGAAGGGCAACAAGGCTGGTGAGAGGCCTTGAGCACAAGCCCTATGAGGAGAGGCTGAGGGAGCTGGGGCTGTTTAGCCTGGAGAAGAGGAGGCTCAGGGGCGACCTCATTGCTCTCTACAACTACCTGAAGGGTGGTTGTAGCCAGGAAGGGGTTGGCCTCTTCTCCCTAGCAACCAGCACCAGAACAAGGGGACACAGTCTCAAGCTGCACCAGGGGAAGTTTAGGCTGGAGGTGAGGAGAAAGTTCTTCACCGAGAGAGTGATTTGTCATTGGAATGGGCTGCCCGGGGAGGTGGTTGAGTCTCCGTCCCTGGAGGCGTTCAGGAGGGGACTGGATGTGGCACTTGGTGCCATGGTCTAGTTGTGAGGTTATGGTTACAGGTTGGACTCGATGATCTTCAAGGTCTCTTCCAACCTCGGTAATTCTATTCTATTCTATTCTATTCTATCCCATCCTCTAAGTAACTAGTTAGGATCTGCTGTCAAAAAATGTCAGAGAAAAATCTACCTTCTTTCCTCCAAAATGGTATATTCCTCCCAGCAGAGAGTAGCAGAGTTTTACGACACTAGAATTGTAGTTTCAAACATGATACTTGAAGCTTTTATAGTTTAGAATCATAGCTTTCACAGTGAAGAGAGATTATGTTAGAGGTGAGTCCTCTAGAGGGATGAGGAGGAAACCATCACTGTCTTTATGTTCAAGTTCTTAGAGAGAACATGGTTCTATCTTGCAGGAAAGGCCAGGATAGAGAAGCACTTAAATCACAGAATCACAAAATGGTAGGAGAGTTGGAAGGGACCTCAAGAGACCGTCTAGTCCAACCCCAACTGCTTAAAGCAGGTTTGCCTACATCAGGTTGCTCAGGAACATGACCAGGCAGGTTTTGACTGTCTCCAAATAAGAAACCACAACCTCTCTGGGCAGCCTGTTCCAGTGTTTCTATCTCCCTCCATGTATAGTTTTTCCATATATTTAGGTGGAACTTCTTGTGTGCCAGTTTGTGCCAATTGCCACTTGTCCTATAATCGGACACCACTGAAAAATGCCTTTCCCAAATCTCTTGATGTTCACCCTTTAGGTATGTATAAGCATTGATAAGGTCACCTCTTAGTCTTCTCCAAGCTTAAAAGTTCTAGGTCTCCCAGCCTGTCCTCATCGGAGAGATGCTTCAGTCTCCTAATCACCTTTGTAGCTCTCCTCAGCACTCTCCAGTAGTTCCCTGTCTCTTGAACTGGGGATCCCAGAATTCCAGACATAGCCTCACTAGGGCAGAGCAGAGAGGGAGAGGTCCTTTGAGCTAGCCACCTCAGAATACCATTAGCCTTCTTGGGCACAGGTATGTCTCCTGGTGATGTAGTCCACCAGGACTCCCAGTTTTTCTCTACAGAGTTGCTTTCCAGCAGATCAGCCCCTAACCTATACTGGTGCATGGTGTTAGTCCTCCCCAGGTGCAGGACCCTACACTTGTCCATGTTGAGCTTCATTAGGTTCCCCTCTGTCCAGCTCTCCAGTCTATCTGGGTCTCATGGAATTGCAGCACAGCATTCTGGTGTGTCAGCCACTCTTCCCACTCTTCTGAGAGTACACTCTGTCCCACCATCTGGATCATGAATGAAGTTGTTGGAAAAAAAGTGGACCCACTACTTACCCCTGGGGGTACATTGCTAACTACAGGCCTACTCAGCTACTGAGCAGGACATTATGCTCTCTGTTCTCTTCTTAGCTCTGGGAGCAAGAAGGCAGATGCCTCATTTGGGACTCTTCAAAGTGTTTCATTTCTCAAACCACTGACAATGCACTTCTGTGGAAACAAATAGCATTCACTTGTCTCTTCTGATACATCCTCTAAAAATAAGCATTGCTGTCAGCTGAGTGTTTTCTTGGGTGTGATGTTAACTAAATCATGGTTTATCTAGTGATATGTACAAAAAATGTACTCACTAGAAACTGATTTACTTAATGGGAAAAGGCTTGAAATTCTTTTGTGGGAATTTTGAACTGCAAACACATCTGATGCATTTCAGATAGGTATTGATGCTCTGGAGTTCTTGTGTGAGGAATGAAAAATACGAATTCTTAAGGTTTCTTCTTCATTGAGAACACGCAGCATGACATGGAAAGCCCTATACAGGAAAGTTACTTTCCTTCCTTTAATCTGTATTTAAAGCTCTGCTCCCCTGCACATGCAGTTACTGATGGACTTGCACTACAGATCCTGAAAATAGACATTGAGGAAATAAATTGCTTTATAACGATTGGCTATTTATTGTTTTACTATGTTTCTTCTGAACAACAACAAAATTACAGCTAGCTATTATGTTGCTTAGCATCCAGATTCAAGTAGAGTTACACAGAATCACAGAATACATCCAGTTGGAAGTGATTTCATAGATCACCCAGTCCAACGTCGGCCCAGCACTGGAGGGTCAACACTAAACCATGTCTCTAAGCGCCAGGTCCACATGATGCTCAAATACCTCTAGAGATGGTTCCTGCATTTTTTGGATTATAATAATGGAAATGTTATGCTTGTGAACATTATTTCAAGACAGATTTTGCAGCAAGAGTTCTGTAAAATGAAAACTATTAAAATGGAAAATTCTGGTATTGGAGCAATCTTGCTCCAAATTTCTGTCAGCAAAAATAGAGGAAATAAGTATTTGTAAATCTGCTATTTAAAGAATGTTCTGGTTTATTTGGCTTCTTTATTTTGGAAGAAAATGGAGATTTTTTTTCTCCATTAAAAAGAGCTAAAACCTTTTTTTTTTTTTTAAAGTTTATTTATGCAAACAAACAGGCATATAGATTTAGCATGAAGAGTCCTATTCTAAGCACACATCTAGGTGCTTGTATTACAGTAGTCAGTCAGGTATGTTTTTATTAAGCAAAATAAAATGCAAAGTTTAGCTTGAATATGCCAAACTGCTCCTGCTGGCACCCTGCAACCACTACCCTGAGACCATTTCTTTCTGAATGCACTTTCTTGAAGAAGTATGGCACAGGAAAAGATAGATATTCCATTGTTAAAGTTTCCTTTCCCCTTAATATTGGCACAGTAATAAATCCTTTTATGCAAGTTATTTAGTTTATGAATTAATAATTGTTCTTAATTAACAATTCCTAATTCCAAATTGTTTTACTTCAAATTTTTTTGCTCTCTCTCATCTTTTTACTATGAGCTCCAACAGAGGTGCATTTATGATTTTTCTCAAAACATTAATGATTTAATAATGAAATTCTATGACTTCTATTCCTAAGATATTGAGAAAATAAAACAGAAAAAAAACTCCACCCTATGAATTGATATAGATACATTATTTAGACTTACATGCTTTTGATTGAAAATAAATATAATGGAGTCATAATCTTTAAGACAACATTTCAAAACTCAGATATGGTCAAAAAGGAGTCTCTGACCTCCTAACTGCTTTCCCTCCCTTAGCTCAATGCTAATGAGGCCCACCAAAGATTCTATCTTTCTATCCTCTGGTTTCCAGCTGTATCCCCTTGTGCTTGTTAATTGTGCTCCAGACCATCAATTCTGAAGGAATAGCTGTCACTCCTCTAAAATCCTGGAACTGGCAGAAATTAATTGGAGAGAATATACACAGCTTTCCAGCACTGGTGAGCTATGGCAGCGAGCAAGCCTTTGTGTAATTTGAAGACACATTTTTAGTGTATCTGTAACATTGTTAACAACAATTGTCATTTATTCTGCAGTTGTAATCCAATGGCATCCAAGTGCTTTACAAGAAACACCATATTTATTTCCAAAAAGAGAATGGCATCCTTAAACTATACTGGAAGAGCTTTTTGCAAGCAACTGTCAAAAAATCTGGTGGTAGCTAGAGGTACCCAGGACACTGTACTACCACCTGTGTGTGCTTGTGATTTGCAGGCAAAAGGTATAATAGGAGATCCCCTTTATCAGAACTACCTTTGAATTTCTCGTGTGGGATATTGCTTCTGTGGTGCAATAAGCACCAGTCTGCTTTCTTGCTTACTGTTTCCTCAGACTTAATCTGGTAGGAACTTTTTTTTATTGTTCCTTTGGTAGGGACATCCAAAGGTAGAATCATAGAATCATAGAATCAATAAGGTTGGAAAAGACCTCAAAGATCATCAAGTCCAACCTATCACCCAAGACCTCATTACCACTAGACCATGGCACCAAGTGCCACGTCCAATCGCCTCTTGAACACCTCCAGGGACGGTGACTATCTTTGTCTTCAGGAAAGCAGCTGGGCTCTTCAACAGCACTCTTCACCTTGGCCGGCTGAGAAATGGAACCCTGTGAGCTTGTATATAGGGAAAGCATATCATAAATCAGGGGATAAAGGGAAAATGACAAATTTAATGCCATGTCCTGGTTTCTGAAGACCTTTGAAGCACTGTATTCATTAGAGCACTGTAGTCATTAGAGGACACAGTCTCAAGCTGCACCAGGGGAAGTTTAGACTCGAGGTCATGTAGTCCAACCCCTCTTCAGTGAGTGGGGACATCCTTGTTTTACCAAGTCAGTGTGTTACACATTTGCTTCATAAAATCACAGATGTTTAGATACTGTAAAACCAAGTCCTGCTTACTAGTACTGATAAGTCAGCTTTTTTTTTTTTTTTGAGAAAGAATTGAGCAGCTCCCAAAAGAGTGAAACCCTCAATTTATCAATTTTGGGGCAGTCCCCTTTTGCTATATTTTTTTTTTAATTAAATACATTTTTAAAAATAATGCAATATAGTATCATAGTATCAGTCAGGGTTGGAAGGGACCACAAGGATCTGCTAGTTCCAACCCCTGCCATGGGCAGGGACACCCCACATTAGATCAGGCCGGCCAGAGCCTCATCTAGCCTGGTCTTCCAGGGACAGGGCCTCAACCACCTCCCTGGACAACCCATTCCAGGGCTTCACCACTCTCATGGTGAACAACTTCTTCCTCACGTCCAGCCTGAATCTCCCCACCTCCAGCTTCATTCCATTCCCCCTAGTCCTATCACTATTTGATAGCCTGAGAAGTCCCTCCCCAGCCTTCTTGTAGCCCCCTTCAGATACTGGAAGGCTACAATGAGGTCACCTCGGAGCCTTCTCTTCTCCAGACTGAACAGCCCCAACTCCTTCAGTCTGTCCTCATAGGAGAGGTGCTCCAGCCCTCTGATCATCCTCATGGCCCTTCTCTGGACACGCTCCAGCACCTCCATATCCCTCTTGTAATAGGGGCTCCAGAACTGGAGGCAGTACTCCAGGTGGGGTTTCACCAGGGCTGAGTAGAGGGGAGAATCACCTCCCTTGACCTGCTGGCCACATTTCTCTTAATGCAGCCCAGGATCTGATTGGCTTTCCGGGCTGCAAGTGCACATTGAGAGCTCATGTTGAGCTTCTCGTCCACCAGCACCCCCAAGTCTCTCTCCTTTGGGCTGCTTTCCAGCCAGTCCCTGCCCAGCCTGTATTTGTGCCTGGGATTGCCTCGACCCAGATGCAGGACCCTGCACTTGGTCATGTTGAAGCTCATGAGGTTGGCTTGTGCCCACCTCTCCAGCCTGTCAAGGTCCCTCTGGATGGCATCCCTTCCCTCCAGCATGTCTGCTGCACCACACAGCTTGGTGTCATCAGCAAACTTGCTGAGGGTGCACTCAATGCCACTGTCCATGTTACCCACAAAGATGTTGAACAAAACTGGTCCCAGGACTGAACCCTGAGGGACTCCGCTTGTCACTGGCCTCCACTGGGACATGGACCCGTTGGCAGCCACTCTCTGGGTGTGGCCATCAAGCCAGTTCTTTATCCATCTAGTGGTCCATCCATCAACCCCATGTTTCACCAGCTTGGAGACCAGGATATCTTTGATTTTCTCCTAAGTCTTTGCTGGCTCCTGTAAAGTCTTCTTCAATAAAAACATATTCTATCCTTCAGCACCTGGAGGACTTTTTAAAGTCAATATTTTAATGGACATTTCTGCACTCATGTTGTTTCTGTTAGCATGACTGGTAACATTCTGGTAGCATGACTGATAGATTCCAGAACAGTGTAGAAACAGCTTTCTAAAAAATGTTCAGCCTAAAAAAAAACAAACAAAGGGAAGGGGAAGTACAATAACACTAGAATTACTTCTGCTAATTTATTAAATATAATGTTCACAGAAAGCATATTGGGGAAAAACTGGATTTAGTCAATTCTGCATTAAAATTTTGTAGGAAGTTCTAAGACACTGTTTTGCATCTAGCAAAGGCCACATTGATGCGGTTTTGGTGCAAAAATACATTGCATCATGACTGTAATAATTAAATCTTTTATTTTAAAAAATTATGTATTCTAAAGCATCTTCCTCAGTCTAAAACCTGAATTCAAGACACTTTGTCTAATTACCAGCAGATGTCAGGCATTCACTTTACAAAGCAACTGAGCTTGAACAGTGCTCATTTTCACAGTAGGATGTAAGAAGCTTAATTTTTTTAATTTAAGTATATACTGGTATTGTGCAGCTTCTTACACATTAGAATTGAGAGATGTTGATGTAATTAATTACTTTTAAGGGTATTTTGTGTGCGGTTAATCTAAACTGGATATATCTTTTGGGATATTTGACCTATTTAGGAATACCTTATTATATCAGGTACAAAAAAATGAGTCAAAATTATGTACATGTGTATGTAAGTGACATCCTCATATTTGTCTTCTCTAGACACTACATGTCTGGTGACATTTAAGATAGTACTGTTTTGTTTCCCTGGAATTTGACTGGCCATCTGTTTAAAGTGAAAGAATCCTTACAATTACTGTCCTTCACCAAGTCAGGACTCTAAGATTCTATTCCTGGCCCCTCTACAGACCTTTCATGGACCAAAGAAGAAGTTGCAGTTGACAAAACTATGTACAGAATTTTAAAGTGTATAGGAGCAATGGTTGGTTCAATGTTTTGAAACCTAGTTCATTGTGAATATAAATAATATTTTTCAGCTTTGAATTGTATGGGCAGGGGTTGTAGAGACTGACAAGAATGAACTTCTTTGTGATGCTCCACTGTTGTTGTGAATATATTTAAGTCCATTTTCAGTGCATTTATTAGCTGCCTGTTAAATGTTTCCTGTAGGAAACAAAATACAAATATTCTTCAACATTTGGGTAGTGGAGCACAAGTAGCTGTCCTTTGAAGTGGGTGATATTTCTATACAGATAACCACACTGACCCCATGCTTTAAGGTAAATGTCTGTGTTCTGAGTGCCTCCCCCAGCTAAGTGGGAACAGCTGCTTCTGAAGGAGTCAAGATACAAGTCAGTTGCTAGTGCTAGAGACAACATGAGTCTCAAAGCAGTCTTGGTTAAAAACAACAGAAAGGATTGAGCACGAAAGAATTGCTGCCTTGGCAGTTCCCATTGTATTGGAAACAAACCACCATTTTTATACTCTCCCTTCTCAAATTTAGCCATTGAAAATAAAAAGGACCAAAATAGTTGGCATAAAAATTATTCTGTATATATGAAAAAGAGAGAGAACTACACCTACTGGGCTTTTTCATTTGTTTCAGAATGTTGAGGGGGTTTCCTTCACTCACGAGTATTAGGAAAGTCTTTTTGATCAAAATGAAAATGGAAATACAAACACTAGACCCCCTACAAATGTGGATCAATAGTGTTCATAAGGCATGTAGAAACTGCCCAGATAAGAAATGACAGAGGATGACTTTGTATGAAAGTAGCTGACTTGAAAGAAAATCTTAAACACACACTCCACTTCTTACACTCTGGCTCAAGAGCTGATGCCTCTGTAGTACCTGCAGAGTTGATTAGTATCTGCTTTAGACTGCACTTAGCAGTTTGTGGTGCTCAGTTTTTCTTTCTTGCAAGATCAGCATGGTTAGGTTTCCATTCCTTTAATTTGGACCTCCTTCACTCACTCGTCTCTGAACTTCAAAAAGTTCAGCCAGTTGGTCACTTCAATGGCTGGGTCCACAGCCGGTTCAGACGAGACATGCCACCCTGCCAAAAAGTGAGCAAAATAACTTCTGCTAAGTAGCAGTATTTCAAAGGCCTTTTGGAACATATAATACATTAAGAGAAGGGTAATGGTAAACTTGTCAGCCAATTAATCTATGTAATCTACGACAGGCCCTTTGGAACTGTCCTCTATTTGTGGGACTGTTGGCTATAAACCTGTCATGAAAGTGGCCAGAGCCAGTGCAGTGAAATCTTCACAGGGCTTGTAAAGCTGAAGTGAACATGCCAGGGTTTGACTGTGGCTTCTTAGAGCTTTAGCAGGACTGCACTGGAGCAGCTTCTGCTGCTGTTCAGTTGCAGGGAATTTGCACTGTCTCAGTGAGCAGGCATGTGACACTGTGGCTCACCTGGTCTGCTGGGACTAACTGCTAACCAAGAGAAGGCTGCAAGCCAGCAGTGGCTCTATGATGCTGATCCTCACTGCAAAACTTTTCAGTTTTGGCTGAAAGTCTATTTTTTCCACTTAAGCTTTCTATTATAGTGTTTCTGCTTTTGAAAATACCTTCTACTAATTAAGGTGATAGCATATAATACATACATCAGAAAAAGGTTCAACATTAAATGTAAAACAAGTGAAAGTGCATATGAGTTTTCACAGTGCTAATGACAAGTTCTGCAATGAGATCTGCCCTACCTCGTCTTTCCAATGGAGAAAATCCTACCTTCCATATCCTACTTATAAGGTCTTCTTCATTAACAATATTAAAAGATACCACCCAGACTTCTGAAGAGCTAATCATGGAAATGCAAACACACAGTAAGAAATGTTCTAAAATCAAATAACAAAATTTCCTCTGTTGTTAAATCACATCAATGGTTTGAATAACCTTTTAATTATATTAAACTAATACACTGAGGTAGGTTTCATTAGGTAAAAAAGTGATTGAGGATAGTTCATCAGAAGAAAGCACCCTTGCAGTGTGTCACTAGATGGCAATGTTATACACAGCATCGGGGGCTTTTGGCTTAACCGATTTTACTATCAGGAGAAAGCAGCTTTTGGAGACGCTTTTCATGCATCAAAGCACAGCTAATGAGAATAGAGGTAATCTTGTCACAAGGCTGTTATTTATAATTGTGAAAGGAGATAAATGTTAGCAATGCTTGTGTTCAGTTGTGTTTGAGGACCATCAGCACTTACAGCGAAATAGAAATTGCACTTAGGTATCTATCTGGTCAGAGTTTATGTCATAGTGCTGCTGAAAGGGCAATTTGAAAGACTTTGGCATCTGCTGGCCTCCTTTGTAGCCAAGTAGCCAATTAACATTGTTAAAGGTTGCACATGTATAGTAAAACTAGACTATTTTCATGTTTTTCTGTTTGTTTGGTGGGGTTTTATTTGTTTGCTTTTTAACCACCAGCCCCAATATTAAAAGAGAAGAAATAACTAGAGGACCTCTGCAAGAAAATAGCACTTCACAGAGCCAGATGTGATGGTACTGCACTCTTGTCATGTTCAGAAATTCCAGTGATATCAAAGGGAGTTCCACAGGCATAACACATGAAGGGCCCACAACACAGAGATTGCATGCAATGAATTATAGAGGGCAAACTAAGCTTTTTGGTCTCCTTTGCTTATCCCAGTGTGCCTGGCTATTGCACAACAGATGGGGTCGACTGACCTCTTAATGTACGTACAGACTAGTGCCTATTAATCTTGAAGGGAGGTAAGATTTCATGGTATGTAAGGATGGTGTTTTTCCCCCTTGTGCTGAAGTACAGAGATGCTATGGGGAAATTAAGTCTCGATGATGCATTGGCTTTACGCAAATGGCATATTATTTTAAGATTAAAATCATATCCCCTTTCTTTTTTACCGTAATGGATCATAAAACAATGTTGCACAAGATGGGTGCATTTTATTTGATGTTGAGAAGTCACATGGCTGCAGAGTTTAAATAAGTTTGTATTCAACAAGGAAACACATTTCTCAATTCCTACATATAATCCTAAATGTTATCAGCTAGAATTAAATGTTAACTTTTTGTTGACAGGGCATTTTAGAATCTATCACAATAGGTTTCTCAGTTTTTCTTACCAATGGATGTGTTTCCATTACTGTTGTTCATTCATGAGAACTAGGGAAGTGATGCAGGATGAGCTGGTGGGAAAATTTAAAGGAAACAATAGTAGTGACTCACAGCTGAAGTCTGTGCTGTAGAAATTCCCACCTTTCAAAGAAGGTCTGCTAAAGAAAACTCAAAGCGCTGTTCTCACCAAATCAAAATTATATTGAAGAAATACTATGACATGCACAGTATTGTTTTCAGAGAGACAACCCAATCCGCTTGTACTTCTGTTTGGAACTTTTTTGTTAATGGCATGCTAAAAATTGCTTGCCTGATCCATTGTGTTCAGAGACTGCCCTTTCTTTGAAGACTCTCTTAAGGCTTACAGGAGTTGAAATCTGCAACGAACTGACTTTCTCTGGCGTTAAGTTTCTCTGCTCTTTGGAGCTGTCTTTCGAAGTCTCTAGCAGAATGTGTGTAATGCTTCACAGGATTCTGTCCTTAAAATGTTAAAGTCAGTGCAACAATATTGTGAAAACTATCCTATCACTTAAACAGAAACACGGTGACCATCATAGACTGTGATGGACATGCATGTTTCAATTTTTTTATCCTCTGATTAAATCTGTAATGAGGGAGTGATGTTTTCAAACACAACTTGCTCTCCTTTTGAAGTTCTTCTGCAAATGTGTTTTCCTAGCTAGTGTGTACAACTCTACTTGAGTTTCCCAAATGCTCCTTTTTAATTGCACTTAGGATCAAACTAAGTCACGTACCTGATTTTTTACCACACGAGAAGCATGTTTCTATGAATAGTGGTTCTTCTGTGTTGGAAAAGGGAACAGAACTATATCTCAAGGAAATTGAGTGCAGTGTAGTAAGATTTTTATCTGCTGCTGGTATGTGTTTCTGCATATGGCTTCTGTTACATGACTGCTTAAGAGACTTATTTTCTTATGAATACTTGTAGCTGTCATGTTAAAAGAGTTGTTTATCTGGGAGTTGAAGTTAAAATTACAGAAGTTGTATTTTTAGTGGTTTGATGTGTGTATAGCACTGAGAACACTAATAGGTTACAGTTGTCTGTTAATCCACTAAACAGAAAACATACTGTGTCATATACAGTCATTTTCATGTTAATTTATCAGTGCTCCTTAACTATGTTTGGCAGATGCTTTAAACTGTTATCTAAAAGAGTTGTTCCTAAATGTGTCTGTGTTCTGAATTTTTATAGTGGAGAACACATTAAGCTCTTTTTTTGTTTGCTTCTTTTGCTTCTGCTGTATGGGTACGTTAATGTCACCAAGTTACTACACATTTTAGTATCTGTCTGCTGAATACCTTTTCAATATCTTGGAGTATGTTACAGAGTAAGCAAGTTTATAAAATTAAAATTCTAGTTTTATTCAGACCTTGCACAGATGTAGTTAAATATGAAAGGCAAGATATTAAATTTTATGGAGCAATATTGCTGAAATCTATTGACACACCACAATATTTTTAGGTGTGCAATGGATCACTAAGATGAGATAGTATTTGAGAGAGTGGCTACATGGTTGACTTCTGTGGATGTTTTGCTTATTAGTACTCTTTTGGGGATTTTTAGCTTTTGCTTTAATCATCCTGATATGTCCATTTCTTTACAAATTCTTTACCCTGCCCTTGACAGCTATTCCTATGCCAAGCTCCCATTGGACTAGTGCAATTTTTCAAAGGTGATGTAACCCTCAAAGAGGAACATCAGTGTCTTCCATTGTCCCCATGAATGTCTATGGCCTACCTGCCTATTCTTGGAAATTTTGTCCATTGCAGAACAAAGGGGTTTTTTTTCCAAAAAGAGGAAGAGTCATTGCTTTGAATTATCAGTTCAGTCTTGAAAAATTGTTTCATATTAATGAGCTGTAAACAGAATTTCAAGTGGACAGCTGTAAATGAATCAAGGTGCTATGTCATTCTTGAATTTCTAAACATTTTTCTAGTAGAAAAATGCAGTAGCAAGAACAAAACACTTCTTGGAAAGATGCCAATTTTAAGAAAATCTTCTGGAAAGTAAGTCTTACTGTAAACCAATTCAAATTCAAATGCTTTAAAACAGGACACTGTTGAATCCAGGAGCAGTACTTTTCCTGCTTTGTGTGTTATGAGTTTTCATTTTGAATTTTTTGTTATAAGAGAGACGTGGAATGTGGGAGGAGAGGATGACTGACTTTTCTTAATTCCACATTACACAAATGAAGTAAGAGAAAACCCTAATTTTCTGCCTCTCTTTGAAATAAAAGATTGGCCTTTTCCCTTTTCTCAGTAGCAGTGCCCTCGTCACCCAGTTTTTATTTTTAAAGATGATGTACCTCCCTTTCAATTTCTATATGCCATACATCATAACATGTAGCCATCCTTATCAAGCAGCCTCCCAAGATTCCACCAAGCTTTTTTGACTGGTCATGTCCTACTGGTGAAGAGCTTAATTGATCAGATTATTTTTCTTTCTGCTTGGCCATGAAGCAGGGAAACATTACACCCACCTATAAAAGGGGTAAAAGGAGGACCCTGGAAACCACTGGCCTGTCATCCTCACCTCTGTGCCTGGGCAGATCATGGAACAGATCCTCCTGGAAGCTATACTGGTACACATGGAGGAGAGGGAGGTGATTTGAGACAGCCAGCATGGCTTCATCAAGGGCAGGTCCTGCCTGACCAACCTGGTGGCTTTCTATGATAATGTAACTATATCAATTGACAAGGGAAGACCAACAGATGTCACCTATGTGGACTTTTGTAGAGCCTTTGACAAAGTCCCCCACAACATCCTTCTCTCAAACACCTCTCCTACGAGGACAGGCTGATGGAGTTGGGCTGTTCAGACTGGAGAAGAGAAGGCTCAGGGGAGACCTAATAGCAGCCTCCCAGTACCTGAAGGGGACCTACAAGAAGGCTGGTGAGGGACTGCTTACAAAGGCCTGTAGCAATAGGAGAAGAGACAATAGTTTGAAGTTAGGGAAAAGTAGATTTAGGTTGGATGTTAGGAACAAGCTCCTTACCATGAGGGTGGTGAAATACTGGAACAGGTTGCCCAGGGAGGTAGTTGAGGCCCCATAGAATCATAGAATCAATAAGGTTGGAAAAGACCTCAAAGATCATCAAGTCCAACCTGTCACCCAAGACCTCATGGCTACTAGACCATGGCACCAAGTGCCACATCCCACCCCGGAGATACTCAAGTTCAAGCTCGACAAGGCTCTGAGCACCCTGATCTAATGAAGGATACCTCTGCTTACTGAAGGGTGGTTGGACTACATGACTTTCAAATGCCTCTTCCAACTCAAACCATTTTATGATTCTGTGATTTGCTCCTGACAGTTATACTCTTTTTCACATATATCATTTTTATGCTACCTTCTATAGTGCTGCTGTTCTTTAATAACCTAGAATACAGAGCTATTTCTTCTCTAGAGAAGTAATACTAAGGTTTCCATTTCTAGATAGTAGTGCAGTGTGTTAACCCAGCCCCCTGTTACAACAGCTCAGTTAGTTGCTCTTTTCTGCTCCTCTCACATTGTTTCTTTTTTTTTTTTTTTCTCAAAAGATTAATCAGTAGTCATTCTGAAGCCTGTACTGAACTTCTAGTTCATATGGATGTAATTAAGCAGCATGAAAGCTCATCTATCAGACAATGTACTGCTACGGTTTAAATAACTTGGGCTGGAATTTCACAATAGAAATAGGTGTTAAACTCCTAATGAAGTAAGTTACTTATTGCTTGTAGTGGATTGTGGAAAGATGCTTGTGTTGCAAATACAGAATACAGGATAGAATACAGAATTATCCAGGTTGGAAAAGAGCTTTGAGATCATCAAGTTCAACCTATCACCCAACACTCAGATGAGAGGGTTGATGCTGTCACAGCATAAAACCTGACCTCTGCAAGAACAATTGTTTTGGGTCTTCCCTCTGCTAATAAATTGCTTTTTGCTGATGTGCTTGTCCTGCTGCTCAGGGATCTCTATGCTGTATTGTACTGTACAATGTCTGTTCCCCTGTGAGCTTTTTTTCTGTGAATTTGAGCTGTGTGTGCTAGCTGGAAGCACACAGACCGATCGTCAGTCTGAACCAAAAATCAGAGCAGGAAAGAAGCTCTTAAAAGGGAATACATAAATATGGGAAGGAGTATTCTGTTTCTGGACCTACTGAATTCTCTCTGTGGCTCTAAGCCATCTATTTATTTACTATCTTTATTTACTCATCTGTGAAAGAAGGATGATAATTATTTACCTCACTGGAAGTTTTAGTGGTTCATTAGTTTCTTTTCAAAAAGCTTCATGACAGCTGAAGCAGACCAGCATACACACACACACAAATTCCCAGTGGCCAGGACCTAGCAGCTCAGTTATGTTGATCCTTGCCCAAACAGCTGTCTCCACTTCAACAGGGAAGCTAAGGCTGGCTTCAAGATGTGCCTTTTTTTTTTTTTTTTCCCCTCTCATGCTTGCCTCAGATTTTTATAATTATATACATTTTTTTTTCTCCCTTGAATATGGTCCATGGTATCCTTTATGTGGGCTCTCAAAAACCTAACTAGCTAAACCAAACATGTACATAGTCTTGTGATCACTATGGGAGGGTGGTTCTGCGTCCAAACTACTTTAAAAACTGTTAAAGAACTGGCATTTTCAGGAGACTTATGATTCAGGTTTTGTAGGGAAAACACAGGAGTTTGATCAAGTTTCAAGGAGATTACAAGTGATGGCAAAAAAGAAGGTAAAAAGTGAACAGAATGAAAATAGCAGCAGCACATTCTGGCAAAAGTGAACAGAAATTCACAAAAAGGGTAGATAGGTCTTGTTTCACTGCCTGTGTAAATGAAAATATAATCTGTGCTGTGTTAGCAAACTGGTCAGTGTTTGTGTGGCACTTGGAAATCAGGTTTTTGCGAGTAAGATATGTAAGTTCTACTGATGCCTTAAAAAGGTCTGCTCCTGGCTTGTCAGGGATTACCAACAAGCTTTGAGGCTACTAAATTAAATTTGCCTCTGATTATCAAATATTGGACATGTATTGCATCCCAAAATGTACAAAGCTACACGAGATCTGAAATAACGCTTTGTGCATTTTTGTTAAGGGTTGAGTTTTTCCTCAGTACAAACAGGACTTCAGGCTATAAACCAAGAAAATAACCACTGATGGATATTTGTCCTGCTACAAACAAGTTAGCAATGCCAGAAAGCTATTTTTGAAACTAAATGTATTGAGTTTTGCCAGTAAATTGACAAAACACAACCCAGGGAATTAGATTTCTCTATATATGGAAAAATCAATTCTCAGAGTATGCAATAAATTATGATATATACAGTAGCGATTAAATTGTGGGATCAAAGTGAAGCTGACTTGAGATAAATAGCAGAAATGGCTATCCATTTCTGATGTAATGGGCAAGATACTTGGTTGTCCCATGAAGATTATTTAATGAAACCTTTGTGGTTGCAAACAAGCTAAAAGCTGCTGAAAGGTTTGTATACAACAGGCAATGTTTTAATTTAATTCTCCTATTCAACTTCCGCAGACATGAGAAAGTTATAAATCAGTGTTGCTAATTCTTGCAATCAAGACTGCTCCAGCTTTTCATACAAAAGCTAAAGATTACTCCCTTTAACTCAATTGCCATTAACCCAGGTAATGTGACACAAGGTTTCCTCCTGCTTCCTTACCCTTTATTTCCCCTTGGGCTTTAAGGTCTTACTATTAATTCCAAAACAGGATGGTAGAAACGTGCCTCAGGATCAGCTCTGTCATGCTGCACCTGACTCTTCTATGTGGTTCTTCACTTCTGAAGTATTTTGAAAGTATTTTTGTATTCTTGATAGCAGTAGCAGGAAAAACAGGTAAAATATATATACAAATTATGGGGTTTGTTTGTTGTTTTTTTTTTTTTTTTAAAGGCTGTTTGGAAAGTAAGTTTTATATAGAACCCAATTTAAAATTATTTTTAAGTAACAAGTTTCTGGGTGCCAGTTCTGTATGGAATAGATTTGGGATGCTATCTGCAATTTACTCTGTATGAAATTAATAGAAGAGCCTGTAGTGATAACACACACATTTAAAATAATGAAAAATCTTCATATTGAGGCAAATGGTAACTGTTTTTGGGTTTTTTTTACTGCAAGGCATTAATAATTATCTCTCTCCTCTCTAAGACCAAAGCTAAAATTTAAGCTTTTGTTCTCTGTGTGTATGCAAATGTAATTCTTTTAGCCTTCTTGAGAGCATCATGGTATCATAGTACCATAGTATCAGTCAGGGTTGGAAGGGACCACAAGGATCATCTGGTTCCAACCCCCCTGCCATGGGCAGGGACACCCCACACTAGATCAGCCTGGCCACAGCCTCATCCAGCCTGGTCTTAAACACCTCCAGGGATGGGGCCCCAACCACCTCCTTGGACAACCCATTCCAGGGCTTCACCACTCTCATGGTGAAGGATCTTCCTCCTCATGTCCAGCCTGAATGTCCCCACCTCCAGCTTCATTCCATTCCTCCTAGTCCTATCACTACCTGATAGCCTGAGAAGTCCCTCCCCAGCCTTCCTGTAGGCCCCCTTCAGATACTGGAAGGCCACAATGAGGTCACCTCGGAGCCTTCTCTTCTCCAGACTGAACAGCCCCAACGCCTTCAGTCTGTCCTCGTAGGAGAGGTGCTCCAGCCCTCTGATCATCCTTGTGGCCCTTCTCTGGACACCTTCCAGCATGTCCATATCCCTCTTGTAATAGGGGCTCCAGAACTGGAGGCAGTACTCCAGGTGGGGTCTCACCAGGGCTGAGTAGAGGGGAAGAATCACCTCCCTTGACCTGCTGGCCACACTTCTTTTCCAAACCCCCCATCCCCCATGTTCTGACTTTCAGAAATAATTCTCTCCCTTTGTTATGCAGTGATGGATTCTCCATGTGTAAATTCAGCGCCAATAATGTTTTAGAGATGTTTCACCTTGAGGATTGTTCCAGAACTATTTGCAGAACAAGGGTTATGTTCATGAATGATGCAAAAAATATTTGCTTGAGTTCAGGGGGCTCTAAGTACTTGAAAAAGAGATTTGTGTGTGGTTACTAAACACAAAAAAAGATACATCATCCTTGAAATAACCTTTGAGATTAAAATAATTTAAGGGTTTCTTGCTTGCTCATGTATACTTGCTCAGTCCTTTCTTTTACTATTGTTGGTGATCAAAGTGCTTATCTCTATGGACCCTTGGTCGTAGCTATTATTGCTTTTATGGTTTTCTGTCTGTGTTCTTACTCACCTTTTCATGTTTATTTCTGCAATTAACTAAGAATTCAGTTCATTGCTAACACAAGAGAAATCCTTGAAACTATGGCAAAATCTGGGGCTACAAACTTTTCACATATGCATCACCTAATGATTGCTGGGAAATATGCAAAAATTTATTTTTCTTTATTTAAATTATTATTCCCCCTTACCCATTCCAGAGGATCTAATGGAAGTCTACTGTCCAGGACTTCTTGGGGTTTTGGTGGGGTTTTTTTGTTTGTTTGGGTGCTTGGTTGGTTTTGTTTGTTTGTTTGTTTGTGGTTTCAGGGGCTTTTTTTGGGGTTTTGTTTTGTATTCTGAAGTGTTAGTCTGCCAATCATTTTGTAATATGTAATGCTGTAGACAAAGTTTCTGACTTCTGAAATTCAGTGTCTACTTTTTGACACCTAAGATGCATACTCTTTGTAGCTTTAAATTCTCTGCTGAAATACTTCTTGCTTGCAGTCATGGCCTCCTTTCTCGTTTGCAGCAGTGTTACACCTCTCATTCCCCATGTACAAGCATCTCTCTTCCTTACAGTGCCAGGGAAGCAGTCATTGAGATTGCTTTCCTTGGAGCCACCCTGGAAAGGCAGCTGATGGTGGCTGGTGGTGCAGCCGCAGAGGAAGCCACTTTTGCTGCCAGCCATGGTGGAGCAGTGTTTCTGAGAGGTCACCAGACCATCTTGCATCTTGATAGTAATCAGAAATGAGCATGCCTGTCTTATTGCAGGTCAAGGGACTGCATGTGAAATGCAGTTTGGGTGTCATTGCTATTTGATTTGTCTTAGATCTTTAGGCAATTAAATATTTTTAAACTTCTCTTTTTTTTTAATTAAATTCAGCTGCATTATGTTGAGTGAGAAACTACATATAAAATCATCTGGATTTCAAGTCAAGTGTTAGGTATGTAGAATACATACATCTTCTTTTAAAAAAGAGAAATAATAGATGGTCTTATTTATTTGTTTTTATCATTTAAGTAAGTTAGGTCAGTAGGCCTTCAGATGTACTTTCTGCAAGCTCCTTATCCAGTTCTGAAAACACTTGAGCAGTGAAAAAGCAGCGGCATTCAAATACATGCAAATGTATTGTTAAAATATCCCCTTTCCTCAGTCACTAGAGAAGTCTTATTAAAGGCTTCTGTGTCTAAAATATTTATTGGTATTAGGTGTGGTATTTGTTAGGATTCACAAGAAGTAAGTGGTTAGGACTTTTTTCTGTTTTGTTTTTTTATTTGCATTGACCATGTCCTTTCCCTGCATTAGGTTTGCTGAGTTCCATCACAGTGGATAAATTGATTTCACTCTGGTTTAATTTTTATGTCTATGCATTACATTCTGGGACAAAAATTATGTTCAGGCATGCTTTCTATAGAAGACATAGTTCTGCCTTTTATATAACAGCCAAAGTTTAGTTTTAAAATGCAACCTATGGTTACAGAAATGATCATAAAATTAGGAATCGTATAGCACTTTCTTTATGGTCCACAGCTTTTCTCAGAGTGGTTGGACAGATTTTATTCCTGTTCTTCCTTTCTCTTTTCATTTCTAAGGCAACTTGCATTTCAGCACTGAGGGGATCCCTGAAGACCTTTTCATCCTTAAAAGATTATGCAAAAAATTTGCATGAAATGAAATTGTCTTTCTTCTGGCCCTTGTTCCATCTGTGTAGATAGCCTCTGAATAAAAGTATTAATATTTAAAATTGACATAGATGAACAGAATACTGAGCAGTACTTGCATGATTACTTGTTTCTTGCTATTTCCTGTGATATCTTTTCATTTCTTCCCTTCCCTTCCCTTCCCTTCCCTTCCCTTCCCTTCCCTTCCCTTCCCTTCCCTTCCCTTCCCTTCCCTTCCTTCCCTTCCTTCCCTTCCCTTCCCTTCCCTTCCCTTCCCTTCCCTTCCTTCCCTTCCCTTCCTTCCCTTCCCTTCCCTTCCCTTCCCTTCCCTTCCTTCCCTTCCCTTCCCTTCCCTTCCCTTCCCTTCCCTTCCCTTCCCTTCCCTTCCCTTCCCTTCCCTTCCTTCCCTTCCCTTCCCTTCCCTTCCCTTCCCTTCCCTTCCCTTCCCTTCCCTTCCCTTCCCTTCCCTTCCCTTCCCTTCCCTTCCCTTCCCTTCCCTTCCCTCCCCCTCCCCTCCCCTCCCTCCCCTCCCCTCCCCTCCCCTCCCCTCCCCTCCCCTCCCTCCCTTCCCTTCCCTTTCAATTAGATGGCCCAGAATCAT
Organism: Picus viridis; assembly: GCA_033816785.1. NCBI lineage: Eukaryota > Metazoa > Chordata > Aves > Piciformes > Picidae > Picus > Picus viridis. The sequence goes on along the minus strand of CM066582.1, from coordinate 15,382,230 downwards.
GGCAAGCTGAGTTCTACAACTGACCAAGGTAGGGGAATTCACTACTTTTCTTGGGAGATTGTTCCAATGTCTAACTGTTCTCAAGATGAAAGATTTTCTTCTGGAGTCAAATTGTAATCTCCCCAGGAATAACTTGTACCCATTACCTTTGTCTTTTCCATGTGACTCCTTGTGAAAAAAGAGTCTCCATCTTCCTGGTAGCCACCTTTTAGGTACTGGTACACAGTAATATGGTTTCCCTTAAGCCTTCTCTTCTCAAGACTGAACACACCCAGTTATCTCAGCCTTTCCTCATATGGCAGAGGACTTGGCACAGTATAAAACTGCTGCCAGGAAGATTTAGAGTTACACCACTGGTCTGAGGGCTTGTTGAAACAGTACTAAGCTCTTTCACTTCCAGCTCTTGACCATGGTCTTACCCCGTACCTCCCTGGAAAAGTCCAGTAGGGCATACCTAAGCACAGCTGGCTGTGCAGGGGTGCAGGTATGCTGACTAGGAACATCCACAGTCTTCCATCAAGAAAAGGGCTAACTGAACTTCACAGGAGGGGACAGTGGAAACTGCAAATTATTTGTGAATCTAAGATTTTATTCTTCTTTAGTTTGTGGTGTATGAAATGAGCTAATCTCTAGGGGCATTTACAGCACAACAGCCAACACTGAGCTCTCAAACCTGCATCTGTGGGTATGGTTTCTTTCTCTGCTATATAGCTTGAGGGAACAAAGCACTGTACCACACTGGTAACAGATTTTCATGTCTGGATTTTGGTGGATTGGTACAGGTAAATAGTTTTGATACTTCAGTGTATTAAATTGTACATAGAGGTGGTGACTATGAACTGCAGGAAGGATACTTGTTCTGTAATTTTCTTACGGAAGATGTGTATCACAGGCTTTTGAAATTACCATGAAACCCATCTGTCTGACCACTAAAACTCCTGCACATCTTAATGTGGAAACATTTAATTCCACTTTTTTTCCTGAGGTGACCTCAATCTGCTCAACTACTGCCGAGAAGCATTTAGGAGATGGTTGGGAGTACAGAAATTTGCCTTGACACAACACTGCTTTTAGAGGTGAAACTTGCTATGCAACCTTATCATAATTGTCAGTCACATGTTTTGATGATTAAAGAAAACAGAAGAATTTTCTGTTTATAATAATCCATTACTTCTGTGGAAGGCTAATACTGTTATGTATGTGCCATTAAGGGCAAGCAGAAGAAAATAAGACTACAGAAGTATATTTCTGAGATTAAGTTGGTCAAATACACATCAATATTGGTAAAAGTGCAGAGAAATGACAGTATCTGATTTGGCTTTTAGTTTTTACTTGGATTTTGGGGGCCGAAGTTCCTTATTATTCTGCTTGTAAACTATATATTTCATATGAAAACCTTTTAGAAAATAATCCTAGATGGGTATAGGATTTGTAAAATCATTTCCAGGATCTCCATCTTGCAAACAAACAACGCTGGATTATAATTTGCCAGGATACTTCCAAGAAATAAGATTAATGTTACTAGGTTTTGCAAGGATCAAGTTTAACTTTTTTTTTGGCATTTTACCTGTACACTGTGTATTTTATATGGAATTTTATTTTTTTTTAGATGATCATAAACATTTTTAAAACGTCCAAGACAATGTTTAGAATTTTTGTTCAAATTAAATTTACTGATCCTTCTTTTTAGGTCTACAGCAGAATAATAGGATGAGCTCATATGTTTGCAGCTGATAAGATTAACGATTTCAGATCTATTTTTCTTTTAATATCTATATATTTTTCAGTTCAGAGTACTACTGCCCACAGAAAGTACACTTTCTTATGCTTGCTTAAACACTTCTAATATAGTTAAGGTGCAGCCCTTCAGTGATTAGCATGGTATTTCTCGTTTCCTAGAGACCAAGTGCTAAGTCTATTAGACGTTTCCTGCTATTCTTTTGAATTGTAAATACTATTCTTGTAAATTGAAAAGGCCAGTGTAGGGAGATATTCATGCAACTTCCCATCTATTAAAGATGTAGGTTTTAGAATGGAGAAACAATAAAATGCAGTTTTTCATAGAAATTAAGGCACACTATAGATGGAATTCACACTCTTGAGCATTCACAGGGAACAAATATTTGGAATGCCAGCATCAATTATTATCTTTTTCTTATGATCTGTTTGAAGCAAATATCAGTACATTAACTAAAGCAAATTGTCAAATCCTGATTTCAGTGATCCTGGAGGAAAGTCTGTAGCAATTCTTTCTAGTGTCAGTGAAATTATTCAGTAACATAAGTGAGATCAGAATTTGGCCTCCTGCTTTAATCTTTTTCAAAAGTCCTTCAGTATACAAATGCAGATGTTGTAATTCTTAAATTAAGCTATTTGGATAGCATTTGAAATAGCAGCCTGTAAGAACACGTAGAGCTTACCATGTACACTAGGTGATGTACACTGTTTGTAAGAATTAATGTTTATAGCCGGATACAGCTGATTTTGGGGCAGGACAGAAAGGGGGGGGAAGGAGGAGGAGAAGGAAAGAATTAAGAAAGTCCAGGGAGGGTGAGAGGAGGGAGAATGAAATCACACAGTCTACTGAATGTTAGCTCTGTGTGTCAGCCTGAAGAGGAAGAGGACCACCCATGGGGAGGACAAGTGAGTCTAACATTTTCTTAAAATTCTGGCTGCCTTTGAAATGCAGCATCCTACAAAGCAGCTGTAGCAAAAAGTATTAACCAGCCTCAAGTGCAGGTATAAACTTCATGCTATCCAGACTTCAAATGCATCCTGTCAGCTGTGTTTACTTATGTTTATCTAGAACACATGACATTTATTGGACTTGGTTAATCTTTCCTGGTGTAGAAGAGCTCAGACTTGAATGATCCTGCTGCATTTCAGGAGAGCAGGTGGTAACTGCAATATTTCTTTCCTTAGTGATTCTGCCAGATAGAAAAATAGAATCTCATTACATCTTAGATTGCCTAGGAATTGTTTATGAATGTATCAGTATTTTATCAATTGACCTACAACTTCTGGTCTGAATTTTTTTCATTCTTTTCCCCTTCTAGCTCTAGCTTGGCTTTTAAAAGTTCTTCCCTTTTGTAGGCAGAGTTTTGGGCCCTTTACATTATTACACCTTTGTGGTTGCAGAGACACAGTCATTTAAAACACTTCAAATTGTGTGCCAATAAACTTTTAGGCAAAAAGTGCAGGATTTTGCCACATGCTGGAGGAGACATGACTTTAGCATAAGCACATGGGGGCATGCCTGTATTGCACTCAGCCTCTTACTCTCCTGCAACAGTACCTTCATTATGATATTTTATAAAAAAATTTACTTTAATCTGGATCCTTTTATGTTGCCTGTGTTTTGTAAATGGCTCATGGTTTTTCGCCTGAGTGGAACCAAAACAAGTTGCAGTAGCAATAGCACCCAGGATTCCCTGCATCAGTTTTGTCCTCCAAAAAACCCAACCCAAGATGATGAAATTAATTGTGCTGAGTAATGACAGCATTGCACTTCCTCTTGCACAAGGTTTCAGCTTATTTTGCACCTTTGGCTTCTAGGCAGTCCTCAAGAAAATGTAGGGCAATGCTTGTGCTGCAGTAAAGAAAACTTGCAGGTGCAGCTGTGTTTTCCTTTCAAAAGTTTTGACTGTGAAAGCAGCCCCTTTCTTTCGCTTGCTCACAATGGGTGTGCTTTGTTCTCTGAAATAAATGTTGTCGAGTTTACAGAATAAGAATGTGGTGGTTTTTTTCCAGAGACTAGCTGTGAGGCCTAGTCCAATGATGCCAATAGATTTGTCTTCAAAAGGTTTTCCATTGCTGGTGGAATGGTGTCTTGTAGCTCCCCTCTTCTGGGGAGAGATAGGGGCTAGAAAGGTGAAAGCATTCCAGACAGGTGGCTATTTCTTTGACAGAAGGGCTTTGCTGTCTGACTGATCAAAGCCCTAAATACAAGCCTACATACTGCAGCTCACCATCTCTTTCACTTGTGTGATATAGCACAGTTCAAAATAGTATGCTTTGCACTCATTAGTGATGTTTTCCATGCACCAGATGTGCTCACAAGTTGTATATGCCATCCAATAATTCTAGAAAATAGACAATACAGAAAGGAGAAAAGTATTTACAATGTGTTGTGTCCCGTATCAAAACTCTAGTGTGTGTGTGTTTGTGGAGTGAACACATAGGTTTTACTGCTGAATTATTTGGGTTATTAGTTTATCTCAAGTAGAGGGGGTTTCATCCAAAGATTTTGCAGGTAAATAAGGTAAGGCATAGGACTCTTGTCAAAGGCATCTTGATGAACAGAAGTTGGAGGCACCACAATAAACCCAACATATTAATTATAGTATTTATTTTAAAGCAGATACTATCTTGGAACTGCTATACTATAACTGACTAAATTCACTCAAGAAAAATCTGTCAAAGGCAAAGATGACAACTGGTTCAGGAAGTCATAAAGTTTCAAGTTATCTGGATATTAGGAGAGTGTTCAGGGGAAATATCACTACAGACTTGTATTATTATACTGTTGTATTATTTATTGTTTATTTTGTTACTCTTCACAATTATTTTGTTCACTGTGAAAAAAGTGCATGTCCAGATGATCCTTTGGCCTGAGCCTGTAGCTTTTTGTCTCAAGAACCTGGACAGAAATGTCAGCAAGAAGTAGTTGTGCTGGTTTTTCAGGCTACAATCTGTATTTGTCCACTTTTGCAAGCCTAATCAAAAATATTATGACTCTGGAAACTGCCATAGAACCCTTTTGTTATGGCATGTTTTAAAAAGTAGATAAATAAACATTTGTATAGACCATGTGTTCTTGTAAATGCTTGGAGCTGTATTTGAAGCAAGTGGAAAACTTAACACAGTCTTAAATAGTTGCTTGCAGCAAATCTAGTCTTAATAAATCAGTGCTGGGTGTGGCATAATTCAAAATTAGAGCACCTGGATGACAGTTAGTGTGGACTGAATCTCAGATTTATCTATTTTTCCCAGTAAAGGTGTTGTCTTCTTTTCTCACTCCTCTTTTTCTCACAAAATCCCTCTAAAAACATTTTCATACAGGAGAATGGAATCAGCACTGTGGGGTTGCTTGAACACAGTGACACAGAAAAAAAAAAAAAAAAAGTGAAAAACTAAACTAAATTAGAACAGAATTTCTGTAGAAAACCAGAACAGTTTATTTCCCCATTTTAAAAATAATATTTCTGCAGATTTTCATAGCAACCCTTTGAAAAACTTTTCACTTTTTTTGCCCCGGATGTCTTCAGAGCAACTGCTTTGTTTTACCACTTTGCCCTGGGATATCCTGGTCTAAACAAATATTTTCCTCTTCCCATAGATGCCAGCTAAGACATGCTGGGGGCAGAACTATTTTTAAGTGAAGATTATCAGCTATTATGCTTCATGGCTCTTATTCCTGCATGATAATGACCTCTTTGTGAAAGTGCCTCCCTACTGGGGAACCATTCACATACCTGGTGCATTTCAGGTAGCAGTACTAAGTCCATTAATTTTTTGCCTCCCTGCTCCATATTGACCCTTGTAACTACAGAAAACCATCTTTTGTATAGTTAATAGTTTGAATGGGATGGCATTAGCTGCAAGTGTCTGCCCTCTGAAAGTGAGAAGGTAAGATTTTTTTCAAGCAGCTCTGGAAGATGCATGAGACAATACTACTAGACCTATTAGAAGCATGAAACAAAAGCCTACTATATCAGTTATGTTACAGGACCTTTCCCAAAGGTATTTGTCTAGAACATGTGTGTTTGTATGTATGAATGGATATTTCCCCCACCATTTTCTTTTGTAGCAGTTTAGTGAATTTTTTCTTCTACAAGGAGAACATAGGGTACAAACTGGACAGGACTAACATGATCAACAATGAAATATGTAAACAATCATCTTTCCAAAGAAGTGAAATAATGCACACAAATGACTGACTAAACTCTTATCTTAAACTGATAAGACTTATAGATGAGAGAATCATGGAAGAAAGCCAATGCCAAGGAATAGGCTGAGATGATTGCTTCCCCTTTTCTAGCAGGAAAGGAATAGAGAGGGAAAGGAGATTTGGCAGCCCTTGGGTGAAGACAAATGAAGCATGCATTTTGCTGCCACAATATAATTTATTTACTTGGTTTGTTTATTTAGAGGGTTCCATAAAATTGTGTCATAAGGACAGCTGAGATTTAGATTTTCCTGTCCAAATGTTATAAACAGTCTACTTTGAAAATAAAATGCTTTGGTTATGCAGTATACCCAGGTCTAGTATCACTGATTTCCATTTGTGTATAATTCTGTCATCAGTACTCCAGTTCATAGGAAAAAATAATAATTATGAATATAGCTTTAGCAAATTACTTCTTGATAATTTTGTGGGAAAACCTATAGGATAGCAATGAATGACTTTATTTTATTTTTTTCATGCCCTCTGGAACATCAGAAGGATGAAATGGTGAAAGTCTGATTTTGTTTCAGCTTACTGTGGTACTGCTCCTCTGTAGAGTTTTGCTTCCTGGGGGTTGCACCCTGTGATAGGAGGCAAGATGAAGCCCTTAGGCAGAAAAACATACATAAAATTTTTTACATGTCTTCATTACATGAGAGGCCCTGGAGCTACCTGCAGTTGCTTAAGGACAGAAAAAGCATAAGAACAGTTAAAGCATCTGTGTTCACCTGGGAAAGAAGGCCTGTTTGCACCTCTGGCTCAGTATGTCAATTGTTACAGCTCTCTGTTTTTAGAAGCCTGAAAGGAAATACAGATACATTTGTTCCAATGTGTGCTTTAGTAGAAAACTTTGCTAGTGAGGTTGCATACAATTTTAATGTCAAGGTTAATTTTCTTCTCAGGTCAACCTACTGGCCACTGAAATAGTTCTCAGTATTTTCAAGACTTTTTGTGCATTATACTGCCATTTCAACTTTCCACTTTTATTTGGCATCTTCTAAGTGTATAACATTTATCTAATTCAAAACCTTCTCATGTAGGAAAATAGCAAGTCTACATAAAAGAAGAGCATCAGCATCTAGACTTAACACAGTTCTGTATTCATTACTCAGAATTTTCAAGGCTGATATAAAGTTATTTGCTTTCTAAAGATGGTGTCTACCTTCCCAGTTTGATACAGAACTTGCTCAGCTTTTCTGTCAGAAACCAGCTGTGCTTGCATATGTTCTCTGTTATATTTAGGAAACAAGAAGAAACCTGATCTACTGCCAATCAGAAATAGTTGCTTGTAATGTCAAGGACATTAGTAGCCAAAACCAGTTTACTTTCAAAATGTTTGGTTTTTTTTTCCCTGACAAATATGAATTACACGGACAAATTAATTTTCTTTTCCTTCCAGAAAACCTCATTTTAAATTTTCTCAATTGTGATGAGGTTATGCTTTGCTTGATTTGATAAAGGCAATATCCTTGCACCAAACCTGTTTTAAGTTGAAGTGAAGAATAGTTAGATCTTAACAGAATGGGATTGTGTGTGGTTTAGGCTGGCTCAGGGGTTTACAGATTTTGTCACCAGTAGTTCAGCCACTCACGATTTCTTCCTTCATTCTGCATTTGGACACTGCTTTGGGATGAAGGAACTTTAATAATAAAGTCTCTCTGACATCTGCAGAAGGCAGTAGCTGTAACTCATGATAAAGGTCACTGGTAGGACAGGAGGTTTGTATTGTGTCCTTTTTTCCTGCTGCCAGTATTTTATTTTTTTATAGTCATTAAATGTTAAAATAAAAATGATCATACATCATAAGCACTTCCTTTGATGGAGTATACAAATGTCATTTGAAACAAAGTGAGCTAATTCTATGACTGATTTAGATTAAACATTCTGCAGGAGAAGCTTTATGTTAAGACCTGAGTCATTTGCATCCCAGCTCTAGCTTCCATTTCAACTGATTTTCCTAATTAAAAAAAAAAAAACAACAAAAACAAATGCTAGCATCCAGGCTAGCCTTCAGAAAAAGCCTGAGGTAAGCCCACTAAATGTGCTAACTTTAGAAGGTATTTCTTAAATGACTGTATACAAACCCTTATTCTTGCATGTCTATTAATAGTGAAATACTTTTTGAAGAGACTCGGAACTTAATTTTGAGCATTACTATGAAGAACAGACAGTTGCTCTGTTTTCTAAATTCGTACTTTGTTATTTCTTGTTGCAGTTAAGAATACCTTTTGTTCACTTTAGTATCTGTACTGGGTCTCTTGGGATGGAATTAACTGTCTTCATAGCAGCCCATATGGTGCTATGTTTTAGATTTCTTACCAGAACAGTGTTGACAGCACTGATGTTTTTGCTATTGCTTATCACTTGCACAGCGTCTCTTTCTCAATCTGCCCACCTGAAAAGCAGGTTAAGGGTAGGAATTAGTTTGGGAGGGGACAGTGCTGGGACAGCTGGCCTGAGATGACCAAAGAGACATTCCATACCATATAATGCCACATTCAGCAATATGATTAGCATCAGAGAGTTTTTCCAAGGTAGATTTTGCTGGGAGATTGTCTGGTCATTGGTGTGTTGCACGGAGGTGGTGAGTGGCTGCTTTTTACATCAATTTGGTTTTGTTTGGTTTTTATTTTCTTCACTTCTTAAACTGCCTTTTTCTTCTCCCTCAAGTTTTTTTCTTGCTTTTGCCCTTCCAGTTTTCTCCCACATCTCAGTGGGAGGGAGTAAGTAAGCAACTGGGTGAGGGTTTGTCTGCCAGCTGGGATTAACCCACCACAGTACTATATGTCAGTTAAAAAGTTGTGCCTTCTGTTTTTGTAAGGTTGCTGTTATTTTGACATTATATCATAGCTTAAAATTTATAGATTAATGACCTTGTATAAAAGGAGAAAGAGCACAAATGTGGAAACTCATTCAAACCCTCTTTTCTTCTGCCAAATTTGAAATCCCTTGATATAGGAAATTTCTGTATATGGGTAGAAAGAAATAGTGTCAGCTGCAAAAACAGTGAAACCTTTTTGAACAAACTGGAGACCTCCCCAGAAACATCACAATATTTAAGTGAAAATTATTTGCCAACGGAAATATACACAGGGTATACTTTATTTCTTCATTAAGGAGTACACATACATCTAAGCCAAGATTAATTCTGTCAGTTGGTTTGGATTTACTGTAACACAAACATGGGCACAGAAATTAATCATAGTGCTGGTGCTTTCACGTTATATTAAGTCAGTCAAACAGTTTCAAACTTTGAAGCAATGTAATCTTAAATGAGAGGTGTTTGAAATACTAATCGAAATTAATTCTTGGTTTATGGTCTCTCTGCTGAAGGGCTCAGAGGAAAATGAAATTTCATAAGAAAAATGGGCCATTGTAGATATAAGCAAAAGTAGTAACTTTGGGGGAAGCTCCAAAGAATTCAGGTTGGAGCATGAAATATTTTAAAGTAAAATCAGGCACAGTGCTGCTAAGAGCGTCAACAACTAATTTTGGTGGTTATTGCAAATGTAGCTGCTACTGCTACTACTACTGGAAGAGATTGCAAAGTACATTACAAAAGACTGATGGGCAAATTAAATGGCAAATATATGTGTGAGAATGAGCGGCATTAAAAATAAACAGACAAACCCAAACATTCCAGAAACCTAGAACTGATTAGTGGGGCTCTGTCTATTTTTCTGTAAGTAGCTTACAGGGGTTCATAGCAAAAGTGAGCTTGTAAAAATGAAAACTAAAAAAATATATCTTCTATTGATAATGTCAGAAAAACAAGGGAAGAGGTGATATTATATTTCTGCATTCTATATTGGCATAGAAATTTATACAAACTATAAAAAACAAGATTATAGTAAAGTGGAATTTTCTATGTTACAAAAGAACGCCTCCATCCTCTTCTCTATTAAATAGTTTATTCTTTTTTTTTCTTTTCAGTTTAGGTCACACATTCTGGAACACAGAGGGATTTTTACAGTTCAGCTATTGGAACATGAAACTCAGTTTGTGAATTTATGTCATCCACCAAAAAAATTGCCTCTTAGTTTTCTGTTGTTGTAAAGATAAAATATGTAGGAGTGATAGTCTTACATTGCTTCAAGTAATACTTGAGGGACTACAGGAAATTCATTAAAAACTGAAAAATTACTCATCTGTTTGTTCTTATGTTTCTGTTTGCACATTGATTTATTTTCTGTTGATTATATTATTCCTTTCCATGTGTGTGTTTTCTTAACTGGATATGAACTTGATTTCCTAATAAAAACAACACACACATACAAAAACCCCCAAACCAACCACCAACCAAAACCAGAACAAAAACCCCGAACTAACAAAAATCAATACAAGATGCAGGATTTCCCCCAATTACTGTATTTTTCCCTAGGTCTTCTTATACCACAGGTTAAAAGTGTGCAATAAACTGCATTGTGAAGCATGAGCGACATGCTGCAAATTGCTTCCATGAATTTCACAAGATTTCCTGGTGGTCATATGTGATTTAACACCATACATCTCCATTTGTATTTTTCCTACCAGACTCCAGTAGAATATGGTAAGTAATCAAAAACGTGACTATATAAATCCTTATTATTTTGTATCCACAAAACTGTGTGTGGGTTTCCTTTCATGGATTTTTTGTTTTAACAGAGTTTAGCAGAAAACTGTTACTTCCCCAGATTTAGAAACATGCTTTGATCTCTGCCTACTTATTTAATATTTTCTTAAGTCAGATGCAGCCTCTCATTATATTTAACTGAACACACAGAAAGTGTAATAGAACATCATCTGGTGCTAACCTGAAGGTTACATAGTGCAATGGTGAGGACAGTAGGGTTTGAGTTTCATTTGTGTTGTCAAATTGACAGATTAGCCAGTGCTTGCTGTGGGTTATGTGCCAAGTGATGTCTTGAATCTGATTCCAAAGAAAACAACAGGCTTTCCAATCGATTAATGCCTTGAAGCAGTTCTTTCTGGTTGTTAGAAATAATAGATTACTGAAAAGCTCAAGCACATGAAAGTGTACACACTGCTGTGATCACTGGAGTTTACATATTGGGTGGAGCATATAAAATAGCTTAATGTACTATCACAATTTCATTAGAGAAACAAATCTCTAATAATATTAAAAGTAATGTACTAAAGAACAGCGTTACAATGTGGTGATATTCTAGACAAGTACTTGAGACGGAGTGTATTTTTCAGACCTGCATGAAAGAAATAGCCATGAAAGCTCTTTTAATTTGCCATAGAAGTAGGGGCACCTTGCATTTGCAGCCTGTTTGTGCCATCAATATGTGGGTTAGACATTAGAGATGCTCTAGTGGGAATTACATTAGAACTGTGAGATTGACCTTTTGATCCTGAAGTCTTTCTTTTTTTGTCATTCTGGACTCACTTCAGTGCATGGAAACAAAAATGAAAAGAAAAGCATGAGAAAGTAAAGAAAGAATTAACGAAGTTGGAAGTATTGCTGAACTGAAGGGGCATTAAGGGAAAATTAGTAAGGGAAGGTTCACTCTCACATGAATACCAGGCAATTTCTGATATCTGCTACTGTGACTATTTCTGATAACTAGACAAGCTCATTTAAAGATAATCAGTTTCTGTGTGTGTATATTTAGGGCAATTACCTCAACACATGGGTTTTTTTCACTCTCTCAAGTTTTACATGTTCATTTGGTCTCATTCACACAATTTTACCAGTATACTGTAAAAAAATACTTCCTTTGGTATGTTTTAGAAATGACAGATGTAGATTAGATGCAATCTTTTTTTCTGCAGTGACATAAAACAGCTATCACAAAATTACCACAGTAACTTCTGCTGCTGCAGTTGCAGAAATCTAATTTATCTGCATCTGATGAAAGTTTTCCTGTGCTATATTTTGGAGCTTTGTATTCAGTGCATTGTCTTTAACAACTGAACTTCTTAGATCAAATTCATTGTTGTGGCATAGATGGTGACAAGAAGTATGGATGAATCAGAAACGTTGTTTCAGATATTTTGAGTCTTCATGCAACATGTTTATATGTTCGACAAGGCAAAGTGCAGGGTCCTGTACCTGGGATCAGGCAATCCCCAGTATCAATACAATCTGGAGGATGAAAGCATTGAAAGGAGCCCTGCAAAGGATTTTGTGGGTACTGGTGCATGAAAAGTTGGACATGAGCCGGCAATGTGTGCTTGCAATCCAAAAGTCTAACTCTATCCTGATCTGCATCAAAAGAAGTGTGGCCAGCATGCTGGGGATGCTGCTTCTGCCCTTCTACTCCGCTCTCGTGAGACCCCCCCACCAGGAGTGCTGACTCCAGCTCTGGACTTCTCATAAGGGAAAGACATGAGCCTGTTGGAGTGGATCCAGAAGAGGGCCATAAAAGTGACCAGAGGGCTGGAACACCATTCCTATGAACATAGGCTGAGAGAGTTTGGGTTGTTCAGCCTGGAGAAGAGGAGGTTCTAGGAAGGCCTTACAGTGGCTTATCAGTACTTAAAAGGAGCTTATAAGAAAGCTGTAGACAAATATTTCAGTATGGTCTGTTGTGATAGAACAAAAGAGGAATGAATTTTAAACTAAAAGAGGTTAGATTTAGACTCAATATAAGGAAGACATTTACCCATAGAGGTGGTAGAAGCCCCATCCACAGAAATATTCAAGGTCAGGTTGGATGTGGCTCTGAGCAACCTGATCTAGTAGAAGTTGTCCTTGTTCATTGCAAGGGGTTTGGACTGGATGACTTGTTCCTTCCTACCCAAACCATCCTATGATTCTGTTTTCACTTCCCTGTTCAGTTGCTTCATATTCTTCATAAATACCGAGACCTTCAAATACTAGTTTTCTATCATAAACCATCACAAATCTGCATTTTGTTGTCTGATTTGTTAAAAACCATACTGTGACAGAAGTGTCAGGCTATTCATGATATTGTTGAGAAAGCTTGAGGGATGGTTTTGATTTTGACATGTAACAACAAAATCAGCCTCCAAATGAGAGGCTGAATGCAAAGTGGCTGTCAAAGTGATAACCTAATATGACATTCTTGTATCCAGGCATATTCCAAAATGTTTTGTGGCTTCATGTTGTCCAGTGTGTATCTTGTAATCATTTGTTTGTTTAATGTAGCAGACATTGTCATTTAGAAAGGATTCTATTTTTATCAGCTATAATAATTTTCTATGAAATTATTTAAACAGATTGTAGCAGTCTGGCTTGACTTTGATGCATTAACAGCATTTTTGCTTTTTCTATAAGAGGAAACCCCATTATTTTTAGTCTGGAATGCATTCAAGTGTAACTATTCACAAGAAGAGTGCACAGTGTTCTATGAGCTCTAGGAGGTATCACAATGAGAAATCATGTTGGGAAAACACAGAAGTGGTCCACCAGTGCAAAATGAAACATCAGTGTAGTATAGTACTTAAAGATCTGCAAATAATTTGTATTTATCAATGAACCTATTAACATTAATTTTATCAATGCCGTGAGGCACTTCCACTCTGAACTGTATGTTTCTTCTGTGCATTTTAGTAATTCTAAAAGTGAATGTCAAAAAATTGGATTGGTTACAAAATTCAGTTATGGGGCTTACAGAACTGTAAATAAAATCCTTTTAATCAAATCAAAGAGGCTTTGAGTTAGGCATATAGCTAGGTAGAAGAGCATAAAAGGGCACAACAACATACTCCTGATTTATTCTATTTGATATCTGGCCTCTTTTGTGCTGCCATGGTTAATTGAGCAGAAATTATATGACAGTGAAGTGATGTAAAAATGGCTCACAGTGGCATTTTCTTGTTTGATATCTGGTGTCCTGGTGTACAACAGTGTATATTTGTGCAAAGGTGGTTGCTTTCCAGAGTAGCCTGCTATCCATGATGTTCATAGCCCTCCTTGCCTTTATGCAGGACTTGGCTTTTTCTCAATCAATGCTTCAGTATTCAAAGTGACACTTCAAAGTAGAGTCCTGGGAGGATTCAGGATGGTGAGCTTTGAAAGTATCATAGAATCATAGAATTGTTAGGGTTGGAAGGGACCTCAAGGATCATCTAGTTCCAACCCCCATGCCATGGGCAGGAGTCCCTCACACTAGATCAGGTTGCCCAGAGCCACATCCAGCCTGGCCTTAAAAACCTCCAGGGATGGGACTCCCACCACCTCCTTGGGCAACGTGTTCCAGTGTCTCACCACCCTCCTGGGGAAGAACTTCTTCCTAACATCCAATCTGAATCGACCCATTTCTATTTTTGTTCCATTTCCCCTAGTCCTATCACTCCCTGACACCCTAAAAAGTCCCTCCCCAGCTTTCTTGTGGGCCCCTTAAGATACTGGGTGGCCACAATAAGGTCTCCTTGGAGCCTTCTCTTTTCCAGACTGAATAGCCCCGACTCCCTCATAGGAGAGGTGCTCCAGCCCTCTAATCATTCTTTTACTGGCATATCTCAGAGTTAAATAGAAGTGGCATGGGATCCTTTTTTCATTCTCTACTGGATCGTCAGACAAGTGATTTTTGCAGTTTTTGGTAGCTCATTGTATATTTATGGTACTGCTTTCTGTCCCTTATGGACAGCATAAGCAATTTTCAAATAAAAGCGAAAAAGTGAATTGGTCACAGAAATGATAAAACAGTTGGATTAACACATGCACACACACACAAGGTTGCTCCCTTATGAAACATCAAAAAAGTTGGTAACCCTGCTTTAGGAAAGGATGTGATGAGATTATAAAATTTCATAGCCAGGTGAGTTAGAGGAGTTTAGAGAAGCTTCTGCTTTTATGAGTTCAACTGATAAAAATTATTGTATTTTTTCCTATAACTTTTTTTTTTTTTTTTTTTTTTTGCATAAAAGCCTTTATTCATAGTTCAGGATGAGTTCCAAGATGAGTTTGCAAATTTCAGTCTAAGAGCAGGTTGGGAGCAATTGCTCTGAGGTGAGTTATGGTAGTCAGGCAGACAAGCTAAGAAAAGAATAGTTCTGGGTATGTGTGACCATTCTTAAGAGGAAAGAGGTACAGATTGTTTACCTTCAGTCTTGGGTGCAGGTAGTTTAATGTTTAGGTTAGTAAGAAAATAAGGAGAAGTGATATGTGAGGACATTGGTATTGGACACTGTATTTTATCTATATAATCCCTGGTGATTGTGTATGGCAATAGGAATAATCAGAACTGAGATATCAATATTTCTTTCTTTAATTAAGATTGAATTAGGATGAGTTTCAGAAAAAGCAGAAACTTTATTTTCTCAAAATCTTGATAGCATAATTCTATCAAATATAATTTTAAGTGAATGGTTACAACCTAAGGGTGATTTTGCTGCTGTCCTATGAGCTTTAGGTTCTTCTTTTCTCCTTATGAAAATTTGGACTTGTGTGGTGAAAGGAAGTTTCTTTTTGTGAGTAAAACCAATGTCATTCATATATTACCTTCAACAAGTGAAACTTTCTAGTGCTGTTGTTTGTAACATAGACTATGGTGGGAGCTTCTGTTTGGAATATCTAAATATAGGTCAAATATTTTAAAATAGCATCCTTTCCAGGTGAACTTTTAATATAAAATATAAAATACTTAAAAATACTTATAAAATACTTAATATAAAAATACTTAAAGTTTATTTTAAAATTAATATAATTTAATATTGCCAGATTAATGTACTTTTAATTTTTCATAGTAAAAAAATTTGTTTTAAATTTTTGTAAGTTGGCATTACGTTAAAGCAGAGATTTCAGCTCAGTGCTGCTGTTAACTTTCGGAGTTAATTTGCCCCTCTTTTAATTAGACTATACTCAAACAGTAAAACACTTGAAACAATTTGAGAAAGGAACTTGCTTGAAATACTTGATGAATGTGGTCCAATTTGGCAACCATAGCCAAAGAAAGAAATAGTTTTGTA
The DNA here is from genome assembly GCA_033816785.1 of Picus viridis. Lineage (NCBI taxonomy): Eukaryota > Metazoa > Chordata > Aves > Piciformes > Picidae > Picus > Picus viridis. The sequence continues at coordinate 15,366,401 of CM066582.1, read as the reverse complement.
ACTGAGCTCCCCCTTTTCTCCACTGACTGTGACTTAGAGGGAGTGTTTCCTTCACAATAAGAGGAAATCTCATTTGTTACATGGCAACTTTAATGTTATCTCTGTAAGCACTGTTTAAAGACAAATTACAATACCAAACACATATTTAATGGAAAAAACATGAATCAAATATGGGAAAAAATGTATAGCTTGGTCCTAAGGGGAAAAAAGAGTTATCTTTTTTAAGGATAACCTGTTCTACATAATACCCAAAAAATTCAAAGAAATTGTTTCCCTTCTTTTTCTTTCATTTTCAACAGATGTTCCATGTTTCATCTTGTAAATGATACTTTAAAGTAATCAGTGATGTAAAAGCTGAGGATAGTGACAGAAAATCAAAGCATTAGTTTTAAATTTTGGAAGAGGACCTTGGAAGTAGTCATGATGTCTATAATGGTGATTCAAGAACTATTTGCCACTGAGTTTAATGAAACCTTGGGTCTCCAGTCAACACGTAGATAACTATGGTAGTGTAAGGAAAAATTGGAGGTGCAACACTTTAGAATCTCACTATTTAACATATTTTTAATATTAATCTTTCTTAAGAAACAAGGTATGGAGTGATATGGGAAATGGGAGACAACACAGAAGTTTATTTTTGTAAATTACATATAATGATTGTTCTATTCTGAATTTCTGATCCCATATACACCTGCGTAAATACCTGGATAGACTTTAACTGAAATGATTATATAATATAAATCTTCATGACTTATAATAAAGATGCTTAACTAATCTACTTACAAAAGAAAAACTAATCATTATTAGAATCATCTGATTTATATAAATGTTCATGAAAGTAAACTAGACATAGGCGACTCCCTTCCTAATTCTGTTTTGCAGTTTTCTGTGTTCTGTCACTAGGAAGTCATTTAGCCTGTGCATACCTCTGGTTCTTATTTTGGAATACAACATATGATTTTATAAAGATTAATATATTAGCACTACTATTTGATATAGCTCTGTATGCAATTCAAAAGCTGTTTTCAAACTGTGTTTTACTTTGTTAAATTGGTTTATCATATTTTTCTGTCAAATGCTGGAACAGTTAGGATCTTTCCCTTTAATGGAGTAAAACAAAAAGAAGAAAACCACTACAGAAAATAGAAACTGAAATAGAAGAACACTGTAATCTAAGCAACGGAGTAGAACAGCTCTATGACCATGATCCGGAAGTTATTTTAGTGTTTAGTGTTTCCTTTGTGTATTTAGATTTATTTTCAGCGAAAATTTTTACTTTGAATTTTCTTCCTTTGTCATATAATATTTTGGAAGTTGTTTCACATCCATATAATATTTGTATTTATCTTGTAACTGCTAATGCACACTAAAAATTAATATGCCTTCAGAAAACAGACCATGTCAAAATACTGGAATAATAAGGACATTTGTTGTATTGCTTTAATACTGTTTAAATTTTCAGTCAGCAGTTAATAGATAATTCAGTTTGAGCCTTGCAGTTTTAGTCAGTGAAAATTTCTTTGATTGACTTAATTGAAGTAAATAGATTTAGATTAAGAGCAATGTCTCAAACCTTGCCTGGTCACAGAGGAGAAAGAAGGACATATACTAGCAACATGAGTCTGTAGAGACAGCAGATATGATAATACTTTTAAACGATTATTGACAATATTCTCTAGGAGGTAAGATAGGATAGACAAGATGTGTATAAATGTTGCCAGAGACTTAGAGCTCCTCTCCAGAAATTGTATTGTTCTCTGGAATTTGTGTGTTAGAAATGGTACAAATGGACACGTGGTACATAAACCTAGAAAAAGAAACTGAGAAAGGGACATTGAAGGTAATCTAGAGTAAGATCTACAGGAGTACAGTTGATTTATTGCTTTAGTGCAATGTCAATAGTTTGTTTGCCTAGTTTATTCTCTTATCACAAAGCAGTGTCACTTACATACTTTGCTTCTCAAAGAATATTTAAGATTCCTCTGGACACAGAACTCCAGCATCCTTAATTAATTTGTACCAGTGTTTTGCTCTTCTTACTTCTAGGAAACACCTTTGTGAAAATGAAGTCCTGTTGACTAATCTCTTCTTTACATCCTTCGGTAAAATAATTTATTTAGTCATCTCAGGATCATTCAGATTTTGTGACATCTCAAAGGCATTTGCTTTTCTCTGTTTGAAGACTGCCATATTGGCTAAACATGGCTTCTTGTTCCAGCTTGTATGTACTCATTTCATTTATTTCAGTGTTATACAATGTTTTCACCTGATCACTCTTGCTGCTAGTGAGCAGAACACAGTCTGTAATTGTGCTTCTGTAAAACTTGCAAAGATTTGTTATTGCTGTTCATTGAGCAACACAAGTCAGATACTTGGAAAACAATAATGCAGAGATTCTAGGGAAAAAAATAACTTTTTCAAACAAACATTTGTTGCTATCAGTAGTGCTGGAGACAGAAAAGTCGTTTACTGTGTGCTGACATTATGCTATTTAACTAACCATGATGGCAATGCTTTTTAAGACTGGTAGGGCTTCAGAGATATCCAGAGATATATGGATATCAGCAATAAGTTTTTTTATAAAATCAGGAAAGCAGAAAACATCCTATCAGGCCACTTTGCTGAAAGATGAGGTCCTTTAAAGGTCTTAAAGTTCTTAGGCAAGGATCTGTTTTCCAAAGAAAGTGGTTAAAATTAATTTTTTTGATAGAATGCCAGAAAGAAAGCATCATTTTCCCTGGATTCTCCTTTTGAATCAACAGACAGGTAGATTAAGAAGTATTTCTTGTGTACTTTATAGTGACACTTTCCATGATTTCATTCTGCAGTTGATTATTCATGAAATTTCAGAAAATTCTGCCACTAAGGCACTTGCTTTTGTGGATTGTTTCAAATACAAACTCTGTGTTGCAGGCATGTTCAGCACCTCGATCTTAACATTTACTTGACCTGACCACCAATTATATCTAAATTAAATGTTTTTGAACCTTTATTTGAAATAGCTGCTCTGTTCTCTGTTTGTTGTTGTTGGGTTTTTTTTTTAATGATTAGGGGACTATGTTGTAGTCCTATGAAATGCAATTAATTTATAACTTCTTTTTTTTTTTAACCTCTAAACCCAATTTGGGTTGAAATCCTGTCCACACGTCTTTTGTGAAATAGAATTCCTAGTATGTGATAAATTAGAGGGTTTCAGAAATTGTGATTTCTGTAGTAATTGTATTTTCATTAATGAATGAATAATTAGTAAGCAAATCACAGGGGAAGAAAAAGAATCTGTGGATTTATGAAAAGCCTAAACTATTGCCTCAATAATAGTGACTGAGAATGATGACATGTTTTGTACAATAATTGCAACCTATTTTATCAAATCCTATGGTACATAAATGAAAGTCTTTTATTGAATGCTATGCCAAAACAAGCTAAGTTAAAGTGTATATCTATTTCTCTTCAGATTTATTTCACCTGAAACTGAGAGAACAAATTGTTGAAATAAGGTCAGAAAGACAATCAAGATAATCACATCACCATACCTTAAATGACTACATTCCTCACAACATACAGAGGACAACCAGGAGATCAGGCCCAGTCAGAATGGGTTTATGAAGGGGAGGTTCTGCCTGACCAACTTTATCTCCTTCTATGACAGGATGTCAACTGTTGGATGAGGGAAAGCTGTAGATATTGTCTACATTTGAAAAACCTTTGACACTTTTTCCCACAGAATTCTCATGGACAAACTGGCTTGGATGAGCACACACTGCTGGATAAAGCACTGGCTGGGCAACAGACCCAAAGAGTAGTGGTCAATGGAGTTAAATCCAGCTGGCAGCTGATCAGAAATGGTGTTCCTCAAGGATCAGTGTTGGGACCACTTCTGTTTAGCATCTTTATTGATCTTGATGAAGACATCAAGTGTTTCATCACTAAGTTCACAGATGACACCAAGGATGGTGGGAGTGTTGATCTGCATGAGGGTAGGGAGGCTCTATAGAGGGACTTGGATAGATTGGATCAATGGCCAGCGTTAATGGGATGAGCTTTAACAAGGCCAAATGCCAGGTCCTGCATTTGGGTCACAACAACCCCAAGCAGCAATACAGGCCTGGGGAAGGGTGGCTGGAGAGCCATCTGGCAGAAAGGAACCTGGGGCTTCTAATCAACAAGCAGCTGAATATGAGCAAGCAGTGTGCCCAGGTAGCCAGGAAAGCCAATGGCATCCTGGATTGTATTAGACATACTGTATCTGGTAGGAGTAGTGCAGAGATTGTCCCCTTGTACTGGAGTGTGGCCTCTGCTGGGGCCACACCTCAAGTATTGTGTCCAGTTTTGGGCACCTCAGTACAGGAGAGATGTGGTGGTACTGGAGTAAGTGCAGAGGAGGGCAAAAAAGCTGGTGAAGGGCCTGGATAATAAATTGTATGGAGAGCTACTGAAGAAGCTGGGGCTGCTTGGTCTGAAAAAGAGGAGGCTGAAGGGAGATTTCATTGCTGCCTACAACTACCTGAAAGGACGTTGGAGAGAGGCTGGTGCTGGTCTCTTCTCACAGATAGAACAAGAGGGAATGGCCTCAAGATGAGACTGGTTAGGTTTAGACTGGACATTAGGAAACATTTTTTCAGGGAAAGAGTGGTCAGGCATTGGAATGTCCTGCCCAGGGAGGTGGTTAAGTCACCAGCCTTGGATGCGTTTAAAGGTTATTTGGATGTGGTGTTTGGGGTGAGCCTTGTTTAGGAGTGAACCTTGTAGAGTAGGGTAATTGGTTGGACTTGGTGATCCTGAGGGTCTTTTTCAACCTGAACATTTCTGTGATTCTGTGACTCTGTAATTAGTTTTCATATGTGCAGAAATAGATTGTAATCAGCCATCTTTGCAGGTTAAGTAGTAACTATGTTTTGATATTCAGCTAGTCATCTCTTGTTATTATGGTAGTAAAAGGCATTTTTACATGATGCTATATTTGTCTATATAGTTCACAAAAATACATAATGTTAGAGACAGCATGAAAGTGTAAGAAGACTGATTCTTATGTCATACTCAGAAAGTCACTGCTGATCTGTTCTAAAACATAATAAAGGCAACTGTCTCTTTAGACATAGATTAATATTCTCTCATTTTGTACTCATGAAGGTGAAAGGATTTCTAGGACAATCTGCTTTTTTCAAATGAGAAAAAAAGCTGGAATGTTCTAAGTGCAATTTCCATTAGGTGATAAATATAAGGTTTGACTTTGAAATTTTGACTTCAGAAACTGGGTTTACATTTAGGAACCTCTGATCAGCAACTTAGACTGTCAACAGGTATAAAAAATGAGGCCAATATGTTGATGGATCAGAAATGTTTGGATTCACAGAAGGTTTCTCTGCTCCTGAAACAGCATTTATAAACTAGCTGGAGTTTCTTACTGCACTTTAGGAATAATGTAATTTGAAATCATTACAGCAGTTACACCTGGGCACTTTTTGACAGCCTGAAATTGAACTGGAGCTCATAAAGCTACCATCACACAGCTACCATCACTTTTGTTGGAAATGCAAAGCTGTTGTTTAGGCTAAAAAGTATTGGATGAACGATAATGTTTTTGTCAGGACATCGGGATAGTCCTCATGGACATCATGTGATACCCATCTACCTAGCAGTGAAATGCATCAGTATCTTCCACTTGAGTAGGTGTCAAAAACAACTTTCTTTTACACCCAAACATGGGAACATACATTACTGTAAAGTCTAAGTTTGATGATGGGGTGAGTTCAACCCAATAAATTTTCTCTACCCACTGGCAGTCCATTGTAACAAGTCACCAACATAACTGTGAAGAGAGCAGGAAAATCTCTAGACAGGACCAGATTATTTCAGATCAGTTATTTGCTTCTGATCTTAACCTTTTCAAATGACTACTTTCTATAATGGACAGGAGTCTGTTTACTCAAATTAAAATGTCATGAGATTTCTGAGGAATTTCTTTCTCTGAGGAACAAGTGGTATTTTATTCATGCTGGGGAACAACTGACTGCTATTTTATGAAGAACTGATCACCACTTCACTATTAGTAATGAGAAGCTGTGTCGTGTTTGTGTGGACATGTCCTAGGCCCATGATGTCAGTAGTTATCAAACAAACAACTTTGAAAAACTTTTGAAGCATAACATCATGTTGCAAACACCATGACTCTTCACCCTGCTGCTTAAAATTACCATTTATATTGTAGATTTTGAAGCAATTGGTAACAAAGCCAGAAACACAATGAATGTAATGCAATGAAATTTTATCATTTGTCCCTGAAGTTTCACTTGGAAGTAATCATTTCCTTTCTTTAGGGGAACTCTTTGCAACACAGCCAGCATAAGAATCTCTGATCTTAAATCAGACCAATTAATAATTGTTAGACTGACATAAGCATGTTAAATATTGGCAACTTCACATCAATTAATTTTCTCTTTTTTTTTTAGAAGTGCATTTTTATAACTAAATCCCTATCTCACACACCCATATGTGCACTTTTCATTACTTTATTGGATAATATATTAGATTTTAGTAGTGCAGTATAGCTTGTATAATGCATTAACCCAAATCCTTAAACCATTCTTTGAATATGCAACGGTATTCTGGCTGTTATAGCATTCTAAATCCTTGATACAGTTTTCTAATGTCAAAGTTTACTTAAAAAAAGAATTGTTTCACTTAGTATTTCTAAAAAGAAGAGGCAAATTAAAAAATGAACTTCAACAAATGCGTTAAAACACTTATTTGAGTCTGAAAGGAAACACGAAAAGGAGGTTAATTAACATCAATAAGTGTAAATCATGCAACGCTTTATTTGTTTAGGTAGGTAGGCAGAGTTATGTGGTAGGGTGGAGGCAGGATATCCTAGTCATCATAAATTTTTCCCCTATAACTATGAGGGCTAATCAGCTTTTTGTGAGCACTTGGGGGTTTGGGGTTTTGTTTTGTTTTTTTAAACTTGTGCAGACAGCCAGATAAGTTGATCGTAGTCTTTATGCAATGTCAAATCCTATAGTAGTTACTGCTAACAGTTACCTTTGCAGGTGTTGCAAAGGCCTAGGTATCTTGAAGAGGAGTATCATAATTCATGTGCATGAAGAGTTTTCTTAAATTTCTTAAATTTATTCATTTGAGCCTTGATGCAATGAAAAAAGCTTTCACTGTTTTTTTCTTTAAGTCCTGTTCTAGTTACTCCTGTCTGCATACAGAAATGTGGGTCTTGGCCGTCTGCTCTGAAACATACATTACGTAGCTGGTTTACTGCTTTTGTGACTTCTACTCAAGTAGATTTCCAGCATAACTGCTGACTGCCCATAACCTTAAACCCTTATCTATGGGATATGAGGTTATGAAGTCCTTGTAGGTTTCTATGGTCCAAATCATCTGGAGTTTCCTCTCATTTGTGAAATACATAGTAAGACAAAATGCTCAGAAATAGTGATGAAGCTTAATAAGGTCTTGGCTCTCTCCAGATTAGCACACAGTGTCAGTCTGAAGGTGTTTGTCCTGTTTTCATGACACCATGTGTTTGGCAATGCAGCAGCCATAAAGATGCCTTCCTGCAAGAATACTTCAATTATTTGTTTCTTCAGCTATCCTCTATATAGACATTAGTAACACCTGAGAGATTGTATTGCATTGATTCATATTGTCTTCTGTTGCTCAGCTGATTCTAGGTCCTGCATTTAGAGAGACCAAATGCGCTGTGCGTGGGACAGAGAAGAGAGTTGCTCATGTGCAAAGATAGGACTAACCTGAATACAGGAGCTCCAGAACAGACAAATTTTAGGAGAAGTAGAACAGTTTCAGATTAGGAAAAAAAAACACTGTGCTGATAGAAGAATAAATCAATGTAGTAATACAATTTACTCACTTGGCCTGCTGGGCTCTCAAAGTAAGAAGTTAAATTAGCTGGGGTAATTAGCTAAATTAACTTAGCTAAACTTAGGTGAAGTCTAAGTAGCTCTGAAAAGGTGAAAGGAGATAATAAACTGCACTCTCAGAATGCAGAAATATTTCTTCTTTTCAAAAGCAATGAGGTAAAACTGTTTGTCAGGTGCACCTTTTAAAGCAAGATTGTGAAGAAAATTTCAAACCCAAAATTTGCATGAAAGTTCTTAATGTGTGACTTACAAATACTTGTCATCTATAACAACAATCAGACTATACTTATTTGGTACCTTTTCACATCTATTTAGATATTTGGCTTTTACTGGGTTTTGCCCTTGACATTGAGATCCTTAACAGTGCTTAAAAAGAATATTATGAAACTAATAAAAGATAAGTAACTGAATTTGTGAGAGGACCAGACCTGAGAGTTATTTTCTAGAAATACTTTTTCTCAATGCATTACTATTGTTGTTCCTGCACCTCCTCCTTTGCAAATTGCAGTCTTTTTCTTTGGGGAATGCTTTTTGGGTTTGATTTTTTCTATTCTTAATTTATTTTGGTTACTTTTTTCCATGTAATTTCCTTCTCCAGTTCATCTCTATCATTGTTGATGAAGTTATGATTAAAGTGGAAATCACTAAAGAATTACTTCTTAAAAGCACACTGTCTTTTAGTAATTGTCATGCCATTGAGAGCAAACTAGTGGTTGGTGCAGCTGGAAGTGAAAGCAGGCAATGCTCATGAGCCTATTCCAGAAAGCTTACACTAATAGGTTAAATACATTTGTGTCTTATCTTTTTAACGAAGAAACCTAATTTCCTTTGAGGTGGTATTCAGTTGGCAGAGCCAGTTACTGCAGGCTCATCTTGTAGATTTTCATAGCAGAGAGACTTTCTTGTTTGGTCACTTCTTTGGTCAAGCAACAGCAAAAAATACTGGGTTGGCTCAACAGTGCAAACATAAGATATATTTGAATGCCAGATGAATCCTTGAATATGTTTTCATATATTAATCATATGAAAATATGTTTAACTTTAGGAGTCATTTTCACTCTGGATTATTTTTAGAGAAATTGAGATATTTTTTTTTTTTCCAGAACAATATTTGTTACTCAATACTAGTAATTTTCACAGAAATGTCACACATTTGTTTGAAACAACCAGACCAAGCCAAACCAGCCCACACCTTCCTCCTCCCCCTCTATGGTTTTTATAAAACAAATATTTTCTGACTGGATGATTCTATTTTACAGCCAGATGTGAGTTGGCATTTATCAAGACTGAATTAACTACAGAAAAAAATGAAATCAATAAGTTTCTACAGAGATTCAGTATAAATCCAGTTTGTTTTTGAATAATTACCTAATCAAAGCCAGCTGTGTCTTCTAATGCCTGATCAACCAGACACTAAGAGATGAAAGCTAAAACTAGAATATAATTGAATGTGAATTTATAGAAAAATCAAATACTCTTGGAGTGCATGTCTGTTTGCAAGTGAATGTCAAATTACAATAAACCTCAGACTTGATGATTATTCCAGAGGCAAAACATCATTTGATCAGTTACAGCTCCAAAATGGCATGCAATTAGTTACTTCTCCAGGTCAACAAAGAACAGTAGTCAGTTGTGTATAAGTGAAAATGAAAGAAAAGAGTATCAATAATGCAGATCTGGAATGACAGATCACAATGAGATGACTTCCAAACCAAGAAAAATCAGCTGTAACTTACGTATGACAGAAATATCAGTATGTAACATTGACTTAGTGTTGATTTAGACTTCACTTACAATTTAATTTCTGTTAAATGAATAGGTGAGTTCAGATTAGTGCATTTGCATATGTTTCAAAGTCTTCCCAGCTTGCTTTTATTAGAAACTCTAAAAAAGTAGGGCTTTTTATTATTTACTATGCTTTCTCTCTTTTTCTTTTGTGCACCCTTTCTGAAATCATTAATATAATGCATACAGTATATATGATGTATTATATGCATGACACCAATAGTACTGCATTTTAACTTGCATATGTTTATGTAGTGTGATAACTGATAAATTTATAGATTTTCTGCTTATTATTTCCTTATCTTGCAGGTTTTCACAGGATATTTAGAAACTAATAAACAGAAGTTAACTATAGTAACTAAATGTTCATTTCAGTTCACATTCACTTAGGTGTTTACATCATAAGGATCTTTTACCCAGATGGCTTCAATGAACTGAAGTTGGTGAGGATAATGTTAGGGTTGTTCAGTTTCCTTGGTTTTAAAAATGTAACAAGCAGGATATAGATATTGCCTTAAAGTAATACAAATTCATAGACAGGCAGAGGTTGGTCTCTTCTGCCAGGCAGCCAGCACCAGAACAAGAGGACACAGTCTCAAGCTGCGCCAGGGGAGGTTTAGACTGGATGTTAGGAGGAAGTTCTATACAGAGAGAGTGATTCCCCATTGAAATGGGCTGCCCGTGGAGGTGGTGGAGTCACCATCATTGGAGGTGTTCAGAAGGAGACTTGATGGGGTGCTTGGTGCCACGATCTAGTTGTTTGGGTGGGTTGGATTGGTTGATAGGTTGGACGCAATGATCTTGAAGGTCTCTTCCAACCTGGTTTATTGTATTGTATTGTATATATGGGTTTTATATATATATAATAAAATATGTAATTGCACACATATAATAAGTGTATGTATAGTATATACTAATACATGTAATATGATAGTTAACATAAATGTACATATTTATATAGATATATTCTATATTTCTACAATGTTTGTTTTGTCCCATCTTAAATATAGATAAACTCTATGCTACCCTGGTATATGTGACTTGTCAGATGTAAAAGTTCTTAGTCTCATCTTGTTTTGTTATCTTAGTTTATGTTACATGTAGTCTTCTCATTACCTGAAAGAAAAAATCTCAGAATTATTTTAATAATCACCACTGCTATAGAAACCATTCATTATACTTCACTGGCTTATGATCTTTGAAGTACATAGTCTTAGAAAATATTCTTTGATTAGTATGTCTGCAGATAACCAAGTGCCCTTCATTGCTCTCCTGGCTTTTTTTATAAGCAATTTGTTGAAAGATAAATATTTTTTCTGAAGCTCTCTAGTCAATATTGGAGCAGCTTCTCAAAGTCAGTCTTTGTCAGTAAAGAGGGATAAGCTGGTCTGGTTGCTTTATGAAAGAGTGAAATAATAAGAGGTTTGTGATATTTTTTTTTTTTAAGGCTGTTTCTGAGCAGAGAATCACAAAGAATATCACAGTGGTTAACTACCTGTACAAAGCATAATTGTTACGAAAACTAGAGTGTAGCAACTAAATTTGTTAAGATCTTGTTTAGTGCCAGACCTTGTAGTTAGATAATGATTGGACTTGATCTTAAAAGTCTTTTCCAACTGAAACATTTCTAAGATTCTATGAATTTCCTTTCTATTCTCATAGACATCTACCCTCAGGAACTGAGCTGTGGGTTTTACTTGGGAGAGCAGAAAGAGACAGGATGTTGTATTCTCTTGTCCTCAAGACTCAAAGGGTGTTCATCTGCAAATTGTTTGGTCTAACATTTTAAATCCCATTGCAAGACATTACAAAGTGGGGAAAAAAACCCTGTATATTGCGTGTCTTCCTTCCCTTACTTCCTGAGTACTTCATTAGCAGCCTTGTAAAATCCTGTGTTTTATCAGATTTAATTTATCTGCATTAAGGATGACCCCATCATGTTTGCCCATTGTCCACTTGCTCATACATTAACTCACAGCTGTCAAACATGTAATAGGTGGAGGTCTAGTGGGCTGGTACTTCCTGCTCACTTCCAGATGTACTGATAAAAGAGTCTTTGCGTGGATGTCTCTAAGGGTTTGAGGGCTGTCAGTCTAAGGCTGAAAGGCTGTTTTTCCTCCCTCACCGTATTTTAAACACACATACACGTCTCAACATCAAGAGTGTGAAAGCAAAATTCCAAAAGCCAGGAGTAGAAGCTTGTTCAGTCACAGTTTCATGTTCTTTCTTGAGTCTTGACAAAAAGTACTAATAGTATCCTCTAAATAGAGGCTATAAAAGTAATTCCAAGTGACAAAAGCAATACAGCTACTGCCTTAGAGTATTTTGTTACATAAAATCACATAATCATGGCTAAATAAGAAAAGCAAATAGAGCACTACCTATTCTACTATGTTTTTCTCCTTGATAGTAATATAATGCTGAAATTTGGTGTGTCTTCAGAAAATTTTGTCAACAGATTACTTAAGATTCAGAAGCAATTTAATAGACACAACTTGCCATTAATTACAGAGGCAGCTGCATGATGATGGGGAACCCCCCACCCCCCCCCGATACTTTTAAATATAGTGACCTGATTCAAATCCTCAATTAGTTTGAAAGTTTTAGATTCAAAAATGCTGTATCAGTTTTGCCACTGAAATTGGATATAGTTAGTATAATATCTGTCAATATATCTTGCACTGTACTAGTAAATAATTTTAAAATAATTTTGACTCTGGAATATTGCACTAGAACTTGGCAGCTCTCTCGCTCTATTGTGATGCTTGAATTGAGCCACTCGATTCCTACTAGGATGTTAACTGACTTTACCCATAAATACATTGAGAAATTATGGATAATTATAAATCCACACAGCTGGCTCCATATATCTGTAAAACTTCTACAGTGTTTGAAATCTATTGTCAAATGATTTTTCTGGCAATTATAGGGTGGAGTGTTTAGTATTTCAAAAGTAAATAAGAAAGGGAAAGGGCGTGTTGTTCCTTGATCAATTCCAAGCCCAACTCAGTAAGATGAGACTTTCATCCATCTGGACTTCTGTTGTGGACTGACTGAGAACAGTTATGAGGAAATGCTAAATGCTTAATGTTTAACTGGAAATTTTCCCCAAAGATACTGATCTTTCCTTGTGTGATGTGTCTTCTACTTACATAGATGTGTATCAGTCGTAACAACATTTGGGAGAGTGTCTCATAAAATTTGGTGTGTAAGAGAGTAAAAAGATGTGAACTTCTTTTAACATTTTCACAGTACACCCATGACCACATGTTTACATTTTGGAGAACACAAATCAAGAAACTAAAGGTTACTTGGTGCAAAGTGATGCTTTCCATTATTGATGCTTATTACAACAATGAAGACATTCCACCAGCTCTCTTGGAATGTCAACGTTGTTGGTATCTCTATGTGAAATGCAAAGATGCTGTTTGGCCTGGGGAGTCTGTTGCTGAAACTCATCTGAAGAGGGTAGAGAAAGAAAATGATGGTCCAGGTGGTAAAAGGCAAGGCAGGCAGGGAGTAGCTGGGTAGTTAGGCACAGATCAGAGGTAGGGATATGGTGTAATCGTAAAAATGAGAAAAATGATCATATAAAATAAAGACTTTATTGAACATTAAACCTTGCTTGATACTGTGTTCAGTTTTGTGCCCCTTGCTAGAAGAAAAACAAAGCTGATGAAGGGTCTAGAGCACAAGTCTTATGACAAGCAGCTGGGGAATTGAGGTTGTTTAGTCTAGAAAAAACAGAGGCAGAGGGGAGACTGTCTCTATCTGAAAGGAAGTTGTAATGAGGTGGGTGTTGACCTCTTCTCTCAAGTAACAAGTTGGAACAAGATGAAATGCTTCAAATTGTGTGAGGAAACATTTAGATTTGTCATTATGAAAAACATCTTTACGAATGGGTTGACAAACACTGGAACAAGATGGCCAGGGAAGAGATTAAGTCACCATCCCTGGAGGTATTTAAAAGCAGTACAGATGTGGTGTTTAGGGACCACTTACATTTAGTGGTGGACTTGACAGTCCTATGTTAATGGTTGGACTCATTCTTAAGGTCCTTTTCCAATCTAAAACAGTCTATGATTCTAAAGAGGGTTGCTCTTTAACATTTCATAGGGAGAATTTGAAGGAAATTTGGAGACTGTTTTAAAGATGGGAAATAAAACAGGAAAGGCAAATGTTTTGTTTAATTTATTCTTCAGATAAAACAGTAGGTTTTTCATTTTGAAATGACTATTTCCACTTTAGAAGTCAACTTAAAAAAAATGAATAGAAAGGGAAAAACTTTAGATTAATCTAAACAAACATTGCAATGAAATGTTACATCTTGGATTAAGCTAAATAGACATGGTCATTTTAGAGATGAAGGATGTTTTTCATGAATGTTACTTTTCTGCTTTCAAAACTCATGACATCAGAAACATTTGGAACAACAGATGTCATTTGTTTTGTTGTTTGTTTATTTGGGTTTATTTGTTTGTTTAGCCATTTCCTTTCAATTACTATTGCATGGGTACTAATGGGTGGATATGGGTTACCCTCACCATGAGCTGTCGTTAGTATTTCTAAAGTTTGTTTTGTTTTGTTTTATTTCCTCTTCAGGTAGAACTGTTGCCTTCCTTTACATTTGACTGATTACAAGCCCTGGACTAAGGCCATCTGGCTTAGCTGCAACCCAGCAAAAGTTGGCAAAGAAGAATTCTTTGAGCAAATGGCAAAATCTCTATCTGCTCTCTCAGCTGAGTGTCTGGCTGTAAGCTGGTCAAACTGGCTTACAGTAGTTTGAATCTTTTCAGTGCCATTTTTAGTTGCAGAGAGAGACTTTAGGGAATAAACCACAAGTTCAGAATGGGGAAAAAGAAGAGATGTTTTCTGGAGAGGTAAGAAGAAAACCAAATGACAGGTGTGAAATACAACTGAAGTCTCCTGAGGAGAAAGCTGTAACTGTTCTGGACTTTGGTAATCAGTATTATTGTGCAGTGCCTTAAGGGGTTAAATACAAACTTCTAGTTACCATCTACATGTATGACACCAGGTTCTACTTACCTAAAATGCTCTACTTGAATTGTAGATTTCCTGAAAGAATTTGACACATGCCTGCATAGAATAGTGGGAGGTGGTAGATCACCTAGGTGTGATTGAAAGAGTTCTACATTCTCTTGGCTTTGAAATATGGGGGGAAAAAAGAATAGAATAGATTAGAGTAGAGTAGAGTAGAGTAGAATAGAATAGAATAGAATAGAATAGAATAGAATAGAATAGAATAGAATAGAATAGAATGGAATGGAATAGAATGGAATAGAATAGAATAGAATAGACCAGGTTGGAAGAGACCTTCAAGATCATCACGTCCAACCCATCAACCAATCCAACCCACCTAAACAACTAACCCATGGCACCAAGCACCCCATCAAGTCTCCTCCTGAACACCTCCAATGATGGTAACTCCACCACCTCCACGGGCAGCCCATTCCAATGGGCAATCACTCACTCTGGATAGAACTTCTTCCTAACATCCAGCCTAAACCTGCCCTGGCGCAGCCTGAGACTGTGTCCTCTTGTTCTGGTACTGGCTGCCTGGGAGAAGAGACCAACCTCCGCCTGTCTACAACCTCCCTTCAGGTAGTTGTAGAGAGCAATAAGGTCACCCCTGAGTCTCCTCCTCTCCAGGCTAAGCAATCCCAGTTCCCTCAGCCACTCCTCATAGGATTTGTGCTCCAAACCCCTCACCAGCTTTGTTTCCCTTCTCTGGACATGTTCTAGAAACTCAACATCTTTCCTAAGCTGCGTCAGATAGCTAACCTAATATTTAGTGATGATAGCTGTCTCCAAACTGGATTCTCTAACAAATCCCTTCTAGATCTACAGACTACATCATCTGACTAAAAAAAATTAACCAAAGGAAACCCATCCTCATGTGGTTGGGATAAAGACAAAGACCATCTGATCTCTACATTGCACAGTCTCACTTTGAGGGCCTAAAGACATAGTTAACTAATGCATTTTCCATTATTGATTTGCATTTATAAAATTTAATTTATTTTTGTATGTTTCTATATCTAAGTCCTTGTGATTACACCCCAAGAAGACAGTGATTAGAGCAGAGTTTTAATGGGTTATCAAAGGGAACTTGAGCACTGCAAAACGTGTGAGATATTCAGGTAAAGTAATAAGTAACTAAATAAATAATTCAGTAAATAGCATGCTTGAGGGAATTAACTCAAGGTCTTGGGCAGAAAACTATGATCCTTCTATGATCAGGTGACTACCTGGTAGATGTGGGGAAGGCTGTGGATGTAGTCGATCTGGACTTCAGCAAGGCCTTTGACAACATTCCCCACAGCAAACTCCTGGCCAAGATGTCAGCTTGTGGCTTGGACAGCAGCACTCTGTGCTGGGTTAGGAACTGAGTGAAGGGCTGAGCCCAGAGAGTGGTGGTGAATGGTGCCACATCCAGCTAGCAGCCCGTCACTCGTGGTGTCCCCCAGGGATCAATGCTGGGCCCCATCCTGTTCAATATCTTCACTGATGATCTGGATGAGGGGATTGAGTCAGTCATCAGTAAATTTGCAGATGACACCAAGTTAGGAGCAGATGTTGATCTGTCAGAGGGTGGAAGGGCTCTCAAGAGGGACCTTGACCGGCTGAACAGATGGGCAGAATCCAACAGGATGGCATTCAACAAGTCCAAATGCCGGGTGCTGCACTTTGGCCACAACAACCCCATGCAGAGCTACAGGCTGGGGTCAGAGTGGCTGGAGAGCAGCCAAACAGAAAGGGACCTGGGGGTGCTGATTGACAGTTGGCTGAACATGAGACAGCAGTGTGCCCAGGTGGCCAAGAAGGCCAATGGCATCCTGGCCTGTATGAGGAATAGTGTGGCCAGCAAGAGCAGGGAGGTCATTGTGCCCCTGTACTCAGCACTTGTTAGGTCACACCTTGAGTACTGTGTTCAGTTCTGGGCCCCTCAATTTAAGGAGGACATTGAGACTCTTGCACATGTCCAGAGAAGGGTAACGAGGATGGTGAGAGGCCTCGAGCACAAGCCCTATGAGGAGAGGCTGAGGAAGCTGGGGTTGTTTAGCCTGGAGAAGAGGAGGCTCAGGGGAGACCTTATTGCTGTCTACAACTACCTGAAAGGTGGTTGCAGCCAGGAGGGGGTTTGTCTTTTCTCTCAGGTAACCAGCACCAAAACAAGAGGACACAGTCTCAAGGTGTGCCAGGGGAAGTTTAGGCTCAAGGTGAGGAGAAAGTTCTTCACAGAGTTGTTAGCCGTTGGAATGAGTTGCACAGTGAGGTGGTGGAGTCACCATCTCTGGAGGTGTTCAAGAGGGGATTGAATGTGGCACTTGGTGCCATGGTTTAGTAGTCTTGAGGTCTGTGGTGACAGGTTGGACTCGATGATCTTTGAGGTCTCTTCCAACCTTATTGATTCCATGATTCTATGATTTATGAGGTTAGTGTTTCATAAAAAACAGGCCTGTTTTGATTCAAGTTTGCATGGCCTTTTTTTTTGTTGCTGCTTACTAATAAATTTTGGTTTTAGTAAGCTTGATTTAAGAGTTATTAATGTATTATTTGATGGCAATCATGCTTTTATTATTTTCTTGTTTTCTTAGAAGCTCTCATAAGCCACGGAGAAACTTTTCACTGCAACATTCACATGTGCAGAAGGTCAATTACACTTCCCACTGGCATATTTTCAGACTTTATTTCCAAATTAATACTTAGCTTCTTTATACAATAATCATCATGATGTGCATGTGAAAACATGTTTTAGCAGGTACTCAGTAAGTCTTTACAGATGATCCATCTTTTACCAATGCAGCCAAACACTAAAAAAATTACTTTGGGGAAGACATAGGTTATATAGTAAAGGCAGATGAACAATAACATCTTCAATTGCCAGCATATGTTTATACTGGGTGGGCTTTTGGCAGAAGTAATCCTGAGCAAGAGGATGTGCATTTTCCTGTAGATTCCCTATAGAATGTTGTATTTCACTTGATACTGTACCTATCCTGTCTCCAAGGTAACTAGGCTTGCCTTTTAACTTCTGAGAAGGAAAATCATAAGACCTACATATGGATATGCTAGAAAAAGAGACATCTGTAAGGAATTTAAATACTAACCACAAACTTTTCATTCCTATCCTGATTCTGTTTGCTTATACATAGGATCCATTCCTATAGATCTGACCCAGATGAATATACTAGTCTTATAAGTGAAGCCTTTATTGAATGATAAAGAGCTTTCTTGCTTTCCTTTCTTTCCATTCCTTTCTTTCTTTCTTTTCTTTCTTTCTTTCTTTCTTTCTTTCTTTCTTTCTTTCTTTCTTTCTTTCTTTCTTTCTTTCTTTCTTTCTTTCTTTCTTTCTTTCTTTCTTTCTTTCTTTCTTTCTTTCTTTCTTTCTTTCTTTCTTTCTTTCTTTCTTTCTTCCTTTCTTTCTTCTTTCTTTCTCTTTCTCTCTCTCTCTTTCTCTCTCTTTCTCTCTTTCTTTCTCTCTTTCTTTCTTTCTCTCTCTCTTTCTCTCTTTCTTTCTCTCTCTTTCTTTCTTTCTCTCTCTTTCTCTCTTTCTTTCTCTCTTTCTTTCCTTCTCTCTTTCTTTCTCTCTTTCTCTCTTTCTTTCTTTCTCTCTTTCTCTCTCTCTTTCTTTCTTTCTCTTTCTTTCTCTCTTTCTTTCTTTCTTTCTTTCTCTCTTTCTTTCTCTCTTTTCTCTTTCTTCCTGAAGTATTTTTAGTAGTACACAAGGAAAGGCAGTCTCTCTTTAAAGTTTTAAAGGGAACCAAATAGCTGAAATTAAAAGACTAGACAAAACTTCTAATGGAAGAAGGCTCATAGAAAGGTGATTAAAAAAACCCCACGTTATGGTTAATTTATCTTGAATGAATACAACTGAAGAAAACTGGAGCCTTTGCTGTTGTTAAAATATGCCACTGTAATACACTACGGATGAATATTGCCAAGTTTCTGAGCTGCCAAGTGGTCTTTGTGCTGATGCTCCATGTGAAAAAAATTGATTTCATGCCATACGATGACATAGAAATAGGAAGGCCTGTTTCCTTGGAGGATAGAATTTTCTTTTAACTTGAGAGAATATTTTATCATCACAATCTCACAAATAATTCTAAATGTTATCTTGCACTTCATGTCTGTTTCTTTGTTTTTGTCTTCTGTCTTTTTTGATGGATATGTTCTCCAGGGTTTATTGTGTGTATGCATTCCATTTATGCATGACAACAACTGATGCTAGACTTCATTTTGATTGTACAACTGCTTTCAGTCTTTAGTTTAGTTTCCTCTGACTGATTAATTGCTTTTATTTGGTGTCTGACCACACATCAGATAGTTCTGTAACAGATATTTAAAAAAAAAAAAAAAAAAAAAGGATATAAATAGGATATGGTCTTGTTCCACCCTTTTTATATCATCATATTGTCTGCAAACATATTAATTTAAAAAAGGATTTCTAAGTGGGTATATCTGTATTTTTTCTTAACATTCCATTCTTCCTACACCTCAGGAACTTCTACTTCATATATTCAATGAAATATGTTGTCTGATGATTTATAAATGATTGCCTATCAGTTTCTGAGCATCTGGCTTCTTAACCACTTCAGACAGGTAGGTTGGGGGTTTTTGTTTGTTTTGCTTTTTGTTTGTTTTCCCCTACAAATCTTAATTTAGAAGTTGGATAGCAACGTAGATACAATAAAAATTATATCTTTAACTATTTAATACAATTTCTATCCCCTGAGCTAGTTTTCTTAAGTATTGCCAAATTTAAAACAACATTGCTGTTCTGTACTTCTGTATTTGTCAGTTCAAAACTTAAGGATGATATTAATCCCATTTCCCAAAATGTACTGACTTTTTTGTTGTTGGGTTTGTTTGTTTGTTTGTTTGCCCCTGTTAGAATTTGACCAGATATTGACATCCATAATACAGATACTCACAGAATTAGTCATCTGGTTTCCTCTATAGGCAGAAGAAAGAAATAGGTATTTCTATGGCATGAATATTCTCACCCCTTTTAGTGCTCTCCATTGTCATGTTACTGTCTAGAGAGTTGGGAGAGATCACTATTCAGCTACCCATATGTACAGTGTGTAATTGAAGTCAGATGTGAGTATATAGTACTCTACATACAAATGCAGGGTCCTATTCTGCTACTAAAAGTAAAAATTAATTAGATTTTGTTTTCATATTTTATTGCACTTTCTTGACCTGCTAGGCTAATAAAAACACCCCAAGAATACCTCTTTATGAACTCTGTGGAATTCTTTCTTAAAATCTGAATCACCATCATTGGAGATGTTTAGGAGGAGACTTGATAGGGTGCTTGGTTGCATGGTTTAGTTGATTAGGTGGGTTGGATAATAGGTTGGACACAATGGTCTTGAAGGTCTCTTCCAACCTGGCTTATTCTATTCTGTTCTATTCTGTTATTGCACTTCTTCTTCTATGCTCCCTCTAGGTTATCAAGTTAACTTACTAATATAAATTTTGATAATGTATATAAAAATTTACACTAAAGCATCTAAGACCTTGGTGGAATATTGTTGCTCCAGAAATTTATGATCAGTAATTGAAAATAAATAATGGGGGTAAAGTTGGTTGTAACAAATGCAATTATGGTTATGCATTATGGTTTGCAATTTAAAATTAGGTTTGCCCTGTTACATATTTTTGGTTGTCTTTGGTCTTTAAAATTTAGTAAATGAAATACGTTTATTCTTGAAAAAGTTGAGGAACTTCACCTTTATATTTTTGTGATGAAGTAAATTCCCCTAGACGAAGACGACTACATCTCTGATTCCTCCATAAGCTACCCTTGAAACAATTTTCTTAGAGGCATTGAAATTAAGCACACAAGGGACACTGGATAAAAACAAGAGATTCCCATGGAAAAGGCTCTCTCTTATGCATTCAATATTTGAATCTTTTCAGGACAGAGCCTCATTTACCACAGAGGAGACCAGCCCTGTTATAGCCCAGTCATAGCTTATCAGTCAGGAGGATATGCTATCTCCCAAAGAAGTGCTCCACTCTGAAGGTTATTGTACAATGATAGGTAGCTCCTACTATTTGCAGCTTTCTTGTCCTTCTTCAAGGTGAACTTTCTAATTTAGAGACTTGACTACCTCTCACTTCAGTATTGAGTTTGAACAATAAACAGTAACAGAGTAAAGCTCTGCATAAAGACTGTAAGGGGAAATATTTTTGAGCAGCATTTATGTTCAGCAATAAGCTCACTGTATGAGAGGAGTGTAATGAAGAGAAAGTCTCATGCAATCATCTACATACTCCCCTTTGGAATGGAATGGAATAGCTTAGAAAACTTCAAATCTGCATTTACATACTAGATTTCATTGGGTTTTTCAATTACTGAATTTTTTAATATACTTACACAATTTCTATAGAATCAGAATGCTTGAAAAGACTGTGGGTTTTTTTAGTCCAATCAGTCTCTCATGGAGAGCAAAAAAAAAAGCTACCAATGCATCCATTGCTGGTACAACTGAACGATGACTTCAAAAATATGTGAAAATACAGAGGCTTGCTCAACCACTGTGTCTGTCCTTCCTTTTTAATTCTAGCACTGTTTTTCCTTCTTGATAAGTATGTAAATAAATAACCTACCTTCCCTGTCCAGACCTTTCATTGTCCTCACTTGTGCTTAGAGAAAAAAAGATATGAAGAGTAATTTATCATTATCAAGGATCCATATAAAATTGTGCCCAGGGTTAACCAAGACTACACTGTTCTGCAGGGGAAGAAAAAACAAACAAACAGACAACAAAACACACCACAATTTCTCAGTGTAGGGTTTATTCCACAGTGTTAGAATGTTTGGGATAAATATAAAGAAGACAATGTCCTTTCACTACTTGAGAAGTCGGAAAACCTGGAGAGCTGTGTTCAGGTGGTTATGAGGGTAGCCGAACTTATTGCTGGGCTATCCTAGTTTCTCTAGATAGGTTTCTCCTTCCATGCATGAATAAATTATGGTAATTTCCTTAAAAAGAGAGTCAGAGAAAAAGAAGGTCTTGTAGATACTTTCATTAGGTGATGGAGTAAGTTCTGTCTTGGCACCACAGTGGGAAATAGTGTAATAATACTTCCTTCAGTGTTGTTCTCGTGAATGATCCATGAATTTAATGAAATTCACATTGCAATTTTATAGTACAGATTGCAAGAATTCTGAAAACCAAAAAGATTGTGACTTGATTGCAATTCCATAGGCAAAGATAAGTCAAAATTAAAGCCAGTTCTCTTAGGACCAGTTCCAGAATACACTAGATGGTGCTGTCATCTCAACAGCAATTGCTCATTATACTTGACAACTTCCCTGCTGTCAAGGTATAAGTTGCTGCTGTTAGCTTTTCATAATTTGTGGGTTTGTTTATTTCACACTGAATGCTTTAATTGAATGCTTTAGTTTACATTGAATGCTTTAATTTTTCATATTTTGATTTTTGCCTCAGTGAAATAAAGTCCAATGTTTTTGATTCTCGATGTGTTTAGAAACCTTATTTTTGAATCAGAGAATCATTTAACTTGGAAAACACCTTTCAGATTATTAACTTCAACCATTATCTAACTCTGCCAAGTTTGATGCTAAATCATGGCATTTAGCACCATAGCTATGCATCTTTTAAACACCTCCAAGGATGGTGATTCAACCACCTCCCTGGGGAGCCTGCTCTTATGTTTGAGAATCCTTTCAATGAAGAAGTTTCTTCTAATATCCAGTCTAAATATCCACTGGTGCAACTCCAGGTTTAACAGCACCCCCAAGTCTTTCCTTACTGGGAAGCTTTCCAGTCACTCTTCCCCAAGCCTGTAGTGTTGTTGTGATGTAGGTACAGGACCTGGCATTGGCCTTGTTGAATCCCATACAATTGGTATCAGCTCATCAATTCAGCCTGTCCAGATTCCTCTGCAGAGGCTTCCTACCCTCAAGTGCTTCCTCCCAGTTTAGCGTCATCTGCAGATTTGCTGAGGTGCACTCAATGCCTTTATCCAGACCATCAATCAAGATATTAAAGAGAGCTGTCTCCAGTGCTGAGCCCTGGGAAACACCGCTGGTGACTGGCCATCAATTGGTTTTAGCTCTATTCATCACAACTCTTTGGGCCTGGCTATCCAGCCAGTTTGTCACCCAGCAAAGCATCTACCCATCTAAGCCAGTTTCTCCAGGAGGATGCTGTGGGAGACAGTGTCATATGCTTTATCTAAGTCCTGGCAAACAACATCCACAACCTTTCCTTCATCCACTAAGCGAGCCACCTTGCAGTAGGTTGGGATTGTAATTTTGCACAAGTTCTGTCTGTCATGCAAAAACCTTCTAACTATGAACATACAATTTGTGCTTGCTTCTGTACCACCACTTTACCAGCATCAGTGACATACTTCACATAGTCTGAAACAAGCATGTCAAAAGTGCAGGAGAACATATCTGATTTAGCTTTCTTTGATTTAGCTTCCCATTATCATTCATATTACAGTCACATAGCCTTGTAGCTTCGTACATAAGGTGCCAATGCTAGAAAAATGCCACGTCTCTCTGTGTTAATAGCACAAGCCTCAGGTTCATCAGGCTCTGTCTGGACTTTCTCTCAGTCCATTTTAGTTTCTTTAGCTGTTATGGCGATTACCTAATAGCAACATGACCATGAAACATTTGTTCTATCTTTTTCATATCTTTGTGCAATTTTGTGTTATGGTGCTTACTATTTTGTATGTATTTTAAGTATAGGTAATAATAGCATGACATTATTCTATGTAGAATGCACTATGTGTGACCCTGAAATAAAATGTAGAGTAGAGGGGACAGGATATGACAATGGAAGCATTTTAAATTATCCTGGAGACTCTGGTGTTATAAACTACTCCATGTGGTTGGTCACTGGTCACCACAGAAATGCAGCTGTGGGACTGGTCAAAACCAGCATCAGAGATTGCAGAGAGAACAGAGTATCCAGTGTGGTGAAACATGACCTATACAGCAGATTTGTTTGTGGTGTGGAACTGTAAACTAGTGATACAAGCAATGTGTAGAAGAAGTAAGAAAGCACATCAAAATACCTTGATTAGTCTGTTAAGATTTGAGATTTACAGAAATGAGTGGTAATTTTTAACCTGTGAGGTGTTTTTTAGTCTATGCAAACTGCACAAATTTACTGATGAGCAGCTAGGGCACAGTATCTCCAGCATTTTGGCAGCACTGCATTTTACTTTTCCTTGTTGGTGATCATTGCATGAGCAGGGGAAAGAACATAAAGAAAATATGTGGAAATGGCAGGATGAGAGAATGAGAGTTCATACATGTTATGTGTGTTTTCAGATGATGTGATGTTTAATAACTCTTCCATAGTACTTTCTCACTCTTCTGTAATTCAAGTGTGTAGGCTATCACTGCCATACAAAATGGTTCAACTTTTATATTCATTGTTAGTAAGAAAAGTAAAAATTGACTACAGCTTTCAAAGAAAAAAGTCATTGCAGAACTGAATGAAATTCTTGGAAATATTACTCATTGTCCTTTTGAAATGTATGGCTTACAAAATAATATGCATTCACAGTGGTCCTGTTAACATATAAGTAACAGCTGGACATACTCTAGTCATTATGTGAATAGGTAAGGGTGTGGGAAGATGAGAGCACTGCAATTCAGTATTTGTATGAACATTTTCAGACAGTTTGAACCCATATACTAAATCAAAAGGACTACATATCTTAATTCACTCTGCACAAGTCATATATTACTTTACCATAGCAGGTTTTGTTTAGTTCATTTAGAGTTCTCTTGTCAGCTGTCCTCTATTAAACTCTAGCAACATGCTGACATCCACCGAGAAGGAAATGTTTCATCAGATGTTTACTATCATGTCAGAAGGACTTTGCCTCGAGTAAGCAAATATTGCAGAAATTAACTAATTTTAATTAAATCTAAAAATATTGAAGGATGAATAGAATCCTTTTTAAAAGTACCTATCATGCTGAGATCACTAACTATTTTTTAAATTCTCTAAGCTGGTTTTAACAGAAAACCTGCAGGAAAATCTTAGCTCCTACTTTTGCTTTTCCACTCTCCATCTGAAAAGTTGTTTTATTTAGTGTGGGCATTTTAAAATCTTGTTATTTTTCTCACTACCCTTATTTATTAGTTGAACTTGTAATTCACCTTTCTAATGGTACCTTTACCTTGGATTTTCTTTAATTTCAAAAATAACCCCTATTTTTTAATGTTTTAAGTGATAACTCAAAATAAATGGCTATGTTCAAAATTGAGCCAAAATGGAGACATAAATCCATTTTATTAATAGTTTTTCCACGCCAATTGGAAAGTAATTACACATTTTCTTTTCTGACACTTCAAACTCCATATTGAAACAACCAAAGACATGACCAGTCAAGCTCCCTCTCTTTTTCTGACAAATTTTGGTTTACTTTAACTGATTTTGAAAAAGCAATAGAATTGTATAACTATAGAATGGTTTGTGTTGGAAGGGACCTTTAGGATAATCTAATTCCAACACCATTGCCATAGGCAGGGACACCTTCCACTAGACCGGGTTGCTCAAGGTCTCTACCGAGTTCATACAAGTTCATGAAGACGAAATCTCATGGATAGGTGATGCTTTCTGACTGAAATGCTGCAGTATGAGTTTAGCCAGAGAAATTCTGGGGGCTTCTGACTTGACCCCCTGTGGGAGAAGGCTCAACTCACTAGACACCTGAGCATCTAACCAAGACTCCTAACAATAAAAATCCAAATCTGAGCTCCACTGTTTTGGGGAGAATTACAGCAATGCATCAAGGCTTATTTTTCCCATTCTGTAGGAGCAAGGCAAGGGAATAAATAAAATTATGTATTAATAAATAGATAGTAACATTTTTTTCCAGGCATGTGTTCTACCTGTGAAACTGCTTCTGCTTGAAACTATAAAATCTTTATATCATTATTGCTGAAACAAAATGTTTATTTCCAGTGTACTACAAAACACTCATTCTTTTGAACCAGTCTAAAATATGCTTCCTCAAGCTATTGTGGTGCTTCATGAGAGTTGAGGTCACCTTTTTTACATTGTTTTTAAATGTTTACCAGGGTCCACCTCTAGGCTATGTATTTTGTGGCTCACCATGATCATAGTGAAGATGCTTCCTTATAGTGCCTTGGGCAAAGGGACAATTTCAGCAGCCTCAAGACCTGTAGTCTGTTAGGTAAACTTCTCCAGTGATTTTAGTTATGATACTGTATAAAATTCTTACACACTCCTTCTCTCTCATTTTCTGATGTAGAATTTATGTAAGATTCCAGATAAAAAAAATAAATAATTCATATTTCCTCTTATTTCAATATCAGAAACAGAGATCTCTTGTCTTCTCATACGGTGGCTTCTGAAATAATTGCTTTACAGTTTTGAGTACTATCCAGTAACTACGAAAGTTTCTTTATCACATCTTCAGGCTAATTTCAGTGGAATAGGAAAATTAGCTAACTTGTAACTTGTGATCTGGATTGTTACCTCATGTAATACAGTGTGCCAGAGTAAGTAAATGCCATTTCCCCATAGGAAATTAAAACAATGAATAGCTATTCTGAGATGAGAAAGATGCTATCAGTTTACGTAGACAAAACCCCATCATATCTCATAATTTTATGATTGCACAACAATTATAATTAAAGATAGGAAAGGATACTCTAGCTAGCACTTTCTACTGTACACTGCTAGCAGCATAATGAAGCAATGTTCAAAAAATCTCTAATTGGTTTGGAAAAGTTCATATTGCATTCTTGTTACACAACTGATCTCTGCAAAATGTACTTTTTGCCAAAACCTTTTTAGCTTTAGTTTCATATCTTCTATTTACTTTTCTCTCAGTTCTTTCTGTTTGTTTAAGAAGTAAAGCACATCCATGCTTATGCTCCTCTGGAATCCAAAGACAGGAGAAGAGTTGGACCACTATGGAGTTTTCCTCTAACATTTTAAAAAATCTTAATTCAAAACAAAGGCTGAATAGACATTTTCATAACCAGGTATCACTTCAGTTCAAAGGCTAAATCTGTATAGTCCTTAGGACTTCATGTCCTCTGGTGAATCTTCCTTTGATGTTCCTCATGATACTAATATTCTGCTGGTAAAATCTAGCTGTTAGTTAATAATCTGAGGTTTGGGAAATCTTAACTTTTATAGAAATTTGACTAAAATGATGGAATTCTTCCTGCTGAAAAAGATGATGTCTGGCAATTGGCAGCCTTCAGTAGAAAACTGCCACATGTGCTTTTGATTAGTTCCTTGGCAGACCTGGAGAAAAACCTGCAAACCTTACAAGCAAAACCAGAGAAACTGGGTGCAATCTGTCTTCCACTTCTGCCTGCCCCCTTCCCCCAGGATAAATAATTTCAACACAGACATAAAATGCTTGGAAAGTGCTCAGGTAAGGAGAAGTTTATATTAGGGATATTCCTCTAATGCTATCTTTTAAAGCAAATATAAACTTTAGGCTGTTATTATTTATAATTTAACAAATCAGTGTTAGCTTAGCTAATAGCAATGCAGATGTGCAAACAATATTAATTCTACCTGAGAATAATCTTTAATGACCTAATCTGGTGGGTTTTTTGTCAAGTCTAGTGATATTACATCTTTTCAATTTACAATTAATATAAGATACTGGTAAGAGAAGGGGGAACAAAAGTTTAACTCTGAGAACAAATACGTAATTTTAAGGAAATCTGCTGAATTTAGGTCTGGGAACCTCTGCTCAGAATCCATGCTATAACAAAATTCCTGACATTTTTTGCATGCCAGTCACAGATATCAAGCCACCCTAAATATAGTTACCTTTATTCTCTAGCTTGCAGGTATTTGGAAGTTTTTACTTCCTCCTTTTATGTCCATACTTTACTGAAGTTACTGAGAATTTGGCATTAGTACTGCAGGATTGTGTTAAATTTTAGCTTTTCTGTTTAAATACATTTAACCTCCTTTAGCATTTCTCAGGCACTGGAAAATCATGAAAAAAAGAGGAGAATTTGGGAAACTAAACTCAGCATTGCACATTATCAAAACTAGTCATCACTACTGCAAATTAACAATGTATACTCAGTCTATGTGACGTTTATTGATCTTACAGCTGTAAAAACTAAAAAAAGAACATTAAAAGCCCTTAGGGTGGAAGTCTACAATGTCAGTTTTGCTTTGTATCACTGAAACAAGGTATAAGGAATTTATTTCTGCAAAGAACATCCAATGTGCAGGAAACATGCAAATGTACTCATTCTGTTAACAATTTAAATGTCTACATTTCTTTTCAATCTAAAAGTGCTTGAGAGTTTTAAAAGTTTCACAGAGCAATCTGTAAGAGCAGGTTAGATCTGAATGATGGTCAGTTTGCCAAATCTTTATGTTCGTGGCGCTCGGCTTTTCAGTAATTTAGTTTATTTTTAAGGTGCGATCAGAGAGATAAGATCAAAGACTAAGTTGTTTAACTGAATTATATTCCTTTGAGAGTGGTGGTGATACATTCACTTTATAAAGAACAACAAGAAGTCTCATCAAAAGAGAATTTATTTGGATAAAGCATGCAATATTGCTTTGATTGAATACAAGTCTCAAGTCTTTAAAGCTGTGAAGGTCATAGAAATCACTCACAGGATCAAATTAATTCCTTTACAAAGTATGTTAATACCGGTAAGTGTAAAGTAGAAAGATGCAAGCAGGGAAGGTATTTCTGTCTCATGTTAACTCATTTTTGCTTATTTATAAGGATTAAGGAAGGATCTTGCATAAATGGGTCCACTAAGTTTTAGGAGATTCCACCCCCCTAACCCCCCCAGATTTATTCTGCCCTGCCAAGCTTTCAAATGGCATCACCAAATCAGAATAATCTGCAGCTTATTCTTTCAGATATTTTCGGGTTTGTGCAATCAACTGCAATGGTAATAGCTGTGACTATTCACTGGTTTAAAATGTAACCCTGTTAAATATCAACTAGAGGCTTCTGTAGAAGGCTGCTGTCTTCAGCTGGTGCGTGACTTGGCTGTTTACAGAAAACTGACTGGATGTTTCTGGGTGTTTACAAAGTGCCTCCAAAGGTTTACTTAGCAGTGGTCTGCTTTCAACAAAGTTGTGCATGCTATTTCCTACTGGGTTGGTTGGGTTCTTCACTTGTAAACTGGCTTTAGACCTTAGTTCAGAAGAAAGTGTTTCCCCTGCAGGGAGAACCTTTTCTAGAGGACTTCTGTTCTGGGGAGTTATAAAAGGTTTAGATTTGTTGACACCTATCTCAATTCTGGCTACCAAGGAAGATTTTAAATGAGATTTAGATGAGGTTTAGATTAACTTTTCATATTTATTTGTTTTTGCTTTTAGTGAAATTTATTATTGTTAGAAGGTCCTCAGTGAATAGGAAGGTGACAGCAGCAGACATTTCTTGCCCACTTTTGCCCCATCATTGATAAGAAGTTTGTCTTTCTTGTCTTAAATTGTTCTCAATATAACTGTATACATGTACCTATCTAATGATACAGCTTGTCTTGTAAAGACAGTTCTCCACTTGGCTGTACTGAGTTTCTGATTTGTCCTGATACATTATCTAGTACCTTCCTACAGGGAAATTATCATGCCTAATGATAAATTTGTGATAGAACAGTTCTCTCCACCCTTAGGTTTATCATAAACAAAATGCCTGTACCTTCACCTGCAGGAACAAATAGAAGAAGCTTGGAGTTTGCGGAAAAGAACTGTTCCAAAACAAATACTTTGAATAATGGCACTGCATCATGGAAAATACATAATTCTTTTGTACTCCAGACTATTATTTTATTATATTTTTTTCTTACTGGTATTCAGTGAACTGAAAGTTAGTCTTTCTATTAATTAAGGAAACAATAAAGTGAAAATTAAAGTACACCTGCACTACTTGTAGGATTTTAATTATATGAATAATTGGTGGTCTACCTAACTCCTCTCTAAATCTCACTTACCACTTAAAGAGAAACTATCCTTGATTCATTGAAACCAAGCTGCAGTCCTCAGGAGCCCAAACAACCTACATGCAGTTTGTGATTTAAATTGCTCCTTGATTCTTTTGAACAACTTGATGTTCTTCATAAAATTTATAATTCAACCATGCATTGGAGCTGAAATAGATTTTCTTAATTAAAGAGTATGTGGAAATGCCAATTTGGGTCTAGCTCAATACAGGAGGAAGGAAGTGATGAAGTTATATGTTGAGAAAAATAGATGTGCATGAAGCTGTAGTATGGGGCTGGGAAAAATGGTCTGGACCTACTAGAATGCTGCACTAGGTTGCTGACCCTGGAAAACAAGTGATTTTTCTTCAGCACAGGTTTATACCCTCCATGTAACATTCCATAAACCCACTTTCAAAGTCATATAAGAGCTTAATTCCTAGTTCTGAAGGTTATGTACTTGATCACTTTAGAATCTCAATGTCATTGGAAATGGAAGGTAAAACTCAAATTTGGGCACATTTGAAAACTATATTGTCAGCGCAGTCCCTGAAGAACAATGCACATAGCTTTCAACAGACAATAGAAGGAAATGCCTTCAAGGCTATTAAAGAAAAGCCTACTAAGAGCCACTTAGTCTTCTTTGACTTCGTTGCCTTCAGTTCTGCCACAAGATGACAGTATATCAGGATGTGACCCTTATGGCGATTTGAGGGGTTTTGCATGTAGATGCTCAGCAAGACTATTGCATTAGATAAAGGTGTGAACTAAAAGAGTAATTTGCAATAGCACACGCAGAATTACTTCTTCATAAAGTCATAGAGGTGAAGAGGGCAACTCTACCCCATTTTCCTATGAGTCTGACTAAAAGTGAAATAAAATGAAATATTTGTTGTGAGGTTTCATTTTAATGGAAGTCAGCTACGGAGTAAGAAATATTCCTAGACAAATGCAAACAGATGTAGTAGGTAACCGCTCCTACTGACCTCATTATGCTGTTGGCATAAAGCTATGTCATCTGCAGGTAACTTGTCCACATTTCTGTATAGTGACACTATCTTGATGTCATCACAGTATTTCAGTATGTAACTGAAAACAATGTAGTTTGTAATGAAATAATTTGTGTAAGCTTTGAACAGTATCTTTGAATAAAACTACAAAATTTATAAGCTTTTGTCAGACTTGAACAGCGTTTCTCATCAGTCTGTGTGTAACCAGTAATGTCAAATACAGCCTTTGATGGTATTTTTTGTAACTCCTTCCTTTCCCCATAGAGGAGCTTTACTGGGAAAGAAAGAATCCTACAAACAAGACACTGCATAAAACCCTCTCCCCAAGAAAAATCTTTCTATAATACATCAGAAAATACTTCACTGTTCACCAGGTAGAGCTTTTCATCCCTACAGTCCACATAGATATAGATGATTTTTCTCTCTCTGATGCAGACAGAAGTACGTGGACGTCATGCTTGATATGGCTTCCACAAAAAGCAGGAGTGAATGAGGGAGGCTTTACATTATTTTATTTACTGCCTTTAACAGGGCTGATGAAGCTCTCGCCATTATCCCCCAGCAGAATACATACAAGGAAGGATTTGAGAGATTTTTCCTGTTTAATTTCTTTCCTCTGAATAGCTCTTTGAGATTTTCTTCGACTCTGAAGAACAGATTGGTACAAGCCAAGAAAGGGAACTTGACCTGGGGGGGGGGGAAATAAAAAATGTTACCAATCAAATCTTTAGATTCTGTCCTGTAAAACTTGTTTCTAGACTTGCTTCTAGATAATAATTCAAAAGAATCCTTTACCTGAAAGCAATTAGCATCAGTGTATAGCTTTGCTTATGATAGTACTTTTGATGTTTAATTTCTTTATCAAATTCTAAGACCATACTCCCTATTTGGTGCTTTATCTGAAAGGATGGTGGTTCAGTCAGAAGGATAAATGTCTTCTCAGTTCCTTGCTTGAAATGCATATTGGAAGTCTTCTTGGCTAAATGTACTGCTCCTTTTTATTGCAATGACAGCATCCTTTCTCCCAGCTCTTCTCATTTTGTTCACTTGCAAAAACAAAAGGGCTACTGCTGAGATTTTTATATTCTTCTTGGGCCTTTTCCAACACCCATCACATAGTATGTATGAGGTGTATGGAAAAGCCAAGATGACACAGAATTTGGGGAAGTAGCAGCATAAAATACAGCTCTAAAAATATACTTCTATTCAATTTAAATATAAAAGAAATTTTAAGGATAAGATATTACCTCAGAAAAGATTTGTTTAAATATTTACATTAGTGATTTGCTTCTGTAGTTGTTTTCAGAAGATATTTAATTAAACAAATGTTTATTAGCTTATCCTTCCAATTTTAACAGCTGTCATAATATGTAATTTTAAAGGTCAGTGTTTAGGTAGCTACCTTCTAAATGTTGAGAAGGAGGGGGAGGAAAAAGAGGGACAAAGATCACTACTTGGGTACTTTGCCTTGCTTTGAATTGAAAGAAAAATCCAAACAAACCATAAAGTGTTAACAGTCACTTTGCTTTCATCATGTTTTAAAAGACTTGTGCAAAGCCTTTCTCCCTTATGAAGCCAAGTAGGATTTTTCCCTTTATGATAATTGTCTTAGAGCAGTTAAAATGCAGGAAAATGAGCTTAACAGCTGTCAAAATTAGTGCAACTCCAGGGACTAATAAACAGAAAAACTGTAATGTTGACACGTCAGATAACATCCTCGAGCTGTGGGACAACACCTAATGTGCATTTTGTCTGACCTACTACATGTGTGTGTGGCAGCCCTTGAGTATAATAATTAACTTGAAGAGAGACAGTATGCTTAGGTTTCAAATTGTATATACTACTTAAAGGAGAATAAACATTTTACTCTAAGTCTGGAGGATCAAAACACACTCTGAGTTTGTAGAGATGCTCTACAGATGCATCCTTAAATGCCCCTTGCAATATGTGTATGCTTTTGTTATTTCTTCGGTGTGTGAATGTGTGCATGTCTAATAAAGCTCGTGTTTATAAAACATTTACTAGATCTATGAGTGGCAAAGGCCAATATGTATGTAGATAGTATTCAACATATAGCAAGAAATGATAAGAATTAATAAGCATGTGTTCTTTGAAACACTTCCAGATGCTAAAATTAGCAATAAAAACATTGGCAGAAAATAAAGCTAGGAAAAAAGCAAAATGGTATTTTAAGAGAATTTTGTTTACAAAGTAGTTTTAACTACCTTGAACTAATTAGGCCAGAGACTTGAATGCAGAAAAGAATTGCAAGTCAAGATACCCTTCCAAAAAAACCCAACCCCAAAATATCACCCTTGTAGGGAAGGTCTCCAAGCCTGGATAAATAGGGACCTGAGAAAGAACCTCTTTCCTCTCACCTTAAAGACAGCCCGAAGAGCCATATCTTGTAGGTCAGAGAAGGTAGGAAGAGCTTAGAATTGCCAAAAGTCAAGCTGAGGTGACCCTTGCAAGGAATTAAAACAAACAAAAAGATTCATTGTGTATATATATATATATGAGCACAAGATCTGTTTGCACAAGGGAACCTGTATTGGCCCCAAACAAGAGTGGTGTTTTGATTCCTTTTTAAGTAGTGATACAGAATATCTGCAAGAGCCAGATGCTAATTGTTATGAATACACAGCAGTGGAAATCACCTCCTTAGTGATGGTAACAAAGTTCAGAGTGAACCATACTACAAATGGATTCTTACTGGGAATGGATAGGGGGCTTCAAGAGTTTTGACATTTCAGGTCTGGTAGCAACTCTTAAAAAAAATGGCATGAGGAGTAAAAGAAAAAGGGAAAAGCAGAAGAAAACCAGAACAAAGTAGAATTTAAGCTCATCAAAGGTAAATCTTCCTAAACGAATGTAACTTTTGACAAGGCAACATCTAATTTTGGTAACACAGTTAGGTGTTTTCAATCTCCTTAACTAAAGCTGTTCAAGCATAAGGCATACATCTTCTGTGCTGATTGCGGTCACTGTGGTTTATGTTTTTTATGAAACACACAAAATTTCTCTTGAGCAGTGGAGTGTTCTGTAACCTGTTTTCTGCTGAAGAAGCAAGAATTGCTCTTCCGTGGACTCTCTTTTGAACATTTTTTTGCTGGGTCACATTGATTATGGGGATGAAACCTGATACTGGGAGCTCCCCTCCAGGGAACATCTCTTCAATGGATATGGTGCTACATAAACTTACTAGAAAATCTGTTTGCTGTGTTATGACACAATTATGAAATTACTTGCCCCACAGCATTTAATATAAAATAGATGACTTTGGTAATATAAAAGAGATGGCTTTTGAAATGACCAGAGCACATAACTCTCTAAACTCAGGTGCCTTCCCAGCTCATGCATCTTTAAAGTACACTCAGCATTAATGAAAGGCTGGTAAGCCTTTCGGATCTAACATTGTTACTGTCAATGCCTTGCATGATCTTGGCAAGTAAAAGCAACCAGCGGATGATAATCTAGAATATTTCAATTTTTAAAAGGGACCTGTATTGATCCCATAATCACATGAAATATGCTGGCAGATTTTGCCACTCTTCTTTGCAGATGTTTTCTGAACTGTTGTTTTCACTGCCACACAGGCTATACCATAACCTCTCTGAAAGATTATTTTCCAGCCTCTTGTAAATCTAATTGGAAAATGGGTGATGAGTGCAGACTCAGTGACTAGGCGAGAGCAGAGAACTCAAATGTTCACTTCTGCTGTAGTTGGGTAGAATGAGGTTTGTGTTAAACATCTAATTGTTGTGAAGTTTTCAGTAGAGGTGTTTGGTTTGGTTCCATTCAAAGAACCACTGATAATATCTAGATTGTGGCAACTGAGATATCATTTTCCTGTCAATATGGAAGTACCACACAAGGGAGAGAAAGAGATCACCTCCTGTATGTGATCAGCAGTCAGCTTCCCTAATATCACCCAAACTCATACTTCTTGTCATGGTTGAGAAATATATTTTTCTCCCCTCAAGTAACTTGGACACTGAATATGACCCTGAGGGGATTAACCCTTCCCATTGATGCCAATTCATACGTGTCCTAATGCTAAGAACCCCTGTGTACCCTACTGCATTCCCTGTCACAGCATTTCAGTACTAGGAAAAGATCTTACACTTCCTCTAAAATTCTCTTTGCTGCTTAAGCCAGCTTTTCTTCTAAATTCTGCAAGAGTCACTTCAGGGCACTGGACAGCAGTGGATGCAGGAGAAGTATGCCTGGTATGCCATTTCAGATGTGACTCTCCAAAGCTCTCCACCTGCAGTGCTTACAGAGAAAAGTTGGCTCTCATGACTTATTTAATGCCTATCTTCCTAGTCCCTTTTATGAAGGAAGCTGAGCTTAGTTTAGAAGTAGTTCAGCATAGTTCTAGCTAGACAAAACAATACTGATGCATGAAAGAGGTGAAGAAGGAGAAGAGCTGGTCGGATTCTTAAAGGAAGGCCTGCAAAGATTTGAAATTCTTTAAAGCAGGTTTACCATGTTCTGACTGCCTGTGTCTACAGACACATGGTAGTTGCATGTAAAAAGAGTATTATCTTTTCTCTCTGAAGTGAAATGCTCCAAAATTATCCCTGGTTTTATTAAACACAGCTGCAACATATGCTACAAAACCTAAAGCTTGATACATTCAAAAGTTAGTGCATATAGAGAGTGCTGCTGCCTGCCCATTCACGAATGCAAGCTGTTAAGTGTGATGAACCTTTACCTCTGAGAATATTTTACCATATTCTGTCACATTTTCTGCTCTACTGATTGTTCTGAAAAAGAGCATTTGCAGATTTCTAACAGTGATGTTTAACTGTTGGGATATCTTTATGTACATATTTTTCAACATCTGAAGACTAACATTCAAGATATCAAGATCATCTTCTATCTGGCAGAAGCTATGGCTTAAATGTAAGTTTTGACTAGGAGGCAAATCCTGTTGGGTGGGTTTGGTCTTTATTGTGCTCACACTTGGATTAGATTATTTTTTGTAGTCTGCCTGTAAATTTGAATTAGCTTTTATTTGACTACATGTTTGCTATGGACAGAATCTTGAATTGTGGTTATAGGTTATTTTTGCTTTAAGGATGTTTTAGTTTGGGTTGTATATTTAAAGAGAATAAAAAGATAAAATTGCATTGTATTAGGTATTTTCATTCCAAATGTTATTTTAATTCCAGAAGAAAACATTGTCTGTAACTTTTGCAAAATAAAATAGCTACTGATACATGGACCATTTTCTGTGTCCATATACACTCCTTACAGGTTCAAGAAATGAAATTTCATTAATGTTTGGCATATCATACGCATCATCCCATAGAGTTTGAAGTCCTGTTTCACACTTCAGCACTGGGAATCAGGATTTCCCAACACAATGAGGTCGTGAAAAATGAATTAGCACTGACGCTAATTCATGACCTCCTTGGCGCCAAGGGGCTACAGTTAGCCAATTTCCTGCAAGGATATGGTTCAAGGGAAGTTTCTCACCAATGCCTAATGTAATTTATATGATCACATTTACTTTTTAACTTTTATAGGAGAGACTTAAAATAAAATTCATTTTTAATAGTTTAATGCATTCCCTTGTTGAAAATAAGACTTAATTCCATTGCCTTTGTATACGACCTTTTTGAGAGTTAAGTCCAGGGTTTTGTTATTTCAGCAGACTTCAAACGTGTAATAAATAAATTTCCACTGGGTTGGCACTTCCTTTTTGCTTCCTGATGTAGGGATTGATTGTTCTTTGCAAGCCTCTGGGGATTTTATGAGCTTTCTCAGAATGACTGACTTGACCATAAATTCAACCATCATAACCAACAGAAACCATTCACACAGAAAAGCCAATAGAGGCAATTTTTAGTACAACAGCAGCTGCTGCTTATTGTATGAGATGAAATGCCCTCTCAGGTGTAAAAGGAGAATTAGCTGAAGTATTGTTAGTCATGGGGTTAGTCAGTTGCAGGGAAGGTTGTCAATATTCTTAGAATAAGGATTTCTTGCAATGGGTGTCTATATGCATAAAATCACTAATGTGATCACTTAGACTACTTAGCAATTTGGAAACTTAGGAAGTACTATGGAGATGAAACAACATTAAAACTACTTATTGAACCCAGTTTAGGGCAAGAATGTAGTAAAACTTCAGTAAAGGGTAAATTAGCTAAGAAATATAATTGAAGAATAAAATATTTAAAACAAAAATATTCTCTAAAAAAGAAACTAAACTAATAAAAGTGGTTAAGTAAGCAAGTAAAAGCCAAGGGTTAAATCCAGGAGATGAGAGAAAGATCGATTGTATCTACTGGCAGTTTAGATGTCCAGTGAATCTTGGTATTCTGTGTGCCTTGTACTTACACCTGACAGCCCTGAAGCGTCAGATATGCTTGGTGCCTAAAATAGCAAGAAATAGCTACAACCTACAGTCTCTACAATCACCCGATAGCGGAAGAGAGTGGTCCTTAGTGGTTTTTTGGGTAGAACAAACCTGTTTCCCTCAGCTTCTCCCTCTCTGCCTTGTGTACCACAAGCATCTCAGCAGCTTGCCACTCAATCGCCTCCAGTTTTGCTCAAGGTATTGTTGAACTGGAAAATAATCTCTTCCATTTTACTTCTGGCTGTATCTGTGAATTTCTTCACTCAGCCTTGCTTCTTTGCTGCACGTACACTTTCCTGGGTCATGTTCAACTTTCTGGTCACCTGGACCAGAACTTTTTGTACAAAGCTGTTTTTTCCCCAACGGTCTGCCCTAGTCTGTAGGGTTGTGTGAGCTTATTCTGACCAAGATGTGGGGTTCTGAATTGAACTTTATGAGGCTTCCGTCAAATTTTGTGCTCCAGCTTGTCAAGATCCCTCCGAATGACAGCTCTACCTGCACAAGGTTGAAGTCATCTTTCAGAATCACAAAATCACCAAGGTTGGAACAGAGTCCAACAAGTCCGACCTGTCACCACAGACCTCATGACTAAACCATGGCACCAAGTGCCATGTCCAATCCCCTCTTGAACACCTCCAAGGATGGTGATTCCATCATCTTTGTTACTGTTCTGGACCTGTTGCCCTGGGGCATTGGAGAAATAGCTGTTCTCTCCTGCTTCTGCATTGCTTTCCAGGGTTTGGTTTATCGCAGCTCATCTGGGAATGTGGTGAGTTATGGCCCTTTGACATGTGAAGATTTGGGTATGGGATTCATGGCTCAAAGGATTAAGACATATCCTTTCTTAGTCAAAATGTTTAAAAAATGCTGTTGTCAGAGTCATTCATTTGGGAATAAGTGGCTACTTGACTGCTGTGCAAATGTTGCACTAACGAGCAGAGTATAACATCATGTGATTTTGCTACATTCCTACCACAGCAAAAAATGATGAGGGCATTGATCCAAAGTAATCACATTTCCTGTTTTCATCCACCAGTTGTACAGTTTTACCATGCTGTGTGGAAAGACAGCTGGAGTTATATATCCTGTATAAGCAACTACTATACAAGTCTGTACTTGGTAAGTAAATGAGCTCAGAAATATTTGCAGACTGCCACATGCTAAAAAGAACTGAAACTACTTATTAATTTCTCAGTGTATCTATGCCCTATATAATCATGAAAAATCAACCATTTAAATGAGACTTTCATGCCCAATGGCATAAATTTCAGTCTTCAGTTGTAACTAACAATGAGAAAGGTAAAACTACATTCAGCACAGCCCTTTTGTTCATCCACCTGCATGAATTTAGAAAATTGCTACTGAGAGACCAGAATTGAGAGTTTGATTTCTCTTGCTCAATAATACAAAGACTGATATTTTCATGATCACAGCTCTTCAAAGAGAAGGTGAGTCTGATTAGAGGACATACTATCAGTCCTGAAATGTAAATATCTGATGTTTGGAATTACTGAGCTCAATTTTGAGGCTGGGCTGCTTTATTAGGAAACTAGAATGCCACATTCAGGCCTTCATTACAGCTTACTACCATGGAAGACAGAAGAAGTAAATGAGGTTTGGTGCCACAACACTGGCTTGAGTTAGGCATTGAGGGTAAACTCTCTGTAAAGGTTTGTAACAAAGAAGAACTTTGCATCTTAATAGGATGTGTACAGATGTGGGGGGGTTGAGATTACATATGAAAGGATGCATGAACCTCACTGAGCCAGAAAGGAGACTATTGCTAGGTTCTTGTGAAGATATTGGTGTTCCTCGCAGAAAGACTAGCTGTGGGAAAAGGACAGAAATGGATCCCAAAAAAAGTTGACCAAAGGCTGTATTGTTAATGTTGTATGGGAGAAGACAATATACAAACTGTGTATTATGTATATGCTATGTAAACTACATAGTGGGACAGCCTTACACATGCTAAATACCAGGTCTAAACACCTGGTTGTGCTGCACTTCAAGCCTTTTAAAATCCCATCCAAGTTTGCAGTGAAACAGAGGATATGTCTTGTTTGTATTTTGTCATGGGAATTAGTCTGCCGTTAATGGACTGTTTGTTTAGCAAACAGACTAAATGTTAGCCTGAAAATGCTTATGCAAGAGCAAGAAAGCCATTTTTATTGCCTTTATTTTTCACTACATGTCCTTAAATAATATTTTTTTCATTTGTTGAAAATCTATGAAAGCACAGAACCATAATTTGATTGAGCTATATTAAAACCTTGCAGAGTTCTCTATTTTATTTGTCATTAAGCATCTCTAGAGAACAAGATTAACATCGCTTCTTAGACACTTGTTATGAGGACATTGCATCTCAGTTAGAAATGGAAACTATTTGGCATAATCTGCAAACAGAACAGGATTTATCAGAATTCCAGCTAAAAAGAAAAACTATTGCAGTATGATTTTTAATTTTTAAATGCACTAGGGACATATTTGTTCTTCTCATACACAGTGTGTTTCTGCAGATGGAAGGATCCATTTGCTTATGAAAAGGTTTTCTATTCATCAGA
The DNA here is from genome assembly GCA_033816785.1 of Picus viridis. Classification (NCBI taxonomy): domain Eukaryota; kingdom Metazoa; phylum Chordata; class Aves; order Piciformes; family Picidae; genus Picus; species Picus viridis. Next base: position 15,326,802 of record CM066582.1, on the reverse strand, counting down.
TAACTGTTTAGGTCAGTGAACGTGTTCTTGGGTGTAGAAACAAAATAGATGTATGAAACAAGTAATAAATAAGCAAAAATTAATATTCTCAAAGGGAGGACCCTGCCCCCCCTACTTTCAAGGCCTTAGAGGCAGAATGGATTGGCTCTTATCTGTTCCAGAATATTGTTTTTGGCTTTTAAAGACAATTACATTTTTATTTCAGCTAGGATAAACCCAGACACGTGAGTGCTAAGTATTAACGCACATGTAGATTTTGAAGATAGGTGAGCAGAATGTTATCTGATTGCTGCAATGATAGATTTTTACTGCAGGATAAACATTTATCAGATAGTGTAATCAGAAACAATGAAAATGAGGCTTAAAATAGATTCCTGTGGCATGTGTAGATCTGTCATATCTTACACAAACTCAGGTTAAGCACTTTTGAAGTCCCCTACATGGATTGCTAGCTCTTGTGACTCCAACTCTGGCCCCTTCCCTGAAACTCCTATACTATCTTTAGTATCCAAAGTGTGTAGTGCAAAGCAAAAAGAAGGATTTGCAACTATTTTTTCCACATCTGGGAAAAAACAAGTTTAACACTGATCACCTAAAAAACATTCTACCAGAATGACTGGTGTGAGATCTATGGCATTGCTGATAAGTACCATGAATATGTGCGTTTCATCCTTTGACATCAAGCACTAAAAGTGTGCTCTGTATTTGTACAAGCTCATCTAAATCCTTGAGAAAGTTATTTCAAGAAAGCTTCTTCTCTAACCTTAGTGGTTGATACAGTGCTCACCATGCAAACTGGCCAAAATGTCCAGAAAATGGCAGCTGTATCTTTTGAGTTTTGCAGTGGCTGGCAGCAGTTTTACAGCATGGAGTGCACTAACAAGAGGGACTCATGGGGTGGTTATCACAATCAACCAAAGGCAAATACGTGTTTCTGTATTGACGTCAAAATGGACCTCACTCTGATTTTTGCCCCAAGTTTATACCATGAAATTACAATAATCTTGTGGGTGAATGCTTGACATTTTGTCTTTTAGATCTTTGATTTTCCTGGACAGTTTGAAGGAAAAAAAAATAATCAGACTTTTATTACCGACATAAAAGAAATTACTACAGCTTTATTAAAATCTTTAACAGATGTAAACCCACTGAAGTTTAAGTAAAGAGGCTCTGTTTTTCTCAGGAGGTTTTCCTTTTCTGAATTCTTTCAGTGGTTATACCTGAGTACACATGAAGGTGAGAACTCAGGAAATGGAAATGAATAGTTTTCAATGAAGTGCATAAAGTATTTAACAATCATATCAACGGTTAGTATTGTAAACCAAGAAACGCTCTAAAAGAATCAAGCACACAGCAGGCAAGGCTGAACAAGGCAGATGGAAATTTAAGTATAAACAAGTGCTAATTGTGCCAGTTTATCCTACAAATTAATGAAGAAAGAAAAAGATGGAGGTAGAACAATTGCAACTCACAAGAGTAAGATTTTCTTAGTCAAAGAAAACAAAACACGTTATATCTTACATAAGATAAACATGGCAAAAGTGAGAAATGGGGATTAGTCACATGAACCAAAAGAAGATTTATTCCCATACTTGTCAAGTCTCCAGAACTACAAGCTAATAGCAAGTGAGAATATCCAGGACAGTTTATTCTCTTCTCTGACATCTCCTGGCATGTTACAAGAACATGATAGTCAGTTAAACAGTACTTGAATCCAGATCTTACATTTTAAAATCAACGATAGTGTAGATTATTATATTCTCCATTTCTGATCCAAATTTTATTTACTTATTTCAAACAAAGTATAACAACTCAAGCGGATGGGAGTGACAGAAGCTTTTTCACGTGTTTTGGGCACAAAGATGTTAGTACTTTCTGAATATTTACTGGATTTTACTTCACAGGGTAAACAGAGGTGTCATTAGTTTGTGCATCTTGATGGCATATTGTTGTGGTGCACTACAGGCATTTGCAGAAGCTAGGGACACAGAGTTTGGAAGCTGGCCTCCTATGAATTTAGGACAAATGAAAGAGTATTTTTAGGGTCTAAATCTAGTATTTAGGTACTACTCATAGCAATTACAAAATCAATTGTGGATCTAATCTCTTGTATATGTTCTCTTTCTACACCCTTTGGTTTTCCTCTACAGACTTTTGGTGATAAGAAAATTTTAGGTGCCAATTCATCAGTATTTGTAGGACTTGGTTAGTTTTTGGTATGGCATTTCACCATATTGCAAACTCCCATGGCAGGAACGATATAGTTAAGAGACCACAATTTGGTCTAACTAGCCATTTTAAAGCTTCCTAACCCTTACAGAAAACAGTTTTGCTGTCAGTTGGAGTTGTTTCAAATGCACTTAATCTTAACTAACACTTCATTAATGGTAGGAAGTTTAGTTTCCACATAGTTTTTTTCAGTCCTTTTCCATGAGACATGCTTTGACCTTCGCAATGTTGCTCACTCCCTTGAAAATCTAACAACAGTTCTAGAAGACATCCGTCACTATTTTGTGCAAAAAACTTACCTGGAAATGTCTTCTCAAGCTAGAGTCATAGCAGCAGTAGTTACCTATCAGGTATATGTAGTTCTTCCCTCCAGCAATCAACCATGCTAGAGCAACCTGTAAAGAACAGGAATGCATGATGACATTTACCAGGCCTTGCTACTCTGAATTGATCATAGTCATACAATCATACCACTAAAGTGAATAATACCATTACAGCCAAAAGAAACGATCAGTGATGTCAGCAACAAGCTATATCCTGCAGACATAATGGCTTTAACTTGCATTTAGCTAACATCTTCTTGATGTTATTCTCAGAGGCCAAGATAGTAATTTATTTAATCATTTATTAATTAATTTTTGCTTTCCTGAGTATTTTGCTCTTTTTCCTGGGAGTTTGAGAAGCTCTTAATACAGATGAACCTCAATCCAAGCTGAAAATAAGTCCAAGAAGCTGCCTTATGTGTGATAGAAGAAGCCAGGATCTTGGAAGTATTGATGGTTGCAGCTGCATGCCCAACCTGAAAGCACTCAGAGCGAGTATGCTGGTTTAGGAACCCCCACATACACAGTTCTGCAAGACCCTGGCTGGTGGTAGATGGATTAACTGAACCATGACTGTGGGTTGTGAAAGATGAAGTTTTATTAAACTGTCTGGTTATTTATGGCCCTATTGTCATATCATTGTTAGAGTTACTAACATAAAAAGTTATTTCAGGAGCACTTTTCAAAATAAACTACAGTTAAAGAGTATAAGATGCACTTCCTGTATGTTTTAAACAACAATAGCAAATAATTAATTAAGGGAAACATTAACTGGTAGATATTCAATAGCTAAAGACTTGTAATAGTAACGATATGGGGAATCCAGATGTTTGTAATGTACTGGAGTAATGAACTACTGTAATGAATGTATGGATGAAATTTTATCATTTGGATTCTCTGAAGGGTAACCTGTTCCTGATCTTTCAAAAGAATTCCTTTTACACATATACTTGCAGCAATATTAACATGCCTTAACACTTCACTGCCTGTTCTTCCAAATACATATATAAAAGTGCTTTCAGTTTTATAGTTCCCTCACAGATGACAATATGTACATAATATGCATTTGAAAACTCACTCTCTTACTTTTGAAAATTACCTTTGATAAATGTTTTATCTTACACAAAGCATGTATTTTCATAGTTTGGAAGTGAAAGTAAATGTTAGTGCTACACCTGCCTCTACTTGCTATGACTGATTTGACCTAGTCTCAGAAAAATATTTCACTGTTTCCTCATTTTAGGCTTACTTTAATTTTACTTAGTTCCAGATAAGGTTCCAAGCAGCACGTCTGCTCAAGTTCAGTATCTTTATTGATGATCTGGATGAGGAGATTGAGTCAGTCATCAGTGAATTTGCAGATGACACCAAGTTGGGAGCAGATGTTGATCTGTTAGAAGGTGGAAGGGCTCTCCAGAGGGACCTTGACCAGCTGGACAGATGAGCAGAGTCCAACATGATGGCATTCAACAAGTCCAAGTGCTGGGTGCTGCACTTCGGTCACAACCACCCTATGCAGTGCTACAAGCTGGGGGTCAGAGTGGCTGGAGAACAGCCAAACAGAAAGGGACCTAGGAGTGCTGATTGACAGCCAGGTGAACATGAGCCAGCAGTGTGCCCAGGTGGCCAAGAAGGCCAATGGCATCCTGGCCTGTGTCAGGAAGAGTGTGGCCAGCAGGAGCAGGGAAGTCATTGTGCCCCTGTACTCAGCACTGGTTAGGTCACACCTTGAGTCCTGTGTTCAGTTCTGGGCCCCTCAGTTTAAGAGGGACATTGAGACACTTGAACATGTCCAGAGAAGGGCAACAAGGCTGGTGAGAGGCCTTGAGCACAAGCCCTATGAGGAGAGGCTGAGGGAGCTGGGGTTGTTTAGCCTGGAGAAAAGGAGGCTCAGGGGAGACCTTATTGCTGTCTACAACTACCTGAAGGGTGGATGTAGCCAGGTGGGGGTTGGTCTCTTCTCTCTAGCAACCAGCACCAGGACAAGGGGACACAGTCTCAAGCTGCACCTGGGGAAGTTTAGGCTCGAGGTGAGGAGGAAGTTCTTCACTCAGAGAGTTGTTAGCCATTGGAATGGGTTGCCCAGGGAGGTGGTGGAGTCACCATCCCTGGAGGTGTTCAAGAGGGGATTAGATGTGGCACTTGGTGCCATGGTTTAGTAGTCATGAGGTCTTGGGTGTCAGCTTGGATTTGATAATCTTTGAGGTCTTTTCCAAACTTATTGATTCTATGATTCTATGCCAATAGTGTTTATTCACTCCTGGATTTCATGTAATCATTTCATTTCTTATTCCAAAATGCAGAAGACCTTGTTTTCAAAATAAGGTAGCTGCAAATCCAAACCACATCAGTTCATCATAGCTACCATGTTAGATTTTGAGTTCCATGTACAGTAAAAAAACAAACCACCACCAAGAACCAGTGCTCTTAAAGATGGTGACTTGGCCTGGTGGAAGGTGTCCCTGCCCATGGCAAGGGGGTTGGAATTAGATCAGAGTCAGAGAATCCTGCAATCACCAGAGCAGGAAGTGGCCTCTGAGGGTCATCTACTTTAACCCATCTTCATCTTCCCAAAGAAGCTCCTGCTCTCCCACTACCGCTCCCCTTCATCTTCCCAAAGCAGCCCCTGTTCCACTCACCCACACCTTCACTTTCCCAAAGCAGCTCCTACTCCCACAACACCATCCTCCACCCTGCCTAAACACCTCCTGCTCCACCACCCCCACCATTTTTGCATCCATCCCAGAGCCAAGGGCAAGACCCTCACCAGCCAAGACACCACACAGAGGAGCTCAGCCCCAGTAAGGAGGCCCAGCCAGCATCCATGGATGATATTGGAGTAGCCATCAACAATAACCCTACCTAACCGGGGGCCACCAGGCCCCCGGCCTTTGTTGTCACCACCACCATCACCCAGTGCACACCATGAGGACTCACCAGTGATGAGAGGAGGATCCTCCAGCCCAGATGGGCTCAGCTTAGGGCTTCTGCCTTTCCTGGGGGGATTAAAAAGGGGAGTGGGCGGGGAGGGCCAAGTGGCCACACCTGGGGTGGGAGGAGACTCCAATAGAGCCCAGGTGCTCTGGGATTGGAGGGGAAAAAAGGGGGAAATGGAGCAGGTGAGGTACTTTTAGGGTGTCAGATAATGATAGGACAAGGGGGAGTGGAAAAAAAAAAAATAGAAATGGGTAGATTTAGATTGGATGTTAAGAAGAAATTCTTCAGCATGAGACACTAGAACAGGTTACCCAAGGAGGCATTTGAAGCCCCATCCCTGGGAGTTTCTAAGTCCAAGCTGGATGTGGCTCTGAGCAACCTGATCTAGTGTGAGGTGTCCCTGCCCACGGCAGGGTGGTTGGAACTGGATGATCCTTGAGGTCCCTTCCAACCCTAACAATTCTATGATTCTAAAATAATTTTGTAGTTTAGGGTGGATGTCAGGAAGAAATTCTTCACAGAAAGAATGACTGGCCGTTGGAATGGGCTGCCCGGAGAGGTGGTGGAGTCACTCTCACTGGAGGTGTTTAAAAAGAGACTGGATGACTCAGTGCCATGGTTTAGTTGATTAGATGGTGTTGGGTGATGGGTTGGAATTGATGATCTTGAAGGTCTTTTCCAACCTGGTTAGTTCTGCATTCTGTATTCTACATTCTGCATTCAGAACAAGAGGACACAATATCAAGCTGTACCAGGGGAAGTTTAGGCTCGAGGTGAGGGGAAAGTTCTTCAGAGTTGTTAGCCATTGGAATGGGGTACCCAGGGAGGTGGTGGAGTCACCGTCCCTGGAGGTGTTCAAGAGGGGATTGGACGTGGCACTTGGTGCCATGGTTTAGTAGTCATGAAGTCTTAGGTGACAGGTTGGACATGATGATCTTTGAGGTCTCTTCCAGCCTTACTGATTCTATGATTCTATTCTAAGTGTCCAGTTTTAATTTTTTTTTTTTCTGAAAACAATACAAGTCCATTTTAGTGCTTCAGTAACAGGATGTTTACTGTATTTTAAAGTAAGTATCTCTTAAATAGTTAATTAAAAGTTGGTCAGAGTAACTTGAAATATTAAACTAAGTACCTTGATATTAACCCATGGACTACAGTGTTCTGCCACTTAATAGCTTTCTGCATCTGAATTACTGGACAGGGTTCAGGCTGGTGGAAAGTACATCCATCATATGAAGGAATCATGAACTTACAAATACCATAGCATCTTTAAAAATGGCATTATCCATCTGGGAAGGATCCTGCGACCACATTTCATCTGTCTTCCCACTGATGTAAAGCACAGAGGTAAATACCTCTCTGAAACAGTCCAGACCTTGGCTTTTTTTGTGTCATGTTTGAAAAGTCTTCTAACCTGCCATTGAGCCCGAGATTTTTTTCCACACAGTGTGAATGAGATGTGAACGTATACAAAGCTGAGTTTAGCTCCAAAATGCTGTGCTGGATGTTGTTGAGGACTGGATGGGTGCACTGCTAGACTGCAGGGATAGCATCCAGCAGAATTAAAGCTTGTGTTTTACAGAGAGGGTGATATCATAAATTGTCTTTTATGATTCAAGTGTAATCTGCTAGGGTGATTTATGTGTCTGTTATTTTTATTTGCAAATTTGGTTTGGGAGGTTCTCAGATATAATAATTTTTATTATTTGTTTGGACGGACTGATCAGCACACTTGGAATGTGAAGATTCAGACTTGTGTAGTTAAGAATACCACTAGAAATCTAAACCAGATTAATCCCTATGTTGGCATAACTATTTAAAATAGAGAGGAAAGAGGTCTTAATGTCAGTAGAGAAGAAAGCCATGCCTTTTTTAGTGAGAGATTTGATATAAAAGGGAAATGGTAAGGTTTGAATTAGTAGTGGTAGGTGAGAAAGGCTGAAACTGAAATGCATAAATTCTTATGGAGAGACTGAGACTGAGATATGGTCCAGAAATGTAAAAGAAATAATCTGAGAAAGGGGGAAAAGCAGAAGAGTTCAATGACCACATACAACTAATTATCAATGTAGAAAATGGACAGAGTTTGATGGAACTCAGTTGGAAGGTCAGTGTCTGTCAGGAACCCTTGCCCAGGAAAAACATATGAATTCACTACATTTTCAAGTTGAAGTAAGCCTCCCTGATTCACAGCTTCACACTGTAGATAAAATATGTTCAGATTCCAAAAGTATATATGAAATGAATCTAGATATGTTATTCTATGAAAATGTTTTCACAGAAAATCCATGGCTTCCAAGAACTCTAGTGCAATCTGGAGCCTTAAACCTGCATTAAACTGCATTAATTTTATTAGTCTTTATTAGTCTGTTGTATTTATTACATTTAAAATAAAAATAAATACCTGGTCCATTTCATCTATTTCATCACTCAGTCAGAAAGTTGTCCTGGGTTCTTCCTCAGAGAGTTTGTCTGAAATAGGAAAAGAGAGTAAAAAGGATTCTATTAAATAAATTATCAAGTATTAGTTTCTTTTTTGTCAAGAAAGTAAAAATCCTGTAACAATAAAAATTACTGCTATAACATGGACTAAAACACAAAAGTTCTGAAAATTCCAAGTTGAACACCTTTAAACTTTTCTACTTGAAAGCAAGCTTTTGTACCTCACAGTAATGCAAAATTAAAGAATCTTTAATAAATTAAATAATCTTTAAAGGACATCTCCTTAAATATAAATTTAGTAATATTTAAAAGAAGACAGTCTATTCCTCAGGTTAATCTGTTGATGAGCTTACTGCCTGTATTTCGTTCCTAGCTTTTGGCATAGATGTGACAGCGAGTTACATTTTCAGAAAATCAGAGAGGGAGAGATGTTAATGGGCATCTGGAGTTGTTCACTGAGATCTGAAAACTGAAAGTGAGAATACTGAAAGCAACCCTAACACAAAGCCCTTCAAGACATTATGATACATATGCTAGATTCCATGCTGGTCTGATTTACTATCCACTTACTGAACACGAATTAAGCAAACATGTCAGCAGGCTAACAGCAGTTATGGTATGTCCTTTGCTAATACTGGTAGCAAATGGTTGCTCTGTATAATTTAAGGTCTCCATACAGCATGTTATTGAAAAAGCACAGAAACTGTTGTACATTCATGATGAAATCATAGAATTGCCTGGCTGGAAAAGACCTTAAGATCATTGAGGCCGACTATAACCTAACATCTCCTTGTACACAACTGTTAGATCATGTCCATGTCATAAATCTGTTTACCATTAAATATGATTCACTGCAGTTAGAAAAGTTCTGTCTCCCCACCCTTGTATTATGTGTAGAAGGTACAGGTGTTTTAGACAAATCACAATTTAAGCTCTTTATTCAGAGTTAGTGTAGAATAACTTGCACATACAATTAGCACCTATATTTTCAGATCTTTTTTTAAACTGTATTTTTATATATGCTAAGATTTGAAATGAAGATGCAAAAATGATCAAATAACACTTCAAAACTGAAAATTGTGTAAATCTGTCAGCTACTTAATATACAGATGCAAAGACCTGCTATGCAAACTATGCCACCACTTTGTATTTCTCCACAGTTAAAACACTTGCTTAATTTTCTGACAGTACTGAGATAAACAGAATCACATTTTATCACACAGAATAGGTAATCTGTAGCCTATTCAAATAATTCTGGTATTTATTGTGTTATGGTGCATAATGTATTAAAAAAAACCCACACTATTTTCATTTAAAGCAGATGTGGAGAGCCTGATTACCAGAAAATACTATCAACTGCTTGTATATATTGTTCTACTCATCTGGTTTTATTGGCTCTGTTTTCATTAATGTCTTTCAAGCAGTTTAGACATGGAAAGTGAACACAGCATTGTAACATGCATTTTTTAATAATCTACATAGAATTATTTGTTGGAATGCAGTTTTGCTTTGTCTTCATTTATGCCTGCCTCCTTTTTAACCACAAGCACATATTTTATCTGTTAGATACTGGCTTACTTAGCTATATTCCTAGTTTCAGATTTGACTTGCCCTCCCCCCACTGCCTTTCTTCTGTATTGGTCTTGGACAGAAAATAAAAAGCTTATTTTGGGTGTTTATCTTATGAATATTTAGGCTTCCTTCAAGCAGCTGACATATAGAAGTAGATGCCTGGACCCTTACTACTACTGCAAATGAACTTCCGACTGTTAACCTCTTGCTCTTAGACTGACATTGCCAGCTTAGACACTGAAGATTTGTGTGATCTGCTAATCCAACCAATAGGAATATTGAGTTTTTGTACTAGCTAAAGTTGCCTATCACAAATGTCATCCAGAGTTACTTGATGATCATTGAGGTCTCTTCCAACCTTGGTGATACTGTGATACTGTGATACATTTGACGGGAGAGGTAAAACAGTAATAAAGATACTCCTCAATATTTGTATGCCTAATCTTCGTCCTGTTTGGATAGCAAATAGATGGCCTTTTAGAAACAACATTCAGGATACCAGGATACCACAATGGAAAGTGTGAACTCTCAAAACGCCTCTCATCCTGGCTACCTGACAGCCTGTCTCAATCCACAGTGGGGACTCAGTAATCAAAAGTAGCTTTCCCTCTGTTTTAGGAACTCTTATACCTAAATATGCAAGAATTTTGAATAGATTGTTTGAATAGTTCTAAGCACACTGCTCTTGCCATGCAAATTAAAAATCTTACCTCTTTTTAGGGTTGCAGATCTTTGATTTTGCATTCTCTTTAATAAAAAGAAGTCATTGATGATTTTTAATGCAGAAATAATATCACTCCATACCAGACTGGTAGAAGTCCTTTTGTGTTCCCACTGGAATATGTGTTTTTTTTTCTCCTTTGCACACACATACATTGTTGATCAAAATATCTGATTGACTATATGAAAGAGTAAAGTGCATCAAAGTATTCTGAATTATTTAGTTGTAAATTTTACAATATAGCATGTCATACTAAATAAAAAGCACAGTTGGCATTTCCACTTTCATACTGATAACCTTCAATAGATATTTTAGATTACTCTTTAAAAGCGCTAAAAAGAAATAAAAGAAAGTGAAAATATTGGAATGTGAATACTTGCTGGTGGCCCTTAAACACAGTCCTTATCCTTGGGCAATGTACAGGATCTCCAATGTTTTAATTAGTTATTAATTCTATTTAGTTTGTTAATTTTGTTCTAGAGACAGAAATATCTCTGGGTCATGAGACAGTATGTACAGCTCTTTCTATTTCAAATAACATATACAACAGGTATGAGAAAACGTCAGTAATTTTCTTTTCATAAGTGCTTTCTCTTAATTGCTTTTCATCCTTTTAAGAACCCCACTAAGGTTGAATTGTAGTTCCTTTCTTCAGGCAGAGGATTAAACATTCTCACCATTATATAATACAATTTCCATTTTATTTTAAACATACTTTGCATGATATAAAAATATTGATCACAGTGAGCTTTAAACAATTGTTACTGCTATAAACAGAAATGCTGCACAATAGTTTTAGTGGAAATAAATTATATAGTCATTATCTCTTAAAAAAAAAAATCACATGAAGGAGAACCTAGGCTGTTTGGTCATTGGCAGAAAATAAGTCCTTATTGAGTTCTTTACAAAACATGAACCTCAGTTATTTTCTACATTTGCTTTCCATATCTTGAGAAAAGCACAAGGAGTCTGTCTCTGAAAGCCCCACAGGGTCTCTGGTGAACATTTAATTCCAAATATTAGCACAGTTTCTGTTGTTCTTTTTTCCTGTTGTTCTAATGGGAAAATATACCCCAAAATAGCAAGTAGTGCTCTCTTCACTAATTCACATGTGGTCTTTTCCAATATGTGGGTACGCAGCGGCACACTTCTTCACTGAAGTAAAATCCAGCGTCACAGCGTTTCGTTCGAACTGTACATGGCGGTCTGTAACAACTAAAGAAAGGAAAAAGTGGACATTAATATAACATGATCATTTATATTACCTTGGCATATAAATCTGCGTGCATTTTGACTGCCATTTCTTCATGGGGTATCTTGTTCCTCCAAACTTCTGTTGATGTTCGTGCAAATAGTTTTGACGGGACTGTTCTTCACAAAAGACAGTGAAAAAATACTGAATGCTGTTGAAGAGAACTTATTCCAATGCAACAGCTACTCAATATTTTTAACACACTGCCTGGTTGTAGTCTTAATTAGCATTTTTTAGATTTAATTTTGACAACACAGTAATATCTTTCTGTACTCAAATTAGCTTGCTGTGACCTACTGAACGCTGTCAGTTTGAGGTGGCAATCCAGAATCATGTGATAATCAAACCTACCATCTCCTTACCCAGGACTTTGTAACCCTATTCACTAATGCAATAAGCCTGAGAGGGATTTGTCTACTTACGTTACACTGTGACTCTGATCTTGAAAATGAGAACATACTTCCTTTCTAGTTGCAAACTCCTATAGCCACTCTCTGAGGCCGGTGGGAATGTACCTACACTTCACATTGCACCTATGTGCATTCTTGAATAAGATCAGAGACTGCATGTTTATGATAAATCTTAGAGAAAGAGAACAGAAATAGTTCCTTTTGGAACAAACTAAGTTTAACAGACTATTAAACTGCAAGTGATATCTACCTAAGAAGCAGTAGGATTTTTCTTCAAAGATTGCTGACTGAAAAATAGAACTTCTACAAAGATAATATCTGTGACTGTCCCTGAACTCTTCCTTTTCCTATTTTATTTTTCTATTAAAACAAGAACTTGACCTAAAATAACCTAACAATAACAATGCTAAATACTTTCTGGTGTATAATGGAGACAAAGTACAAGTCTGGGTGGTTTTTTTTCAGACTCTGGCAAGGAGTCAAGGGACAAAAGTATATGTTTTGAATTTCCACACACTTTTACTTAAAACTTGCATTTAAATAATATGTGGTTGCTTGTGAAACATTGATATGATGATTTATTACTATAATTCATATGTCAAAGACAGCACAGTACACTGTATTAAGGCAATGTCACTATCCTCTTCCCTTAGTCATTCCTATTTCAAGCTTGTGGCTACCCTTATTATTGTTACAAGTCAGTCAATAATAAGTTAATATGTCCTCTACTACTTTGGGATACCAAGTTACTACTCTGCAATGATTTGTTTACAAGGTGATGTCTAGATTACAGTTACATTAATTCACACCAGCTAGTTCAAACAGTGAACATGGAATGAGGAAGACTGCAAACATGACATTTATTAACTAGCCACATCTTGTTCAGTGTTTTCAATGTCATTAATCATAGATTGGTTCCCCAGTGTGTTCTCTGTAATTAAAGGAGTAACATTATTTTGTGACACTTAATACAGATATTTGAGATCAGTGTAATACCCCATGGGAATCTCTCAAAGTCCTACTGATCTTCTGCACAATAAGGTTTGGAAATCACTGTAAAAGGTAACAATGCCAAAGGATCTAATACTCTGAGCAAATGGGCAAACAGGATGAGGTCTGTTCTGGGAAAAAGAGTGCAATGGATGAAACACTGAATTCACTTGGCTTTTCCCTGTCTCTGCCATAGAAGTTAGACTGTTTCACATACTGAAGTATCATAAAATGAAATAAGAGAAAGATAAGAAAAAGACAAAGTCGAACTCTTATTTGTACAAAATTAAAAGCAGTCACATAATTATTAAATATGTGGAGTTCACTTTGGGATCTGTATCTCCTTGTGAACTGTGAACTTCAACTTAAGTTACAGTTGAAAGCTCTATTATAGAGCATCACTCCCTTGTGAGTTTATGTCTAGCAGCAGTCAAGGTCAGGTTACTGCAGTCTTATCCTTATTTGGGAGATTTCAACAGAGCAAGAAACCCCCTCTGCTCCTCTAAAATACTTTGCAGCTGAGGTGCCTGGTTATCAGGCCCTGCCAAAACTGACCAAAATAAATTTTTGAGGTGATAGCACAGGGTGAATAGCAATGGAGGCATTGTAACTACATAAATGTGGTTTCCTTAGGAAACTCTGCTGAACAATAGACCAGGTCTTTCAAAAGATTTGGGCTGAATGTTGTTTACAGAGTGTTTTCGTGTGACAGATGTCTGTTTCGATGAGGACAATCTGAGCAAGTTGGAGGGAAAAAGATGTTCAGTCAGTATATATAGTGCTGGGCAAGTCAGTGTCAGCTTTCTCTTTATGGTCAGTGTGAATTTTTGCTACTGAATGCCCCAGGTTGTAATTTTGGGTAGATTAACAACTCTGTGGATGAAACTGAAATAGAAGTGCCACTTTTCAGTGGTGGTAATAGCATGATCACCTTAAAAGCCAGTATGTTTTATGGTGTTTGTTTTCTATCTTATTTATTTTCTTCTTTCTTCCTGTCCTGTGCTTTGCAAATGACTTTGTATCTTTTTCCTCTGGAGCAGGGTAAATCATCAGAGTTAGAGGTATTTTAGGTACAGTGCATAAAAACTTCAGTGATTCAATCCCAGAACCTACAGGGCTTGCTTCTTTGTACAGGGAGCTGTCTAGGACATGGCCAGAGGATTCTGTTCATGTCTAGGTATCGAGCACCTTGCACGAAGCTGCAGAGTCTTGCCTCCATTTATGTGGTCTCATAAGAGTAAGATATCTTTCTTTCAAAAACAGGGTGTTGCAAGTTTTTTACTCCTTTTTGAGAAGGTTTGTGGCAGACAGAGACAGAATGTAAGAAACCTGCTCTTGTTGTAGAGCTACAGAGTAACACCACAGACTAATCTCTTTCTCCAAACAAAGATGAACTACTTGGAAACAGCTAGAAGCATCCTCTATAACACTGTCCTTGGAAGTGAGAAAGTGATCTGTATTTAACTACGATATCACACAGAACAGCTGGGCTCAATTCTCTCAGATATTAAGTCTTTTTATCAATTGAGGTGGCATCAGATATTTAATATAGCATTTCTTAGCTTTTTTAATGCCTGACCTTTCCAGCTGTGACTGTTCTTTTGAAATACACGTGATTTCCAGTGTAGCACTGCTGGAACTGCACACTGGAGTAGTACTAGTTAAGGTTTTGTAATGTAATAGAGCTCATGTCATCAGGCTAGGTTTTTTTCACTCTGCAGACATGAAATTGAAATAACTGAATCATACAGAAGAAATAATTTCTTATGGTTGTAATAGCTCTTCTGTTCCACTCAAAAACCAAACATAGGAAAACAGGTAATACCAATTATTATTAATCTTTCTCTCTATTTTAGAGACTTCAACATAGATGTCATTCCTAATATTGGAGATTTTTTCTTTATTTAAAAGAAACTAATGGCAATGCAATTAGCTGGCATAAATATATGTTGCATTATAAAAAAAAATATAGCGTTTACTTTTCATAAGCAACTAATTACTACAAACATTGAAATGGCCCCATTTGCTATTTCCTATTTCCAGTGCCTGAACACTTCTGGAGTTGTTATTTGTCATTATTAAAACAGAAATATTTTCCATACAATTAAAAGTGATCTTGCTGCTCCAAATGGCACTGTTTCTATTCTAACAAATTCACTTCACAGGAAAATGTTCCTTAGGAATTATACAAAGCAGAAATAATAGTGCTCGTTTCTCAGAACCTGAAGTAATTTATATTATTACATATAGACTGCTACTGCTACAGCTGTAGAAGTAGCAGAAGAAAAAGCTCCTGTGATATATAAAGTAATTACAGAGTTTTCTTCCTGACCAAATTCCATTTTAAATGATAAATGTGGGTAGTCTGGTTTACAGTTATATATGCCTACTTTTCACAGAAGTCACCCAGAGCTATGCACTCATAAATCCTTAGTATCAGATGAGTGATTTACTCTATGATCCCACTCTAGAAGTGAGGTTGGACTAGATCATCATTAGTGGTTCCTTCCAACCCCTACCACCCTACCATTTCGTGATTCCGTGTGAGTAACATGACGGATCAGGAAAAAAATAAGGAATTGAAAGTTAATAACTAACCCCTGAAATCTAATTAGGAATATCTGAGTTATTTGAATTGAACTACTTCAGTTCTTGGGGAAAAATAAAGTGAGATTTTAAACAACATAAAAACCCCACAGAGCTTAAACTTGCAGCTCATTTCATCAATGACAAAAAATAAATCACTTGAAGTAGTAATAAGGGTACAGGAAACTAAACATGATTTCAAATACTCATTCTGCCTAGAAGTTTTCTCTTAGAGATAGTAAAAGTCACAGAAGAGAAACTGAATTGAAGACAGGCTGTTTACTTCAGACTACAAAGCGTTCATTCAACAAGATACAACCCAAATTTTTATAACACAAACATGAAAAAGCTAATGACTGAGTTTTTACCTGCATGTCTGGTGGTGGAACCTCTTTCCTTTCAAGAAGCATTTATTAGGAGATTCTATACATTCACAGATACATTTTGCAGGATTTAGTGGCTGATGTTTAGGACAGGTCTTTTTGCACACACACTGGCACTTAGCTTCATCAAATTCCTTGTTGGGCCCACAGGAAGCAGGGAGGAGTTTATTTTTGCACATGCACTGACATGAGGATCTGTCTAATTCTTTGTGAGGTCCACAGCTTGAGGGCCGCAAGCCTCCTTTGCAGACACATTGACAGGTTTCTTCATCCAGCTCTTTGTTTGGTCCACAAATATGGAATCCTTCAGATGTGTCTAAAATGCAGCAAAGACGTTGCACAATTATCAGATTTTTTTTGCCTTCACCTATTTTCAAGTGAAGAAATTCTAGCAAATCCATAGCTTTTTAGATGTTTTAAGGGCAAGCATACATCAAAAGACAAGCAACAGCCAGTAATGTTACTGATAAGAAAACCATTCAACTATTTAATTTTCATGCTTTTACTGTCTCAAAACATGGAAGTGCATTTAATTCTTCAAGCAAAACTGCTTACCAGAATCTCCAAGGTGAGAAGAGAAACCAAAATCATGCTGTGACAAACATCTGCAAATTTGGTTATTCCAAACATGATTTTTTGGACAGGTCTTGTTTGCCACATGACACCTGTGGAATGAAATATACTGCTGATTAATCATAAGAACTCAAGAAAAAAAATAGAACAAATTTAGGTGCTGATAGCTTTTACTTTGCTCCATTACAAAAACCTTTCCAAGAGCTTCAGCTCATTCCTGATCTCATTTTCTAACTCCTTTCAAATCCATTACTAATTAAGGTTCTCCTCGCTACAAGAATTTTCAACCATATACTGAAGTTTTAGCTCTGACTTCTAGAAGCTGATATTTGTACTTTCCTAATGTAGTTTGGAAACAGATCTAACCCTTGAATGCATGCTTCATACAGAAAATAGACCAGTATAAAAGATATTTACATGACAAATAGTGCATAGGTGGTAACAGGCATAAATTTTGATGCTGTTTTTAGAAGTATAAAAAGATTTTCAAACATATAAATGTCAAAAGACAGTTAATAATAGTTTCTGAATGAAAGTTCTAAAGAGAAAGTGTAATTTCAAAGAATGAAATTAAATAATCTTATCAGATTCCTTTCCACCTTACATGGAGGTTATGTACCATTAACTGTCTCTTTCTCATCAGCCACTCAAATCTTGGACAGCTTTCTTGAATTGAGAGATTTGGACTTCAGCAGTGACACCTCTTGACTTCAGAAATTAAATACAATAAACAACGGAACAGTTAAGTGCTCTTTACCTCCAAGAGATTTGCAGCCAAGGTAGTGGTACCAAAGAAAGCAAAGCTTCTTAAGAGCAGCTGGTGCCTTTTGAAAGAATGACTGAACTAAGCAAGCAGGTACACCATAGATGGAATATTTATTTAACATATTTTCTCATCTTCCTTGACTGCAATTTCTTTATCATGACAAGTGACACTATAACTTCTAACAAGTCATGCCTAACTTCATGCATCCAGGCTGTGTCACTTACTGCTTCTGCAGTATTTCTACAATCCTCACCTATTAAGGCAGCACATACATTTACAATTTTAAGCACTTATATTTGCCTGAGCACCATTACTCATGCACTCAAAAATGCAAGTGCTGGGCCATTCTTCCGTGATCGCCATTCAAATACACCATTCCTCTTCACCACATTAAACAAGTCTTTGCTTGTAAAGACAGTCGTAGTTTGACATCGCTCTGCATTGCCTCATGTTTTATCAAGCTAGTGTTTCCTGATTTCATTCTGCTAATGATCTCACATTTGCTCCCTTACTTGGCACATATGCCCTTTTGCCTGCCTCCATGATTCTGCTTGAGAGACAGCACAGATAATTTACAGATTTATTATTGTATTCTAGTTTCAAAAAAAGCTCACACCTGGAGCAGCCTGGCTCCAGCTGGGAGCATTTCAAACTAACCACAGAAGAAGTCAGAGTGAAAGTATGAAGAAAACACCAAGCACACATGAAGCCATGAGAAGACGATGTTGATACAAACCCCAAGTTATCAGAACCTGAAGAAAACACTATGTATTTCAGCATCAGGGTTGGAGACCCCCAGCAAAAGAAAATAGAGCTGCTTTTTCACAAATTCTTCTGTTTGCTAGTACAGAAAATTACCAGGGAATCTGGCTGAGATTTTAAAATTACTTACTGTAGCATTTTAGTAAAGTTCAAGAAGGCTGACTGAGAGTTAAAAAACACTTTGCAGAAAATTTTACTAACTCTTTCCAAATCATTGCCAACTCAACTAAGTAAAATAATAACAAAAAGTCAGCATACTAAATTGTTACCTGTCAGTGTCAGGACAGATCATGCACAAGAGGGGGAAATACTTAATGTGTACAACATACATCCAAACCAATATGCTTATCAGCTCTGCAAGTGCCTAACTATGAGCCATGGGGAAAAAATGTCAACTTAGAGACTTGATTTAAATTATGTATATTGAAGGCCCCTCTGCTCCTCACCAGATTTCTAAAATAAAGTGACAATTTCTAACTCAGTTCAATGTCTTGACATTTTGTATAAACAGAGTATAACTTAAGATACAAGTCTGATACTTACTGCGTTGGAGTTGCTGGTAAGGAACGTCTTATGATGGAATGAACTTGTCTGTAAACATCCAACTTTGACATGCATCGGCAGGATGTGTGATTGGCAAAACTGACTGTTACAGGTTTGGGGCCATGGGAGAGAGGCACTGTGATCTCAAATAACTACAAAAGGGAAAACAAAACAAAGGACTTCTTTTATAGATCAGTAATACTGCAAGTAAAATAATATAAGGGTATACAAAAAAAGCTGTAAGGAATTCAAGTTTGAGTTGATGTTCTCTATCATAACTCAGTGGCACATTCAATTATACAGCTAAATAATTGTTAAGTGCAGAATAAATGCAGTAGCTACAGAATGACATTTTCAATGTTACACCCTATTATGGACCTGTTAGCTCACTGTAACATTTAAACTGACACAAAAAGAAGAAAATGTACAAAGAACTCATTTTTCTTGAGGAAATGACTTCAAATTGGCAGCCTTTTAAAACATCTAACATGTTTGGAAGGTACTTCAGGAAGTAGGAAAATGAGAATAATGTTAAAAAAAGTTTAAGCCACAACCCAGTAAATCAGTTGCAGAATTGCAAGGCTTGTGTAAGATATATTGGACTGAGATCCAAATATATTGGACTGAGATCAAAATGTTTTTGGATGAACAAGTTTTGAGCTGCTGCATACTATAGTTTTGACTTTCCAGTATTTGTATCAATGCAAATTATATGGTTGCTGTCCAGAATACATCTTGAACTATTAATGCTTTAAAAGATATTAAGAAAAGTCCACTATTAATAAAATAATAATGTATGTCCCAAGTGTAGTTCAGCTGATGTAAGAGCACAACTTCAGTGATACCTTGTGGAAAAACTGAACATGTTATAACAGACGAACAGTGAAACTCATGTAGTTATTCCATTCAGGACATCTACTTTACCAAATTAATAAAGTTTCACTGCAAGATTCAAATCTCAATAGTCTCCTGAAATGTCAGTCAGGCCCAATACTTTGAGGTCAAAGTCCACAATGTTGCCTTTTAGATGTTTAGTCACTTCTCCAAATATATTTAACAATATTCCTACATATTCCTAAATTTTCTTGGGACTTTATAACCTTTAAAAACTCTTATGACAGCATGATTATTTATTTTTTTTTCAAAGCTGAAGTAAAAGCCCACTGTTGAAGACCAGGTACAATTTAGAAACTGAAGATAAGCATGGTTCTTTGCATGAATGAAATTGCAAGCACACTCCGGTTTTGGCGCAGATCAGTTTGCCGAGCTGCAAAGCATAGCAGACTCCAGGCTGCTGGAGGCAGCAGTGTGGGAACATTGCTACAATTGCAAACCACCTAAGAGAGATGAGGTCCCTGTCAGACCAACTGGCCTCCTGTGCAGCTTCAGGAGTATACTGAGAGAAGTTTCACTAAAACACATGAGATGTACTAATTGTGAGTGGAAATGATGAACATAAATTACCCTAATCTACATTTATCTTAGTAGCTAATGTTTATATATAAAGTTTAAAAGAAACCCACAAAACATAAGCTATTTATGTTACAGGTTATATTATATTTGGTATTGCATTTCTAGCCTTCATTCTTGGAAAGTGCTCAAGATGATACATGAATTAGCATTTTGAAAATGAATATAAACCAGAACTATTTTCATTAATGGAAATGATGGAAGTGAAATATCAGGTCTGGAATTATTGATTTGTTCTTTCTACACTTCTGTCATCTGCACATGCTGTTAGGATACCATATTCTGCTGCATATTGAAAAAGGAGCTATTTATTCTTCTCTCCTCATAATGAAAATATATGAAAAAGAGATTTCACAGGAAATAAATTCTTGAAAAATAGTCTGTTACAGAAAATGAATTTTTATCCTCAGAATAATTAATTTTTTTTTATAATCTCTGGTATTTTAAAATAAGACCAAATCTAAAGACAATCTCAATTCTATGAGACAATCTCTATTTCTATGAGAAATGCACCATAACATTTGTGTATGAGGCTGTTTTTTTACTCCTTTCTTTTCTGGCAACATTTCTGGTTGTGGATACTACTGCTGGTAGCCACATTGCCCAAATGAGTACTCTTCTTGAACATCAGATGGCTTCTATTTCTGTCTGATCTCTCATTCCATAAAGGATTGCTTTTCCAGTATTCTTAGAGCCTTAGACTTTCTCCTTCCCCATTGCAAGAACTTCCCACAGTAAATGGGGAGAAGACATTTTCTAATAAAAAAAGACTGCAAAGAATCTACAACTACCTGTCTTTTTACAACTACCTTAAGAGGAGGGAGCAAGGTGGGAGTCAGTCTGATCTCCCAAGTAACAAGAAATAATACAACAGGAAATGTCATCAAGCTGTGCCAGGGGCAGTTTAAATTGGATATTAAAAACAAAAAAATAATCATCACAGAAAGCAAGGCACTGAAACAGGCTGCCCAGGGAAGTGATGGAGTCATCATCCCTGGAGTTATTTAAAAGATTTGTATGTCATGCTTAAGGACACCATTTAGCTGTGATCTAGCAGTGCTGAGTTGATGGTTGGACTTGATGACCTTAAAGGTGTCCTCCAAGCAAAATGATTCAGTCCCCAGAAGAACACCTGATCTGACAGTAGTAGGGATTAAGGGCAGTTTTTTCAAAGCGGAGAGACTTTATTGCTGAAGTTTTAAGAAAAATGCCAATAATTAAAGCACATTAAACAGTAAATTGAAGTACATTAAACAAGTAGTGCAAGATTTGGAGGCAGATACTCCAAACTTAAAAAGAAAAAACGTGAGACTTGACTTGTCCATGCTGTCCTGTATCTTTGTGTTGCCAACACTGCATTTTCAGAAAACCAGTAGAAAACAGCAGCTGAAGCAATACATGATAGCATAAGGAGTATATAGAGTACTATATACAAAACCCCACAACCCTTACAGCACACAAAATCACAGGCAAAGCTCTGTCCTAACCTCTTCCACTGAAGCTAGTATCATAAACAAAAGTCAGTAAAATCCTGTTAATCTCAGTTTATAACACTTACTAATGGAAGCTCTATGTAACTGAAGAACATTTGAAAGCCATACACAACCAATCCATTTCATGACAACTTAACACATGCCATTCAGCCAGTCTGAGGCCATTTTGTCACAGAAAGCCTGATGGCAAGTGGTCCAGTCTTTCTCACCATTTCTAGTATTTCTCTTCAAAGTACTGTGTTCAGTCCTTGTCTCCCTGGGTCTTTGTCCAACATGACATTTCTCCATGACAGCCTTCCCTCATTTCAACTAGTTTCCCTTTCAGCCAGCTCACAGCTTGGTTTCCCTTCCCTCTTTTTGGGCTCACACACATCTTGTATCTGCTACTTTCCGATCAGCCAGGTTGCTTCCTTCCCAACAAGCTAAAGTTGGGTATATATATATGGATGACAGATTCTTCCTACAAGATGGAATTTAGGTGCCTAGATCTAAAACTGCCTTGGATTTCTATTCTGCTCCAACTGTTCTAGTTACAAAGCAATCCAAGTCTCCTATGTCTTATTTTTTTTTAACACTTAAAAGTATGTAGATTGTCTCAAAGATCACAATACACATATTCCTAACAGAAACAAACAAGTATCATATGTTTAACCTAAAATAAGGAAACCTGATTTTTTTCAAGTTAAAAAAAAATTAAAGTATCTAAAAGAAATTGAGTTTTAATGATGAAGTCATATACACTTCTTTCTTACTCTGATCTAAGATAAAGCAGAACCATCTCTTCTCTTGAAGTTTTAAAGCAAGAAGTTTTAAAGCAAAGTCAACACATGAAGCTGAATCAGGTGTCTGGCAGAGAGAATTTAACCCCCTGTTGTTAAAGAATATCTAAGTCAGTCTGAGAATGAGAGTAGAGTTTATAACGGAGTATTTAGGATGATCTTAATATTAGGCTACTTACACTAGAGTTGCTTACAATTGAACAACATTATGTGTGAACATAAATGTTTTTTCTCCAGTCTTCTCTGTCATGAAAAAATTGAAGAGCCTGGTACAGTAAATGGCCTGTGTAAAAACTGTGTGCTAACACCATGAAAGTCAGTGGTACTACATGGATTTTTAAAAAGCTTTGGTGGTAGGACCTTTTACTAAAATTATTTTTAAAGGATATTTGTTTCCTGTAGTTCCCACTGACCGTTATCAAGGTGACTTTATAGCTGCCTGTCACCCTAGCCAATCTTGAAATGTTCATCTGTGGAAATTAAATCTGTAATAAGATGTATTTTAGACTTAACAATTTCATAACACTGCATCAGCCAAAACTAAAGGGCAGCAAACCCTATAGACTCAAATGTCAGTTTCTTGTTCTTGTATTTTCTGCCTCCCACTACAGACAGGTATATCATTAAATAACTTTTCAGACCAATAGAAAGATGAGTAATTGGATCACATTTACAATTATGTGTCCAACTATAAGAAAAATATTTTCCTTGGATGTTCCTTCATTTACACAACAGTTTTTTTAAATCCATGAAGATCAGTGCATATGGTCTGTACTGTGCTTCTCATCTGAGAAGCCTGGCAAGAGGACACTGGGCAAAGATGTCTCTGAATAGCTCTACTCAACCAGACTTGGCACTCCACAATCTGCAATTACTGTGATGCAAAGTGCACCAGTCCCCCTTCTTCCCAACCTTGTTATTTCTTCAGCCATTCTTGCAAGAGCTTCTAGGCCAGAGCTGCGTGGTCCTGCAGACCAACCTGTAGCAGGCTCTTTTCAGTTCCCACACTGGCAGGGGCTCTTCCTTTATCCATTTATAGAGCTGAAGTGGAGAAGAGAAATAAGGGTGGGACCAGAGTGTGGTCTTGAACCTAACGCTCAGCACAATTTTAACCTTAAACCATACCAAAAAATCTAACAGCAATCTGAATGTTTGACCAAAAGTGCTATCAGAATGCCTGTTAAAAAGTCTTTCCATATATTCCTCATCACTGACCCTTAAAAAGATATATATTTTTGATTCACTGTATTGATACTTCCTTGTTTAGACTAGGACTTCATGCCATACATTCCAGGAAAAGAAAAGTGGATTTCTATACAAAATTTTTCTTTGTTTCACTGTCTAAATGAATTCATTCAAAATCATTATCATATGATGATCACCACATATAAGGTTATTTATTATATGATCACTTTCTAAAATACAAATTTACCAAAATGGTTATTTTCATATCAGAATGAGGGAAGCTTGTCATTCTAGACACTTTTCAAAGACAGGACTCATGCATGATTTTTTGCCCTCAGATTTACATTAACTATTCTATGTTATTCTGATGGCCTGTGGTTTATTTTTGAACGTTTTGCTTAAAGTGATTGGCTCTCAGTTTCCGTATCTTGTGACCTTTGCAGTTCCTAAAGTGTCTGTAAGACTGGCCAAATGTAACCAGTGTAACAGAGCACAGAGCACAATGTATCTAGAAAGATTTTCACGGTAAGGACATAAGATTGTTTGATTTCTAAATTTAAACATTTCTATAGTGGAAAGAATAAAAATAAGCTATTTGAAAAATGGTACATCACTGTTATTTATTTCACTACCTAGCTTTGTTAAAAACCTTCTCTATTTCAAGGCTTATGTGTGATACAAAAGGCAACTTATTTGACATAATGCATTTCATACCTATTTAATATGTTCCTTATTCTATCTTTCCATAATTGAATCACTTCCCTCTCTCCCCCTTGAAATTTTAACAAAAAACATTTTAAAGTTTTACTGATATGTCTCCCACTATTAATAGTACCCCTACAATCATCAGTCTGAAGCAGAAGAATGCATTGAGAGGCGTAAGCAATAGAGTTCTAAACAACTAAAAATTCTTGTGGCATATGCATCTCCAAATTGTGCAAAGGAACAACATGTACATCTCAAATATGGCAAACAAATTCAAGCTGTTAACTCATTTTCTGTGAGAAAAGCTTCTCTAAATCCAATTTCAAATTGCTTGGAAAGTCATTTTACCTTGAGGGACTATTACTGTAACCATGAAACACTTTCACATCAAATGATCTGAAAGAAGCCAAAAAACTGTCCAACCTGTCAGCCAAGAGGAAGCAAGGAACGAGATGGCTCCTTGACATCTGCTCACTGCTTCCATTAAACCTATAAACAAAGCACTTTTAGGTGGGGTATAAAGAAGTACAGTGGAAGGACAGGCTGCTGCTGCACCAGGTAGTTGCAACCTTTGTAACTGCTGTTGAATCACTCACGTCAAGGAAACCAGGAACAGCTGGTTTGTTAATAAAAAAATAGAGAAAAAACCCTAACATAAACACACCACAAAACCTGACCAACCACCTTCCCTCTAGACCTTTAGTGCACAAGCCACCACTTACAAAGTTGGGCTACTACAGTGCCAGGGATAAAAGAAGTAAAAGATCTACCATCTATCAATTATCTTAATGGGCCCTCAAATATTTTCATACACCTTGTATCACATCTTAATTAAGAAATTATCTTATGTCCCAGACACAATTGTATAAACACTCCTCAGCAGCTACAGAAACAGTTTTTGTGAAAGAAATGGCATTCAAACCAGTATACTGTTCTGTATTGCTCTTGATAAAGTTATGCAGCTAGGAAAGAAGAACACAGCTCAAGCTACAGAACTATCGACCTCTCTCTGGACCACCAGTGTTTCACAAACCAATCTGGGAACATCTGACCTAGTCCACTCTGGCAATCCATGATTTGCTCCCCATAAAAACAACCTCTCAGATTAGCTCTTTTATTTTTAACTAAATTTTGATGAAAGATGATATCAACTTTATTTAAATTTTAATGTCTGGAACCAATGTTAAAGCTTGCCCTCTAGTAAGACCTCCAGATGAAAAGTTAATTTCCCATTAAGCACTTTTTCTGCAGGATGAGAAGCATGACGTTATCTTACAGTGTTTATGCAACAAATATAAAGCTACAAAAATGGTGGTCTACAAAAAGACAGAAGATGCCTGGTTACTAACCATTTGTTCTCATTTAATTAGAGAAATAAAAGGAAAACAGTAGTGAAAATAATTACTCAGAAGGGTCTTGAATCCAGTATTCTTTTTGTCCTAATTGTCATCTAATATAAGGTAAGCTCCCTCTCAAGAAGGCTCAAAGCACAAAGAAGTTTAATGAGAGATGAACAACATTTACATGGGCTACAATGTTATAGAGGACTATGTAGTTGTGTATTTTCATTATAAATATGCACTGCATCTTCAGCTAGATCAATCTAATTGAATAAGGAAGCAAGATTTACACTAAAACTAGTTTTCTTCAAAGTATCAGAAAGCTGAGGTAAAAAGCAAAAAAAGCCCACAACCAACAAAAAACTTGCCAAATACTGTAACAAATGCAAATGAGCAAACAGTTTGAAGAATTACTGTTTTACATGATTTTTGACAGAAATATTGTTGTAAGATAACTGTGATATAGCTGCTTAGAATAATGCATGTTTTTCCTTTAAAGATAGTTCACAGGCTCAATTTATGATCTCTGCACACTCCTACCTGATCACTAGCCTTCACTGAAGAATAAACACTGCATGTACACCTAACAAAGGTGCATTAAAATAAAACATATGGGTACATTATACTAATATCTCTTAATAAAGTAAATTTCAGTTCCTAAAAGGCATTATTTGCAGCATGTATCCTGTCTGCACATGCCCTGTAACAGCCTCCATTAATAAAATCAAAGGACATTTTTCCAGAGAACTCGCCTCATACAGCAGGCAAAAAAAAAAGGAAAGGAAGAAAAGGACAGAATTAAATTTCATGGAGAATCTCAAAACTAAGAATGGGGCATCATAGCTTTTATTATATTTGGGGGAAACAAGTGTTAAACACTTTCTTCCAGGCAGTAGTCTCTTCAAGATGTCATTTGCATATATTCTAGAACTGATATTTTTCCTTCTTCATAGTAGGAATAAGAAGGTTTAAAATACATGTGATCATACATGGCTTTGCAAGGAGCACTTGGACTGTAATAAAAACGAGAACTTACTGTCTTGCTGATGTAATTTGTGCTGATATTCATACACTGGAGTCCTTCACTATTGCAGCAACCTCCACATCTGTAGATGGATACACATGGGGGTTTAAAGAAGGTGTTTGTAGTTGCTCCAAACTCTTTTCCCACATCCACACACACTTCACGTGGCATGCACTGAGTTTTTCTCCATTCAGTATCAATACCTGCCAAGTTATAGGGAATTTCATGTGTTATAAAGTGACTGCTTAAAAACAATACTCTCCTGCAATAAATCAGTAGGATTTTTTTTTTTTAGTTTAGAATCAGAATATACATTGCAAGAGTCCCATTCAGTGAAATACACATCTCTCTGTGCTAACTTCTGACTAATATTTCTTCTTCACAGGGATGTGACATACTGTCATGGAGCAGAAGAAAAATAACAGTGGAACTAAGAAGGAACCTAACAAGGTTGAGCTGATCTTATGGTTTGGTTTGGAAGGGACCTTTAAAGATCATCAAGTCCAACTCATCTGCAATAAGCAAGGACATCTTCAGCTACATCAGGCTGGTCAGAGCCCCTCCAAACAGATCTTAAATGTTTACAGGGGTGTATCACCCCTCTCGGCAACTTGTTCCAGGGTTTCACTATCTTAATTATAAAATTTTTATATTTTATATCTTATATCTAGTTTAAATCTACCATCTTTAAGTTAAAAACCATTACCCCTTATCTTATTGCAACATGCCCAGATAAAAAGTTTGTCCTGATCTTTCCTATATGACCCCTTTAAGTATTGAAAGGCCACAATAAAGTCTCCTTGGATCTTTCTCTTCTCCAGGCTGAACAACTTCAATTCTCTCAGTCTTTCCTCATAGGAGAGTGGGTCCATCCCTCTGAACATTTTTGTGGCACTCCTTTGGTCTCACTCCAATAGGTCTATGACTTTCTTGGGCTGAAGACTCCAGAGCTAAACACAGCGCTCCAGGTAGGGTTTCACCAGAGCAAAGTACAGCAGCAGAATTTCCTCCCTCAACCTGTTGGCCAGCAGCTAAACACTGAGTGAACTCTAAAGAAGTACTGCACATCTCCACGAAGTAATTTTAACCAGTTACACAGAGTACTTGACTTCAACACTCTATATTAGAGATATTAAATTTGACACCTACACAATAAATGTGAAAACAATTGGATAAATTTTTCCTTTTTTATCTACAAGAGACTAATTTAAAGTAAAATGTTATTATTCAGCAATTATATATACCACAGGATTTAATCTGAAAGATGGTATTTACCTAGACTATCCATGCAAATTTGGGCAAACATTTTAGATCATGTTATATAGCCTTTGGGCAAACACAACCTTACACTAAACATATAGGAGACCTGCAGTTGTATGGCACCCTTATTCCCTCTTGTCACCAGTTACTGATAGACTATTCAGTGAACATGGAATTTTTTCTACCTTAAATTTTGTCTACCTTAAAATATTCCATTAAGGTATATGATTTCCGGTATTATGTCAAAAAATCCCCACCTCTTGCTATAGATTCAGTGTTTCTCTGCCTGTAAGCACTTGCAATTGAAAGCTAATGTATTTTTATCCAGGCCATCTAAAACACTAATCAGTATTGACACAATTTGTTTGAAAGATTTTTTTTTTTTCTGTTTTGAGCATAACAACATACCAACTGCCCCTCTTGTTACAGGAAAAAGCTACAAGTAGATTGTTGTTCAAAGACAGTAATGCACTAAGAGAAGAGAACATTACCCAGCCATGACATAATTGCAGGAACAATTCAAGGAATCCAATTGTTAGTGCCCACTTTGCTTTCTGCAAAATTATTGCGGCCTCTAGAAAGCAGGATTCCTGATATCTAAAGACAAACACTTCACTTCCTCTATCTGCTGAGCTGAGAAAGCAGTCTATGCCTTTCTTGCAATGGATGTACCAAAAATATGCC
Organism: Picus viridis; assembly: GCA_033816785.1. NCBI lineage: Eukaryota > Metazoa > Chordata > Aves > Piciformes > Picidae > Picus > Picus viridis. Next base: position 15,298,373 of record CM066582.1, on the reverse strand, counting down.
TGCGGAGCAACTTGTTTCGTTATGAAAGGTTGACTGTCAAAGATTTTATATTATAGACATGACATCAAATCAAACTGCTGAGGTTGGATTACTGACAATGCTTGGCTGTCAAAATATTTTTGACATATCTGAGAAGCCTTTGGATTTTAGTATTTTGTGTGTTAGAAGGTGTTTTGTGTCCTCTACTTACTTTTCAGGATCTCTGCATTATAGTGTGCTGCGGCAAATTTCAGGGAATCGTCAGATCTTGTGTCAAAGCTGGAGTGTTCCCTGTTGTGTTGCCAACCTCCTTTCCTCAACTGACATTTGAACATTTTCCAGTATTCTGGGTAAAGTACTGTCATGAGTTCATCCACACTGGACACAGACCGCAACTGCTCTTCCAGATCTTTGCTTGCATGAGCCTGTCAAAGTAACATGCAAGATTAATTATTTTCTCTATTACACCAAGTTTGCTGGAAACTAGCCTGAAAAACAACTCATACATTGTAAAATAAAGCTGTGCTCAAAGGGGTCTTCATTATAAAAACTGCTTGTCAGTCAATGCCAATGTTACTATATTGACAAATACTGAAATGTTCTGCTTCCAAGTATCATACCTGTAGTACAAAACATTTGTGTGAGAAAAGAGCGACAGAATTAAGCCTATACAGTTTGCAGTTTGCTTTTATTTTCTTTTGTTTTAAGAAAGGCATCTTTATCCTGGGAATAAAAGTTTTCATGATAAAATTCTGCATGCTTAACCCCCAACATATTTAAATGTCATTCATGTTATTTAGTATCACGTACTTGCAAAGTAACACCACATTTTTTTTAACCCATGTTCCCCTAGTCCTGGAAAATCAAAACACCTAGAAATGAAAAAATAATTTATGTTATTTTGTACCCTATAGGGAAAACTCTTAATAAGCAAATTCTATTATAAAGCACTAACCCTTAAATCAGGACTCAAGGACTTTCTGAACTGCACACTCCTCACTGCTAAGAGTTTCAGCTGAAACTCTTCAGGACTCTAAGAACCACACTCCTTAGCTTCTTGTTTCAAGAGCAGCCTTAAACACGGGAATCTAACTGGCTCTTCATTGTGACTGCATTTTCATAAATGACTACAACTCAGATTTACATTATAATTTCTCACTTATCTGGAAGATTCCTCTATATTCTTAGGTGAAACAATATATCACATGAATGGATTGTTGTTATTTCCTGCCTACTCTTCTCATCCATGAATTGGGCAGTAAAGAGGAAGAAACGTATTGAACAACCTTTAGCCACCTTCTCAGACTACGTGGCCCTTAGATGGCAGTATGAGACACAAAATATAGAGGTACTCTGTAAAAAGCATCTAGCAACTGTCTGCAAACTCTGTGCAGTTTACTACAAAGTTGTTGCTCTAAGTCCAAGAAACACCTGTAAGGGTAAAATGCATCCAAACCCAGAAATATGAAACTATAGAAATTCAAATTTAAGATTCCTTACCAAACTCCTCTATTAAAAAAAGAGAAATTCTTTCAATTCAGTGATTTTGAACATTATGTGAATGAAACAACCAGTTCTGAATGAGCTCACCTGAATACAATCTGCTTTTTATCTCACAAACAACTGAAAGGGTACAAAATGACATACGCTGATGAATCCACTTCCTTATCAAGTGTCAAATGTACCTCCAGGTAAAGTACATTCACAGAACTCATTTCCATAAATACAGAAGACAAAGCCAACACAGATTTCAAAGTGATATGTCAAAGTGTTACAAAGTTAAAGAAAAATTTTTCCACTAAAGCTTCACTGACCACAGTGTCATGAACATCTACTTTATCCTGAAATATTTCAACAATCAAGCTATCAGTAGCAGAAACATGCTCATGCAGGACTTCCTCTTTTTCCTTGCCCCATATAAAGGGTCATCTCTAACCCAAGCCATCCAGTAAGCACTACCTTGGGGCCTTGCCCTCAAATTGCTTCTGCACCATCATGCTCCCTACCACCCTTTCTCTCCTTTACAGAATGCCCCACAGGATTTTAATCAGTGGGTCACGGACAAAAATCCAAGCTGAGCAAACAAATAATTCACCAATTGCTTTCTTTCATCTCTCCTGAGAGGTGAAGAGAGCAGGGTTTGATTAGCCTCATTCCTACCAGACTCTTTCCTCAGAGTGCTGCACACATGTCCCTTGACTAAAGGGAAGCAGGCCACTGTAGCAGCACAGTAAATGCCAACGCTGCAGACACTGCATGTCTGACACACGATGGGCATGTGCACGGCACAGGAGGTTATGGCATAGAGGTGGCACAAGGCTGGATACCAGTCCATTATGTAAAACGCACAGAAATGAAAACCGCAGTCACCTAGTATCTGATCCTAGGAGGTCCTACCAGATCATGGAAATGACATCGAAAGATTTGTCAACCTTTGATTTAAAGCTGTGCAGCCCACTGTGGAGAAAACGTTAATTAGGTTTTTATTTCAAGGTACAGGTCTTAGTCATCAGAAAAATGAGTACTGAAACTCAAAATCACTTAGTTGATAAGAAGCCAGGGTATGGAGCTGGTACTAGCTTATACTTGTTAAAAAAAGCAGGTGTTGGAGAAAACCTCTTTGGTCAGGAAATCAAGTCATGCCTTTCCAGCTAGACAGAAAATTTGATACACACATATAAAATACATATGAATACAAGTCAAACCATGAAGAAATTAGTGGCTTTAATAAAGTGTTGTGTCAAATTGAGTAAACTATTGTTTCAAAGTGAAATCTTTTTCCTGGATGTTCTATGGGCCAGAATACCATGTCCTCACAACATGAAGCAAACACTTAATATGAAAAAAAAAAGGTAACTAACTTCTGGAGTGGATAAATAAAATCATTTTTTAAAATGAATCCTCATTATTTCATTTGAATTATTTTGTGTTTAGTTTAATAAAGCCATTTGCTCGTAAAGATGTCTTCAAGCTTACTTTCCACACTGCAAAAAAACAATCTGATCACTAGAGGGATTTTGTTCTCTCTCCTCTTTTGATTTAGCAAGAAAGGGGAGAAGAAAATTGATTACATGCAGGGCCCCGAGGTGGGGGGAGGAAGTTAATTTTTAGTGTGTTTCTAGTATTACCTTGACACACAGATCAATGATCTCTTCCTGGTACATTCAATGTAAGTCTATGTATTTTTTTAACTGCAGCCAATTACTCTTATCTGTGTCAAACTGCTTAAAAAAACATATGTGTAAGGAGCTTGTGGAGTGATTTCATTTTCTACAACAGTCAAAGTTGACTGCTGACATGAACATCAAACAAAATCGTAAATCTTGTGGATTAGAAGAGTGTCCCCAGTATACAGTAGAAGCATCAGATTATTAAAGACTGTCAGAAAGAGTTTCTACATTTTTAAGAGAGAAATGCAACTGCTTCTGTAAATAAAACAGTTGTCTAACAACATTTGCTATTTTGTCCAAATTTTAGTTAATTTCACAAAAATACACTGTCTCGGTCCCTACCTTTCATCCCAAATTCTCTGCCCTTTCTTAATTGTGCACTGCCTTTAGTATAGGACACTGGTAAAAAAAAAAATTAAAAACTCCACATGATTTTGCAATGGAAATACAGACTTTTATTTAGAATTGATGACAAGAAAATAACATCAAAAAATGTACTACAAATCAGAGGAGCTCTAATTTTTCATTAACCTTCTGCAAGCCCAGATTAGTAAAGTTTAGAAAGAGTTTGTAGATACAACTACTGTTGCTAAGCTAGTTTTTCCCAAATATAATTTTAATAAAATAAGAATGGCTCTGTTGCCTGAAAGTAATAAAATGGCTCTGTTGTCTGAAAGTAATATAATGTTAGCAAAGTTTGTGATAAAAAAAATTTCTACAACTTTTAGGACCAAAGTAAGCTTTTTGATAAATGAAACAGCACACTGGTTTTCATTTAATCAGTTGTAGTGGACTCTACATGAAATCCCAGACCCACCACATGATGTTTAACAGGTAAGACACTCTGCTCTCTATATTCTACATTGAGAAGGAATCAGGAAATCATACCATCAGTGTCTGCAGATGCACTGATTTGTTATTTTCAAACACCCCTGCTCTCAAAATAAGTGTTTATCTCTGACCTTTGACTGGCCATTCTAATGTTCTTGTCATTTTTTACATATTATCAATGTTGTCCTGGATGATCACCTAACTGTAGAATCTGTATTCTTAAGAAAGACATTGAGCAAACCCTTGGCTAGCCAACCTCCACAAGAGAACAGATAATACTTAGAAAAATAGCAACTTAAAAATACAAGAATTAAAGGAGAGTACAGCAAAGACAAGCCTGCTTTGTTTCACTTTCACATTACTTTTTGAGGAACAGGTGAAATGACAAATACACATATAATAATGCTGTAAGGGTTGATGACAAGTGCCCTCTCAATATTATTTAACTCAGGAACATTTTATTCTACCAAAGTATGTTTTTCAGAATGTGGCTTTCCATTGTACAGAATCACAGAAAGTTAGGGGTTGAAAAGTACCTTGAAAGAACATCTAGTCCAACCCCCATGCCAGGGGGGATCTCCTGGAGCAGGACACACAAGAATGCATCCAGGTGGCTCTTGAATGTCTCCAGAAAAAGGAGACTCCACAACCTCTCTGGGCAGCCTGTCCCAATGTTCTGTCACACTCACAATGAAAAACTTTTTCCTTATATATGTTTACATGGAACCTCCTATGCTCCACCTTGCAACTGTTGCCCTTTTTCCTGTTGTTGGGTATCTCTGAGAAGAGCCTGGCTTAATCCTCCTGAGACTCACCCTTCACATATTTATAAACACTAATGAGGTTTGCTCTCAGTCTCCTCCTCTCCAAGCTAAAGAGACCCAGCTCCCTCAGCCTTTCCTCATAAGGGAGATGGCTCAATTTCCTTAATCATCTTTGGGGCTCTGTGCTGGACACTTTCAAGCAGTTCCCTGTCCTTCCTGAAATGAGGGGCCCAGAACTGGACACAATATTCCATCACCAGGGCAGAGTGGAGGGGGAGGAGAACCTCTCTCAACCTGCTGACCACATCCCTTCTAATACAGCCCAGGATCCCATTGGCCTTCTTAGTCACAAGGGCACATTGCTGGCTTATTGTCATCCCTCTGTCTACCAGGACACCCAGGTTCCTTTCCCCTGTGCTGCTCCCCAACAGGTCAGCCACCAGCCTGCATTGGTACATGTGGCTGTTCTTTCCCAGATGCAAGACTCTACACTTGTCCTTGTTATATTCCATTAAATTTACCCCCACACAATTCTCCAGCCTGTCTAGGTCTTGCTGAATGGCATCACAGCCTTCTGGTGTACACCCGGTTTTGCAGAAAATTAAAGCTTGCAAGGGGAGAGGCAGGATACCAAATACACCCTATAGCTATTAACAAAATCAAGCCTATGACAGATTTTCCATGCATTACATTATTTGTCTTTCACATGTCCCCAGTGTCTGCCTCTATTATTAATAACAAAGGTCAAAACACTTAATATTTGGCAGCATGCTTGACACGTAATTGATGGTGCGACGTGCTTTAACGATACTTTATGCATCTGCCAGACTACTGCTGTCAACTTACTTAATTTTCAAGGTTTTTGTTGAAAACTCCTAATAGGAATATGCTGTTTGTGAACATCTCCATTCATTTTAATAGGATTGAAATGTATTAAAAATTATTGACTGATTGAAAGGTATTAAAAATAAAACTAGTTGAATCCAGTCCTTGCAACAGCGTGCAAACAAATGGATACTGCAAAAGAACAGTATGTATGAACATTAGACTCGTATAATACTTCATTGTAATTTTCATGTATTTCAGTGCTAGCCTTTTGGAAGTTGATGCCAGTGGGGAAAAAAAAAAAAAAAAAAGGAAAAAGTCTTAATTAATAGCTTAGCCACATTTAAGAATTACATTGAACTCTTTTTTTTTTTTTTTCACACTGGAATAGCCCTGATTTTGATCTCGTATGTACTAATTTGTCACCAGTAAAACTGAATAATGCAGTTTTGCATTTGCAACCTTTTAAGTTACCATTCAACATAGTAACAAAACAGCGCCTTACAGAAGGCACTTTTTGGGTAGCAGTGAGCATAGTTTCTTATTTCAAGATATTGTAAGTAAGTAGCAAAAATACTGCAGTTAATTTGAACTAAATCGAAACATCATGAGAAGAGCAGGGAGATTACAATCAGTTTCTGTTCCAAAGACCTTACAAAGCATATTAGGCAAACATAAAAAGTAAGAAAGAAAGTATAAAAGAAATAAAATGGTCTGATCGATATTATGTGTTCTCTACACATTCTGGCATTTTAAATACCAAGAATAACACCAGGCAAAGAAAATAAATAAAGGGGGGATAGGGAGCAAGTAAGGGAGAGAATGTACAAAGCTGATAGGCAAATTAAAATAAACAAGTTTGAGGAGAGATCTGAAAGAGAATTTGTTAAAAATGAAGAAAAAGACATTGGCTTTGAGGACAACCTCTAGGCTATGGAAGTTTCATTTCTATATTATATGTCACATTTTTTTCTCTTTCCTGGAACATTTTTTGAGACAAAGATGCATAAACTGCTAGAAAATCATCCCAGGCTTGTATTATTTAATATTGCTTTCCTGTTTATGCTTTCCTGTATTTAAGCTGAGGTAGGCAGTGTAAAATTTCCATTTTAAGGGAAATTCAATTTTTATGCAAGTCAGCATTTTCCAGGTGGTATTTATTTAGATATTATTAGAAAATGCTGAAAAACATGTCTAAGATTATAGATTTGCACAAAGGCACTTAGGTTAGGTCCTTCAGTCAAACACTTTGCTGTTGCCGAGGTTCTGAAACACATTTCTTGGCTGGTGCTTATTATTCCTCAAGTACCTGCATTCCTGAATGGTTCTCAGCTTTCCTTAATAAAATGCCAGTACTTTTGTGCACTCAATGAGAATTATTGATGAAAATACCTTTTTTTTTTTCTTCATCTGAGTCTGATTTCCCTGGGAAGCAGAGAGGGAGAGAGAGAAGCTATTCTAGTCACTTTCTAGAGTAAATGCCTGTTCGGCTGCCCATTTCTTTTTAGAAGCTCGTCTTAGATGGCTGGTTCTCCCAGGTTTCTACAAGCTTGGACAATAAAAATCTGCTGTAGGCAAGACAGTATCTTATACAATTCAAGGTGGCAATGCCACCGTGCCACGTGAGAAATCCATACTATCTAGACATGCACTCATGTGCACACGAACGGGAAAAGAGAAGGTGTCAAATACCATTCCTAGCTATGATGGAAAGCAGATTTGAGAAAAAGAGCTGGTAGCACCTTAGTCAGACCCTGATTATCTGTGACCTTTTGGAAGCAATTTCACAACTTGATTATAGCAACAGAAAAGGTTTTGTTCTCATGCACGTCAGCTTGAGCTTTGAAATTTGCATTCTTCCACAGCAGTAGTCTTTAGCTTGTGTTCATAAATCCCTGCAAACTATTTCTTAGAATACGGGAGGTCACAATTGCAAAATAAAATACAAAAATCAAGGCTGTTCTCAATAGATCTGATTCACTATTCAGGAGCTTGCACTATTAGATGAGCCCACAAATTAAAGGTTAAAGCCTACACCGCAGCAACCATTTGCAAAGTGGAGCTGTATCTAGATTATTTAATTCATTCAAAGACTCATACTGATGTTTCCAGCTAACACTACAAATAGACTGGGAATCAATAAGGATTTGGATTAATGCTGCCAAATGGCTTACATCTGATTAAATTTTGGAAACATCAGGCAGTGCAATCTATACCAGATGAGATTGATTTTCTTGGTCATCCCCCTTGTGTGTGTGTCAGTGGTGACACACACAAGGATCACCATGCATAACCAGAAGAAAGGGGGAAACATTTTTAATTGAAACCTATTTGTATGTAAAAAAAAAAAACTTTATAAAGTGAAAATACAACATTGTGATGATTGCTGGGTTATTAAGGTGATTAAAAGACTCATCAATCCTCTAGAAAGGAGACAGCTAGCAGCTTGGGAAGGCGAGTGCCCTCTGCAACACAACTACCGGTGTCAAACGCTTGAGCCCCAACTATGAGGCATCTGGGTTCACACCACATGGCAGCTCTGCAGAATGCAACACATTATAAAACCAGTATGCTCACTTTGAAAAATTTTAAGGAACTCTTAACAAACATTGAGGAAAATCCATCACATAATTCCGAAAGAAAACTTAAGTACTTAGAAATTGAACTCCAACTACAAATTCTGGTTATAAGATCTTACTCTCTTAGAATAAAACAAAACACCAGTCACGTAATTTAAAAAAATTGTTTGGATATTTCTGGATTTTTAAAATAGTCTGCAACTTTTTGTTTTCTTTCCAGTAGTCAGATGTATTTCAGCAAAGTTCACAAGAACTACCAGGCCTTTATAAGAAGACTGTCTAATTTCAGTCTTTACTGTGCTTTCATTGGTATTATTTTCACATTTATTAACAACTGACATTAGCTTTGTGGGTAAAAGCAAACAAATACAAAGGCAGTTTTGGAAGAAAACTATTAACATGGTAACACTGCAATTACCTCTCATCACTTCAGCAGATGTAATATAGACAGTGAGAATCAAAATCCTTTTCTCTATGAAGCAGAGATTTACTAGAGTGAGAAAGTAATGGTCAGCCCCTTCATGTTAATTTGAATACCAGACCATTCTGAGATACTGCTTGAGCACAGTGCATGTGCTATGCAAAGACATCCTAGACTCTAATTAGTTAGTGAGAATAAGAGCTCTGGCCATGTATCAAGTTCTGGGTTTCAAAAACACAGTAGGTACAGTTTTAATGTAATGTTTTCTATTCAATGGGTCCATAGTACCTAAGAAAAGGTTTCACTAAGAGCTGGAATAAGAAATTGCACGCTCTTAAGAACATTTCTAAGTTATGCTGATCACATAGGCTACAGCAAATGGTGCGTTTTCACTGTGATGACAGTATTCAGTTTCCAGTTTAACGCTCTTTTTGACAATGCGGTCACTCACATGACAGAATACATCACCTCTTATCACTGTTGTATAGTTTCTCTCATTACTAATTAACTTTCCTTTTCAACAATTTTTTAAAATCTCTATTTGAAGCCCTGAGCAAATGTACTTAATCTGTGGTCTAAATATTTGGTGACAGGTCACAGAAATCTCTTGAATTAATGATACTTTAAAAACAGTTCTTAAATAATTTCACAGGCCATGAAACAAGATCAATGCCATTTCAAAGAAAAAGTCAAACATTATTCCTAAACAAACGTCTTAATCTAATAGAACATGATTTCTGTATTGCTAAACAAACCTTGCACAGTTTACAGATCTGTACAGAAATATTAATTGGAAGACCACCTACCTTGTCACACTGCCTATTTCAACAAACATTCCAGCTATAAACACAATACACTACTTAGAACTCAACAAAAAGCAAAAAGAATAACAGGCATGTTCTAATACACCAATTCCAGTTGCAAAAATCTTTGTTTTAAATTACCACAAGTTTTGTATATATGGAAAAGGAAACAAATTAAAGGCTTTTAGAAATCTGCACATTTTATTACATTTCAAATATCTATGTGTATGCTGTCAAAATTACATTATTAACTGATTATTTTATTTAACATCAAGTTTCTTCACTTTATTTTACACAAGTCATTAAAAAAAAAAAGTCTGTTTGGTAAATCAAAGTAATACATCAGGCTAACCAGCCTTTGGGAACTGAAGTATGAAATTGTGAGCTTTCACTAATAAGCAAAATACCAGCAGAAGCTTTTATTTTTGTTGTGGAAGTTTATGGAAAGGTTCATTGTTATCATAGGTAAAAGAAAGAGATAATATGAATGTTGCTAGACTGAGGGAGGTACACAGTGCAAAGCACCTCTTACTCATCATACACTTGTGCCCACCCGGATAATCTGGGTTTGAAATCTGTTGCATCCTAAATTCTGTGTGGAACATCCTTTGGGTCACCATTTGACATCTGTTACAGAGGAGTTATACATGAATAAAAACATTTGTTTAGATATTGAGCCTATAATACTTTTTTCCTTGCCTTTAGATGCTGCAGGGAAAAAAAAATAGCCAGACAACAGAGAAAAGCACTATCCAACCTTAATCCCAAAATTCCAAATGGCAAGCACTATCCAACCCTAATTCCAAAATTCCAAATGGATTAGAACAATACAAAGAGAAGAAGATTTATCTTCAAGCCTTTAAGTACAACATTACATTGAAAGCATTTTCAAAACAAAAGACAACAGCAAAATCCTTTATCCACACACAAAGCCATAATGGTCTACTAGGACAAAATTATTTAAACTCAAGAAAAGACAATACTTTAACACATCAGTATTTGAGAATTATGGAATAGTGTGGCATGGCAGAATGCCATTTAATTCATCCTGTATTTGACTAACCTCTACCAGATGCACACTTTCAGGTACTGCTATCATCAACTGAGATATTCCTCTCCACAGAAAGGGTAGCATGATGTAAGGCATACCTTTGCTTCCCCTGATGTGCTTAACTTTATTACAAACTATGATATAAAAGATCTGTGGCACTGTCACATCCCTTCTGAACTATAGGAAGGAAACCCCACCTTCCCCCCAAAAAAACACCCCACCAAAAAAACCCCAACAACCAAGGGATTTTTGTTCACCGAAGAGAAGAAATGCTTGTGTATTGAAGAAGAAAGCCTACTGTACCATATAAAACCTAACAGGTATTAACAGGTTTGTCAGCATGACATGAGCGATGGGGAAGGGCAACAGAATCCTTGAGAATGGCAAATCCAAAAAATAGATTGAGGCTTGGTCACAAGTCCCTTTCATGCAACCAGATCAAGAGAAATATATGTTGCCCATTATTTTTGGCTTAAATTATTCTGAATAGTGTATTGTACTATAATGTTACTTAAAAAGGGTCAAGGAACATCAGCAGTATTAAACTAGATGCTAATTCATACTGACGAGACACAAAGTAATCCAATGTTGAATATAATACATTACAAAAAGTCTTTTTGAAGAAGGCTTGACTGAAAGAATGAAGTTTTTGCAAGAACAGACTTTAAAAGTGTGTCCTAAACTATCAAATTCCACTGGAACACATATAATCTCTATCCAGGTCTTGAAATCCATGACACTTGCTGTTAGTTGAAACTGGTCCTATACCACTTTGCTGAGCTGCCTGCACTCTTATCCAGGCCCAGAAACTAATGAAAAAGAAAATGGATTTATAGGGATTATATATATTAAAAGGAGGCATACAGAGAGCAAAAGAAGTGGGAACAGACGCCGTAGTTATTCAAAGTCTTTGGAAAGAGGTAAGGAAAAATGTTTGAAATTAAGCTAAGCATATGTTATATTATTCTATTGAAATATTTTCTCATCATAAGCTTTTTATCCACTCTTAGAAGTAAATTACTTTATGAAAAAAAAATAGTTTTGCATCACTGCAGAGTCTTGAATATACAAAAAATTAAGTAAACAAACTAAGGTATCATGTTTGTGAGGTGAAAATGATGAGGGAGTGAAAATTGGTTCATACCAGGACAGTGCAACATAACGCACAGTCTCAGGCTCAGCACTCTGAGATTTTATTCTTCAGAAGTAAAGGTACACTTCTCGAGATGACAGATTCTAATACAAAAGGAAGAAGCAGTTCAGTCCGTAGGTTTCAGACTTTCTGAATAAAAGAATCCTGCCATATTAGTCAATTTCCTTAAAATAAAAGGTTACAGAGTTCTTTTGAGGTTTTCAGCAGAAGAAAGTGTGAAAGCAGGAGAATTTACACAGAAGAGAATTTTCAAATTCTCCAGCACTACCAGCACTTTTTCAAGCATATGAAGCCAAACTGTGATTTATAATGACTTGCATACAAAATCATGATGGAGTTACATGCACAACACTGTAATGTAGTAGAAAGCTTCTTTTGACTTTTTTCCCCAGTAGCTCCGTGTGTGTACCATGAAGCACACACATTTTTCCAAGACTACAGTCCTGGAAATTATAATTTTGGACACACACTTGCTAATACCAAGACTCCAGTGTAATCACTGAGGTTACCATTTACAGGAGCAGATGATGAAACAATTTCTGTCTGTTCTTTTCTAGCCTGTTTCTAACATTTCTTTTACTAAGAACTGCAATTTCCTCGATACTCTGAGACAACAGCTCGTTTCAAACAAAGCAGATTCAGACACAGGGAACACATGTCCCATTAGAGTAACTGGCAGTGAGAATGACATTTCTGGTATGCCGAATCAAATTTTGTTTCAAATGAAAGTGTTTTGTTTATCTTCAGTTTTATTTGTACTAAGATCGCAAGAGAAAGAAAAAATGTAAATGAATGATCTTCAAGAACATTTTGTTTCATACTGGAAGTTTTAAAACAATTTGGAGAGCAATTATTAATGGCACTTTATAAACATGCATGGCAGATGCTGTTTTGTATTTTTATTCATTGACCTGGAGGTCATTTTTGACATCCCACACAGTAATCGCCATCAATATCTTACATCTCTGAGCATACGAAAAACAGTCATGATGCAGTATTAGGGACAAAACTAGAACAATGTCTATTAAACTCCTATTTCCCTTGAGAAGGAAAGGAACAAAGCATGTAGAATTTTGCTGTTCCAAAAGAGTCAGATTTTAAAAGTGTAGCCTTAACAGGTCTCTCTACAGTTATGTTTGTCATTTGTATCGGTTAGAATTTTAAGTATGACATAATTTGGGGGATTTATTTTCTGAGACATCATTAAAATTGACTGTGCCTTTAAAAAACTATGCCCAGATGCTATGGGTACAGCTAATAAAAGGCACAAAGGCCCAGTCAAGGTCAAGCTGCAAGTTTGTCTCTAATTGCCCAGTTATACATTCCTTGCTCACGCAAATCTTCTACTGACTTCAATGGGATTTTTGTTTAGTGAGGATTACAGGATTTTGCATCCTAGCTTAAGTATTGCATCTATACATCACTGTGTATAGCACATTTCTATCCCTACAGACACAGTATCTGTACTTTTACTAGCTCCAAATACCACATTAAGTTTTTTAAGTCTTTCACTATCCCAAAGCTTTACACTGAATTTATTTTTCTCTTCCATGATCAACATTATTAGACTTTGAAAATTAGTTACCTGGCAGCCAATGTTTGTCCCACTGCTGCTATAGTTTTCAAACATGCTAATTTGCTTCTAAAACCTACTGACCTAACTACCATATTAGTCACTCTGATAAAACACAATGACAGTATTTTTCCTACCCTAAAGTCCTTCTCTTAAATCCTTGGTTTCATTTCAGCTCCTTATTAATGCAGTCTGGCAATTTCAAGAGGATCTTACCAATGCCCATAATAGATTTTTTGACTTCTCTAAACATTTTTGCCTGTCACAGCATGTTTGTGTGATTAATTCTTAAGTCCAGAGTTTTTTCAGATGTTTACATCAGGTTGCGGGCAGTCCTTCCTCAGTACACTGCCACAACATATGTTCATAAAACATTTTTTTCATCATTATGCAAACACTACAATCCAGATGAAGTGCCTGCTATCATTTTTTATCAGACCAGCTGTATGATTCAAAGGCAAGGGTGTTTCTATGTTGTCAGTTCAGGCCTGCTGGTCTCTTCCCCATCCAAACTGAACAGATGAGGAAAACCAGGCACAGCCGACAAGACAGGGCCTGCTTCTAATAGCGCAAACACAAAATGCCGTGAGTTCATCTTCAGCGTATCCTAGCTGGTCCAGCACCAACAAAACCCTTCTACCACCTCCCAGAGCACACAACAGGCACCTGAAGCATTACACTCCACAAACGCTCCTTCAAGGGACTGAAACACAGTTGTTGACTATCAAAAAACCAAAATATACTAAAAACCCCAAACAAACAACAACAAACAACAAACCAAAAAAACCCAACAACAAAAAAATCCCTCTGAAGTAGCCTCCAAAACTACAAAACAGTATTATGCCTCAGAGATGTTATATGGGAGCTGAGGGGACCCACATAAGCTGCTACTCTGTGTGTATGGTCAGCCTGCTTTGTGCAGCATTGACATAGGTGAACCCATATCCATGTGCCCTGGGGGCTAGTTTGCTCTCTACTACAGTCCACAAAGACTAGATAGAGTCTTTGCTTCTTCCATAAGAAATACAATGCACATCAGATATTTATGGTAGAAACATTTCCCATATCTTGATAACTCCCAATAGCTCCCAAAGTAGTATCTCGCCTATGGACTCCCTTGAAAGCAAAAACTGATCAATTAAATAAGAAGGTATCACATAATTTACTACATCGTAACCCACCATGTGGTTTGTATCACAGGGAATCCAAGCAGCTTCAGTTAAACTATAGCTATTTTCCATCCTCTAGTGTACATAAATGTCACTATAATTTTATTGCCATTTGAACAAAATTTTTTGAGTAGTAGATGAAAGAATGGGTTATATGAGCATCAGAAACACTAGCTAAAGTGACACACTCAGTAAAGTATCTTTATTTAGTTTAAAAGTCACCAGTTAGTTGCAAGCAACAGAAGACCTATAATCACTGCTCAAGTTCTGTAGTTTCTCTGATATCACTACATGAGTGATCAGAATACAGTTTAATGGAATCCTCTTTCAAGGTTACATTATGTTCCAATACAGTGTGAAACAATCACTGCCAATCCACATGCACACCAGTATTTTTCATGCTTGAAAAGCACAACCTAAGCAGGAGATTTTATCAGCTATTTACTTAAAACACAAAAGAGCACTTAACTCCTACTAATAAGTAAGGGATGCAAACTCAGTGCTGGGTTTGGGGCACTGCTACAAGACTACAGTCAACAGGCACTGTCTGATCTGGACCATATGCAGATAACTTTTGGGGGCTCAAACACCAGCCTGATCATCATACCTTAGTCTTGACACATACAGTAGCAGCAGAGTGCACAACTAATTGCCAGATGATATACAGTTCAATAGATGTTTGCCATGCAATGAGAACTGTCTCCTTCAGTCGTCAGTATCACAGGCCACACCTAGAGTACTGTGTCCAGTTCTGGGTCCCTCAATTTAAGAAGGACATTGAGACTCTTGAACATGTCCAGAGAAGGGCAACAAGGCTAGGGAGAGGCCTCGAGCACAAGCCCTATGAGGAGAGGCTGAGGGAGCTGGGGTTGTTTAGACTGGAGAAGAAGAGGCTCAGGGGAGACCTTATTGCTGTCTACAACTACCTGAAGGGAGGTTGTAGCCAGGAGGGGGTTGGTCTCTTCTCCCAGGCAACCAGCACCAGAACAAGAGGACACAGTCTCAAGCTGCACCAGTGGAAGTTTAAACTTGAGGTGAGGGGAAAGTTCTTCACAGAGAGAGTTGTTAGCCATTGGAATGTGCTGCCCAGGGAGGTGGTGGAGTCCCCATCCCTTGAGGTGTTTAAGAGGGGATTGGACATGGCACTTGGTGCCATGGTTTAGTTGTCATGTGGTCTGTGGTGACAGGTTGGACTTGATGATCTTTGAGGTCTCTTCCAACTTTACTGATTCTATGATTCTATGATATTGAGCCACATCAAATACAGAGGTTGGATAACAAGAACTAGCAGATTGATTCAGTTCAAAAGCTAGACTGATGTAATTTAAATGAAAGATGTGTTTTATGTTGCTATTCTGTCCATAAGCAACATGGAACTCACATGCAGGGCATGAATCAGAATTAGATAAATCAGATTTTTAGAAGGTATTTAGCTGCCCTGGTTTTAGCTAGGATAGAGTTAATTGTCTTCCTAGTAGCTGGTAGTTCTGTGTTTTGGATTTAGTGTGAAAATAATGCTGATAACACACTGATGTTTCAGTTGCTGCTAAGTATTGCTTATCCTAAGTTAAGGATTTTTTAATTTCCCATGCTCTGCCAGTGAGTAGGTGCATAAGAAGCGAGGAGGGAGCATGGCCAGGACAGCTGACACAAACTAGCCAAAGCGATATCCCATACCACAGAACATCATGCTTAATACAGAAATTGGAAGAGTTAGCCAAGAGTGGCAGTTGTCTGCTCAGGCATTGGTCAGTGGGTGGTGAGCAATTGCATTGTGCATCACTCCTCTTTTCTTATTTTTCTCTCTCTCTATATATATATATAAAATCTATTTTGGTTATATTCCTTTTCATTACAATTATTATTATATTCAACTTAGTTATTAAACTGTCCTGAACTCAACTCACAACTTTTACTTTTCAATTCTCCTCCCAGTCTATCTTTTCTATGAACTAAAACTCTTGTGTGGCTTATTTTGACCTTCTTTTAGTAAAGCCTGCACTAAGCTGTGGTAGTCTGCATCCTGCAGACAGAACAGAAAATATTTCCCCTCTGAAGTGCCCAGATGTTTTTTTTTCCATTCTCAACTTTTTTTCAGAACTTAAGGACTGAATCCTGTTCTCTGCAACCACACATGGTTAGCTTCCTGATCTTAATTCCAACATTTCCTCAGAGCATCCCTTACATGAGATGCATAAAACTCCTTTCAACAGTCTTAAAACCGAATGACATATACATTAATAACTCTCAGCATGGACTGCCTATACAACAATGTTATTTGCACCTACCAATTCTGCCCACAGACAAGACTCCAGCACTTATATCACCTTTCTTAGGGGTAGACACACTTGAAAGTAGTTTTGCAGAGTACATGGACACTCCCTATGAACAGTACCATTTCATAATACTGTCCTTTACATAATTAGTGTTCAAATAGAAATAGTAAGTACAAAAAACACCCAGGGGTAAGGGAGCAATACTCTAGGACCAAATTCATTGGGTTTGCCCAGTGGCAACATGAAAGCCCATACACAGTGAAATCTTGCCTCAATTCTTTTAGAAAGCCACATCACTGGCAGGCAGAATTATACCTGTGTACTAATACATCCAAACTTGAAGTAATAGAATTTATGGGAGAAAATCAAACAAAAAGCACCATGTAAATGACTGTATACCAATATTCATGATAAAAGGCTTTACACCTGCTAATAAAAGTAAACTAGATGGTGCCCTTGATATTAAATCCTGAATCAGGAGGTATAGCATATTAAAAAGATGTAGACTTGCCACTATATTTAAAGTGACTTCCTCAGGACTCATAAATGTCCCATTAAAGCATGAGCTAAACTAGCTAGAAACAGATGTCAAAAAGCATACACCCAGACAGAAAATACAACACATTATGCTAAATAAATAGTTTGCTGACAATTGTTGTCCAAACAGATATTAAATAGACAATGCAACCCAGTGAAATCCAACAACAGTATAAATGGCACAAATGAATATACATATGTATGTGCTCTGTCATCCTTCCAGATAGGCAATGTGTGAGATGAGCTCAAGACCTGGGAAATACAATGTCCATTAAAAATGTCCCCCGGTGTAGCTAAAATAGGCAAATGTAGTCTGAAGACTGAAATTTGATTGACTGTTGCTTATATTTTTTGTTCATATACCTCACTGCCTTACAAAACTGTATGTTTTGCAAATACAATTAAGTATTTAGCTCCTCTTCAAGTTGCAAAGCTTAGTGAAATCCTATGTTATAAAAACACATATCCCACTAAACTGTTACTTGAGTCTGGCAACAAGGTCTGAACAGAAGCAAGTTTTGGGGTTGTTCTTTGCTGTGGTTTTTTGTTTGGTTTGTTGTTTTTAAAATCATTGTTATTGTTGTTTTCTTAGTTTGCTTCATGCAAGCTGGCAATGATAACTTTCTATTCCTCCTTGAATGACAGATTTATTTAGGTTGGAAAAGTCCTTCACTGGTCATATAGTCCAACCTCCTGATCAAAATCCAAATACAAAATAGCTACAACCTTTCTGGAAAAGTTGTTGTGATGTTTAATTATCCCTGTAGAAAACCTTTTTCCTCCTTCTATCTTGTAGAAGCTTCTTCTATTTCAACTTATGATCATCACATCTTGTTTTAAGCCTGTGCACCTCAGTGAAGAGCCTATGTCCATCTTCTTAGTAACCATAAGTTTTGGAAGACCACTACAAGGTCCTCTCAGACTTCTCATAGGGCATATGTTCAACCAACTTTCTTAGCATCTTTCTGGTATTTTCCCCAAAACCGAGCACAGTATTTCACATGTTGTTTAGCAAACATCAAACAGAGGAGGATATCCACATTGCTTAATTTACTGAGCCCAAAAGATCCCAAGATGGTGTCATCTTGCATTGCTAATAGGGTACAATACAGGCTCACACTCAGCTTACTGTCTACCCGGACCCCCAAGCCCTTTTCTGCTGCTCCCCAAACAGTCAACCTCAGGTTGTATCACTGCAAGGAGCTTTTCCATTCTAGGCTAAAGACTTCCCATGTGTATTTATTGAATTTCATCATATTCCTGTCAGTCCATTTTTCCAGTGCACCTAGGTGTCTCTGAGTGACAATCATTACCTGAAGTCTAGCAGTTACACTGCCTCCACACCTTCAGTTTGGTGTCATCCAAATACCTTACGAAAGTTCACTGTCTCACTACAATACACCATCTCCTCCTCCTGGTACTGGCAAACGTATAAAACAGAATGGATCCCAGGAGAGGCCACTGAGAAAAGGTATTTGTAACTACCCACCAAAAAGAGTATGAACAATTACCTACGCTCTGGAAAACAAGGTTCCAACCAATCAACCAGACCCTAACATTCTAACTTGACTATAAGAATACTGCAGAAGACAGTATCAAAAGCCTTGCTGAAGTCAATGTAGTTGAAGTCCATTTCTTTGCCCTCACCCACATATCTACGAATTTCCTCAAAGACTGTGAAAAAATCAGTCAAGAATGATTTACTGTTGGCATAAGCATGCTGCCTCCAAAAGGATCTAATTTACCAGTTCCCTGAATAAACCAAAGTTTGCTCTATCAAAGGCTAGGATGTATACTCTACTACTCACCTTCCTTACATTTCTCAGGATGTTGAGTTTCATACTCACTACAAGTCAAAGCTGCCATTGACTATTACATGCTTGGCCATTTCTTTACTTGTGAGAATAGCATCAACCAGGTATACTGCATCTATGTTAGAGTCCCTTGACAGTCTCCAGAAACCTCCTGAGCTGCTTTTATGTGCTGCCCTTTCAGCGCCTTAAGAACATAAATGTGACCCTGTATCCATCCGTTACAGCTGTTACAACAATGCCTTGGTAACATGTCCGCATGCAGAGTTCTACCTCCATCTGCTCTACCGCTATCTAACTGAAACCTATGTTGTGTGCATTTCTGTGCAGGAAGCTCTTCCCTGACAGTCTATAAAGCCAAGAATTTATGTTTTGTTCTGGAGTTCTTCCTCCAATTTGGCGATCTGCTGATAGTATTCTCTGTCATCCAAATTTTCTCCCCACAATTTGTTATCTTCCCTCTAAAATCTATTTCTATCCCTCTCCGTTCCAGTAACAAAACATTAATTAAAAAGTATATACAGACAATCTGACAAAGTAGCAGTGTGCCTGTCAATTATCACACTTTCAAATTAGCTTTGCTACTTTGGGATAGCTGTAATGTGGTAAATTAAAATTATAAAAAAGCTGTAGCATTCTATACATTAGCATGTTTAATCAGTATCATGTAAGCAGTGGAAGGAAAGGCTATTGCTCCAAAAACGGCTAAAATCTCTTCTAACACAGGGATTTTTAAGACTAACTTCAATCTTGGATTGAGGGAACAGCCATGTAAGGTGCAGATATCCTGCACCAGTACTCCAAACTCCTCATTTGAAAGTTACCCTGGGGAGACCTACAGATTACAATACAGATTACAATACAATTACCTAGCTTCAGTGTTTTGCATGGGATACACAGGACCCCTAGCTGGGAGATACCGTTGAGTCTAGCAGCGGACAAGATGCCCTGCAGAGGGATCTAGACAAATTGGAGCACTGTGCAATGATCAATGGGATGAAGTTTACCCAAGTCCAAATGCTGGATTCTGCACCTGGGACAGAGTTCAGAGTTAATGCCAATAAAAAGCACAAACTGGGAGAGATGGGGCTGGAGAGTTGCTCTCCAGAAAGGTGTGTGGGAGTCCTGTCAATAGCAGGAAAAGTGAAGAGGGGTGTGCTGACCTCTTCTCCATGGGACCCAGTGGGAACAGTTCAAAGCTGTGTCAGGGCAGGTTTGGACTGGACATTAGGAAGGACAGAGGGTGGTCAAACACTGAAAAAGGCTTCCTAGAAATGTGGCCAATGCCTCAAGCCTGTCAGAGTTTAAAAGTCATTTGCTCAATCCCCTTAATAGCATGCTTTAACTTCTGGTTAGCCCTTAAGTGGTTGAGCAGCTGGAAAAGATGATCCTTGTAGGTTACTTCCAACTGAAATATTCTATTCTATTCTATTCTATTCTATTCTATTCTATTCTATTCTATTCTATTCTATTCTATTCTCTGCAAGAGAATGATGTTATTCCTTTAAAGTTGTATTGCATGCTGAAAGGCAAGTCTAAAACCGTGTTACAACAAAGAGGTTTCTCAGGAATGGTGACTGCTGCATTGCCACAGAAAAGAAGAAAGAGCAGCTCCTTCAACACCTAAAGAGAGGCCCAGAATAGACCGCAATACTTAAGCTACCGAAGTTCAGGGCTTTGATATATAGAACACAAAGCAACAGAACCCAAAATATGTCCCAAGCCAGAAAAATCAGCAGTGCCTCAGTTCTGCTGGGGATATTGCTCAACATGCCACGGTAACACTGAGCGATAAGGAGGATCACCAGCCTCACATCTTGAGCTACAATTTCACTTCAGAAGACAGTGTAACTGCAGGCTACCATTTCCAAGAGGATATGCTGCTTTTCTTCTACCAAGTCAACTGATGGCAACTCAGTATTTGATTAGTGAATGGAGGTCACTAAAAATCCAAATATTACTGATATCTACAGTTAGCTCAGAGAATCTCTGAGAGGAGGAACAGACACAGGTGTCAATAAGCTGAAAAAGACGTACAGTGCTAATGTTGACTACTATACTGAAAAACATATCAATAGCCTGTAAATGGGAGTTTGAGTCAAAATTGCTGATCACTCATGGCTCCTCAGAAGAAAAATAGTCTCTTTTCAGATTTCCAATTGTGAGGCCACTTTTATCCAGACATAATAGCATATTTTTCCAGTTAAACCAAGAAGATAATCTCCAAAGTGGAAGTAAAGCAATATACTTTGTATAGATATACATATATATAAATAACACTATATATATATATATATATATATATATATATATATATATATATATATATGTAGAGCTGGAGTACAGATTAGACATTATTTTTAATTTATTTTTTAAAGAAAGATATTAGGAAATACAAACAAATGTTGTCTGATGACTATTCTAATGTTTACAGACTCTTAAGCAAGACTGCGTAACTGTTGACCATAATGTCCTACATTTTGCTTGCTTAGAAAAACATTTTGTAGAAGGTAGATCATAGCACAAAAAAAGGCATAGAAAAACCAAAGACACAGGATGGAAAGAAGCTATGTTACCCATCATTTCATGAAGCCTTTTTTCAAACTTCAGACAAAGGCTGTATAAACATTGTAACAGCACTAGAGTAAAATCAGACATTTCCATAAATAAGTTCTGCTCAGTTTTGAACTCTGGAAAGGCAGCCCTTTGCTGCAAGTGCCCACAAATCAAAAAAACGCAGTCAAAATATACTTGAAGGAGCAATTCTGTCTTTACAGCTGTTGTGACCACAGCTACACTAATTTTAGTGGAGTTCAGACTATTTCCAGCAGCTGAAGATATGTCTTTCAATTTAAATTCTGTCTTGACTTTGAGTAATTCTGTTGAGGTCACCAGAACAGGGTTACTCAGGACATAAATTTGCCCCAAGGGCTTTTGTTGCCTAAGCTATATTTGTATTACATTAATGTATAAACAGAAAATGCCTAACAAGTTCCAGTAAAGCAATTCATGTAATTAGTTTGTAACTTGTGCTTAGGTATCTCAAAGGTTACTGAGGGTCAAATTAGGGAAATATATTTCTGAAAAGCACAAGTTGTGAAATAATAAAGCTTCAGCTTACATTTCAAAGAGGTAAGACCTCTGTCTTCTAATAATGTTTTTAAAAAGTAAATAGATTAAATTGTTAGAATAAAATACATCTAAAATGATGGAACATCATATGAAAAGGGAAATGGCCAGGTTCGGTTACCATGACTAAAACTGCTTTAGTGAGTTTCTCTTTAAAATCCAAAACATAAGAAAGCCACAAATAACAGTGCCACAAAAGTAAGACTTCCTCCCCTTCCCCACCACACATATATTCTTCAACAAACAAACAATTTAGATGCAAAAAAAAAAAAAGTAACTACTCTCTGTTTTCTGTAATTTCAATGTATCCCAGTTTGGAGTTGAAAAGTCAAGTGAAACTTTTATCACATAGAACACACACAAATTAGCAGGACTGGGGTCTAGAAATTAAAGTGGAACAGAGCAAGTTATTTAAGGGAACTGACAGCACTTGTCATACCCATGGACAGAGTAACGGTGTCCTCTTTTACAAGCAGCACTGCCATTTCCTTCTGAAGAAAAGGTAACAATTATGTAACTTGAAGGTCACAAAACAGTGTAAGACACACAATATCTATGAAAATCCCAGTGAGGAGAATTTTTTTTTCTTATTAGGTAAACCTGTCTGAGAACCCTAAAGAGTCACTACAATATAATTAAAATAAATTATCAAAGGTCACCATGCACCAGTTGTTCATTTGGATAACTATAAAGGCAGATACCAGTCGCTGATAATTCTCATTTATTGAATTTATTAGCAAGCTGCAGGAATGTGCTTGCTGCATTACATGACTATGCATACTGAACAAGTGTTTTATTTCAACTTTACTTCTGTATTTCAACTTAACTTTCTTCCATTGTACATAGCCCATAACCTCCTACACTGCACAAACATGCCACTTTTTTCTTTCGGATTCTGTTACATCACATATGACATTTATCAACATACCTTTTAGTTAGAGAGAACTGAAAAGGAATAGCAAGGAAATGCAATCTCCTGAAAGCCTAAAGAGGACAGATAAATCATGGTTTTGAGATGAGTGCTTGTAGCATGCGGTTCACTAGATTTGTATGCCGGTATGTCAAACCTCTGGATTTTTCCACACTAAAGATGTAAATCCCTTATTTAACAGCTGCAGACAAAGCAGAAACTTTGCAAGTGGAGATCACAAGGTATAAAATAGTCAAATCTGTTTGAATCCAGTTAACAATATAAAATCATGATGTTTTCATATATAGCTAGAATACCAAGTGATGTGGGCAGCCACAAAGACATCAACTTTAACGGAGAAAGACAGAAACACGTATTTCTGAAACATAGGCAGAAATGGAAAAATGCTTCTGCCATAGTTCATCAATGACAGCAAACCCTGATAATACACAGGTTATTTGTGATGCTGCTTTCAGGTTGCATTGTAGTTTTAGATAACAATGTTTCTAATTTGTTTGTGTAGACAGATCTAATTTGTAACTCAATAAAAAGACCTTTGAATTCAAAAAGGAATTCAAGCTGGTCAGATAGTTCACACTGAAACAAAAGGAAATATTATTGTTTCTGATTTATAGGGGAGGAACAGCTGGCACTTATTATGTCTATGTACTACATCAATCACCAGCAACACATAAACTATGATAAATCTACCTTATGTCCCTATAAATACAAAGCTGTTTTCTCTTTCCTAGACCAGATTGTTTGCTTATGTAAAGTAGCACAGCTTAAAATGCAGCCTTCTATCTTCTAATCAGTTTGAATGGTTTACCAGACAGAAATTTATCTAGTTTAGCTTTTAAGGATTATTTTTTTTTATTTTTTTTAAACCCAGATATCTGATTTCTGCATCTTATAGCACTAACAGCATATGAGCACAACAGAGTATGTGCAAGTGCTGCTGGTTTTGGTGCTGTAGTTAAAAGAGATGCCAATTGGTGCATCATTGCATCTACTTACAGCACATGCTGTTTATAAACAAACAGACAATCTACTGCAATTGAACAGTGACATGAATGAAAAGAATAAAGGTGGTGGTAAGGATCTTAACCGCAAGAAAATGAGTAGGATGTGGCCTCTTATGATCCCACCACCCAATGCACTGGACGCTACAACTGGGAAACAAATGTGCTTTAACTTTCCAATCTGCCAAGGAAAGAATGAAGCAGAACAGATTGTTCAGCAAGCTCTTACTATATGCTTATCACATTTTTTAGCACAGAGGATACAGAAAATCACTAGAGAGAAGAGAGTTTTTGATTGAATAGCCCACTGACCTTCAAAAGAAAGCTGATGTTCTACCTAATGGAGAGGAGCAGCTTATTGTCAGATTGTGCTGAGAAGACAGATTTGTATTTTCTAGTCTTCTTTTTAAAAAGTCAACTGCACTCTGGCAACTAATATGACTAACCCTGCAAAAAAGAGCTTCAGCTACAATGGGGTAACTATTCTCCTGTGTTAATCTGGGCACTGAAAATCAAATTACTACTTGGTCTCATTTTCCCTAAGATACTCCCAGTTTTGACCGAAAGAACCACAGAACTGTAAGTTGCTATATCTTTGAGAAGGATAACCAGTCTGGAGGACTGGTGGCTTCAGGAGACTGGGAAAGAAAACCAGAATTCCTATCCCAGGCTCAACTCCAATTGAGCAACTGAGCAAGCAGTAAAAAAGCAAGCTCCTTGGAAGTTCTTGGGAAGTGGGAAAAGAAGAATCCTTACCCCCTAAGAGATTGTAAACATCTGATACAGCCATGTACAAATCATGTCAAATGAGTATTGTTATCTTTTCCTGTTATGACAGGGAAACAGTCATTATGATAAGAAAGAAGCCATAGGGATCAGATGAGTTAGGATAAGACCTCTACATGATAGTAAGTAGCATTCTAACATTTTCACATGGTGAAGAGCCCCACACTTTTCTCCCTGCATGCCCTCATCTGAGCCTTAGTGCTCCCAGCACTCTTCTCCCAACCTTGTACTGTCCTTGCATGCAAATGTAGGCACTAATCAGATCCAGACAGCCTCTGCTGCTAGACAGATCATACATACTCTTAAACTCACTATTCTTGCAGCACAATAAAAGTTAGCAGCCAAAACCTGCTATAGCTGCACACCAGATATTTCTATAACACTTTTGTTTCCCCCGCCTTCCTCCCATGACCCTACCCCACACAAGAGTTTGAGGTCCTGTGGTCAAAGGCACCCATTGAAATATATTATGATAAGCAAATCTGGCTCTTTCTCAAATGTGTTCCACTGATTAAAGACTACAAGAAACAGAAATAGTTGTCACAGAGCTGCAGTTCCTCATAAAATTATTCTTGAGAAAAAATCTGTCATTTTTCTGCCAGCCAAGATGCCTGACCCTCGTCTTCTTGGAAAGCTTGTGACCTCACTGTGAATTACAAGCCTCATCTTGTACACTCTGTAATTTATTTTGACTTCAGTAAGACTTTTTCCTTGATATTCTAAGATGCAGGAAATATGATCTAGAGGAAGTTACTACAAAGAGGGAAGCAAAACTGCTGGAAAACTGTACTCTACATTGTTTATCAGTGGCTCACTGTCAAAGTGAACACAGCTGTACTCTCGGTGCTGCGCTGTTGAACATACTTATTCTGGATTCGGGTGGCGGAAGAGGGAGATGCTTACAAAATATGCAGCTGTCTACTTTGCAACAGGCTGTAAAAGCTTTAGAGGACAGGATCAGAATTCAAAATAAATTTTGACAATAAGAGAAACTTTTACCCCTCAGGATCTCTTACGTTTTGTCCTTCAAGCAGGAAAACTCAACTGGGAAAAACACAAACTGAAGAAGTTACAGCTTTGTAGCAGCTTTCCAGAAAAGCCATCTAGGACTCACAAGCTGAACGCAAGTTAACAGCTACAAAGAACAACTGAAGGAACCATTGTTTTGTCTAAAGAGGAGCTTGAGGGGAGTAAAGGCCTAAATACAGAGGAGGAGGAAATAAACCACCTTCCATATACATATTATCCAGGACAGATAATAAGGGACTTACATTTACAGCATACAATATTTTCATCAGATGTTAGGAAAAACAGTTGTGCTGAATGATCACCTTTACTAGTGATCTATGCAGATAAGCCCACAAGCAAAGTTCCCTATTTGTCTCATAACAGCCTTCCATTTACTGTCCCATAAAGACCTACAGTGGCTTTTTTATTTACTCTTAATCTCAACAGCGTCTTACTTTTCTGCTAGTCTTGTGGTAAAACTGTACCATCACACATTAAGTCACAGAAGGCAGGCATGAAATATTCCAAAGCATATGTAACAAAATTCACAATTTCTTGATTCTGAGGCTTTGGCTAGGTTCAGTGGACCAAATACTGCTTCCAAACCCCCATGGACAGCTCTATATGGAAGTCTGATTCTATGAAAAAAATGTGTTTCTGTGAAACTAATAATATGTATTAGAAGAAAAGCACAATTACTTTAAAAATGCAGAACAAATAATGCCATAAACTGATGTTTCATTAAATCTGTTGGAAATAACCAGCCAACAAAATCTCCTTCTGAAAATATCTGAAGTATGTCTAAATTACTGTTTTGTGGTGCAGTTACAAAATGGCCTAACAGATGTTGTTTGGACACCTGTTCCAAAATCAGGACTCCATATGTCCACCATATTGCTGCCTGGTACTTTAAAAGGAGGGGGAGAAGGAAGTGAGTAAAAGGGAAATAGATCTTCTTGCAACTAATGCATCAATTCCAAACGCTTGCTTAAGTTGCAGCATCAACCTCACAAGGAATATAAATACTATTTAAAATGTAGGGAAAGTGAACGTGAAAACAGGAAGAAATGCACTTAGACCTTAAGAAGATAAAATAGAAGTGGAGCCACAGAAGGACACAGCAGAACACACATTGCTTTTTAGCTACTTTCACCACTCCTGAATTCAAATATAAGCCACCCATCCTTGCACTGGGTCTACATAAAAATGAGTCTATGGTTTAGCCACAAAATGACCCTCCATTCTAGCTTGCCTTATGCAGACATTCAGAGAAGCCAGTTCTTTGGCAAGAAACACCCATGTAGTTGCTTGATTTATTGACCCACTACAAAAATCTCAAAGAATCTTTAGGAGAAAATGTAGTCTTGAAACAATACATTCATGATGTACACACCTCAACACCAGCATTTCTATTTAAGTCTCATATACATAACACTGAGGAACACCCTTAAAGCTTTGCATTTAGAATGAGGATAGCTTACTAAACAGAAGAAATTGTGGCATGATGAAAAAACTATTTTACCATTTTGTTTTATAAATATTTCCTGACAATGAGGCACCCTTAGAGCGAAGTAATTAATGGATTTCATCAGTTTGGTGAAATACAAAGTAAACTGCAATACAAAGTAATACAAAATAGTATCTTGGATTGGCATAAAGTAAGATTGTTTAGGACACAGAAAACATGAAATTATACCTCCTTCTCCTAAAAAACAAAACCCCAAAAAAGCTAGTATGTCACTCTAAACAATACAGAAGTCCATAACTATGCTTAGATAAGGAAAGCTTCTTATTAAAAAGAGATTATCTTTCAAGGAAGAAGACTTGGCTGTGCCAATGCAGAATCCTGGTCCAACTCCCACTGAAATAAAAAATGAAATTTCCACCAGTGGGCAACGAACCAAACAGATACACAGGGTGCCTATGTCTATAAAAGTAGATTTGAGACACATTAAGCAGCAGTACTGCCTTCATGAATTAACCACCCTCCAAAATTCTTCAGTCTGTTCATTATACAGAAAGTGATCTGAAGTGGAAGATGTAAAAAGAGGAAATAACATGAGGGATAATAACCAAGCCCATTCAAGCTTTGCTGCCGTTTGCAATAATTCATACAGCTGAGTCCACAGTTAGTCATCTCCTCAGAGAAGTTTACAGGACCACTTAAAGGAGCCTTTGCTATAGACCTTCTTTGTTTAAACAAGCCCATAATGCAATGATAATTGGTACTGACATTTAGCATGTGTGTGTGGCTACAATTTATCTTTCCTGCATATCATCACAGTAAGGAAAAAAACATAAGCAAAACCTAATTAACCACCCCAAGTAAGACTGATGAGAATTCTTAGAAATGAA
The DNA here is from genome assembly GCA_033816785.1 of Picus viridis. NCBI lineage: Eukaryota > Metazoa > Chordata > Aves > Piciformes > Picidae > Picus > Picus viridis. Next base: position 15,270,221 of record CM066582.1, on the reverse strand, counting down.
TGATCAGTAATTTGAAAACAGATTGCTAATTTCAGATTGCTAATAAGCAGGAAGAAATCAGTCAGAACGCTAAAGCGGTCTTCCACTTTCAAAATAGTGCTTTAAAGCAATTTAATATTTAACTGTATTAGTGTTTTAAACCCTAACATCAGAATCAGTCCAGATGTATTAAGAGTTGAAAAGTGAATCAGACAGAAAATGTTGCATTTCCACAAGGCACTTTTCTAAAGCTATGATTTTCTGAACAAACGTGTTCTAAAATTTACAGGAGTATGAAGTAAGCTCATCAAAAACCAATCAGCATCATTTGTGGCTTTAATCTGTAGGAAAATTACTGAAATCAAATCATGACTCTGAGTTGTATGATGATTTAAAGTTAAAACAAGCATCTTTCATAATGATTGCATCATTAAAAAATACAGTATTTTGCTTTTCAGAAAGAATTCTCCCCTATAATAGAGGCATTATCACTACAGGTCTGGTTATATAACTGATATCAAATAATTGGCTGGTTTAAACTCCTTAATTTTAGGGAGAACAGAAATGAAAAGCATTACTGGTCCCACTCTTACCACAATCCAAATTTAATGTAAATCATTTAGTAAAAATGAAAGAAAAATCAAAATCAAACACCTAAGCACACAATTTTAATTTCTCTTTTTGACAGCTCCATTTTAATTCTGAAGTCTAACTAAATTCAAAAATAATTAAAGTTCCAAAGACTAACCTCACTTTCTGTGTGCAAGAAATTTCACTGCAAAAGGTATCCTAGTATGTCTTTGGTCTAGACCAAAATTAATACATTTTTAAACCAATACATCAATGGGCTTAGTTTGTGCTCAATGACAGACCTCAAAATGTTTGGGCAAACAGGGTTACAGTGAAGCGGACAGCAATCCACACTGAACTGCTAACTGGACATAAGAGCAACATTGCTTTTTTGTCTTTTTCAGTTTGAAGCCCTTTGAGGCAGGATTCTGTTCTTGCCACTCTAAGATGTAGAGCAAGAGGAATCACACTGAAAGGACTAAACAATGCCTAGCAATGTTAAAACAGCTGCAATAATGCACCAGTTATTGCTAAGTGAGCATGAATGCATACAACAAAATTACACACATACCACGTTTTTCAAAGAGTCACTAACTTTCATAGCTTTTCAACCATGCCAGACACGACGTGGTGAGAAGAAAAATACACAAACAGAAACCTTTAACAGTAAAAAGCTTTATGATTTGCCAGGACACAGTGTTTATACATTCAAAATACTTTCTTTTGAAGACACAAACTCTAATAGCTGAGCAAGTTATGTTCCTTTCTATTCACTGCACTCATAAAAACCTAACTTAGCAAGTTTTGTCTAAGCAGACAAGAATTCTTTCTACTAAGAAAACAGATGTGAGTCAACTAAAATGCCTGGCCTGCAGCACCTGTGTGTGGACATTTACTTGGTATACACAGCAATTTTAAAACTTACTCCAGATATTATTGTTTTGATTTTAGAATAACTAGTAAATTGTTACATAAATCATCATACAGTTATTACTGAGACTGTAGCTGTGATGAGCTCTCAGAAGACATAAGCTTTTAAAGACAATTTAAAAAAATATTTAGAGACAATTTTATTCTTTTTTTGAGAACACAAAATGCAGCTGGATCAGTCAGCTATCTACAAATAAATTAATTTTGAAAAAAGCTATACCAAACAAAACCAGCAATCAAAATCACAAGACCAAATCTATGGACAAAAATATGATAAAATATACTAACTAAAAGTGGTTTCATATGACACTATGGCTAAACAAAAGACTGAGCTAGATATAGTACAATAGGTACATAAAGCTCCGTTGTATCCCAGTGTACTCATTCTCAGGATGTCACCTACAGCCTTTTGTTTGGGCTACTGTTTGAACAGCAACAGAGTCACAGAATCAGCCAGGTTGGAAGAGACCTCCAAGATCATCATGTCCAACCAATCACCCAACCCTAACTAATCAACTAGACCATAGAACAAAACACAAAGATTGCAAATTGAAACAACTCATTTTCACAAAAGGTGGAAAACAGTTCAACTGCCTGCATTCATAAAGTACAGAGGGAAACAAAGACACCTGGAAAGAGGCTTCATACCAAAATAGTATCTTGAACTACTACAGTGCCAGATGAGGAAGAAGGAACTTCCATTTCAACAGCTATTTGGAAGCAGAGAAATGTTGGTTGCTCTCCAAAAAAAAAAGCTTTCTAAATGGGCAGTGGTGAAGAACAGAAGCACATGAGAGCATGGAGAGGCTCTGTAACAGTATCTCCAACTCCTTATCTTTTTTGGAACCCACAGGTCTTAGAAACCTTCTTCACTGACTCAACTATCTGCAGTAACTTAAGTGAAGAAAACATAGAGTTTATGAAAGGAGATCTTTAAGCTATTGAATGCCTGAGGTGACAGAAAATTCTGCTCTCAGAGATGAGAGCATCTCACCAAGGCAAGATGCAGTGTTCCAGGCCTATTTTCATTAAAAGAAGTCTATGAAGATTCATCATAGTGAGACCCAAACACAGGAGACCCAAAAAAAGCATACACATTCACACAGCCAAGAAGGCTTCATAGAATTTCAGGGGCTGAAAGGGATGTCAAAAGAACCCCCTGCCAGAGCAGGAACACCTACACCAGATTACACAGGAACACACATCCAGGAGAGTTTTGAGTATCTCCAGAGAGGGAAACTCCACAACTTCCCTGGGCAGCCTGTTCAACTCTAGGCAGTAAGTAATTTTAGAGTTCCCAATTCCTTAGTTGGTGTAGACAGATAAAAACTTTCAGGGGCTCATTTAGAATTTTCATTTGCTAAGTTATCCTCTGAAGCTGTTCCCTGTTCCTTATTCCTCTCAAGACAGCTCTGGGTAACCAAGTTTCTAATACAGCACGCAATGATACGCATATAGGTGCTGGATTACGTTCAAAGTGCAACTTACTTAACTAATACACTGAAGTTCTCAGATGGTAATAAATATACCTTTGCTCAGAGTATCACAAACCCTTCATTTTCTTAAGATGCCTGCACTTGTGGAAAGCTGATACCACATATTTGAAGTTATCCTATATTGCCTTTTAAAATTAATGGATATTGAAAAGAAACTAAATCACTTATTATATTTTAACATATCCCTAAAAATAATTACCTAAAAATATTACTGTACTTTAATCTTTAACTGACTCTTAAGAGTCAAGGAGAAAGAATTTCTTGGCAGTATGTTTTCCTTTTTATATGATCTTGAAATACACACTTTAGTCGCAATAAAATACTATTTATACCCACACTAGGACTAATTCTAGGCCTACCCAAAAGAATTGTTAGGTCTTTTGCTAACTTCAGAAACTCTGAATCAGATCTTGACTCCCGTAATTACCAACAGAGAACTCATGATCTTCATGTAAAGCATGATCACCTCAAGAAAATCCAACCACAGAAGCACAGCTAGTCAACTCAGAGTGGGTTGTCCATCTTGAAATTACAGCTGCTAGCAGAAAGGGGTTGAAATTACCAGTTTGTAGTTTATGTATCCAACAGTACATACACAGAGATCAGAAGTATACTTCTGCATGCTGCATATTTATGCTTTTGGCGGGAGGGAACTAGAATTCCAAGTGTATACTGCAGCTGTTGTAAAAAACCCTAAAAATTCCAAGTAGGCTTTCAAACCACTAGTGAGACACCTGAATTAAGAAGTCTTAGCATTGTCTTCACTGTGCCTACCATGCATGATATATTTAATAATTTCATTTATTTCCCATTTGCACAGTGAGAGATTAGATCCTTGATATTTTACCTGAAAGTATAACCAAGAGTAAGGCTTGAGATTTGGACTTAGGATGTTTGCTATATATTTTGTTTCTTCCTACGTGCGGATCTGCATGTAAGTGCGCAGATTAGGACAAAAATATGAATCGTGTTCTGTTTTCACATTCGTGCAAGCCCAGAGTAACTACTGACTCAATACGTTTATTTGGGATATACAGATAAGGAAGTAACAGAACATAAGCCAAAATAACTCTCAGAATTACAGATTTAACTTCTTCAGTTTATTACTTTTTAAAGTCTTTGACAAATCACAACAGTTACATATTTTTAATTTGCAAAGTAGTTTCCAGGATGCTCAGGACACTTAGTTTAAGGGAAAGGGGTGCACTTATATTTAATTGTAAAATAAATGATATTTGTTGATTAAATACACTGCTCAAAAGCTTATTTTAATTTCTGTAAGCAATTTTGCCAAATGTCATTTTCTTCAAACAGAGCTTTTACTGTTTTAGTTAAAAGTCCTGGAGGCAATCACAATTCAAACGTTCACATATGCTTCTATACAAAACACAGCCGTGACAAAAACCCTTAAAAAACCCAAACAATTAATACTTCTTTCAAAGCCAGAAAGGTCATTTGGACTGAGGTCCCCAAAATGACTTACTGGATCTGGCTCACTAGAATAATTCTTTCTGCACGCAGCTACAGCTTCCTTCCTCCTGTCCTCTTTTTCAGATACTTCTAGATACAAATATGGCCAAGCTGAGGCTGCCTTAATTATTCACACATCTTGGTCCCTGCCATAATGTTTATGGAAAGATCACAGCTCTTCTCTCTTCACTTAACTAGAAATGGGCATGTCATGATACCTGCTCTCACGTCACACATTAATTGGATCACCCCACTTCAAAATGAAAAGAGGAACTTACTAGCAGACATTCAAAGACAGTAAAAAAAGCCTACAGTGCCAAACTGGTTCTGTATGTGGGCTGTAAAATAAAATGTAAAATTATTAATGCCAATATGCAATTGATTATACACTATTTCTTACAAAATAAGGACTGCTTGAAATCTAAAGAAACAATCAAATAACAGCTTTAAAATAAAGCGGAGTGAGGGAGAGTTCCACCGCCAAGACTCAATTACACAGTGCAGCTCAAACTCATTGCCAAGGAAGACTGCGGAGGCAAGAGCTATGAACAGCTGTAACAAAGGAGTTCTGCAAACTTGGGGTGGATGAATATATAACTGGATAATAAACTTGGTGGGCTAGAGTTACTCTAGCTCAGCTCTAATTTCCTGCTTGATGAAAGCCAAAGGATAAAACTGAAAAAAAAAAAAAAAAAAAATCTATCCACTTCAAATGCAGTCCTCCAGTATTCACAAAACACCAGATGAAATACTAACCCATGTAAGATTTGAGTGTGGTACTTCTAATGCTTTTTCATACTTGTAGCCAGTCTGAAGAGAATTCTCACATGCCACACCATACGTGCCTCTACAAAGCTATACTGCTTGGAGAGTCAGTTACACCAAAGGAAGATCTATCATCTATGCAACTTCCTGCTTGCAATGGCTATTTTCATCTATGAATCAAATGTCTTAGAAACATAAAGGCTCCTACCTGACAGCATCCAGACTTGACAATCAGAACAGATGCTTAAAGTCATCATTTCCCTTGACAGTTTTTTCCAAAGATTAGTCACTCTCACAGTTCAGAAAACAAAGAAACAAGCCAAAAACTCTGCATCTGATTTCAATTTTTAATGTCTGCTGTGTATTTTGCCATGTTACGTTGCCTCTTTTCCAAAGACTTCTACAGACTTCCCAGTGATCTTTCAATCAGCAACTCTCTCACTTGAAGCTATTTTCCTCTCTCTTTTTATTGCTATGTCTCTCTTTCACTCAACCCAGTTTGCCAGTGCAGGTTCATCTGTAGATTTCAAAATTTGAGACAGAAACTCAATAGTTGTCTTACTAGTACCACAGGCAGAAGAGCAGAGGAAAATACTTCTCTGCTGCAAATCACTGTTGTTCCCTTCTACATGTGTGAAGTTCTTATGACCCTTTCTCAGTGACAACACTCCAATGAAAGATCACAGAGAAATGTGTCTATTATGGTTCTTTAATCTTTCTTCTAATATTACTTCCCATTATTTAAACTTCTTTTTAACAAGTATATTAAATCTAAAATACTAGAAAACAAATTGCAGTTCTGTTTCAAGTATCACGAGTTTAAAGCCTAATTATTTTGCTTTGCTGGGCTCATGATTCTTCACATTTAGGACCTGCAAGTAGGGTAAAAAATTTTATTGTGTATGTAATGTAGCAGATAACAGTGCCATAGGAAGTACTTCTGCAATATTAACGTATGCTTGTTTACTGCTCTCCCATCTTTATAGGTTGGAATTTTATACATCACATAAACCACTTCCAATTTATTATGACAGTTGAACTATTGTTCAAGCTTAAGCATCCAGGATTTCAGGAAGACATTTTTTCTAATGCTTTGTTTCTGCTAGTGCTCATTGCCCATCACAAATATGAGGCTTGGCAGGGTCAGGATTATCATGCTGAAAAATCAAGCTACTCCACCATATTCAAAGTAAGGGTTTTAACTGATTCACTTCCACTTTCCTTCCTCATGAAGGAAAGCTTTGATACTGTTCCCCACAGCACCCTCATGAAAAAAATGGCTGGTCTAGGCCTGGATCAAACGGTGCCTGGATGGCCAAGTCCAGAGAGTGTAGTGAATGGAGTTAAATCCATTTTTCAGCCATCATAAGGGGTGCTCCCCAGGGCTCAGTGCTTGACGAGGAGATTGGAAGCACCCTCAGTAAGTCTGCAGACAACACCAAGATAGGTGGGAGTACTGATCTACTGGATAGTAGGAAGGCTTTTAAGAGGGACTTGGACAGGCTGGATCAAAGGGTTGAGACCAACCATATGGACTTCAACAAGGCCAAGTACCAAGTCCTGCACTTAAGTCACAATCCCACACAATGCTACAGGCTCGAGGCAGAGTGGCTGGAGAACTGCCTGGTACAAAAGCATCTGGGGGTGCTGATGGACAGCTAACTGAACATAAGCCAGCAGTGTGCTCAGGGAACCAAGAAGAACAGCATCCTGGCCTGTATCAGAAATAGTGTGACCAGAAAGACTAGAGAGGTGATTGTCCCACTGTACTCAATGCTGGTGAGGCCACACCTTGAGTACTGTGCCCAGTTTGGGTCACCACAGTATAAGAGAGCAATATGTTGGAGCAGGTCCAGACAAAGGCAATGAAGCTGGTGAAGGGTCTTGAGAAGAAGTCTTACAAGGAGCAACTAAGAGAGCTGTGGTTGTTTAGCCTGAAGAAAACAAGGCTGTGGGGAGGCATTATCACTCTCTTCAACTACCTGAAAGGAGGTTGTAGGGAGGTGGGCAATGATTTCCTCTTAAAAGTCACAACTGATAGGACAAGAGGAAACGACACCAAGTTATACCAAGGAAGGTTTAAGACAGACATTAGAAAAAATTCTATACCAAATGGGTTATCAAAGACAAGAACAGGCTGCCCAGGGAAGTGGTTGAATCATCACCCCTGGACATATTTAAAAGCTGTCTAGAGATGGTGCTCAACTATATGATGTAGTAGTGGCCTGGCCCTGGTAGAGCTAGGTAATTGTTGAACTTGATCTTAAAGGTCTTTTCCAACCATTGTGAGTCTGTAAACAGCCTTTTGCTGTAAAAATATGAATGGGTAATACAGGGAGTTGCATTCCTCATTTGTCAGCTTCATAGAAAATATATCAATAACAGCACTGGGACAGAGAAATGCACTTCCATGTCAGAGTACAAATCACCCAGGGCTTTTTGTAACCGTGGTCTACTAAAAGAATCTTTAAAGCAGAGAGCTACATCATGTGAAGCACTTCTGCCTCAGATGAAATGAACTAAACTATATGACCTCAGGAAATTCCATACTAAAATTATTTCGCTTTTAATTGGATTGTATTAGCAGTGAGTGGGATTCAAGAGAACAGCTGGTGTTAGATATCAGATGCCTTGATCTAATGCAGTTTATTTTAAAAACAAAACCAAAACTACTTTAGATTCCCTCAAAATAGAGTATGTTATACCACTCAATTAATGACCCCACTAATGTTTATAAATACATAAAGGGTGAGTACCAAGAGGATGGAGACAGGCTCTTCTCAGTAATGCCCAATGACAGATTAAGGGGCAACAGGCAGAAGTTGAGGCATAGTTAATTCCAATTAAACATGAGAGTATTTTTTTCACTGTGAGGGTGATGGAACACTGGAACAGGCTGCCCAGGGTGGTTGTGGAATCTCGCTCTGGAGATGTTCAAGACCCGCCTGGATGCGTTCCTCTGTGATCTGGTATAGGTGATCCTGCTCTGGCAGGGGGTTGGACCAGATGACCTTTTGTATTCCCTTCCAGCCCCTAACATTCAGTGATACTGTGATTAACTTAGTTTCCAGCCACATGTTGCCACAGCTGAAGAAATAACTGGACAGCAGTTTCCATGTCTTCCCTACTGCTGCTCTTTTTCTTTATCCCTCTTTGCCTTCTACTTGAGCTACTTGCTATTTATAACACAGCACCAACCAACGGAATTTAAAGATTAAGCAAGGCCTTAATACTTCAGCAGCCTTTTAAGCTTGGTCAAAACTTAACAAAAATCCCTCAGCAGTTTCAGCAAAGCAGATATGGAAAAAACTGAATGCAACTGGAAAGAGCTGCTGTACTTACACAAGATAAATGCACACAGACACACTTTTATTTCATTTAATGCCTCACCTAATCAGTACATCCACAAAAGTTGTAACTTTTGAAACTTGAAATTTCTGAAGAAACCTTGAAACCATGGATGATGAGGTCATGTCGTGTATTCCTTGCAGGTGCCTGTCTCTGTCTTTCAGTTACGAGTCCAGACAGCATGACTCGGTTGCTTAACCTTTAAGCAGATAAAGTGAGGTAAAAAATAACCAATAATCACAGATGTTTTCCAAGAGTTACTGCATCTTTCAAGACATTTTCAGCTCTAAGGCTATTTTTCCATAGAGCATTGCAAAGTGAAAAGAAAACAGGCCCCTGCAGCTGAATTAACAGTATCACTGTGATTTGAAGTTTTTGATCAACAAATGACATACTACCACCAAAACCAATGCCCACCTCTACTCTTTCTACTCCAAACTGCTTATTCCTCTTACAAGTCCTCATCTCCTGTGCAGACACAAGGATACATGAAGCCAAGAGGTAAACAAGACTGAAAAGGTGATTGAACTGAGTACTTCTGAACACTGACAACTTACCCCATGAAAGCTGTCATTCAGATCACATTCCTGACTCAGCTGCCCATGAAGATCCCCACATACTCCTACTGATGCTTTGCAAGGTACAGTGCAGGGGACAAATAAGTAAGGGGATGATGGGAACAGTGTCTGAGCCAGTGGCACCAACTATGTAGTTCTAAGTGGTTAACTTCAGCTGGAACAGCCCCCGTTTGTCAACTTTTAAAACCTTGTTTCTAGATGATTATTCCAAGGTTTTGACAGACTGCAATCTCAAGCTTGATGTTTTCCCACAGAAGAACTGTCCTAATGCCTGTTTCTTGTCCACATCAAACCAGTGCAGCCTCCTCAATGAAGATCTGTAGTGTCTTAAACTGACAGGGAAGCATGAGCTGGACTAACTGAGGAGTAAAAACCAGAGGGCATACTTTATAATCTTCAGCAAATTTTACCCAACAGATAAGTATTACAGCAGACTGCTCTGCTGAAACACAAAAAGTCTTAAAGAACAATCAGTACATGTTCCCTGAAGCTACTGAAGACGACTTGCTGTGCAAGTATAACTCTGGTCTGCAGCAGGTCATGAAGTGACAGCAGAGAGGTTTTTCTTTTGTGTACTCTCAGTGACTCCAGAGCAGACAGATCAAAAGGAGAAAATTGAGCATAAAGGGAGAGAAAGCAGAATAAGGCTCAGTCTGACTTGAGAAGAAAATGAGAAGGAAGGATACAGAAAGGGAAGAGAGTCTGTAGCTGAAATCTGAATCTCAGAGAAGAATGTGGGAGAAGGAGGAAAAGTAATCCATGATCTGAAAACTAGTGAGGGAGAGACATGATCAGGATGGAGCTTGGTTGGCACTGCATTTGCTATGCAAAGACAGAGCCAAAGAATCAAGAAACCATGATGGCCTGTTGTAGCTTTGATGTCATTTATTCAGATGAGAAAGGACAATTAAAGATTAGGATGTTGACAAGGGAAGGGAGAGGTGAAATAATTTCATTTTGGTGAAGACAAGAAGCAAGCAGTAGAGAAAACAGCAAGAAACTAGAGTTGGATTTAAAACAGGAAGAGTGCTGAAAGGTGAAATACAGAAGCCTAAAAGTAAAACCTACTGCCCCTCAGCTGTTTTAGTATTTACACAATACAGTCTTGAATGGACAAAAACCACTCCAAGTCTTCAGACATGGGTTGCCAATGTCCTCAGATGGATCGGTTTCCTCACAAATTCACAATTCTGCTATTAGGTCCATCATGGCTCATACGTGCTGTGGTAAAATGGAAGCATTCAGGCTGTTGCTGCCTACTGCCTCCCTATGTCATCCCATTCAGTCAGTCAGGGAAACAGGTTAAATAAGGAGGATGGAGCCAGCTGGGACATAGGGTGGCAGTGAAGAGTGGATAAAGGAAATGGCATCACTCCCAGTGATTTGGGAAACTGGTCACAGGCTTGTGCTTACTGAAGGTTGTCCTCTGGATACAGGACAATACAGCTGTGGGCACTTATCTTTTCAATGTCCCTAACATCAGGCAATTCCAAAAAGTATTAGAATAACATCTCACACACACAAAAAGAAGACAATTTTTAATTCTAACACTGTGCAATTTCTGAATACTTGATTTTTATTGAAGCAGCAGTATGTAGTGTACACATTCATATACTACGTATACATACAATGCCTGCCAATACTACTTGATTTATCTTGGCTTTAGGCTAGCCCATGTGGAACGACAGCAAAATACAATCTTCATATTGCAGCAAAATAAGTATCTCCAGACACCACATTAGTGCTACTGAAAGTACAAAACAGAAAGTAAACTGTATCCTTCTATAAGTTGCAATCACTTTAATTACAATACTTCTATAGAAATTATTTCAGACAACGACCTCCATTCAGCACACACCCACTAAGTGATATATTATGAATTGTCAGCATAAGTTTAGCTGCTCATGAACTGCATGGATTTTGTTGCAATAATTAACCCATTTACAAATATGTCTTTAGCCAGATCATCCTCTTGTTACACAGAACACACCTACAGTACTACCTAATCACAAAGAAAGCTGAGTTGGAGCTTAGCAGTAGATTCTGTGCTACCTGGGCAGGAAGCATAGCTGACTAATTAAATTAACAATGCAGTCCAGCGTCACTGGCCCTTCATTTTACTGTTACTGAATTTTATGCATATGTAAGGAGAAAAAAAGAAAGACAAAAAGTACAAAAAGGCAAAATTAAATACCTACATAAGCACCCTTATTACTTGCAAAGATTAAATGAGAAAGACATACTTATTGGAATAACCTGTTTACATTGGCAGTTACAGTCCATGAGGATGTGTTTGTGAGGAGGTAACGTACTCATGAAATAATCACTGCAACCTGGTATGTGACTAACCAAAACTAATTTTGCTACACAGTAAAGAAAGATCAGTCACTACAAATGATTTACTTAAAATGTTTTATTTAACATTTAGAAGTATTCTTAAGTAAACAGTCATTATAATCCATAATAAATCTCTGCTGATACCAAAAGGAGTTATTTTGCCTCCCCAATACCAGCTTTTCCTACACCAGGAGAGAAGAATGAGTGGAACAGGAACAGGTTTCTGGTGGGAGCACACCGTCTGCAAATTTGTGTTGCAAGTGCAGCCTTATTTACCATAGCTCAGATGTAATACAGCGCCTTTTTACCTATACACTACTTCAGCTACTATGGTGGAACCCAGGAAAGTAAGAAAAATTACACTTCTACATTGCTGTTACTTACAGCAGCATAATTATAGAAGAATTAATGTATTGCATAGCACTCAAGTAAAAATACTGCAATTCTCATAATAAAGGAATTAAATTCATTTGTCCTTCCCAGGTACTGCTCTGCCAGAGTTTTGAATGAAACTTTGAGAGCCCTCAAAGAGAGTAGTAGAAATTTCTCACGCTGTTGTAATCATCACAGAGTACAGCCAGAGAGCATGTGGGGTTTTCTTTCTTGTTTTCTTCCAGTTTCCTAGAAGACTCTGAAGCTGATATGGTGGTCCAACTAAAGCATTTCCATTTCAGAGTACCTGCATTACTGTAAAGTAATTGCAATGTTTTGAAAGGACACAGGAAAATAATTAAGCAGTGGGTAAGATTAGTACTGCCTGAAATGCAGCCATTTAATGACTACCAAAATTAATGGTTATTTATTCCATTATTTTTCAAGATTGCTACTCATCTATCAGTGCAAGGTTTTGAAGATAGGCAACTCATTCCACATTTTAGTAAGACTTTAAATTCCTCAGTGCTGCACTAGCTCACAGAGTGAAAAGGAAATTCCCAATCTAATGAAACCAGTTATCTAAGGAATACACCCATTTCTGGCTCAGAATAAGCTTTCTTTTTAATAGCTTCCTCTTCAGGAATCCTCTTCAAAGGTAAGTCTTTACAAGAGCACACGTTAAACAAGTCTGTCAGTTTGGGGCTCTGTATGACAACACCGGTAGCAGAGATTTTGAGGAATTCACCGTGTATATTATTTATGGAAGGAAAGAGAATAAAATCAAAGCTAAATACAGTCTTCAAAGTTTTAATAAAGACTATGCAGAATAATAGCAGAATCCAATGGGTTAGCACAAACACAGAACAAATATTTAGGAGAAAAAAGAAAGCCTTCAATTTTCCTCAATATACCACGTGTTAGACAAACTCTCTAAGATAACAACAAGGATTTAAACATATATGCCTCAGTGGGACCCCTTAGCAAGAGACACAAATTCTTCAGAGAGCAGTACATGGTACTTCTCTAGTGAAGCAGATGTCCCAATACCACAAAGAAGTAAAAACAAATGCAAGGAGGAAAAAAAATAAAATCTGAATCCCAGATCATTTTCTTCAGAAGACAGAAGCTTCTAAGGGCATACTACTGGATGTCTGCTGAAGCTCACATTATATAATCCTTATCTGAGGGGTTTCCCTTAATTCCCTTATCTTCTCCCTCCTCCTGGAAAAGAACAGGAAATTAAGGGAAATTTATGACCCAACTTCATCATCTTTCTCTAAATATTCCTGCAACTTTTCTCACACTTCTCTATGGAGTAGGGCACCAGGAGCAAGACAGGGTCTCCTGGTTTACTCCTGTATCTGGCACTGCACTTGCATTCACCAAGTGAGATTTGCAAGATGAAATTTCCTACAAAGAAATCTGTAAGAGTTACAGACACCATAAGCATAAAAAATAACCACACCCTTGATTCTGATCTATAGATAAAATACTGCCCAAAGTTGTAAAAAAACCACAGGCATACAACATCTGAAGAGACATCATGCATGTAATAAAGGTCTAAAGATGAAAATAAAATTAGTCTCCTAACAAAGATGGTGGGGGAAATCTGACATTAAATCCAGTCCCTGTGATTGGCCAAAATATAAAGCCCACACTTATATTTGATTGAAATACAGTATGGAATAATTAAATGACACATTTATGTTTCTTCTTTAGACTGGTCTTTGAAAATTCCAGGATATATATCACAGATCTCAAAATAAACATCAAATTGTATTTTCTAAGTGCTGAAAATAATCTTTGTGCTTGTGTAATACACGAAACTCAAGGAAAAGAGAAGAATATTAACTGTAGAATAGGTCTTTACAGATATTGCAGGTTGTGAAAATCAAAGAAGCTCCACTGTACCCAAGCTGCCACCATCCAGGTATGCAGTAGTTCAGGATCTAGTGACCACTCATGCCATCGTCAGTACAAAACTAGAGAAATTAATGGACAAAATGTCCTTAAACAGTTACTAAATGGAAGAGGTGGTGGAGTGTCCTCCACTCTCTTCAGTCCAATTGTGGACCTCAGAAGCATATAAGAGGAGTGAACTGCAGAGAACATCTAAGCCAGATGCTCTCAAATAGAACAGCACATGCTTCTGAGACTGACAGAAACCAAACAGTTGTCAAGGCAGACCACTGGTCTGCCCCAGTGGGATATTTCTTACATCCCTGTGCTTTGGGCTAGGTTTAACATTTGCAACTGTAGGTTAGGTTCCTGATAAATCTGATTAGTCACACACACATGACTGAGCTCTCACAAAACTTGTCTGACAGTAATATCTTCTTGCTAGCAGGTATAGACAACCTTTGCAAGATTGCTACCTTATTTCTCATATTGCTGGCTTATTTCTGATTGTTTTGAGAGATCGTTTCTTAAAACAAACAAACTGATGAAAAACAACAAAACCCAAAACAAACCCACAAATGGACAAACACTAAATCCAAAACCATTAAACATGCAGCTCATAGTTTACAAACCAGAAGACAGATTATCCCATTAAACCTGTCACTGTGCACATATGGCAGGCAGAAAAACACATTCAAAACATAAACACAGGTGAAATAATTGTACATCATCTTGAAACAGGCACCTAATAACAGCTTTTATGTGAATTTTGAGGAACTGTGAAATGCCTTTGTCCATCCAGTTCTTCAGTACAAATACAAGTACTTTCTTAAAAGACATTTTAATCATACTTACATCTGACATGTTACAGAATACTCTCCAGTCAAGATATACTTGTTAAATAAGCAACATTATTAGGAAAGCAAATAAAATATCATTCTGTTCCTATACACATCTGTGCTGTCCCACACATCCAGACTCCTTTGTGTACTCCTGGGTCTCCCCTCTCCTCACTCTGCAGTCATAAAGAGAACTAAGAAAGGTATGCAGTCTGATGATTAAAGGTAAGGAACAGCATCATTACAAAAAGCAGGCTGTGTAAGTTAAAGATGTTCAGCCTGAAAAAGAACAATGGAGAGGAGGACTGAATGAAACCACAAACAGTATGGACAGAATTTTTTCCTGACTGGCCCAGGACAGGGACTGGGGAAGTTTCATGCATAATTAAGTAGTGTCAGGCTCAAGAAAAGCAAAGGAAATTGTTCTTTTGGTTTGGGGGCTTTTAAAAAATTGCTATTATAGATATTAAACAGAATGTTCACTCAAAGCCACACTGCTTGATACAGAAAGGTGTTGATGTCAAAAGCTTCTGGGGGCTCCTGGATAACACGCAGGAGAAAATTCAACAGAAAACTGTTAAAATAAAACAAAATAATTTCCACACACACCTCATCACTTAAGGCAAGGAAGTACACAAGCTGTCCTGCTGCCAACAGTCTGTAACATGTAGTGCCACTTCTTTGTTGTGACATGTCTTTGCTCAGGAGGAGGTTGTCAAGTAGGTCCTGTGATTTGGCAGGGCCTTAGGTGGTAAGGGTGTAAACAAAAAGAGAAGTTCATCCAAAAAAAAAACAACCAACAACTAAGTGGGTCTGGAAGAGCCAGAAAAGTGACCGTAGCCAGGTACATGTTGCCGTGATTGCTTTTTCACTACAAAAATCATGATGCACATGGAGACCTTGTGAAAAATCTCATGCCTGATCTTGGGTTTTACGGCTGAAATTCTCAGCTGGCCAAGGAACAAACAACAGGTACATGCTCACACACTGGGGTTTTGGGGCTTCTCTTGAACACAGTCTGTAGGACCAAAAATGAAGAAATAAAGAAAGCAGAGTATGGATCTTCCAAGATGTTTCCATGAAATTGTTTGGGGACAAATCAGCTGAATGCTGCATAACAAGCCCCCTCCCCAAGGGGAACTCGGCATGGCAGCTTACAGGGCAGAGACTTCTTGCAGGAATAAACATGCCCATGGCCAAAGACTTGCCTTCACCTGGCAGCAGCTGGGGAGAAGGTGGTGTGAGGAGCAGGATGTGACAGATTGCTGTTATGTGCTGTGCGTGGTTCCCAATGCCACTCTCGAAGCCACCTTCTGCTACATCAGTGGGGCACACTGTGCATGTTTAGTGGCTGTGGAGCAGGGACTGTCCAACAAGACTGCCCATGTTGGATACTGTTAAAAATGGCACACAGGACTAACCAGGAATTTTACCTGACCAGGTACAGTCATTCTTCTACTTCTATGTGACTTCAATACTCACAATAAATAACATAAGCCAGCTGATCATGGAGTAAAGCAGCAACTTACAGGCTCAAGGGAAAAATACAGATCATACATCTGTCATAAGAAATGAGAATCTGAAAGTTTCATAAATTTTCTGAAACCATTAGCATATTCAGAGTTTAATTTCAACAAAGAGCCTTTTTATACTATTAATCCAGCTTAGTAATGACTGTACAGTTTAGAATTTGCCTGATTCTTAGTTCTACCTGATGCAGTGAAACACTAATTCTTCCTTCCTTTGAAGCATAGTTGCACCCCTCTGAAAATCCTTTACTGCTGCCTCCCCTACTTCCTGCTCCAAAGTCACAATTCAATGTGCCTTTACTGCCACGTGAGCCTGCCCACAGACATTTCAGAAGCAAAGAATTCAGAACTCCTCAGCAGCTTTAGTGATTTGATCACCTGCTGGCCCAGGCACCTGAAGAAAAAAAGCAGGAGGGCTCTCATTAAAGATCTTCATCATTTTCAGTTGATGATCAGAGAGAAATCTGCAGCTTTTCTTGGGTAAGAAAAACAAAACAACTACCTGCGCTTTATGCATTTAGGCGCTCTCCACACCTTTGAGTTGTACAGGCTGTGTTTACTGTGACTTGAGCACCATGATTTTAGCGGGAATCCTAAGTGCAGAGACAACCAATTCACCACTCCGTCAGGCTGGTCTGAGTCCAGACTGTTCATCCAACCCACCTGCCTCAGCAGAGACATAGTGAATTCTCTCCTAAGAGGGGTCTGGACAATCTCACGTGCCCAATACTATTAGCATGGCATTCCTGGCAGGCAAAAGAAATTCAGCTCAGGCAGACAGAAATTGCCCACCTGCTGGGCTCTGCTGAACCACAAGCGAGCCCAGACCTTTCCCAACTTTGTGTTCAAAAAACGTACATTCTTAATGTTTCAAGGTACACCTGGGAAATCTAGGCAGAAGGCACAAACTTGGCAACAGTAACATTCCAGCAAGGAAACTCTCAGAGAATTTAATTTTGAGCCTAAACTCTTGGCTTCTGCTGTCTGAGCCTAAACTCTTGGCTTCTGCTGTCTGGCAGTTTAGATGAAAACTCCACGAATGGCCATGAAACTTTACAAAGGAGACAGGCCAATACCCACCATACTCAGCAGGACATTTAGCAGCTGTTAATGTTCTCCAGAAAGCTGTGCCCTGTGGCTTGAACAACAAAGTTTTGGGTATGTTTAAACGAACTAATGTTTAGCTCTGCTCTAGCCGACCAGGAACACGCCCAATTGGAAAGACAAAATAATTGTCCATCGCTATCTTCCTTCCTGGAAAAGACACTTCTCTGTGTTTTCTGAATCTGTCATGATTCAATACTACAAGCCTGCTGATTATTAACAAGATTGTCTTGTTTCCTCTAAATCACAGAGTATTTCAATACTAATGATAAAAAGGAAATAAAAAATAAAATTGAGAAAAAAAAAATCCCTACAGCAACAAGATCTTGAAATCTTAACACGAGTATCTTCATATACATGAATAAAATGAAATAAAGCAAATGGTCATGTTTGTACCACAGAAGCACTCTCCCTGTTATGCAAGATTTGCTGGGGAGTAGGCGGGGTGAAGAGGAAGTCAAAGGCTCAGTTTTAATTTGGAAACATCTGTGCCTAGGCAAGGGACAAACGTCAGTAAGGCGCTACCTTGCAAGTTTATTTGTTTCCTTAGTTAAATACACTGCTAATCTAACCATGAGTAGTGAGTCTACAAAAAATATACAGATAGATTCCATCAAGACTGTTGGTACTATTACAGGCAAAATATGT
The DNA here is from genome assembly GCA_033816785.1 of Picus viridis. NCBI lineage: Eukaryota > Metazoa > Chordata > Aves > Piciformes > Picidae > Picus > Picus viridis. The sequence continues at coordinate 15,252,354 of CM066582.1, read as the reverse complement.
TTCTGGCAAGTGTATCTGGAGCCAGTAATAACTGGAGTGATTGAAGTTACATAATTTTCCTTTTCTGCATTATTTATAAGAAGAAACTGTAGAAGTGGTGTTCTCTAAGTATTGTGAGCATGGAAACAAGCAGAGATTTTATCCTTAGCAATACAACAAATTCTCTTGGGTAAGAAAAACAAAGGCACTTTTTGCTTTGCAAGCATCTTTAGGAATACAAACATTTTCTTTTGACTTCCAGTGAAACCGACTTAAATGGTATCCTCCTAGTCTCCAATTCACAGCAGCCACAAAGATGTTGCATAGTTTACAATACTTTAAAATTGTTACTCAAGAAGAATAATAAGGTAAGACTATGGTGACTTCATAAGAGCTCCAAATGCAACACTTTCAAAGAAAAATATTTAGAACTCCCCCTTACAATCAACCAAACAAACCAACAACAAACAAACAAAAACTCTCAAAATTACATCCAATACTTGTGACAAGGTATGTCCTCCCCCCACCCCTTTTTTTTTTTTTTTTTTTCTTAAGGGAAAAAAGCCACTCAAGAAATTTTTTATTTTCCTTATGGTTTTCTTCATTTCTTAGCCTTTATATTTTAAACTCCTCAGAATGTTTTTTTCCCCTCCCTGTTAAGTTTCTTTAATATGCATATAGGGCAAAGTGAGATCACCTACATGGACGGTTTCTGGAGCTCAACTTCATTTGAGCTCTTTTAAGTGCAAGTAAGTGTGAATCTGAGTTCATAGATTCTGTTCTTGCTACTTAAGAGATGGTTCACAGCATCATCCATTTGGGCTTGCTCTGAGTCAAGGGAGGCCTAGAGAGGGGACCTCATGCATGCCACCCTCACATTGCTTCCTCACCAAGAATCCTTTAAGATTGAGAATCTAGTCAGCAGAGCAGGAATACGGATCCCATCATCCGCAGACAGCACACCTCAACCAGTGCATACCAGCTTTTCTTCACCTGATTCTGAACACGGATCCCATACACACAGGGTAATGAGGACATGCCACCTATTCGGAAAGAGGTGCACAATTCTTTCTTGAATCAAAATTATATTATAAGTCCCACTAAAATTAATGTTTGACCTGGAAATAACAAATACCTCAACCTCTAAAATGTCTTCTCTTTGTCTCTCTAATTAGACTGCTCCTTGAGCAGACTGCACATTTTGGCCAATTTGAAAACAAAACCACCCATGAAACAAAGAAAGAAAACCCCCAAACATTCCATTGTCCTCACAGACCTAAGTAGATAGCAGCTAAGGTGTGAAGTTTCTTGTGGCTCTAAATATTGTGACTGTTGCAGCTGGAGCAGTCCACTACAGATACATCTCAGAAGAATTCAAAGCAAGTTGAAGGGCAGCTAGAGCAGTTTTGCTTCTTCCAAATGATCTCAAATAAAACAGAATACTTCATTTGGAAACAATCTACAATGACTGTCCTGTCCATCTGCTTGACCAGTTCAGGGATGACTGAAAATTAAAATATGTTGTCAAGGGCATTGACCAAATGCCTCTTAAAACACTGACAGCCTTGGGGCACCTCTCTAAGAAGCCTGTTTCAGTGACCGACCACACTTGTGGTAAGTGCTTCTTCATGTCCAGTCGTCTAAACCTCCACTGATGCAGCTTTGAACCATTCCCACTGGATCCCAGGGACTGGGATCAGCATATTCCTCTCTGGTGCCCCTCCTCAGGAAGCAGTATAGAGCAATGAGGTTACTCCTTAATCTCCTTCTCTCCAAAGAAGACAAATCCAAAGTCCTCGGATGCTCCTCACAAGACACTCCTTCCAGCCCTTTCACCAGCTTTGTTGCCTTCCTGGATGTACTCAAGGACAATCGCATCCTTCTTAAACAGAGGGGACCAGAAGTGCACACAGCACCTGAGCAACGCTGAATGCAGTGGCACAGGGGTAATAGGGAATCTATAATTTCTGACAATCTTCACAAGTCCTGGAAAATTTCATATGTGCACATGGTGGGCAGGTTAGGAGGTTGCTATTGATGTCCTTTGGGAATAAAATGGGGAAATAGACAAACGCTGCATCTTTTGTCCAAAGGAATCCCTTCTGCTGAACTCCTCCTCTGTCTTTCAGCAGAATATGACATGGTAAGAAAAGTTAAAAAAAGTTGAACTGTTTAATGGTGTACAGGACTCTGCTCTGGATGACAGCCAGTTCCTGAATTTGCTTATTTTTCAGCGCTGCCATAAGCAGGAAGTAGTTAACACTGGGGCCACCACACCTGTGAGACCAGAGAGAAATGCCTGTAGCTCCGGCTCCCCAGCAGCCTTCTGGTGTCTTCCAAAATCACGAAATTCTTTGCCAGTATTTTACCTGGAAGAACTAAAATGGGATAAAAAGTCACAGAATCACCAAGGTTGGAAGAGACCTCAAAGATCATCGAGTCCAACCTCTCACCACAGACCACATGACTAAACCATGGCACCAAGTGCCATGTCCAATCCTCTCTTGAACACCTCCAGGGATAGGGACTCCACCACCACCCTGGGCAACCCATTCCAATGGCAAATGACTCTCGCAGTTAAGAACTTTCTCCTCACCTTGAGCCTAAACTTCCCCTGGCACAGCTTGAGACTGTGTCCCCTTGTTCTGGTGCTGGTTGCTAGGGAGAAGAGGCCAACCACTTCCTGGCTACAACCACCCTTCAGGTAGTTGTAGACAGCAATAAGGGCTCCCCTGAGCCTCCTCTTCTCCAGGCTAAACAATCCCAGCTCCCTCAGCCCCTCCTCATAGGACTTGTGCTTGAGACCTCTCACCAGCCTTGTTGCCCTTCTCTGGACACATTCAAGAATGTCAATGTCCTTCTTAAACTGAGGGGCCCAGAACTGGACACAGTAGTCCAGGTGTGGCCTAACCAGCGCAGAGTACAGGGGCACAATGACTTCCCTGCTCCTGCTGGCCACTCTTCTTGACGCATGCCTGGTCTGTTCAGTGAGGAACAACAGGATGTGAAACACCTTCAGCAATTTTTAAGCTGCAACCTAGAGGTCAAGCTATTTGAGAATTGTCACAAAATTGGTGAAGCTATTATATGAATAGTATGGGGCACTACAGGCTTTGGCAGTATCAGAAAATTAATGCCATTAACTTCTCCATTGAAGTTAACCATAAACAACACATAAATATTAACCCACGAGACAAACTTCTGGTGACAGAAACACAAAACATGAAAATCAAGTTGACAAATTCATATGTAATAGCAATTCAACAAAAAACTTCCCGTTGCCTCCCTAAGGTATTTATGTTTTAAATTAAAATTCTTCTGCAATTTATGCAGTCATTAGTGCCTTTGAAGCAGATATATAAAAGGGGAACCTGGCATTACATATCACTCAGGTTAGAAACAAGGTGGAATTAGGAAAAAAAAGTACCAAATTTTTGTAATAGATAATTAAAGCATCGTGGTACCCTACACAGTAGATAAAATGCAGCACTTGACCAACCAAACTCTTAAGCAGCAACTTCAACTTTGAAAGAGCTTGCGTCTTTCAAGTGGCAGCTTTACTTGGAATTTCTTACAGTATATTCTACAAACAGATGTAGCACATTTTTTACATTAAACAGGGATACTAAACTTGGTAGGATACCAGCCTGACTTCAGTTGGATTCCCTTTATTCCAAGCATTTTGTTTTAATGAATCACTGACCACATTCAAAAAAAGCAGCAGCTAAACATGAGGTTCTAGACAGATTTTCTATTCTGGTTGCAACGTATCAATAGGAGAGAGGATTATTACCATTACACTGCACTACAACAGCCTGAAGAACAAGTCCTGCTTTGTTTTTACTACAATAAGCAGACAGGCACCCTCAAAGACCATGCAAGATTTTTAAACACAAATTGAACCTAACATTTTTGATGGGATGGTTCTGCACACCTCCAAACACTGCAGTTAAGGTAATCCCCAAAGCTTTTTTTAGAACCTTCAGAAGTGCAGTTATTTGTCAGCAGTAGTCCTGTAAAGTCCCTCAGAGGCACACAAGTGTGCTTACACAAGACACCCAGGAATGCACATACCTACACCGAGAACTAGAAAAGCCAGGAGCTCTTAGTGCTTAGTACTCCACTCCAGTCATACAAAAGGCTAGGCCAAGGTTTCATAATAATATTTGTTGCTTAGTCTTCTCAATAGGTCTTATTATATTACTTATGCTTATCCCTTTGTATCTAAAAAAACAGACAGCATCTTTCTGTGTGCATGTTCATCTGAAAAAAGACCGTGGTTACACATATTAACAGGAAAGCTGCAGCAGACAAAACAACTTTCTCCCTAGTCACTCAGTTTAGTATCCTCCATGTGCTGGGTGTGAGGTTTATGCTTGGTTGCAGAACCTAGCCTCATCTCTTACCAGTGAATGTAACACCACAATGTAGAGTACAGCACATGTAAAAACTCAGAGGCAACTATCAAATTTGATGAGTCTGAGATTACACTACCAAGTGATGAGAGGAAATCCTAGAATTTAACACACAGCACGTAAAACTGAACACAGTACTCAAAGTGTGTTTCCCTGTGTGGTGAGCAGAGTGGGATAATCACTTTGCTAGTCCTTGTGGTCACACTATCCCTGATGCAGGCCAGGATACCATTTGCCTTCTTGGCCATCTGAACACACTGCTGGTTCATATTCAGATAGCTATCAACTAGCAACCCCAGATCCCTTTCTGCCAGGCAGCGTTCCAGCCACTCTTCCCCAAGCCTGCAGAACTACATGGGGTTGCTGTGATCCAAGTGCAGGACCTGGCACTTGGCCATGTTGAAACTCTGACTCATCAATCCAGCCTGTCCAGGTCCCTCTATAGAGCCTTCCTATCCTCAAGCTGATCAACACTCCCTCCCATCTTAATGGAATCTGCAGACTTACTGAACATGCACTCAATACCCTTGTCCTGAATATTGGTAAAGATATTAAAGAGAACTGGCCCCAGTTCTGAGCACTGGTAACCAGCCACCAACTGCATTTAGCTCCATTCACCACCCTCTCTGAGCTTGGCCATCCTACTAATGTTTTATCCAGCAAAGCATCTACTCATCTAAGCCATAAGCAGCCAGTTTTTCCAGCAGAATGCTATTGGAAACAATGTCAAAGGCTCTGCTAAAGTCCAGGTAAAAAACATGCAAAGCCTTTCCCTCATCCATTAAGCAGGTTGCATTGTCACAGGAGATCAAGTTCATCAAGCAGAACCTGCCCTTCATGAACCCATGTTGACTGGGCCTGATCACCTGGCTGTCCTGCATGCATGGTATAGAATTCAAGAAGATCTGCTCCATGACTTTGCCCAGACTAATAAGTCTGTAGTTCCCCACATGCTCCTCTGACCTTTCTTGTAGATGGGCATCACATATGCCAATTTCCAGTCATCAGTGACCTCCCAGTTAGCCATGACTGCTGGTAAATGATCCTAAAGGTTTGACTATGCAATAAAATGAAGGTGTAGCTATGACAAACCCTTCTAGCAGGGTGGCTTCTTTTCAGTAATTGACACCATACTACTGTTACCATAATAACCAGCATCTGCTACTGCTACCTTATTACCATTAGGTAATTTACTAGCAGTCCAAGCACATGCTACTGTCACACCTTCATTTCAATAACTTAAGTAGTCAATTCAGGTCAAAAATACCAGTGCAGTCTCTCCAGTTAACTTTGAAACTTTCAGCAAATAATAATGAATTATTTCATTTATATCATAGATTCATTGAGTCATTTAAGTTGAAAACGACATTTAAGTTCTGAGTTAAACCATTACTGCCAAATCCACTATTAAACCATGCCACAAGCACCACATATACACATCTTTTAAACACCTCCAGGTATGGTGACTCAACCACTTCACTAGGCAGCCTGTTCCAGTGCTTCACAACCCTCTCAATGATCAAAATTTTCCAAATATCCAATCAAAAACTCCTCTGGTGCAACTTAAGGCCATTTCTGCTTGTCCTCTCCCTTGTTATCTGGAAGAGGAGACCATACTTTTCTTGCTACAACCCACTTCCAGGTAGTTGTAGTGATAAGGTCTCACCTCAGCTTCCTTTTCTCCAGTTTCCTCAGCCACTCCTCATAAGACTTGTGCTCTAAAGTCCTCACCAGTTTTGTTATCCTACTCTAGACATGCTCCAATGTGTTTCTTTTAGTGAGGGTCCAAAGCTGAACACAGTATTTCAAGATGGGGCTTCACCAGCACTGATCACAGGGGTACAATCACTTTTCTAATCCTGCTCATGGTACTATTTCTAACAAAAGGTTGTCACTGGTCTTCTTAGCCACCTGGATACACTGACAGTTCATATTCAGACAGCTGTCAAACAAAGCTCCTCCACAAATGCCACCTTCTGCTGGGCAGCTTTCCAGCCACTCTTCCCCAAGCCTGTAGCTCTGCATGGGACTGTTGTGATCCAAGTGCTGGACTCAGCACTTGGCCGTATTGAATCTTATGCAACTGGCCTTGGCCCATCAGTTCAGCCTGTTCAGGTCCCTCTGCAGAGCCTGCCCATCCTCAAACACAGTAATGCTCCCTCCCTGCTTAGGGTAATCTGCAAACTTAGGAGGCCAGGCTTGAGTTCCTCCAGATCACAGCTGAAGATATTAAAACCCTTGGTCCTCCCAGGTGGACAGTACATACACATCACACCTTCCTATTTCAAAACTACCTGTAGAGCAAGAGTCAGAGACTAAATGCATTATAGGAGTTATCAAAATATTCATAGAGTATGAGAAGGCAAAGTTTCAAGTCATCAATGCCACCCAACTGCTCACCCTCTCCTAGCTGCAGATGCTCCCCCAGCACCCCTGCAGGGTGGCAGACCCCTGCCAAAGTGCAGCAGTCCCAAGAGCAGGAGGGTTGATTCCCCCAATGTCACATTAAGCAGAGAGATAACTGAGGTATGAGGTTGCCTTCTGCAGCGGGCCACCCAGAGAGAGGGCTGGGACAACACTACATCATGCCTTGCAGAGGAGAGGAGGGATGCAGCTTTGAAGAGGTCACCATATTGGGGCAACCTTCCTGTGCCACAGGAAATCCAGATGAGGTAATCTACAGGCAGAAATTGTTCCCATCTCTCTCAGCAGACACTTCAGATGAAAAGTATTAATTTGGGCTCTGTAAGCTTGTTAAATGATGAACTTTATCCCTACACAGGAAAAAAAAAAAAAAAAAAAAAAAAAGGGAGGCAGTGTTGCACAAGCTTATCAGTGCCCACTTGCTGTAGAACATGCCCTTGCAAGAGCTGTGCATGAAAAATGACTGCTATTTATATCTGTAGTGTTTCCAAGTTGCTGCAAATCACTAGGACAAGATTAACATGTAGCACTTACCTGCATAAAAACACAATGTCCTTATTTTCTGTTGAGCTTTTCCTCCTGTGCTGGAGGACCCTCACTTTCATCTACAACTTTAAAAATGTTTCCAAAGTTGAAGTTTGTAAAAAAGGAGTAAAGATAAATAAATCTATTGTTTAAAGAGTTGACCCAAAAGGCTGTATGACCTGCACTTAGGCATCCACTTAATATGCAGCAGTATGGTATATGAATGGAAAGTTAAGGCAGACTGAAGTGAACACACACTTTTCACTGAAGTTAAGAAAGTTCAAGACTTTTTACTGACAATATAATAATTTTCCTTGAAACAATTACTTGCAGTTTACTTATTTAATCCTTTCATAATTACTTCAGACATTTATTTCAACATCCTCTCATCACAGTAACAAATACACATAGTACTCTCTCACTCAAACAGCTCCAGCAAAAACAACGAACTCGGCAACTAAAGACTTCCAACATGACTAAGTCTGCTTGCACCCAGAGTAAATCTCTCTCTCTGCTACTCATCAGTAATCAGGCACAAAACCCTTTTTTCTGTTAATGTAATCGCTTAACACATGCTATCCCACTCACTCCCCAGTCTCTTGACCTTTCTTCCTTTGGTTTGCTATGAGTTCCCCTTTTTCCAGGGAGCACTTGCACTTCTACATAACACGCTACCATGGCAGTTTCTGAAGACTCTGAAGTTTCTTCAAGGAACAGCATGACTGTGTATGGGAACATACCGCATCACTTAGTAGAATGTCTTTGCTATCAGCTGTTCTACCTCAGCAGTTTAAGTGTACAAAATATGCACCATGCTCCAGTCTGGATTCTTTCCACCTTTTCAGTATAAGCTCTTCCAAGGCTTTACAACTCAAACACCAATTTCATGCAATAAGTAAATGATGTACAGTCATAGGCTGGAAAGAGTTGAAGTATTTTTACCGTTCACTAAGTTCTGCATTTCTTTTATAAACAACCTAAGCAATAACAGTGAGCAGCTGACTTAATTGTGTTCCTATTTTTAAATACCTATGTTTGAAAAATACCTGATAACCATTTAAGCAATATGATCACGGATAGCATATTAGGAATCACAACACTGAAATGCAAGCATTCAGCTGTCATTAAAATTTAAAGAGATGCTACATACGAGTTAAAAAGCATAAATTCTGTGAATAACACATGGTCTATTCAAACATATGGTTTGAATATCTGAATTCAGTGTAGCTAATGTATACTATCAAAACTGGACTTCCCATGTAGTTAAGAGTAAAATCTCCCAAACTTCTCTTCAGTGAAGCAAATAGCATAAGAAAAAAAAACCCTAATAAGAATGTCATCATTTAATCCAAATGCCTTCCTCCCTGCCCCGTATTGAAGTGAGTAATGAATGAGTTGGGTCATGACTGCTTGCAGTAAGTATGCCAAAAATCTTCAAAACAATGTAAGGAAGGTAAGAGTTGTTACAAGTTCAGACATCAGAGATCTTCCCAATAACGCCACATGTTTATACAACCACATACTATGCATCACTTTCATGCATCAGCATAACGGGAACTGCAAAACTACAAGTGACAAAGATATTGAATTCCATGTTACGAAACCTCCTATGCAACCCAAAGTTAAGGCAGAATAGTAACTATTTGTGACTGAAATCTGAGAATTCGAGCTCAACCTTTGCCGTGCGCCTGGGCAGAATGAAAATTTTGAGATTCGAGTGTCACCTTACAGCTCCAATCAACTCTTGTCATGCAGCAGCAACTCATCCAAAATGTCAGTAACTCCAAGAGACTTTTCAACAAATGGAAAGTCTCGGGTTTTGTTCTCACAGCCCTCCCCTCCCTCCTACCCACCCCCTTCGCCGCCCCGACTCCCTCACCGCTTCGTTCCTGCGCACAGCTGCTCCTCGGAGCCTTCCTCAGCCCCCTCTCCCCTTCTCTGCCCGCCCCAGTCACTGCAGGACCCCGCAGTTTCGCTCATTCCGAGGCAGCGACACCGCGACCGGCCGGCGGGAAGCGCCCCAGCTGCCAGCGCCAGGGCAAGCTGAAGCCCGCGGGTCACTGTTCTGTCCGGGCTCCTCTGCAAACAGCGGGGCCACGGCGGGGCCCGCTCCCCGTCGGGCAACCCCAGCACCGCGGCAGGAGCAGAGCCCTGGGACTGCCTCGGTCCATCAGGTGTTGTGAGTTTCTCTGTACATATAGTTCCCCGTGCAACCTTTCTTCCAGCAACTTTCAAAACCCAGGCAATTTTTCTTCTTCTTAAATCCTTTCCCCACGTTTAAAGAAACCCCCAGACTAAGTTAAAAGGTACTACTCCCAAATGTTTTCCTCGGTCTGTTCAAACGGACTCAGAGCCACATGCTCAGAGGAGTGAGCTGGCATCTAGCGAGGGGGCATGGGCTTACCTTTGCCTCCCCCGCGTCGGGCTCCTCCTCGTAGTACCCCTGGCCGGACTCGTAGGCGGCGGCGGCCGGCTGCCGGGGTCCCAGGAGCACGGCGCCGGCAGCGAGGCAGCAACCCAGGAGAGCACCTCCAGCAAGTGCATGGTGCAAAGATGGCAGAGCGCGCGCGGAGCGGGGCCGCCGGAGGAACGCAGGCGAAATTATGAGGCTCCTTGTCTTCCTTTCCCCCTTTTCTTTCGCTGTCCTCTCCCCCCTCCCTCCCCTCGCAATATCCAAGGCAGTAAATCCGTGGGATGGAGAAGACGCGGTAGCAGAAGCTCCTAGACGCCTGCAAGGGAGTTCCCAACTTTACCAGCCGCTTTGCAAATTCCCACCAAAGTTATCCGGAGTTTGCCAGGTAAAAAACCCACCAGGAAACCGGACATCCGAGGCTGCGCTCACTCGGGAGCAAGGGAGGTGGAAAGCACAGAGAGGAGGAGGGAAGGGCAGGAGGCAGGGAGAGAGAGGCAGAGCGAGAGCGAGCAGCTGGCCAGTCGCACCCGGGGAGTTCCCTTCGTCCTCCTGCGCAAGCCGGGCCGGGCTGGGCCGAGGGCTCCGCTCCGCACCGCTCCTCTCGCCGCGGAGATCTCTCCGGACGCCTGTCAGCTGCAGCGCGGCCAAGGGGTGCGCGGCGGTGGCCGCGCATGGCGAAAGCGCCCTCTGCCTGCGCCTCTGTGCGGCGAGAGGGCCCGGCGGCAGCCTTCCTCCTCCTCTTCCTCCTGCTGCTGCTGCCGCCGCGGCGCCGCCTGCCGCTGGCGCGGCGCTGGCGGCCCGTGGAGCGGACCGTCCCGCACAGCGCGCGAAAGGCCTCCCGGGGTGCGGCGCGGCTGTGCCGGGAAACGGAGGCGAGCAGGCCCCAGCCCCTCCCCGCACCCCGGAGGGGCACAGGCGGGTCCGCAGCGCTGGGCTTGTCCCGCCCCGGGTCCCAGTCCCGAGAGTAAAGCAAAGTGGCCGTCTTGTTTCAGTGGGCTTCTGAAACTAGCGGATTAAGTTTGGTAAAAGCACGCAGATATCACACAGCAAAAATTCTGCTAATCCTAATCCATTACATGTTGAGCAGGGTTGGCAACTTCACAGTTTTTAGTTGGTTGGTTGGTTTGTTGGGTGTGGGCTTTTTCTTTTTTGTCAGTAAACGATTTTGCCGTGTTAGAAACCATGCCACAGGACCATGTTACTGGTAAATCTTCCTATCAATGACATCTCAGAGCCATCTTTGAACAGGAGTTACATCCCATTCAGAGCCCTAAATAAAGCAGAGTGTAGACGCTGTTTCCCATCACACTGTGATTAAAAAAGTCAAGCAGTAAAACCAAACCAGATTGGACATTGCTCACAGAGTAGTAACACGCTACAGCCTGCTCAGATATGCAAAAGGAAAAATTTATGTTCCCTTTAATAGTATTTTTTGCTTGATGTGAACAGCATTTTTGAACCTCGTGTAAATACTTAGATAGTTTTTCAGATTGATGTAACTATTCAGGGAATGACATTCTAGGTGTTATGAGTAAAGGCACCTCTGGCAAGCCTATAGGTACCTCCCGCTCATTTTATTAGTTATAATTTTCAAAATAATATTTCAGCTTTCTGCTACACAAAATATCCAAAATTTAAAAATTTTAAAAGAGCTATATTTTAAAAGTTTTTATAGTTACTAGAGAGTTATTAAAGCACTTATGTTTTTTCTTTTTTAAAGATTATAACAGCAATAAAGCAAAGACAGTGATAAAAGTTAAGCAAAACAGCTATGAATATATAAAAGAGTGCATATGAATTAAGGTGGCTATTGTTTTTCTGCGGACTCTCATAGCGCTACAAAGCAAAGCATAGGATTAAGCCTAAAGAGAGTGTAGTTCAGGATGCAAACCCCATCTAAACAGAAATACAGTGTTACTGGTTTGAATTTAAATATATTAAAATTTCCTGGTAACATCACAGACTGGTGTAGGAAGCAAGTTCTTTTGCAGCACGTTAATAAGACCTGCCTGCCAAATTACACACAGATATTATTTCAATAATTGAGTGCCATGCGAGGAGTGCTTCCCCCTAACTACATCACAAACCTGGGTGGAACATATCACTCCTGCTGTGGTATCAATAGTATCAGCTGGCTTCATTATTTATTTTCCCAGTTTCCCAACATTTTCATTCTGTCCCTTTCCACACACACACACCCCTTCATAGAACATCCATCATGGGATCAAAGGCTTTTATGCAATAGAGTATTTCCATCAGCTCCTGCTCTGTAGAGCAAGTTTAAAGTGTCATAATTGAAAGCTATTAACCATAGTCATTGTGCCTCAATTCCAACTATATGGTTTTTACAATGTAGTAGTTGAAATCTCTGATACTTTGTATTTTCTGTTTCCAAATCATAGTTCCGTTAGCTCTAGGACTCTAAGACTTTTCTCAATTCAGGCTGTATTTATTTCTATCTCATAAAAGATGTTTAATTTAAAGGTTTACTGATTTATAAATGTTTTCTCCTTTCCCTACCATGTAAAGATTAATATGTCTCCTCATGCCTTCAAATTAAGCAGAAGTCAGCTGGCAGGACAATTAAAGTTCTATGTAGCACCTTCATAAACACAAATGACTAAAGAGATACCCCTAATGATCTAGTAATACAAGTCTAGGTCTTGCCCTGCTATGTTTCAATGGCAATGATAGTTACTATTGACAAAGGAAATTTTTTGTCAGATGCAAGATTCCTTCAAATGAATTCTCTTTATGTTGTTCTAAAATTCAGTTTTTTTTAAATAAATAAAAAGTCTAGACCCCATTCTGTTGTTCAAGTTGGTGTAATATACATGCCAAGCACATTCCTCTCCTGTGTCTAGACGTACCTGCTATAGTCTTTTCTGATACATTCTGCTTCCAAAACACGAATGTGTTTCAGTACTTGTTTCCTATCTCCATTCATTAGCAGTATGAAAAGTGAGAGAGGAACCACTATAATAAAAGTGAGCTGAGAGTGTGGAACAGAAAGGTATTGATAGCGGCAAGAAAAATCAGTATCATGCAATTCTAATGAGGCAGATAGCATGGTTTGCTTTTGTCTCAACACTCATAATCCTTCTGGTGAGTTTCAGTGGAATTTAATGTAAATCTCAAAGGTAGGAAACATTATTCACTGAGAACGGTAACTCAAAAGACTGGGAGTGCCATCCTGGAGTAATTAAAAAAGCTGAAGGCTTTGTAATAACCTCTTGTCTCTAGCTGCTCTACAGATCGGACTCCCCTATATTCCCTCTGATGCTTCAAAATATAGGAGAAAAAAATTTGCATATTGATCAGTATCTTCAACATCAAAGTCCAATATACATACTGTAGATGAGCCTGATATGTACAGGGAAAAAAGAAAAGGAGGCATTTGAAATTCAGTGCTAAACTACTGGAACAACTGCTCACTAATGCATTTTCTGGCAACTGAATCTTTCAATCCCAAGTTTTATTACACATTTATTTCAGAAAAAGTACAGTGCAAATGGAGTTCAGGTTATACAATACAATACAATACAATACAATACAATACAATACAATACAATACAATACAATACAATACAATACACCAGGTTGAAAGAGACCTTCAAGATCATTGCATCCAACCCATCAACCAATCCAAATATAGTCCACTTCACTCCTCAAACCATTTTATGTATATAAGGTGTATGTGACTTAGTGGAAACATTTGGGGGGACTGCAGTTTTACTGATTTTGTGCATAATGGCCTTCCTTACAAGCAGATTTTTAAATGTGTGTGGGTTGTTGTTTTGGGGTTTTGTTTGTTTCTTTTTGTTTGTTTCTTGGTTGGTTTGTATGAGTCCCCCATTTGGTATTTCCCTATATAATCCCAGAAAAGGATCTAAGCATGTTGGCTTGAAGATCATAAAAAGCAGATGTAATCTTTTCCTCAACTTTAATCAAGCATCCTCACCATAAAACTTAACCCATGGGAAACTGTTCTATACCGAATCTCCAGCCAGTGATCTTGAAATGTAGCTTTATACATTCATTTCCTCTAAAAGTATTGCCAGGATGGATAACTTTAATTCAATGAAAAAGACATCACTGCTGCAAAATAATTTTATACAATGCTTGACCTAGCAACCTGCCCTTTATTTGGTCTTTCTTGAAAATTAACAAGGCAAAATTTCTTTTACATTGTCTGATAATCAGGGATTACAGGATTATTGGAATGTCTTTGTTCTCAATGATTCTCTTTTCTAACCTGTTAAAATCAAAACTATTGGTTTCTAGCATTAGAAGTTCTCTATGCCACAGATTGGACAGCTGAAATTGCATAAACCCCTTGCAACTCTTTCTGTAGTAAGGGGTTAGTATGATGAAAAAAATGGACAGCAAAAGGCAGCGTCTCAGAAAAAAAAATGTTTGAATTATCCAAACCAAATTACATATTTATAAAGCTGCCCTAAATTTAGAATGGAAAAAGCCCTAGCACACATTTTATTCAGCTGTCTTGCATTAGATTCTTTCCCTTTACCATGGTTTTTATTCCCAAGAGGAAAGTAAGGTCTCACACAAGAACAGGTATGTAGAGAAGATTGATTTAACACCATGTAAACTGATTGTTACAACCTCTGACTATAAACAAAGAAGTGATGGATTGTAAATTTATGCCACCTCTTAACTGGAAGTTGTGCACAATCTAAACGATATAACGAAAGCCATATCACTATATAAACAAATTTGGATTCAACAAAACATATTAGGACTTAACAGCACATGACCACTGCATGTCCAAACACTCACCATGTTACATACCTTCCTACAGCAGTCTTCCAAGTGACAATCTATGAGATAAAGAATGTATTCAGAGTCTTTCTTTCCTAATGACATTTAAAAATTTGGAATGTAACAGGATGAACTGATCCTAAGTCAATTCAATAGACATTTCTATATAATTATTAAAACAATGGCAGAAATAATTATTTCTATAAAGAGATCCAAATTTCCACTAACTTTTTTCCTGCATACCTTTTCTTCCCTCATACATATATTTTCTACTGCATTTTCCTATGTACAGTTTACCTCTGTGCTTCAAACTGTCTGTTCAACATTTTGTCTGGTCTGGAAATTAAGAAGGTACTGAATCCTTCAAGTGCAAATTGCTGAGCTATAAGAGCCTCAAAACAATTGTAAACCAGTATTGACACAAATTCATTTCCAAGCCTATAATACTGTAATACAGTTACTGATTATGATCTTAATTTTCCCATATTATTTAATAGGATTTCCTTACCAAATTAAATAGTTTTCTGCTATGTAAAATAGCCCTTTAAACATTTGAACACTTAGTCATCTTGCTTTAAGCTAGGTAAAATCAGGTTTTGCAATACTTGTGTACAGGATTTTCCTTTCTTAATTTCTCCTTGGCCTTATGACTGTGATTGTAATAATCTACTTTTAGGAGTTCTCTGCAAGATGGTTCTCAACACTGAAAAAGGGAGCTTCAGAACTGACCTTCATTGTGTAGAACAAATGAGAGCAGAACAAAATACCCCAACCTATTTTTCTGCATGTGCGTTCATTCCTGTGTGGTATTTGCCTATAAGGCAGATTCATGTTCATCTTGCAATCAGATGTAACTCCTACGTATTTTTTGAGGATTTTCTATCCAGCCAGGTGTTCCTTTTCCTGTAGATTTGACTCTTCCAAGTTAAGTGGCTCACTCATCATTGAAATGGTGTCCATTATCTCCTGCTTTTTTCTAGCCATTTCTTGACTTCTTGGAAATAATTTCCAATTTTAAGCCTGTCTGTGCCATTCTGGCTGACTAGAGCTTGTCTGCACATGTGAAAAAGTAAAGCTGTATGCTGGAATTTGTTGTCATGAGAAGCTGGAGGCAGACAACTGTAAGGTTTAATAATCAGACAATTTAATGGAGATCAGAACCTTAAAAAAAAAAAAAAGTAAGAGTAGAGAAGTGGAACATTGCATTTGCATACATAATTCAGTGAATGCAAGTGCTGGAGAAGTGTGAGGGAAATGGACTGCAGAAGCAGGCAGTCCTATATGTTCTCCTTAAATAGCATGCTCAGTTGAAACTGTTTGAGACAGAATAATAGATAGACAGTCTAGACAGATGGTCTGCCTGAGCCAGTAGGACATTTCATATAATTTGAGGGAAACTGACTCAATTTCTCATTGATTCAGGTCCAAACCTCAAAGTAAATTTGTTCTTGTCATTTAGTCTCATATTCAGACCACGTACACTTAGTCATAACAAAAATACTTATTTTTGCACATCATTATTACACCAGAAGTTGGTCCAACAAATAGGATTGGAAGGAATTACATGGAAAATCCAATCTGTAAAATATTCTTTACAATCCATAGTGAAATAAATAAAGAGTGCTACTGCCATCAACATTAAAACTAGATTTAATAATTCTGTCTTAAAAAGAGAAAAAAACAATCCCGTATATCTGCTTTTTGGATACAGGTCGCAGAAAAACAAACAGTAAAGCAGCAGATTTATTTATTTAAAAAAAACCAAAACCAATCACCAACAAAACAACAAACAAATAAGATAAAATAAACCAAGAAACCTACATGCCAAGTTTTGGTCAGGAAGTTTCTATTACTAATAGTTTGGATTGGCACCATGCTGAACTTCGTTACTAAGAAAGTTTTGTTCCCTGCTAAACAATTGCTTAATAAATTAATATTAATTTTTAAAAGAACAGAGGTGTATTCATATGCAGATTTTATCAAGGGCCACAAGCAATTCCTTCCTTCATCATCACCGGTTGGGAAATTTCATTTTCCTAAGCACCCAATCCTGGGTGGCACAGATCCTAGTTTCCTGTGATATAGTGAAATCCATGCTAATCCCCTCTGAATGAATTTATGTAATAAAATACATTCTTAGACCAGTTCTTCACTGTTTCTTCCTTTCAGTACAACCTGTTAATCTCTCTTCTTTAGCCAGTCTCTTGACTTTCAACAGTTCAGGCTAGACTAGGCAGCTGATGCACGCAACATGGAAGCAGATCATCACAGGGCAAAGCAGCATTTAGCACATCCGTCGTCCTTCTTGTTGCCTTTCTCTTTGTAACTTGAATTTAAGCAGCCACGACTGATCTAAAAAGCAGGTAGCATGCTGGGCTTAATCTATTTTTTAAATTCCTATCCCATCACAAACCTACAGCTATTCTCCACAGGGACACTTCAACTAATCTGTGCCAGCATAAAACTCTTAAGTGCAAAGGATAGAGCCTCAGACCATTTTCAGCAGCAGGTTCCAGCTGTGGAACTCAAACTAATCTTCTCTATTGATAATGAATATAAGCCTAAGTGTATTCAAAACTAAAAACAAACCCAGCTTCTTAGTAAGACTCCCTACAGTGATGGCATCTTCCCAGGGTAACCAGCTTAGGTCTGGAGAGAGGAGGAGGAGGAGAAGGCAGAAACACAAGTAAAGACAGTGTTTAAAACCAAAACACAACAAAAAAAAACTCCAACAAACCCCACACATAGATAAAATGTATACATGGTATATTTTTAAAATATTCTTTCCAAAATACAGATTATTACATTACAATAATTTCCAGAGATGCACAAATGTCACCTTTGTTTACCCCTTTTAAAAAATCTCAAGTAGTCAAATAGGCAGCTTTGTCATCACTGTTTCTTAAAGCCAGATTTTGGGTTTCATCCCTAGTAACTCCAGCAGGTTAGTCAGAATTGTTTTCTTGTCCCTTAGTATAGCTATAGGGTCACTCAGGAGGAAAGTCCTGGTCATACTTTTGCTATTCTCTTGAGATGTGGCCAGCGAGGAACAACCCCTACTGAGGAAAGGCTGTGGGGTAGGGGAATAGCTGTGGAGGTACAGAGGAGATTGACTGTCTGAGAATCTAGTGAAATTCAGTTAACCCAGACTACACGGCACTGCTGCTGCCTGCTAGAAAGACAGGCACAAGAAAGGTGATACAAATCATAGTATAGTTTCAAAAGCTTTTTAATACTTACAAGGGATTGCACATAGCTGACAACTGCACTATACACTTTTTGCTCTTGGGTTACTCTTAGGAAATCTCTAATCTCTTATAATGAAAATAGATATTTACTGGTAGACCTTTGGAGTTCTAGTGTTCTAGGTGGTAAAAAACATAAAAATTAGAATAGTTCACAGGGATATTTGTTTTTACATTTCTGAAATGAGTGTTATATTCCCCTCGTAGGCTAATGTTTATAGTCCACGGTTTTGCTCTGAAATCTTCAAAACAGCCAGAGGGAATTAGGAACAATTAATAATCACATCTTTTTACTAATAGGTTTCTTTCAAATCACGTTTGATTTTTATAAGCAAAATTTCCTGTTTATGCTCTTAATCAATTATGTCAATGATCTATCCAAGAAGGATAAGATTCGTTTGCACTTTTACAATAAAAGATAGATGTATTCATGTAGTGATATTAATAGCAGGGATGTTAATATCCATAGAAGGCCTTCCAAAATCATTCGGGTTTCATAAGTGTGTTCCCTTATTTTTACAAACAGAACTTCAAAGTCAGGACATGGCGGTACAGTAGTTTCAAGGGGGTTCTGCATATTTGTTGTGTGACCTATTGTTTAGTTAAACTGTGTAGCAGATGCCTTGTTAAGTTATAATGCTGAGTGCCAGTAAGAATAGAACAACTTTTGGAGTTCAATCTACTCTCAGTCAAGGTCAAAAAGAGCAAGGACTAAACTCAGTGAATTTTCAAAAGCTAACCCTAAATATACAATATCAAAGTTCATAATTAAGAAGGCTCATTTAATCAGCCAGCTTCATGTTTGCACAGCAGTGGGAGTAATTATAACACTACTCATTCTTTCAGGTTGACTTGAACACTTGACCTTACAAACAAACTCCTTTTTTCCCCCTCTTAAGATGCAAAGCCAAACCATTTGATTTTAACAAAACAGAGCTGTCAGTTTGACATTTCAAAGCACATTTAACTGCTTGCTTTCATTAAAAAGATAGTTTATCTTTAAAATAGAAGTTTATAGACTGTATCTACTCATTTTTGCCATGCAAAGATTAAAAAAAAACCAAACCAACAGTAAGTTTCTGCTTTTTTGACCTTTTCCTCAGTTCATCAGCTGAACTATATTTATTCCCGTCTCCACAATACACAGAAATATCCAAATTCCTGCCACTGCCAGGATGCCTCAAGGGCACCATTGCCTTGATAGTTCTCTTACATCATGCCAGTATTCATTGATTCACACAGGGCCAAGGAATGTGAAATCCAAAGTGAGAATAGCAATTGTTCTCAGCAGTAGTCATGTGTGGGCAGATATTTAGCAAAACTAACCTCACCCAGAAAGAGTAAAACACATGGAAGAATATCCTGCCTCCTTTTTGTCGTCTCAGAGTTGTGGTTCTACTTGAAAGCCAAATTCTAGTCAAGGAAGAGTGATAGGCCCCTTCTAAAGGGGAACTCGTTTTTTATTTCTTTAGCACATACTTTATAAGGTACACTTGAATATGTTTTTTCTCTGCTGGTAATAGTGGGAGGTTAAATGCTAATTTTGAGTTCTCTAAAGTTACACGGGAGAAGTCTCATGCTGATAATTTACAATGGCAAATCTGTCCCTGGGAGTCCCAGTGCCATAAGGATGCAGAAATATAGAAGGGAAGGGGCTAGGAATTCAAGTGAGGCAAGTAATTAACCCATGAGATTAGTTTTCAGTCTGGCAACCTAACTATGAAAATGGAGCAAAGGTAAAAGAGGCACACTTGATATGAAGGTTTTGGTTGTTGACTGACTGTCCTCATGCTTTTATTTTAGATTTTTTGTCCTGCTCATTGTTTTTCAACTCTGTGTAGCAAAAATTGCAAGGTATGACAGATCTCAATTTTTAAGCACATCAGTAGGTTTTACTGAAGAATTTTTAAATTAGTAAATTTTTTAAAAAAATCACATTGCACCTGTCTGAAAGTCTAAACAGTTGTAAAGTGAAGCTAACAATTTAAGAACCCAGTTAATGGATTTACTTAAAATCCACTGGTAGTTGTTATCTCAGTTTTGCATTAAAAAAAAAACCCAAAACATTTGTAATACTTACAAATTGTATTTGAAACAGCTTGTGGTAACAGCTGTATTTGCTAATTCTGAGAAACTCAGGAACAAATTCTGAGCATTTTTTGATAGTCACTATAAAGACTGTTATTAACAGCAGCAAAAAAAAGACATTATTTATATTTTTTCAAATTGAAAAGCATTACTCTTCATTATGGAGAGGTTTTCCTCTTCATATAACACAGTCAAAACATAATTTATCTAGATAAAAATTACATCAAGAGAGCAAAATTACACTGTCAAATATACTATGTACTGGAGTCCTTTTCCATCTCCATCATCTGTAATACACTATGATTCCTTCAGTTAGTATGAATAGTTTACAGTCACTTTAACTGTATGATTTCATTAGTAGCAGTACAATATTCACACTCTACTAGCAACCACAATACACTCAATAATTAGAAACTAAAATTATTGCTGCCCTTTGTCTGAATTATCCATAGTTAGAGCTCATGTAGTCAGAGAAAATATCCATACAAAGGTCCACCAAGTCATGTTCAGAAGGGATACTCATGTTTATTTTTTCTCTCTCTGTATCTACAGTAATCTTTTTCTCCAAGTTATCCATTTTCTGATGTTACCTTACTTCAGTCTGTTTCACAGATGAATAAGCAGTCAAAAGCTACCTCTCAAACTCAGTGAGCTCAGCTACACAGAGAGAGAAGAAACAGAAGAAAACACAGAAAATATTTTAATTTTTTTTTCTATGATCTGGCCATTCAGTATGGGAAGTTCTTTGGTCTACTACTGAGGGAGTTTTGCAGAACTGTCCATGAAGGAGAAGGCAGATCCTAGAGCTATCAAGTTTATTTTATAGAGCTGGGATTTTATGCGTTCTTTCTGTACATCAAGCTGGCAGTTGGAGAGGACAGTCCTTTTTGAGAAAATGAGAAACGAGGAGCATTTTACCCACAGTTATGAAGTATTCTAAGCTGGAAATACAGATGCTTAAGAAAAAGTGAAAAAAAACACCTCATCCTTTGATTAAAAAACAGCTCTGATCACCACTGATCCTGGTCCGGTTATACAAGACCAATTATATATCCAGATCAGCTTTTTGAAGTCTCAGAATTTCACAAACTATTGGAGAAAGTTTCCTTACTCACATAATGCTATGGCAATCTTTATACTCTACATATATTACAGGATGATATGAGGCATGAAAACTCCTCACAAGCTGACCTCTTCCTTCTGTTGGAGCCAAACTGATTGTTACAGTTTAAACAGCATTGCTTTTCCTTTATATATCTCACATATGAATGAAAAAAATGGAAACAAGACAGCTATGCTCCAGCTATTTTTTCATTCATAGCTAAATATCAATTATTTCTTCTGAAATGAAGTATCAAGTTTTATAAGAGCCACTAAGTTTAGTCTGACTGCAACGCTTGGTTTCTCTAATGCATGAGACTCAGCTTAGAAAATTCTGTCCAATATCTCTATACACATTCTCATTGCACACAGTAAAAGTCTAACTGTGGATGATGAGATTTCATACTTATCCACCCTAACTTTCTTGTACAATAAATGCAAATTGCTGAAATTAATTAGTACCAGAGTAAAAAAGAGAGTGCCAACTTTCACACGTGAGATCTATTCTTTGGAGGCACTGCACTTTTAATCTCTATTTAGAATGCTGATTGTCTCTTACACAATTATGAACAGGTAATAATTCCACTGTGGTTTTTTTTTTTTCTTTCCTCCTGAATTTATGTTGTCTGCCACATATTAAATTTCACAGATTTGGATATTTCTTTTTTTTTTTTTTTGCTTTAATGAGACTACATATGTGGCCTTCATCATATAATTAAGTAAGAAGTAGTATATAACCAACCTGCTTTTTGCATTAACTACAGAGACTTATGCTTGATTTTTATTAAAACAAGAAAGAAATGTTATTTATATTTTTTGCCACCTACATGAGGTAGTAATTCTAGGAAGCTGCAAAGACTATAATTACATTAAAGCATTCATTACATATTCTTACTTCAAAGAAGAGAAAAAATTGCGTGAAGTAACATATCCTATTAATCACAGAGATTTGAATCCATCTAATATTCTTTATAATTTTGGCTTGAAATCTATTATAATGTCAAATACTATTAGTGACGCCTTAGCTACTCAATGGAGGCAACACAAGTTCTTGCATGAGAATTGACTCAGGAGAGTCATAAGACAATAAAAGGTTAGCAGGGCCCGCAGTCTCTGCTCTCCAATTCGGTAGCATGAAGAAAAAGCAAATTCACTAGGAGCTGTCAACTCTGAAACATCTCAGTTCAATATAATTTCACCAAAGATCAAATGGAAAAAGATAATCTTGTTTTCTAGACACTTAAATCCCATTTTCCCAGGCAGATTTACCCCTTGGTTTGTCCAAATGTGTCTTAAACAGAATATCTTATTCTGAAATGTCTCCCCACCCCCACCCCCCAATACAAACAGGCACAATAGCACTGAATACATCAGTGTCACAGTTATTGTTTCTAAAGATTAGGCAGAAGGCCACATTTATGGAAATTTGCTAATACTCTTACAGTACTTGTATACTTTATGAAAATATTTATTGGTATAGTAGGAATTTTCAGCTTGTTATCCTCCCATCCTTGTAATTATCCTGCATTGGTAGAAAGCAATGCAAATGTTTATTAGATCTGCTGGGGCCTCTAAGCTCTTTTTACTTTTGTTCAAATAAAAGATTGACAGGAGTGCAGTATTATTAATATTTGTTGAGTGTTTTGTACATCAAAGACATCCTGCTGCTCAGTTATGTGCATGCTACCAGAATAGTTAAAATGACTAAAACGCTTAGCAAAATATTGCTTAAGACAGGTTACCTGCAGAAAAACTACAACTATTTGATTTAAATAGGTATTTTCCTCTTTTGGCATCTGATATTTAACTCTGAAAGTATTGTTTTCTTCTACCCTAAAGATTTGCTTTCTCCATTTCCATGATTTTGGCTATTAACCTTCAGTAAGATATTATTGTCAATTCAAAGTCTCAAGTGTTGCACTTAGCAGAAAAGTTTTCATCTGTGAATCTGAGTCAAATAACAGTGTTATAAAAAGTTTCACTTTGGAGATAGTCTTGTGTTCATTACTCACTTGGGGGGTGGAAATAATAAAAAAAAAGAGCATCTGATATTCCAGTTTTCCAGTTGTAGTGAAATCAAAGGTTTACTAAACATGAGTAACAACATTTTCCATTCTCCTCAATGAGAAAGTTTCACCCATAGTGTTTTGGGTTTTAGGCTGAACAGACACGATTTAGAAATCTATAGATGCTTTGGATTTCAATGCCCTGGGCTTGGCAAAATTTGTACCAAAATTTGTGCTGTTCACCCTGCCACACATAGCCCTAGTATTTTGTGTTGCAAAACTCTGATTATCTCTCAAGTTCAGTCCCGTACTGAAAACAAGAGAAGTCTCCTTTTCTAACTTGGCATACACTGCAATGTATCTTTCTATTTCTTCATTTTATAGGAAAGGAAATGCAGTTTAAGGACAAGATGAGCCTTACCGTACATTGATTCTGTCACTACAAAAATACATTCTTGTCCACTTCAAAATTACTACTTATTTTGAATAGAAAAAAGTAAGCCAAGAATCTAAGCAGGTAATACTGTTTTAACACACAACTCTCATAAAAATACATCTTGTAAACTGTGGTGACTTACAGGTGTGTGCATTCAGGAAAGGAGGACAAGTTTTAACCAGTTGTTAACCTGTTGAAACAGGACTTTTTTATTACTCCCGCCCCCACCTCCATCCTCCCCCTTCTAATCATAACTGATGGAGCAGGAAAACAAACTCATATACAATTATATGCCTCTGGAACTATGTATACTTAGTTCTGAAAACAAAATAATCCTCTGCAATAACCAACAAAATATTCCCTCTCCTCCAAGTAAAATATTAGCATCACATTTTGTTTTAGCTTGCAACACTGAACAAAGGGAACAGCAATAACAAATACAACAGGGAAAACGGGGTATAAACTCAGGATTTCTGTCTCCAGATACCTAGCATTTACTAGATCAAAGTTGTTGGGGTTTTTTTGTTCTTTTTTTGTTTGTTTGTTTTCCTTTTAAAAGAAGTGTAATAATTCCTCTTTGAAACTAATACAATCACAAGTTTCTAAAGGTGATTTAGCAGGGCTTCCAAAGCCATAGAACTTTATCAGAAGCAGGGAATCCATACCAACCTCTGTAAAATCTCAAACAATACAGCTGCAGATGACTACCAGAATACTGCAACAAGTCACTATGAAGCATGAACCAAACCCACATATTACCAAGTTTCTTTTCTTTGGTATCATGTAAAATGCCACAATTATCTGGAACTTCAGTTCAAGTATAATTGAATCCTGTCTTTCATGCTCATGTGAAAACATCACTCATTTCTATCAGCAGGCAAGTACTGTTACATGATAAAGCACATAGTAAGTACAAATCAAGAAAGATGAGTCTATTATTTTCAGGGGTAGTGGACAGCATGCCATGTTAGCCCACAGACTTAAGGGCCAGGGGTTTATAATACTGACTGTACATTTAGTTGTACAATTGCATATTAACTCATTAATGACATTGCTTGCACAGCACAGAGGAAAAATGTGAAGTCCATAATCTAGTATTGTCAAGAACAGGTAATACTATGTGAGAATTCTTTTTGTGCTGATTTTTAAATTAAATTCTGGATAATGTGCATCTGGAACAAAAACTTTCTGACTACAAAATAGAAAAAAAATGTCATGACGAAACAAAATCAGACAGAATAAATTATGGTAACAAAATTTATCTCTATTAATAAAAAAGCAAAAAAAAAAAAAAAAAAAAAAAAAAAACCCACCCCAAACAAACAACCCCAAACCCAAGCAGTTGAGAGCTGAAAAGCTCTATCCCCATTTAAAATCTGTCTTCCTCATTTAAAGAAAAAAAAAAAAAAGAGCAACTCTCTGCACAGCATTTTAACTCCGATTACTAAAGAATTAGAACTAAATAAGCATGAAAGCAAGAGAAAAGACAGTAATAACATTAGTAATAACTCAAGCAGCGTGTATCACATCTGTTATTTTCCTTGTATGTAACACACTATTAGTTGGTGGGGGTTTTTTAAAGTGAATATTAAATACATTGTTGTCCAAACAAGATAACTATGAAAACTATGTGGGATGTCAATGAAGTAAACCAGAAAGGACCTGAAAGAAACAGTAATTGCCTACCATTTTAATAGCCACCAGGATGCACAATAGTTTCCCAAAGAAAGAGGTTGATTTATTTATTTTTTTTGCAATAATAGCCTGTTTGAATCAGAAGCGATTGAGAAACAATAGACATCAAACCCATGAGATGTCTCTTCAAAGCAATGTTTCTTCTTCAGAGAGGCAAGACTTTTTTTTTTTTTCCCAGAAGTAAATTCTGACAATGTACAAAATGCTTTTATATTTTCTGTAAGGTACTTTTAAGTATTTCTGAAGTAGATGCACCTTCTAAAGAGTCTGCATAGCCTGCTATCTTGACCCTTACAGTGACCAACAGCAGGTGCCTGCTGAAGATCATAGAATCATAGAATCAATAAGGTTGGAAGAGACCTCAAAGATCATCAAGTCCAGCCTGTCACCCTTGACCTCATGACTACTAAACCATGGCACCAAGTGCCACATCCAATCCTCCAGGGATGGTGACTCCACCACCTCCCTGGGCAGCATATTCCAACAGCTAAATACTCTCACTGTGAAGAACTTTCTCCTCACCTTGAGCCTAAACATCCCTTGGTGCAGCTTGAGACTGTGTCCAAGCACACAGCTATACTTCCCCAGAACATTTTCTAGACCTTGGCAAGAAACAGCTCAACATTTCTGAATCAGAAATATTATCCTCTTTTTTTTTTTTTTTTTTTTTTAGTAACAGTTCTTAAGTTATTCTGTTCCAGGAATTTGAACTGTCACCTTTGGAGATCATGTAAATTTTTGTTATCAGTAACACCATGTTGCAGCTTAATAGCATACTGTGCAAAGAACCATCTTCCTTAGTTTGCTCTGAATACCACTGGTTTTATGTTATGCATCTCATTCTTATGGTGGAACTAAATTAAATCCCTATCCACCTTCTCCTCACCACTTCTGATTTTATAAACCTCCTTACATATACCCCTTATTTTTAAATTCCAACCCCCCCCCCCCCGAAGGTTCCTAGTCAGTTTGCTTTTTCTTCACACAGAAAATAGTTTTGTATATTTGATTAGTTTTGTCATCCTTCTGTAGGAAGTAAAAAGGATTGCATAAAGTTCTGTTACATTTGTTGCAGATTTAAATAATCTTTATTACATTCCTAGTAATTCTTAACATTTGTTTCTTTCTTTAGTACTAAGGAATATTCCTTATACAATTACAAGAATTTGTACCTTAAAGAGAAATCTAAACACAACAATCAAAATTGAAACCCAAACAAAAATATGCTTTCACACTGCAAGTCATTCAGCTTTTTTATGCTAAGCCTAAGCTCACTGTGATGTTTTATGAAAAGTGCCTAATTTGCCAAAGTCACAAAACTTGCTCTTGATAAGAGGTTTTCAGGATACCATTTTAATGCTACAATGACTCATTCTTCCTAAAGTTTTATCTGACTCCTACACACCATCCAGAAACTTCTGAGCATAAGCTTATTATGAAATAAAGACAGTAACACTTCAGACCTTCGCTCTATGGATAAGAGAAGATGCAAAAGCCTTTTGAGCCACTGAAGATCGCTGCTAGAATAAGAGCAGGTACTGCTGTTCCCATCTCTTTTCCCCTGTTACCCCACTGGACTTAAAACATTCATCCATGTAATGCACAGTAACATATATTAAATGCCTGTCAGAACCAAGGCAAGAAAATTCACTTGCAGTAGAACATTCCCCTTCTGTAGCAGCTGAAGGGATATCGTATCTATGGTACTAGTCAGCACATCAGAAACAGTTTCACCTGTTGAGCAACAGACAATGGCATATGTCAAAGTCATTCAGTTGATGGTCATTACTAGAAAATTACATACATAGGCAAAGATGTGTATATGCGAGATAAAATATTCCGTTGAGTTTGTGGTTAGGATGTCGTTTGCTGCTGCCAGCTCTCCAAAGATTTATAGTTTGCAGTTTGAGTCCTCTATTATAGCAGAAAATATAATTTTAAGTGCTACATACGCTGAACTTATGGTTAGTTAAAGGCAGAAAATATTAAATGACCAAGTGAGTTGCCGTCATGTTGCAAGCCCAGTGTTGCCTTTATTTCAAGTATTTGGCTTCAGAAAGCTTAAAGCAAATGAGAATTCAATGGAAGCTTTTCTGCTTCTCTCTTTCAGCTCCCCAGTATGGAACATTCATGAAAATGCAATTTAAATTACATAAAAGGATCTGCATGCACTACTGAGTGAACAAGCTAATTTGCTCAAGTGAGTAGTAACCAACAAGGAGGTAGAAAGCCAAATTTCTGCAACTCCTTACTTCTTGTTTAGTATTTGAAGTGCCTCTGAGGCCCTACCTAAATGAGAAGAATTCTGAAGTAAGTACTAAAAATTGTGAACTTTTTAGAAGTGGAATATAATAAAAAGGAACAGTCAAGAGCTTCTATTACCTTTCTGTCATCCTATGGTATAGGATACTAATACATTTACATATATGTTATTCATATATTATATTATATTATATTATATTATATTATATTATATTATATATTATACAGCATATTATACAATATTAATCAGCATGTAAAGTGTCTTATGAAGGCAATAATACCTGTGGTTGTGGCTGAAATTCATGAAGTCTTTTATTCTAATGTAACCATCTAAGAGTAACTAACATCAGCTACAGAATGAAAATGCTTTAGTAATGTGGCCTTCCAAAACCATATTTCACAACTGACCCCCTTGGCTGAGGGTACTGAATGTTGCGTTGTGCTCTGCCTGCACTTTGTAAGTGGTAGTGTTCCAGAGGAATGCATGTGCTGGTGAACACAGTGCTCAAGGGGAGCTTGATGGGTGGGGTGCAGAGGAAAAGGAAGTATTCAGTTTTATCAGAAGTAAGCATTGTCAACTTATACTCAGGATATCATCAGCATTGATCTCTTCTGGAGCAGGATAGGAAATTGTAGTACAGGTTTGTAACGGATAAAAGACAGGGTTAATACAAAAGACAGTTTAGGAATTCTAAGAGAGGAAAGCAACTGTCATGGTTGACTCTGTAGTGAAAAAGTGTTTTTATTTGTGTAATAACCACCATAACAGTTGGACAGTGTATGGCCTGTATTAAACAAAATGGGACAAGAAGAGACAAGGCCAATTGCATGCCACAACTCCACAGGCAGTAATATGTTGGAACATACTGCAATCACCATCTAGCAGGATTTAAAAGACACTTCAAGATCTTCAAGTATCTATAAGAAAGAAGTTCTCAAATGCAACTTGAAAATCCTTTTTCTGGCAGTGCATAAACCCTTGTTTCTCCTAAATTAGTGTCTAACCATATTTTCCAAATTCTAAAGGAAAAGAAAGTGCAAAGTGAAACATGCTATCATGCTGAGAAGAGTCATAATTTGTCATTTGAAGACAAGATAGAACATCTAGACAGAAGTCAGATGGTCAGTGCAAGAGGTGGCAAATGCAATACAAATGAAAAATTGATGAGAAAAATACAATTGATGAAGTACAGACTTCCCCTCACCCCCTTCTGGCTGTTTTCTAATTCTAGGAGTCAGGAATAGTAGAAAGAATTTCAAATAGGAAGAAATATTTTCAAATCATTATCATGAGATGATTTACAGTGAATGAATCATTAGTATATATTTTTAAAAAAGAAAAAAAAAAAGAAGTGCTGGTAGCAGCATTAAGGAGCAGAAAGGAAAAGCACCAAAGTACAACACTCTTAGCTCAAGAGTTGACAAACTTCAGTTTACTGGATGTAGCCTCTAAAAGACAAATAGCCTCTAAAAGACAAAGAAAAGATGTTGTAGGGTTCTGTTGCACACTGCCTACCCAAAGATTAGAATGATTTATTGCTCTAGCTTCTATGATGTATAGGGTAAAGGACTTATCAGGGTACTCAGTTTAGGTTATGTATGTAGAATCCTGTGTAGTAAATTATTGGAATTTCTACAAACTCCAGATAATTTGCTAATACAAACAGAACAAGGTCCAATGTATAATCTTTCCAGGAGACGGCAGATCAAACACCAAGCCAGAAACTGGTTACCTAGGGACCACTAAGTATGGTCTGTATATATTATGGATGAACAGAGGACATTTCCAAGCAGCACCCACTCATTCTCATATATCACATACACAGTACATCAAAAGGACTGAATGCTTGGTGATCTGGGTATAATGAGACATTAGTAGTAAGCTAGTAGTACTACTACTCCCAAGAGGCACAAGTGTTTATTTGCTATGTGGGCCTGGGAACTCAGATCATATTCCTAGTCTTAAAGTGACAAATAGCATTACAATATGAGTAGCTTCCAAAGCGAAAAGTGGCCCACGTGGTCAACAGACTATGTGACTTTCTTTGAAACTAAATGGTGATTTAAAGTCAGCACTGACCCCATCCCTTCATGGAAAATGAATAGTTGGTTCTAATCTAGGAAAGACTACGAGCCATGTATAAAAGAGACAAAATGTTGCCAGCTATAGCAATTAAACTGTGACAATCCATAAATGCAGACTTGCCACATCTTTCTCAGAATTAAAATTAAACTGTTTTCATCTTGTGTTTTCCCTGTAAGAGTGCACTGGTATCTACTGCTAAAATGTATCATGCTATGCAATAAGATGCTGTTTGAAAAGCACATTATGTTCCAGTTTAAAGCAGTTTTCTGTATCAACGATTACTGAAACAAATAAAATAGCAATGGGAATAATTTACAAACCACTCAGAGAAATGCACCCTAGTTTTTATTTACATCTAGGTTTGTCAGTTTTCATCCTACCTTTAGCCAGTTTGAATATAACAAAAGATTCAACTGGACAGATGTTGTAAAACACTAGAGAAATAAATATAAATGCAACCCCACTTCTTGTTGTTTAACCATACAAACATGTGTTCAGCTGTGGGGCTTTACATAATAAGAAAAGGTACATAGCTTAGTGAAATTCATGAAAATACTTATCTGAAGTTTCCTTGAGAGAACTGGAACAAAAGTAAGAATTGAAATACATAATTTATGACAAGGTATAGTCATGAATTAAAGATATTTGATTTACATAAACTACTTCTAATAATTTACTGTCACACTCAAGAGTGATGTGTTTTCTTTCTACCATTAAGAAGAAAACATAAAAGCCTAAATATTGATTATATGTACTTTTCTTTAGTCCCTCTCTCCATAAGAAAGGTTGCAAAAAAACCAACCAAACAAACAAACCCACAAAAAAAGTGTGAAAAGTTTGAGAAGGAACTAGTTCAGACACTGGCCCTACATGATAACTTAAGTCACATGTCATAATTGAATTGGCCCATATACTAGACCATCTAAATAGGCATATAACCAGAGCAATATGGACACTCAATTTGTTTCAAATGTCAATTAGGCACCAGATCTGAATGACTTATTCTACAATAGCTCCAAGGTCCCAGGCGTAAAGTCTTATCCTAATCTCACTTGAGTGTGACTTGCATACTCTATGCCCTTTTTCAGCTGTGCATAGTGAAGGAGACCACCATAGTGCGCAAGAGAAGCTCTTTGCAAGTGTAATGTCAGAGAGATTTTCTTCTTAGAATTAGTGTAAGTTTGTATTGTGAATAACTGAGGGAAGAGCCTGCTCTCCCCATTAACTTACCATTCCCTAGTTCCAGGACATGATAACATAATGCCTTTCCCCCCACCTCTTTTCTCTTTTAAGACTCTTTTTTTTTGCTACCAGTCTCCATTAATTGGTAGTAAAAAGGAACAAATACGTAAACTGGAGACCTAATGATTGACTGTCCTCAGAACTATTTTACCTAATATGGATTTACATTCTATATTCTAAAGGGCTTTTAGTAACATAGTAGTACCCTACCAAAAAAGGAATGTTATCAGAACTGACAGAGCCCCAAGGCAAGGGAAAGATTCAATGCATCATAACCTCACAGCCAAGAACCTTAAGAGAGCATCACACAGTGGTTAATGTACTTTAAATATAAAGAGTTAAAATGTTGCTCAAATCACACTCAAAACTGGGAGACCGCACCAAAATTCCTGTTTGTGTTCAAATTTTTAGCATATTTTTGGATTAATTTCCCTTGCTGCCTGGTCCAGCAGCTGCAGTGATAAATCCCAGATCATTTGGCAAAATACTTTCTAGCTCTGAGTGATAACCTGGGTTTACCCAAACCAAGTTCTTTTCTCAGGTAACATGCAAGTTATTTGTACATATTGTGTTCTTGTATGCTGAGATTTTGCAGGATAGGAAGCAAAACAAACCAGTAACAAACCAGCATGGCTAATTACCATTCCAAAAGTTGCACAGGTCATTAAAGCCATGATGATAAATACTATCTTTGAAATCATAGTTTAGGCTGCTGTAACACAGTAACTGACAGCAACAAATTATTAGGGTGAGGGTCTGACTATGACAGTGAATGTGTTTTTTATTCACCCTCTGGGAGGCCAAGCAGTCCCTGCAAGGTACTCTCTTAAAAGGAATTTTTAACACAATGACTGTTGAGAGAAGAGTCGCATAAAACTGCAGAGGCACAGCACAGGCACATTCTAAAGGTTTTGAAGTGGCCAAACTTTATGTACACAGAAAGGCTAAACATTTCTTGTTTCTGGGTCACAGGCATTCAAGACCTTTGACCTTCAAGCTATAGATCTCTTACGCAGGCAAATTACTTACACTGCAATACTTCATAAACAACAGAAGCCCTAAGTGTCCCACCAGGCATTACAAATGGGGTGGGGTTACACTCGGGATAGATTTGATTTGGATGGAAATGAGCCTCCTGGGAAGTCTACTTAAGCCTTTTAAATTATGCCTGAGCAATGACATGATGGTTGAGTTTTAGAATTGCATATAATGATGCTGCTTTGTTTTTTTTTAAGGAACTTAGCTGGCATAAACATTCAATTGCATTTTTTTTTAAATAGAAATATTATCCAGTAGATGAAAAGGAAAATGTATCAGCTCTCCATCTCTTAATTTGGTAGAGTGATCCTTGGTTTAACTGAATTTGTATTTCAGTGCTTTCTCTTTATATGAACATAAAGAAATACTGAAAATCTGAGGTGTAAACAGAATAAAATTAGAAATTACAATAGCAGCTTGCCTAGGTATGTCCAAAACATATTGCCACAGAGTTCTGTAGCATCTTCTTAGTTTTATGTATTCAGTAGTCTTAAACAAGAAAACTTACATTAAGGGGCAACCAGAAACCTGCACTTTCACTAGAAGAAAAGAGCAGTCACTCTATTTCACTTTTCTCCAGCTAATAACATGCATATATCACCCTGTCATATTTCAATACATAATATTTCATCCCCTCTCAATTATTTCTCCATCAATTTAGTGTCTTTGGAACCACCTTAAAATATCAATAATTAATAGATATGTCAGTGTTCAGTACTGTATATTCAGACAGATAAAAAGAAAGAAGCCACAGGACAACAGCCTATGATTCAGTAACACTTCACTCAGAAAGAGCAAGCCAGGGTTAAAAAATAACAAAAATAATCTTCCTTTCCTTCTTCTTAGTATGTGCTTTAGGGTGCTAGAACACTAATAATAAACAAACACTGAAATATGCTCCAGCTACATTAAGCACACCAAGATATGTAGAGTCATGGTCATTTACCCCAGATGCAAAAGTGACAAGATTTATCTTTCCCCTCAAGAGAGTAATAAGTCACCAAATTCAGCCTATATTTTGAACTGTTTTTCTAGAGCTGAAAGAGCTCATGAAACAGCATTTAAAGATTTGGGGGTTTTAGGTCAAAACCAAGAAGCAGAATTTTAAAAATCTAGTAAATAGGGAACTCTTCTGGGAGATGGGATACTGATGTCACATCCCTTTTTTCAAGGTTTAGTAACCATACTTCCTCCTTGGGTAGGTAATACAGAGTTAGATACTTATGATTTGACTCAATTTCACTCAACTTTTAGCACTGATTTTTTGAAAAAAAAAAAACTTATCCTAAATATGTTAATATCATAATAGCATTGAAAACAGATTTAGGAAACATATGCATTCAAGACTGAGCTTTTCCTGTCCCTAATTTAAGCATCTGTGTGTCAGATACTGAGATTTCTTTTTAAAACTGGCCATTCAGGTAATCAAATTCTAACAATAGTGGTGAAAAATAAAAATATTTATTTTATATAAACCCCAAAATGTTAGTATTTCTAAACCTAAGTTATCACTGAAAATTAGTAGATAATTTTTTACAGTTATCTCTAATGTAGCATTTGTGCCTTGAGTGCCTGGTACTATATGGTTACTATTCCACTACCCAACTAAGCTATTAAAATATTCTATTATTTTGTTACTTATCTTCCCTTAAAGGAAACCCATGCAGCTAATTGGTCTACTTAATATTCATTCTATATGTCTAACTAAAAGAGGAAGGGCTTGTCCATGATTTTTGTTATGTTTATAAAGCTCTGGGAAAACAGTAGAGCCTCAGACTTTTAGGTAACAAAACTTTCCCTCTTATTTCACACAAAGGCGTGTCATCAAGATCTTATGATGACTACCTTTAAGATTTGTGCTGGTCATAGTCTGCACTGTAGGTATGGCAAGCAACAGCTTTTTGACTGGCACCAAGTTTTTTAATTCAAAAGCTGAGTACTTTTGAAACAGTATAAGATACTAATTTGAAGAAAAAAAACCAACCAAACCAAACAAAAAACCATGATCAATACATAGGATTCTACTAAATCATATAATGCTATTTTGATCCTAACAACATTCTAAACTTTTTAAACACCAATTTAGCTTTCTGACACTCAAAATAGAGAGTTTCCACTCTACTAGATTTCTTAGTGCTAAGCAATATCTGGTTTCTGAGTATCTCTTTTCATTTTATGTGTACATTAATGTAATCAGCGTACATGCCATAGGTGTGGGTGCTCATGTCCAGGTGTTAAGGACTGTATTAACTGACCACAACCTTCTCAAGCTATATAGCCCAAAATAATTATAACCAGGAGATTTTTTTTTCCTAAAGAAAATGAACAAAATAATAATGAATGAAGGCTTAACATCTTAAGTCTTTAAAATAATTGCTTTTTAAAATTCAATGTCAACATAAAACCACATCACAAGTATTGCAAAAAAAATAGTTTAACAGAATCTTTCAAAGGGATTATAAAAGAAAAAAATATGTCAAGAAATGTATTAACATTATCTAAATTTCCATAACATTGACTGCATGCCAGATTTCTTAAAAATCATCATGACTTTTGTTTCTTGTTTCCTTTGTGCACTGACAATTCCTTTCAGAGACCGATGTTGCATACAATATTCTAGAAGGGTTGTCAGAGTCTAGTGACAACAGTACCTGTTTTTCTTGTTGTAGAGTCTATTTTTTTCTGCAGTATGACACCCAGCATTATTCTAGTTACTAAAGTATCCTGTAACAGTGCTAGAAAACATGTTTAATTATCCTTAAAAGTGATTTCAAGCTCTTTTAGGAGATGCCAGTTTAATAATTTATTTCCTAAGCCTTTTTTTTTTCCCAGTTGTCTATTTACTAAACTCATCATATTTTGCATCCGTTATCCAAGTTGTCTGAATTTATCTTTCCGTGTTTTGCTTCTTTATTAAATACTGAGGGGAGATGTGTCCTTATCCAAGAGACTCTAATCTTAAGACTCGCTCCCTGATGAAGGGACTGCCTTTTCCTCACTGACTGCTTGGCAGTCACAGATCACATATAAACTGGGAAAAAAACTGGGTTTAAACAAAGTAAATGATCCTTGCTTGTTAATATCCCACTGCAATGACCACAAAAATTTAGCATAGCAATTATCTCTCTGTCTGTATGCATCTGCTAAAGGCTTATGGCGCACACAGCATAATTTGGCTTCTGAAAAGGGTAGCCACCATGAACTTTTGAGGGCTAGGTAATTTATTTTAAGGTGGTAAAAAAGCATTAGGTTTCATTTACTCATTCCAAGGCTGAATACGAGCCACAAAACTCTGTAGACCGGTCAGTCTTACACTTTTCTTGAAAGTAAGAATTCTGATAGCTCTAAGCTCTGTACAATCTCACAGTGCTATTACCTTAGTTATGGACTAAAACTTAAACAGAATTTAGTATTATATGACAAACAATCATGTTTTACATGATATACTAGTGCAAGCATGGCACACATGAATATCAACAGGGTATTGGATAAATTGAATC
This sequence comes from Picus viridis, assembly GCA_033816785.1. Classification (NCBI taxonomy): domain Eukaryota; kingdom Metazoa; phylum Chordata; class Aves; order Piciformes; family Picidae; genus Picus; species Picus viridis. The sequence goes on along the minus strand of CM066582.1, from coordinate 15,217,120 downwards.
TAAAGCTTTGGTCTTCTGCTTCTAGATTAATACCCTTTGAAGTGTCTTTAAATTAATAAAATGAGCACCTGCAGGAACAACACACAAAGGAAAAATTAAGGAGGCAAGAATATTATCCTCACAGGCATTCTTTTATCCAACTCAGCAGTATTCCAAAATGAAGCAGGCATGTCTCTTTCACTGAAAAGTACTCAGATGATCAGTTACTCATTTTCCTTTCTAGCTTCCAGGTTTCCCACACATTCATCTAACTGTACTGCTCTATATACAAACTTCTGCAGAATTTTTAGTACAAGAGTTCCTCCTAACTTGTAGTAAAGAAACATTTGGCTTTTTTTAGCATTCAGAACAGTTTACAGAGATAACATTTCAAGATTCAGAAATTTTATACCTTTTTATTGTCTTTAATGTCAAATCCCTCTGTCCTTACTACAAACGCAAATACATTTGGACCAGCTGTTTCCGTATCTTTTCTGGCTAGTGTTTTTTGCCAAAATTTTGCCTGTACATGAATGTTCCAGACTGTTGGCCTACATAGGATCTAATAATAATAGACTGGAGCCTCACAAAATAAGGCATTACATTTTGGGTTTTGTGTGATCTCTTCCACTGAGCTTTTCCAGGAATCAAGAATAGTTACTTGTCAGAAATCCAATTAGATGGAAGAAAATTCAACACAAAGTCACACATCAAAATAGCAAAAAAACCCCAAATAACACAAAACCCCAAATGAACAAAAACGAATGAAACACAACAAATACACAAAAAATGCAATCAAACAAAACCCCCAACAACGCTAACCCCAAAACCTCCACCACCACAACAAAAAAACCCAAAACACCACAAAAACCAACCACAGCTGTGTTCGTTAATTAGATGCTAACCAGCCAGATCTGCAGATGAGAATGGGGAGGGAAATTAAACTGTCTTCTGTCTAAACTTCAGCTGCTTGCCATGAGGAAGAATAAAGGCAAATTACAGATTACAAACTAGTATATTTTACACATTTAAAGTTTTCTTTCTATGGTATGCTTGCATTAATTTGTGCAAATTCACTGAGCACGAAAGAATACAGGAATTACTTTGACATTCAAGTCCCTAATTTATAACGAGTAGAAAACACGGTAACAACCCAAAAATAATTATCAATGCTACAATCTCAAAGAAGAAAAACACCTTTCTAATGACCATATTTCCACTCTGAGAAGACAACGAGGACACTTTTCACAGGAAGATCACATTTCATTTAATTTTTTCTCTTCACTTACTCCTTTAGTTTTCCTCCAGTTACTGATTGTCAGCTGAGGTATGGTTTCTTTCGTTTGCCCACCAAACTTCTGTCACTTAAAAAAAAAGCCAACCTGCTACCTAAAAGTAATTGGGGCACTCAAATTGCATTAGAAAACATCTGCTACACCTATTAAAAATTCTTTTAAAGGGTAGTGTATCAAAGTACTATGTTGCCTGCCTTTTGACCCAATCACCAAATCCCAGAGGATGAACCTGACTTTTCACAGTTCCAGAAATTACCCTGGATCTCATTCCTACCTACTCCTAATTCCAGAAATACACTCATCAATTTAAAAGCTGTCACAAGGAATGGGAATATTGTCTTGAAATTCTCTAAAAGGTACCTCTTTTAAAATTCCTTTATACTTGTAAAATCGTATTTCTGTAAGAATCAATCACCCTTAGCAAATCATGTAGTGTTAGACATCAGAAGATAGGAAGATTCATTCAGTGAGGTGAAGTGGTTTCAGTAACAACTGTCTAGCTGAAACACTCATACACAGCAAGGTAATAAGCTTGATTAATTTTGATGGTTTAGGAAAAGAAGGCCAAATTGTACAATGGTTCAATTCTCTTAACATAAACAGAGCTATACTGATTTTGCCTGCAAATTATCAGTATATAATTAATGATATGTTGACTCCTTTAGGTCTAGTTTCACATTACTCCTTCAGAAATACTTCATTTCTTTTTCATATAAGCTTATTTCTCCTCGAGATCTGTAGAAAAGATCTAAAATATCTTGCTATAAAATCTCACAACTGTAGTTTCAACTGCTTCTTTGGATACCCAAGAAATCAATTTCTCTGTGGTACTGTTCAGGTTACTTTGCCTGTTCCTTGTTTGTTGGAACAGGCCTACTAGCCGTAGCACAGACCTCACAGAGGTTTACTTTCTATACTGACACACCTAGGAAAAGAGATGTATCAGTTGTATAGGACTGATATTAATCTCTTTCCTTTTTGTAGAGAACCGATATTAATCTCTTCCCATTTTCTCAGCCTTACCACAGGTCCCACAGCTTGTTCCAAAACTACTCAGTCTCTCTTATTAAACATTACTGACTTCTGCAAAATCAAACATCTATGGTATTTTTATCCCTGAGAAACATCTTATGCACTGAATTCAGCCCAACAGACAGTGTGAAGAAAAACTGACTCTAAAGAGGTGTTGAATGTACATAAACACATAGGTACCTGCTCAAATCCTGTTGCTGACGTGTCAAATGGTGAAAAACATTTGGCAGCATAACTCTTCAGTAATTCTTGCTTCTAAATTCTTAAGTAGTGGAAAAAATTGTCATGAATGCTTCTGCACCCATACAAGAGAAATGTTTATTATGCTTCTTTAAAGTGACCAGCAAGTAAGTGTTTATCTTTTCTTTTGTTTTTTCTATCCAATCTAATTTAAAAGTTAAAAAACTTTTAAACCTCCCTCATAGGTTGAATGAAGCTTTCCTAAGGGAAATGACTCTCTTCTAAAACCTCATTTAAAATGTTTACTGTCTTTTATCTGAGCAACAAGTGCAGCTCCCTATGAAGCCATGAAAGAGGCATGGTATTAATGTAAAAAATGCATATTACTGACCATGGTTCCTGCCTTCCCAAATAATAGAATTGCTATTTTATAAAAATATTTTGTGGTAACTTCTTCTAGAGGAAAAACAAATTCTTCCCTATTTTCATTCTTTCTTGTAATAGCTGTTCAAAAATGTGCCGAGTCATTTATTTTTGTGTGAAGAAAAGTGCAATGCAGATTTCTTTATGAACCTCTTTCTGCAGGAGGAGCCTATCAAATATCTCGGAAACATGATTTGATAAACAGAGTGCAAAAACTTATGATTGTTTAGGCTGAAGAGGAAAAAAAGCAATGGCAGGCACAGAAATAGTATCTGAGCATGTAAAAGAGGAAGGGAGTTACACATTTTCCATATGCACAGAAAACAGGCAAGAAACTAAAAATTTGCATTTCCTGTTGGAAGACCCCAAGCGTGGGTTATGATTAAGCACTGAAATAGGTTGGAATATGAATGCATATGAACATAGAATCATGAAGGTTGTGAAAGACTTGAAGATCAAGTCCAATCATTAACCTAACACTACCATGTCTACCACTAAACCACATCCTTAAGTGCCACATCTGCACATTTTTTAACACTTCCAGGGTCATGTATTTCACCACTCTCCTAGGCACCTTGTTGCAATCTAAACCTCCCCGGTACAGCTTGAGGCCATTTCTTCTCATTCTTGTTAACTGAGAGAAGTGGCTGACACCCACCTTGCTACAATCTCCTTTCAGGTAGTTGTAGAGAGTGATTAAAGATTTTCCTCAGCTTCCTTTTCCCCAGGCTCAACATCTCCAGTTCCGTCAGTTGCTTCTCATAAGACTTGTGCTCTAGACCCTTCACCAGCTTCATTTCTGATACAAGCCAGGATGCTGTTGGCCTTCTTGACCACCTGTGCGCACTGCTGACATGTTCAGCTGACAACCAACACTCCCCAAGTCCTTTTCTGCTAAGCAGCTTTCCAGTCACTACACCCCAGGCCTGCAATGTTGCATGGGGTTGTTGTGACCCAAGTGCTGCACCTAGCACTTTACATTGTTTAATGTCATAAAATTGGCCTCAGTCCATTGATCCAGCCTATCTAGATTCCTCTGTAGAGCATTCCTATCCTCAAACAGATCAACATTGTCACCCAACTTGGTGTTGTCTTCAAACTTATCAGGGCACACTTAAGACCTTTGTCTAGATCATCAATGAACATATTAAAAAGAACTGTCCTCAGTACTGAGCCCTGGGGAACACCACTTGTGACCAGTTGTCAACTGGATTTAAATCTGTTCACCATCATTCTCTGGGCTCAGCCCTCCAGCCATTCTTTTTGCCCAGCAGAGAGGACACTCATCCAAGCCATGAAGACACAGATTCTCCAGGAGAGTGCTGTGGGAGACAGTGTTGAAGGCTTTACTAAAGTCTAGACAGACAACATCCATGGCCTGTCCCTCATTCACAAGGCAGGCCATAGAAGGAGATCAGGTTAGTCAAGTGGGATCTGCCCTCTGTGAGACCATTCTGGATGGACATAATCCCCATGTTGTCTGGCATGTGCTGTGTAAGCATCTAAGTTGGAGTAGCAGGTTTCTAATTGTTTTCTCTTGGATTATGGGGACCTTATTCTGCTCCTTGTCTTCTAGCTCAAATAGCTGAATACACTTAGGATAACTCAGCTGACTACTAAAGACAGTGGTAAAGGCAATGTTAAGTACCTCAGCATTTTCCTTGTCCTTTGTGTCAATGTTTTCCCCCTACACATCCAATAAAGGAAGGAGATTCTCCTTGGCCCTCCTTTTGTGGCCGATGCATTTATAAATATACTTTTTTCTGTTAGCTTTTATGGTGGTGGCCAGATTAATTTCTAGCTGGGCTTTCGCCTTTCTCATTTGCTCCCTTCATAGCATTACAATATCCTTAAAGTCTTCCTGGGTTTCCTGACCCTTCTTCCAAAGATGGTAAAATCTTTTTTCCCCTGAGTTCCAGTAAAATCTCCCTCTTCAGCCAGGCCATATGATACATCTGTCAGGGGATATTTAAGGCTAGACAAGCATCTGCCAGGAATTATGTAGATTTAGCTGACCCTGTTTATGGACTGGAGTTGAGTCTGGTGAGCTTTTATTTATTTTTTTTTTATTCCATGCTAGTTCCCTTCCTCTAACAGTTTTCAGTAAATTAGATAAACACCTTAAATTTAAAAAAAAAAAAAAAAAGGCAATTTCTGAATATTCCCCAACATTCAGTAGAAGTTTCAGCTTTTTACTCTTTCATTTTTCTTTTCATTCAGAAGTTTTTCTTTAAGACTCATTTCCTCCTGTACCATATGTTTCCACATTATATGTGATCTAAAGTAGCTAATCTTTCAGTAAAAGAAGAAAGATGGGCAGAGAGATAATTGTAGAAGATTCAGTGAAAACCTTTACTCAGTGAATGGCAGCTATCAAACCCAAACTGCTAATATGCATACCACTGTATTACTCTGTGTACTCTGAGTTAGACAATCATACTCTCTGCTGACCCTCCATGGAGGTGAGCTTTGCCTGCATGTGACAAAAACAACGTCAGACTGACCTAACCACGTACCTGCAAGCATTTTTGAAGCAATCACACTATAGAAAGATTGCTTTTCATTCAGTGAAAGAGATTTGCCAAGGGAAATTAGTGTTGTTCCAATATGACAACAAAGTATGCGTCTCATTAGCAATACATTAGACAGTATGGATCGTTTTCTTGGTGGAATAAGGGTGCAAAGCAAGATCTGACCGTTCTGTGGCTCAGTTCAGACAGAGTAACTCTCTGACACTCAAACTGAAAAAATAACATAAAAAAAGCATATAGTAAGTCACAGCCCATGAGAATGACTAGGAACATGAAAGAACCTTTATATTGTGAATTACACAGAGAGATGATGAGTGAGCAGATGATGAGTGATGCTCTGGTGAGACCCCACCTGGAGTACTGCGTCCAGTTCTGGAGCCCATATTACAGGAGAGATGTGGACGTGCTGGAGCGTGTCCAGAGAAGGGCCACGAGGATGATCAGAGGGCTGGAGCACCTCTCCTATGAGGACAGACTGAAGGAGTTGGGGCTGTTCAGTCTGGAGAAGAGAAGGCTCCGAGGTGACCTCATTGTGGCTTTCCAGTATCTGAAGGGGGCCTACAGGAAGGCTGGGGAGGGACTTCTCAGGCTATCAAATAGTGATAGGACTAGGGGGAATGGAATGAAGCTGGAAATGGGGAGATTCAGGCTGGATGTGAGGAAGAAGTTCTTTACCATGAGAGTGGTGAAGCCCTGGAATGGGTTGTCCAGGGAGGTGGTTGAGGCCCAGTCCCTGGAGGTGTTTAAGACCAGGCTGGACGAGGCTCTGGCCAGCGTGATCTAGTGTAGGGTGTCCCTGCCCATGGCAGGGGGGTTGGAACTAGATGATCCTTGTGGTCCCTTCCAACCCTGACTGATTCTATGATTCTATGATTCTATGATTCTATGATTCTATGATAGGAGGCATGAATGGCAGATTTTTTTTTTCTTTCCCATTCCCCATCTGAAATACAATTTTCTCGTGCTATGAAACTGTAAAATACTTAAATATTCAAACTACTAGCAATGAGGTAGAAGTCCTCATTTCTCAGGCATGTCTGAGAAAGGCAGGTAAATAATAAATACAGAGGTAATGTACAATGTGTGAGAGAAGTGAGTTTAATCAAATTAAAATAATTCACTTATACCTAGCTTTTGGTCAATGAAAAACATGTTTCATCATGCTGATGAGAAAGAGTTCTTCATTATGTTTTAACATCATTTGTTTATTAAGAGTATTCACTTTTGTTAAAATAAGGGAAAAATTATGCCTAAATCCCCTGTGCTTACTTTAGTGTGCCCTGGGCAGCTTGTGAATGTTCATAATGCATTCAAATTTTATATATTATACACATCAATAATGAGGCACATTTATAATTACATGATTTAGTATTGTTAACTCAGTGGCTACATATATTCTATAATTCTCTGAAGAATGGTGGCAACATTAGTAGGCATTTCTTCTTCTATTTACTCTATGGAATGAGGCAAATTTTCTCTTATTGAGAAGGTGAATGTTGACTAGAAGCCCTGTAGAGCCTTATGTATCATAAAATCACTTTTAACCATGAGTCTATATTTTTAACAAAATGCCTTATTTTTTTTTGTTGTTTGTTAGACTGACCCAATCTCTGCCTAGAAAATTTAATTCAGGTGTCAAGGTGGAGATTTTTCTTTGCTCTCTTGCAAATCATAATTCATTTGCATTCAAATACAATTTTATTTATCCCAAACCAGTTTCTGATTTGTAATTGGAATAGGTGAATACCTTACACCGTAAAGATATTTCAGTGTGAACTGATATTCCTGGGGCTATCTGATGGACAATAGAATTCATGAGCGACCTAAGAATCTGAAGGAATGCTAAAATGCTTTGTAAATTTTTCTCAATCTCTTCTGCTGAAATTCTTTCAATCTGAGAAAATGAATTTAAAAGCTGTAATGAAATGACTCACGCTAATACCTTTAGAGTAGGTTTTAGAACTGTAATTTAGTGGTTTTACTTAGGAAATCCCCACACCCATTTTGTCTCCGGCATCTATTTCTCTCCCTTGCCGTGTTCACTGCTTCCCTCAAGTCATGGTTGATGCACCTGTTCTGAAAACCATGTAATAAACTGTAACACTGGCAAAAATCCTGATTAGCAACATCAGTGAAAAACTATTAACTAGAGAAATACTACTACTACTACTACTACTACTACTACTAATGAAATACAATGCAACCCAGAATGTTAAGCATATTTTGAGTGATTCTACACTAATGCTGGGAAAAAAAAAGAAAAACCACTTAAAGCAGACAAATACATTTTCTTATAATGCCTTCTTTTAAAAAGGCAGCCTAGAGAGCTAGAATAGAATTGGCACTATGCTTTAGTTCTCCATGTTTCTGATAGGGAGCTATTATTTACATCAGGTAGTATTGAGAGTCATATAGTACATGGATATCAATGTAAACCATGGATTATCTTTTCCCAGAAAGAAATCAAGTAGAAGAATAATTTAACATTAGCTGTTGGCTGATTTGTAAAGCTACAAAAATCAATGTCAGAGAAAAACAATAGGAGCCAAACATGCTAAGTTACAGTCCTCTTCAGTCTGGTTCTCTTGCTAGCTTTGCAGGGATGGAGAGCCTCAGAGTGAAGTATTGCAACACAGGAGAGAAAACACAGATTTATGACTTTGAGTGTTTCACAGTTCTCAATACTGGTGTGGATTTATTTTAGGTCTTCTGTGGTACAGTGATGTTTCTTCATAATGACTTGAATAACTGCAGAGCTCAATTCTGCTTTCTTTTGGGACTGTATGGCTCAGAAGGTCATGGGTGTTTTGTGCTTGGCTAAATCTTAAATTGCTAATGTCAGTGAGGATGAAGGGAATAACTGCAGCTGGTATGCCTTCCTTGTATATGTTTTCAGACAGGATCCTTCTATACATTCCATAAATGCTTTCAAAATCGCTTCCCATTAAACAAACCAGCATGTGCTTAGGGATTTCAGTAGCTGGCTAAAAGTAATTTTCTTCCAATCAACTCAGTTTTAAAAGGGTATGTGTTTCCTCTATTATAAACATGCTGTTATGCTTTGGAAGACAAAGCCCACTGCTCCCTCCCCTTCTTGAGTATGCCCCCTGCTCTGGAATGCAAGAGTTTTTATTCATGTCTTCTTTCATTCTGAAGTTTTCAGAGTCATGCCATGTTGGTGGGAACAGTGAAATTAGGCACCGTATCATAACTTTCACTTAACAACCACAGCTCAAAGGACACAGATATATAGAGAGCAGGACTTTATATCTTGAGGCCAGGGAGTATTAGAAAATAAAATCTTTCTCCCCATTTCTTGTGAAATTTTTTTTAAAAAAAAAAAAAAAAGGTAGAATAGTTAAGAGCATAATCTATAGGTGAAGCCCATTTGTTAGACTGCCTAAACAGTCACATTTTATTTTGGTACAAATAAAATGATTGTAATGTAATGGCATTCATTTTTTAAAGTAAAACTTTACATGGATGTGAGGTCAAACTGCTATTTTAAAAAAATACTTAAGGGGGACAAAAAAAAAAAAAAAAAAAAAAATAGAAAAAAAAAATTTATGAACTGGGATGCCTTTGAGTTATTGAAGCCACAGAGGAAACCCCAGGAAGATTGAACTCTTTCTATTTTAATTTTTTTCCCTGTCTCATGACCTGTTTTTTCTCCTTCACAGGTTTCTGATTTGGATGAGAACCATGACACTCCCTGAATATGTACCTAATTTGGAGTGTAGTGCATGCCATAATATGTCCCAGCAGGAAGATGTAAACACTGCCACAGAGAGTAAGAGAGGGAGTCTTGAATAGAGGAAATGAAATAACACTGTTTATTTATGTTCCAGATCACAGTAACTTCAATACTCTTCACATTTAGTAGCACTAATGATACCTCTTACTAATATTAGCGTGGTGCTCTGCCAACAGCTGGAGGCATTAGAGTTCAAGGACAAACTACAGAGGATAGTGCATTTTGGACACCAGCTTTATTGCCCATTAAATGATTGTTAAACAGTACACTTTTTGCAAGGCAAAATTATTTAATTTTTATTTATGGCTTTGAGGCTGATCATCTTGAAATTCATAGGTTATTTTTATTTTGTTTAGAACAAAAAGCCGCATAAGCAAGAATCAGTTGCAAAACCTCAGCAACAAAACATATATTGACAAATGCAACTAAAATTCAGACTTCTACAGGCATATTTTAAGAAAAAAATATCCCTCTCTGTTCCATATACTACCTACAGATTGCCTCCCTGAATTGTTGAAAGTGGTGTCATTATGAAATAATACCACTTACCTGCTCTTTCTACTGCACTGGTTCAACTGGTGAAGGATTCTTTACATCCTGTTTTAAACCACTTTGCTCTATTAAGTTTAAGAGCCACTGTGGTCCTCTGGCAATAAAAGTAGCTATTCAAGTGCAAGGTCATTCTGAAAACCTGGAATTTCCAAGTTAGTTGTTATGCCTCCTGTTAGGAAAGATATCTGTAAGAGTCTGGTTTCAGAGCCATGGCATCTTATTTTGCAGCCAGCCAAACCAAAAATTGGCTGCAGTACTACTAATGGTGCAATGGAATCTCAATTCCAGACTAAAAAGCAATATAGTAAAAGGAACATGGAATTTTAATATTTTTTTACATTCATAAATTACAGGTTCATAAATTCATCTGTGAACTCAGTAACAGGTCACGATTCCCTGCTTAACAAATCTACTTTCATATGCAAGTGATGATTACCTCCACTCAACTCTGCGCAGAAAATGTGTGATTTAATCAATCAGTTGTTAGCAGATGGGAACACCTCATCTAGATCCCAAAACAAACTGAGATTGGAAGGAAAACATTCATGAACCCTCCTTACTTATCAGGCTGTCCTAATCCTCACTCAGACAGTTACTAGTTTAAGGGATACTCTTATCTTCCTCTTCCCAAACCCTGTGAGCGAGCTATTGTATTTTTTCCTTTCTGCAACCTAGACAAAGGTCTTTACCTAATACTTCTCTAAAGCACATGGCAATGCAAGAAAGACATAAACATTCTCCTTACTAGCAGATACAAAAATGGTGACACAAACAAACAAAAAGAAATCTCTAGATAATTACTCCAAAGTAATAGTAGCTTTATTTAGATTTCATGAATTGCTATAGCACTACTCTGAATAAACTTAGTATTTTTTGACTTTTGAAATTTATAGTCAGGTCTTACATTCACATAGTCTTGATTCCTTTCTTAATCAGTAGAAGTCCTTGCCAGAATAAGTGCTATTTATATAGCAGAAAGTTTTATAAAACTAAGTAATCTAGCAGTTGAGTGAAGATACAGAATTCCACACAGCCAAACCCTGAATTACTGTATGCCAAAACCTGAACAGCACATTGCTAGCAGCTACATGAGCATCTCACAGCTGATTGGTTAAAAAAATGTGTTATATTGCTAACACAAGAAGAAAAAACACACCTAGAAATAGTAATAAAATCTGCTATGTTGTTAATAAGATAATAAGATGTATTATTAGGAATAGATAGACACAAACAAACCTATTGCTTAAACTCAGTGACTCTCTTTTGTAATATATCACTTAGACCCTCAGTACTGATTGAAACTGAACTGTCCCCTTTGGGAGATGTGTTTAATCTAATCATCCTTCACTGTTAGGGAATAAGAGGTATCATGATGGACAAGGGGTGTTTGTTTCAGTTTTAGTTCTGATAACCAAAATTGGATCCAACTGGCAGAATGTTCTTTCTGATATTTTGCATGAAATCTGGTCTGTCATTTACATGGCTGAGATGGAGGTTATAAAGATTTGGTTGCCAACACAAAAAGCAGACATAGTGTCTGCCTTGAAGATCTTATTACAGATAGCTCAGAAATACTGAACAATAAAGCAGGTCTCCTTTACCAAAGAAAATTTTTACTGAAAGTGACCACCCACATAATCCCCAGTCCAAATCAATAAAATAACATACAAAAAACTTATATGAAAGGTAATCCTATTAATAGTAAGAGTTAAACCTGTATGGATTATAGCCCTGTCATTCTGAAGTGTTTGTATTTCCATGACCCAGAGGAGAAAAATTTACAAATCCACATGAAACTGTATGGATCAGATGGCCATTTCAAATATAGTGACATCATTACCAGAGCCCTAAGCTTTTTCAGTGGAGTACGTGACAAAGGTATGGAAGATGAAAATTGGTTAAGGGAATGAGGATAACAACAAAACACTGTTATGAACGAGACTGGAGTTACATATAGTTGAAACTTGAACAGACCTCTGAAGATAAGGGCTAAGTGCTCAAAGAAGGAAACAAATCAATTCTGAAAGTTGATCAAGATGCAAGTAATGTGGACATTAATTCAAGCTGTTTCTTTCTCAATGAACAAGAGATCAAGAAGAAATAAGATAGGCTTGGTGACTAGTGCCTAAGTCACAGTCAACAAATATATAAAATACAACAGGGTTTTAACATATTTTCCTACATTATTATTTTAACATGTTCCTGACAGCTGGAGGAGCTACAGCTAATTTCTTCTTTGAAAGTTCACGCTGCATCCCTGCCCCACCAGATCACCTCTGATGTATCTGTATGAAACTCTGGCTATGCTGACCTCAAGAGTGTTGGCTGTACAGTGTTACTAGCGGTCACACTATGGGTTTTTATCCGCCATGTTGATATTTGACTCCAGCACTTTCCTGCTTCAGAAGATTTGGCTGCCTTGGTTGTTTAGTGACTAGAGATGTACTAATGAGCTATTACTAACACCCTAAATTAGACACTGATGAAAAACACATGCTGAATTTGGCTACAGTTTATCTTTTTTGCTAGTCTTGAAAGACAGCAAATAAGGGTTTATTTTGTGGAGAAAACTACTGGTCTTATAGACCATATTATGAAGTTCATTAAAATGTTGTTATATCATAATGGCATGATGTGCGGTACATATTTAGAATCTAAATGTTCCACAAATCAAGTGGAAGAAAACTGAACGACTGCAATTATGACAAAGCTAACTTTCCTCTGACTTCCTCTTGGTTATCATAAATGCAGTTGTATCTTTAAAAGTCCAGTCAGCTGTATCCAGCTGTTTTGTCAGGACACATCATTAGCAAATTCATTACATCAATGAAAAAAATGTGTCTGTTTTATTTCATTATTTTAAAGAGTTTTGTACACAAAAAATAGGTTAAAAAACGAGTATTGTGAAATAATTTTTCTTCATGCCTTCATACAAATGTAGATATAAAAATATACTATGTTCCTTAAAACTCACATTCAAATATTCAAAAATTTAAAAATCATTTGTTGTGCTCTTAGAATCCTGCAAAACCCCCAAGCTTTCTTTTTCTGATTTGTCCTCTGTATTCACACAGACTTAACAGGCATCTCCCTGAAAGTATTTTTGGCTAGATAAAAGAGTTTTACAGCTCTGGGGAAAATAACCTTACTATTGCTCTTAACTATCCCCTTGATACTTTCATAAAAATGTTAGACCAAACAGAATCTCTCCAGGAAATTCCTAAACTCTAACCTTTCAGGGTCAGAGAATGCAGCAGACAGTTTGTTGTCTTGAACAGTGACCTCAGTGCAGTTCTACTCCAAACAAACTTTTAGATGCTATCTGTGAATTATCTCAGGGGAATTCAGCGCTAGCCCTTAGAGATCAACAGTAGCACTTTTTATACCACTTTCTTCACTTTCTACAAAGAATGAGGAAATGACTCTTGAATCCATTAAGTTTCAAGTATGTTGTAATCTTTGCTTCTCTTTGAATATCCCTAGTTATGCCAAAAACAAACAAACAAGCAAAAAATATATTGGAGTATTTTTTTCTTGACAAACTAAAACGTACAATAGTTCAGTATTTCTGATGTGAATAATTCTGAAGACAGAGCAGCTTTTGTGCATATTTAGGATGTTACAGGATCATTCTGGGTAACCAGTGCTTTTAACAGTCCCTTCCTTATTTCATATATTCCCTTAGCAGATGGAATTTAACTCAGTATTCTTAGTTGAAACACAAATTAGAAATCCTTGCAGAAATCATTAGCTTTGTTTACTTCATGGAAACAAATGTCTACTTTGACAGTTTTTGGGATTTCAAATTCTGTCCCCTAAAATGTACATGTTATTTATTATTCTATTAACATTAAAATGATGTAAAAGCAAGTGCTGCCCATATAATTATCATTATTTTTTTAACAAAAAATTGGAAAAATGTGTATAAAGAGAAAATTATCCAGTGGGTTTGTCAAATAGACTAAAGCCATCAAACTCACAACTATTGCTTGGATGAAATAATATACTAGAATAACCATAAAGTTCTGCAATAATAATACATTCCTTTTGATATAAGTGAATTTTCAGTCATCAAAAAAGGTTTTTTTTTAGAGAGCTTCGTGTGAATTCTTGGGGCTTCTCAGGACAGGACACATTCCAAACTTTGATCAGTCTCTCCTAGAGAAAATTACTCAGTGACATTTCTTGCTATTTTACCTACTGTTTTTTCCCAGAAGGCCAAAACTTAAGTATTTCTGTACTCCTCCAGCTGTAAAAGCACATCTGTCAGTTTAAATTAGATAGACAGCTTCCTATAGTCAAGGGCCAGACTAATGCCATTAACCTTCAAGCTTTACAAGAGATTTTTTGGTGTTCAGTTTTCAAATGCAATGCACAGCAACTGCATGTGAAGATGATAAATGCCCTAAAGAGTCAGCTTAATACTATTTGTGAGGGACTTCAGCCAAAACATTTCTTTTTGATTCTTATAATAATTTTAATGTTGATATAATATTTTTTAAGAATGCATCTCTCTTTAAGGAGAAATATGTTCTTGTTGTTTACTACATAAACTATAGACTAGATGGGTGCAATATTCAGCTGGACAAGAGAAACCTCTCTTGAATCTCTAAATCCTTCACTGTTTGCTTGCAGTAGTAGAAAATATATCTATCTCTTTGTGGCATTCTTACATTGATAGCCGGATAGAAGAACCTTTTTCCCCTCAGACCAACTATGTGCCTGAAACATTCTGAACATGACAGAAACAGCCTGAATTATCTGGGTAGCAGGGAAATTTGCAATGTGGTAACTGCTTCACAGTACTAGATAAGATTATTTTGCTTTCCTTCAACAGTTTAAAGTTGCAGATCCTTTGTATCTGTCATTATGGATCTGCATATCCTCATTAACAGATCATCTCTTAAACAACCACATCACACAAGATGCTTATCACTGTCACATATAGCACAGATCTCATGACAAAAATGGCTTGTTGTCCTTTTTTTTTTTTTTTTTTTTTTGAGATACATGTGTGAGCTAATGCTGAGTGGAGATAAATATCTACAAATGAACTTGCTTTAAAGCATAGATGAAAGTAAGTGTATAACCATAAGCAAAGGTAAGTTTACTAAAGCTGGAATTCATATCGGAGCTTATTCTGTGAAAAAGTATACTGAAGTAAAAAGGAGTTCAATAAATTGAATGCTGCAGCCACCACTTCTCTAAACCAAAAGGAATATATGAAAGCTTAAAAATAAACTCACTCTTTATATACATTCTTCTTTATTGCATTCTAGTTTGCAGTTAAGTTGGGTGCAATAAGTAATGAAAACAATGAGCTCAGTTTTAAAATGAGCAGATGAATCCTGTGAAGTGCAAAGAACACAATCCTCATCTCACCGATTCCTGTGGTGTCTAAGGACATCCAAGTATTTGACAGGCTTAAATGAAAGAAGTGTGGCAGACAGCTTAGTGCAGAATGCCAGAAAAATGGTCCTCAGGGAAAAGACATTCATATAGTAATATATTCCTTTGGTTTCATGAGCCAGATATATTGTCCAGTCCTATAGAGTGTCCATGACTTGAAGCTGTCTTTTCAAATCAGATGTCTGATGAAAGAATTCAGATTCAATAAACAGTTGCCATTTTTTTATTTCTCTCTGAACTTTCTCTCACCACCACATTTTGGTACATAAATTTAAGGCCATTCCCCTACTGATAATGAAGTTGATTGCACTGTTTACCTGTCAGATTAGACCACTGATGCCAACAGCAAAGCTACACTCTACTGGAGATTATCAGTTACCAGCACAAGTTAATCAAGCATTTGTTGAATATTTATCAGTATTGAAAGGAGAGGAGAACCACAGCAGTATAAACCCTGTGTCACACTAAAGACACCATGAACCAAAATACTTTATTAAAAAAACCTTTTGCAGGCCTTTATGAAATACATAATGAAAAACACCAAATGTTTCCAAGTCACAAAGTTTTTAAGAGTCAACAACTCATGAAGTTCTTATCCTTTGATCTTAAGACTGCTGTCTGCACAGTTATTTTTCTCTCTGCCCTTATGGTCTCATTGAAGAACACACCATACATTTTAGAGAATTAGTTTAGGAGATCCATAACAATTTGATAAAGCATTTTCACTTGGAACTAAAGAGTTTCGATAAAGCAAGAGTCATGAATACTCACTTCTTTTCAAGATGCAATATAAATCCAATTTCTATCTGTAGTTTCTACCCATATTCAGCACTGACTGCAAAACTTACATCTATGTTAACCAGTGTTAATCTGTACTGTGTAGTGCTCTAGCCTCTGCAGTTTCATTATTCATAGTAGAATTTCTTGTAAAAAATGGTCAGTTTAATGGAAGTGGGGAAAGAAAACTTTTCCACAGACAACAGAAATAGGAACAACGTTTTAGAAGAACATTTTTTATCTTGTTGCATTTAGCTGAAGACTTTTACCACTAGGCTACGAGGTCTACTTGCTTTTGTGACATTGTCTCTGCCCTAACTGATGTGTTTGTTTTTTTCATAACAGAACAGTTTAAATAAGGGAGGCGGAAACTACTTATCTTTTAATGACCTATATGTTGGTCATTAGGACAGAGATAAAAAGGCTGAAAGAACTCGGGTTCAGTTTTCTCAGTCAAAATAGTGTATTGAATCTGGGTCTTATCTTAAGAGAGTGCTTTAGCAGTAAGGTACTGTATAAAAGCAAAAGTGAGAGGGCATCAACTATCACTTCTCCTAGACAAGTTCTGAAAGAAAGGATACAGGCAGCTCTCTGAAGAGTAGGATTTCAACTGTGAAGTTTGAATAAAGGCACCTCTCTGCAACACTGAGAAAAACACTTACATGTAAGATAAAGATTTGAATTAAACCACATTCCTGTTTTAAGGATTATGTCAGGCCTGGAGGAAGTGATACTGTGTTGTTGATCGTGTCCTATGCACTGTATAGGAATTGGGGGCAATGAAGTGAGTTAGGAAAAGAGCTATTCAGTACTGTAGCATCAAGCTAGCTTATTTATTTAACCTAACCTTAAGATCCAATATTACATAGGAAAACTCTGTCACATTGCCCTGCCATAACCACAAGGCAAATGTTCCTTTGATGAGCTATAATAGCTCATATAATAGTGACATGAGTCACTGTGGTTGTGGTTCTTCAAAGTAACATTTTACCTCCTAATTGTCCTAATTATCATATTATACTTGTGTTAATTTGTACTTTTAAATAAAAGTTTGATTTGGCTTATGATTTTTCCCTTATATTATTGGTTTCAGGAAGACTTCTAGAAAAGTTTTATTTCAAAGGAAACCTATTTCTTATAAATTGTATATAGTACATCTTGAAATAAACAATGGAATTTCTCACACTTCTTCTGTTAACAATTTGAATTCATTGTTATTTCAAAAGTATTACCAATATTACATAAAGATTTCCACTAGAATAATATTTTCAAATCTTTACAAAATAGCCATTGAATGCTTTCAGCATGCATGCATTTCCATGAGATGAAATGACTTATAAACACTGCATCTCACAATGAGTTATCAGTGACCTGACATTAATATATGCTTTGTTGTTCATTTACTGATGCTGACATGCTCTATGCTTTGTAGATTTTCTTCTCACTTTAAAGTTCTTTTCAAATAAAAAACTCTTAAGAGAGTTGTCTTAGGTGCTCATCTATTAGTACTACATAAATATCACTAAAAGTTCCCATTAAAGTAGGACAACAGAGCTGAATTTTTGATCACTTAAATATTTGGACAGCTCAGTTGAACACTTAAAGTCTGCGTTTACCAAGTCAGTACAGAGTGGTGTCTGAAATAATAAAAGGGTAAAAGGCATTATCTTAAATCCCACAATGTGGTAACTGTTGGGAAATGGGCTGTCTTGTTAAGTAAAGATAGTTGACCACTGGATACTTTTAGCACAATAGAAACATAGCTGTGTTTAGTCCATACTGAAAATACATTCTGAGTTAATTGGGTTTGTCTGTAAGCAAACATTTCTAATTCTATTGTTAACCAAAGCAGGAATTTTAATGTGTCTCTTACATATTATCAGTGATCTTCAATGGAATGTCTTTACAGCTACATCATCTAACCAAAGTGCCAGAGAAACCTGTCCTTTTGCCCTCCTATTTATACCTGATTCCTTTATAATTATTACTGACTAATGATGCTAAAAACTGTGGTAGATCAAACTGATGCAAGGATATTATTGCATCCTTTTAAAACCAGTTTACAAATTGTCCTCAAATCTCCTCATAATTTCTTCTAATAAAGGCCACATTGAATCTCAGAAAAAATGAAACACAATCAATGTTTAGCAGAGTTTAGAAATCCACCAAAGCATTTGCTAGCCATTTGATATTTCACACTACAAATACATGTCTGTTTTTCAAGGATGAACTACTAAATGGTCCTTAAAGAGAAATATTTTCTATATAGGTGGAACTACCCCCAGTAAAAAAAAAAAAATCTTCATTTCAGAATTATTTTCCAGTTCCAGTCAGAACAGTACTCTGACGTACCACGCAATCTGTAGAAATAAAGTGTATTTCCATTCTTAGGCTGAGTTGAAGAATACACAGTTCAGTAGTGACCCAATACACATAACAGAAGCCAAAATACTTCCATACCATACAAGTGGGTTTTCCTGAAGTTCTCAATGTTCAGTACCCTTTCTTTTTGTTTTCTCTTTTCTCATGTTCATATCATTTGACTATGAAAGAGGTTATTTTTCTAACAAACTAAAAAGATTTATTTAGATATTGTTATGCTATTTAGAAAGTGTTATACTAGGAAAAGTGGAAAAGAGGCAGACTCCTACTAACTGAATCCTAAAATATCCTGGAATACCACAAAGGCCACCAATGCACAAAAATAACTAACAACCCCACACATTCCAAGTGCTCTCAGATGCTTTTTCTTCTCCAGCAGGGATGCAAGTAATATAGTTCACAGTCCATTATGTTATCTGTTATATTCACTAAATGCAGTAGTTATGCTGAACTGTGGTAACAGAAAAGTAATTAACCAGTAGTGTGCTTCGATTTAAATTCAAGCTTCACCAAATATTATATAAATCAGCATATTTTGGCAGTAAACCAAACATGAAGCCATTTGTACCAGACCATTATTTTTTTAATTAATTTTGTTACCCAGCAACAGATCTCACAGGTCTTTTCCAACTTGGTCTATTCTATTCTATTCTATTCTATTCTATTCTATTCTATTCTATTCTATTCTATTCCATTCCATTCCATTCCATTCCATTCCATTCCATTCTATATGGAAATTTGCATATTTTCTTTTCATGTAATAAGGTGATGTGTCATATAGTATAAAAATACCAGAATATGAGAAAGCACCACTTGGTACTATGCAATGTTCTAAACTTTACAGTTTCTTTCATAACTAGCAGGAAAAGATTTATTTTCTGTAGAAGTCTAACTCTGTAGAGCTAGACTGTCAACCACAGCACTCCATAGAAGCATTTTGTATTCAAGATGATTCACATGTATATAATATCTACATGTTATACATAGATATTATATATAATACAAAAACATTGTTTCATTGACTATTATGTAAATAATTGACAGTCTATTTCTGTCTCTAAAATGAATTATAAAAGAACTATATGATATATAGTATATAGATTATACTGGATAGTTTACAGCATAGAGTATATATAAATATTACATAGGTTGATCCAGACCTGTTGAGGAGAATATTTCCTAAAAGAAGTCTCCTTAAATAAACTTTACTCAAGGTCTTAGATAAACAAGACATGAATGGTGATTAATAATTCCTAGGGTCAACATATGAAACAAAACTGGAATATCATGATCAGGAGTGTTGCTTCATATTGTCATGTGCTTCAACCTGTTAATATCAGAATGTCTCAGTCATTACTAACATCTTCTGGTCTCTATATATTATTAACTACTAGCCAACAAGGAAAGCATGAAACAAAAGAGATGTATCTACATTTAACAACCAACCAACCAGCCATCCATCAGAACTGGATGAGAAAAGTACTTTTCCTGCTTTCCTGGGTACAAGATGAGTTCTATCAAATAGAATGTGAAACATAATCATCCAAAATATATTCATCCTGCCTAGTGAATTGCTGAATAACCAGGCTGCTCTGCTGACATACAATTTCAGATTGAAGACATGCTAAAAACATTTTTCAATCTCAGGTCAGCCTGGCAAACTAAGTTAATCACAATAAAGCTTACTCTTGCATATGTTCAAAACAACATTATCAGTCTTCAGAGATAACACAGCACCTAATATAAGCAGTGAGATTTAGATGTGATGGGACAAATATGTATAGTGTCTACAAACTCAATCAAATAGGCATTTTTGTCCCTACACTCCAGTATTTATTTGCTTTTTACTGTTGCTCTCCAAATAAAACCCTGGGTGATTCTCTCCTGTTCACCAGTCAGGACTGCTTACAGGCCAACACTGAAAAGTACCCAGACTCATGCTCATGAGACTCACCATCTAGATATTTATAAGCATTGATAAGATCCCCTCTCAGTCTGCTTTTTTTCCACGCTAAATAGTCCCAGATCTCTCAGCCTCTCCTCATAAGAGAGATGTTCCAGGTCCCTAATCATCTCCAGTTATTCCCTGATCCTCTTGAACTGTGAAGCCCAGAACTGAGCACCATACTCCAGGCAAAGCCTCACTAGGACAGAGTAGAGGGGAAGGTGAACTTCGCTCAACCTGCTAGCCACAGTTTCTCACACAGCTCCTACTAGCTGCCTCGTGGAATCAATTTTATGGCTGGTCTTCCTCTTGTCTCCTGAGTGCTGCACTGGAGTTGTGGGTAGAAACATGCAATACCACTGTCCCTGCCTTTGCTCTCCTGGGAAGCATCAGGCATGCATGTTTCAATTTTGGTGCAGTCCATCACAATCCATAGCTTTCCCCACTGCATTCTCTGCTATTGCTGTGAAAGGACTGACAACTACTAAGGCCAAGGCAGTCCTAAATTATTTTTCTTGAGGAAAACTAGTCATCCTGTACAGTCTAGTGAAAAGTGGTATGGGCAGGTGATTTACATGTTCAGTTACGATTTAGTATCAAAGTACTAGTTCTACTTGTCTCTCTTGTGTGTAGTGTGGCTCAAGGAAAATCATTGTTGCCATGGTCAATTGTTCTACTACCTGTACAACTGACACCTACCAGTGAGGTAGTTTGTGCTGTTTGGGTGGACAGTTATAGAGAAGGGCTTGATATTAATAAGGTAGTAAAGAGAAGCTTAGCAAATTGACTTTGCCATAATTATGAGACACTTGTGTCAGGGTGCAGGCTAATGACTGGCAACCTAAAGACTAGGGAAGAAATGGCTCAGTGCATTATGAATATTAAAGCAGCCATAGGATATTTTTGTTGGAATTATTATTTTGTTTTTTATTGGAAGCTTTACCTGAAGAGATCATCACACTGACTCAGTATGACCTCTGCTGGCCAGAATCCTATGCTAGCAGAAAGCAAATGTGCAACCGAAATGTAACCCTCTAAACGCCTGTTAAACTGGACACATTAGATTTGAGTAAGTGTTAATTAATATCCTATAAATCTGTAATAAATTTCAGACCTCAGCTGAAAATTTCTGGTGCTTTAATTGCTTGTTCCTTTACTGCTTCAAATCTGTTCTTAAACATTCTGCAATTAAATGCTGTGAATAACAATGTCAAATCACTTCTTAGGGAAATGAAATGCATTGTTAAAATTTTTATTGCTAGTAAATAACAGAAAAAATAATGTAATTGTGCCTCCTTCAATGTAACTTGGTATTTAATATTTCAGCTGGTAAGTACTGAGCAGGTTCTAATGTAATTGTGCCTCCTTCAATGTAACTTGGTATTTAATATTTCAAAGCTAGAGGAATATTTCAACTATATATAATAAAGAAAATTGCTTTGACATCTACAACTGCAAATTTAACAGCCCATATAAGTGAAAGTTTATGGATTTTCAGTCCTCTCTTGCCTGTATTGACAGGAATGAATGGGGATGAGGTTATTAGCTTCAGTCTCCTGAGGAGTTTTATTAATTACTGAAAGATAAGATCTCATTTATGGGCTATATTCATAGAAAATCTTCTGGAGAAAGATACCAAATCACCTGAGAATTTAATTTTTTTTGCTGTTGAACTTTACTCCAAAAATTTGGAGTGAAAAATTCAGTCTCAAGGTCTGAACCTCTCAGGCTATATTCCTAACTTCATTCAACTATTTCACCTAATTCTACATCATTAAGGAAGGGTGGATGTCTAAGTCAGATTACACAATGGATAGGTGTTTTGGCAGTAAGAGATGTAACGCTTAAGCTTGGTGAATCTAGTCCTAGCTTCTGATGCACTGATTGCATACTATTGAGTTTTCCAAGACACCTGTAAATCCAATCAGTATTCAGGAAAAAAACAGTCACTGGTTAGACTCAAGAGTTGCCTGTTCTACATACTTCTTGGTTACAGTTCTTTGTGTTTCATCAACTTGGCAAAAATAAGCATTTCATAAAAATACTGGAAAGACATATTTTATGAATTACTATGGATGTATTTTGTCAGTAAACAAATGCAACAACTACATTACAGAAATGAAAACATGAGCCTATATCTGACTGATGTTTGTGTAGCAGCTAATAGGGTTAAATTTTTGCAGTGGAATTGTAAAGAATGTGAGGGATAATCTTTCCCTTTAAAGTAACCTTGGAACATAGAGACACTAATCTCATACTTATGGTATCCAACAGCTTGCTCCTTGCTAGTAATTAATAAGACTTCATTTAAGTTGCTGCTAAAATTGGCTTAGTCATGGTTTCCAAATAAATGTCTCAATTACAGGCCTGCATAATTATGTTGTTTGTTGTATTGTAAATTGCAACACTCATTAAAATAATTGCTCTTTTGTAGTGTGATATTGCTTAATCAATGCAACCATTTTTCTTAAGAGGAAAAAAGTGCTGTATCATGGATGAATAGGCTGGTGCTCAGAAAAATGACAATGCGAAACAGCACTGCACTTCAACATCCACAGGAGAGCAGCTTGCCATGGATGTTATGATATCAGAATGTTAGATACACAAATAAGAGTTGTTTGGTTCACCTGCTTAGAAAATCTTATGCTTTGTCTCATCCCTGTTTAGGACAGAGATATTTTTGTCAGGGATAATGGAATAGCCACATAGGATGAGCACCCTAAATAAGCAACACATCAGAGCCTGTGTTGAGCACACTGCAATATAAAATAGTGAAACAGAAAATTTTGTACATCTAAATAATTCCCTAGCAAATATAAAATAAAACTTCTAACCTATTGTATATTTAAGAGTGTATGTAACATTTTAGAATGAGGAATTGAAATATTCTGGGTTGGTAGAAAAAAATAGGATGATCTTATTGTTTAGAGTTGTTTGACAGCCCTAAGAAGAAAGACTAATCAAACATCATTAATGGAGTTTACTATTTAAGAACATGATGACATCAAGTTTGTAATTCAGGCACTGCAGTGATATTGCATGCTTTCTTATTACTAGGATTCCACTGGCATAATTTTGTCTATAATACTTGAGTGTTTTTCAATAAGTGCCCATTCCTCTACTGGTAGGACTCCCTCCCATTAAAAGCAAACATCTCCATTAGCAGCCTCTCTGTTACACACAGTTCCTTAAAAACTGGCAAAATGAATAGGATCGACTATGAAATCTCAGACTACATTTTACTTACACTTTTAAATACATGTTGTGATAAGCCTATTCTATAAATCACTGCCTTCATTGTCTCTGCTGCAAGACCACCACACTTTTATGAATAGCATAACTGAGCACTGAGAAAGGTGCTTAAAAAATATATTATCAGTACTCCTTTAGTTTCATTTTGGAACTGTCTGTAATACAGATTCTATCTGAACTGCTGACCTTCTCCCATAACAATGAGAGCAATGTTTCATGTCAGTGTTACAAGAAGTTTGAATTCCTTCTAATAACAACAGCTCTGACTTTTATTTTCAAACATATTTCAGAATCTGAACTTCATGTTTCTACTTGAAAGCATAAATAATGTGAACAAATATCTTCCTATTCTGTGGGGACTGGGATTTATGATAAAAGAAAAACAGGCACTAGGAGCAATGTGTGCTCCATGCATAAAAAGGGAACAGTCAGCTAAATCAGCATAGTGATGGAAAACAGAGTGGCCTTTGATAGATGTGTAAGCATATATTTCTTCATCATGAGAAAAGGAAACATTCTGGACTTGTAGAAAGCTCTGTAAGCTCTAGGACTAAAATTCGTTTCAGCTCAATACACATCAGGAATGGAGTGTACTAATAAAATGTAAAAAGAGATGGCAGAATGAAAGGAAAAAAACAAGGTCTAAGTTTACTTCCAAAGGATATTAATTTTGTTTAAACTCTGACATATGTCTCAGTTTGTTAGTGTCTAAAAATATCATAATATTTTGCCAAGACTCTGCAAAGCAGTATAAAGTTTATTAGTAATTTAATTAAATGTAATGGAATATTAATCTTTTAATTTACAACTTTTTGTGATTTCAGCCTTATGATTTATTTCCACAGAAGAACATCCAAATCCTCAGCATTACTTAGGTACTTAAATCCTATCTAGACACATCATTCCTTTTTTGACAATGTGCTTAAATATCTTAGCTTTTTATGAGGACAGAGGCTTCAAAATGTTTCTGTACATATTTCCATTGTTGATGAGTAATTCTTATGTGAAGTATTTTTAAGTTATGTGAAGATTCCAGGAGTTTTTAACACCTTTTTGTTAAGACTATTCAGCAAGTATTTCATAATAACTGTTTCAGAAAAGTAAACATTTTATTTCCACATCAATGAATAAAATGAAAAGCTAAAACAGTTAAAGCTAATCACTGTTTATCCTTTCCAAATACGGAGACTTTAAGACAATGGCACTTAAACCCTTATGGCCACCAAATTAGTTTCTGGATGTAAGATCAAAGCATTGTTCAAACTTGATGCTGTTGAATTCAGATTGTTCTTCCAAATAATTCCTTATCTCGGATTTCTGTCATTTTGAACATTCCCATTTCATAAGCTTTGATACCAATCTGTATTTTTGTCATTATTTAGTGGATATCATGGAAAAATAGCTACCCTGGCTATCGCTTTTTTCCAGCTTCATTCCATTCCCCCTAGTGGCACTGAGTAAAAACTGTAAGAATTGTTCAGATAGTAAATTGTGATAGGGCCATTTTCATTAAACTATAATTCAAAAGAATGATTCACACCAGTAGCTGATATTTGATTCCGTATCTATTGCAAGGCAATTTAAAGAATGTGTTGAGATCATCTCATGAGAATTTACATCAGCCACACTACTGTTTTACAGTTCTAGAGATGAAGTATTTGCTACTCAAAATGTAAGTATAAAGTAAGCATGTTCTCCTGAATCTGACCTGTTTCCATTTTATATTTAGAGGCTGCTTTTTGATAAACTCTGCATAACTAACACAGATGTTTAACATCTTCAGCAATTTGATGACATATAATTTCTTGGACTGCTAGATCTCATTATAGTCTGTGTATTTTAGATAATGATGGTATAAAATACCATAATTTTTAAACTTTGTAGGAAGAGACCAATTTATCTGAATAAAAAATGATATGTGGGCTAACAATAATTTAAAATACAGACTGAAGTGGCAAGAGTTATGAAACTTCCCATGTTCCTATCTACATGAATACTCCCTAGATTTTTTTCTTGTTTATGAGAGACTAGCCAACATTTCAACAATGTAGGGAAAAAAAAAAAAACAAAACGAAACAGCTATGTAGGTCAAACTCTACTCTCAGTCATACCACAGCAATCCAAATTTCACTAGATGAAATCTCAGATTAAAAAAAAAAAATATTACTTCCAGATAAGAAAGTTTCTGAAAATGATTCCCTTAAATTTTGGAGCTGGAAATATGACCTTTTCCTATTCTAAGAATCACTACTTCTTAGAAACGTTATCTGGCCTGGTTTAACATCAGCTGTGTCAGGCACACCATTTCAGCTAAAAAAAAAAAAATTCTACTGTAGGAGGACTCCAAAATGTAGTGATTCTTGAAGGAAATCAAGCATATTCTGTTATTTTAGGACATGTACATGGTAATGAACAAATCAAATTGAATATACTTGAATGTTTCATATGGCAAAATTACATCTCAGATTTTATTTTCAATACTATGCTTTAACTTGGCAACCTGATACACCATCAGTTAAGTCAATTGAGAGATTTTTGGTAATGTTAATGGACATTTTATCAGAATCTGGATATGGTCAAAATTATTTTCCTGAAAGTGGAATGGGTATTTTTGAACAAGCAGCTATTACACTGTCAAATATCTGATCTTTACATTAGTTATACGCTGGATATCCCACTTAATTAGCCACAGGCCTGTTTGGAAATCTCAATCTGGTTAAGAAATTGATTTAATCTCTTACCTATGTTATTTATAATGAGTTGTCCACTTTACATGGCATGTACACACATATAAAATAAATCCTGTCTGAAAGTCAGACTCAGTAAATAAATAAAATTTCATATAGATGGAAAAGTGACGTGAACAAATGCTGTTGTTAATGAAGACTGACAAGATTTTTAATCACTTTTGAAAATACCAGCTTCAAAAAGTGGGATGGTTTTGCAGCTATTGAAAGCTATCAGAATCTTTAACTACTTCCTTTATCTCCTAATTTTTTCTCTCAAAATATTTTAATGACAGAGTACATTGCCTTTCGGTTTTTATTCAGAAGTAAGAATAATCCAGAAGTTCATTTACAAAATTTGACAGCTTCTCTCCTTATACCCTATGAAAAGACTGGATTTGGTGAAATGAAGCAACAAGGTGCCCGCCACCTAAGAAAATCCTCCTGGGAAGACGGATTTCCTTTAAGCAAACATTAGAATAATTCTGTTACAAGTAGTACATTATAATGATCCAGTCTAAGGTATTTGCTAAAACAGTAGCAAGTGCACACTCCTTTTTAAATGTCTTGGCACAGTATGGTATCTGATGTCTAAAGGGGGAAAAATAAATACATTATAGATTGATATGTGCAAATGGTGTACTTGTAATTTTTGACAAAGTATTTCCCAAAAGAAGAAACTTCTGAAAGCAACATATTTTAGGAAAACAAACAAAAAAACCCAAACCCAACTAGATCTTTTGTAGAAGCGAATGCTTAAAATGACGGCATGAAGTTAACGATTAACTACACTGGTAAATCTTGAACATTCTGCTAGTGCTAGATTTTTATGTAAATATTGTATGTCCAAAAAATATGTTAAGACCATGAGAAAAAGCTAAGTGGTACTATAGTAGATTTTACACTGCTCATAACTTCCTTGTATCAGTAAGCCAAAGCTGCTAATATAAGACAACATCCCACTTTCCTCAAATTATGAATCTTATATGACACATCTATCAGAACACTTAGATATGAGGAATAATTTCCCATGCGTTAGGCATTCCAAGAGCACAGTGGTGCATTCAGTTAGACTAGTGTTCTTTTATATACAATAGAATACTATAGAATACAATAGAATAAATCAGGTTGGAAGAGACCTTCAAGATCATCGCGTCCAACCCATGAACCAATCCAACCCACCTAAACAACTAAACCATGGTACCAAGCACCCCATCAAGTCTCCTCCTGAACACCTCCAATGAAGGTGACTCCCCCACCTCCACAGGCAGCCCCCAGTGATAAGAAGTATATAAGCTTAATACTATACTGAATTAATTTATGAAAACAAACACACTATATGCAACTTACTTTTAGAATAAAGGCTGTAGTGATTTTAAAGTGTATAAGAACTTCAGGTTAAATTTCACATCTTGTGACAACATCAGCATAGCATGGTTAATTCTTAATGGTGTCAATATTGTTATTGCTTTAAAAAATATTAATACAGCACTAGTAATACTTATCATTCCCAGAAAATAAGGACAGAATTGCTTTAATCCATGTATCAGTAATTCCTAAATTCAGTATTTTAATATATATAAACAAACAAACAAACAAACACTGCCAAAAACCCACAAAAAAAACAAAGGATGAGAGTTGACTTGTACTAAGTGTTTCAAGCGTGATCCATAAAGTCTTGAAAGTCTTGAATGTGTCCTTATTCCAACCTATGAAAATATTGGATCTGGCAAGATGATCAGAAGAATCAACTTTCTCTAGAAAGAAGATGCCTACTACCTGAGAAAATTCTCTTGGGAAGATGGATTTTCTTTAAGCAAAAGTTAGAATAATTTGAGCCTAAGGTATCTGTTAAAACAGAAGCAAGTACACATTGCTAGTCTCTTTAAATTCTTGAATAAAGTATTGGTACGTCTAAACACACACCTTTCAAAACCGATGCCAAGGGGTGGGGTTTTTTCATCGAGTTTGTATTTTCCCTTTTACTATTATCAGACAGAGATCTTACTCTGAATTTACAATCTGTCACTGAAAATTCTTGTAAGTTCTCTTATTTGGGAGATTTTGGTTTAGGTGTTTTGTTAGCTGTAGATTTTGAAAGCCCTAATGACATTGGTGGTTCTTGCCAAGCATTCAGTGGGAAGTTGGCATTTACTTTTTTTCCCAAGGCTGTATAAATGTCTGATTGTTTACATTGCTGTTATCTCAGGAAATAGGCTGGAGTGTCTTTCTGTACTGTAGTTCATGTGCCCTTGTTTGTATTAGTAGAGATTACAATAACGAAGGACTACAACTTTTTTTTTTTTTCTCCTCATTTTATTTGTGAATTTTTTTTTTTTCCCCTGTTAATTGCTTCTTCATAATACTATATTTTTGCATTAATTCTGCATAAAATGATATAAAATTTAGACTTAGTCTTACTTAGCGTGACATGCTGAGTATCTATAGTCAAACTTAGAATGCATGCCTATTAATTAGGAATACACACCTGTCTGCAGAATTATATATTCTATGCTGAAAATGCATAGTGCATATGTGTAAATAATAGAGTGTGATGGGGGTATGCTACTACTCTTCACCTACTTACAGACAACTGGTTTACTTAGAAAAATTAAAAGCTGGCTCTTCAGAAAGTATATATTTCTAATTTCCTATCTATTTTTTTAATTTTGATTTTGCTTTCACCCACCTTTATTTTCTTATTGTGACTAACAAAAAGTCAATGGCACATTCCTTAAGCATAAGGGATTCCTTGGGTGCACAATGTCACATTCTCCGGTTTTCAGGGGATTATACAAAAGCAGAGCTTTTGAATACTGGGCTTCTGAAATACAGTGAAGCCATTTTAATGCAAAAGAGTATATAGAGAGGTGATTTGTGGATAGTCAATATAAAAGAAACAGTGCAGAGTGATTTACTTTAAGTTACCTGCTGACCATACTAGATACTGAAATGCAGTAAAGGATCAGAATGAAATGGGGGGAGGGGAAGATAGAAGCTCTGGTTTGCTTGTGCAATTATTGTAGACAAGGGTACTCCCAATTAACTACACAAAAATTCTTAAAAAAAAAGGTGAATTACTGTGTTAATGGACCAGGTAATTCTTAACCTTACTTTTCTTAGACTCAGAAAAAAAATCTTATCTCTTAGAAGGTTGTTCCAAAAATTACAAAAAGAAAAAAAAATTCCCAGGACTGCTAGTTCATTTTTCACTGTTCTTAGTTCTTTAATATTCTAAGGATGGGACTTCTGTCAATTCACTCCAAGTCCACTTTATAATAAATATGAAGTCGAAATCTAGCAATGGCAAAAAGCTTACGCAATTAGTTGTAGCTAAAGGTTGTTGTTTTTTTCTTGATAAAAATAACATTGTTTATCACAGAATCACAGAATCACCAAGGTTGGAAGAGACCTCAAAGATCATCAAGTCCAACCTATCACCCAAGACCTCATGACTAAACCATGGCACCAAGTGCCAGATCCAATCCCCTCTTGAACACCTCCAGGGATGGGGACTCCACCACCTCCCTGGGCAGCACATTCCAGTGGCAAATGACTCTCTCAGTGAAGAACTTTCTCCTCACCTCAAGCCTAAACTTCCCCTGGCACAGCTTAAGACTGTGTCCTCTTGTTCTGGTGCTGGTTGCTTGAGAGAAGAGACCAACTTCTTCCTGGCTACAACCTCCCTTTAGGTAGCTGTAGACAGCAATAAGGTGAGCCTCCTCTTCTCTAGGCTAAACAATCCCAGCTCCCTCAGCCTCTCCTCGTAGGGCTTGTGCTCGAGGCCTCTCATATTTCACACATGCTTAACTTTGGAGTAGAGAAGTAAAATTCGAAAAAGAAACTCCCTTCAGAACATGTTTTCCTTTTAATGTTATCATATGTTCATATTTTATGGAGGAAAAAAAAAAGATAAAAATCTAAATGAAGCATTAATTTTCAGAACATTTCTCATGGAGCAACTGATGCTATTTCTAACGGAGAAAGATGACAAATCACAATTAAATTTGGAATTAATATTTTTCTAAAATCAGTGGTGGTGTTTTTTTCCTTACAAGTCCTTATTCATGATGGTTTGCAGTCTAAATGTCACAAACAAAACTTGTGTTAGCACTTGGCATGTTTCAAAGGGCTTTAATGTCATTTCCTGCTTTTAATTTTAAACAAACTTCTACAATAAGTAGTTTCTGGCATCAATTTTGCAGTAGCCAATTTGCTCCTACAAATATAAATTGAGATGTTTTGTTGATAAAATCCATAGTAAACAGCTGATAATCTCAACTAATGGAAAGCATTTGCTGTAAAATGGTTTGCAGAGAGGTTTTTATGTCAACATATTTCTTCCTGGATATTTTGTTTTACCTGGATACTTTGGTTTTTTTCTCTGATACAGAAGGCAAACCTAAAAGAGAAAAGTCATGTATAGGTGTGTCTTTCAGTCATTGTGATAATCAATGAGTATTTTCTATGGAAAATAATCTTTTCAGAGAAAATAGAACTAAGCTAAAAATGGAAAATAATTCCTCTTTCAAGGTATCTGAATCTGGAACAGAGTTGTTCAGATTAGCAAATATATCTTCATTCTTTGTGGATTAGTAATAAAAACTGGTCTGAAAATGAGTTTTTCATTTATCTGTTAATATTGCTGAATCATTGTAATGAGTAGCACAAGATATTATGTCTATGTTCTCCGCAACAACGTAATATATTAAATGTGTTGGCAAAATCACAGAATCACCGAATCACCAAGGTTGGAAGAGACCTCAAAGATCATCAAGTCCAACCTGTCTCCACAGACCTCATGACTAAACCATGGCACCAAGTGCCACGTCCAATCCCCTCTTGAATACCTCCAAGGATGGTGATTCCACCACCTCCCTGGGCAGCCCACTCCAATGGTGAACGACTCTCTCAGTGAAGAACTTTCTCTTCACCCCAAGCCCAAACCTCCCCTGGCGCAGCCAGAGACCGTGTCCTTCTGTTCTGGCGCTGGTTGCCTGGGAGAAGAGACCAACCCTCTCCTGGCTACAATCACCCCTCAAGTAGTTGTAGACAGCAATAAGGGCTCCCCTGAGCCTCCTCTTCTTCAGGCTAAACAATCCCAGCTCCCTCAGCCTGTCCTCGTAAGGCTTGTGCTTGAGGCCTCTCACCACCCTCGTTGCCCTACTCTGGACACGTTCAAGTGTCTCGATGTCCTTCCTAAACTGAGGGGCCCAGAACTGGACACAGTACTCAAGGTGTGGCCTAACCAGTGCCGAGTAGAGGGGCACAATGACTTCCCTGCTCCTGCTGGCCACACTATTCTTGATTCATGCCAGGATGTCATTGTGTCCTACGCAGTAACAAATTATATGTAAGGCTGAAGCTGTGTCTTGATGTTAATCCCACAACTAACAATGGCTTTCTTAAAAAAAAAAAAAACATTTTCAGTGTTTCTTTGCATTGTAAATGCAGCAACACATGAAACTCTACATGACTTATTTGATCTTCATACTGTCCTTCAGGCAATGCAAACGCACATTTTGCATTTTTTAATTAAAGGACGGCTTTTCCATTCCACTTGGGAAACACTTGTAGGAGTGAGGCATCAGAATTCAGCAAATTATTTTAAACTAGGTAGTGCAGTCTTTAAACATAGCTTGACTTAGCATGTCTAAATATCTGAATACTTCCTGATTTCAAATAAGACAAAAGCCCTTTCCTATAGTCTAGCCTGTTTCCATGCTCCTTCCAAAGCAGCAATTGTTTCTAAAAAAAGATCCTTTCAAAGACATCTAAATAATTTGCTGTCACATCCATATCTGACTCTTACCAGTACACCAGTATGGAATTCAGTTATCAGCTGGGAAATGCAGACATACTAAACTTCAGTCTGTGTTAGGAGGTATTCTGTGTGTTGTTAGAATTGGACAATACCAGAAATCACATAAATGTTAATGGCAGAAATATGAAGCAGTTGAGTTATTTACTCGGCATGACATTTCCAATTAAATTTTTGCTTTCTGTCTCAGTAATAAATGCAAAGCCAGACTTCTTCATTTCTTCAGCCAGTGCTACAGGATATTCCCTTATAAAGTTTGGGAGCCATTGTAGCCATAATTCTTTCCTAAACTGAAAAACCTGTAACACCACAACTCTCTGGAGATATTTTGTATCTCTGGTGGGAGGGTGAGTTAAAGAGGGAAATAATCAGATAGTAAGAACGTCATTTATAGAGTGAATTTAGATGGAAGTAAAATATCAGTGGACTTTAACTCTGCCAGGTGCCAGGCAAATGTTGATGTTGGTACTGTGGTCTGCCCCTCCACAATCCTTGTTTAGACCATCTCCACAAACTTCTTAATGAAATTAGTTTTCAGTATTCAAGAAAATTTTATTATAGCAGGGATTATGCCTGACAGCATTATGGGTATATGGCCTGGTCACTTATTACTACTTTAACACAAGAATATGAATTTATGAAGGAAGACTCCACTATGGAAGACTTGATTTATAGAATGATCTTTACACTTAATGTAAGATATGAATCTGAATATTTTCATGTAAAGTTGGTCTGAGATATCTATAGACTTTCCCATGAATTCTGATGCAGATATCTATCAGTTAGTGACATTGGTAGCTGCTGCATTTCACAGAAGATGGTATATTAAAAGGGTAATCAAAACTGTTTGAATGGGCAAACTTTTATACAGACTTACCAGACCTGTATACTTCTTTCCTCAGAGCAATGTGAAAAAATCCAGTTTTCCTTGTTTGTGTTTGTACAGGCAAAAGGTGAACACAAAAGGGAAGGAATAAGCAGAAGCATACAACCCTGGCGTAACAAATGACCCAATTAAAATACTCAGGACATAGCTTTAAATCCATTCCTGATCTAATTTGATGCAGGAATTTCAGCAGAGGTAATTTATCCTATGGGAAGTGTCTTTACTGTAGGACTTCTTAGGTATTCTGGACTGTGGCTAAAAGTAAAAGTAGTTGATCAATACCTGGAGCAATTTTATTCTAATCTTTTTTTCATACCTGTGGTCAGAATATTCTTACAAAACAGAGTCTGCTAAAGAAGGTTCTTAGACTGAGAGTCCTTTGGGTCTGAGCTTCAGCTAAGGTAACAGCTGGCTGGAATCAGAACTGATGCTGTGAACACAAAGTCATGGGCAGAAACTGAAATGCAGAGAGAGTGTACCTGCCTTTGGAGAAAGGTGACAGTGAGTGATATCAGTGTTGCCTAAACGGGTAGTTAAGTGCCTGAAGTGGTGTATATTATCACTAAAGTACTTTCGAGGAACCTGGTTGAGGGAAAATCCAGCTATACATCTATCTCTAGGTATCTTCTAATGGAAACACTGTTCCATGGCAGTTTTATTTTGGTCGTATTTTGACTTTATCTGTTCTTTTCTCAGGCACAGTATTTGTTCTAGTAAACTCTGATAAAAAGAGGTCAGCTGTGTTGTTTATGTAACTTCTATTTCTGTCTTATTCATGTTCCAACACTACCATTACACTTTGCAATACTTGAGCACAGGATTATGAATCCCTGGTTTCTGGCATTTCTCTTGAGCTTTTTGACAGTAAGAAAAATACCAAGTAGAAAGTCTGGAGGAGGTCAACAGTTTACAACTTTTTATTATTTTAATAATAATAGCGCTGCGGTTTTGCTCAGATTAACATGTCACTAGAACCATCAATCTAAAATGCAACCCTTTCCAGGTATCCCTCACCAAGTCAGTCAGGAAACAATAATAAAAAATAATTATGTGTATGTATATGCATTTTTGCAGTCCTCAGCAAAGTAACTGAAAGATGGACTTCTATCTGCTCATTACACCTACTGAACTCTTTATCCTTAACTGTTCTTTGCACTCATTTATAAAACACATCTGGTGTTAACTTGACTATAGCAAACATTTTAGAACAACCTGCACAAGTCAGGTTTACATATGGATCCCGTGTATTACATTCACTCTTCTAACATAGCTTTGAAGTAGATGTCATTATTAATCCACCTCTACAAAATAAAGAATCTGCAGATTACACACACAAAGCTGTAGGTACTAAAACGTTGGGTTTTAAAAATTCCATGCAAAAACCAGAGCCATTCATTAGGGAAGTCAAATGTATATCCTTACATGTAGCCTAGAATGAAATTCAGAAAAGTTAAGGTGTTGAGCAGAGGTCATCTGAGTTATAGGTAAGTAAGCTTTACTCTTTGAATAACCTCTATTCCACTAGAAGTTGTGTTTTTGTTTTGTTTTATCACCAGAACAAAATCTACCAATTCAAATGAGCTTCATAGTGAATGTTTCAGTCACAGTTATTTTCTGCCTCTGCTATAGGCCAAGCGTGGAAAAGTTTCTCCCTGTTCATCTTACCTATTCTGGCCCAAGTATCTCACTCTGCTTGTGTACTGAAATTAATAGGCATCTTAGTTAAATGACTCCAGAAAATTAAAAGCCAAATAGTTCAATAAATATTTTTTGCTGTAATCTGCTTTGCTCTACACTGCAGCTAATGGTGCCATCTGCATCTGAATTTTTCTGTATGAAGGCTTTTCTGGCGCTCTTAAGCATTTTAAGCATTGCTGACAAATAGGTTTCTCAGTTTCTTCAAAATAATACATATTCTTTTTGTATAGTAAATAAACATTATGAAGGGCCTTGGTTATATTTCATACTTGTACTGAAAAGGATTTTGCTTAGCAACTCACTTGACCATCTCACCTTAGCTATGGTGAATATTCAATTAATTCATGTCACCATTGTACTGTTTCTCTGATTATCAGAATAATACTTTCCATATTTGTTCCATTCTAGCTGGACTCTGAACAACTTTGTGTAGTTGGCTCTGAAATGAACTATAAAACATAATAATTATATTTTCAGGGAAGGAACATGAATATCTCAGGACAAAAAGCCCTAAAACTGCAACTATGTAGAAAAAAGGCTAGTTAATGCAGTAAAGAGCTAATCTAATCAGTAACTTCATTATGGTAATTTTTGTACAGCCCTATATATTTTATTCCATTAACTGCATTGAAAGGAGGTGTTTCATTAAAAAATAATGTAGTGAACATATATTTAAAACTAATTATGCACAAACATCAGTACTGATAGAGATTCAGCTCTATCTTAATTTCTCCCCAAAGTCTTACTTTGAAATTGGAAAAAATAAAAGTAAGTATGAATTTCAAAACCATTGTATTCTCTGGACCAGACAAGGTCTCACATCATATCCTCAACAGTCATCTCCTCAATCTATGTGCTTAATCCCAGCCCAGCGCTTCAACAACAGCTTTGACAAGTTCATTGACTGTCTTTCTTGTATTGCACAGCATGGAGTCAGGTAGAGGCGGTGGCTTTTTAAACTTATCTAAACCAAATATATGACTTATGTTTGTATCAAGCCCGAGAATGCATGGTCTTATTTACTAGATTTACTGGATTTTCAGCTTCTGAAGCTTATGTGAAACTTCACTGAAATTAAGCAGTGAGAATGTAAACCCACAGATTTCACAAATTTATTACGCACTGTAACATCAGAAATCCTAAAAAGAAGTTAGAAACATCTCTCAGGGCTAGAGCTGTGTCTCACTTCTGTAACAGATGCTTGGCAACAGTATGACTCAGTATGAACAGAAAGGAAAAACACAAAATGTTGCTATTCTTTCCAGACAAGATGAAAGTCATAGAGCAAGACTGAAGGGAAAAGGTTGGCGAGAAGGACGTTGGCTTCAGTTTCTAAAACAGAACCCTTCTTCATCTGTACTTCATGTCTGAAGCTTTCTATTCACCCTTGGCTTTGTTTCTACTTGGATGGGAAACAGTTTTACAAAGCTATTTTCTCTCAAAACCAAATGAGATTCCATTAAGGGACAAAAAGGAAAAGAAATATTAATATGGCAATTTGCCTGATTGGCTGTGCGGAATACACTGCTCATGTTATTTTTACATTTCTTTCCTGCCTACTTGAATTTTTGTATCTTTTACTGCATGTGTTTCTTATCCTCATCTTTCCATTCTGTCAATGAAAAAAGGCTGCCATGTCAAAAATATTTTTTTAAATTTATTTTGTATGGAACTATTCACATATTTGTGCATTGGTTTTTTTATTTCCCACTGGAAAATATCAACAATCCATTCTTTCACGCTGCCAAGTGTTATCTATAATTATTCCTAAATTATGATTTGATAGCTGGAACTAGAGATACGCCAAGGATAAAATTTGACAGGAACCTTGATAAGAATGCTAGTAGAAGCAAATTTACACAGAAGGGATTATAATTTATACTGATCATGTACTGATTGACTTTGCAGACCTAATAAAACTTACAAAATAAGCCTGTTTGATTTTTGTCCCTCTCCACAGACACTGAAAACAATGGCAAATTTGTAGTTTATTGCTGGTCCTCTGCAGTGCATTACCTAGAGTCCACGTCAGTGAAAAGTTTCCTAGCATAAGCAGTGAAGTGGAATAGAAACACTGAAATTACTATTCTGGCTGATAGAGAAGTTCTATGGGAGTATGTTCCAAGTACATCAAAACAGTTTTCCTTGTTGTAGCAGCTGTATATTTCAATGCAACTGGCATAAATGTTTTGTTTTTCATATAACTATTCAAATTTTAAGCAAGAAAGAAGTATTAAAGGCTGTATTAGAATTTCCTCATTATGATTTTCCAACCTGATTGATTCTGTGATTCTATGATCATTTGCATCATATGAGGACATTAGGCAAAATGAAGTAAGTGAGCAGGATTGAGTCCAAGCTGAAAATTTCTGTTCAGCATAGAAAGTTTGTAATAGTTTAGTGAACTGAAAATTCAGAACTGAAAATTTGGATAGAATGCTCATACTGCATCTATACTGATCATCAGAACATATTTTTAAAGACAGTTAGAATCATGAAAAATAATACATCAAGGAATGATAAAAACCCATGAAAAGGTACAGAAGAGTATCTAATACTTTATAAACAGATCTAGATGAAATAAAGACTGTTTATGTAGTGGGTTGACATTCATTAATCTGTTAAATCTTGTGATATGGTGCACAGTATTGATTCAAGGTTCCTATTTTTCATGTTTTCAAAATACACTTTTCAATGATAAAGGGTTGCAATAACTAATGGGAAAACTTCAGTTTCATCTAGCATTAAATTTCAGTCTATTCTAATGTTACTTTTTAGAAACAGGCTAAATGTAATATTTTTCTCAACATCATTTTTTGATGGAAAGCAGATTTCAACAATAGTAAATGATTTCCTAATGTGTCTTTTCTCCACGGAAACTTAAAGCTGCTGAAACCCAAAATCTTTATTTTATTAAAAAATGTATGGCAACATTTCCAAGTATTGTTGTGTATATGTGCTATTGTATAGCCTAACAAAAGATGTTGTTTAATTTTCTCTTTTCCTGTTCTCCTTTATTTATCAGGAGCCACTCTCAGAAATCCTAACAAGAAGCTAGAAATATCATCTTCAAGTACATTACAAGAGAAAACCTTAGTAAATCAGAAGATTAAATAGTCTCACTGGGAAGATCAACATTTAGAGGGGAAAAAAAGGAAACTCTATTTTCTATCAAATATGGAACAGAAATGACACAAGACACATTTAAGCTATTTCCTCTAGAAAGTTGAAATTTTGTTTTCATTAATATAAATGAGGTGTATTTTCCCACAAGTTTTAGTTAAGTCTAGTTTCTGTTAATGCACAGATGCATAATGAAAAGTCAGGATTTTATATTTATAGACTGAAACACATATATTACTTGCAATACTGATAGTGTTTCTTTCTGGATATCTACATGGTGGATCACACCTACTGGGAATGTAGCTGGCACTGATAATTCACAGAATCACAGAATGCTAGGGGGTTGGAAGAGACCTCTGAACATCATCTCTTCCAACCCCCTTGCTAGAGTGGCATCATCCAGAATGAATCACACAGGAAGACATCCAGGTAGTGTTGGAAGGCCTCCAAATACCATGACTTCACAACCTCCCCGGGCAGCCTGTTCCAGTGAAGAACTTTTTCCTAATGTTTATATGGAACCTCCTGCATTCCAGTTTGTGTCCATTGCGCCTTTCCTCTCACTGGACACTGCTGAGTCTTGTCTCCATTCTCCTGACACTCACAGTTTAGATATTTATTGAGCATTGATGAGATCCTGCCTTCTCCAGGCTAAACAGCCTCAGGTCTCTCAGCCTTTCCTCGTAAGATGGATGCTCCAATCTGCTAAGTCATCTTAGTGGCTCCCGGCTGGATTCTCTCCAGTAAGTCCTTGTCTTTCTTGAGCTGTGGAGCCCAGAACTGAATGACATATTCCCAGTGTTACTCAGAAAAGTTCTAACAGAATAAAGAAGAAATTTTATTTGGCTGGGGAAAATTAACCTAGGCACTGGAACCCAAGATTTTCTGCTGACGGTCAGTAGCAGTTTTGCTGTCTATGTAATAATGATTGCCAAATATTTTTCTTGATCTATGCTGGGTTAAGAAAGTAGTGCCTTTTGGAAAAGTTTGGAAATGAGTAATACAAACAATCTTTAAAGATAGATAGATAGATAGATAGATAGATAGATAGATAGATAGATAGATAGATAGATAAATATCTGGATGATTACTGATAAATATTTCAAGTGTGCATGGCATGCCCAAATGCTCATGAAATAAATTTGCAATGAACATTCATTGAGATATAAAAATACCAATTTTTTTTTCTCTTGAAGAGTTTCTGTCAGTAAGTCAGAAAGCAGAAACAAGTGCCTTGAGATTCAGATGATCAGTCAAAACTACTAGGAAAAATGAGTAGCAAAAAGGTGTATTTCAAAGCTCAGACAGTGCCTTACTTCCTGCAATGTTCACAAAATGCTTGGAAATTTTATGAACCACTTAAATACATGAATGTTACATGAAATTCTGTGTCTAAATGTGTTTAAGAATAATCCTTAGTGTATTTCTGAAACAGAATAATGCAAGAAAATGGCATGAGGGGATGACACTACATTTCACATAAATTAGCTCACCAAGGAACCTCCTAGCCACTGCTTTATATTACTGCACGACTTTGGGCCAATAAAGAGTCAATTATTTACACGATGTGACAAGCATGACAAAATGGAGACACTCCTCAATTATGGCAATCCTAGCATTTATGATATTTACTATAATGCAGGGACCTGCTGTTTTACCAAGCTCACTGGAATCTTATGGGCAATTAGGAAGTGTACACTAGGTCTATTTTTCCATAGATTTGGCTAGAAAGCATACTTTGCATCTAAGAAACACTTTTCCAATGAAAATGTTCTTCCAAAAAGGTTTTATTTTTGCCAAAATGACATTTTCTAAGGGGAAAAATAGGACCGTGTTCCCAAAGAGTTTCAGAGATTATTCATGGTAATAGGCAGCTGCACTTGAGCTGCAAGACAAAGATGAGATCTTTAGCTAACTTGAATTTCTTAAGCAGCTGAAGTAATGAACTGAAACTTGAAGAGTATTTTTAAAGAAATATTTAGAGACTGACACAATTTTTCTTACCATCATGAATCAATTTTGCATGAAAGTCCTAATAAGACATCAGACTATCTTCCTTGTGGATTGTTCCACCACATACAGTCTGTGAGAGTGAACTGTTGGGAGTTTGACAAAGTATATAAAAATGAAAAAGGCCAGGACTATCCATGTAACTTCTACAACAACTGACAAGTGGTATGAGATAAAATGTTGAAAAAACCCTTAACTTGGCCTCTAACTTTGCCAAGAACTCATTAACACTAACAAATTGTTCATCAACCTTCTTACTTAGTGAAAGAAAACTTCTACATCATTGTGATAATACATATCTAATCTTAGCTGTTTGCTACTGTATTTTTGTCTCACATTTCCACTACAAAGTTAAAGTATCAGATGTGTGAGGGCATCATTTGACTTCCTTCTGTCCTGAGGGGCCATTAGATATGGTAGAGAAAAAAAAAAATAGAAAAAGATAGAAAGTGTAATAAAGAGCTACAGATTCAGCACAGTGCCCAAGCAGACTCTGTAAGAGTTCAGTTCTTGCAGCAGTGTAACTAAACTTCCCCAGTAAAAGGCCTAACCACAGAACTGGAATTAGATCAAACCTAGATTTCCTATTCCGTTAATATGTATTCTTTTATTAATGTGCATCTTTGGGCTTTGGATCTTCATAAACAGTGAAAAAGTGCCCTGGTGCTTGATGTCATAAATATTCCTTGATTTTGTATTGGAATATGTAGCGAATGATCTACCCTCTACTGATTTTCTAACTTTTGATTTTGTTTTTGTGATTGCTCCTGACCTTTGACCTGTTCTTTTCATACAATCCTCTCATAATTTTTTTTTTTTTTCCCTGGCAGTGAATATTACTTTTTAAAATGTACACTTATTTACATTTAACTATTTTGAACGTCATCTGCCTGTACTTAAGTACATTTGCCCAGACACTGATGTCTGTGGAATCATAAACTCTCACATTTTGATACCTTTTTTTCTTTGCTTTTCAGTTTCATTCAATTAGTTGACTTCCAAAATGCTGTTCTGTCCAAAGCGTTCAGTTTCCTTTTTCCCTCTTTTTGTTGTTGTTGTTTGTTTTGTTTTGTTTAACCTTCAAAGCTGCATCAGGTCTACATAATCTGTTCATATTTGTCTTCACTGGGTGTTTTCAGCTGATCTTCACATTCTCTAGCTCCTAGGTCCTTCTTTTTTTCATTGTCTTTTATTCCTACATCCCTGTAAATGTATCCTTTTCTCTGCATCTACTTGCTGCCATCTGAGCACTCTCTTGTCCTTTCTCTCTCTACCACCTTTTCTTCTACCACATTTTACCGTCTTCTACCATGTTACTCTGTATTAATTGTATCAGTTCAATTAATCGTACAATGTTGCATTTTGGTTATTTTTTAAACCAGTACCTAGCAGTAGAAACCATAAGAGATCTGAATGCGAGAGCAACTTAAAATATGCTACCAGCATCAAGAAAAAAATAATCTACAATATTACAAAAAACCTTGTTCCTTAAAAATGGTATGTGGCTGACACCACAGTTTTAGCCAATGGAAAGGAGTAAAAGAGGTAGCAACACGTTAACTAAACTGTGTATTAGGGAATGAGAAGGTTAATGAAACAATCTGGCCCAGGAACTGATATTTCAGGGCTACTGAACAACATTCAAATAGATGCTAATGACCCTCAAACTCCTTTGTACTGTGTGCATAATTGCTTTATGTATTCTTAACTTGGCTTTCGTTAGCCTAAGGGTATGAACAAGATTACCTCATCATACATAAATAAATAGTATTTATTTAACATAGTCAGTTAATCATTCTTGAACAAACTCCATGACTCTTTTAAACATATTAAAGCCTCCAAGGCATTTTATTCTGACACAGAGATATACTGCCAGGCATTCTGGTAAGTCTTTGATACTGGGGTACAATTTGGGCATCACTCAAAGTAATGGCATACCTCCCACTGGTTTCTAATCCAGCTAATTATATATATATATAAAAATATAAATGCATATATATACAC
Source organism: Picus viridis (assembly GCA_033816785.1). Taxonomy (NCBI): domain Eukaryota; kingdom Metazoa; phylum Chordata; class Aves; order Piciformes; family Picidae; genus Picus; species Picus viridis. Next base: position 15,175,341 of record CM066582.1, on the reverse strand, counting down.
ACAGAGAAACTGATTTTTGTTTTATATAACATTGAGTAAAAATAATAATTTCCATTCTGTGATATTGTAACTAATTTCTTTGGTAGGAATACCATTCTGGGGTGCATTAAAAGGGGTGTGACCAGTAGGTCAAGAGAGATTCTCCTCCCCCCTCTACTCTGCACTGGGGAGGCTGCATCTGGAATATTGTGTCCAGTTCTGGGCCCATCACATCAAGAAAGTGAGCTATTTGAAAGAGTCCAGCACAGAGCCATGAGGATGATTAAGGGAGTGGAACATGTTCTGTATGAGGAGAGAATAAGGGAGCTGGAGCTCTTTAGCTCAGGGAAGAGGAGACTGTTTATAATGCTTATAAATATGTAAAAAGTGAGTCCCAAGAAAATGGAGCCAGGCTCTTCTCAGTGGTGCCCAATGCCAGGACAAGGGGCAAGGGACAGAAGTTGAGGCATATGAAGCTTCATGTAAATATGAGGAAAATTTTTTTCACTGTGAGGGTGATGGAACACTGGAACAGGCTGCCCAGGGAGGTTGTGGAGTCTCCCTCTCTGGAGATATACCCTATATATATATCTCCTACACCCACTGGAACATTACAGGCTGTCATATATGTATTCTAAATAACAAAAATGATGTGACCCTAAATGAGATTGCTCACATATGTTATTTTGGCACATTGTTCCTAACACAATACATAAGTTTCTAGATGAGTACTTATGACATATTTTAAATTTCATTATGATGAACCTACTTTATAGTATTTATTATCAGAGCTTTCCTTGTGTTGATGGATTTTGCATTTACATGGTGTGAAATCTAAATTGAAAACTGAAATTTGAGAAAACTCCACTGAATTTCAGAATAGTGTAATCACAATAGAGCTGAAATTGGATGAATGAGGTGAAATAAATGGTTTGAATTAGCCAGCTGTGATTTTGAATACTCAGTGAGGAGGCCAGCACTTCAGCTGGTACAAATCAGTGAAAAGCCATTGAAGTAATCTGAACCACACTAATCTATATTAGACAGAGATTTGATTTCCATTTTCTTTTTCTTCATCATCCATCTCACTCAGAATGAATTTCAAAACACATTATTAAGCATTATTTTATTGTATATTTTATTTTCATTATGCTTGGATAATTCACTGGATTTGGCTGCCATACAGACTTCTAGTGGCCAGAAAAGTGTGTATGAATCAGTAGCATAAGGTGGGTTATGGAAATTTTAAAATCAACTTACATTTGCAGACAGAAATATTTAAATTTAGCTTACAGTATAATTATTTCATAATTAGTTTTATAATTATTTTCCTATTTATCTAACATTACCTGAAGTTGGATGTGAGAAAAGCAATGCTGGCTTGATGATTTAAGATACAGAAATCGGGTAGATGTCTAGAAACATCAGAATTTAGCTTATTTCAAAGCAGATTTTTTTTTTTTAAATTAATATAAATTTGCTATGAAACAATGAATGCTATGTTTATGCTGAAATAAAGGCTTCTCCTGATAATCATCTGCAGCCATACACAAATATTTAAATTATATGCCCTCTTCCAAACCAGCATCAAATCCAGTATAAAACACCCAAACAAATATCATCTGAGTAGTTCAAAGTGCAATTGCACTTAGAAAAATGCTGGCCTATATTTTTAATAGAGTATGACAATTAAGGATAAAGAATCATTTATGTAATTTACACAAAAGGTCTATTTTACTTTCCACTGCTCTTCCTCATACAAACATGATTAGCAGTATACCTTTATCCACCTTCGCAGTTATTCTAAGAACTCCTGCGATCAGGAATTATGTAAGGCAATTAAAATACTATGTAAATAATACAAACTATACAACATACAAATGACAGGAGTGTTTATGAAACCTACATATGCAAACAAATACTAAAGACAAAATGACAATTTACTATAACAAACAGACTGTCATCAGTTCTTTTTTGTTCTATGTCAAATGACGTAGACAGAAAAGTGAGCCCCCGCTGTGAGCCACTCCTTTGTCTCACATGGAGATCCTAAATTGCCTGATCCAGCAGCACAGGTTTGTTTCAATAAATGATAAAAAGGCTATACATCCTGGAAACTGTAGGAAGTTAATTTTCTCTTTTTTGTTCTATGTCAAATGACATAACAAGTACAAAAAAGTGCTACAGGTCAACCACTTCAGTCCACTTATTCACCTACTTAAGGAGCCATTGTTTCACACACCACCTTGTTAAGCTACTATAAATAATGCCAGATAGACTGAAAGGGTTCCTAATAAGCCTTAAACTCTCCAAAAGGTCAGATAAATACGGCTTATCCTTTATAGAAAGCAAGTTCAAGTGTAGTATTTATTTTTATTATTACAGTTTGCTCAATATTACATTATTGAACTAAGAAGAGAAGGTAAAAGTCAGTGTCGAATTCATGTCAGAATGTAAGGGTGGTGATAGCTTCTTTAGGAGATTTGGGAAGCTGTTTTAAAAATTTTTAGTATCAGCTTGTGGCTTTGTTCACCAATTACAGTACCTAACTGATATTTGAGCTGGTAAAAACAAAACAAAACAAAACCAACAACAACCAAAAGAACAACAAACACCCCCCAACAGACCACCATTTTAGAAACACAAGTGAAGATCTTTTAGATTTACAGGGTTAAAAGCTTTTAATGTATATATATGTGAATGTGTGTATATATATTTATGAAGAACATGTATATACATGTGTGAAGATGTTAATAATTTATATGAAAACCATTATTGTGACCCCACATAAACAAACTGAGAAAAAAATAGTGTTATAAACCTGACTCTTAGCTCAATGTCTATGTGTACCTGGCTACCTTATTAGCTTCTTTTTGATAATATTTAAAATATTAATATTTATTAAAAGGGACTAACAAATGTCAAACAAATATTGGAAAAATATGCTGAAGTTATAGGTAGTGGGGTTTTTTTGTTTGTTTGGGGTTTTGGTTGTTGGGTTTTTTTGTTGTTATTGTTGTGTGTTTGGGGGTTTTTGGTTTGGTTTTGGTTGGCTGTCTTTCTTGGATTCGCTTTTTCATTTGTTTGCTCTGTGTTTGTTATCATAGAATCACAGAACTGTCAGGGTTGGAAGGAACCTCAAAGCCCAACCCCTTGCCAAGGGCAGGGACACTTCATACTAGGTCAGGTTGCTCAGAGCCCCATGAAACCTGACCTTAAATACCTCCACTATATTTCCATAGTCCACAATGATACCATAGAACTACCTCGATTACATTACAGCTTTTTGGAGATTGTGTTTCAGTCTTCCAGAACAAAAAGGAGGCCTGCAAACTGCTTACACTAGAGTATGAATGGCTTACCTTCAGTTAGACTATTGATAGAAGTTACAAGAAATAAAATTTGAATTTCTTTATCCTATTTATTATTGAAAGATGTAACTGTATGTACCACAGATGTATCTACCACAGAAGAATATTTTAGTAGTTTATGAAGTCAGATCTATAGCCATGGTCTGGGTGACCCTGATATGCAAATACACAAATTTTCTCAGTGGAATTCTTAAAATTATTAGCATGGGTGCAGTTTTTTCACAGCACAAATAATTTGCTAGTCAGTGTTGATATGATGCTTATGCTGTGAGCCACTCCTTTGTCTCACATGGAGATCCTAAATTGCCTGATCCAGGAGTACAGTTTTGTTTCAACAAATGATAAAAAAAGATATATATATATCCTGGAAACTGTAGGAAGTTAGTTTCATTTACTGTATCCGGTAGGTGATTAAAATGGAAGATAGTCATAAAGAAAATAGATATATGTGGTTATGTTAAGTTAAGCAGGAAAAGAGGAAAATAATTCCACTCATGCCAAGAAGTACAGTGCTGCTTCAGGTAGGATTTTTTTTCTCAGTTGCCCAGAAACTATCATGTTATACTAAATTTATCAGCTCTGCACAAAAGTAGGAACATTTATCCTAGACATAGGCTAAATCTCTGTATTTTCATAAATTATTCTATGGAGGAAATAAGCTGGCTATGATTTATCCTTACAAAAGGTGACCAGGTTTCAAAGGAAATAAAGTATTAATAAAAAATTAAACTCTTTTGACAAACTAGTCTACTAGTTTGTCAAAAGACCTTATATCTTCTTTAAAGTCATGTAAGCTAATACAAATCAGAACTCTGAGTGGGCAAGGAAAGCACCAGCAGCCGAGAAAGCCACTATTGCTGCCTCCTGTAACTTCTTTAAAATGTCACCAGAGAAGAGCCCTGAATACAGCTAAAAGGAAGCACTGCAACTGTCAAAGCTTGCTGGAATTTGGAAGTGTTCGCCTCTGGTGCGCGTCTTCACCAAACATCTTGTTTGGCAGTGATCTCTTCAGTATTGGTGCGTGCCATCATCCAGACTGATCTGCGTGGCCCACATACCTGATCTAGTTGAGGATGCCCCTGCTTACTGCAGGGGGGTTGGACTAGATGATCTTTGGAGGTCCTTTCCAACTCAGACCATTCTGTGATTCTGTGATTAAGGATGCAGTTACAAAGTTTATGATTATCAGGAGAAGCCTTTATTTCAGCATAAATAGAGCTTTTATTGTTTCATAGCAAATTTATATTAATTAAGAAAATCTGCTTTTGAAACAAGCTAAGTTCTGATGTTTCAAGACACCTACCTGATTTCTGTATCTTAAATAATCAAAACACATAAATTAGCAGATAAATAAATACATGTATACATATTTTCTGTCTTTTCTACCTCGACTCCTGCTGGCTCTGTGGCTATTACATATATACCACACAGGATTTTCTGCTAAATACTCTGCTTCAGGAAGAGAGCTTCTTATATTAGCTTAATTCAGTTGCTTTCATTAGAATGAGCCCTTCATCAGGAGTGGATAATTCCCAATGCTACTGAAATTAAAAAAGCATAGCAATGATTTTTACAAATTAAAATGTGTTTGCCATATTCACAACGATTCATTTTTGTTTCTGCTTCTTTATGAATGCTCTTTACATCCACACCAGGCTCTGTTCATACCTGTCTTGTTTTCCACATCTACAGTCACAAAAACTAAAGAAAAAAAAAAAAAGAGATAAAATTAGTGATTTATTAGATCTAAAAAAGCAGAAGTGTGAAGTGACAGAGCTACCAATCAAAATGTTACTTTTATAAAATCAGCTCTATTCCAGTATAACACTTGCCGTTACATGAGTCTTCCTTCTGACTTACATATTCATGTGAAATTGGATAATTCTCCTGGAATATCATAGACTTCGCTATGGATTTATGTTAACACCTCAAATTGGATATTCAGACTATGTTCAGCCACAAGAAAAATCTTGGGTACAAGAATTGTAAAAGTCATAAGAATTTACATGGAATCAGTTCTTAGTTTGGATTTCTTCTCTGAAATGTATTAATTGTTTTCCTCATTTTGCTAAACTCTTTCTTACCTTCTGAATCTGCCTTAAAATGCATTTATAACATTTTATAGTACATTTTGCAGGACAGAACATGCAGTGGAAATTGTCTATATTTGGAAGGTTCTTGTTACTGTTGTAATCTCTTTTGCAGCATGGTAAGACTGGACAAAAATTTAGGAGAATTATGGAATATTTTTTTTTCTTCCAGGGTTATTTCTATTTGTTCCTGGCTGCTGCTAAGACTCTCTGTTTCTGCAATCTGAATTTCTAACAAGAACTGTATTTACTCCCCCCACCACCTTTGGAAGTGACCTTTGGCAGGCTTCCTCTAGCACTGAATCGTATACATACAGGTCATATTGGAGTAGAGGAAATAATTTCCTATAGGAAAGCTGTAAAATTGGAATATTGTCTTCCAGAAACATGTGAAAATATACATATTTTGGCTGGTATTGGACTAGCTCTCATTCCTATGAGCTTGTCCAATACCACAATGTATTTTGCAAATTCTGATTTAAATTCTTTCCGTTGAAGAGGAAGCCATAGCCTTCCACCTCATCCAGCTGTTGCTTCACTTGGTTGAACATTATCCAGAGAATGTTGCTGTGCTCCCATTTTCGGTCAGAGAAGAACATTTCTAGTTGCTATGGTATAGTTTAAAAAAAAAAAAAAAAAAAGAGAATGTGTATAAAAATGCATAGGAAAGCCGTAAACCAAGAGGTGATTACTTTAGTAGTATCTAAGTTTGTGAGGTTATTTCTGAGGACAGGTTTGCAGTTCATGAAAGGTACTCAAAAAGAAACAAGATCACTGGAAACATAGTGTTTTCTTCATATGAGATCAAAGCTGTCTGTGAAACACTGGAATAATTTTCTCAAAATCAGTTCCTCTCAGAATTGTCACTCTGAATGTCCCCTCCTCCCAGCTTTTTATGCTGAGCATGATGCCATACAGTATGGGATAACCATTCAGTCAGGTGAGGTCAGCTGTCCCAGCTTCCCCCTCATCCCACTTGCAGATGGAGCAATGAGTAGCAGAAAAGGCTTTGACTCTGTGCAAGCAGCGCTCAGCAATAGCTGAAACATCCCTGTGCTATCAATACAGTGCAAACAAAAAACATAGTCACGCAATAGCTACTCTGAAGAAATTTATCCCTATCCTAGCCAAAACCAGCACATACACTAATTCCGCATTACTGAACACATGCCATGGGCACATAGGTGAGCAGTTACAAGAGGAGTTGTGCAGAGAACTATTTCAGCTGAAGACTCTTCAACTTGGTACTTACTAAAATTCTACTTTTTTTTTTTTTTACATTGATAATTCCTATCTTTTTGTCTGAGATAAGTTAAGAAACCTTCTGACTGCCTTTTCTCACAGTCCAGCTTTAGTAAGTGTACTCAAACTCTGTCCAACACTCAGTGGGAATGCCCAAGTTGTTCTAACTGCCTGCATTCAAAAACACACTTCCAGATCCTCATGTTTTTTGATGGAGGAGGAATTCCTGAGGACATGAAGTGTACTTGAGTCCAAAGAGTTCAAATTTATTTTCCAGAGCACCTCCCACCTAAACTGACCTATGCCCTCATAGGTACATTGCAAGACTTATGATGTCTGCAAGGTGTACCTGGAAGTGATAATGAGATTCTTATCTTTTCAAACAGATGATTTGAGGATGTCAGTCTAGGATGATGTCTCTGTCTCTGAATCCCAGTCTCAAAGTGATACCAAACTCAAGGACAGAGATAAGCAATTCTAAATATAATAAACCCACAAGATTTTAAAAAGTCACCTTCCACCTCCTCCCCCTTTTTGGGTCTTCCCCATGATCTTAAATAATCAAATATAACCCAAATTATCTCCCTGCCTTCTCTTACCACATTTTATTTCTACTATGCCACTAAGTTTCACAATAAGTTTTGTTTTCAGAAAATGCATTATTTTTTTTTTCTCTCTGAGGTAACACTTCTATGATCTCAACTGAAGGGGGAATTATGGAATTAATAAAATGCTTTTCAGTTTGTACTGGCAGGATACACTTAAACTTGTGACTAGAGGTGACATATTCCTTCCAAAACAACAGGGAACAGAAGTAATGTGTTTTACTTTACTAGGGAGGAGAATAAGTGAGCCAGATGAACAGATATATAACACACCTGGTCCTACACTAAGTGTTTCTTCCAAACTATCACGGAAAACCCTGAGCTGAATGCAAAAAAACCTTATTTCTCCATGATAACCAATTTCTTTAAGACTAAATGAAAATGGTTACAATTTGAAGTGTGTTTTCTATCGCCTCAGTATGATGCAGAGTTTACTTTTCCTTTCTTTGCATGCAGCTTTTAAACCCTTACTTCCATTCAAATGGTTGTTCCTTCTCTCCACAGAAATGACATTTTTTTCCTCTTGAGATTCGTTTCAGAGAGATCAATAAGAGACATCAAGGTGGACATCTTACTGGCAACAAGTGTTTGCCATGATGAATAAACAAACCAATTTAATACATAAGTTCAGTTTTATTAGGATAAATGTTAGATTTTGAGTACAAAAGCTTACCACACAGAAGAGCTCAGCCCCAGTAAGAAGGCCCAGCCAGCACCCATAAATTATATTGGAGGAGCAAGCAACCCTCTTCCTACCTAACCGGGGGCCACCAGGCCCCGGCCTTTGTCCCCCCACCCTACTCACATGGTGTGAACCATGGGGACTCACCAGTGATGAGAAGAGGATCCCTCAGCCCAGATGGACTTAGCTTAGAGCTTCTGCCTTTCCTGGGGGGATTAAAAAGGGGAATGGGTGGGGAGGGCAAAGTGGCCACACATGGGGTAGAAGGAGACTCCAACAGAGCCCAGGTGCTCTAGGATTTGAGGGGAAAAAGGAGGAAATAGGGCAGGTGAGGTACTTTTAGGATATCAGGTAATGATAGGACTAGGGGGAAATAGAAATAAAACTACTGAAACTGGATTATTTTTTTTTCCAGCATACCCAAATCATGTATCCAACAACAGAAGTCAGAATTCTGACTTTTACTACTTGATAAATTGCACAGGATCTAGAATGAAATTAGACTAGACTAGACTAGACTAGACTAGACTAGAATTAACCAGCTTGGAAGAGATCATCAAGTCCAACCTATTATCTAACACTATCTAATCAACTAAACTATGGCACCAAGTGCCTCATCCAGTCTCTTCCTAAACACTTCCAGTGATGGTGACTCCATCACCTACTTGGGCAGCCCATTCCAATGGGCTAGCACTCTTTCTGTGAAGAACTTCTTCCTAACATCCAGCCTAAACCTCCCTTGCCACAGCTTGAGACTGTGTCCTCTTGTTCTGTTGCTGGTTGCCTGGGAGAAGAGACCAGCCCCCACCTGGCTACAACCTCCCTTCAGGTAGTTGTAGACAGCAAGAAGGTCTCCCTGAGCCTCCTCTTCTCCAGGCTAAGCAACCCCAGCTTCCTCAGCCTCTCCTCGTAGGGCTTGTACTAAAACCAAGAGATGAAAGTTTGACTTGGTATCATAGCAACAACAGTAGGTAAGATTAAATTTTCTTTAAAATAGTAGACAATCTGTTCAGAGTTCTGCAAGAACCAGACACTTAAACAACAAAGTGTGAATGTTTTATGAAAAATGACTCTAAATTAGTTCTATTTCATCTGCACAGACAAGTAGTATTTATGGTGGGAGGAAATCCATCAGAAAAGTTTGAAAACAGCCTCAGTTAGAATGAGTGAACTACCAGGCAAAAGGGAGCTCTCTGTGTGTCCCTGTTTCCTCCAGCCCCTCTGGGTCATATTACCTAAATTCATTGCAGGAATGTTAAGCACATTGCTCTGGGGTACTGATTGCACAATGTTTGTATTCCATCAAAAGTAGAACAGAGGGACAACAGAATTATTTTGAATTCTTTCACAACTCTGAAGATGGAAACGTAAGTGAATTTGCTTTTCTTGTACAGTTACAGCAATTATTACTTAACTGAAGCAAGACAACGCATTTTACAGAGTCTGCTTGCATAGCTGAATTGTAAGTGAGATACCTGTGCTATGCCTCAGCTGATTAGCTGGAGTGCTACTAGCAGTGTAGCTGCTGCAGCTCAACATATACTGTGCCTGAGCCAGCTTACACTTGACCTGGTTTTGAAGCCAGCGTAGGATTCAGACTAGCTCACATATTGACTAACTCATCCCGACAGTGGTGGAGACTTAGAGGAAAAGCTAGCAATGATCTACTGGAAGACTGAAGTTTATTTTGAATAGCAGTGCAACTCATGGTTGACGGTGCCAGTCCAGCTCTATTAAACTTGGTGCCAGAGCTAATGATTCATATCTGTTTTTTCAACAAATGTTAATCTATGAACATACAGAGATTACCTCAATGAATTTAAACTGAAACATGAAACACAAAATACCATTTAATCTAATTTATAACTCTGCATTTTTGTTACCATAGATTATTACATCAACTCTTTCAACATGTCCATGAGGTTTAAGAAATCAAAGAGAACCTAAGCTTTGCTAGTAGAACTTTGGAGCCACTTTCAGGTAAAACTTTTTATATAGCTAGCCAAGAAAGGAGATAAAAGTATGACTAGCACATATGTGGCAACTGTCATTTGTTAGCCATAATAAGGAAAATAAATAAATAAATAAAAAAAAACTTTTCCCATATTAAGACTAGTGACTAAAAGAGTAAATCAGACTTCAGGCTCACTGAAAATCAGTTTGAGTAAGTTCTATGACAGCATCCATGAGTAAGAATCCTGAATGTAATAAAAGAAAAATTATTTATAGTAATGTTAAATGGGTGTACAGCTGTCATTGGAGTAAATTCAGCATCTCTCACTGTAGTGTAGGACATCATAAATGGCATGAAAAAGTGAAAAGATGAGGGAGCCATCAAGGACTTTCAGATAATGCCTTTCATTTGTAGCCTAGGTGGGAGATGTTGAACATTGCCAGTAAATCTGCATGATTGTGACTTTTTCCCAATTTCCTGCCAGAACTCTGAGGCTAGTACTAAGGCCTAGTATTCCTGCCTGGCCCCTCCAGGGCCATCACTCTCTGCCTCAGTGATGCTGCAGCAGCAGGTTAAGCCCCCTGCTCCCCAGAGCCTTGCCCTGCCTGGCCATGGGCCCTCCCATGCTGGGCTCACATTCCCAGGGAGATGCCTGCTGCCCAGGATGGGGGCTGATTCCAGTTGCCTCCTTGGCTGTCCTGCTTCCTAGCTAGGGCAGTGGGACAGGACCTGGCTGTCAGGCCCTGCCCTGCCCACCCCCATGGAGGGCCCCGAGCCAATGCAGTTCCCTTACAGTAACCAAGGGAGTACAGGCTCAGAGCTGAGCTGAAATGGGGGTCCTCCACTGGTGGGTGAGTATTTGGAGTGCAGCTTCCCAAGACCAAGGCACTATTAGCGCAATCAGAATCTTGACACCTCCCTTTGGTAAAAATCTAAGAATTGAAATCACAGCTTGCCACTCTTAAGCTAACTTAAATACTTCTAGACTATGCTACAAGCTGAAAAGTAATGAAATGGGAAGATTCCCGAAGTTAGTTCAGAAATATCAGAGTTTACTGAGATACCCAGTTCAATACTCTATGTTTTCCAAAAGGATATAAACAGGTTATAAAATTTTCTGTTATTATTGGCAGCTCCAGTGAAAGTCAAAATGTATTGCAGGAGTATAGTTTCACTTATTTTCACTTTCAGGATGAAGAATGGATTACAATTGGCATTGTGTATTGAATCAATTTTGCCAGGTACCACATTTAAAATCTTAAGAGACTCCTTCATATTTAAATATTTTTCTTCTTTTATCTGTGTCAATGCTGCTATTACTTTTCTGCTGACCAACTGTATTGTGGCTGGACATTTAAAAATCATTACTATTTTGCCTTTTAAAATCATTATCATTATGGTGATGTTTCCTACAGAGGCATACTCTAATCACATAGAAAATCACTTCAAGAATATGTGGTTTATTAAAGACCCTTTCTCAACTCCAACTAAAGAGAAAGGGATAAGAAGTAAATGTGTTCTCATAATTTTAATTTTGGTAGTATTTTGTTATTTACCATTTAAGAGTTCCTGATAATATATTAATTTCTACTACAGCTACAATAAATTTGCAGCCAGATGCTTAAGATTACTGAATAATCCAGGATTTTTCCAGAATGTGAGGCTGACTGTTTTGATTTCTGGGCATCAGTTTAATCATCTCCAACAACATGAATCCATGCCCAGTGAAAGCATCTTGAGCTGGTACCAAAAAATTGCAAGTATGTAAAATCATTAAATCTTTTTGAAAATGATTGTTTATGTCTACCTGCAGAACAAACAAAGCAATAAAAATGAACAAAAACTTACTGAGCAACTTTAATACATGCAGTCCAAATACTTTAGGCATAAATTAATCCACAGCACTTTCAAAGGCATTAACAACTTTAAAGACTGGGGAATAGAAACATGTTTTAGAACTATGCAAGACTTTGAAAACCTAACACTATGATATAGGCTATGTTTAAGCAGCATTTAGGGAAACTACCTGCATATCAAGCATTTGGTTAGAAGCAAATAGGACTAGTTTCAGGTAAACTGGTTTTGCTGTAATTTAACAAATCTGTGTGTTACTCATCTCTATGTTTTCCAGTAGAAAATGGTATCGTTCTGAGCATAATTCACCAGATTTTTAGCAGATACCAATAATTAGAAAGACTTTCATGGTTTTGTTGCACATAATCTGTGAAGAATCAAGAAATGTGTGGATATTTGTGAAGAATTATTTCTTCAATATTCTGTAAAAGATGCTTTTCAATATTGTAATGAATATTGTGTACATGAATATAGTGTTCTTCACACAAATCCATCTGTAAATACAATAGTATCAGTCACTATTTGAAAGAAACTAGGCAGACTTTTAACTAATTTTAACTTGTCATGGGATGAATACAGTGAGAGGCATAGAACTACAAAACTAAATAATTTGAACTTCAAAGACGTACTGAAGAGCTGAAGAAATATTTACTGGCAGCTTTCATTCAGTAACAAATAGTTGAAAGCATTTAGCACAAGCAACAGAACTCTTCAGAATCCTCTACCCAGAGAAATCTGCAGGAAAACTTCCTAGTCATTCAGTCTGGTCACTTTAGATTAGGACCATAATTATTTAGCTGTTTGATTGCCAGATGTGGTTGATTTCAAGCACTATAGTTCAGGGGCTGTCTCTGAAAAAGGATATTGGTATCCAAAACCCATGTCTAAAAATGTAATCTAAAATACCACAGTGGCTGAGCATCTAGACACTTTTATTCCACTTGAGCTCCTCTGGGACACAGTGAGAAGGTGTAATTTCTAGGGATGCCTGATCTGTCTCCAATGAAAATGTAATCATGCATTTTTTATTGTGTAAACTGATCACAGAAGGAAACTTTAGTTATTAAGGTAACGGTCAGAGTGCTTACCTAGACAACAAGAAACTAGCACCAAGATATCTTGCCACTTCATTACCCTCAATAAGTAGATTTCAGAATATTTTTTAAGTGTTTTGCTGGTAGAATGCACCTTTTTTTTTTTTTTTTCTTTGTAGTTTTTGTACAATTCAGTATTAGAGGAAGTAAAACGACAGAACCTCTTCAATGCTGATTTTGAATTATATTTTAATCAAGCTGACCTCAGAATGGATAGACAAATTTAGCCGCTCGCTTCTTTGTGTGTGTGCATAATCAATAAGCAAAGAAATATAAGCATTAAAAGGTTCTCTGCATAATAAATAAAATGTTTTAATATTGCAATTTAAGTACTCTCTAGGCTTCCATTATAGAGTAATGTTAGCTAGGCTTTCACTAGATTTTTGTGGAGAACCATCTTCTTTCTAGGTGGCAGACTAATTTTTTACTTAGTTTCTTTAGAAGATTGCTAGTGAAATAATTTGCTTCCTTTCAGGTTGCTTACAAGGGCCTAAAATACAACATAGTGACAGGAGCATGAATGACAAAAGTCAGAGAAGTGCACATAGTAAAACCACTGACTACTTTTTCTTCATTTTTCACAAAATATTGATTTTATACTTAATAAACATCTTCTACTTATTGAACTTTGATTGTTTCTTAACTCTTTTTAAGACTAGGATTACAGGGGCTGCTTGGCAGAAGTTTTCTCCTGTTAGAGTTTATTTCACACTTTTAGTAACAATTGTTTCTTGCCTAACTGAATATGTTTCCTTACAATTGAGAAAAATATTATGCAAGTTACAAAAAAATCAGGTCTATGCTCTCCTGCTGTCTTGGAGATCTGTATGGTATTACTCCCAGGAACATGGAGTAATTTGTATCACACTTATTCATTTTAGACCACCACAGAGGGGAATAAATGTTATTCACCAGTATACACTGTTACGGTGTGCTCCAAACCCCTCTTCCTCCATCTCCATCAGCGGAGGTTTGAATGGGGAAGGACAAAGGCATGAAATTGCCTTCCAAGGTGCAAAATTGCCTTCCCCTTCACCTGGAGACAGGCAATTAGCGCCCATTCTTCCCATCAGAGCAGAGGTTCCTTCCCTGTGGGGGAAGGCCGATGGGTTCGGGAGCTATGATTAGCAGGGTACTTCACGGCTATTATACATTCACCTTGGACAGATTGTCTAGAAACGCCTTAAATACAGTGGCCAGAAAACGGTTGAGGCTCCTGCTCTCGCTCTCATTTCCACCTTGCTTGCTCCACTGGGACCTGGCTTCTCCCCAGACCTGCCTGCCGTGGAGTGACCCTGCCTGCTGTGAAGCTGCGGCTTTCGTCAACTGTTCAGACACTGCTGCTGCTCAGGAGTTCTGCCCCATAGCAGCTGTGTCTACGGACACTTTGCTTCTGGCAAGTCACTTTTCCTTTGCATTGTGCCACATTATCCACAAATTGGATTATAAAACCTGCATACTCCTAGAGCCTACCACTGACAAAAGACCTAAGGACCGTCGCCAAATTCCTGCTCTGTCCTCATGAGTACAACCTGGAGTTCTCATCGGCTTTCCCTAAGGTTCCTGGCTTGTCTCTGATTATAAGTGGGGTAAAGCTATTTTGTGGCTTAGCTTTTTTCCTTTTCTGAATTCTCTAAATTGTACTAATGTTGTCCATAAGCATCCTGGTAGAATTTGCGACTGAATAGAACCTGTAAATAATTTAATAAGTCTTATGCAGAAAACTTATGTATAAACTTATGGGGCGGGGCTTTTGGGAAAAATAAAGATAATTTTATATTTGTAATTCCCGCCTCGTTAATTGAACCCAATCAAATCATACACTTAATGCTATCACTTCATAGTCCCCTATGTAAACAGCAACTGATTTGTTCAACTATTACTTTGCATTGACTGTGCAGTGGTCGCATTAAACATTTTTCCTCACATATAACTCACATCTGGTGCCTCAGCCTTGGGATCTCTGCCACGTACTGCTATATCACTGCTTTTTTGGCAGAAAACTTATCCTCTACCAGCTTTCAAACTTCAGTGCATACTTTTTACATGTTGTGATAAATATGCACATTAATTCTTGCCTTGTGCCAAGGTCAAAGTTAACTTGTTCTCGCTTTGACAACTCTTTATAAAGACTTAGCAATATAGTTCAGCACCAATACCATTTCTGCCCTTTGCAGGGCATTTATGAAAAATTTTGGAAAGTCAACTTAATTTTTAACTTATTTTTTTCCCACTGAGAAATATTACTAAATATAGCAATCTGTAGAAGCTCACAACTCAAGTGATGCGTTTCAATTTCTGAAAAACAATATAGTGAATCCACGGTATGTGAATTTTGAGAGGATTATAAGCAGAGTGGTTTAGACTTATATTTACCCAGTCCTATAATAATGGATCAGATTCTCTTTCACTTCACATATTTGTAATCCTTTCCTCTTGTCTGAACTGAATGATAAGCACTGCAATTCTGTGTTGCAGGTTGCTGGTAAAAATACAAATAGCTGTGTAAGGTACTGGAGAATATTATCTACTCTTTTAGTGTAAATGATCACAATTTAATTGTTTCATACATCTTTATAAAAAATATGTCTAAATGCATATTTCTCAATTAAGAGAAAAAATATTTTTCAGTGTTCAGTTTGATTCATATTAAGCTCAATATTTCTCCTGAGACCACATCAAGCTTTTACTTATTTTTCTGGATCAGAATCTCAATAGTAGTAAACTTGTTATACAGGTAACATTAGAAATGGATTCAGAGATTAAAATATGTTAGGTGATTTTCTGTCAAAAGCTTTAGGAGATTAATGGCAGTTGTCAAAATATCCTGACCTTTTTTTCAAAGCATGAAACACAGTTTTGTGTGTTCATGCTTACTAAGGTTTTGCTCTGACAAACTGTAAATAGCAAAACTTCTCAGATCCAAATACCCAAAGATTATTATTTCGAAATGTTTCTGGTTTAGGGCAAAATAAATAGCTAAATAAAGTTTGGACAGTGGAAGCATTAGAGAAATTTTAGAGCTGAATTTTCAAACTGTCAAAATGAAGTCTTTTAAAATGAAAAGCTTCTTTTTGACCAGTTCAGCAAAGTATGATGACTTGATTGCAGTGTTTTGAGTGGCCGCAGTATCCTGTGCCTCCTTAAAACTGCTTTATTTTTGAAACACAAACTATGTCAAGTTATCTTGTGTAGCTGTAGCAAGCAATCCATCATAAAATTTAACACCCAGAGAAAATTGTTAGCAACAGGTACAGACAGAATGACCGTTCCTACAGCCCATTCAGTAATTTTGGTAGATAAAAAAAGCTGGGTGGAAATAATACATTTTACTTCGGTTTATTAAACTGAAATAGTTAGAAGTGTGTTTGCTTCCCTGACCAAAGAAATACTTCAGTTTATTTTCCGAATGAAAAAAAAAAAAAAAAAACTTGGGGGGGGGGGGGGGGGGAGGGGAGGGGGGAAGGGGAGGGGGACACTTAACTAAGGCAAAGAAAGGAAAAAAGTCTTGGAAACCCTCCCAAACAACAAAGAGCTATTTTTGTTATATATAATCTTTCAGGTACATAACGTCAATATTTTAAAATGAAAACTACAGCTTCACCATTATTTAGAAAAAAACCCCAAGCTCTATCTCAATACCTTAATGCAATAAGAAAACTTTGATAGTTTTAGTAAACACTTATATTACTTTATCATCAAACAAAATCCACATGCTGTCAAAAGACTCAAATCAGAAAAAAAATTTCTTTAAAAAATCCCCCTTTTAGTGTAGAAGTATAAAAAATTCCATAATCTTTATTCAGAGAAATAAACAGTCCAAGTTCAGCTCTATCTGCAGTATCTATCAATTATACACAAAAGCAGTTTTGTTCTAATAAGAAGTTAGCATGCTTGGATATTCATGTTTAAATCATTAACAGATTATTTATTAATTTCCATTTGGAAAACTTTGATCATCTTTCCCTGTGTTTTCTGTCTCGAACTGAGACAAATCCCT
Source organism: Picus viridis (assembly GCA_033816785.1). Lineage (NCBI taxonomy): Eukaryota > Metazoa > Chordata > Aves > Piciformes > Picidae > Picus > Picus viridis. The sequence continues at coordinate 15,158,470 of CM066582.1, read as the reverse complement.
GTAAAATAAGAAACAGAGTTTGGAAAATAAACCCATGGGTGTTTGGAGGCTGCAAGACTTCTCAATATGAAGTTCAAGGTATTAGATTATTTCTAGTAAACTGAGAGATTGCATAATAGCAAATACAATATGTTTTTAAAATTAAAACTTTTGGATTGAGTTACCACTCAGCTAGAGAGACAAAAAACATATTCAAACTGCTGGAGAAAATCCATTCTCTTTCCTTGCAATTAAAACAGTAAGGAAAGACACATTTAGAACAGTGAAGCAAGGTAGAAGAGCTCATTATTTCTGTAAGGAAAAATCACTCTTCCATCAAATTGCATTAGTGAAAGTTGCTGTATAAGCTTGGTTCATTCAAGATCTAGAAGAAAATAAGACTTCAGAAGAGTGTTCTTGATGTTTGTCATAAAACACAAAATAAAACCCTTTGATTAATCTCAAAGTACATGTTTTTCATTCATCTAGAAAAAAGTCCTTTCTGAGAGAGTCAGGACTCTTCCAACAAGTGCTCAACTTTGGAATGATTCTCTACAGTGAGCTAATATGTGGTATGTACCACCATGCAATAATGCTAACGCCATAGTAAACTTCTGATGTCTAAGACAATAAATATTTATTAGGTAATTGGAATCTGGCAAATTATGTTCCATTTTGGTATTCTAACCATTTTGCTCAACAGCTAATTAAGACAAGATGATTATTATGCCAAAACAGAAAATAAAGTACCTCTCAGAAAAAAGGAAAAACAAAATTGCCATTTCCAACATAGAATAGTCTTTTTGAAATGAATGCAGTGCATTTATATTTATCTAAATTCTTATATATTTTTTTTAGTAGAAATCTATTCATTAAATGTCAATTTATCTACTCTTTCAGAAAGATTTAATTAATGACTTTGAAGGGCCCAAGCAGTCAAAATGAGGGGAAGAATTAATGACTATCATGGGGTTTAGATCAAGTTTTTGTTTGCCCCAATTAAAAAAAAAAAAAAGAACCAAAATGTACAGTAACAAACAAACAAATAAAAAAACCCAAACAAACAACAAACCACCACAAAAAAAAAACAAGCAACCAAAGAAACCAACAAAACAAAACCCCCAAATCTGACTGGAGAGTTGAGAAGTTCCTGTGTGCAAGGCGTCACACAACGCTCACAAGTATGGCTTTTTACATTTAAATTTCTGTTTAGCAGCTTACACATATTTAGCTAGACTTTTTAATCTACAGAGATATTTACAATCTACTGCCATCACAGTCTCTTTAAAAAATAATAACCTCTAGTTATTGGTCTGAGAGATTGTGTAGCATTTCTTATTAACAGATGTCTTCTTGTTGACAACGGAGTACAGAATCAATATGGATGACCGGTATGATCTAAGTATTATTCAGTTTATCAAGGAACCTCTACAGCTTATATAGACTCACAGAGCATAGTTGGCATAGCTTCACACATCTTACTATTATACATTATTGGTTAAACTACTAATATCATGTGAGGTTGTTGATCGACGTGTGCATCTTGTTATTCCAAGATAGCTCTCTGTGTTTATAGCTACCAGTACCTTGCTTTAGTTACATGCTGCTAGCACAGCACTATTTGCTAAACTGCTAGCTACTTCTACACTTGTGCTAAGCATAGCCTACCACTATGTCAAGCTCTAAGCTTATATTGCCAGATTGCTCACACCACTTATTGCTATAATTGCCACATCTTCTGGTTATGACAAATTGTTCATTTGTAACATCCCATTAATATGTTAGGTTATGGTTTTATGCTTCATAGAGCTGTTATAGCTGTTATTTAATTGCTAGTGTTTAGCAGACAAAATGATAGATAATGTCATATATTTAATGTTTGGCTATCACCATGATCATTTAGTAAGAAAGTAAAGGGCCACAAATATTACAAAATGAGATAAAAACTGCCAGTGTATGCTTGCTTTTTTAAAAGCAATTTTTAAAGCATAAATTTGGAACAGAATACATTTCACATTCAGCTTTTTAAAAAGTAATTAGACTTCTTTTATTTTTTTACACAAAGTGTAACTTTTCAGTTCCAGTTGCAGAAAAACTTTCTGTACAGATTCATAGGTATTTATGTGTTTACTTCAAACTATGTCCCAAGTGTTTATGTTCCAAGTAACACATACAGATCTCTTGACAAAATGCTCTAAGCAAAATAACAAGCAAACTAAATTCTAAATAGTTTCAGCATATTAGTGATGGATACATGCACCTTTCTAGTTACCAGAACTCTTCCTGTTATCTAGCTCACCTTTCAAAAGCAGCTTTTACAGGAAAAAAAACCCAACCAATCAAACAAAAAAATTCTCACAAAATTAAAATATAGTGATGCACTTGACTTTCTCAACAATTGAAACCTTGCCTTCCCTTTAAAAAAACAGCAACACTTCCAGTAATTATCCTCACTTATTTTATTTTAGGTTTTCCTTGCACTAGGGACTATGGCAATATAACTGCTTTAATATGTCACTTTTCATACTAAATTTATAGAATCATAGAACCATAGAATTGTTAGGGTTGGAAGGGACCTCAAGGATCATCTACTTCTAACCCCCCTGCCATGGGCAGGGACACCTCACACTAGATCAGGTTGGTCAGAGACACATCCAGCCTGGCCTTAAAAACCTCCAGGGATGGGACTTCTACCATCTCCCTGGGCAACCTGTTCCAGTGCCTCACCACCCTCACAGTGAAAAACTTCTTCCTAACATCCAATCTGAATCTATATATCTTTTAAGTTAAATATAATATTGTTTTCCCTTTAAACAGCATGAACATACTATTAAGATGCTAAGTTTATTTCACACTAATGGTAGAGGAAAACTAACGCTTTCATAATAATAAAGTATATTTTCAGTGGATTTCAATACCATACATGGAATAATTGTAAAAGGTGTTGTACTTCAATCAAACTCAGAAAAGGGCTTTTGTGGTCTCTGAAGCTAATTATTTCTATTTCACTAACAGGTGCTAATCATAACATAACAGCATCAAGGGTATTGTAGTTATCTAATCTCAGATGTAAAGTGATGTTTATGACACTAATTGATCCATTATACAAACAGCAGTGATTCTTTGGCATTTCAATACAAGTAAGCCATAGTAATCCTTGTATTTAGCTCTACAAAGCTCTGGAAAAATACTGCATCTGTACTAAGTTGTTTGAAAATTTAATTCATGGGGAAAAGGCTTGATATAATCTAACACATACCTCACATGGGTATTAGGAGTATTCAGTCAGCAACAGATGATTATTCCTCTCAAACTGCTTGACAGAGGTGCTCCATATCTCTTCATAGCACTGCACATACACACACCTTGTCAGCTTTGCTGATGCCAGTACTTACGAATTCTGCATTATTTTATTTTTATAGGGAAAATGCAATTTCTAGGATAATATCTCAGTACAAACTTCCTTATAAACTTTGTTACTGTTTCTTATGCTGTAGAGTGAACAAATATTTTACTAATCTGTGAGAAGGTGGCGCCTTCTGAAGCACGATAAAAGTAATGAGTTTTATAAATAGCTCTTTATTGCAATCTTTGTCCTTTGCTACCATTTGTAAAATCAAGAAAGTTTAGTACTTTACTCATCAGTGCCAACATGATACAGTCCAAAATTTGGGCACTTCATGCTAATATAATGATACCTATTTCCAGTTTAAAGATAATGATGCAGTTTCTATTTAGCTTCACTTTGTATCAGCCCAGAGGTGAAAGTTTGAAGTTTAGCACTCATAAAGTCGCTTACTGGAAATTATTAGAAAAATGTATAACAGATATTACAATTTATATTGGTAGATCAAGAAGCAGTTCCATCAACAAGAGGCAAGTGGTAAGCATGAATTATTACTACATAGAGTGAGATGCCCATCAGGCAAAGGTGCACAGACATTATTTGGAAAAAAAGCCCAGATCCTGAGGGTCTTACTGACCAGCTCTCACTGCCACTGCTTCACCTCTTCTAGGGCATCCCTCCACACTGCCTGCAGCCCACACAAATGCAGTTTTGGAGAGCATAAATGGTTGCACCTCATAAAAATCAGTCTTGCAATTGAATTAGTTGTTGTGACTACCATCAATAATTTCACCAGGAAGTTGCAAGCATAGTGCTTAAAGGATCTGACCAAATTTACTTCAGACCCTCAACTTCCGCAATGCAAGAGTCATAGTTGGCTGCAGATAATATGAACGCAAATCATCAGCATGTGTAAGAACTTTCAAACCATAAAAATATCATTATCTTTAAACATATTGTTTTCTTAATAATATGTTTGACAAGCAAAGATAATTTGGCTGTGGCATTTTTGCAGCGAACAAAAAGTAAATTGCTATAGGTACATAAGTTAGCTCAGGCATATGTATCCTTTATAAAAGTTCAAAACAAAGGTGGTGTAGGCAATACTTTTTTCTCATATTCTGAAAGTATCCATTGTTATATTTTAATATCCCATCCACTTCTTCCTCCCAGAAATAATCTAAAAACTAATTAAAACTATTTTAACCTTTTATAAATGATACAGTTCAAGAAACTGCGTTGTCATGGGGCTCTTTGAATAATCTGAAGCAAACTCATCACTCATCTATCCAGAAGAAAAACACATCTCTATCAGATTAAAAATTACAACCTTACCAAACATACAATGTATCATGTAAAATATCAATAGAAAATAAACATTGTTTTGGCATACCAAAACATTCTTAAAGTACAAAAAATAATAAAATAAAAGGTACACTGCTTTTTTCCTATATGTTTAACAGTATTTCTTATTCCCCTATTTCCCCTTACACTTAGACCTTTCTTTTAATGAAGCTTATAATTGCTATATATTTCATCTTTACATATTCCTTTCCATTTCACTTTCCCATATTGTAAAAAGTAGAATATAAGATAAAGCAAGACAGTAGATACTTCAGAATACTCTAAAGCATTTCTACATTTTGTTTATTTAAGTCTTTGTATAGACTATTTAAGCCAGAATTACTTCAACCATTATCCTGGGAAAAGCAAAAAGGGAATTTCAACATTTTATTTGACTGATATTTATTTCTGATGTTTACCTTATTTTGTTCTTGAAACATTGATGGATATCATAGCAAACCTGTGACTTCTGGGCAATTCTTTTGGATCTGGTTTTTCACTATGACCAAAAGTATATCCCCAAATTTACTACTTATATAAAAGCCATTGAACTTGTCAATGAAAATGAAGGGGTTTTTTATTTCCCTTTTCTATGAGTGTTCTGAGATCATTATTTGACAAAAGTAAATGTCTTTTTCCAAACAGATAATTTTATGTGTGTATAAACAATTAAAGAGAATATCCACATATCATTTGTAGACTGAACATAAATTACATGGACTGAGAATGCCCTGTTCTTATTTTCCAAAAGTCTCATTTTTCAGTAGACATAATATCCTCATTAATTCCAGCTGCTAGAGAAAAATACTACAAACCAGATTTATGTAAAAGTTAATTCCAGACAGGCAATACTGG